>OX392545.1:36868476-39424326 GCA_947623455.1 Mimachlamys varia
ACAATAAGGTCACACAGGGTCACACAGCAGTCTTAACAGTCCATCAACACAATAAGGCCATAAAGGGTCACAAAGTAATTCACCGTTTATCAATAAATTAAGGTCTTTCAGGGTCACATAGTAATTTGAACGGTCCACCTTCACAATAAGGTCATACGGGGTTACACTAACGGTCCATCACCACATTAAGGTAATGCTTGGCCATATGTTCCTCCTAACGGCAATTTATTGTCCACCAGCTGGTAGATCTGAACACGGTACGATCATAAAGAGCCAGAAGGTACCGTTAGTAGAAACGGTCAGTCGGTATATTTACGGCAGGCCGTGTCACTTGTCAGTAGTCCAGTAATAACGAGCCGGCATGCTAAAGTTGATGACTCGTGCATACAAGGTCACATGACACGGTTCATAAACACAAGAAAGGTCATACACTGCAAGAATAACCGGAAGTCTCTCACCAACACAGGTCAATCGAGGTCGCATAGCATTGTCGATCTTCTTGGAATTTCCCGAGAGTAAGAATGGTATGAACAGCGGTTGTTTTTACGTGAGAAATTTATATTTCTGCTGAAGTAAATTCGTCATTAGGCCAAATGGCCATGCAGTGGTCTTAATTTACAATCCATCAAATAAATAAATGTGTGAAGCAAAACATCAGGAAATACTCCGTAGAATTCAGACGTACTCATCATATACCGGTATATACGTTGTTGATAATTATGTTATTAGCACGTCGGAAAATTCTGATAAGTTCTTTTAAGAATCTAGAGACACCCTTCTAAATGTTGCATCCAACCCCAACCAGGCTAACATCATCCAGGCCAACCACGAGTGATTAAGAAAAAGTGGAAATAATCTGTTTCAGATTTTATTTTTCATAGACATAATGATATACTGTAAATGAAAGCGAAGCTGTGATCAAAATAACTTAAAATATTATATTCAAGTGATACGCATTCAACCTAAAATTTTGTTTGTTCGGATCCAGTGCAATTATTGGATCATTCTTGTCGCTAAAATATTTCTGCCTATATATATCTATTCTATATTCTATATATCGGATCCCGTGTAATTATTAGGTCATACTTGTCGTTGTAACTGTTCTGCCTATGTTTATATATCTATCCCATATCATGCATCTAACCAAAAGTTTTGTTTCTTTGGATCCAGTGCAATTATTGGATTATACTTTTCGTCAAAACTTTTCTGCATTTATATCTAACCCATATCTCTATGCACCTGTGGATCCCGAACCAATATTGGGTCATTCTGATGTTTACTGAGACCTATTTAGGGTAATACGGTGCCTGTTTTATTGCGTTGTACTGTAGCCCTGTACGGTACACACGACAGTACATCAGTATTACAATGTTTTGTTGTGGTGTACTGTAGCCCTGTACAGTACACACGACAGTACATCAGTATTATAATGTTTTGTTGTGTTGTACTGTAGCCCTGTACGGTACACACGACAGTACATCAGTATTATAATGTTTTGTTGTGTTCTACTGTAGCCCTGTACGGTACACACGACAGTACATCAGTATTATAATGTTTTATTGTGGTGTACTGTAGCCCTGTACAGTACACACGACAGTACATCAGTATTATAATGTTTTATTGTGTTCTACTGTAGCCCTGTACAGTACACACGACAGTACATCAGTATTATAATGTTTTATTGTGTTCTACTGTAGCCCTGTACGGTACACACGACAGTACATCAGTATTATAATGTTTTGTTGTGTTCTACTGTAGCCCTGTACGGTACATACGACGGTACATCAGTATTATAATGTTTTGTTGTGTTCTACTGTAGCCCTGTACAGTACACACGACAGTACATCAGTATTATAATGTTTTGTTGTGGTGTACTGTAGCCCTGTACGGTACACACGACAGTACATCAGTATTATAATGTTTTGTTGTGTTCTACTGTAGCCCTGTACGGTACATACGACGGTACATCAGTATTATAATGTTTTGTTGTGGTGTACTGTAGCCCTGTACGGTACACACGACAGTACATCAGTATTATAATGTTTTGTTGTGGTGTACTGTAGCCCTGTACGGTACACACGACAGTACATCAGTATTATAATGTTTTGTTGTGTTCTACTGTAGCCCTGTACGGTACACACGACAGTACATCAGTATTATAATGTTTTGTTGTGGTGTACTGTAGCCCTGTACGGTACACACGACAGTACATCAGTATTATAATGTTTTGTTGTGTTCTACTGTAGCCCTGTACGGTACATACGACGGTACATCAGTATTATAATGTTTTGTTGTGGTGTACTGTAGCCCTGTACGGTACACACGACAGTACATCAGTATTATAATGTTTTGTTGTGTTCTACTGTAGCCCTGTACAGTACACACGACAGTACATCAGTATTATAATGTTTTGTTGTGGTGTACTGTAGCCCTGTACGGTACACACGACAGTACATCAGTATTATAATGTTTTGTTGTGGTGTACTGTAGCCCTGTACGGTACACACGACAGTACATCAGTATTATAATGTTTTGTTGTGTTCTACTGTAGCCCTGTACGGTACACACGACAGTACATCAGTATTATAATGTTTTGTTGTGTTCTACTGTAGCCCTGTACGGTACACACGACAGTACATCAGTATTATAATGTTTTGTTGTGTTCTACTGTAGCCCTGTACAGTACACACGACAGTACATCAGTATTATAATGTTTTATTGTGGTGTACTGTAGCCCTGTACGGTACACACGACAGTACATCAGTATTATAATGTTTTATTGTGGTGTACTGTAGCCCTGTACGGTACACACGACAGTACATCAGTATTATAATGTTTTGTTGTGTTCTACTGTAGTCCTGTACGGTACACACGACAGTACATCAGTATTATAATGTTTTATTGTGTTCTACTGTAGCCCTGTACGGTACACACGACAGTACATCAGTATTATAATGTTTTGTTGTGGTGTACTGTAGCCCTGTACAGTACACACGACAGTACATCAGTATTATAATGTTTTGTTGTGTTGTACTGTAGCCCTGTACGGTACACACGACAGTACATCAGTATTATAATGTTTTGTTGTGTTCTACTGTAGCCCTGTACAGTACACACGACAGTACATCAGTATTATAATGTTTTGTTGTGTTCTACTGTAGCCCTGTACAGTACATACGACAGTACATCAGTATTATAATGTTTTGTTGTGTTCTACTGTAGCCCTGTACGGTACACACGACAGTACATCAGTATTATAATGTTTTGTTGTGTTCTACTGTAGCCCTGTACAGTACACACGACAGTACATCAGTATTATAATGTTTTGTTGTGGTGTACTGTAGCCCTGTACGGTACACACGACAGTACATCGTTATTATAATGTTTTATTGTGTTGTACTGTAGCCCTGTACAGTACACACGACAGTACATCAGTATTATAATGTTTTATTGTGGTCTACTGTAGCCCTGTACGGTACACACGACAGTACATCAGTATTATAATGTTTTATTGTGGTCTACTGTAGCCCTGTACAGTACACACGACAGTACATCAGTATTATAATGTTTTATTGTGGTCTACTGTAGCCCTGTACGGTACACACGACAGTACATCGTTATTATAATGTTTTATTGTGGTGTACTGTAGCCCTGTACAGTACACACGACAGTACATCAGTATTATAATGTTTTATTGTGTTGTACTGTAGCCCTGTACAGTACACACGACAGTACATCAGTATTATAATGTTTTGTTGTGGTGTACTGTAGCCCTGTACGGTACACACGACAGTACATCAGTATTATAATGTTTTGTTGTGTTGTACTGTAGCCCTGTACGGTACACACGACAGTACATCAGTATTATAATGTTTTGTTGTGTTGTACTGTAGCCCTGTACGGTACACACGACAGTACATCGTTATTATAATGTTTTATTGTGTTGTAGTGTAGCCCTGTACGGTACACACGACAGTACATCAGTATTATAATGTTTTATTGTGTTCTACTGTAGCCCTGTACAGTACACACGACAGTACATCAGTATTCTAATGTTTTGTTGCGGTGTACTGTAGCCCTGTACGGTACACACGACAGTACATCAGTATTATAATGTTTTGTTGTGGTGTACTGTAGCCCTGTACGGTACACACGACAGTACATCGTTATTATAATGTTTTATTGTGTTGTAGTGTAGCCCTGTACGGTACACACGACAGTACATCAGTATTATAATGTTTTATTGTGTTCTACTGTAGCCCTGTACGGTACACACGACAGTACATCAGTATTATAATGTTTTGTTGTGGTGTACTGTAGTCCAGTACAGTACACACGACAGTACATCAGTATTATAATGTTTTATTGTGTTCTACTGTAGCCCTGTACGGTACACACGACAGTACATCAGTATTATAATGTTTTATTGTGTTCTACTGTAGCCCTGTACAGTACACACGACAGTACATCAGTATTATAATGTTTTATTGTGTTCTACTGTAGCCCTGTACAGTACACACGACAGTACATCAGTATTATAATGTTTTATTGTGTTCTACTGTAGCCCTGTACAGTACACACGACAGTACATCAGTATTATAATGTTTTGTTGTGTTCTACTGTAGCCCTGTACGGTACACACGACAGTACATCAGTATTATAATGTTTTGTTGTGTTCTACTGTAGCCCTGTACAGTACATACGACAGTACATCAGTATTATAATGTTTTGTTGTGGTGTACTGTAGCCCTGTACAGTACACACGACAGTACATCAGTATTATAATGTTTTGTTGTGTTCTACTGTAGCCCTGTACAGTACATACGACAGTACATCAGTATTATAATGTTTTGTTGTGGTGTACTGTAGCCCTGTACGGTACACACGACAGTACATCAGTATTATAATGTTTTGTTGTGGTGTACTGTAGCCCTGTACAGTACACACGACAGTACATCTGTATTATAATGTTTTGTTGTGTTCTACTATAGCCCTGTACGGTACACACGACAGTACATCAGTATTATAATGCTTTGTTGTGTTCTACTGTAGCCCTGTACAGTACACACGACAGTACATCAGTATTATAATGTTTTGTTGTGTTGTACTGTAGCCCTGTACGGTACATACGACAGTACATCAGTATTATAATGTTTTGTTGTGTTCTACTGTAGCCCTGTACAGTACATACGACAGTACATCGTTATTATAATGTTTTATTGTGGTGTACTGTAGCCCTGTACGGTACACACGACAGTACATCAGTATTATAATGTTTTGTTGTGTTCTACTGTAGCCCTGTACAGTACATACGACAGTACATCGTTATTATAATGTTTTGTTGTGGTGTACTGTAGCCCTGTACAGTACACACGACAGTACATCAGTATTATAATGTTTTGTTGTGTTGTACTGTAGCCCTGTACAGTACACACGACAGTACATCAGTATTATAATGTTTTGTTGTGTTCTACTGTAGCCCTGTACAGTACACACGACAGTACATCAGTATTATAATGTTTTGTTGTGTTCTACTGTAGCCCTGTACAGTACATACGACAGTACATCAGTATTATAATGTTTTGTTGTGTTGTACTGTAGCCCTGTACGGTACACACGACAGTACATCAGTATTATAATGTTTTATTGTGGTGTACTGTAGCCCTGTACAGTACATACGACAGTACATCGTTATTATAATGTTTTGTTGTGTTCTACTGTAGCCCTGTACAGTACATACGACAGTACATCGTTATTATAATGTTTTGTTGTGGTGTACTGTAGCCCTGTACGGTACACACGACAGTACATCAGTATTATAATGTTTTGTTGTGTTGTACTGTAGCCCTGTACGGTACACACGACAGTACATCAGTATAATGTTTTGTTGGAGTACTCGCGGTCTATTTACCGATGTGATGGATCGGTGTTCGCCACTACGTACTGGTCACGTGTCGTGTTTATGGTCAATAGAGTGACCGATGGGTGACACGGACATAAATAAATTCTAAGAGTCAGGATGCCATCAATATCATACAGAGACATATGTTAATGGAACACACCGCAAACCACGGCAGGAATAGAAATACTACAAAAATCCACAGAAACGCAAAAAAAAATCTAAAAAAACATTTGTCAGCAAAACAGGAAAGCAAATGAAAATACAATAAAAACAAAGCACACAAAAAGAAGTGTATGTATATTTGTATACGTATGAGCCTATGACCTACTTACTGTTTTGTCGATGTTTATGGTATTTTTGGTAAATTAGTATTTTCATAATATCAAGAAAGTGCTATGTTCCAGGTTAAATGACTAAACATGGTAATTTCATTTCATTTTTTTATGTGCTAGATATTTTATTTACAAAATATTATCACACAAAGCTATGCAGACCAACTGTAAACCATAAAAATAGGATATTATTTTGGTAATTCGGTGTTGTTACCCCATACATGCCAATAAAATGGAAATATACCGTGAAGGACGATTTTCGGGGCGTTCGTATAGGACATTCAAGAGTGTTTGGGTAACGGGTCGGATATGAAAACTAGAGTTGGTCGGGATTGTTAGAAACATGCATACCCTTTTAACTTTGATAGCATAATTTTTCTAAATTACAAGCAAATGCTTAGTTTTGTTTTGATAAGATCCATGTATGTGGTATATGCATCATCAGCTACAGAGGTCGTTGCAGACTATTGTATGATATGGTAGTTACATATAAAATATATTTGTATAACACTGGCTCTGGTTCACTCGTCTCATACATCAATTTAGTAAAATTGTCACTAACATAACTAACATAACACATGTAGCAATACATATATACAGTAACATATATAAGGAGCAATACCTATATCATATTACATGTATTAAGACGCCCAGGTCCGATTCCAAAATTGTTCAACCTCAGTACCAACTAGAGTGATTAAAAGAGTTGAAAAATTATGTTCACAATAGTTATAAAATAGATAAATGACAATCTGATTGCAATCAAATCTTGATCTCCGCGCCGTTCCGTAAACTTCTGTCCAGGCCTCGAACCCGCGACCCAGCGGTTGAGAACTGGTGGTTGGTGGTAGCAGAATGTTACTTGGCCCTCGCGGCCCCTTGTGGCGACGCGTTAAAAGTACTATTTGTTAAACAGTTGAGGGACAGTAATAACGACAGGAGTGTCGTCTGTCATTTTATACCGCTATGTTCAGGTGTGCTGTTTAGCCGTCAGCTATGTTAATGTTTAAAATTTAGAGCTTTTAACTAGTGTGTTCCTGGTTAGTTTTGTAAGTGGACGTTAAAACTGAAGAATGGATTATCGCCCTTGCTTTAAGGTTTAGCGTATATAAACTGCAGATATTGTGCTTGCACACAGTAAACCTTATCCTCTACCAGTTTTTATAAAGGCCCAATATACGTAACTTTCGGCAAGCAAAATTTGAAGCGAAAATCAAGCCAAATATATTTTTACATTTATGGATTTTATTAAGATTAACTGATATCAGCAATATTCAAGATGACTTCTTACGCGGTTACCGGAACAGCAGCCATTGAAATACGGTATTTATAAACACGCGTCCATTTTGAACTATCTTCTACCTTCGGCTTGTTGTTGAAGTGGGCCCCACCTGAATTATTTTCAAATCTTTTGATTTTTCTGTCAATAGTTTCTTGTTAGTTACCGCGCAGGTTTTCGTTTTAGGCTTATTTTTGCATGGTTATCAACTGGATATGTTTTTCATAATTTTTCAGCATCCCGGAAAATTTTCTGAAGTTACGTATATTGGGCCTTTAATGTGTTATATAGTTTGACCATGTATTGCAATCAAATTGTTAAATGTGTAATGGTGATTGTGCAATAAACAATTTAACAAAATTGAAATGTTTTTTATTCATCTAAAATCTGCACCAATAAAACCCCACAATTAGTGTTCGGAGTAATAACCAAAATGTTTGAGGCGGTAAAATCCAAGAAGATGGATATTAATAACATTTATTCATATTTTTGTTATCTCAAACTGACAATGCTGAGGCCAACTCGCTTAATTATATACTTGTGAAGCTGTCATACATATGTAAGATATGGAGCCCCTGGGCCAAACTATTGTAGTACAATTAATGTGTCGAACAGGTGATGGTGTCCACGGTCTGTAATGAGGGGTCATCTCAAAGGACAAAACGATAGCCAGAGATGTGACATCAAAAATGGACATCTCAAAACAAATTCTTGACGTGCAGTTTATTTTCCGATATTTCACAAAATGTATACAGGAATTTTTCCAACTTCTACTAATCACTCTTATTGGAGCTCTTTAGTATAACTTTAGCCAACTTGGTCAGGGAGGCTGTCATTGATTTTATCTCGCGTCTGCGAAGCGAGTGTTTTACTTTCCGGCGGCGGCGTCAAGATTTAATACTGTTTAAATCCTAATTGTTCAATTAATTGCAAGCGGTATCATCACCAAACTTGCTGCAATGTTAAATATAAGCAAGAGTACGAAAGTGCACGATTTCATTTAAGACTGCGACGAATAATTGACAATTCATTCTGAACTTATTGTTCGATGTTAAAGTTCTGCGGTTCGTTCCACGTTGAACTTAATTCTCGTTTAAGATGGAAACCTGGGATATAATTATATCTATTTATATCCAACAATTATACATATGTCAGATTCAGAGTTTCACCTACAGTTCACATTTAATTCGACTTTGTTCATTAATACTGCCATCGACTCAATGATCAAATAAATAAACTGTCACCGACTCCAAGATCAAATAAATAAACTGTTACCGACTCCAAGATTCAATAAAAAACTGTCACCGACTCAAAGATCAAATCACCACGTCAAGGTTAAATTTTGTATCTTTTCACTGATGAACATTTTGTGACATTTTGAAGCAAAACTGTGTCATCTCAAAACAAATACTTGATATGAATCAAGTATTTGTTTTACATTAAAAGTTGTAGTTCTAAATCCAAATTGTTCAATTAATTACAAATCTATCATCGCCAACCTTTCTGAATGGTTAAATATAGCTCTACGTTGAGCTAAAACCTGACAAATCAATGTCAGTCTGTCAAAATACTTGAATGTCAAAGTTAGTCAGAATTAAACTGTTTACGGAGAGTCAAATGACTACAGATCAAGATCACAGGGTTTGACCTCTGGATCCAAAGGTCAAGGATTTATCATTATGGGAGATATTTAGCATTGCTGACCTGTAAATGTTCTAGATTTATAGTGTGCTTTTATTGTCATTTGAAATGAAGAAGCAATTTTGAAAATTTAAAAGTATAAACATAAAATCTTCAGAAATTGGTTAGTGGCAATAAACAATGGATATGATAAATACAACATATTGGAGATGTAGGGACACCGAACTATTCATTACGTGTTATTCTTCTATTATGTAGAATCCCTTTGTAGACATTTTGAAAATAACATCTTCAAAAAGACCAGTTTGAAAGTTGTAAAAACGACAAACAAATAAAACATAAACCAATGATTGCATTTCACCTTTTTTCGCTCTACCAGGATATTCTTCCATTCTTAAAATCTATTTATAACTGTCGCCGACGACAACGGCGGTCATTTTTGTCGTATTTTTAGTTTTCGATCACATTTGTGATTCCAGTTGGCATTTTTGTACGTTTCTTTGTATAAGATGCTTTGGAAAGTGATATAATTGCTTATTCGCCAGGTATTCAAGAGTAAATCGATGTAGCAGGTGAATTTCTGTCATGTAAACCCTAAGAAACCCTTTAATAGCACAATGTTTTTAAATTGTTGTTATGACAACCAGTTGATGTGGTATACCATGTATCACTTACTACTATATACAGGCCGTTTTTCCTCTGTCCAGGAAATATCAACCATGTCCTACGTTGCTACATATCCAGTGGTATAACGCGATAGTTATTTCAAACTATGACGTAAAATCTTGTTGTGTCATGACGTCAAATTGGTTCAATTATGACGTTGAAACCTTAGCAACCTGAACGACGTGATGAACTGCATCATGATAAAGAAAGTGACTCGTTTGATATGAAATAGAAACTTACAAGATCACAGCTGTTTATATAAAGGACACCAAACAAACCCCAAGGAACACGGGTATAACATTGGGAATGAAGTAATCATTGTTTGACATATCCGGGTACTTTGTGAGTCACAATCACATTGTGTAATCGATGTGACGTACGCGGTATTGTGTCCAGGCCCACTGACACTCCCTAGATAAATATAGATATGCGCCTTTATACAGATTTATTATAGATATATATAGTTTAAGCCTCTTTAAGGGGTGGGGTGAGTTTTGTCCATGTCGTACCCGATGCTATGACATTTGTCGTTTGAGCTTAATTTTGTTCTTGTTTTGAATTACGAATGATTGATAACATTTAGTGCCAATTTCAAACATAAAAGGAAATATTAAAATTATTTGAATATTTAACAGATTGAAATAACAAACGGGCGGGTAGTGAACTTTATACGGTATACTTATGTAACTTAATATAATTCTTAACCTTTTTGTCAAAAACTGAATATATACGTCTTGACGGTAAATTATTGGTGACAAACATGACAATAAGTTCATTTTCATTTTGTAAAAATGTCATCACGTGACTGTGTCATCACGTGACTGCTTTGGGATCCAGTGCCATCACGTGACTGCTTTATGATCCCGTGCCATGTGTTTCGGAGACATAGATGACCCACAGGGACCTGAAAATTGAGGGGACATTTTTATCGAAAATTGATCTTAACCATTCAAAAGTGTAAACTTACTCTAAACACCCTATTTTAGGTCCAAAACTAGATGTAACAAATTCTCAGGTCCCTGTAGTATGAACCATTGTCATCAGTCGGATGACTGAGATATTCATATTAAAACTCTGTTGGTTATTTTTGTCATTTGTTTGGGAAAAATTATACGACGTATAATCTTTATTATTTTTTATCAAAAGATAGCCGGAAATATTAATCAGTAAGAAATGTAACCAAACAAATCGTGTTTGTAGAATCTGAAATACTGTTACTTTAACAGACATAAATAGCAGTGGAGTTTTATCATCATGATAAGTTGCATATTGAGTTAATTGTTAATTCCTATGTTATTATCTCAAACGACCTAATATGTTTTTACCACTCAAAATGACTGCTGATTTTTCTGTAAACATTTTCAGAGTTAAATAAGCTTTGATAGATATAATTTTTAGTTTCATGCAGGAGACACGACCTTGCATAACAATATTAGGAAATTACAAACCAAGCCATCTGGTTCGGACCTTTTGGCCAGGTGGTAACGTCTTGGCTCCATAACCTAGAGCTCTGGGGTTCGCACCCGGCACGTCTCACTAGTTTCATTTCTGCTCTTTGTTGTAAAATACTGTTTATTTCCCAGGTCGGAATGTTTGTATTACTAGTAACCCAAGTCTGGGTGTGTGCATGTACGATATGTAGTAATTATCACAATTATCACAAAGATAATTTCTTAAAAATATAATTACAGCCTCTGGTACCCGATTAAACGTTACGTCGTGACGGATCTGTTTGATTTGTATGCCTACGTCAGGTTCTATATGTCGTCACGTTTCGTAACAAAATACACTCTGTACTGACAGAAAACCCCAGTGAATCTTCTAACATCAGTGTTACCGTTTGAGTAGAAAACATATCGTCATTTAAAGTTAAACCGTTGATTACTTACATAGTGAGACTTGTATAGACAAACAGAATAAACGTGCTCAGGTTCTGACAGGACAGTTTTCTATCTAACGAAGGATCTGATATAAAATGTCGTTTAAATCATGTTTTTTCTTTCTGGGACAGTCTTCAAAGGTGTCCATTTATATACTGAAATTAGCATTTATATTTGGATAACGATTTTTTCGATGCTTTTACTCTTCAAACATCTACTGAATGGTCGGGCGATCGCCTTAAGCTGATCACGGCTGTGATTAATTTAGTCTAGCACCTAAGTGTGAAGTAGACTGAGAAATATCAACCCGGCCGTAAGATTTATGAATTCTAGCATGGCGCTTTGCTGAGTTATACACTTCATAAAAGTTTTCCCGAGGGTTAATGGCTAATATTTAAATGTGTACATAATACAGGAGTACTTAAAAGTATTTGATCTTTTCTCACTTTTCTACTGAGTGCCTTGTACCTTCATCAATGTCGTCGGCAGGTGCAATGTGTGACGGAAATATCGAAGTTTTGAATAATCACGTGAGTAGTTAGGCTCCTGAATACCTCCCTTGAGAGGGACAGGGATCCTTAATATCTCCCATAAGAGGGACATGAATCCTAAATATCTCCCCTAAGAGTGACAGGTATCCTTAATATCTCCCTTGAGAGGGACATGGATCCTTCATATCACACTTTAGAGAGACAGAGATTCTTTATGTCTCCAGTAAGAGGGGCAGGGATCCTTAATATCTTCATGGAGAGGGGCAGAGATCCTTTATTTCACCCTCGAGAGGGGCAGGGGTCCTTAATGTTTTCTCCGAGACGCACACACTCATGATGGAAGCTTCGAGGTGAAATCGGCACGGTCTTGTTTAATTTACAATAATTAGACGTATAACACAATGTTTTAATGTCGTAACAGGTTCCTATACACCAAAGTTGGCGAGATGAGCGCACGAATCCCCTTGTTATCTGTGTATTTCATCATTTATAACAAAGACACGGGGATAGTCCCTTTAACAGAAATGCGATCTCGCGGGAGTTGCTCTGTGCTTTTTTAGTGTACAGAACTCTTTCTGTTGAACAGCATTATACACCATGCATTTCTTCACGGTAAATATCGACGACCAATGTTTGCAGTCCTATTGACGGCTTTAATAGAGTGGAACCGTTCAATCGTCTACCTGGCGGTACCTATTGACCCTGTAACGTTCAGAGTAAGCTTAAAGCTGGTCGGGGAAATGTAGGCGGCAGGAGTAACAAATACGGTCACGTGACCGGGATTCCGGAGCTTGGTTGTCTTGTTAGGAGCGTATTAAAGCGTTAGACTGCACACTGACCCCACATCGTTTGAACGTTTTTTTTGCACTTTTTTTCATAAAAATGCACGGTATTGTTATTTCGACTGTAGAATACCACGCTTATAGAACGCATAATTCATTAATAAGTCTACATCTGAAGACGACCGTGTGTGCCGCCCGGTGTAACCTGGTTTGTTTATCACGTCTCGCACCAGTAATTAACAGTAGCCATGTCTACGTCTCCGAGATAAGCGGGTAGAATGTTACGTTATTTTAAGGGTGCATACGCGGCCATTAAGATGTGATGATATTGACAAACAACGGGGTATTTGTGTGTTTGCAAAGCATATTTGAATATTTAAGACCAACACTGAGTGGAATTAATAAGGAGGTCGTAAACAGGTCATGTGGACAGTAAGGGGTTTGGCTCATATGTACTACAACCACTGACACGGTAGATCACCCCCTGTAGTTGTTCGTGTGGACAGCTAGGGGTTTGGCTACTATACCACTGACACGAAAGATCACCCTCTGTAGTTGTTCGTGTGGACAGTAAGGTGTTTGGCTAATATACTACTACCACTGACACGGTAGATCACCCTCTGTAGTTGTTCGTGTGGACAGTTAGGGGTTTGGCTACTATACCACTGACACGGTAGATCACCCTCTGTAGTTGTTCGTGTGGACAGTTAGGGGTTTGGCTACTATACCCCTGATACGGTAGATCACCCTCTGTAGTTGTTCGTGTGGACAGTTAGGGGTTTGGCTACTATACCACTGACACGGTAAATCACCCTCTGTAGTTGTTCGTGTGGACAGTTTGGGGTTTGGCTACTATACCACTTACACGGTAGATCACCCTCTGTAGTTGTTCGTGTGGACAGTTAGGGGTTTGGCTACTATACCACTGACACGGTAGATCACCCTCTGTAGTTGTTCGTGTGGACAGTTAGGGGTTTGGCTACTATACCCCTGACACGGTAGATCACCCTCTGTAATTGTTCGTGTGGACAGTTTGGGGTTTGGCTACTATACCACTGACACCGTAGATCACCCTCTGTAGTTGTTCGTGTGGACAGTTTGGGGTTTGGCTACTATACCACTTACACGGTAGATCACCCTCTGTAGTTGTTCGTGTGGACAGTTAGGGGTTTGGCTACTATACCACTGACACGGTAGATCACCCTCTGTAGTTGTTCGTGTGGACAGTTAGGGGTTTGGCTACTATACCACTGACACGGTAGATCACCCTCTGTAGTTGTTCGTGTGGACAGTTAGGGGTTTGGCTACTATACCACTGACACGGTCGATCACCCTCTGTAGTTGTTCGTGTGGACAGTTAGGGGTTTGGCTACTATACCACTGACACGGTAGATCACCCTCTGTAGTTGTTCTTGTGGACAGTTATGGGTTTGGCTACTACTATATACAACCAATGACACAGTAGATCACCCTCTGTAGTTGTTCGTGTGGACAGTTAGGGGTTTGACTAATACACTGTATATACTACTACCACTGACACGGTAGATCATCCCCTGTTTGTGGTGACCAGGGGATTGCGAGACAAGGTCACGGTTCTGTGTTAGTTGTATCTTTGAGCAAGATACTTTACTCTGATGGTTCCAGTCGGTTCAACAGTAGATGAGTACGTAGTTGGGCAGTGTTAGAAATTGCAAAATGCGGGCTGTGAGCAACAAAATGGCAGCACCGGCTGTACGCTCCCCTGGAAGTTAAGAATGCTACTGACTGGTTGCTAAGGCTCTATAACTATGGTTACTAGTGTTTTCTCCCCTTTGGTTTGACCTTTTAACTAGGTTGTAATAAAGCGCTTATAAGAACCACGCATTAATATTATTATTTGGAAGACAGTATACCAATACGAGGTCCAGAGTCTGGATAGATCTTTGTCTGTACCTCGTGTACTGTCACACTCATAACAAAGCTGTCGATGTTTCTTTACTTTTTGTTAACTTCGGCTTTTACTTTTATTGATGCCAGATCTTTGAGGTTTGTCTTTTTGTGTGTTTGTGCGAGGATGTATGCTGTCGCTGTCAGTGTGCGAATGGTGTATATTTGTAATTTTGGTAACGGGATAAAACTGACAGCATTTATTCGACCAATCGCTCTACACCAGAATGGTGATGACTGTTTTCCCATAGATCATCCAATAACTAGTCCAGACGCTAACTCTTTACCGTACGACTCATACCTCGATGATTAGTTAGAATTACTAAATCATAAATAATTTATAAAGTCGGCATTTTATCACAGCCGGACAAAGATTACTTTGTTACATTAGTAAAGTTAGTCTCATAAACAAAAAAATGTTCCATTCTCTCCGTCGTAGGTCTCTCTGTTCTTATAGCATCGTTGGAAGAAAATAACAACCAATGAGGAAAAATAGAGATTACAGAAACGTTATTAAAACCATAATCCGAACTCGAAGTCGATTAAACTAGAGGCAAAATAGGAACAAGGAAAGATTTACATGGATACCCTTGTAAAAGCACAAAAGAATAAGACCAGGTGTTCCAGAAGAGTAAGTGTATTCTGCTTCATCGACGACACCTGCCATGTAAATCTTTGTTAAATCCAAGTAACCATTAAGTTCTCAAAATGAGAACTGAGTCATCATTGTCAATCACAACAAGTAAACACACTAATGAGCAAGTCCTTCTTCATATCACTTAAAGATACAGAATATTATTATTATTTGGATGAATGTTCACGAATATTAACGATTCGTGTTCATTACTCGCATTCATATAATAACTATGGAGTATGTATTCATACATATCTGATAAAACAGTAACCAAAAATCGGACGCCATGTAAGTTTATATCAAATATATACCACCCTAGCTAAATATTTATATTTAATTCAGAGCCCATCATTTTAGTCCTTATATGGGACTTCCTGTGATAGACCAAGTCAGTGTATTTGGCCCGTGTTTGATGTATGGCAGGTTTAGATGAACCACTCCAGCTATCGGAGCTAAATGTGGATACTTCACTAGAAGATGACGTAACACACACATATGCTGCACCTTTAAAATTTAGTAATAGATACAGTTTGCCGCAAAATGAATTAAACTGCACCATACAGCTGTTTCGTCCTCCTAGGACTCTTCAGTGATGCTAGAGGCCAAAAGTTGGGAATCCAAAATTTCTAAACTAATGTAGAAGCAAAGGGGTCAGGTGCATAAAACCCCTTTAATTTACAAGAAATCTACAAGAGCATTTTATCTAATATATCAAGACTTTCTTTTTTTCCCGAGGTTGATAAATAGGTGATTTATATACCTGAATTTCTTTTATACAGTTGTCGTCCTTGGAGTTGCCATATTGCTAGTATGCGGGCGACGACATGCAGGTGGCGTACCTGGTGGCGATGGAGTCGATACACCATATCTGAAGGTCACAGATCCGGCTGAGTTGGAACACAGGGTAGATAACGGCACCAACGTCACGATCACGTGTACCGGCGGTAACCTAGGCAACGACTACAAGGTACGCACTGTGAAGAATAAAGTCACGTTACAAAAAAATAAAATGGGTTCAGTTTTCAAATACCAACTGGAAAATTGAAAAGAACTGGAATCAAGTTATTTTTCAAGCCACGCGCTTCATGCATCGTCTTATAGACGCATATGGTATATATCGAGGTTTTTACACAACGTATGGTTGTAGGATATGGTATTTATTTCACCCGAGTAAGTTAATTTAAAAAAGTTACAAAATAAAAGACACGAGCTTTAGCGAGCGTCTTTTGTAACTTTTGTATATAATAACTAACGAGAGTTAAATACATATCATATCCAACAACCACGAGTCTTGTGATCTGTTTCTATCACAATTTTAGCCGAAAATAGTCGTATTTCATAGAAATAAATATAAATGAACTGCGGACAATATGGGCGTAAACCATTGTGGTAAAATAGCTTGGTGTTATTCAACTCTCGGGGTTTCAAATAACCATTACAACTGTTGAATAACATGATGTTTATACTACATGCGGAATAAACTCTTAAACTCATTTTGATTGGCTGACATGTTGAACTTTGACCGGACAACGTCACTTGCTAATTGTAGACGTCGTCATCATTTGGCGGGAAAATACGATCCGATTTGTTCACGCCTATATTGTCCGCTGTTCATTTATATTTAATTCAATATAATACTGCGGTTGGAATTATGGTAGAAACAAGTTACAGGTTACACGACTCTTTGTTGTTGGATATGGTATTTATTTCACTCTCGTTAGTTTTTTTGATGTGTTTACATGTCGCAGTTGATTCGTTATTCTAGGGTTTGTTCTCTTGAAAGATGTCAGATGCTGACGAACAAACTTATGGCACCGGGTTTCAAGAGGTGCAGGTTAATGAAGACTAAGGACAAGTTTTATGGTCGCCATCTTAGTCTCATCGAGAAATATTCTGTATCTTCTTGTGATATGAAGATGGACGTTTTCGAGTATGCTCTTAAGTGTGTTTACTTGTTGTGATTGGTAATGATGACTCGGTTATCATTTCGATGATTTGAAGATAACTAAGATGTGACCAAAATTTACATGGCGGGTGTCGTCGAGGAAGCAGATGACGCTTACTTTTCCGGAACATCTGGTCTTATTCTCTCGTATTTGTACGAGGATCTCCATATAAACATTTCCTTTGTTCATATTTTGCCTCTAGTTTAATCGCTTTTGAGTTTGGTTTATGTTTTTGTTGACGCTTTGGTATTCTCGGATTTTTTTTCTTCGGGTTAGTTGGTCCTGTAAGATACGAATTAGTATAAATCAAATCTCTATATTTCAGGTTGGTTGGTCCATAAAGACACAGGTTGAATATCCAATCAGATCGGTATATTTCAGGTTGGTTGATCCGTAAATTATATCTTTATATTTCAGGTTAGCTGGGCCGTTAAAACACGGGTTGGAGATAAAACGATCACCAGTGCAGCGGAGAGCACGCCATACGACCCGGACAAGTACCGCGTGTCCAGTTCTGTATCCAGTGACGGAGACCAGTTCATGTTGACCGTCACGTCCGTCACACAGCAGGACACGGGGTGGTACAGCTGTTCCACCTTCCACGGCCGGATGATAAGCGGGAAGGTCAAGGTCGTAGTCGAAGGTCAGATTTATTTCAAATATCGCTTATTACAATCTGCCGTTTAATTGTTCAGATGAATTTTTATTTTTTTATTCATGAAGAGCTATACCGGCCTTTGAATCGGGAGAGTTTAAATGTGTCCTCAATGGTATTTGTCAAACTGTCTTTTACAGAAGAATGATACTGTTGAAATGTTGCTATGATGATGTGCAGATATTTGGTTACGTTTGGTTTGATTGTTTTGACGTCTTGTTTACAGCCAGGGTCATTTACGGACGGCCTCCCGCTGTATGCGATGTGGGTGGGTGTTGAATGCGTGTTAATCTGGGATGATGCGGTATGTTCGTGTAAGCCTTGCGATAGTCCGGATCTTTTCCGATTTAAAGTGCTACCACACTGAAGTATACTGCCGAGAGTCCCCAACAGAGCACACCCCTTGCTTGACGCTTAGCATCTTTGGAGTGGAACGACTGGCACATCCCTTGTCAGTATAATAGGACCGGTGTGGTATTCTGCTTGGGGCCTTTGGTAGTATACTTCAGCGTGATAGCACTTTAAATTGGCATACGTTCCGGTCTATCGGAAAGTGACTTACCCGACCTTTTCGAACATTCACTCAAATCACATACATCGGGAGACTGTCCTAAAATGATATTAGCTGTTTAAAAGACGTAAACAAGAGCAAACCGAACCGTACCAAAGTTCTGCTGCTGGAGCAAAGTGCTAATTACTGATACACAATTTCCTTTATTTCGGAACGAAGAGACAATTGAGCGGACTATTGTTAGTTTTAAACCAGAAACACAACTTCCTGTTTTCTCTTACAGATGTTCCATTCCTGGAAATGTCCCCTCACACGATATCGGCTGTTATCGGCAATAACACGAGTCTTTTTTGTGGGGCCTTGGCCGATCCACCGATCTGGAAAGTTGTATGGACAAGGAACAACGAGATAATCACGAACGGCACAGACAATAGGTCAGTCGGAACCCCTCGGCTCTTAACCTTGGTTTTACATCAGGATATTCGTTTGTCCTTTATAATCCGTTTCGAATCTGCATGTTTTCTTAAAGATAATTAGGACCAACTAATCGTACATATATCAACGTAATGTTTCTTCCGGAACACCTGGTCTTATTCTCTTGTGCTTTTACGAGAGTCTCCATGTACATCGTTCCTTTGTTCCTATTTTACCCCTAGTTTAATCGATGTTGAGTTCGGATTATGGTTTTGTTGACGCTTTGGTATTCTCTGATTTTTTTTTGTTTTTGTTGCAGACTTTTCATCACTAACCGCGGCATAGAGATGATTGTGAGCAGGTTGCTGATCTTAAATGTGACAAATGATGACGAGGCTACTTACACGTGCATCTTCACGAACGACAAGGGCTCATCTAGTAGCAACGTGTCACTGGAGGGTAAGGTCGTCAGTGGAACAAGACCGACAGTATTGACAATTGATTGTGATGGGGTTTAACATCCTCAAAACAGTTAGGTCACATAAGATCATTGTCGGGTGTGATAAAACGTAATATTTAATACTTGATGTGAATAAGATAATATTATACAATTTTTAAGCAGGTAGATCAAAGTACTTGTTATTACAAATCCACTTTATCATCGCAATACCAAGTCTATGGAAACACAAAAAAAAGATAAATTGATCATATTTTCTTATCATGAAACTTTCACTTAACAAGTTCGAGCAGCTTTATGCACATTACTTAAAGGCCCAATATACGTTACTTCGGGAAATTTTTCGGGATTTTGAAAAAGTATGAAACAAAATCCAGTTGATAACCATGCAAAAATAAGCCTAAAACCAAGTAAACCTGAGCGGTAACTAACAAGAAACTCTGGACAAAAAAATCCAAAGAATTGAAAATAGTTCAGGTGTGGCCCACTTCAACAACAAGCCAAAGTTAGAAGACAGTTCAAAATGGACGCGTGTTTACAAGTACCGAGTTTCAACTGCTGCTGTATCGGTAACCGCGTTAGAATTAATCATGAATATTGCTGATATCAGTTAATCTTCACTAAATCTACATAAATATAAGTTATAAGGCTCTATTTTCCCCTCAGGTTTTGCCGAAAGTTACGTATATTGGGCCTTTAACATGTTCGTGTAATTGTATCCATTGCGTTGACGTGATGATATTTATTTTTTACAGCATCGACAAATTATTCCATGCTTACCCCACAATATCCCGAGGGGATTTCTGGCAAGGCGGCTAAGATAATCGAACCGAGTCCCTATTCCTCTAACGTTGTGGTGCAGGGGACACTGCGGGTCACGTGTCTCGTTACGGGATTTCCTTATCAGCCCGTGAAGGTAAATGGTCATCAAAACATGATAATAACATAACATAACATAACATGATGATAACCAGCCACCTTGTGTAATAGATATATAATATAACACCAAAACACAACAGGAGGTAATGAACAGTTTGTTTAAGAACATGGTTACTATTCACTGGAATGAGTTTTAAACTTGTGATGCTGGTAAACGAAACTTGTTTCGACTGATATTGATTAACAATATAAATTTCAACGAATTCCTGCGTCCTACTTGCAGGGCAGATGTTGAGATAGTTGTTATCGTGTGGAGCTATGTCCCTTTTGCTCCCTTTTATGATCTTTCAGAGGAATTGGAAAAAAAACCCATTATTATTGTTCTTGTTTAATTTCACTTAATATTAATGCTGGTTCTGTTTAATGTTGTTTCGTTTGGTTGTTAGCCCACGCCTGCCAAGCAGGGAGGGCGTCAATGTACCTGCTGCCCCAATTGCATGCTGCGTAAGAGGCAACTAAATTTGGAATCTTATATTTTCTCTTCTTTCTAAAACAACTAGTCTACCTTGACACCCCTCACTTTTGGCTCATTTGCCATGTCGGTATAATGTGACCAGGAACGTGTTCTGTTGGGGGCTCATGTCGGTATAATGTGACCAGGAACGTGTTCTGTTGGGGGCTCATGTCGGTATAATGTGACCAGGAACGTGTTCTGTTGGGGCTCATGTCGGTATAATGTGACCAGGAATGTGTTCTGTTGGGGGCTCATGTCGGTATAATGTGACCAGGAATGTGTTCTGTTGGGGGCCCATGTCGGTATAATGTGACCAGGGATGTGTTCTGTTATATACCAACACCGAAACACAACCGGAGGTAATGAACAGTTTGTTTAATAACATGGTTACTATTCACTAAAATAGGTTTGTCGAGACAACTCTTCATAAAACTGTCAACAAATTCATGTGACACTACACAGGAATTTGAGCGGCCATGTGCAAACAGCGTATTTTTTCTGCAGAAATTTGGTTTCCATTATAACCAGGTCAAAATATCCAAATTCCTGTTGAAAATTTTGACCACACAACTCCTCCTAAAACAGTCAATCAATTTCGATGAAGCTTCACATGAATGTTAGAGACCATGTATATGCATGTAGGTTAATTTATGCAGACTTTTGGTTGTCATGGGAACCAGGTCATTCTAACTACAAATATGTTTCTGTTTGAAAATTTTAGTTTGAAAACTTATCCTAAACCTGAGAACCAATTTCAATGAAACTACACAGGAATGTTAGGGACGACATGTACATATATCTGCAGATGAAAAATTGTTTGTCACCAACTTCGTCTTATAAACATTTATTGCAAATGATCGAGCAGTGGGGGAGCGGGGGATATTAGTGACCTTTTGACTTACATTGATATTTGAAATTTCACATACATGAAGATACTCATTTATCCATTCCTCTGTATATTTTTATCCGAAGCCGATTTTAGGAGATACTAATATTGCTCACTTCAGTTTAAAAAATAGCGGTGGTATTATTTAGTAAGAATGAAGACCACAACGACAATACACTTAATTTACTTAAGGATTGAATCCTGTTCTGTTGAGGTTCATGGGGGTATAAACCTGCCCCATAACCTCAACAAAACAGGATTCAATCCTTATATTTACAGTCTGACGTCATCTTAATACAATTTATAGATGCGTTGGTATTGATAACAGCTATAAAATGGTACATGCTACAACACAAACACGGTTATCCAATCTAAAAACTGAAACAAAACACAGTTAACAGTTTGATAAAAGATACTAATTTCTGCACTACTTTACTGATTTATTTATAAGCCAGCTGGAAAGTTCATTGAAAAATAATCTTCAAACTCTTAGGTAGGAATATTGAGTCCACGTTTACTAGAAATGTCATTAAATTACAGAGCTATCAATTGTTTACTAGTGTATGGAATTCATTGAAAATGTGTCAAAATAAATAAAAAACAGCCGAAAAAACAAATCATATATCCGAATACTTACTGCACACCACTGTAGCGTGAAACACAAAACGTGCTACTGTTTCTTTTCGGACCTGTAAGCAACGAATTGCCAATATTACAAATGCACCTTATAGGTTGTCCACCGTTCAAATTTGTCATTGTTGGAAACTTGTACTAGCTAACGCTAAAAAGAAAAAAAATGGCATGATTACCTTGAACTGTGCATGACTGAAGGCATTTATCAATCATATCTTGTCATGAAATGGAACAAAAAAATATAAAGCCTTGGCTCCTTTATCGTTCTGGTTATTTACCACAATGTAACTCCTCTATCGTTCTGGTTATTTACCACAATGGAACTCCACTATCGTTCTGGTTATTTACCACAATGGAACTCCCCTATCGTTCTGGTTATTTACCACAGTGGAATTCCCCCATCGTTCTGGTTATTTACCACAATGGAACTCCTCTATCGTTCTGGTTATTTACCACAATGGAATTCCCTATCGTTCTGGTTATTTACCACGATGGAACTCCCCTATCGTTCTGGTTATTTACCACAATGGAACTCCTCTATCGTTCTGGTTATTTACCACAATGGAACCCCCCTATCGTTCTGGTTATTTACCACAGTGGAATTTCCTATCGTTCTGGTTAATTACCACAATGGAACCCCCCTATCGTTCGTGTTATTTACCACAGTGGAATTCCCCCATCGTTCTGGTTATTTACCACAATGGATTTCCCCATCGTTCTGGTTACTTACCACAATGGAACCCCCCTATCGTTCTTGCTATTTACCACAGTGGACTCCCCTATCGTTCTGGTTATTTACCACAATGGAACTCCCCTATCGTTCTGGTTATTTACCACAATGGAACTCCTCTATCGTTCTGGTTATTTACCACAATGGAACTCCCCTATCGTTCTGGTTATTTACCACGATGGAACTCCCCTATCGTTCTGGTTATTTACCACAATGGAACTCCTCTATCGTTCTGGTTATTTACCACAATGGAACCCCCCTATCGTTCTGGTTATTTACCACAGTGGAATTTCCTATCGTTCTGGTTAATTACCACAATGGAACCCCCCTATCGTTCGTGTTATTTACCACAGTGGAATTCCCCCACCGTTCTGGTTATTTACCACAATGGATTTCCCCATCGTTCTGGTTACTTACCACAATGGAACCCCCCTATCGTTCTTGCTATTTACCACAGTGGACTCCCCTATCGTTCTGGTTATTTACCACAATGGAACTCCCCTATCGTTCTGGTTATTTACCACAACGGAACTCCCCTATCGTTCTGGTTATTTACCACAATGGAAACCTCTATAGTTCTGGTTATTTACCACAATGGAACTCCTCTATCGTTCTGGTTATTTACCACAATGGAACTCCCCTATCGTTCTGGTTATTTACCACGATGGAAACCTCTATCGTTCTGGTTATTTACCACCGTGGATATTTTTTTTTTCAGATGTTTTGGAGGATCACAAGTTTCGTAGGTAGCAACACAATACTCCTGAATGACTACGAGGAAAAGCGATATGATGGTGTCACAATGTCTACCTACATCATGGAGAACTCTACCGGGTTTTATTATAATCTCATGTACTATCCGGTCATGTACAACAATACCGGAAGTTACGGGTGTATTGTTATGCACACAACAGGCATCGCTCAAGACAGCATCAACATTACCGTTACAGGTAGGCAAAGAGAAAGTAGGAAAACGTTACCGTTAGGCAAATAGAAAGAAGACAAAATGTTACCGTTAGACAAAGAGAAAGAAGACAAAATGTTACAGTTAGACAAAGAGAGAGTTTACAAAATGTTACCGTTAGACAAATAGAAAGTAGACAAACTATTATAGGTAGGGAATGAGAAAGTAGACAAATTGTTACCGTTAGACAAAGAGAAAGTAGACAAACTATTATAGGTAGGGAATGAGAAAGTAGATAAAATTTTACCGTTAGGCAAAGAAAAAGAGACAAAATTTTACCGTTGGACAAAGAGAAAGTAGACAAATTGTTACCGTTAGACAAAGAGAAAGTAGACAAAATTTTACCGTTCGACAAAGAGAAAGTAGACAAATTGTTACCGTTAGACAAAGAGAAAGTAGACAAAATTTTACCGTTCGACAAAGAGAAAGTAGACAAATTGTTACCGTTAGACAAAGAGAAAATAGACAAACTTACGGTTAGACAAATTATTACAGGAAGGTTAAGAGAAAGTAGACAAAATCTTACAGGTAACCAAATGCAAGTAGATAAAATCTTACAGGTAACCAAATGCAAGTAGATAAAATGTTAGTGGTAAGAAAACCACTGTAATATGCAGGCAAAGAGAGTGGTTTTTTTATTTAGGTATATGGGTTTTGAAATCTCCAAACAGCTAAATGTCTATGAAGACTTTCTATAAAAACTCGAACAGGTTCAGAAGAGAATACCATTGTAGTTCTCTCATAACAGAAGTATCACAAGGGACTATTGACGAGCATGATATCCTCTATGCTATCTGCCTAGATGACACTGAGCTTGGCACCATCTATGCTTTGTCTATTTGGTTGTCACTCTGTTTCACAATGAGCTGTAGTCTATATTAATGGAAATTTAATTATTTCCATCAATATTTGTTGTTTGTTGTGCAGGAACTCCTGTCGTTGTGGCGACCCAGTTGTCGACGTACGGACTTCTCGAACAGGAGGTTATGCTAAGTTGCTCGATCTATGCTTCGCCCGCCCCTACGCTTGTGCTATGGTATATCGAAGACACGTTGCTTTCTGCGTCATCAAGGTATGTTAAATACATGTATAAGTGGGAAGTACGTCAACGTGTTATGTGATACTCTTTCGCGGTGGAAATTAGGTCATATCTTGAATCAAAATAACACAGAATGTAACGCAATCTAATAAGTAAATAGTATGAAAAAGTTAGAATCAAAATACGTTAAGTCAACTTTGATGAATGAACTGAATATGACGTGATGATGACGATATAGTAGAACATTTTTATTGATTTGAATTTGATTCTATGTTTCTTTAACAGGATACATCAAAGTTCGACCGATGTGAATACAGTAGAGAAGACCGCGACACTGACGATTAGCTCCCTCACAATGGCCGACTTCGGTACCTACACATGTAAAGCCTACAACAGCAAAGGGTTTGGAATGGCGGTACAGGTCATACAAGGTTAGTAAAGGTCATAGCACGTTAACAAAGGTCATATCAGGTCAGTAAAAGTCATTCAAGATTAGTTAAGGCCATAGCACGTCAACAAAAGTCATATCAGGTCGATAAAGTCATTCAAGGTGAGTCGAGTCCATACAAGGTCATTAAAGGTCATACAGGGTTAATGAAGACCATGAAGGTCAGTTATTGTCATACACGTTTAATAAAGGCCATGCAAGGTTATTTAAGGTCACGTAAGGACAACAAATGTTAAGGTTATACAATGTCAATAAAGGTTATAAAGGTGCGATAATGTCATACAAAGTTACATAAATACCATAAAATGCCAATACAGGTCATACGGGGTGATACAAAGCCAGTAAAAGTCATGTATTAAAATGACGTGACATGTAGCCCATTGATGGTGTAGATAGTTAAGAAAAAGTCAGGAAAGGCCACTCACGGTTATTTCAGGTCAAGTTTTACTCGTTCACTATCAGTTTAACGCAATAGTGAAAATGCTATATAAACGATATCAAATTGTGACACACAGGTTATTAACTAAGGATTAATGTAACTTATAGTATCAAAACAAAGATGCCGTAACACATACACACACGCTGCAACCTTTTTAAAATTTAGTGATAGACATAGCATGTCGAACAAAATGAATTAAACTACATCATACGGCTGTTTCGTCCTTCTAGGACTCGTCGGTGCTGCCATTATCCTGCCCTGCAGATCATCGTGCAGTTAATTAAAATTACATCATAAACAAACATCCATTAAGTAAATATCTGATATTTACTGGGAATCATTCATGTACTGGTTCAGAAAGAGATAACATTTCCATAATCTAAAGTCGGCAAGTCGAAAATAACCTAGCTTCTCCAGCAACGAGATAGGATTAGAATGCAACAGACATCAGCTGTATGTGTGTGACGTAACGTAATTTGGTAACGTATTTCCGGTTTCCCAACTGGAGGGCTATTTCCGAACGAAAATAATCAAAAGCAAAAAGGGGAAACAACGCACGCATTTGTTTTCATTCAAGACCTTCGCTTGGACGCTTGTGCTCTTATAGGATTTAGATATAAGAATTGGATTTGCAATCGTTATGTTTGAGGCAAACATGTACATTTCATAATATAAACAAGTTTTAAACGTACATGATGTACAGTACAACACATGATATCATCATGTGCAGTTCTTTGTTTGAACATGTACACCTCATGATGTTAGAATGTACGGTTCATATTGTAAGCACATGGAAAGATTACACAGGTAATCTGATTATAGTGAAGATCCATGTTCTTACCCCGTTCTACTTGACACAATAGAGAGAAGTTTGCAGAACTGCACGCTAGTTGTGATCAAGATATGATGCTAATCAGATTGTTCAACAGGTTAGAATTGATATGTTTTTGTTACATGATGCAAGAGTATCTACGTATTTTATCAGTCGCCATGGTTACTTTGCAGATGTTGACGAGTGCAGCTTTGATCATGGGTGTGACCACGGTTGTATCAACGATTTAGGTACATTTACGTGTACGTGTGATAATGGCTACAAACTAAATGCTGACGGCAAAACGTGCGAAGGTAAGAACCATTGTTTACATTCGGAAAATGTGTAAAATTAAGAACAATTGATTGTATTCGATGCAACGTGTGATTTGGTTTGGTTTGACGTTTTTACGTCCCATGAACAGCCATCATACGTGTGAAGGTAAGAACCATGATTCTATTCGGTAAAACGTGTGAATTGATTAAACATGAACCGCATTATATGCACGTAAACATATCGTATATTCCTGCCAATTGCTGACGACTTTAACAATGTGCACGTGATATTAAACAATGTGTTAGAAAGTAGTTCCGGTAAAAGCGGTGACTAACAAGAAACTCTTGACAGAAAAATCCAAAGAATTGAAAATAATTCAGGTGTGGCCCACTTCCAATAACAAGCCGAAGTAAGAAAAAGGACGCGTGTTTACAAATACCGAATTTCAACTGCTGCTGTACCGGTAACCGCGCAAGAATTCATCGTGGGTATTGCTGTTAATCTTAACTAAAATATAAATATGATAAGTTATTAGGCTTGATTTTCGCTTCAAGTTTTATCGAAAGTTACATATGGTTGGCATATAAGCGCAAAACATCTCTTTTTATCTAAACACGGAACATATTCATCCAACTACAATTAAAAGTTTATCTGAACACTTTTTGCTTTAATCTAAACCTATTTTATGATGCATATATCTCAACATATTTTTATCATTTTCTAAAATATTTAACTCCAAATATTTCAAATTTATTTAAAACAAAATATATTTCCCTTTGCATATTATTAATGTTTTTCTCACGTATGTACATTTGGCTTGTTTACCCTAACACGCACCGTCTTTATATCAACACCCATCACCTGTATCTCGGAGTAAACCATATTAATCCTTACGTATAATATGGTTATTTTTTAATATAATGTCTTTACTAAATATGTTCATCTCAATGCATAACTCGTAAAGTGAGACTTTATTGTGTCAAAATAGACTTCATTGCCACAACTGCGAAACAAGTTTCATCATATTCTAAAAATCTGAAATCTGCAAATAATTTCTCTGGTGTTCCCGGGCAGTAGTGCCAAGGTGGTCAAATAAAATAAATCGGAACGCCTTCGAGAATAAGATAGTTGGTCATCATTTGTTTAACTCCATGTATAGCAATGTATCCTAACACATAGCATGTTACCTCAACATTTTTATTTTCGAAACCTTTTACACGTGTGTCTCAACACATACCGTGTTTGAAGCAGAAGACGCTTACTCTTCTGGAACACCTGGTCTTATTATCTTGTACTTTTACGAGGATCTCAATGTAAATCTTTCCTTTTTCATATCTTGCCCCTGGTTTGAGCTCGGACTATTGTTTTGTTGACGCTTTGGTATCCTCTGATTTTGAGCGCGGACTATGGTTTTGTTGACGCTTTGGTATCCTCTGATTTTGAGCGCTGACTATGATTTTGCTGACACTTTGGCACCCTCTGATTTTGAGCGCGGACAATGATTTTGTTGACGCTTTGGTATCCTCTGATTTTGAGCGCGGACTATGATTTTGTTGACGCTTTGGTTTTCTCTGGTTTTGTTAACACTTGTCATGCTATGTACGTACTATGTTTATGTTACCAGACGTGAACGAGTGTCAGCTGATAGAGAAGGTAGCCTGTGAACAGGAGTGTACCAACTATAACGGATCGTTCGTCTGTTCATGTCGCTCCGGATGGATTCTCGACGATAATGGTAAAACTTGTAAGTATGAAGTGCCTTCATGGCGGACTGTAACAAAGGGGACGTAACCCACACATATGTTGCACCTTTTAAATTTAGTAATAGGTAAAGTATGCTGAATAAAATAAGTAAACTGCATCATACAGCTGTTTCGTCCTCCTAGTACTCTTCAGTGATGCTAAAGGCCAAAAGGTGAAAATCAAAATTTCTAAACTAATGTGGAAGCAGAAGGGTCAGGTGCATAAAATCCCCTTTAATTCATTAATTTAGAAGTAAAATTAAACTACATGTAGTCCTGTATAATTTCAAATCGTGTACTACGCAAATGTATATATTAGGTACCGTGCCACTGCTCAAATGAGATTAACTGTGGCTATGGAGTCTCCAGCAAACATTGGGGGACTAAAATGACTCATCGTAGAGAAATGATATTTTTTAAACAGAGAGCCAAACTTTTCTAAACTCATTCACTCCTGAAGACACCTTTGAGCTCTTTCTAAGTCACAGGATGGACGATTTTATTATGTTATATTAGTATTTACGATGACGACATTTAGATTATTTATTCAGATAAAAGCTATCAAAGATTTGCATTTTGACTCAGCGAAGAACCGTTCAGTTGTCAGAAATGGTTGTTTAATAACAAACTTTAATGTCGCAGTTGATTCAATATTCCAGGGCTTGCTCTGACTATCGTGATTTACGTGATCGATGTCGACTTCTGACAAACAAACTAACAACACAGGAATTCGAGAGATGGTCGCCATCTTTGTCTCATTACCAAAAATCTGTATCTTTAAGTGATATGAAGGTGGACGTTTAGGAGTATGCTCATTAGTGTGTTTACTTGTTGTGATTGACAATGATACTCGGTTCTCATTTTGAGAACTTGATGTTTACTTGGATGTGACAAAAATTTACATGGCGGGTGTCGTCGATGAAGCAGAAGACGCTTACTCTTCCGGAACACCTGGTTTATTCTCTTGTACTTTTACAAACGTCTCCATGTAAATCTTTCCTTTGTTCATATTTTGTCCCTGGTTTAATCGAATTTGAGTTCGGATTATGGTTTTGTAGACGCTTTGGTATTCTCTGATTTATTTTCGTGATACCCGAGTATCCACCTCGACTGTAAGCCATGTCAGTAGGCTAGGCGAGTGATCATCATCTGAACAAATTCCTTTGTAAAGTTTAGAAATTTTGGATTCCCGCCTTTTGGCCCCTAGCAGCACTGAAGAGTCATAGGAGGACGAAACAGCTGTATGATGCAGTTTAATTCATGTTTTCGGCATAATGTAGAGATTCATAGAAGCGTTCACGTGGTCCGAGTCCTTGGACCGCATCCATGAAAACCATATCGTGGTAATTCTTAGTGTTTTTCGTACAAAGTTCAGTTTCTTTTCTTCGAAAATGGATTAATAATTAAGTCACACTTTGTCGGTGGATAAAATTTCGTGAAACATGAAGACGAAGACAGTTGTCTCGGACATCCAAACATAACTCAAAAAATTGTTTTGAGTTTTTGAGTTTAGAATTTAAGAAATTGAAAATACTTTGGGGCCTTTTTTGACAAATTAATTTATATGGTAATAGTTCATCACGTCGATATCGATCGTAGTCATAAACGACTGATAAGTAATCTAACTGACATTCATTATTAAGATTATAATTATGATGTTTTTTCGTGCATCATGTAGTTACTGATAATGCTTAAATTAGATTTAATTAACTGGAGTTTTAATTAAACCAACATGTTTAACGGATCGATATGTTCAAGCTCACCCTCTTTTTGGAAACAAAATATACAATATCTTATACAAAAGTAGAGCCAATTTAGAAAATATATTGAACTTTGATTAAATTTGGAAAGAAATATATACAAAAAAAAAAAAACCCGTTAAAATTTCCTGGTTAACATGTATAGTCATTCTACCATGGTACTTATGATAACAGCAAAATCACATGGATTTTCATCTTATTTGTTATTCATATGGTGTGGCATGTCTAGCCTTAGCGCAGTTCGTTCCATCTGATGGGGGTTTTGACTTCAGGGAAAGGAGTCACATGCTCTAATACTGTAACCTATTTGACAGGATAGGACGTACTGGGCTTTTGCAAATCCTACTGCGGACCAAGTTTGATTTCACGGAGACCATCCTTACATATAACAGCTATCATTTCACGGACCTTTAGTGGATTTTAAATAATGATGACATTGTTTACTACTCCAGGTACCAACACGAACGATGACTCCGATGATAGTGACGAGGAAGCAATACAGGCGGAGGAAATTTACTCCATCATCGGTGCCACTTCCGGCGCATTGCTGATCATCATTCTGCTTATTCTGTGTGTCGTGTGGTGTCGGCGGAAGAAAGATGAGGTAGATACGGAAACTGTGTTTATCTGGTCTTAACAAAGTGATGCATTAAATCTCAATTCTATTATAGAAATTAAACTTTTATTTACCTGTATGTGCAACCACGATAGCAACCTGAAGCTGTTGTAGGGAGTATGTTGCTTTTGATTTAGAGTTCAGAAAGATATATATATTTACGTGGTTAGCAAACCTCTTGTTAGAAATTTAACATTTATTTTTCTGTATATGCAACCAGGATAGCAACACAAAGCTGAGGCAGAGGGTTATGTTGTCCTTGATTTAGAGTTAAGAATGGTATATAAATTGACGTGGTTAGCAAACATCTTGTCATATATAGATAGAACATTGTCGATATATCTGAAAATTAAATTAAAAGATTTGGCAAGTTTGCCTGGTCTTAAAAGCTTCTCGACGAATTCAGATTCAAAGGAAATAAAAACCCCAAAGTCAGCTAGGATTGGGATACAGTTAGTTCCCATGTATATCTTTATCTGTTTTCATCTTAGCTTTTGTTATTTTACCCACAAAGTATGTTTCAAGATAGCTCACCCCCATATACATTGTATCTTTGTAAAGCTTTCCGCTTAACTTTGATTGCGCTAATTACGATTTCTGTTCGTTTGTGTCTATGGCAACTAAAGTAGTTGTGTTAATTCATCTGTTTAAACATGTTGATGTACTAAAATGTGAGTGCCCAAAAGTAAATACGTTTCCAGTATTCGTAACACGTTTTGTCTCCTCCGTGTGTTCATCCAAAATCAAATGAAATATTTTTCACATGTGTCGTATGAGTTTTGTACAAACAAAAAAAAAAACAATTGTACGAAACACTATACCTAAAGTCTCAGATTCAAACTGAATTTCATATTCTTACCGCCAGTATAGCCTCTCAAGACAACGTGCTATTCCCTAAATTAACCATGAAAATATATTGATAAAAGATGACGTAAATAACACATATGCTGCACCTTTTAAATTTAGTAATAGATACAGTATGCCCAAAAATTGCATCATACAGCTGTTTCGTCATCCTAGGACTCTTCAGTGATGCTAGGGTCCAAGAGGTGGGAATCTAAAATTTCTAAATTAATGTAGAAGCAGAAGGGTCAGGTGCATAAAACCCCTTTAATTTATGAATTTAGAAGTAAAATTAAACTTGTTCTCTATAATTTCAAATCGTGTACTACTATATTTAGTAATAGATACAGTTTGCTGAAAAATGAAACAGTAATAATGTTATCAGTTTACGAGCAACTGGTAGGTTTTACCTATATGCTGAGCGTACTAATGAGTAAGTCTGTTATATAACGGTTAACCATGCTATCACCTCCATACCAATTGTCTTGGCCTGTTCTAATGATAAATATGTTCTCCAGGAGGAAATGCCGATGAAGGCTGTGTATTCAGTCAACACTGGTTACAGTGGATCAAACAACGACATGGGTATGGTAAGTAAAATTTATTTAATCGAATCTTTGAAACATGTAAACAAGTTTTAAACGTGATCTTACCTTAATGTTGACATATACTACTCGTTGTATTTATATTCGTTGTATGTTATACTGTTTAAGTACTTATGCTGGCTGTGTGATAAATTAAGTATGGAGTTGTATGGATTTACGAATATATCAAAAGTAATTATGTATCAAATTTCAATATAACATGCTCGAAGGATTTTTAAGAAACAATTTGATATTAATAAGATAGTAAATGTTTGTATTTTTCTGTTCATCTTTCATCAAATCGAGTATATTTATAAGAATCTTGTTACTGATAAATACGTGTTATCCAGAATAAAAAAATCTTCTGCCGAAATACTGACGTCTTTAATGATTAAATCGATATGGTTCTATGTCCTGATCAGAACCCTGGGTTTAAAAGAAAGATCCTGCATGTTGTTAAACTCTTTCGTACTATCCATACCATTAAAAATCGTTGAAATGAAACGGATCGTATCAACGCAAATCTTTTTTAACAATCACAGTTTAAGTAAGCTTTCATCGAAACACATTCAGTTTAAACTAAATAATGAACTCTCCAACTGTGATATTAATTCATTATTTCTTTTTTTTGCGATCAATATATCATCGATTATATGTAATTTATAAGCATGCATACAAATTTGGTGCACGATGGCCAAGTGGTTAAGGTGTTCTGACATTCTACCACTAGTCTTCCACCCCCGGGTTATGAGTTCAAATCCCACGTGGGACAGTTGCAAGGTACTGTTCGTAGGTCAGTGGTTTTTCTCTGGGTACTCCGGCGTTCATCAACCTATGATAGGAGGTCAAACAAAATAAACCAAACAAAACCAGCATGAATAGTGAAACAAGTATTATGATCTGTTTATATTTTTTCGTTAATAATTTCATTCGGTCATTTTTCAACAATTTCATATTTTTGATGTACGTGTATCAATATTTCAGACAAAGTACCACTCAACCAATACGAAGGATACAAAAATAACTCCTGCTGACGAATTCCCGCGTCAGCGGCTTCAACTCGGTATCGATCTAGGTCAAGGCCGTTTCGGAAAGGTTATGATGGCGCGTGCATTGAATGTCTCTGGTATTGGAAAATGGGAAATGGTAGCGGTAAAAACATGTAGAGGTATGTTTGTTGGCATTTTCTTTATGTAAGAAAGAATTACAGTGACCAAGTACACACTAGCCAAAGAAACATTTTATGGTCGTTTTACATAAACGTAAAAGTATTTGTTATTGAAAACAATCTTAATTTATGAATTAGGTATGTGCATGCAGATATGACGTTCATTAAAATATCATATTTGGTTTTTGCTATGAAAGCAATATTTTTTGATGAGTTTGTCGAGTCAATGATCACCTCAATTTGGTTAACACGTGGATTTGCAAAATAATTATCTGTTTATTGTCTATTTTGGAGCAATGACAAAATAATTATGTGATGAAAATGAAATGGTTATCGTTTGAAAAAAAAGTAAAAAGACTTTATGTTACGAGAAGTTATTTCAACACTGAAAGAGGCGTGTTTCTGGCCAAAAAACAAATGACTACTATTCCGGACAGTGTTATATTACAGACAATGAGGTTGGTGCGTTAAATGTAAATTTAAAGTAATTGTTAATTGAATTTAAGTACAAAGTGGTAGATTCTGAAGTCTGAAACAATTTATTTGCAACTGAACATGCATTTCCCCCTGAAACAGACAGCGCATCTGACTTAGAAAAGGAGGATCTTTACCAGGAGTTGGAGATCATGAGGAGTATTGACAAGCATCCGAACATTGTTAGCTACCTCGGGTGTTGTACTAAACAAGGTAGGCATACGGATTTGTTAAATACAACATATGCTCGAGCGTATGCAAGAATATAAAGTTATGTCATATACAATTGCCAGCTACCTCTGTTGTGTACTAAACAAGGTAGGCAGACGAATTTGTTAAATACAAAATATGCTCGTGTGTAAAATCATCTTTGAACATGTCATATTTTGAACATGTCGTTTCAAATATAACAAGGTAGGCAGACGAATTGGTTAAAGTCCTGTAAAGGAGTGTAAAATCATCTATGTCGAACATTGACAGCTATCTCGGGTGTTGTATTAAACAAGACAGACAGACAAATATTTTAAAGTCTTGTGTAGGAGTGTAATGCTATTTTATGTCAAATAGTAAGTGCCAGCTTCCTCGCGCGATGTACTAACTATTATACATAATTGTACATGTGTACAGTTTGAGTTAAAATGTAAAATTTGGAGATTGAAGATAGATCACTTTATGTTAAAAGGAAAAGACATCTTACATAATCGCTTGCTTACAATTGCACTAAAACATTTTGGTCTTCACAAATTCATGATGGCGTTGTTATCTCACAGATCCCTTGTACATAATTATGGAGTATGTCTCGGGTGGCAACCTTCAGACCCAACTCCGGAAGTGCCGCCCAAGTCAGCTTGCCACCACTAGTGAGGAAGTGACGACACCGACTGTCAAGGAGCTCGAGACACACGCCCACCATGTGGCTAAGGGAATGGTGTACCTCTCTTCGATTGGGGTAAGTGTACCCAAAACTTAAGCAGGACATACTGCAAAAGTTACATCAACCTTTTAACGCCCAATTCCTCTATTAGAGTGCATATTGATGTTCATAATAAAATTACAAATAAAATATTTTGATTAAAGCATGATGCTGGATTTCATGAAAAGTTGCAAGTATCTGAATACCCCAGTAAGTAATACAATCACACAAACCTTACAAGTATAAGATTATATGTATGTGTATGAAAGCAGGTAACTGTTGAGTCACGGATTATTTTCTATACATGATTACACCAATTTAGTGTGAAGGGGCGTTTTCATTGTCTGATTGTGTTTTAAACTTTGAATTCCTTTCCCCTTTTATCATTTTATGCATAAAATTTATTTTAATGTACCGTTCAAGTCATACTTTAATCCTTTTTTTTGTTTATTTTCTCATTTGGTGTTTTCCTATTATTAGATAATACATCGAGACCTGGCTGCGAGGAATATTTTAGTTGGCAAAAACAGAATATGTAAAATCTGTGATTTCGGTCTGGCGAGGGACGTGGAGGGGTCTGATATGTACGAGCGGACTTCTAAGGTATTTCTTTAACACTAGTATATAACGTTAATGGTTAATTGACTATAATTAATTAGCACTTAACATATACACATTCCCACTATGTATAATGAAGCAAGATATTATAATCAGAATTGTTCACCTTTAAAATGTGTTCGTTCCTTTTACTTAATAATGATGTTTACCCTTGTTATGGCCATACTCTATTTTAACGTGATTCTTGTCATATTCCATTTTCTCGTTAGATTTAAGAAGATATACAAATAGAGTGTATGGTGTTGATATAGTGTGTATATCATTTTAGTAATAAAGTAATAAGGCCTGTTTTCTACTAAATGCATGACAAATAAATATCAGCAATTAACAAAAATCCATCATGCTTTTAATACGCTGTTAGGTTTTTATCATCAATGATTTATCGTTAATAACAGGGTCCTTCGCCGATCCGATGGATGGCGCCCGAGTCGCTGTCAGACCAGTGTTTCACCCGGAAGAGCGACGTCTGGTCGTTCGGAGTCCTCCTATGGGAGATTGTTACCTTAGGTAGGTTTTTACCGCAGGCTTCATTACAAATATTTTAATTTGTTCGGAGTCCTCCTCTGGGAGAATTATTCCTTAGGTAGATTTTTACCGCGAGCTTCATTACAAGTATTCTAGGTCGTTCGGAGTCCTCCTCTGGAAGATTGCTACCTTCAGTATGTCATACCATTGGTCAAAATACATGTTTTGTAAATTATAATGTTTTCTTCATCAATCAGGCCCAAAGGCCAAAAGTCTAGAATGAGCTTTTGGTCAAACATGATCGCAAATTGCAGCAAACCAGTTCAAAGAATAAAATATTTGTAAATAATGATATATAGTGAATGTTTAATCATTATACATACATGATAATGAATTTTTGCAGGTGCCACGCCATACCCTGGTATGACAGCCAGGGAGGTTATCAAGACAGTGCTAATAGGGAAATGGCTACAGTGTCCCCTACACTGTAAACAAGAGTTGTAAGTATAAAGAGGAAATAAGCCTGTGTAGCTACTACTGTATACACCACGGCTGAAAGTGTGTACAGCGTATGACTATTTTAAGTTATACCACTGTTACTAAAAGTTGTATGAATATGCGTTTAGCATTACAATATAAACTAGTGTAGCAAAGAATTATATCCCCGAAGAGAGCACTTAGTATCAAAATCAAAGGCAAATTCTCTTGAACTCCATTTCTGCTGTTAATTTCACAATTCCATTAACTACTCAGGCTTTTCGTTATGGAGGTCGAAGTCTCGACAGCAATATGGACACAATCATCCTAGAGAAGTTTAAGAGATTCAAAAGGATACTAGACGATTTGCCTAGACTATATTTACTTATCAAGATATATTGATACATGGTATAGAAGTTTCATCTCTGCTTGATCTCAGTATGTAAACTGTTTTCGCCTAATCCCTTTTAAGATCCTATAAAATATCATAAATAAAAACAATGAATAGGAAATGAAATAGTGTGATGGAATGAAGCTTTAATCTTGTTTGAAACAAGCATTTTCATTGGCTTAAAAATATGTTATCAGCCCATAACGTCAAAAATTACGTCGCCGTTATTAACGCCGCTTTTAATTGGCTGATGCAGCAGCGTAATGATTTGTAACAGAAAAGAGTCCACCAATAAAAATAGTTTTCGCAGGGTATAGATTCGCGGTTTCGGGTTTATGGTGAGAGTACACTCCGTTTTTTTTGGTTATACCCCATAACATAAAAATAGATTGAAGTTAATCCTTAGATATTTTACGTTTATTCGAGTAATCATAGTTATATGTTAGAACTGTGCTCCCGTTATGCTATCGACTTTACTAGATTATAATACTTTGTTTATGTAGTACAAAATTGTTATATGTGTCCATCTGTATCCTTGCGTATTTTTGTATAATCTAGTTTGTAAACATTTTCTTCAGGTTGGAAAGTGTGATTTATTTAATGATGATCTTTACATAAAATTCAATCTAGTTTCTGTAAAAAAAACCTACATAAATTAAAAAAACCAACAATAACCTGCAGTATCAATGTATATACTACATGGTATATATGGTTGTTATGTTTAAAAAGTTAGGATACCTCCAAACCAAACAATGTTTGTGAAAGGAAACATTCAAAAATGTTTATTCTTCATAAAACAGTAATCTACACACCATGTCTGAATTGTTTATTTAAGGTATAGCATGATGACAAGATGTTGGGATATGGAACCTAAGGAAAGACCCAGTTTCAGCGAAATCGCCAAGGAGTTGGAGGCTTTCATCGAGTGTGAAACGGATCATATTGCTTTAGACGAACTCGAGGAATCTAAGTATGGTGTTCTGGATCCCAACATGGTGGATGAGCGAGTGTAAACACTCTTACTGTAATGTTAAACATTCATGTATCAACACGGCATGTATTGGAGGTTGAACATTCATGTATCACCACGGCATGTATTGGAGGTTGAACAATCCTACAAACATGTGCATAAGAAAGTGCAAATACTCCAATTATGTGTATGTTTCAACACGGCATGTACTGGAGGATGAACAATTCCTTCAAACTTGTGCATAGCATTAGCTAGTGTAAATACTCCTAATAAGTGCTGAACATGCATGTTTTAACATGCTAAACATTCCAGATTGAACTATAATACAAACATAGTGACTAGGCGAGTGCAAACACTTTTTTAAAACATGTTACATATAAGAGATTAAACGTTCCAATGAACATGATATAAATATAAATACAAACATGATGGATATTTAAGTGTAGTATCCATTGGAAATAGTGGACGAATTGATGAAAACATCCTCAGGGATAAAATGGACAAGTGAGTGTAAACAGTAATAAAAAATGGACGCTGGAAGTGGCAACCCTACTGAAAATACAATTGTGCTGAAACTCATATACCCCTGGTGGATAAGCTCACTCCGATCCAGGACACCTACCCGTGCTTGTAATAACCAATATTATGTTCAGCACATTCGTATCCGTTTCTTGGGCATCATGTGTGAATGTGTTGGTATTGAATACGTGTCCCGTGTGAGTGATTTTTGTAGAAGCAATTTCGTAGTGTACTAATTAATGCAGACAATTTGTGATACTCGAAAAGAAAAAAGGGAGGAACTTCTGAACAGCCAACAGTGTAGTGTATAGACGGAGCCATTGTAAAGACTGTATACTTCATGAGGACGTGTACACAGATGACAGTGCTCCAGTACTTTAAATATATATGAGTATATTAGGTGACGTATATGAAGCTTCCCTGTGCATCTTTAACTGTGATATTTGAGATATATTGACTATGGTGTATATAGCTATTACTGGCATTATGAATTATCAATATATTACTGGCGAATAAGATATATTGTGATACTTAGAACAGTAATTTTCCCATTAAAACATCACACAAACAAACAAGTAGAGAACAGTTTCTTACTAGACTATTACATCTATTGCTTTCAAACGTTACTAACGCGGTTGATAGGGGACATAACTCTGCTCATTTTATCGCAGTTTTTCTTTCTATGGCTTACAATTTTAAATATTGTGGTGAACTGAACTCCATGTGTGTATTTCGATTTCATCCCGTGAAGACAGATCATGTATTCGTATACTGTGGCAGACGCTATATACTTCTTGAAGATTTTTAAAATAATCTTTATTGAATAAAGCTATATCTAGTGCTATACATTTCTTGAAGATTGCTGAAATAATCTTAATGAAAATAGCTAAATATAGTGCTTTACATTTCTTGAAGATTGTTAAAATAATCTTAATAAAAATAGCTATGTCTAGCGATATATATACTTCTTGAAGATTGTTAAAATAATCTATATTGAAAATAGCTATATCTAGTGAAAGACCCTTCTTGAAGATTGTAAAAATAATCTTTATTGAAAATAGCTTTATTTAGTAATATACACTTCTTGAAGATTTATAAAATAATCTCCATTAAAAATAGCTATATCTAGTGTAATGGCACGATGGGACAAATCAAAACTGCAGGTTACATAACAACTACTTACATTGACACAATTATTATCGAACTAAATTTGTGAAAACATTTCATAACATTAACTGATGATTAACTTAATTGGATGTCCTTAGTGAATGGATGACGGCTTTTGGTTATGGCATTATTGCAAATGTAGTTTTTTGTGTTTGTTCTCAAACCAATATAGAAATAATTTGCATCTTTGATCAGGACTGAAAACCATAGTAACAAAACAGTTATTTATCAGCTGCCAGGCATCAGACATCTTTGCCATTTTTATGGTTATTTTTATCCGAAACATGCTACATTTAATATTAAATAAATTCGTGAACATATTCCAAATTCAAAATACGAATATGTCAATGAGGCAGCGCGAGACATTTATGTTCTATAAACATGAGATTCTTGGTAAGATAGGACAATAAGAAATATATGTTGTTATTCAAAAATGACGTAACACACACATATGATGCACCATTTAAATTTAGTAATACAGTATGCCGAAAATGAATAAAACTGCATCATACAGCTGTTTCGTCCTCCTTGTTCTGTAGTCTCGTCGTCTTACTTCCAAAGCAAAACGTTATCAGAGAAACATGCTCCAGTTTTATGAACAATCCCTGCAGTAAGAAAATTCCTTCAATTAACAATATCAGTAGGAATGCATTACACAAGTTAAGGACAGTTCCTTAATTCCAATGATGCTTTCGTTAAGAGATTTAGATGATTGAGAAGTTCGTTAAGTAAAGGAACGTTCATGAAACCGGGTCAAGTTAATGAAAATGTTCACTTATTCGGAAAGTATTTCCCTCTAGTATGAATTATGTATATGCTGTTATTTGGGATACATAATCTGTGATATTTATGTTTGATGCGTGGTAGATATTTTAAAGGGTTTGTAGTTTGGAATTAATTGATTGTAGGTTTTTTTCCGTTTAGTTTAATTGTTGTAGAAACTGAATAAAAACTTCGCAAAATATCTATGAAGACTATGTACTATAAGTCAGAGATTTTTCGTAGAATTCAGTGAACTGTAGAAAAAGTCCATTTCACGCATGTGTTTTTAATATTTTCATTTTCAAGTGTGGATTTTTAAATTCTTTTGATTTCCATGACGAAACTCTATCTCATCATTTGTTTTTAATCATACGATGTACTTAATACACAGGGTAACCGCGACTTACCGGTTTCAAAACATCTCGCCAATACATTATGGACAGGTGCGTCAAGACCATATTACTGCACATTACATATTTGAGTCGACTAAATAAAATGGTGAAATAATAATAAAAAGTGAGTCGAATGTACTCCAACCAATGACGTTTGCGATACAGAACCTTGATTATATTGAGCACGATGTTTCACAGGGTATTTTATAAACTTGAGGGTAGCGTATGTTTGTAGTTTTCTCAGTCAGTCCAATAAAAAATAGTAAGCTTTAATGTTGAATAGTTTGCATATAAGAAGATGATAATCCCCGTGATCAAGTGTACGCTAGATATCTGTAGTTTTTGTATGTACTGTTTGGCAGGATCAACGGAGCGATTTGTTACAGTTGTGTACGATAGTAGTTAACAAAAAAGTACACTTGTACATCTTCAAAATTCTGCTGACATTTTTTAGGAAGGGATGTTGTTATTGGATACATATTCAGAACTATTGTTTTGTTTCTGGACGTATAATATAATTATGTGGGCGCTAATAAAGGGGCATAACTCACCAAGGACTGACGATTTACTGACATTTCTAACAGTAATGTTATCGGTATTCTACTAAGTTTTTAAAATATGATTTTAAAATCAAGAACACTACCAAACGATTGATCCACTAAAGGCAAAACAAATGTTAAATATTCATCCTTCTACGGCGAAGTACTGTTGAAGCTATTATTATTTTGTCTAATTTTCAAAGTATATTGTTCGCCAGAATGTGGCTAGATTGGAAGTATGATTCGTAACATAGCAATAACAATGGCATTTACAGGCGTTTAAAAACATTTTACTGTTACTATAAATACTGCATTATTGATTAACATGACATATATTATCATGTATGACGTCACTGATCGTTATGATGACATCCTACATGATATTACTCATTTTGAAATCCATTTGTTGTTGTCAATCAGGTATTGGCAGTAAGTGATTTAATCTCTGCTTTAAGGAAAGTGGATGTTTATTTAATTGTATCTCACCTGTTGTCAAGCTGTTAAGAATGAATTGATAAACATACATGTATGAATACTACAAGATGGAACATGTGTCCATATTTGCAATGTCTGCTGCGGTCCTCTTGTATGAGCTGTATCAGTTTGTATAGAGAAAGCAGGTGAGAGAGGTGCGTGTGTGGTGTGTTTGAGCACAATTGGTGGTAACAGGTGAGCTATGTATTTAGCCTTGGAATAAAATTCTAACTGGAAATCATGTCTGTGGGTTATTTTTATTAATGAAAGGAGAAAAATGTATTTCAACAGGGATTTAATGGTTGAAAGTCAATCAAACTACAACTTCTCATGTGACCTAGTACAAAAATACAATAGGCCCATGGGGCACAAAAAAAAAATCAGAGAATACCAAAGCGTCAACAAAACCATAATCCAAACTCAAAATTGATTAAACTAGGGGCAAAATAGGAACAAAGGAAAGATTTACCTGGAGACTCTCGTAAAAGCACAAGAAAATTATACCAAGTGTTCCGGAAGAGTAAGCGTCTTCTGCTTTATCGACGACACCCGCCATGTAAATCTTGGTCACATCCAAGTAAGCATCAATCCTCAAAATGAGAACCGAGTCATCATTGTCATCACAACAAGTAAACGCACTGACAAGCAAACTCAAAAACGTCCATCTGTATATCACACAAATATACAGAATATTTCTCGATGATATCAAGATGGCGACCATAAAACTTGACATCTCTTCACCATCTGAAATATTTCTGGTTGTTTGGTTGATTGTTTTTACGTTCTATTAACAGCTGAGGTAATTTAAGGACGGCCTCCCGGTGTATGCGAATTGAACCCTATCCTTTAGATATAAAACAGTGAAAGGGCTCCATCCTTTAGATATAAAGCAATATGCGGGCCTAATCCTTTATATACAAAACTATGCGAGGGCCCCATACTTTAGATATAAAACTATGAGATGATCATATACTGTATATACAAAACTATCAGAGGGCATGTTATATATGCAGAATGTTACATGGCCATTTCCATATCCGGCCTTGTATTAACCTGATATCCCAATATCGGCCCGAGGGCCGAAGGCCAAAGGGTCGATATTGGATCTAGGGTTGATACAAGGCCTGATATGGAAATGGCCATGTCATATTCTATTTATTATATTTCAACGTCAACATTTGTCCTCCCATCCATTTTCGATTGTTGTAACGTCATGCATGTCATATGATGCCACGGCAACGTCGGAAGCGGAATGACACAGTGTATTCGGCCGAGCTGATGTCTACTAAAGACATGCGTATTTATCAGGTATACAATTTCCCTGTATTTTATAGTAAGGATAAAAAACAAAACTATAAGTTTGAGTCCTATGCTTTATTTATAAAACTATAAAGGAATCCAATTCTTTTATTTAAAACTACGAGAGGGTCCAATCGTATATATAAAACTATGAGGGGGCCCATCCTTTATATATACAAAACTATGAGAGGGCCCCATCCTATATATATACAAAACTATGAGGGGGCCCATCCTATATATATACAAAACTATGAGGGGGCCAATCCTTTATATATAAAACTATGAGAGGGCCCCATCCTATATATATACAAAACTATGAGGGGGCCCATCCTTTATATAAAACTATGAGGGGGCCCATCCTTTATATAAAACTATGAGGGGGCCCATCCTTTATATATAAAACTATGAGGGGGCCCATCCTTTATATACAAAACTATGAGGGGGCCCATCCTTTATATAAAACTATGAGGGGGCCCATCCTTTATATAAAACTATGAGGGGGCCCATCCTTTATATATAAAACTATGAGGGGGCCCATCCTTTATATACAAAACTATGAGGGGGCCCATCCTTTATATAAAACTATGAGGGGGCCCATCCTTTATATATAAAACTATGAGGGGGCCCATCCTTTATATACAAAACTATGAGGGGGCCCATCCTTTATATAAAACTATGAGGGGGCCCATCCTTTATATACAAAACTATGAGGGGGCCCATCCTATATATACAAAACTATGAGGGGGCCCATCCTTTATATACAAAACTATGAGGGGGCCCATCCTTTATATAAAACTATGAGGGGGCCCATCCTTTATATACAAAACTATGAGGGGGCCCATCCTTTATATATAAAACTATGAGGGGGCCCATCCTTTATATACAAAACTATGAGGGGGCCCATCCTTTATATACAAAATTATGAGGGGGCCCATCCTTTATATACAAAACTATGAGGGGGCCCATCCTTTATATATAAAACTATGAGGGGGCCCATCCTTTATATACAAAACTATGAGGGGGCCCATCCTTTATATACAAAACTATGAGGGGGCCCATCCTTTATATAAAACTATGAGGGGGCCCATCCTTTATATATAAAACTATGAGGGGGCCCATCCTTTATATACAAAACTATGAGGGGGCCCATCCTTTATATACAAAACTATGAGGGGGCCCATCCTTTATATAAAACTATGAGGGGGCCCATCCTTTATATACAAAACTATGAGGGGGCCCATCCTATATATACAAAACTATGAGGGGGCCCATCCTTTATATACAAAACTATGAGGGGGCCCATCCTTTATATAAAACTATGAGGGGGCCCATCCTTTATATATAAAACTATGAGGGGGCCCATCCTTTATATACAAAACTATGAGGGGGCCCATCCTTTATATACAAAACTATGAGGGGGCCCATCCTTTATATACAAAACTATGAGGGGGCCCATCCTTTATATACAAAACTATGAGGGGGCCCATCCTTTACATAAAACTATGAGGGGGCCCATCCTTTATATACAAAACTATGAGGGGGCCCATCCTTTATATACAAAACTATGAGGGGGCCCATCCTTTATATACAAAACTATGAGGGGGCCCATCCTTTATATAAAACTATGAGGGGGCCCATCCTTTATATACAAAACTATGAGGGGGCCCATCCTTTATATACAAAACTATGAGGGGGCCCATCCTTTATATACAAAACTATGAGGGGGCCCATCCTTTATATACAAAACTATGAGGGGGCCCATCCTTTATATACAAAACTATGAGAGGGCCCCATCCTATATATATACAAAACTATGATACTCATATATATAACACCATGAGAGAGTCCCATCCTATATATATACAAAACTATGATACTCATATATATAACACCATGAGAGAGTCCCATCCTATATATATACAAACTATGATACTCATATATATAACACCATGAGAGAGTCCCATCCTATATATATATAAAACTATGATACTCATATATATAACACCATGAGATGGCCCCATCCTATATATATATACAAACTATGATACTCATATATATAACACCATGAGAGGGCCCCATCCTATATATATATAAAACTATGATACTCATATATATAACACCATGAGAGAGTCCCATCCTATATATATACAAAACTATGATACTCATATATATAACACCATGAGAGGGCCCCATCCTATATATATACAAAACTATGATACTCATATATATAACACCATGAAAGAGTCCCATCCGATATATATATACAAAACTATGATACTCATATATATAACACCATGAGAGAGTCCCATCCTATATATATACACAACTATGATACTCATATATATAACACCATGAGAGAGTCCCATCCTATATATATACAAAACTATGATACTCATATATATAACACCATGAGAGAGTCCCATCCTATATATATACAAAACTATGATACTCATATATATAACACCATGAGAGAGCCCCATCCTATATATATACAAAACTATGATACTCATATATATAACACCATGAGAGAGTCCCATCCTATATATATACAAAACTATGATACTCATATATATTACACCATGAGAGAGTCCCATCCTATATATATATCAAACTATGATACTCATATATATTACACCATGAGAGAGTCCCATCCTATATATATACAAAACTATGATACTCATATATATTACACCATGAGAGAGTCCCATCCTATATATATAGAAAACTATGATACTCATATATATTACACCATGAGAGAGTCCCATCCTATATATATACAAAACTATGATACTCATATATATAACACAATGAGAGAGTCCCATCCTATGTATATACAAAACTATGATACTCATATATATAACACCATGAGAGAGTCCCATCCTATATATATACAAAACTATGATACTCATATATATAACACCATGAGAGGGCCCCATCCTATATATATACAAAACTATGATACTCATATATATAACACCATGAGAGAGTCCCATCCTATATATATACAAAACTATGATACTCATATATATAACACCATGAGAGAGTCCCATCCCATATATATACAAAACTATGATCCTTATATATATAACACCATGAGAGGTTCCCATCCCATATATATACAAAACTATGATACTCATATATATAACACCATGAGAGGGCCCCATCCTATATATATACAAAACTATGATACTCATATATATAACACCATAAGAGAGTCCCATCCTATATATATACAAATTTATGATACTCATATATATAACACCATGAGAGAGTCCCATCCTATATATATAACACCATGAGAGAGTTCCATCCTATATATGTAACACCATGAGAGAGTCCCATCCTATATATATATACAAAACTATGATACTCATATATATAACACCATGAGAGAGTCCCATCCTATATATATATACAAAACTATGATACTCATATATATAACACCATGAGAGAGTCCCATCCTATATATATACAAAACTATGATACTCATATATATAACACCATGAGAGAGTCCCATCCCATATATATACAAAACTATGATACTCATATATATAACACCATGAGAGAGCCCCATCCTATATATATAACACCATGAGAGAGCCCCATCCTATATATATAACACCATGAGAGAGTCCCATCCTATATATCTAACACCATGAGAGCCCCATCCTATATATATAACACCATGAGAGAGTCCCCTCCTATATATATAAAACATGAGCTCAAACTGAAGAAGATCTTAAATATTTGATAGTGTTAGCAGAAAAGGTGTTCGGGCATCGGCAGATTTTACATCCATGGATTTGACAGAATCTCAATGGAAGTCCTTTTTATAAGTCCTAAAAATCCTCCAACGATTAAATCAGCACCTTCTCCACCACGGGAATTATAATGGCAGTGCTAGGGAAAGGCGAGCACTACTGATATGATCAGACTGGTAATTTATATTACTCCAAGTACAATAGTTACGTAATCCGGGAGGGTAGGTAGCGAATCAGTTACATGTTTACTCGGCAATTGAAATGTTCTAGGTCAACAACGCGACCTCATGGGTTTCTCCATTTTTATTTCGTTGGAAACATTTTTCATTATTAATAAAAAAAATCATTGAATGTAAAAACCACATAAAATACGGTGTAAATATAAATTAATTATGTATTCAATACGTTTCAGCGTAACATTACTCAAATAAGATTTACAATTAATAATAATGTTATTGTTCCTTTACCTTTTATATACTTTGTATAAATGTATTAAAAAACAAGGAATAGTGAGAGAGTAACCATAGCTGTCGAACGAATACTGATACTGGGAGATGACAAAAATGTAACACACACCATTTTGACTTTCCTTATTAGTGTGCTTACTTGTTGTGATTCAAAATGCCGACTCTTTTACTTGGATGTAACCAAGATTTACATGGCGTGTGTCGTCGATGAGGCAGGGGACGCTTACTATTCCGAAACACCTGGTCTTATTCTCTTGTACTTTTACAAGGGCATCCATGTAAACCTTATCGTTGTTTATATTGTGCCCCTGCTTTAATCGATTTAGATACAGTAAATTAAACTGGATCATACAGCTGTTCAGTGCTTCTAGGGCCCTAAAGGTTGGAATAGAAAATGTCTAAACTAATGTAGAAGCAGAAGGGTCAGGTGCGTAAAACCCCTTTGAATATACGAAAATATGTATATTATGAACGATGCCAAAATTCAAATGATATAAATGTGAATATGAACGGCACGTTAAAAACAAAGTCCATGTTTACGCGGAAACATTGAAACAAAATTTTGTCTGCCTAATTGGCAATACACGCAACGAAAAAAGTCGCTTTAGACAATTTCTCTGGTAAATATGAATGGATATTCGGCACAAGTTGAATTTGTGGAAGAGCTAATCAAGACTGGTAGCAAAAACCTTGCCAAATCTTTTAATTTTACTTTCAGATGTAGCGTCGATTTACATGGCGGGTGTCGTCGATGAAGCAGAACACGCTTACCTTTCTGGAACACCTATTCTTATTCTTTTGTTCTTTTACAAAGGTATCCATGTAAATATTTTCTTTGGTTAATCGACTTTGAGTTCGGATTATGATTTTGTCAACGCTTCGATATTCTCACAAAATTTATTATTAAACAAGTACTTTAGAGTGGAAATTATTAAATTGGGAAAACCTGGTCACGTCGACGACATAGTAGTTCAGCTGAAGGTGTATTGCTTAATATATTGAAATATAACAAATAACAATGACTAAGACTTCACAGCTGAATTCTAAACCATATTGATTGTTTAAACTGTATATTAGCCCTGTGTGATATTATCAATATAATCTTGTCCTGACTTTGTTACACAATTTGAAGTATAACTGGGAACGTCACAGCTAAATCGGTCAGGCTATTGAAAGGCCTTAGATCCCGCCAGTGTTGTCTTTGTGTCACGATACGGTGAGATAATATCGGGGTACCTGTGTCATTATAAACCTTACCGTCGTACCTCGCCATTGTCTGTCAACAAGGAAGTTGGCTGGAACATGCAATACTGCATGGGCCAACATTACATGGCTTAGTGTGCATATACTAGTATCCTATGTTTGTACCACCCGGACATGCAATACTGCACAGGGAAAAACGTCCATATAACCCGTGTCTGTGTATGCGGGTAGCTAGATTTGAACTGCCTTCAAGAGGAAACCTTCTCAATACACTCGTCTATTATCTCATACATGAATTCCACATGATGTATAATATCAACAGGTTTTCACGCAGTGGAGGCGATTCTTGATCAACGCTAATTATGTTTTCAAACCAGCGCTAGGGACAACAAGGTAGGTTAAGTCACATTTATATCATATAGTACTGATAGTACAAACGGCACCTTTATACTTCTTTATAACATACATTTGTTAATTTTTAATAAGCATTTGATATACATATAATTTCCCTAATCAATATTCGCTGACTGGATACGTTCACCTTCATTTGAAAGGCTAACAACTGCTGTTAAAACCTGGTCTATATAGAAATGCCCCTACTTACAATGTAAACTGCAGCTGAACTTTGCCCAAATAGTACTGATGTTGATTTTTTATCAATTAGAATATAAATTGAATTAAATTCATTACAAAGATTAATTTCTTACCAAATATGTAAACACTGGTAATGAAACAAATTAAAATATGAATAGGTATACGTAATAGGCTGTTCCATCGTTTGTATTTCAAATGTTCAACGTTTGTTTTGTGGCTTTTTAAACCTAATAAAGCGAAACATTCTATGTGTTAGATCACATTTCCATAACATGCAGTCATACATTTGATTTTATCTCCGAACATATATCAAATATCTTGGACCTTTTCATACATTTATATCCAAATACTACAGTCTGTGATAACTTATATATAGATGAGCTGCCTTTTTCGTTTTCTTTTTAGCATTTAACTTTAGCTTAAGTTTCTAATTTCTGTGATATCTACTTACTGTTACTCATCTTGCTTTACCTGCATGTTTGATATCCAAGTCAGGTTATCTATAAGTTTGTATCATTTAGTTTGTCGCAATAATAACACTACAGTGCTGATGTTTATTGTTTAAACATGCGACTTTAAATACAAATTCTTGTATCTTGTATCTTGCACTTTTAATTAAGTAGGTTTAGTTATGTATTTTATGTATTGTATCAGATAGCTAGATCATTGTAACATGTGTTAGTTAGGGTTAGTACTTGTCTTTTTTGTTTATAATCAATAATATATAGCAGCAGGTGATATTTAAACAAAATTTGGTTGATCAATAAATGCGCAATGGTAATTAGATAAGAGAAAATCATCACAGCATCACTACATAATTGTATAGATACAGAGAAAAACATTTAATGATGACGTTACACACACATGTGCTGCACCTTTTAAAAAATGAATTAAACTGCACCATACTGCTGGTTCGTCATCCTAGGACTCTTCAGTGATGCTAGGGTCAAAAGGTAGGAATCCAAAATTTCTAAACTAATGTAATGCAGAAGGGTCAGGTGCGTAAAATCCCTTTAATTTATGAATTTAGAAGAAACAACTAAACTAGTTCTGTTCAATTTAGAGAAATACATTTAGGTTGTGTATCGTATTACACAGTCTTTCAAAGCAGCGGGAAGCAATTCAATAAGTGGCCCTCAGCGTAATTCTACCTATTGATCCTTGTTGTAATTGTATATACAGATAATATCTGAATAATATCAAATTTTTATTAATTTCTTAAGATTGTCAGTAAAATGGCATAATTAATTATTTAATTAAGATTTTCAGTGATTTTACAAACTTAATAAAGATTGCCAGTTACATAAAATTACAGCATATACAAATGTATCGACCTATACGATTCGGGAAAAGAATGAGGTCACTCCTTGGAAAGGATATGTTTGTAATTGTATATACATCTTGGTCAATTTAATGTTAAACAAAGAAATCACATGAAAACCAGAAACAACTCAGATCCAAACCTTTGTTTATATACTCATTAGAGGACCGATTTTGTTGTACCGTAGGTATCGATGGTGTGACGTGGTATAACTTGGGCCGCGATTTACATGACGGGTGTCGTCGATGAAAACTAAAACACTTACAGTTGGTGTTGTTTTAATTGTAATAACTTAAAGCAGAAAATGCTGACTGTGTAGCTGTTCATTTTATAATATTACAAATTCCATTTTCAAAAGCCGCTGATAATGCATATCGCAAACGTAACTGTTAAGAGATGACGTAACACACACATATGCTGCACCTTTAATTTAGTAATAGATACAGTGTGCCGAAAAATCAAATTAAACTGCATCCTACAGCTGTTTCGTCATCATAGGATTCTTCAGTTATGCCCCAAAGTTGAGAATCCAAAATTTCTAAACTTAAGTAGAAGCAGAAGGGTCAGATGCGTAAACACCTTTAATTTATGAATTTAAAAATCAAATTCAACTAGTTCTGTATAATTTCAAATCGTGTGCTACGGAAATGTATATATTATGTATAGTGTCACTACTTAAATGCTAAAAGTTGATCTTCAGTTCTCAATCGCACGAAGCCTTCAAAGGGGTGTTATTAAGGACTCTAATACAGAACAGTTGATCGAAATGAATAAATATTGCATTGTTATAGACCATAATGATATATGTCAAATAACAAAAGGCGATGTAACGATATTATTTCTCCCAAGAGTTGCACTCATCTTTAGAATAACGGTAAATCATTATTTATATAATTACATATACATTGTATATTCCACCGAATCGGATAAATATAAATCTAGTGATATTTCATTCTGAGTTTTATATTGAAGGACGATTTTAATCATCAATAGTAAATATTGTATAATTTCCAGCTTGGTTGATTTAGTGCAGTTAATGAATGGCCCACTGTAACGGTATGCTGCGTCAGGAATAAAAATTATCAGATTGAAAATATTAATTTAAAGTCTGTTTGTTTGCACCCACCGAATCGCTTTTATCACACTTGACTCTATCAGTCTGGATGTCTGAGTCTTAATTCCTGATGGGATGCCTTCTGTTTTTTTCTAATTACGGTATTTCTTATATGACACTGACAGCCGTAAACTTTTTAACCCTATTCGGTAATCGTGGAGACTGTAGTATCAAGTATCTCACGAGTGCAATATTGTTTTTTTTTTTGTTTAGTTAAAAATATTTACTTTTTAGATTTAGATAAATCCTCTTTTTTTCATTACCCAATTATTGTGCCACTGTAATCTATAAAATAAATATCACTGATTGATCAAAATAAAGTTTCAATAAATACATTAATTTCAATGATTATATAAAACGTGACAGAATCGATGAGTCAACAGTTGCTATACCTGTATCTATGCGACGTCAGTGGTTTGTATTTAAATCCTACTTTCTTTGCTATATGATTATGTGACCCTTTATACAAGGTGCAACATACCGCTCGGGTAGAGAGGTCTTCTCTTTCGCTCGACGAGCGTAAGACAAGCAGCCAGAGGTTCTGTGTGCGACTCCTGACAGAGGCATTTGAAATGATTAATGGCCGGTGTTACAATTTTACCTTACGCATAATGTTTTATTTTTTTTAGATAAGTTCATTAAAGTTTGAGAACTGCATTTTAAATGAATAATGACCGCTGTTACAGTTATACCTTACGTTTATCGTTTTATTTTTCAGATAAGTTCGTCAAAGTTTGAGAACCAACGAAATTCCCAAAAATGTTTGGTAACGGCCTGGTGAGATTCCTTGTGGTGTTACTACCCATCATCACGTACGTGAGTACTCTAGATCACCACAGACTACTGGAACAGTACGTCAGCGTGTGTGGTATGAAGCTGTGCGACTCGTCGATGTTTGAAATCAAACCGGAAGTGGACTACACCTCTAGCTCCAGCTGTCCGGACTGCAAGTGTGACAATGATTGCTGGCTGAGACATGACTGTTGCCCGGATCTGTACTTATCGTTTCCGGTCTTTGACAGGATCAGAACGAACGTTTATCCAATCTCCAATGGCTCATCAGTTGATGTCTACGAAGAGATGATTTCTTCATGCCCAACTGACAACCATGGTTGTGACGTGGGACCGACATTATCAGACTTGCTGAACAACGTCCCCGTGTTTGCAGGACCGTATAGTCAACCATTCCGAAGCGCGTGTTATGCACAGTGTAACGGGTATGATGTCATCAGAAATTGGTATCTAGATATAGGCTGCGGTACATTTTACGATCTTAACTTTTGTTCTACATTTCTGGAAATTTCGACCGTATTAGACAATGCTAAGTGTACCGTCCAGTATTTACAAGACTTTGTACGTGATAAAAGACCTACAACTAAAGCCGTTATTGGGACGTGTAATATCACGGGGTTCTGGAATAACTATGACTCTGAAGTACACAAATTGTGTGAGAATGACGGACCGGAAATGGGGAGATATTCTCGGACACATTCAAACGTTTTCTGTTACATCTGCAATCCGAGTGAACCCTTAAATTCAAACGCGATATCAACTTGTAACGTGACGGGGAAATGGAACGGTTTTGACCAAGGTCTCAAGGACGCTTGTGAGCACTATCCATATGCTCAAAGTGAACAACCGTACAAGAACTGGTTCTGTCGAATGTGCAATCAAAATAACATGGATCAATCTTCGACTGATTTAGAAGATGGCAGTATCAAATTTGAATACAACACGGTGGCTGACTGGTCTCTCAAACCCTCCCAACTATATGACATCACAGTTCAGAATGTCGATATGAAATATGTCGTCAATGCTTTCAAACAAGCTGAAGGGGAAAATGTAACAAAATTAACGTTCAAAACTAAGATAGAAATAATCTTAGAGAACAACGGTGAACTTGTCCGTGACGGTACTACAGTGAATATTACTAACTTGCTGTATAATGTATATTTGAGGACAGGGTCATACGATGTATGTACAGCCTCACTCCTCAACGTCACATTTACCGAGCGGTCAAACAATTGTTCTTGTGACGTGAGCTGTCTATTCACAGACACGGATGCATGTTGCCCGGAGGTCAGACTCCTAACAAAAACCAAATGCATAGACCAGTTTGAGCTGTCAAAAACCTCTCCGGAAGACAAACCCAGTAAATGGTTAGTAATCGACGATTGCCCGGCAGACTATACAGATCACGTGATTGTACATCTATGTCAGAATGACCACGTAGACACTGCTTACCAGCTAGTTCCTGTTGAAAGTAAGGTTTCCAAGATGGCATTCAGAAACATATTTTGTGCTTTTTGTCATTTAAATCAGGACAACGCCGAGCCCTATGACGAATTTATGACGAAGGTACAGTTTTATACGCTGCGATTAGTGTGCCCACTGCCAATTCCATTTCGCAATGAGATTTCGTTAGAACGGATCATAGCTCGAGCCAGAGCGGGACAGTGCTACATCCAATACAAACCGGCAAATATAAAGGTTATCTGTAACAAAAGTAAAACTAGAGGACAATGTAACAAAGTTAATTTGTGGAATGAGAACGACGCAGATGTCCAATGGGCTTGCGAAAACACAGCCACTTTTCCGCAATATGGAGACCATGAAAACATATTTTGTGATATCTGTAATCCTTCAAAACAACTTCCGCTTATCTTCCAATCGTGTAATATGTCAAGAAAGTGGAAGATATTCAACCATGAGTTAGCAGAGGCGTGCGAGTCGTACCCGGCCATACAGAAATCGCTACCATTCAAAAACGGCTTATGTGAACGATGTAATGAACCCACCTGGTCAAGGCTTTTTGCAAAAACTTTATTAGAATTCGGCACTGTGAAGGCTCCTATGGATTTGGTTGGCGACACAGACCGCACAATTACTCTTCGAAGTTTCTTCACTACGTACAGCGAAAACCCAACCGATACTGAGGAGGATCCAGTGATATGCCAACGTCACCAGATGTACGATGCCTGGAAGGTATGTACGCCTCCATAAGAACAATTTTAGCCTCTTTTATGATTTATTGTAATTATATTACCATCGCTAAATTAAGTCCGCAAAACAAAGTTAGAGCCTTAATGGTTTTACCCCGTTTATTCTTCTTCTTCTGCTTCCGCTGTTTTGTTTCTGTGAATGTACACAAAAACCGTAGGATGCATTCTTATGAAACTTTAAATAAATTTTGAGATTCTTCAAAATGACCGCCGCTTCCTGGCCTTTTATGTGTTACACATTTCAATATGGTTATGACTTTGGTATGTACATGTCCAGCACTGCGAACCGAACTGTGGGGATTTGGGGGACTTCTGACATGTCCAGCACTGCGAACCGAACTGTGGGGATTTGGGGGACTTCTGACATGTCCAGCACTACGAACCGAACTGTGGGGATTTGGGGGACTTCTGTAACGGTCCCCAATTACGATTAGTACTTGTTTTCTACTTGATAAACAAAAGCCTTAATGTATAAAAATGGGCGATGATGTATAGTTAAGGGCGATTAGAATTATGTTAAAAAATCAGATAATACCAACGTGTCAACAAAACCATAATCTGAATTAAACTAGAGACAAAATAAGAACAAAGGAAAGCTTTATATGGAGACCCCTGTAAAAGTACATGAAAATAAGACCAGGCCAAAGGATCATGAAATTATCTTAAGTCTAAAGTTTTGACTTAGCCAATCACGATTGGTCACATCCAAGTTAACATCAAGTTATCAAAATCAGATCCGAGTCATCATTGTCAAGTTGTAAACTTTTCATTATATGAGAAACATGTATTTGATCTAACCGTACGGATATCACGTTCCTCAACAATACGTGTATAATTGTTTATTCGATTTATCAACACTAAGGAAGTTGGCTCATAACTACATTATTTGCAATTAACTTTCCTTGAAGGCAAGTTTTGTATCGATATATTTTGTGTATTACATAAAAAATGTTTGACGAAAATTACTTTTTGAAAGGTGGAAAAAAAGGAATAATGAAGATTTAAAAAACAATACGTCTAATGATTATTTAAGATTTATATTTCGATGATATCAAAAGACGCGAAGAGGTCAATAGAGCATTTTTAGCAAGTGTTGCTAAGGGAAAATTGATATTGAAAAAAAAAGTTAGTCATTAACGCAACCGTAATTGAAAGCATTGAGGCAACGATTTAAGACAATAGTATTTACATGAGAAGTACTGAACATGCGCTTACAATGAATACAGCAAGGAAAATATGTAGCGTAGGGTGGCTACATGGCGGGTGTCGTCGATGAAGCAGAAGCCGCCTACTCTTCCGCAACACTTGGTTTTAATCTCTTGTGCTTTTACGAGAGTATCCGTGTAAATATTTCTTTTGTTCCTATTTTGCCTCTAGTTTAATTGGTTTTGAGTTCGGATTGTGGTTTTGTTGACGCTTTGGTATTCTCTGATTTTTTAGGGATATTACTACTGTTGTAATAATTTATGAAAAAGAAGCCATTTATTTATTAAGATTTTCATTATCAATCCACAGAAAAAATGTCGGGACGTGAAGTGTAATCCGGGCCGACATCTCTACAACGGTACCTGCCAGCCCCTGCTACAGACGACCACCAACCTGGCTTATTCCTTATCTCTCGGTTTACAGGCTAACGTCAACCTGTCGGGGGTATACATCACTCAGCTACTGGATGGCATCAGTTTCGACGTGCGCAATCACCTCAGTCAAACTCTTGGCGTCAAGTTCGGCAATTTAACTATGACATCTTTCCTGGCTATGTCGCACATCGCTTGTCCCAACCGAACCTCGGTCATCCAGCATGGCGCGGATCTAGATATCCTTTTTTCTACTCAGTTCGAAATTAACAACGAATACATTAATCGCTTCGAAACAGAAAACCATCTGGTAGAATTTCCAGGAAAAACAATGGATGTAATGTATTCAAAGAAAGTGATCTCCTTCAAGATGCTCCAAAACCCGAAGGCCTCTACTTTGCCGATTCTGATAAGGAAGACGAGTCTTGGGCACCAGTGCTTTATAAAGCAGAGTGAACCGTCCATCTTCAGTCCCCATCGTTCCTATAGGAGAGCACACGTAAGTGAACTCCTGCGCTGTAGACAGATATACCTGGACAAGGACGAGTATGTGATTGATGAGGATGGAATGACCTTGACTTTTGCAGGAAGTGATGATGTGGTAAAATATCCTGAATTTGAATTAATATCAAATGGACGGGCAAGAATATGTGCAAGTGAATTGCCGTCTCCGGCTCCTTTAGAAAGTGTTGAGAACGAACTGGAGAACACTTTACGTGTTTTCACGCTGGTATTTGTATGCGCGTCTTTACTCTGCCTCCTGATCACGCTTGTCCCTTACATCAAGTTCGATTATCTCAGAACGCTACCCGGATTAAACACTGTTGGGTTGATGGCGTCATTGTTTCTTGTTCAACTTATGTTCATCATTCAAAATTTCACTACAATAGAAAATGAAGCTGCATGCGCAATATCTGGTATACTGTTTCACGTGTTTTGGCTCGTATATTTCGCCTGGACCGGGGTTGGTACATTCCATATGTATAGACTGTTTGTATCCGATGACTATTACAGCGACGATGCTAGGCGGTACTCCACCCTGCGGCGCTACGCTACGTTTACAGTGATTTTCGCACTGGTACTTATGGCCTTGAATTTGATACTCACGGCAGCCATTACTGCGGGCGAATCTATCGGATATGGCGGGAAAGTTTGCTTCATATCTTCCCTCACCGGGAAGGTACTGTCGTTCATTGTTCCAGTGATAATAATTCTCATTTGGAACACGGTATTCTTTGTCGTAACCTACCGCTACATTTACGATCAAACTTCGAAATGCAGACAAATATTGACAGACAAATCAGTTGCGAAAGATGGTAAATCATCATTAAGAATATTCTTCAAGATGTTTATACTGAGTGGATTTACCTGGATTTTACAGCTCATTGATGGGTTCCTTCCACTGACGGTATTTTCATTCATTGTCACATTCATGAATGCCTCCCAGGGCGTATTAATATTGTACATACACCGTAAAAGTTTCAAAAAGAAGCAAAACAAACGACGACCAGGATCCCTTTTCAGGGGAAGTACATCCCGTGGTCTTCGTAGTACAACAACCAGCTCTTCAGTAACTCAAAACACAAGCTCTTCAATCAACTCGGTGACGGAATCGTTTACGAATCAAGGGTATGATTCGTTCGATGACGTACGTATACCACGCCATAGTTTGGTTTCTCGGCCTAGCAGTGTGTCTATGACATCCACCAGCAGGATAATAAAAACCGCTGACGACAAGGCCGAATGTGACTCCATCAACGATCAGACAAATGATCCTACTGGACATGCAACCGCTTCGATTGACGTTATCGATAAGGTTGAAACTAAATGTGATAACACTACAGACGAAACATATGCGAAAATCTTTGATGAAGGTGGTGATCGTGCATCGGTGGGAAAATTTGGAAACAACACAGATGAGTGTGAATCGATCGAGAGTGATAATGACACCATTGAGGAGAATACTGATTGTAACTCCGTGACAAATAACATGACCTCTGTAGTCAATGAACATGATATATTGATGAGCATAAAAGACCAGGGTAACTCCGAGGCCTAAAGACTTTGTTACTGGATCGAATTACACTGAAAAAAGACTTACTATAGAACGTCATTGTGCCAGCCCAACAAAGCCTCGATGAAGACTTTGTACTAAATGTCGCTTCATTCGATCAAGGTAACACCTGGGCCAAGATAAAACGTCACCATACCGGATTAGAGATAGACACTTGCAATGAAAGGTCAGTATATGGTGCCTAAATCACACTCCTGTGCGCTTCTTTGAAAAACTGAGCACAATGGTTTGGGAAGCATGAATCTACTCAACGCTTCGCTGGCCCTTACAGTTATGTTGATATGGCGATGTGTGTTCAAGGTTATTGATGACATAGTGTTGATGATACCGATTATGGAGATATGTGTCGGCGATGTTTCATTTCCGCCCGCTTGGATTTTCCTTTTCTCCTGTGAGGATTAATATTTTGAAACTGGATTGTTTTACAGATGACACGTTCTATGCATACAATACATTAATCGTCCGGATTACGAGTTTTTCGGACGGACTGCCGAAATTTTGTTTACTAGGTCAAAAAATGTGTCGCTCAAGATTACATATGTTTTTTTATGTAGTTCTATTATGTACAGCTGTCTACACAGGGGAGCTACCCCGATATTTGTCTCTCTGCGTGGATAAAAAAATTGTCCAGATTATTGCGGGAATTTTGCTAATGGAAAGTACGTGTCGTTCTCAAAGTGGAGTTCCGGAAACGGAAACGGAATTTCTGGACTGATAAATACCAATAACATGACGGAAATCCTTTCCCGTGTATTTCCGGCCGGATTATGTGTTTTCCGGACTATCGGCTTTCGGATTTGTGCGTGTCCACTGTGTTTCCATCCACACTGAAAGACGAAACATGCGTTGAGTGATGTATTTTATTTGAGACATGAGAACATTTATATCGACAACATTTATATAGCGCTCTTTATAATTTGTAAAATTACTCTAAAGCGCTTCACAACATGTGGATAATAGTTTGATACTTACAATGCATAAATAAAGAAAATATTACAATGTACAAGGTTAATACTAACTCAAATGCTGTATATTTCTAATAACTCAATTTCAAACAAATGAGTATTGTTATTCATGGTAGCTTTAAATCGAAATGGATAGCTATATCGTGTTATATACAAACTGAATATATAGTGTCTACAAATTGTTACTCACAATAACAACCAGGGCCCAGTTGTTCAAAAGCTGATTAGCTTAATCAGTGATTAGCGTAAATTTAAATTATCCCGTAACTTTAAAATGAAAAAATATATTTAGTTTCAACTTTGCAGATATCACATATCTAGTAACGTTAATTTATATACAAAATTGTTGGATTGTTGCTTGTATATTGGCAGCATTATTTAAGAATGAACAATGTCGTTAAATAGTGATTAAGCTAATCACCTTTTGTACAACTGGGCCCAGAGTTTAATACGTATACCTTACAGAAAGTTCCTGATGCATATGGTACTCATTCAGGTTAATCTATATTTTCAGATATCTGTTAAGTCTGGGAAATAATTTTGTATGGAAATAGTTCATGTTTTATTTATGTCATTCATTTTCATTTATTCATTGAATAAACACATCTGTGTGGCATGCCGATGACAATATTTACATTATCAATATATTTTCCATTAGATGTTGTAATTAAAACCAACAAAGTTCATTTTTGTTCAGGAAGAAATTCTTACTTTTTATTCAATATTTTACTTGACACTGTGTAAATTCATTCAAATTACATGGTTTGTAACTGTTGCTTAAAACTATCTAGCTTTGTCATACGTACGTACGAGTTGGTGTAAATTCAGGTTGATCACAGTTCTAGCAGGTTAATACAAATGTAAATGCTGAAATTAAAAAAATAAAAAATTCAAACAAATGTGTTGAATATGACGTCATTATCTATTAAAATTCATGTATTGTTTTCAAATCGGTCTCAATGTGCCCACTTACACGGACGCGAGAATTGTCACGATATCGGAGTGAAAAAAGAAGTGTATTTAGAGCACACAAAATTCATTCATCCGGGTTGAAATGAAAGAAAAAAAAACCCAGGTTAATCACTTGTTTGTATGAAATGTCCCTCGTGTCCTAACTCCCATTTTGTCTGCTTATACTGGTTTATCATACTTATCTGAAGTTAAATTGTATCTGGTGGATTATAATCTTACCTGGATCCAATAACTTGCCATTTTCGTGTTGATTGAGTTAGATTAAGAAGACGGTCTTCATCAATAAAACACTGTTCCACTAAAACATACATTTATATGATACCTTGTGATTCTCACTATGATTAAAATCATATCTTGATCTCCGCGCCGTACTGTGAACTCCATTCTGCTGCGTCAAGATCTGAAAACATCCCATAAAAGGGTCACGTACTGGTGACCTTTTGAATTAGTCTGTCTATTTACCATTTCAGAATATTGAAGGTGAATGTTTTGGGGCGAAAAGCTTTCATTATCCTATCTGCGTGTAGTTATTTCGTCATAACAGGCTAAAATGTGCATATTGTGACAACACGCCTTGTTACAGCGCCATTTGAAAATTCTACTAGACTGTGAAGGAAAGCGGCACAAATGTCACCAGAACATGACCTTAGATTTTGTCAAATCCTTGTAAAACAGAATGAGAATAAGTATCTGCATTTTAATCAGATTGCGTGAAACTAATTTTATCTATACAAACACTATTAATGAATGCAGACCGCAGTTTTATGAACAACTCATTTGCTATGAATACGAACCCTATGAACGCAGACCCAGTTTTATTAATACAGACCATGTTTAATGAACATAACTTTGAACACATATTATTTTCTTTAAATATTGAAATTTATATTTAGGGGATAGTATGTTGTTTTGAGTGGCTATACTGGCGATTAGAACATGAAATTTGGTTTGAACTCGAGACCGATAGGTCGAGAGTTTAAACCAAATCTCATGTTCTAATCGCCAGTATAGACACGAAAAATAACGTACTATCCCCATTCTAACACTCATTGACAACTTTACTACGCTAACATGTTTAGATACATTGTATTTCCTTGCTACGAGTACGTAGTAAAGTACTATGTGACCTGGCTGGTGACGTGTCTTTCTATAGCCATCTGACCAATCAGAAGGAAGCTTTCAAAAGTCGGTCATTTAGCCACGCCCATACATGGAACTGGCGAGCGCTTGGTCTGGATGTTGACGAGGCGGAATATTTGGATTTAGATTTTTTGTGAACGTATGTAACGACATACTTTGATTAACATTGACAAAATGTCTACAATTCTATGTCAGTATGCTTGCCAATATGTTCGTATCGACAAAATCGTGTGAAAAGATCTTTTAAAATTTGTGCAAATGCACACGACACAGTCACAGTGAAATGTTTGTTTTGATTTCGGAGACAGCTGCCTACACATGGATGGAATTAACGTTTCATGAATAAATAGAGGTAAGAACATGATATGATTACGTTCTATCCTTAATTTATTCAGCTAATACATTCAATCGGTCCTCTCTGCTCTGATGCTTACTTGACGTACGCTTATCATGCAGTGGAATGTTCATCGATAGATGATCCCAATAACGACGCCATTTTGTTTTTGGTAGAAACGGGGCGTGGCTTAAGCTCGATGGGAGGAGCTTGATACGATTGATCATGATTGACCATGGTTCTATCGCACATTAGAACATAGTCCATATCCAATCAAAACGCGTATTACATACGGATCGTGTTAGAATTAATGTTTGATGTATAAGTTTCAGTTTTTGAATATTTAAACAATCTTGTGTTATTTCGACCGTGGTATATGAATGCAGATACTATTTTGTTATAACAACGAAAACGTTTCAGCAGTAACAAAAATCTGTTTTATGTGAAAAATAATTCTGTCTTAAGAATATAAACACCGCCTAATGATTGCAGACAAGATACTTATTTTCTTCTAAATATTAACCTTCATCAAGATTAGTATCCAGGAAGTGAGAAATGTTATGAGTTCAATTATCGGGGTCAGCATATGACGTTTAACACCAAACACCATTAAATCCGCCATGTATCATTATGCAATTTAGTTTGAAATAATGCACCTCTTTCCTGACAAAGGTCCAGTTCTCATTGTATTATTATCTGGTCATAGCAAATATCTTCTTTGAAGCCGTATTAAGATATCATGGCATGTTGAGTTCGTTAATGTTTTGAAGTCGCACAAACATTCAACGTGTGATCCTATGTAATGGACTTTTATGTCACCACACAAAGATTGCATGACCTTTAAGTTAACCTTGGCATAGCTAAAGAGATTTGTAGACAAGATTACTATTTGATTTTATCTTTATTAAGGGAATGGCTGACAGTTGTTCTAAAATGGCATATTTTTTAAGAACGGTTTAAAACATCCTGTTTTATAGTGTTCTTTCATGATTAATATGTCGTTGACATTTTTTCTCATGTGTATCAAATGATAATTTCTTGCTTATTGTTAATATACATTGACCTTTGAATATTTACCAAATATTGGGTGTTATATTTAGAAACAGGAAGTTATGGCACCTGTTTAAAGAATAGGTACCCTACCTATTTCTCCCAATGTTATATGATAGGTAACCTACCTATGATAGGTACTCTACCTATTTCTCCCAATGTTATATGATAGGTAACCTACCTATAATAGGTACTCTACCTATTTCTCCCAATGTTATATGATAGGTAACCTACCTATAATAGGTACTCTACCTATTTCTCCCAATGTTATATGATAGGTAACCTACCCATTTCTCCAAATGTTATAGGATAGGTACCCTACCCATTTCTCCAAATGTTATAGGATAGGTACCCTACCCATTTCTCCAAATGTTATAGGATAGGTACCCTACCTATTTCTGCCAATGTTATATGATAGGTAACCTACCCATTTCTCCAAATGTTATAGGATAGGTACCCTACCCATTTCTCCAAATGTTATAGGATAGGTACCCTACCCATTTCTCCAAATGTTATAGGATAGGTACCCTACCTATTTCTCCCAATGTTATAGGATAGGTACCCTACCCATTTCTCCAAATGTTATAGGATAGGTACCCTACCCATTTCTCCAAATGTTATAGGATAGGTACCCTACCCATTTCTCCAAATGTTATAGGATAGGTACCCTACCCATTTCTCCAAATGTTATAGGATAGGTACCCTACCTATTTCTTCCAATGTTATAGGATAGGTACCCTACCTATTTCTCCCAATGTTATAGGATAGGTACCCGCCTATTTATACTATTGTTATAGGATAGGTACCCGCCTATTTATACTATTGTTATAGGACAGGTACCCGCCTATTTATTATACTGATATAGGATAGGTACCCGCCTATTTATTCTATTGTAATAGGATAGGTACCCCACCATTTTTAATCGTCGAAGGGGACTATAAAAATGTTTTGCAAGTTATATACCGTTTGTTCCAAGGCACTGATTTTCGATGTTTTCATTCTGTGTCATTTTATTTCAACGAAGGACAGTGTCGTGCTTATACAGGTTGGGGATCATAGTCAATGTGCGCTCATATATCATAAAACACCCGGCAGCCATTATATCAATATCACGCACTACATTATTGTTACTATATTTTATATCAATATCACGCGCTACAATGTTATTATATTTTATATCAATATCACGCACTACATTATTGTTACTATATTTTATATCAATATCACGCGCTACAATGTTATTATATTTTATATCAATATCACGCACTACATTATTGTTACTATATTTTATATCAATATCACGCACTACATTATTGTTACTATATTTTATATCAATATCACGCACTACATTATTGTTACTATATTTTATATCAATATCACGCGCTACAATGTTATTATATTTTATATCAATATCACGCGCTACAATATTATTATATTTTATATCAATATCACGCGCTACAATGTTATTATATTTTATATCAATATCACGCGCTACAATGTTATTATATTTTATATCAATATCACACGCTACATTATTGTTATTATATTTTATATCAATATCACACGCTACAATGTTTATATATATATTATATCAATATCACGCGCTACATTATTGTTATTATATTTTATATCAATATCACGCGCTACAATGTTATTATATTTTATATCAATATCACACGCTACAATGTTTTTATATTTCATATCAATATCACGCGCTACATTTGTTATATTTTATATCAATATCACGCGCTACATTTGTTATATTTTATACCAATATCACGCGCTTCAATTTTACTATATTTTATATCAATATCACGCGCTAGAATTTTATTATATTTTATACCAATATCACGCTCTACAATTTTACTATATTTATATCAATATCACGCGCTACAATTTTATTATATTTGATATCGAATGTTGTTAACGTTTGACCGGGTGTTTACTATTCCTGGTTATTAACAATGATCATATACAATTAAAGCCTTTTGATGAGGTCGATACCTGGTTTAATCGACCGGAGAAAAAATATCGACCGATCAGAAAGTGTAAAAAATATCAATTTATAATATTGTTAATTATTACATTCTGTTACATACAAAACACTATGACTTAAGTATCATTAGCATGAATTGTTTGTAAATTGATCACATTTAAATTGTTGCGGTAGTATATCTTAATTTTTATTGGTATGAATTAAGAATACAAACATCATTTATTTTACACAACAACTATTAAACAAGTTATCCAACTTAACTTATCACTTTTGTTTTCCTCAAAAAAGGTCATGGAAAACATTGAAATTTTCAAAGTGGTAGCCAGTCAAAACGTATTTTCATGGTTGTTGAGCTTATTCAGATTGTTGATATGAGAGAAAAAGACTCTTCAATGACCGAAGTTGTAAGATAAAGAAATTCCACCCTCGGGGTTTTAAAATTTGGCAAAACCCTCGGAAAAGCCTCGGGTTTTACCAAATTTGAAAACCTCTCGGGTGGAGTTTCCTATCTTACATCCCTGGTCATGGAAGAGTCTTATAATATTGCTGTTTAGCTTTCCCTCGGTTGACAGTCATGGTCCCCGTACCACAATATATTTCGTATCAATGTTAAGTTTTTTTTACCAATACAGGAAGTTTAGATATACTCTGTAATGAGGCGTAAAACATATACTTTTATATGTATATATTTGAATGATTCATTTGACATTGCTTTGTTTATTCCCATATTGACGTCATGGACTTATTTTTCTTCTTATTATTCCTCGTTTTATATGTTCATTGGTTAAATGTTTTTTTTCTTTTGTAAATGGGTAATGGTGATTTTATTTCACGATTCTCCTTTCATTTTCCGCGCCAAAAGTTTCTATTTTTCTTTTTATAGAAACTACTTGGTAGGCACTTGCAAGTAGACGTTTTTAAGGCCCGTCATCAAATATGGTCGCCACAGTATATAAAACATTGCCTCATTTATGGGTGTACGCCAGGTGTGATCCCAACTTCCAGTTCTTTTCTGATTTGTTATAACTGTAAGATACCATGAATATGCTATGTCTTACCAATGCATCATTTGCAAGTTCCGGTCAGGAGCAGATAGTGGGAGTCTTGCAAACGTCCCAGACCTTTTTTTAGTATAACTTATATCTATTCGAGAAACATATTCTTTTGTATATTCGTGGATTAGGAACTAATCAATAATACTAAGAATTGTACAAAAGACACAACGGAATAGCACCTTGATATTGTTCAGTAAGATACACTCGAGCAAAATAATGATTACATGTATCGTTTGCTTTATATGTTGTATGAAAAACGTTATCATATGGAATAAAGTGAACATTAAATGGCTAACGAGTTCAGTGTTTTTTTATCAGTGGCAATAAAGTCTGAACCGATAAAAAATAGTGTAATAGCACCCGGCTAGTACGGTATAGACTGGCAACACATACAAACTCATTATAGAGACACTTTAGGCGAAACTCAGTTCTTTGTTTACAAAAAACAAAGCGCGAGAAATAAAAATTGTCCGAAAAGGAAATGAACAAAAACATTAATACACACCACCTTTTGCACTTCCTACAAGGAAAAGAACACTTCTACCTCTTCGTGCCTAATATCGAATAAAAAGCGAACAAGTGTGTTTCGGACTTTCAAACAGTATGATTCGGACTGTCAAACAGCAGGTTTCGGACTATCAAACAGTATGATTTGGACTGTCAATCAGCATGATTTGGACTGTCACTCAGTATGATTCGGTTTGTCAAAAAGTACGATTCGGACTGTCAAACAGTCAAACAGTAAGATTCGGACTGTCAAACAGTATGATTCGGACTGTCAAACAGCATGATTCGGACTGTCAAACAGTATGATTCGGACTGTCAAACAATATGATTCGGACTGTCAAACATAATGATTCGGACTGTCAAACAGCATAATTCGGACTGTCAAACAATATGATTCGGACTGTCAAACAGCATAATTCGGACTGTCAATCAGTATGATTCGGAAAGTCAATCTGTATGATTTGGACTGTCAAACAGTATAATTTGGACTGTCAAACATTATTATTCGGACTGTCAAACAGCATTATTCGGACTGTCATACAGCATTATTCGGACTGTCATACAGCATTATTCGGACTGTCAAACAGCATTATTCGGACTGTCAAACAGTTTGATTTGGACTGTCAAACAGTATGATTCAGTCTGTCAAACAGTATAATTCGGACTGTCAAACAGTATGATTCCGTCTGTCAAACAGTATGATTCGGACTGTCAAACTGTATGATTCAGACTGTCAAACAGTATGTTTCGGAACTTCCTTTTTGTTGTTGGTGTCAAATTTGAAAACAAAGTTATCTGAAAAAGTTAGAAAATAAACTGTTTAGTAGGACTTGTGTTGTTGTCACTACCTCCATCTTCCACGATGGTGTTATTAATTTGTACCATTTAAATCTTTCCGTGTAAATTCTTCCTTTATTCATACCCCCCTCCCTCCCCCCCCCCCCCTAGTAAAATCGATTTTGAGTTCGAATTAAGGTTCAGTATTTGTAAAACTAGAATCCTATACTAGTGTATAATTCATATCGAATGTATCAAACATGGTAATTGATTGATATATTATTTATAACACATTAAAACGTTTCATTCCTGTCACCAAGCTGGCAACACGTCATATTGCGAAATCCTTTTCTATATTCCATCATGCGTGAACATACTACAATGTGAATCGGATTTCATTTGAGAATGTTTAACTTAAAAATGTTTAAAACAAAAATATTCATAAAGTTGTTTTTTGTCCCAAGGACATGCAAAAAATTGATGTTTTAAGATACAGGATATCACCGATTTAAATTTTGCTTTGATGTATCAATTACTTTGTGAACACCTATATAAGGTAGAATTTGGGACAAGGGCACATTACAGTCGAGCCAACATTTGGTAATTAATCAGGTAAGACAGCCCGGGAGCTGACCCTGATGTCTTACTAACATGTAAACAAGCTTTGTGTTCATTGTTCGACCGCCATTCCGTCACACCCAGATAGAACCTCAGATAATAGACTATCTTTGGGAACAAATTATCCAACGTAAAAAACTCACCACGTGGCCGTAAACGTGCCCAGATCTATATACACAAATCTATTTTTACCTTTTAAACATTTCTCTTTATCAATTAGGTGTACTCCTAGGCGGGTCGGCAGTCATTATACCATTCAAGCCTAGCTCGCGGTATTTCCATATGGATCTCATTACGATATAACATTCATAACCATATTCTGCTCATTTCAGTAAGATAGATTTAAGTACCCCGTATTTGTTACATGACGAAACACCTGGTCTTATTCCTTTGTACTTTTACAAGGGTCTACATATAAATCTACATATTTTGCCCCTATTTTTATCGAATTTGAATTCGGTTTACGATTTTGTTAACGCTTCGGTATTCTCAATTTTTTTCTGACGTTTGAAGTATTCGCGTGAAACTCAAATACATGTATGTCGATTGTATAAGCTGTCGTTTAAATATCTCAGTCCTACAGTAACGCCCCCTACCTACGTGTACAACTGGAGCAATGTTTGACTAGGTAGTTAGGTCGATAAAAGCGGATGTTAACAATTTGGGTCTAGGTTTCAATCCATGTTTAGCCCTTCAGTATTGCGTCACCCTCAGAGCTTGCTGTTTGTAATTGTTTGTTGTATGGGTTGTGTAGCGTTGAATACGGAGATATATGAGGTCGATATAAAATTCGTATTTGCCTAGGCATTTACAAGCCATGTAACGAACTTATCCTTTCACTAATTTGTTTTTATATTTTTTAACAATGTTAACAGATGATTTATAAAATAAGGAATTCAAAAACAAACGCTGGTTGGTTGGTTGGTTGGTTGGTTGGTTTTACGTCTTATTAACAGCCAGGTCATTTAAGGACGATCTCATGAGTCATATATAACATGTCATACAATGTAATTTATATTTCTCACATATCTCGCCATGTTGGATAGTTTGCCCATGTAAGAAAGCTATGTAAGAAAAAACTTTCCCTCATATCTCGCCATGTTGGATAGAGTTTGCCCATGTAAGAAAGCTATGTAAGACAAATCTATATTACATAGCATTTCACGCGACGTGGCAGTACAATGGCTCAACAATGCCGTGACGTCACGAATACGGTAAACTCCGATGCCGCAAAGAGAAAACGCTGGCGTTTTGAAATTAAAACCTTTAACAAAATTTTAACCATAAACACCAGAAAGGTGAGATACTTTTTTTCTGTGCGCACTTCGTTTGCAAATATAAGGTATACGGTATGCTTAAACTCACTGTCTAATTCGTATTTTGATGTTTTTGGGCTTATTCGTGTAGTTGATATGAGATAAAAAGACTCTTCCATTACCAAAGTCGTAAGGTAAGGAAATTCCACCCTCGGGGTTTCCAAACTTACCAAAACCCTCGGAAAAGCCTGGGGTTTTACCAAATTTGAAAACCCCTTACATCACTGGTTATGAAAGAGTCTTATAATATATATATGTATAAATGCCCATTCATCTGTCTTTTTGCCACTGTGTTGCCCCATATGGGCCAAAATTCGTTAATGAAGATAATTGAATTGAATTGAATGTTGTTATCATCCACCATGCTATCACACTTACACGAGACCGTAATTCAAGTCTTGTTGTCTTAATCTGCCAGCACAGAAACACAAAAGTGTGCTCTATAAAGATTTCCTCTCTTTGGTTCTTAATGGCGGCCTTACAATGGTACACGAACCTGTGTGTGACACGTACGACGGGTATAGATAAATTATAGACAACATTACTGAACACATGTGGTAAGCCGGGGACTTTAAGATCTAGGATGTTTAATGCTTTCTGTTCTTTAAAATCACCTTTTGAATACCGGATTAATATCATAGTCTGAAGGTAACAGTACTGCAGGAACGATAACTCGCATTCAAATTAGCAGAGGAGTTTGAAAAATTTGTTTTTGACAACATTTCGAATAGGGACATTAAACCATAATTCGAATTCAAATTCGATTAAAGTATCAACTTGAACTGTAAGCCAATAGCTAAAATAAATTAGAGAATACCGAAGCGTTATCAAAATCATAATCCGAACTCAAAATCGATTAAACCAGGGCAAAATATGAACAAAGGAAAGATTTACATTGATCCCCTTGAAAAATTCAATGGTTAGGAGGAGTTGTCTAGTCAAAAGTTTCCAGCATAGACCTGTGTATATTGCCTGGTTGCCATGGCAACCTAAATTTCTGTTTGAAAAAATAAATCTGCATGCATACCTACACATAGTCTCTTAATTTTTGTGTAGTTCCATTGATATCTGTTCATAGGTTTAGATCAAGTTGCGTTGACAAATAAGTGTTCCATAAGAATTTTGATATTTCGACCTGGTACCAAAATATCTGCTGCAAAAAGCCTACATGCACATTAACACATGGTCCGTTACATTCCGGTGTAAGTTCACTTGATTACGCACATCTACAATGAAAATGACGTAACACACATCTTTTAAATTTAGTAATAGATACAGTGTACAGTATACAATGTATAAGGATTATTGTCATCAAGTTTTGATGAAATCCCCTCAGTAGTTTAGGAGGAATAGCCAGTGCATCGTTTTGTTTACAGATGGACGGACAACCTGATTCCAGTACATCCCCTAAATTTGTTGCGGGGAGTAGCTAATTAGGAGGCTCCGCGAAATATCACTAAGACCTGAATTTAATCGACTATGCCAGCCCTACCTTGAACATTCCTTGACTTTTCCAAAAGAAAGTACAATCCAACCGAAATGTAGATCATTATAATAATCATTTCGTCACAACATGCACGTTAAAAAGGCAATTGAGTCAGGCAACGGTTTCTATTAATTCAACTAGAATAAAACATATATTCAGACAAAAAATCCGTTCTTGGTAATGTAGAGAATGTCCAATGTGGCAAATTTAATTTTTGGGGAAAGCCCCTGTCGAATATAGCAACGTTAAATATATCACGAAAACCGCGCTTTCTGGCGCGAACACGTATAGAAAGTGCATGCGTGTCATGTAAACAAATGTAAAATAGATTGTTTGATTTCACAAATACTTATTTCTATGGATGTCGGATTAACAAAATACGTTGTGAACAATTATGACAAGCATTATGTTTAGAACTCACGGGAAATTGCTTTGTTATATTTCAAAACAGTCATAAATTGATAATATGATACATGCGGTTAGTGTTGCGTAAAACTAAACTCGTCACGAATATCAGTTTTAGAGGTGACGTGAAGAAAGTGCTATCGAGAAAAGAATACAATAATGTACTTGGAACGAACTGAGATAAGTATAATAATCTGACTTTATCAGTCTTGATAGCTCGTCACTTGGCTTCGGAGGTCATACACATGTATTTACATCCACGAAACAGGTCGGCGCATGCTCGTAAAGGTCAAAATTGCTGAGAGATGTCAGCTGCTGACGAACAAACCTATTACACAGGGATTGGAGAGGTGCGTCTGATGAAGAATATGGGCAAGGTTTATGGTCGCCATCTTGATCTCATCGAGAAATATTTTGTATCTTTGTGTGATATGGAGACGTTTTTGCCTCGACTTATTAATGTGCTTACTTGTTGTGATTGACAGTGATGATTCTTTTACTTGGCTGTGACAATGATTTAGATGGCGAGTGTTGTCGATGAAGCAAAACACGCTTACTCTTCCGGAACACAAGGTATTATTCTCTTGTACTTTTGCAAGGGTATCCATGCAAATATTTCCTTTGTTTCTATTTTGTCCCTGGTTTAACCGATTTTGAGTTCGGATTAGGTTTTTGTTGATGCTTTGGTATTCTCTGTTTTTTCACATTGCACAATAAGCCGTTTTGTCTTTCTAGCACCCGCCAACGACCCAGGAGCCTTTTTTGACGATACAGTTGCGTACAACCTGTCTGTACTTGCTTATGATGGAAGTTCACAAAGATCAACTTAAGGTCATTCATACCAGATAAAGTGATATTGATAGCATAAACTAATCACAGTAGAAATCATCTCATGTCATACACAATCGAGCGATGCAAGGAGCATGTCTTTAATCATCTTACAAATCGACATCTGTAAGTATTATTTACAAATCTAGTAATTATACGTCTGTCACCAGACAAGATACGACAAAGGAAATCTCGTCAACTATGCGCCTCTCGAAATCAATATGTGAACAACAATACTTTAATTAACCAACGAATGATCTTAATGTCAAAGATAATTATAGCGTTTCTTCTGATTCCGGATTTATCCCTTTGTAATTCAGTAACAACATGGTCGGGGTACGTATTTGTCTTCACTTTAACTATTTACATCGTCATTTGCTCTTCATCATCGATTAATTTGTAATTTTCCTTTAATGTGTTCTAGGCATCGAATTCGATAGCTTTTGTTTTGTCCAATCGGGTTTCGGGAACGAATCAACAGATATTAATAATATTGTCAAGTATACAGGTCCGTTCATTTAGTATTAAACGTTCCCCTTATCGCCAGGTAGCTGACTTTGGATTGGGACTTGTAAGGTGTAGGAGAAGGGTAAGTGACTTTGGAGTGGGACTTGTAAGGTGTAGGAGAAGGGTAAGTGACTTTGGATTGGGACTTGTAAGGTGTAGGAGAAGGGTAAGTGACTTTGGATTGGGACTTGTAAGGTGTAGGAGAAGGGTAAGTGACTTTGGATTGGGACTTGTAAGGTGTAGGAGAAGGGTAAGTGACTTTGGATTGGGACTTGTAAGGTGTAGGAGAAGGGTAAGTGACTTTGGATTGGGACTTGTAAGGTGTAGGAGAAGGGTAAGTGACTTTGGATTGGGACTTGTAAGGTGTAGGAGAAGGGTAAGTGACTTTGGATTGGGACTTGTAAGGTGTAGGAGAAGGGTAAGTTTGGTGGAAAGGTAGGAGAAGTTTCTCTCCAGTTTATCTCCATATTATTTACCTAATGAACCTACTCTGTGGGAGTGCTATCCACAGCGATGATACAAATCAAACAGTCTCTGGATATCGCACAGATTTTAACTATAGCCCAAAGTGATTGATCTCAATTTTTCCAAGATATGCAGATCATATGGTCGCTATATTGGTATCACTGAGAAATATTTTGTATATTTGTACAAAACGAAGGTGGACATTTTTCAAAATGTTCATTCGTATGTTAACTGGATGTGACCAAACTTTAGGGTCAGGTTACGCACCTGACCGTTCTGCTTCTACATTAGTTTAGGAATTTTGGATTCCCACTTTTTGTCCCCGAGCATCACTGAAGAGTCCCAGGAGGACGAAACAGTTGTATGATGCAGCTTATTCATTTTTTCGGCATACTTTATCTATTACTAAATTTAAAAAGTGCAGCATATGTGTTTGTTGCGTCATCTTTACATGGCAGCCGTAGTCGACGAAGCAGATTATCGCTATTTTTTGGGAAATGCTTGATGAATCTTTCTCAAATTATAAAATAGGTTTCCTTAGGTCCTTATCGATGTGCTATTTTGTTTTTGGGACTTATCAGAACAAAAAATTGCTCATATGCTAAAATCGTTCAATTAATACTGTTTCTTCTTAAGAGGAATTCTCAAATTTTATGTTACAGAAATTAAATTTATATGTAAGAGAAATAAGGGGAAATACCAATCTTTTTAACAGAAGAAGATTTCTATGGCGGGCGCCAAGATCCCTCTGAGATCTCTTGTCGAGGGTGGAAATCTTTGTTCATGTTTTGCCATTTTTGAGTTCTGTTTATGACTTAGTTGACGCTTTGGTTTTCTCTTAAACGTATTGAAGTATGCAATATTCCAAACTTCACATGTAAAATATCACGTTATTTAACCTTATTATGCTTTAGATAATGTGTTTAGGTAATGTTATATATAAACGTTTGAACGTAGAGTATAAACCTGCTTACATTTTTAGCTAAAATTTGAAATAATATTATATATTATTCTGCAAGTCACAAATTCAATTTTGCAAGTCTTTGCTGAGTTCAATAAAAGATATTAGATAATAAAAAATAAAATGCATGATATTTGTCTATCTAGTGCGATTTTATAAATCGAATTGAATAAAATGTATCAGATTTGTCCTCGCCAAATAGGGTAATTTTCTAAATCGAATTAAATTAATTAAAATGAACCAGATTTGTCCTCGCTACATAGGGTAATTTGATCAATCGAATTGAATAAAATATACCAGATTTGCACTCGCTATATACAAATGTAGGATTATTTTATCAATCGAATTGAATAAAATGTTCCAGATTTATCTTAGGTACATAGGGTAATTTGATCAATCGACTTGAATAAAATGTACAAGATTTGTCCTCGCTACATAGGGTAATTTGATCAATCGAATTAAATTAATTAAAATGAACCAGATTTGTCCTCGCTACTTAGGGAAATTTTTCAATCGAATTAAATAAAATGACAGAGATTTGTCCTCGCTACATAGGGTAATTTGATCAATCGAATTAAATTAATTAAAATGAACCAGATTTGTCCTCGCTACATAGGGTAATTTGATCAATCGACTTGAATAAAATGTACAAGATTTGTCCTCGCTACATAGGGTAATTTTCTAAATCGAATTAAATTAATAAAAATGAACAAGATTTGTCCTCGCTACATAGGGTAATTTTCTGAATCGAATAAATTAATTAAAATGAACCATATTTGTCCTCGCTACATAGGGTAATTTGATCAATCGACTTGAATAAAATGAACCATATTTGTCCTCGCTACATAGGGTTATTTTCTAAATCGAATTAAATTAATAAAAATGAACAAGATTTGTCCTCGCTACATAGCGTAATTTTCTGAATCGAATAAATTAATTAAAATGAACCATATTTGTCCCCGCTACATAGGGTAATTTGATCAATCGAATTAATTAAAATGAACAAGATTTGTCCTTGCTACATAGGGTAATTTTCTAAATCGAATTAAATTAATTCAAATGAACCAGATTTGTCCTCGCTACATAGGATTATTTTATCAATCGAATTGAATAAAATGTACCAGATTTATCCTTTCTACATAGATTAATTTTATCATTCGAATCTAATAAAATTTATCAGATTTTTCCTTTCTACATCGGGTAATTTTTTCAATCAAATTAAAGAAAATTTACCTGATTTGTCCTCGCTACATAGGGTTATTTTATCAATCGAATTGAATAAAATGTATCAGATTTTTTCCGTTATATATCGGGTAATTTTATCAATCGAAATCAATAAAATGTACGAGATTTGTCCTCGCTCGAAGGGTAATTTAATCAATCGAATTGAATAAAATGTACCAAATTTGTCCTCGCTACATAAGGTTCTTTTTTCAATCGAATTGAATAAAAAGTACCAAATTTGCCCTCGCTATATCAAATGTAGGATTATTTTATCAATCGAATTGAATAAAATGTACCAGATTTTTCATCGCTACATACAAAGGTAGGATTATTTTATCATTTGAATTGAATAAAATGTACCAGATTTGTCCTCGCTACATGGGGTATTTTTTTAAATCGAATTTAATAAAATGTACCAGGTTTGTCCTCGCTACGTGGGGTAATTTTTTCAATCGAATTGAATCAGATGTACGTGATTTGTCCTCGCTACATAGGGCTATTTCATCAATCGAATTGAATAAAATGTATCAGATCCTTTCTAGATAGATAAATTTTATCAATCGAATTGAATAAAATGTACCAGATTTGTCCTCGCTACATGGGGTATTTTTTTAAATCGAATTTAATAAAATGTACCAGGTTTGTCCTCCCTACGTGGGGTAATTATTTCAATCGAATTGAATCAGATGTACGTGATTTGTCCTCGCTACATAGGGTTATTTCATCAATCGAATTGAATAAAATGTATCAGATCCTTTCTAGATAGATAAATTTTATCAATCGAATTGAATAAAATGTACCAGATATATCCTAGCTACATAGGGTAATTTGATCAATCGAATTGAATAAAATGTACCATATTTGTCCTCGCTACATAGGGTTATTTCATCAATCGAATTGAATAAAATGTATCAGATCCTTTCTAGATAGATAAATTTTATCAATCGAATTGAATAAAATGTACCAGATATATCCTAGCTACATAGGGTAATTTGATCAATCGAATTGAATAAAATGTACCAGATTTGTCCTCGCTACATGGGGTATTTTTTAAATCGAATTTAATAAAATGTACCAGGTTTGTCCTCGCTACGTGGGGTAATTTTTTAAATCGAATTTAATAAAATGTACCAGGTTTGTCCTCGCTACGTGGGGTAATTTTTTCAATCGAATTGAATCAGATGTACGTGATTTGTCCTCGCTACATAGGGTTATTTCATCAATCGAATTGAATAAAATGTATCAGATCCTTTCTAGATAGATAAATTTGATCAATCGAATTGAATAAAATGTACCAGATATATCCTAGCTACATAGGGTAATTTGATCAATCGAATTGAATAAAATGTACCATATTTGTCCTCGCTACTTAGCGTTATTTTATCAATCGACTTGAATAAAATGTATCAGATTTATGCTCTCTACAAAGCGTAACTAAAGGGGTTTTACGCACCTGACCCTTCTGCTTCTACTTTATTTAGAAATTTTGGATTCCTTCCCATTTGACACATAGCATCACTGAAGAGTCCTTGGAGGACGAAACAGCTTCCTAGCGAGTTTTATTCATTTTTCGCCGTACTGTATCTACATGTATTACTTAATTCAAAAGGTGCGGCACATGTGTGTGTTGCGTCATCTTCATCAATCGAGCCACTGCAATGCTTGCCAGATTTATTCAAATTCCTGAAATGTTTTGTCTTAATAATGGTATATTTTTCAGAATCGCGTGCTTCAGTTCTGAATACCGCCGTGATGTCGCTCCATGGTATATTAAACACATCAAATATTACAGAGGAAAACAATGATTACCAGCCAGGGGAACATGGTCAGATATCCATTATGCCTCCATATCTTGACTACATCATGAAGGGTTTTATCTCCATGATTATCATCCTCAACATACCTCCCATAATTGCTCTATGTTTTACGAAAGTGAAAGAATCAAACTTCGCCAGTGTTCATATTCTCAGTGTCGGCTTGACGGACTTTGCAGTAGGACTGTCCCTGTTTCTGGCCTTATCACCTACAACATTTAATTACTGGGATTGCTGGGGACGTGTGTTAATTTTTCTTACCATGTACACAAATTCCATGTCACAAGTCGCTGCCATTTGCGTTCAACGTGTGTTAGTATTCCATACCCGGGCTTGGAAATCTATTATAAAAACGTCTACTTTACTTGTTAAATTTGAACTTGCTACTTTCCTGCTCACGTTTATAACCACAGTGATACCATTCTCAGTTTTCATATCACCTCGTGAAATTTCGATCTGTTCGTATGACAATTTATTTCATGTAGGAATACAAACAATGTTCTTGTATTTTGGAATAATTTTTACATGTTTGGAATCCGTCGTGATTTTGTGTACAACCATAGTTATACGATTGCTTTGGAAACATAAATTGACTAAACAGCGGGTCTTCCGTAACATCATAAACCGACCCGTGAATGAGAACACGGACGTGGAAACGAGGGCGATTGGGACACTAGGTATCATTGTTAGTCTCTATGTGATTCTGACTACCCCTATCCACGTTGTAATGCTTAAACATGGAATGTCTGGTGAGGCGCCACAGCGAGAAATATTCCTGCCGCTGATGGCATTATCGTGTCTGAATTCCGCCTGTAACCCTGTCGTGTATTATTTCCGGATATCCGAAATAAGAGAAGCATTCAGGCACATCTGGTATAAAATACGCCGTCGATAACGACAGATCATTTCACTGGCATCGTAGCTAGCAGAGCTTCCTAGCGTATGTATTACTAAATTCATAAATTAAAGGGATTGTTTTGCACCTGACCCTTCTGCTTCTACATTAGTTTAGAAATTCTGGATTCCTACCTTTTGGCCCCAAGCATTATCGAAGAGTCCAAGGAGGACGAAACAGCAGCATGTGTGTGTGTGTGTGTTACGTCATCTTGTAAAGGGACATCTACCAGAATATGTTACAAGTATAGGAAACTATTTATTCATCACTTATCTGATCTTGATACGACCTTTCTGGAAAGTTAGTCTAATGTTATCTACTGAGCGCGCAAATACAACAACGAGAGACAAGAATTCGAACCCGGAGCCTCAGATCATGTAACTGTCATTTTAACTTGCAGAGCCTGTGTGCTGGCGAATGGTTGTTAGCGGTTGGTTGGAACGGCAACCAACGATATGGATTTAATTGTAAATATGAATAAAATAACAAAAAAAAATCAGTCCTCTGTTCTTTTTTCAACTTGGTAAGGCAAATGAGATGATGTGTTTTGACGATTTGTGATGTATTGTCCACACACGCAAGCACAATCCCTACACCCAATATATAAATAAGAATAGAACGAATTGTTATAATTACTTTTTTAGTTATTTATCATATTATTTTATTTGCATTTTAAAGAAAACTTGTCAGTTGATGTATATGATTAGGAGTTACTGGTCACAGTTTTGTCCCTAAATTTCTTTTCTCAATTTCTGGATTTTATCTCCGGTGGAATAGGTAAGAAAATATCTTTAAAGGATTATGTTTTCATCGTTTTATCTCAACATTAAGATACATCACTTTTCCTAAATTTAAATCACTGTTAAAATGATAGACAAGCAGATGATAAGTGTTTATGAAAAACTACCAACTTGAAAATAACAGTTTTAAGTGACTTGACATAATTGCCTAGATTCGTATAGTGTATAACCATCAAAAAAGTACAGTACCTGTTGCTGCGACACCCGTACAACTCCCTGTAGTTATATAACAATAAAACAAGTACAATACCTGTTGGAGCGACACCCGTACAGCTCCATGTATAACCATAAACAAGTACAGTACCTATTGGTGCGACACCCGTACAACTCCCTGAAGTGTATAACTATAAAACAAGTACAATACCTGTTGGTGCGACATCCGTACAGCTCCTTGTAGTGTATAACCATAAAACAAGTACAATACCTGTTGGTGCGACATCCGTACAGCTCCCTGTAGTGTATAACCATAAAACAAGTACAGTACCTGTTGGTGCGACACCCGTACAGCTCCCTGTAGTGTATAACCATCAACAAAGTACAGTACCTGTTGGTGCGACAACCGTACAGCTCCCTGTAGTGTATAACCATCAACAAAGTACAGTACCTGTTGGTGCGACACCCGTACAGCTCCCTGTAGTGTATAACCATCAACAAAGTACAGTACCTGTTGGTGCGACACCCGTACAACTCCCTGTAGTTATATAACAATAAAACAAGTACAGTACCTGTTGGTGCGACACCCGTACAACTCCCTGTAGTTATATAACAATAAAACAAGTACAGAACCTGTTGGTGCGACACCCGTACAACTCCCTGTAGTTATATAACAATAAAACAAGTACAGTACCTGTTGGTGCGACACCCGTACAGCTCCCTGTAGTGTATAACCATCAAAAAAGTACAGTACCTGTTGGTGCGACACCCGTACAGCTCCCTGTAGTGTATAACCATCAAAAAAGTACAGTACCTGTTGGTGCGACATCCGTACAGCTCCCTGTAGTGTATAACCATCAACAAAGTACAGTACCTGTTGGTGCGACACCCGTACAACTCCCTGTAGTTATATAACAATAAAACAAGTACAATACCTGTTGGAGCGACACCCGTACACCTCCCTGTAGTGTATAACCATAAAACAAGTACAATACCTGTTGGTGCGACACCCGTACAACTCCCTGTAGTTATATAACAATAAAACAAGTACAATACCTGTTGGAGCGACACCCGTACAGCTCCATGTATAACCATAAACAAGTACAGTACCTATTGGTGCGACACCCGTACAACTCCCTGTAGTTATATAACAATAAAACAAGTACAATACCTGTTGGAGCGACACCCGTACAGCTCCCTGTATAACCATAAACAAGTACAGTACCTATTGGTGCGACACCCGTACAACTCCCTGTAGTGTATAACCATATAACAAGTACAATACCTGTTGGTGCGACATCCGTACAGCTCCCTGTAGTGTATAACCATAAAACAAGTACAGTACCTGTTGGTGCGTCACCCGTACAGCTCCCTGTAGTATAAACCCATAAAACAAGTACAGTACCTGTTGGTGCGACACCCGTACAACTCCATGTAGTGTATAACCATAAAACAAGTACAGTACCTGTTGGTGCGACACCCGAATACCTCCCTGTAGTGTATAATTATAAAACAAGTACAGTACCTGTTGGTGCGACACCCGTACACCTCCCTGTAGTATATAACCATAAAACAAGTACAGTACATATTGGTGCGTCACCCGTACAGCTCCCTGTAGTATAAACCCATAAAACAAGTACAGTACCTGTTGGTGCGACACCCGTACAACTCCATGTAGTGTATAACCATAAAACAAGTACAGTACCTGTTGGTGCGACACCCGAATACCTCCCTGTAGTGTATAACTATAAAACAAGTACAGTACCTGTTGGTGCGACACCCGTACACCTCCCTGTAGTGTATAACCATAAAACAAGTACAGTACCTGTTGATCCGACATCCGTACAGCTCCCTGTAGTAAATAACCATAACACAAGTAAAATACCTTATGGTGCGACACCTGTACAGCTTTCTGTAGTGTATAACCATAAAACAAGTACAATACCTGTTGGTGCGACACCCGTACAGCTCCCTGTAGTGTATAACCATAAAACAAGTACAGTACCTGTTGGTGCGACACCCGTACAGTTCCCTGTAGTATATAACCATAAACAAGTACAAAACCAGTTGGTGCGACACCCGTACAGCTGTCTGTTGTGTATAACCATAAAACAAGTACAGTACCTGTTGGTACGACACCCGAACAGCTGTCTGTAGTGTATAACCATAAAACAAGTACAGTACCAGTTGGTGCGACACCCGTACAGTTCCCTGTAGTATATAACCATAAACAAGTACAAAACCTGTTGGTGCGACACCCGTACAGCTGTCTGTTGTATATAACCATAAAACAAGTACAGTACCTGTCGGTGCGACACCCGTACAGCTCCCTGTAGTGTATAACAATAAAACAAGTACAGTACCGGTATGTGCGACACCCGTACAGCTCCCTGTAGTGTATAACCATAAAACAAATACAGTACATATTGGTGCGTCACCCGTACACCTCCCTGTAGTGTATAACCATAAAACAAGTACAGTACATGTTGGTGCCACACCCGTACAGCTCCCTGACTGTGTATAGTCTTCTTTATTTCTAATTAAACACGAGTATTTCATTAAGAGATTACTTATTTTTTTTTCAAATTTCTAAAAAAACACCCACGACTGATTTGAAAAACCTTTCATAATTTTTAATCACTGGCATGTTTGATTAATAAGGGGATTCAATCGGATTCAAGGTGAAACCAACACAAAGGTTGTATATCCGTATATTTCAGAGGAATGATCATCGTTACCATTCTTTTTATTTGTTTCCATAAAGGTAGCAATTGAAACATCGTTAGATGTAATTCGAATAGGAAAATATACGTATAAAGTATAACATGTCAAAACTGTTCCATGTCTTATCCGGTACAGGTTGGATATAAACTAATCAAAACAGGATATCCGGTACAGGTTGGATATAAACTAATCAAAACAGGATATCCGGTACAGGCTTGGTATAAACTAATCAAAACAGGATATCCGGTACAGGCTGGGTATCAACTACTCAAAATAGGATATCCGGTACAGGCTGGGTATTAACAACTCAAAATAGGATATCCGGTACAGATTGGGTATAAACTACTAAAAACAGGATATCCGGTACAGACTGGGTATAAACAACTCAAAACAGGGTATCTGGTACAGGCTGGGTATAAACTACTCAAAACAGGATAGCCGGTACAGGCTGGGTATAAACTACTCAAAACAGGATTTGAATTAATAACGTCATGTTATAATTATTGTCGATGCGAAAACATCGATTAAACTAGAGGCAAAATATGAACAAGGAAAGATTAACATAGAAACCCTCGTAAAATTATAAGAGAATAGAACTAGGTGTTCCGGAAAAGTAAGCGTCTTCTGCTTCATCCACGACACTCGTCATGTCAATCTTTGTCACATCCAAATAAACATCAAGTTTTCAAAATGAGAACCGAGTATCTTTGTCAATCACAACAAGTAAACACACTAATAAGCACTCTCAAAACCGTCCATCTTCATATCACACAAAGATACAAAATATTTCTCAACGACACACAAATGGCGACCATAAAACTTGCGTAAAGCTCTGATCAAGCTGCATCTCTCGAATCCCTATGTTGTAAATTTTTTTCAGCAGTAGTCATCGATCACGAAAATCTCGATATTTAGTGTAAGCTTTGGAAAATGACTGCGACATGTAAACACCATAGGTTTGAGAAGCGATCCTTCCAGCAGGTCATTGCTATCATAAACTGACGAAAACTCGAAATCCCCAACTTTTATACTCATAATTGCAATATAAATAGCATAGCCAATCCGGAACCATGTTATGTAACATGAAAGTATATAGTCTTATAAATCAGTTACTGACATCAGCTGCTTCAAAAAGTACCCGTATGACCATCTCAAACAGAGGTACCAAAAACAATCGACACAAGGTAATTAAAATACAAAAAAAAAACCAATATATCTCTTTTTATCGATATGCAATTACCTTACACTTCCATAAATAGATACACTTGGCTTGGTTTGGTTAGATTTTTATTAACTCGTACATCTGGTGGTCTCCCTTTGTATACTTTGTAAATATGTTTGGGCGCTTTTGTATTTTGGAGGCTGCGGTACGTTTGTGTAAGCTTTTTTTTTGCGGACCCCGATCACAGTATACTGACGGCGGGTGAACCAGTCTTTCAACTTCCATAATTCTGAGCGTCAAGCAGGGAGCAGTGACTACAGATGTACCATTTTTTAACACTTCGGTATGTCTTGGCCAGGGATAGAATCCAAAACTCAACTAAAGACCAAAAGTGAGACTGTGTCAAGGGAGGCAGTAGGAAGGGGAAAGTAGTTTAGAAAGAAGAGATAAGATAGTTACGATAATTGACTAGGGGCAACAGGCCCTACCTACAGGATCTTGGTTTGCTTTTGTCCTCTATTAACAGCTAGGTAATCTCGTCCTTTAATGAACCTGGCTGTTAATAGGACATAAAGTAATCAATCAACCAATGTTACCTCCCAGTGTACGTATGAATGCATGTGGTGATTTATGTATGCATGCAACTTGGTGTAAAGTGGGGAAGTGCATGCCTATGTGTGTTTATTATATGTGTATATTTACATCTGCGCTGCAACTTACTATGTGAAGATTACAAGCAAAAATGCCTTTCATAAAAGTATGAAAGCAATGGTTCTCGAGACGTAGCACGTGGTTTAATTATGACGTCATAGATCAAGCTTGTTCAATGAGAGTCTTGTCGCGCCGCTTCGAATAACATGGAGATTGCCCTTGTGTCAAACGCTCAAATGACTAATTATTATCATTGGCGCCAATTTTATTCAAGCTGGACTGTTCCACCAATGTCGTTAAAATGACGACACATATACATGTACAAACGCAGGAAATAAACTATTAATTGGAAAATATATAAATGAGGTTAAGCAACTTTTCCATAGTAAAAATGTAAATATATGGATTGAAAGGCATTTTGTTTTTAACTTTCATAGCACTATGACTTTCAAAAGAAATCCCATGCAGTCTGTTCCTAGTGTTAAAGACATGACCCACTAGACCATATCCCATAGGTATCCACTGCTTCTACTGAGACCTTGAAACACCAAAAGATATTTTTGATTACAGAACCTGCTTTGTTGACTTATTTAACCTGTTATATACAAATGTGTTATCCCCCCCACTGGATGTGTCTATTAATCCTAGCAGAACTTTTCAGAAATAAGACAATCTGTTAACAAGGCCATTTGATATATTTTGGAATCAATGCTATCTGATTAAAATCACTTTTTGATCTCCGCGTCGTTCCGTAAACATCTCTTTTCACGCAGCAAGAAGACGTGTACGGAACAGCGCGGAGATCAAAAATAGATCTTAATCAGATTGGAATCAATGATATTAAACAATATCATATCATTATTGAGTTCTTATCAAATTTAAATATGTATTTTTCCCGTGTGTTTTGCCCATTTTTACCAGTTGTCGTTGTTGCCATGATTAAGAAACTTGGATGCAATAAATACGTCCATTATATTTTTGCCAGAAAGAAAAAAAATCAAAAAAAAAAAAATCAAAACCGCCCGAATTTCAACTTCCGCGATGATTTATTTTGTTATAAAATTTACGATCTTTGGAAATTTTTAATTTGTAAAGATAAATACTAAAAAATTAATAAGTTACGGGCCCCGGATCTATAACTTTGAGTGTGATATTACCCCCCTGTCCATCCGGGTTGTTTGGTATACACATCAGTGTTGACAGTCTTTTTAATCAAATATTCCTCCCTGGTCCGGTTAAATATGAATTCCTCCATGCAATCCATCACGTACGGTTGATAGTATCGGTAAAACTTGTTGACGAAGAGTTCCGGACGGTTGCTGATTAAAGGCAAGTCCCGTACCCCGAATACACATAACCCGTGTACGAACTTACCATTACAATCAAACTCTGCTTTGTATTTATTGGAATTACCTATCCAGTCCACCCAGTTCACAAAGCGCCCAAAATATTTCAGGTCGTGTTCGGTCTTTTCCAGATTCCCTGAAATACAATCCAGCGATGTATGTATATTTTAAAACGTAGGTACATTGTAGTACATTTGTAAGACATTTGATATAAAAACAAACATAGCATCAGTGAAACAAACACAAAATCGATGAAAACAGTGGTCAATTATGAACGATTGAAAGTTCTACTTGGAGACCCCTAGGAACGTACAAGATATTAAGATAATGTGTTCCGAAAGGTTTGGCGCTTTCGGCTTCATTGACGACATCCGATATGTAAATCTTAGTCACATCTTAGGACAAAACACGCCCTCAAAGTGAGAACTGAGGCATTCTTTTCAAGAATATCAACCTATACTAATCAACATATTCAAAAACGTTCACTTAATATCATACAAGGATAGAGAACACTTTTCATCACTTGTGAATTTTCATCGATATATTCATTTATAACCGTCATTCTGTACGCGCATCGACAACATGCTCTGGTTTTGACGCGTTAGAACGGCGCAAAAAATATTTGGTTTGTTGGTTGATTGTTTTTACGTCCTATTTATAGCCAGGGTCATTTAAGTACGGCCTTCCGGTGTATGCGATATATATATATATATATGTGTGTGTGTGTGTATTCGGGAGGCAGCGGTATGTGCGTGTAAGCATTCTTGTGATAATCCGGAGCTTTTGCCGATTTAAAGTGCTTCCATACTGAAGTATATTGCCACAGGCCCCCGTCAGAACACCCCACCAGTTAACAGTATACCGACAATGGACGAACCAGTCGTTCCACTCCCATAATGCTGAACGTCAAGCAGGGAGTAATAACTACAATTGTTAGAGATTCTGGAATGTCTCGACCTGTGGACAGAACCCATCACCTTCATAACAGAGACAAACGCTCACCTAAAGGTCAAAAGTGAGGCACTGTCAACGGAGACATTAGGGAGGAGAAATGGTTAGAAAGATTGGAAAATTATTCGCTGCTAATAAACCGCCAATCAAAATCAAAATATTAGACGTGAAGGATCCAAAATATGTTCCATGTTTCAAGATGTTGAAGGAATGAAACATTAGCTCTTACCGAGTATCTCTCTCACTGTAGCGGTAACGATGCCATATTTAAAACAGATATCGACCGACCGAGCCTTTTGTATTGCTTATCTATACGCAGTCAGGGTTTACAAAGTTGAACAAAGAAGATATGTAAATATGTAAATCGAAAACAGTGTTTGATCCTAGAAAACTGGACGTTCTTTATCATAAACAATAAATTGCATTATACTGACGGTTCGTTAAATATATCTAATTACATGAAATTTTTGAATATTCTCATTAGTAAGCCTAGTTTTTATTGCATTTATTAAGTTTCCAGATGATATTTTCCTGGATGTGGTATGATTTGTCGAAGAAGCAGACTATGCCTACCCTTCCGGAACACCTGGGCCCGTATTCGTGAAACCGTTATCATGCTCTAGCATGGATTTTGTGTTCAAGCCTTATTTCTTAAAGTGATGGAAAAAGGTTAAAGAGACAGGAAGTCGAAAGCTGTTTTCAACATCTACCGTGACGTTTGGACTCATTGACACGATTAAGGAGAGTGTCAAGAAAGCCGGCTTAAACACAGAATCAATGTGTGAGCATGAGAATGGTTTCATGCATACGTGCCCGATCTTATCCTCTTTAGATGTTTTATTTGTTCCTATTGTGCCCTTAGTTTAATCAATATTGAGTTGGGATTGCGTTTTTTTAAATTTGATATGAGGAATAGAAAGCATTTAATACAAATCATAGTTAGGAAATGTATTTTAAATAAAATAAAATGGAAAAAAAACTTACACATGGTCCGTAGTTACGTAGAACAATTATGTTTCCACAATACCTGAAAAAGTATAGGGCGATGTAAGGAATGTTTTAACCTACCTTTATAACTGCCGGGCACATTCAGATGGGGATTGTAATTCAGAGATGTAAGGAATGTTTTAACCTACCTTTATAACTGCCGGGCACATTCAGATGGGGATTGTAATTCAGAGATGTAAGGAATGTTTTAACCTACCTTTATAACTGCCGGGCACATTCAGATGGGGATTGTAATTCAGAGATGTAAGGAATGTTTTAACCTACCTTTATAACTGTCGGGCACATTCAGATGGGGATTGTAATTCAGAGATGTAAGGAATGTTTTAACCTACCTTTATAACTGTCGGGCACATTCAGATGGGGATTGTAATTCAGAGATGTAAGGAATGTTTTAACCTACCTTTATAACTGCCGGGCACATTCAGATGGGGATTGTAATTCAGAGATGTAAGGAATGTTTTAACCTACCTTTATAACTGCCGGGCACATTCAGATGGGGATTGTAATTCAGAGATGGAAAGAATGTTTCCTCCGGAAAGTCCGTGTGTCGTGTCCAATTTAGAAAATCGTGAGCTACCGGATCATGGAGGACGTAGTCGACAAACCCGCGCGAGGCCACCACGTGCATGGACCCCTTTACGGGACGGATCTTGTGGGGGGCTGGACCAACTCTCTTCCATCTTTCTCTGTTTGCCCTAGATAAAATAGAGAGGATGCATTTATCAAAAATGTCAACAACCTGCAACATGTATTCCTTTTTTATTTGGTAAGATAGATCTCAAATCCAGTGTACGAACATGTATCGAACATACATTCCAGGTATACTTTCCTGTTAATACTTAAATCTACAGACGTCACCCAGCCATTTAATTAAAATTTACAGATTGTAAAGTCCCGCTGTCGTCGACTTTTAACGTTGCTGCTCCCAGGTTCAAGAACCTTCCTTAATTTAATTTACGGAATTCCCTTTTGAAAAAAAAATCGGAGAATACCAAAGCGTCAACAAAACCATAATCCGAACTCAAAATCGATGAAACTAAGGGCAAAATAGGAACAAAGGAAAGATTTACATGGAAACTCTCGTAAAAACACAAGAGAATAAGACCAGGTGTTCCGAAAAAGTAAGCGTTTTATGCTTCATCGACGACACCCGCCATGTAAATCTTGGTCACATCCAAGTAAGCATCAATCCTCAAAATGATAACCGAGTCACAACAAGTAAACACACTAACAAGCAAACTCAAAAACGTCCATCTTTATATCACACAAAGATACAAAATATTTCACGATGATATCAAGATGGCGACCATAAAACTTGCCAATAGTCTTCATCAACCTGCATTTCTCGAATCCCTGTGCCTTAAGTTTGTTCGTCAGCAGTCGACATCTTTCACGAAAATCACGATATTCAGAGCAAGCCCTAGAATAACGAATCAACTGCGACATGTAAACACCATAGGATGGAGAAGCAGGGATGTAACTATCAAGAAAGGGAAAGTTCACGATCGGAAAATCGAAATCGTCACGTTTATCATACAGCTTAGTAGTAAGTTGCCCATTTTGGTCATAGTTTAAGTAAAGATCGAGGTAAGAAGCAAAGATATTGTCAACCATAAATTCAATCATTCGTACTAAATCCTCCTCAGTATATTTAATTCTAGCTTTTGTTATGTTTTTCACAAATTATGCTCCACGATAGCTAACAACCATGTATTTGTATCGTCGTTCACCTTTCTTGGAAAAGAGTAATAGCTTCTTTAACGCTATCCTGTGAACATTTTCAACTAAAAGAGTTTCTTTATCCTAAGGACCATTTATGAGACTGGGTCAAGTGATCAAAAACCGGATACTAATTGGAAATTACTCAGTTTGTATCTCCCGAGTTCACAAATAATGTACTTAATTTAACATGTAGATAAGGTTTGTAATTGACAACAATAATTGATGTCTCGTCTACTTGATTAAACATTTAAATATGTTTTGTAATTGACAACAATAATTCATGTAATATCCTATACTTTTCTTTCCCTATTAACTCGTGTTAATCAACTCGATATAGACATAATATTACACCATCCCGGAATTGTGTATTAATACGGTTTATGCATACTGTTTTATGAGCTATATAGAGGTTACAAAACGAGTGGTTGCGTGATATGGAATTTATTTCCAGCGAGTTATTAATTTTTCAAGAGTTATAAAAGACACGAGCTTTTAAAAAAATGATTAACGAGAGTGAAATAAATTTCATATCTAACACATCATCTCATATATCTCACTAAGTTGTAACGACGTCAACATTTAGTGCATTGCATTGATCCAAGTTATTTCCTGTCAAAATTCAACTTCTGAACTCCGGAAGGTCATATACCACTAGTGGTATATAACACATATTTATCCAACAGTCCGCACGTTTATAGAATGGTTTGAGTGTTGAATAACACAGGGTATTGTGGTAGAGGGGAATAACACAGGTATTGTGGTAGAGTGGAACAACACAGTATTGTGGCAGAGAGGAACAACACAGGGTATTGTGGTAGAGTGGGATAACACAGGGTATTGTGGTAGAGTGGAATAACACAGGGTATTGTGGTAGAGGGGAATAACACCGGGTATTGTGGTAGAGAGGAATAACACAGGGTATTGTGGTAGAGTGGAATAACACAGGGTATTGTGGTAGAGTGGAATAACACAGGGTATTGTGGTAGAGGGGAATAACACAGGGTATTGTGGTAGAGGGGAATAACACATGGTATTGTGGTAGAGGGGAATAACACAGGGTATTGTGGAATAACACAGGGTATTGTGGAATAACACAGGGTATTGTGGTAGAGTGGAATAACACAGGGTATTGTGGTAGAGTGGAATAACACAGGGTATTGTGGTAGAGGGGAATAACACAGGGTATTGTGGTAGAGGGGAATAACACATGGTATTGTGGTAGAGGGGAATAACACAGGGTATTGTGGAATAACACAGGGTATTGTGGAATAACACAGGGTATTGTGGAATAACACAGGGTATTGTGGAATAACACAGGGTATTGTGGAATAACACAGGGTATTGTGGTAGAGAGGAATAACACAGGGTATTGTGGTAGAGGGGAATAACACATGGTATTGTGGTAGAGGGGAATAACACAGGGTATTGTGGAATAACACAGGGTATTGTGGAATAACACAGGGTATTGTGGAATAACACAGGGTATTGTGGAATAACACAGGGTATTGTGGTAGAGAGGAATAACACAGGGTATTGTGGTAGAGGGGAATAACACATGGTATTGTGGTAGAGGGGAATAACACAGGGTATTGTGGAATAACACAGGGTATTGTGGAATAACACAGGGTATTGTGGAATAACACAGGGTATTGTGGAATAACACAGGGTATTGTGGAATAACACAGGGTATTGTGGAATAACACAGGGTATTGTGGTAGAGGGGAATAACACAGGGTATTGTGGTAGAAACATTCCTACCATATACTACTGCAATGCATCCTATTCATCACAAATGAACTAATGGAAGTGTTTGTTCTCTCATACACCATTCCCTTGTCTCGTCATCCGTTGCGTGGGGCATTTTGAATTTTGAAATTAAACAAGTTACTGTACGAAAAGAAAATTCAGAGAATACCAATGCGTCAACAAAACCATAATCCGAACTCAAATTCGATCAAACCAGGAGCAAAATAGTACACAAAGGAAAGATTTACATGGACACTCTTGCAAAATGCACAAGAGAATAAGACCAGGTGTTCCGAAGAGTAAGCGTCTTCTGCTTCATCGATGACACAGCCATGTAAATCTTTGACACATCAAAGTAAATATTATAGGCACTCACAACAAGTAAACACGAAACCATTAGATGAAGGTAAAACAGCCTGATACTTACGCTTTAATTATTCCCTGAATGTGATTCGATCCATTTAAAGTCTTCAGTATTTGTACCATTTCCAGATTCGTTCGTAGAGGAAACTCGTTACCAGCAACATTGATTAGATATTTCCATTTTCTATATTTCCACAGATACTCCATGCATATTAAGTCAGGCTCAAGTACTGTATAGGATCGTCTATTGACAGAAACCGACTCTGATGATATAAAGACGTTTGGAAAACACTTTGCTACACCGGAAATGGCCCGCCGGAAGTCAGGTGACGACTTCAGGTCCATGTGTATACAGTAATAGTTCTGTGGTCGATATAACGTGCGGAGCAATCTTTCCACTTGGTTTGCATCTTCGTAAACAACAAGTGAATACGCTAAAGAAAATAGTTTCTCTTCTCTTGTTAAGGGACGGGTTATGTAACCACGTGACGATATGAACGTATCACAATCTACGGTTTCCTTTATGTAGGCTTCATCAGACAAGTACTGGGTACTGGTAATATTACTACGCGAATCGCTTAATAACAGTTCTGATTCCACCCCGTCAAATAGTGCGCGACAGTTGATGTCTACCGGAGTTCGTTTATAAGAGAACACCGATATGTTTGATGTTAGTCTATATGTCGATGATGATGTTGAGTGAAGTTTAACACTAGTTAACCTTGCTTTCCCTGTCAGTATTTGGGACAAAGGTGCAAAACAGACACTTGTCAGAAATACAACACATATCAAGATATACCGAATCCTTCTCTGTCTCAAAAGCATGGTTCATAGTTGCTGAAAAAACAAAAACCAAAAAATAATATTACAATATTTCCTAAGCCTTATCATTACAGGACACGTCTAGAACTGACCTGTGTGTAAATAACTGGCGACTCGATTCTAAAATGATGAAATCAGCGCAATTAGACACCATGTGTCGAGTCAATGAAGTTAACTCTTTAGTTAGGTAATTATCAAAATAAATAAGAGAAAACCGGAGCGTTAACAAAATCATAATTTAAACTCAAAATCGATTAAAACAGGGGCAAAATATGAACAAAGGAATTAAAAATTTACCTGGACCTAACCCTAACCCTTGTAAAAATACAAGATAATAAGACCAGTTGTTCTGGAAGAGTAAGCGTCTTCTGCTACATCGACGACACCCGCCATGTTAATCTTTGTCACATTCAAGTAAACATCAAGTTGTCAAAATGAGAACCGAGTATCATTGTCAATCACAACAAGTAAACACACTAATGAACATACTCAAAAACGTCCATCTTCATATCACTTCAATATACAGAATATTTCGCAATGAGACAAAGATGACAAGTTAGGCCACTAAATGTCAGTCTGAAGGACTGTTACATTAGTTAATCAAGCATAACGTTATCCGTCATCATACTGTTCTCCGTTATGGAAATGAAGGGATTTCAGGTCGGTTGACCTCAATGTAATCAAACCACAGTGTGGTATTAAGGGTCATCCCAGGTAAAGTTTACACTGTGGCTAACACAACATTTCAACTCCATCTGTGATTAGATTGTTGTCAATATGTGATATACACTAGTTATAATCTACCTTTACCTCACTTAACCTTGTCATTTGTTTTTTTTAAATACGATCAAAAGTGTCATTCTTGTCTCTGTGGAGAATTACCTCGATCGATAGTAATGTTCCTATGTAGAGAATTACATATATATAACGCTTTGGTTAAAAATATTGCGATGATTGCAATTGTTGTTATACAAACATAAAACCCAGCTTAATATTTGATATTGAAAAGAATTCATTACGTACTTACAGAGGGACGTAGAAAATAACAAACATAAAAACAACCAAAGCTACTCACCAAGTCTCGGCGAAATAAAATATCAAAACATCCTCCGCGACAGAAACCTGAACCAAGCCTTTAATTGGTGTCGGTAACCTGTCAGCAGGAACGTGAGATTTTGTTACAGATATGTTTGGAATTAAACTAAGGTAGTTAAGGTCCAATCATAACTGTAACGAATTTCCAGGTCCCTGTGTACCGGCCCACCTCAGAATTTGATTTAAAACCTCAGTGATACAAGGCTGACAGTATCAATGATAAATGTACGAACCAGATTTAACCTTACCTGTGATCTTTTCACCTAGGTCCAAGCACTGATAGGTTCTGTACAGGCAAACTTAATTGAAGAAAACGTTCAGGCCATTCCTACTTTTATTGTGAATTCTATTCTATGCAGATAAACTGATGGTCACGTGACCGTAAGCTTACTATCTAAAATCCTGTATGATGTTGTTAATTGTACATAAGCTCCTACACTAAATATATATATATATACCACGGATAAGATGCTTTATATATAAATAGGTAATGAGAATCAAGCATATCTACATTTAAATCTTCTTGTACAGGATTACTACAGTTGGTGTTGGTCACAACAACATTTGGATTAAGTGTTTTGTGTTGGTTACTATACACAATTTCTTATGAATATAGTGTCATAACAACTATTACTCAAACTTAATTCTCTTTCAAAGTAGAAACATAATTACAATGGTATATACAATTAGTATAGTGTTCCTAGTCGGAAGTACACAATACCAAAGGATAATATACAAACACATTAAACAATTCAGAGAATTCCGAAGCGTCAACAAAACCATAATCCGAACTCGAAATCAGAGAATACCAAAACGTCAGCAAAACCATAATCCGAACTCAAAATCAGAGAATACCAAAACGTCAACAAAACCATAATCCGAACTCAAAATCAGAGAATACCAAAGCCTCAACAAAACCATAATCCGAACTCAAAATCAGAGAATACCAAAGCGTCAGCAAAACCATAATCCGAACTCAAAATCAGAGAATACCAAAGCGTCAACAAAACCATAAGCCGAACTCAAATTAGATTAAACTAGGGGCAAAATAGAGACATTGGAAAGATAAACATGGAAACTCTTGTAACAGTACAAGAGAATACGACCATATTAAATCTTATATCAGGGAGGATACATACTGTTATGAATTATGGTCATAAAACTACATAAGTTCTTTAATATTTTTATATTAGTATTTAAGTAATTGAACTTAATCAATAAACACCAATTGTCCGTGTCCAACAAAAATAATTAAGAGAATACCGAAGCGAACAATATCATAATCAAAACCCAAAATCTATTAAACCAGGTGCAAAATATGGACAAAGGAAAGATTCACATGAAGAAACTTGTAAATGTACAAGGGAATAGGACCATGTGTTCTAGAAGTGTAAGCGTCTTCTGCTTCATCGACGACACCGGCCGTGTTAATCTTTTTCACATCCATTGTAAACAGTTATATATGGTCGATCTACAGACTACCTACCTTTAGTAGTACAGTGTGTATCCTAGACAGAATACACAGAAAGAGCTGTACAACACAAAGTCGCCGTATTGTCAGAAAGTAACGCCACAGAGGTTACGGAGTGCGAAATTGATATTACCAAATATAGCACATAGTGACTTTGTAAAGACATGATCGAAATATACAAGATTAGAAATCAATTTTTCATGATAGCAATGCATGTACTTTTGTAAACTTTGTAAAACCCAAGCTCGAAATAGTTTCTAGTATAGAATGGCCTCCGCGAATTCAGCGGGGGGGGGGGGGGGGGCATTCATTCTTTGTTGAAAGCAATTCTTACTTTACTAACGCCCCGCTGAATTGTACTGCACGTATACTGTCAGTTATTGACGCGAATTCATATAGAGTAAAAAGGTAATTCAAATACCTACATGACAACCGTAATCGGCGTAGGAATTGAAATGTACTCCAACACAGAAAAGCAGGTACACCAGGGAGTGTATCTACTGTATTTATTACTAAAATAAAGGGGAAGCATTTGTGTGTGTTACGTCATCTTTAAGGACAGGATGTGTTATACTCTACTGTTGGATTTTGTAGTCACCAAGGTTTTCTGGAGCATCCGTAGCCACAGTTAATCTCATTTGAGTAGTGGCACGGTTCTTAATACGAGGGGTGTTCCAAAAATAATGTCACTTGAATCGGTGCTCATATAGTAGAAGTGCTTTTGTTCATTTTAATTTGCTCTGCCCTTCAAAATACACTCCGCCAGCCAGAACACATCTTTTTAGCCGGTCAATCCATTTTTGGAAGCATTTTTCATACTCTTCAATGGGTACACCCATCAGACACTGATAAACAGCAGATCCAAGGGCATTTCTCGAATTGTATCGCCTTCCAGATAAATGATATTTAAGTTTTGGAAAGAGAAAATAGTCGCAGGGGGCTAAGTCTGGCGAATACGGAGGGTGTGGAAGGATGATAACCTTCTCCGACTCCAAAAAGGCAGTCACAATACGTGCCTTGTGAGCGGGTGCATTATCATGCAAAAGTCGGACATACTTAAGTCCTGTTTTGGGGCGGCGACTTTTGTAGTAGTTCTTCAACTTTTTCAGAACAACGTTTTTTTAGAACTTGCCTGTGACCGTTCTGCCTTTTGGTACCGGGATTTGAATAGCTGGACCCTTATTAGTGAAAAAAATAGCATACAAAACCTTCTTTACCGTTCGTATTCGTTTGGCAATACTTGGGCGTCTGGCATTGTTAGTGGCCCATATTCGGTTGGCAACCTTCCGCTTTGGTTCAAAATAATACACCCTGGTCTCATCACCAGTGACTATATTATCAAAATCCTTTTTACTATATTTTGGGTACATTTTGAGAAGTTTTTTTGCCATTGTTACACGCGTCTTCTTTTGCTCATCCGTTAACAAATGGGGTATCCATCTTGCATTTATCTTTCTAACTTTTAGGTGTTTCTTCAAAATTGCATGAACTCTTGCTAACGGCAAGTTTGTCATTCGAGCCAATTGTCTTACGGTGAATCGAGCATCAGTTTGGAGGATATTTCGGATTTGTTCTATGTTACCTTTGGTCGTAGTTGTTGCAGGACGACCTGGGTGAGCAGCATATTTCAGTTGCTGCTGCAAAGCACTAAATTTACCTACCCACCTACAAACAGTCCTGTGAGACATTTGGCCCTCCCCATAAATGTCACACACCTCGCGGTGAATATCTACAGCCTTTATGCCGAGTAATAACCTATCTTTTATATAGGCCCTAATTTCAAGAACATTTTCACCTCGTTTGTCTGTGATTTTGTGTCTAGTCTAACGAAAAGGCTATGAAACGATGTACACTGTACCGAGGCCAGTGAACGTGTGGACGAGATATTTACCTGTGTCACGAGCCAGGGATCACTCAATCGACACGAGGTGGTGTTGTGTATAAATTGCACGATTTCCGCGAAATAAAGCACAGATGACATTATTTATGGAACACCCCTCGTATACACAATTTCGTAGTACACGATTTGAAATTATAAAGTACTAGTTAAATTTTACTTCTAAATTCATAAATTAAAGGTGTTTTGCGCACCTGACCCTTTTGCTTCTACATAAGCTTAGAAAATTTCGATTCTCACTTTTGGTCCCGATCATCACCGACGAAAGACAAAACAGCTGTATGATGAAGTTTTTGGGCATGCTGTATCTATTACTAAATTTAAAAGGTGCAACACATGTGTGTGTTGCGTCATCATATGTGTGTGTACCGTCATCTTTCAAAGTCCGCAATGGAGCAATAAAATACAACTCTGTCACATTATATACAATTCTTACCCAATATAATTGGATATGAATAATTATAACCAAGATACTCATAAACAGTTTTGAGGAATAATGATCAATTTCATATACATTATCTTATTTATTACATTTTTCCAGTAAAGTATCAGAAAATATCAGCTTGATAAAACTTACAATTTGTGTATATCATCACTGCGTATATCATCACTTGTGATGATATAAGTTTCGGTCCTATATCATTGCGCACTATTTATGTACTATTTATTCGTTCATCTAGAATCAAATCGTATAAAGTAAGGAAGTTAAAAACCTATAAAGTATTTTGGAAATTTATATAGGGATTAAAAGTCACTTTTTTTTTAACTTTAATAATGCTATGAAATGTCAGCCGTTACATCCATATTGAATGAAGCCCGCTAGGGCTTCATATTAAATATGGATGTAACGGCTGACCTTTCATAGCCCTATGAAAGTTAAAAAATGACTTTAAATCCATATATTTACATTTTTACTATAGAAAAATTGCTTAACTTCATTCATATCGTTCCCAATTAAAAGTTTATTACCTGCGTTTGTAAATATGTCGTCATTTAAACGACACATATGCGGAACAGCTCAGCTTGAAGAAAATTGGCGCCAATGATACTAATTAGTCATTTGAGCGTTTGACGCAAGGGCATTCTCCATGTTATTCGAAGCGGCGCGACAAGACTCTCATTGGACAAGCTTGATCTATGACGCCATAATTAAACCACGTGCTACGTCTCGAGAACCATTGCTTTCATAGTTTTATAAAAGGCATTTTTGCTGGTAATGTTGATATAGTGGGTTGCAGCGCAAATGTAATTATAGATATCTAATGGATTGTATTAATAACTTTTTGTATTTTTACTATATTTTGAACCAAAAATAGAACTTCATCCTGTGACGTACTCATATTCTATAAGCATTATGCACTCCGTCCCGATCAGTTGTAACCACAAATTTTAAAAATGAAATCAGACTTTTGGGAATTTCGAAAATGAAATAAAACGAAAATTCAATGGTTTCCTAATATATATCAAATGTCTTTCACTCGTATGGCAGATTTAAATAATTTTCACTCGTGCAAAAAAAAAAATCTGTCATTCTCGTGAAATATATTTGATATTTAACTGGAAACAATTGAATAGCTTGAATAGCCTCTATGTATCTGATATGTATATAGAGGCAATATTCCAGCGTCCATTATTTGCTTTCTCCCCCATATCATAGGGTAAAGGTAGTACTTGAGGATAATTTGACCGACATATCGCCGTCTTTGGTGGTTGAAAACAACATTTTTCAATCATGCATGGATTTGGACTTTGTAATGTTATCCCCAAAAATCGGTAAATTCTTATAGCAACAGTACAATTGATAGAAGTTGTTTCCGTTTGAATATTATATATTGATTTGGTCAATTTCACTCATTTTTGTCCACCGACAAAAGTCATGTTCTGGTCGAATTCCAACATATTTCTTTGATGTTTAGCTACAAATTAGGAAAACAATAAAGTTTGTTAGTAACCGCGACATCTAAGGATAAATCCTACCATCTTACCTTTAAACAACCGTAACGCACATATATGCTGCACCTTTTAAATTCAGTAATAGATACATGTACATTATGCCGAAACATTGAATTAAACTTGACGTTACACAAAATGAAATAAAAAAATCAGAGAATACCAAAGCGTCAACAAAACCATAATCCGAACTCAAAATCGATTAAACCAGGGGCAAAATAGGAACAAAGGAAAGATTTACATGGAGACTCTCGTAAAAGCACAAGAGAATAAGACCATGTGTTCTGGAAGAGTAAGCGTCTTCTGCTTCATCGGCGACACCCGCCATGTAAATCTTGGTCACATCCAAGTAAGCATCAATCCTCAAAATCAGAACCGAGACATCATTTTCATCACAACAAGTAAACACACTCACAAGCAAACTCAAAAACGTCCATCTTCATATCACACAAAGATTCATGATTTTCCCCTTATGAGATCAAGATGGCAACCATAAAACTTGTCTTAAGTTTGTTCGTCAGCAGCTGATATATTTCGCGAAAAGCTCGATATTCAAGCCATAGAATAACGAATCAACTGCGACACATAAACACCATAGGATGGAGCAGTACGGACGTTTCTATCAAAAAAGGAAAACAATCACGATTGGAAAATCCAAATCGTCATGTTTATAATACAAGAGAGTCTGTTGTGTCTTTAATCTCAAGTTCAATAGGGTATATACGATTGACTAGGTCAGCAAACGTTTTGTTAAAGGAACTATTATAGTTTATTCCATACCAAGAAAATCTTTTTAAATTTAGTAAAAGATACAATATGCCGAAAAATTGAATTAAACTGCATCATACAGCTGTTTCGTCCTCCTAGGACTCTTTAGTGATGCTAGGGGCCAAAAGGTGGGAATCCAAAATGTCTAAACTAATGTAGAAGCAGAAGAGTATAATAAAACTTTGAGCCTGAATGCCTGTATATTCAAATTAAATATATCTTAATTGCATAGATAACTACTACAATTTTGTAATTATAATTTTCCATAAACCAATGGGTTAAGATTGTGGATGACTATTGTTTTGGGGCTCACTGATCCTTAGAGTGGACACACAGACGTTCCAATAGTTAAACTTCATTTTTTTATATTACACATTTATTTCAACGCAGTTGTTAGATCACATCATTCAATTAAATTAGTCTGGGATCATAGCTATTCAGTTAATGAACATGCATACATTACGATTTGTAAATTAGTAACTTTATTAAAAAAATTAGTAAATTACAATCTTTCATCACAGGGAAGTTAATGTGGAATTCTTCATGTAGTTGATGAACAAACACACTTGGAAAGTTCAATATACATTCTCTGATGTCACAAGTTGTTCCCATGGCCCTCTAACCACCTGTGATAGCGAACAGGAGTACTTGGAGAAAGGAACTGAAGCACATATATAAACTTCTTACTTAACGCATCACAGAGAAAATCCGCCATGGAATGTGTTCACCCGTTCCACTGGTTGTCAAAAGATTTGGTGATAATATATCTAGCGAATGCCATTTACAGGTGTATATAACAGTAACCAGTGAGAGTCAATACAGGTATCATATAGCGTTTATACAATGTCTGGTTAGCTTGAATTACTCACCAACTCTGTTCACGTTATGAATAAATCTAGCAGTTTGAGGACGACAGCGCTTTGCTCGAAGTGTATTTTTAAAACAAGGAATAGTCTTTTTCTATGTCACTGTTTGGTTTGGTTTATTTTGTTTCACGTCCTTTTGGAGATTTCGCATTAAGCACGAATCCGTATCCGTAAACGCATCGGTATACGTATCGGTAGGGAGAAACGTTCAATATAAGAACTTATAGGGTAATTCGTTTGTTTTACTTTTTTAGGATTTTAAAGACTAAATAGTGTAAGCAATTCTCTCTGAAATTCATCTGCCTTGATGCAATATAACTAGTTGTATTAAAGGCCCAATATACGTAACTTTCGGCAAAACTTGAAGCAAACATCAAGCCTGATAACTTATTATATTTATAGATTTAGCTAATATTAACTGATATCAGCAATATTCAAGATGAATTCTTTCGCGGTTACCGGTACAGCAGCATGTGAAACACGCTATTTGTAAACATGCGTCCATTTCGAACCGTCTTCTACCTTCGGTTTGTTATTAAAGTGGGCCCCACCTGAATTATTTTCAGTTCTTTGGATTTTTCCCCCAGAGTTTATTGTTAGTTACCGCTCAGGTTTGCTTCGTTTTAGGCTAATTTTTGCATGGTTTTCAACTGGATTTTTTTTCAGAATTTTTCAGAATCACGAAAATTTCCCTGACATTACGTATATTGGGCCTTTTATCCTCGGGTACGTGTATTTCGCATGTTTTCGTCACGCTTTGTGCACTGCATGTACATGTACATATGTAGCCGATCACGTGTGAACACGAATCCGAATCGGTCTATACATTTTCAATTGTTGTTCAAGTTGTACAGGAAACCCATATCTTTCATCAATATGAATACGAACATATATATTACCAAGTTTAGGTTAGGTCAAATACATTTCATATAAATAGTTTAAAAGGAATTTTACATGCAAGTTATAAAAACTTACAATTAAAAAATATCTTTTTCAATGAAGTTAATAGATTACATAATGGAATAAATAATGCAATTATCAACATATATATGATAATTTCATTCTTAACAGTAACATTAATATACATATATGTATTTGATCTACGGACCAATACCTACGTTATGTTGCAAGAATTGGTATAGGAATATCTTCATGTTCAAACATCGCATAATTTCTAAATAATGTATTACGTTTATAGTGTAGATATCATATTTATAACTTCCCCGGGCAATAAACTCTCTATAACGAAACAACAAGATGTTATCATGTAATTTCAACACGAACGTTTTCGTATTTGGTTCATATTTCTGTTCAATCAATCATGTAGCTTCCTGGTCCTGCTGATTTAGTGCATCAAAAGCCATTCAATATGACATCCAGAGATCACTTAAATTACCATATCTGGACAAAAGTCTGAACAATGTAGCATCGCATTAATCAAATCGATTACCCTTAGCAGAGTTTTCCAGGAGAAAAAACAGCGACCAACGGCCAGTACCTGGCGACTGCCCCCGAAAATACGTACCTTTAATTTATGAACAAGGAGAACCTGCATATGGAAGTTGGGAAAGATCCATCGGATACTTCAAAAGATATAACGATAACAAATTTCATTGTCAAAATACAAGATGACCGTCTGTCAGCCATTTTTTATCAGTCCCAAAATCAATACGGCACAACTAGGGACCAAGGGGAACTTACATATGAAATTTCAGAATGACCCATCCGGTATTTCTCAAGCAATAGCGATAACAAACTATTATTAACACCTCCAAGATGGCCGCCTGTCGGCCATATTACATTTGTATTATAGAATTTGTCCGAAAATTAACTATTCATACATTTAACTAGGCACCAAGGGGAACTAACAGATGGAATATGCGAATGATCAATCCTGTACTTCTCCAGAAATAGCGATAACAAACTCTTACTCACAAATCCAAGATGTCCACCTGTCGGCTATATTACTTATTTGATTTGTCCGAAAATGGACTATGCAAACAAAAGCAGGAAGGGAAACCTTCAATAGAAATTTGAGAATGATCAATTCAGTACTTCTCAAGAAAAGGCGAAAACAAACTATTACTTACAAATCCAAGATGTCCGCCTGTCGGCCATATGTTTATCAGATTTGTCCGAAAATTAACTATGCAAAACCAGACATCATGGGGAACCTAAAAATGAAATTTGAGAATGACCCATTCAGTTCTTCTCTAGAAATAGCGATAACAAGAATTGTTCAAGAACGGACGAAGGACAGACGACGTACGACGCATAACGAACGCAGGGTGATTTGATAAGCCCACCATCTGATGATGTGGACTAAAAACAACTGCATCAATTTCATTAGGGTTAAAAGACTTTGACCGGTGTTCTATGGCTAAAATATGATTGATATTGTGTTCAATTTCCGTTCTGCTATCCGCGGAATATGCAGGGGATGTATCGTTTATACAGACACCAATGTACATTAATATGTATCAAGAAAGGAAAGGTCCTAGTTCAGAACCTTTTGGAAAACCAGTCTTTATATATCTTTTATATGAATACGTTTCTCCTACAAAAAAGTTTACATGTAGCACCATTTACCCAATTACCTTTACAGCTTTATCACATACTACAAACATAATTATAACTAGAAATTGTTTCTGAACAATTTGACGGGCTTTTCACACCTATGTCAGATTTTGTCTTTGGTGAAATGGAGGTAACTCTTACTTATTTTAAGAACTACTTCCCTTTTACCACTGATAGAAAGTAAACCATTTTTATACAAAGAATATATAGGGAAAGGGCCTGTTTCCAGTAATGTTAATTCTCCATAGGAGCCTGCCCCCGTATGATTTCTTATCTAGCTCAACTACAGTTTTTTTCTTTTCCGAAGAATAATTTTACACCTTTCCGACACCCAGATTTTATAATTTCAGTGAAAATGTATTTTTATAAATTTGTCATTTTGAGCTTTAAAGACATAAGGTCGTAAATAAAAGAAAGTCATCTCGAAATTGTAATTAGCAACATAGTATAATTTTTTTTTATAAATATTTGCAAAACATCGTGTTTATTCATAAAACATGAAAAAAAAAATTCTCGGATGAAAATGCACTTGCAGAGACACAATTAGGAAAAAAAATGCCATAAAATTGCAATTTTCTCCTGTTATATAGTTTTGGATGCAAATTTCCATCACAAAATCGGATAGAGCTTAACTTGTTTCATATGTGTACCAAAAGTCAGCTAATTCAATGTGGTGGAACGTTCTCATATCGCCGCCTGAAAGTGGTTGTAAATTGAAAGAAAAGGGGAAATGAGTAACAACCTTGTCTGAAACCCTATTATATAGCTTATTATATACAGAATTTTATATTGAATATCAGAGCGAATATTTTCATGACAGTTTTATGATATCTAACGACTAAATAAACAGTATCGATATAAAGATTTACACTGAGGACACCTTGATACATGAATACTTTTCTATCTCAAGTTGTCCTCTTCTGAATTTTCTGATCGTGTGACCTTAAACATTTATCCGTATCTTCTTGTCTTTGTCTATACGTTTACGGAATCATTGACTCGACGCTAGCTATTCTTGTCTCACTTTCCTTGTTTTATTGTCCCATCTCCAAAGCGTTGTGGCTCTGTCAGGGTTGGGACACTGACTTGTTTCACTTTCTTTGTGCCTGCCGACCACGCCACATCGATTAGATAGATTATCCATATGAAATACTTTATTTTGTTCTAAGTAATCAATCAATTCGTTATTATCACACATTTTCGCATAATTGTTCCACACTACTAAGTATAAGCTGTTTACAGCAATCATCGTTGGCTTGCTATTTTGTTACTTTATCGACGCTTAATAAACCAGTCGTTATTGTTTCAAGATGGAGGCTAAATGTGTTGGAGAAGGCTGTCAACTATACTTCAAGAAACGTAGTGGCAATAAGAACAGAAGTGCACGCAATGTAAATAGTCCACAATATAAATGGCTCCTAGATACGGAGGTGCAACAAGGATTGATGTCAGCTAAGGAACAAGCACTCATTTGCCAGAAGTGCTACATGAAGTATCTTCGGAACAAAAATCAGCCTGAACATGAAACCGAGGAGAACCAGGAAATAGAGGAAGAAGACGACTCCCCGTCCCATATCCTGCCGTTGCTGACCCTTCATGATCTTTTGAATGGATCATCTTCACACAAACAATGCTGTCTCTGTCTTGTTACCTTTGCAATAAATGGAACAAAATCAAAGACTATCACCTGATCTATTCACACAATCTGTGGTGTCCCACCTCATTCCGCGTCTGCTCCATTCACCTTATTGGTAACGACTTAGATCCGTCTACAGAGGTAGTCCTTGATGGTAGAGGTTCCTTAGAATCTCAGTTACCATCAAAATCGTCCGAAATCATTAATGACCTCCTAGAAGTGTCGCACGTCCTTTCACAGAACCAGTCTGCGTTTGCAATAAGCTTTTCTTCTCTGGATGACTCGGCATGCATGGCCTGGACAGGTTGGTCCAAAGATCAGTTCCGCGAAATCCACTCGCACTGTTCCCCATATCTGTCATCTGGTATATATAGCAAGACTACACACGATGCTCTATTACTGTTCTGGGTAAAACTGAAAACCGACATTTCCTGGAGTCAGTGTTCTTCTCCTTTTGGAATTTCCAAGTCAAAAGTGTGTCCAAAACTTTCCACTCCATAGTACAGGCATTAGACACATCGATGGACCCACAATTTCTAGGTCCGGATCACTTGACAAGAGAACAGTTGCTCGGGCACAATACTGTCTTTTCAGAAGCATTTTATGGAGATAAAGCCACTGCCATATTAGATGGCACCTATATTTATATCCAGAAAAGCTCCAACCACAAGCTCCAGAGAATGTCCTACTGTAGCCAGAAGAAGAGAAACTATCTCAAATTCATGAGCATCGCCTTACCAGATGGCTATATTCTGGACACAGTTGGACCATTCACTGGTAGCGAAATTGATGCTACAATTACAAAGATGTCATGGACAAGCTAGTTACTTGGCTACAACCAGATGACAATGTTGTCGTTGACCGAGGTTTTAGAGATGTCCTACAAGTTCTCGAAGCCTCTGGCCTCAATGCTAGCATGCCGTCATACTTGAAACACGGTCAAAGTCAACATTCTGACGTCCAAGCAAATCTTGACAGAACTATCTCCAAATCGAGGTGGATTGTGGAACCCTATCATGGTCGTCTGAAACACTGGACGTTCTTCCGAACGCAATTGGTGTCTAACAGCTTTATCAATGTCATCGAGGCTTTGCTTCGAACCGTCACAGCCTGTCTGAATGGTTATAGAGGACCGATCTACCAGAGATCTCCAGAGAGAGATGCCAAAGATAGGCTAATGACTGAACGTATGAAGGACCGTTTGACAACACCGAATGGTTTAGCTCAGAGAGTCAAGACAGATCCGGATCTATCTAGACGGGCAAGGTCCGAGTTTGTCAAGATGGATGCATCTTCCGTACTGTTTCCCCGTCTCGATCTCGATTACTTGAGAACCATTACGTGTGGAACGCATCAGATATCTCTGGCTCCTGGTTACATCGCCGAACATTTAAGTGATGACGGAGACTATGAGGTGTGGCTTTACCAGCACTCCCCAGACCTTCTCCGATGTCAAATACATTCGCGATACTAAAGCCAAACGAAATATAACGTTTGGGTACAGTTCACCGTTTCACCTGATGATGAGGCCCCAATAAAAGACTACTACTGCTAGTGCCCAGTTGGAGAGAGAACGATGGGAATGTGTGCGCACATCTCCAGTATCTTGTACTACAATTGTACCTTGGGTATTACAGGGCGCTGGAAAACCCTCGACCATTACCACCACAGGTAAAGAAATTCCGACAAAACTTGAAATAGTTTTCCATGCGGCAACATAGTGCATATGTCGAAAGTATGTTTGGGGCTCGATATGAAAGATCCCCGTTACCATGTGACTAACCAAACTTATAAATATAGGTATTATACAATCGCCCGTAGCTATGGACACTCCCGTAAATGCAAAAACCAACCAAAATCATAAGGAACACGTTTTGTGTGTTGTTCTGTCTATTTGTCAGCCAATGTCTTCAACCACGGGGACTTATGAAGTAGCCATCTTGGATTTCTTTGATGAAAAAGTGTTTCTCTCACTTTTTTTTCATATCTGTGTACATATTCTCAACATACCGAGCAAATACTCTCGTGTTTTTGTTAATTATCTAAAGAAAGTCGAAAATCGGCAATTCAACCATAGGCTAATTCAACCCAAGATTTGAAAATGTTCCACCACTTACATTTTGATGATTTTTCCTCTCATCAATAGCATATTACGTACTGTTTGATAGGATAAAAATTGGTTTGCATCCAACGCCCATAAAAGGGTGTATTCTCTAAAAAACACAGTTTTTGTGTCTAAAATGTTATCATCGAAAATGGCATTTTTGAGATGGTTTCTTCCATAAAACAGCCAAATGGCGCGATGAAAACATGATTTTTTGTCACAATCATGCCATGAATGTATTCTTTACGTTGACTATCATTTGATTAGATTTTCATTAATATTTTACATAACATGCACATTTATCAACACTTAGACAGCTTCGGAAAGGTACAAATTTGAGGAGCCATGAAAAACAAACCAAGTGACCTAAATCTTTATACTTTATAGATTTGTGACCACAACGGCATGGGCAATGCACCACCAACAGGAAATTTGAATCAGAGAAGGGGCCAATTTGGAAACAGGCCCTTTTCAAAATTGCGTAATACCTTAACCGGAAGTGCTATCAAGACACCGATGTTATCAATATCATCAGAATGACATACTCTATTGTTCTGTGGAAGAAGTTTTTTAAAATAGTAAAAAAATGAAAAATTTCTAAAAATTGATTAACTTTGACCTTGACCCCTCATTATTACAAGACATATTTTGTTATAATTTGAAGAAACGCAAAGTTATCCCCAGATGTATGTTACAATAATGTACCTTTGTAACATCTGTACATTAAAAAGTTTTTAAGATTTAGCCATTTTAACATTTTAAAGTTTGACGTCATAGCGGCCATCTTAGATTTTGAATGAATTTAAAAATATTAAACTTTAGTGTAGACTATCCCACGATCGTTTTAGATAAGTTTGAGCTAAATCTCACTGGTGGAATTTGAGAAGAAGTTTAAAATGTGAAAAGGTTTTTAATATAGAATATACAGGGAAATTTTCAATATGGCGTAATACCTTAACCTGAAGTGCTATCAAGACACCAAAGGTATCAATATCATCGGAATGACATACTCTATTAAAATCAAGAAGAAGATTTTCAAAATAGTAAAAAATGAAAAAATTCTTAAAATAGATTATTTTGACCTTGACCCTTTTTTTACAAGACATATTTTTTGATAACTTGTAGAAGAAAAAAATTATCCCCTGATGTATTCTACAATAATATACCTTTGTTACATCTGTACATTAAACAGTTTTTAAGATTTAGCCATTTTAACATTTTTAAGTATGACGTCATAGCGGCCATCTTGGATTTTGAATCAATTAAAAAATATCAAACTTTAGTGTGGACTATCCCACGATCGTTTTAGACAAGTTTGTGCTGAATCCCACTGGTGAAATTTGAGAAGAAGTTTAAAATGTGAAACGGTTTTTTATATAGAATATACAGGGAAATTTTCAATATGGCGTTATACCTTAACCGGAAGCGCTATCAAGACACCAAAGGTATCAATATCATCGGAATGACATATTCTATTGATCTCCGGAAAAAGTTTTTTAAAACATTAAAAAATGAAAAAATTCTAAAAATAGCATAACTTTGACCTTCAGCAAGCTTTTTTGTTTGACCTCTTACCTCAAAGCCGTAATTATAGAAAAGTTGGCACCAGATGAATCCTACATGAATATGCCTTTGAATACTTTCAATCAACCGTTTTTGAGTTATGGCCGTTTTAAACTTTTTAAGTATGACGTCATGGCGGCCATTTTGGATTTTTTGACCTACTTAAAAAAGTTTCTGTCACCCCTTCAGTTCATGCCATATAACATGCTTAAAGTACATTGGCATACCTGTTACCGTGTTGGAGCAATGCCGGTCACAAAATTTAATGCAGAAGAAGAATAATAATAAGAAACATAACAGAAGCAATAAGGCTTTTCTCTATTTACAGCCAGGGTCATTTAAGGACGAAACATGTGTTGGAGGTGAAGGAAAGCCGGAGTACCCGGAGAAAAACCACCGACCTACGGTCTGGGAACTGCCTGCCCACGTGGGATTCGAACTCGTAGCCCAGAGGTGGAGGGCTAGTGGTAGAATGTCGGAACACCTTAACCACTCGGCCACCTATTCTAGGTCACAGGAGTTACGTGACATGTGGGAACATGGTGGTTGCGCGTGCGAGAGCCCGATAATATTTCAACGTATTGATGGTTATTATTTCATCTAGTGTTAACAAATGTTAAATGGAACAATTCCGACAAGTGTAAATATCGGCTTCCGAGCCTCAAAACAAGCAGAAGAATCCAGAACATCCGAAGAGTCAACTAGCTAGACAGACCACTGGTGGGCCATGTTTACCTAACCGTGACATTTGACTACACGTTTTATGTTTATTACTATTATCATCCACATCTTCAAGGCTACCGAATGTATGTGCGGCTTATATTTTAATATTTTTCAAGAGTGCTACCTCGTGAAAAATATCAAAAATATTAGCCACACTCGTATAATATATTTCGTATTACTTTAGATACAGACGTCCTTGTTGCAAAAATCTACCAGGGAACGCGAAACGAAAGACCAAGTTGACAATATATAGAGGATATCTAACAGTGTCTTCAGTAATACCAAATATATTTCACGAGTGGGGATAATATTTTGATATGTTTTAACGAGTGCGGAGTGGCAGCTTTTGATTTTCCCAAACGTCGTTTGTAAGCAGCGTTCTGATGGGTCAAATCAGAAAAAGTGATATTTTTCACCTTTGAAAAATATCACTTTTATAGATTGAAATTTTGTCGATATTTCACTGGTAAAAATGTAATAATAAGTTGTATACTTGTGACATTAGCTGGTCTAGACAATGTGTCAAAATATAGTCCTACTTGTAAATATTTCAATAGAATGTGAAAGCTCGTCACTTTAATATCCTTATTTTAATGAAGAATGTGTTTGGATTACGATTTTGTTAACGCTTCGGTATTCATTTATTTTGACTTCATATTTTAAATAAGTATGTCGTATTGCTGTGACAATGTGACATATTTCAAACAGTCGCGTCATCAAACTGCGATCACTACGCGTTTGTTTTCATATTAACCGAATCTAAAATAGTGGGGAGCAAGAGAAAAGGGGAATTGTTTTCTCGACACCTGTCTAGATGATAAAATATCAGTACTACCATTTATGAGAGATACACTTTATTACTATCATAATCAAATATATTATGTTATTAAGGTGGTCGGTTGGTTCAGTGGATAGCGCACTTGCCTTTCATCAAGGCGGCCAGGGTTCAATTCCCCGACTGGACGTGAAATGGTAACGGGTCACCTGCCCGATCACGTGGGTTTTATCCGGGTACTCCGGTTTCCTCCCACAATAATACCCCTGGCGCGCTAACACCCGGGCCAACAAGAGTGATAAATATAAGTTGTATAACTTGCTTCATAGTTGTTGTAAAATAAATAAAGTTTATATATTTATAATATGTTGTTATTTAAGATGCCAACAGTCTCGAAGACTTGTTTGCCTGTAGTGTATATTAGGGAGAGGAATTAACATAAGCTCTAAGCTTGTTTTCCACTATCCCTGTGTAATAATATATATCAAATGTCTTGCTTGAATTTTGAATAAATACTGTTTAATTTAACATATTTACATTTTCACTTCACTCCGCCTCAATGAAACTAGTAAACTGTGGTTGCTTCATTTCACGATGAAACAAGTGGGACACGCGCTTTTTCGTTCCTGGCGAAGTAATACATTTGTTTACAGTGTATCGTCCTAGACGAACTGTGTGCAATAGCCTAATGTACGGGTGTACTACACACGTAAAACAGCTGTTTTACATGCCAATGAGTTATGCCAATATCATATCACACATAGCTTTAATTATATTTGATATGACAAAATTCTGACATTTCCGAAAGCATTTATTTAAGATATGTTGGTCCTAAATTCCTCATTGATTCCCTCGATGATCGTGCCTTTAGGCCTAATGCAAATGGGATCATCTGCCCGTCGGCTGATTTCGCATTTTTGTCATGTCCAATACTAAAATAAAATGTTTGAGATTGGTCACAGAAATCCGTTCTCTTTTAAGAAGTTACATATGTTTTTTCTATTATTCGACAAATGTAACATGTTCACGAAACTGATAATCTAGCTAGACTAGATCTGCGTTAGGGCCTGACCTAGCTTGCTCAAAGAAGCCCGAGAATTTGTTACACTTACAGCGTAGTTTTTGGACCTAAACCACGGCGTCTAGAATAAATTCATACTTCCGAGGAGTTTTGATTAGGGTGGCATATTTATCGGAAACTGATCTTAACCTCCATACTATAAAAACCTTAGTTTATGTCCAAAAGCAGATGTAACGAATTCTCAGGCAACTGTGATCTTGTCAGTAACTGTACCGTGTGCTTACCTATAAAGCTAAATATGTAGTTTTCGGTTAATATCCCAAATTAAAAATCGACAAATCACTAATTCAGTTGATTACATGTCACCAATACCAATCATCATACCATCATCAATAAGCTATACATGCCTAAATCCACTGAGTGTTATGAGACGTTTTCAATATGCTTAGGCCTAACCGAAACCTGAGTTCCGACAACTTTATTCGACTGGCTTCAACTGTGACCAAATCACGACGTAGTTTATTTACTGATGCAAGGGTTCTCATTAAAAGCCGGTTGCCGGCAAAAGTAGCCTGTTATTCACCAACTTTGAACCGGCTATTTTTCAGAATTTTATACATGTCAACATTACAGAATGTAAACATTCAACCAGGTTTTCTTTCGAAGTCAACCAATTATTGCAAAACATAGTTATAACACTGGCTGCGCGATGCAAACTGCTCTAAAAACACTCTAGTAATTCATTTCAAACTGGAAAGGTATTTCAATCAATTCTTAAAGAAAATAAAAGTTTGAGAGGTATGATTACAGCAAATATAAAAGCCAAAAAATAAAAATCTTGTCTCTGGACTACATTTTTTCTGTTGTCAAGTGATGAATGAAGCTAGCTATCAGCTGTTCCGCGTATGTACATACATGCCGAGAAGTGTGCAACAATGTAACAAAGGTAAAGCACCGTGTGACACCGGCAGCTTAAAGTACATGCGAATGGTGGGGAATTTAAAATAGTTAACGTAAATATAAGGATTGAATGTCTATTTTGTTGTTTGCATCGGCTGATGAAGTCAAGTGAACCTCGTGCGGCAGTTCACTTCATTTGCGCGAGGTTCACTTGACTTCATCAGCCGATGCAAACAACAAAATAGACATTCAATCCTTAATTGTTAAAAGAAAAAAGTCCATCAAAAAGCAATTCTTTTTTTTCAGTAAAAACATACGCGGCTATTGAATTGTCCCCCGTACAGTTTCGTGTTTAATCTAACTACATAGCAACCTCACTAAGTACATGGTATTGTTAGAGATACAATGACAGCATTGTTAACGCCAGACGTCGCTTCTATAAAAACATTTACTGATAAAACCCACTTTACAAATAACTGATACTTTCTATAAACGCTTTAAATGTACCCCGTTTAAGTACTTCCATATGCCGTTTTATCACAGTTGATTGAATAAGATATTAACCAGGGGAAGAAAGCATGCTAGGGTAACTATTTATTAGTGTCCCTTTCTCTTGGGTGGTTTGTTACCATCCCAGATTCCTAGGAGTTAGCCTCACCTACGCTTTCTGAGGTAGAAACACTGACCAATCATAAAGATGATACCACTTTGTGAAGATTATGATGATTACTAAGGAGCAGCACTCGACTTAAAAAGCCTCTCAATTGTACCGGTATGTCACCTCGAGATTCATTTGATGTACATAAAAGGCATTGAAGTCCAAGTCCTCGAAATAAGAACCGAGTCATCATTGACTATCTGTGTGCATTCAGTTTTATCATGACATATGCCATAAGCTTAATTGTCGAATATGCTCAGTAAGGTGATTAACAAGAACGTCTAAGTCCTCACCTTGAGGACGTGGCATTTATTTTGATGTGACCAATATTTACATGGCAGATACCTTCGATGCAGAACTCCCTGAACACATGGTTTTATTCTCTTGTATCTTTTCAATCGTCACTGTTTAATTTTTTCTTTGTTCTTACTGTCTCCCTTGTTTAATCGTTTGATTGTTAGATCGGATTGTGGTTCCGATTCTGTATTCTCTGATTATTTTTCACGGTTTATGGAGCTGAATAGATGTTCTCATAGAACAACTATCAACTTCCCAGGAGGTTGTTTCTTATCGAGTGTTGAAACAATATGTAAGGAAATAAAGCATATTCGGAAAAACGATGCAGTTGCAAAATTTCATAACATTAAAATTAATTACAAAAAGGGAAGTGAAAACAAGGTTCCTTTCCCTTCATCAGCCCATGCAAGAACTAAAATAGGCATTAAATAATTTACTCAATAACTATTAAGGATATGTGATAGAAGAAAAAAATCAGAGCGTCAACAAAACCAAAATCCAAAATCATAATCGACCAAACTTGAGGCAAAATATGATAAAAGGAAAGATTAACATGGACACCATCTTAAAAGAGAATAAGACCAGGTGTTCCAGAAGAGTAAGCGTCTTCAGTTTGGACGACACACATCATGTAAATCTTCGTCACATCCAAGTAAATATTAATCCTCAAAATGAGAACCGAGTCAGCATTATCAATCATAACAACTTAGCACACTCTTCATATCATACAAAGATACAGAATATTTCTCGATGAGATCAAGATGGCGACCAAAAAACTTACCCACAGTCTTCATCAATCTGCATCCTTAATTTACACGAGATAACCACACTGAGTACACGACGCCGAAACGAGATAATGAACAATCTCTAATCAGTTACTTCGCTTTAGCCATCTCAGTATTCACTAACTTATGCATTCCTATATCTCTATTATAACTCAGAGGCATACAGTGCCCAGCAAACGTTTCTTGACCAAGCAATCATCAACCATTAATTTGATTCTTGGATGAAATAGTTAAATGTTCTGTGAAACTAAATACGTACACTTTATCACTGATTTTGATTTTAACTTTGCTGATTTCTAGTTTCGATTCAGTGAACATCACATTTAATTCTGGAGTAAGGGAGGTAACTCGGTCATACTTATGAAACACATCTTCTCTAGCCTCTGTTTAAGATGAAACACGATATTGCCGTTGTAAATAATTGTGTTCAATGTCGCAATGGTAACATTATTTTACAAAAGACTTCTTATTGACGACGACTTTTTAAGCCAAAAACGTCTAAAATCCGTCTTGAGTATAACGTTTTTGCTGACTTGAAGATTTCGCGTGTATTATTTTTTTCTGTTATATATCTCAAATCTAAATTCTGAAAATAGAAAAAGTCAGTCCAGTCTCCCCGACAGTCTGTTCGTGGAAACATGGAAACATGTTGTGTGACAACAGATGGTCTCCATAGTAACCTTACTGTTGATCACAAGCGTGGCCGCCATTTTAACAGTTTGCACGTGATGGCCGACGGTGTACGAAGTGATGACTTATCTCTACAGTAGCCTTATGGTTTGAACCAACATCTAAAACACGTTTAATAACACTGAAACATTCGTTTGCCCCTTTGTCAACCATTTAAGAATGACGTTTGAGTTTTGAAAAATATTGTTGAAAACTATTGGATTTGTTTCAAGACCAATTCAACCCTTATATTTCAATCAACGTTGGTTGGTTGATTTTGTTACGTCCTATAAATAGCCATGGTGATTAAGGACGGCCTCCCAGTACATGCGATGTGAGTGTGTGTGTTGAGAGCGTGTGTATTTGGGAGGCAGTGGTATCTTCATGTAAGCCTTCTTGCTATAGTCCGGATATTTTGCCGATTAAAGTGCGACCTGAAATATAATGCCGAAGGCCCCATAAAGAACACCCCTCCCTGTCACATTATACTGACAACGGGCGAGCCAGTCGTTCCACTCCCATAATGCTGAGCGGCAAGCAGGGAGTATTAACTATTTTTGTTAGAAACTCTAGTATACATTGGCCTTTAGACAGAAACCTTGTGAGAGAACAGACAGGTGGTAAAGGGCTAGCAGTTATCGTCTACTAATACAGCTTCTGCGAATTCATCAAAATAGAAATAGAACTTATTGTATTGATTGTGAAGGAACAGTATGTATACTGTAAAGCTCTTTAGATAAGTTGAAATAGTGAGTGCCTAATCCTTTGTTCTTTTTTCGTGATAGATGTCGTCTGCTGACAAACAAACTAACAACACAATGGTTTGGAGAGATGCTCATTAGTGTGTTTACTTGTTGTGATTGACAATGATACTCGATTCTCATTTCGAGAACTTGATGTTTACATGGATGTCTCAAAGATTTACATGGCGGGTGTCGTCGATGAAGCAGAAGACGCTTACTCTTCCGGAACACCTGGTCTTATTCTCTTGTACTTTTACAAGAGTCTCTATGTAAATATTTCCTTTGTTAATATTTTGCCCCTGGTTTAATGGATTTTAAGTTTGGATTATGATTTTGTAAACGCTTCGGTATACTCTTATTTAATTCAAGGTTTGTTGACAATAAATATCTTTCAAGTCAGAAACTCGTTAGAGTAGCTAGTTAGGACGCTATGTCAGGTGTTGTATATTTATTTAGTTCTGTTATTCACCAGACGGATCTATTTTAGAGCAAAACACCCACTTCCTTCTCAAATTTACGGGTTTTTCCCGAAAATTTGTTTACTCAGATACGCTTTTTAAATATACAGAATATAGCAAATACGTTTAGTAGAGTAAAATTTCTCTCATATCTCGCCATGTTGGATAGAGATTGCCCATGTAAGAAAGCTATGTAAGAAAAATCTATCTCACATAGCATTTCACGCGACGTGACGTCACAATGGCTCAACAATGACGTGACGTCACGAATACGGTAAACTCTGATGCCGGAAAGAGAAAACGACGGCGTGATAAAATTAAAACCTTTCACAAAATTTTAACCATAAACACCAGGAAGAGGAGATTAATTTTTCTGCGCAAACTTCGTTTGCACATATAGGGTATGCTTAAACTCGCTGTCTAATTCGATTTCGTCAAAAAAGCTCAAGGAAAAAGTTGAAATTTCAAAATGGTAGCCTGTTTAAACATATTTTCATGGTTTTTGAGCTTATTCGGGTAGTTGATATGAGAGAAAAAGACTCTTTCATTATGCGTGTATGTAGGATAGGGATATTCCACCCTCGGGATCACAAAATGTGGTAAAACCCTCGGCAAGCCTCGGGTTTCACCACATTTTGTGACTAGGGTGGAATATCCCTATCCTATATACACGCATATGAAAGAGTCTTATAATATTTGTTCTTGATTCCTAATGCATTATTATGATTTCTTACTTAATTATTTCATTTGCTTGATCAGAACTATGGGCAAGTTTTTGGTCGCCGTCTTTGTCTCAAAAAGAAATATTCTGTATCTTTGGGTGATATGAAGATGAACGTTTTTGAGTATGCTCATTAATATTCTTACTTGTTGTGATTGACAATGACGCGGTTCTCATTTCGAGGACGTGATGTTTACTTGGATGGGACCATGGTTTACGTGGCAGGTGTCTTTTCTTTGTTCATATTTTGCCTCCAGTTTAATCGATTTTGAGTTTGGATTATGATTTTGTTGACGCTTTAGTATTCTTTGTTTCTACAAAAACATATTCTTTATGCCGGATCAAACCAGGTTTTTCATTTCTATAATTTAAGTAAGCGATTAAAATTTTTTTAGGAAAATGTGGAAATGATTTGAAAGGATTCATTACCGACAAGACTAATAATATATATTTTCGAATAACTCAAGATGATGAATTGCCACGTGAAGAGACTCGACATCACATATTTCAATACGCCCCTTTATGATAGAATAAAGCTATGATAATACACTTTATTTTAGGACGTTTCCACACGTTGTAATGTTAAAGGTAATACCACAAATTTAAATTAGTAATGTAGGCATTGGCCCAGTCACTCTTGCCATATCTTAGGAATTGAACCTGACAGAGCTGGAAAAAATCCCCTTTATAAAAGTGCAACATACTAGTAGACGATATCAATAATAATTTTCACTGTTCTAACAGCGCTAATATCAGAAAACCTTTCTCTGAAAAACATAAAATAGAAACTGGTTTTCCGATCTATAAATCTACAAATGCTATCATCAACTAATGAGCCACAACTTTTGCGTAGTATTGGCCTCTTCATTAAAAATTCTTTTTAACTGAGGAAGGTTGGCTGGCAAGTTTGTTCAATATGCATTTGTCTTTTATATGTGTGCTTGAATGTTTGGTTACATTATTTGTGTCTCGATCCACACAACATTATTTGGATGTAAAATGCATTAAAATTGAAATAATCTAATTTTGTTTGAAACAAGTTTTTTTTTTAAAAACAATTATGATATCAGCCCATAACGTAACAAATGACGTCGCCGTTTATAACGTCGCTTTTGAATGGGTGATGCAGCAGCGTATTAGTTTGTAAGAGAAAAGAGTCCACAAATAAAGTTATTTTTGCAGGGTATAAATTAAATTATAAGGATTAACTTGAATCTAATTTTTATGTTATGGGGTTATAACACAAATAACCGGAGTGTTTTTACGTTATACCTCAATAACATAAAAATAGATTCAAGTTAATCTGTAAATAAATTTTATCTCTCTCCGCTGGGACGGTGTACTCGTTAGTGTGCTGTTTGGATAAGCACCAGTACTAGTATCTTTTTCATCTTTTAATAGCTGTACATTCTGGTCAATGACATCGCCTGTGTAAACTACTGATAAGTTACTTTGATTGAATGTAAATAACTGTAACTGTGATCTGATGGTAAATTATCTGATGATTGATTGCTCTAAATATCGGGATTTTCGTGATCGATGTCCACTGCTGACAAACAAAATGAAAACACAAGGATTCGAGAGATGCAGGTTGATCAGAACTATGGGCAAGTTTTATGGTCGCCATCTTTGTCTCATTGAGAAATATTCTGTATCTTTAAGTGATATGAAGATGGACGCTTTTGAGTATGCTCATTAGTGTGTTTACTTGTTGTGATTGACAATAATACTCGGTTTTCATTTTGATAACTTGATGTTTACTTGGATATGACAAAGATTTACATGGAGGGTGTCGTCGATGAAGAAGAAGACGCTTACTCTTCCGGACCACCTGGTCTTATTCTCTTGTACTTTTGCAAGGGTCTCCATGTGAATCTTTCCTTTGTTCATATTTTGCCCCTGGTTTAATCGATTTTGAGTTTAGACTATGATTTTGTTAACGCTTCGGTGTTGTCTTATCTATTTTTGTGACTTGTATACTAAGCCGTTTGGGTGGACACATTTTATAAACTGTATGTGCATTGCCTCCATAGCCACAATTATCTCATTTGAGTAGTGGCACGGTACATACACTGTAATATACAAATTTTCGTAGTGCACAATTTGAAATTATAAAAATCTAGTTTAATTTTACTTTTAAATTATTCAATTAAAGGGGTTGTACCCTGACCCTTCTGCTTCTACGTTAATTTGGAAATATGTGTGCCCTAGCATCACTGACGAGTCTCATATGGACGAAACAGCTGTATGATGCAGTTTATATTACTAAATTTAAAAGAAGCAGCATGTGTGTGTTACGTCATCTTAGACATATAGATACTGTACGTGAATATTTTGTGTTTGACACGGAATGATATTCTTTGAAGTTGAAGTCAATGATATTTACTCGGTCCTGAAATGGCCGGTAATTAGATATTAACATCAGTGATATGTATTGATTAAGTGGACAAATAGCCCGGAGCTAACACTATACATCTGTCGGGAAATTGACAATAATTATCAACACTTTACACCGTTATCTCTGGATAACAATCTGTTTATAAACTTCATTTAAGTGCCGAATAGACTCGAAATTAAAATGACATTACAGGTTTGTCATGGCAATTCAGTTAATTTCTGTTAGTGCGGTTGTGAAACATCATTCTCCTTCCCGGTAGCTCTCGTTCTAACCACCCCCCCCCCCCCCCCCGCCCCAATTTCCTGTAAGTGCTGTTCCGAACTAAGCTTTTCCCCAACGATTGTCTTTCCATGCCTTTCTCATTCCATACAGTTGTCAGTATTTTTTTTTCTTTTCAAATAACATACCTGTTAGACGATTATTTGACGATATTTTTTAGAAAACTAACATTTTATCTCAGCAGCACTAGGTCCATGGTGAGACATCTAGAATAACAAACGCTTATGACCGGATATGATAAAGAAATGTGGCAAAATATCATCCCGACAACTAATATCAATACACGACAAAATACGATCCCAGCAACTAATATCTAAACACGACAAAAATAATATAAGAATACCGAAGCGTCAACAAAGCAATAATCCGAAATCGATTAAACTAGTGGCAATATCCGAGCAAAGGAAAGCTTTACATGGAGACCCTCGTTAAAGCCCTGAGAATAAGACCAGGTGTTCCGGAATCTGCTTCATCGACGACACCCACCATGTAAATATTGGTCATTTTCAAACAAAAGTCAAATCTCCAAATGAGAACCGAGTAATCAGTCTCAATAAGTATACACACTAATCAGCATACTCCCATCTTCATATCACACAGATCATCTCTCAATGAGACAAAGATGGCGATCATACAACTTGCTCATGGTTCTGATTAACCCGCATCACTCTAATCCCTGCATAGTAAGTTTGTTTGTGAACAGTCTACATCGACAACGAAAATCTCGATATTAAGGGGAACCCCTAGAATAAAGAGTTTCAGAAGGGTATATACGATCGAACTGCAAACTTCTTGTTATTTATAGACAAAGCATCGTCGATATATCTGAAAGACTTTGCAAGGGTTATGTTAATCGTCCTGATTAGCTCTTCCACAAATTCAGCCTCATATGAAAACAAAAACAGGTCAGCTAATATATAAAATGGGAAACAGTTTGGGGGATTGCCAAGTCTGCTGGACAATCTTTCCTCCAAACTCAACAAAAAACCAACCAGGAATGCAATCATTCGCACTATATCTTTCTCAGTGTATTTCATCTTAGCTTTTGTTGTGTTTTTTTCACAAAGTATGTTTCCTTTTAGCTCACTACCATATATTTGTATCGTCGTCCGGTTTTCTTGGGAAAAAAACTCTCATAACGATAGACCGAAGACGTTCTTTCAGTTTTGTATGAGGTATGGTAGTGTACAGAATGGAAAAGAAATAATTGTTTTGGTCGAAAGCCCCTTTTTAAGTAGGGGTGCTCAAGACTGATCAGCAGACCTTTCGGGTTTTTCAAAATCCACATCCCTTTAATTTTATTTCTAGAGTATACAGTGTCACAATAAGACTGAAGCCCAATGCTTTTTTGAAAACAATAAAAGTAATAGCGCTTGCAATGTTGACTGATACATTGAAAGATTGCAGCACTGAAGCATGGTTAGATAGTATTTCATCTTCCAAAATAAATTTAATGTGTAAGTAGGGTTACCTTAGTTTTCAAACAGGCCTAGTGCTTTTTAAAAACAATAAATGTAATAGCGGTTGCAATGTTAATTGATACATTGAAAGATTGCAGCACTGAAGCAGGGTTAGATAGTATTTCATCTCCCAAAAAATAAATGTAATGTGTAAGAGGGGTAACCTTGGTTATCAAGCAGGCGTAGTGCTTTTTTGAAAACAATAAATGTTATTGCGTTTGTAATGTTATATACACACAAATATCACGTTACTGTGTACTTTGTCTGCCGACACAACCACATACTATCGTGTAGTCCTTGGGTGTCGTTAGAACGTCGGGGTCAACAAATATCGACTTTATCGAGTTTAGCTTTCATTTTATATCGCAAACAGCGTATTCTTTTCTGGATAGATCTGATAGACTTCATCAGTTCTGAAAGTGAATCCAACTCAGTATGTTTACATTTAGCCATTTGTCTGCTTTAACCTTCCACAGAGTCAACAAAGATAAAATAGGACTGCAATAACTTTTATTAGTACCCGAAGGAAAACCACCTACCTACGGTCAGTACCTGGCAACTTCCCCACCTAGATTCGAACTCGCATCCCAGAGGTGGAGGGCTAGTGGTAGAATGTCGGGACACATGTAAACCCTCCACGTTGGTAAGAAAGGATATGTATCAGGGCGACTTTGTTCAAAATGAGACCAGTGATTAGCGCAAATTTTAAATATCCTGTAATTTTACATCTGTATAACTATTGAACTAAAATGCATTTACAATTTCCCAGAAACCAAATATCTCAAAAAGTTATTTACGTGAAAAACTGTGAAAGAGTAATAAAAGGTGAGATGTTGGTAACAACGTAACTAAGGTAACCTTCTTTTGAACAACAAAACATAGTACTGTACGTGAGTAGTACGATACGTATCCATCACCTTTACCATGGTAACTAGACTTGTAGTCGAGAGGATTACCTCTTGTCATCCTTGAACCCCATCCCGCAGGATTCTTTGGCCATTGTTCCCTGTGATGTTCAGGATTTGAAGATTGGCAGGTAAAATTTTCAAACAGTTCCATATCTTCTGTTTGTTCACGTTTGCTACAGACAGATCACGACCGATGACCCTAGAAGTCGTTTATAAATATGGTGTTTTAGATGATGTTTCTAGAATGATCATATATATACGGTGGCATTATATAGACGACCGACAGTTTATCACACAGTGTTTCAACAGCAGTACTGGGTGATAATTGATCACACGTGGATAAAACTCGAGTCCACCTGCCGCAGTTTTAACCACGTGCCCGCGATGAGAAAATTGTTCTCACGACAAACCCTGAAAAAATACTGGACGTCATCACAGGGACCTTAGAATGTGTTGCAGCTAGTGTTTGACCCTAACCAAGATGTTTCGAGTAATTTTACACGTTTTAGGGGTTTGATTCAATTTTAGGGGGCATTTTTATCGAATATTGATCTAAACCCCCAAAAGTGTAAAATTACTTGAAGCATCTTATAGTTGAGGTCCAAAACTAGCTGTATTATTTGGTCCCTGTGGACGTAATAGGGATCGATTTTGTACTTCAGAAGAAGTTGTGGATATGTAGTCTATAGACAACCGCCGTCCTGATAATCGTCTGTAATTGCCAATCATCCCGGTGAGTAAAAGGAGCAAATCACAAGCACAGGGACGCGCAAGTCTAGGAAACTGTGATCAATAAACACAAGCACAGGGACGCGCGCGTCTAAGAAACTGTGATCAATAAACACAAGCACAGGGACGCGCGCGTCTAAGAAACAGTGATCAATAAACACAAGCACAGGGACGCGCAAGTCTAGGAAACTGTGATCAATAAACACAAGCACAGGGACGCGCGGGTCTAAGAAACAGTTATCAATAAACACAAGCACAGGGACGCGCATTTCTAGGAAACTGTGACCAATAAACACAAGCACAGGGACGCGCATGTCTAGGAAACTGTGAACAATCAACACAAGCACAGGGACGTGCAAGTCTAGGAAACTGTAAACAATCAACACAAACACAGGCACGCGCAAATCTAGGAAACTGTGACCAATCAACACAAGCACAGGGTCGCGCACGTCTAGGACCCTTTGAACAATAAACACAAGCACAGGGACGCGCGCGTCTAAGAAATAGTGATCAATAAACACAAGCACAGGGACGCGCATGTCTAGAAAACTGTGATCAATAAACACAAGCACAGGGACGCGCGCGTCTAAGAAACAGTTATCAATAAACACAAGCACAGGGACGCGCATGTCTAGGAAACTGTGACCAATAAACACAAGCACAGGGACGCGCATGTCTAGGAAACTGTGAACAATCAACTCAAGCACAGGGACGTGCAAGTCTAGGAAACTGTGAACAATCAACACAAACACAGGCACGCGCAAATCTAGGAAACTGTGACCAATCAACACAAACACAGGGACGCGCATGTCTAGGAAACTGTGAACAATCAACTCAAGCACAGGGACGTGCAAGTCTAGGAAACTGTGAACAATCAACACAAACACAGGGACGCGCATGTCTAGGAAACTTTGATCAATTAAACATGTAATAAATTTTATGTATGCAATTTTTTTTTTCTATGTTTAATAAATTGCAACAAAACCTTTTCCGGATTTTTCGACTTTTCGCCAGTCTAGTTCTAAACATAATGCAAATATATATGCATACGAGTTGCAGCAAAACTATACTGTCACGGGCTGTAACATGTGGTGTTTATAAAAGTTCATACCGTCTACGCCACATCAATGTTTAACAGTGCTGCCACGAGCATTAACGTGGACGGATACATTCTAGAATGTTAAACTAGCCACGTGTTAAGTGCACGGGTGTATATGGCGATATTACATGATATGAAAAAGGGGGGAGGGGATCTCGTCACGGGCTGTAATCTGGACGGTGCATACCGCTATCTCACCTCTTTGCGGGTAGTAACGTATACGGGTGTATATTGGCGTATCACTTGGGTAGATTGTAATACCGGCACGAGATACAAGGTAGACGATACATTCCGTAATGAATCCTTTAAAAACTTCTACTATTCCGTAACTTCTTTGCACAGCCGCAGTTGACACATGAAAAAAAAATCATAATACTGACGCGCCAACAAAACCATAACCCCAACTCAAAATCGATTAAACAAGGGGTAAATTATGAACAAAGGAAAGCTTGACACGGAGATCTATGAAAGAAAGCGCACTACTAACAGAAATGCTTTTCATAAAAGTGCATTTACATTTGCCCTGCAAGTTCCGTTTCGGTTAATTGGACTTTAACCTGAAACGTGTGTTAATACGAACGTGAGATGAAGGTTAAACACAATGCATATCGCGCCAACTCTCGTTTGGACGAGACATGTACACTACAGACAACTTATTTGCTTCATTTATTCCATGTGAGTCGCTTATTCGGTAATATCGAATAAACATATTTAAACATTGAAAAAAAAGCGTCGTCAACACAAGTAAACGCTTTGAATCACTCACTGTCTGACTTGAAGAGGGTCTCCCTACCTGATTCTCGGAATTGTTTCAGTAGGCCTATTGTCCGAAATAATCTACATTGTAGGCATTTTCACCAATCTGACGCCACGTGCATATATACGTAGAAAGTGGATTCGTATCTCTATCGTCATTGAAGCGCTGACAACGTTTACCATGGCGGACCATCGTACTCAGTTTTCTAATTCAATAGACATGCCTCCGCAGTATGACGTCATAATTACGCGATGTCATTTATAATAGCGACAATTATTGTTAGTTTAAAGCACCTTCAGAGAGGAACAGTGCAAAAAAAAAGTTTCAAATTCTCGTACATTGTAATAAAATCCATTTGTAGTAGTTGTTTTCAGCGGACTATATTCCAAAGTCTTACCGCTGGCATGGTTCATGCTATTTTCTTGTAATGCAGTGGACATTCATATCGACTATAACTCGAAACAGAATGCAGTTTAATGCTTATATGAAGGCAATGGTTCTCGAGACGTAGCACGAAGTTTACTTATGACTTGAGATTTTTGTTCCGAAAACGTGTTATCATGCTTTGTTCTTGTTGTTAGGGTGAAGGAAATGTTGTCCTTGTCCTGAGAACAGTGGAGGACAATGTTCTCGGGCTCGCCCAAAGTGTCTAAATGATGCTGTCAGCAAGTCCCTTGTCGCAACATGCATATTACATGTAGCTTGTTGTCACTAAATGACTTTATGCACCATTAGGATTATGAAATATCTTTCGCCAACCAACATTCATTTTTAAGATCCTGAAGCAACATTTGATTGTCTCATGCAAAAGTTCACCAGGCCCAAGGATCATGGACAATCATATTAAGTCTAAATTTGTGTTAAGGTTTGACTTAGCCAATCACGATTAGTATTACAAAAAGAAACGTCATACGTGATTGGCTAAGCACAAACTTAAGTCCAAGATTTTTCCATGACCTCGGGGCCTGGACATGACTCCTTATGGGAAATTGTCCGATCCTACGTATGCCGAGAGAAACAGAGCGACACTTAGAGCCTGTATTGTAATCAGAGTATACAGACATATGTGTTAAGATTGTTACGAAACGTGACGACATATAGAACCTGACGTAAGCATACAAATCGAACAGATCCGTCTCGGCGTAACGTTTAATAGGATAGCAGGAGCTGTAATTATATTTAAGAAATTATCATTGTGATTATTAGTAAATATCGTACAAACACGCACCCAGACTTGGGTTACTATTAATACAAACATTCCGACCTGGGAAATAAACAATATTTTACAACTAAGAGCAGAAATGAAACTAGTGACACGAGCGGGGCGCGAAACCCGACACATCTAGGTTATGGAGCCAGGACGTTACCACCAGGCCAAAAGGTACGAACCAGTTGACCTGGTTTGTAATTCCCAAAACTTGTTATGCAAGGTCGTGTCGCCACGTAACAAGCTGGACTCACAATCATCCCTGTTCCTTATACATGCACTTATAACACAGGTTCTAGTGAGCAATGCACGGAAAACAAAAGCTCATTAATTAGTTATCAATGACCAAAGCTTAACAATCCAATAGACGGCACTGTCGATGGATACAGATCATACAGAGGCTGATGCCAGTCGACTACATTCTCTTCATCTCACAGAACCATGTAGGGACAGTATCAATCGATAATTTGTTGCACGAAATATACTAGTGATGTGTGCTTTTAGGCTTTCCGCTTACACTCCGTGTATTTTATTCTCCTTTCTAGATTGCGGCAGCGATATCCTATTTACTGTCTCGTTTTCAGCTTCAATTTTCTGCTTCACACTTTCATCCTTTCCTTCGCATGATGTCTGTTTATAGGCTTGTACATTACTCTCCGTGTCCAACTGTCAAACCCTTCTGTAACCACGCATGCGCTTGGAGGTTGGCGGTGAAGCGACTGTCGCCGTATACGTGTGTGTAAGTAATGGATTTGTACCGGCTTACAATTCGTGTTTCCGTCAGTGTTTAACCTTTCTGTTTTCTGGATTTTGTTTTAAATGACATGTTCTACGTGTTGTGTGGATTGACCTGTTCTGTAAGGACTAACACCTCGGCGGTAAGTATGTATTACTTATACGTTGAATCAATCCTACTCAGCACTGTAGCGCATCACAAACGTATCATCTCAAACTGATGGACTTCCCTGTTGCATTTATAGGGGTGAACTAAATGTTACCTACATGTCTTTATTGTATCACACTTACACTTACACACATATATATACATATATGTTACGGTATAACGCGTATGAAACCTACATCCATCACATGACAAGACTTTCCCGAGTCACATGACAACGGTAATGACGTAATAGACAGGCATTGTCATAGTAATGACATTACAAATAAAATGACATTAATTTTATCTGTAGTCCAAGGTCCTAATTGGATTATGATTTAAATACCCCGAGGAGATGAAAATATTAACTTGTAGTGCAACTTGGAATATCTCCACGTGTTGGCGCGGACACCGGTAAGAGACATCATTGTTTCTGACAGTGGTTATTGATGCATTCCTGTCATACTGTTATATACATGAATATTTAGGTGTAATAAGAAAAATACGGTATTCTCTCTTCTCTACCAAAACGAGAGTCTGTAAGCATGAAAGGCATATTTTACCCAGCAGCCGTGCAATAACGGTAGATTTTAGAATAAAGTCTTCACATTGGTAAAGCTACAAAAGCGACTATCAAAAGTATGTGCAACAACTGTCCGTATATTCTCTTTGAACAATCACTTTTTTTAAATTGACGATCATATTTGTGTTCATATTTTTGTGAACAAGCACTTGTTTTAAGGGTGTTCATATGTTTGTGAACAACCACTTGTTATATTGCGACGGCCTAGGAATGTTCATATGTATTTGAACAACCACTTGTTGTATTGTGATGGTATGGAGGGTGTTCATATGTTTGTGAACAATGTTTTATGTATTTTGACAGTCCGAAAGATGTTCAATGGTTATGAACAACTTCACTTTTGTATGTTGGCAAGCAACTGCTTTCAAATGACAAAAGGTCTGAAGAAAGATGTGTATTATGACGGGATGAGGGGCGGTCATACGTTTGTGAACAACAACTGTTCATATATTAAAGAACAACAAACTGTATTAAGGTATTCTGTCGTAAAACATCTTGCAACAATAAGGTTATACAATACGTTTTGCCTGTTTAGGAAATTAGAACCCGGCGGTGTGTGTTTACGACACTATTAACATACTAGAAACTAACGCGACGAGCAGTATACAGGTAGTACACCAGCTGTCACCCTCCAGTGTCACACATTGGTGATCCAGGGATACACAAAATTCACACACTCTCACACAAGTGCTGTCTGCGGACATGCGCGGCAGGTGAGATGGATATGTTGTAAATTAACGCCGTAACTCTCTCCTGGGGCGACAGCGAGTACACACCATTGTCTGCCGTCACCGTGAGTAGGATGTAGGTGAGAAAACGCTGAGGTTAGAAATGAAGCTACGATATACTATAGCGATGATGGGGAAGGTGTGAGTCGTGGATGGGAAGAAGCCATCCTCGTGTCCAGGGGTTACAATCTACTACGCTCTCTACATCGTGGATAGGAAGAAGGCGGGGGCGGGGGCGGGGGCGGGGGCGGGGGCGGGGGCGGGGGCGGGGGCGGGGGCGGGGGCGGGGGCGGGGCGGGGGGGGGTTCAATTAAAATGTTCCGTTACATTACCTCTACCTCGTATAGTATCGGAATATTGACAGGATTGCTGGGATCGCAATATTACATATACTATATATACATATGTCTTTATATGTGTGTTGGGTTATATTAACAGTTCGACCCACACAATGTTATTTGGATGTAAAAAGCATTTAAAGTGAATAGAATAAAATATATAAAGTATTAAGCTTACGATATACATAAATGTGCATCGGGGTATACATTAATAAAATTGTCACTTATTTGTACATATTTTAGAAGTGATTGAGGACGTGGAGTGCTGTTATAGTTACGGAGAGTGTGCTCTATTTATATAGTTTAGTTACGGAGAGCTTGGTCAGTTGTTATAGTTACTGAGAGCTTGGTCAGTAGTTATAGTTACGGAGGGCGTGGTCAGTTAAATAGTTACGGAGGGCGTGGTCAGTATTATAGTTACGGAGAGCGTGGTCAGTAATTAAAGACACGGAGAGCGTGGTCAGAAGTTCTAGTTACGGAGGGCGTGGTCAATATTATAGTTACGGAGAGCTTGGTCAGTAGCTAAAGTTACGGAGAGCGTGGTCAGTAGATATACATGTAGTTACGGAGGGCGTGGTCAGTATTATAGTTACGGAGAGCGTGGTCAGTAGTAAAGTCACGGAGAGCGTGGTCAGTTTAGTTACAGGGGGCGTGGTCAGTAGTTATAGTTACGGAGAGCGTGGTCAGTAGTTATAGTTACAGAGGGCATGGTCAGTAGTTATAGTTACGGAGGGCGTGGTCAGTAGTTACATGTATAGTTACGGAGGGCATGGTTAGTAGTTATAGTTACTACTATACTACTACTATTGAGGGCGTGGTCAGTAGTTACATTTATAGTTACGGATGCGTGGTCAGTAGTTATAGTTACGGAGGGCGTGGTCAGTAGTTTCAGAGAAGAACCAGGAAGTGATGCGATGGTTTAGGGCTTTGAATCTTGATGGAATAAGTCGAAGGCATTTCTTCGAATCCTGGCGTCAGAAATAATTCGTCTCGGACTTTTAGCCTTTAGTTATTGTTTAAAAACTTCTTATTTTAGCACCCGATTCGGGTAAATGTAAAAATTATTGACAACGGGTCAATATTTCAGCAGTAGAGTAATCGACCCAGTGTATCACTACGTTTTACATGTATGCGTGTTGTGTCATGGCCCCCAGACTAGTCGTCTAGGTCACGTGATGTTAATATACCATTGTTTACCTATCTATGTTCGATAAAAAAATGAAATCCTTAACCGACTTACATCGTCCATAGCCATGTGTATTTGTCATCATTATTGTTTTGTGGGAGATGACAAATTAATGGCTTTTTTTTTACATGTTTTAAATCCAACTTTGTATTTTGCAAATAAAACAAGTTGAAACAAGATTTAATTGCTGTTTTAAGTAGTTATTTCTGGTGATAAATTGTATGCGACACGTTTAAAACTAATAAACAACATGCTTCATGTGGTCTTTTAAGAGAGAAAGAAAGAGAAAACAATTTCCTCAAAACCTTTAAATTTATTGTTTGAATTAAGATTTATCCTAGCCGTACATAATGTATGCAGCATTCAGAATAAAGTAAATTACAATCACAAACTAACATAAGATGTAAACAAAAGTTAATTGATTTTGGCACTCAGTGGTTGTTCGGCGTGATTGGTATAATACATGAAGATTGTGTGTTCAAAGACAGTTACGTGCTAAATGAAATCCATAAAGATCCACGTTATTTAAAGATTTGGGGAGGAGGAGGGGGCCAAGTCTACTAGCTCCTCTTCCCCTTGGTAGTCCACTAGCCCCTCTTCCCCTAGGTAGTCAACTAACGCCTCTTCCCCTAGGTAGTCCACTAGCCCCTCTTCCCCTAGGTAGTCCACTAGTCCCTCGTCCCTTAGGTAGTCCACTAGTCCCTCTTCCCCTAGGTAGTCCACAAGCCCCTCTTCCCCTTGGTAGTCCACTAGCCCCTCTTCCCCTTGGTAGTCCACTAGCCCCCCTTCCCCTAGGTAGTCCACTAGCCCCTCTTCCCCTTGGTAGTCCACTAGTCCCCCTTCCCCTAGGTAGTCCACTAGCCCCTCTTCCCCTAGGTAATCCACTAACCCCTCTTCCCCTAGGTAGTCCACTAGTCCCTCTTCCCCTAGGTAGTCCACTAGCCCCTCTTCCCCTAGGTATTCCACTAGTCCCTCTTCCCCTAGGTAGTCCACTAGTCCCTCTTCCCCTAAGTAGTCCACAAGCCCCTCTTCCCCTAGGTAGTCTACTAGCCCCTCTTCCCCTAGGTATTCCACTAGCCCCTCTTCCCCTAGGTAGTCCACTAGTCCCTCTTCCCCTAGGTAGTCCACTAGTCCCTCTTCCCCTAGGTAGTCCACTAGTCCCTCTTCCCCTAGGTAGTCCACTAGTCCCTCTTCCCCTAGGTAGTCCTCTAGTCCCTCTTCCCCTAGGTAGTCCAATAGTCCCTCTTCCCCTAGGCAGTCCACTAGTCCCTCTTCCCCTAAGTAGTCCACAAGCCCCTCTTCCCCTAGGTAGTCCACTAGTCCCTCTTCCCCTAAGTAGTCCATTAGTCCCTCTTCCCCTAGGTAGTCCACTAACCCCTCTTCCCCTAGGTAGTCCACTAGTCCCTCTTCCCCTAAGTAGTCCACAAGCCCCTCTTCCCCTAGGTAGTCTACTAGCCCCTCTTCCCCTAGGTATTCCACTAGCCCCTCTTCCCCTAGGTAGTCCACTAGTCCCTCTTCCCCTAGGTAGTCCACTAGTCCCTCTTCCCCTAGGTAGTCCAATAGTCCCTCTTCCCCTAGGTAGTCCACTAGTCCCTCTTCCCCTAGGTAGTCCACTAGTCCCTCTTTCCCTAGGTAGTCCACTAGCCCCTCTTCCCCTAGGTAGTCCATTAGTCCCTCTTCCCCTAAGTAGTCCACAAGCCCCTCTTCCCCTAGGTAGTCTACTAGCCCCTCTTCCCCTAGGTATTCCACTAGCCCCTCTTCCCCTAGGTAGTCCACTAACCCCTCTTCCCCTAGGTAGTCCACTAGTCCCTCTTCCCCTAGGTAGTCCTCTAGTCCCTCTTTCCCTAGGTAGTCCACTAGTCCCTCTTCCCCTAGGTAGTCCACTAGTCCCTCGTCCCTTAGGTAGTCCACTAGTCCCTCTTCCCCTAGGTAGTCCACAAGCCCCTCTTCCCCTTGGTAGTCCACTAGCCCCTCTTCCCCTTGGTAGTCCACTAGCCCCCCTTCCCCTAGGTAGTCCACTAGCCCCTCTTCCCCTTGGTAGTCCACTAGTCCCCCTTCCCCTAGGTAGTCCACTAGCCCCTCTTCCCCTAGGTAATCCACTAACCCCTCTTCCCCTAGGTAGTCCACTAGTCCCTCTTCCCCTAGGTAGTCCACTAGCCCCTCTTCCCCTAGGTATTCCACTAGTCCCTCTTCCCCTAGGTAGTCCACTAGTCCCTCTTCCCCTAAGTAGTCCACAAGCCCCTCTTCCCCTAGGTAGTCTACTAGCCCCTCTTCCCCTAGGTATTCCACTAGCCCCTCTTCCCCTAGGTAGTCCACTAGTCCCTCTTCCCCTAGGTAGTCCACTAGTCCCTCTTCCCCTAGGTAGTCCACTAGTCCCTCTTCCCCTAGGTAGTCCACTAGTCCCTCTTCCCCTAGGTAGTCCTCTAGTCCCTCTTCCCCTAGGTAGTCCATTAGTCCCTCTTCCCCTAAGTAGTCCACAAGCCCCTCTTCCCCTAGGTAGTCTACTAGCCCCTCTTCCCCTAGGTATTCCACTAGCCCCTCTTCCCCTAGGTAGTCCACTAACCCCTCTTCCCCTAGGTAGTCCACTAGTCCCTCTTCCCCTAGGTAGTCCTCTAGTCCCTCTTTCCCTAGGTAGTCCACTAGTCCCTCTTCCCCTAGGTATTCCACTAGTCCCTCTTCCCCTAGGTAGTCCACTAGCCCCTCTTCCCCTAGGCAGTCCACTAGTCCCTCTTCCCCTAGGTAGTCCACTAGTCCCTCTTCCCCTAGGTAGTCCACTAGTCCCTATTCCCCTAGGTAGTCCACTAGTCCCTCTTCCCCTAGGTAGTCCCCTAGCCCCTCTTCCCCTAGGTAGTCCAATAGTCCCTCTTCCCCTAGGTAGTCCACTAGTCCCTCTTCCCCTAGGTAGTCCACTAGTCCCTCTTCCCCTAGGTAGTCCACTAGCCCCTCTTCCCCTAGGTAGTCCACTAGCCTCTCTTCCCCTAGGTCGTTAGTTTGTTGGTGTTGAACTTACGTGGGGAAGTCGCCGAGTAGTTGCCATTGGTCTGGTCGTTGGTTTTTCTACATGAGCTCCGGTTTTCCTCTACTAAAACCTGTCGCGTCTTTAAATGGCCATATACAATGTAGGGCGTAAACAAAAACAAAGCAAACCACACTATCATTATTGAATCTGATTAAAATACAGATCCTTGTTCTCACTCCGTTTTACAAGGATCTGACAACATCCCATAAAGAGGTCACGTTCAGATGACCTTTGTCGTCTCTTTACTTAACACTAAAAAAATTTCCAATGACCTGTCATCTTGCTGCAAGCCATAGCGTCACATTTTTCCACATGAACGTTTTGGTGACAAAATGACTAAACGGACAAATGCGATTATGCTAGCTTTGTCGCCTCAAAATTTCAATGTCAAGATTCTGGAAGTAGAAATTTGATTGGCTAATGCAAAAGGTCATTTCATTGGGATTTTTCTCAGATCTTAGCGCAGCAGACAGCAGTTTACGGAACGGCGCGGAGATCAAGATATGATTTTAATCAGATTGACCACACTATGTGGAGATGGCCGTACCGTTTCCAATCTTTACTCTTTTCCGACATAACTTAACATAATCTGTGCAATATCTTTTATATGAGGAAATTTAACGAAACCGTGTTCTCAGAAAACGCTACATTGATAGTAAATCAACTGTCAAACAGTTGAGGGTATTCCCAGTTTTAAGAATTATCCTATGCAAGAAAGTACCAAGGGGTACAGAAGAAAGTACATACTTGAACATGTGTCAAATGTACCCGAATGTAAAATTCAACGCGACCACTGATCAACAAATACAGTAGAACAATCAATATTGGGGTATCCGTGAGGAGGTGGAGTGGGGTTGGGGAATGGAGGCAGTGGAGGGGGGGGGGGGGGTACAATATGTATAACGCAAAAATGCTAGACAAGGTAACAAGTGGCCTTCCTCCAGTTACATTGTACGCTGCAGGTATAGCTGAAATATAATGGAGATAACTTATAGTGGGGCAATGATCCTGAATGGGGAGAACTGTATCGGAATTATATTGTAATTGAATTATATTGACATTTAGTTTAGAGTGTTACGTCCCGTGGCGTCCGTAGCCTGGGGACTGCCAGGTTTTCATTTAATTAATATCATATCTGATAGGACGATTATAGATCTACACTCGTCTATCCGGTTACATAGGATTATATTAACTTAATTAATAGTCAGAGTATCGTTTGATAGGCTCACAACGTACATTAGGTTTTTTTTTAAAGTTTACGTATTGTGGGGTTAAAAGTACATGCCAACAATGGCAGCTCCGCTGTATTTATATAGAAATGTCGGTTTGTTGACTATTGACTCTATATAAAGTAGTCCGGGTTTCCTCTGTTCTCGACGTCACAACACACCAGACCGTCGGTCAAAATGACCAAGTCTGGTGTCGATGTCAGAGGAAACTCTTTTAAGCGCTTTTTTACAAATTATATAGAGCGCTATATAAATGCTGTATATTATTATTATTGTTAAACTCAGGCTAGTTACGAACTTGAAACAGAATCCGATTAAATTAGGAAAAAGACAACGTCGAGCAACACCGGATAAAGCGCTTAGAAGATTCAGTAGTTTTTTTCTTTGTGTAGAAAACATCCAGACATACAATACATTATTACACGTGTTCATACTGTATACTTAACATCCACGGAAACATGCCAGTCATAGTAGTTTGATACAATATATTGTATAATGTCATATGTGTGACAATAATATTTATGCTTATCATTGTTCGTGTAGTGCTTTAGCATGCCGTACATCATACGAGGCAGTATATACTACATTTATGTAACACGATTCGCATAATACAAATATCGTATTGATATGGCATCAAATACTGAAATGTATATTGTAAAAATTGAATATAAGATAATATGATAAATGGTTTTGTTGGCGCCAAGGGGAGACCCATGTCCAGTACCAACACCACGCACGTGTACACGTGCCAGCGTTCTGTTACACGGAGATATCGTTCTCGCCAGATGTCTACTATAAACGTGTGATCTATATCTCTAAAGACTATTATGTTCAAATTACCATGATTAAGGTCACGGTCGATATGGTAATTAATCTGTTAATGAATGTCTGATACCGTGGCAAAGGTCACAAAAGGTCACAACGACTGATTATGGCAGCACGTGCACATGCCTGTATGTATTGGTTCGACAAGAGCTCTAATGGTCTTCAGTCGAACTTTATTATCTCGATATTGGCAGGACAGTACGATATCTTCGAGTTAGCCGATTAAAGGCCAACTATACGTAACGTTTGGCAAAACTTGAAGCCAAAAACAAGCCTAATAACTTTTTATATTTGTAGATTTAGTTAAGATTAACTATATCAGCATTATCCAATATGAATTCTTATGCGGTTACCTGCACAGCTGCTGTTGAAACTCAGTATTTGTAAACATGCGTCCATATTGCACTGTCTTCTAACTGCGGCTTGGTGTTGAAGTGGCACCCACCTGAATTATTTTCAATTGTTTGGATTTTTCTGTCAATAGTTTCTTGTTAGTTACCGCTCAGGTTTACTCTGTTTCAGACTTATTTTTGCATGGTTATCAACTGGATTTCTATTTTGGCTTTTGTAAACGAGCTCCTGATTAGTACACGTCCCAGTTATGCCTTCTGTTGTGAAATAAGTAAGAATACCCCCTTTCGCCACCACTGACAGTCATAAGACGTACATTTGGTAGCACTGAACATTCACTTTCATTAATTATTTCCGGTAAAAACAGGCTATTAACAGCCAGGGTCAGTTAAGGACGTGCCAAGTTTCGGAGGTTGAGGAAAGCCGGAGTACCCGGAGAAAAACCACCGACCTACGGTCAGTACCTGGCCACTGCCCCACGTGGTGCTGTAATACTTTGTATGTAGGGAAGTAGAATGTATGTGTCGTTAATATTATAGCTCGTTATGCAATCATTACAAATCCATTTTTTGAAGTTGTTGTTTCCGACTGCTTGTGTTACTTCCGGGTATGATTGACAGATATGACGTGGGAATGTTGTTGGTTAAAAGTATCACTGGCGATAACAGGCTGCGCTAAAATCGGCCCACCATTGTTTAAACAGTAGACCTGGACCAGTCACTGGCAATTCGAAAAGACTGTCCAATAGGGTGATATTTATTCATAAATATTCTCATATAAAGATTGTGACAAACATTGTGAAGTAGCGTGAGCAATACACATGTACATGTACATGTTTTCTGATTGGAAGTAGGTTATAACGAAGGATCCAAATATCCCGAATATCAAAGCCCGATCGGCGACCTTAGTCAAATAAATTCTATTTTTTTTTTAAATGACCCTGAACTTGAAATTAAAATATTGAATTGTTAGGTTCTTAAGGTGTTTTGATATGGACACGTGGAAAAGATTATTAAATGAATTAGCAATAACTCGTGCAACAAGAACATTGAATTGACGGACAAACGGATGGACAAATCAAGTAGGAAGTTAAATAAGTACGTTTTTAGGTCCATCAGGATCATTGAAATAGGTTGATTAGATAATACCTTTCGTTTTCCACAATATATCGTTCATATGCGTTAAAAAAATAATTGCAGCATGTTATTCTAAAGCAAATTCTATGACGGGAAAACATTATCGACCCATTTAATCGCTCTCGACTCATTGAGCTGCAAGTATGTGTTGCGTGTTATAGATTTTGAAGGTCAGTTTATGGGTCACCAATCTGATTAAAATGCAGATCCTTGCTCACACTCCGTAGTATACGGATTTGCCAACATCCTCATAAGAGGTCATGATCTGGTGACCTTTGTCAGCCTCTCTTCTTCACACTCCACATCACAGTTTTGTAATTGATGATAGAACACAGCTGTAATCTGCACAAAGTCATTTCGTCACAATATTCACATTAGGCTTGTTGTGACGAAATGACTTAACACATAAATAGGATCATACTAGCTTTTCCGCCCACCTACATTCACTTCCAAGATTATGTAAGCAGTGATTTGATTGGATAATACAAAAACATTACCAGGACACGAACTCAAATAGTATATTGTCCGATCCTTGCACAGTGGAGTGAGAATAAGGATCTGCCTTTTTAGATTGAAGGGACATATATGCCATATTCAAATTACAATCGATATGGCGAATACTTCATTTGCATATGTAATGTTACTTTGTGGAACATATCAAGGTTAAAGTATACTTGATATAAAAATATAAAATGTTTAAAGATATAAATCGATACAAACTACAGGACCATTGTTTATACTCTATATCTAAAATTCTTGAGTTACGATCTCCTACGATCCCTGCACGTGTAGCGAACATAGGTAAGCGTGACCCCTAGATATCGAGGATTTGAGCGTCACTCCTGGATATCGAGGATGTGAGTGTCACTCCTGAATATCGAGGATGTGAGTGTCACTCCCGGATATCGAGGATGTGAGCGTCACTCCCGGATATCGAGGATGTGAGTGTCACTCCTGGATATCGAGGATGTGAGTGTCACTCCTGAATATCGAGGATGTGAGTGTCACTCCTGAATATCGAGGATGTGAGCGTAACCCCTGAATATCGAGGATGTGAGCGTCACTCCTGAATATCGAGGACGTGGGCGTCACTCCTGGATATCGAGGATGTGAGCGTAACCCCTGGATATCGAGGATGTGAGCGTCACTCCTGGATATCGAGGATGTGAGCGTCACTCCTGGATATCGAGGATGTGAGCGTCACTCCTGGATATCGAGGATGTGAGCGTAACCCCTGGATATCGAGGATGTGAGCGTCACTCCTGGATATCGAGGATGTGAGCGTCACTCCTGGATATCGAGGATGTGAGCGTAACCCCTAGATATCGAGGATGTGAGCGTCACTCCTGGATATCGAGGATGTGAGCGTCACTCCTGGATATCGAGGATGTGAGCGTCACTCCTGGATATCGAGGATGTGAGCGTAACCCCTAGATATCGAGGACGTGGGCGTCACTCCTGGATATCGAGGATGTGAGCGTCACTCCTGGATATCGAGGATGTGAGCGTAACCCCTAGATATCGAGGACGTGGGCGTCACTCCTGGATATCGAGGATGTGAGCGTCACTCCTGGATATCGAGGATGTGAGTGTCACTCCTGAATATCGAGGATGTGAGCGTAACCCCTAGATATCGAGGACGTGGGCGTCACTCCTGGATATCGAGGATGTGAGCGTCACTCCTGGATATCGAGGATGTGAGCGTCACTCCTGGATATCGAGGATGTGAGCGTCACTCCTGGATATCGAGGATGTGAGTGTCACTCCTGAATATCGAGGATGTGAGTGTCATTCCTGAATATCGAGGATGTGAGCGTCACTCCCGGATATCGAGGATGTGAGCGTCACTCCTAGATATCGGGGATGTGAGCGTCACTCCTGGATATCGAGGATGTGAGCGTCACCCCTGGATATCGAGGATGTGAGCGTCACTCCTGAATATCGAGGACGTGGGCGTCACCCCTAGATATCGAGGATGTGAGCGTCACTCCTGGATATCGAGGATGTGAGCGTAACCCCTGGATATCGAGGATGTGAGCGTCACTCCTGGATATCGAGGATGTGAGCGTCACTCCTGGATATCGAGGATTTGAGCGTAACCCCTGGATATCGAGGATGTGAGTGTCACTCCTGGATATCGAGGATGTGAGTGTCACTCCTGGATATCGAGGATGTGAGCGTAACCCCTGGATATCGAGGATGTGAGCGTAACCACTGGATATCGAGGATGTCAGCGTCACTCCTGGATATCGAGGATGAGGTGAGCGTCACTCCTGGGTATCGAGGATGTGAGCATCACTCCTGGATATCGAGGATGTGAGCGTAACATCTGGATATCGAGAATGTGAGCGTCACTCCTGGATATCGAGGATGTGAGCGTAACCCCTGGATATCGTGAATGTGAGCGTCACTCCTGGATATCGAGAATGTGAACGTCACCACTGGATATCGAGGATGTGAGCGTAACCCCTGGATATCGAGGATGTGAGCGTCACCATTGAATATCGATGACGTGGGCGTCACCACTGGATATCGAGGATGTGAGCGTCACTCCTGGATATCGAGGATGTGAGCGTAACCCCTAGATATCGAGGATGTGAGCGTCACTCCTGGATATCGAGGATGTGAGCGTCACTCCTGGATATCGAGGATGTGAACGTAACCCCTGGATATCGAGGATGTGAACGTAACCCCTAGATATCGAGGATGTGAGCGTAACTCCTGGATATCGAGGATGTGAGCGTCACTCCTGGATATCGAGGATGTGAGCGTCACTCCTGGATATCGAGGATGTGAGCGTCACTCCTGGATATCGAGGATGTGAGCGTCACTCCTGGATATCGAGGATGTGAGCGTTACTCCTGGATATCGAGGATGTGAGCGTCACTCCTGGATATCGAGGATGTGAGCGTTACTCCTGGATATCGAGGATGTGAGCGTCACTCCTGGATATCGAGGATGTGAGTGTCACTCCTGGATATCGAGGATGTGAGTGTCACTCCTAGATATCGAGGATGTGAGCGTCACTCCTGGATATCGAGGATGTGAGCGTAACTCCTAGATATCGAGGATGTGAGCGTAACCCCTGGATATCGAGGATGTGAGCGTTACTCCTGGATATCGAGGATGTGAGCGTAACTCCTGGATATCGAGGATGTGAGTGTCACTCCTGGATATCGAGGATGTGAGCGTAACTCCTGAATATCGAGGATGTGAGCGTAACCCCTGGATATCGAGGATGTGAGTGTCACTCCTGGATATCGAGGATGTGAGCGTAACCCCTGGATATCGAGGATGTGAGTGTCACTCCTGGATATAGAGGATGTGAGCGTAACCCCTGGATATCGAGGATGTGAGTGTCACTCCTGGATATCGAGGATGTGAGCGTAACTCCTGGATATCGAGGATGTGAGTGTCACTCCTGGATATCGAGGATGTGAGCGTAACCCCTGGATATCGAGGATGTGAGTGTCACTCCTGGATATCGAGGATGTGAGCGTAACCCCTGGATATCGAGGATGTGAGTGTCACTCCTGGATATCGAGGATGTGAGCGTTACTCCTGGATATCGAGGATGTGAGCGTAACTCCTGGATATCGAGGATGTGAGTGTCACTCCTGGATATCGAGGATGTGAGCGTAACTCCTGAATATCGAGGATGTGAGCGTAACCCCTGGATATCGAGGATGTGAGTGTCACTCCTGGATATCGAGGATGTGAGCGTTACTCCTGGATATCGAGGATGTGAGCGTAACCCCTGGATATCGAGGATGTGAGTGTCACTCCTGGATATCGAGGATGTGAGCGTAACTCCTAGATATCGAGGATGTGAGCGTAACCCCTGGATATCGAGAATGTGAGTGTCACTCCTGGATATCGAGGATGTGAGTGTCACTCCTGGATATCGAGGATGTGAGCGTTACTCCTGGATATCGAGGATGTGAGCGTCACTCCTGGATATCGAGGATGTGAGCGTAACCCCTGGATATCGAGAATGTGAGTGTCACTCCTGGATATCGAGGATGTGAGTGTCACTCCTGGATATCGAGGATGTGAGCGTTACTCCTGGATATCGAGGATGTGAGCGTAACCCCTGGATATCGAGGATGTGAGCGTAACTCCTGGATATCGAGGATGTGAGCGTAACCCCTGGATATCGAGAATGTGAGTGTCACTCCTGGATATCGAGGATGTGAGCGTAACTCCTGGATATCGAGGATGTGAGTGTCACTCCTGGATATCGAGGATGTGAGCGTTACTCCTGGATATCGAGGATGTGAGCGTAACCCCTGGATATCGAGAATGTGAGTGTCACTCCTGGATATCGAGGATGTGAGCGTAACTCCTGGATATCGAGGATGTGAGCGTTACTCCTGGATATCGAGGATGTGAGCGTAACCCCTGGATATCGAGAATGTGAGTGTCACTCCTGGATATCGAGGATGTGAGTGTCACTCCTGAATATCGAGGATGTGAGCGTAACCCCTGGATATCGAGGATGTGAGTGTCACTCCTAGATATCGAGGATGTGAGCGTCACTCCTGGATATCGAGGATGTGAGCGTAACCCCTGGATATCGAGAATGTGAGTGTCACTCCTGGATATCGAGGATGTGAGTGTCACTCCTGGATATCGAGGATGTGAGCGTAACCCCTGGATATCGAGGATGTGAGTGTCACTCCTGGATATCGAGGATGTGAGCGTTACTCCTGGATATCGAGGATGTGAGCGTAACTCCTGGATATCGAGGATGTGAGCGTAACCCCTAGATATCGAGAATGTGAGCGTTACTCCTGGATATCGAGGATGTGAGCGTCACTCCTGGATATCGAGGATGTGAGCGTTACTCCTGGATATCGAGGATGTGAGCGTCACTCCTGGATATCGAGGATGTGAGCGTTACTCCTGGATATCGAGGATGTGAGCGTCACTCCTGGATATCGAGGATGTGAGTGTCACTCCTGGATATCGAGGATGTCAGCGTCACTCCTGGATATCGATGATGAGGTGAGCGTCACCCCTAGATATCGAGGATGTGAGTGTCACTCCTGGATATCGAGGATGTGAGCGTTACTCCTGGATATCGAGGATGTGAGTGTCACTCCTGGATATCGAGGATGTGAGTGTCACTCCTGGATATCGAGGATGTGAGCGTAACCCCTGGATATCGAGGATGTGAGTGTCACTCCTGGATATCGAGGATGTGAGTGTCACTCCTGGATATCGAGGATGTGAGCGTTACTCCTGGATATCGAGGATGTGAGCGTCACTCCTGGATATCGAGGATGTGAGCGTAACCCCTGGATATCGAGGATGTGAGCGTTACTCCTGGATATCGAGGATGTGAGCGTCACTCCTAGATATCGAGGATGTGAGCGTAACCCCTGGATATCGAGGATGTGAGCGTAACCCCTGGATATCGAGGATGTGAGCGTCACTCCTAGATATCGAGGATGTGAGCGTAACCCCTGGATATCGAGGATGTGAGCGTCACTCCTAGATATCGAGGATGTGAGCGTCACTCCTGGATATCGAGGATGTGAGCGTCACTCCTAGATATCGAGGATGTGAGCGTCACTCCTGGATATCGAGGATGTGAGTGTCACTCCTGGATATCGAGGATGTGAGCGTTACTCCTGGATATCGAGGATGTGAGTGTCACTCCTGGATATCGAGGATGTGAGCGTAACCCCTGGATATCGAGGATGTGAGCGTTACTCCTGGATATCGAGGATGTGAGCGTAACCCCTGGATATCGAGGATGTGAGAGTAACCCCTGGATATCGAGGATGTGAGCGTAACCCCTGGATATCGAGGATGTGAGCGTCACTCCTAGATATCGAGGATGTGAGCGTAACCCCTAGATATCGAGGATGTCAGCGTCACTCCTGGATATCGATGATGAGGTGAGCGTCACCCCTGGGTATCGAGGATGTGAGCGTCACCCCTAGATATCGAGGATGTGAGCGTCACTCCTGGATATCGAGGATGTGAGTGTCACTCCTGGATATCGAGGATGTGAGCGTCACTCCTGGATATCGAGGATGTGAGCGTAGCCCCTGGATATCGAGGATGTGAGCGTAGCCCCTGGATATCGAGGATGTGAGCGTAGCCCCTGGATATCGAGGATGTGAGCGTAGCCCCTGGATATCGAGGATGTGAGCGTAGCCCCTGGATATCGAGGATGAGAGCGTTAACCCTGGATATCGATGATAGTAGTTTTAATCCAAAACAATTTAACAAACATACAGACGAAGACGTCATCTGTATAATAAGGCAAAAAACATCACAAACGGAAACATTCTTTACAAAATACATGTTTTCCACAAAATATTTTCAAATGTTTTAAAATCGAATATTATTGGATAAATGTCGATGTTCTATTTGTAAGTATATTTCCGTATGTTTCGGCATACCACCTGATGTAACGTGTCGATAACTTACGTTAGTGTGCCCATGCACCTTCACCTACAAATTAAACTGACCGGACATTGGCCGTGTGGTACCTAATTATCGAATACGGATTCTTTCTCCTGAATATGATATGTATTTTCGAATATAGTTGGACTCAGAAATGGACACCGCTTGGTCACATACACTAGCCTAACTAACACCGGTCACGATATGGTGGTCTTAATTAAGAGCGTCACTGTGGAACTAATTATATATTTGGAAATAACGCTGATTCATCTAAATGAATATATATCATTGATTAAAACATAAATAAGATAACTAATGACGAAGTACATATCACACAGAGTACCGCCATGTGTCATTAGGCTTTCCCTGTTTTGACGTTGGCAATAACAAAGAACTGTCGTCATGGCGACCCTTAAATATGATTGCTTTGGAATTTGGTTACAGAACAAGGATATATATTTTATCATATGGTTCACGGAACATGCTCCTTCCTGGCTATAGATCTGTCAAAAGACCGTCGACCTCTCGCGCAGATCTGGTGGGTAGTGAAGGTGAAGGTCGTACAGGGGTAATGCGCTTAGCGTTACAAGAGTTTATGTGATCTATGATCAAGTCAGTGACATACAAAGTACAATAGGATACTCTTAAAACCGCATTATCGATTTTTTTTATAACATTATTTTTTTTTTCAATCCTTAGATCTAGACATTGAAATCTAAATTAGATTTCAATGTCTAGATCACACTTGGCTATTTTTTTTGGCTACTAAATGTTTTGGTCCAGGGTGAGCCCTGCTTATTCTCTTTACCGTTCACAGCTGGCTCCGGTATTTTCTGTCTTTGATTTCCCGGCCCCCTTTAGGACACGACATAGAGGGGAACAAACAGAATTGAAAACATCGAAATAGAATATTCAACTCTTTTACAGGAGCTGTAAGGGGGCCGGGGGACCAAAAAATTAAAAAACGTAGGTATTGTCGTATTATTAAGATAAATGATATAGATGTTATTATGCGTTTGGTTCTATATACGTATTAATACGTCCCATATGGATGGTACAAAGACACACATTTAAACCGAGTGAAGGATTTTGTCTGCCTGAGGCGAGTATAACGTTAATACAGAACGTATGTGTATACGTAACCTAGATAGCATGTAACGTCGCTCACACAATAAAGCCATCATGGCGGATACGGGATTACCGTTATATCGTCAGGAGGTGTATTAATTCTTCTATCCGGCGTGATGGACAACAGACCGATAAATAATTCACGCCCGTAATTAACGAAAGAATAGCGCACCGTGTAAAATATCTCTTTGTTGATCACAAAATACAGCACGTGACACGTGTTTAGTTTGGTTTGATTGTTTTACGTCATATTCACATATGTGGTCATTTAGGACATGCTAGGTTTTAGTGTTGGAGGAAAACCGGACTTCCTGGAGAAACGTCAACGACCTACGGCCAGTACCTGATACACCTTTAACTACCCGCGTAGTCCTCGAACCTGTAACGTAGAGGTGGAGGGCTAATGGGTGCAGAATGAAACACCTAGTCCTTACACTGTAACCACTTGGCCAACCCGGCATGCATATACCCAGTTTATTTTAGTGATTGTTGGCTGGTTGATTGTTTTTACGTCCTATTAACAACAAGGGTCATTTGAGGACGGCCTCCCGGTGTATGCCATGTGTGTGTGCGTGAGTCGAGAGCGTGTGTATGTGGAAGGCATTGGTATGTTCGTGTAAGCCATCTTGCGATAGTCTGGATCTTTTGCCGATAAAAAGTGCTACCAAACTGATGTATACTGACGAAGGCCCCCAGCAGAACACCCCACCCGGTCACATTATACTGACAACAGGCGAACCAGTCGTTCCACTCCCATAATACTGAACGACAAGCAGGGAGTAGTAACTACCATTGTTAGAGACTCTGGTATGTCTCGGCCTGAGGACAGAACCCATAGCCTTCCTAACATGGGGCGAACGCTCAATTAAAGGCCAAAAATGAGGCTGTGTCAATGAAGACATTAGGGAGGAGAAAGTTCTTTAGAAAGAATGGGAAAGATAAGATCCCAAGTTTAGTCGCCTTCTACGATAATGCAATGAAGCAGCAGGTACAATCGTTACGCCCTTCCTGCAAGGGCCATATTTTAGTGATCGGGATGTAGTATCCCGCCCCGAGTTCCGGTTTCACTGGTCCTATCATTCGTTCCTGTTACGTACATGCAGTCTTAATCTTTCATCAGAAGACGATGCTGTTTAAATTATCTAGACTATTGGAACTTCTAATTGTGACGTCACAACTAGGACAGCTTCCTGGCGTCACATACTTCCTGTGACATCATGACGTCACCCGAAATAAGGTTTAGGTCAAAATGTGGACAAATTAGTGTTTTTCAAACATTTACAGCACATCCGAAATCTTGATTATGTGGTAAACAACGAGTGACGTGAAATAGAGAGGAATGCAGCGTTGCCTCAATGCGATTACATTCCTTTAGTTATAATTTTAAACTGAGTCTTTCGTTCCCTCTTTCCCCTTCTACTCAATCTGATTAAAATGATATCTTTATGTGCGCGCCATTCCGTAAACTTCTCTCTGCTGTGTTAAGATCTGAGAAAATCCCATAGGGGGGTCATGTCCCGATGAACTTTTGCATTAGCCAATCAAATTACTACTGCCAAAATCCTGACAGTGAAATTTGAGGCGACAAATCTTGCAAAATCGCATTTGTCCGTTTAGTCATTTCGTCACCAAAAAGTTCATTTGGATAAATGTGACGAAATGGCTTGCTGCAAGAAGACAGGTATTTTAGTGTTAAGTAAAGAGGCGACAAAGGTCATATGAACGTCACGTGACCTCTTATGAGATGATGTCTGATCCTTGTAAAACGCATTGAGAACAAGGATCTGTATTTTAATCAGATTCCCCCCTACTCTTCCCCACTCCTATTTTCTGTTCTCTCTTTCCCATCCGACATCCGAGTATATACGTAATTATATAACAACCTATCACAGTCCCATGGGACATAACCTGCATTTATCATGAATTTATGTCGGTTATGTTTTGAAGCGGTCGAGCTTTAGTCTTTTACATGTACTTTAACGGATCACATTATATGATTACATGTTATATTTGATTTTTAACACGGAAACTCTGTGTAACAATTAAGTAATGCAATAACACTGACGTATGGTGGTGTCGGCTGAGGATGGGAGACTCAAGTCTACAGTGTCGGCTTTGGTGGGAGACTCAAGTCTACGGTGTCGGCTGGGGGTGGGAGACTCAAGTCTACAGTGTCGGCTGAGGATGGGAGACTCAAGTCTACAGTGTCGGCTGGGGGTGGGAGACTCGAGTTTACAGTGTCGGCTGGGGATGGGAGACTCAAGTCTACAGTGTCGGCTGGGGTTGGGAAACTCAAGTGTACAGTGTCGGCTGGGGGTGGGAGACTCAAGTCTACGGTGTCGGCTGGGGGTGGGAGACTCAAGTCTACAGTGTCGGCTTGGGTGGGAGACTCAAGTCTACAGTGTCGGCTGGGGGTGGGAGACTCAAGTCTACGGTGTCGGCTTGGGTGGGAGACTCAAGTCTACAGTGTCGGGTGGGGGTGGGAGACTCAAGTCTACGGTGTCGGCTGGGGGTGGGAGACTCGAGTTTACAGTGTCGGCTGGGGGTGGGAGACTCAAGTCTACAGTGTCGGCTGGGGTGGGAGACTCAAGTCTACAGTGTCGGCTGGGGGTGGGAGACTCAAGTCTACAGTGTCGGCTGGGGATGGGAGACTCAATTCTACAGTGTCGGCTGGGGGTGGGAGACTCAAGTCTACAGTGTCGGCTGGGGGTGGGAGACTCAAGTCTACAGTGTCGGCTGGGGGGGGGGGACTCAAGTCTACAGTGTCGGCTGGGGGTGGGAGATTCAAGTTTACAGTGTCGGCTGGGGGTGGGAGACTCAAGTCTACAGTGTCGGCTGGGGGTGGGAGACTCTAGTCTACAGTGTCGGCTAGGGGTGGGAGACTCAAGTCTACAGTGTCGGCTGGAGGTGGGAGACTCAAGTCTAAAGTGTCGGCTGGGGGTGGGAGACTCAAGTCTAAAGTGTCGGCTGGGGGTGGGAGACTCAAGTCTAAAGTGTCGGCTTGGGGTGGGAGACTCAAGTCTAAAGTGTCGGCTGGGGTGGGAGACTCAAGTCTACAGTGTCGGCTGGGGTGGGAGACTCAAGTCTACAGTGTCGGCTGGAGGTGGGAGACTCAAGTCTAAAGTGTCGGCTGGGGGTGGGAGACTCAAGTCTACAGTATATGACATTACAGGACATAAAGCGTACCTCATTCAAAGTGTAATCAACATATACAATATTGTGTCCTAAGTGTTTATAATATGGCGCCGTCAGAAGTCTAGACCGTCAGTAAACGAATGTTTCTGTAATTGGATGCATCGTAGTTTTCGGTCGACCTAATGAAACGTCCGAGACTGGCCTAGGACCGGACACTATAAATACATAATATAATATAATGTTTCTACAATTGACATGTGGTTGATATGTTGTAAACTTAAGAAAATATTCCACATTTTTTTTTTCATCCAGTTTGTATTTGTTTTTTTTATTCTATGTACTTGTACTAGGTTAGCATTCATTGTTGTAATCTGTGTGAACTTTAAATAGGCTGCGATTTTAAGTTTTAAACCATGAATTTAAACCCATGTTGACCGGACTCATCAACACATGTTTGACAGAGCACAGCTTATTACTACAACCAACTTGACGTATAAAGTGTCCACTTTACAGCCGATGTACTAAAAGGGTCTCGCCTTTAATGTCCACTACGTGGTCATGTCCGGTCAACTGTGATGTCGCGACGTGTTCACGTTGTCAACGGCAACCGCAAACGGAAAACTGCAATGTCGGAATGATCTATATATAGGTACCGTATATAATGCAGTCTACTAGGAAAAAAGAAAAGATACATGTATATCGTATTATATGTTTTGGAAAAGGGTTGGGCATATCTAATTGTAATAAGAAGTTCTTTTTTGATAGTATTTACATTTCGACAATTTTTTATCATGTATAATAAATTAAGTATATATTTACCAAGGTATCTATCGTCGAGATATAAGTCACTATGGAAGATAACTATGTGGCTTTGTTGTCGAGATATTGCTCACGTGGTTGTTTTGAAGGCGGCATTATGTTTTAATCATTTGTTTTGGGCTACAAAGATGGGTGTAGGTACTACATGTGTGTATATATAGATAGCAAACTAAAGCTATCATTATTTTTTCTGAAATTCTCCTTCCTCATTCACATACTGTAAAAAGGGTGATTCTCTCCACGACGTCAAGGCGATAGTTACGTTAATGGAATCTTCTCTAAAACTCTGGCGACACGTCCAAGTACCTGTCGGTGATGGCCGAGGACCGAGACAAATGCTCTTTAATGACATTTCGTGAGGTGGCTGTAATGAACAATTATCACGTGGTTTGAATTTCGATATTTTGTCGAATGAATTTTTATTTTGAGATCACGACCTTTTGGTGTTACATAATTTCAATGTTGTCTCTGTGACTATGGTTTTGCACGTGTAAGTTAACACTTTAAACGTATGAACCTTCATAATATATTCATGGATTCGATAAAATGATGTACATTAAATGTTACTTACACTAACTCGATACCTAAGGCATATTAAATAAAATAAAACACCATACCTCTTTCATTTTCAATAAATGAGTTTGAAATATGGCCCTCGAAACAAATTTCAAATAGTTTAATATGTACGTGTGTGATATTTTAGTTTCCAAAAACTGAAGAAGTAGAGGGGTATAGATGAAATTGTTAGGAGACTGCTCAGAGGACATTGTATTGGGACATCTTTTAAAGTATGAACAATACGTGAAATGTACATGTTATTTCCCCTAAAACCACAGTTGACCTCTCTCATTGTAAAGGTTGGAACAGTCAAATATAAAAGTTGAGGGGAGATTGAGTTCAACAAAATCACTTCCTTATTCACACTGTTGACTGGACGCTGAGTAACAGCTTGTAACTTAAATGTGATTCTGTAATTCCATGCATTCAGGAAATAAGAAGGGCGTATGGTCCCACCGTCTTTAGTCATTGGACTTAATAATAGGACATGTGACTTTGAGACAAGTAAAACGAATAAATCCTCGTGACCTAAGTTAGTCTATCATAAGACCTTTCGTCAGTCAGCGCGATGTGTCAATAGGTCACCGCAAGTAATAGGGGTAGGGATGGTTGTCTGACGGCCTGTTTGATTGATTAATTATATCTGAATGATGTACATCATTGTCACGAGGCGTTATGGCGGGAATTTCGTTATAGAAGTGGTTAAAGGCTGTTTCACTCGGGTATCCATTCGGAACCCCTCGTTCGACATCATGACGAGGGCGAAATACTTTGGACGGGATTCAGACTGCGCGGGAGTAGGAGGGTTTCCGGCTTCGTCTTCAGCGGAGAGAATGCTTGCTATGTAAATCTAAGTGTTTATAAGTGTGAACGTTAAGTATATATCTGTCTCTTCCTTAACACCTTGTATCAACCTCAAGTACTTTCTTCTCAAGGACCAAGTATAGCCGGCATTGTGTATAAAATGTTTACGAGTTGATAATTATAATAGGAACAAAGATTTATATTATGGTTCCAAGAATATAGATAATCTTCCTTGTGGGAGAACTGACACCCCAGGGCTGTGTTGGCTAATATTTGGAAGACACTTTGTCGCCGTGTCTCCTTGTCACGTAGCGTGGATCTGACGCCAATTTTAAAGTGCTACCTCGCAGAAATACCAGGTCAGATTTAAAGAATTATTGATGTTTAACGGTATGGGGCCACGTTGGGCAAATCGTTAAGGTGTCCTGGCATCCTACAGTTTGTATAACTTCACCTCCTGGCCGCGTGTTCGAGGCCTTCGTGAGGCAGTCATTAGAGACTGGCCGTTAGATGGTGTTGTTTCCCAGGAAACTTTCTGCAACTAAAACCTGTTACGTCCTGAAATGAGTCTAAAGCTGATTAAAAAGGAAGTAAAACCCACGGATAAACGGCGCATTTACAATAATTTATGGTCGCGTAGCGCCCAGTGTTTATTAGGAGTATTAGGGTAGGATGTTCTTTTCACAAAATGAGGAATAGAACCTCGTACGTTTTGAAAATATTACGGCCAAGCTTAGGACTTCTAAAAGATCAATAGATACCAGAGAGATCTTGGCGCCAATCATTGGTGTTTTTTCATTAATTCTTAGAAAGATGGATTGTTTCCCTTATTATTGGGAACTTCATTTACATGTATGTATTTAATCTTAGTTCTATTCTATCCCCTTTCATTTATGTATTTTATCTTAGTGCTATGATGTTTCTTGTTAAAATTAATAGTAGATGAAAGAAGGTGTATGTAAAATGTTTTACAGGAAATAGCTTTTCAAGACCGTCTTAATACAGTATATCAGATGTTGAGCGTTTTACGTCAAGATTATCAACAATAAGTTTCGTATCTAAACTTGCCGCGTTTTCAATGGGACCGAAAATTATTTGACATGCGGGACTGTCGCGTTTTGTCGTGTAGGACTTGTGGCGGGTTGTCGCGTTCTTTCGCGTAAGAATTGTGGCGGGACTGTCGCGTTCTGTCGCGTAGGAATTGTGGCGGGATTGTCGAGCTGTATCTTATCTGTGAGTGTGACAAGGGAAAAATGCTTTACACTTTTTCTGTCGGACACACACACAGACAACATACGATCAATATCGCTACAATGTCCAGGTTCAGACTATAAGCTGACCTCCACCTTCCTTACTATCAACCTGTTACGCCATATCCAAGGCTGTGATTGATTAGCCTGTACGTTCGTGACAACACACTTTACCGGTACAGTTTTATATTTCTTATTTACGTATCACATAACCAAATAGATTTAACTGTCAATGTTGCACTTTCGTGGAATAAACTATCAATAGAAGCCCGCATCTTTTGATATCGCCCGCTGTCAAACATGTCCGCCCACATTCATGTCTAATGTCGTTTTGGGAATGTTCTTTTATATTTCGCACTAAAATGAATGGCAAATAATAAAACTGGAAACACAAGTTATAAAAGTCAGGCCAAGGTACAGATAGGAGCATTCGTATAGTTGATGTTTGCTGTGTGGTGTTGTCATCCGCCTGTCAGTAACTAAGGAGACAGAACTATATACCCTTTCCTGTATCCCCTACTTCCATTGTGTAGTATGGCATAAACAAATGCCATCCAGTTACGCTGTTTTGATTGAGGTACGTACGACAGGGGAGATAATTAAGTGTACGTAGATAAAATCACATGTTTGTAATATCAATGATCCGTATGCACAATGTCCGTACAGTGTATTAAAATGTCCATGTCTTACAGGCCATGGTGAGCGACATAATTTAAAGTTTTAGGTGAACAATATAACTGGCTCTCTAAAACAAGTAGGCGGCCTTGAAACGCCGTGTCATGTTTATACATACAAGTTTTATGTTCATATTTCGGGTTGTAAAATTACTGCAGACGTGCCAGTAAATATTGGGAACAAGTGTTCGTATTATTTTTTATTGCTCTTAAATCAATGTCTATTTGTTTTTGCATTTTGTATTGTCGTTAGAGAGCGTGCTAGGTTTAGGTGGTGAAGGAAAACCGGAGCGCCTGGAGAAAAAACAACACCGTCCTGCCCCCACCCCAACCCCGCAGGCTTGAAAAAGGCGACCTATTGATGGTGATCAGGTGACCGTTAACAGACACCAATCGGTCAACGCGCTCCCTGGCAACCATACATATAAGAGATAGGGAGGAGGGAATTTTGATCGAACTGCTTCAATGCTTCCATACATCAACCCGAGATCGCGACTTATATAAATTGTGCGTGATTTCGCAGGACTACATAACTCGATATCTTGGGGTTACGCTTACCTACGCTCTCCACACCCTTGATATGTGTCATAGCTCCATACCTCAAATCTTGTCACGACCTGTTCCAGTGGTGTAGATAGCGTAACCACTGCTGGATATCGGGGATGGATGTGATATTTTTAAATTTCACCTTGTGTTTCTCTGGCGCAGTCATGCATGAATCATTTATGTTCATTATAAGCGTTTAACAGCTCATACTTGTCCACACAATATTATCATTACACGGGTTATAAGTGAGTTTATCGATAGTAAAATGTTTACATCATAGGGAAACAAGTTAACATCAGATAAAAATGATTGCAGGGCAAATAGTTGCTGGTTAGAATATATATATATAATTATACCAAGCGGGAATTACACTGTAGTTATACTGGGACAGTGGAGCAGATATATCACAGAGGTGCGTCGTTGCCCTTGAGAGTTATCGGACTTCCTTCGAACATTTCCGGTACTCATCATTTCTAAGTGTACACGTTTAAGAGAGGTAAATTATGCTATGGCTAAGTGGGCAAAGTTTTTCCTCATAACTTTATTAACGACGATGACGTAGTGAGACTAGAATGTCAAACTTTTCGAACGTTTTGCTTGTTTCGAATCTCCAACATATGAGAGTTTCAATTCCAACCTTAATTTTTTCCGACATGGTTTTCGTGCCCATTTAAAAGATTGGAGGGTAGTATATAAGTATATACCAGACGTGTCTGCATAAACATGATAACTTAACATAACCAAGTCAATTAGTTCTCACACACTATTAGACCCACAATATTTCGTTTGACTTGTATGCATACAGAAGAAATAAACTGAAATTTGAGATGTGGAACGTTAATCGTCAAAAAATAATAGAATCCGACAATATCATAAAAGAATGGTGTATTGAAAAGTGAATAAAAAGGAGTTTTTAATGAATATATACATTATAACTGGCCGAGTGGTAAAGGTGTCCCGACATTCTTCCACTAGCCCTCCGCCTCTGGGTTAAGTTTTCGAAACCCAGTTGTCAGGTACTGACTGTAGGTCGGTAGATTTCTCCGGGTACTGCGGCTTGCCTCCACCTCCAAAACCTGGCACTTCCTTAAATGACCCTGGCTGTTAAAACTGAAACATGGTTTATACCAGCTAAGTTAAAAAGTCAATATACACGTAACACAGAAAGGAAACTACTGGGATACTGAGTGGTTCCTGCTACTCATGCATTCCTATCTCTTCATTTCAATGTAGATTATAATTATAACTCGTTCCAATAAATATCAAAGATCATTGACTGGACACTTTGATGTTTTCCTCTGTGTATCAATCGCGTAACCTGGCACACACTCATGTTAATTCTGGTCTCGCGTCTATCTGTTACGTACAAAAATAACCCCTATAATTGTATTCCAGCTCACGGGCTTTGTCAGTACTTAAGATAATGTGTTCGTACCTATATAGCTCAAAGAAGGTTGTGAGAAGCACCAATATGAAAGTACGAAAATATCACTAAGCATGTAATGTCAGCTCTTGGTTGTATCGTTCGAAACTTACTTTACAATAGGGATACTTGTAACAACAAAACCACTTATGACGTAGAAATTATTAACATACCAACCTTAGTAGTATCATTATATTCTATATAATTACTGCTGGGTGTTGGGTGGGGGGGGGGGGGGGAGAAATAATTTTCCCGATTAGCGCGTGATGGGGACTTTTAATGCACAAAACAAATTGTCAAATACTGCAAGAGATTTTAAGATCAATGTTGATTTCAACAATGTACTTTTGTGAACTAATTATTGTAATGGCATATGTAAAATGCATATTGGGAGAAGGCGTTGATAAGTTGTGAAAACTTGTGCCTAATCCCGTCAACTTTTGGCAATGAATATTATGTTTAAACAAATGCACAAAGTAATGGGAAAATGAGCACATAACATTTCGTATCAAGTGATGGACCAAGAAAAATGTGTTTTTCCCTTATCCATATCTTGTCCATTTTCTTATAAAGTAGTTATGCATTTCCCATAGTCTCGATTTAGGTGTTATCATTGAGAGCTCCCAGCTCAATATAGTTAAAACACTTTTTGTTATATTCCAGTTGGATTTATTTCAAATCTTATTCAGGTTACCATTGAAGTGGAGTCTAGGCCCGAAAAGGGACCGACTTCCTGTTGGTATTAAACATAAGCGTTAAAAAAACTGACGATTCATTTAATCACAAAAAAAATCTTGTTTAAAAATTGAATTTGATAGGAGGTGAAATTTATCTGTCTCTGATGCTTCGCCAGCAATTTGTTTGGAAATAACTCCCAACAAACGATGTAAATAATGTTTAAGTAGATGCGAGGTGACGTTTGGTGTGCCGAATGGACACTTAGTTACGCACCGGAATGCCTTGCCTACCGGGGACAGTGACAGTACATTAAAGAACAGAAGGTAACCAGTGTCGAACCTACCTACGGGCGAAGGTGACTCACAATTTAACGTAGAAAACATGAATATTCATAAGCAATTAAGCCAACTATGTTCACCATTGTTTTTTATGACTGATGCTTAAAACACGAGAGTAAAAGGATGTACAGGAATCAGTAGAAAGTTTGTTCTTAACCTTGACAGGACATGGATTAAAATAACTGAGTAGATTTTGTTTAGTTTTAGCTAGTACCTTTGCCGGATATCATCATGCAGATAATTGTTCTTTCTTTATAATTGTATACATCTGTTTCATATTTGTTTTTTGATTAAGTAATAAAATATAATTCGACTTTATTTTGTTTACAACAGTACACCTACATGTATATTAATAAAGATTGAAAGGCATTGTTTAACTGAAAGGCCAGCCGTTACATCAATATTGCATGAAGCCCTGGCTAAATATGGATAAAACACCCGAACTTTCATACTACTGTGAAAGTTTTAAAAAATGACTTTCAATCCACATATTAACCTTATTTTACTATACATAGAACAATTGCTTCATTCCATCTATATTTTCCTATTAATTAGTTTATTGCTTTCGTTTGTATATGCGTCGCTTTTTAAATGAAATTGGCGGAAAAGCCAAGTTTGAATACAATTTTCGCCAGTGGTAATGTTAAGTCATTTGAGCGTTTGACGTAGATGTGTTCTCTGTGTTATTCGAAACGGAGCTAAAAGACTCTCATTGAACAAGCTTGATCTATGACGTCAAAAGTAAACCACGTGCTACGTCTCGAGAATCATTGCTTTCATACTTTTATTTTCCACCCGACCACCTGTTAGACATAATAGACCTGTTTCTACCACAGTAATATTAAGTCGGCAGTGGCAGGGTTGTTTTTCGGAGTGAACAGCGGACTATTTGTGCAAAAACAAATCATCTCGTATAAGTTCCCGCCAAGTTGAGACGACGTCAACAATCGATTACGACGTCAACAATCCGCACGTGGCATTGAACCACGTGGTTTCCGGTCAAAGTCCAACTTCTCGACCAATCAAAAGTGCGGAAGTCATATTCCACAAGTGGTATATAACATATATTTATCCAACAGTCAGCACGTTTATACAACGCTCTGAGAGTGGAATAACGTAGAGTATAGTGGTAAAATCTCGCTACGTTCGGTGATTTTGGTATTAGATATTTCTCGCTACGTTCGGTAATTTTGGTGTTGAAAATTTCTCGCTTAGTTCGCTAATTTTGGTGTTAGATATTTCTCACTTAAATCGGTAATTTTGGTGTTAGATATTTCTCGCTTAGTTCAGTAATTTTGGTGTTAAATATTTCTCGCTTAGTTCAGTAATTTTGGTCGTAAATATTTCTCGCTTAGTTCGGTGATTTTGGTGTTAGATATTTCTCACTTAGTCCAGTAATTTTGGTGTTAGATATTTCACGCTTAATTCAGCAATTTTGGTGTTAGATATTTTTCGCTTAATTCAGTAATTTTGGTGTTAGATATATCTCGCCTAATTCAGTAATTTTGGTGTTAGATATTTCTCGCTTAGTTCAGTAATTTTGGTTTTAGATATTTCTCGCTTAGTTTGGTGATTTTGGTGTTAGATATTTCTCACTTAGTTCAGTAATTTTAGTGCGAAATATTCCTCGCTACGTCGGTTATTTTAGTTTTAAATATATCTTGCTTAGTTCGGTAATTTTGGTGTGAGGTATTTCTCGTTATGTACGTTAATTTGATTTTAGTTATTTTGCACTGCATTCTGTATTTTTGAAGCATTTAGTTGATTTTTTTATCTGTCAGTTGCTCATTTGTAAATCACGTTTCTGTTTGTCACTTGGAAGCTGGTTCATGTCCATCAAACGCTGTCTATAATCTGTTTCTCTGCCATTTTCAGACATCTGGAGTTGTCGCAGATAAATTTTATTATCAGTGTAAGATGTCTGATTGTCTGTCCCTCCTTTATCTCCACTGTAGTATATATAATACATTGAGTATATACGTCCATTATCTATATACGATGCTCCCAGTGTACGGTAACAAATCGATCTTGCGTAAAGTTGTGGCGATTTTGTTGTGGAGCGTTTGCGGTGCTATGTGTGAAAACTAAAGTAACCACGTAACATCACTTGAGTGGAACCCTGTACAGTTATAGGAAAGAATAAGCGTGCTTTGTCCAGTGACGTGATTGTTGGAGGAGTCCAATGGGAGTCCCGGTAGGGTCGTTGGTAGGTTCTTTGTTGTCGTCTATCTAAGACTAAGAGACAAGTCCAAAATACAACAAGAATGTATCTGTTGGTGTGACTACTGTTGAGCCACTAAATTGGGTTTTCCTATTTTCTACAAAGGGGACATTGGACACCAAAAGCGATATGTTGCACCAATTGCTACACTTTCATGGAAAGAAAATTTACACCGAGAAACGGATCCAATGGTAAATATCTTAAGAGGTGTTTAGTTTGGTTCGATTGTTGTTATGTCCTATTAACAGATATGGTTATTTAAGAAGGGCCTACAGGTGTATGCGATATGTGTGTGTGTGTACAGAGCGTCTGTATTTTGGAGGCTGTGGTATGTCTGTGTAAGCCATCTTGATAGTCCGGATCTTTTGCCGATTTAAAGTGCTGCCACAAAAGTATACTGCCGAAGGCCCTCACAAAACACACCCAATGGTCACATTATACTGATAACGAATGAACCAGTCGTGCCCCTCCTGTAACGGTGAGCGTCAAGCAGGGAGTAGTAACTTCCGATGTTGGAGACATTGGTATGATATCTCGGCGAGGGGCCAGAATCCATAGCCTTCCTCACAGGGGCTAACTCTCAACTAAAGGCCAAAAGAGAAAGATATTATCGAACGAATTAAAAGGAAAAGATCCCCAATTTAGGCGCCTCTTACGATGATGCAATGTCGGCAGCAGGTACAATTCTTACGTTCTACCAGCAGGTGGGAGACATCATTAAGTCGTAAACAAATGTTTTAGGCCAATACTCCCTCATTCCTACAACCCACTCAATTTACGGCAATATGAGCCACGTCATACATTTATGTAAGTTTCGTTAAAATACAACAAGGACTTTAAAACGTTCATCATAAATCATAATTTGTATTCAAAGAGTTGATGAAGATAACAAAATAACATTTTAGTATAGCTTTGGTGATGAGATGTCAGTTTTATCTATTTATTTCTTTAGTGCCTCAACTGTAATGGCACTATCGTACTTATAAATTACCTTAACTGTTAGTATTAAAGGTAGTAAAAAAAGGTACATGTATATCAAGACAAACCAAAGTGATGCCAGCAATCAGCTAGAAAATAAATAAGAGAATACTGAAGCGTTCACAAAAGCATAATCCAAACTCAAAATCGATTAAACCAGAAGAGTTCCGGAAGAGTAAGCGTCTTTTGCTTCATCGACGACACCCGCCATAAAAATCTTTGTCACAACCAAGTAAACAGAAGTGTAGATATAATTATTTTCATTTCAGCAGAAGGCATGTGTATTGTCAAATCGATTTGCGAAAAATTATAAAGAGCAAAAAAATAAAGATTGTTATGAGGTATTCCTCATCATTAAGCGATAATTGGGATTGATCTATACACGAGAGTCGACGAGAGAGATGGTTGTTGACACGGTCGTGTCATAACGTTACCATTCCTCGTGATATAATAATGTCCACGATCCACTTTACAGCTCTGATGTCATAGTCGGGTAGTCCTGACCTGTTTGTGTATGTATTGCTCCGCTTACACCGTTTTCTTCTTTTCTATGACTGTTGAATTCCACATGACTCCAGCACCAGGAGTTAGTTACGGTTCGGGGCGCTAGGAAGACCATAATCTAAATACGTGTTCCTGTTAGAAATGATATCTCTTCAAGGGGAAGAGTGTAATTACAACCAGATGGTACAAAACTAAATAAGAGAATACCGAAGTGTAAACAAAATCATAATTCGAACTCAAAACCAGGGGCAAAATATGAACAAAGGAAAGATTTGCGTGGAGATAGTTGTAAAAGTACTAGAGAACGTCTTCTGCTTCATCGACGACACCCGCCATGTAAATCTTTGTCACATCCAAGTAAACATCAAGTTCTCAAAATGAGAACCGACTGACATTGTCAATCACAACAAGTAAGCACACTAATGAGCATACTCAAAAACGTCCATCTTCATGTCACTCAATGAGACAAAGATTGCAACCTTAAAACTTGCCCATAGTTCTGATCAGCCTGCATCTCTCGAATCCTTGTGTTGTTAGATAGTTTGTCAGCTGGCATCGATCACGAAATTCACGATATTTAGAGCAAGCCCTAGAATAAACTTGCCCATAGTTCTGATCAGCCTGCATCTCTCGAATCCTTGTGTTGTTAGATAGTTTGTCAGCTGGCATCGATCACGAAATTCACGATATTTAGAGCAAGCCCTAGAATATCGAATCAACCGCGATATGTAAACACCATAGGTTGGAGAAGCAGGGGCGTTGCTTTCAAGAAATAGAAAGTTCACGATCGGAAAATTGAGATGTCAGCCTGCGTACCAACTGGTACGTCTTACAGGTAAATGGTCCTGTTGCAATCTGATTAAAACACAGATCCTTGTTCTCACTCCATTTTACAAGGATCTGACATAATCCCATAAGAGGTCACGTCCAGATGACCTTTGTCGCCTCTTTACTTAACACTAAAATATTTTTCCAACGACCTGTCATCTTGCAGCAAGCCATTATTCCGCACGAACTTTTTGGTGACGAAATGACTAAACGGAAAAATGTGTTTATGCAAGCTTTGTCGCCTCAAAATTTCACTGTCAAGATTCTGCCAGTAGTAATTTGATTGGCTAATGCGAAAGGTCATCTGGACATGACCCTCTATTGGGTTATCTCAGATCTTAACGCATCAGAGAGAAGTTTACGTAACGGCGCGGAGATCAAGATATGATTTTAATCAGATTGGTCCTGTTGGAACTGAGACCACTTTAAGGAAAAGGTATCCTCGATATCCAGAGGTCACAATCACCTTCACTCTCTACACCCCTGGAATATGTAATGGTAAATTGAAGGCACGCTCAGGTAAACAAATCAGATAAATCGCGTGCTTGCCCTTGAAGATAACAAAGAAGACGCAACCGATTTCAAAAGCCTGTCAATTGTTACCGTTGTACATAATAGTGTCGAACCAATCAGCTTGCCTCCTCAAATAGGTGGCGCACACAGAGCCCTCAGGTTTGCCATGACATATTCCTGGGGTATAGAGAGCGTAGGTGAGCCTAACCCCTGGATATCGAGAAAGGGAAAAGATTTTATAACTGCAATCAAACTGTCCTGTAGGCGTACACCTTGTCAGGCTGTGTTTGCACATTGTGCAGACGTCTCCCGACCAGCACGTTCGCTTTGAAAAGAACATGTTTCTAAGTAAAGTTTGATTTTACAAGGAAAATAAATTATACACCCGGTGTGAGTTAAACTGATAAGATTGTGTCCAGGTTTATCTCGATATACGTCTGGCAGCTATCCAAATCATACTGTTCAATACTACATTTATAATCAATGACTTTCGAGTCCCCTATCTCAAATAGCAGTTACACTGGGCCAGTACTCTCCGGAACTAAGTGGTGGTCAGAACTCGAGACGAACGACCCTCTGACCGGTCACATGGTTTGACAAATGGTGGATTCTGTCTGTTGGTAACGTAAGTGCCAAACATCTCGGAAGATGTTTTATAGAATTTTTTTAGCTGAAGTTAAGAGCTTGTCCACTAGTTCCAGGGAGATGTAAAATTACCAATAATCTGTCACTACGGAATTTCTAAACCTGGTGTTATGTGCTTATTAAGGAGTTGTCTCCCTTACTTATATTCAAAATTACACCATGTAGAGAACACCTTTTATAATCGTAAAAAAAAAATATTCAACAAGTCGCATCTACATCCAGATAGAACATTTCTTCAATGTCATGGTAACAAGGCCAACATGTACCAAAGGTCTCAATATTACAATCGAGGTACATGTAGCATGACCCCTTATGATAACTTGACATGCCGATGATCGCATTTTTTAAATGTAAGTAAAGAGAGTCGGTAAGGCCGAGACTCTTTATATTAAACAGTGGTACTGTATTGTGGGTGGACAGTGGACACGGGTAATTGGCGTGTACCTACATTGTACAGGATTGCCGTTTCTATGTCAAATGCTATCTAATAAGTTTCGACGAGCTTTTTTGAGATTTATCAACCAGTTACTATGGTAACCTCATAGCTCAAAGGTAAACATGAACCTGTGAATGTTTATTGTTTGTTTATGTAATAAGGATTTTAGAGTAATTTTACACATTTGAAAAATTTCCACTGTGTTAAAATTACCATTAAAAACGTACTTTATATCCAAAACTAGCTGTAACAAATCCCCAGGTCCCCAATTTGTTGTTCCTCTTCGGACATCGAAGATCGCCTCGCTCCACAAAAGTGTATGTCTGTGTCAGTAGGGTGAACGTTTTATGTTTGTAGGGGAGGTTATTGACAAAACTTAAAAACATATTTTACCTCCTCTCAGTCTTGGATGTAATCCTAGCCTTGTTACTGCCCCACAGAGGAGTCGACAGCAGCTGTTTTGTTACGTCTGTTTCACGTCTAATTACTGGGATGTGATATCTACTACAACAAAGCGATACAAACGACTTCATTTATTCCCTCGACTTAAAATCCATTTAGCAATAATTTGATTTGAAATTGAATAAAAGATTTGATGGGTATAGATAACTCAGGTTTTCTATCGATTTCATGACGCGGCGCGGCAGACACTACCGGGGATATCTCCGATTGTTGTGTTTTTGAGGAGAGTTCCGTTGGATAAAATAAATAAGAGAATACCGAAGCGTTAATAATATCATAATCCAAACTCAAAATCGATTAAACTAGGGGTAAGATATGAACAAAGGAAATATTTACATGGACACCCTTGTAAAAGTACAAGAGAATGAGACCAGGTGTTCCGGAAGAGTAAGCGTCTTCTGCTTCATTGACGACACCCGCCATGTAAATCTTTGTTACATCCAAGTAAACATCAAGTTCTCAAAATGGGAACCGAGTATCATTGTCAATCACAAGTATACACACTTATGAACATACTCAAAAACGTCCATCATCATATCACTTAAAGATACAAAATATTTAATCGTTCCTGTGATGCCACATAATAATTCTAGTGATGTCATTTAATCATTCTTGTGATGTCATTTAATCGTTCTAGTGATGTCACTTAATTGTTCTAGTGATGTCACTTAATCTTTCGAGTGATGTCACTTAATCTTTCTAGTGATGTCACTTAATCTTTCTAGTGATGTCACTTAATCTTTCTAGTGATGTCACTTAATCGTTCTAGTGATGTCACCTAATTGTTCTAGTGATGTCATTTAATCATTCTTGTGATGTCATTTAATCGTTCTAGTGATGTCACTTAATTGTTCTAGTGATGTCACTTAATCTTTCGAGTGATGTCACTTAATCTTTCTAGTGATGTCACTTAATCTTTCTAGTGATGTCATTTAATCGTTCTAGTAATGTCACTTAATCTTTCTAGTGATGTCACTTAATCATTCTAGTGATGTCACTTAATCGTTCTAGTGATGTCACTTAATCCTTCTAGTGATGTCCCTTAATCTTTCTAGTGATGTCACTTAATCTTTCTTGTGATGTCACTTAATCCTTCTAGTGATGTCACTTAATCTTTCTAGTGATGTCACTTAATTGTTCTAGTGATGTCATTTAATCGCTCTAGTGATGTCACTTAATCTTTCTAGTGATGTCACTTAATCTTTCTAGTAATGTCATTTAATCGTTCTAGTAATGTCACTTAATCTTTCTTGTGATGTCACTTAATCGTTCTATTGATGTCATTTAATCGTTCTATTGATGTCATTTAATCGTTCTAGTAATGTCACTTAATTGTTCTAGTGATGTCATTTAATTGTTCTAGTGATGTCACTTAATTGTTCTAGTGATGTCATTTAATCGTTCTAGTAATGTCACTTAATTGTTCTAGTGATGTCATTTAATTGTTCTAGTGATGTCACTTAATCGTTCTAGTAATGTCACTTAATTGTTCTAGTGATGTCATTTAATTGTTCTAGTGATGTCACTTAATCGTTCTAGTGATGTAACTTAATTGTTCTAGTGATGTCACTTAATTGTTCTAGTGATGTCATTTAATTGTTCTAGTGATGTCACTTAATCGTTCTAGTGATGTCATTTAATCGTTCTAGTGATGTCTCTTTATCGTTCTAGCGATGTCAATTAATTTTTAGTGATGTCACTTAATCGTTGACGCTATACCATTTTTCTATTTGGCATATTATGATTAATCTTGTATGATTGCATTATGACCGTTAATTTGGCAAAGTCAAAAGTCAAATTATTATATATAGTAGTGGGAGGAGATATATTCGAGAGAGATGGAGTTGCTTTACGTCCGTTTTACTACTGCGAAGATCGAAGACAAATAGGAAAATGAATTTGATGGTTTTTTTACGTCCTATTTATTAACAGTTAGGGCCATTTAAGGACGGCTTCCCGGGCCCGGTGTATGCGATGTGTTTGGTAGGCTGTGCTATGTTTGTGTACAATATAGGCCTTCTTGCGATAGTCCGGGTTCAAAGTGTTACCACACTGAAGTATACTGCTGAAGGCCCCCAGCAGAACACCCCACCCGGTCACATTATATTGACAAAGGACGAACCAGTCGTTCCACTCCAATAATGCTGAACGTCAAGCAGAGAGTAGTAACTACCATTGTTAGAGACTCTAGTATATCTCGGCCTGGGGACAGACCCCATAGTCTTCCTCAGAGGGGCGAGCGCTCAACAAAAGACCGAAAGTGAGGTAGTGGCAAGGGGACATACACCGGGAAGGAGAAAGTTATTGAGGAAGAGGAGAAAAGATAACGTCCTAAATTTAGTCGCCTCTTACAATTATGCTATAAGGGGCAGCAGGTACATTTCTTACACCTCACCTACAGGGAAAATAAGTAGAATGGAACAAGTATGTAATGAAGGAATAATAAGAAAGTGGGGTCTAACTTCCATATGTACACACACACCCATCCCCGCAGGTTTGTGATCAGAAACACCCGCCAGACCGGAAGTAGTTTATTGTCATCACCATATTAAATATACATATTGATAGAATTGAGAAACAGCAACTCGCGCCAATAAGAGATAGCTTGATGATGTAAACGACGACGTTCTAGTGGTATTCAAGATTCTTCCTGTCTGTGATGGTGTTGTGCTAACTCTTGTTTTTGAAAACATAATATTGCTACCAATGTTACAGAAACATGTTACAAAGCGCATTAAGTGATAATTCGTATTGAAGAACATTTACAAGAGATTACAAACACATCTCGACAGATCATCTGTATATCTTTTGGTAAATTATGTCAATGTCATGTGACGAAAGTTGTCAAGAGAAATGTACTACTCATTGTCTCCTATCTAAAATACAATTGATTGTAATTGATTATTAGAACCTTTCAGTTTTCCTAAGCAACATGTCACGTGATTGTTCTTTTAGGGATGGGAAATAAATACTGAGTGATAAAAAGTTGTAGAATCCGTATCTGGTCCGGATTAGGAAATTCTAGTATGGGTTTTAAATTAGATGGCGAACGTCTGCGACATAATCCTGATTCACGACCTCAGTCGTGTACTCTCCTCCGGAGCCGGTAATATTTGGTTCTAAAATTAGAGGGTAGGTAATCAGGCAGAACCAGCCGTATCATCTATTTCTCATCCGGTAAAGTACAACAGGTCACTGTTCACGACAGTTTTCAGAAAATCTAATTTGTGTATATAATTATGTACGACAATATTATGTAACTCCTTCCGGTATCAGATATTTCCTTCGTGTCGTGTAATCTGTCGGGAGTGTAGGATTTGTCCAATTTGATCTGCTTAACTTTTTGTTGTCTCCAAATTTTACTAAATGTTAGTTATACTCAACACTAACTTTATTGAACTGTATCATTGACGTTTGGCCATAGTAATCTATCGTCTTATACGTCATACAATATTGATATGTCATGAGGACTTCGTAAAGAAACAAAAGCTCTTGTAACAGACACAGGCCCATGTGGCCGGGAGAATAACCATTTATATAGCGATAACATGAATAATTATAAAAACATATAAAAACAAAAGTCACACATTTTCTTTTTATTTTATTAATTTTTCTAAAACTATAATGAAAACAATAGCCAAAGTTCAGCTTGATACGTCAAGCGGGAAATTATAAATCTCACTTTGCAATTACAAAAGTATTCAGTTTTGCGACCAATGGCCTTCTTCCAGAGAAATGAAAACACACTTTATTTCTAAGTTAACCAAGGGTTTTGTTATAGATAAATTTTTCACAAAATAAATTCGGCTGGTAGCTAATCTACGGTACAATGTATGGACAGTAATCGTATAAATCTTGTAGATCTCTGAAACCATTCTATCCGACTCGAATCCAATACTAAATAACGCGAAGATTTACAGTGATGTAGCCCAGCACTCCTGTGTATATCAGACGAAGCCGAACACTCATTAAGGAGTGAGGTGGCTGGCAATTCCTCATATTCAAATTTTAGAATATCCCAGACAATTGTGAATACGGCTTCCTAACTCGAGACCAGAGTACATGCTTCAGGCTTGATTCCTGATTATGTCGCAGACGCTTCGCTGTTTAATTTGAAAACGATGATGTAGAGTTGCCTAATCCGGTCCGATGGTTGGTTATGGGATTTGTTTACAATCAGGTCTTCCGGGTATTGATTTCCGGCCCCCGATAATTTAGCGTGTCTATGACACAACGATTGGACGAATACCTACAGGGCACACCATAAACATGAAGTACAACTCTTGTCGAGGAAGGGGATTGATCCTCAATGATTATTATAAGCCATAGGATAAACAAGCGTGTCTAATATATAGTGGTACATTGTAAGATAGACACGTCTCTATACTTAGCAACTACAATGATATATCAATAATAACCCATCAAACGAGTACATAGAAAACAAACATTTCAATGGTGTGCGACAGGACAGGGAGTGATTTTCTTCCAAAAGAGCTCGAATTTGGCGACTCCTACTTGACAGTTCACACTACCGATAGAGCTAAAGAAATAAAACTTGTCTTTTGTGAAAGATAGTAAGAAGGAAATAAAGAAATTCGAAAGTTTAAGGGGCAGCATGTCAAATTGGGTATTTTGAAGGACCTCGTCGTAGAACTCTCGACGTTGCAGGGGGTCTCGATTTGTTTACCAAGAGACTTCTCCGACTAGGTAGATGCAGGAGATGATGGAGGGGGAGGGGGCATATGTTGACTCAAACGAGCAGGCCATTGAATACATGCGGGAGCCCGCGTTAAAACGTAAACATTTCTAACCGTCACAATTCATTACCGAATCTTCACTCGTTGCCCTCATGCTTGTCACTTTAAATAACACCTTCATACCTTTTTATATCTCACTTAAATGTGTCATTGCCTATTTGCTTTATCTGTATTGGTACCTTCGGAGAAGGTCATCGCCAAGCGGGACCCATTTGTACCTCTACCTCGGCTATTGTCACATTTGTAACTTAGCTTAATGATGTCATGTAAAGGCCGGCTGGCTACCCCGGGAGAAGGTTTTCGCCAATCGAGTACCCATGGGTACTGCTACCTAAGTTATTGTTAACTTATCTAATGTCGTGTAAAGGCCGACTGGTATACACCATAAAGGCCAAACCAAGACATGTCTGTTGTTTAATAAAGACAAACTTTGTGCGGCAGGTACACCATAATCGTTGAAATTCCTTAGCTTCGCGATAGTCATCAGTACTTTAGTGATGTCATACTATTTAATGTTACGTTGCAGCAAATTATCTCTGATAATTGATTTTTTTTGGCATACTGTATCATCAATACAATTAAAAGGTGCAGCATATATGTGCTTTACGTCATCTCTAAAACGTCAGCTGTTTTTGTTTTTTACCGTTTTTACGACTTGCATATATAGGCATTTATTGTAAACTTATGACTTGTTCATAGTAGTGGATTAGAGTGAAGACATATCCGACAGTATTCTGTGTAAAGTACGTGTAAGTTAGTGTGTTACAGGGCTGCCCTGCAGGTAGGGCGTGAAAATTGTCTCTGCTGTCCTCGTTGCATGTTCGAAGAAGGCGACTAAACTTTTCCATTCTTTCTAAACAACTTTCTCCTCAATCGACAAGTGTTTGAAGGAGAGAGTGATGTCGGGAATTAAGTACGCGTGTTTGAGGGAGAGAGTGATGTCGGGAATTAAGTACGCGTGTTTGAGGGAGAGAGTGATGTCGGAAATTAAGTACGCGTGTTTGAGGGAGAGAGTGATGTCGGGAATTAAGTACGCGTGTTTGAGGGAGAGAGTGATGTCGGGAATTCAGTACGCGTGTTTGAGGGAGAGGGTGATGTCGGGAATTAAGTACGCGTGTTTGAGAGAGCGAGAGTGATGTCGGAAATTAAGTACGCGTGTTTGAGGGAGAGAGAGAGAGAGAGTGATGTCGGAAATTAAGTACGCGTGTTTGAGGGAGAGAGTGATGTCGGGAATTAAGTACGCGTGTTTGAGGGAGAGAGTGATGTCGGGAATTAAGTACGCGTGTTTGAGGGAGAGGGTGATGTCGGGAATTAAGTACGCGTGTTTGAGAGAGAGAGAGTGATGTCTGGAATTAAGTACGTGTGTTTGAGGTAGAGAGTCATGTCGGGAATTAAGTACGCGTGTTTGAGGTAGAGAGTCATGTCGGGAATTAAGTACGCGTGTTTGAGGTAGAGAGTGATGTTGGGATTTTTTCTACAAGTCGATACCTTGTACAGAAAACGTAATGACAGCCATTCAATAAGCGGTGCCGTCTTGAAGACCCGTGTCAGATGAAGCAGATGTCGGGCGTATTACAAGTTACTTAAACGGAAATGGATTATCTTTAATTATTTAAATGTTCAGAGCGCTATAAGGCCGTTTTGGAGAAGATACACACTTTTAAGTTTGTAATCGTACAGTGCGCTTTCGTGTCGTTATGTTAAATCTTAATTTGAAAATTACTGCCGCTATCTTAGAGATGTTAGCACGGAATTATAATACTCATTTTCCAGTAATTATTTCCAATGATCAACTTAAGTCTAATCGAAATTGCGTCTATTTCAGTTGTCATGACGACCTGAAATTCTCCATAACGACCAGCTCTCGGCTCATACTGTACATTGCCTCACAGTAACAGGCATACACATATGCACTTGTGTGTACTTTTGATTTTTGATTGATATACATATGTACATATTACATGATTGTATTTTAATCTTTATTACAAAGATTAAGCAAGACCAGAGAAATTTAAGGAAAACATCGTACTATCTATGTTTGACAGTATTGATAAGCGCTGATCCGTCTCTCCACATGGAGATTGTTCGAAGTCTCGATCCTGACGTAGGGACTAAATCTAATTTCAGTATGGAATTCAACACGGAATACATTTCTGAAACCACTTTCTCGACACTAGTTGGAGGTCAAAGTCCAACGTTGGAAAGACAATTACAGAATACCTACGTCATATTTTGGCAGTTCCTCCTTAGTTTAAAGAATACCAGTCATTTCGATATATTTCCCTGTCTCTTTATATGTTTTGGCCGGTAGGGATTTCCATAGGGTAAAACAAAATATAAATATTTTTTAAATTTTTTACTTGTCTTTCATTTTTAATTTACATTTGTATAAAGATATCACATTTTTGATCAAACGGATATTAGGACAAGATGATTTGTTTTAAAAACTACCTGTCAATATCAAATAATGCTTCCCAACAAAGCGCACCCCTTGTAAGACCCGAGTCACCACCAAGACGCCCTTTCATAGGACCTGAGTCGTCAAGTGCGCCTTTTCATAAGATCCGAGTCATCAAGTGCGCCTTTTTATAGGACCTGAGTCATCACCAAGTACGCCCTTTTATAAGACCCGAGATATCAAGTGCACCTTTTCATAAGACCCGAGTCACCACCAAATGCGCCCTTTCATAGGACCTGAGTCACCACCAAGTGCGCCCTTTCATAAGACCCGAGTCACCACCAAGTGCGCCCTTTCATAAGACCTGAGTCACCACCAAGTGCACCTTTTCATAAGACCTGAGTCTCCACCAAGTACGCCCTTTCATAAGACCTGAGTCACCACCAAGTGCGCCCTTTCATAAGACCCGAGTCACCACCAAATACGCCCTTTCATAAGACCTGAGTCACCACCAAGTGCGCCCTTTCATAAGACCCGAGTCACCACCAAGTACGCCCTTTCATAAGACCCGAGTCACCACCAAGTGCACCCTTTCATAAGACCTGAGTCACCACAAAGTACGCCCTTTCATAAGACCTGAGTCACCACCAAGAGCGCCCTTTCATACATCTCTGTAATATGCCACAGGAATATTCCTGACATCAATCTCAAGAGACAAGCTGAAGGTCAAATCATCTTTAAAGGTCACAGTTACAAAATCAATAGAGTTGATGAAGCTCGTTAACGCTTTCCTCACTTGTGCTTCCATCCGAGTAGTTTTTTCATGAAACTACATACATGTGTTTCTGAGCACCATAGAAAGCACTGCTTTTATAGACGACAACTCCTATCATTATCACATAATGATTGAGTAAGTAAGGACACCATTCTATCAACTGACTAACTGAACGATGCCGGCGGGGAACTGGGAACTAATTGCGGTACTCCTACTTTCTTCGGTTGCCCTCAATATATACCGTTAAAGTTTTGAGTAGGAAGAGTCATTGTTTATGATATTGTATTTGTTTAATATTATCAATAGTGTGTTATAATCCAAATCACTACTATCGTGGATATTTAAATATCCATGTATATAACGAAATTATCATATTATCAGTCTAGAAAGAACGAAGAAGACTTTTGTCCGTTCACCAGTTGTAAAAAAAATGTATTTCTACATCAAAAGTTGGGAAACGTAACTGATACATAATTGCCTTATTTAAGTCGGTATCTCATTCTGTTTTATTTCGTACGGTTTTGAACTAGAGTTATCTCCCTTCCCTATTGTATGCGACAAACTTTCATGTATTCATTACTGAGTAGCATTGCTACACTTCATAATCGTATCAGATTCATATGGCAGATATGAACGCCTTTTCCATTTGTTGACTTCAGCACATTACCGGCCCTCTTCTATACTAAATGGGCGTGTATTGATAAAACAACTATTTTTTTTTAATTTTAAATTTATTTTTAAAATAATCATATTGTGAACAGCAGTCGACCGAAAGTAGTGCCCCAATACTCGCGTGATGGAGTTACTTCCCTTTGAGGATATATCGTGATTATTTCAGATTATCTGGTCTAAAACAAAACTATGATTACATTTTGATGTTTTGGACGTGTCAGTTATAACCTTGTCATTGCTGACTAGAGTTACAAACTTTTGCTTTGGATTGTATTTCGGTAAAAATATACATGTCCCCTTATTTGGCTGACAACTTGTACGGCTGTGAGAAGTTTGTAATAAGGAGCGATATTTTGTGGGCGCCAGTCTCTTCTCCTATTGATCTGACGATGGCTAAACCGAAATGGAAAATTGGTTAAGTCACGAGAGACATGGCTTAAGCGGAAATGGGAAAAGGCAGGAAATATTAGCGTCCTTTTCTTTTCTTTTTTTTTTCGGTTTCAAACCAACTTTAATCCATTTTCAGGCTACAATTTCTTTCCATCATCTACAATCTCAGATTGTTTTTATTGAAAAGGACTTCAAACTCTCCGTGATCACTTACCAAGGTTAAAAAAGAGAACGACTTGATAAATATGGACAACTTCAAACTGTCCGTGATCACTTACCAAGGGTAAAAAGAGAACGACTTGATAAATATGGACTTCAAACTTTCTATGATCACTTACCAAGGTAAAAAAGAGAACGACTTGATAAATATGGACTTGAAACTTTCCGTGATCACTTACCAAGGTAAAAAAGAGAACGACTTGATAAATGTGGACAACTTCAAACTGTCCGTGATCACTTACCAAGGGTAAAAAGGGAACGACTTGATAAATATGGACTTGAAACTTTCCGTGATCACTTACCAAGGTAAAAAGGAGAACGACTTAATAAATGTGGACTTGAAACTTTCCATGATCACTTACCAAAGTAAAAAAGAGAACGACTTGATAAATATGGACTTGAAACTTTCCATGATCACTTACCAAGGTAAAAAAGAGAACGACTTGATAAATGTGGACAACTTCAAACTGTCCGTGATCACTTACCAAGGGTAAAAAGGGAACGACTTGATAAATATGGACTTGAAACTTTCTATGATCACTTACCAAGGGTAAAAAAGAGAACGACTTGATAAATGTGGACAACTTCAAACTGTCCGTGATCACTTACCAAGGGTAAAAAGAGAACGACTTGATAAATGTGGACTTGAAACTTTCTATGATCACTTACCAAGGGTAAAAAAGAGAACGACTTGATAAATATGGACTTGAAACTTTCCGTGATCACTTACCAAGGTAAAAAAGAGAACGACTTGATAAATGTGGACTTGAAACTTTCCATGATCACTTACCAAGGTAAAAAAGAGAACGACTTGATAAATATGGACTTGAAACTTTCCATGATCACTTACAAAGGGTAGGAAGGGAACGACTTGATAAAAGCTGCATAAACAATTCTTTGTTTCATAAAAAATGCTGAAATGAGAGATACAGGTTGATCAGAACTAAGGGCAAGTTTTATGGTCGCCATCTTTGTGTCATTGAGATATATTCTGTATCTTTGAGTGATATGGTGATGGACGTTTTTGAGTATGCTCATTAGTGTAATAACTTGTTGTGATTGACAATGATACTCGGTTCTCATTTTGAGAACCTGATGTTTACTTGGATATGACAAAGATTTACACGGCAGGTGTCGTCGATGAACCAAAAGACGCTTACTCTTCCGGAACACTTGGTCTTATTCTCTTGTACTTTTAGAAGGGTCTCAATGTAATTTCTTTCTTTGTTCCTATTTTGCCCCTGGTTTAATCGATTAGGATTTTGTTAACGCTTCGGTATTCTCTGCTTTGTTTTTACACCCTCGCAGTTGCTGATAGGCTATACAATATGTTTTATCTTTCATTTGCATTAGAGGCATTAAAGTTCGCAGCTGCCTGAAGAAGGGTCATAATCTGGAATAAAAAGGACGAAGCCGAACTATGTTATATACTGATAAAGCATATTATGTTTAAAACAAATATGCACATTTTGTTAGGTTGGAAATATCCCAGAAGCGATTTACATAAAGGGCGGTATCTCCCTTCAGAATGGTCCAAATCTGAAATTTAAATGACGGTTGTGCGTAATATACTGATCATTAAAGTGAAGTTCATCAAAATCTGTCCATTAGTGTAGATAGCGATATCCGGACAAGTTACATTGTAACTATATAAAGGTTCATAACTCCGTTCAAATTTTTGAAACCTGATATTAAAATAACGATACACAACCACATAATGTATTTATCATTCAATCATTGAAGTTTCCTTGAGATCTGCCTTTTAGTAAAGGAGGAGATATCCAAAAACAGAACTGCGGACGACAGACAGACAGTGTAATGTTCCACTCTACCCCTTGTTGTGGGGATAAAAAAAGGTTGCACATATAAATGACCTTGACATACTTTCAGGGTCACAAGTGTCAAACATGTTTTAATAGTTAAACATGTTTTTTCATTCCACTTTAATTCTAAAGTGAGATTGATACCAGGTTAGCGATGCAGGCCTATTCGGCCTCTTGTTTTATCTAGAACCTTCTAGATAAGGAAAGCAAGGTAAATGATCAGATGGTACTAACCCATGGCGAAGGAATAGTTAGAAAAAAACTTAATCTTCTGCATTCGTCATTCAAACATTGAAACTACACGTAGCATTGCCTTTAGTACTCGGCCTCTGTCCTATCAGCCCCTGAGTAATAGGCTTTGGGGGATAATCGCTTCGGGTTTTTTGGTAATTTACGTTCTCTGGCACATCAATAGCCATCCTTGAGCTCAATTTATTTAGTATTTCATTACCGAAGAAAATTGATTGTTGCTGAATATGTCCGACCGTTACGAACACTGATCTTTATCGACTAGTTTGGCCTTCGGTTTATCGGCTAGACGCATTTTTTATATAAAGGGTATTACTTTCTGGTGTAGTGATGTGTGTTACCTAGAAACAGTGGCAACTAACGGCGCTGCCAGGTCAGGAGCATTTTAGGAAATAGTGCTTATGAATAAAATTGTAGGCAGGTTTTGGTCACCAAGCGCCTAAAAGATTGGGTAAGTCTTTCCGTATATTGCGTGACAATGCCGTCATCAGATGAGTGGATATTTGAATTCGAGTCTTTCATGTAATTTAGGATCAGAACTCGAACATTTTAACACCAGAGGGGATTTCGAAGAACTCAATTCTACAAGTTTATGGTAGTACAGAAAGAAAAGTGTGTTCTGACCCTGACCTGACACTGGCTTGAACCTGACCCTGACACTGACCCTGATCTGACCCTGACTGACCTGACCATGACCTGACCTGTCCTCTTACCTGGCCCTAACCCCTTAACTGACCTGTACCCTGACCTGATCCTGATGTGACCCTGACCCTGACCTGACACGACTTGTCCCCTGACCTGACCCTAACCCTGATCCTGACCTGATTCTGATGTGACCCTGACCGTGACCTGACCCCTGACTTGACCCTGACCCCTGACCTCTTAACCCATCTTAACCGACCTTCGTTTCTGCCTTGTTTCGGAGACGTGTTTGGACATGACAGGAAATATTAACAAGACTCTTAAAATACACCTGTACAATGTTACCAACTCAATTAAAAAACAAATATCATTGCATGCATAAACTAAGAGAGTATCTATTTTGTGAAGAAGTTTCGTTTCTTTAGCAAAATAAAGGGTTTATATTATGTTATATAAATGTAATACATTACTTACATGAAGCAAGTATGTGATGTCTCCTGATATCAATGTCTATATCATTACACAGGTACTGGTCTGTAAATCATATATTGATGTTTCCGTTATGTAGTACAGAAATTACATATGTTGACAATTACATTATTCATTTCATTATGTATTGACATTATTGAAAATGACGTTTTTAAGACATAGTAAAGCACATGTAGCGCACTCGTCTATCCCCAGACATCCGGGTTCGACTGACTGGAAGTGAACAGATATTGGCTGATTTACTTACACGGCCTCGCCCGTCATCACCCAAAAAGGCTGATTAATACAAATTGAAAAAAAATGTTTGTTTTGTAATTGCTGTTGAACGAACACCACACAGTTTTTTCCAGTTTACTGTAACCGTGAAGATCTTTAGCGGTTATGATATTTTAACGATTTTGGCATTGAAAGAATTCCTCTAATTTATGGTTCTAGTTCCAGTTTGTGTATCTCGTTTCCCTCAACAATAAATATGAGGGCATTGATTAACCTTTGCGCCTATTTGACTTAAGTCAGTTATGCGCTACAGTTTGAGTGCGCCTTAAAACTGACAAATCAAGCTCAAAAGTTTCATTGTATCTCATTGAGATAAAAAAAATATACGGCAAGTAAACGTCTGCCATTCCTAAGTAACCTCTTAGAGGGTATTTCATAAACTTTCTGTAATTTTTTATTTGCCGTATTTTTTCTAATTATCAACAAAAAAGCTTTTTAACTTGCATTGTCAGCTAAAATAAGTACATTATCTTTGACCACATCAGATAATACGATTGGGTTTTAGTTCCCCTAGGTGCCCTATACGAGTTTTATTTTGCTTCCCTTTGGTGTTTGTTTTGTTCTATGTTTGCTGAAATGAGTTTTATTTTTGTATGTACGTCAGCACGTTTTTGGTGTTTTGTGATATAGATAAGTTATCATTCTGTGTTTATGTTCCAGAGTCCCCCCGCGGAGAGTGTGGAGACTGACCGGATGTATTGGAAGCACTAGGGCGTGGATTAACCATATCACTGTAAGATTTTATCTTTTTCTTCTAAATATAGAATGAAGCTGTATCGTTATATTATTTCTGTGATAAGAATTCGGACATACGTGAATCTAGGGGAGGGGGTGGTACGTGGGTTGGGGTGAGGGTTCGGCGTGTCAGGGTGTCCGTATGATGCTAGCCCGATTGTGTGCCAATTTTATCCATCAAACCACAGTTGTTTGAGTTTCTGTCAGTAAAAAAGGTACATAATAAATGAATATACGGAGCCGCCCATTTTAGAATACCATTCCATTCTGTAATGGGTGGCTCCGTATAAGTATTATACAATTATAGCCTTTCGATGAGGTTGATACATGGTTTTATCAACCTGAGAAGAAATATCAACCGAGGACGAAGTTCGAGATCGAAATATCAATTGATATTTTTTTTTAATTTAAATTCAGACTACAAGAGAATGTTCTATTTAACGACATTTAATCAAATTCTCAAACAATATTATAAAAATACAATGTCCTTGTAGTATATGTGTATGGTAATATTACTTATTGACTAAAACTCAACAGTGATCAAACATACTTGTAACAAAACCAGTGAATCGATTCTGAGTTTGTTAAATAATACCTGACTGGATCAGTTTAAATAATATACAAATATCACCGATAGAAACATATTTATGTTCTCCTTCGTTCCTTATACGTACATAAATTATTTCATTTCTTAACATTTTAATTGAAATAAGAACACAAGACTGAAATTCTTTTCATTCTATAATTAGCATCAGTGATTGTTACAGTGCATTGGTAATAGTTAAATAATACCTGACATGATCAATTTAAATGATATACAAATCTCACCGATAGAAACATGTATAGGTAATTACTATCAATAGAATGAAATTTATTCACTTTTGTAAGCTGTAACAATGTCTCATATCTTGTGCGTTTCCGTCGATCCCCTGCCATGGTAGCTATCTTCCTCGGAATTTCAGGGGATATCGCTATCGTGATGTGTGGCGATGTTTTACGGGGCTAGTGATATCCCTCGTGCTCTGTGGTTATTTATATACATCAACAGGTATAGCAAATCAGATCATATACAAAAATCTCCGGCATTAATCGCTTTCTCTCACCACTGTTGTACACACAATGCAGGGTGCGATGTGTAACCTGTGAAGTGGAATGTGCATAGATTTCCCGTCACTCTCTGTAAACGTTAATGCAGTAAATTCGACAATACGTCGTGTGCGCCGAACACAATGTTGTCTACTGGGAAATGTGCTGCACAATTAGATAAGAAACTTTGAGATTCTGCTGATCATACAAGTTAACCGTGTAAAAATATCCTTATAAATAATGTTACAGAAACCAGATTTATTTCTAATCAACATGAGAGACAATTTGTACCGCTTCTGGTAATAATTCTACGCAGTTTAATGTTCAAATGAATTCCTGTTCTCGGCAAGTAACGATGTCTACCATTTCCCCTGGAGGACAGTTTCAATATTGACGAAATCAGCGAGGAAGCGGATTGCTTACCGAGTTATAGATGATGATGCAAAGTTGTATAACGCTTCGCACGACTATAAACATGCAATGTGCGAAATTCGATTCGCAATTTATCCACGTCATGCCAAATAGAATTTACCACGAAATTGATTTGTGAATTTAACATCACCTTTTTACTGAAAAGTTATACAAGGTTGTTTGTATACAGTAGAGCTCGGTACCACAAAATCAAAAGTGTCACGGTATGGCACGGTATTCAGGCAAATATTGCGGTACGTGCCACGGTATACCACCTTGATTAAATGTTTGAGCTGGCTAAAGGTCTTTGGCTGTTTGGCTTTGTTCAGAAGCCAATCAACAAGGGGCCTGTCATAAGTTTCTCTTTGTGTTATCCTCTAATACTAGGAATGAGATTCATCAGTTTGGTATGAATGATATATACTGATATTGTTTTTTTGTACACAAACAGGAATTGAAAACTTAATTTGCGAGCTTTCGAAAACGTCTGTTTCCTTTGTCAAGCAAAGAGTACAATAGCCGAGTGTCGGTGTTCTGGCCGCTGAAATCAGCTCACTACCCAAAATAGGGCGAGTTAGAGAAGTCAGCTGTCAAAAACGTAGACAGATGCAATAACATTGTCACTGAAAAGGAAGACGTAGAAAAAGAAAAGCAGCATATCAGACAAGCCCTGAAAACATATGGGTACCCAGAATGGTCGATGAAGAAAGTTGAAAAACAAATTGAAGACAAAAGCAAGATAAACGTCACCAAGAAAAAGAAAGGTAACACCAACGAGAGAAAACCCAATGACATGGTCACTATACCATATTATAAGGGGAGGGTCGGAAGCAATTTCAAGAGTGCTCCGCAAACATCACATCAGCACACTTATGAGACCGCACAACACCATCAAACAACTCCTAGTACATCCGAAGGATAAAGTGCAGAAGGAGGACAAGACTGGAATGGTTTACCAAATTCCATGTAACAGCTGCAACCACACATACATAGGTGAAACTGGTCGGAAATTTGGAACGCGTCTGAAAGAACATCAAAAAGACGTGGAAGACATGGAACAGCAAGTCGTCACCAGAAATACTAGAAAACCATCAGAAAAACAATATAACAAATCCGCTATCACAGACCATGCCAACATACACAACCATATCATTGACTGGAACAACTCCAAAGTGTTGGAAAGGGAGGAAAACTGGAGAATGAGGAAAATAAAAGAATCTATATGGATTAGGAAGGAAGGGGAAACAATGAACAGAGACGAGGGGGGACACCAGTTGAGTCATTTTTATGACCCTATTTTAACATCCAATAAGGGGCGGAATAGGTAAACATCTTACCCGTCTATCTGTCTACCTGTAGTACTAGAGTACATTTGGACGAAATGTCGCGCTACGTTTTTGACAGCTGACTTCTCCAACTCGTCCTATTTTCGGTAGTGAGGTGATTTCAGCGGTCAGAACACCGACACTCGGCTATTGTACTATTTGCTTGACAAAGGAAACAGACGTTTTCGAAAGCTCGCAAATTCAGTTTTCAATTCCTGTTTGTGTACAAAAAAACAATCTCAGTATATATCCTCTAATACTGTTTGAGTGAAGCTATGTCTGTCCTAGTTGATCAGCAAACTTGTAGGAAATTAGAATTAAACCATATTGGAATATTCCAATTGATCGATGTAACAAAATAGTTAATTGATAACTTGAGTTAAAGTCCCCAATTTAATGTCTTATCGTCATAGATTTTATACCCCTTTAATGTTAAAGATTCATACTACATGAACGATACAGGTCATTGGGTCCTGTTGTTTTGTAAATATTAGATCAAATTACCGAAATCAGAAGAAACAGTTTGACTCTGACGATGCAATTAAGATGGGAGTTTATTGTGCGGGAAATAAATTCTCTCCGCCATAACTCCTTCTCAACATCCTACGTACTGGCAGCTCTACTGGCATTCTAAATACAAAAGGGAATTAATTTTAATTCTGGTGTCATTAAAATTCATTTTGTACTGTAAATGAAGATTTATTGATATTGAAGTCATTATCATGTTTGAATTATTTGATGTTTTGACAAAAGTCTTTGAGTTGTAATTCCAAAACCAGTTCAGATAATTTTAAGCATCGTCCATGTGGTGCTACATTGATCCCCTAGAGTACAGACAATGCAACGATATCATCATTTCATCCACGGTAAACTTGCTTACAGTGTAAATAGATTAGGTTTAATAATCATTTATTTATGCTAAAAACATCAACGAATTACAATAACTATACAAAGAGGTTATTGTGTAAAGAAAAATAATGTCACATTCTCATAATTACACTTTATATAAAAGTGGCCGCTATCTACACCTTTGGCCAATTTCACTATATATATACACCAGTGGTCACTCTCTCTATACATATACACCAGTTGTCACTCTCTATATATACATATACACCAGTGGTCACTCTCTATATACATATACACCAGTGGTCACTCTCTATATACATATACACCAGTGGTCACTCTCAATATACATATACACCAGTGGTCACACTCTATATACATATACACCAGGGGTCACTCTCTATAAACATATACACCAGTGGTCACTCTCTATATACATATACACCAGTGGTCACTCTCTATATACATATACACCAGGGGTCACTCTCTATATACATGTACACCAGTGGTCACTCTCTATATACATATACACCAGTTGTCACTCTCTATATACATATACACCAGGGGTCACTCTCTATATACATATACACCAGTGGTCACTCTCTCTATATACAAATACATCAGTGGTCACTCTCTATATACATATACACCAGTGGTCACCCTCTATATACATATACACCAGTGGTCACTCTCTATATACAAATACACCAGTGGTCACTCTCTATATATACAAATACATCAGTGGTCACTCTCTCTATATACAAATACATCAGTGGTCACTCTCTATATACATATACACCAGTGGTCACCCTCTATATACATATACACCAGTGGTCACTCTCTATATACATATACACCAGTGGTCACTCTCTATATACATATACACCAATGACCACTCTCTATATACATATACACCAGTGGTCACTCTCTATATACATATACACCAATGACCACTCTCTATATACATATACACCAGTGGTCACTCTCTATATACATATACACCAGTGGTCACCCTCTATATACATATACACCAGTGGTCACTCTCTATATACATATACACCAGTGGTCACTTTATATATACATATACACCAGTGGTCACTCTCTATATACATATACACCAGTGGTCACTTTATATATACATATACACCAGTGGTCACTTTATATACATATACACCAGTTGTCACTCTCTATATACATATACACCAGTTGTCACTCTCTCTATACATATACACCAGTTGTCACTCTCTATATACATATACACCATTGGTCACTCTCTATATACATATACACCATTGGTCACTCTCTATATACATATACACCAGTGGTCACTCTCTATATACATATACACCAGTTGTCACTCTCTATATACATATACACCATTGGTCACTCTCTATATACATATACACCATTGGTCACTCTCTATATACATATACACCAGTTGTCACTCTCTATATACATATACACCATTGGTCACTCTCTATATACATATACACCATTGGTCACTCTCTATATACATATACACCAGTGTTCACTCTCTATATACATATACACCAGTGGTCACTCTCTATATACATATACACCAGTTGTCACTCTCTATATACATATACACCATTGGTCACTCTCTATATACATATACACCAGTAGTCACTCTCTATATACATATACACCAGTGGTCAGTCTTTATATATATATACACCAGTTGTCACTCTCTATACATATACACCAGTGGTCACTCTCTATTTACATATACACCAGTGGTCACTCTCTATATACATATACACCAGGGGTCACTCTCTATATACATATACACCAGCGGTCACTCTCTATACATATACACCAGTGGTCACTCTATATATATATATACACCAGTGGTCACTCTATATATATATATATATACACCAGTGGCCACTCTCTATATACATATACACCAGTGGTCACTCTCTATATACATATACACCAGTGGTCACTCTCTATATACATATACACCAGTGGTCACTCTCTCTATATATATACACCAGTGGTCACTCTCTATATACATATACACCAGTGGTCACTCTATATATATATATACACCAGTGGTCACTCTATATATATATATATACACCAGTGGCCACTCCCTATATACATAAACACCAGTTGTCACTCTCTCTATACATATACACCAGTGGTCACTCTCTATATACATATACACCAGTGGTCACTCTATATATATATATACACCAGTGGTCACTCTCTATATACATATACACCAGTGGTCACTCTCTATATACATATACACCATTGGTCACTCTCTATATACATATACACCAGTGGTCACTCCCTATATACATAAACACCAGTTGTCACTCTCTCTATACATATACACCAGTGGTCACTCTCTCTATACATATACACCAGTGGTCACTCTCTATATACATATACACCAGTGTTCACTCTCTATATACATATACAGCAGTGTCCACTCTATATATATATATACACCAGTGGTCACTCTCTATATACATTTACACCAGTGGTCACTCTCTATATACATATACACCAGTGGTCACTCTCTATATACATATACACCAGTGGTCACTCTCTCTATATACATATACACCAGTGTTCACTCTCTATATACATATACACCAGTGGTCACTCTATATATACATATACACCAGTGGTCACTCTCTATATACATTTACACCAGTGGTCACTCTCTATATACATATACACCAGTGGTCACTCTCTATATACATATACACCAGTGGTCACTCTCTATATATACATATACACCAGTGGTCACTCTCTATATACATATACACCAGTGGTCACCCTCTATATACATATACACCAGTGGTCACTCTCTATATACATATACACCAGTGGTCACTCTCTATATACATATACACCAGTGGTCACTCTCTATATACATATACACCAGTGGTCACCCTCTATATACATATACACCAGTGGTCACTCTCTATATACATATACACCAGTGGTCACTCTCTATATACATATACACCAGTGGTCACTCTCTATATACATATACACCAGTGGTCACTCTCTATATACATATACACCAGTGGTCACCCTCTATATACATATACACCAGTGTTCACTCTCTATATACATATACACCAGTGGTCACTCTATATATACATATACACCAGTGGTCACTCTCTATATACATTTACACCAGTGGTCACTCTCTATATACATATACACCAGTGGTCACTCTCTATATACATATACACCAGTGGTCACTCTCTATATATACATATACACCAGTGGTCACTCTCTATATACATATACACCAGTGGTCACCCTCTATATACATATACACCAGTGGTCACTCTCTATATACATATACACCAGTGGTCACTCTCTATATACATATACACCAGTGGTCACTCTCTATATACATATACACCAGTGGTCACCCTCTATATACATATACACCAGTGGTCACTCTCTATATACATATACACCAGTGGTCACTCTCTATATACATATACACCAGTGGTCACTCTCTATATACATATACACCAGTGGTCACTCTTTATATATATATACACCAGTTGTCACTCTCTATACATATACACCAGTGGTCACTCTCTATTTACATATACACCAGTGGTCACTCTCTATATACATATACACCAGGGGTCACTCTCTATATACATATACACCAGCGGTCACTCTCTATACATATACACCAGTGGTCACTCTATATATATATATACACCAGTGGTCACTCTATATATATATATATACACCAGTGGCCACTCTCTATATACATATACACCAGTGGTCACTCTCTATATACATATACACCAGTGGTCACTCTCTATATACATATACACCAGTGGTCACTCTCTCTATATATATACACCAGTGGTCACTCTCTATATACATATACACCAGTGGTCACTCTATATATATATATACACCAGTGGTCACTCTATATATATATATATACACCAGTGGCCACTCCCTATATACATAAACACCAGTTGTCACTCTCTCTATACATATACACCAGTGGTCACTCTCTATATACATATACACCAGTGGTCACTCTCTATATACATATACACCAGTGGTCACTTTCTATATACATATACACCAGTGGTCACTCTCTATATACATATACACCAGTGGTCACTCTCTATATACATATACACCAGTGGTCACTCTCTATATACATATACACCAGTGGTCACTCTCTATATACATATACACCAGTGGTCACTCTCTATATAAATATAAAGCAGTGTCTACTCTATATACATATACACCAATGACCGCTCTCTATATACATATACACCAGTGGTCACTCTCTATATACATATACACCAGTGGTCACTCTCTATATACATATACACCAGTGGTCACTCTCTATATACATATACAGCAGTGTCCACTCTATATACATATACACCAATGACCACTCTCTATATACATATACACCAGCGGCCACTCTCTAAATACATATACACCAGTGGTCACTCTCTATATATACGTATACACCGGTGGTCACTCTCTATATACATATACACCAGTGGTCACTCTCTATATACATATACACCAGTGGTCACTCTCTATATATACATATACACCAATGACCACTCTCTATATACATATACACCAATGACCACTCTCTATATACGTATACACCAGTGGTCACTCTCTATATACATATACACCAGTGGTCACTCTCTATATACATATACACCAGTGGTCACTCTCTATATACATATACACCAGTGGTCACTCCCTATATACATAAACACCAGTTGTCACTCTCTCTATACATATACACCAGTGGTCACTCTCTCTATACATATACACCAGTGGTCACTCTCTATATACATATACACCAGTGTTCACTCTCTATATACATATACAGCAGTGTCCACTCTATATATATATATACACCAGTGGTCACTCTCTATATACATTTACACCAGTGGTCACTCTCTTTATACATATACACCAGTGGTCACTCTCTATATACATATACAGCAGTGTCCACTCTATATATATATATACACCAGTGGTCACTCTCTATATACATTTACACCAGTGGTCACTCTCTATATACATATACACCAGTGGTCACTCTCTATATACATATACACCAGTGGTCACTCTCTCTATATACATATACACCAGTGTTCACTCTCTATATACATATACACCAGTGGTCACTCTATATATACATATACACCAGTGGTCACTCTCTATATACATTTACACCAGTGGTCACTCTCTATATACATATACACCATTGGTCACTCTCTATATACATATACACCAGTGGTCACTCTCTATATATACATATACACCAGTGGTCACTCTCTATATACATATACACCAGTGGTCACCCTCTATATACATATACACCAGTGGTCACTCTCTATATACATATACACCAGTGGTCACTCTCTATATACATATACACCAGTGGTCACTCTCTATATACATATACACCAGTGGTCACCCTCTATATACATATACACCAGTGGTCACTCTCTATATACATATACACCAGTGGTCACTCTCTATATACATATACACCAGTGGTCACTCTCTATATACATATACACCAGTGGTCACCCTCTATATACATATACACCAGTGTTCACTCTCTATATACATATACACCAGTGGTCACTCTATATATACATATACACCAGTGGTCACTCTCTATATACATTTACACCAGTGGTCACTCTCTATATACATATACACCAGTGGTCACTCTCTATATACATATACACCAGTGGTCACTCTCTATATATACATATACACCAGTGGTCACTCTCTATATACATATACACCAGTGGTCACCCTCTATATACATATACACCAGTGGTCACTCTCTATATACATATACACCAGTGGTCACTCTCTATATACATATACACCAGTGGTCACTCTCTATATACATATACACCAGTGGTCACCCTCTATATACATATACACCAGTGGTCACTCTCTATATACATATACACCAGTGGTCACTCTCTATATACATATACACCAGTGGTCACTCTCTATATACATATACACCAGTGGTCACTCTTTATATATATATACACCAGTTGTCACTCTCTATACATATACACCAGTGGTCACTCTCTATTTACATATACACCAGTGGTCACTCTCTATATACATATACACCAGGGGTCACTCTCTATATACATATACACCAGCGGTCACTCTCTATACATATACACCAGTGGTCACTCTATATATATATATACACCAGTGGTCACTCTATATATATATATATACACCAGTGGCCACTCTCTATATACATATACACCAGTGGTCACTCTCTATATACATATACACCAGTGGTCACTCTCTATATACATATACACCAGTGGTCACTCTCTCTATATATATACACCAGTGGTCACTCTCTATATACATATACACCAGTGGTCACTCTATATATATATATACACCAGTGGTCACTCTATATATATATATATACACCAGTGGCCACTCCCTATATACATAAACACCAGTTGTCACTCTCTCTATACATATACACCAGTGGTCACTCTCTATATACATATACACCAGTGGTCACTCTCTATATACATATACACCAGTGGTCACTTTCTATATACATATACACCAGTGGTCACTCTCTATATACATATACACCAGTGGTCACTCTCTATATACATATACACCAGTGGTCACTCTCTATATACATATACACCAGTGGTCACTCTCTATATACATATACACCAGTGGTCACTCTCTATATAAATATAAAGCAGTGTCTACTCTATATACATATACACCAATGACCGCTCTCTATATACATATACACCAGTGGTCACTCTCTATATAAATATAAAGCAGTGTCTACTCTATATACATATACACCAATGACCGCTCTCTATATACATATACACCAGTGGTCACTCTCTATATACATATACACCAGTGGTCACTCTCTATATACATATACACCAGTGGTCACCCTCTATATACATATACACCAGTGGTCACTCTCTATATACATATACACCAGTGGTCACTCTCTATATACATATACACCAGTGGTCACTCTCTATATACATATACACCAGTGGTCACTCTTTATATATATATACACCAGTTGTCACTCTCTATACATATACACCAGTGGTCACTCTCTATTTACATATACACCAGTGGTCACTCTCTATATACATATACACCAGGGGTCACTCTCTATATACATATACACCAGCGGTCACTCTCTATACATATACACCAGTGGTCACTCTATATATATATATACACCAGTGGTCACTCTATATATATATATATACACCAGTGGCCACTCTCTATATACATATACACCAGTGGTCACTCTCTATATACATATACACCAGTGGTCACTCTCTATATACATATACACCAGTGGTCACTCTCTATATACATATACAGCAGTGGTCACTCTCTATATACATATACACCAGTGGTCACCCTCTTTATATACATATACACCAGTGGTCACTCTCTATATACATATACACCAGTGGTCACTCTCTATATACATAAACACCAGTGGTCACTCTCTATATACATATACACCAGTGGTCACTCTCTCTATATACATATACACAAGTGGTCACTCTATATATACATATACACTAGTGGTCACTCTCTATATACATATACACCAGTGGTCACTCTCTATATACATATACACCAGTGGTCACTCTCTATATACATATACACCAGTGGTCACTCTCTCTATATACATATGCACAAGTGGTCACTCTATATATACATATACACTAGTGGTCACTCTCTATATACATATACACCAGTGGTCACTCTCTCTATATACATATACACCAGTGGTCACTCTCTATATACATATACACCAGTGGTCACCCTCTATACATATACACCAGTGGTCATTCTCTATATACATATACACCAGTGGTCACTCTCTATATACATATACACCAGTGGTCACTCTCTATATACATATACACCAGTGGTCACTCTCTATATACATTCTGTATACACCAGTGGTCACTCTCTATATACATATACACCAATGGTCACTCTCTATATACATATACACCAGTGGCCACTCTCTATATACATATACACCAGTGGCCACTCTCTATATACATATACACCAGTGGTCACTCTCTATATACATATACACCAGTGGTCAATCTCTCTATATACATATACACCAGTGGTCACTCTCTATATACATATACACCAGTGGTCACCCTCTATATACATATACACCAGTGGTCACTCTCTATATACATATACACCAGTGGTCACTCTCTCTATATACATATACACCAGTGGTCACTCTCTATATACATATACACCAGTGGTCACCCTCTATATACATATACACCAGTGGTCACTCTCTCTATATACATATACACCAGTTGTCACTCTCTATATACATATACACCAGTGGTCACCCTCTATATACATATACACCAGTGGTCACTCTCTCTATATACATATACACCAGTTGTCACTCTATTTACATATACACCAATGACCACTCTCTATATACATATACATCAGTGGTCACTTTATATACATATACACCAATGACCACTCTCTTTATACATATACACCAGTGGTCACTCTCTATATACATATACACCAGTGGTCACTCTCTATATACATATACACCAGTGGTCACTTTCTATATATACATATACACCAGTTGTCACTTTATATACATATACACCATTGGTCACTCTCTATATACATATACACCAGTGGTCACCCTCTATATATACATATACACCAGTGGTCACCCTCTATATATACATATACACCAGTGGTCACTCTCTATATACATATACACCAGTGGTCACTCTCTATATACATATACACCAGTGGTCACCCTCTTTATATACATATACACCAGTGGTCACTCTCCATATACATATACACCAGTGGTCACTCTCTATATACATATACACCAGTGGTCACTCTCTATATACATATACACCAGTGGTCACTCTCTATATACATATACACCAGTGGTCACTCTCTATATACATATACACCAGTGGTCACTCTCTATATATACGTATACACCAGTGGCCATTCTTTATATACTGTACAATAAAGGCTACTTATCCAGTGCGCAATCTGACGATTTGTCATTGAAACAAAGGTGTACACGGTGAGAAAATGAGTGTTGCATTGCGCCCAGTAATCAGACATGTTCCTTTGTACCATTGTTTTATCACTTTCACCTACAGCGTTTGATGGGAAGTCGTTTTTTTCACCAATTTAATCTAAAAGTGTTAAATCCTGGGAGAGAAAGAGATGCGATAAAAATCCTTTAACACGAGTACACTTCAAAGAACCCATACACGTGTAAATTTCACAATCGTTCTCCTAAAATACTTGCAGTGAGCAGGAAGTACCTGCTTGTCATAGGTTACAGGACCTGTAGCTAGTGATGTAGATTAAAGTTTCCTACTCGCGGATAAAATACAAGATTTGGAATGAGTTTTACAATAATGGAATATGTACTGTCGTTCGCTGTATGTGTTATTTTGTTAAAAGTTGAGCTTGTTATTTTAATTCGTCATCGTATTATTACAAACCTGTATTAATTAGCTGTTGCATAATGACCCTCATTTCAGCTCTGGTAACGGCCGGTGACTGGCACCTGCACTGGTGTATACATAATGCACAGTGTAACAAAACAATGGCTGTCCGATTTAAATAGCACTGATTCGTGATAAATATCTCTATCAAAGTATGTAGAATGCATTTATGAACATAAAGTAAACATGAGTCACGTGACCTGATTATACGTGTTATATGTATAGTTTACGTCACACGTATATGGGTATAGTAAGATATTACATAGTATACATTGATGGACATTTAAACAATAAACTGCATTCTGTTTCGATTTATAGGATATATGAACAACGCCCACCGCATTACATGAAAATAGCATGAACTGGAAACAGAACGAAGTTTAGTGCTTATATCTATATTGCCACTTCAAGCCATATACTAAAAAATAATAACGACCGAAAACTAAACAAAAACGCTCCAAGAAAATCTTGAACGTTAAATTGGCAGAACAGCCCGTACCGCGTGCTCTCTTTCGAGCGACAGAAATTGTCCTCGTGCTTTCTCCTTGAATGGAGACTTTGAAATAAAGTCCATGAAAACAGCCACTGTAAGAAATATTTTATTATGAAATAGTTGAAACTTGTTTTTTTTCTTCGTTTTTTTTTGCACTGCTTATATCTAAATGTGCATTAAAATAACACTTGGATTAAATGTCGTTATTATAAATGACATCGCGTGTTTATGACGTCATATATGGATAGCTGGTAACGTCAACTTGGTTCGACTTTATTTTATTTCGTATTAACTGCTCAATTCACTGAAAGACATTTCCCTCTGTCTGTAATGTGTATGTAGGAGTTTATGTTATGGTTGAGAATTATGCCTCGTTCCTCACTTTGGGACCGTGACATTACATTGATTTGACATATATTTACATGACGTGTGTCGTCCATGAAGCAGAAGACAAGACGCTTACTCTTCCGGAACACCTTATCTTATTCTCTTTTGCTTTTACAATGATTTCTAAGTAAATTTTTCCTTTGTGCTATGCTGCTTCTAGTTTAATCGATTTCGAGTTCGGATTATGGTTTTGTTGACGCTTTGGTATTCTCTGATTTTTTATGTGCCGTTCTTGATAGCCCAGGGCTGATGTCGACTGTAACGGCCTATCTCACTGAAGTATAGGACAGTATTCAGCCTGGACATGTACTCAACTAAGTTACCGGTAAATCGGTTTACCATAAATGCTGAGCATTTAGGAAGGATTGCATGTCATCACTATTGTAAACGTAGAGGCTGTGGAGTTCCATGTTTCCGGTGCAAAGTTCAAGGTCAAGGTCACTTTAATATTTTAAATGGATGCGTTTTAAGATTGCTCCAGTCACTTGTCTTAGGGACTTGTTTCGCATGTCATACAATTTTCTTGTGCTCTAGGTCTATGCTATCCGGGTGTGACGTATTTACGTTGAACTCGATCCAATAAACCCAGATTTTCCCGTAATTTTTATCCATCCATCCATATTTGAACCGTTGATCTCCGCCCTGACTAACTGCACTTACAACTCCGTTACTTTTAACTCCTGATATTGTTATTTGTTGAATTCATTCAACTTCCACACGAAACCTATAGGGGAAGGGTATTATGTCACATTGGAATTGCTTTGGTTGTCAGGGAACACCAGGCGATTACGCGCTCGCTTTGCGGAACGGATTTTGTTTCTCGTGAAATCTAGAAAACACTGTCGTTTTGTAGAGCGATATTGGTCTGTGTGTCTGATCGAAATCCTGGGCGCCTGTCTCTCGGTCTATTCCCTAAGGCGATTGCAGTAATTTCCATTCGGTTGCTGTAAGGATCTTTGAATGCACTAGCTCGTCAAATTCTGATCGAATGAGTATTTGGTTGGTTTTATTGAGCTGAGAGTTGATATTTTCATGGATGTTTTTTTTTTCTAACAGACAGGTGGATGGACATTAGACGTAATTGACCAGCAAAGGTCCGAATACTAATGCATATCTGACCAAAACAAATATTTTGATTCGATAACGAGTTTTATGTATGAACTAAATTATTTAACATTACCAGTTTTTTTTTCCTCGTTATTGTGATATTGAAATTCGGCTATCACGAAATTGACATAGATTATGTCGACTTATCCGATGACAACAAAACGAGATAACAAGATAGAAACTTCATTTTAATCGCTAGTGTGATATATAATAATCGCGAAGTCAATTTTCAAGTAGGTTGAAGTCATAATTACTATTTAACCATTTATAAATAGGTTATAGGGGTCACCGTAGTTTAGGGACTGATAAGGTCACATAGTGGTGAATCTTTGGTGGTTCAGTGATGTCGAAATGATGAGATGGCCAAAACCCCTTTTTCCGAAGTAAATCTTACGGATGTTAACAAAATCGACGTAGAGGTGTATTCCATGAGCGATTATTTCAGGATTGGTTTGACTGTCACGTGACCACATAGATACGTGATAGGCTGGTGTTTTATTATTTTCCTCAAAGTCTACGTAAGCTGTCACCATAAAACAGATATGAGCAACCCTAAGCAATCGCTAGGTTGTTTGTCCGGTAAGATGGTAAGTCAATTTTACCGTGAAGCTCTTTTGGGATACCATTTGATGTACATACTATCCGCGAGGTGGCGCGTATATAGCTTTCGCCGAGGGATTATCCAAGGGATTTTCGGGATCTCTTTGACACCCAATGTATAAATACTACCATACCAAATACGCGTTAACACAAAAGCAGAGACACCGTGGAGGTCAACCCGGACCGTCTTATACTTCAGTCTGGTTTCTCCTAGTTGCACAACAAGGTTGTGAAGTGTCTCGCCCACGGACTCGGCCACTGACGTTTAAGACGTGCTAAAGTAAAGGAACACGGTCTAAAATGTGTGAATATGTCGATATATGTACAAAGTTTTACAGAAGTGCTCGCATTATGAAGTGTACACCTCGACAGTAAGGTGTGGAGGTGGGACCCGTGCCACAATGAGCTAAGTGTGGAGTTGGGACCCGTGCCACGATGAGTTAGGTGTGGAGGTGGGACCAGTGCCACGATGAGTAAGGTGTGGAGGTGGGACCCGTGCCACGATGAGTTAGGTGTAGAGGTGGGACCCGTGCCACGATGAGTTAGGTGTAGAGGTGGGACCCGTGCCACAATGAGTTAGGTGTGGAGGTGGGACCCTTGCCACGATGAGTTAGGTGTGGAGGTGGGACCCTTGCCACGATGAGTTACATGTGGAGGTGGGACCCGTGCCACGATAAGTCGTCTGGCCCACTACCGGCCGTACAAGGCCTTATCGACATTAGCTTCAAAGACGAAGTCGGGCTTTACAGCTGCTCTCAAGTTGGTAAATTATCATGTTTTTAAGACAGGAAATATTCTAAAAGCGTGGGCATGTCTGTAAATCGATACTACCTTCTCGTAACAGAGGGATGGAACCCGGACAGCTTGGTGCTGAATCGAAATGTTATTAAAATTTATTTTGAAACACATACTGTATTTGAAAGAATCGTTCAAATCAAATATAGTATACTTAATAATGTTGATTTCAAAGAAAGACGAAGAGCTAATTATTGTAGTTGATATTCAGGTTAATTATTCTATGATTTGATTTGAGTTGGGATTCGGAATGAAAGCTGTAATAATCTAGTAGATCCCAGCCCTTGGGCCACAGGACACGCGATTGTATTGCAACGTGCATGATAGGAAACCAGAGTTCATGTGATTTTTTACCACCTAAGGTTAACAACATTGTACTGATATTTTAGACTCAGACACACGTTCTATAGTGCATAACTGTACATCAGGTAATGATCACTAAATGTTTCCCTCGTCCTATCGTTTCAGTTGAAACCCCTTCCCTAGGTAAAATACATGTTGTACTAACCACTTCCTACTGAGAGTTGACTAGTAAGCCGGAGGTCCCGGGTTCGACTCCTAGGGGAGACATTGAAAACAATAATGACGATGAAGCAGAAGACGCTTACTCTCCCGGAACATCTGTTCTTATTATCTTGTACTTTTGTAGGTTTTTCCATGTAAATCTTTCCTTTTTTTATGTTTTGCCCCTACTTTAATTGATTTTGAGTTCGGATTATGGTTTTGTTGACGCTTCGGTATTCTCTAATTATTTTTCTGTGCATGTTAAATTTAAACTACTGAAAGTACTCTAACGTTGATGATTTAAGAATGGTCTAGATATGATATTTTATATTTGAAATTATAGTTTAAACATGAAGTTTATTTAGAAAAAAAGCATTCCGCCCACGATTTGTGTCGATCTCGTCATACCCACTATACCATCGCGACAGTCATTCTTGTGTTTAAGTAGAACTACGAAACAGACCTACCAGCTACCAGCATATCAATACGATCTTAAGATCTTAACGATATTTTGATTGTGTTGATTATAAATTGTTCATTGTACACTTTGGTTAACAAAACCGTTGTAAACATTACTTTCGTGTATGTGAATGCAGTTTTTTATCATAGATACATTGTATCGCCTACTGTGGTTTGTGTTTAGCACGAGAGTAGGGAAGGGGATGGATTTTGCTATCAGTAGCATATCTCAACATGTGATAAAAAAAGTGGCTAAAGAAAGGTTTCGGCCTTTAAGACCTCCCTTAAAATCGATTTCAATTAAAAGTAGCAGTCTGCTCTGTTTGGTTTGTGATTTGCGGGAATCGGTACCTAGGGAGACACCACCAAAGGACCGAGTAGGAAACTGATAAAAGGACAGATATAGGTCGTTGGTGTTTTGTGTGTGGTAGAACATGTATTTAAGTACACGTAGGTCAGTCACGCTTTCCCTGAACCTGTAGGGGACCAATCTGAGGAAATGTTAAAGTTTATAGGATACTTAATAGTATAATTAATATTGCCGAGAATTTAGCTCGACGAAATGGCATAGTCATTACCCAAGGTTTATCGACAGGATTATAGTGACCCCTGCAGACGTAAGGAAACTCACGTCCTGTTCATTAGTTTGTATCTGCCGGGATCATTGTCTTAAAGACTTACATAATTCAATAGAATTTTCATTGGTATTTCAAATAAAGTTTCATCTCTTGCTCATAAATCATATCATGAACCTCGTAAGTAGGCGGTAGTGGTACATTATGTGGATATTTGGCGGGACAAGGAGCGTGGTACCTTATCAGCGATGTCGTCACCAAACATTTTTTGTCGCGTGTTGGTCCGTTATTACGTACATTATGTAGAATGGTCATTTCATATGTGTACCTGTCGTCAAATTATATTGATAAAACGTCAAACATTTTCATCATCAGGCTTTTCAAATCACCACACGTCCGTCTGTAGCCCGTCCGTCCTTAACAATTCTTGTTATCCCTATTTCTAGAGAGGTAGCTTTATAGTAGATGGATGTTTCTTAAATTTCATTTGTAGTTTCCACAGAGTCCGTAGCGGTGTCTTTTTGATTTTGAGAGAGATCAGAAACAGAAATGTTTTACATCAGGCGGTCATCTTGGCTATTTACAATCAATTTTGTTGTGACTCTTTCTTGAGAATTACAGGATTGATCTTCCTCTAAGTTCATACAATGTGTATAGGTTTTCCTTCCTCCCTAGATGATTTTGCTGGATGTTAGGGTTAACCCATAAAACACAATCTTGAAAAGGGATGATATCAACTTGCATATAATAATCAAAAGCAAAGAAGGAAAGAGAAGAGAATAGAAAATACCCAAATTTAACCGTTTCTTGATGTCTTTTTACGACAACAGAACACGGTTTTATTTGTGTATATTCAAGAAAATTTCGGAAAAGAATCAAAAAGACGTTAATGTTTCCCCAGATATACAATACTGTGAATTATATTGGGTGCACGTCAAATATTTGAACATGAATATAGATGCAATCATCCTCGATACCCAGGGGTTACGCTAATATATGTTCCCTCAACCCTAGATATATGTTCCCTCAACCCTAGATATATGTTCCCTCAACCCTAGATATATGTTCCCTCAACCCTAGATATATGTTCCCTCAACCCTAGATATATGTTCCCTCAACCCTAGGTATATGTTCCCTCAACCATAGGAACATGTTCCCTCAACCCTAGATATATGTTCCCTCAACCCTAGGAATATGTTCCCTCAACCCTAGATATATGTTCCCTCAACCCTAGGAATATGTTCCCTCAACCCTAGATATATGTTCCCTCAACCCTCGATATATGTTCCCTCAACCCTAGATATATGTTCCCTCAACCCTAGGAATATGTTCCCTCAACCCTAGATATATGTTCCCTTAACCCTAGATATATGTCCCCTCAACCCTAGATATATGTCCCCTCAACCCTAGGAATATGTTCCCTCAACCCTAGATATATGTTCCCTCAACCCTAGGAATATGTTCCCTCAACCCTAGATATATGTTCCCTCAGCCCTAGATATATGTCCCTCAACCCTAGGAATATGTCCCCTCAACCCTAGATATATGTCCCCTCAACCCTAGGAATATGTTCCCTCAACCCTAGGAATATGTTCCCTCAACCCTAGATATATGTTCCCTCAACCCTAGATATATGTTCCTTCAACCCTAGGAATATGTTCCCTCAACCCTAGATATATGTTCCCTCAACCCTAGATATATGTTCCCTCAACCCTAGATATATTTTCCCTCAACCCTAGATATATGTTCCCTCAACCCTAGGAATATGTTCCCTCAACCCTAGGACTACGTCATGGCAAAACTGAAAGCAAAGCGTCTTGATGAGGTATGAAGACTGGTTCGGTATGAAGACTGGTTCGACCCTTTGATGCACATCAAAAGAATGATGGGGTCACATAACGGTAAAAATTGACAAGCCTTGAAGTCGGTCGCGTTTCCTCTGTCAACTTCAAAAGACAGGTGTCAGCCTCGCTATTAGTTAGTTTTTGTTACCGCTGACCAATCAAACTGCTTTCTTTACCAAAGACCAATCAAACTGCTTTCTTTACCATAGACCAAGCAAACTGCTCTCTTTACCGCAGACCAATCAAACTGCTTTCTTTACCGCAGACCAATCAAACTGCTTTCTTTACCACAGACCAATCAAACTGCTTTCTTTACCGCAGACCAATCAAACTGCTTTCTTTACCATAGACCAATCAAACTGCTTTCTTTACCGCAGACCAATCAAACTGCTTTCTTTACCGCAGACCAATCAAACTGCTGTCTCTGTGTCTTCACTTTTGCCATGACAAAGGAGGGTAGAGAGCGTAGGTAAGCGTAACGTCTGGATATCGAAGAGGAGATGCAATTTGCTGTTTGCTTAGTTCGAAATCAAGAGAAATTTTCAAGTCACGGTCTCAGATTGCTTCTTCCGCGTTCCCTGTAAGGATAATTAGTGACACTTCAACATCTGATATCGCATGCGTTGTTTATTGACGTATAATCAGCTTATGGCATACTTAGATATGAACGCATCTGTAATTAAACCAAGCACGTGCTACAGGAATTGCCGCCGAAACATTTAGGATAAATGTAAACCGCGTCCCATGTGGCACCATCTAGTTTTATTTTACGATCGTGTAATCGAAGATTCCTACCATTATATAACAGCCATGTTGGTTATGGCGCGGTTAGTATGTACAACTGCCAATGGAAGAATGTATTAAAATATTTTTTATTACATACAGCAACATCATGGTACTCGGTTACTATAAGACAAAGATAAGATGGATGTACATCATTATATTGATATATATACATCCCTGTATTATACCATATATAGGTAAATCATCAAGGATGTCGGCGTCGTGCGATTAAACTCAGGACCAGTGTCATCATTATCTGTTTTACAAAGACCTGTTATCACTCCAGCCATCTTATCTCTTTCCCGATATTCACATAACTTTCTGTCATGCGTCACAACATTGAGTTCGTTTGCTTTCATGGTGGGTTGTTTTAGCCAAGGTCATTGTATAAAGTGCTTTTCGTGTAAATGTCCGTATTCCGAAGGTTCTTGCTATCTGATCCACCTATAAAGGTATGGCGTCTTACACTAACATGTGGCCCTGGCTGTTAATTGGACGTAAAACAAAATAAACAAAAATCCTACTCTAACTTGTATTTTACCTTTGGTGAACAAATCTATGTAAACCTACACGCGAAGAAATGAATTGATAAAGCTATAAGCCTGTGTCCATGTTACGTTTCTGCCATATTTTTGGATCTGCCCTAATTGTTTGTCAATGCAAGTGTACACGGATCCTTATTAACTCCAACCCACATCAATACCATCAGGACAAGACTATTATATTCGAAAATGAATGTTCAATGTGTTAAATTTACAAATTGCTTATTTTTGATATGTTTGATATTAAGGGTTTTCTGTAATAGTTTGACCTCGTGGTTAGTCAGGCCGCCAGTGTCGTGACACTCGAGAAATCCCCAAAGTGTTCGTGTCATCATCATCATCATCGGTATGAATAGTACAACCAGGGACTCCTACATCAGGATCAATAATCTGATAAACACTTTAATCAAGCGAATAAACGATTAAAACTCCTCATCATATCTGATGGGAAATATGTATAATACGAGGCAGTGCCGATGGAGGATTCATTAGCGCTAGCTACAGGAGACCACGGGGACATGTGACTTCACTCGTCTGAGACAACGAGGACATGTGACATACCACTCGTCTGACACCACGGGGACATGTGACATACCACTCGTCTGACACCACGGGGACATGTGACATACCACTCGTCTGACACCACGGGGATATGTGACATACCACTCGTCTGACACCACGGGGACAAGTGACATACCACTCGTCTGACACCACGGGGACATGTGACATACCACTCGTCTGACACCACGGGGACAAGTGACATACCACTCGTCTGACACCACGGGGACATGTGACATACATGTACCACTCGTCTGACACCACGGGGACAAGTGACATACCACTCGTCTGACACCACGGGGACAAGTGACATACCACTCGTCTGACACCACGGGGACATGTGACATACCACTCGTCTGACACCACGAGGACATGTGACATACCACTCGTCTGACACCACGGGGACATGTGACATACCACTCGTCTGACACCACGGGGACATGTGACATACCACTCGTCTGACACCACGGGGACATGTGACATACCACTCGTCTGACACCACGGGGACAAGTGACATACCACTCGTCTGACACCACGGGGACATGTGACATACCACTCGTCTGACACCACGGGGACATGTGACATACCACTCGTCTGACACCACGGGGACATGTGACATACCACTCGTCTGACACCACGGGGACAAGTGACATACCACTCGTCTGACACCACGGGGACATGTGACATACCACTCGTCTGACACCACGGGGACATGTGACATACCACTCGTCTGACACCACGGGGACAAGTGACATACTACTCGTCTGACACCACGGGGACATGTGACGTACCACTACGTCATTCATTTACAAAATTGTGACATTCCAAAAATAATGAAATACATTCTCATAAGGATGACCACTATTACAAACTACCCTCTCGTCAAGGTTAACTCTAAAGATATCATAATTTAGTTTCTTAATAGAACTGTTAATGTATAGCTTCGATAACAAAATAATGTAAGCCTTCAATTTCAACAGTCGATTCTGGTTCAGAAGTTAGCATTTCGTCTTAACGTCGTAAAATATATTTTTTCAAACTTTACGTTTGAAATCCAATTAGAAGTAGCACACAAGGCTAAGGAGAGCCGGACAAGATGGCGTGACATCATCAAATACCTCACTTGGTCGTGTCGTGCCTGCAGAATTTTACTTTCTTTAAATCTACACCTTAGGGTAATACAAATTCTGTTGGTTCATAAGCAAGTTTTAAATTATTCTCGTTTGTGTAGTCGGCAGCACGCTCGCCTATGGATGGGGTACTATATCTCAGGTTTCGCGTGTTTTACAGTATCACGTGACCTTAATTCGATAATCTTAACGCGTTCTTGACGTGTCAAACATGGAACAGTAACTTCTATGTTCTCATTGTAACAAAACAACGTGGTCGCTTGAATGTTTGTATACAGACGCAGTAACGTTTCCATGCAGTATATATTTCAGGGTCACCGTTATGATTTTCCATGTTTAAAGTTAAGTGCCACACGTAGATATCCATGTGAGCGTAACCTCTGGATATCGAGGACTTTAAAATTTGAATTTTACAAGCATATCTTGGTCTGAAGATGAAGAATTTTGAAAATTCAAACGATATGACATTTTTTAGCCACTCCCTCAGACCCCTAGGTGATTATATAGTCAAGTTCCACAAACTGGTGGACAGTTAACACTTTTATGCAGTACTTTCGATGTATTTAACCGACTAGAATGTTGACCTTTCGCTTCTGTAGACAATACTGGACTTATCTATATCAATACATAGTACAGTTTACTAAGTTTTTATAGGGGTGAAAGTAACGAGGGCGGCCTAACTTCACCACGTACTTGTGTTACTAGGGGCGTCAATCTGATCTCCACCAACACTGCTGAACGCTCCATATAAATATGGAAATCAACATGCATAAAAAGTTGCATTTCGTGACCTAGCTCTATAACAATGGCCGCCGCTGTTTATAACGTCCCGTACATACAGCAGTACAGAGGTCAGCGACATGGATTCCGACAGGCATTCTTACTTAATGACGTGACCGTCAACTCCTGTCGATAAATAAATACAGCTCGGCACGGAAACAGACGATTTGTCAATGTATACGGGGGAACATATGGGTACTGTTGTGGGTGGTTTATGACTTACGTTTTAATAAATGTGTGTGTGGTATTAGATTTTCGACATTTGCTGTTTGTGCGTTCGTCCTTACAAGGCATGGTTCTTTAATACTTGTCACAATTATCGGTGTTATGGAAACACAGACATTTTACAAGACGGTTAATGAAACAAAGTGAAAAATAAGAAATATATACAATTTAGGGGCGCAACGAAACGCCTAGTTCGTATAGCGATATATTGCAATTCATGAATGGATGTATTGCAATATATGTATATATTCCAATATATTGTCATAAGAAAATATGTTCATTTTAAAGGCCCAATATACGTAACTTCAGGAAATTTTTCGTGATTCTGAAAAATTCTGAAAAAAAACCCCATCCAATTGATAACCATGCAAAAATAAGCCTGAAACGAAGTAATTCTGAGCGGTAACTAACAAGAAAGTCTTGACAGAAATATCCAAAGAATTGAAAATAATTCAGGTGTGGCCCATTTCAACAACAAGCCGAAGTAAGAAGACAGTTCAAAATGGACGCATGTTTACAAATACCGAGTTTCATCTGATGCTGTACCGGTAACCACGTCAGAATTCATCTTGAATATTGCTGACATCAGTTTATCTTAACTAAATCTATAAATATAAAAAAAATATTAGGCTTGATTTTCGCTTCAAGTTTTTCCGAAAGTGCCATATATTGGGCCTTTAAAGTGAATTTGTTGTCCAAATTTTATCAGGCCGTATCTTGCATCATATGGATAACACAGATTTCTTTTTTCCCCGATCATACAAACCACTAGATATGATATTTTTCTATCACTAGTACAGATGTACATAGAGTAACACCGTTTCTGGTTTATGTGATTTCTTTCGGGATTTGTAGGAAATTCCAAAGTTGAAACACCAAGCAAAGACAGAAACAAAGCTTTGGAACAATATATCGAAACAGCGATATATCATTTACAATGTATACGTATTGCGATACGATACTACATTCCCGTGTATCGCGATACGATACCACATTCCCGTGTATCGGGATACGATACTACATTCCCGTGTATCGCGATACGATACTACATTCCCGTGTATCGCGATACGATACTACATTCCTATGTATCGCGATACGATACCACATCCCCGTGTATCGCGATACGATACTACATTCCCGTGTATTGCGATACGATACTACATTCCCGTGTATCGCGATACGATACTACATTCCCGTGTATCGCGATACGATACCACATTCCCGTGTATCGCGATACGATACTACATTCCCGTGTATCGCGATACGATACCACATTCCTATGTATCGCGATACGATACCACATTCCCGTGTATCGCGATACGATACCACATTCCCGTGTATCGCGATACGATACTACATTCCCGTGTATCGCGATACGATACTACATTCCCGTGTATCGCGATATACTGATTTTCTAAGATATTGTGACAGCCCTGATATACAGAGTGTAAAAGTTAAATAATTTGTACAGCAATGCATGTTGTTACATTATAATAAATTACAATCATATAAATGATACTTGATCACCAGATTACTGTTCTATACTGGTTCTGGTTGTGAGTAAAAAGATACACACAGACAATTTGTTTAATTAAACATGATGTCCTTTAAAGATATAAAAAAATAAATGAAATTGGAGCTTTTTATGGTTTGTTTAGGGAGTTGATTGGAAACACAATATCCGTCAATTCTTTTTACATGTTGCAAGATGAAAAAAAACCTTCCCACCCCCTCTCTGTCTCTCTATCTCTCTTATAAGTCAATTCTAACATTGTCAATATAATATATTTAAACTAAAAAAAGGAGTCGTCAAATGTGTTCTGTTTTTAAGTTTGATAACGTTACGTTACCGCCGCTGTTAAACACGATTGTGGTCATCTCTGATAAATCCCACCTGAGATCCTCAGTTATAAGAGATTGTCCCGATTCATGCCGGAATTAAAACTTAATTTAATGTTTTAATATCTCTACGCCACACGTTTTTATTGAATGGAGTTTTATAACGACTGTAACGTTCATTAACGGGGATTTCGGCGATGAAATGATAATTCGGCATCATTTGTCTTTCGGTGTATGACGCGATATTAAGATCGAACACTGAATCTCGTGATTTCTCGTGATAACCTGACTGCGTTAATTAGGCCTTAACGGCGTATTATAGTGTAGTGACTTCATTGTCTGAGTATTACATAATACACAACGCAAACTAAAAACCTCTGTGGAAATTATCGATATTTCAAATTACAGAATTATCAAAGAAATAATCCTTACTGGGTAAAAAATCTTCTGAAGATGACGAACATTTAATACCAACTAATGAAGATAGTAAAAAAAGTAGCCTTCACGGTAACATAATTATTATCATCTTAAAATTGAAAATAATTATTCATTACTGGAAAGAAAACAAATCAATATTGTTTCTTGATAAATTAAGGGAATATTTCAAGAAATCATCATGCTTATTTGATGATAATCATTATATTAAACATCATAAGTGCCCATGAAGTATCAATTTCAAAGCTACACAAAGACGTGTAATTCGTGTACCAGGTACATGTCTGTGTCTACCTCAAATGAGTGACTGGCGATGATGTACACATATAGATGCTGAGTTGTAAACCGGATGCGCACCATTATCTGTTTTATTTTAGGTTATCTAATTAACAAACAGGAAGTGATGACGATGTGTGACTTCCGTAAAAGTCTGGGCGTAAAATTGAATTATCGTCCCAGAGTAGAATGAAGGAAAACTGAGCACATCAAATCCAGGAGTTCTGACACAGACATAAGGAACAGGGGGCTGGGTTCGATTCCCGGACGATGGCGCCCTCTGGCGACATTGCTGTACTCCCCGACTGAGACTCTGGATTGTACATTGTAGTTTGCTTACGTAGTTATAGACATACACTACTGTAAAATCATTACTGCAGCATTCCAAGTACATATCAAACAAATAGGCGCCCAAAGAATAGCCAAACGACCAAATGTAATCATGACATTGGCTAGTGATATTTTGGGGCGAAGGCTATCAAGTTTATTTGAACAAATTACCCAAACCTGCATGAAAAGTATTCAAGCTGTTAAACTATTTCAAGGACTTTTAAAGAAGAACGAATGGGTTTTCGATAATGTTTCACATTCCTAAGCAAGCTTGGAAATCGTGTTTTCTGCTCGGTCGTGTTCGTTGCTTTGTTTGACCGATTTAATTGTAAAGTCTTAAATACAGTATTTCTGGATAACTAGTAGCGTTCTCTAAAATTGTCTACAACGTCTCCAGAAACATTACAGCATTAAGATATTTAAGCATTGAAATACTTTCAATAGGCATTTATAATGCCTTTGAATGCCAACCAAAAGAAGTTCGGTACTTATATTTACAATTTTAAGAATATGTTCAATTCAATTCATTCCAATATCACATCTAATTTCTCAGCATTCAGATCAATAATGTTTCTATCTTGTATGCTTGTTAATTGAATGGAACAGCCATCGCCTGGAGACGGTTGGTGGTATCAAACGTCCAATTAGGACTTCATAATATAATGATGACGACAAAAATCGGTCTATCTAAAACATCCGGACTGTTGATAATTTACTTCTTTTCCGCTCACGTGAATGACCTTGGTCTAAATTGAAGAGTGTAAATTACATTACATGTTGGGGGGGGGGGGGGGGGGGGGCATATTGAGCATACCCAACAGACGGCTGAGATACTGTCATATTCACTAAGTCAGCAAGATAACATACCCATCATACGACTGAGATACTGTCATATTCACTAAGTCAGCAAGATAACATACCCAACATACGACTGAGATACTGTCATATTCACTAAGTCAACTGTCATATTCACTAAGTCAGCAAGATAACATACCCAACAGACGGCTGAGATACTGTCATATTCACTAAGTCAGCAAGATAACATACCCAACATACGACTGAGATACGGTCATATTCACTAAGTCAACGGTCATATTCACTAAGTCAACTGTCATATTCACTAAGTCAGCAAGATAACATACCCAACATATGACTGAGATACTGTCACATTCACTACGCCAGCAAGACAAACTTTGTAAACATATTAAAGGGGCATCCCGCGAAAGCCTAAATGCCTGTTCTTGAATATACATGGCGTCTGCACTACTAATTATACTTTCCTGTTATTCCCGAATTCAAAAATCCACTAAAAATGTCTATATTGACCACTTGCAAAATCGCATTCCTCGGGAAAGCCCAGATAAAAATAGCGGGGATGACGCAACGTGACAGGTGTGCCGCAAGTTTCCTGCTCAGTTTGACGGAAGGGGCCATACGGGAGGGGACGCGTAATGTATACGGCTGATGAAACAGAGACAAAGTCCGTGTATAAACTTATTGAATCACATTCACATTGAAATTAGACATCAATTGCACACATACCGATATTCAAATGAAGAATAATTGTCGGCATATCGGCACCATATATCGATCGACACCAGGAATTATCTATATTATATTTACCTGACCGAGACCGGTACAGATGGGTACGGAATACGGCCATGGTACAAACCTTAATTTATGTAAAAGGTAATATTCACGAACCAACTTTTCAGATGATTTCATAAAATGTATGTAGCACGCATTGAAAAGTTCGAAAATAAAATGACAAGAAATGTTTGCGATTTTTTTTTACAACTCAATGTCTTGAGGATTTTTTTTCAGACTATATATACAAAGTACATTTATATTCATTTAAAATCTATCCAACTTTCAGCGTCTTCACACGTTAACACGTACCACGGAATGCGAATATTTAAGTCCACACACTCATATAACGACACACTATAAGCATGACTACGTGTATATCAGATTTGGAACTGTTGAAACACTTATAACTACACGTTATGAATATGTTATGATAATTCCGCTTTCTTTTAACATCTTTTTGTCGTCTTGTAAAGGGACGGTGACTTTAAAAAAAAAAAAAAAAAACCTGCTGGAATGGAATATACATATAAGTATATGTTGTATAACTTTGGGTTTTTTAAAAAAAATTTTTCCAGTTATATATATATTTTCGTATCAAATTCAATACCGGGGTCGCAACCCAATGATATTTGTACCTTCACTTATTTATAGATTAAGTATGAATATCACTTTTTTTTTACGCGTGAAAACAAATTTGTATATTCCTTTTGTCCAAATTGAAGCCGTATGTACCTCGATCGCACGTCCCGTTTTACAACGTAATCATATAGTATTTGAAAATGTCTTTCTATCCAGCAATATAATTAAATCATACTGTTTTACTGGAACATAAGATTTTATAAAGAGAATATTATAAAACAAACTTTTAAGTTTAATATTACACACGCATTTTATGCAACAGAAGACTGAAACAGTTTCCCCTTGGGTAGCCTCAAAACCAAATCAAAGTTACCGTTATACAGAAGAAATGTGTAACATACACACAATAGAGCAGGTAGTTTTTCCTTAGAATACTTCCCATCTCTCAATATGATTCCGTAACGCAGTCTTGTGTCATATTTTGACAATTCGGCAACTTTTCGCTAAGTAGTTAGGCCTTATCGTAGTGGAACGGTAATAACAGACAGAGTGTTTACAATGGAAACGGCGCTCGCTGCGCATGCGTTGGTAGGTGGAAATCCCAATTCAGAACGTCTGGCCAGACGTTTTGGAATTTCCACTAGTTATTTTGAAATTATTTATTTTATGAATACATGTCAGCGGAATCCGATCGTCGTAGTCTATAAGAATACCCACTCGATATGTGTATGTAATATTTTGAAGAAAAAAATATGAAAAAAAAGCTTACTTTCGCGGGATGCCCCTTTAAAGCAACTTATTTTGAAGAACTATCAGTAAGCTATCTTGGTCTCATTGAGATATATTCTGTATCTTTTTGTGACATGAAGATGGACATTTTTTAGTATGCTCATTAAAGTGCTTTCGTGTTGTGATTGAAAATAATGACTCGGTTCTCATTTTGAGAACTTGATGTGTACTTGGATGTGACCAATATTTACATAGCGGAAGTCGTCCATGAAGCAGAAGACGCTCCCTCTTTCGGAACACCTGGTCGTATTATCTTGTACTTTTACAAGGATCTCCATTTAAATCTTTCATTTGGTCATAATTTGCCTCTAGTTTAATCGATTTTGAGTTCGGATTATGGTTTTGTTGACGCTTCGGTATAATATCATTTTGACATTTGGTAGGTGATTTGAGACTATCAAACTTCCATGGTGGGTGCCGTCGATGAAACAGGATATGCTTTCTCTCTCGGAACACCTTGTCGTATACTCTTGTACGTTTTCAAGGTATCCGTGGAAATCTTATCTTTGTTCATATTTTGCCAAGGGTTTAATCGATGTTGAGTTGTGTTGACGCTTTGGAACTATTCTCTGATGTTCTTAACGTTTACCTATTTCTCTGGTCATAGGGAGTTCAACTGTTTGGGTAACTTGCAAAAACATCTGCTCAAGTAAACGACCTTTGACATTTGTGAAAGTCACATCGATTGGATTTACCATTTTCATAAATTATTAAAATCACGAAGATAACTAGACTGACTAAAGCCTATTGTTCTCTGAAGTTTCAAAGTCGAATCCATATTTTAGCCCGAGGTAAAACATGCTGAATTTACTTTGCATTGGAAACAGCAACACATGACAGGCTGAATTTCCAACCAAACGAGGAGTTTGAGAAAATACAGGCTTAAAGGAACGCTCTCCGGAGATTTCAATCCAAGAGGAAAACGATTTCAGAGATCGCTATCTTTTGCATGTTATGCAATTCATTCTTAATCAACATGGAACCAATCGATATTTTCTTTTAATTAATTTTCTATCTTAATTCGTTGGCGTAGAGAATTGCTTGTACATTGATATCTGATCTATCAAAGTTTCAACTTAAAACTTGTGTTTTTAAACTTGATTAATGTTTACGGAAGGGACCGACAAGTAAGCCTTGCCCAAGGTATTACAAAGGCCTTTTGATATCGGATAGCAAGCGTCTGGACTTTAAAGTTGGAAATTAAAATCCGAACATAATCGATTTAATACTAATCGCTTGTCTTCAGCATTAGCAACTGTAGCAACATCACTTTTAAATTTACGTTTAGTTTTTCCTTCGACTGGGTTTACGTTTGACATTTTTCGAGATCAGCTGTATGTGTTATGATATATATATCCCCGTCCCTATTTGTGGTCTTGGCGCCACGTAATAGCGGAAGCGAGAATCGCACTTCCTTGTTGCTTTTTCCGCCGACGTCGCCGTCAACATTAGGTTTTCGCCCTTAAGGATGTATTCTTCTGAGAAGTCAAATGTTGCCTTTATTAAACCTTTTTTTTAATATACATTTTTGGAAAACGGAGTTCATGGCATGGCGGAAAATGCAAAGAGAATGGTATGTTAGCGTGCTCGTTTTTGTGCTGTCTTCGGTCTAAGATACCAATATGACATAATTAGTGATTTTAAGTGAACTTGCCGTTTTAGCCAATCGCAGGACATCTTCATACCGAATTTTTAATCCAAAAAAGCATGAATTCTTGCAGAAATGACAAAAATACTATATTGTATTTTTTGTAGTTATTGAAGTAAAATCTCTCTATCTTAATAATTTAACTGCAGAAAGCGATTTTTTTGTTGATAATTATAGAAATTGTCGGAATTCAACATCCTAAATTGAACTATATCGAATTGTTGAAGCATTTGCCAGGTCGATAAAGTCAGTCCTAGTTTATCAGTATGCAGTAAAGAGTCCACTTTATTTTATATGTGCATAATGCTATGCTGACACATACGGCTACAAAAATAACATTGTAATTTGATATATATTTTGTAAATTTTATTCTACAGTCAATTTTGTCATTTTTCATCGTCTATATCTTTTTTCTTATTTGCGGTCATATGTATATATCACCATTTATGTTTTACGGGAGAAGACAAATTATAAGATGTTTAACTTGTGTCTGATCCCATTTGTATATTTGCAAATAAAATATGTTTAAATCAAAGCGATTTTAGTTACCCCTACCCCTTATTTTTTAATCCTCATTTTTTTTTACATTTTTTTGCAGATTTAACGCTAAATAACAAAAGTTCTGCAATTAAACTTTTTTTTTTCTTTTTAAATTATTTAGCATTTGAAAAGGCAATGGTTTTCTCTGTCTAAAACCGTCATAATGTCACTGATGTTTTTATACGCCAACTGGAGAGTTCATCGGAAAATAACCTTAAAACACTTTGGTAGGTATATTGAGTCCAAGTTCACTAGAAATGTAAATATTACATTATATTTACATTTGCTCTGTAATTTTCCATTAACACAATGCTAAGAGGCAGTTGCTACCATACGCCAATAACACCGTGTGCCTCAGACTATAACAGCAGTTGGCATTGTGACGTCATCAATTCACTTGATTTGCTTCGAAGAAACTAAATAAAGCACAACTATTCTATCAAAATGTAAATATAAGAAATGAACATTTTAGCAAATATTGTTAGTCCTATAACACACATTGCTATTGTTGACAAACTTACATAAAGCCCTACAGGGCTTTATTTAGTTTGACATTTATTGCTTAAATGACGTGACGTCATACTATTGTTCTGAAACAGACCCTTCATCTCCAATGGAGAAATTATGATTTTTCTCTCCTGTTAAAACAGGAGATACATTTGTACGTCTGTTGGGGCGGAAATAGACCCTTCATCTCCAAGGGAGAAATCATGATTTTCTCTCCGGTTAAAACAGGAGATACATTTGTACGTCTGTGGGGGCGGAGAAAATCATTTTCGCGAAGAAGTTTAAACCTCAAACAAACAAACAGTTACATCTCATCGCTCGGACTCTTCATTTGTCTGTTTCTTTGTCTGAAGTTTTTTCAGATCAATCGAGCTCTCAAGCAACAAGGTTATAGCGTGGCTGCCCCGCTGCTAAAACAGTCTAAACTGCATTTCTGCGTATAAACAAAGAAAATTTAATACATATTCTCCTCACGAAATCGATGTTAAAGTAATTCTGATACAAACTCTTCTTTACCGTGTTTACACTGTATTGGTTTAATACCGGCATGTACAACTTTATCTACTATTGAAACGGACACATCGCTCGCATCTCACACAAAATTTACCGAAATTTCAAACATGAAATTTGATACAGAATAGAAGTAAACGTTACGTCTCGATAAAATCGCAACCGCTTCTTGGTTTAAACAAACGACTAACTGTATCAATAACTAACACGTGACGGGTTGTATTACGACAAATATTGTGTCCAGACTTCAATGCCTGTCGATATGGGTATAATGTACAGTTATTAATGTTTAAGGTTGGTAGAAGATACTGTTTATATCAGCCTTCTTTATATACAACCTAACTTACATAACAGTAACACGCTCGATCCACAGACGAAACGCAGTCTACAAGTCTAATATAATGGACCAGTCTTGTCGCAAACCTTTATATAATTGTTCGAATCGGGAATAACCTGTTCGTTCGCGTCAGATGTAAGGATTGCACCCTTTATTGCATTTCTGCTAAATCAGTTCACAGCAGACTATCGACCGGGCCGAACACCGTCCGTGTGCGTGTTTTTGGACACCGGGCCGAACACCGCCTGTGTGTGTGTTTTTGAAGACCGGACCGAACACCGCCTGCGCGTGTGGTTTTGGAGACCGAGCCGAACCCCGCCTGCGCGTGTGTTTTTGAAGACCGGACCGAACACCGCCTGTGTGTGTGTTTATGGAGACCGGACCGAACACCGCCTGTGTGCGTGATTTTGAAGACCGGACCGAACACCGCCTGCGCGTGTGTTTTTGAAGACCGGACCGAACACCGCCTGTGTGTGTGTTTATGGAGACCGGACCGAACACCGCCTGTGTGCGTGATTTTGGAGACCGGGCCGAACACCGCCTGTGTGTGTGTGTGTGTTTGGAAACCGGACCGAACACCGCCCGTGTTTGTGTTTTTGGACACCGGGCCGAATACCGCTTGTGTGCACGAATACAATCTGACCCGCACATACTTATGTATGTGCATACGTCCTATTAACAGCCGGGCTCAAGTACGTGTCAGATTTTATTGGTGGGGAAAAGCCGGCATTCCCGCAGAAAGAAAACCGACCCACCTTCAGTACAGAACCTAGCAACTGCCCACGTGGGCTTCGAACCCACGACTGATAGGTGAAGAGCTAGTGGTAGCTGAATGTCAGACACCTTCACTATTTGGCCATTGTGACCTAAAGGTAGAGGACTAGTGGTTGCTGAATGTCAGACACCTGCACTATTTGGCCATTGTGACCCGGAGGTAGAGGGCTAGTGGTAGCTGAATGTCAGTCACCTTAACTATTTGGCCACCGTGACCAAGGGGTAAAGGGCTAGTGGTAACAGAAAGTCAGACATCTTAACCACGTGGCCACCACGGCCCATAGATGGGGGGGGGGGGGGGGGGGGGGGGGGCTAGTGGTAGTAGAATGTCAAACTTGCAAATCGGCCATTGCCGCCCGGTGTTCTGTATATCCTCTTCAAATCAGTGTTACTTTCACGTGTTGTTCACACGAAATATCCGCGGACGTGCACCGTATCGGGAAATGTGTTGTGTTACATCTATGTAGTAATGGTCGCCTGGTTGACCATAAAACGAGAATTGTATAGCCCGGAATAATAAATGTTTGATGAGACAAAGCAACCCATCGGCAAATCCAGAAAGGCATTTGCTGTGTCCTTTTCTCCTTGTCAAAATATTATCGTTTGCTGTTAGATTAGACCGAACAAAATAGAAGCATTTGTTGAAAAAACATAATAATCTTATGATTTAAGATAGTGTTCTAAATAAGAACATGAAGTTTCCCGACAATGCTTCGGGTTATTTTGTTTTACAACCAATGTTATTGAAGGACATACTTCCATGTATGTGTACTGAAGGTACACTGTAGTATTGAAGTGGATTTCCCGCGTGGGCTTCTGCTTAAAAATCGACGCATCTTATGCAACGTGGTACCTTAGGCTCCTGTGGCCATGACTACATCGCAACCATCAAGACAAAATCTCCCTTTTAAGACTTTAAAATTCAACTAAAGTTGTTCTATATTTTCAAACAACCTATCAGACATGGGCAGTGTTAGGGTTTTAATGAGCAGGGTAAGTACGCTACACCAGCACTGATATTTAATGTCCCACCGTTACCAGTGGATGTTAACTGCTAGGCGGTATTGATTTTGTTTTAACCGACGGGGTATAAATTTAACAGTTAATACACGGCTCTGTTTTACCTGCTGTGACGTGACGCTCCTTATATGGTGATGTAAGGTCTTGTGTAATGATCAAGGTCAATTAGATTTCACTTACAGTAATAACTCGGAACTCCTCTATTGGTTATAGTAATAACTCGGAACTCCTCTATTGGTTATAGTAATAACTCGGAACTCCTCTATTGGTTATAGTAATAACTCGGAACTCCTCTATTGGTTATAGTAATAACTCGGAACTACTCTATCCGTTAAATCCTTATTTCGCAATGCATGGAATAGTATAATATGCAGTATTGCATTATGACTTTCAAAACTTATTTGATGTTGTTATTGGCGCATCATATGGGATGTTGGGATTAGCGTTATACATCAATTGTTTTTATCTGTCGAAATAAAATTGCCACTAGTGCTTCATCTGTATACTGCTGTGTAGTCCCTCGGTACTATTGCCATTTCCGCATACCGTCACGATGTTGTTTGGAACGCTTTTGATCAATAAAAAACTCTTCTTCAGAACCATCAAACATAGAGTGATGGTATTTGACAAGCCGATTCATAGGTTAATATGCTCACAACAGGATCAGCCAGTTGGTGTTGAGAGACGTTATATATGTACACAGATCGTGTCCCGCTGAGTTGGCTCTTGGAGTGGCCCTCTGAGTTGGCTCTCGGAATGGCTGTCTGAGTTGGCTCTCGGAATGGCTCTCTGAGTTGGCTCTTGGGGTGGCTGTCTGAGTGGCTGTCTGAGTTGGCTCTCGGAGTGGCTCTCTGAGTTGGCTCTTGGGGTGGCTGTCTGAGTGGCTGTCTGAGTTGGCTCTCGGAGTGGCTCTCTGAGTTGGCTCTCGGAGTGACTGTCTGAGTTGGCTCATGGGAGTGGCTTTCTGAGTTGGCTCTTTGAGTGGCTCTCTGAGTTGGCTCTCGGAGTGGCTTTCTGAGTTGGCTCTTTGAGTGGCTTTCTGAGTTGGCTCTCGGAGTGACTCTCTGAGTTGGCTCTCGGAATGGCTGTCTGAGTGGCTGTCTGAGTTGGCTCTTGGAGTGGCTGTCTGAGTGGCTTTCTGAGTTGGCTCTTGGAGTGGCTCTCTGAGTTGGCTCTTGGAGTGGCTGTCTGAGTGGCTGTCTGAGTTGGCTCCTGGAGTGGCTCTTGGAGTGGCTCTCTGAGTTGGCTCTTGGAGTGGCTCACTGAGTTGGCTCTTGGAGTGGCTCACTGAGTTGGCTCTTGGAGTGGCTCACTGAGTTGGCTCTCGGAGTGGCTGTCTGAGTGGCTTTCTGTTGGCTCCCGGAGTGGCTGTCTGAGTGGCTTTCTGAGTTGGCTCTCGGAGTGGGTGTCTGAGTGGCTTTCTGAGTTGGCTCTTGGAGTGGCTCACTAAGTTGGCTCTCGGAGTGGCTGTCTGAGTGGCTTTCTGAGTTGGCTCTCGGAGTGGCTGTCTGAGTTGGCTCTCGAAGTGACTGTCTGAGTAGGCTGTTGGAGTGGTTCTCTGAGTTGGCTCTTAGAGTTGCTCTCGGAGTGACTGTCTGAGTTGGCTCTCGTAGTGGCTCTCTGAGTTGGCTCTCGGAGTGGCTGTCTGAATTGGCTCTCGGAGTGGCTGTCTGACTTAGCTCTTTGAGTTGCTGTCTGAGTGGCTGTCTGAGATGGCTCTCTGAGTTGGCTCTTGGAGTGGCTCTCTGAGTTGGCTCTCTATGCTAATGCATCTGTTGTATTTTTTAGGAAAAAATATATATTTGATATATGTTGTAACACACACACCAACTGCACCCTTTAAATTAGTAATTAAACGGAATCATACAGCTGTTTCGTTCTTCTAGGGCTCGTCAGTGATGCCAGGAGTCAAAAGGTGGGAATCGAAATTTTCAAAACTATTGTAGAAGCAGAAGGGTCTGGTGCGTAAAACATCTTTAACTTATGAATTAAGAAAAAGATTAGAACTGTATAATTTCAAATCGTGTATTACGAAAGTGTGTAGATAACGAAATGGTCCATTACTCAAGTGAGATAACCGATAATGAGATAATCCTTGTTATGTCAACCCAACGTTTATCAAAATAAAGGGAATGATCTCAATATGTAACAATGTACTAGTTTATACAAATAGTATTTAAGCTACTACCTATGTGGAATAAGTTAGCTACAAGATTGATTAGAATAGGTAGATATTATATAATATGTACTTTTTATATGTTGTATGTAATATGTCCGCTACGACCATCTGTGCATACTGTGTAATAGTTGTTATCACGCACGTACATGTACCACAGGGACCTGAGAATTTGTTACAGCTAGTTTTGGGCCTAAAATAGGGTGTTTAGCTAGCTTTTATGACTACTGAGGGGGCATTTTTATCGAAAATTGATCTTAACCCCCCACATGTGTAAAATTACTCAAACACCCTATTTTAGGTCCAAAACTAGCTGTAACAAATTCTCAGGTCCCTGTGGCACGCACGTGATACCTGTATGTGAGACGTGAGTGTAAATACAAAACTTGAACCTCTGATAGACGGACAATGGTACCGACCTACATGATCGTATGTTGATGGTGATGTATATTTGTGTGTGTATAATACTGTGTATGTTAGGATTCCAAGAGCTGTTTCTCATTTACGATAACCTACATGTACTTTTTGAAATAAGAAAATGTTTAAGATTGCCAAGTACAAAGACTCGTTGTTAAGTGAACTCTGCTCTATAATAAAATTAAAGTTCAAGTGTTTCTGGTTAGATTCGTGTTTCGTGTCAAACGTAATATTTCTGCTGAAAAGTGTTAGCGCATGTCGATGTGAAATTATAAGCCATTATAGACAATTAAGAAAACCAATGAATATCAATTAGTGATAACTGGGAAGGCGTTCAAACTGAGCAGGACAAAAAGTCGATCGATAACGATACAGGTGATAAAATCAAGGTCAACGAGTGCGTGAAATCTACTGCTTTAGGAATTTTCATCGGTTCAGTAATTGATGAAGAAAATGACAACGAAACTTGAGGTGTCGCCTATCAAAATTATCATAAGCAATAACTCATTTAAAAACCAAACTCTTAGATCCAGAGCAAAATATAAACAAAAAGAATACATACATGTAAAAACATCCCGTAAGGAGGGCAAGTAGAAAGGACAATATTCGGTGTCCGTAAAACGAGAACCGTGCGAGAGCAACGAAACAAGATGTACATAAACATATTAAACTGAAAGTCTTTGATACGCATATCGTAAGGGTAGACACAATCCCAATGGTAGCGGGATAATGGCCGTAATACCTATCCCCAGATACCATTGGGTTTTCTTAATACAATGTAACGTCTGTGTGGTAGAACATGGCGGAGTCGCGGGATCAATAACTACCTGGGGCAGTGGCCAGGTACTCGCCGCAGGTTTTTCTCTGGGTACTCCGGTATTCTTTCACCACAAAGATCTTACACGTACATAAATGACCCAAGTCGTCAATAGGACGTCGTCCACAACAAGTCCTCCTACCAAAGTGTCAAGACAGTAATCTCTGGTTCGACCCCCATTGTAGTATCTCAACAACAGACGAATGATTCTAGGGAATTAATGATCTATGATGAGTCAAAAATTCGCTTTGAGCAAGATATTGATTTTTCACTTATGGTCATTCAAAGGACTTTGGTTTGGCTTTACAAATGTCCTGTAAGACACCGTAGACGGATGTGACGTGTGTAGAGCTAAGCGTGGACTAGACACCATCTTTATTCCGGGATTCACCGGACGCTGTGCCTAATTATCACGACAACTAATTGTTCCCGAGGAGGATTATCTTTACTTGTAAATCGCTCCCATATAGCGGTACAAAGACTAATGCAGTTTGACACTTATCTGGCTGAGAAAGTCAGACAGACGGGAAATCAATGGGTCCACATCGACCTGGAAGGGAGGGGGTAGAGTTCACCTAAACGTGGATGTCAATCGCAGTAGGATAGAGTAGAAACGGAACATGTCAATGCTTGTACAGGCACACTAAAGATTTGTAATCTTTGAAGATTTAAAAAAAATAGATCATGAATTTCTTCAATATACAATGCTTTTGGTCACAACATTTCACTGCTATTTACATTTGTTTGTGTTGCCTTTGTCCGATTTATTTTCAACTTTTACGATGCGTTTTATAAAGTTTTGTTTACAAGACTTTGTAAATTCTTTTATGATTTATTTGCTTTTGTGAAGAGATTTCTTTATCCCAAAAGGCCTGTATACAACTAAAACGTCAGTTAGCCTCGGTTCTAAAGACGTAAAATCCTAATCATTATTGTAAACAAACAAACAAGCTGTTTCCCCGAAGGCATGTTGAATCGTATAACCGGAAATAACCTAAAGCACGTTACCATGGACAACAACATGCGCAGGGGGGCTGCGCCTTTCTTTACTAAGAAGGACATATTGCATAATGGAGATGAACATGTTGAAATAGTAAGTTGCGTTTAAATGATAAAGGCTGTACGACGATGTCGAGGGTTTACCTGTAAGCTGTAAGTAATCCCCGGGAGAATTCCACACGTCGCGTGCTGAGGAAACTGGGACATTCCGTAAATATAAAAGTCGGCCGAGATCCAGACATAAAGATATCCTGGTTAAAATTGTGATGTTTTTTATCGCCAAGCACTAAGTGTTATCTATAAAGGAGCCATCTTCTCTCACCTGAACATTACACGTAGATGTATAAAGGTGGCAATGACATTTAACATACCTGGCGGGTCAGTCTACAGTCCAGGATACCAGACAGGTATGTGTGACCAGTGTGTTAAAATAGGTCTTCACTTAGTGTTGACGACCAGTATACCATTTTATTTTTTTATATCCTATTTATATAGACACGAGATAGGAATGTGCGTGGTGTCAATTGAAAAATGGCGCCAGTATGTCAACTATGACTTTTATACTGTGTATGATGCTACCAATTGGAAAAAAACCATGGATGTAAAATGTATTTCGTCAATAATCCATTGCACTGTGTACGGTATCCGGCACATCCAATTATTTCGTGTAATGTGTATGTAATGCACATGAAGTCACATGTAAAGCTCATTTAAACAAAATAATTTGATTTTGACCAGTTTTTTTTCGACCAGAAACAGCACTATTACAAGACTTTCTTTTTAATTATAAACAAAATATCTAAGTTTTGTCTATGATATGTTTTATTTGCAAATTCTAACAACAGAAATGTGCGAAGTACTCCAACTTGTTTGAGTTTCTTGTTGAAACCCGAAAGACTATGCGAATTAATAATATACAAAATATTACGGAAGCCGGTTAGTGCCACATTAAGTAATTTTTTTATGTCGTAATTACGACTTAGTATGTCGTAATTACGACTTAGTTATCTCGTAATTACGACATAGTTATCTCGTAATTACGACTTAGTTATCTCGTAATTACGACTTAGTTATCTCGTAATTACGACTTAGTTATGTCGTAATTACGACTTAGTTATCTCGTAATTACGACATAGCTATCTCGTAATTACGACTTAGTATGTCGTCATTACGATTAAGTTATACAGTGTACCCTCGACCTATTGCCACCCGAACTACCCCCACCCTCGCATACCGCCACCTAAAACTCTAGAACGGATTTCTGTCCTATATAATTCCCTCGTTTAGCTCGCCACCCTCGCATACCGCCATCCGCCACACCCTTTAAAATACAAACGTCCCGAATCGCTATATATTTCCCTCGACGATAACGCCATATTGTTCTGTTTTTTAGAGATCGAGGAACTCTTTAGTGTTCCATTTGGAATGGCATGCGGCAAAAACAGATCAATAACTATTTTCAGAAATAAATTTGTGCCAATGTAGATCTATATGACGATATAATAATAAGCTTGTTTTTTAATAAAAAGTTGGAAATGCAATCTTTTATTCAATTTAATTCATGGTTATAATTTTCATAATTCGATACTATCGCCACCCTCGTTATACCGCCATAATTGCTGTGGACGAAAGGTGGCGGTATAACGAGGGTTCACTGTATCTCGTAGTTTGGTCTGGTATATAGGAACCCCATTGGAAATAAGCCTTTAAGGCTTTATATGGACTATCCCAAGGAATTCAAGTCAAAATCTATGATTATAATTACCATCTATAATATTTTAAATTCAAAAGTTTTTTTATGTATTTAATTGTTCCTTTTACCTGAATAAATATTATTATTATTATTGTTTCTGTATAATGCTGTGTTTTCATTGGAACGGGTGTCTTGGAGTATTTGCTGTTGTTAATTAAAGGTAAGTTAGTTTATTATACCCATTCAATTCAGCCAGTCGCTGTCCCAGGCACCTCGGCCAATGAGAGCTTCTACGATATTGAGCATTGCCGCACATAAGATATTCCATAAGTCGTAATTACGAGATAACTAAGTCGTAATTACGAGATAACTAAGTCGTAGTTACGAGATAACTAAGTCGTAATTACGAGATAACTAAGTCGTAATTACGACATACTAAGTCGTAATTACGAGATAACTAAGTCGTAATTACGAGATAACTAAGTCGTAATTACGACATACTAAGTCGTAATTACGAGATAGCTAAGTCGTAATTACGACATACTAAGTCGTAATTACGACATAAAAAGTTTACTTCATGTGGCACTAACCGGCTTCCGTAAAATATATCTTCACTACCGATAGATAAAACATGTTTCGTTATCGTTTTCTTAACTAATGTATATTCGATTCATATCATTATTATTTCCCCGCTAAACGTATATAATCCCCCCCCCCCCCCCATTCACCCGTCCCCATTCAATCTTTACCATTGCCTCTCGTTTCTGTCCGTTCATGTTTCTCTCGGACGGTCTGTCCCTGTAATTGTCCCTTATCTCCAAAGTCCTAGGGAAAATGTCAAACTTCAGTATCTGTGACGCTTCTTTTACGTGTAAGGAAATATCATGAAAAGAGAGGGCAATTAAGATATACGCGTAAGTGGTCAATTAATCAGCATGGACAGGATGGCAGACGTGTTGTGTGTGAGAGAGGGTATATACCGGACCTGCTGTTACACGTCGTGTGGCGATGTGTCTGTTAGGCAATCCTCTGGTAGCCTGGGGATAAATATGTACACGCCACTATAGATATAATTGACAGGCAAATAGCACTGCATCGATGGTGATTTATTTCCTATTTTATTGAGCTGCATGTTGATATACCGTTAGCTTGTTTACTTACGTGGCTAAATGAGGCACGTCGTTGATCATAGCTGTAGAAATTTTGACGGGACAAACGACCGGCCGCGGATCTCATTGTTTACATGTCAGGACAACTCATACTTCGAAAAAAAATAATAACATCACTCCCACGATTAGTCGATTAAAACTAGTCAATTTTATAAAAAATAAAGAAAAGAATATAAAGAAGTGAAACGGTAGACACGTATAACAAACACACCAATTACATATAATTATGTATCAGGTGCTTGTTGATGCATATCAGCACGCTACCGTGTCATCTTGTTCCATGTTTACCTTGGTTTATTTCAGAAACCACTATTGATAAAATATCCCTTTAATTAAAAAAACAGCCCCGTATGACCCTTTTACAATGTACTCCACTTGCTAATTTCATTATTTGATGTGCGACTTTAGATACGATTTTCAATAATTACCATTAACCGGAGACGTGGTTATACGTCTCTGTATTAACATAATGACTATTATCAAAGATTGTTTTTTTTTTTTTTAAATTCTAAACGTATGGCTTTTCATTTGAAGAGTTTATCTTATTGTTATGATGTTGCCGTCAAATTTAATTTATGTTACTAATTCATTACTCACTAGGCCATCCTAATTACTGTAGCAGCAAATCCTTAATAGTATACCGTCACGTGACCCAAACATTACCCATAACCCTTGGCCACCAGTGTTTACCACACCGCAACGGAGGGATGTTTCTGTCATAGCAGTTCACCATCACGTGACCAAACATAGAAACAGCGATTATCCATCATGTGACCAAATAAAGCGATACTAAGTCACGTGAACAACACACAAAAATATATTTATAGGTGCTGCTCGATTCCACCACCGACGGGTAAGCCGGCAGTACCGGCTAACCGGGCAGCTCACTCGATTAGGTATCACCTGCTTTACTCAACTTATTGTTTTGTAGCCGGTAACGTGAGAGGCGCAACCCGGCTCACGAAATTCAGATACAAATCGGGCAGACCTAACATCGTCACGTGACTGAATTTGAATTTATAGGACTCGTTAGTAAATAAGGTGTGGGTGAATCTGGTCGCACCTACGAGATTATTCCAGTGAGCTGATTGCTGTGCACGATTTAATTTGACTGGGATTCAATCGGAGGATCTAATATTTCTTACAATTTTCCGCTATAATGAATGTTCCTGATTGAATTTACGGGAAGTGAAGATGAATTACGAATTGGAGCCAGACTTCTCGGGCTACCATACCTTACCTCGGATAGAATGTATGGTGATGATATTTAGGGAAGCGTTCCATGTTGCTCGTTACATGTTTTATTCCATTTTTTGTTTGCTTTTTGTGAAATTTTGGTTTCCAATTCACATCCACAGTATTGCGTTCATATTTCAGTCTTGTGCACGTTCTTAATGTCTTTTAAAGTTGTCAGATTGAATACACACTTCAATCCTGCCATCCACGTACATTGTACCTAGTCGTGGGGCCATCCTCCCTTACCAAGGGTTACGATAAACCCCCTGAAGAGGAGGGTACTGGATAGTAACCCTTGGTACATGTAAGCGGAGATGCGTGGGACTGCCTAGGCACATTTGTTATACAGTACAGCTGGGCGTTAAGGGGAGGTTACTGTGAAGTCAGCTGGGCGTTAAGGAGAGGTTACTGTGAGTTCAGCTGGACGTTAAGGGGAGGTTACTGTGAAGTCAGCTGGGCGTTAAGGGGAGGTTACTGTGAGGTCAGCTGGACGTTAAGAGGAGGTTACTGTGAAGTCAGTTGTACGTTAAGGGGAGGTTACTGTGAAGTCAGCTGGACGTTAAGGGGAGGTTACTGTGAAGTCAGCTGGACGTTAAGGGGAAGTTACTGTAAAGTCAGCTGGACGTTAAGGGGAGGTTAATGTGAAATCAGCTGGACGTTAAGGGGAGGTTACTGTTGAGTCAGCTGGACGTTAAGGGGAGGTTACTGTGAAGTCAGTTGAACGTTAAGGGGAGGTTACTGTTAAGTCAGCTGGACGTTAAGGGGAAGTTACTGTGAAGTCAGTTGGACGTTAAGTTAAATGGTCAAAGATTCTTGCAGTCTCCCGATAACGTGTAATTGGAAGATCGTCCTCTTTCCGGTACATGTACATTATCTGTTTAGCTCAGCACGTGAACAAATTAGCCATCGAAGAGGAATGATCATATACGAGAAAATATCTGATATAAATAACAAGAAATGTGATTACTGACTGAAAATGCATTGCTGCACTTAACTAGTAATACTTCTGTACAATCCACTGAAACCTTATTTCTACAAACTGCTGAATCAGCGTGTCTCGTTCGTCTCCAGTCAATTTGTCTGCAGTATGTCCGTCCTGCCCCCGAATGTCATTCTGTATTTTACATGCTTACTTTTGACAGGAATTCGAACGTACGGCACCAAAAAGGCTACGGACGGGATGTTGTGTTTCCTTTTCACATTTTTATTCAGATGCTAATATAATCTATTATGTGATCGTGACGTCATCTCTCACTTACATGTCCTTTTATTAAGTTCTCGCGTAATTGGTACTAATTGTTAGGACGTCGGGGAGTTTTTCTACAGATTGTCGACTAGTTTGTACATGTCTGTTCCGAAACGGTCAAAGCAAACATCATTTCCATATAAAAGTGACGTCATTCCCCCAGCCTCTTCTGGCTATATTTAGGTCTTGTCTCTTGTAGTAAGTAATATTGTATCTAGATATAACGACCTACTCGTCAGCCAGGTCTGGCTAGCGCTCCGATGGTACGATTGCTTTACTAATCTCCCCATATTAGATATGGTCCATATGTGTTGTCCTTACATTTTTTGCTATCTCTGTCGAGATTGGGATTGCCACTTATTGTCTAAGTCATTACAATGAGATGATGGACTGCTCAAACACCCGTGGTCCGTAAGCAATACTTGATTTCTATGGAACGCCAAATTACCATATATATTTAATTAATTGCACCTATCTCCAAAATGTACAATTTGATTGATGATACAATATGAAGTTCAATTCATTTGAAGATAGGTAAAATTCAATTAACGATAGGTTCAATTCCATTGAAGATAGGTACAATTCAATCGGAGAAAGGTTCAATTCTACTTGTGATATGTTTAAATAGGCCGGATTGAACCTATATTCATTTGAATAGCACCTATCTCTAATTAGATTTAATATAGCTATCACTAATTAAACTAGACCTATCTCCAATTGAATTAAAGATAGGTGCAATTGAATTGAAGATATATTCAATTTAATTAATGATGTGCTATATTTGTACTCAGGTTCAAATTAATTGAAGATAGGCTCAATCAAATTCGTTCAATTTAATATGATACAAATACATGTAATTGGACCTATCTTCAATTAAATTGTACCTATCTTCAATGATTTGAAAGATATGTTATATTTGAACCTAGGTACAATTCAATTGAAGATGGGTGCAATTAACTGAATAAATGTTTGTTTAGCGTTCCATAGATATCGTTATTTCTTGAAAAAAACTTGATGAGTCAATTGAGTCCAAATACTTTACGTGTGTTAACCAGACGAGTACAATAATGAATATATATCATTTAGGTGTTTAGACAAGAAATGTCCTTGATTTAGGTTTATTGGACCTGAAAGGTCGCTTGGGTTCAGATTACGGTTTGTTAGCCCCCACCCCTCCCTAATATGTCAACGTGTCTTAATGACAACACACTGTAAGATTGTTCATGGAATTGTTGAATGATTGGCTTATTATTGATGTATTTTGTTCTAAGTTACAAACCTTCATGGAATGTTTTTACAGATGAAATAAAAAATCCCCCCTTCAGGTCTATCACCACTGGCGTGGGGTTCTATATTTCAGAGAATTTTAATTAATGCTTACTTAAAACCGTTAGTGACTCCAGGTTAACATGTCCTAATTTTCCGGAAGTGAATCAGGTTTAAAATGTCCTATCATTCCTTAACATTAACGGACAACAATCACTTTTAAATTACTGTCTGTAAGGATTTCACCCGGGACACTATTTAACATAGCAATTTACGTCCTGTCCTCACAGTTATGGAACCAAACTAAGGGACATCTAAGACGGCATTTTCTAGTAAGTAGTCGGCAGACTTGAGAAGGACGATAATTGATTAGAAATTAAGCCCAGTCTGTAGACACAGCCGTGGGATAATCTGATCTAGAGACCATTTCCCCTGCGAGGATAGAGCAATATACTTATTTACCGGGTCGTTTTGGGCACAAATATGAAGTTCATGCAAAGCAATATTGGAAGGCAATTTAGTCCATTCGCGCGCTGCGAATTAGTTTTACGTAATCTATGGTAGAGCAGAGGTACATGTAGCATGTTATAATAGATCTGTAGCATAATTCTATGGAAGACTAGTCACAGCATTCTATTGTAGACCAGTGGCACACATATATGGTAGACATGTGACCGCATTCTATGACAGACCATGGGTAGCGTAGCATTCGACCATAGACCAGTGGTAGCATTCTACGTTAAACGGGAGTTAACATTCGACCATAGACCAGTGGTAGCATTCTACGTTAAACGGGAGTTAGCATTCGACCATAGACCAGTGGTAGAATTTTACGTGAAGCGGGAGATAACACCCGGTCATAGATCAGTGGTAGCATTCTACGTTAAACGGGAGACAACATCCGGTCATAGACCAGTGGTAGCATTCTACGTTAAGCGGGAGATAACATCCGGTCATAGACCAGTGGTAGCATTCTACGTTAAACGGGAGACAACACCCGGTCATAGACCAGTGGTAGCATTCTACGTTAAACGGGAGACAACACCCGGTCATAGACTAGTGGTAGCATTCTACGTTAAACGGGAGACAACACCCGGTCATAGACCAATGGTAGCATTCTACGTTAAACGGGAGATAACACCCGGTCATAGACCAATGGTAGCGTTCTACGTTAAACGGGAGATAACACCCGGTCATAGACCAGTGGTAGCATTTTATGGTAGACAAGAGGTGACATTCTACGGTAGACCAGAATTAGCAATCTACGATAGCCCGGCGGTAAGATTCTCCAGGAGAACAATCTAAGATTGATCAAAAGGTAGAATTTTACAGTAGGCCAGGGGTAGAATTATGTGTTTAATCAAAGGTAGAATTCTACACTAAACCAGGGAAAGTAGTCTATATCTGATTAAAATATCATTTTACGGTAGGCCAGTGATATCAATCTATGTTTGATCAAAGGTACATGTAGAATTCTGCGGTAGGCCAGGGATAGCAATCTATGTTTGATTAAAGATATAATTCTACGGTAGACCAGGGATAGCATTCTACAGTTATGTTTGGTCAAAGGGTAGAATTCTACGGAAGGCCAGTGATATCAATCTATGTTTAACCAAAGGTAGAATTCTACCGTTGACCAGGGGTAGCAATCTATGTTTAACCAAAAGTAGAATTCTACAGTTGACCAGTATTCTATGTTTGACCAAAAATATCATTCTATGGTAGACCAGAGTGAGAAATCTACGATAGCCCGGCGGTAATATTATACAGGATAGCAATATATGTTTGACCAAAGGTAGAATTCTACGGTAGGCTAGGGGTAGCATTCTATGTTTGACCAAAGATAACATTCTACTGTAGACCTGTTTTCATGAAACCGTTCTCATGCTCAAGCATGGAATTTTTGCTCAAGCTTAATTTCTTATTCTGGCTAAAATTTATCTTAAAAATCTAATTTTGTCAAAGTTTCGAAAAAAAGTTGAAGAGACATTGAGTCGAAAGCTGAAAAACATTTACATTTTTTTTTTATTTTTGCCCTTTGACATGATTAAGGCGAGTTTCAAGAAAGCTGGCTGGGGCACAGAATCCATGCTTGAACATGAGAACGGTTTCATGAATACGGGTCCTGCTATCACACAGATATTCGAAGAAGTTCGAATTTTATCAACTTCCTTCACCGGCGATTTGTTATTTATACATTTTTTTACGATCTTGCGAATATCGATGGATTATTTGTTTCCTTGAATATTTTATGATCTATATTTGCCATGTAAACAATAATACATTTTTTTTTATTACCAAAGTCTCAAACACAACAACATATATAAAACAGTATTATACGGATATTGTGAATTAATCTGTTTTAAACTTTTCATGTTTACGTTCTTTCGTTTTCGAAATTCTGTAGTGTTGATTGACCTTTAACCTGTGTCGTTCCAGGTGTGTGACCTTTGACCGGGTGGAGTAGACCTATAGCCGAGAACCCCTCGACATGTTGTGAGCTAGACAGAGGGATACGGCGGGATGCCGAGCACGTGTCGCTGTTCTATACAATGCCCTGGCAAATGATACCAATACGCCTGACGTACACGCGAACAAGATGGCGTCGACTTCTCTTATGTCTCATCGGCCTGACTGTAGTGTTGAGTGTTATCAATTTATGGACGGACCTGAACATTAAGTGTACGGCGTGTAGGTCCGTTCATCTCTTCCACCGACACTACGTCGAACTAGACTTCGACTATCAGAAATATATCAACGCCACGTGGGAGGCACGAGGGAATAACGACAGCCTTCTGACCCTGTTTACCACGTGGAACCCTTCCATGCAGAAGCCGGTAGTATATCACAACGCCCTAAGGAACTGGGCGTCGCTGAGTCGGAGCGTCACAACGCTAGTGTATTCCAATGACACTGAAGTCGAAAATATCGCCAAACAGCACAAATGGCAGGTGCAAAAAATTGATCGTACTGCGTGTTTCGGAACGCCAGTTCTTAGGACCATGTTCCAGGAGGTGATAGGGGGCGCGAGGAGCAAGTTTTATGGCTATGCTAACGCAGATTTGGTATTCAATGATGGCTTAGTTAAAACACTAGAAGCTGTGGCGGAAAATCCCGAATTCTCTAAAGGGCCATTACTGATTGTAGGAAAACGCGTGGATGTAAATATATCTAAGCTCCAGGAGCCGGTTATCAACGGTACTAAGGACGTGGAGAAGCTAGCTCCACACGGCAAACTCTCGTGGGGATTCGCGGGGGATTACTATATCACAAACGAGCTGTTTCCATGGGAATTTGTACCGGATCTTGTGATAGGACGCCCTCTAGTGGACAACTGGCTCATCTGGTATGCGCGTGAAGTCGGCGCAAAAGTGGTGGATGCTTCCGGTTCTATCTTAGCAGTTCATCAATTAGCAAACGGATTGAAGAGGATAAAGTTTATGTGTAACAAGGCAGAGATGTGGAAGAAGAAACTACTGCCCAACCTGCCTGTATGGAAGGGAATGATAGACTGTGCTGGGTACGAGTCGAGAGTGGGCGATAGTGGAAAAGTGTTTATCTTGCCAAAAATATTTTTACCGGAAATTTGTAATCACGATGAAGCTATTTTCCACTGACGAACGTAGACCTTAGGTACCGTAGTCAGCTTATATGTATTTAACATAAGCCTAGATTACAGTGTGCTTTATCGAGATCTAGAGCTTGAATCGAGCGAATATCTTAGGGAATGCCTTAGATTTACAGTAATGACGGTATAAACCATTATAACTTGTCATAAAATGGCGTATATTTTGGCAATTTAGAAAGTCTTTGATATGCTTGAACTTGCTACACTCTTTTGAATTAGGCTTAAAGATTAAGAAATACTGCGTATATGAAACATACTTTCCCCTGAGTGTGACTTCCAAGATAAGGCTTGATGTACACCGACAAAATCATCTATCCGGTTTGTTTTATCATGTTTATTTTGGACTCATCGACGACTCGTCCTGATAAAGGTGTAAGTCTAATAAACAATATCATGGTGACATTCACTGTCTAAAGTCAGAGTGGTAACTGTTTGGTAATTGTGTGATAACTGTTTGGTAACTAGGTGGTAACTACGTGGCAACTGTGTGGTAATTAGGTGATAACTGTTTGGTAACTAGGTGGTAACTGTTTGGTAACTAGGTGGCAACTGTTTGGTAACTAGGTGATAACTGTTTGGTAACTAGGTGATAACTGTTTGGTAACTAAGTGATTACTGTTTGGTAACTAGGTGATAACTGTTTGGTAACTAGGTGGTAACAAGGCAATAGTGTGCAGTTCCTAGGTGTTACGTATAGGCTGTCTCTGGTCTGTGATACTTAGGTGATTTGTATGTGGAAATGAAAGCTATAGTATGTGGTTACTAGGTGGTAACCAAGGCTAAAATGTGAGGTTACTAGGTAGTTACCAATTCTATAGTGGGTGGTTGCTAGGTGAAACCAATGCTACAGAGTGGTGTTACTAAGTGGTAACCAGGGCTATGTTGTGTGGTTGCTAGGTGTAACCAATGCTACAGAGTGGTGTTACTAAGTGGTAACCAGGGCTATGTTGTGTGGTTGCTAGGTGTAACCAATGCTTTAGGGTGGTGTTACTAAGTGGTAACCAGGGCTATAGTGTGTGTGGCTATGAATAGTTACCTTTGTTATTACTATCAGGTTATGACTACTGCTGTCCGAGTTACAACGTGTCGTTGCTAGGTAGTTGCGGATGCTATGCATCGTTAGTAAAGTCAGTCAGACATTTGTTGCGAAAGGAAAATTGTTTTCGTATCAATCTAAGGAGAGCTTGTCGTATTTAATAGCGAATAACTGTTTTAATTTATCAACAAATGCTTTTGTTCATTTCGGAATCTCGATCGCTCAAGAGTTCGAGTATTATCAAAGGTAAGAATGACAAGTGTCTAAAATGTAATGGTAATACATATGTTTACTGGGCAAGCTTTACTCATTTCCTGAATCTTTTTCAAACAAGCAATAGTGGATCCAGAAATCAGTTTTATTTGAAAGTGTAAGAAATGAATATAATTTATAGAGAGAAACAATTTTCTATCCATCCCTTTGATGGTTCAGCGCAACTGTATTTTTTGTCATTAATCTCTGATTAGTTACCACCCAACATTTGCCAAAATAATCATCGTCTTCGCTAATCCTAAAGCTTTGATCCGGTATTAATGCTACTACACCATCCTCTATATCACCTTCAAATAATCGTCAACGCTCCTTTAATTGTACAACCTTTCTCTGGTTCCTTACCCCCGGGGCAGTACGGTGTCCATAGGAACGCAACGCCCCTTCAAGGGACTTAAATCGTTTTCTGTTTTGGTTCCATTTTCCTGAGGCGCCGGACCTCTGACACCCCAACCCCTACTCCCTTCCCCCTTCTCCCAACCCAACCTCCGAACACGTGCCCCGTCCCTGACAATCGCCAATGTAAGATATCTGCAAACGCATATCCCGTTATATTATTGCCTTAAACAGCTAACTTTTATACTTTAGAGAAACAGAATGTTAGGTGTGGAATTTGGATACGTATCCGGTGTGTGTGTGGTTAAGTTGTTAAATGTTTGAGAAACATCAATGTTTTTAAAATGCACATGGTAATATAGTTTTATTGTATTTAATTTTGTTGTGTTTGTGTGCATTATATATTGACAGTGTGCTGATCAATGTTAAATAGCTGATATGATGGCTGACAAGTTGAAATGCACTGGAGATGTTACTATTTTGATCGTGGAGTGAAAAATTAAAGATTTTTTGATTATTTTAGTTTTCAAATTAAATAAGAAACTGAAAAATAGGACTCTCAACACTTGTCATGCTTTTATTCTGGCTGATAGCTTCTCTTATATAAAGATCTATATTTTCACATATATGATACTGTTGATAGAGGTTCTGTACATATTTCTGTATATGCTGTTATTGTATATAATCGCTGTACCTGGTGATTGCGGTACAGGCTTTTCAACATTCCAAGCTCAACATTAGTTTCACTGTGATAGCTATGACCGTTGAAAATAGTATATTGCCAGATGTGACCGTTGTCAGGATCACACTAGCCGGATTTGACCGTTGTCAGGATCACACTAGCCGGATGTGACCGTTGTCTGGATCACACTAGCCGGATGCGACTGTCGTTATGGTTGCAATAACCAGATGTGATCGTTGTCGTGGTCACAGCATAGTTGTCAGGGTAACAATAGGTTTGACTTTTAACAAGTCCGTGTTGTTGTTGTCGCCTCTCCCTTCGATATTGTCGTTTGTTAGATTATGACTTATGATTTGAAGACATATACGGATATGGCACGTGCTGTGCGAACGGTGAAGGTCGATTGTGAGACAGGTCCAATCCTATTGTACAATGTATAATGGCTGTTACCGGGGTCAGGAGAGGGAGCTTAATCGACCACTGCATACAGACTCCGATCATTCCAAGTACTCAGGTCTCTGAATTGAGACCGGATGGCAAGATCGTATTGGCAGTCATACTAATTGGTAAAACACTAGAGTGTGAATCAGTTCTGTAAGCATTTGTATCTCTGTTTGAATTCAGAATCAAGATGCGTATGGTACTTTTTCAATTTTATCTCCAAAGTATTCATCTAAAGTGTATACTGCTCTTCTGATCAACATGTGAACGTTTAATCAATATTTTTCCGCTTTATATTTATAAACGTAATTTAAAAATAGGTATGACGTTACGTGCGATTTCTGTGGCACCTTGTATAACGTGTAATGTCGTGATTTGATCATAGTTGACATCGCTTTTAAGAAGTTTTATTATAGTCTACGTTCTGTACGAACAGTTCAGGGGATTAGTGATACTTAAAGCGCACGCCCATGTTTGTTTTGAAGCAATATCACCGACATCGCGCGTGACGTCATATATCTACTAGTAATTTGACGTGTGTGTACATCTCTAATATTTTCCTATTTCATAGACACTACCTACAAAGGCCTTTACATGGAATGTAATTCTATACATTGTTATTTTTCTATTGTATACTTGTCTATCGCCTCATCGCTCTTATAGAGTCTTCTCCTTTATCATTTCACACGTTTACAAAATAAAATAAAATAAGTTTAGAATTTCTAAATAGCAGGAAACTCTGGTAACTAGTATTAGGTCGAAGTGTGTGATTATTGTGAAAAAGGAGCGAGATGTCCGAATTATTTTTGTTCTGTATTTTTGGTAGAAATTATGTTCACAGTGCATTGTGTACCGGTTGACCTCAATCTTTCCCATGGTTCATTGCGCTGTTACATGCCAAGAATGTTTTTTGTTGTTCAGAGGACACGACAAAAACTAGGAAAGTCAACATTCTTGTCCACGAGGTGAATGGGAGGTAACTCTCACTATTGTGTTGTTATTTTCCTGTTGCTGGCTATGACGCCACTTCACACAATCAAACTGTTGGGTGATATACGTGATTAAAATTGAATTAGTTTCCCGTATACTATGTACAGCCCGGTCAGGGAGGAACAATTCCATATCCATTAGGTTAATATTGTTTTAGTGCTAAATGCAATGACGGCGGCCCTTTCACAGGGAAGCCTGAGTCATTTAGATAAATTAAGATTAATTTTTCATGTGTTTTGTTATTTCAATGAGTTATGAGTCTTTGTGTTGTTTGTATCGGTGGTATGCCTGGTATTTTAAAGTTTGCTTGAGAAATGCCATAAAAGAGTTCGCCTATGCATATCTTTATTCATCATAGATATCCTGCGGCTTCTACTACGCTCTCTACATCCCTGGACTTTGTCACGGAAAAACTGAAGGCTCCAAATGGCCTTGTTGATGAGGTAAGACGACTGGTGCACATCAAATGAATCACGTGGTCACATAACAATTGACAAGCTTTGAAGTCGGTTGCGGCTCCTAGCGATGGAACTGCTGTCTTTGTGCCTTCACTTTTACGATGACATGTTCAAAGGGTGTCGAGAGCGTAGGTGAACGTAACCCTTGGATATGAGGATGAACTTTTATTGAATTTTGTGTGTTCGTGATGATTGTATTTGCGATGCTGTTAGACTTACCAGAGATTAAAATGTCTCATCTCCTGTAAATCCGCGTCAGGTTACGGATTCATGAACCGTTCTTGTGCTCAAACGCAGTTTCTGTACTAAAAAAATATTTAATTACTCATTCGTGTTTCAGCATTCGATTAAATTCAAAAATTCTTTCGGATTATATACATTTTTTCCATTAGTTTATCACCTCAAAAACATATACTATACAGAGTTTAGGCCAATCTGATTAAAATGATATCTTGATCTCCGCGCCGTTCCGTAAATTTGCTGTGTCAGGACCTGAGGATACCCCATAGGGGTTCACGTTCAAATGACCTTTTACATTGGCCAATCATATAACTACTTTCTGAATCTAAAATGAGATTTTTTGAGGCGACAAAGCTTGCATAATTATATCGTTGTACGTTTAGTCATTTCGTCACAACAAGCTTATTTACTTATTGTGACGAAATGTCTTGGTGCAGATGACAGCGACATTAGAAAATTCTACTAGAGTGGAGGCAACAAAGGTCATCTAAGCGTGACCCCAAATTATTAATATCTTTATTTCCTCCAAGATGAAGGGCATGACATAATAATACATACATGTACATGAAATTATAGCGAAACAATAAGCAAAGTACATCAATCAAAAAGTTCAGAGTTTCGACCAAAGAAGCGAATGGCGAAATAAATACATATATGCATGTACATGTATACGGCTATAGCTATCAACTGTATTATTTAGATTTTACATTTAAAAAAGATGTGACATATGTGTTTACGGAACGGTGCGGAGATCAAGATGTGATTTTAATCAGATTGGGTTAAGGCATGAAAACGGTTTCATGAATACGCGTTCAGTACAGAGGAATATTAACTAATTATACCAAAGAGCCCCTTACATTGGGAATCTTCATATATAGGCTAGAACGTTAACGGGCCCAGTACAGAAGGGTGTTTAATGAAGACAAATACTCTACCCAGGAGTCCCTAAGAAAGGGGGTGTTTTAGATCTAAGTTAGACTATATACTGTTTTTTTGGTGCGTTGTTTAATACTAGAAATGTTATTATACACAAATGGATCCGTTGAAATATATAGTTTTTAGTTGAACGAAAAGTCGTTCTGTTTTCAAAAATCGTAAACTATTGTAGCGTCTTGTGATTATAATGCCATATCAGCAGATTCTATTAAATGTTCCTAATGAACCCCGTTACCCATCACTTGTTCACTTTTCTTAATTTGAAAATAATTTGTAACGTCGATTTTGATTTACTGATACAACAGCGTAATGATTTTTGAGAGCAAAGAGTACAGCAATGAAAGTGGATAATGTAGAAAAGATTATTATAATGATTAACTTTGATCTATTTTTGATGTTATTGAGCCATAACACGAAAAAATCGGAGTGTACTCTCATCAAAATCCGCTTCGCTTCACAGAATATGATGAGGGTACACGTCCTTAATTGTTAGTTTAAACACATGAGGTTATTGTTTTTCTGTTTAATGTGGTGTACAGATAGTTTATGTACAGGAAGTGAATCTAAATAAACAATCTGTATTTTTAAGTATTTTTTAAATTGCGTTTTAAAGCATTTCTGATCGAGCTTATTGTACCCAACTAGTTTTATAGAATTTTATTTTTGTAGTCGGATAATTTAATGTGTATTACTAAACTTTTGTCATTAGACCACAAGCAGCAGATGGCACGCTGTTCATCTCGCTCTGTGTCCGTGGTCCATGGTCCATCCTTTAGCCTTATATACTTCTTATTATCGCTAGTTCTGGAGAGAAGTGCATGATGGATCTTTCTAAATTTCATATGTAGGTATTCCTTTATCTGTAAAGTAATGAAATTGTGTTGACATGCGGCTTTTTAAAATTTTGTTAGACAATGATAATTTGTTATTGCTATTTTTTGAGAAGTACTTGATTGATTTTTCTCAAATGTCTTACGTAGCCTGCACTTAGCCCGTATCATTCTCAAAAGATTTTTTTTGTCCGTTGTTTTGTCCTCTTGATATAAGAAGAAAAACAAAATGGCTGATAGGCCGTCATCTGAGATGTTTACAATGACACAATGGCAGATTGCTATTACCATGTATTCATAACTACTGGATAGTTCTTTCTCAAATTTCATATGTAGGTTTTCCTTGGACCTAAGTTGTGCTCCTTCTATTTTTGGATTGATCAAGAAAAAAGAAAGAAAAATAAACAATGGCAGACTGGCTGCCATTTTAGATTTTGACATGAAAGTTTGTTATTGCTATTTTTTGATAAATACGGGTTTGGTCTTTCTCTTATGTCGTGTATGGCCTGCCCGTGGCCCGTACTTGTGCTTATTTTGATTTTGGCAATGATAAGAAAAAAACTAACATTCGAGGAAGAAATGAAGATAAACAATGTCGGGCCACATGCTCCTTCTAACATCACTTGCTTTGTTGAAAGAAAAGAAGAGTTTGCATTATCTGTACTATGGTACACAGTGCTTTATAACAGTACGATGATTGATTTACGATTAACAACATTTAGCAATGTTACAATATATAATATATACTACACGTGTTACCTAGATATTTAACACAAAAGTGATATATTTTCAGAAATTCTACATTCTTTACGCTATTCATTACATTTTCCTCCAAACGTTGCGTTATTTGTTTTGTCCTCTTTTATCCAGTAGAATCAATGATATCAGTGGTTACTGTGGTAACGAACTATCTCCCGGACGCTTTACCTTTACGTAATATAAAACGGTTTACAAAAGACATTTTGAGTGAGTTAGTATGTATGTACGTTTGTCTGTTAAATTGGATGTTTATGAGGTCGTGTGATTGTTGTCACTATGGAAACATGTAAATTCTGTTTATCATCCAGAGAGCATTATGAATGTAACAATGTTGCCACTACATATCTGGTAAACGAGGTGTGCCTGGTGACGAGGTGTACCTGGAACGAGGTGTGCCTGGTGACGAGGTGTACCTGGTAACGAGGTGTGCCTGGTGACGGGGTGTACCTGGTGACGAGGTGTGTCTGGTAACGAGGTGTGCCTGGTGACGGGGTGTACCTGGTAACGAGGTGTGCCTGGTGACGGGGTGTACCTGGTAACGAGATATGTTTGGTAATGAGGTGTACCTGGTAACGAGGTGTGCCTGGTGACGAGGAATACCTGGTAATGAACTGTGTCTGGTAACAAAGTGTGCCGCTTGGTGTCAAGGTGGGTCTGGTGATGGATTGTGCCGCCTGCTTACGAGGTCTGCCGCTTTGTGACGAGGTGTGCCGCCTGCTTACGAGGTCTGCCGCTTTGTGACGAGGTGTGCCGCTTGGTAACGAAGTGTGCCGCTTGGTGACGAGGTGTACCTGGTGACCAGGCGAACTCGATGTCGAGGTGTTCCTAGTGTCGAGGTGTACCTGGTGACGAGGTGTACCTGGTGACGAAGTGTGCTTAGTGACGCATGTGCATTGTAAAGAGGTGTATCTGGTAACGGAGCGTGTCTGGTTAATAAACTTAATAACTGCCAAAGAATCCTTGATCTTGTTATTTTTTCTTCATTGCCCAGGCGCCGGCATTGGTGTTTTTCCTCTCTTCATTACGAATCCCTTGTTCCATGGGTTGTGTTGTCCCACTTTTTCCGTATTCAGTTTTAGTATGATGTGATATGTATATACGAATCACGACACATAGTCCAAAACACGAGGCATATTTCATAATGAGATCAAGTTGGCGGTCATAACAATTGACAGTTACCTTCTATTATAACTTCGTGTGTGGAGACCTTGTCGTCCATTAGAAATCTAAATCCCTTCGACATGCTAACGTCATTTTCAGGGACAGTTGAAATATTACTATCAAGAAAAGGAAATAACAATTGTTTATGGCTTGTTTCCATACAGGAAAGCGTCTATCCAGCACACAACAAGATTCTGTTGCCTTGATTTCAAGGCACAGTACAAAGTACCGACTTCGTTTTTAATTTTTTTTCTATTTAGATAAACCCCGTTTGTAGAACTGGATCCTTCAATGAAGCCTCAAATGACCGGGCACAATCGTTCGGGTGATCACATGAACGTCGCGGGCCTCTTTACTATTAGGTATGATAGCAATTAAGATAAAATAAAGGCCTTGCAATGTCGTTGTTACCTCCTGTTCTAATAAGAGATTCTGGTTTTGACAAAATATAAATCAAATTAAACTAATCTGTTTAAATTGGATTTCGTAATGAAAACGTTTCGAACATAAGAAAGATAACTCGGACGAACTTCGTTTATTTTTATTAAGGTTTGAGAAAGCCGGACCCCCAGTTACTTGAGAATCTGTTACAGCCAGATATGGACATAAACTAAGGTGTTTTAGAGTAATGCTACACTTTTTTGGGCTAAATTCAATTTTCGAAAAACATGCTCCCTAATTGTCATAAGTATTGAACGTTGGGAAAGCTCCCAGGTCAATAAATCCACACACCTACATTTCTCTCTTCAAAACCCACATTTCTATTTGTCGAACAAAAACATGTTTGGTTTCGTTGGACATAAACAGGAAAGCATCCCTATAATATTACTATCACGAACGTCTGTCCTTCATTTCTGTTTGAGGAACATTAACAATAAAGCACAACCACACAAACTGGACGTTAATTTGTCACTGTTCGCGTTTCAAAATTTAAATGTACTGACAGTAGATGTCATTTTGTTGATTACGGCCGTGTAAGTATTTGGAAATGTTCTGTATATTTAAGTGAAATGAAGATGGACGTTTATAAGTATTCACATTATATTAGTGTGTTTACTTTTTGTGATTGACAATGATACTCAGTGTTCATTTTAAAATCAACAAATGTCTTACCAACACACTAAAGACGTCCCATCCGCACTTAGACCAACCCAGGTACTGTTAAAATCAATAAGATAACGTCAACAAAACCATAATCCAAACTCAAAATCGATTAAACATGGGTCAAAATATGAACACAGGAAAGCTTTACATGGAGACCCTTGTAAAAGTGCAACAGAATAAGACCAGGTGTTCCGGAAGAGTAAGCTTCTTCTGCTTCATCGGCGACACCCGCCATATCAATATTTGTCACATCCAAATAAACGCCAAGTTCTCAAAATGATAACCGAGTATCATTGTCAATCACAACAAGTAAACACACCAAGCACTGGTGATGGCAACAAAAGGGAGCCGTGTGGATAAGCCACCACCCTATGGGTACATAGCCTTTCATCAACAAGCCATATATGGTACATCTCCGTTGTGATACCAAGTTGGTACCTCACGACACTAGATTAAACTGTGGGGGATTCGGAGGACTGGCCCTAAGATGTGAGCTGCATGGGACATCGATGTATGAACATGCCCTGTTGTCCACTAACCAGACTTTGGAGGCCTTGATGCCAATATACATGTATTAAATCTATCAATGACCCTAGCTTGTTTTAGTAAACTGTATCGTGACCAATTTATAATGCCAAATACGTATGCGAACACAACTTATTAGGTCAGCTTGTCTTCGTTACTTTTGCCTAGCCTGGCTACTGTACAGTACATTACTGGGCATTTTATTTATCTGTACAGTCAATATGACCATGATCAACTGGTATATTTTCTTTAAACGATCAAGCTGATAATAAAACTAGTTCGTATTATTCAATATATTATTCGTTTAAGCTGATCAGTGATTCCGTTTTTAACAAGATGCATATATACTGTTTATGACTGCAAGGAAAGGACGTGTTATAGGCTTTGTATCCAAGATCTAAACAATACAATTGTTCTGAAATGATAACCGCCGAGCCTGAATAATCGCCAAAGAGGTCCTCCCCATTTGCGACAAGGACTACTGACTGAAACCGTAATCAGGCTTGCCCATCCCCCGCTGACTGTGGGAACATTAACGCTATGCAAGAGAGCATGACAAAAGCGTTCGGCCAAAATACTAAAACGGATGGAGAGTTGGGCGGATTATTATTAGAGGCTGTATTCCAAGGAAAACATCACCATCCCTACCACTTCGATAAGGAGACGGAAGTCAGTATATTATATTATGCACGCTCTCTGTTTTCATTACCAAGTATATTGTCGGCAGTTGTACGTGTATATGACAGTATCACCTTTTATTCCCGACAGAAAACAATAAATGGTTCATTCATGTCGAGGTTAGTATCTGGTGAATAAACTTTAGTAGTTGTAATAAGAGACGCAGTATTTAAAAAATTGCCCACGACGTTTGTAAGGTCATGGAAAAGTCACTAATTAACATGTATGTAAACAAAAGAAAATAAAATAGAGAATACCGAAGCGTTAACAAAATCACAATCAGAACTCAAAATTGATTAAATCAAGGGCAAAATATGAACAAAGGAAAGATTTACATGAAGACCCTTGTAAAAGTACAAGAGAATAAGATCAGGTGTTCTGGAAGAGTAAGCGTCTTCTGCTTCATCGACGACACCCACCATGTAAATCTTTGTCACATCCAAATAAACATCAAATTCTTAAAATGAGAACCGTGTATTATTGTCAATCACAACACGTAAACACACTAATGAGCATACTCAAAAGCGTCCATCTTCATATCACTTAAAGATATAGAATATTTCTCAATGAGACAAAGAGGCCAACCATAAAACATACTCATAGTTCTGATCAGCCTGCATCTCTCGAATCCTTGTGTTGTTAGTTTGTTTGTCAGCAGTCGACATCGATCACGAAAATCCCGATATTTGGAGCAAGCCCTAGAATATCGAATCAATTGCGACATGTAAACACAACAGGTTGGTGAGGCAGTGGAATTACAGTTTATTTACTAGTTATCTATGTGGAATAAAGTGGTAGTCTTGTTGATTATAAGAAACCGAAAACACCCTTATCATCACAACAAGAAGAAGAGTTACATTGTTCTAATATAGTAAACGCCCAAAATAGCCGAAATAATTGCAAAGAGTGCCGCAAATTCATAATTGATATTATATTTATAATTATTATTATACAGTTTTTGTTATCGTATCACTTCCACTTTATATCAGGACACAGACGTACATTTAGAAGGTCTACAACTACTTGAAATATAACATCATCGACTTATTTGGCGGGTGCCGTCGATGAAGCAGAAGACCCATCCTCTTCCTGAACACCTGGGCTCGTATTCATGAAACCGTTCTCATGCTCAAGCATGGATTCTGTGCTCAAGCCCAATTTCTTGATCCGGCGATAAATTGATAATACAATGATTTTGAGAAAGATTTGGAAATAATTTGAACATGGTTGAAGCAAAATACTGTTTTGAGCGTTTGAAACAATTTTGGTAAAATACAAGAAAGCTGACTTTAGCACAGAACTCATGCTTGAGCATTAGAACGATTTCATGAATACGGGCTATGGTCTATTCTCTTGTACTTTTACGAGAGTCTCCGTGTAAATATTTTCGGTTTTTTGCAATTACGGTCATATGTACATTTATTATGACGATTGATGCTGTAGCAATTACGTGAAATTTTGATAACATTAACAAAACAGTACAGCACTAATATCTCGAGACAATTAAATGACAATTAACGTTAACAGAACATATTAGACATTCGAGATGTACTGTCAGCGTTTGTTATTGACACAGGTAAACTTTACATGAACTGCTAAAACGAAGAACATAAAAACTGTATCATGTGTTCTTCAGTACCAGATTGGTTTTTATGCACTTTATATATAAGGATCACATGAACTGCAATAGACAAAACAGAGTGTTATACAAATACAAACAGATTTAAGATTTATTCCCCTTTGAACTATCAACACATCACACATATGCAACTATCATGGACAAATGAAGACTGTCACCCAGCCATTTGAGTAGCACAGTCAATATACTACATGTATAAAAACACGCTATCTGTTTTATTTACTCAATTTATTCGCGGCAGGTTTACATTTATATGGAAAGTATATTATTTCATTCCCAACAGATCCCACTTTTAAATGCTCTCTTTATGAGAATCACATTCGGTGAATACAGTTTTATGGTTGTAACAGGAGACCAATCATTCAAATAATGGTCAATATCGTTGCTTTAGACATGACAAATACGCCTATTTCAAATGTTAGAGGGAGGAATATCAGCTACACGTTCATTTATTATCTTTGAGCTAAGGCCTAGCAGCACCTTAACAATACTTAATCTTAAGGAAAAAAACAATGTTCCAAAACATAAAGAAATCAATTCCACTAGTACATTAGTTTCGAAATTAACCTTTTTGTACCTTTCCTAAAAGTTCGTGTACAATTAAATTTGGATTTATTCAGTTGAATGTTAGGGTTAAGTGTAAATCAAAACGTATCGCTACTTTAGATATATTTACATACAGACTAGAACATTCTTTATCAAAGCACTCGTACCAAACACAAGACACAGTCGTATATCTACACATTCTACAACGATTTTAAATATGTCATCAAATCATTTCATGTGTCAGTGGATATTTTTTAAGTAATTATTGTAGTTAAGACCACATGTGCATTTAATATGACGATTGTTGTTTTAATACTGCAGACATTGCTGGAAAACAAGACGAAGCGACCGGAGGAAATTCACGTCTCTAATATCTTGAAAGGGCGATTTGTGAACCCATTACTGTTTAGAAACCACTAAAATGAGACAGAGGGTATTAATGATATCATATCGTCCTGTGGTATAGGATGGTTACATTGATACCAGGAAAGGCTACGGGCTGGACATACTACAATATGAAATCAGAGACATGCTGCCTGGTTTTAATTTAAATCAAATATAACGTTAAAGGGCCGTCAATGTGCAGAATTATTTCAAAACTATATCGGTAATGGGGGGATAACAAGGTGTCTCTGTCCCGATCATTAATCGACTTACTGATGACAAAGCTCCAACGTGATGGATGTACCTACAAGTTTTGTACCGTGACACACCACCAGTAGATAGTGTTGTAGAAAAGAAAAAAATAGAGAATACCAAAGCGTCAACAAAACTATAATCCGAACTCAAAAGCGATTAAACTGAAGGCAGAATGGGAACAAAAGAAAGATTTACATAGAGACTCTCGTAAAAGCACAAGAGGATAAGACCAGATGTTCAGTAAAGCAGCATAACGATATTGCTTCCAAAAATTCGACTATGTAATAATAAAAAACACTTTGGACGCTTTACTTAAAAATACATGCAGATATCATGTTCTAAAACATGTTATGGTTGTAATAGGAAGCACATATATGTTTTTTTTCTTTTACAAATTTGCAATGTCTCATTACTAATACTTACCCTGTATGTATCCAGCAGTTTTTAAAGCTACTTTCTGTGCTTAACTAAAAATAGTTTGTCGATAATTCCCACACTGAGCAACATAATTGATGTTTCTCCTATCTGAGGTAGTAGGAGGTAGACGTAAAAGTCTTCCAAACAAAAAAACTTTGTCGCATACAAGTAAACATCAAGTTCTCAAAAATAGAACCGAGTATCATTGTCAATCACAACAAGTAAACACACTTATGAGCATACTCGAAAACGTCCATCTTCATATCACTTAAAGATACAGAATTTTTCTCAATGAAACAAAGATGGCGACCATAAAACTTGCCCATAGTTCTGATCAACCTGCATCTCTCGATTCATTGTATTGTTAGTTTGTTTGTCAGCAGTCGACATCGATCACGAAAATCCCGATATTTAGAGCCAGCCCTGGAATATCGAATCAACTGCGACATGTAAACACCTTAGTTTGGAGAAGCAGGGATGCTACTTTCAAGGAATGGAAAGTTCACGATCGGAAAATAGAAATCATCACATTTATCGTACAGCTTAGTAGTAAGCTGTCCATGGTGGTCGTAGTTTAAGTAGAGATCGAGGTAACCAGTTTATGTAGAAGAGTCTGCTGTGTTCTTTATTTCAAGTTCAGAAGGGTATATACGTTCGACGTGGTCAGCAAACGTCTTGTTGTTAATAGATAGCACATCGTCGATATATCTTAAAATGAAGTTACAAGATTTGGCAAGGTTTTTGTTACCTGTCCTGATTAGATGCTTGTTTCATGTGTTTCGTCTCTGTTGTATGGCAAATCCAGACAATTCAATATTCAGAATGAAAGTTAAATGACATGTACATTAATTTGTACGAGAATGTTTTGGAAAGCTACGAAAAGGTTAATTTCGAAACTGTTTAATAATTTTGTTTTCATATAATGCCATGTTCTATAGAGAAATACATTTAACTAGGTTTGTTAACAATTAACCGGTTACGGGATGGGGAGATGGGGGGGGGGGGGGGGATGTCTAAAGTGACAGTTTTTGGTATTGTAGTAACATTTCGGGTTTGTATTGTTTCTGTTAAAATGAATTTCAGATATGAAAAGAAGTTGAAACAATAAGTACAAAACTTATAGTAGGTTAAGGTCATATAATTTATAATAATGTTTGATATCACATCTACATGGATATCATAACATTCACATGACAAGTTCAGAATATCTTCAAAAGAGGTAACATGATATGTTTTAACATACTAGTAGCTATATTTGTGCATAACCGCCATGCCCAACTCTTCATGACTTTCTCACTTCCCCCGAACTGTACTTTATCACTGTTATGTTGAAAAAAAATCAGAGAATACCAAAGCGTCAACAATAACATAATCCGAACTAAAAATCGATTAAACTAGGAGCAAAATAGAAACAAATGAAAGATTTACATGGAGACTCTCGTAAAAGCACAAGAGAATAAAACCAGGTGATCCACAGGAGTAAGCGTCTTCTGTGTCATCGACGACACCCGCCATGTAAATCTTGGTCACATCTAAGTAAGCATCAATCCTCAAAACGAGAACCGAGTCATCATTGTCATCACAACAAGCAAACACACTACAGTTTGCAATATGCAAACTCAAAAACGTCAATCTTCATATCACACAATACAGAACATTTCTCGATGAGCTCAAGATGGCGACCATACAACTTGCCCATAGTCTTCATATCCATATGAACATATCAATCAATAATATTAAATAAAAACAAAACCAAAAAACAATATAATAGTCTACCATAGCGCAAACAAAATCATGATCTGAGTCCAAAATCGATTTAATTAGGAGCAAATTATGAACAAAGGAAATATTCACACGGAAAACGAACAAGCAAATAAAGCCATGTTTGCTGGAAGAGTAAGCGTCTTCTGTTCAAATTCATTTCCAATACAAACAAACGAGTTAGGAAGCATATAAATCTTGTGATATTTTTTGATTAATATGATACATGTATTTCACTGAAAAGATTGATAGTACATATATATAAACCTCATTTTTTCGGAATCAAGTAAATGTTAGCCTCATCTGATTGAACGTCAGAAACTGCTGAGTCGTACAGTATGACTGACACTATTGACATACTTGGGACGTGACATTTACTTAAAATGTGACCTAAATTTACATAGCGGACATCGTCAAAGAAGCAGAGGACTTCAAAGGTATACGTTTACATTTTGATACCACAAAGGTACCCGTATAAAGTATCCGTGAAAATTTTGTATCCGTGTAAATTTTGTATGCGTGTACATTTTGATCCTTCAAAGGTATCCGTGAAATTTTTGTATCCGTGTAAATTTTGTATCCGTGTACATTTTGATACTACAAAGGTATCCGTGTACATTTTGAAACTACAAAGGTATCCGTGTAAATTTTGATACTACAAAGGTATCCGTGTAAAGTTTGATACTACAAAGGTATTCGTGTAAATTTTGATACTACACAGGTATCCGTGTAAATTGGATACTACACAGGTATCCGTGTAAAGTTTGATACTACAAAGGTATTCGTGTAAATTTTGATACTACACAGGTATCCGTGTAAATTTTGATACTAAAAAGTTAACCGTGTAAATTTTGATACTATGAAGGTACCCTTCGTGTAAATTTTGATACTATACAGGTATCCGTGTAAATTTTGATACTAAAACGTTAACCGTGTAAATTTTGATACTACAAAGATATCCGTGTACATTTTGATCCTACAAAGGTATCCGTGTACATTTTGATACTACAAAGGTATCCGTGTACATTTTGATACTACAAAAGGTATCCGTGTACATTTTGATACTATTAAGGTATCCGTTTACAGATTGATACTACAAAGATATCCGTGTAAATTTTGATACTACAAAGGTATCCGTGTACATTTTGATACTACAAATGTATCCGTGTAAATTTTGATACTATACAGGTATCCGTGTTAATTTTGATACTATACAGGTATCCGTGTAAATTAGATACTACAAAGGTATCCATGTCAATTTTGATACTACAAAGGTATCCGTGTAAAGTTTGATACTACAAAGGTATCCGTGTAAAGTTTGATACTACAAAGGTATCCTCCGTGTAAATTTTGATACTACAAAGATATCCGTGTACATTTTGATACTACAAAGGTATCCGTGTAAATTTTGATACTACAAAGGTATCCGTGTAAATTTTGATACTATACAGGTATCCGTGTACATTTTGATACTACAAAGATATCCATGTACATTTTGATACTACAAAGGTATCCGTGTAAATTATGATACTGCAAAGGTATCCGTGTACATTTTGATACTACAAAGGTATCCGTGTAAATTATGATACTGCAAAGGTATCCGTGTAAATTTTGATACTACAAAGATATCCGTGTACATTTTGATACTACAAAGATATCATCCGAGTAAATTTTGATACTACAAAGGTATCCGTGTAAATTATGATACTACAAAGGTATCCGTGTACATTTTGATACTACAAAGGTATCCGTGTAAATTTTGATACTAAAAAGTTATCCGTGTAAATTTTGATACTACAAAGGTATCCGTGTACATTTTGATACTACAAAGGTATCCGTGTACATTTTGATACTACAAGGTATCCGTGTACATTTTGATACTACAAGGTATCCGTGTACATTTTGATACTACAAAGATATCCGGGTAAATTTTGATACTACAAAGGTATCCGTGTAAATTGGATACTACAAAGGTATCCGTGTACATTTTGATACTACAAAGGTATCCGTGTACATTTTGACACTACAAGGTATCCGTGTACATTTTGATACTACAAGGTATCCGTGTACATTTTGATACTACAAAGATATCCGGGTAAATTTTGATACTACAAAGGTATCCGTGTAAATTGGATACTACAAAGGTATCCGTGTACATTTTGATACTACAAAGGTATCCGTGTACATTTTGATACTACAAAGGTATCCGTGTAAATTTTGATACTACAAAGGTATCCGTGTACATTTTGATACTACAAAGGTATCCGTGTAAATTTTGATACTACAAAGGTATTCGTGTACATTTTGATACTACAAAGGTAACCGTTTACATTTTGATACTATTAAGGTATCCGTTTACAGATTGATACTACAAAGGTATCCGTGTACAATTTGATGCTACAAAGGTATCCGTGTACAATTTGATACTACAAAGGTATCCGTGTACATTTTGATACTACAAAGATATCCTCCGGGTAAATTTTGATGCTACAAAGGTATCCGTGTACATTTTGATACTACAAAGGTATCCGTGTAAATTTTGATGCTACAAAGGTATCCGTGTACATTTTGATACTACAAAAGTATCCGTGTAAATTTTGATAATACAAAGGTATCCGTGTAAATTTTGATACTACAAAGGTATCCGTGTAAATTTTGATAATACAAAGGTATACTCCGTGTAAATCTTCATATTACAAAGGTATCCCTCGAAATTTGTTCATTTTTGCCACTAGTTCAACGATTTCGAAGTTTTATGGACGTTTCGATATTCTCTGATTTTTTCATCGCGAGATTTAAAGGGATATTTGAAAATGGTAAAGCACAGTACGCCGTTCCCTAAATATAACTTTCCGATGCTCTAACAAAGTTATTTCTACTTAACAGTTCTATATAAATAAGCATGACATTTGGAAACTCATAACAGTTTTTTTTTAATATTGTTTGTTGTACTGATGCTTTAGCGGTACACCGGAAGTATACATGACCCTATCACATGACAAGCGTATCTAACACCTGGTCGAATCAAGAGAAAAAAGTATCTCGGAAACGACGTATAAAATATGATCAAATTCCTATGACCTTTGAAAGCGTAACCGGAACCGGAACTCGATTTGTTTATACTACACTCTAACCGTTTGAACTACCTAGATATTGCTATTCAAGCGAGCGTATAGGAATGTAAGAGAATGTATTCGTATTTCCCAAAATACCCATAAAGTCATACACAACCTATGCATCTGATTGTATGATGTTTTAAATGGTTAATTGACAACGCATTCTAAATTGTCTGGAGTGTTTTAAATAAACTCTGCTACAAACGCACTTGTAAGTATCATTTGCTTAGAATCTGCGTATCTCGGATAATCTCGCATGCAAATGTCAATCTTTCCTTTGTTTGAGTTTAAACATATCTTATTGCAAAATTAAACAAAAGGATTGGGCACAAGTTATCACAACTTAATAATCGCCCTTTCCACAATATTGTACAAAATATACAAGAACGCAATTTTCATATTTTGAATATATAAACATGCAAAATATTAATTTATGAGAGAGAATGTGGGGGAGGGGGGCAAGAAGAAGAAAACGAGAAAAGGAATGGAAGGAGAGGGAGAGAGAGAGGAAGAGAGAGGTGGGAGAGAGAGGGGGATCACTAGTAGAAATACAAAGTATTATATCCTATGATGACATAAAATCGGTTACTGGATTAAATACTGGTTACTTGTTCTCCCCAGTTATCCGAGGAACAAAATAGCTACATTTAAAAATGTAGCTATTTTGTTCCTCGGATAACTGGGGGAACCACAGAGAATAACACTGAGAGTTACATTACAATAACAGGGAACAATAACAAATACAATTTCACGTTCTCTTCTATACAATATACAATCAAAAAAGTAATGATATACGTTTTCGCAATCATTACCACATGTACAGGTTTTATCTATATTTATATTTACTCTAAACAAATAATATTTTAAGCTACTACAAGTATGTTGTAACCTTGTGTGTAACACATTTAATTTTCTATTTCCGGCAAGGTAATAATTAGGTAATAAATCACGATTGTTTTGTATTTTGGATTTTAAACTATTAATGGACATTTGGAACGGTATAATTTTCATTATTTCTAACATTATACATGTTACGCTCTCCTACTCTGGGAGGAAGAAGATTATTGAAATAAGAAGGAGTTAAATTAGTATGGAGTTTAAACATCATTGAAAGTTTTCGAAGCTTTCTTCTTTCAGATAATGGTTGGAGCTGGGATTCTTTATACAGAGAATGTTTACTTGAGAAAGATGGCATGCCGGTAATAACTCATGCTGCTTCAAGTTGAACTTGTTCTAGTTTATTAACATCTGTCAGAGAACAACCATCCCATACTTAACAAGCATATTCCAATACAGGCAACACAAATACTCTATCAATTCGTAATAAAGTTTTCCTACTCAACAAAAATTTGAATTTCCTCAATACCGATACCTTTTTTCATATATGTTTTTATAATTTCTGCTTTGTGAAGAGACCATTTTGCATCTGAACTGAACGTCACACCTAAATGTCTATGGTGGTCAGCTAAATTAAAAGTTTTGTCTCCAAAAGTAAGATGCAAGTGTAATACATGTTTCGAATTTGTTATTATTCTTCATTTGTTGCTTTTGGTTTAATCGATTTTGAGTTAGGATGATGATTTTGTTAACACTTCGGTATTTTCTAATTCATTATCTAAACTAGTATATGAACATACACTTGAACACTTACTGTATCACTCACAAATCAACACCCAAACAAGAGATGAAGAACATCTTAATGACTACGAAATTTCTTCATTTCAGGTACTCTCTTTCTTAATCAATGACATCAGTCCGGTCGTAGTAGTGTTTGGAAACTTGACAAGGAGAAAAGTCACCCCTACTCATAGAGTGACGGGTGTTATAAATTATTAGTTTTGACAAGGGGGTACTTAATGACAGTTTAATTGGCACCTTTTATAAGCCAGTTTATATGCATACGTAATGTGTAGTGCCTAGATCTGGACGACATGATAAGCCGTGCGTACAGTTTAGACGTAACATCCTTATCAAAAGCAGATTACACTAAACTTCACCCGATCAATTTCATCTTTATCAAGGAGTATATTTAGGCACGGGACGAGCCCCGATAACCGGACGGGTACAAAGACATTTTGATCCGGGGAACCGGTGACCCCGAGTTATGACCCCGCCCTCCAGCATTCATTTCGAGGGAGGACCAGCGCTGGCTACCTAGGGTTTCAGTAATGCGCAAACAAAGGATACCTACCCCACTTTTCAATCTCGAAATACCAGGGAGCTAAAACTACGGAGGACCAGTCCTGTATACAAACACAGAAGACAACATTGGCGCCCCATGGCGTTGGTGTAATTCCTGTCTCTGAGTTTATGAAAGAAAATAACTTTTTTGCCTATCTCATTTCCCCGGATTCTTGTTGGTTTGTGTATTGACTCAGTGGTATACCAACACCCAGACGTATAAAAAAGTGTTGGTTTTGCAAAAGTTCAAAAGATTAATTGCGGTGCTTGTACATTGTGCATACACAGAGGTAGAGTCCTCGAATCAAGCAAAGCATTCTTTAAATAATTTATCTTATCAAAGATTCACTTAGCAATTTTTAAACCGTATATACAAACCAATCTGCAATCCTTTGAAAAAACCACCTGTCTGAGGTTTATTCTTTACCACCAGACCAAAACTAGGTAATGCATGCCAAGTATTTCCTTTTGAAGGACAAGTGCAGTTTGTTTTACATGTTCACCGTATATTGAAATGTCCAAAATATCGCGTATTAAAGTTACCGCCATGATTTAAATTAACAAAATATATTTACACAAAGTTAAAATAAATCGCAAAAACTATACTTGTTAATGTTGTACGTTCTACTAAATGCAAAAAAAAGCATACAGTCTTGAAGATTAAAATTATTAAAAGAAAAGAGAGAAAGATAAAAAACAATAACGATTAACATTTCATTTTGTTATTGAATAAATACAAAATAAGAAGTTAAGACGTAGTATTGTCAAACAAGACCGTGACCTGAACTCCGTTGAGGTGTACGACAATAAAAGAGACAAAAGAGAAAAAAACTTCCAGAGAATACCGAGCGTTGACAAAACAATGATCAGAACTCAAAATCGATTAAACAAGGGGCAAATACATGTATAAACAAAGTTGAAATTTACATTGAAACAGTACAAGAGAATACGACCAGATATTACTGGAAGAGTAAGTGTCTTCTGATTCTTCGACGACACACGCTATGTAAATATTGGTCACACCCAAGTAAGCATCAATCCTCAAAATGAGAATCGAGTCATCATTGTCAATCACAACAATTGAGCACATTAATATGCATACGCAAAAATGTCAATCCTATCACACCATCTACGGTCTACAAATGTTTGACGTACCTGCCGTGGTGGTGGGGGGAGCTGGGGTGGTGGTGGTTGTGGTGGGAGCTGGGGTGGTGGTAGTTGTTGTGGTCGTGGTCGTCGTTGTTGTGGTTGTCGTCGTGATTATTTTACTGACAGGCTCTGAATAAAACGTGCCATGTAAATCTAGGTCAGATCAAAGTAAATGTCATGACCTCAAAAAAAACACAAGAGCATTGTTGAAGCAGAAAACGCCTACTATTCGAGAACACATGGTCTTAATTTCTTTTATGAGGTCGAGGCTTTTATGGTCTTCATATATGTCTTTTTCTTGTTGAGAAATATTTTTTATCCTTGTGTGATATAAATGTAGACGTTTTTGTGTATGTTCATTAGTGTGCTTTGTTTTGATTGAGAATGATGAGTCGACGTTAATCTGACGTTTACTTAGATGTGACCAAGATTTACATGGCGGGTGTCGTCAATGAAGCAGACGACGCTTGCTATTCTGGGAAGCATTGTACTTTCACAAGGGTCTCCGTGTAAATCTTTCTTCGCATGTACATCGAAACTGGGACCACTTACATGAACTATATTTAAATGTTATTTGCTGATTTTGTCTTTACCATATAAATATATTTCGCTCAAGTGGTCCCATGTTTGAAGCCCAAGCATTACGCCAATCCACATCGAAACAAATATCGTTATATTTAGCCTCTATGACCTTTGTAACACGCGCGATACCCGCTGTGTACGGTCCTCCATACATCGTCGTGAATCATACCCTATACCTTACCACTGGCTTCTCTGACTTTATAACTTTTTTCCGTTGTGTAAATTACACTGTCAAGTTCCGGTGTGAAATGTTTAAAAATGTCGGACTAATACAGATAACAGGGAGACTACACCTGATGTAAGATTAGAGCAGGATGGCGGGCATGGATTTACGGACGGTCTGTGTAATTTTCGCTTGCATTTACGGAACGATTTCGGGTAAGTTTTCATTGAAACATTACATTATACTTAAACAATTTCAAGATAACTTTAAGGCTGTCAATGTTAATTTGAAAAGTTTCCGCCATTAATATGTACGGAAAAGAATTTAACATCTTGCCAGTTGTGTATACTTTTAACTTCCAAATATGAAAAAATAAAATGTTTGAGGAAAGCGAAAATTGAAAATGTTTCAGCAGTTACCACCATTATTTATAATTATAGTTTGTCTTATCTAACCGTCATTATCTACTTAGTAAGTGTTTATAATCTTAATTTGGACAGAGGGTTAGTATGATGTGTAATGAAAATACAACTGCTGGAGTCATATTTCACAGCTACATGTATCAAGTCTCTCAATATTGAATTTATTAAAAATATTACGCATAGGTATATTGAATGGAAAATATGTACATATTTGTGTATATTTTTTTTGTTTACATTATTTTTGTTTAAGCAACCTGACATCAGTAGGATAACTGTATTTATATTTTTTGTTTGAATCCGGCAAGCTAGATGGTGTGCTATTCCTTTCTTGATAAAAAACCTATAACTGGAATGGCTTCAATCAAATTAGTTCGCAAACATATAAAGGATGAACTTGCAAACTTCGAATCTTTTCCTTCAATGTTAGTTTGTTAAAGTTTATTCACTTTCCAAAGTATTGTTAATTACCTAATTGCCATAATTATTTTTTCTTTCTTGTATTTTTTTTTCAAAATTTTCTCACCAACCCAGGTTTATTACTCGCAGAATAATGCTCTATACGAAGTTTTATAATAAAATGAATACATAAATAAACTAAAAAAGAGGTTGCATTATTAGGACAAACAAGTTTTGATACTTAGTTAAGGGTTAAACAATATATAAGCACAACCCATTCTATAGAAGGTTTTACAACCAAATCTATCTAACTGGCTTTTTTCGCATTTAATATAAAAAACAGAAACTCAGTGACAACACTAGAAAGTTATGAAGTTAAGGGAAAACCTACTAAAGTCATCGAAATATAAAAAGAAAATGAAATGCTTGTTGAACCTTACTATACCTTCGTCATTATTTTCCATGACATTTAAACATTTTCATTCTACTATGGTAAACAATTCTAAGCGTGGTGAACTCTGAACTATCATGCTTAGAAATTTTGCCATGAAAGATTAACATGGAAACCCTTGTAAAAGTACAACAGATAAAACTAGGTGTTTCGGAAGAGTAAGCGTCTTCTGCTTCATCGCCGACGCCCGCCATGTAAATCTTGTTCAAGTCCACAGAAACATCAAGTCCTCAAAGTAAGAACCGAGTCATCATTCTCAATCACAACACGTAAGCTTACGTATGAGCATATTCAAAAAGATTAGCAATTACGTTTTTGCATCTAAATGTCAAGGTTGGTTTATCACTAATCGATTAAATATATGGTACATGTATATATAATTGTAATTTTCATTTATAAGTAAGTTAACTGTCGAAAAATAGATACCCACCGGCAAAATGGATAAAAATGGCTTAGGTGAGGGTTATTATCAAGTCTTCGTCAAATGATGTACTCATATCGAAAACTAAGTGAGTGAAATACATAATGCAGAAGTTGCCGAACGATCACACTTGGTGACATCATGGGTGTCAACAAGATCAGTATAATAAGCATTTGTATTACAAACTCGAGATAAAAGGGGCAAACACAAGATATACAAAATCGCTTTACAACAAAGATGTTCAGTCATTCGCGACACATATCTGTCCCCGCCAGCTACACTGTAAGGTTAATCGTAATAATGTACACTATATATGTTCTCCAGTAAATATAATTTTGTAAGACTTACTAAAATGAAATATGCGAAACATGAGCAGTTGTTGAAATATGTTAATAGCAATTGCATTTTGCCACAAAATGTCAAAATTTGCTGATATAAAGACCTAGAATCTGTACAAAATGATAGATATTTGTAATAATGTAGCTTGCATTGTGTTTGTCTAACCTGACACAGTGGCAGTTTTGCGTCAATCAAGAAAATACGTCTTAGATAATAGTGTCTGTGTTATTTCTGATATTCCTACTTTTGCCTTGTAGCGTTGCTTTCTGTGTTTGCACTCCCATGTCGTTTTGTTACTGGGTTGGGATCTAGATTTAAATGTTCTAGGTGACCAAACGACTTTTACCTTTCCGGTTTTTTTCAATTTTATTCTTCTTACTTTTTTAATAAGTAGTTTTCATTGTTTCAACGCTATTCTCTTGTTGTTTTCTCTCAACAACAAAGTCAAGATACTGAAGTGATGCTTTAATTTTGTCATTGTTAGCATATCTTTCTGGATGTGATCTCAAACACAGCTTAAACCAAGGTATTATTGCTAAAATCAACCCCAATAAAAACACGATTTGCTAATCATCATTCCACACTGAGATATATCTTGTCGGTAAAGGATCTTTTTCATTACACTCGTTTTTGTGTAAATCCACTTATAACCTGGAACCCCTCCTCCCGACCAGAAAAAAATCCAAGATAGTATTGAAAGTTCAACAAAACCATAATCCTAAATCAAAATTGAGAATCCAAAAAGAAAGCCAAGAGAAAATGACCTGGTGAATTTGAGTTGAAAGTTCCAACAGGAAGAAATATAATACATTATTTAAGATAAACAGTTTGCGTGAATGATAGCTGAATGCCCCCGTAGACGGTTGTGAATCTTCTATTAAAACTTGAAAACCACGGGATTAAATATGCCAACATTTATAAAACAAATCAATCATATGACGGTAATATATAAATATACTTAATACCCGGTATCATCTCTTCACCTAACCAAGAAAAAGGTCACGACCTTCTCGTACCGGCGGTTTAGTTTACTTACTTTTTATTGGACGCCCAAAGTGATGACGTGATGATGTCCTTGTATGGGTTCCGTGTATAGGGACTGTTTGATTATTGACCTATATCTGAAATATTTGAACTTGATAAAAGACGTGAAGAGTTGACATTCTTATTAAACATCAACAGGTGGTTGTCTTAGAGCATTATATACTATACAAATACAGACATTGGATGAGGTCGACCAATGGTTCTACGAACCTAACTGGACAGTATTCACTGAGCCGAATGCCGATGCGAATTCCATTAAGTTCATACCCGTAAAATAGGGATTGCTTGAAACTGAGATCTGAATTTGCTATATTATGTATTTTCTACTGATTTGTCATTTTAATGAAAAACAGAAATAACTCATCAATATCATCGACAACAACGAAAATTCATGTTAAAGATATAGGTTAAATCGCTTGAAGTTATATAATTTGATTGTAGTTAATTGCTATATTAAAAAAAATGATAGAAGATACCGGCCTCGAATTACACTGAGGGGATAATACTCGTACTAATCAAATGCAGACTTAGGTTGAGGGCATTTTGAAAAATATATACACTGTATATGAAATAAGACAAATCCCCATGCATGTTTTGTTTCCATGTATGTAGACATCCCGTACACTCTCTTGTCTTTGAATGTTTTAATTCAAACTAATGGACACACGCAGTAAGTAAATAATCGTCATTGAATAACTACTCGGAACGTCAGGAAATGAGGCTCGTATCTAATACTTTTGTTCGTAATCATGAAACTCATCTTTGTTAATACTAGGCATTTCATATCTACTTGACCAAAAATAATTCGAGTCTCTGACTCATATTGCTATCAAATATAAATAAAGACTGTTAGTAGGAGATGCTGGAACGCAAAGTACAGTGAAAGTCAAACCACCCTATTAACACCGCCATAGGGATCGCACGAAAGTGGTCTTTATAGCAAGGTGGTCTTAATACCGAGGGTGACCATGCAGACAGATTTCTCTGAAATCCACTTTTGACATGTTCCCATGGTCCATTAACTAATATATGGGTTTTATAATGTTAAACACACAGTAATTGTAATTGATCAGCCAATTTGACACTAAAATACAGCTTACTGATCTGACATTTGACAGGTGAACACAGTGGAATACACACCAGGTGACTTTGTGTTTGATCGCTGGTCTGAGTAGCGAGGTAAAACTTATTGAAAAGGTTGCTATTTTGGACTGGTCTTAAAAGCGAGGTGGTCTTAATAGTGAGGTGGTCTTAATTCTGAGGCGGTTTTTAAGCGAGGTTTCATTGTAATGGGCATTTGTTGTTGTTAAAACTACGTACTGGATTGAAATGTTCACATGACAGTTAGAAACTCTCACACTTTAGTGGTTTACATATGATATATGCAACACAGGTTAAAGATATACAATGTATACGATGTGACACGCGAGGTAGTTCTGTTGCTAAGTTTCGTGTGGTTGAGTCAAAAACGCATTTAATTGAGACTGCTTTGAAGAATGCTGAAGATCCAAAACACACATAAAACAACGCATTAAAGCACGAAACCAATAACGTGCTCAGATATATTCAGGTAAAGGTAATTATTTTTAAAATTCCGAGACAATAACCCGCGTTCGAAACTATGAAATATACTTCAGTCAGAGGACTATAAAGTCCATGTATCTTAAGAAAACAAATATATACATGATTGCAGGCTTTTCATTGAATACCCAATTATGCTTTTATTGAAGTGTTAACCTTTTAAGTAACTAAATATTACAGAATGAGAAATAACATTATCTACAAACATACTAGCAAATTCATTCATAACATCATACCGATAATGGAACGATTCTGATTTACATAAAGATGTATGCATTCATATCGGCATGAATGCTAAACCCATCGTTCAACCCTACATGCATTGCATATGAACATGCAAGTGTAAGACGATCGTTATTATGGATGTTTATTAATGTTTTTATTTTGTTCAACAAAAGAACAAATATTCTTGGTGTATGTATTAAATGAGAACTCATAGAAGACACACGTTTTAGACATGCCAGTGAAATTCCGTAACGACTAATAAATGGGAAGTGTTTTTTAAGAATAACTCATTTTGAGATGTGTGCAGCAATTTAAAAAAGGAAACCGAAGGTAGGTCTTATAGAATCATAATGATATTTAACATATCACAAAAAGCTTTACTTTTTTGTAAAAGTGGTCTTTAAAGATTAAAGGGAAGCAAAATTGATAGCAAAGAACTATGGCAGTGGTGACCAAGTTTGGAAAACATATCATAGAACTCCAAAGCATCACTAAAACTATAATCCGAATTCAAAATCGATAAAACTAAAGGCAAAATAGGAACAAAGGAAATACTAACATGGAGACCGTTGTAAAAATGCAAGAGTAAAAGACCAGGTGTTCGGGAAGAGTAAGCGTATTCTGCTTCATAGACGACACCCGCCACGTAGATATTGGTCACATCCAAGTAACGATCAAGTCCTTAAAATGAGAACCGAGTATCATTGCCAATCACAGGTAAGCACACTAATGAACATACTCATAAACGTCCATCTTCATATCACTTAAAATACAGAATATTTGTCAATGAGCCCATAATTCTGATCAGCCTGCATCTCCCGAATCCTTGTGTTAGTATGTTTGTCAGCAGTCGACACTGATCACGAAAATCTCGATATTTAGAGCAAGCCCTAGAATAACAAATCAACTGCGACACATAAACACCATAGATTGGAGAAACAGGGATGTCACCATTAAGAAATGGAAAGTTCACGATCGAGAAATTGAAATCGTAGTAGTACATTTTGTAAGCTGCCCTTGTTGGTGTGTCTTACGTCATCTCTTTAAGTAGAGATCCGAAAGTGTAAGCGTCTTATGCTTCATCGACGGCATCCGCCATGTAAATATAGGCTAGATCCAAGCAAATGTCATGGACTAAAAGTGAGGCATATTTCTCAAATGTATGAATGAGCTTAATATGGAATTAACAAGTACAAAAAAACCCAACCAAAAACTGAAACAGTTATGCAATCTGAATAGACATGTTCACTCATACCTGCTGGAAGGTTAAATTCCGGCCATGTTGTCACATAACAGGCAACATAGCAAACTAGCTATTATTGAGAGACATAGTTTTTTCAGTTTCAGATATATTTTATTGAATTAACAATTGGATTGAGCAACAGGCGTAGCCTATATCAGCTCTCTCCTTAACTTCCTTTATTTACATACATGTATATTGCAATATCTGGACATAAACACACATACATTATTTACTCATACTCCAGATCACCCTACACATATGTACAGCCACAGGCACAACAAGCATATTTTTATGCAAACATATATACTTGTACTAATATACAAACTTACATGCATATATATACACTCATACATACAGTAATTTGAAATACAAATACATACAAAAATCGTGTTGACATACATAAATATATAGACATTCACACCTGTATACAACAGACACACTTACAACATATAACACAACAACTACCCCCTCCCCCTTTACGTTCATACTCACACTATATATTGTTGCAACCTGTACAAACTGATCTATACAGGTTACACAACATATGTTATTGGAGCATGTTCTCTGAGTGGCATGGGACTAATTATTATACATTTATACACCATTACTGTAGAAATATAGTGCTGCTAGGATGAACTCGACATACATGTAGTTGTGATGTTTACTAACTAACAAAATGTGACATACTCTATCCTAAACAAAATACTCTCTTCATGTCTGTCTGCCTGTCTGTCTGAGGGTTCATGAGTGGAGAGAAGATCCGAACAGCAGGTAAACAGTGCATTTTTATCGACAGATCCATTGATGTGATAAGAGTTGATTTGACCAGCACGGAAGCTCAGCTTTCGTACCGGTCGATCAGATGACCGGGAACTGTCTGAACATGTAAACAAAATTCTAAACCCTGCAAACGTATTAGTGTATAGTAGTTAAAAAAGTTCATTGTGTATACTAATGCTTAGCTCATCTGTGTTTGTATATTTATGTTTTGTTATATGTTTTAGCTAGGGTGTAAACAAAGTTTGTTTCGTCCTGTGGTTAATTTTAGAAATATGTCATTTCCCATCACCATCCCAATTACATTGAATACCCTGTGTGATGTATGAGAGTCTTCCTGTGTGAGGACAACATATTGTTAACGGACTGACCCCAGGGCTCCCTTACCCTGGCAGCTCGAGTTAAAATAATCATAAATGTATGTATTATGCTTACAAGCAGTAAATGTATACCTATACTTATGAAATTGCTAGGGAATTAAACTATTTTTATAGTGAAAAAGGAAATAAACAAATACAAAAAACAAAAACAAAAAAATAAAACTTAGAAAGTTCTGCAATCTGAATGGGCATGTTCATCCTTACTGCTGGAAGTTAAATTCCCGCCATTATGTCACATAACACGCAGCATTAAATTAGCTTTTATCTGTAGCATAACTGTAATGTTAACTAACCACGGTTGTACATTAATGGATTTAAGTGATCATATCATATAACGAAATTAAACGCCCAATAACATCAACTGTCCTATGATAACGGCCGAGTTGGAATACAGCCTCAAGCAGGAACAGAACAGGAACTCAAATAAAGTTCCTAAGTGGAAGAGGCAGGAAAGCGAATGTTTTCGAGGGTCATCAAAATCACCTTAGCAGAAGGCAATGATTGAATTACATGTTTCATAATCCTCATCATACATTGCACATGTATTTCATTTCCATTGTACTTCAAAAAAGTACAAGCTTGTTTATTTTCCGGAATCTGAACAATGTCTTACATCTTCGCTTTTTTAAAGAAAAAGGTAAAAAGTATCATTATAAACTTTCACGAACGGCATGGCTGTAATTTGTTACACATGCTTTGGTGAAGTAAGGAAAACAAACCCATCATTTTGTTATGGTTACTATAACAACCGAACAACAACATTATCCGATACACTAATGTTATCTATACTGCCTTAACATAGTCTTATTTCTCGCAATTAATTATTGTGTTTATTTCTCATTGGATAAAAAACACACGTTTGGTACATGTAGTATGTTCATCAAAGGCGCCCGACTGTCCTGCTGGTCCAGGCAGCACAAACACGAGGTGCCTGGTTTAACAGCCCTCCCATCAGATGGCGGGCACCGAGAGATTAGACAAATTCCGGAACAAGCATTTAATTGAATGATCCTCCCAAAAGATGGCGAGGACATGGAAAACTCAGAAACGCGGACTAGATAGCTAACGGATTGATGAGCTTATAAATCCATCAGAACACATTATATCTAAACCGTGTGTAAAGGTCGAGCTCGCCTGTAATGCCATTAGTTACTTACGTAACGACCTGCAAGTGTCTCGAGTGAAATGCTTACATCCTATAGAGAATTTATGGCGCAGCTTGGCATGATTGAAGTATATGCATTAAAAATACACTAGATCATTACGTAATAACGGGAATAAATAATAAATGTTAAATAAAACTATAATCTATATATTGTAAATCGTTTTTTTATTGATAAAGTCATTAAGTGCACTATACATAGTTAATGTTTTATATCTTTATCGCATAGGGTGTTATATACAGTTTATGTTTTATATCTTTATCATATTGGTTGTTATATACAGTTAATGTTTTATATATTAATCACTCAGGGAGTTATATACAGTTAATGTTGTCAGTCCTAATTGATAGTTTATAAGATTATTACTTTTTAAAAAGTTTATGTTTTATATTATTATCATATCGGGTGCTATATACAGTCACTGTTGTATATACATGTAGTTTATTATAATGTGATAAATGTTAATTATTAGAACCATATTCTTTTTAAGTTTTCTGGTCTTAACATGATATATCATAAATAGGTTTAGAAAGAGGTCGGAACTTTGTTATTTTTTGTATGATCAGATCAGGGTGCGGTCTCTGATCCAGATTTGATTCACTTCGACGATCTCGTCAACAACATTTACGAAGTGCAGAAAATATGCATTAGTTGGTAACCATATTTCTTTCACTTCGACGATCTTGACAACAACAGTTACCAAATTGAGAATATATGCAATAGTTGGTCCCTAGATTTGATTCACTTCAACAATCTCGTCGACAACATTTACGAAAGAATGACTACCTGTCTCGTCTTTCCTATATATCATGTCACTCTGATTAGGAGTTTATAACTGACGAGTCCCAGAAGGACGTAAAGCTGTATGGTGCAGATTTATAAGTTCACTATTTTACCCGGTTGTACTTTATTCTTAATTCTCTTGTGTATCTTTTGTACAAACTATTTTGTAGGTGGTAACACACTGATTGACTGCATGCCAGGTATAATTTCATTTGAATGGTGGCACAGCCCAGAATTTACACATGTACTTCATAGCTATGAACTTTTACAAGAGTCTCCATGCAAATATTTCTTTTGTTCCTATTTTGCCTGCAGTTAAATCGATTTTGAGTTCGGATTATGAGTTTGTTGACGCTTTGGTATTATTTGTTTTTTTATGGTCTCAATCTTAGTCTTATTGAGAAATTGCACTGATCTTTGTTTGATAAATGGTTATTTTGAATCTGGTCATAAGAATTACTACTGATTGTGATTAAGAACGATGCCCCACCTCTCACCTTTATGACATGACGTTAACTTTCTTTCCACCCAACGATCAATCATAAAGACATACACGCATGCTGCACCTTTTAAATAATAGATTCGGTATGCAGACAAAATGAATTAAACTGCATCATGCAGTTGTTTTCATACTTCTTGGACTCGTCAGTTATGCTAGGGTCTACATGGTTTGAATCGGAATTTTCTAAGCTCATGTAGAAGCAAAAGGGTCAGATGCGTAAAACATTTTTAATTTAATCCGAACCAATATTATTGTTCAGTCTTGTTTGATTTTGTGATGTATATTTCAGCGCCATGCACGGACAAGCTGGTATTTGATAATGGAACTGCACCAAAACCCGGAGTGACAGTTACAGCATCAACTGAATACGGATCAAGCGACCCCAACCATATATACGGTCCTTCTCGTGGGTTCCTTAACGCGAAGAAAGACAGAGATGCCTCAGGCCATGTCCTCATCGGGTCCTGGTCTGCTGACACGCTTGATACAAAGCAATATTTACAGGTAAGTGGTTATCAGATAAAATCTTCTCATTAGTCTACGTCCTCAGGAACGCTTGATACTAAACGATATATTTAGGATAATAGACATCGGATAAAATATTGTTATTAGTGTATGTCTCAGTAACGCTTGATTCCAAACAATAAATCGTGGTTATATGTATCAGGTAAAGTCTCCTCATTAGCCTAAGTCTCAGAAATGTTTGTTTCTAAACAATAGAAGTTTACAACTAACCAGTTTAGAGGGGTACATTTGTATAAGATAAAATCTCCTCATTAGTCTAGATCTTCTGGTACTCTTGATTCAGAGGGATATATCTAGGTAAGTGGTTATCAGATAAAATCTTATCGTTTAGGTCCGCTTGTCCTAGCATTATGAAATACCGTACCGCTCTCAAAACCACAACCTAAACTCAAATTGATTAAACTTGTGTCAAAATAAGAACAATTTGACACTTCATAAAAAAAATGTTTATTAGAAATGAAAATTCTTGTCAATTTTCACATGGTGTTCGTTCCACTTCTTGTTTAGTTTAGTAGATATTCCTATTTACCCTGCATACAATAATTATGATGAAGAAATTGATAACTGCTGATGTTTGCATGTCGAGATCCCAAGTCCATGGTAACACATTATTGAAATGCTTTTGATTGTTTCAGGTCGAGTTTCCCAGTCCAAAGGACATCAGTGGAATCTCTACCCAGGGTCGTAACGGCTGCTGTAAACAGTGGGTAACAAAATACAAGGTCCAATACAGCGACGACTGTCAAACATGGCAGACCCTTCCACAGGTAAGATTTGGTTACCACTGGTGATAGATCGTTATCACAGGTAAGACAGTGTTACCACAGGTAAGACAATATTTCCACAGTTAAGACAGTATTACCACAGATAAAACAACAAAACCACAGGTAAGACAATATTACCACAGGTAAGACAATATTACCACAGGTAAGACATCGTTACCACAGGTAAGACAATATTTCCACAGGTAAGACATCGTTACCACAGGTAAGACATCGTTACCACAGGTAAGACATCGTTACCACAGGTAAGACATTGTTACCACATGTAACACATTGTTACCACAGGTAACACATCGTTACCACATGTAAGACACTCAAAAACGTATCGCATTAGGTAAGACAATGTTACCACAGGTAAGACATGGTTACCACAGGTAAGACATCGTTACCACAGGTAAGACAATATTACCACAGGTAAGACATCGTTATCACAGGTAAGACATCGTTACCACAGGTAAGACATTGTTACCACAGGTAAGACATCGTTACCACAGGTAAGACATCGTTACCACAGGTAAGACATCGTTACCACAGGTAAGACATCGTTACCACATGTAAGACACTAAAACAAAGTATCGCATTAGGTAAGACATTGTTACCACAGGTAAGACATCGTTACCACAGGTAACACACCGTTACCACAGGTAAGAAATGGCTTACTACAGGTGATACATCGTTACGACAGGTGCAAAATGGTCACCATATGTGAGATATGGTTACCACAGGTGATATATTGGTAGACCATATGCTATATCACATGTGAATAACATTGCGTCTGATTTTATGGTTTCTTCCTGACTATTTCAGGTGCATTTTCTAGGTAACTGCACGCACTTTTAAGCATTGGACAAAATTTCTTCCATGTTGCATTCACCTCCTAGAATCTTGGGCATGAACATTCATGTAAATGGATATCAAGATAAACAGTAAATTCTTTTTCATTTAATCTTATAACACTAACCAGCTAAAAAACGGAGCTGAGAGGAATACAGGTTACCTCTGTACCTAGTTGGTATAGTAGCTTATCTGATTAAATAATATGTATTATATAACATGATGTTATAAAGAGACAGAATAAAAATAAGGAAGTAAACAAACATGTTTAGGACAGGTAGCAATTACCTTGTCAGATGTACCTATTTTTATTTTCAGGTATATTAACAATGTGCTATCTATACAACACAGGAATCGATCGTACATTTATAAACCCTTCTGAATTTGAAATGAAGAACGAAACAAATGTCAATAACTTAAATCGTGAACAACACGGACTGCTTATACTACTTGTACGATAAACATGACGATTTCGATTTTTCGATCGTGAATTTTCCCTTTTCTTGATAGTAGCATCCCTGACTCTCCACCCTATATGCCATGCATTTACTCTACGAAAAAGCGAAATAGAACACTATATGAATAAAGACACAATCCCTTGTACTTATTGTTAAAATTGTTTTACTTTTGTTGTCAAGGAGATGACAGGTAATGTTGACGAGAATTCCGTGGTGACGCAAACTCTGCCGGCCCCTATTACCGCCAAGTGTGTCCGTATTAACCCTACGGCTTGGAACCACCACATCTCAATGAGGATGGAGCTGATAGGATGTGACGTCACTCCTACAACAACGTTACCCCCTACGACGACCACCCAACCAACCACAGCCGCAGTAACAACGACGACTAAGCCAACCACAGTCCCCGTAACAACAACGACTACACAACCGACCACAGTGCCTGTTACAACGCCACCAACAACAACCGCAAAACCAGTTGTAACTACTACCAAAGGGCAGATAACCACAACTGCACAGTCAGCAACGTCACCGGCCATAGCGCCGCACAAAGCATCGGGTGAGTCTGTCATTGGACATTCCTACTATTCATTTTAACCGTTTTAGACAGAAGAATCATCAGAGGGGTTCGATCTCAGAAACATTATTATTCATTTCCTTTTTTGTTGTTGTTGATCTTGTTAAATTATTGATGAATAACAGATATGTCCATTCCTATACTGAACAATTCATACAAGGATAAAATTACTAATCTATTAGTTTAGTAGTGTACAGACATAAACACATGCACACATTGTATGATACATACAAATAATATTGAGACACAAGTTTGTAAAGAAAAATCCAGTATTGTATCACAATCAGAGTGATTAACGCATGCGCGTGATTACACTTATAAGATTAACTAAACGTTACGGCATGCCAGACATAAATAACATTGCACCATAAGGGAAAGTGCATAGACTCGTTCAATTTCATTTTAATTTCTTATTGATAATGTATTAAAGAATACCACAGGATTCACACAAACTACGAAGTATGTTGTTTCGGTTTAATGCCTTATGACTACAATGGCCTAGTACAAACCGCAAGCATAACCTATCTATTGCAGAATTCCACAGTTCTATTCAATATTCAATATTCTAATACAAATGACCTGCATGTAAGCAATAACTATTCGCTATGAGTAAAATTATGTATGATATCGAAAGCGGAAAAAACTATATTCTTTTAAAAATACTAAGTACATTATATGTAGCTAAATATTTACTTTAGATTCGAATTTTTGAAACATTAATATATAGAATTATTTTATTCGGTTTCTTTCTCTAGCGGGTTCCTGTACTGATCATATCGTGTTCGATCCAGCGACACAACAGCCATTAAGTGGGGTCGTCATTGCCTCCTCCACGGAGTTCGCTTCCAAGGATCAAACCCACGTGTATAACGCTACACGTGGGCTTCTGAATACATTAGAAAGTAAAGATTCGGCGGGAAATGTGTTAATTGGCGCATGGGCAGCAGCTACCTTGGATACCAGCCAATATATACAGGTAAAGAAGCACAAGGAGTTAATGGCACCAGTACATGTATATCATTCAAATGTACACATAATCAACTCTATGCTCTAGCATACTAGTATACACTCCCAATCAATACACACAACGAATTGGTATTTGCGCCGAATATTTCATTTCTTTTTTTTGGCTAGACTGTTGCATTTTATATAAAGGACTATATATAGTTTGGGCCTTTTTTGGACCCCAAATTATCAAATTTTGAAGCAGATTATTGAACTCTCAAATTAATGTATTTCAAATATGGAGTACATCGCTGATGAAACTGAAACAATAATTATTTGTTGTTTCAACTCTGGTTGTCATGGAAACCATCTCAAATATGCATAAATTAGGGACATTTGACCATTTAGTCAATTTTGGCCACTTTTTGGATAGTTTTTCTATTAGTAACTATTGAGCGCATTCTAGAACAAACTTAATATCAAATGAAAATATGTGGGCACTTATACCACATCTTTAGGAGAAATATAAACTTTGTTTAAGAATGCGCTTTATGGTAGCTGTGTGAAAATCTATGTAAAATTGACCAAAATAGACCAAATATTTACATTTGCATAACTTATGCATATTTCGGATGATTACCATGGCAACCATAGCACAAATAACAAATAAACATTATTACAATTGCATGATGGATGTAATCTATATTTGAAATAATATTATTTGAGTGTTCAATAGTGAAATTTAAAATTTGATTGATTTGGGGGCCAAAAACAGGCAAAACCATACATAGTCCTTTAATTCCAAAAGTTGCGGGTAGCATAAAACGTATCACATTATATGTTTAAGTATATATCGAAGAACTTATGTTTTATCAGTATTACTGTGCTCCCCCCTTCTTTTTTAACAGTTCAGAAAATTTCCATTTTTCATTTGAAGGAAAAGAATATAATCTTATAATGAATTATTAAAGGGTTTTTTCCTTTGTCTTTGTCCAGTACATGGTTCTATCAACCTTAAAAACGATCTCATCGAAAGGCTATAATTGTATACTGTCACACATGAGTTTATGGACAGGATATAATAAAAGCAACGATAATGCATATACATTGTATCGTACATATTTCTCATGATTCTTGAGTCTGATTATATTTTAACTTTAACTGTTTACTTAAAATGTATATCTTCACCTAATTGCGGCTTTCATATCTTCAACGTCTATTAAATATCTTCCCTATGGCATAGGGACACGAGAGATACATTTTGATGAATATTATAAGCAAGTTTTATGGTCGCCATGTTGGTTTCAAAGATAAATATCTATATAAAGATCGGCTTTTTTAAATATGCTCATTAGTATGCCTGCTTGTTTTGATTGAATATGATGCATCAGTGCTCACTTTGAGGCTATAGCATTTATGTCGATGAAGCAGAATATGCTTACTTTTCTTGGACGCCTGGTCTAATCTTGTATTTTCTCAACGGTCTTCGTGTAAATCTTTTCTATGTTCCTATTCAGCTCATGTTTCAATCGTTTTGTTTTTTTATATCTGCTTTATTGAAAAAAAAACCTACAATACACCTTGATTGAAATATTTGTACAGTTAAACTGAATCTGGATTTTGTATTTAGCTCTGATTTTTTTTTGTATTCGAAGGTCGAGTTTCCGAGTCCTAAGGACATCAGTGCTGTATCGACACAAGGACGCCAGGGTTGTTGTAAACAGTGGGTAACCACCTACAAACTACAGTACAGCAATGACTGTACCACGTGGACCACGATGCCACAGGTATTATAAATAGTAATATATAGGATAAATTACCTGTAAACAGTCGGTAACCACATACAAACTACAGTACAGCACAGACTGTACCACATGGACCACGATGCCACAGGTATTATAAATAGTAATATATAGGATAAATTACCTGTAAACAGTGGGTAACCACCTACAAACTACAGTACAGCACAGACTGTACCACATGGACCACGATGCCACAGGTATTATAAATAGTAATATATAGGATAAATTACCTGTAAACAGTGGGTAACCACCTACAAACTACAGTACAGCACAGACTGTACCACATGGACCACGATGCCACAGGTATTATAAATAGTAATATATAGGATAAATTACCTGTAAACAGTGGGTAACCACCTACAAACTACAGTACAGCACAGACTGTACCACATGGACCACGATGCCACAGGTATTATAAATAGTAATACATAGGATAAATTACCTGTAAACAGTGGGTAACCACATACAAACTACAGTACAGCACAGACTGTACCACGTGGACCACGATACCTCAGGTATTATAAATAGTAATACATAGGATAAATTACCTGTAAACAGTGGGTAACCACCTACAAACTACAGTACAGCACAGACTGTACCACGTGGACCACGATGCCTCAGGCATTATAAATATTAATATTTAGGATAAATTACCTGTAAACAGTGGGTAACCACCTACAAACTACAGTACAGCACAGACTGTACCACGTGGACGACGATACCTCAGGTATTATAAATAGTAATACATAGGATACATTACCTGTAAACAGTGGGTAACCACCTTCAAACTACAATTCAGCACAGACTGTACCACGTGGACGACGATACCTCAGGTATTATAAATAGTAATACATAGGATACATTACCTGTAAACAGTGGGTAACCACCTACAAACTACAGTACAGCATAGACTGTACCACGTGGACGACGATACCTCAGGTATTATAAATAGTAATACATAGGATAAATTACCTGTAAACAGTGGGTAACCACCTACAAACTACAGTACAGCACAGACTGTACCACGTGGACCAAGATGCCTCAGGCATTATAAATATTAATATTTAGGATAAATTACCTGTAAACAGTGGGTAACCACCTACAAACTACAGTACAGCACAGACTGTACCACGTGGACGACGATACCTCAGGTATTATAAATAGTAATACATAGGATACATTACCTGTAAACAGTGGGTAACCACCTACAAACTACAGTACAGCATAGACTGTACCACGTGGACGACGATACCTCAGGTATTATAAATAGTAATATATAGGATACATTACCTGTAAACAGTGGGTAACCACCTTCAAACTACAATTCAGAACAGACTGTACCACGTGGACGACGATACCTCAGGTATTATAAATAGTAATACATAGGATACATTACCTGTAAACAGTGGGTAACCACCTACAAACTACAGTACAGCATAGACTGTACCACGTGGACGACGATACCTCAGGTATTATAAATAGTAATATATAGGATAAATTACCTGTAAACAGTGGGTAACCACCTACAAACTACAGTACAGCACTGACTTTACCACATGGACCACGATGCCCCATGTATTATAAATAATAATGTATAGGATAAATTACCTGTAAACAGTGGGTAACCACCTACAAACTACAGTACAGCACAGACTGTACCACGTGGACCACGATGCCTCAGGCATTATAAATATTAATATTTAGGATAAATTATCTGTAAACAGTGGGTAACCACCTACAAACTACAGTACAGCACTGACCGTGCAACGTGGACGACGATACCTCAGGTATTATAAATAGTAATATATAGGATAAATTACCTGTAAACAGTGGGTAACCACCTACAAACTACAGTACAGCACAGACTGTACCACGTGGACGACGATACCTCAGGTATTATAAATAGTAATACATAGGATAAATTACCTGTAAACAGTGGGTAACCACCTACAAACTACAGTACAGCACAGACTGTACCACGTGGACGACGATACCTCAGGTATTATAAATAGTAATACATAGGATAAATTACCTGTAAACAGTGGGTAACCACCTACAAACTACAGTACAGCACAGACTGTACCACGTGGACGACGATACCTCAGGTATTATAAATAGTAATACATAGGATACATTACCTGTAAACAGTGGGTAACCACCTTCAAACTACAGTTCAGCACAGACTGTACCACGTGGACGACGATACCTCAGGTATTATAAATAGTAATATATAGGATAAATTACCTGTAAACAGTGGGTAACCACCTACAAACTACAGTACAGCACAGACTGTACCACGTGGACGACGATACCTCAGGTATTATAAATAGTAATACATAGGATAAATTACCTGTAAACAGTGGGTAACCACCTACAAACTACAGTACAGCACAGACTGTACCACGTGGACCACGATACCTCAGGTATTATAAATAGTAATACATAGGATACATTACCTGTAAACAGTGGGTAACCACCTTCAAACTACAGTTCAGCACAGACTGTACCACGTGGACGACGATACCTCAGGTATTATAAATAGTAATATATAGGATAAATTACCTGTAAACAGTGGGTATCTACCTACAAACTACAGTACAGCACTGACTTTACCACATGGACCACGATGCCCCATGTATTATAAATAATAATGTATAGGATAAATTACCTGTAAACAGTGGGTAACCACCTACAAACTACAGTACAGCACAGACTGTACCACGTGGACGACGATACCTCAGGTATTATAAATAGTAATATATAGGATAAATTACCTGTAAACAGTGGGTATCTACCTACAAACTACAGTACAGCACTGACTTTACCACATGGACCACGATGCCCCATGTATTATAAATAATAATGTATAGGATAAATTACCTGTAAACAGTGGGTAACCACCTACAAACTACAGTACAGCACAGACTGTACCACGTGGACGACGATACCTCAGGTATTATAAATAGTAATATATAGGATAAATTACCTGTAAACAGTGGGTATCTACCTACAAACTACAGTACAGCACTGACTTTACCACATGGACCACGATGCCCCATGTATTATAAATAATAATGTATAGGATAAATTACCTGTAAACAGTGGGTAACCACCTACAAACTACAGTACAGCACAGACTGTACCACGTGGACCACGATGCCTCAGGTATTATAAATAGTAATACATAGGATAAATTACCTGTAAACAGTGGGTAACCACCTACAAACTACAGTACAGCACAGACTTTACCATGTCGACCACGATACCTCAGGTATTATAAATATATCAGATAGAGCACTTGTAATTAATCGAGTTCGTGATATCTCAGTCATGGTTAGTACAATACATCCATAATTGCAAAAAAAAAGGATTTATTTGACAAGCATGCAAACATTATTCTGATTATAAATTTGGAAGTTGTTATGCAAAAGGTCAAAACAGTAAAATCTCTTTAAATCATGTTTAATTCAAATTTCGTATTCTTCGATGATCAAAGCACGAAAACTTAGCACGTACGCTGTCATATATGTATGTTTTTAATTCCTGCTTTGCCATGAACTCCATTTTCCAAACATATGTACACGATAGAATAAGTCATCAGCTTTTCACAGGAGCAGATCCTTAACACTGAAACAAAGTACAGCTATAATTTTGTCCTTATGAAAGTCATCTTTTAGATTAGATTTCATTTTTGCTGTCTTATTGAAGTCATTCACCGGAAACACAGACGAGAATACTGTGGTGACCAACAACCTGACTGCGCCGGTCACAGCAAAGTGTATCCGGGTCAACCCCGCCACGTGGCATCGTCATATTTCAATGAGAATGGATCTGATTGGCTGTGACTCAACACAAACGACCGTAGCATCAGCGACAACGACACTAGGGGCTGTTACGTCATCACAACAATCCTCTCAGACAACCACGGCAACGGCACTGACAACAGTGTTACCGGCAAAGTCAAATAGTGAGTATTTGTAACTATTAGTTAGTATTTGTAACAAATAGTTAGTATTTGTAACAAATAGTTAGTATTTGTAATTAATAGTTAGTATTTATAATTAATAGTTAACATTTATAGTCAATATCATTCATCGTAGTGTGTTGTACAATTTGTATTGATCAATATTGATATATTGGTATAAAATACCAATTAACGAAATTTACATTTGGTTTTATTGCCAACTAGTGTTGCCATCTTAGTTTGATTAATCTGTATAAGGAAAAAGTTGTTTGAAATAAGTTATAAAGTAAGATTTTGTAGTACAGTGTACTTGACTGTACATAAGAGTAGCTCGGATCTAGATCATTGGTTTAAATATAAGATTTACCTGCAAAATACAAAAATTCTTTCGACACATTTTTTGGAATAAAAATCTATAACAAAATGAAAAAAATATTTGGACTTGCAATTGAATTAGATCATATGTTATGGAGAACATCATTTGTAAAAGCATAACTAGTCTATAGAGGATTATCTCGCTGGACAAGTGGTAAATCATTAATATATGTACGAGGAGGTTTGTATATTGAATGGCCTGATATCTATATTTGTTATCTTGATAAACTAAGCTTAACTCAGCATTGACGCATATTAGGAGGGAAAGTAGATGTCAACATCAAATATCGTCTATTTAAAACAGCATATAGATTCGTATATAAACGTAACAAAAGTAATACAATAATGATTAATGAGAAAACGTTTACAATTATTTTTTTCAGCTTCGTGCGGTGATAGTCTCTTGACGTCACCATATGGCGCGAGCTTTACTATGACGTCATCTTCGGAGAGGGATAAATCAGACCCAACACAGGACTACTCACCAGATCGAGGCGTGCTGAACCAGCAGGAACTTTTCGATATGAACGGAAATCTGCTGATGGGTGCATGGGCCCCGGATACCAACGATGTCAATCAGTATTTACAGGTGAGATAAATGACAGGTGAGTTGCTGGACAGGCGAGAACATGGACAGGTACGGTTACAGGTGTTTATACATAGTGTGGTAGGGTGGGGGATATCCCGTTATTGTAACTGTGTTGGGTGTGGATTTGTAATAAAGGAGATAATCACTGATGATAAAATGATATCAGGGCGAGGTAGTAAAAACGACAGTGGGGAGCAAGAAGCTTGTCCAATGTTCAGGTTTATCTTACAAATTCAAGTTAAGTTTATTTTCCGATACTAGATCAATCGAAATACTCTTTACCTGACTCAACATCATGACATTAAAATATTTAAAGATACCGATAGTTATGACGTTACTTGTATTATAAATGTATCTCAGATCTGTAATTATATTGGAGTTCCCGATTCTATGAGTGCTTATATATTCTATTTTAAATTGTGTTTACATTCGGCACTAATACCACATACCATATATAGAGAAATAAACAGTAACTATCAAAACACTCGACCCAGTAAGAGTATATGCATTTGCATAATAAACGAAATAGTTATTCACATTAATTAAACATGGTGTTTGAATTGCTCATCCCGTCGGTTAGCTTGTTATTGAAGGTTAATTATTGTACGCAATTTATATTTAATACGTACAACCTAATGTAATACAATATGATCTGAATCCAATCCTGTAAGCAAATTGGTATTGTCGTTAATTCGGGGAAACTAGCAAAAAGTAAAACAAGCACGTGTTAGCGTAATAATGCTGATTGTATCTTTTGTGATATGCAAATGATTGAAATATGAATTTACAGGTGAACTTCACGAGTCCTGTCATCATTCGTGACGTCACTACTCAAGGCCGGAATGGCTGCTGCCAGGACTGGGTCACTCAGTACAAGCTGCAATACAGCACGGACTGTGTCACGTGGCTTCCGGTTGGTGCTGGAGCTGGAACGGTACGTTGTGACGTATTTTATATATAAATTATGTAAATGTGAAATGTTCACTTTTAGAACGTGATATTTACTTACATTTGACCTAGATTTACATTACGGGTGACGTTGATGATGCAGAAGACGGTAAATCTTATGGAACACCTGGGCCCGTATTCATGAAAACGTTCTCATGCTCAAGCATGGATTTTGTGCTCAAACCTCATTTCTTATAACGGCCATAGTTTACTTAAAAATTCTGATTTTGTCAACGTTTTGGAAAAAAAATTTAGGATCCATGAAGCCGAAAACTGTTTTTGATATTTGCAATTGACCTTTCGATGGTTGATATGAACTAGGTGAGTTTTAAGAAATCTGGCTTGAGCACAGAATCCATGCTTGAGCACGATAACGGTTTCATGAATACGGGCCCTGGTCTTATTCGTTTGCATTATTTCAAGTGTCACTGTAAAATCATTGTTAGTTTATACTGGTTATACTGATTATTTTAGAATGAAATTATCTCCAAATACTTATATTGTAATTAGCTTAATGGAGATTACATCATATGTGAAAACAAATTAAAGGGTCAAAGTATTGACAAGGCTGTAGCGAAATTTAAGTCCAAATTAAGAAAATTAGGTCCTATTAACAGCATTTGTTCAAGCAATTAATTCTTACATTGGACAACAGTGTACATATTCTACAGCGTCTAAAATAATTTTCAATTGATTGTATGCAGAATGCGGCTTTCTGATTAATAGAAAGATAAATCCGAAAATGGCGCGAAAAAATGTGACGTCACAAAACGGCAATTGACGTTGCGTTTTGATTTGTAAAAAAATAATCCGTTGCTATATCACTTAAATTGTGCATAAACATGTTTTAAATTTTAAAATAAGTTTCAAAACTTAATTATAAGCGTTAATGTCAATTATATTTTAGTTTCATAGGGTAAGAATCCGCTAAGCGGATGTATACAGTTTGCAGACAAAATTGTTTTCGTACCCCAATGAAACTAAAAAAAATGTCATCAATGCGCAATTAATTTGAAAAATATATCACGCAATTTTTAACTGTAATTATGAAAATTAGAGAGATATCCTAATACAAAATGTAATAATATACTATATTGACACTTTTTAAATCATAATGTATCTCTCAGAATATGATCACTAAAACCAAAATTGTAATGCTAAAATCGACACGATTGACTGTACACATTACAAACATTGTGTAACAGTTTTACTTTCCATGAAAACAAATGTCTGTGTACGCAACAATAGACATTAGATATTATTTTGAGCTGAACAATAACGTCGGGTCCTAAGAGGAATCTTACAGATTACACTATCATGCAAAACTTGTTTTCAGTTTTAATGATCATAGAAATATTAAAAGTTTAGATATTAATCTTTATTTGTCATAAACAAATATAAATGAGGGGTAATTGAGATTCTTTTTGCACACAGACGTTTACGGGAAACACTGACCAGGATACGCAAGTGAAAAACTCTCTCGGGTGTGTTATTACCGCCAAGTGTATGAGACTCATTCCGCTCGTCTGGAACAACAACATCGCTGTCAGGATGGATTTCACCGGATGTAAGATCAGACAGAGCCCGGCAGGAGGCGCCACGGTCACCACGCCTGTTCCGGTGACGGTCCCACAGCCGATCGTGACAGCACAAGGCTAGTGATCTTGACGTAGTGATATAGGATCCCAAAGTGCTTGTGTTTGATGACGTCACTTCCCGTGCTTTAAATTATTCCTTCTGTTGTTTTACCTTGTTCCTTTGTTTGCACACCTTTCCTTGGTTCCTATAGTTACCTGTTCCTCAACCCGCTTTTAATTCCTTACTTGTTTTGTATATTTCAAACGGTAATATAAAACGTAATCACGTTTGTAAATAATGTTTGTTTTAGAATTACAAAGATATTTGAACTATTCATTTCAACAACTTTTCTTCACTAAATAAATATTAACTTAATTTTCAAGATAAACGAGTATAACAAGTGTAAATGTTCAAAATTCATATTTATTGTGAGTGCTGAAATCAAATATTTCTTCAATAAATGAGGACACTGCTCTACGCTTCGGTTGCCTAATTTCTTTGTTTTCCTTTGTTCTTTGTTTGAATTTGCTTTTTCCTATATAATCACTCATACATTGAACATATTTCTGTGATGGCTGTCAACTTGATTACATAAATATATTGGTTTGAGGACGCGTTTAAATAACATAGAACAATCTGATTTGATAAGCTTACTATAAGTAAATTTGTATTTACAAAATTCAAAACAGGAAAAATTAATCATTTAGTTTTCTTATTACCCCTTGTTCTTTGCATTATTTCACAACTGATTCTGTTTCAATATATAACCTTATTATCATAATGATGGAATCGTCAAGTCATTTTACAAAAACAGTTGTACTACAATGTATTTCAAATTCAGCAAGGAACAGTATTTTTCTTTAAAAATATGAATATTTTGGTATAATTACATTATGATGTAGAACGATGTCATCTTTAGCAAATTGCCGTCATTTCCATGATAACAGAATTCAACAAAGACGGAATGACACTTTAGCAAATTATACTCGTCTAGTGTCATGAAAATTCGTCACAAGCTTGTACATGCATATGGCTTAACACAACACCTGATTATTTTTTTAACATTTAGGTTTCGTTAATATCATATGGTGATCATCAAGTACCTTAAAAACTAGCACTGTGTTGATTCTTATTTGCCTGCACAATGTATACCCAAAATCTCCTGCTGTACCAGTTCACAACCCCTTTAGTGTATTCCTATTATAACCCACCTATGCATTGTGTTATAAATGTATTCGTCCTAAGTCAGAAACTGTTCCCATATAACCCACCAATCCTGCATTGTGTTATAAATATATTCGTCCTAAGTCAGAAACTGTTCCCATATAACCCACCAATCCTGCATTGTGTTATAAATATATTCGTCCTAAGTCAGAAACTGTTCCCATATAACCCACCAATCCTGCATTGTGTTATAAATGTATTCGTCCTAAGTCAGAAACTGTTCCCATATAACCCACCAATCCTGCATTGTGTTATAAATGTATTCGTCCTAAGACAGAAACTGTTCCCATATAACCCACCAATCCTGCATTGTGTTATAAATGTATTCGTCCTAAGTCAGAAACTGTTCACATATAACCCACCAATCCTGCATTGTGTTATAAATGTATTCGTCCTAAGTCAGAAACTGTTCCCATATAACCCACCAATCCTGTATTGAGTTCTAAAATCATTCCTTCTTCAGTAAACTCGTCCCAATGTAACTTGCCATCCGTGTTATATTTGTATTCCTTCTTGCGTAACCTGCCTTTTTAATGTATCTTTTCTGGTTCCTTTTTTCTTGATTCTTTTTATGGAAGCGTTAGTAACGCTGTGCATATAGCGATTATTTATAACCAGATACTTTATACTGAGTATGAGACAACTAGCGGTAATTTCCGCAATTACTTTAATAAAGGGAGACAACCTTTTACAGTATCGGAGTACAGTACTTAGGCCGATATCAAATATTGCACAAGAGATAATTCATATGATTATTTATTTTAACATTCTGTATGTTTCAGATAACACCTTTCTAAATCTGTATTTGTTGTGAGATAATATTTTATATGTTCACCCACCTTCAAATGTAACATTTTTGGGTGAAAATCACGGCGGACATGTAAATGCTTATGTAGGCTTTGCAAGGTTTTCAAAGGTTAAGCAACTCGAGCATCTTCGGGTTTAGTTGACAATTGTTCATACATGTATATCAACAGTTTATATTTCCATCTATAATTGTATTCAAAAATATGCACCTTTCACATTACATTTTGGTACCATGTACAAACATCCGAATAACGCCTCCTTCAGTACTTCCTGTACTTTTGACTCTTTAAAAAAAAAAAAAGCTGTTAGCCATCCCTACAAGTCAATTTGCCTTATTCCTCTCAAAATATGACGCGAAATCCAATTGTTTTTATTTTTTTAACTTTACAATCAAAACACTAATTTGACTTCTAACCGTGTTAATCCTGTCTCGAGATATTCCAATTACAATGTATATATATGTGGCTCCATAGTGTCACGGTACATAATATACCCATTTAGGTATTACACGATTTGAAATTATACAGAACTAGATTAATTTTACTGCTAAATTCATAAATAAAAAGGGTTTGCGCACCTTACCCATCTGTTTCTACATCTGTTCAAAACTTTGGATTCCCACCTTTTGGCTCCTAAGAGGACGAAACAGCTGTATTGTGCAGATTGTTTTGGTATACTGTATCTATTACTAAATTCAAAAGGTGCAGCATCATCTTTAGTATCAATGGTTGGACCATATAATCCTACAATCACGTTATGTTACTAACATCATATTGTTAATTTTCATCTTATAAACTTTATGATATAATGAAAATATCACGATAAACATTATATCTGACATACACGAATATCATTTTGTTCATTTCCATCATACAGATTACGTTTGCTGAACATTTTAATTTATATCATAAGTACATGCATAACGACAGTTTGTTTAACACAAACCAAGTTTCTCTGTTTAAATTTGCATTTTTGAGAGAGCTGTTTTTTCATTTTAGTCCTCGACTGATTTTCTTATTGATGCGATGATGTTGGGAGTAGGTTAGATATGACTAAAATGTCGGCACATTTTACTAAGTTAATCCAACAAATCGAAAAATTGTAAAATGGAGTTATGGGATTAACATTATGATGTAGAGATATGCGGAAAAAGCCACAATAAAAAGACACGAAGAATACCGTTATTTGAATCAAACGTCTAAACAATCATAGGAAGGAATCATTGCAGGGAAACCATGGCAAATACAGTAAATAAAAACATACGTTCTGTAAACATACAGATTTCTGAATCCTGAAAGAGTTACTAATAGTTTCATTCTTTTGAATATGTTTTATTCAAGATAATCAAAAACAAAAACGGAAAATGGAAAATACATATAAAAAAAAAAACAAAGTAAAAAAACCGAATGAGTATTACACATCTAAAATAATAATGACATTAAGAGCAGGAGATTCCAAAAAAATACGTGCTTTAAATAAAAGGAAAAAGTGTCAAGTGTTTGATGTATCTGGCATTCTGCCACCAATAGCCTCTACCAATGTGGTCGGGGGTCCGAGGACTAGATTGGGCAGTAGCCAGGTACTGGCTGTCGATTCTTGTTTTTTTCACCAGCTTACATCTACCACTAAAACCATTAAATGACCAAAGCTTAATAGGACGTAAAAAACCACACAAAACCGAAATCACGAAATCGAACAAATAGCACACCATTGTAAAAGTACAAGAGAATAAGACCAGGTGTTTCAAAAGAGTTAGCGTCTTCTGCTTCAACGACAACACTCGCCATGTCAATCTAGGTCAGATCAAAGAAAACGTTATGGCCTCAAAGTTAGACCTGAGACAGAATTATTAATCCCAACACGTTGGCATACTAATGAGCATATTTAAAAACGTCCATCTTCACATCATAAACGGTTATGCTATAAGTAAATAAAAAAAGCAATGTGAGTATCGGAGGTTATAAGCTGAAGCTTGTTACACGACTATTCGGATTGGCCAATTAACATATTAAGTAATTTACATCTCATGCTACATTTGGAAACTCAGATTATAATTAAATTCAGTTAAGGCAAACACAATCAAAACGGATGCTATTCGTAGGAGTCTAAATAACGTTTACTACAAAATGTCCTACTACTAGAAACAAAAATCCTGATAAATTGCCTCAGATTGAAAGCCTTCATTTTATACAGGTGTAAAAAGTAAGGTTAGGTGTTAAGATTCCTGAAAAGCAGTATTCCCAATATTACAAAAAAAAATTAACAAAACGCAACTTCACATTAAAACACGAATATCATTCGGCTTCGCAATTATAAGAAAATACTTGTTTCGGTAAAAAAAAAAAAAATACCAAATATCCTTTTCATCATCAGTGTGTCACTCTCTTCAACACTTTTCGAATAAAAAAATCAGTTCGAAAGACAATCTGAGACTTATGTTAATAAACATGCACAGCGTATGCGACCAGTATTCCTGTTAAAAAACAAAAACAAACAGAATACCAAAGCTTCAATAAAACCATTATAAGAACCCAAACTCGTTTGATCCAGGATCAAAAATGATCAAAGGAAAAATTACGACGGAGGCAATTGCAAAGGTATACGAGAATCAGACCGGGTGTTCCCGGAGGAGTAAGCGTCATCTGCTTCGCTGACGACATTCTCAATATTTATCTACTGTACGTCAGATCAGAGTCATGACCTCAAAGTGAGAACTGAAGCGTGATACTCAATCCAAACAAACAGTCCCAACCAGCGTTAGGGTTACATGGTTCTGTCACAAGTCCCGCAAACGCTTACTCTTCCAGAACACCTAGTCTTGTTCTCCTGTACAAGGGTCTCCATGTAAATCTTTCCTTTGTTCATATTTTGCCCCTGGTTTAATCGATTTTGAGTTTGGATTATGATTTTGTTAACGCTTCGGTATTCTCTTATTTATTGAATGACACATATCTGGTAACATTGCTGTACCAGTAAAAAACACCATACATAGTTTAAAAGAAACTAGTTTTACTTATTAACCTGTCACCCGGTTGGTATGTATATATATATATATATTTATAAACAGTTTAAGTACATGTACGGTAGTGAGATTGTTTTCCCAAATAATGAATCATTCCTGAAAAGCAGCATGCATAAATATTACAATAGGTGTACATTGTACCTGTTTGTTTAAATGGCGGGTGTTGTCGATGAAGCAGAAGACGCTTACTCTTCCGGAGCACCTGGTCATATTCTCTTGTGCTTTAACGATAGTCTCCATGTAAATATTTCCTTTGTTCCTATTTTACCTCTAGTTTAATCGATTTTAAGTTCAGGTTATGGTTTTGTTGACGCTTTGGTAGTCGCTGATTTTTTTTTTCAGAAAACTTCCCTCAGGTTTGTTATCATGTTCTCCGGACATCAATCACCGAATCTTATTCAAAAATATGTCTCACGTTCTACTGTATGCACTTTTGTATTTAATGCGGAGTTACTGCCTGATAAAGATGGCTGATTACAAGTCTTAATAAGCACTCATTCAATCACACATTTTCTTGATCTCAAACAAGTTCTACTGCTTTGAAAAACACTCATATTCTTGTTAACGATAATGCACGTATGCATACAACACCGGTAATTTGCCGAACACTATTGGGGTGTAATATTAGTGATATAACACATGTACAATGATTATGTATATGGATCCTGTTGCTGTGGGAATACTATTATGACGTCATATACATATGGCGTCACGTTAATGTTCATGACGTCACGCTGTGATAAAATAGTCTCCTGTTATAGGGGAGAATCTTTTAAAATACTTAAGTTATCCTGTTTCTTAAGCTTCATGATAATATAATCAAACGCTTGTGTTATGTAATCACCAAACGCTCGTTTCATATGAAGTCAATAAACTTGATTTATAACTTAAAACATTACATGAACACGAGTTTTATGAAGGTCCAAATTTGAGTTATCATTATCAGAGATTAATTATATAAAAGTAAAGGTATTCTCAAAGTGCCATGAGTTCTTAAAGGTGACTAACAAAGTTTAACCTCTCGGTTGATAATCACAAGTGTGACGAGAGTCCAGTTTTATGTAAAAAAGGTTCAGCATTAGATTGTTTTTTTTATTTTACAACAATAAATAATAATAATCCCTCTTGGTGGCCCGGATGTTTGCTTGCGAGTGGGAAGAAACCAGAGTTCCTGGAGAAAATCCTCATGGTCGGGCAGGTGACCAAATACCTTTTCACGCCCGGTCGGGCATTCAAACAGCGGTCGCCTTGGTGAAAGAAAAGTGCGCTACATAATGTTGGTGTTTAATTTACATCTATATACAGAAGTAACTAGAACAACAGGCTGAGTGATCTTCTATCCATGTATATTTTGCTAGAAACACCTCCCAATTCATATAAATTGGTCCGAGGTTTGCCTCAGTCTCAGCTATTTTGAAATAAGAGTTATTCAAATTGTTGTTCAAGTACCATGAATACGATATAAGTGATGGTTGTGGTTTACTGAAAAAAACCAGAGTTACTTGTCGGGAGATGCATCTACAACATTGAAAAACCTAAGTAATACTTGCGATATTGGTATACCAAACAGCTGTGAAAGAACTGCCCAAATCAGCACGTCGTGCGCTTGGTTTTATGACTACAAATATTCTAATGATGGGATGTATGACGTATGGAGTATTCACAAAATTGTTTGAAAGCTTTGTCCAGCCCATATTATTATATGGAGCATCGACATGGGGACTTGCAGAGCAACGGCTCATCAATAACGTTCAAAATCGTGCCATGAAGCTTTACCTTGGAGTCGGAAAATACTCTTCCAATGTCGGCGTACTTGGTTACATGGGATGGTTGTCCTGTCACACAAAACAACGCTTGGAAACATTTCGTCTTTAAATTTGGCTACAAGATACCAATGTGGATAGACTTTTATTTAAAACGCATGCGTTGTCAGCTAGGCCAGGAAATTCGTGGGAAGCAAGAGTAAAGAAACTGGTCAACAAACTAAATGTAATGGATATTTTAGCTTTAAAGTGTTAGAGGAACGTGGAATTGCTACACATAAAACACGTGTTAAATATTTTGGACGAAACAACCTGGTTTACAAAATTATGGAAGGATATTGCTAACAAAGGAAATAAAAAATAAAACTCGGACATATTGTCTATTGAAGAAAGATCAACGGCCAGATGATAAGGTCATACAAACTATGCCGCGCTACTTCCGAACTGCATTAACCAAGTTAAGACTTGGATGTCTACCCATTATGATAGAGACGGGTAGATACAGTGACGTTCCTGTAAATAAAAGGCTGTGTCCTTTTTGTAATGATAAAATTTAGGACGAGATACACTTTTTATTGGAATGTCTAATTTACTGTGATTTAACTACTGAACTTTATAATATGGCCACAAATTTGAAAACTGATTTCATGAATTTAAAATCTAATAATGATAAATTCTTTTATTTAGGTAAATATAAAGACTTGCAATTTTTATAAGCCAAAAACCGTCTTTTTATCTGCAGGTAAAACATAGCCGCAAACTTTTAATTGATAGAGATTTGTAATGATACTTGTATGAAAAAATGAAATAGTTTATGTCTCATGATTACTCATGATAACTGTACATATAGTTTTTATCACGTATTATGATACATCGAGTTTGGTTTTATCGTGCAATTGTAATTGAAGTGAAATATATGATTGTATTTTCAAACATAGAATAATATAAGTTTAGAGAGTTTTATCATTATATTTCAATTTGTATATTGTGAAGAAAGAAAATTGTTTCATGTTTGAATTATCAATGTATGTTGTAAATAATGTAATAATTTATTCTTATAATGTCTCATAAGCCGAGTTCGGCAGGGTATCACATTGTAACGTATTCAAATATTTTAATTGTCATTTTAATATAAAATTGCTCTGATATGTTATTATGTATTTGATGCGTGCCACTTAAATAAATAAACTATTGATTGATTGATTGATTGATTGATTGATTCGTATACATCCGACGTTGCAGATATTTGCAGAAATCCTCTGTTGACAACTCAGGGTCACGTGACTTCCGTGTCAACGTCTAGTGAGTACGGATATGTGGACCCTAAGGGCGTGTATGACGCCTCCAGAGCTGTACTGAACACTACAGAACAGACGCTCACCAATAGCACCGTCCTGAACGGCGCCTGGGTGGCCGCCACCAACGACAGAAACCAGTTCATACAGGTAAATATATAAAACGGTCAACTACTCCAACGACAGAAATCAGTTCATACAGGTAAATATATCAAACGTTTATAAACAACAGAGGCCAAAAACGAAAGAAATCAGTTCTTACAAGTAAATATGTAAAACGGTCAATTACACCAAAGACAGAAACCAGTTAATACAGGTTAATATATAGAACAGTCAATTATACCAAAGACGAAATCAGTTCATACAGGTTAATATATAAAACGATTAATTACACCAACGACGAAATCAGTTCATACAGGTAAATATATAAAACGATCAACTACACCAACGACAGAATTCAGTTCATACAGGTAAATACATGAAACGTATATAAAACGACAAAGGCCAAAAACGAAAGAATACAGGTAAAATATATAAAGGTCAACTACAACAACGACAAAAATCAGTTCATACAGGTAAATTTATAAAACGGCCCAGGTCACAATAGACATCATTCAGTTAATGCAGGTTAATATATATAGAACGGTCAACTACACCAACGACAGAAATTAGTTCATACAGGTAAATATATAGAACGGTCAACTACGCCAACGACAAAAATCAATTCATGCAGGTAAATATATAGAACGGTCAACTACACTAACGGCAGAAATCAGATCATACAGGTAAAAACATCAAACGTATTTAAAACGACAAAGGCCATATGGTATTACTGAACACACTGTTAGGTATCCTCTATATACTTCACATTCGCATTAATTTATTATGGAGAATCTTTTTTATATTATCTTTTTGTCATTCAGAAATATTCTGTATCTTTAAGTGATATGAAGATGGACGTATATAAGTACCGGTATTCTCATAAGTGTGTTTACTTGTTGTGACTGACAATGATACTCGGTTCTCACTATGAGAATTTGATGTTAACTTGGATGCGACAAAGATGTACATGGATGGTGTCGTCGATAAAGCAGGATATGCTTACTCTTCCGGAACACCTGGTCTTATTCTCTTGTGCTTTTACGAGAGTCTCCATGTAAATCTTTCTTTTGTTCCTATTTTGCCTCTAGTTTAATCGATATTGAGTTCGGATAATGGTTTTGTTGACGCTTTGGTAGTCGCTGATTCTTTTTTTTTTGAACGGTCAACTACGCCAACGACAAAATCAATTCATGCAGGTAAATATATAGAACGGTCAACTACGCCAACGACAAAAATCAATTCATGCAGGTAAATATAAAGAACGGTCAACTACGCCAACGACAAAAATCAATTCATGCAGGTAAATATATAGAACGGTCAACTACGCCAACGACAAAAATCAATTTATGCAGGTAAATATATAGAACGGTCAACTACGCCAACGACAAAAATCAATTCATGCAGGTAAATATATAGAATGGTCAACTACACTAACGGCAGAAATCAGTTCATACAGGTAAAAACATCAAACGTATTTTAAACGACAAAGGCCAAAAACGACAAAAATCAGTTCATACAGGTAAATATATAGAACGTTCAACTACACCAACGACAAGAATCAGTTAATACAGGTGAAAATATAAAACGGCCAATTACACCAACGACAGAAATCAATTTATACAGATGAAACATCAAACGTATATAAAAACGACAAAGGCCAAAAACGACAGAAATAAGTTAATACCGGTAAATATGAAAAAAACGGTCAACTACTATACACCAACGACAGAAATCAGTTTATACAGATAAATACATCAAGCGGTCAACAACACCAACGACAGAAATCAGTTCATACAGGTAAATATATAGAACGGTCAATTACATCAACGACAAAATGAGTTCATACAAGTAAATACATCAAACGGTCAACTACACCAACGACAGAAATCAGTTCTTACAGGTAAATATGTAGAACAGTCCATTGCATCAACGACAAAATGAATTCATACAAGTAAATACAACAAACGGTCAACTACACCAACGACAGAAATCAGTTCATACAGGTAAATATATAAAACGACAAAGGCCAAAAACGAAAGAAATCAGTTCATGCAGGTAAATATATAGAACGGTCATCTACACCAACGGCAGAAATCAGTTAATGCAGGTAAATATATAAACCGATTCAACTTGGAAAAGTACATAAGCTTAAACACTCATTTAGAAATTAGAATTAGTCGGTGATATAAGTAAACAGCAACAGCAGTAACAGCTGAACCAAATTCTTGAATATTACTTAAATTAAGGAAATTCCTTTACTTATAAGGGTTTCAAAGAAAATTTTCAGCTTAAGATTTATTTTTGAAAATTTGTAATGTTTCCTTTTGATATCTTAAACCTAAGGAACGTTGATGAAACTGGGGCCAGAAACATAAACAAACCACAAACGAATCGATTAATCATAAAAATCACGATTTATTTTTATTTGAGCTTTTAACCACAGATGGTACTTTGCACTAGTGGTATCACTTTTGCTTTAGTTGACCAAAGTTGATCAAAACACTCCTTACAATCGACAATAGGGAGAATTAAGAGCTGCCCCAGTAAATAAAAGTATCTTACAGTATTTGTCAGTTATTCCAAATACAGTTTACGAGTGAGGCCAATATATTTGGTATTACTGAAGACACTGTTAGATATCCTCTATATCCTTGTTCATTCACATCTTTTTTTATATTATCTTTTTGTCATTGAGAAATATTCTGCATCTTTAAGTGATATGAAAAAGGACGTTGTTGAGTACCGTAATTTCCTGCGTATTACCCGCACCGGGGTAAAGCACGCGGGAAGTAAATCGAACATTTTTGAGGTTTTGGAAAATAAATTCCAGATAACCCACACTTGCAGATTACCCTTGGGTGATACCTCGAATTATTATAAATTGCTATTTTTTACACTTTCTGATTGGCTAAGATTGCGCCACGTGATTCCCGATAAAAAGTCATATTGACCAGTCGTGCCAAAAAGAACTGGTAAAAAAAGCTGGTTGACCGGGTGTTTCTTAATATATAAATATGACGTAACGTCAAGAGCTACGAAGACCTTGGCACTGATTGACAACAACAACAGTAATGGAAGACGGCAGGTTCGCCGTTCTTACAATAAATCCAAAAGATGCTATTACCGACGGCGTGGAGGCTAAGAATATCAAACGGAAAACATCAGCAACTGTTAAAGTGTTAAGAAAGTATTTAATATTGTATTGTTATAATATTGTTTGAGAATTTGATAAGGCCTAAATGTCGTTAAAAAAATCGTTCTCTTGTAGTCTGAGTTCAAATGAAAAATATAAATTTATAATATAACTATTATTGTTTTTTTATTATATACTTACGGTAAAATACAGGGAAATTGTATACTTGATAAGTACGCATGCTTTTAGTACATATCAGCTCACCGGGCCAATATGGTCATTCTTCGCTAAGCGGGCCGATTACTGTATCAGCCCGCTTGCTGAGCGGGCCGAATACACTGTATCAGCCCGCTTCCGAAATTGCCGTGACGTCATATGACGTTCATGACGTTACAACAATAGAAAATGGATAGGAGGACAGATGTTGACGTTGAACTTGGCGAGAACGTCATGGAGTCTATCGTATCAAAAACACTAGAGCTTGATGAATTAATGGAAGAAAAAAGAGACATAAATGAAAACGCCGATGTAGAGAACACGTTAATAATTCCGAATCCATTGCTAATGGTATGAATTAGTATCTTAACCAACGTCCAGACTATGAGAAAACAATGAACAAAAAAGAAACATCAAAACAGATATTCATGGACCGTCAAAAATTCAAAGTATATAATAAATAGAATATGACATGGTCATTTCCATATTAGCCTTGTATCAACCCTCGACCCAATATCGGCACTGGGCCCTTCGGCCCTCGGGCCGATATTGGGATCTCGGATTGATACAAGGCCTGATATGGAAATGGCCATGTAATATTCTCTATTGATTCCGGTCGATACATAGTTTTCTCGACGTGAGAAAAAATATCAACCTCGGACTTCGTCCTCGGTCGATATTTTTTCTCCGGTTGATAAAACCATGTATCGACCTCATCAAAAGGCTATCATTGTATAGTATATCTTGTGAGTACGAGGGTACTTTGTATGTGACTTTGTGACTTTATTGTTTTGAATGTTTTAAATCAGAGTCATGTGATTGAAATATTGTGTTTATTTTGCAAATATATATGTATATGTGTATTATAAAAGCTATGTATAAACTGATCAATCATATTTTTGCTTACAAGTAGCGTAGATCTACATGTTGATAAAAGTGGATGTAAAAGTGATGTAAAAAATCGAAAAGCCCGCGGGCAATACGCAGGAAATTTCGGCACGCTCATTAGTGTGTTGTGACTGAAAATGATACTCGGTTATCGTTTAGAGAACTTGATGTTTACTAGGATGTGACAAAGAAGTTCATGGCGGGTGTTGTCGATGAAGCAGAAGACGCTTACACTTCTGAAACACATGGTCTTATTCTCTTGTGCTTTTACGAGAGTCTCCATGTAAATCTTTCTTTTGTTCCTATTTTGCCTCTACTTTATAATCGATATTGAGTTTGGATTCTCTGATGTTTTTAGTCTGACCAACAGCCTTCGTCTTACAAGATACCCTAGGTATACAACTATGTTCTAAATATGCTTAAATCGTCTTTTCCCATAAGGAATGGTGACAAAGATTGATCAAGGATTATCGACCGATGATAAATTATAGATACATGTTATATACATAAGCGTGTACCATAAGAACAAAGCTTTAGTGTACCAGCTATCTACATTCCTAGATAAACATCGTATATTGATTTATATAGTCCACACACAATTTTAAATTGTTATCAGTTCTCATAAAGTTCGAAAGTTTAGTAGGACTTGACCATCGTCCATATTAACCCGTGGGGAAAGTCTTAGTTAATATTAGATCACTGTATATACATGTATACGGTAACAAAAATAATATTCGTATATTAAGCATTTCATATGTCTTTTTTTTATTAAAACTGCATCCAATACTTTACATAATATTTGAAATCTAAAAAATTATATTCAAATTTCACACACGCACACGCACGTACACAATAGTAATAAAAGAAAAGTTATATAATACTTTTGGAACTATTCAGAACTAGTTTAATTTTACTTCTAATTTTATAAATTACAGTGTTTTCACCCACCTGGCCCTTCTGCTTCTATATTGGGTTAGAGTTTTTTGATTCCCACCTTTTGGTCCCTAGCATCACTGAAGAGTCCTAGGACAACGAAACAGCTGTATGGTGCAGTTTAATACATTTTCCGGCATACTGTATCTATTTCTTAATTTAAAAGGTGCAGCATATGTGTTTATTACTGTGGTTTTCGCACATGTCATCTTTCGCACACAAAAAAAGAGGATAAGTTTTGAAATGTTATTATGCACTGAAGAGTTTGAAGTTATCTTATTACTTGGAATTAGTGCTTTGAAGGAGAGTAACTTATGTGTTGCGTGATTGTTCTTACTAAGTTGAAATGACGCTCAATGTTTAAGGTGAACTTCAGTGTCCCCCACCTGATGAGGGGCGTGACGACCCAGGGAAGGAACGGCTGTTGTAAAGACTGGGTAACCAAGTACGCCGTCCACTACAGCTACGACTGTCAGCACTGGGTGGCGGTGGGCGGGGCTAACGAAACGGTAGGTGTGTCAATTGTTACAAAGAAAATAGACTCAAGGGCGTGGCGGTTGGCGGTGCTAGCGAAACGGTAGGTGTGCCAATGGTTACCAAGAAAAAAAAGTCATGGGCGGGGCTAACGAGACGGTTGATGTGTCAATAGTTAAGAAGAAAAAAGTCTTTGCCGGGGCGGTTGGCGGGGCTAACAAATCGGTAGGTGTGTCAATGGTAACGAAGAAAAAAGTCATGGGCGGGGCTAACGAGACGGTTGATGTGTCAATAGTTAAGAAGAAAACAAAATCTTCGGCAGGGCGGTTGGCGGGGCTAATGAATAGATAGATGTGTCAATGGTTACGAAGAAAAAAGTCTTTGGCGGGGCGGTGGGCGGGGCGAACAAATCGGTTGGTGTGTCAATGGTAACGAAGAAAAAAGTCATGGGCGGGGCTAACGAAACGGTTGGTATGTAAATATTGACAAAGCGATTAAAACAGAGTCATTGACGGGTTGAAATAAAATGAATACATAGACGGGGTACGAAACGGTATATGTGTCAATGTACATAATTAGATTACCGAAACTGTAGGTACGATTATAGAGAATGATGGAAAAGTAATAAGTGTCTTATTCCCTTTATTCTCTTACCAGTAAATGCAAAAACACAAAAAGGTTGAGGTCAGTCATAGAACCTTAAAGTTCGGATTTATTTCAGTCGAAATGATCAGCTTTCAGATAAATGTTATCTAAATAAAATTACCCGTGTCAGCTTTTAAAATTGATGCTAGCGAAAACAAATTAACTCTGCCAGTTTTATACATTACAGTCAGCCAAAGGAAATTGACTGTAAGTGTTATAAGTTGTGGACTGATGTTAACAAAATTCATAATCGTGCTGTACACTTTATTCGTGAACAGTTGTTTACCGGGAACAGCGATCAGGACACAGCCGTCACCAATGATCTCGGGTGTCCTATCTGGGCCCGCTGTGTACGGATCTACCCCAGACAATGGCACAAAAACGTCGCCATGCGCATCGACCTCCTGGGCTGCCCAATCAAACAGCTTCCAGGTATTCTTAATTCTATTTAAATGTATCACTGGTTTAAAAAAAGTCCAAAACCAAAACCAACCAAACAAAACAAAACCAAAAATCGAAGTGTCAACAAGACCATAACCTTTTATACCGTCGTGTAATGGCAGCACTGCTGCTTAGCTAGGATATATAAACCATGTTTCTCTGTGAAGTTTTCACTTTATACGTGTACAGCACCGACCACCATACCCAGCAGTACCCAGCCTCCAACAGCTACCTCCACAGGGGCGCCCGTGACGTCAGCAAATACCGCCACCTACATGACCCTATCGACGCACATGACCCCGCCGCACAGAACACCAGCTGCATTCTACAACACCAAGGATCCTATTGACTGCAAATTCTCTCTCAGTACCTTCAATTGTTCCATACCCATAGTACATCAGCACTGTCCTCTCTCCTGTGGTAAGGATAGGGAATATATTGGGGGGTTACCGAACTTTGTGTTGTAGAGCATTAGTAAAAAGACCAGAAATTGTGTATGTTTTACTCGAACACATCCTTGAAACTTGGCTTATTTATAGATTTCCTAGATTGGTAACCCTCAAAAACAAAATTCCTGTCGCCAAATGCAACGAAATGTAGACAACAAAATCATTGAAAAATCGTATTTTAGGTTAATCTAATGTTAACTGTTAACTATTTACCAGTAATTATTTATCAAAATTTGTTTGATTTATATATTTGATTTTAATGTCGTTTTGATTAACGTTCATTCAAATGTATTTGAAATCGATAGCTGGCCGATTTTCCACGACACCTGTTATTACAACTACCATGTCTTCAACACCGTCCGGTATGTCTTCAAGAACTTCAGGTTTATCAACAACACCTAGTTTATCGTCGACAATGTCTAGTTTGTCATCCAGAACATCCGGTATGTCGTCAACAACATCCGGTATACCTTCAACAACGTCAATTTTGCCTTCAACAACGTCCGGTATAGCATCTACCTCATCCGGAATGTCCCCAACAACATCCAGTTTGTCTTCAACAACGCCTGGTATGTCTTCACCAACATCCAGTGTGCTTTCAACATCGTCCGGTAAGCCATCAACAACTTCAGGAAGAACAACTCCACAAATAGTAGTCCATAGTAACCCAACGTCTACAACAATCGGTACGTCTTCAACAACAACAGGTTTGTCATCAGTAGCCTCAAGTATGTCCACAACATCGTCCAGTTTGTCATCAACAACATTTGGTTTGTCCTCAACAACGCCCGGTGTGTCTTCAACAACGCCCGGTGTGTCTTCAACAACGACCGGTATGTCTTCAACAACGCCCGGTGTGTCTTCAACAACGCCCGGTATGTCTTCAACAACGCCCGGTGTGTCTTCAACAACGCCCGGTGTGTCCTCAACAACGCCAGGTGTGTCTTCAACAACGACCGGTATGTCTTCAACAACGCCCGGTGTGTCTTCAACAACGCCCGGTTTGTCCTCAACAACGCCCGGTGTGTCTTCACCAACATCCAGTGTGCTTTCAACATCGTCCGGTAAGCCATCAACAACTTCAGGAAGAACAACTCCACAAATAGTAGTCCATAGTAACCCAACGTCTACAACAATCGGTACGTCTTCAACAACAACAGGTTTGTCATCAGTAGCCTCAAGTATGTCCACAACATCGTCCAGTTTGTCATCAACAACATTTGGTTTGTCCTCAACAACGCCCGGTGTGTCTTCAACAACGCCCGGTGTGTCTTCAACAACGACCGGTATGTCTTCAACAACGCCCGGTGTGTCTTCAACAACGCCCGGTATGTCTTCAACAACGCCCGGTGTGTCTTCAACAACGCCCGGTGTGTCCTCAACAACGCCAGGTGTGTCTTCAACAACGACCGGTATGTCTTCAACAACGCCCGGTGTGTCTTCAACAACGCCCGGTTTGTCCTCAACAACGCCCGGTGTGTCTTCAACAACGACCGGTATGTCTTCAACAACGCCCGGTGTGTCCTCAACAACGCCCGGTGTGTCTTCAACAACGCCCGGTGTGTCTTCAACAACGCCCGGTGTGTCTTCAACAACGACCGGTGTGTCTTCAACAACGACCGGTATGCCTTCAACAACGTCTGGTTTATCCTCAACAACATCCGGTTTGTCCTTAACAACGCCCAATTTGTCGTCAACAACATCAGGCTCGTCGTCATCGACATCCGGTGTGCCTTCAACATTGTCCGGTTCGTCGTCAACAGCATCTGGTTTGTCCTCAACCACGCTAGGTTCATCGTCAACAACATCCGGTTCGTCGTCAACAACGACCAATATGCCTGCAACATCGTCCGGTTTATTGTCAACAACATCCGGTTTGTCGTCAACAACATCAGGTATGTCTTCAACAACGTCTGGATTGTCTTCACCAACGGCTGGTTCGTCGTCAACAACGGCCGTTTTGTCCTCAACCACGTCCGGATCGTCGTCAACAATATCGTCCGGTTTGTCCTCAACAATGTCTGGATTGTCTTCAACAACGGCCGTTTCGTCGTCATCAACGGCCGGTTTGTCCTCTACCACGCCCGGTTTGTCGTCAACAACATCGTCTGGTTTGTCGTCAACAACGTCCGGTATGCCATTTACAACATCCGGATTACTATCAACAACATTAGGGAACACAACTCCACAGATAGTAGTCCATAGCAACCCAACGTCAACGTCAACGTCTGGATTGTCTTCAACAACGGCCGGTTCGTCGTCTACAATGGCCGGTTTGTCCCATACCACGTCCGGTTCGTCGTCAACAACATCCGGTGTTCCTTCAACAACGACCGGTATGCCTGCAACATCGTCCGGTTCGTCGTCAACAACATCCGGTTTGTCATCAACAACATCAGGTCCGTCGTCATCATCCGCCGTTATGTCTTCAACAACGAACGGTATGCCTTCAACATCGTCCGGTTTAACTTCAACAACGTCCGGTTTGTCCTCAACAACGGGCGGAATGTCTTCAACAACGTCAAGTTCGTCGTCAACAACAACGGGTATGCCTGCAACAACATCCGGTTTGTCTTCAACAACGTCCGGTTTGTCTTCTACAACGTCCGGTTTATCGTCAACAATGTCTGGTTTATCGTCAACGACATCCGGTTTGTCCTCAACATCGTCCGGTATGCTATCAACAACATTAGGGAACACAACTCCACAGATAGTAGTCCATAGTAACCCAACTTCAACAACAATCGGTATGTCGTCAACAACATCAGGTATGTCTTCAACAACGTCCGGATTGCTATCAACAACATTAGGTAAATCAACTCCACAGATAGTAGTCCATAGCAACCCAACGTCAACGTCAACGCCTGGTTTGTCGTCAACAACATCAGGTATGTCTTCAACAACGTCTGGATTGTCTTCAACAACGGCCGGTTCGTCGTCAACAACGGCCGGTTTGTCCTCTACCACGTCCGGATCGTTGTCAACAACATCGTCCAATTTGTCCTCAACAATGTCTGGATTGTCTTCAACCACGGCCGGTTCGTCGTCATCAACGGCCGGTTTGTCCTCGACAACGTCCGGTTTGTCGTCAACAACATCAGGTTCGTCGTCATCATCGGCCGGTATTACTTCAACAACGTCCGGTGTGCCTTTAACATCGACCTTTTCGTCGTCAACAACATCCGGTATGTCTTCAACAACGTCCGGATGGCTATCAACAACATTAGGGAACACAACTCCACAGATAGTAGTCCATAGCAACCCAACGTCAACAACGTCTGGTTTGTCGTCAACAACATCAGGTATGTCTTCAACAACGTCCGGATTGCTATCAACAACATTAGGTAAATCAACTCCACAGATAGTAGTCCATAGCAACCCAACGTCAACGTCAACGCCTGGTTTGTCGTCAACAACATCAGGTATGTCTTCAACAACGTCTGGATTGTCTTCAACAACGGCCGGTTCGTCGTCAACAACGGCCGGTTTGTCCTCTACCACGTCCGGATCGTTGTCAACAACATCGTCCAATTTGTCCTCAACAATGTCTGGATTGTCTTCAACCACGGCCGGTTCGTCGTCATCAACGGCCGGTTTGTCCTCTACCACGCCCGGTTTGTCGTCAACAACATCCAGTATGTCTTCAACAAAGACCGGTATGCCTGCAACATCGTCCGGTTTGTCCTCAACAATGTCTGGATTGTCTTCAACAACGGCCGGTTCGTCGTCAACAACGGCCGGTTTGTCCTCTACCACGTCTGGTTCGTCGTCAACAACATCGTCCGGTTTGTCCTCAACAACGTCTGGATTGTCTTCAACAACGGCCGGTTTGTCGTCTACCACGTCCGGATCGTCGTCAACAACACCATCCGGTTTATCCTCAACAATGTCTGGATTGTCTTCAACAACAGCCGGTTCGTCGCCAACAACGGTCGGTTTGTCCTCCACCACACCCGGTTCGTCAACAACATCCAGTATGTCTTCAACAACGACCGGTATGCCTGCAACATCGTCTGGTTTGTCGTCAACAGCATCCGGTTTGTCCTCGACAACGTCCGGTTTGTCGTCAACAACATCAGGTTCGTCGTCATCATCGGCCGGTATTACTTCAACAACGTCCGGTGTGCCTTCAACATCGACCGTTTCGTCGTCAACAACATCCGGTATGTCTTCAATAACGTCCGGATTGCTATCAACAACATTAGGTAAATCAACTCCAAAGATAGTAGTCCATAGCAACCCAACGTCAACGTCAACGCCTGGATTGTCTTCAACAACGGTCGGGTCTTCGTCTACAACGGCCAGTCAGTCTTCAACAACGCCCGGTACGTCGTCAACAACATCCGGTTTGTCCTCAACTACGTCAGGTTCATCGTCACCAACATCCGGTGTTCCTTCAACAACGACCGGTATGCCTGCAACATCGTCCGGTTTGTCGTCAACAACGTCCGGTTTGTCATCAACAACATCAGGTCCGTCGTCATCATCCGCCGTTATGTCTTCAACAACGAACGGTATGCCTTCAACATCGTCCGGTTTAACTTCAACAACGTCCGGTTTGTCCTCAACAACGGGCGGTATGTCTTCAACAACGTCAAGTTCGTCGTCAACAACAACGGGTATGCCTTCAACAACATCCGGTTTGTCTTCAACAACGTCCGGTTTGTCGTCAACAATGTCTGGTTTGTCGTCAACGACATCCGGTTTGTCCTCAACATCGTCCGGTATGCTATCAACAACATTAGGGAACACAACTCCACAGATAGTAGTCCATAGTAACCCAACGTCAACAACAATCGGTATGTCTTCAACAACGTCCGGTTTGTCGTCAACAACATCCGGTTTGTCCTCGACAACGTCCGGTTTGTCGTCAACAACATCAGGTTCGTCGTCATCATCGGCCGGTATTACTTCAACAACGTCCGGTGTGCCTTCAACATCGACCGTTTCGTCGTCAACAACATCCGGTATGTCTTCAACAACGTCCGGATTGCTATCAACAACATTAGGGAACACAACTCCACAGATAGTAGTCCATAGCAACCCAACGTCAACGTCAACGCCTGGATTGTCTTCAACAACGGTCGGTTCTTCGTCTACAACGGCCGGTCAGTCTTCAACAACGTCCAGTACGTCGTCAACAACATCTGGTTTGTCCTCAACCACGTCAGGTTCATCGTCACCAACATCCGGTGTTCCTTCAACAACGACCGGTATGCCTGCAACATCGTCCGGTTTGTCATCAACAACATCAGGTCCGTCGTCATCATCCGCCGTTATGTCTTCAACAACGAACGGTATGCCTTCAACATCGTCCGGTTTAACTTCGACAACGTCCGGTTTGTCCTCAACAACGGGCGGTATGTCTTCAACAACGTCAAGTTCGTCGTCAACAACAACGGGCATGCCTTCAACAACATCCGGTTTGTCTTCAACAACGTCCGGTTTGTCGTCAACGACATCCGGTTTGTCCTCAACATCGTCCGGTATGCTATCAACAACATTAGGGAACACAACTCCACAGATAGTAGTCCATAGCAACCCAACGTCAACGTCAACGCCTGGATTGTCTTCAACAACGGTCGGGTCTTCGTCTACAACGGCCAGTCAGTCTTCAACAACGTCCAGTACGTCGTCAACAACATCCGGTTTGTCCTCAACCACGTCAGGTTCATCGTCACCAACATCCGGTGTTCCTTCAACAACGACCGGTATGCCTGCAACATCGTCCGGTTCGTCGTTAACAACATCCGGTTTGTCATCAACAACATCAGGTCCGTCGTCATCATCCGCCGTTATGTCTTCAACAACGAACGGTATGCCTTCAACATCGTCCGGTTTAACTTCAACAACGTCCGGTTTGTCCTCAACAACGGGCGGTATGTCTTCAACAACGTCCAGTTCGTCGTCAACAACTACGGGTATGCCTTCAACAACATCCGGTTTGTCTTCAACAACGTCCGGTTTGTCTTCTACAACGTCCGGTTTATCGTCAACAATGTCTGGTTTGTCGTCAACAACATCCGGTATGTCTTCAATAACGTCCGGATTGCTATCAACAACATTAGGTAAATCAACTCCACAGATAGTAGTCCATAGCAACCCAACGTCAACGTCAACGCCTGGATTGTCTTCAACAACGTTCGGGTCTTCGTCTACAACGGCCAGTCAGTCTTCAACAACGTCCAGTACGTCGTCAACAACATCCGGTTTGTCCTCAACCACGTCAGGTTCATCGTCAACAACATCCGGTGTTCCTTCAACAACGACCGGCATGCCTGCAACATCGTCCGGTTCGTCGTCAACAACATCCGGTTTGTCGCCAACAACATCCGGTCCGTCGTCATCATCCGCCGTTATGTCTTCAACAACGAACGGTATGCCTTCAACAACATCCGGTTTGTCTTCAACAACGTCCGGTTTGTCGTCAACGACATCCGGTTTGTCCTCAACATCGTCCGGTATGCTATCAACAACATTAGGGAACACAACTCCACAGATAGTAGTCCATAGTAACCCAACGTCAACAACAATCGGTATGTCTTCAACAACGTCCGGTTTGTCGTCAACAACATCCGGTTTGTCCTCGACAACGTCCGGTTTGTCGTCAACAACATCAGGTTCGTTGTCATCGGCCGGTATTACTTCAACAACGTCCGGTGTGCCTTCAACATCGACCGTTTTGTCGTCAACAACATCCGGTATGTCCTCAACCACGTCAGGTTCATCGTCACCAACATCCGGTGTTCCTTCAACAACGACCGGTATGCCTGCAACATCGTCCGGTTCGTCGTTAACAACATCCGGTTTGTCATCAACAACATCAGGTCCGTCGTCATCATCCGCCGTTATGTCTTCAACAACGAACGGTATGCCTTCAACATCGTCCGGTTTAACTTCAACAACGTCCGGTTTGTCCTCAACAACGGGCGGTATGTCTTCAACAACGTCAAGTTCGTCGTCAACAACAACGGGTATGCCTTCAACAACATCCGGTTTGTCTTCAACAACGTCCGGTTTGTCTTCTACAACGTCCGGTTTATCGTCAACAATGTCTGGTTTGTCGTCAACAACATCAGGTTTGTCCTCGACAGCGTCCGGTTTATCGTCAACAATGTCCGGTTTGTCGTCAACAACATCCGGTATGTCTTCAACAACGTCCGGATTGCTATCAACAACATTAGGTAAATCAACTCCACAGATAGTAGTCCATAGCAACCCAACGTCAACGTCAACGCCTGGATTGTCTTCAACAACGGTCGGGTCTTCGTCTACAACGGCCAGTCAGTCTTCAACAACGTCCAGTACGTCGTCAACAACATCCAGTTTGTCCTCAACCACGTCAGGTTCATCGTCACCAACATCCGGTGTTCCTTCAACAACGACCGGTATGCCTGCAACATCGTCTGGTTCGTCGTCAACAACATCCGGTTTGTCGCCAACAACATCCGGTCCGTCGTCATCATCCGCCGTTATGTCTTCAACAACGAACGGTATGCCTTCAACATCGTCCGGTTTAACTTCAACAACGTCCGGTTTGTCCTTAACAACGGGCGGTATGTATTCAACAACATCAGGTTCGTCATCATCAACGTCCGGTTTGCCTTCAACGTCGTCCGGTTCGTCGTCAACAACATCCGGAATGCCAACAACAACGTTGGGGAAAACAACTCCACAGATAGTAGTCCATAGTATCCCTACGTCAACAACAGGTATGTCATCAGCAGCCTCGAGTATGTCAACAACATCGTCCAGTTTGTCATCAACAACATCCGGGTTGTCATCAACAACGTTCGGTTTGTCCTCAACCACGTCCGGTTCGTCATCAACAACGTCCGGTTTGAAATCAACAATGTTGTCAATGACGTCCTCGGCACAAACGATGCCAAATATAGTAGTTCACAGCAATCCAGCAATGACGTCAGGTTCTTCAGTAAAGACCACGAAAACACCAGTCTCGTCAGCATCCACGTCAATCTCCAGTTCTTCGGGTTCAACACCAGTGTCCAGTGCGTCAGGGTCTACACCAATGTCCAGTACGTCAGCGTCTTCAACAGTGTCCAGTACGACAGCGTCTATACCAGTGTCCAGTATGTCAGCGTCTACACTAGTGTCCAGTACATCAGCGTCTACACCAGTGTCCAGTACGTCAGCGTCTACACCAATGTCCAGTACATCAGCCTCTACACAAATGTCCAGTACGTCAGCGTCTACACCAGTGTCCAGTATGTCAGCGTCTACACCAGTGTCCAGTACATCAGCCTCTACACAAGTGTCCAGTACATCAGCGTCTACACCAATGTCCAGTACGTCAGCGTCTACACCAGTGTCCAGTACGACAGCGTCTACACCAGTGTCCAGTACGTCAGCGTCTACACCAGTGTCCAGTACATCAGCGTCTACACCAATGTCCAGTATGTCAGCGTCTACATCAATGTCCAGTACATCAGCGTCTACACCAGTATACAGTACGTCAGCGTCTACATCAATGTCCAGTACGTCAGCGTCTACACCAGTGTCCAGTACGACAGCGTCTACATCAGTGTCCAGTACGACAGCGTCTACACCAGTGTCCAGTACGTCAGCGTCTTCACCAGTGTCCAGTATGTCAGCGTCTACACCAGTGTCCAGTATGCCAGCGTCTACACCAGTGTCCAGTACGTCAGCGTCTACACCAGTGTCCAGTATGTCAGCGTCTACACCAGTGTCCAGTATGCCAGCGTCTACACCAGTATCCAGTACGACAGCGTCTACACCAGTGTCCAGTACGTCAGCGTCTTCACCAGTGTCCAGTATGTCAGCGTCTACACCAGTGTCCAGTATGTCAGCGTCTACACCAGTGTCCAGTATGCCAGCGTCTACACCAGTGTCCAGTATGTCAGCGTCTACACCAGTGTCCAGTATGCCAGCGTCTACACCAGTGTCCAGTACATCAGCCTCTACACAAGTGTCCAGTACGTCAGCGTCTACACCAATGTCCAGTACATCAACGTCTACACAAATGTCCAGTACGTCAGCGTCTACACCAGTGTCCAGTACTTCAGCGTCTACACCAGTGTCCAGTACGTCAGCGTCTACACCAGTGTCCAGTACGACAGCGTCTACACCAGTGTCCAGTGCGTCTTCGTCTACACCAGTGTCCAGTACGTCAGCGTCTACACAAGTGTCAAGTACTTCAGCGTCTACACCAGTGTCCAGTACGTCAGCGTCTACACCAGTGTCCAGTACGTCAGCGTCTACACCAGTGTCCAGTACGACAGCGTCTACACCAGTGTCCAGTACGTCATCGTCTACACCAGTGTCCAGTACGTCAGCGTCTACATCAATGTCCAGTACGACAGCATCTACACCAGTGTCCAGTACGTCAGCGTCTACACCAGTGTCCAGTACGTCAGCGTCTACATCAATGTCAAGTACGACAGCGTCTACACCAGTGTCCAGTACGACAGCATCTACACCAGTGTCCAGTACGTCAGCGTCTACACCAGTGTCAAGTACGACAGCGTCTACACCAGTGTCCAGTACGTCATCGTCTACACCAGTGTCCAGTACGTCAGCGTCTACACAAATGTCCAGTACGTCAGCGTCTATACCAATGTCCAGTACATCAGCCTCTACACAAATGTCCAGTACGACAGCGTCTACACCAGTGTCCAGTGCGTCAGCGTCTACACCAGTGTCCAGTGCGTCAGCGTCTACACCAGTGTCCAGTATGTCAGCGTCTACACCAGTATACAGTACGACAGCGTCTACACCAGTGTCCAGTGCGTCAGCGTCTACACCAGTGTCCAGTGCGACAGCGTCTACACCAGTGTCCAGTACGTCAGCGTCTACACCAGTGTCCAGTATGTCAGCGTCTACACCAGTGTCCAGTATGTCAGCGTCTACACCAGTGTCCAGCACGTCTTCGTCTACACCAGTGTCCAGTATGTCAGCGTCTACACCAGTGTCCAGTATGTCAGCGTCTACACAAGTGTCCAGTACTTCAGCGTCTACACCAGTGTCCAGTACGTCATCGTCTACACCAGTGTCCAGTACGTCAGCGTCGTCATCAATTTCCAATGTTGGGACTAGTTCTGTAGCTGGTCAATCTAGTACTGCTCGAGTTATTATCAAAACGACATCAGTTCCAGTCACAAAATCAACAACCAGTACAAGTAAAATATCTAGTCCACGTGTAACAACGACGACGACGAGTCAAACGATGAAAACAACTGTTTTCACATCTACTACTCAGTATTTGACGAAGAAACCAAAGATAACTCCTCCACCACAAATACCAGCCTCTTTCTACAACAGTAAGGACCCCGTTGATTGCAAGTTTGCACTGCACACATTCCACTGCTCAGTAGCCGTCGTTCGTCTACACTGTAAATATTCCTGTGGTAAGTACTTCCATCATTAATGGACGAAGAGTCACGTCCTAACCTATTTCTATTGCGTCCTTACATTAATGTTGCGCCCTAACATATTTATGTTGCGTCCTAACATATTTATGTTGCGTCCTTTCCTATTTATGTTGCGCCCTTACCTTTTTCTGTTGCGTCCTATCCTATTTATGTTGCGCCCTTACCTATTTCTGTTGCGTCCTATCCTATTTCTGTTGCGCCCTTACCTATTTCTGTTGCGTCCTATCCTATTTATGTTGCGCCCTTACCTATTTCTGTTGCGTCCTATCCTATTTCTGTTGCGTCCTATACTATTTCTGTTGTGTCCTATCCTATTTCTTTCGTGTCCTAACCTATTTCTCAATAATGCAGCTGTTTATAACTGACCACATAACTGACCTGTTCAGTCATGTTATACGGACATGTCATACATATGGTATTACACACGTATATTTAAACTTATCCCTTCTTGTGGCAAGGAATCTCTGACTGGGAAAATATTAAGGTATACCAATGAAAAAAGGCTCAGCGGATTGATAATTGTTCAAATATGGCGTCGTTCACGCTTCAGAACAATACGTATTCGCTGACGGCCATTGTTGGGTTCCTTCATGTTTTTGTATCGTGGAACATATATGGGATCCATTTCATGTGATTATTCTAGCCAACTTTTGATTCCAATTGATACGCATTCGAAATTCTTTGACAGTAATGCAAATATGGCGGCACCCTGTAGTTGTGACGTCCGACGTCGGACCGCGTCACAACCAGATCACTGTGTCAATGCGTTAACGTAATGACCATTATAAGTAAAGAAATAAGTTCGAAGAGTTAGTAATATAGTTCAATAACAAATGTACAAATGATGTTATGAAGAAAACTAGTGTTATTCACTGTGTACTTTCTAAACTTACCAATATATCGACGAAGATTCAGTGGGACTATATTATCTTAGAACCACTGCGTATACGGTAGTATGCCCGCAGTTGGCAACAAACATATTCTATGGTGCGCTCCATAGTGAATATGTTCGTTGCCAGCTGCGGGCATACTACCGTATACATAGTCAAAATGAGGTACAATCCTTATATTTTCATCATTATTACTTTTCAAGTGTTATATGAAGAAAAAAACATTCGAAGCGGATTGCTAAGATGGTAACTACGATGGCATTGGTTGCTAAGATAATATAGTCCCATTGAATTTCTGCAATATATTGGTAACTTTAGAAAATACACAGTGAACATCACTTTTTTTTCTTCATTTCATCATTTGTAAGTTTGGTACTAAATAATATTACTAGCATTTCGAATGTATTCCTTTATTTATAACGGTCGTTATGTACACGCATTGACACAGTGATCTGGTTGTGACGCGGCCCGACGTCAGACGTCACAACTGCAGGACGCCCCCATGTTTGCATTATCGTCAAAAAATTTCGAATGTGCATCAATGGAATCAAAAGTTTGTCAGAAACCTTTTTTTTTGTATAATCAGACGGAATGGATTCCAAATATGTTGCTTGTTTCAAAATCTTGAAGGAACCAAACAATGACCGTCAACGAATAGTTATTGTTCTGAAGCGGGAACGACGCCGTATTTGAACAAATATTAATCCGCCGGACTTTTTTCAATGCGTATACGCTAATTTATTCGCAGTCAGAGTTTACAAAGCTCATGAAGAGAGATATGTAAAAAGGATACCGTATACGCAGTCAAAATGAGGTACAATCCTTATGTAATAACACTAGCGTGACGTCATAAGCAAATGACGTCTTTATGACATCTTATGAATGTTTTGGTAGTCAAAATCGTACCATCAAAGTAGAAATTTGCCTGCTTTATAGAGAAAGAATTTGGGAGCTTCAGTGTATTTTCGAATTAATATAAGTTATAAGTGATAAATAGAATCTTACACTCATGCCAATGCCATATGAAATGTATTAAACTCGTTGAATAAATTCCATATTACATCGACACTTACTAATTTAATTCCCCTCAGTCTTATTTACTATAGCAATGTCAAATGGTTCTCTCATATAGAGCAAATATGTACTTAAAATCTAAAATTAAGGATTGATAAAAAATGTCTTGACGCTTTACACATTTCGTTTTTTCGTCAACGCCTCGAATTTGCTGAAATTGTATGCTGTAATTATTCCCAGAGACAGTGAAAAGTCCTAGAGTCAGTACTTCTGGAAACAGTATGTAGTGATACCATATAAATATACTTTAGATATATAGTCCGGTCAAGGAAGCATTTCAAATGCCGAACCGGGACATAATTGCAACAGGATATCTGTTTTGTAAACTACATATATAAACTTATTACAGAAAACAAGTCTACCATAATGAGAGCCCGGAAAATTGCCAGAATTACCTTCCCTTGTTTTTAACGTTCGTTCAGCTAAAAACGAAAAGTTGTCGATACTGTTAACGTATATAATAGAATGAAACGTTCTCTTATAGTTGGTGCGCGTTTGGTAACCGTAACAGTGCAATTCATGGAATTCCAATCGCCTATTCCGGATTTAATTTTGTCACAATTCTATCTGTTCCGAAATCAGAGATGGTGCAAGTAGAATTAAAGATGGCGGAGCGCACCCACACCTTTAATTGTGCGGGGAGTGTGGGATATGTTCCAGTCATTAGCTTATTACAACAAACCTGCCTATGATACGCCAGTTTGGGCATGGAATTGTTGCTAAAATAGCCCAACCGAGCACTCCAATAGTGCTGTCTGGAGAGGTATAGAGACATTGCCATCAGGCGCTCTGCAGCAAGTATTGCGTATACGCCAATTCGGCACTGCGCCTATCTTTTTATTTCGGTTTTATGCTAAAATTGAAATGTTTAAAAAAAAAAAAAATCAGAGAATACCAAAGCGTCAACAAAACTATAATCCGAACTCAAAATCGATTAAACTAAGCGTAAAATAGGAACAATTTGAATTACGTGTATAATATGCTGATTGTTTTCAGTGCTTTACCTGCATGTTTGTTATCCATGTCATGTCATATATTAATTTGTATTATTTAGTTTGTCGCAACGATAGCAATAGAGTGCTAATGTTTATTGTTTTAAATATGCGACTTTAAATAAAAATTCTTGTATCTTGGATCTTGTAGCTGGGCGTTTCTCCACTACCACCAAACCTCCGAGCCCGACCAGACAGCTGACGTCCGCGCTAGGACCCCAGACAACCATCCAACCCTTGACACCGTCTTCCACCCCTCAGTCTACAAGTACTGTACCCACGACAACTACAGGGACAACACAAGGTGTCAAAACGCTATCTACCACACAGTACCTCACTAAAGTGCCAAAAATCACCCCGCCCCCGCGGATACCAGCCTCCAATTACGACACGCGAGATCCCGTGGACTGTAAATATTCCCTGAGCACGTTCGATTGTTCCATTTTTGTGGTCCGACTGCACTGTAAATTTTCCTGTGGTAAGTAAACAACAACACAAATCAAAATAAAGCATACCCAGGGAATTACAAGAAGTAATTAGACAGTCCGTGACACAATAAATCTTCATATTTTTATTTTGCATTTTTACTTAAAAAAATATATTTTGACAAAATTTTTTTTTATTATGTTTAAGGTTTTATTACCATGAAGATAAAACAAGACAAACGTCGACGATTCCATAAATTGATCACTTTGATCATATGCTTTTAAAATTTTAGGTAGTGATATATTTTTTATGTTATTATTGATTAAGGAAATATATTCAATGTTATAAAACATGATTAAAAACTCAATATAAAGTTGAAATTATATACGAATATTGCAGTACTGACTGCACATGACATGTCGTTAGATTTAACGCTGATACTATTAACGTTTCAGCGAAAACAACAACAACCGCTTTCGGTTTAGTGACCCAGCCAATAACACGTAAGTAGTAAAAGGACACTTCATTATTTGACGGCTCGATTATTTCTTATTCTTAATTATGAAAGTGCCCTTCTCTTGCGTGTGTTTTTCACATTTTTTAATAGTCTGATAAAAACACATACAATGTAGATTTTAAATGATAGTCTGATAAAAAACACATACAATGTAGATTTTAAATGATAGTCTGATAAAAAACACATACAATGTAGATTTTAAATGATAGTCTGATAAAAAACACATACAATGTAGATTTTAAATGAGAGACTGATAAAAACACGTACAATGTAGATTTTAAATGTAGATAAAAAAGCTGGGTTACCACTGACATATCTATACGGGACTAGAAACATTATTATTTATTTTGTTTCTGTAACATCGCTATAACCGAAAGGACAACCTAATAACCGGGAAATCATTATCGAAATTTGTGACTGTTAAATCCAAAACACTATTAGAGGATTTACATAAACACGAACACAATTAGGAATAGCAGTGAAACAGGGATCTTTAAGGAATACATAAAAAAATCCCTCATTTTGAGCGTAAAGCTAATTCGTTTTTCATTATTTTGTTTCAGATATTCCTGTTGGATGAGAAGCGAATCCTATAAAATCATTTAAATTTATATAAAATTGTCCTGCATAATTTTGTATTCAAATGTACATAACTTATTCATATAAAATTGTATATATAATTCTAATATATCGTTGATGTTTGATACAGATATTTAAGTGTGTGATATTGAAAACTATTGTGACGTCACATAAAAGATGGAAAAGATAAAACAGCGGACATCAATTGTTTGTATTGTAAAATCGATGGTAAAGCAAGATGGTTTATTGTTTTTCCGAGAGAAGTGAATTTTGTGATAAACATCGTCAAACTTATTACATTTTTACTTTTTCTCTCATATCAAGCCATGTTGGATAGAGTTTGCCTAAGGAAGAAAGCTATGTAAGAAAAATATATCTTACATAGCATATCACGCGTCACAATGGCTCAATAATGACGTGATGTCACGAATGCGGTTAACTCAGATGCCGAAAAAAGGAAAACGACAACGTGATGAAATTTAAACCTTTTACAGAATTGTAACCGTAAACATTAGGGATAGAATTATTTTTTTCTCTGCAAATTTGTTTGTAAATATGGAGTATGTTAATCTCGCTGTCTGATTTGTTTTTGTCAAAAATTAAAATTTTCAAAAGTGTAGCCAGTCAAAGGGTACTTCTTATTTTTGAGCTATGCTAGGAGTTGATATAAGAGAAAATATTCTTTCATCTTTGGTCATGAATGAGTTTTATAGTCTTTAACGTGACTATTTTAAGTGTCACAGAACGAGGACAAGGTTGATACTACTTTAATATAAGTACATGTATATTTCTATTAAATATCATGTCTTTAGAAAATACTAACCTTAACATGGTGAAAACTAAAGGAGGATTTATAAAGAGAGTCTTGTAACACGTCAAGTAGATGTGTTTAAGTGACCTTTCTATATCACGTCCATCGGGCAAATTACCAGTTAAGCGTATATACAAAAAGTGTACATGGCGTGTGTCGTAGATGGCAGTGTTATTTTCTACATCAATTATACCGAGTGTTCCACATATTTGTTTAGAACTATGAACAAATTTTCGATCACTTTTTTTTTCAAAACATTTTATTGACATACATCAATGGGATTAGACAGCAGGCTAATAGCCTAGACAAGTCTTCTCCCTGGACAGGTGGACAAGAATAGACACACATATATATATAACATTGTAACTTATATTATATAAACATAATCAATCATGTACGGGATATCGCCCTCATACATGGACACAGACACACATACATGCTAACATTCCATACATACAAAAATACATATATGCATACATACAAACATATACAAACACACACACATACACACACACATACACACTCAAAACTTTTAAATAACTACGCATTAATACATATAAAATCGATCATTACTATTTAATTTTTTCCGAATTGGCAACTATATATATATAATTTATGAGAATCAAAGGGAGACAACTCTAACTAGTTTTAGTTTCAATGCTATTTGGAATGTTAGATATATTTATAGATCAGTAGGAAATTATCCAGTATTTACTGTTGTATGGTATTTAAGGGTGGAAGATGCACATATAGTCTATCCGCCTTCCCATATAGAAGGGGTGTGGGGAGTATCCATAGTAGTAGATGTTCGATTAATGATATAAGTTTTCAAAATTGGCCCGTTTGGAGATAGAAGTAAAGCTTGTTTCACTAATTCTTTTTGTTTGGCATGTCAATAAATTTAAACTTAATATAACGCATTCTGATTGAACTTGCAGTGGCATAACCGTCACAAAAGTAGTTATAAAAATACCTACAGAGAATACCAAAGCAACAATAAAACCATAATTCGAATTAAAGATAAACTAAATTAGGTACAAATTAGCATAGTAATTTATATTGTAATAACGGACTTATATTATTATCGTCATTTCTTTTTTGAAATAAGATAGCTATCTAAAGTAAAGTAACTGCCTATCATTAATGATGTAAACCTATGAGAATTAAAAAAAAAATTCTAATATACATTTTTGGATAAGAGAGATCAAGGCATGCCAGAAAATGCAAAAATAATGATATGTTAGTGTGCTCGTTATTGTGTTATGATCGGTCAAAGATACCAATACGACGTAATAAGGGATTTTAAGTCAATTTTGTAGTTTCGACCAATTGCGGGACATTTTCATACAATATCTTCCGAATTTGTAATTCGAAATGTATGAATATTTGCAGAAATGACAAAAATATTGTTTTCTTTCAAGTTAAGGAGGTAAAATTTCTCAAACTTCATATTTTTACTCAGGAAAGCAATTTGAGTTATCCCTACCCTTTATTTTTTAATGAGAAAATCCTCATTTTTTCACCATTTTTGCAGATATAACGCTTAATAAAAAAAGTTATGATATCAAACTTTTTTTGGCGGATGAAAAGAAAATGGGTTTCTCTTTCTAAAACCGTCATAACAATGGGGGGTTAGTGTGCTTAATTTTGTGTCGCTTTATTATTTGTGTTATTTTTCAAAGTTTTGGCTTCAAAAATAAAAACTGCTCCAGTTACACTAAATATATGAAAAAATATATAAAAATTGTATAATTATCCACTTTTTAGCATAATATTTCAATAAAGTGAACATTATAAAGTTGTACAGCAAAAATTAGCTTGCTATAATTAACAATGGCTAAACACTGATGTTTTTTAGAGATCAATCTAGCATCAAAATGGTGAAATTTTGCCCATTCGGGAAGTGCATCAAATCGACAGAAATACGCATATCCAAAATGGCCGCCAATTGGTAATTTTTTAGAATTCATTTAAAAAAATTCTACAAGCAACAGACACTTTTGAGATGCATATATGCTATTAAAATTGATAATATTTTCTTCAATATAACACAAAATCTTTAAATGAGACATAAACGAGACTCCTCACCGGATACCATTTTTGGACTTACGATGGTGTCAAACATGGGCTAACATTTATATTACAGTGTCAATAGAGTGATGGGCTTAGTTTACAATATTATTATGACACCATTATAACACCACCGGACGACAAGGCACACCTTTGTTGATACTTTGATCACGATTCCACCACGTACGGAAGATAATACCAGTCATGTTCACATCAATGCTCCCGATTTTGGAACTGCAGCCATTTTTTTTTTATTATACATATCCTCAATCTTAAGATTAAATTGTCCGCGCTGTATCAGATATGAGCTTATATCTATTAATTCAGTTTTATGGTCACCATCTTGGTTTCATTTAGTATGCTTTTATGGTATTTATTTAGTTGGATGTTTTTTAATTTGCTCATTGGTATAATGTTTATGGAGGAGTTACGCCGTGCATATGGCCTCAGACTACAATTAATTCTACTATTATATGTTGCTACCAAAGGCAACAAAAATTAAAATGTTTTAAAACTTTGCACGGGGCCTGGTTCCTATTTGACATTGTAGATATATTCAAACTGAACCTACAGTGAACTGGAAATTACCTCATGACCTGCATTTAAGAAAGATTATTTGAATGTCACCACCCTTAATTTATAAGGAAACTCACAACATATTAATGTGCAAGCCTCGTCGCTCAATGGGTCCTGATGCCAAAACAAACTTGAAAACTGTGTCAAATAAAATTTAATCACTAGAACAGATATTATTAAAAAAATGATATGTTAAGAAACTGTCTATATCTGTCAAAGATCAGCCAGGAAAAATATTTAGTAATCCACCTGAAATGTCCTTATGCACTACATTCGTGTACAACGACCCGGAAGTTTTATTGTTGCCTGGGGCCATAAAACGATTAGTTAAACACTGGATATACGGAGTTTGAGACACCTAGCGGTAATCTGTAAATACTGTAAACAAGATAGAAAACTTTTACATTATCTGGTGCTTCGTTCAGAATACTGTGGGACATTTGGGTAAATTCGGACAAATGGAACACTTCTTACATGCATCTTGCATAAACTTCACATATGATTAAATTTAGTTCCGTTCATGTTTAACGTTTTCAAACTAACATTATAGAATCATGCCCATATAAGGAAGTCAAAATGACCATATCAGAAAGACTGGCTTACCATTACGCCCTCTGGTGAAATAAAAAACACCATTTAATATGGCTGACGTATCAAACCAAAGAATTTGAAAAATATATAAACAGCGATCGTGATTGTTGAAAAAAAATCAGAGAATACCAAAGCGTCAACTAAACCATAATCCGAACTCAAAATCGATTAAACTAGGGGCAAAATAGGAACAAAGGAAAGATTTACATGGAGACTCTCGTAAAAGCACAAGAGAATAAGACCAGGTGTTCTGGAAGAGTAAGCGTCTTCTGCTTCATCGACGACACCCGCCATGTAAATCTTGGTCACAACAAGTAAACACACTCACAAGCAAACTCAAAAACGTCCATCTTCATATCACACAAAGATACAGAATATTTCTCGATGATATCAAGATGGCGACCATAAAACTTGCCCATAGTCTTCATCAACCTGCATTTCTCGAATCCTTGTGCCGTAAGTTATACCTCATACATGTATATGATTAAAACCCTTTGGCTGCTAATCGCCAACTTTCACGTCACAATGAGTATGACGTCATAGAAACAATATTGACGCGGTGTTTCTAAAAGTAGAAATATCAGGTCAATAGCACAATAGTAAATGAGAATCGAAGAATGTCGTACCAAATCTAAAATATGAATATATATATATTAATGTTATGTTGCTTATTTTTCTCAAACAACCTTCTTTCTTTCCTTTCAAAACTATAAATTATGTGATCATGATAATTATTTTTAGATTTTTCCTAAAAGTGTCTTACATACATAAATAAGATACAGTTGTGGGATCGCACAACGTGTAACGTTGTGCGGTGGGCGCACGATGGGCGAACGGTGTATGCACGATGTGCGAACGATGCGATCCTGGGCGATTGTTTCTAACGCACATCTAGGCGCACGATAGACTAACATTGTTCGATGACAATCGTGGTTGATGTAAATTTAGAAATGGTTTAACAATATATACGGTTTCGCGCTAGTTGTTTTAAACATATTTCTATATTTAAAGTATTTACATTAGCTGATAGTTCTATCTATATATTTCTAAAAAATAATAATAGTCTTTCTGTAGTTTTAGAAACAAACCAAATAGACACATGTATGTAAACTTTCAACTCATATTGACAAGTTCTCATTCAAGTAAATATTGCCAGTTTTACCAAGTTATAAACTGTACCTGTACATGGCCAATATATGTACTGGGACCCGACCAGTGTCCGTGATTTTTTGAAGGTTTTTCTCGTGTATCTTGCAAATTTGACGTTCAAATATTCTTAAATTTTGCATGAATAATCCTGAACTCACAATCCTTAATGTCTATCCCTTTAAATTTAATTAACCCTAATCAACGCTCCATTTAGAGGCCATATACGACTTCTACATTTCTGCTTATTTTTGACGGAGACCGGACCAGTGTCCGTGAATATTTCTTCTTTGCGATTTCTGTATGTTTCTTAGATTTTTTTCGCAATTTTCTTCAGATTAGGCATTATGTGATTTATATGAATCATTTATTTACCTTAATTGGTCAAAATATCTGTTGAAAAGCCCGAATATCGCCGACTTATTCGAGATGACTTTTTGTATAACGTTTTACGCTGTAAAGGTCAAGGCTGGGTGATACTAATCACAGTCATGGAACGACTTTGAGCGTCTGCTAACGAGTTGCCTCCCTTCAATCATAACAGAACAAAATATGAAATCATACATATACCGGGATTTAATGGTAACATTAAAAAACAAGTAAAACAAATGTAATTAATACGCGATTAATAGTAATAAGATCATGATGTGGTACTAAGTATTCTTATCAATGTGAACCTGTGAACACACTCTGAACTTGAACTTTTCTCAAAATTCCAGGTTTAAAATATAGAGAAAAATGACAGCTTACAAATATGAATTAATACAACTTGAATATGACAGTAATGAAAATAAGATGGATTCCATTTAATAGTATTTATGAAATAAAAAGTTACAGCATTGCATTCACTCACACAAAAAATTGGAAACTTAAATATATATGATAGTAATGAAAATACATAAATAGCCCACTTATGAATAAAAACTTGAATATGGCAGTGATAAAAATATAGATTCATTTGATGAATACAATTTGAATATGGCAGTCATGAAAATAAATTCCATTTAAGAATACAACTTGAATATGGCAGTGATAAAAATATAGATTCATTTTATGAATACAATTTGAATATGGCAGTAATGAAAATAAATTATAGATTCTATTTAATAGAATTTATGAATTAAAACTTACAGCATTACATTTACTCACACAAATGTTGAATATGACAACCGTGAAACAAAATAGATTACATTATGAAATAAAAAATTCACAGCAATACATTTACCAACAAAATAGGATTAACAGTTCACCAAACAAAATGTCATTACGTCATTTAAGGTTGTCAATGTTACAAAGAATTCTTAAATCGGTCTCAACTGCATAATGTGCAGATAAAATCATCCGATACGGCATCGACACATTCCTGGTGGAACCACATGTCGCAGACTTCGCATTGGATCCAGCTGGTGAAGGTGATGGCCTGGTCCTCATCTTCCTCTATCTCTTCGGTATCTCTCTTTTGGCAAACACCACACACAACTGTGTCATCTTCTTCATCCTCTGCATCCTCCTCCAACACTGCTACATTAATCCTGTTCGCTTTGCCTTTACCTTTACCTTTGCCTCTACCTTTACCTTTACCTTTACCTTTACCAGCTTTCCTGGCCTCCCTCTCCCTTTTCCTCTCCTCTATAGCCTCATTTCTTCTCTTATTTTCCTCTTCTTTATTTTTAAGCTGTTGAAGCATGGCATCACAGGTAATGGTGCGTGCCTCCAGCACAACTCTTTTGTTCTTAGGCTTCTTCTCCGGAAGAACTGGTGTGATGAATATTTCCTGGAGAATTGGTGGCAATTTCCTCACAGCTTCAATGGGGTGTGGTAATAGAGAGTGACCACACTTGTCACACGAAGATATTGCAACTTTCTCTGTAAAAATATAAGAAGAACACTTAGAAACATGTATTTCTGTGGTTGTTGCAAGACAATTCATGGATGACAGATCTGTTAAATTAATATGAATAATCAAAAAGTCTGTTTTTCACACACACAAATTCAAATCACTGCGACAATATACAATAAACTACTACAGAGGAAGACTAACCTGTACTAGAGGTACCACTTGTTGATGCCACTGCAGAGGACCCGCTATCTGGAGTTCCTTGACTTTTGCTGAAATCTTCTGGGATAAGTAGTGACGTGTCAATAGCTTCAGGGTTTAGAGGGATGAGTCCACTTTTCCTGTAACAAAATAGAAGAGATTTAATAATGAAAGGTAATGCATTATGGACGTTTGTACACTTTGTATATCCAAATCTCATAACAAAACAATGCAACATGTATATATGATAAAGGATTTTAAAAAAGAAATGTTTGTATCAATAAAAGTATACATTTTGTATATAGCATATATGCTGAAGCAATCAAAGTGAATAGTGTGTAAACCAAAATCAGTTAACCCAAATGCAGATGCATAAATAAATTACCTAAATGCTGACTTAATCAGTCCAGGTGAACAAGTCTGGTCAATGGCGTATGACAGAAGTGCAGGCAAATTTGATTTGCTGACTGTCATTTTGCTATTTGCAAGAGACATTGATGTTGCTAAACTTCTCATCTTCTCCTTCACAGGTCCAATGATGTTGACATCCAGTGGCTGCAGCAGATGTGTGGTGTGTGCTGGGAAAGCTAGAATTTCAATCTGAATATAGAAATTTACATGTGTCAATTGTGTAGTACAATAAGATATAGGAATCAATTTAATGTGGAATGTTTTATTCATTTTTTCAAAATGAAATTCTTTTTTGAAGTCACAGTACCCATATTTTAGATGATAGATCACTTACATTCTGTTCTCTTGCCATTTCAATCACTGGTATGGATATGTGGGAGTCATGGTTGTCCATCAGCAATAGAACAGGTCTTTCTTTTGTGCAATGATTTAGAAACACTGTTCTGAACCAGGTTCTAAAGAGGTCTGTGTCCATATAACCTACAAGTTATATGTAAGAACAATTACCACCAACGACATATGATTGTTAATACCGATAACAAAACTTATTATCATTGGGGGTCTAAAACATCTTATGTGTATCACTGTCAAAATTATGGTAATATTTTACCTTCGTTATTGCAAGATATATTACCACCTTATCAATTATCAGTAATATGTCTATAGGGCTAACAAGCTAAATCTCCAAAAAATAATAACTGGTCTTGTTGACAGGCATGGGCTTATTGTAGAATAAGTACTGCATATTCAATGAATTGAAGTTAATAACTGCATTATACAATACTGTACATATTTTTAAACAAAATCCATTTGAAAATTACTCAAACCTACCAGATTCTGAAACTCCAAACACCCAATCTCTTGGAACATCCTCTCTGTAAGACCGATGAGGAAGACTTTTCTTATAAATAAGAAAGGAGGCCATCATCCTTCCATCTCCCGAAGCGCATAGATGTGCCGTGACATGATCAATGGTGTTAATCTTTAAATTAAGAAAACTTCAAGTAAAGGATTTAATCAATTGGAAAGATTTAGTCACACTATTCCTTGAAATATTTCGAAATTTTTGTATTTCTTTTTTTTTTCAATTGAACAAATTAAAGGTTTTCAACTTTAGGTGCAAACAGTTAGAAAATAGTTATTTACTTCTAGTGATTAATTTCTTTTCCATTGTTATCTTTTATATTGCAAGATATTTTTTTCTGTTGAACTTACTTTCTGCTGTATACATGGTCGTCCTTTTTCACCAATGACCTTTTTTCTTGACCCTTGTTTGTCAACAAATCCAGTCTCGTCACAGTTGTATATCTGGCCAGGTTTAGCAGCGAGGTCGAGTCGATTGATTGTTTCTTCTATAAAATGTTTATATATTTAGATCACTGAATATTTACTATTGTTCAATAAAGTTTAAATGAACATACTGTATGCTTTATTTTCATTTATCTTTTTAATAATTTACTCAATAAAAAATAAAATGCATTTTTAATTCCTTTATTTCAATAATTAAATTTATGACAATGAAATGAAAACTGATACAGCATCAAAAGTTTACCTTGTAGAGGATTTTCTAATTAAGATCTATCAAGGAAGTTACAATAAATCAGTCAATTTAAAAATTTTATGCTACTGAAATACAAATGTACATTATTAATTTGCTCACCATACTTCTTAAAGAATCCATCAATGACGGAACTGTTGGACATCCGTGTCCGTCCCCTGTCCCTGACCTGTGGCTCTTTCTCGGAAAATTCCGGATACCGGCTGATGAATTGTTTGCACCATTTATCAGAGGGTCCACTCTCCTTAAAAAGGGTTTTCCTATTTGACGTATCAATCAAGGACATCACATAGCCTTTCAAATGTTGACGACTGAGGGGAAAACCACGCCTTCCCATGTACTTGAGGTACTCCACAAGAGTTGCTTCCTCATCTGTTGACAGCATCCTAGGTGGTCCATAACTGTCAATACTGTGACCCCTTTTAATGGCATCAATTATAGTCTGTCGTGGAACTCCGTGTTCTCTTGCAGCTTTTGACGGATTCAGTCTCCTCCGTTTTACATCACTGACTGCTGCATCTATCTGATCTCTGGTATACAGTTTCCTTTTTGGCTGTAATAATTGTAAGCGTGTTATTGTCATCTGAACAACCTTTTGGTATTTAGTTATACAGTGCATTCCTCTTTATATCATGTTGCATTTGTTAAACAAAACATGATATTAACAGGTATGTGACATTAAGAGAATTATGTTTTTCCATTAAATCTAGTGCATTTCCAAACAGAATATAAAGATAAAGGTAACATTATTTCAAATAAAAATCATTTTTGGGGTTATTTTCCTATGCAATATTTTTTACAAGTTGTATCTGAAATCAATGGAGTTTAGTAATTGGTTACAAAAAAAATAATTTCACCTCAAAATACATGAAACAAATGTATTAACATAATAAAATTACATAGAGGGGAAAAGGTGTTTTGGAAAAACATGATATAAAGAGGAATGTGACATTAAAGGGAGTGATATTAATTAAGTTGAATCCACTGTATATCTGACAAGAACGATGTATTAACATGTTTATTTTTTTTAAAGATACCAAAATATAATGCATTTCAAAGTGAATATATAAATTAAATCAATTATATATGAAATAATAAAATGAAACTTTTGACATTGGTTTCCTTTTTTATAATAATGTATTGTTCATGTATACCTACAGTATACATGTAATTACTTTTCTCAGTTCTTCTCTCATTTTTTGTTATCAAAAATATCTCCTTTTTAATTGTTCCGTTTTCACAGTAACAGTCATTGTACTACATAAATGCACAATTGCCCCAGGCCTGGCCTTGTTACTATCAGCATATCCCTAGCTGCATTTAGTACAACAATCTACGTAAGAGTTGCTTCCCTTCCGTCAGAGGTCGCTTCCGTCAGCTTGTCATTTAGCAGACGCTGTGTAAACATTGGGAAAACGATCTGGACGTAAAATTTGAAAGGTACTGTGCCAAAATATTGATCCCCCAAGGTGAATATTTAGTTCATCCATCAAGTTAACAATAATATTCAAGTTTTTATCCTCAGGAGTTAAAGAAACTGTTTGTTCTTTTTTCTATAAAGTCTTACCATCTTGATCTGTCAAAAACCGCATACCAGGATATCGGGAAACCGCACGTGAAAACAATCTCGCGAATTTCACGGACACTGGTAGTTCACGGACACTGGTCGGGTCCCAGTAGATATCTCTGGCCCGGGGCACTTACAACGCTCGCGTAGGTGTGAAAACACAGGTAAAGTGTTGGGGAGGAGAGGGTTTTTCAAATAACTGATTGTAAGAGTCCAGTTTGTTTTCATAACGGTCGCTCGGTAATGGCTGTCGTAGCGTATCGCCGCACACGGGACAGATAAAACTCCGGCATGTTATTTACATATTCTGATACCTGGTAGCTTAACCCGCACTTGGCTGTCTTATGATCACTGTAATACTGTTAACTGTATATTGTTAAATTGACATAATCCCAATAAATATGATGCGAATTTAAATAGTTTTTGGACAAGAGGGTTCCATATATTTTTCATTCCGTAATATGTATCGACCAATTGTACCAAATCGTGCGTGTGTGCGATTTAATCGCACACATAAACGCACGATCTTTAGATCGCCCGGTTGTGCGCACCATGGGCGAACGATGTGTGCACGATGTATGCACGATGCACGCACGCAGTTTTTGGTGCGTTGTGCGATACCACAACTGTAAAAATAACAATGTATCTAACAATTTTGTTGTCTTATATTTTATTTGATAGACATTATTTACACACTTAAAATGTTTGATATCTATTTACCAATTTACATTAAAAAATATTGAAAAAATTGAAGCAATATCTATTGATAAATATTGTTTTAGGATATGTATTCCGCTGGAAGAATTGATAATTACTTAATTAAACTAACTATATATTTCTATTAAAATTCATGAGCGCGCTATAGAGTTTTGTTAATTTTTTTTTTATTTTTCATTTAATTTTCTATATTAAGATCTGTATGTATATCGCATGCAACGGTGTTGATATATATCTATAAGAATTCGAAAATAATAATAATACAACAATCAATCTAAATTTAGTCACGTTTTTCAGTATTGTACAGATGTTTTGATTTGATCCTCATGTCTCAAATTTATCTAGGACCACCTGCTGACATAAGCCTGCCAGTGACACAATTGAGGTGTGCATTTCTCACCTGACTATCACAGGTCGAAACCAATTTGATTAGAGGGCCCAGCTGGAGATGAATTTCTCACCTGACTATCACAGGTCAAATTTGAAACCAATTTGATTAGAGGGCTCAGCTGGAGATCACAAGGATCATAATAATGATAATACCAATTTTAAGTTTTGCTCGGTTTTATCATGTTTATAAACCACATGCATGACATGAATTAAAATTCATTGAGAATATGTAATATTTTCTTATTTCTGTTGAAATAGTGGATATAATATGAGGACTCTAATGTATTTTTTATTTGTTTTATTCAAAACATTTATATGTACTTATTATATGAATTAATAATAAACACTTATCTACAGTGTATATGGGTGAAATATGGTTACTGCAGGTTGTTAACAATAAAACTAAAAGTCATTATATTTATTTTTTTCTAATAATCAATACAATTGAATTATAAAATGATACATTTCCACGGCCTAAATATTGAAAGCAATTAAATATGACTTTACGGTTTATGCATATATAATTATGCAGTAATTATTTAAAATTTAGAACCAGGTCAGTTTAATGGAATCAATTCAAGAATTCTATATATTCCAAGTATACAACATATATATCAATTTCACCTCATTTGTTAATAAACAATCACAAGTTGATTCCTTCGATAGTGTTATTGACAGTTTCTTAAACTTACGGTAAGAGATTAATACTTATCGCATAGGGCAAACATTGTGTCACCAATATATCCGTGTTTTCATTACATGTTTGCGAAATAAACCTATGAATAATTTCTACCAACATATCAGTGATTGTTACTATCTTTTAAAACATTCATTCAGCATAATATATATATATATATATGGAGCCGCGGCCCATTACAGTATGTAATGGACGTATTCCAACGTTATTTCTCAACTATTTGTAAATAATGCACATAACTTACTTGTTGTGAGGTTGTCGTGTAATTCTTAGACTAAACACCGACATTTCTGATAAATCTAGATATTTATCCACCACTACATGCTAGTTTCTTTCACCTGACGATAATGTCTCCGTTGCATAGACGTTTTTTCATTACTAGCATACCGGCAACTTTTAAGCAAGCCGCCATGGTCTGAATATCACGAAGTAAATATATATAAATAAAAACAATAATATCAATAATTCAGTCTAGAGAAGAAATCGGAACATTAAAATGGTTTTCAAGCAACAACGCAAATTACCGTCCTTTTAAGAATAAAATCGAATATCTAACACAACTTTAACATTTCTTTTGCTGCTTGATTGATCACTTAAATCGTCTTTACAGTATATGTCGTCATTGTAACTACAGCAAGTCATATTTTGCTTAACAACTATATGATGTTTAATATAGTGAAACTATTATACAAAACATGCTGGATAATTGTATATTTCTGCTAAGTCTATTGCATTTGTAGTGTCACTTGGTCACTATTCATTTTTAACCGTAAAATGGCGAAACATAACACAAACTATAAAGGAAAAAAACACTTCAATCCAATTTTAATGGCTGATTTGGTTGTTTATCCGCTAATAATGTAAAAAAAGCTATAGGAATTATGCCATGCGAGAAGGGTATTGCCGATTTAAGTTCATTTCGGCATGAATAAGTATTTTCCATATCAATACCAAGCTGTTTATAATTGTATTAATCTGGTTAAAATACATAAGTCCCACACCGTTATTAAAGGATAAGAAACGTTCCATAAGAGGTCATATTCTGATGCACCCTCTCTTCTTCATTATCAAGTCAAATTGTCTAATGGACCCTGTCATCTGCAGCAAGTCTTTTCGTCACAACATACATATAAAGTTGTTGTGACGAAAAGACTGAACGCACTTCTATATTTTATAATCAAACATGTTTTTTCGCCACCTACATTTCCCTTCCAAAATTCTGTGCGTGGTAATATGATTGACTTATGTAAAAGTTTACAAGAACAACCGTTGGAAGCTGTCAGATTATATGTAAGCGGGGAGTAACGGAGCGACAATTAAGATCTCCATTTAAATTAGTCGGATTGTATTTTTATTTGAGTAGCATTGTAAATAAATTAGAGACTACCGAATCGTTGACATAATCATGATCCCAACACAAAATCGATTAAACCAGGGGCAAAATATGAACAAAGGAAAGACTTACATAGAGGCTCTTGTGAAAGTACAAGAGAATAAGACCATGTGTTCCGGAAGAGTAAGCATCTTCTGCTTCATCGACGACACCCGCCATGTAAATCTTTGTCACATCCATGTAAACATCAAGTTCTCAAAATGAGAACCGAGTATCATTGTCAATCACAACAAGTAAACACACTAATGAGCATACTCAAAAACGTCCATCTTCATATCACTTAAAGATAGAGAATATTTCTCAATGAGACAAAGATGGCGACCATCAAACTTTCCAATAGTTCTGATCAACCTTGTAAGCTCATTAGCATGGAATGAATACTTCATCACTGGACATGCAACAGTATTTGAATTGTTTATCAATTGATCTAAGCGAACACCAGTGTATATTTTAACTGTCCTGTATAGGTAAGGTTTTGCTATGTTGCTTTGTTGTCTATCAGCGACATCTCTCAATTTAATTAACCTGTCTTCCATTTGCTTTAATTAATCAAGTACCCAATCAGTTATGTTGAGAATATGAACTTTCCTTCACAAACGAAAATGTCAGACATAGCCAATTGAAAGTGTTATAAAGAATTGACATTTCATTTACGTAAGAGTAGTAAATGCATCCATTGCAGTAAGATCAATACAAGAAAGCAATTAACACACGAGATTAAGCAGACTCAATCAAGGGATTAAAGTGCTCGTAAACTGCTTAAATATTGTTGGGATAGATCAAAACGAAGTAGATGTTTTCACTTTATGTTCATGGAGTTAAATTGGTTTGTTGACACTACGCTTTAGACATTTAGACGTTACTTCCTAACGCTAGTGTCTAAAAACAAGACAATTCAAACAACATACTTAACAGTGCTTTACAGTTGAAACAGCTAAAAACAAAACTCATCTACGAATGATCTTATCAAATGTTGTAATACATTGCGGGAACAGTATTGTTTCTTTCAAAAAGTTGTATATTTCTATAAAAATCCGAGGCTATCGAACCGTTAACAAGACCATAATCCGAACACGAAATTGAATATACATGGGGAAAAAAAGAACAAAAGAAATAAAATAGAAATATATGTTCTTGGAAGACCAAGCGTCTTCTACGTCATCGAAAGCATCCGCCATGAAAATCTAGGTCACATTAGAAAACAGTCAGAGAATACCAAAGCGTCAACAAAACCATAATCCGAACTCAAAATCGATTAAACTAGGGGCAAAATAGGAACAAAGGAAAGATGTACATGGAGACTCTCGTAAAAGCACAAGATAATAAGACCAGGTGTTCCGGAGGAGTAAGCGTCTTCTGCTTCATCGACGACATCCGGCATGTCATTGTCATCACAACAAGCAAACTCAAAAACGTCCATCTTCATATCACACAAAGATACAGAATATTTCTCGATGATATCAAGATGGCGACCATAAAACTTGCCCATAGTCTTCATCAACCATTCTGGAATCCCCTTTGAATAGACATACACTTCTGTCTGGACTATGAATCACATCAAAAAGTCGAACTTTATATTATACAAAGATACATATTTTTTCTTAATTAGACTAAGATGGCGACTTTTGAACTTGAAAACAGTTTTCATCGACCCATATCTGAAATCTCTGTTCCGTAAGCTTGTCTGTCAGCATAACGATAACCTCGGTATTAGATCAAGCCTTTGACTAACGAATCAATTGCATCATGTTATCACTGTAAGTTAAATAATTAGAACCTTCACAGGAATTTGGAGCTGCTATTGTGTTACATGTATATTGTTTACTTACACTCACAATCTTCAGGAAAAACATATTGCAAAATTTTAAAAGCGAATTTTAACAAACAGCAACAACCTGGTTACGATATTATTATTAGTCCCGAAGAATCGGAAAGCTGAACGTTTACTCCAATGACCTTTTTACTCCCATGTTTAAGATGCATATGTTCCTGGATTGGTATCGATCTACCTGGATTCAACTTGCTGTGATAGACCTGTTTATATTGTATTTTGCGATCAGCGTTGATTGATTGTACAAAGCTTTAAGATCAGACGTTATTCTAATTCTTGGTTAGGCTAATGCATTTGTTCATGACTGGTGGAACCCAGGTTTAACCTCTTCATGAATGTCACGTCAGCGGTACAAATCGGTTCATATCATAATAGAAAGGGACGTGATTCCTCGTCCTTTGTCAATGCTGACAACAAACATGAAGACAGTGGTTACATTTTACTAAGGTAATGTTGTTAGGTATAGTTGAGGTCAAGTCTTGTCTCAGGAGTATTCTTAGATAGGTTATCGATTAATTCGATGTCAAAGCCTATCGTAACAAACATGTAAATGATTTCATGAGACGCGTTCCCTACATGTAAACGACAATGATTTAGAAGGGTCTGGTTGCTGTAGTACGATAAAACTCATTCCTTTTTGAGGTAAGTTCTCATTTGCGGTTGGAACATTTCCAGTGTTTAATGTTGTAACACGAGAGGAAAACTACAATGAGGTGAAACCAAGTTGAATACTGTACTTAGATATACACCGACATCCGTCTGACTAATCAGTGAAGTTTATCAGCAGGTTTCGTGTTAGTTTCTCTGAAGACCGCATGTAATCGTCTACATCTCTGAAATTTCTGAAAGCGTTCCACATTAGGATAAAAGGAACTTGTTTGATCAAAAAGGAATGCAAACTTCAAAACATAAAAGTTGCTTGAATCATATACAAAAAGGAATTATCTCTCCTGCAAAGTTTTCTTGGCTTCGATTAAAAACTATCTCTTCCTCTGCTACAAGGCGTGTATTTCTTTGTATTTAATAGCATCACGGAAGAGTCCCAGGAGGACGAAAAAGCTGTATGGTGCAGTTTAATTCATTTTTCGGCATACTGTATCAATTCCTAAATCAAAAAGTTGCGGCACATGTGTGTATTACGTCATCTTTGACAATCTTCTTTATAAAGGTAACGCATTTCCTTGATGTTTTGCTTTCATCCCCGCCAAGGAAAGTGATTATTATTGTTAAATTTAGTTTAGATTATTTTGCTTTACGTCCTATCAACAGCCAAGGGCATGTAAGGACGTGCAAGGTTTTGGAGTTGGAGGGAAGACGGAGTACCCGGAGAAAAACCCACCGACCTACGGCAAGTACCTTGCAAATACTCATTTAGGTTTCAAACTGGAAACACAGGTGGAAGGGCTAGTGGTAAAATGTCGGTACATCTTAACCACTCGGCCATTATTGTATTAATCTGCAATATTTATGCCTCCTCTTTCCCTTACTAATGAATGATCTTTTATATGTTTATCATAATCATGCTTACATTGAATTCAAACAGATTCAATATTTATGTCATTTAGAGACAGAAACATACAATATGTTTATAAAAAAATCAATTGTATACCCCACCTGTTCCGCAGTTCTGAACGTTGGAGAGGAAAACTGATATATCTGATCAAGCAGTATATATGAAAATGTTTTGCTTTATTTCAGTCCAGTTAAACATTTTGAAACCAAAATCATCATCCAGAGTGCGTAATGAATGTTGTCAAATTGTATTCTTATGTTTAATTTAGTCGTTGCCTAGTTTTCAATGGAAATATAATTGTTGCATTGTATTTTGTATTCGTTTATCTTAAGGAGTCACACAACTAAATAATTTGGTATATGTTATTACTAAGCTTTCGAGCTTATAACTTTAATATTTTACGTTCAACACTTGTGACAACTGCCTAGATTTACAGATACATACATGACAAAGGCTTCAATGGGCATTTTATGAGGAGTTTACTGTACTGGCATTTTAGCTCGCTACAGGCGTCTGCTTCGGACAACCGGAAATGTACATGTCAAACCAGAAAAATGAGACGGGAAAACCCTCTGACTTTTGACCCAATATCAATCCGCCATCACATATCAAAATCTACCAAAAGTATATATTTGTGTAAAGTTAAATATCTATAGATTTTATTTAATGCAGCATAGGTCAACAATTACCTATTTAAATTACTCAGAATCACTGTACTTAGCCGGAACAACTTTTCAGTAGGGACTACAAACGTATGAAACACTTCGTGATAGGCTGATTTAGTTGCGTGAGTCCTTAAATACTTGAGAGTATTCATATATATATATGATATTCTTCCAGGATCACCGCCATGCTTTGCCTTAACCTGTATATCACCATGTGCCTTGTGGTACAAATCACAGGTAAGACATATTTCTGTTACTAACACTTGAAATATAACGTGAGTATAAATGTATTAATGCAGTTAAATCTATGTACACATGTATTATATTTTTGAAATATCAGAAAAGAATCAAGATAAAACGTATATCACCACCTCTTATAGCATCACCATACGATACCAACAATATTGGTGTTCTATTTTTCCTTTTTTTCTACAATTAAATCATATAAATTAATAAAAACTTAAAACCTGTATAATATTTTGGAAATTAATTGATATCTAACGGATTTAATTAAAACGTTTTTGTGTTTTTACTCTATTTTGAGCTAAAAGTAGAACTTCATCTTATGACGTATTAATGTTGTAAAAGCCTTAGGCACTCCTTCCCGATCAGTTGTAACCGCAAATTTTAAAAATTAAATCACACGTTGGGAAATTGTTGACAATGTAATAAAAAGAAAGTTCAATAGTTTCCTATTTAATATTGAATATATTAACCTCGTATGGCAATTTAAAAAAAAATATTTTCACGAGTGCGTAACACTCGTGAAAATATAAACAAAATCTGCAAAACTCGTGAAGTATATTTGATATTTAATGGGAAACCATTGGATAGCCTCTTTATATTCAAATAATTGATATCATATAATTAATACAAATGTATCTTATATTTTATATAATCTGAGTCGTTAGAGGTAGTAAAGGTTATGATTCAATAGAACACTAATCTGTAAAGTTATTTTACTGTACTGGTAACCGACTTATTCTCGCCTGCGATTAATTTTTTAATGTATTTCGCGGGTGATTAAAATTCGCAAAAATTAATCGCCGCGAACATATTATGATCAGAGGTATGCCAAATGAATAAGGACTATATGGTACTGTACAAAGTATTAAAGATTGTATTTTTCGCAAAATAGTCGTTTTATATGAAAACGCGAAATAAAGTCGTAGCGAAAATAAGTTGGTTACACTATGTGGTAAATCATACTGGAACAACGATAAACGTGTGAACCTTTAGAGGAAATGAAGCTTTTTTATCTTAAAAAAATGCCTAATGAGCTTAATAATAATACTTTGCCAGGAATGTATATTTCTCCGTACAACGAAGCATACGCACGTGGGTCAATTATCGGGTTCATCTGCGATGGCATTTTGGTTTTATCAGCGTGTTCGCGAGGGAAAATATTCGAGAGATAATCCCTGAAAATACTGTGATAAAATGAAATGTCAGTTCCAGCAGCTCAAATATTACAAGAAAATAAGTATGTAAGCCAGGATATGGTATAATAACAATTAATATTTATATTTCAAAATGTTGCTTTTACGGTATTCATGAAACCGTACTCAGGCTCAAGCATGGATTTTGTGTTCAAGCCTTTTTCCTTATTCCGTATACGAGTTGATAATGAAGTAATTTTCTGACAATTATTTGTAAAAAATGAACTAAATATTTTTTTTCTATTAAAACGTTCTGAATGATGACATGATAAAAGTAAATTTAAAAAAGCCGAATTGAGCACAAAATCCAAGGAAGAAAATGATTTCATGAACATGGATTAGTATAGATGGTTGCAATATGAGTCTTGATCGACAAAAATATTTGCGATTTATTTTGGGAAAATGGTTTAGAAGAATCACGTGATACAAAATGTACCGCGTAGAGTAGTGATTGGCTATCTGAACAATCAAGAAAAGTGAACAATGTAGAATATTCACACCCAAATGCTATAAATAAGCTTATTAAATGTGTCAACAACTACATTTGTATGTGAGCTATGTGACGGAAATATAATCAAAAGAGTCGTCTCCCCCCCACTTCCCCAACAAACCACTATATAGGTCATATTAAGAACATTACCCGTCGTAGCTCTTAATAAATGATAAGTATACGTAGACGATAAAAACATTAAGAGAATACCAGAGCGTCAACAAAACCATAATCCGAACTAAAAATCGAGGCAAAATATGAACAAAGGACGGTTTTCATTGAGACTCGCGTAAAATAGAATATACAATAAGACCAGGTGTTCAGGAAGATAAAGCGTCTTCGGCTTCATCGACACATGCCATGTTTATAAAGTATTTACATATATAACACATGTGGGTCAACTCACTCCATGTATTTAATAACGGACGAAATGTTTTAAATACAAAATTCTGACACAGTAACTTGTAAGTGACATATTTTTACAATCTCTTTTCAGAGTTTGCGTTCCTTACACTCCCGTACTGCACGTGAGTGTAAGGAAAGACAACTCTTGGTAGAGATTTACACGTTTGGCAACACCAGTTGACTTATTTAATTCATCTACTTTTGAAAGATAAATCGTATATTTTCTGACTTTCTCTAGATGGTGCTGGATGCCATTTCTCTAGGACAGGAGCGTAGATTGCAAGTTATTGTCTCTCATTTCCATGTTAAAGTTTGCCAAACCTCGTCCAGCTGGTCGATAAGGAAATCTTAAAATTGATATTGATTAAATTCCTTCCCCACTGAGCGATGAGAGTCGCCAGGTTTTCTGTTTGCTTACGTGTGTTGTTCAGTCCATTTTTGTCCCCTCGGAGTCTTCACAGCGCTTTATTCTGATGGACTCTTATGCACTATTCAAGCATCCAGCTGATATTTGGCGGGAATTCCCATCGCGTCTATTTATACATTAGTGTCATCGTGCAACACACATGATTTGCCAACTATTCTACAGACCATGTGTTTGAAGTTATGCCAGGCATCGTACATAGTAACACATTAAGCAGCCAATCGAGTAAATCTTTTATTATTACTAAGGAAACCAGGCCTTATTTTATATAAAACGTTGATTTCAATAGTTCTTGAGATTTCTTTGGAGTCAATATCAAAGGATCAAACTTCTTGTCACACTCAAAGGCGAGCACACTGAGCTGTCTGATTGGTGATAGTATATTTTAGGGGTACAAAGAGCAAATGTCACTATTACCACGGGATATTTAGGATATCTTACCAAATATGTGACAATGGTATAGTTCATTATTTTGTTTTTAATATATTTTTTGTTTGATGATACAGCGTACAGAGGACCAGTTAAGAGTTTCATTGTATTCTCTTTGACTTTCCATTGACTTCTTGCCTTCAATTCAGGAAAGAAGATTTTCATCAATACTGAAGAAAAATGGGGAATTGAAGCTGAAAACTATATTTGTATTGAGAGATCAGAGACGGAGTTTTTCTTCCGAGTTAAAGCCTGAACAGAACCAATGATATATGTAACCTGCTACGATACAACAACGAGCTCCGTTTACAGTGTGCAGCTGTTATTGGGCTCTCATCGCCGAAAAACTTTCATCAGAGATATCAGAAAATATCCGCAATCAGTTTCCGGACTTTTATTCGAAACAAAATGTTCAAGCTTCACAGAAATGTGGATTGAGATTCGTAGTGACAAGATATCGTTCGGGAACGGTACCGCTGTAGGCATGAACAAGTTGGCTCAAATGTCACTTATATCTACTGAGGCCCAACAACTGGGAGCGTTTACCCCATCGTCTACAGGCCAGTGGGAATTCCGCCTGACAGGTGTGTAAATGTGTTTTATCCTTGTTTACATTGTACGTCCTTGCTTAAAATCTCATTCAGAATAAAAAACTGAATCAATGTTGCAAAGTTGGTAGCTCATTTCAATTGACCAAGATGACGTCCAATCTCTTTCAAGATGGTTACTAAGCATTCAATACTTCGACCAGTCAAAAAATGAAGCGCTTAGTTTACAAGATTATTGCTAAATTTCGATTGAAATTTAAGACAGTGTCATATTTTAAAATATAAGTATGTACAAAGTAACATTTGTTGTTCAATAACTCTAGGCTATCAACTCCTATAACGTGATTCAATTATTAACGAACCGTTTATATTCATGGTTGCCGAATGACTATTTTAAAAAAAAATTGGAGGTCAACTGTGTTTGCATACCAAAGATCTTTCAGGTTGCTCGTTTTGGCATATTCTCATAAATTACAATATAGGGAATATAATCAAAATAATATTCTTTTTTTTACCAGGCAACAGCAGCCACCAGCTAACACAGCAATGGAAGGTTTTACCCGGTATTTCATTCGCTAACATGACACGTGACGTTGTTATGACGACGAAAGCTGGCACGTTTCTAGATTGTGCAAAGGCATGTAAAGCCCACAAAGACTGCCTGTCGTTTGTGTTTAACTCTGCCAATCAAGCGTGTCAAGGTCACAGTGATAATTTCCTGTCATTGGAGGAGGGTGACGGCCACGTGGACAAAACAGCAAAATACTGTTACTGTGTAAGACGTGTGTATTAAAAAACGCGATCAAATTAAGCTCCTTTAATCATGAAAAGGTCTTTTTTTAAAATTTTCAGGAGCCTGAGCTTATTGATTCGTAAATATTTTTCTATAGAAAATTCCGTAGTTTCCAACAAATCGTTTTTGCTCATTTAAAAAAAACCGTAAATATTTTTCTATAGAAAATTCCGTAGTTTCCAACAAATTGTTTTTGCTCATTTAAAAAAAACTGTAAATATTTTTCTATAGAAAATTCCGTAGTTTCCAACAAATCGTTTTTGCTCATTTAAAAAAAAACGTAAATATTTTTCTATAGAAAATTACGTAGTTTCCAACAAATTGTTTTTGCTCATTTAAAAAAAAAACGTAAATATTTTTCTATAGAAAATTACGTAGTTTCCAACAAATCGTTTTTGCTCATTTAAAAAAAAACGTAAATATTTTTCTATAGATAATTCTGTAGTTTCTAACAAATCGTTTTTGCTCATTTAAAAAAAAACGTAAATATTTTTCTATAGAAAATTACGTAGTTTCCAACAAATTGTTTTTGCTCATTTAAAAAAACCGTAAATATTTTTCTATAGATAATTCTGTAGTTTCTAACAAATCGCTTTTGCTCATTGGTTTCCCATTCAATAGCAAACAACACTTAATCCTTATATTTACATAAAGTAATTTAACGTCAAATATACACGCACTTGGGACAGCCCCCAAGCGTGCTTGAGATGTTGTTAAGGCAACTAAAATAGAGTCCGAAAAGTAGTTTCAATATTTAATTTCAGATATTGTTAAATTTCTTAATTCACCTACAGAATTTTATCGTAAGTTAATACAAAACATGTTTATTGGATCATCTTATTTGCAATCTCTCCAAAATACTGTGGAATACGTATTTCAGAGGTACTGGATACTTTCCTTTGGAATTAAACATGGGCAAGGTCGGGGTATGGCGGTCTGTTGTTGTTACAAGTTTTCGATGACACTGGACAACGTTTCACTAATCGCCCGTTTCTGTGCTGTCGAGCAGTTCCTGCTATAGCTTTTGAGAGATGCCTCATTCCTATGTCCGCTCTTAAAAAATAGTTTTGCGATCGCGAAATCCTGAATGGGACAAAATCGCAGATTGGCTAAATTACCGACCTTTAAAAGCTTATTTCTGATTGGTCAGTTTGCTGCAGAATGGCCCAATACTAGCCCGTAGTACTATCGACACAACAACGTACTATATCATATTGGAATCACTTGAAAAATAATATGATTTTCCATTTCCTATTCTAAATACTTGTGGTATTTATATGATCATATTGTTGTTTACACATTATTGATGTGTTTAGTATGATTTGTTAGCTAAACAATTTTGATATTAAATATTTTTGGTGGTGCAGCCGTTTTGATAAACATGAAAGGTTATACAAACGATTTTTATCGTAAAGTGAACAAGATTATTAATGCACAGCGTGAAATGAAATAATTCTTAAAGTGTAATTATTTCCAGGTAAAATTATATTGCTAAATGAATTCAATACGTTTAAAAATCTCTTAGAGCAAGTACGGCAATGTCAAACTAGAGTTACTTTGTTATGAGTACAATAATGTCACCAAACCTTTAGTATATTACAACATATTCACACGACAGGACGACAAACACACCTCGGTTAATACGTATATCATATTCCTCATTGGTATATGATATGTACGGATTCTTTATGTAGGTACATGCTATAATTTTTTCCACACCTCGTTTTAAGCAAGATAATATGATCAGCACGGATTGATTAGTTATAGATTCTCATTCACACTTAACGGAAACTCTATTGAAATTAGAACAAGAATCATATGTGACCAATTTTAAAATCAGTAATTGCACTAGGGGCAAGCATGTGCAAATATCTGCTTAACCCGTTCGAAATGACTTTCTTCGAATACCAACAAAATACGACGTGTTCCCAAAGTCCTGCCGACTTCGAGATAATAAGGTTCTGACTAGTTTCGCTGTTTTCACAATAAATCTCGTTTTTTTTTATTTGGCACAGAGTTTAACTCTTCTTTTGAGTTGATTGTCTTTCCTCATAGTATATATTTCTGCTTTAAAATTGTTAAAAGGAAAAAAGGAAAGAACAAACAAATTAAATGAAATAAAGGGCAAAAACTAATATTGTATTCATAGCACTTTATTAACACTACCAACGAGACGCCAATACGTACAACGATATTCATATATCCTCGAGCAATACTTATGTTATATAACTATAATAGCAAAGATGACGTTACATACACATATGCTGCCCTTTTGAAAGTTAGTAATATATTCAGTATGCCACAAAAATGAATTACACTGCATCAAATACTGTTTTGTCCTCCTAGGACTCTTCAATTATGCTAGGGGCGAAAATGTGGGAATCCAAAATGTATAAACTAATGTAGAGCAGAATGGCCAGGTGCGTAAAACCCCTTTAACTTATGAATTTAGAAGAAAAATTAAATTATTTCTGTATAATTCAAATCGTGTACTTCAAAAATATATATATTGTGTACCGTACCACAGAGTGTATGGTGAGCGGAGACAACAAGTAACAATATATATATAAATACCAATGTCAACCGAACATGTTCACAGTGCATTTACAAAAATAATCAGAGAATACCAAAGCGTCAGCAAAACCACAATCCGAATTTAAAATCAATTAAAACTAGAAGCAAAATATAAACAAAGGAAAGATTCACATGGATACTCGCATAGAAGCACAAGGGAATAGGACCAGGTGTTCCGGAGGAGTAAGTGTCTTCCGAAAAAAATACAAAGAACGAAGTTAGTTAAAACGAGGGCCAAAGTATAAACAAAGAAATGATTGACATGGACACTCTCATAAAAGCACAAAAGAATAAGACCAGGTGTTCTGGAAGAGTAAGCTCCTTCTGAAAAAGTGGATGTATACTCGAGTAGACATTGGACTGTCATGTATAGCCTGTTACAGTTAACATATTTCTTGGCTTCTCTGTCTATCTTTCTTTTGTTTATATGTTGTCCCTGAAGTTTTTTCAATTGGCTATTTAAAAAAATATATATATATATATACAAGTGTCAACAAATTCATAATTTGAATTAAAAACATATTTATCTACATATAACATTCGAATAAAGGAAAGATATATAGGCCCTTATAAAAGTACAACAGAAAAAGACGAGGTGTTCCGCAGAGTACTCGTCTTGTGTTTCTTGACAACATCCGCTTTGTAAGTCTTGTTCACATCCAAGAAAAAAGAGTTCTCGAAATGAGAACCGGTATATCATTAACAATCACAGCAAGGTATATGATGTAGCGTAACACAATAATGATATTACACAAACGATTGACATTGAATCAAAACAATAACTATATATGACATTTCTACTGAAACTTAATGTACCCCAGTCACAGTATTCACCACATTTAAGCTTAAAATGTATCACAAACATTCAATTATGACAACGTGTAATATTATCGTTCTTATCTCTATGGTATAAGGGGAAAAGGGGGATATGGACATATTTTCTGCACAAGCTACTACATGTTCATTATAATGTAGTTTATTCGGTCAATCCATGATAATTGTTGAAATAAATGTGACTCCATGCCTTTCAAAAATCAAAAGAAAACGCACAAGATGTTAGTTTGTTTTTGTTTTCATAGCAGGTAACAAGATGGTCAAATATATTTGTCCTTGCTGAAGCTTGACCCACACTGGAATAGTGGAGTGACAAATCTGCCCGAAACTGATTTCCATAAGTCTGAATAACATCATGGACATACAATATTTTTTTATATATCGATATACAACACTAATAGTCAATGCGAAGTTTCATCCTCATAAAATGTTTTTTTAAATAATTTTTTTTATGTTTTGAATGAATAGTGAAATCAGAAATTGTATATTATGCACTACTTTTTTTTTAACTTAATGGAGTGATTTGTACAGGAAAAAATGGTCAATCTGGCAATGAGCTACGAACACGAATGATTGTACATAGACAACTTCTATATGCTTTACGAAATCAACAAACTAATAACATATTCATGAATACACCGGAGACTGATTCACCTTCGTATCAATTATCATCACCCGACATAATTTTCAGAGGAATAACAACTGATAAAAAGACCAAAACCAATTCTAATTTTGTCCACTTATCTTGTGTATTTCGTGACGTCGTTCTACCATTGTAGCAAAATGAGTGTGACATGCAGCGTCGATGTTGTTTTTTCCCGAAGAGCCCCTTGCAGTGTGAAAGCAGCTAGTTTTAATCGGTCTTTTGTATCTTCCTTTATTTATATAGAAATATAGCCTATGCTTTATTGTGGTATTTACCTTTAACCCACATGTATTTATACTTGTCTTCATATCAATACGTATACTAACTATTTAATAAGCATTTCTATAGATTCCCATTCAGTGTCTTCTAATAATAACTTTTACTACATTCACTGTTAACAGTGATAATTAATTTTTGAGAAAATACCGAAGCATCAGCAAAACCATCATCCAAACTCAAAATCGATTAAACTAGGGACAAGATACAAAAAAGGGAAATATCCACATGGCGACCCTTGTAAAAGTATAAGAGGGTAAGACCAGATATTCAAATTATATACTCTTCAGTGCGAAAATAAACTGAACGTTTTCGACACAAAATGGTTGGATCAAGAAGAAATTTAAATCATGTTAGTTACATCAGATAAAGGAAAATAAAACATTGTTCTGAGATTAAAAATAGTAGTGCGATACAGTGACTTCCGAAGACCGTTTATAGGAGCATAGATTCATGAAATCCACTGTACCTTATATCAAAGATATTCATCATATATATCAAGTGTTGTCATCATTTGAACCAACCTTTATTGTAACTGTAGGCATAAAAATAAACAATGTTTAAAATGTATTAGCGCCTATGTGGCTTGCGGTTTATCATTCAAAAGCAGCATCATAAGTATCATTGGTTTAGTAATGTGTACGAGACTACTTGCATCAGAAAATGTCATTTTGAAACTGAAAGCATTTTCATTTTGGAAAAAAGTTACAAAATAAAAAAAATGATGAGGACATTAAAGAATTCCAGCATTAAAAGCAAAGTTTGAAACTAAAAATTTATAATTAAGGCATTTACTTTTGAATTCTTAGCCACCATTTTGTTTCGGAATGATGATTTTATATTGCAGCGCAGTGGCAGTAACAAAGGTAATGCTAGGTTAAAAGCAACTGACAGCGGAATGCATGCATATTCCTCAAAGGTACAGTATTTAGTTTCAAAATGTTATACAAATAAACCTAGTGGTATCTTTAAATCAAAACATCAGATAAATTGTTTAAAACAACAGAATATATATAACCTCCATTTTGACCCAAAAATAAAGCGAGCATTAAAAGCAAAATTTGAAGCTAAAGAGTTAATTATAGTGAAGGGCTAAAATATTTGGAATTTTTCGCTTCATATACAATCGATGAAAATGTTCACCAAAGTCCTCAATCAAGCAGAGAATGGGAAAAGGCACAACATTCGACATGACTATCTTAAGTTGACTTTTAAAGACGCTGCTAGCACTTCATACATTTCCGAACACTTTCAAAGAGTTTGTCGCGAAAGTCTTTTGCTATACAGCAGCAAATGACCGGATTAGCGGGGCAAAGAACCAAAGGAAGAAAATTGAGGAAAGCAGTGTCATCCTTTGAGTCTAGACTATACCCAGAAATAGCGAGAAATATAACTATTACGGAAGGTATTTCAGCAACCAATACTGTCATGACGATGATTGACGTCAGTACATTAACCAGTCTCAGTTTTTCGTTTCCTAACGGTTGGTTCGTCACCTCTTTATGCTGCTTGCGTTGCTTATGTAGTGCCATCAGTAACGCAATTTCAAATATAATCATCAAAAATATAGGTATGGTTTTGTTAACAATGCCATAAATAGTATACCCAATAACTCTTAAATTGTGAAAAGTCTCATCATATTTAACTGCTGCTGTTACGACCTCATTTGTTATATCCGTTTTCGACATCAACGGCAATGGCGTCATTTTCGTAATACAAATTATCGATGGTACGTGTGAGATTGATGTGATTATGCTCGTCATAGCTATGTACAACAGGACTAGATTTCTCGCTTTTTTGCCTCCGTACGTCCGCGCTGTAAATGGGAATTTGATGACGAGATATCTTTGTATGGCCATCCCCAGGGTTAACCAAATGGACACGGCGTGAAAGAGTGGCGTCAAAATATCCAAAATGAGCATGATTATAACACACCAGGCATACGGGATGTAGTCATGGTAACGTCCCGTTGTGAAGAAGCCAAGATACACCGAACACAGTGTTATGACAATCAGTACCTCACACAACGAAATGGTACACAGCAGTAGCTTAATGGCGTCGTTAGAGATGATCTGAAGCATCACGATCAACAAGATGATGTTGATGAAAATGACGAAGACTGCAACTGCCGGGAAAACATAGCTGTAAATCATAATCACCGTTTCATTAGGGGCAAACCACGTGACATCGAAGACGCTAAGCTGCATCACATCGTCGTCCACACATAAACCTGTATTAGAGGTTCTTTCATCGAAGCATACAGCATTCTGTATGTGATGAAACCACTCAGTATCGCTTTTGTTTGTTCTCTCTCCGACAATTTCAGTTACGGTGTTAAAGCAATATAAGAATGGTTTACTGCTGAGGTCTGGAAAAATTGAAGAACACATTCTTGCAGCAATTCCGAACTGTTGTAAACAAATCATGTAATCTAGATTCCACTTTGGAAACTGACTGCAGAAATGTACCAAGAACATGGCGAGTTTGACAAAGTTACATATTGAATCTGAGTCGCTGAATTCTAATTGCGCTTTCACCTCAACCTCTGAACAAATGTTGTAATGTCTCCATGTCCAATTCTGTTGACCACTACAGAGACCGTCGTCACCATTCTCACAACCATTTAGTAACGCCATTGAAATGGATGCGAGCAGTTCTGTGATAAAGTAGTGGTTATCAGTAGAATAAACTTGTAGCTAGAGGATGGTATAGCTATTCTACCTATCAAAAATCACTGACTGAATAGTGAAATGCCAAATCAGGTGCACGTTTTAAGTGTTGATGAAATAGTTTCGAACACTGTGTTATTTAAGCTAACTCATTCATACTAAATGCTTGCAGTTGATTGGGTGTTTGACCTGTCACTCAGGGACTGTCGATAGGCAGGTGAGCGGGTAGCATTTTGCTGTCACTCAGAGACTGTCGATAGGCAGGCTAGCTAGTAGCATGTTGCTGTCACACAGGGACTGTCGATAGGCAGGTTAGCGAGTAGCATGTTGCTGTCACACAGGGACTGTCGATAGGCAGGTTAGCGAGTATCATGTTGCTGTCGCTCTGGCTCTCGTGTCTGTTCTTTATTCGACGACTAATTCACAGGTATATGATCAAGTCACCCTGTTATTAAGAACAGTATAGTATGGACACATTTTGCAAACAGATGTTTTGAAACCCCTTGAACAAATAACGCTTACATGATGTATTTTTACAGAAATGAAAACTACCCCTAATAAATTTGGAAACGTGTATGTAATGGAATTGGTTTTTTTCTGTTATCTCCGACCTGCAGTTGTGCAAAATGTAATGTCCAGCTAGGTATATGATGAAGAAATATTGCCTAACTGGCGAGCTAGCTTTTTCAGTCATGCGTTATATCTCGGGGACCGCCTGCACGCTAGTTAAACAACCCTGAGCGTTGTCAGTAGTTGGACGGCTGACCGCCTGCACGTTACATTTGGTGGCAGCGTAGTGACTCTGTGTGATATAATAATGATAATAATATACAACATTTATATAGCGCTCTATATAATTTGTAAAATTACTCTAAAGCGCTTCACAACATGTACATAATAATTTGATACTTACACTGCATAAATAAAGAAGTTATTACAATCTAAGCTAATGTGATAATATAAAAAATTGCATATAAATACGAACTACATCTACTGTAGATAAACAAATGTCAGTATATACATGACGTCTAAGTTGTCCCTAATATGCAGACGTGAAAAGGTACGTCTTCAGAAGTTTCTTGAATTTGGCCAGTGATCATGTAAGGCCAGTTTACTGTGGTTTAGGAGGTGCATTGATACACAGAGAAGAACTCACAGGCCAAGTTTTGGGACAAGACCTCTCGGAGGGTGGAATAATATAATGTCCAGCAAGATATTTGAGGAGGAAATACTGCCTAACTGGCGAGTTAGCTTTTCAAGTCATGCGGTATAACTCGCTCACGCTAGTTAAGCAACGGTGAGTGTGGTCAGTAGGTGGATGGGTGACCGCCTGCACATTACAAAACAACTGAATGTCAAACTGTTTACATACAATACTAGTATGATCATAAAGACCGTTATAATAAAAGTTCTATTTCGATTTTTACTGAAACAGAATGTGTTTATGTTAAAGGTGTTTATGTAACCGATGCGACAAATCTAATGTCCCCACCATATTACCTTTTAAGGATTATGGATGATGTAAAACAAGACTTTATCTTTATCTTGAAACAGATCATCAGATTGATGAGGCTTAGTTTACCACATTATTATGACACCATTATAACACCACCGGACGCCAAGGCACACCTTTTCTGATACGTTAATCACGATTATCCCACCTCTAAGTATCGATAACATCAATAACACTAGCCATGGTCATATTAATGCGCCTAGTTTGGGAACTACTTTTTTAATTTAAATCCTGTACTCAGAGATTAAATAGTCCGCGCTACATCGAACATGAATTTAATACATAGCCTGACGTCCTTTCATCAATATAAAAGTACTTAGTAAGGTGAGGAATATCAACAACAAAATACTATCTGATACATGCACATTTTATCACACCAAGAAAATAATTCACAAAGTCACTCAGCCCTTGAGTTTGGTGTTGCTATTGGCCGAGGAATTTACTTGGATCCTTTTTTCGTGAAAAACTGATATTTTCAGGAAAGTGACATCGGAAAATGCGCAATCAGAAAATAGAATAGTTTATGCAATGTTAACGTTATATATACATATAAAATGAAAAAGAAAGCAAACAATTAACATTTCATAAAATGTTATTCAACAAAACAAACATAACATACATGAACTAAACAATCACATGAATACATTTTATATATTTTCATATTTCCCAAAGCAATGTGTGAACTAAAAGCTTTTTTTTAAATTCTGTTATAAGGAAAAGTCTACAATACATAAAAAAAGAACAAAAAATTATACTTTGTCATTGAATTTTTTTTGGAAATACAAGTTCAATTATTGTCTCCATATTTGAGTTATCTCCCCTTTAACTGCAACTGCGACTATATATAGGAGATTATATGACTCTTTCATATGCGTGTATGTAGGATAGGGATATTCCACCCAGGGGGTCACAAAATGTGATCCCGATCACATTTTGTGATCCCGAGGGTAGAATATCCCTATCCTACATACACACATAATGAAAGAGTCTTTTTCTCTCATATCAACTACCCGAATAAGCTCAAAAACCATGAAAATATGTTTAAACAGGCTACCATTTTGAAATTTCAACTTTTTCCTTTAATTTTTTAGGCAAAAACGAATTAGACAGCGAGTTTAAGCATACGCTATATTTGCAAACAATATTTGCGCAGAAAAAAATAATCTCCTTTTTCTGGTGTTTATGGTTAAAATGTTGTGAAAGGTTTAAATTTTATCACGCCGTCGTTTTCTCTTTCCGGCATCAGAGTTTACCGTATTCGTGACGTCACGTCATTGTTGAGCCATTGTGACGTCACGTCGCGTGAAATGCTATGTAAGATATATTTTTCTTACATAGCTTTCTTACATGGGCAATCTATATCCAACATCGCGAGATATGAGAGAAATTAATTTCCCCTTATTCCAAAAGATCTACTTTTTTAATATCGAAATAAACTTTATAAAACCATGTATATTGAAATGCATTATAGAGATCATTTAGGATTAGATAAACAGAAAACATAATATATCAGAATAATGTCTTTAACAAATACATGATAGTTACTAAACATTTGCAGGAGTGTAGATAAAGACACCTTCTTGTTTGACTTGTACCTGTTAATATAGGAAACCTACTTCAATCAAGATGTTAAAAATATTAAAAAAAAAAAAAAAATATTTATTTCAATTCATTCATATTTCAAACATGAAGCGCAAATCCAAACAACCAATAATCATCAAATACACATTTATATACAAACTCAATTCACAACAAGTAACCAAAGTTTGCAGTAGGAACTACAAAACACACCGACCCGCCACTGACCGTGTCACTTTTGGTTCGTTCGTATTTCTCCCGTTTTAAGTAACATTTTCTTTTAAATCAAAGGTAAAAATGTAAGTGTGGCCAAGGGTTCCACTTGATTGTTCACTTACTAAATCACAATGTACTTACTTCGCCAGAAACTGTCCATTTATGTCGTATTGTCCATCTAGTGGATGTCGAATGTTTTCATTCTTCACCTAACGCATCTCCTTTATTGGAAATGTTTACTTAATGTTCGGTGAATTTATTACCAATGCCATGTAACATATTTCTTCATTCGATATGACGTTGATATATTCGGCAGAGCGGTCATATTTTTTCCAAGAACGATAAGCAACGGACTGAGAGACACTAAGCAGATATACGCTAAAACCTTTCCGTCTAATGCTGGAAAAGCCATTAAATAAATTACGCAAAAACCTCTATGTCTTATTCAGTTAGAATGTACAATATTGTTAGAAATAATGCCAGAATAGCGAAGCGCCAATAACACCATAATCCAAAGTCAATTAAAGTAGGGGCAAAAAACGAACGAAAGAGAAAAAATACATGAAGTTCCCTGCAAAGGTAAAAGAGAAAAAACCAGATGTTCTGGAATATATTCTCCAATACATTGCACAAGCATGAACGATACTTTTGATTTACAATATCAGAAATATTAAACACATTGTCATCATTTTTAACTTCATTATTGCTATACATTGTATATCAATGCAAAATATGATATTACGTAACAAAGTTCATAAAACAAGCGTTAACGTTTCTAAACTCACTGAACAAAAAACACGTATAATTGATAATACGTATGAACATAAAAACTTAACGGAGATCAAGTGTACATCAAAGTTAAAATCGGCGATGCAAGTAAATAGGCTTGTATGTTGAGATTCCTTTGTAACCTTTTTAAGCCACATCTCATAATCTTTCTGAATATTTTACTTTGCCGTATTTTTTGAACATCTCAACAGAAAAGCTTTTTTACTTGCATTGTCCGCTTTAAGTATGATTGTAGTTTTCAAAGCAAGGAAATAATCACAATCGCCCGCTCAAAATCGAACGAAGTAGTGCGTCTTACTCTTCGATTTACTGCAAGACAGTTTTTTGTCAGAGCCTGCAATGATATCCTTGGCAGGTAGATGATCGTAAATATATAAGGGTGTTGCAGTCGCACGTACACAAAAAATACATTTCTAAAATGTAGTTAAGATATGGAAATGATAAATATTATTTCCTCATAAACAAGCACGGGGAAAAATAAAACATAAAAAGAAAAAACATTTGGGTGATGCCGAAAGTATCAGAGAATACTAACACGTCAACAAAACCATAATCCGAACTCAAAATTTATTAACTAGGGGCCAAATATGAACAAAGAAAATAGCAAAAATGTGAAATACGGTTCTGATAAAAGACTGTCTGACGTATTTTAATCCAAAAACAAACAAATACTTAATTTATCATTATCAGCTCTATAATTAATCCTAAATAATGACTAGAATGATCATATTGCTAAGTACCGAAACTAGATAAAGTGAATATCATTTAATTTATCATGTCAAACAATTTATCTGTCAATCCACAATTCAATAAAACAAATTTGAAAAGTCTATGCTAATACGTTTATAGGGTTTTGCTTATTAATATTTTAATAAAATTCCTTTACACAAAAATACCATATTGCGTATACACAAAGATGAAAAAGACATTAACACACACGCGTCACATATGCCGTTACCTTTAAAAGATGATAATTAGTATGCCAAACATGCAATTCAATAAATTTATTTCGATAAAAACCAGTAAAAGAATCCATGTAAAACCGACACAATATTATTTAGGTTTTTTGAATATATACCATTACAATAATATAAACAAATAATACGGATTAAAGATAGCAAAACCAATAGCTAATACACAAGACATGAATCTGTTTAAGCAAGCGCGATGTATAAGAATACGCAATATCGTACAAATATTTATAGTTGTTAAACAAACAAATATTATTTGAACAGAAAGAGATATCACAATGAAGTGTAAAGTTTAGCTTGTGTGATGGTATGAATACACTTCCACAACAATAGAAGGTTGTGTTTCTTTATATATATATATATAAAAGAGAATATCAATCAAAGTACTGAAAGTACTGAAGGAGGCGTAAATGAGATTATTTCAACTAGTATCTAATGCCCTAAATATTGCAAGATGTGTAATAACAGATGTAACAGCTAATAATGGCTTCATTATATAAATCAATTGAGAGATATTTGTTAATTGCAAATAGAAATGTCAATTGAAAGTTTCTTATTATATTTCTATTGATACATGAAGATGCTGAACAAGGCAGAAAGATTGATCGGAAGTAGATTTGTTCATATAACGTACATGGTAATGTGATAAACATGATATGTATTCATGTTATAGTCTCTACACTCATTGCTATATTTTCTAAACCTTATTTACTTGGTTGTATGTGTATAAAAGAAGACCGAATTACTATTTATATATATACACTTGGATTTCATTGATTGTTAAGAAAATTTGTTGAAGATAGTGTTGTCATGTAACAAAATTCACTTCTTCAATACAGTCCAATGTGAGAAATGAAGAGGACTTGAAGAATGCCTACCACTCTGGGCTGTATTTCAGAATTTGAAAGAGTTATCAAGAACAAACAATGAACACAAAAGTATTCTTCAGAACATTTATTATGATCAGGTTATCATTATAAAAGCAAAGAAATGTAAACTTTGTCATGACATAATTATTATCGCTTGCAGATTAACATATTATGCAGTTTTCTTCAGAATGGACATCCATGCACTACAATGCAAGACTAGAAAACAGATTTATGTCAATAGATAAGGTACCTCCTTTAACATATTAATCACAGGTGCTTGTGGACATGAATTTGACTATTTTTTCATTGAATGTAGAAGTAATACACATATACGGTGTTTCATAATGATATAATGCTAAATTATAAAGTTTACAATAACAACCTATGCAGCGTAGCCTTATAAAAACCTAAAGGTAAGCAACTAACCGGTAGAAAAATCTAGGTCACCGCCTACCCCCTCGTGGGAATCCTTGTTTTCTCTCAAACAGGCAAAATATTACCGCTACAAGCCTCTGTGCCGTCGATTCATGGATAGTTTTTCTTTTCAACCAGCCATTGTTTGTGTATTGACATGCACGCATCGTTCAGAATTTTATATTCAAACACAATTTAGGCTACGCTCACGGCAGCCTTTCAGTGAAGATTTACGGAAGATGTCGATAAGCGCCCCCAGTGGCAGTAAACATGAGCAAGGGCAGATAATTTAATGCATACGACAGATGTAAAAACCCGAGATAATCCGAGAGATTATGACGTAATATATTCAAATATTCCGCGAAATTCAAAGTATTGTTTCGGGTTTTTACTTCTGTCGTATGCATTAAATTATCTGCCCTTGCTCATGTTTACTGCCACTGGGGGCGCTTATCGACATCTTCCGTAAATCTTCACTGAAAGGCTGCCGTGAGCGTAGCCTAAATTGTGTTTGAATATAAAATTCTGAACGATGCGTGCATGTCAATACACAAACAATGGCTGGTTGAAAAGAAAAAATATCCATGAATCGACGGCACAGAGGCTTGTAGCGGTAATATTTTGCCTGTTTGAGAGAAAACAAGGACTCCCACGAGGGGGTAGGCGGTGACCTAGATTTTTCTACCGGTTAGTTGCTTACCTTTAGGTTTTTATAAGGCTACGCTGCATAGGTTGTTATTGTAAACTTTATAATTTAGCATTATATCATTATGAAACACCGTATATGTGTATTACTTCTACATTCAATGAAAAAATAGTCAAATTCATGTCCACAAGCACCTGTGATATTAATGGACATCTATAGAATAATGAAGGTAACACATGTATATATAGATGAATGAAACTTAGGCCTACAAGTACCAATCTTGGGTCTACAATATCACTACCAATACTACACATTGCAAAATCCTAGTTCAAAGCAAAATTATGTCGAAATCATAATATTGAAAAAAAAAACCCCGAAATATAGGACTTCGAATAAAATTGACCTACTTAGCCCGCAGCCGATCGTGGCCTCTGAACCACAACACTAGTCGAGTCAATGACCTCTAGGCCTACTGATGAGTCATCGAATTACACATCAATTTGAAATGAAATCGACACTAAAACTGTAAAATACAAGCTTCGTATCAGATTTGGATAATGTATTGACAAAATAAAAACTACAGCAAAAGCTTACCTTGATAATGAGTTGTTGCTTCAGCAGATGTCGAGATGAGTCATCCAATATAGCGCGAAGAAAAAAAAGATGTGCAGCATCCCGCAGATTCTTGCGCGAAGTAACAACTGAATATATCCACAACTAGATTTTGGAATGTAATTAATAGTGAGTTTAGAATCGTAAACAATATTTTATTATCTACTGTTATAATGATTACTGACGTGTTACCGATTCTGTTAAGTCTGTTACGAAGAACTATTTTTCTTGCGCATTGTTTCTCATTAAAGCATGTACAGTGAAAAGGTTGTCCTCTATGAATATCGCAGTTACCTCCCTTGCACCAGTATCAACGGAAAAGTGACGAACTACGACTAGTTATTTCATAATTTTAAAATAAATTCATATTACACTGCTTGAAATAATTTATATCATGCGAATCTATCTCTGCTACATTTACAGAGAAGCATCTGCACCAACGATGAGATACAGAAGTAGAGAAACTGATGCATCGGTATGTTTTCACATACAAGTTGTCTCCCATAACTTATGCCACTGCCACTAGATGTCGCTATTGAAATACTTCCGTAGGAAACATGAAAAAACGCTTTTCTGTTGTTTTTTAATAACTTTCAGATATGATATGTTGCATACATGTTTTGCAACCATATATTGTCACATATGAACGAAAAGGCAAGTGCCACGCAGGCTATGGAAAGAAATAAAACGGATTTCAAGAATAACTGTGACGTCATAGATCCAAGGTAATCTCATAATGGCAGGCTTACGCCTCCATAAAAAGACAACTATAATCGGACTTCAAAATTGATAAAACGGTGAACGGAAAATAAGTACATGGAGACTTTTTGAAAAATACAAGAGTATAAAACTAGTTGCTCCGAAATAGGCAGCGTATTATGCTGTATCTACGGCACCCAATGGAAATCTTAGTAACATCTAAGAAGGTCGTATCTCCATAATGTATTCTATAGAATTATTGTGCCCTTAAACGCCCTGAGGATCTGCCCTTTCCACATCAATTCAAAGAAGAACTTTCTCTCCATCCTCATGGTGGATTTTTCCTCACAAAGAATGATTGTTTGTGTCATCCTCCCTCAGATCTATCGCGGGGCACTTGCTGCAGCCCCAGAAGACATTATGTAAAGGAGAAAGTAGAATCACCATAGCTGATAAAACAACTTACAACAAAATCTAACCACATCAAACCAACCATTGTTTTTTTCAAAAGTAGTTGACTGAGGATCATTCAATAACAGTGAGCGGGATAACACGGTGATGAATTAACTTAATGATCTTAACATATTGTTTACGTTCTTAAAACATTGATTTTGCAATGTCAGTAGACCTTGACGAGTGTGTGAATTCTACGCTACACAAAAAAACGGAGTGTACTCTAAATAAACCGCGAAGCGGTTTATGATGAGAGTACACTCCGGTCTTTTGTGTTATACCACCATAGCATAAAAATAGATTTAAGATAATCCTAACATAATTCATTACAATGAGTATAAGTGGAAGAATTTCGAGAGATTATTCCTGTTCTCATAATTCTATTGCTAGTATCAACAAGACAACAATATGTTCCGACCGTATGTCTTTCTTTGATACAATTGTGATTCCGTAGTTTTCAAGAGAAAATGTGTCAGTTAACAGCAAAAATAAAAAAGGGACTCGTCTACAAATTTCTCTATATCGCAGTTCTAAGGTTAGCTGTTCCATTCTATACATGAATTTTACATGAATTAGAAATTAGAGGACAAATACTTTTAGACAATTTTAAATAGAATTGGTATTGGAAATCAATGTGTCTGTGAAAGTCTTCAGAGGATGTTTATCTATTGAATCATCCCAATTCATTTTAGATTTGACGATGCTATTTTTTTCAAGGTCGACAGAGGGAATATAGGATCTCTATCAACATGTCGTACAGAAACTTAACTATAGTAAAAAAAACAAATAACCAAGCGTCAATTTAATCACAATCCGAACTCAAAATCGATTAAACTAGGGGCAAAATACGCAAAAAGGAAAGATCCACATGGAGACCCTTGCACATTAAAAAACGACATAAACATTAACAAAGAACTAGGCACTAACCGGGCAAGGGGAATATCCACTGGGCCGTGTTGTCGGGTGAATAAGCTACCATCCTTTGAGGCTTTTCTTCCGCATCTAGTGTCATCTGAACCAACGTCCCTTGTTCCACAGCCGTACCGTTTCCAAACCTTATCCTGTCACTTAAAATCTCGATCCACATTTCTATGTAAAGAGTACAGCTGAGACGCATGGCTATTGGACTAATAGTTTTTACTTTAAAAACATCGTTGTTTTTTGTATGAAAGGGCGGCGGGAGCGAGAACCACACAGTAGGGACATGTGGGCGTTTTTGGCCTGATTGGTCAGATAGATCATTGCATCACTACAAGCTTTGACCCGGAAGAAAACTTCTGTCTGCGATTGGTGGAATTCTATTTCATTTTCCATAGACAGATATAGGGTTTTCTCCGTAGAAATGAACATCTCCTTTCCTGAAACGAATATAAATAGATGATATTTCGATACTGTTATTGTTATATATTTACATTCAACACTGATATTCACTCGATAACCATTGTACTGCAAACTAGTGTTATTTTCCAATAACTATACTTGAGAACGTGCAAAATTTCTATGACGTCGACAACAATACACGAGGGCGGAGCTATGCAAATTATCCCTTTCGAATCACAATTGTATGACGTCATCAACAATTGACATGGGGGAGCTAGCTACCGCTTATGCAAATTTCATGCTGTTACATTTATTGAACTGTTTTCACGTTTGTAAGTTTTGAAATGAAATAATGTCTGCAGATGGGGCTAAATTGAACAGAAAAATTATGAACCATTTACAGGAAAATACTGTAAATATAAGAATTAACCTTTGATTTTGTTTAGTTTATGAGATCATAAATCCAATGGAGCAGTCGGTAAATTTAACGTAAACGCTTCGCGTTTACGTAATTTACCTCGTGCTCCATTGGATTTATGATCTCATAAACTAAACAAAATCAAAGGTTAATCCTTAAATACAAACTTTATCAGAGTTAACCGTCTAGATTTTAGCACGGTATTCCCATAATCGATGGGAACTACTATGAAACAAAATATTTTTTTTTTCATATAAAATGCATAATTTTATACTTCTCAAAATATGTCGGGCAAACAGAAGTGACTTTTATCAAAGAACCAGTTTCATGATTGTTCTAAAATAAATGAAGTTTATATGTAAGACAGGTTGTTAACGATTGACGAGTGGTTAACACATCTGATATTGTGTTAGCATTAGCCCGTCACAGTTTGTTCGCAATTTGAAGACATTCATTGGCCAGTCAGAACTGTGTGGCCGGCGGTCGATTTTCGGAGTTCCCCCCGAATTCTCCAGCTTTTCTCCATCACCAAAGTTTGCTACACGCTTAAATTTGCAAAGTTGCTAACATGACGCTCAACACAAACTTGTTCTATTCCCATAAATACATTTGTATTAACGTTTTAATTAGGGAAAACGGATATACAACACAATAGCTATCTAGTGTATGAGAATTATATTAAAAAACAAACCAAAAGAGATCTCGATGTAACAATAGGAACAAACCTTTCTGACGAATATTGAGGACAAACCTATTTATGTTAAATTAGAGGAGGTATCGAAAAGAAAAAAACCGTCAAAAAATATACTAAAGTAAACAGCAGAGGAATAATATAGACATAGGTAACAAGTTGACATGTTGCTTCCTCCTGTTTTGCACAGCTTATACGTATACATACAAACTTATTTCAGAGGAAAATGTAACTAAGAATTCAAGTATTTCTCACTCAATCCTCAAAGTCAACAGGTTCGTGTTGGGTCTAGGTAGCAGATTACAGAACATTAACAAATATATGGAAAACAAGGCCCATGTCCAAGAAACATAAGTACAAGGTGTACAATTTACACATACATTTATATTTTTTTGCAAACAGCATTGTATTTACAACCCATAGAAAGAAATTTTAATCTCTAACCAGTTTTTTTTTTCTTTTCTTTTTTTACAAATGTGAAGTCCACAAAAGTCCACTTTATTATGATTTAGCCAATTTAACTCCTTATTTTTTTTTAGATTTGGATAGGCATAATATTATAGGGGCTATTCATTGTAAAATAAAATATCACTCATGGCCACAAAATTCTACTGTAAACAGCTAACCATTTAGGCAAAAGCGATATTTTTTGTTTCTATTTTATTCCTGACCAATTGTGGTGTAAGAACTGTACCAAATTTGGGATCCAAATTTGTAATCTTCTGTCTTACTTACAATGTAAAATATCTTTCCTGTATGATATTTCCCTTGACACTGCCTCCCTGCTCTCGTTTTAGATTTGAGGTTCTGTGGTTCCCGTCCCCAGGCTTGCGACAAACCAAAGTCATAAAACAGGCAGTAAAACCCATCATTAGAGAATAACGAAAACAATAACATAAACTAGAAGCAAAGTACCAACAATGAAAAATTATCCAGAAAGATTTTCAGGTATTTAAGCATATCCAAAAGCGTACAACTTCATATAGACCTAAAACAAATGAGAATACCGAAGCGTCAACAAAACCATAATTCGTCCTCAACTTCGATTAAACTAGAGGCAAAATATGAAAAAATGAAAGATGTACATGGAGACCCTTGTAAAAGTACAAGAGAATAGGACCAGGTGTTCCGGAAGAGTAAGCGTCTTCTGCTTCATCGACGACATCTGCCATGTAAGTCTTGGTCACATCCATCTTTACACCAAGTCCGCGAAATGAGAACCGAGTAATCATTGTCAATCACCGAAAGAAAGCACACTAATGATACTCAAAAAAGTCAATCTCCGTATCACATAAAGATACAGAATATTTCTCAACGAGACAAAGATGGCGAACATAAAACTTGCCCATAGTTCTGATCAACCTGCATCTCTCAAATCCCTGTGTAGTGAGTGTGTTTGTCAGCAGTCGACATCGATCATGAAAATCACGATATTAAGAGCAAGCCCTTCAATTGAATAACAAAATGAAACAGTTGCAACATGTTAACACGATTTCTAAATGAGACCCAAGAGGGCGACTTTAAAGTTTGCTCATAATCTTTATCAGCCCACATCCATCAATTATCTTTGTCATACATTTGTTCGTCAGCGGCTGACATATATGACAAAAGTATCCGTATCTAGAGCAAGCCCTGGAAAAACGAAATAACTCATGTAATTATTCCCTTTTTAACGTTCGGTATTAAGGATAATATCAAAACGTGTTAACTTTTTGTAAATTTTGTGACAAGGAATTATCTTGTGCTGGGCAAGTTCAGCGTGGTTTTTTCAGTGAGATCGTACTATAGAGTCAGCATCACATTCAAACTATAAGATGGAGGTAAAAGACATGACACATACACATGAACGTGCAACAGGAGAAAGAGAAAATGTAGCGTCCAGACCGGGATTTGTTAGAATTTTAGCGTGAAATCGGCAAAAGCAAAATCAAATCAAACATGTCTAGTGCAACTACTCTATGGGAGCTTTACGAAGCAAATTTTGAAACATTAAAAACAGTACAACATATTTTTTTTAAAATTGACCAGGCTACCAAATATTTCCTGAGCACAAAGGTTGGTGAACAAAATAATACTTACCTGTGCATTCAATAACGACGCCATATGCAATTAGCAGGAAAATATAAAACATGGCGCTAGCTGTTTCTGAAAATCAAAATTACCATGTTACAACAGTGCTATGTTAAAATTACAGAATGAAATGAAACACAAGCCAATAGAAAGATACGTATACGAAGATGATAATTATAATAATAATAATAAAAATCAATACGTTCAAAAAGTGTAATGAAATTGATTAATGATATATAAACCATTCTGGAAAAAGAGAATGATAGATTAATCAGACAAATTAAAAAGACTTACGCTAAACCGAACGATCTTTACAGAAGATCCCTATAACCGAACTGTGTTTTCCAACTAGTAATAAACCAGGAAGAACTCAACCTCAAATTTCAATCTGTTTCAGCGATGGCTATGTGACATGGCTAAGTATCAATATCGGTCCCCTTCATGTACGCGAATATCTCCGCAAGTCTTACACTAATTTGTTGGCCACTTTTCTAAACATAATTCTAAACTAAGATCGTCTACATAAGATTACAATATGGTTTTTGAAGGTCAAATGGACGTACGATATATCAACGTAACGAAGTGGGAAAATGTAGGTTGAACATTGCGTCTCCTTACCAAATAGTGACGTAAACATGGTATTGACGTAATTTCCTTTCAACTGGAAAGACAAAACTTGCTAATAAAACAAACAACATTTTTATCTAAAATTAAAGCATTACCTTTCGCTATGGAGAAATTCCCAAATAAATCCACACCTGTATCGACTTTGCCTGCTTTTGGAAGCCTGGGTTTCTACACCGCAAACTGGAATGCACTTTTGCACATAAAATCTTTCACTTTGCAGCCTCGATTCTAACGGATGTGATGAATTCCCTTCCACACCAACAGACGGCTGTATTTTACTCACATCTGTTAGAATATGGTTGTCTCTCTGAAAGATTCTTAATATCTTCCCTTTCAAATCAATGTCAAGGAACGATCTTTTTTCAAATCTCTTAACGGATGCCTTAATACAAGTTAATGGTTTGAGTCAGTCGCAATTCAGTTGGTAGACAGCGGCTTTCTCCCTCGAATCGATCGAAGGTAATTGTAAATAAAAAGGAATTTGTGAAAAGCCACACAGGAAGTTTTCCCACTCCAAATAGAAACTGATAACTCTTTTCTTATTGTCAAAACACCAGGATCAATTAAGCTGTAAAGAACATGTTTTTTGTCACTTTTAGAATAGTAGTTAAATGATAATCGACCTTACAAATATTGAATCAGTCTTCAACTTCTCCAAGCATTGAACTGATAGGAAGATAACGAACGTGTCTTTGGTAGACCTCGACGGTGGGTGGGTTTCCACGCTTCACTTGTGTTTCCAGGGAGAATGAGAAGGAGACGGTTTCAGAGTTACGATTTACTATACACATCAGTGGTTTTGTTCCTATATATTAGCTCACAATACTTAACTGCTGTAAATGGGTTTTGTAAAGCGACAAAAATAAATTATGACAGTTTTCTTTTGATTTTCAATAACAAAAGGAAATATCGCCTGCTTTACTACCTAGATAAGATCTAAGGCTTTATCAAAAACGGCTGTTTCAAAGAGTACTTAAAAGTCATAAGAGACATACTTGACAAGTTACAATAAAGCATACATTCTATAGTACAAGAACAATAACTACAGTATGGATCTCCGACTTTCCCAACAGTCCTCACGATACAACGTATATAATACTCTATTCGGAAGGACAGAACGTTTCCAACCATATGTAATTCATATGATAGTAAAATATTTTGATATACATCTACCACACACATGCACTTAAACGAATATACATTGCTTTGACACTCACTGCAATCTCTGAAATCCCAAATGTCTATGAAAAACAGTTTTTATTGTAATGTAAAAGATGAGCAAGGGAGCTGATTTTGATTATAAATATGTTACTTTTCCAAAGAAGTGAATTTGATTTTCTTTCTTTTTTCGAATTGAGTACTTAGAAAATATCGAACTATCTACACAAACCTGTTTTCAAACACCAAACATAATAGACAATAGGTTTTCAAAAACTTCGAGTGAATCATTTCAGCTATAATTCGTTTGTGAATATGCATTTAATATTCTTGGTATATGTTGAAATCTTGTTAAGTGTTGTGGGAAGCTTGTTACATGCTCTTCATTACTAAGATAATTTGAGTGTAAAATATTTTCTAATGCACCCGCCTAACACAGTAAAAATATTTTGCCGCATTATCCACGTAACCACCACCCTCCTCCAATGACCTGAAATTATCACTGTGACCTTGACACGTATGACTGGCAGAGTTAAACACAAACGAAAGGCAGTCAACGTGGGCTTTGCATGCCTTGGCGCAGTCAGGAAAAGTGACAGCTTTCGTCGTCATAACAACGTCACGTGTCATGTTAGCGAAAGGAATGCTGGGTAGCACCTTCCATTGTTGTGTTAGCTGGTGGTTGCTGTTGGCTGTTGAAAAGAATTTAAATATGATATTGAATATATTCTCTTTATTGATAACACATAAAAATGACTTTTAAAATATAAACTTTATTTATTTTACAACAATTATGAAACAAGTTATCCAACTTATATTAATCACTCTTGTTTGCCCGGATGTTAGCGCGCGAGGGGTTTTATTGTGGGAGGAAACCGGAGAACACGGAGAAAACCTACGTGGTCGGGCAGGTGACCCCATACCGTTTCACGTCCAGTTGGGGAATCGAACCCCGGCCGCCTTGGTGAAAGGCAAGTGTGCTATCCACTGCACCACCTGACCACCAAAATGACTTTTTGTAGTAAAATTTAAATAACGTTATTTAAATTTTACTACAAAAAGTCATTTTGGTGGTCGGGTGGTGCAGTGGATAGCACACTTGCCTTTCACCAAGGCGGCCGGGGTTCGATTCCCCAACTGAAGGGACGGTACTTAGGGCATTTATTTAAAAACATGATTCCTAAAGATGAACCAGGTTTGTGGGAAACATTTAAACTTGTATTAAATTAACTAACATGTAAATCTAATATGATATTGCCGTTATCCAAGTCAATATTCATCTTTATTTCATTTTGCTCGATGCTCCGATTTTGCATTCCGGTTTGACTCTGGATTCACAAAAAAAAACTGACATCGCCTAAAAAGTTGTTTGTCATTTTGTAATCTAATATTTAATGACAGGGTAGTTTAGACAATTTTACATGCTGGTTTAAAATTAATCGTCAAAATATTATTTGGATTGTTTCCTACAAAGATTAATTTTATTCGATTCAGCATGTAATTTCAAGATTATTGCTATAAAAGTCAATATAAAAACATTAATGTAATTTAATGACAACAAAGTGATGTCATTTCATTTGTCTAAACGGGTATAAGGTTTACCGACTTAATTACCATTGCAGCACCAAACGAACGACTGTGACCAAGATTCACAAGGCGGGTGTCGTCGATGAAGTAGTTACTCTTCCGTAACACCTGATCTTATTCTCTTGTACTTTTACGAGTGTATCCATTTAAATGTTGCCTTTCTTCATATGTTTCCCATAGTTTAATCAATGTGAGTTCGGATTATGGTTTTGCTGACGCTTTGGCAATCTCTAGTTTGTTTTTTCATTGACGAAACGATGTCCATGAAAAATTAACTACGTAGAGTAATGATTAATAAGAAGTGCAATAACGACACCTTTTTAACTTGTGTAAAATGGGACCCCTGTCCCACTACAGTACTTGTGCTTTCTCGAATATACTGAACAATCAACGAAATATCGCTTAGGATACCGGTGAGACTGTCCAAGTTGTTAAAAAAATAAATTAGAGAATACTGAAGCGTTAACAAAATCAGGCCAGGTGTTTCGGAAGAGTAAGCGTCTTCTGCTTCATTGACGACACCCGCCATTTAAATCTTTGTTACATCCAAGTAAACATCAAGTTCTCAAACTTAGAATAATAGTCATATCTGTCTTAAGTGATATACTTGGTAATTGCGATACATGTGAACATTACTGCCAAAATGTTTTACTTCCATATCATAAAGATCCGCTATATCCGGCGAATTATAATAGCATTTAAATGCAATATTTAGATTTTTCACTTGCGGTTGTATTATTGTTATTCTCTGCTTAAAATTTGGTATATCTGACAACTTAACACGTCGTCCTCACACTAATATCATAAATGTCAAATACATAGAGGTTATTCAATGGTTTCCGGTTAAATATCAAACATTTTTCACGAGTATGGAAGTTTTTAACCCACTCGTGAAAACACTTTTTTTTAAATCTGCCATTCGAGTAAAATATATGTGATATTTATTGGGGAACCATTGAATTTTCTTTTTATTACATTTTTGACATTCCCAAAAGTCTGATTTCATCTTTAAATTTTGCGGTTACAACTGATCGGGACGGAGTACCAAATGATTAGAGGATAAAAAAAAAGTTTTCGTTGGTTTTTATTTTGTTAAAAATGTAGTAAAAATACAAAAACCCATTAATAAAATCCATTAGATATCTATTAATCCCCATAATCCTATAACGGTTTTTTAATTTCGCTACTTTATATGACTTGATTCAAAAATAACTAGTGAGTATTTAAACAGTGATGATGTAAGATTTATCAAGTTGATATATGTTCTAATATTTCACTGGTAAATTTTAATAAAATGCCTTATCAATTATGCATGTACCGTTCGTCCTGTTTTTAATTATTAACAGGGTGTTAAAGAAATAAACGATAATTAAATAAAATATTTTAACAAACCTGGCAGGCGAAATTCCCACTGGCCAGTAGAATATGGCGTCAACGCTCCCAGTTGTTGAGCCTCAGTAGATATAAGTGACATTTGAGCCAACTGGCCCTGGCCTAACGTGGTACCACTTCCAAAAGATACCTTGTCACTTAAAATCTCAATCCACATCTGTTTGAAGCTCGAAAAGCTGGTCTCGAACAAAACACCGGAAACTTTTTTCGGATATTTTCTGATATCTCTGATGAACGTTTTGCGGCGATGAGACCCCAATAACAGCTGCACACTGTAAACGGAGTTCGTTGTTGTATCGTAGCAGGTTACATATATCATTGGTTCTGTACAGGCTTTAACTCGGAAGAAAAACTTCGTCTCTGTTTTAATACCAAATCGGTTTTCTGGATTGATTCCCCATTTTTCTGCAGTATTGATGAACATATCCATTCCTGAAATAAAGCCCAGAAGTAAAATAAACAAGTATAATAAGGTAATAAAGTCAATAAGACCAGGTGTTTCGGACGAGTAAGCGTCGTCTGTTTCATCGACGACATCCTCCATGTACATCTTGGTCACCTCTAAGTAAACATCGATGCCTCAAAGTGAGAACCGAATCATCATTCTCCATCAAAACAAGTATGCAAACTAATGAGCATACTTAAAGAAAGTCCAACATCATATCACACAAAATATTTCTCAATGGAACAAAGGGGGCGATCATAAAATTTGCTCAAAGTTATGATCCTGATTATCTCGAATCCCTATGCTGTAAGTTTGTTTGGCAGCAGTCGATATCGATTACGATCGGAAAATTGAAATCGTCACTTTGATCGTATGGCTAAGTTAAATAGAGATCGAGGTAAGCAGCTGATGCGGAAGGGTCTGTTGTGTCCTTTACTTCACGTTCAAAAGGGTATATCAATCGACGTAGTCAGCAAACTTCTTGTTGCTTATAGAGAACACATGGTCAATATATCTGAAAGTCAAACTACAAGATTTGGCAAGGTTTCTGTTACCTGTCCTGATTAGCCGTGTATGAAAAAAGTCAGTTAAGAGTTGGAGAGTGAACACATACAAACAATTTGAAAGCATTATATAAATAATCTGAGTGGGGGAAACAACTACTAAACCTTGTATATGGAATATAAGATAAGTAAGTATCAACAATATGCTAACAATAATTTAATATACACTGAGTTAATACATTTATACTGTCTTACCTGTAATTAGTATTTCAAGTCTAAGTGACAGAAATGTGTCTTACCTGTGATTTTTTATTTCAAGCGTTAGGTACAGAAGTATGTCTTACCTGTGATTTTGTATTTCAAGCGTTAGGTACAGAAATATGTCTTACCTGTGATTTGTATTTCAAGTCTAAGTAACAGAAATATGACTTACCTGTGATTTGTACCACAAGGCACATGGTGATATACAGGTTAAGGCAAAGCATGGCGGTGATCCTGGAAGTATATCATATATATTTGAACACCGTATTCGCTGTAATTAGCGCCCAGGGCGCTTACACATTTTCAAACGGGGCGCTTAATAGGATAACAATGCTTAGATCTTGGCGAAACATTTCGTTTTATAAAGGCAATAAGTGTGATGTTTTGTGACCAGATCGGCAGTGCTCATGATGTGCGACATAATTGTCATCAGTTTTGGAAAATATGTACACTTAGCGATATTCGTGTTTGGTTTTTTTGTAAACATGCGCAAGACCTGGTTTGCAGGACTGTTATAAAGAATGATTTAGTTTTGTCACGATTAGTAGGGGCGTTAGGTAATTTCAATAATGCGCAAAAGAGGAAAGGGCGCTTATATGGGAAGGGGTGCTAATTAAACGTAATTATGTAATACAGTCCAGTAATTACATATCAAATCAAAGCGAGGCTGTGTCTTAAACAAAAACAAGAATGCAATTCGACTTAATTCATAATGCGCTCGAGAAATTGAATTTTATCAAAATATTTTAAATGAAAAAAAAACAACAACAAACAACAAGCAAATATTTTTCAAACACATTTGTATTGCTTGATCAGATCTTTCGAAGATTTCCCCTTAAATGTTAAGAACGGCGAAACAGGAGAGATATATTATTGTTTTGTTTGTAATAAACAAAGTGTATGTTTCCGTTCCTGAATACTATAAAATATACTGTTTTAAATTTAATATTAACCTAGTTTATGATAGACATATGATAGGTCATTCACAAACCAAGGCGGGGGAGGGGAACACAAACACATATACATAAAATAAATATCACTTTTGTTGGCGAAGATGAGTGCAAAAAATCAAGAAAATACTTTACCTTAATAAATAGGATTGTCCGGGAAATACAAGCCAGGTATTAGAGGAAGCAATATTCTCTTCCAACGTAGCCGATTAAAGTATGTGGGCGACCTCCTCACTGTATTTTACCATATGTTTTTTTTCAGAGATGTAGACGATTACATGGGGTTGTCAGGCAAATTAACATGAAACCTACGGATGAACTTCCGCTGACCTGTCAGAACTTGGTCGTCCGATAACAAAGACTGCCATGAGTTTGTATATTCAGGTATTAACTTCCTATTCCTATTTTATCTCCTTTCACCTTTCCAACCCATCCCGTCACGACATAAAACATTGAACACTTTATGTATGTTTTTTGGCCGCAATCATAAACTAACCCCAGGACGTATTTAGGAGTATCCTTATAAAGCGATGACTCACTCCAATATATTTAATTCCTTTTACATGTAGTTTACAAGTATGTCAGGACATCATTTGCATAAGTACGTGCCACCCTAAGACAGGTAACGGTGTCGAAACAATCAATAGTTTACCTAAGAATAATCTCGAGCCGTTGATGGAACTTTTTAGTGCCCATCAACGTTATATTAATAAAATATTTCCATTTTCTGTATGTACGTGTATGTCCTTAGCTTTGATATAAGACGTGGAGATCATAAAAAACGTAAATAATTAAGCAAAGGAACCGAATTATGTTAATGCCATTGCTGCTATAGCTCGGAGTCAGGCATATCAAACGTTTACTGTTGTGATTTGGACGGGATGCGACGGGACGGACGTGGGTAACACTATATCCCCCCCCCCCCCACATTTCATGGCGGGGGCATAAATATGAGGAAAATCAGACACTTTGTCTTGTTAAGTCTCTCCTTTGTTTATATGTTGTTCCTTGCTCAATCTATTTTGAGTTTAAATCTTGGTTTTTTTTGTGTTTGCTTCTGTATTCTCTTATTCTTTAATTCGATTTAGGGTTAGAATTTTGGTTTTGTTGATACTCCGATATGCTCTGTTTCGTTATATAAATTTACAATATTTTGGAAGAAACAATAGTGTTCTCGCAATATATTGCAACACGTTAGAAGATCATTAATACGTTATCTTTTCCAACCGTAAAATTTTGAATATACTGGTTGAACTAGTGCGTTCTTTGTAAGTATTCTTTAAGATTTTTTTTCTGAATCTAAACACTAGCGTGAGAAAATACTAAACACCCGTGTTGTCAATCAATCTAACTGCTGTAGCGAAGCTTTCACGAGCCCCATAAAACTCAGTGAGCATGAAATTAAATAATTGTTTTTTTTTTAATCTATCTATTCTAACAATATTCACGAAGTACACGAACCCTTTAATCTCTGTTTAAAATGATTTAGCCTTGTTTGTTAATTGTCTTTGTGTTATTGTCTTTGTATTATTGTCTTTGTGTTATTGTCTTTGTGTTATTGTCTTTGTGTTATTGTCTTTGTGTTATTGCCTTTGTGTTATTATCTTTGTGTTATTGTCTTTGTGTAATTGCCTTTGTGTTATTGCCTTTGTGTTATTGTCTTTGTGTTATTGTCTTTGTGTTATTGTCTTTGTGTTATTGCCTTTGTGTTATTGTCTTTGTGTAATTGTCTTTGTGTTATTGTCTTTGTGTAATTGTCTTTGTGTTATTGTCTTTGTGTTATTGTCTTTGTGTTATTGTCTTTGTGTTATTGTCTTTGTGTTATTGCCTTTGTGTTATTGCCTTTGTGTTATTGTCTTTGTGTTATTGTCTTTGTGTTATTGCCTTTGTGTTATTGTCTTTGTGTTATTGCCTTTGTGTTATTGTCTTTTTGTTATTGTCTTTGTGTTATTGTCTTTGTGTTATTCCCTTTGTGTTTTTGCCTTTGTGTTATTGTCTTTGTGTTATTGTCTTTGTGTTATTGTCTTTGTGTTATTGTCTTTGTGTTATTGTCATACTAACGCGGATCTTTAAAAGATTCTTCTTCAATTCATTTATATGACAAAAACACTTTCGATTGGCTATGTGTGACAATTTCTCTTGTGGAGAGAATGTTTATTGTCTCATGATTATTAATAAGGTATACTATTAATTATAGCAAGGAAACAGGTCGATGGAATGGATTGATTTCATGCTGTATTTGCAGTGATGAAATATTCATTACTGCAATTCCAATGAGCTTATAATGAAACTCAGAAACCATATTACAATCTGATAAAAATGCAGATACTATTAGTCGCTCCGTTGCTCCCAGTTTATCTAGGCTATGACACATTCCCATAAGATGTGAACATTTGTATTAGCAAATCAAATCACTGCTCACAGATGTTTACGTGGATGTGACCAAACTTTACATGGCGGGTGTCGTCGATGAAGCAGAAGACGCTTACTCTTCCGGAACACCTGGTCTTAGTCTCTTGTACTTTTGCAAGGGTCTCCATGTAAATCTTTCCTTTGTTCAAATTTTGCCCCTGGTTTAATCGATTTTGAGTTTGAATTATGATTATGTTGACGCTTCGGTATTCTCTTATTTTATTTTATTACAGAAGGTGTAAACATCTTCAGAACAAGATGTTGGCGGATCCTTAACAGAGTGAAAATAAACATTTTTATTTTAACAGATCTATAAAGTTTTAGATAGCTTTGGAAGAATGGTGGGTGAATCTGTGGTGTCATAAAGAAATGGACGTCAACGCAATACCGTTCCTTCATGGATTTTATTGGAAGTAAAAAACAAGTCTTGTATTCAATATTTTTCTCATATGCATGTTATGAAAAAGGAGTTCAAGCCATAGCAGAAAATGCAATCACCAAATAAATAGATAATAGTGTATGTTGGTGTATTCAGCTTTGTGCTATAAAGGCTCTAAGATTCAAGTTTAACGGTTGATTTAAATGCGGTCTTGACTGCTTGCAGGTTAGAAATATATTTTTTAATTTTTCGTTTTACCAAGAAAATCAATTTAAATTTCCTACACCTTATTTTCGCAACTTTTCGCCTATCTGGCACTTGAAATTAAAAACAAATATGCTATTTAACTGTGCTTAATATTTACGGATAGAAAGGGTCTTTCTAAAACAGCCATGAAAATGGGGAAGGGGATATTCATGTGTTTGTGTTTTTTTACTTATAGCTTATTGCTGGTTTATTGCTTCTATATCAGATTCACAATATATACGTCAGTTACAATTTTCAAACATCTCCAGACGGTTTACATACATAACATTATGTCTACATTTAGGTTTATGATTCAAAATGTTCTTTGTAATTAAAGAGTTCTTGGTTTTTCCAGTGAATATCTAGCTTATTTTAAAAGTATTAACACCTAATACTGATGCGAAATGTACAGAAGCTTTGTTCGAAATTGTCACTGTTCTGATTTACATTAAAAAACAAATCTGGGCATGCTTTTCGATCGATGAGGGAATATCTTTTTAGAGTGTCCTCTGTTACTTTGACGATCATAAACTTGAAATGCATTAATATTGGTATAATATTGTTCTGTCTTAATATCAGAAGTGCACATTTTAGTCTATTCGCTCTTTTTTTGGATGGGGAGAGGACCAAAACTTTAATACAATAGATCCTCAGGTCCAAACCCCTTCTATATGGGAAAGTAAATAAACTATATGTGCATCTTTCACCCTAAAACATTATACATATATATAAGTACTGGATGATTTAAGTTTGATTTATGAATACATATAACATTCCTAACAGTACTAATACTAAAATCAGTTAAGAGTTGTCGCCCTTCCTTTCTTTCTCATATCAACGATCTAGAATAAAATATTGTTAACAATACATTATTTCGGACGATAGGCCTACTGAAACACTACTGTACATTCCGGGATTCACGCAGGGGGACACCTTCTTTATGGCAGACAGTGAATGATTAAAAGCTAAAACGTCTAATGACGACGATTTTTTTCAAAGTTTAATTATGTTAATTCGATCTTACCCAATAAGCGATTAAAATGGAATAATTAAAGCAATTAAGTTGTCTATAGTTTCTCGTCCAAACGAGAGTTTGGCTTGATATTCATTGTTTTTTAACCTTCATCTCACATTCATATTCATACTCGTTTCGGGTTATAGTCCTATGAACCGAAACGGAACTTACTTGGAGTATATAGTGACACTGCAGCGCAAATGTAAATATGAAATTTAAAAGGTGCAGCATATGTGTGTGTCAGGTCATCTTTATTGAAAGGGGGTGGCATACTCTGCTGGTGGATGTTTTAGTCCCCGAGGATGTCTGGAGCTTTCATAGCCACAGTTAATCTCATTTGAGTAGTGGCACGTTACTTAATATTTTCGTAGTTCAAGATTTGAAATGATACAGAACTAGTTTCATTTTTCTTCATGTGTTTTAATTCATAAAAAAAGGAGTTTTACGCACCTAAATCTTCTGCTTCTACATTAGTTTAGAAATTTTGGATTCCTACCTTTTGGCTGCTACCATCATTGAAGAGTCCAAGGACGAAACAGCTGTGTAGTGCAGTTTAATTTATTTTTCGCCATAAGGTATCTATTACTAAATTTAAAAGGTTCAGCATGTATGTGTGTTACGTCATCCTTAGTAGCAAGCTGTCCATGTTGGTCGTAGTTTATGTAGAGATCGAGGTAAGCAACTGATGTAGAAGAGTCTGTTGTTTCCTTTATTTAAATTCAGAAACTACGATGGTTTCCGTCGGTGAATCGGGTCTTCCAGGGTAGGCAAACCAGTCGGCGATTGCCGAAACCATTAATTGTGGAGATCCTAGGTGCAGGAGGCTGAATATTATCTCGCATATATTATTGACAGAGGTTCCCTCTTACAACGTTTACCATGAACAACAGGCGACTCATTTTCGACCATTTGTCAAATATACGTCGAATACGTACAACGGCGATATGGGGAAGCCAACGCTGTTTTGGTGGCTATCCTCAAGGGCCAACAACCAATGATGTCACGGACATACGTCGAACGAAAGGAACAGTCCAATAGATGTTCAGCTTTAAAGAAGGAATGCCATGATAAATGAAAATTTAAAAAATGGGAATTTCTTAGCAATCTAATAAAAATCATATTTCCGTTCCGTAAACTTCTCTCTGTTGCGTTAAGATCTAAAAAAAATCCCATAGCGGGTCATGTCCCGATGACCTTTTGCATTAGCCAATCAAATTACTTCTTTCAGAATCTCGATAGTGAATTTTTGAGGCGACAAAGTTTGCACAATTGCATTTATCCGTTTAGTCATTTCGTCACCAAAAAGGTGACGGTCATTGAAAGATTATTTTAGTGTTGAGTAAAGAGGCGACAAAGTTCATCTGAACGTGACCTCTTATGGGATGTTGTCATATCTTTGTAAAACGGAGTGAGAACAAGGATATGTATTTTAATCAGATTGATTTCTCTTAGCAGTTTTGGCAACAACGGTTGCGAGTACATCCACAAATACTATTGTTCCGATTGGAGAGGATACAGACCTGCTGGTGTTATTGTGCTATCATTTAAGGAATGAAATTTATTTTTTCAATATTCATGAGGTCATAACAACATTGGCTTCTGGACATATTCATAGTAATATGTCCAGAAGCCAATGTTGTTATGATTCATGAATGTTGAAAAAATAAATTTCATTCCTTAAATTTACATTATGATTATTTTTTATTTTATCTGTTTACGCACACCAAAATAAAAAAAAATAGCGTTTTGTCATGTTTTCACCCGGGAGTGACGTCGGAGAGAGAACAGCCGTTTTCGCGGGAAAGTGTTACACAATTCGTGACGCGGTCTTAGCAACGTCATAACAACAACCGAAACAAAATGAAGTTCCATCTACAACAATTATTCTGTGAGATTTTTGGAGTGATTTTTATGTTTTTAACTTTAAGAGGACTGTTACAATGTTGATTGTCTCTAACGTGACGATACCCAAATTGGAACAGTCCCCAAAATGGAACACTTTTTGAAAAAAATGTTCTAAAACGAACGTGCAATAAATACGGGAATTTTTACGTTAATGTGTTCTTACTGTGATTGCGTGACGTCATTTAAACTGCATTTCGGTTTAATTTTCGAACTGTCATTGCTGATCCAGACCTGCAGAATGGGTAAGTATGCAGAAAATGTTCTTATAGTGCACATACACCCCGTGCGACGATTAAATATCTTAAATAATGTTTGGTATCCGGAACACATTATACGTTTTTTCGGAACACTATACACACAAAATACAAACCTCAAGCAACAATTTGAAAACATGAAGAGATTGGCAAAAATAGGCTTGTTTTGACTGTCGTAGGCCCGGTAAAAAATTCCGGATTTTCTACATTTATTAGGAGTTGTTTCCCTTACACCAGAACTAAACTCGTGAAGGGAGATTTTACGCCTAAACAGTTTAAAATGTGTTTATTGACATGTTAATTTAATCAAACGAAAATATTAATTCTAAATATATACAGATTGAGCCTCATTTGTAGTGTAATTTATAATAATTTGAAATATCAATACTGAACAAATGTCATCAAATAACAACATTATTTTCATTTCAACACTTTATTCACAAAAAAACCCCCAACCAACCTGCTAAAGGGTTGGACAACAGACTTAGCATATAGAAGTCTTCTTTCAAACAAATGACTAAATGTATTATACAACAACTTAAATTCCAGATTAAAAGCACAAATATCAGCCTCACAATGCCTCATTAAGCAAACCAATTTATTCATATTATAATATCAGTTAAATTATGATTATCATGGATTGCAGTGAAATACAAAAATTACAATACTGAAGCCCTGGAAAGTGCCCTAAAAGAAAATAAAGAAGGATCAGGTTTCCGAAAAGCGGCTGATTTACATGGAGTTGCACATACAACATATAGCGGCATGCAAGAAAACAGTTAACAGGACATCCCATTCGCATGTTGACTACCAACGAGGAAATGGCACTTTTGACATACATTAAATACTCCCAGGTATGGCTGTCTTATGAAAACATTCACAAATCAAATTTGTTCCATTCAGAATGTATTTTTGCTGCAACATCCATACAGAATATTAATTTCAGTAAATAGAACAGAGAGCATGATTATAATTAAATTCAAATCACTGCCTCTGCTAGTTATCCAACCCGGGACATCCGGCTTACTAGTATTACACTCAACCGATCAAGCTGAAGAGAAGATCTTTCTTGACCAGTGGTATATTGCGGCTGGTATTTACCCCGTTACATAAATATACCATGAAATCATTAACTCTAAAAGCACTTAAGACAACATATGACGTTCCTGCTAGTCTGGAGAGCTACAAGTATTGCGGTGAAATATTATCAAACATTACCTAATCAATTAACACATTTTATTTTGTTTGAGGATTATATCAATTTATAAACTGATCATCACAGGAACACTCCATGCCGTTGACTACCAAAATGATAAAGACCTTTGTTACAAAAGTGGAAGGTCACCAACCATTGGGGAAAATGGACCAAGCAATACATGGTTCAGGGGCTTTCTGAAACGTCACCCAGATTTAAAGATGAGGAAACCCCAAAACAATTGATGGTGGGAGGAGAGGGTTCGGATGGCAAATAAAACTGTCATGAAGCTATATTTTGATCTCCTCCATAACACTATGGAAAAGCCTGGTTAGTTATGTTTGTACATTTTAATGGTCTCATTTTAAGTCCAGTAAATAATAAATTGTAAGGCAATTTTCATATGCTGTAGGTATATACCTTATGTTGTGAGTCAAATGTCTTTAAAGTAAATTAATACAAGTCATTGTAAAAGGAACCAAGTCATGAAGTTAAAAATCTTAAAATTTCTGCATAGGTGATAGTCAATCAGTCCACCAGTCACCATTTCTATTTCAAATATGGTGTGTAATCTTTCCATTCAGGACTCCTGAATAAACCAGAACAGATTTTCAACTTTGACGAAACTGGCTTTGGTAAAGGGATAATTGCCCAGGACAAAGTTTGTACTGGAAATGGTAACACATTTACAAGACAAACATCATTGACAACACATTCAACAGCTGCAGTATGTGTATCCGCCAGTGGACAGGTGTTGCCCACTTTCTTGATTTATGAAAAGAGTTTTCCGAGTGGCGCATATAGGAATGGTATGTACTGCAAAGAAAATATAACATATAATTATTCTAACGTGTCATGTTTTACAGCAATTCTATATGTCCATAAATATTTTTATAATAACAAAACACGAATTTCCTATTTAATTAAATTCCACTTGAATTCAAAATTGAAAAGATTTGATTAGATTTCAAATACCTCTCTTAAAAATAAGCATTTTTCTGATGCTTTAGGCATACCTGGAATAAAATAAAATAAGAGAATACCGAAGCGTCAACATTATCATACTCCAAACTCAAAATCGAATAAACCAGGGGCAAAATTTGAACAAAGGAAAGATTAACATGGAGACCCCTGCAAAAGTACAAGAGAATACATGTAAGACCAGGTATTCCGGAAGAGTAAGCGTCTTCTGCTTCATCGACGACACCCGCCATGTAAATCTTTGTCACATTCAAGCAAACATCAAGTTCTCAAAATGAGAACCGAGTATCATTGTCAATCACAACAAGTAAACACACTAATGAGCATACTCAAAAACGTCCATCTTCATATCACTTAAAGATACAGAATATTTCTCAATGAGACAAAGATGGTGACTATAAAACTTGCCCTTAGTTCTGATCAACCTGCATCTCTCGAATCCTTGTGTTGTTAGTTTGTTTGTCAGCAGCCGACATCGATCACGAAAAGCCCGGTATTTAGAACACGCCCTGGAATACCGAATCAACTGCGACATGTAAACACCATAGGTTTGAGAAGCAGGGATGTTACTATCAAGAAATGGAAAGTTAACGATCGGAAAATTGAAATCATCACGTTTATCGTATAGCTTAGTAGTAAGCTGTCTATATTGGTCGTAGTTTAAGTAGAGATCGAGGTAAGTAGCTGATGTAGAAGAGTCTGTTGTGTCCTTTATTTCAAGTTCAGAAGGGTATATACGATCGACGTGGTCAGCAAACTTCTTGTTGTTTATAGACAACACATCGTCGATATATCTGAAAGTGAAATTAAAAGATTTGGCAAGGTTTTTGTTACCTGTCCTGATTAGCTCCTCCACAAATTCAGCCTCGTATTAAAACAAAAACAAGTCAGCTAAGAGTGTGGCACAGTTTGTTCCGATGGGAATGCCAACAGTCTGCTGAAAAATCTTTCCTCTGAACTAAAAAAAAAATGTTGTCGACCAGGAATTCAATCATCCGTACTACATCTTCTTCAGTATATTTCCTATTAGCTTTTGTCGTGTTTTTGAGATAGCTCACTACCATATATTTGTATCGTCGTCTGCCTTTCTTAGAAAAGAAATCTCTAAAAACATGAGATCGGAGACGTTCCTTCAATTTTGTATGAGGTATGGTAGTGTACAGGGTGGAAAAATCAAATGTTTGACCGAAAAGACGTTTTTTAGGAGGGGGTGTTCAAGATTGATCAAAAGATCTTTCGAGTTTTTCAAAATCCACATCCCATTAATTCCACTTCTGGAGTACACAGTGTCACAATACGACTGAAGCCCTGATTTTATGGTACTAAGAATTGTAGTAAGAAGTTTTGATAATGGCTTGGTCGAGCAATTAGCAGAGCCAGCGATAAAACGTTGCTTATAAGGATCCTTGTGTAGTTTCGGTATCCAATAAAGACACGGTAGGTCAGCATCTTGCTCATTAACCGGTACTTGGAAAGATTGCAATACCGAAGCATGGTTGGACAGTATTTCATCTTTCGAAAAACCGGTCAATGTGTAAGTAGGGTTACCTTGGTTATCAAGCAGGCCTAGTTCTTTGGAAACTGGCTCTTTGCCACGTCTCCAAATGGATACATAGATGCAGATCTATTTCAAAGGTGGTTTGAGAATCTCTTCCTTGCGTATGCCCCTAAAGCTCGTCCTCTCATTCTCACCATGGACAACCATGAGTCCCATCTGTCAGTTGAGACGATAAAACTGGCAAGGGAAAACCACATAGAGCTATTATGTTTGCCCCCTCACACCACGCATATTTTGCAATCTCTTGATGTTGGCCTCTTTCGTCCCATCAAGAAGGCTGTCTGTGAATTTTCAGTCAGACTAGGATATGCAAACTCATCCCTGGTGATTGGAAAAAATAGGTAAAAATAGCTTGAACAAAACTAGATCAATACAAAAAGAAAATATTGCAAATTTATCATATTGAATTCAACTTTTCAACAGTGACTTTTAGTTAAATATAAATTACATCAAATCACATTTATTTTAAAGCAGTTCTTTGACAATATCATTAATATAATATTATGTACCTGAAAAATCATGTCTGAATAAAATAAATTTAAAAGCAGAATTTATATTCCAGACTTGCTTAACTTTTAAAGGCTGCTATCGATAAAGGTGTGCAGTGTGCACAATATAAAAAAACAGCTTTAGAAAATATGGAATGGTTCCATTCAACCCGGACGCAATAGAGAAAACAAAACTTGCGCCATACAATCCTGTATTTCAGGTACTTCATTTCATTCATTGTTATCAATTCAGTAATGAAAAAATTTTGTCAAACGAAACATGGCCGGACTATATATTTTCCATGATTTCATTTTCTCCTCTGCACATGTTCACAAACAATGTCATACAGAACGCTACATATACGTTTATATGTATATACTATACCTATAAATAGGTACCCGGTCTAGGAGGAGACAACTGGAAATGCAAATCCGGTCGACCCATTATGTGAGGCATCCTCGAACAATCTGAATGGCATTGCCATTTATGTAAGGAACTTCAGGAGAAGGAAAATTATCTTCCAACAAACCATTCCAGTGATGATATGTCAAGTTTGCATGGAACATGTTATGGATGTCAGTGATCAAGATCAACTGCTATATTGGGCAACATGTGAAAATCTTGATTGTTACAAATCGTTTCACCAGGCATGCCTTCCACCATCGGTCCACAGATGCATGCAATCCAATGCTACTGCAGGAGAAAAATGGTACTGTGGAACATGCTAAAAAAGTTTAAAATGACAATATTGATACAGCACATATTGAATATTAATTATTGATATCATATATTATGATACAAATGTATCGTTTTTTATGGTTTGATAACAGTGCGTGAGTAGTTTATAGGAGTTAATGTAAACCGATAAATTCTTTCTTAATTTTTTTAAGCAATGGAACGTTTTGCAAACTTGTGCAAATGAGAGTGAGACGGCGAGTGAATTTTTTTAGTGTTGTCTAGTAATTCAAAGTTAAAATTGGCATCTGTGACTGTGTGTGCTGATGTGAGTGTTTCATTGACTGTATATATATGGAATGTTTGTCTTAACAGAGTGTGTAATGCATCATGTGAAAAGTGTATCTTAGGATTTTACGTGTCTATTAAAAGTAATGAATTTATCATATTGTTCATATTGTTTCTCTACAACGGCACATGGAAAGTTTCATATTTTACACCACTGAAACGGCCCGAACGAAATACTATTGATGCCGCCATCTTGGATTACACGTATTTTGATGGTGAATTCATTTTGGAAATATGGATATAAATATCCGAGTAATAAACATGAAAAAAATACAAAATCGTTATCATACCATGTATTTCATGAATACTTACCTTCTGTTGAACTCGCATTGTTTTTTCGGCAAATATACACCGAAATGTCGGAGAGTTCCATTTTGGGTACTCGCACCTGTTGAAACGCATTGCTGAAACTGACTCAACACGCTGCGGTCTATTTATAGATACACGCGCTGCTGATGTAGGCCCAAAACATGAAACGGAAGGTCAAGGTTCCTATTTGTGAAATATCTAGAAAGGCTGCTACATTCAAACACGCGGTAATATTTTTTATACGATTTTCTATAAAAAGTGTTCCAATTTGGGTATCGTCACATTACATATTATATGGATCGTGTTGATTTACAATAACACGGGTAGAAGAACCATTCCGATGGCCTGACGGCGGATAGTAGACGACACGGTAACTTCCGGTGCCGCACATGCAGAACGCTTGCATTTATTAATATTTTATCTAAACATAACAGTATTTGTTGTCACTGTATTTTCATGGGATTGTTTATAATCAATCTTTTTTTTTTACTTAAAAAAATCATAATCATTTATACTGTTCAGGGACTACAACTATTTTTCAAGGTATTACTACCCGCTGTTTGCATGTGATGAGGCTACTGTTGTTATGAGAAATGAATACAATTTTCGTCAATGCTGTCAAGCATACTGAATGTAAATATAATGTTATGATATGAATGCTAACAGGTTGTTCTTCCGTTCAGAGATAAACTAACGACACACCAAGATCTGGGATATCCAGAAAACAAAGTCGGTACTTGGCCAGAAACTATATCGATTACTTCCAGCCATTCACACCATGACAGGATGCATACACCGTCCAGGCAGTTTGGCATCGGTAAAGACATTGAAAAAGATCCGCAACTATCCTTATTACAAGGGACTTGCCGAAAACTGTATTCGCAAAATATTTATATGTGGGCACAGTATTGAAATCTGGAGAGGAAATCTGCTTTTCTGTATGGGGGAGTAATGTATGAAAATCTTGATCTCCTAAGGTTTTGACGGTTTACCCGAAAGAAAACTGCTACAACGCATGTACTCATAGTTTATCGCCTACTTCAGATGCTACAACATTTCACAGCAAGCGAGTATTTCTGCAATGTATATGGTTGATCAGATCTGATTATGATGTGGATTTAGATCCACATGACTGGGGATAGTACATTAGTTAAGGGAAATTGCACGCAACAAATTCCAAACTACCTCCTGCTCCGAAACAATTGCTGAACATAATTCGCTGTAATTGTAGAATAACTTGCGACAACAAACGATGCAAATGTCGTTAACATGGTATGGAATGTTCCGCTGCCTGTGGGGAATGTTGTAGGATCAGCTGTACCAATTACTACAAAGACTGTTATGTCACCTTATATGTATGATTAACTATGTGTGCACGTGTAATGACTAGACTCCTGGTTGTATATATTTCCCATTAGAGAGGGAATAGTGACACTGAATAACTGCCATTAATAAATACTATGCTAAAGACCGAGCACTGTTTTATCTTCCATTTGTAAAATTATATATTTGTCTAGGCAATTTTATTAAATATACATCGAGAAAATCGTGCTGTAGTCCCCTGTCTAATATGTAACTCGATGTTCTATGTGTTCGCTATATAGGAATATATCTTTATGATAGTGGTCGGGTGGTGCAGTGGTCGGGTGGTGCAGTGGATAGCGTATTTGACTTTCACCAAGGCGGCCGGGGTTCGATTCCCCGATCGGACGTGAAAAGGTATGGGGTTACCTGCCCGACCACGTAGGTTTTCTCCAGGTACTCCGGTTTCCTCCCACAATAAGATAATATTTATTTGCAAGGGGAGATAACAATCGTTTTTTGATGACGTCATTAGTCAACAAATTATGAAACACTTAATACATTGCGAAAGAGTATTCCCGTACCTTTAAATTGCTGTCTTATATCAGGAAGTTTATACAGTAATCTTATAAAGAAGATATTACGAATAATATACCCCTACCTCTAATAAAAAGTAAATCTGTATTGACACCATTGGATATAATCTTTTCAATGTTTGAGCACTTTCCCTTTTACTGGAAACTCTATATTTGTTTATATGATGTTCATTATTTATTCAAGATACGAAAAACATAATAATTGCTTCAATTCAATTGCTTTTTTTTCTATGTTCATCTATTTTATTGGCTAATTTGACTTGACTAATATAGGCTATTAATTAGGATACTGCCTGATCCCATTGATGTATCTCAATAAAATGTTTTGAAATGAATGATATCCATAAACTGAAATGTCCCCCTGAGAAGAGAGAACATATAATGTTATCAGACATCTTTAAGTATGATAGAAGTCTAGCAACATGACGGACGTTGAGATCCTTGTTAGACATTTAGCATTATACCAAACCTGTATAAGTTTAACAGAGTTCCAGTCATACCTATTACTGGTTTAACCATTACATTTTCGCTGACCTGGTCCAAAGGGCCGGTGAGCTTATGTCATGGCACGTTGTCCGGCCGCCGTTGTCCGTCAGTCATCCGTCAATATTCCTTACAACTTGTCATTAAGTAATAGAATTATTTTAATTAAGTTGGTCAGAAACATCCTCTGGAGGGGAGCATATGTTATACAAATGGTGACTCTGACCCTCCTGGGCCAGAGCGGCGGGGTCCAATAGGGGAAATAGAGGAGGAATATTTTTAATCGATATTATTCTTAAAGCTGACAATGCAAGAAAAAAAGCTTTCTTGTTAAGATTTAAAAAAAGTAATATTTTTAGAAAGCTTATGAGATGCTTAGGTTACTAAGGATTAAAATAAGAGAATACCGAAGCGTTAACAAAATCATAACCAAAACTCAAAATCGATTAAACCAGGGGCAAAATATGAATTTGGCAGCTGCTTTTTTAATATAATTCTCGGAACTTATTGCTGCATTTCAAATATGTTTAAGTATGCTCATAAATGTTCATCGCAATCTTATTATTATTCATGCGTTACAGCTCTTGACAGCGTATCTCTACGATATTGATATCAAAAGCAAACAGTGACGGAGTTATGTAATTCATTTCACATGTGTTATCGGCAGTTCAGTGAAAGGAATAAATAGCCATAAATGTACGTATTGAGCAACTGAAGTATTGCTCCCCTGGAGATTGAAAGAATAATGACAGCTAAACTACGTGATCAAATAAGTTTAATACCATCCGATCCTAAAGCAGGATAAACCCTCAAGTCATTTTACTTACAACAATTTATACGGGTGATGTCATGTTCTATTCATGGAAATCAGAAACACTTGCAGTACATGTACGTACTTAGTGAAGAGGAAGTAAATAACTGATCGACAAACATTGACAATTTATAACAGGTAATTGAATTACAATATATACATAGTCACTGTTAATTTATATATGCATGCTATTTTTTACAAGTGACAAAATGAGTTCTCGTTTAGTAATAAATTAACTGCGATCTTTCGTATTGTAAAAATGCAATATATTTTAACCCTTTTCAATCTGTTTAATCTTAATTTACGGGATATCGCATTTCTGCCCAATCTCAAAAACCAGTGTATGAATAGTTTATTTCACAGAGAAAATATCTATTGATGAATTTTTACAAAATTATCAATTAATCATGCCGTGGTCTGAGTCAATTTGATAATTCATTTCTTTCTGGTTTCAAATGCTAATCTTTGTAATATTTAATCATAATTGTCAGGTTTTCAATATCTTTATCCCATTTATTTCACTTCTACAGTTTATACATTGCAGCAGATATCCTTACATATTATCCGTAACACATTTCTTACATTGATAACTTGGAGAACACTTCATTTGAAAAAAGCACCAAGTTACTCAGTTTACAACCTAGGTACTTGCAACGTTTGCATTTATTTAAGGATTAAAGTTTCTTTCTGGTGGTTTTATCAAAGGATAAAGTTCAGTAGGATATCGATAGTTGGAATGGAACGCGAAGCGTTCCATGAAACAACTTGGCTTAATTTCTGTTTCAAATTATTTTTCCCTAATCGATCACTGATTAAACTAATAAAATTTTGAACAACAGTGCCAGAAGATTTAATATCACATCAGAGGTATTAGAACATACCGGTGTTATATCGATGTCTTAGCTGTTTATCTGTTCCGTAAAAACTTTTCTTTGCTGCGTTAAGATCTGAGATAACCCCATAGAGGGTCATGTCCCGATGACCTTTCGCATTATGTGACAAAATAGCTTGCTGCAAAATGACAGGTCGTAGGAAAATTATTTTAGTGTTAGGAAAAGAGGCGACAAAGGTCATCTGGACGTGACCTCTTATGGGATGTTGTCAGATCCTTGTCAAACGGAGTTAGAACAAGGATATGTATTTTCATCAGATTGCATGGTGTGCATTCCATCGGTGTCAATTCTCGATTCGTTGTGACAGGGTCAATTATCAATAAACGTATGTAATAATTTACTAGGTCAATTCTCCCCTGGAGGTTCTAGGAACATTGGCAAAAAAATGTTTGAAGAAGTGGTAAACCGTAGCAAGGTTAACAGAGATATACCATAATTTAAAATGCTATTTATATGGACGATGTCACGTTCTGTGCTTGTGAAGTGTACACCTAAAGTACGAACTGGGCGGAGGGAACGCAAACACAGATCGATAAACTACGACAACTCATAACAGGTCACTGTATTACATAACCACTGCTGATTTCTCGCTCTACGATCGTTCATTTTGTCGATATAAGATATGTTCACCCTTTCTAAACGCCGTTATATATTTATATGTATATTTGTTTAATAAATATTACTCTACGGGATATCGTATTTCTGCCAAATGTTCAATACAAGTGTATCAATTGTTTGACAGAAGAAATATCAAGTGTTGAATTTTACAAAATTAAAAGTCAATCATATCGTGGTCATTAGAAAATACGTTTTCCTTTCTCTTGATTCCATGAGTAAAAATATTAATACATGTTTCCTGGGTTGAAATACTAATCTTGGTAAGATGAAATCATCATTGTCTGTAGGGCATAAATAGCTGGCACTACGGTGGGATAGTCTTATTTAGACTTCAACAATTTATATAGCCTGCATTACGTCAATTAATATTCAAACAATATCACCATTAAAATATTAATACATAATCTGTAATGCCTTTTCATTCTATTTGCAAACGTCGTCTTTATCATTTTACTATACAATTGGCTAAACGCATCAAGTTTCCATTATACAAACTTTATTTATTTCTTTTCAGCATGATATAAATAAATCATATTAGCCATTATGATATTTGAGCACAAAATTGAACTACTTGGTTTTCTGTCGAAGTGTTAAGATAACCGTTTAATGTTCCCAAGTTTAAAATCAATTGATTGTTAAGAACTTATAGCTGCATTTAAAAATAAATCCGTGAAGGAAGAACTGATAACAGGAATATACGATTGAATATGAAAGTTATTGGAGTACACTTTGTATATCGTTTTTCCAGTTGCAAATTAACTTTTGTGACATATAAGGAAAGATTAACATGGAATCCCTCGTACAAGTACTAGAAAATAGGACCAGGTGTTCAGGAAGAGTAAGCGCATTCTGCTTCATCGACGACGCCTGCCATGTAAATCTTGGTCACGTTCAAGAGAGTACACATCGATCCTCAAAACGAGAAACGAGTCATCATTGTCAATAACAGCTAGGAAGCACACAAATAAGACAACATCCATCTTTATATCACACAAAGATACAAAATATGTCTCGATGAGATCAAGATGGCGACCATAACACTTGTCTTTTTCAACCCGCATCTGTCGAATCTCTGTGCCGTAAGACTGTTCGTCAGCAGTTGACATGAATCACGAAAACCCCGATATTCAGAGCAAGCCCTAGAATAACGAATCAACTGTGACATGTAAACACCATAGTATGGAGAAGCAGGGATGTTACTATCGGGAAAGGGTAAGTTCACGATCGGAAAATCAATCCGATCATGATCCGAACTATAAATTGATTACAAAGGGCAAAATATGAACAAAGACAAGATTTACACGAATACCCTAGAAAAGTACAATGGTGATAAAACAAGTTTTCCAGAAGAATATGAGTCGTCTGTTTCATTGATGACGCCCGCCATATAAAGTTAAATCAAAGTAAACATCCTTGTTATTCATCTTCTTGAGTATACAGTGTTACCGTAAAACTGTAGGCCAGAGGAGTAAGGAATTTATTTTAAAATAATCTTTCATTTGAAGTATGAAAGACTTTTCAGAGAATCTGCCAGTGTCCCGTACATACTCTTATATACACTGAACTTGTAGTGCCCGGTAATTCACTCCATGTCCGGTAATACCTTCCATACATTGATAACTTGTACGAGTACCTGACTTCAAGATAGGACTTAGGTATGCACCGCCCCTTTGAGATGTGTTTAAATAATCCAAGAATCCGTTCCATACTCTATTTAATGCCAGAACAAATCCTGACTTTTTCATATACGCTATTGACGTTGGTGACAACTTGTAGTGTGTTCAACATAAGATACCATTCTCAGACAACTGTACGAGGCCGACCTGACATACAAGTGTAAGTATATTACATTAACAGAACCGTGATGGGAGCTGAAATTGATTTAGCCATGGGCAAAGTATGAACATAGGTAAAATATACACGGGGACCCTTTATTAATCGAAGTGCTGAAATTTCTAAAGTGTTAAAACGCCTTTGATTCCCCCAGTTAGGATAGCTGTTTATGTTACATATGGGTGTGATTGTAACATTAGCTTAGTACATGTAGGTTGAATTATTATCTGAGCTGCAATCGTCCAGTATTTCGAGAAATATTCTGTATCTATGTGTGATATGAAGATGGACGTTTTTGACTATGCTCATTAGTATGCTTACTTGCTGTGATTGACAATGATGACTCGGTTCTCGTTTTGAGGATTGATGCTTTCTTAGATGTGACCAAGATTCACACGGTGGGTGTCGTCGATGAAGCAGAAGACGCTTACTCTTCCGGAACACCTGGTCTAATTCTCTTGTACTTCTGCCAGGGTCTCTATGTAAATATTTACTTTGTTCATATTTTGCCTCTAGTTTAATCGATTTAAGTTCGGATTATGATTTTGTTGACGCTTCGGCATTCTCTGATTTTTTAGGGGATAAAGAGTATTTACAAATATCAACGGGACGAATTTCCCTTTTAAAACATTTTTCATAAATTGTATGCAATGACAAATCAAACAGACAGATGTTTGCGTGTTTTAACAAAATGTGTCTGTCGGATCAAAAGCTTTGTTTTTTAGATTATTCTCAAACTGATCGCTGTATTTCAAATATGCCTAATTTTTGTGCATATTTGCTTCCTCGACATATAATTCCTGAGACACGTGATAGGTTATCTAACGATTGCGTCGTATTAGGATAGATTTTAAAGCAAACAGAATAAACCGGAAACAAATATGTAGTGTATTTATTGATTTTCATAGACAACCAATTCCAATCTGGAGAGTGCAAGTCAACAAAAGTATGTTAACATCTGAATATAGCGTCATAACCATTCAGTATAATTTAAATGCTATTGATAGGTGATCATACGTTCTGTTCTTGTGAAGCAGTGTACTCCTGTACTGAGTGAAGAGGACGCAAAACCTGATCTAGAAACTTTATAAAGAGGTAATTGTACAACATAGTCTTTGTTCATTGCTGATTAAATATGGATTCTCTTTCAGTAAAAGATCTATATTAGCCATCTTATCATCGATAAAAATATACTTTCATCCCTTTCTTACGCTTACCAAACTGGTAGATCATCACTCCAAGCTACCAGAGCAATTATACTGTTTTTGTTAACACGTTTTGACCTTGATAAGTGCCATGTATCAGAAAGGTGTGAACTTCAAATTACGTTATTGGTTCCTTGTCGTTAGACCCTTACATGAATTCGAATTCTAACACGATACGTTTGTAATACGCGTTTTTATTAGATATGGACCATGTTCTAATGTACGATATAATCATGGTCAATCGTATCAAGCTTCATCCATCGAGATATCAAAGTCAATAATGAAATTAATAAAATGTTTTTTATGCAATACAGCCTTAGATTATAGAAAATGATCATAAAATATTAACTTTTAGATTCAATAAATGGAAAATAATAATTCAATTTCATTACTTGAAAAATAAATCTCCTTATCCGAATTATTTATAGGTTATTGATAATAAAATGAAGTTGCTATTCATACATGTTATAGTAAAACATACCCAAAACAGCACTGAGAGATAATTATTAGACATCAGTACCTTAACTGAAAACCATAAGATGACGATGACATATATAAAAATACACATCGATTGTTTTCTAGTCAAATGATCATTTGTTTTGGAAAAAACGCTCTACGGATAACTTCGTTGTTAAGGCGGATGATATGTCACGCTTTATGGCTCCTTGTTTTAAGCCCACCATCTGATTATACAGTTGTGGTATCGCACAACGCACCAAAAACTGCGTGCGTGCATCGTTCATACATCGTGCACACATCGTTCGCCAATGGTGCGCACAACCGGGCGATCTAAAGATCGTGCGTTTATGTGTGCGATTAAATCGCACACACGCACGATTTGGTTCAATTGGTCGAGACATATTACGGAATGAAAAACATATGGAACCCTCTTGTCCAAAACCTATTTAAATTCGCATCATATTTATTGGGATTATGTCAATTTAACACTATACAGTAAACAGTATTACAGTGATCATAAGACAGCCAAGTGCGGGTTAAGCTACCAGGTATCAGAATATGTAAATAACATGCCGGAGTTTTACCTGCCCCGTGTGCGGCGATACGCTACGACAGCCATTACCGAGCGACCGTTATGAACACAAACTTGACTCTTATAATCAGTTATTTGAAAAACCCTCTCCTCCCCAACACTTTACATGTGTTTCACACCTAGGCGAGTGTTGTAAGTGCCCCGGGCCAGAGACATCTACATATATTGGCCATGTACAGGTACAGTTTATAACTTGGTAAAACTGGCAATATTAACTTGAATGAGAACTTGTCAATATAAGTTGAAAGTTTACATACATGTGTCTATTTGGTATGTTTCTAAAACTACAAAAAGACTATTATTAATTTTTAGAAATATATAGATAGAACTATCAGCTAATGTAAATAGTTAAAATATAGAAATATGTTTAAAACAACTAGCGCGAAACCGTATATATTTTTAAACCATTTCTAAATTTACATCAACCACGATTGTCATCGCACAATGTTAGTCTATCGTGCGCCCACATGTGCGTTAGAAATTATCGCCGAGGATCGCATCGTTCGCACATCGTGCATACACCGTTCGCCCATCGTGCGCCCACCGCACATCGTGTAACGTTGTGCGATCCCACAACTGTAGCCCTGCGTCCGTCTGTCGCCTGTCCGTCCTTAAAAAATTCTTGTGATCGCTATTTATTGAGAAGTATTGGACGGAACCTTCCCAAACTGAATATACAGGTTATTCTAGGTTCCTAGTGGCGCATTGTTTAGTTTTTGAGCTGACCTGAAAACAACATGGCCGATATACGGCCATCTTGGATTTTAGACAAATAGTTTGTGATCCCTTTTTTCTTGAGAAGTACTGGATGGATCCTTCTCAAACTTTATATGCAGGTTCTTCTAGGTCCTAGTGGCGCATTGTCAAGTTCTTGAGCTAACCTGAAAACAACATGGCCGACAGGCGGCCGTCATGCATTTAAGTCAGTTGGGCGGATTGGTCCAGTGGTTAACAGGCGGCCGGGGTTATCTCCCCGTAGTCGTCATACGCAGTTTTTAGCTAGATAGGGCGCTATATAAAAAAATGTATATTATTATTATTATTATTACAAGCTTTACCGAACATAATCTTACAGTGTACGTGAATGAAGAATGTATTTTCGTACAAGTATCAGCAGTACGTTTTTGTTTTCCGAAAGCACTGTCAACTTAACCACACTTCGTCCAACCATGCTCTTCGTCTTCTTTGATAGTGTCGTATTTCTTTTTGTTTGTAAGATGCATCTGTTCCCATCTTTCAATAGTCTCTTTCAGCTTCTTTCTTGTCTAGTCTTAGCTTGTGACTCTGTTTTCGTCAGCCAATATTTGTTTATCGCGGCTACTTGACATTTGCGCTTCCCGTTCTATTGTTACACGAGAAATCACGTGATTTTTTCCGAATCATGTGACCACTATCCTGCTCCCGGTTCCGTGCCGATTCGCAAGAAAACATAAGAAATGTTTTTTTAACATAGAAAACGATAATAAAAATATAATTATGGTACTGATGTGCTTAGTAATTAATCTTGATATTATATAAATATGTTTTTGTTTGACAATCTAAACTGTTAAGGTTAAAAAAATTATAGAAAATTTTTCAAGTCGTACCATGTTGAGATTCCTATAATTAGTCGAATGGCGGCGGCGAAATTAAGCAGACGAGCACCAAATTTAGCAAATAATGCCGTTTTAAGGTATTTTCCGGTTAATTGACACAACTGAGACCTTGATTTTCCTTCTTAGAATTTGCTTTCAGAAAATGTATTTCACTTAGAAATTGGTCCAAACACGAGCTAATTATTATTATTATGTAACATTATGTTTTAATTATTTAGGTGAATAGCTAATTGATATTCATAATTTGTTTCTTTTTTAATCTCGGTTGCAATTTTGGTCAAGCAAATTGCTATATAAATTATCCGTTTCATACGTGGTCTATTAGGTTTTTTTAATGAGATGAACAGTTTATGAAAAAAATAGTTATTATTATATCATACTTCAAACTATTCACGTGTTTTCTTCCGAATATTATGACTTTGACGACAGGTCCCACTTGTTCTGAGTTAAATTTACTCAGATAGACGGGTTTTATATTCCTGATAGACCAAACGCGCCTTTAATCCAAACGTTTTGAGTGGAGGGTGTGTTTGTACACTTTTTATGCTCAATTGTTAAAATATTTTCCAATATGTGGATTGATTGATTTATGTTATTGAAGTGTCAAATACAACAATATCTAAGATGTACAGTAAAACATGATAGTTTCATAACTGATTCATTTAATCAATATTTTCTCTAAAAGTCATTTTAGTCATATCAGTATTATTCCTTGTTTGTTAATGTGCTATTCTCAGGTTTATATTTTGTACACTCATTTAAATATACATCATGTTATCTCAATATATATCATGTTCTATGCTATGTGCATATTTTGACCCTAGTTTAATAGACTTTTAACTGGTTTTAGGTCTTGCCTTTATACCATACAGGATACATGATGATTCTCATTTATACCTAGATAGTGATGATCTCCATACCATACAGGATACATGATGATTCTCAGTTATACCTAGATAGTGATCTCCATACCATACAGGATACATGATGATTCTCAGTTATACCTAGATAGTGATCTCCATACCATACAGGATACATGATGACTCTCAGTTATACCTAGATAGAGATCTCCATACCATACAGGATACATGATGATTCTCAGTTATACCTAGATAGTGATCTCCATGCTATACAGGATACATGATGATTCTCAGTTATACCTAGATAGTGATGATCTCCATACCATACAGGATACATGATGATTCTCAGTTATACCTAGATAGAGATCTCCATACCATACAGGATACATGATGATTCTCAGTTATACCTAGATAGTGATGATCTCCATACCATACAGGATACATGATGATTCTCAGTTATACCTAGATAGAGATCTCCATACCATACAGGATACATGATGATTCTCAGTTATACCTAGATAGTGATCTCCATGCTATACAGGATACATGATGATTCTCAGTTATACCTAGATAGAGATCTCCATACCATACAGGATACATGATGATTCTCAGTTATACCTAGATAGAGATCTCCATGCCATACAGGATACATGATGACTCTCAGTTATACCTAGATAGAGATCTCCATACCATACAGGATACATGATGATTCTCAGTTATACCTAGATAGAGATCTCCATGCCATACAGGATACATGATGACTCTCAATTATACCTAGATAGTGATCTCCATACCATACAGGATACATGATGACTCTCAGTTATACCTAGATAGAGATGATCTCCATACCATACAGGATACATGATGATTCTCAGTTATACCTAGATAGAGATCTCCATACCATACAGGATACATGATGACTCTCAATTATACCCAGATAGTGATCTCCATACCATACAGGATACATGATGATTCTCAGTTATACCTAGATAGTGATCTCCATACTATACAGGATACATGATGACTCTCAGTTATACCTAGATAGAGATCTCCATACCATACAGGATACATGATGATTCTCAGTTATACCTAGATAGTGATCTCCATACTATACAGGATACATGATGATTCTCAGTTATACCTAGATAGAGATCTCCATACCAAACAGGATACATGATGATTCTCAGTTATACCTAGATAGAGATGATCTCCAAGCCATACAGGATACATGATGACTCTCAGTTATACCTGGATAATGATCTCCATGCCATACAGGATACATGATGACTCTCAGTTATACCTAGATAGAGATCTCCATACCAAACAGGATACATGATGACTCTCAGTTATACCTAGATAGTGATCTCCATGCCATACAGGATACATGATGATTCTCAGTTATACCTAGATAGAGATGTTCTCCATACCATATAGGATACATGATGATTCTCAGTTATACCTAGATAATGATCTCCATGCCATACAGGATACATGATGACTCTCAGTTATACCTAGATAGAGATGATCTCCATACCATACAGGATACATGATGACTCTCAGTTATACCTAGATAGAGATCTCCATACCATACAGGATACATGATGATTCTCATTTATACCTAGATAGAGATGATCTCCATACCATACAGGATACATGATGACTCTCAGTTATACCTAGATAGTAATCTCCATGCCATACAGGATACAGGGTGATTCTCAGTTATACCTAGATAATGATCTCCATGCCATACAGGATACATGATGATTCTCAGTTATACCTAGATAGAGATCTCCATGCCATACAGGATACAGGGTGATTCTCAGTTATACCTAGATAGAGATCTTCATACCATACAGGATACATGATGATTCTCAGTTATACCTAGATAGAGATCTCCATACCATACAGGATACATGATGACTCTCAGTTATACCTAGATAGAGATCTCCATACCATACAGGATACATGATGATTCTCAGTTATACCTAGATAGAGATGATCTCCATACCATACAGGATACATGATGACTCTCAGTTATACCTAGATAGTGATCTCCATACCATACAGGATACATGATGATTCTCAGTTATACCTAGATAGAGATCTCCATACCATACAGGATATATGATGACTCTCAGTTATACCTAGATAGAGATCTCCATACCATACAGGATACATGATGATTCTCAGTTATAACTAGATAGTGATCTCCATACCATACAGGATACATGATGACTCTCAGTTATACCTAGATAGTGATCTCCATACCATACAGGATACATGATGATTCTCAGTTATACCTAGATAGAGATCTCCATACCATACAGGATATATGATGACTCTCAGTTATACCTAGATAGAGATCTCCATACCATACAGGATACATGATGATTCTCAGTTATAACTAGATAGTGATCTCCATACCATACAGGATACATGATGATTCTCAGTTATATCTAGATAGTGATCTCCATGCCATACAGGATACATGATGATTCTCAGTTATACCTAGATAGTGATCTCCATGCTATACAGGATACATGATGATTCTCAATTATACCTTGATAGAGATCTCAATGCCATACAGGATACATGATGACTCTCAGTTATAACTAGATAGAGATCTCCATACCATACAGGATACATGTTGTTCTCAGTTATACCTAGATAGAGATATCCATGCCATACAGGATACATGATGATTCTCAGTTATAACTAGATAGAGATCTCCATGCCATACAGGATACATGATGATTCTCAATTATACCTAGATAGAGATCTCCATGCCATACAGGATACATGATGATTCTCAGTTATACCTAGATAGAGATCTCCATACCATACAGGATACATGATGATTCTCAATTATACCTAGATAGAGATCTCCATGCCATACAGGATACATGATGATTCTCAGTTATACCTAGATAGTGATCTCCATACCATACAGGATACATGATGACTCTCAGTTATACCTAGACAGGGATCTCCATACCATACAGGATAAATGATGATTCTCAATTATACCTAGATAGAGATCTCCATGCCATACAGGATACATGATGATTCTCAGTTATACCTAGATAGTGATCTCCATACCATGCAGGATACATGATGATTCTCAGTTATACCTAGATAGAGATCTCCATACCATACAGGATACATGATGATTCTCAGTTATACCTAGATCGAGATGATCTCCATACCATACAGGATACATGATGACTCTCAATTATACCTAGACAGGGATCTCCATACCATACAGGATACATGATGATTCTCAGTTATACCTAGATAGTGATGATCTCCATACCAAACAGGATACATGATGACTCTCAGTTATAACTAGATAGAGATCTCCATACCATACAGGATACATGATGATTCTCAGTTATACCTAGATAGAGATCTCCATGCCATACAGGATACATGATGACTCTCAGTTATACCTAGACAGGGATCTCCATACCATACAGGATACATGATGACTCTCAGTTATACCTAGATAGTGATGATCTCCATACCATACAGGATACATGATGACTCTCAGTTATACCTAGACAGGGATCTCCATACCATACAGGATACATGATGACTCTCAGTTATACCTAGATAGAGATCTCCATGCCATACAGGATACATGATGATTCTCAGTTATACCTAGATAGAGATCTCCATACCATACAGGATACATGATGACTCTCAGTTATACCTAGATAGAGATCTCCATACCATACAGGATACATGATGACTCTCAGTTATACCTAGATAGAGATCTCCATGCCATACAGGATACATGATGACTCTCAGTTATACCTAGATAGAGATCTCCATGCCATACAGGATACATGATGACTCTCAGTTATACCTAGATAGAGATCTCCATACCATACAGGATACATGATGATTCTCAGTTATACCTAGACAGGGATCTCCATACCATACAGGATACATGATGACTCTCAGTTATACCTAGATAGAGATCTCCATACCATACAGGATACATGGTGATTCTCAGTTATAACTAGATAGTGATGATCTCCATACCATACAGGATACATGATGACTCTCAGTTATACCTAGATAGTGATCTCCATACCATACAGGATACATGATGACTCTCAATTATACCTAGATAGTGATCTCCATACCATACAGAATACATGATGATTCTCAGTTATACCTTATACCTAGATAGTGATCTCCATAGCATACTTATATAGTGATCTTAAACACATGGTAAAAATACATTAGTGATCATGGTTTATCTATACAGTGCCTAGTGTATAGGCATAATGACGATTCACAAACTACTAAAAATATGTATTATGCAAACTTTCTGCGTTATTAGGCAATGCATAGAACAACTTGACACAGGATTGGTTGATCAAAATATTTGATAACATGGAACGATAAAATTGCATTTCGTGCTCTCACAGTTCATGTGTACATGATATTGTATTATCGAATGGGTTGATTACTTATTTAACAGCAAGGTATGCATTCACTATTACATTTTAGCAATGTTTTAGATAAACATTTATCAGATTGAATAAATATACCCTCCTAGGATTATCACTTAACTTGAAGGCGTTTATCCTAGATTTGCTCGCTAGTTATGCCAACGTTTTAAAATACATGTATTTGAACATATATCAAAACATATCGGAAAGATAAAGGGGACGTGTAATGACGTTTTCCAGTTTTGTATCCATCGATGGCTTAATTTCACTGCAAACCTGTTGATTTACACACGTGGTTCTCTAGTCAAATGCTCATTTGTTTTTCGTAATCAACACTACGGATAACTTAGTTGTTAAGGTACATAGCTAACTGATATTCATAGTTTGTTTCTTTTCTAATCTCGGTTACAAGATTATTCAAGCAAATTGCTATATTTATATATCTGTCTCATTCTATACCTGGTATATTAGGTTTTTTAATGAGATGAACCGTGGTAGATAAACACGTGATGGCAGTTGTTGTTTGGACAAAGTAGCGTGAGATCAAGGGTGTCTATACCGTCCTGTTATATGAGTGAGGTTCTTTGTGGTCAGACATAAACAGAATACATCTTGCCCTACCGTAAATCGGGATATTTTGCGTGGGGAAAATTTGGGTTTTATCGGTGAAAATAGGGTGGTTTTATTTTGGTTGTATTAAATTTGACGTTTCAATCACCTTTGTTTCAAATTTGGCGTTTCAGTTAATCGATTATTGCATACATTTCCCAATTCTTTGTTACACATGGCCATGGTTTGATTTCCAAAATTAAAATTTCATTAGCGATGCTCGGTATAAAATATACGAAGCAATTGGTTCTGAAGCCATGTCTACCGATAAACTAACGTCCCTGATGAGATTTACTACCTTAACTAAGTCACGTACAATTAACCAATTCCTTTTGTACATAATTCAAACAAGTGATTACTTTTCACCTTTATTAATAAAAGTCACACCGGTAGATACCAGGCATACCATGGCCACGTCTGCATTGTATTTCGTTTCGGCTAATTGAACAAGGCCTGGTACGGAAATAAAACTACGTTACCTAATTATAGAATCGAAAAACGGTATATCCAGAATACGAATTGTCATTGGTTATGATACTGACAAGGTGTTAAATTGGTGTGTTAAAGTTAGGCGTTTTCATGTCCGGTGCCAAATAAACCAAAATATAACGTAATCCAAAATATCACGATTTACGCTATACTTTTTCAACAAGAATTGACACAATTACCACCGAAATAGATTAGGCCTACTGCTGAGGAGCGAGAATTGTCTATTTCCTTTGCTATTATTCTTTCTGTATCTGCTACGTATTATATCTCTTCAAATCTTGCTGTTGAGGAATTAAAAACTTTCCCTTCCATATCTTGATTTCTTCGTCTTCCAGACTACATGTTTTTTTGTTTTCGTTTTGCTTGCAACACAGCAGCAAGGTCAAAACCCGCGAGACCCGAATGGTTTAATCAGACGTAAAATCTAGAGATGTTCCGCGAAGAGGGCCAATACGGGTTTTTGGGTGCATTACTGAATCAATAATGCATGTGTGACGATTACGGGTTGGTAGTTTTGGCGCTATGATGCATATGCAGAACACCTGTATGACAATAAAAATAGAGAATAATACATGCCATTTGCTATATCGGACCAAATATTGGCCCCGCGACCCCAATATTGGCCCAAGGGCCGAAGGCCCGATGGCCAATATCTGCGTCGAGGGGCCAATATTTTGTACGATATTGAAAATGGTATGCTTTAATCAATTTATTGTATACTTTGTAATAAATCACAGAAAAATATAAAATAAAAAAGAGAATTTTTACAAGAATAAACACTTCCAATATTTTAATGTACTATTGTTGAGTGAAAATTTTCAATTCCCTCTGCTATTATTCTTTCTTGATCTGCTAGGTATTTTAACTCTACCAAACTTGCTGCTAAGGATATTGTCTTTCCCATATCTTGATCGCTTTGTCTTCAAGACTAAATGTTTTGGAAAACGGGAATATTCAGTAACCGGCTTTTGCCAGTTATGTATAATTTACCCGTTTTCCATTGTAGTTATCCCCCGATAACCTAAACAAAAAGAAAGTTTATCCTTATATTTACAGTATCTTTCTGTGAAATGTTCGTAACTATTTTGTTCCTTATAGTCAAATCTTCGAACACAGATTTAATTTCAAGACTAATGAACGTGGAAATGGTTCAATAAATGTAACAGTATGAAATTTGCAAGCTCCGCCCACATTTATTGCTGTTCACGTCACATAATTGTGTTTCAAACTGTAGGATTTGCATAGCTCCGCCCACATGTATTGTTGTCGACGTCATAGAAATTTGTCACGTGTTTGACTACAGTTATGCGGTGATAATGATAATCTGTTGAGCAATGGTTATCGAGTGAATGTCATAGTAAAGTGTTAATATTGCTAAGTATACAATTAATATTACTATAACAATAACAGAGGTTTTTGTAGAGTCTTTGTGAGTGTGTGAGTGTCGTTTGAAAGAAAATGTTATTTGTTTAAACTTTCTCTACACAGTGGTGATGATGATTGATTGATTGATTGATGATGATGATGATGATGATGATGATGATGATGATGATGATGATGATGATGATGATGATGATGATGATGATGATGATGATGATGATGAAATGAGTATGAAATGATAATGTTAAATAGTAAAAGCAATGATTCCAACAAGTAAACAAGGGTGATGATAATAAGTATGATAAAGACGATAATGATGATGATTTATCATGATAATGAAGATATTGATTGGATGATGATGATGATGTTAATGTTGATATGAGGCGATGGTGACTGAAAGATGATAATAACAAAAATTTATGAGGTTAATGATAATATTATGATGATAATAATGATATAATATACGATGATAATTAGCAGATGATGACAATGATAATAAGGATGAGGAGTGTACGATGATGAAGATGGTTTTATTAATGATATAATGCGATGGGTTTATGGCAATGGAGATCAAATATGATGAGAATGAAATGAGGATGAAAAAGTGAGTGAAATAAGTGTGAACACGTGTGCAAAGAGTGTGAAAGGGAAATAAATGTGAAACCGAGGAGAATAAAGAGTAAAATAACAACCCAGCTCGATGATGTAGTTTTTCAGAACCAGTGATTTATTGTAGGAATTTTTTTACCCTGCAACGATACAAAACAAATATTCTTACACACTACACTTTACACACATTACAATATCGATACACATATTACAGATACGGTTGCAGTCTGACAATTAAAGAGGCATCACGGTAAAACTATATTTGTTTATGCTTATTTAAAATTAGTGTATATATAATTAAATGTATAATCTTGTGGAAAATTAATGGGTGATTTACGCTGAAATATGTTCTCAAAAACTTTAATTAATAATTAAAAAAGGGAATCACTTTTCGTTGGTCAACGATTTCGACATGTAATTTTTTTCTGCGCCACATATGATAACGCATGCGCATAACAAGCTACACCGGTAAAAAAATGGCGATCCGCGTGACCTACATGTAACTACCAACCGAAAAGTGGCCGAATGGTCAAAATGTAACGTAAGGATTATATTACGGAAGCATAATGAGGGATGGGAAGTAGTCAAGGGAGAAACTAACAGCCCAACTGTTTGGATGATACAGTTTTCTTTTGGGTAGCGGCCGGTGACACAGTTTTTATTTGGTTTTGGGGCCTCCCAAGGGATAACTCTTTCATTCCTCTGTCACATGAAATTCGTGTGTAAAACTTGAAAGCATGTTTTGTAATATTCCCTTGATAATATTCCAGTAAAACGGCATTATTGAATTATATTGCTGAAGAGAAAGACCTTTTTCACATACAAGAAAAACCGTATGGGGGGGGGGGGGGGGGGGGGGGTTACGTTGTAAAACGCCGGTATAGGTGTGATTGAGTTACAATGTATACATATTCAATTTGGACAAAGTAAATAAATTTATGTTATCATGTGCGGATAAAAAATGCTTGTCATACCTAATCTATAAAATGCGGATTGTACAAATATTATCGGGTTTGGACCCCGGTATTGAATTTGATATAAATCAAAATATATGCATTATATAAGTGAAGTCATTAATTTATAAAAAAAATCATATATCTGTATGTCATATGTCGGCAGTTGTGTTGAAAATGTTAACAAACCTTTCACAAAAAAAAAAGTAAAATGAAAACGGAGCTATCATAACATATATAAATGGATTCAGTATTGTACAATTATCTTCTCGACAAGTTCCAATTTTTATATATATTATTCATGTATTCTACATGTTTAGTGCATGGTGCGTCATATGAGTGCACGGACTTCCGTGATACATAATTGTAAGTGTTAAAGTATGTTGACGCTGAAAGTTGGATAGATTTTGGATGAATATATATATAGTCGAAAAAAGTCTTCAAGACATCGAGTTGTATAAAAAATAAATCGGAATCATTTCATTTTATTTTTGTACTTTTCAATGCATGCACACCTTTTGTGAAATGGTTCTAAATGAGGATTCGTGAAGATAACTTTTAACAGAAATTAAGGTTTGCCCTATGGTTGTCATCGTCGGAAACCCACATGACACTGTTAAACGTACAATGTAAGAGTGCAGTGTCGTGTGGATTTCTGGCGATGCATGGTTGTATCCTGTACCCATTTGTATCGGTTTCAGTCAGGTACTGATGTCGTTCAATGATGCAGAGATGTCGACATAAATTTCTTCATATGCATATCGTGTAAAATTAACGTCTGATTATTAATGTGAATGTGATTCAATAAATATATACACGGACTTTATGTCTGGTTCATCATCGGACCTATACATTTCGCGTCCCCTCCCTTTGGGCCCCTCGTCGACTTGCGACAAAACAGTCACTTGAATGACGCGTGATCAGCGCTATTTTTATCGGGCTTTCCCGAGGAATGCAATTTTGCAAGTGGCTAATAAACACATTTGAGTGGGCTTTGAATTTTGAAATAACAGGAAAATGTATCTGGTAGTGCAGACAGCATGTACATTCAAGAACTTCATTGTATACTTCCCCGGGATGCCCCTTTAACACTTAGCTATAAAATACGTACGTTTAACCGGGAATAGTATAATAACAAATGATGGATTGGAACGATTTTGTATATCCTTATCCATTATTTACAATAAATAGTTAATTACTTTTACAAGTATTTCATTTATTCTATCGTACTGCACTGTATGAATGGTGAAACCCTTCACACACGTACACTTAAAATGGGACATTCAACATGTAATGGACATGGCGAAATATTTATAGAAATGATAATTGATAATCACCTCTATCTGGCTAAAGGCCTTTACAAAATATCCAGCTCATACGAGTCTGTATATTAGAACACAAATCTGTAAACATAAATGATACTGATAATCAGATATAATAATAAAAATGAACTCAATCGTACCGGCCGGTGTAATGGCGGTCCCTCAGGTAAACCCCGCGTACGCACACATATGTCTTTTATTTAAAATAGGATAAAATACAGCACAAATAATACTGAAACTGCTAACGGGAATTACCGCACGCCTGACAGGAAAAGGATCAAATAAAATAGACAGATTCATTAGTTTGTTAGCTGTAAATCGATTTCATACCTCACCCTCACTCTTGTCAGTCGTCATATCGCTCGTCTGTCTACCTATTGTCACACAAAGGTCTCGCGCGCCAAGCCCACTAGCCAGTCAGATATAAGATATATACTGACGTCACACCTCTATACTGGACATAACGTGTTAATAACATTACACAACTAAACAAATACATTCAATAAAATTCAATCCTGCCACATATGGTTTGTATCTATATTAGTGAAAATCTTTGGAAAAATAAAAAGATAAAAACGATAATAAGAATTATTATCTGTAATATTAGGTGCCAGTTAATGACTTGCATAAACAATATGTCTTTGAACAATTTTTTTCATATTCTTCATTTTAATGAACGATCGATATTTCAATGAAACAGTGAAAAGTTCATCATTTCAGTTTCGACCAGATACATCTCACATTGGAGAGATTGCATATTTCACTTATCTAATGTCAAACATCTTCAAAACATTTTCGAATTATAATGAATGAATATGCTATTATGTATTTTCAATAATGCTTATGATGACTCATTCTACATTATAAAAATCAAGATTCAAAATTGCCAGCAATATACTGAATTGATATATCTTACAGAAGACAAACTTATTTTTATTGGATAACAATTCCGTGAGTTAAAAGCTGATTTCAGACTGCTTATACTGTACACTGTATCAATACGAAACTTAACATACATCAACATGATATCCATCAGGTGCAAACACATATAACAACTAAAGACTGGTTTGTTTTCTTGTTTTTCAATTTGCAGGTAGGGTAGCAGGTACGGATACCAGCATGTTGTTGAATAAAGGTGCATCTAAGTATAACCCTACCAGACAGCCTATTAATGGAAATATGATTTTGAAAAGACCAATGTCATCAACAAAAATACTAAGACATGTAAGTTGTCCAAATGACGAAATAGTACCTTTCAAACAAATAGGTCGATGCATGTAGTTTTTATTTTTATATCTAACAACGCATAACTGTTTTATCAATTAAAGGATGGGTTTTAGTAACTTTTTTTTCGCATTCCCCGTGAAGTCTACATTTTGCAATTTTGATGAATTGATTGATTATGAAGTACATTGTTTCTTTATAATTATGGCACTAATAACAGACCAACAAAGCTAACATACTGTAATTTGTAACACATATAGACGATTTTGTTTGTAATATGAATCCAGATATACACTTTGCGCTACGGTTTCATGTTGTATTGTATTAGTCGGATACCAAAAGAACTATGATACTGTAGCTCGTCCACAATAAATGGGAGAAGAAGTGAATGTGTGTAATGCAAAATTTGTTTTACGCATGTAGTTCATTTATTAAGAATGTTTACGATATGTACTCTAAACGTTGATATAAGTATATATAATACATCAAATATCTTATTCATGTATTGTGTATTATACAATATTTTGTATTGTATTTATATAAACAGGATGAGGACCATCTGCGTCGGCAAAATACGTTCCCGGGAACAGACAAAGCTATTTCGTTGGCACAATGCAAAGGTAAGTACATATACATATATTGTTTATTTGATTTGATAAATAACATTGATAAGTTTTGTATCAGAAATTACCTTAGATTTGTGATGATACTTACAAATAATGTTTAAACATCTTAAATTTGATCTCATTTAAATATTTGTTTAAGAGTTTGTGAAATTATTTAATTGCAGGTTCAACCATTCAGGTATTTCTTCTAAGATGCAAACAGGAATGCTTTCCACAATTGCAGCGAAACATAAAATATGCACAGGACATTCGAACGAGGTGTCACACTTTATTTGACAGCGTTGACGGAAACAATGTTCCGAATTTACCAACAATCCTGGATCAACAAGAACTGCATATGTATATAGCTACGGACAATTGTGCGCAAGGCATTTCACAAGTGGTGTCTGCCATTTTAGGGGACCACAAGTACAGCGAAACAACGGACGTCACAGGTAAATCTATTGATTCGGGTTTTTTTCAACAAAATATATTTCTTGAAAAGACAATGATCCATCAAGCAAGCATAGCGTATATTAGTTCTTCCAAATACTAACAACGAGTAATTACCCAAAATAAAAAATAATCAACAAAACGAAAACAAACAAACACAAACAAGGAATTTTGAAGTTTAGTTGTTCACCGTAGTCGTTTATGTTATTATAATCTGAGAAATATTTGAAGAATCTCCTGGTTCCGGCGTTGAACAATAGCCAAGCCATGTGATATATGAAATCGCGATTTAGCATTTTCTAACAAGATATTTAAGTTTACAATGTTTTGATATTCGATTTGTTAACTAGAGTAAACAGTATATGAATAATGAAATTAAAAAAAAATGAAACGTTTTCTGTAGATCAGAAAACTTGTATATACATGTTAAAATGTATAAACATGTATGCATCACGGTGTTGTAGTGAGTAAGCCACCAGTCATTAGTTCATATAGAGTTCGACATGAATATGTATGCAGTTATATTTTTGAAAAAAAAAATAAAAATTTCTTTCTTTTAGAATAAACCCAAAATACAATCCATGCTGACAACGCAATTTTAAAATCTTTTATCTGATAAAGTATTTTTTTATCTTTTTTGGGGGGATCTACGATAACGTGATGATTTCAATTTTCCTATCGTTAACTTTCCATTTCTCGATAGTAACATCCCTGCTTCTCCAACCTATGGTGTTCACATGTCGCAGTTGATTCGGTATTCCAGGGCTTGCTCTAAATATCGGGATTTTCGCGATCGATGTCGACTGCTTACAACTAACAACACAAGGATTCGAGAGATGCAGGTTAATCAGAATTATGGGCAAGTTTAATGATCACCATCTTTGTCTCATTGAGAAATATTCTGTATCTTAAAGTGATATGAAGATGGACGTTTTTGAGTATGCTCATTAGTGTGTTTACTTGTTGTGATTGACAATGATACTCGGTTCTCATTTTGAGAACTTGATGTTTACTTGGATGTGACAAAGATCTACATGGCGGGTGTCGTCGATATAGCAGAAACGCTTACTCTTCCGGAACACATGGTCTTATTCTCTTGTACTTTTGCAAGAGTCTCCATTTGAATCTTTCCTTTGTTCATATTTTGCCCCTTGTTTAACCGATTTTGAGTTTGGATTATGATTTTGTTAACGCTTCGGTATTCTCTTATTTATCTTCATCTGTCACGACTACAGTTTCTAAGGTACCGGGTATAGCACGCTGATACAAACATGCTTGTGACACAGGGGTTTTTCCAGCCGTTTTTATCTCGTTGAGAGATATTTTGTTTCCTTATGTTGTGTGTATGATTGACGTTTTGGGGCGAGCTGTTGTGCTTGCTTATGGGTCGATCGGAAACTACCGTTAGCTCGGATATGACCTAGATTTACATGGCGGATGTCGTCACTAAAAGAGAAGGAGCCTACTCTTCCGGAGCACCTTGTCTTCTCCTGTAATATTACAATGGTATCCATGTTAATTCTGTCTTTGTTTGTGTTTGGTCTCTAGTATAATCGATGTTACATTCAAATTATATGTTTGTCAGCGCTTTAGAATATTCGTATTTTCAGTAGTAAGCTGACCATGTTGATCAAAGATGACGTAACACACACATGCTTTTAAATTTAGTAATAGATAAAGTATGCCAAATAAATGAATTAAACTGCAGCATAAAGCTGTTTCGTCCTGTTTTGTCGTTCTTGGACTCGTCAGTGATGCTAAAGGCCAAAAGATGGGAATCCAAAATTTCTAGGTTAGGTATCGATCGAAGTAAGCAGCTGATGTCTGTTGTATTTTGTTTTTTATAAAACTCATCGTCGATAGATTTGAAAGTGAAGTTGAAAGATTATAATATACATCCATATTATGACGTAGTTCATGCTAAATTGCTCACATGTTTAAATAAGCATTAGATCATGACCAGGGGTGAAAAATAGGGCAATTTCACGAGGGTTTTTTTCGCATTAGGTAAAACCCGAGGCTTCGTCGAGTGTTTTGCCAAATTTGAAATACCGAGAGTAGAATTTCCCTATCTTACACCTTTGGTCATGAAAGAGAATTTTTCTCTCATTTCAACTACCTAAAAAAGCTCAAAAACCATGAAAATTCTTTTGACTGGCCACCATTTTGAAAATATCAACGTTTTTTAGTGAGTCTTTCTGATGAAAACAAATGATGCAGCGAGATTAAGCATACCCCATATTTGCAAACCTAGTTGGCACAGAAAAAACTTCATCTCAGCTTTCTTATGTACACCGTTAAAATATCGTTGAAGGTTTTAATTTCATCATGGCGCCATTTTATTCTTTTCGGCAACAGATATCACCGAATTCGTGACGACACTTCCTTGTTGCGCCATTGTGTCGTCAGGTCGTGTCTGTATTGCATGGGTAGCCTGACGGTGTGTAATTCAATAAAGCGATCATAGGTGTATTGCCCAGACAGGCGAGTATTTAATACCTAGGAATGAGAGAAAAAGTGTTCTTGAACAGGGATTATATGTAAAACTAACAGATATCATTTCATATATTCACAGAACAATGCTTTAACAGAAAAGACAACAGTGTGACACCCGGTAAGGACTGTTCGTGTCTCATCCAATTTCTGCACGAAGATGAGATTACTGTAAGTATTACTCAAACAAAAAACAAAAAGTAAATCAATGTTTTCAGTTCATCCAATTTAGCTGTGATATAAAAATGGTATGTCACGCTCAAGAGGTAGCGGCAAGAGATGTGTGTCACGTCAGATAAATTGTAGTTAATTCATGTAGTTACCATTTGAATGATTGGAAATGATTTTAAAATTCTAAACAAAAAGTCTGTTTTCTCCATCAAAATGCATTTATCGATCTCGGACCTCTCCATTAACAAAGCAAAGAATACGTTTGTATCAAGGGTTGATAAATCCACATAATCAAAATGATTGTCTAGCTTATGGACCACCAACCGATTTATTAATGCTATTTCATATACAATAAATGATATTAAAAGGTTCAAAATATTAATGTAACCATGTAGCTGATGAAAAAGTACTTTTCAGCTGGCACTTCAGTAAAGGCAGGAAAAGATTAACACATCGGAATCCGAACACATGCATTTCATCATGCAATATTCCTTAATCTTCCAATGCTATAGAAACAAAAACAAAATAAACATTAAGTTACAGTTATGTGATAAAAATAATCAATTAACATGTCAGTAGAATATTTGTGACAGGTACATGGTTCACCGAGACAGTTTCGTGTTCAGAACTCACCAAAGGATTCATCGACATCGTTCATTCGACGTGAACTTACCAAAATTTTCGGCGATGACCTATTCACCTACGCAGAAGAAGTGCAGAAACTCATTGATGACAAAATAACAAGGTCTCATACATCTGATGAAAACCCCATGCTACAGAAAACTAAGGAAGCGGTGACTGTATTGCTTACCAGGAGAGCTGTGCCTGACTGTAAAACATCAGCAGCTGATGGCTCTACTAAATGTGAAATTCCAGAATATATAGACTCAGCTTTGAATCGGTTAGTTTTTTCTTCTTCAAAACATGGTTATAGTTTTTTTTGTCATCCCTGGTACACTGCATACATTATCATACAATTCTTACTAAGACATATGTTTGGTAATAATTTAAAACTTAAAACTATTGTGTGCATTTTCAATTCATTAACAATCATCTCCTTCAGCTTATTTCCTGCTTTGATTATATCTCTGCATTTTTAGTAACTTCTCTGTTTTTTTCTTCAGAATGACAGACAGAGGCGTTATGGCATTCGGGCTCTTTGGGGACCGCTTTGTAGTCTTTCTTGATGAAAACTGTGAGGATAAAGTACAGACAGAAACCATCAAAGAGATTTTGGAACTTTGTCACAAACAAAGCAAATTCAATCTACCTGTTGACGTGGTAACAGCTTCTAAAAACTTTCTGAATGATACGGGCTTGAAGCAAGGCGATGCTATACTGAAATCACCTACAGGTATTGAGTCCATTGGGATAGTAACAAAAGCCACGAAACCAATAACAGCAGAGGCAGCTAAAGGAGCGGAAGGACCGACTACTTCGCAGACAGAACAGGAAACACACAAAAACATTGTGGTAGCAATCACTGCAGGCCATCTATTTACAGAAAATGATGACGCATTTTTCATAGAGAAGGGCGAAATGAAGAAATTTGGTACATGTCTCACAAGTCTACACCGTAGTGAAGATACTTCAACCATGCAATATGACATCGCAGTGATAGAAGTTGACGAGACTATAACAACCAGTAAACATTGTGATCTTAAATTCAGAGATGACTCTGGTAAATCATGTGACGGTGTTTTATTCAAAGGTACTCTTGCCTGCGGTAGTGCCGTGTACAAAATAGGTGCTGCAACCGGAATGACAGAAGGAGTTGTGGTCAGCTCAGATTTTCGGCTAACAGGACTCGTCAATACACAGAAAGCATATTTGATCAAAGGTCGAGATGATCGTTCTTTCTCTGAAGTTGGTGATAGTGGCTCAATCGTATTTTCACTAGATGCCAATGACGAAGAATGCAGAACTGTCGATTTGGTATCGATAGTTTCAAAAGTGATGCCAGAAGTTGTGACAAGAAAACTTGAGATCCCTTTTCCTCTGTCATACTCCGTCCGCCTGGATAAGTGTCTCGAAAAACTTTCTGAACTGAATGGTGTGACCATACATATGCCTGAAAAGTAACACTAATGTCATAATTTCTCAAAGAGAAAAAAATGCAAGCGTTCCAAATCACATACATTAAAGACAAAAAAAACCCATGAAACCTTTTTCCACGGAAAAAGGAAGCCAATACTGAAGGGCTTGTTCGATTGTAATTACAAGTTGTTACGAAGACAAGATTGCATTTGTATTTTTTTTAATGATATATCTTTTTTTTATGTTTTTCCCTTATTTTCTGTTTCATTATCATAAGCGTTCCATAAGCGATAATTTTTGTCACTGCTTATTTGTGCTGAGTTGTTAGAATTTCAACATTTCAATTTGAACTCAAAATAGTTACAAGTATCTGCCCGTATGAAAAGTCAAATCTTTCTAGTAACTAACATTTCTTTCTCATGTGCATTTTGTGGAAATGGAATTTCATAGCATACCAGAAACATGCTGCATAGTTATGTGAGCATGGTCAAAAACCAAATTTGCGTAATACATAATTCTTAGCGAAAATTGTTATTTTGACCAAATGTAGAACAACTTCTTTCGCTATAATTTAATAACATCAAACTTTCAAGCTGCTTGACTGTAACAATGCTTTAAAAAAACATATTTTCCAGTTTACATTTAGTTATTGGCTCGCTGCCAGAGTTGGGCTCTGTGGTCAACAAGCCTTGCAATTATTTGTCCACATACTGGAGGGCTGTCATTCATCACTCTTTAGCTTTCATTAGTCTTTTATTCGATTTGCTGTTTCATATATACATACACACTTAACATACACTCACGCTAATACGTACACACTCCAGGACACACGCATGTACCTGTACCCTCACACATGCACGCACACACAAATTCTACACACACACCTTCACCACCCTCCCTCCCTCAATACACACACACCTTCATCATACATACACTGTGTACATACATTTACACACATACTTTATATTTAACTAACAACAACCATTCAGACTGGCAAAAGTGACATCCGACAAACAATTGTCTTTCAAACTAACCACAGTAAGTTCAGACTAACCACAGTAAGTTCAAATAACAATAGTAATATCAGTTATATCAAACACAAACTTGTAATATCAGACAGTTGTGTCAAACTAACAACATTAATGTCAAACTTACAACAGTTATGTCAAACTAACAACAGTTATATCAAACACGCTCTTCTAATATCAGACAGTTGTGTCAAACTAACACCAATTATGTCAATCTAACACCATTTATGTTCAACTAACAACAGTTATGTCAAACTAACAACAGTTATGTCAAACTAGCAACGGTTATGTCAAACTAACAACAGTTACATCAAACACACACTACTAATATCAGACAGTTGTGTCAATCTAACACCAATTATGTCAAACTAACAACGGTTATGTCAAACTAACAACAGTTGTGTCAAACTAACAACAGTTATATCAGACAAACAACATATGTTTAAGACAAACAACAGTTATGTTAGGATATTAGTAATATAACGAATAACAATCAAAGCGTGTACCCGAAATTTGATATGTGTTTTGTATTGACGGTAAAATACTGTTTTTGGAAAAATTGTATTTGTATCTATATATTTGGGTTTTTTGGATACGTTAGGTAAGAGAGAGAGAGAGAGAGAGAGAGAGAGATGGAGAGAGAGAGAGAGAGAGAGAGCAAGCATGTGATATATTTCATTATATTTTGAATGACTTAGAATTAGTAGTGCATGGTTGCAAATTTTTCCTTTTCAAATGAACAACATTGAACTATGTTTACGATCACAGAAGTGTTAAAACATATTTTTTCAGAATGATATGTGCCCTGCATCACACTTTAGTCTTTCTAATATTTTACATATGTCTATTTATAAGGAGCCTAATTTTCATGTATTACTGTCTCTTGTTTTTCATTTAAAGATTTGTCTTTCCCTTTTTTATACATACTATCTTGACAATTATTTATTTCATGTCAAAACAAATATTGTAATGATGACGTGACACACAAATGCGCTGCACATATTTATATGCTTATTCAGCTTTCATTTCAGGTATCTTTTCACATGCAAATACTAAAGTAGGTTAACCGTTATGACCTTTTGCGGAAAATATGTATGAAAATGAAACAAACGTAAGGGACATTGAAAGTGAAATATATATATATTGATTTATTAAATTTTTTCCAATGAAATGTCAGAAAATTTCAACTTGATAAACGTCTTATCTCTTATTTTATTACTAGTGATGTCCTATATCGTTGCGCACTATTTGTTTGTTATTCTAAAATCAAATCATATAAAGTAGGGACATTTACAATCTTAATATCATTATGGAAATTGATAGATATCTTAAATATTCCAGCCCTACTATTGAATTTCAAATCTGTGTTTTTATTATTTTGTAACTGTTTTGTTTCAACTCACATACATAGCAAGCTTTTTATGAAAATCTATTGATCTTGCAATCATTGATTGCAACTTTTTTTAAGGTTATTTCTGCCTGACATTATATGCAAAAAGCCTTTAAAACATCATTCAAACACAATATCTGTGATATCCGAGTTTGATCAAACATATTGTGATGGTAAGCCAAAATATAGGACTAATTCGATGCTTTATACACTTTATAATATCATATTTCGAAATATTGTGATATCATATAATTATGTTTTTAGTCTTAATATATATTTTTTCCATTATAGTCATCTCATATCACTTTGTGTTGACTTGTCAATAAACTTCGATTCTTAAATAGTGGGAAATGAGGTTCTCTTATTTACTTTCTGCTAATCGCTTAGCCTAACTTGCGACTTGAAAACAGAGTTCCCATCCATCAAACAGACTTGCTGATCTGCGTAGACTGCCGGCTTCATTAAAGTGAGAGATTGAAAGAGTATAATAGGGTTATATGTTGTGTTTCCGTTCATGTCATTCATTTGAACAAATTGTCATTCATTTGAACAAATTGACATTCATTTGAACAAACTTGTTAGCCCTTATCTCAGCATGGTATCTTGATTGATCAAATAACTGTACCCTTGTTATTGAGAAACGTTGCATGCAGATTTGGAACGCTTTTCACCCCTGTAACCTTGAAAGTTGGCAAAGCTCATTAATTTGAATACTCTTGGTAGCCCTTCATACAAGTATTCTACAGAACACATATCAATGCTCTGGGTCCTTCGGTTAATGAAAACGTTAATTGAAGATGTTTAACATATTTAACTCCAACATGTATGCCCTTGAAATGTGTAAAGGTAATTTATTTCCAACATGTTTGACCTTGAAATGTGTTAATGTTATTTATTTGAAACCATTGGCAGCCTTTCATCCAATAATGATACATGCGAAACGGCAGTGCCATTGGGTTAGAAAGTAGGTCAAGGTCATTAATTTCAACAAACCTTATTGCTTTTTATCTCAGCATGCGACAGACCAAATTTCAGTACCCCAGTCTTTTCGGTTATAGTTAAAATATAATTTGAAAATATTAAGACATTTGACAATTGATGGTAGAACCAGGTCATACGGAAGTTAACAAAGTGATACAAACTATACTGTTACGTAATTTACTTATATTAATTTAATATAACCTGTGTAAAAAGATGTATAAAAACTCTCATGCATCTTTTCCTAATTCATTATTGTGACGGATGCATATGGTATCTTCAGGGAAGTGTTAATTATATCACAGATATCAGTCATCGCGTCGCTGTTTTTATAAAAAGAAAAAGGAATATCGAAGAGTCAACAAAATCATAACCAGAACTCGAAATCGTTAAACAAGGGGGAAATTTGAAAACAGGAAAGATCCACATGGATGATTTTGTACAAGAGAATAAGACCAAGTGTTTCGGAAGAGTAAGCTTATTCGACGACACCCGCCATGCAAATATTGGGCACATCCAAGTTAACACTTAGTCCTCGAAATGAGAAAAGAATCATCAATGTCAATCACAAGTCAGGACACTAATGAACATGCTCAAAAACGTCAATTGCTATATCACACAAAGAGAATATTAGTAGAATTAATATGTTATTAATACTTTGAGTGGTAGGCAATTGTATCTGCACAAAATTACACGGAGCCTCATAACACAAGTGGCAAGACCTCTCACTAGCAGGGATCCAGCTTTCTTTTACAACTCTAGCTGGTACACGTTGTCAGCTTGCATCGTGGACACCTGTGAGCAGGGTCATATTACATAAAACTGGCCTCACCGGTATCAATAGCAGATTACTTAATGGGGTTACAATGTATGTGCTAGGACCTGCAATTTGACCAATGGGATGAAAACACCTAAGCTAGGGTGAGCCCTCCCCCTGATATTTAATTTCAACCCATCCGCCCGCAAATAAATATTATTACAGTATGCATGTGTAGCTATAGTATATATCTACATCTGGATTTTGTAGTATATAGTGTACTAGGGGATAATAGTTTAAATTTCAATTACCAAAAATAATATTATTGCTTAATGTTATTTTAATATATTATGATTATGTTATGTGCAAATAAATCATGATCTGAAGTTCACCCAAACCTATTTGTATGTTATCTATACTTTATATAGTATAACATGTTCTCGTTAAGCGCTGCATACCTACCAGAAATCGAATGAATGATACAGAATATTGATGTTTGTTAAAAACAATGTCCTTTTTCATAAAGCTTAAAAAAACAAGATTATAGACGAGCAGTATGTCACATCAGCGTTAATGAAATGTGAACACTCTAAATGGACCATCATAAACCATCCCTTTCAATTACTGAAAAATATCCGGACTCTTGATAAGGCGGCAATTATGAATTTTAAATATTAACATACAAAGCATAAAAACAGAAAAAACGTCATAGTGTAAATATTGCTCGATTTTGAAACATGCCAAAAGGCCCAGTATTGCTAAACTAACACTGGCGGCACACACAATGGTATACATAATAGACTTTAGAAATAGTGAACCAATAGTGAACCAATCATGCAGGTTTTTTAAGTCGGAAAAGGTAAACTGAAACCACACCCGCCATACAGCTTAGACTTTGTCCCATGTGATGTTTGCCTCTTTCCAGAATTAAAAAACCTACCTGGTAGGAGATATAGGTTCAGAAGTAGGCTGGGATCTGCAGTTTACCATTTGTTGATTAGTGTACCCAAAGAGGAGTATGACAATGTTTTCAAAGAGTTGATTCAAAGACTGAAACGTCGTGTTCAAGTTAAAGAGGAATATGTTGAAGGTAACTAGACAAGATGTATTTTAATTTAAATAAGTTGAGAAAAGGTTATTTGCAAAAGCTTTCGAAAACCCGCGGAAACAAAATAACTGTTTCACGGAAAGTTTCCTTCTTTTATTTGACTTCACTTGTCCGGAATAGATAATGTTACATAAAACATTGTTACATAGGTTTGGTTTAGTTTGTTAGTGCCTAACGTCCTGTTAAGGTATTTAAAATACGTACCAGGTAATAGTGATTGAGAAAGCCGCATTTCCAAGGAAAAAGTAACGACCTACGGCCGGGACATGGGGAATGCCCCGAGTAGGTCTTCAAGTATCGATCCAGAGGTGACCGGCTTGTTGGAGCGGATTGCCAGACATCCACAGTTATCACATATGCACTGAAACACCCGTTTTTGGTGATAGCAAATCAACGGGTTTGATTAATGTAAGTATGATAAGTGATAGTAGAAATGATTCAGTAGATAGTGCGACGTTATTAATGCGAATACAGATGCAAATACCAGGTATATGTGCTTTAAATAGCTGACGGATGATGACGTAACATTATCATAATTGGATATATAAAGGCTGACAGGAATGCACACAGTTTATTATCACATGAGGTAAAGTTTTGGAACATGATAGTTGAGCACAGATAAAAGGTAAGTTACTTATTAGTATTCGATATGTTGTTTCAATGTTTATTTTTGCTGGCATTTCTGTAGATATTTTTCATTTTCCCCATCCTTCTTCTAGTTACGTTTCCGGCTGGAAACGGACTGAAAATGTATAAATAAATAATACTGTCTTTGAATACAATGGGGAGAAATCGCACGTCATCTTTTTTCTTTCAGTATTGAAGGGATGATTTCTTACAAGTTACTCTAATATCATGTTTCTTGCTGAATTTTGTAAATGCTTTGGGTATCGCAACTGCAATAATAAAGATAGCTAAAGCGTAATACGTGAACTGTAACACTTGCTCTAGGTACACTTATGAAGCATAATGCATAAAAAAGGAATACTGAAGCGTCAACGAAACCATAATTCGAACAAAATATCGATTAAACTAGGGGCAAGATACGAAAAAAGGAAATACCCACATGGAGACCCTTAAAAAAGAACAAGAGATTAGGACTAGGTGTTCCGTAAAAGTAAGCGTCATGTGTTTCATCGATAACAACCGCCATGTAAACTTTGATCACATATAAGTTAACACCAAGTCATCGAAATGGGAACCGAGTCAGCATTGTCAATCACAACAAGTACATTGTAAGCACAATAGTGAGCAAATTCAAATTTTCATATTGCACAAAGATATAGAATATTTCTCATTGAGGCAATGATGGCGACCATAAAACTTGCCCATACAATGAAGTTATGATCAACCTGTATCCCTCGAATACATGTGTTGTTAGTTTGTTTGTCAGCAGTCGATATATATAAAAAAAATCATGATATCTAAAGCAAGCCCTAGCATACCGAAACAATTGCGACATGTAAACACCATTGTTTGGAGAAACAGGGCTGTTACATGTCATGAAATGGAAAGTTCACGATTGGAAAATTGAAAGATTCACATTTCATTCAACATTTTTTATTGATATAAGATGTTACAAGACAATGTGGATAAAATAATAGGCAAAGCCTATATTAATGCTAATCACATGACACTGTCACAATTATCGTATAGCTTAGACGTAAGCTGTTCATGTTGATCATAGTTTAAGTAGACATCGAGGTAAGCAGCTGATGTAGAAGAATCTGTTGTGTCCTTTATTTCAAGTTCAGAAGGGTATATACGATGGACGTGGTCAGCAAACTTGACAAGGTTTTTGTTACCTGTCCTGATTAGCTCTTCCACAAATTAATGAAAACAAAAAAACAAGTCAGCTAAGAGTGGGGCACAATCTGTTCCCAATGGAATGCCAACAGTTTGCTGGAAAATCTTTCCTCCAAACTCAACAAAATATTGTCACCCAGGAATTCAATCATTCGTACTATATCTTCTTCAGTATATCTTATCTGACCTTCACAAAGTATGTTCCAAGATAGCTCACTACCACTTTTAGGAAAAGAAAGCTCTCATAACATGAGATCTAAGACTTTCTTACAGTTTAATATGAGACATGGTAGTGCACAGGATGGAAAACTTAAATGTTTTGACCGAAAAGACATTTTGTAGGAGAGGGCGTTCAAGATTGATCAAAAGATCTTTCGATTTTTTAAAAATCCACATCCGTTAATTCCACTCCTGGAGTAAACAGTGTCACGAATAAGACTGAAGCCCTGATTTAATGGTACCAAGAATGGTAGTTAGAAGTTTTGATAAAGACTTGGTCGAACAATTAACAGAGCCAGTGATAAAACGTTGCTTATAAGGATACGTTTGCAGTTTATATGACCTACTTTATGATATTTTTACTTATTTTTGTTAAACTCTAATCTTCAAGTCTGCTACTTATTAAACAGAAACTCCACAAACTAGAGGTTTTTCTATATTTTTCAGTGCATGAGAACTTCAAAAACACAATTTTCATTTTACACTCCCCCAACTTTGACCCCCAAATTTTCTATGAGCCCTCACAAGATCAGATGTTTTGAACATACTACAATACGCAGTTGACCTCAAAGTATCTTCCTGCAAAATATTAGCCTTATCACCGATAGGCCGCAGAAAGGCCCGAATTCGCACCCCTCCTTTCTGGCCAGGTTAACGTTGGAGCTAGTTCAATATTGAACCAGTCATTACCTTCAAGCTCTTTTGGTGAAAATTGACTTTAAAAAAATGTCGGATGCAATAATTTGCTATATTCATAACTAAAACAAAAGAGAAAATATTAAGGATACGTTAAAAACTACAAGAGAATAATACCAGGTACTCCGGAATGTAAGCGTCCTCTGCTTCATCGATGACGCCCGCCATATAAATCTTGGTCACATCCAAGTTATTATACAGAATATTTCTAAATGAGACGAAGATGGTGACAATAAAACTTGTTCATATTATTTATCAACCTGCATCTCACGAATTCGTGTGAAGTAAGTTTGTAAGCGGCCGAAAATAAATAAGAGAATACCGAAGTGTTAACATAATCATAATCCAAACTCAAAATCGATTAAACCAGGGGCAAAATATGAACAAAGGAAAGATTCACATGGAGACCCTTGCAAAAGTACAAGAGAATAAGACCGGGTGTTCCGGAAGAGTAAGCGTCTTCTGCTTCATCGACGACACCCGCCAAGTAAACATCCAAGTAAACATCGAGTTCTCAAAATGAGAACCGAGTATCATTGTCAATCACATCAAGTAAACACACTAATGAGCATACTCAAAAACGTCTATCTTATCACTTAAAGATACAGAATATTTCTCAATGAGACAAAGACACTTAAAGATACAGAATATTTCTCGATGAAACAAAGATGGCGACCATAAAACTTGCCCATAGTTCTGATCAACCTGCATCTCTCGAATCCTTGTGTTGTTAGTTTGTTTGTAAGCAGTCGACATCGATCACGAAAATCCCGCTATTAAGAGCAAGCCCCAGAATACCGAATCAACTGCGACATGTAAACACCGTAGGTTGGAGAAGCAGGAATGTTTCTCTCAAGAAATGGAAAGTTCATGATCGGAAAATTGAAATCATCACGTTTATGGTATAGTTTAGTAGTTAGCTGTCCATGCTGGTCGTAGTTAAAGTAAAGATCGAGGTAAGCAGTTGTTGTAGAAGAGTCTACATCCCATTAATTCCACTTCTGGAAACCATTTATTGTATAATCAGACGAGACGGATCCTATATATATATATATATATTCATGTTTCAAAAGTTTGAATGAACCAAACAAAAGCTGTACGCGTATTGTTATTTTTCTGAAGCGTGCATGGCGCGAACAAATATCAATCCGCAGTGCCGTATTTCATTGCGTTTACGCAGTCAGAAGTTACACAGCATATGGAGGGAGATATGTAAAGATACTATTAATATATATAGCAAAATCTACAGTGGCAGCTTTTGAATTCCCCAAATGTCGTTTGTCAGCGGCGTTCTGATTCGTCAAATCAGAAAAAGTTATATTTTTCACTTAGTGAAAAATATCACTTTTATAGAATGAATAATTTTCGATATTTCACTGGTAAAAATCTAATAAAAAATGGCATTCAACAGATAATGTTTTGATGCAAAGGTATAAAAAAATATAAGGAAGTTAAAGTTTTTTGTAACAGGTACGTATTATGAAACCACTACGACGTAAAATGTTTTCCAATCTCTTACAAATTACAGCTTACATTAATTCTCACTCTTTTGCTGCATTCCTTCAGCTAAACATACTACTGAAAAATCAATAATGACACGTTGACTCTGTTTTGATTATTGGTATCGACAAACTGAATTTTAAAAAGGTGTTTTCTCACTGCCTAATTTCTGACTTCTTAAACTGTCGAAATTATTTGATACGTAATACATGTGTGATGACGAAACACACACATATGCTGCGCCTTTTAAATTTAATAATATATACAATATGCCGAATAAATGAATAAAAAGGCATTTTACAGTTTTTTCGTCCTCTTAGGTCTCTTCAGTGATGCTAGGAGCCAAAAGATGAGAATCCAAAATGTCTAAATTAATGTAGAAGCAGAATGGTCAGGTGCGTAAAACCCCTTTAATTTATGAATTTAGAAGTGAAATTAAACAAGTCATGTATAATTTCAAAATCGTGTATTACAAAAATGTGTATATAAAGTATCGTGCCACTTCTCAAATGAGCTAACTGTGTGTATGTGTATTTACAGAAAATGACAAGTTCAAAGATCGAACAAGGTGAGTAAAAAATACAGTTAGCTTATTTATTAAATTCCTATAATTCTTAAATATCGTCATATCGTCAGTTTTCTCTTATTGTATATGACCCTGGCACCATATATTTAAAACGCCATGATAGCATCCATATCATATATACGAGCGACGGTCACTTTTTTAATCATTATGGTTTCAATATAATATAAAGTATTTGAGGCGTTTTCGAAACCGTATGTTTTAGGGAGTACACATCTTACATGAAGACACAAGGGGTGGTCGAGGGAAGGGGCACACATCTTGCTTAAATAAAGGTAAAAGCGGGGTTTGTGTAGGAATGGGGGCAAACATAACTTAGATGAAGGCATAAGGGGAAGGGTGTAGGAATTGGGGCACACATCTATCTTACATGAAGGCACCAGGGGTGGGTGTAGGAATGGGGGGCACACATCTTACTTTCATGAGGCCACCAGGGGATGGGTGTAGGAATGGGGCACAAGTCTAACTTACATGAAGGCACCAGGGGATGGGTGTAGGGATGGAGCACACATCGAACTTACATGAAGGCACCAGGGGATGGGTGTAGGAATGGGGGCACTTTTAACTTACATAATGCACCAGGGGATGGGTGTAGGAATGGGGGCACACATCTAACTGACACGAAGGCACCAGGGGGCGGGTGTAGAAACGGGGGCACACATCTAACTTTCATGAAGGCACCAGGGGATGGGTGTAGGAAATTGGGGCACACATCTTACTTTCATGAAGACACCATGGGATGGTTGAAGGAATGGGGGCACACATCTAACTTTCATGAAGGCACCAGGGGATGGGTGTAGGAATGGGGGCACACATCTAACTTACATGAAGGCACCAGGGGATAGGTGTAGGAACGGGGGCACACATCTAACTTACATGAAGGCACCAAGGGTGGGTGTAGGAACGGGGACACACATCTTACTTTCATGAAGGCACCACGGGATGGGTGTAGGAATGGGGGCACACATCTAACTTACATGAAGGCACCAGGGGTGGGTGAAGGAATGGGGGCACACATCTTACTTTCATGAAGGCACCAAGGGTGGGTGTAGGAAATGGGGCTCACATCTAACTAACATGAAGGCACCAAGGGTGGGTGTAGGAACGGGGACACACATCTAACTTACATGAAGGCACTAAGGGTGGGTGTAGGAAATGGGGCACACATCTTACTTTCATGAAGGCACCAAGGGTGGGTGTAGGAAATGGGGCACACATTTTACTTACATGAAGGCACCAGGGGTGGTTGTAGGGATGGTGGCACACACCTAATTTACAGGAAGACACTATGGGGTAGGCATAGACGTTGGGGCACGCATGTAAACAGGGGGATGGGTGTAGGGATTTGGGCACACATCTTACTTTCATGAAGGCACCAAGGGTGGGTATAGGAAATGGGGCACGCATCTTACTTTCATGAAGGCACCAAGGGTGGGTGTAGGAAATGGGGCACACATCTAACTTACATGAAGGCACCAAGGGTGGTTGTAGAAATGGGGGCACACATCTAACTTACATGAAGGCACCAGGGGATAGGTGTAGGAACGGGGGCACACATCTTACTTTCATGAAGGCACCAAGGGTGGGTGTAGGAACGGGGACACACATCTAACTTACATGAAGGCACCAGGGGGTGGTTGTAGGAATGGGGACACACATCTAACTTACATGAAGGCACCAGGGGATGGGTGTAGGAATGGGGGCACACATCTTACTTACATGAAGGCACCAGGGGTGGGTGTAGGAACGGGGACACACATCTAACTTACATGAAGGCACCAGGGGATGGGTGTAGGAACGGGGGCACACATCTAACTTTCATGAAGGCACCAGGGGATGGGTGTAGGAATGGGGGCACACATCTAACTTTCATGAAGGCACCAGGGGATGGGTGTAGGAACGGGGGCACACATCTAACTTACATGAAGGCACCAGGGGATAGGTGTAGGAACGGGGGCACACATCTAACTTACATGAAGGCACCAGGGGATGGGTGTAGGAACGGGGGCACACATCTAACTTTCATGAAGGCACCAGGGGGTGGGTGTAGGAACGGGGGCACACATCTAACTTTCATGAAGGCACCAGGGGATGGGTGTAGGAACGGGGGCACACATCTAACTTTCATGAAGGCACCAGGGGTGGGTGTAGGAAATGGGGCACACATCTAACTTTCATGAAGGCACCAGGGGATGGGTGTAGGAACGGGGGCACACATCTAACTTTCATGAAGGCACCAGGGGGTGGGTGTAGGAACGGGGGCACACATCTAACTTTCATGAAGGCACCAGGGGGTGGGTGTAGGAAATGGGGCACACATCTTACTTTCATGAAGGCACCAGGGGATGGGTGTAGGAACGGGGGCACACATCTAACTTTCATGAAGGCACCAGGGGGTGGGTGTAGGAACGGGGGCACACATCTAACTTTCATGAAGGCACCAGGGGATGGGTGTAGGAACGGGGGAACACATCTAACTTACATGAAGGCACGAGGGGATAGGTGTAGGAACGGGGGCACACATCTAACTTACATGAAGGCACCAGGGGATGGGTGTAGGAACGGGGGCACACATCTAACTTTCATGAAGGCACCAGGGGGTGGGTGTAGGAACGGGGGCACACATCTAACTTTCATGAAGGCACCAGGGGATGGGTGTAGGAACGGGGGCACACATCTAACTTACATGAAGGCACCAGGGGATAGGTGTAGGAACGGGGGCACACATCTAACTTACATGAAGGCACCAGGGGATGGGTGTAGGAATGGGGGCACACATCTTACTTTCATGAAGGCACCAGGGGATGGGTGTAGGAATGGGGGCACACATCTAACTTACATGAAGGCACTAAGGGTGGGTGTAGGAAATGGGGCACACATCTTACTTTCATGAAGGCACCAGGGGATGGGTGTAGGAATGGGGGCACACATCTAACTTTCATGAAGGCACCAGGGGGTGGGTGTAGGAACGGGGGCACACATCTAACTTACATGCAGGCACCAGGGGGTAGGTGTAGGAACGGGGGCACACATCTTACTTTCATGAAGGCACCAAGGGTGGGTGTAGGAACGGGGACACACATCTAACTTACATGAAGGCAGCAGGGGGTGGTTGTAGGAATGGGGACACACATCTAACTTACATGAAGGCACCAGGGGATGGGTGTAGGAATGGGGGCACACATCTTACTTACATGAAGGCACCAGGGGGTGGGTGTAGGAACGGGGACACACATCTAACTTACATGAAGGCACCAGGGGATGGGTGTAGGAACGGGGGCACACATCTAACTTTCATGAAGGCACCAGGGGGTGGGTGTAGGAACGGGGGCACACATCTAACTTTCATGAAGGCACCAGGGGATGGGTGTAGGAATGGGGGCACACATCTAGCTTTCATGAAGGCACCAGGGGATGGGTGTAGGAACGGGGGCACACATCTAACTTTCATGAAGGCACCAGGGGTGGGTGTAGGAAATGGGGCACACATCTAACTTTCATGAAGGCACCAGGGGATGGGTGTAGGAACGGGGACACACATCTAACTTTCATGAAGGCACCAGGGGGTGGGTGTAGGAACGGGGGCACACATTTTACTTTCATGAAGGCACCAGGGGGTGGGTGTAGGAAATGGGGCACACATCTTACTTTCATGAAGGCACCAGGGGATGGGTGTAGGAACGGGGGCACACATCTAACTTTCATGAAGGCACCAGGGGGTGGGTGTAGGAACGGGGGCACACATCTAACTTTCATGAAGGCACCAGGGGATGGGTGTAGGAACGGGGGCACACATCTAACTTACATGAAGGCACCAGGGGATAGGTGTAGGAACGGGGGCACACATCTAACTTACATGAAGGCACCAGGGGATGGGTGTAGGAATGGGGGCACACATCTTACTTTCATGAAGGCACCAGGGGATGGGTGTAGGAATGGGGGCACACATCTAACTTAGATGAAGGCACTAAGGGTGGGTGTAGGGAATGGGGCACACATCTTACTTTCATGAAGGCACCAGGGGATGGGTGTAGGAATGGGGGCACACATCTAACTTACATGAAGGCACCAGGGGATAGGTGTAAGAACGGGGGCACACATCTAACTTACATGAAGGCACCAGGGGATGGGTGTAGGAACGGGGACACACATCTAACTTTCATGAAGGCACCAGGGGATGGGTGTAGGAATGGGGGCACACATCTAACTTACATGAAGGCACCAGGGGATAGGTGTAAGAACGGGGGCACACATCTAACTTACATGAAGGCACCAGGGGATGGGTGTAGGAATGGGGGCACACATCTTACTTTCATGAAGACACCAGGGGATGGGTGTAGGAATGGGGGCACACATCTAACTTACATGAAGGCACTAAGGGTGGGTGTAGGGAATGGGGCACACATCTAACTTTCATGAAGGCACCAGGGGGTGGGTGTAGGAATGGGGGCACACATCTAACTTACATGCAGGCACCAGGGGGTAGGTGTAGGAACGGGGGCACACATCTTACTTTCATGAAGGCACCAGGGGATGGGTGTAGGAACGGGGGCACACATCTTACTTACATGAAGGCACCAGGGGATGGGTGTAGGAATGGGGGCACACATCTAACTTACATGAAGGCACCAGGGGTTGGGTGTAGGAACGGGGACACACATCTAACTTTCATGAAGGCACCAAGGGTGGGTGTAGGAAATGGGGCACACATCTAACTTACATGAAGGCACCAAGGGTGGTTGTAGAAATGGGGGCACACATCTAACTTACATGAAGGCACCAGGGGATAGGTGTAGGAACGGGGGCACACATCTTACTTTCATGAAGGCACCAAGGGTGGGTGTAGGAACGGGGACACACATCTAACTTACATGAAGGCACCAGGGGGTGGTTGTAGGAATGGGGACACACATCTAACTTACATGAAGGCACCAGGGGATGGGTGTAGGAATGGGGCACACATCTTACTTACATGAAGGCACCAGGGGGTGGGTGTAGGAACGGGGACACACATCTAACTTACATGAAGGCACCAGGGGATGGGTGTAGGAACTGGGGCACACATCTAACTTTCATGAAGGCACCAGGGGATGGGTGTAGGAATGGGGGCACACATCTAACTTACATGAAGGCACCAGGGGATAGGTGTAGGAACGGGGGCACACATCTAACTTACATGAAGGCACCAAGGGTGGGTGTAGGAACGGGGACACACATCTTACTTTCATGAAGGCACCACGGGATGGGTGTAGGAATGGGGGCACACATCTAACTTACATGAAGGCACCAGGGGTGGGTGAAGGAATGGGGGCACACATCTTACTTTCATGAAGGCACCAAGGGTGGGTGTAGGAAATGGGGCTCACATCTAACTAACATGAAGGCACCAAGGGTGGGTGTAGGAACGGGGACACACATCTAACTTACATGAAGGCACTAAGGGTGGGTGTAGGAAATGGGGCACACATCTTACTTTCATGAAGGCACCAAGGGTGGGTGTAGGAAATGGGGCACACATTTTACTTACATGAAGGCACCAGGGGTGGTTGTAGGGATGGTGGCACACACCTAATTTACAGGAAGACACTATGGGGTAGGCATAGACGTTGGGGCACGCATGTAAACAGGGGGATGGGTGTAGGGATTTGGGCACACATCTTACTTTCATGAAGGCACCAAGGGTGGGTATAGGAAATGGGGCACGCATCTTACTTTCATGAAGGCACCAAGGGTGGGTGTAGGAAATGGGGCACACATCTAACTTACATGAAGGCACCAAGGGTGGTTGTAGAAATGGGGGCACACATCTAACTTACATGAAGGCACCAGGGGATGGGTGTAGGAATGGGGGCACACATCTAACTTACATGAAGGCACCAGGGGTTGGGTGTAGGAACGGGGACACACATCTAACTTACATGAAGGCACCAGGGGATGGGTGTAGGAACGGGGGCACACATCTAACTTTCATGAAGGCACCAGGGGTGGGTGTAGGAATGGGGGCACACATCTTACTTTCATGAGGCCACCAGGGGATGGGTGTAGGAATGGGGCACAAGTCTAACTTACATGAAGGCACCAGGGGATGGGTGTAGGGATGGAGCACACATCGAACTTACATGAAGGCACCAGGGGATGGGTGTAGGAATGGGGGCACTTTTAACTTACATAATGCACCAGGGGATGGGTGTAGGAATGGGGGCACACATCTAACTTACACGAAGGCACCAGGGGGCGGGTGTAGAAACGGGGACACACATCTTACTTTCATGAAGGCACCAGGGGATGGGTGTAGGAAATTGGGGCACACATCTTACTTTCATGAAGACACCATGGGATGGTTGTAGGAATGGGGGCACACATCTAACTTTCATGAAGGCACCAGGGGATGGGTGTAGGAATGGGGGCACACATCTAACTTACATGAAGGCACCAGGGGATAGGTGTAGGAACGGGGGCACACATCTAACTTACATGAAGGCACCAAGGGTGGGTGTAGGAACGGGGACACACATCTTACTTTCATGAAGGCACCACGGGATGGGTGTAGGAATGGGGGCACACATCTAACTTACATGAAGGCACCAGGGGTGGGTGAAGGAATGGGGGCACACATCTTACTTTCATGAAGGCACCAAGGGTGGGTGTAGGAAATGGGGCTCACATCTAACTAACATGAAGGCACCAAGGGTGGGTGTAGGAACGGGGACACACATCTAACTTACATGAAGGCACTAAGGGTGGGTGTAGGAAATGGGGCACACATCTTACTTTCATGAAGGCACCAAGGGTGGGTGTAGGAAATGGGGCACACATTTTACTTACATGAAGGCACCAGGGGTGGTTGTAGGGATGGTGGCACACACCTAATTTACAGGAAGACACTATGGGGTAGGCATAGACGTTGGGGCACGCATGTAAACAGGGGGATGGGTGTAGGGATTTGGGCACACATCTTACTTTCATGAAGGCACCAAGGGTGGGTATAGGAAATGGGGCACGCATCTTACTTTCATGAAGGCACCAAGGGTGGGTGTAGGAAATGGGGCACACATCTAACTTACATGAAGGCACCAAGGGTGGTTGTAGAAATGGGGGCACACATCTAACTTACATGAAGGCACCAGGGGATAGGTGTAGGAACGGGGGCACACATCTTACTTTCATGAAGGCACCAAGGGTGGGTGTAGGAACGGAGACACACATCTAACTTACATGAAGGCACCAGGGGGTGGTTGTAGGAATGGGGACACACATCTAACTTACATGAAGGCACCAGGGGATGGGTGTAGGAATGGGGCACACATCTTACTTACATGAAGGCACCAGGGGGTGGGTGTAGGAACGGGGACACACATCTAACTTACATGAAGGCACCAGGGGATGGGTGTAGGAACGGGGGCACACATCTAACTTTCATGAAGGCACCAGGGGATGGGTGTAGGAATGGGGGCACACATCTAGCTTTCATGAAGGCACCAGGGGATGGGTGTAGGAACGGGGGCACACATCTAACTTTCATGAAGGCACCAGGGGTGGGTGTAGGAAATGGGGCACACATCTAACTTTCATGAAGGCACCAGGGGATGGGTGTAGGAACGGGGGCACACATTTAACTTTCATGAAGGCACCAGGGGGTGGGTGTAGGAACGGGGGCACACATCTAACTTTCATGAAGGCACCAGGGGGTGGGTGTAGGAAATGGGGCACACATCTTACTTTCATGAAGGCACCAGGGGATGGGTGTAGGAACGGGGGCACACATCTAACTTTCATGAAGGCACCAGGGGGTGGGTGTAGGAACGGGGGCACACATCTAACTTTCATGAAGGCACCAGGGGATGGGTGTAGGAACGGGGGCACACATCTAACTTACATGAAGGCACCAGGGGATAGGTGTAGGAACGGGGGCACACATCTAACTTACATGAAGGCACCAGGGGATGGGTGTAGGAATGGGGGCACACATCTTACTTTCATGAAGGCACCAGGGGATGGGTGTAGGAATGGGGGCACACATCTAACTTACATGAAGGCACTAAGGGTGGGTGTAGGAAATGGGGCACACATCTTACTTTCATGAAGGCACCAGGGGATGGGTGTAGGAATGGGGGCACACATCTAACTTACATGAAGGCACCAGGGGGTGGGTGTAGGAACGGGGGCACCTATCTAACTTACATGCAAGCACCAGGGGGTAGGTGTAGGAACGGGGGCACACATCTTACTTTCATGAAGGCACCAAGGGTGGGTGTAGGAACGGGGACACACATCTAACTTACATGAAGGCACCAGGGGGTGGTTGTAGGAATGGGGACACACATCTAACTTACATGAAGGCACCAGGGGATGGGTGTAGGAATGGGGGCACACATCTAACTTACATGAAGGCACCAGGGGGTGGGTGTAGGAACGGGGACACACATCTAACTTACATGAAGGCACCAGGGGATGGGTGTAGGAACGGGGGCACACATCTAACTTTCATGAAGGCACCAGGGGGTGGGTGTAGGAACGGGGGCACACATCTAACTTTCATGAAGGCACCAGGGGGTGGGTGTAGGAAATGGGGCACACATGTTACTTTCATGAAGGCACCAGGGGATGGGTGTAGGAATGGGGGCACACATCTAGCTTTCATGAAGGCACCAGGGGATGGGTGTAGGAACGGGGGCACACATCTAACTTTCATGAAGGCACCAGGGGTGGGTGTAGGAAATGGGGCACACATCTAACTTTCATGAAGGCACCAGGGGATGGGTGTAGGAACGGGGACACACATCTAACTTTCATGAAGGCACCAGGGGGTAGGTGTAGGAACGGGGGCACACATTTTACTTTCATGAAGGCACCAGGGGGTGGGTGTAGGAAATGGGGCACACATCTTACTTTCATGAAGGCACCAGGGGATGGGTGTAGGAACGGGGGCACACATCTAACTTTCATGAAGGCACCAGGGGGTGGGTGTAGGAACGGGGGCACACATCTAACTTTCATGAAGGCACCAGGGGATGGGTGTAGGAACGGGGGCACACATCTAACTTACATGAAGGCACCAGGGGATAGGTGTAGGAACGGGGGCACACATCTAACTTAGATGAAGGCACTAAGGGTGGGTGTAGGAAATGGGGCACACATCTTACTTTCATGAAGGCACCAGGGGATGGGTGTAGGAATGGGGGCACACATCTAACTTACATGAAGGCACCAGGGGATAGGTGTAAGAACGGGGGCACACATCTAACTTACATGAAGGCACCAGGGGATGGGTGTAGGAATGGGGGCACACATCTTACTTTCATGAAGGCACCAGGGGATGGGTGTAGGAATGGGGGCACACATCTAACTTACATGAAGGCACTAAGGGTGGGTGTAGGGAATGGGGCACACATCAAACTTTCATGAAGGCACCAGGGGATGGGTGTAGGGATGGGGGCACACATCTAATTTACATGAAGGCACTAAGGAAGGGTGTAGGGAATGGGGCACACATCTAACTTTCATGAAGGCACCAGGGGGTGGGTGTAGGAACGGGGGCACACATCTAACTTACATGCAGGCACCAGGGGGTAGGTGTAGGAACGGGGGCACACATCTTACTTTCATGAAGGCACCAGGGGATGGGTGTAGGAACGGGGGCACACATCTTACTTACATGAAGGCACCAGGGGATGGGTGTAGGAATGGGGGCACACATCTAACTTACATGAAGGCACCAGGGGGTGGGTGTAGGAACGGGGACACACATCTAACTTACATGAAGGCACCAGGGGATGGGTGTAGGAACGGGGGCACACATCTAACTTTCATGAAGGCACCAGGGGGTGGGAGTAGGAACGGGGGCACACATCTAACTTTCATGAAGGCACCAGGGGATGGGTGTAGGAATGGGGGCACACATCTTACTTTCATGAAGGCACCAGGGGATGGGTGTAGGAATGGGGGCACACATCTAACTTAGATGAAGGCACTAAGGGTGGGTGTAGGGAATGGGGCACACATCTTACTTTCATGAAGGCACCAGGGGATGGGTGTAGGAATGGGGGCACACATCTAACTTACATGAAGGCACCAGGGGATAGGTGTAAGAACGGGGGCACACATCTAACTTACATGAAGGCACCAGGGGATGGGTGTAGGAATGGGGGCACACATCTTACTTTCATGAAGGCACCAGGGGATGGGTGTAGGAATGGGGGCACACATCTAACTTACATGAAGGCACTAAGGGTGGGTGTAGGGAATGGGGCACACATCAAACTTTCATGAAGGCACCAGGGGATGGGTGTAGGAATGGGGGCACACATCTAACTTACATGAAGGCACTAAGGGTGGGTGTAGGGAATGGGGCACACATCTAACTTTCATGAAGGCACCAGGGGGTGGGTGTAGGAACGGGGGCACACATCTAACTTACATGCAGGCACCAGGGGGTAGGTGTAGGAACGGGGGCACACATCTTACTTTCATGAAGGCACCAGGGGATGGGTGTAGGAACGGGGGCACACATCTTACTTACATGAAGGCACCAGGGGATGGGTGTAGGAATGGGGGCACACATCTAACTTACATGAAGGCACCAGGGGGTGGGTGTAGGAACGGGGACACACATCTAACTTACATGAAGGCACCAGGGGATGGGTGTAGGAACGGGGGCACACATCTAACTTTCATGAAGGCACCAGGGGGTGGGAGTAGGAACGGGGCCACACATCTAACTTTCATGAAGGCACCAGGGGATGGGTGTAGGGAATGGGGGCACACATCTAGCTTTCATGAAGGCACCAGGGGATGGGTGTAGGAACGGGGGCACACATCTAACTTTCATGAAGGTACCAGGGGGTGGGTGTAGGAAATGGGGCACACATCTAACTTTCATGAAGGCACCAGGGGATGGGTGTAGGAACGGGGGCACACATCTAACTTTCATGAAGGCACCAGGGGTGGGTGTAGGAACGGGGGCACACATCTAACTTTCATGAAGGCACCAGGGGGTGGGTGTAGGAAATGGGGCACACATGTTACTTTCATGAAGGCACCAGGGGATGGGTGTAGGAACGGGGGCACACATCTAACTTTCATGAAGGCACCAGGTGGTGGGTGTAGGAACGGGGGCACACATCAAACTTTCATGAAGGCACCAGGGGATGGGTGTAGGAACGGGGGCACACATCTAACTTACATGAAGGCACCAGGGGATAGGTGTAGGAACGGGGGCACACATCTAACTTACATGAAGGCACCAGGGGATGGGTGTAGGAATGGGGGCACACATCTTACTTTCATGAAGGCACCAGGGGATGGGTGTAGGAATGGGGGCACACATCTAACTTACATGAAGGCACTAAGGGTGGGTGTAGGAAATGGGGCACACATTTTACTTTCATGAAGGCACCAGGGGATGGGTGTAGGAATGGGGGCACACATCTAACTTTCATGAAGGCACCAGGGGGTGGGTGTAGGAACGGGGGCACACATCTAACTTACATGCAGGCACCAGGGGGTAGGTGTAGGAAATGGGGCACACATCTTACTTTCATGAAGGCACCAGGGGATGGGTGTAGGAACGGGGGCAAACATCTAACTTACATGAAGGCACAAGGGGATGGGTGTAGGGATGGGGGCACACATCTAACTTACATGATGCCACCAGGGTTCTGGTGTAGGGATGGGGGTACACATCTTACTTACATGAGGCCACTAGGGGATGAGTGTAGGGATGGTGGTACACATGTAACTTGCATAAAGACATCAGGGGGTATGTGTAACGTGGGGGCACGCATGTAACTTACATGGATTTACTTAGGGGGTGTAGGGATTGAGTACACATGTAATTCTTATTTTTCCGAGCAGTATTCTCTTTAATTGAACTAAAAAACTCCTACATTTAGAATTTTAATCACGAGATAATGTATATTGGTGTGAAGCTTTGATCTGTTATTCTTAATAATTCATAATATTATATTTGTTAAATATTATCTTTCTTTATGATGACACTGCTTTGATGAAAATGTTCAATTACTGAAACTATATAATTTAGAAAATAAAATAATAATGACATTTCATGCCTCATGTTTATAATCTGAATACATTATTGTTAGACTCCATCACTATGTCTCGGCGATACATAATACAAATATTAACTGCTAACGAGTTAAAACTTTGATTTCAAATTGGTTATGCAATACCCATTATCATTCATTGCAGACGATATTAACTTTAAAACTATCAATGTACCATTAACATATCAAAATAACTGTCATTTTTACAAGAAAACATAGATGGTTTGACATGACATGACAGTAAGAGGTGACAAAGTTTGTTTCTATGATCTACATTCCATATGTTACCCCCATACAAAGATTTAGCAATAAGATGGGGGTAATACCTATTTTTCCTATTTTAAGGTCCAGTGGTGAAGATCTGTTGGTTGTTTGATGAGAGTACCCTTAGGAACAACCATACAGAACTGATAACACAAGTTCCACATTCGTTGCTTAAGAGATCGTTTTCTTCTGGACAATCACAACCATGCATTTCTAATCAAGGTTTGGTTGAGGATACCGTCAATTACGTAAGTCTCAAAAGTTTTCTTTCCATCAAAACAATTTTCGCCTTTTTTCCCCTCTTTTGAATGTTTTATTATTATATAATATCTACCGAAATTGAAATATAGACGATAATCCTAATTTACTTCTTACTTGCGCTCAATAGTGAATATGTGCATCGCCATTTGCGATCATACTACCGTGTACGCAATCAAAATGTTGTTCAATTCTTATCTACATCATTAAAAGTTTTAAAATTCTGTACGAAGAAAATTATTCGAAGTGTATTACCTCTTTGCCTCAAGTACATGCGAATGTCGGGATATTTCAAATAATTAACGTAAATTTAAGGATTAAATGCCTATTCTATTACTCTCATAGGCCATTGAAGTCAAGTGAACCTCGTTCAAATGGTTCATTAACTGCTTCGCAGATCACTTCATTTGTGCGAGGTTCACATAATGTGCTATTCCGAAATGCATGACGTTATTCTGTCGCCATGGTGGACTCCTTAATATCGAGGCGTTGCACTCCGCCTCAGATAACTTGTATCATGGCTTTGATTCAATCGTCATTTCTGTCCCCTTGTTGGACTACGTCAAGTCAACCCGCCAGTAAAAACATACACGGGAATATGGAGAACGTTTACCGACTACATGCATATCCCAAGGAATAGACACAGTCATATCCTTAATGCAAATATAAGCATTGAACTTAAATTCATCTGCACTTATTGAAAATTGTGAGAAGTAGGGAGATGATAAGGTTCACGTATACATTATATATGTCACCAACGACATCTGGTATTGTGTATATATATGATAAATCTACATACAAGATACTTTCACCTATAGGATGAGCACAACAAACACAAATTACAAAGAGAAAACTCGTATCCGGGAACTGACAAACCAGAAACAACGTACCCATTTGTACAATTCAAAGCTTCGCCAAAGGACATATCATCAAAATTGAACAAAGGTATAACTTTTATAAGCCTGTGTTTGTTTTTGTCTTTGGAAGTTAATTGGTTTTACTGAACGTCATTGGCAATTACTGTACATGACCTTCCGGACATTTAATTGGTTTGGAAGGTTAATCATGCGGTTAAATGACACGTGCTGATTGTTGACGTCGTTATCGATTTTTGACGTCGTCACAACTTAGCGGTGATATATACGAGATGATGTGTTTTCGCGCAAATATACTTATATATTTATATTATTACTCCTCGGTTCACTCCAGAAAACAACAGTGTCAATGCTGAGTTAAAAGTATTGTGGTAGAAACAGGTCACACGAATCGTGGTTATTTGATATAGAATGCATTTCACACTCGTTATTGTCTTTTTAAAGTTACCAAGACACTTGCTTATGCTATTGTCTTTTATAACTTAAAAATAATAATTAACTCGAGTAAAATGAATTCCATATCCAACAACCACTCATTGTTTAACCTCTGTATATGTAATAACTTCAAACATAATATTCAGTGTTATTTTTTTAAAGAAGTTATTTTATTTGCAGATCCCATTTTTAAGGTATTATTTCTACGTTGCAAAATGGAATGCTTTCCGCTGTTACATCGAAACTTGAAATATGCTAAGGACATTCAAAATAGATGTCAAAAGATATTGGGTGACCGGAACAATGTTCCACAAATCCCAAGAATCTTGGATCAGCCAGAGCTGCAGCTATGCATAGTTACGGACAGTGGGGAGGATGATATTGAACGAGATGTGTCTGTCATTATGGGGAATCATTCTTACAACGAAATCACTAATGTTACAGGTAATCAACAGAACAAACAAACCGCGCAACCATATTTAAGGATTAAAGTTTCTTTCTGGTGGTTTTATCGAAGGATAAAGTTCAGTAGGATATCGATAGTTGGAATGGAACGCGAAGCGTTCCATGAAACAACTATCGATATCCTACTGAACTTTATCCTTTGATAAAACCACCAAAACGAAACTTTAATCCTTATATTTACTGTCCAGACCTTATATTCCCACTTGTAATTATTTCTTTAATCAGATATTATGATACTTACTGCGATGAAATCGAACAGTATCGTTTCGTTTCGGTAGACTGTTGAAACAGCCGCCTTAAGAAGTGACGAACTCCCGCGAAATTTCAGTCAACAAGTAAACAAAAAAGTTCCTAAAGATTGTATCTTTTTATTGTTATTTTTTCACATAAGTTCATATATAAACAAACCATACTGTCTTTGTAACTGTTATTGTATTTAAAAAAACCCATTAAAATGCTTCTTATTTATTTCTTAAATAAATTAACACATACTACGCGGCAGGATATTGATCGCGTCTGTAAAGTAGTGACACGGCCTCGTGTTCAAATCGTGACGGACCGTATTACTGCGCGCTGCGCCAATAGGCGCGTGATCCACTGATTTTATCGGAAAATAAAGTTCAGTTGGCATTCGTAGAAATGTATAGGCAATATACTATCTATTCCAAACAGACTGTAAATATATAACTGTGGTATATCAATGTGATAAGTATAAATATTCATCTATCCTAAGTATACATGACTGTGTTGTACGAGCAACGCTTATGTATCAAAACTACTACACAGATGTACGCTAATCACTGTTTGATGTGAAGCGTTTACTTCAGTTTAAAGCTAACTAACTGGTGACGTAGTACACGTTCAAACAATGTAACATATTACATTAACGATAGGGTATTAAAATATTCATTGGTAGAAAAAACAGTGTTTACTGAACAAAAATCAGCCACATTACGTTTCCTTGAAGATGCGTCATAAAACTATCAAATATGAACTTTAATGTTACAGAGAGATATTTCAGAGCAGACAATCAAAGAGTGACACTTAAACAAGACTGTTCTTGTTTGATCCTCTTCCTACACAAAGATGTTACTAACATTACTGTAAGTAGTTTGCTTAAAGTGTTCATTCATGAAACTGTTACTTATACCTAGGAAAAGATTTTCTCATTTGGCATTAACACACCACAGGGTATCAATACATACTATTAGCCTACAGCGATATTATATTGTATGACATCCGAAACTATCTGTAAAATATGTTGTATTAAAATGAATTGAAGTGATTAATTCATCTAAGAAATTAATCACCTGATGTAAATATATTTCTATAAAATCCCTTAACAGTCAAACAAATAAACAATAACATATTTTTATCTAGAATGAACCAACTTTTGATGCATTTTGAAATAACGTATAATTTGAACTTCATTCGCAGGTACTTGAATCATTAAAGGTGTTATACGTTCCGAGTCCATCTCTTGATGTCGAGATATCCGGACAAAGCCAATCAGTACGAGTGTTTAGAGAAGACACAGTATCTCTCATTCGACGAAAACTTACACATATTCTCGGCGCAGACCTGTTTACCTACGCAGAAAAAGTGAAGCAATGCATGGAGGCGTACGAGACAAAAATGAAGCAGTTATTCAAACCTGACCTAAGATCTGAGTTGCAGAACACCCTGGATGCTGTGGCTGTACTGCTGAACGGAGCACCTGGTCTTATTTTATTTTAAATTTCTGCAATGGTCTCCAATCTTTCCTTTGATCATATTTCGGCCCTAGTTTAATCGATTTTGAGTTCGGAAAATGGTTTTATTGACGCTTTTGTATTTTCTTGTTTTTGTTTCTTCAGTTTGGGAAGCATCATCAGCTGTTGACTCTACCAAATTTGAAATTCCAGACAACGTAGACTCGGCTTTAAATGGGTGAGAGGGATTTTTTTTTATCACAGTTCTTATCAATTCATGAATATCTTTAATTACTAATTCACTAATTCGTTTTTATATTTTGAAAACATAACAGGTATGACTGAGAAAAATGTTCGATCGACAGGGAATAACTAATAACCAATAGGCTAAATCCCCAAACACATAATCGCGGATGCTAGAATATCGATATTGTAACAAGTGCGAAGTCGCTAGACATGAATACGGCCAGATTATCTTTCCGTAGAAGTATTTCCTCCATTTTCATTAAGATTATAACTTATATACGTATGCTCATGTGTCTGTGTCTATGAGCTACATTCTCAGAATGCAAAATAAGGGAGTGATAGCATTTTGATTGTTTGTGGACCGTTTTGTAGTCTTTGTTGACGAGGAGTTATCTGACCAAATCAAACAAGATACCACCCGCAGGATTATTGACTTTTGTTACAAACAAAGCATTTCAATCTACCTGTTGACGTGGTAACAGCACCCAAAAACTTAATGGTAATTTTCCTGCTTTGATTATATATCTGCATTTTCAGTAACCTCTCTGTTATTTTTTTTCAGAATGACAGACAGAGGCGTTATGGCATTTGGGCTCTTTGCGGACCGCTTTGTAGTCTTTCTTGATGAAAACTGTGAGGATAAAGTACAGACAGAAACCACCAAAGAGATTTTGGAACTTTGTAACAAACAAAGCAAATTCAATCTACCTGTTGACGTGGTAACAGCTTCCCAAAACTTTCTGAATGATACGGGCTTGAAGCAAGGCGATGCTTTACTGAAATCACGTACACAAATTGGCTCTATTGGACTAGTAACAAAAGCAACGAAACCAATGACCAAAGCGGCAGACCGACCGACCACTTCGCAGTCAGAACAGGAAACTCAAAAAAACATTGTCGTAGCAATTACTGCAGGCCATCTGTTTAAAGAAAATGATGACGCATTTTTCATAGAGAATGGCGAAATGAAGAAATTCGGAAAATGTCTCACAAGTCTACACCGTAGTGAAAATGCTTCAACTATGCAATATGACATCGCAGTAATCGAGGTTGATGGGAATATAACAACAAACGAAGATTACGATGTTAAATTCAGAAATGACTCTGGTGAATCATGTGACTGTATTTTATTCAAAGGTACTCTTGCCTGCGGTAGTGCCGTGTACAAAATAGGTGCTGCAACCGGGATGAAGGAAGGAGTTGTAGTCAGCTCAGATTTTCGGCTAGCAGGACTCGTAGATACGAACAAGGCATACTTGATCAGGGGTCGAGATGATCGTGCTTTTTCTGATGTTGGTGATAGTGGCTCAATCGTATTTACACTAGATGTTAATGACGAAGAATGCAGAACTGTCAATTTGGTATCGATCGCTACCAAAGTGATGCAAGAAGGTGTGACCAGAGGACTTGGGATCCCTTTTCCTCTGTCATACTCCATCCGCTTGGATAGGTGTCTCGAACAACTTTCTGAACTCGAAGGTGTGACCATACAGATGCCTGAAAAGTAATACTAATGTTATGTGAGATAATACCAAATGTTCTAAATGAACAAAAAATACTAATTAGTTATTTAAATGTTGAGTTGCATATTGGTTTTTTTTCTCACATTTTTTGGTATTAAATGATATAGTGGAAGATGTAAAACGAATTAAAGAATTGCTATTGAGTTTAGGTGAAGGATTTTGTAGTATTATGTTAGCATTCAAATGGGAACAAGCTGTGGCATACTCTGACTTGGTTTCATTTTCAGCGACGCTCAATTAATGGGATATAGATTTTGAAAAAAACTCAAAAGATCTTCTGATCGATCTTGAGTATCTCAAAAATGTTTCGACAATCAAAACATTTGATTTTTCCACCCGTTACACTACGATACCACATGCCAAACTGAAAGAACGTCTTCCGTCTCTCATTATGAGAGCTTTCTCTTCCAAGAAAGGTGAACGACGATACAAATACATGGTTGTGAGCTATCTTGGAGCATACTTTGTGAAAAACACAACAAAAGTTAGGTTGAAATATACTGAGGAAGATATAGTACGAATTCCTGGTTGACAATATCTTTGTTGAATTCGGAGAAAAGATTTTCCAACAGACTGTTGGCATTCCCATGGGCACTAACTGTACACCACTTTTGGCTGACTTGTTTTTGTTTTCATACGAGGCTGAATTTGTCGAGGAGCTTATCAGGACGGGTAACAAAAACCTTGCCAAAACTTTCAATAATATTCTACGGCTTGCTCGTGATATATATCATCTGCTGACAAACAAACTAACAACACAAGGATTCTAGAGATGCAGGCTGATGAAGATAATAGGCAAGTTTTATGGTCGCCATCTTGATCTCATCGAGAAATATTCTGTATCTTTGTGTGATATGAAGATGGACGTTTTTGAGTTTGCTTGTTAGTGTGTTTACTTGTTGCGATGACAGTGATGACTCGGTTCTCATTATGATGATTGATGCTTACTTGGATGTGACCCAAGATTTACATGGCGGGTGTCATCGATGAAGCAGAATACGCTTACTCTTCCGGAACACCTGATCTTATTCTCTCGTGCTTTTACGAGAGTCTCAATGTAAATCTTTCCTTTGTCCCTATTTCGCCCTTAGTTTAATTGATTTTGAGTTCGGATTATGGTTTTGTTTACGCTTTGGTATTCTCTGATTTATTTTTTTTGTCAAGAAGCTGATAAGGACAGATCAATGCTTAATCATAAAAATTCCCTATTCAAGTATATCGACAATGTGTTGTCTATAATCAACAAGACGTTTTATGACCCAATCGGTTGTGTATATCATCTGAAATTGAAATCAAGGATAAAACAGACTCTTCGTCATCAGCTCCTTACCACGATCTTTACTTAAACTACCACCAACCAACATTAGCATCTAGCGACTTACCTATACGATACATGTGACGATCTCCATTTTTCGATCGTGAACTTCCCTTGTCTTGATAGTAACACCCTTGCATCTCCAACCTTATTTGTTCACGTGTCGCTGTGTATTCGTTGTTCTAGGGATTGCGCTTAAAATCGGTATTTCCGCGCTAGATATCGGTTGCTGGCGTGCAAACTTACGCCACAGGTGTTCGAGAGATGTAGATTGATAGGACAAAGATAACGTTTTCATGGTAAACATCTTGGTATCTCTAATCTTTATCCTTGTACTATAAGAAGGTTGGTGTTTTTTAATATCCGTAATAGTATGTGATTGAGAATGATGCCTTCACTCAGGACATGGCATTTACTTGGATGTTAATTAGGTATCCATGGCGGGTGTCGTCGATGAAGCTACTGACACTTACGCGCCCGGATCACCTGTCTTGTTTTGTATTTTGCAATGGCTTCTATATAATATATTATTCGTATTGTGGTTTGGTTAATGATTCGGTATTATCTGGTGTTTTTTCAGAAACCCTTTGAAAAGTATATTTATAGCATACCGATTTTTCACTCAGTCAGTCTGACATGTATACATTTTTTCCTCCATAAATTATTCTTTCATTTAGTAGTTTTGGCCATCCTTTACCTTAATGCAAACATGAAAAATGAATTTTACTCTATATGTTGTTTTGTGATCACTTCGTTTGTTATTAATGCTTTTTGTTTTGATTTAAAGGTCAACCTTAATTGATTTTAAATGCTAGCAAATTGATCTGGAAATCGATTTTGTTATCGGTTGTACAATATTATGTCTTTCACAGGATAGTAAGAGTAACTGTTTACATTGACAAGACTGATGCCATGTTTTTAGGAAATACCTAAGATGTATTTTGTTGTTTTTCATTTTATGAGGGGTGATTTTGTATTTTTGTATTTCCGTTGACACATGTTAAAAAAATACTAAGTAACTCCCATCTTTCTTTGAATATTATCAAAATGTAGATCTTTCATAATCATCTGCCATATTTTTTCAACTTCAATTATTTCCCCAACTTTGTCAAGTTTAACTTGACCAATGTATTTCAAATGAAAATAAAAATGAGATTATTTTTTAACAAATTGTTCAAACTTATAATACCTTAAATATACGCTCAACTACCTACATGATGTATCTATAATGAAGCTGCTGATGTAATATACATGTTTATTTATTTTGTGATAGCTCAAAACACCAATTTTTATATTAATTTTGCATGATAGATTCCTATTAACTCTGTGTTAATCTGGACTGTATTCACACTAGTATAGATGTAGTCCAAACCATCGGACATTTTGACGTCATTTTGGCACCAAATTGACCTGCGTTACATCGACGCTTTGCATGTCGCCTAAAAGAACACGCGTTATAGCTTTACGCTAGGCTTTAAGGTTATTGCGGTTTTCAAAATGTTGTTCCAGTATCTTCACATACCAGAACGAAAACCTTTATAACAAGGAAAGTTACATTATTGTACATTACAACATGTAAATGGGACCATTGAACGTCTATCAAATTGTATATATTTTCAAAATGAATGCAATATGGGTGTCAGATTAATATTAATAACGTCCTAACTTGCACCCACATTGCATTGATATTGACACTAAATACAATCTGAAAGACGTTCAATGGTTAAAAATGAGTAATAACTATTCAATCATTTCTTAATAAAACAGTATAAACTTCTCTCGTGTTAGTTTTTTATGTTTTACTAAATACACATCATGTTCACTATAACGTAGAAGTTAGACATCTACTTTGGCAAATGGTGATGTTTTATGCCACTTTTTTGCTTTCCCACGTCAAAGGGTAATTGCGCAAATAATGTAGTTATACGCACCTGACCCTTCTGCTTTCTACATTAGTTTAGAAATTTTGGATTCCAACCTTTTGGCCTCTAGTATCAGTGAAGAGTCCTAGGAGGAAGAAACAACTGTGTGATGCCATTTAATTCATTTATTCGGCATACTCTAAAAGGTACAGCATATGTGTGTGATTCGTCATCATACATGCACAAATGAATTATGTATCAAAGAATTTCGATAGAGCAGTTTAAGAAGTTAGAAATAAGACAGTGAGAAAACACCTGTTTGAAATTCTGTTTGTCGATCCAATAATTAAAACAGAGTCAACGTGTCCATTATTGATTTTTCAGTTGTATGTATAGTTGAAGGAATACAAAATAGGATTACACTATTCTGACATATTCTGTATGGTTCTGTTTAATTATTTTTTTTCGGCAAACTGTAGCTATTACTAAATTTAAAAGGTGTAGCACATGTGTGTGGTACGTCATCTCTTACACGTGAAAGGTTAACTGTGAAGTTAAGATTCATCGAAGTATTAACCTATTGCATCGACTAAAATGGCATTACATTAGTAAATTCATTTCTTTTAGTGATATGAAAATACACGTTTTTGAATATGCTGATAAGTGTGCTCCCTTGTTGTGATTTACAATTATGACTCGGTTCTCACTTCGATGACTTGATGCTTTCTTTGATGTGACAACGATTAACATAGCGGGTGTCGTCAATGAAGCAGAAGACGTTAACTATTCCGGAACACCTGGTTTATTTTTTTGCATTTTTACGAGGGACTCCAAGTCAATCTTTCTTTCGTTGCTATAATGCTTCTAGTTTAATCGATTTTGAGTTCGGATTATGGTTTTGTTGACACTTTCGTATTCTCTGACTTTTTTTCCCATTATGGCGAATGATCCCCATAAATACCCTTCAAATTCCTTTTAAATAACGCTTCAATCTTTATACGTACATTTCTGTGGTATTTCTACATATTTAATTTGGAAAATGTTCATCATCGTTTACGAAATAATTAATAACTTAAATATTTGCTGTTGAAATATTTTCATGTTCTTAGAGATTAATCCTTCCACTCAAACAGCTGGCAACGAATTACATATAAGAGCCTTCTTTCTTATTTAGAGCCTGCACATTAGATACCTAGGAGGGATTCTGTGACAAATCTTAATTTATGTTTGTTTCGGCAGAATACTTATCATTACAAAAATATAATATTCTTTGTTGTTTTATCAATAAAAATGTACTAACAGAACATAATATCTTTTCAAGTGAGGATACAAAAAATATATCAGAAATATAAATATACAATGAAAACAGGCTGCTATTCAGCTAACTGAAGTACTTGGTAAATGCAGCTCAGATAGTAGTCTAACATTACAAATAGCTATCCGTAGTTACTTCCTTATGTTACAATCTCAAACCTGACACAATCCAGTATCAACTCTTGATAAATAGTTTCAGCAGTTCAGTTATTTCAGTACTACGATTCATTGCATTCACTCCTTTTATTCATGATACTAACTAGTAGTTAACTTTATCCTTGGTAGTAACCTGTACGACCCATAACCAACTTATTGAATTATTATATTAGGGTTAACTTTATCCTTGGTAGTCGGTTTTAACAGTATTTTATCAACAATTATGTACACTACAAGATCCAATATATATACAACATTTGGTATAATGGGATTTGGCAACAAGAGTTCATTCTTATATTACGCCATCTCCTGTCTTGTTACCTTTACGACTCATAACCAAATTATTGAATTATTATATAAGGGTTATCTCCCTTTATAATGAATCGTTCTGACTGTTTACCTGACTAGGAGGTAACCAGACGGGGTGGATGTTTGCTTTGTGATAGAGTAGAACGTCAGTTTATCTTGAGGTAAGTACTTAACACAGTTGTTGAAAACGTTTTGCATTCACTGCTTATCTTTATCCAATCTCCTAACTGTAGACAGTTTCACTTCATGTATTTAGTGAATGGCGAGTATCTTTACGTTCCTTTTCTACTGCCAAGTACTTTCGGTTTGCTGATGTTTTATATCAGGATTTGTTTTGATGTTGTTGATGTTACTTTAATACCTACTATAATTAGGCTATAGGAGATAGTTACAATGTTGATGACTTCCGATTTAATAAACAGACAGGTGGTTTTGATTGTTGATCCGAACAACGAAATAAATTACCCGATTTACCCTAGTATCCAGTCTTGGCGTTTACCGTATTTATGACACATAAACCAAAACGACAGCTGGACATACATAGCAGAATAACAAATGTGTTAACGTTTCCAGATTATTGTCAATACGACTGACTGATTAGGGCTTACTTAAACACATAAAATACAGTTAATATAGGAACGGGTGATATACAATGTAGGTGTGTCTGATTGCAGACCAATCACAGGTACATTGTATGTCCTACACAAACAGTATACATAAACTATATAGATACATTGACATGTCTGCATAGCTAGTAGGGCAATCGAATCATCAATAAGTACCATTATAATGTGTTAACTGTTTACCATATCACATGATTTTCTTATACCTGAAACTCAAAATACAGATTTCACCTCGAAATATTAATACACTATCGGTTTAATTCATTTTTTGGAATACTGCACCTATACATTAATTTAAAGGTGCAGCATATGTGTGTGTTACTTCATCCTACACGCCATACTCATGCTATCGATAGAGCAGTATGCACAACATGCTTCGCTAACCACCAATACTAAATATAGAACGCATATTTGTGACTAAATAATCAATAAGGACAATGGTTGAGCGGTAAAGATAGAGTGTACGGTACGTAGACGTTTACAACAATAAAACGAATTCATTCAACTGCGACATTTACTGCACAAAAGTTTATATTGTTTAACATATATGTATTTATGACGTAAATGAACGAACAGATCTTTCAAATCTTTGTTTGAAAATGTAATACAATGCTGATGTGACGTGATAACCTCATCGGGGCGGATCAGGTCAACACCAATACCGTGTCATATCTCTGTTAATCTACCTTAAAGGTGTATAGGTAAACAATGAAGTACGATACCTCACTTCAAATACAGATATACATGTTGTATATACGTGTACACTGCTATTAAAGCGATTTAATTGTGTATTTGTGTATCGTCTATTACGTGTTTATTTAACAATATCAATACAACCGATGATACATGAAATAAGTTCATAATCTGTAATTTGAAAAATCAGATTGATATACGAATTAACCAATTAACACGCATGTAATATTTATCCAATGTGTGTGACACATCTATTTATAGACTATTAAGTTTTATTTACATTGCAGTAAATTGAAAAGTCAAAAGCGGAATGAAGTTAAAGTATTAAAGCTTTTGTATTATGTTACAATTTTAAGCTTCCTTTTTCGTTGTTGTAATTATCCTACCTTTATGGAGAAAATAAGTAATTTGGAATAATACAGAATTATCACAAGGACCGATATTTTTTATAGTGCAATCGGCTATGTTATAAACAAAACAATATATAATGAAACGTGACTATAATTGTTTTTGATAGTGATAAAGACTGTGAGATTTGTTTCCCCTTTTTATTTATTAATAACTGGTGCGTAAGATGTATCTTTATCTTTTAACCATTAAAGGGTTTTGGCCACGATTTTTCATAATTTCATATTTTCATCTCATTTGATGCAACAATACGTGTAGTGACCGATACCCCGTCTCTCTCGGTGTTGGGAAAATAGACAAGCTAGGTGACGTCCCATTTCTATGAGCCTCGTGAATATGCATATTTTGACCGGGATTCTAGGTCACGTGATGTGTGACGTCATTGAGGCACAACGTATCCGATACCTGTACACGCCTATTACATATTTATGTATTATCTGTGAGTGTTAAGATTGATTTTATCTAATTTTTTGGTGCAAGTAATGACAGCAACCAATACATGTTATGTGGTTAAAATTATCAATCGTCATTTATGATCTTGTCAGAAAAATAAAACTTATCTAATTCCGATTTTTACATTAAACTGCATTCAGTTACAATCTAGTCCGTGACGTCTCAGCAACCCCAAGCTTAGAGACAGTGATACAATTTACACACTGATTTTACAGCTATGTAAATTACCTGTAGCCTTACCTGTCATACATATACTAGCCAAATGGCATTTGTTGTACTTACCTGTGAGTTGTGGCAGGTGTACTAATTACCCTGTAATTACCAAGAGGTGTGAATGTTATGACCAGTGAATTCGAAGGGCATTCATGCTAATATAATTAACGATCCTCTAAATAGCAATATACACCGTCACAATTATTTTTATCCCTAGCCGTCCCCGGTGTTGGAAGAAAATCTATTTTTTTAAAAAGGATTAAAGGAGTTTTCAACATAATCTAACACTATTTTATCAGTATTTAACATTAGGCTAGTAATCTTGGCAAAACTTGACACTGTTAATTAGGTTAAAGTATATTTGTATCACATATATACGATGTTCTGAAATTTCAAAATTTTTAAAGTTTTATTATTTTTGTAAAAATGGTGATGCTGATACTATGACGTTTTTTTTCAAAGTTATTGCATATTTTAAAATATCAACAAAAACATTTGGTTATTGGATTTATCAGGAACGCATATGTGTCCCTGGATTTATGATATATATTCAGGGCGGATCCAAGAATTTAGATGCGTTAATGTGACACACTTTTACTTTCAAATATAAACCCAAATTTATCCAGATCTTGTTTATGAAAACTGTATGAAAAACAAGATTTAAACTCGTCTAATGATTTTAGTCCTAGTTGAAATAAATATCACCAAATAGAGTGAGCCTAACAAAATTCATTTATTTATCGCGTTTGAATTTCACGTATATCTAGAATCCTGTGTCTGTTCTAGTACAATTCAAAGAATATGGCACAGTATTTTTCTGCGCTGGGATTTAGAGTAATTATTTCCAACTGCAACCACTAAGAGATGTTGTAAAAACGTATGCAGTAATCGTATGAGAACAATTTTTCAAAATATGTTTCAATAATCATTAGCGTATGTTATTTGTTTTAATCATGACCACAGCTTTTATCCTTGGAAAGTATTTATAATTATTCACACAAATAGACTGGTGTGTTACTGAATCAAGTGAAATAAAAAAGTCGGGAAGAGCTTTTTATTTTTGCAAACTGATTTCAGTCCAAATTTTAAACAATATTTCAATTTAACAGAAATAATTCAGACTGCCATGTTTTCACACCTATTTGTGACAGTTTCTGCTTTATTGAAATCAGGCAGAAATTGTTTGTTTACGTGCACAGTTCAAAAATGATTAAATGATTTCTTTTTTTTGGCATTCCATATGTACGTGCTGTACTACTACTACCATATACTTGTACAGTATATGTTATAGAGTGGTGGGGGTTTGCCGGACACTAAAACATAAACTCGCCGGTGCTTTATTTACTCCATCTCCACAAATCATACTGTACTGTTGACGTCATAAAAGATAATACTTCTGAGGTATTAACGAAAACATTTGATTGCACAGCGTAAACAGATTGAATTAGCAAATCACATTATTTTAAAATCACCAAGATCTAACACGGAGTATATTACCGGACACTATATAATATGCAATCAAGGAAGATTTGATGTTTGCGAATTTTGCATGTTGTGGGTATAACTTGGAACATATATTCATGATTCAGCACTGTATGTTGTTTTAATTTAATTCCAGCTTAATACAGTCTATACAATCAAACGTTTGAAAAAAAACCCTGCTATTTCAAGAAAATGGCTCCGTCCGTAATATACTCACAACCACTCTATGCGTGTATGTTGCTACTGTTTTCAAATACTATCTATAAAACCAATTTGTAACGTGTCTGTAAAAATCATATAGTCCTTTCACAGGCTTTACTAATTCCGTGGTCCTTTGTAGAAGCATTATTGTTAGGATGTGGTGGATGTGTAATACACACTCACAACACGATGTTTTTAAATGGCATTTCCTATTTCCTTTCTTAAGTTAACAATTACATATCTATATTTTTTTTCAATGTATTTTATTGGTTAATCAATAGAATTAAACAACAATCAAGATCGACTTGCATGTCGAAATCAATAGGCGTTTTTCTACTAAACTTTCTTCGTCAATGTACCACTGATCAGTTTACCTGAGTCTATCAGTTGTGCTTCAATGACGTCACAGGTACCACGTGACCGGTCAGCTCATTAAAATTCTCGCCAGTCGGGAGCGGTCAACTATGACTGTCAATATCTAGATCCCGGGACACAATCGAATGCTCGTTGATGGGCTACTCAGTATTTATTGAAATGTACTACAAGTTTCATAACTTTTTACAAGATTTTCAAAATCGTGGCCAAAACCCTTTAACGTGTTGAACATTGATAATTGAACATGAGAAACACGCATTTGATAGCATTTATTAAAAATAGAGAAAAAAAAATCAAAATGTTTCTGTTTGCACAATACAACATCTGATGAATGGTTTGGGCAGTGGAATGGAAACTTAGTTAATTCTAATGGAAACTTAGTTATTCCTAATATTTTATTTTGTATCCCTATCAAACAGTATTTTGTTTTTTTCTTACTGAACGACAGAAACATAATTCATATCAATAAAACTCCCGTGGAAAAGTATGTACAGTGTTTTGTGAGTCATGAGTGTGAGGATAAATAAAAAAGAGAAAACCGAAGCGTTAACAAAATCTTAATCCTAACTCAAAATCGATTAAACCAGGGGCAAAATATGAACAAAGAAAGATTCACATGAAGACCCTTGCAAAAGTACAAGAGAATAAGACCAGGTGTTCCGTAAGAGTAAGCGTCTTCTGCTTCATCGACGACACCCGCCTTGTACATCACTTTCACATCCAAGTAAACATCAAGTTCTCAAAATTAGAACCGAGTATCATTGCCAATCACAACAAGTAAACACACTTAAGAACATACCCAAAAACGTCCATTTTTATATCACTTTAGGATACAGAATATTTCTCAATGAGACAAAGATGGCGACCATAAAAATTGCCCATAGTTCTGATCAACCTGCATCTCTCGAATCCTTGTGTTGTTAGTTTGTTTGTCAGTAGTCGACATCGATCGCGAAAATCCCGATATTTAGAGCAAGCCCAGGAATACCGAATCAACTGAGACATGAAAACACCATAGGTTGGAGAAGCAGGGATGTTACTATCAAGAAATGGAAAGTTCACGATCGGAAAATTGAAATCATCACGTTTATCGTATAGCTTATTAGAAAGCTGTCCATGTTGGTCGTAGTTTAAGTAGAGATCGAGCTAAGCAGCTGATGTCGAAGAGTCTGTTGTGTCCTTTATTTCAAGTTCAGAAGGGTAAAACGATCGACGTGGTCAGCCAACTTCTTGTTGTTTATAGACAACACATCGTCGATATAGGTTTAGCAATAGGGGCATTGTTAAGCTCCAAATTTACATCATATATTATATACACAATAAGTACTTTAAACTATATACCAGGTTATTACATTTAGGTTTCTAATAGCATTTTGAAGATTGACAATCAAAATTATTATCTCCTTTTATAATCCAGCAATGGCGTCGGGGGGTGCTGGATCGCTGCAGCCCGGCAAAATAGGGTCCACATCACTACCACCAAACTCTCTCATCAATAGTAAGTATTCCATGTTTACCTCAGCAGGAATCACAATATGGCCTTCGTAAACATGTGGCTTTAAAATGTTACTCTTGAGTCTTAAAATCATATTTTTGGATCAAATCACTTATATGTGAAACGGTCGCATTAATAAAAAGGTTTGTATGCATCTACACACTTACAAGAAACAACTCAACAACTATAATAAATGAAAACGGAGGGTTTCAAAACATTTATTAATTAATGATAAATGACATAAATGACAAATATAGATCACGAGACAACATTACTCATATGCCAAATACATATAAAATATCACTTTTATCAAACATCAAATAAAAAGCCAAAGTGGGGTTTACCAAATAAAAACCGCTTTAACCAAAAAAACAAGCTCCAAAGAATTTAGTAGGGAGGCAGTGGGTGGGATTGAACAATTTTTTTAAAGATTGATATTCAAAAACTGATGCTGTAAATTTCAAAGATGGCTGCCTGATGTGAAAGTTCCCAATAAGGAAATATTTTGGGTCTTGGGACCCTTTTAGGACAATTGACCAATCAGGGTGCTCAGGTCTATCAACACGGGACATAACTCCCATAACATAAATGAATAGTTACAGTTTTTAAACAAGGGACCTAACTTTTACAAAACATCAAGCAATATCAATTGTGAAACAATTCTTATAGTAGTCACAAATTTAGCTAAATATTTAGCTCCTTTTTTAGTTCTTTTCTTTTTAAGTTTTCCAATTCACTAAAAGATTACAACATCTCTTATATCGTACATTAGCGTGATAGATAATTTTCTAACTACGAAATAATATAAATCAGAAAGAAATACCAAGATATAAGAAATTGCTGTAAGCACCTAGGAAGCATACAGCTTGATTGACCCATTAATACCTCAGGACCGGCTCATGACAATGATTAATTGTTTACATTCCGCATTACAATTATACAAATAGCAATCTTGTAATCATATTTGATGTTTAATTATATTTGACACTGAATTATTTTTATCCAAAAAAAACAACATGCCAGTGTCAAGCTTACAAATAGTACTATCATTATGTTCCTATATAACCGAAAAGATCATTCTGTGTAGTTACATATATATATTATTAGCTCACAAGATAACCAAGTATGACATTGTTTTATTTCATTTGCAATAGTTTAAGAGCCATACAGAAGTAAACAAACGAAAACTTTATTCAAGTTTATTACAAATTATTATTGGGTATTTTTTCTATCTATAGGCCAAATTCGACGCATTGCTAGAGAAATGAGAGTCATTCTGATTGGCAAAACAGGATCTGGAAAAAGCTCTACCGGAAACACTATTTTAGCAGGAACTCCATTCAACGCGCAAGCAGGAGGCACTTCCGGTACAAGAAACTGTTCCTTTTCTAGGGCACGCGTACAGAATAGAAACATTATGATTGTCGATACTCCCGGATTGTTTGATAGCCATCTGTCTCTCGAGGAAACACATACAGAACTTATTAGATGTATAGGGCTCGCAGCTCCGGGCCCACATGTGTTTATAATCACTGTGCCCGCAAACATCCGGATTACTCCGGAGGAACGTTCAACCCTAGATCTCCTTAGACACACATTTGGGGAGTCAATGGTAGAGCATTCTATGATAGTGTTTACAAAAGCAGACGAAATGAAAAGACAACTTTTAAATGAGAAACAATTTCTTAAAGAGCTCCCAGAGAAGGTTGATTCTTTTTTAAAACTTTGTAAAGGGGGGCACATTTTCTTTGATAATTATGCATCACGGGAAGTGAAACAAAGGCAAGTCGAAGATTTACTCAGTAGAGTGGAATACATAATGGACGAAAATGGTTCAAAATGCTATTCCAATGAGCAGTTCGAAATAGCAACAAAGGTAACAATAGATAGAAGGAAGAAAAGGAAATCAAAGGTATATCCCCAGCCACTTCATCCCGTTGAAGAGGAATCAGACGTCTCCGTTGCCGCGGAAGAGATAGTCGAGGAGCAGACACCGCCCCAGGTAGAGGTGGAAATCAGCGACCAGGATAGACAAGAGTACGAAGATAGTGGGGGCGTATTTCATGCACTGATTAAAAGCCTCAAGAGTTTCTGGAAAATGATCAAAGGCCTCTTTATATAACATAAACATTGTATACAGTATGTTTATATGACAAATATACATTTTCATATTCAGTTGTGACCTATTTTATGTAACAGGGTCATTTTATTTAAGTGTTTAATTCAAGTACTCATAATTGATATATTTATGAATATTATACTTGTAGGTAATATTGTATTCGTCATATATAATACACGTGTATGTTAGTACACATTATTTGTAATACTGGTTAATACTGGTCAAGTGCGGATAAGACATGTGACGTTTTGACGGACTTTGACGAAGTTGTTTGATTGGTTGAAAGTTTGTTCGTTGTTACTCGTTTTAGATTTATTTGATCTTCCGGTCAGTTTTGAAATTGATTTGGAGAGGTGAACCGGTAGGCTAAAGCCGATGCTGATATTAGACAAGCAAATAACTCAAATATAAGAAAATGTTCATAACAGAAACGGTTAAAAAGAAACACAATAAAAAGGGCAGATATTGCATCAGAAATTACATTATCACCTCTTTGTTGACGCAAATATCTAAACTTGGATCCATTCAATTAATGTCACGGTGTATAACATTGTACCCATGTACCGATTCGTGGTGTTTTAAAACTGTAGATGAACAAATGATAGGCCTGTCTATCTGACTAGCTGCATAAATCATCCATGAATAAAATGACATGATCTGACAATTTTATTCTTTCACATCATACTGTAATGTAAAATGTTTTGATTATTATTGCGTCTAAATTATTAATTAGTCTAATATAATGGTTGTGTGTTAAAAATTAGCAGTACGAGATAGGATCATTTAGCAGGGTATTGAATAAACCCATAATGACTTCTATCAAGATCAGTATGCACAATAACGCCACACAAAACTAATACTACTACAAATAGGACTTACAAAACATTTTAAATCGCATACGAAGGACTATGAAAAAACATTTTGAAGTAACTATTGAAAATAGATACTGCTTAAAGTACTACAAGTTGGTGTGTGCATTGAATGGAAAAGACGGTTTGATTTTGTGTTGAAATAAAAGCTACGTATGGAATTGTAACCTATTTTTTTGTTAATATTAAATGCAGCTTTAAGTGCAATAGCTTAATATTAAAGAGGTAGTCATTTATGAAAGTAATTACAGAAACTTAAGATAAGACTGTAAATAATCAAAGAATATAAAAGCGTCAACAAAACCGTAATCTGAAATCAAACGTGATTAAAGGACCTCTTTCACGAACAATGGAATTTTGAAAAGGACTCGATTTAATCCAAACTAAGTGTCATGTATAGCATCCCAGCATACTGTCCTGAAACAGTGCTTAAAAAATTCTAAAGGTCTATGGGGCCTGAAATATGAACTTCTTTGTGACGTTGTGTACGGGTGTGTGACAAGGTTAAGAAATGGCTCCATAACGAAGACAAGGAAATATCACAAAGAAACATCTTATCTCTTATTGTTTTCATAAGAACCTGCTTAACATTTTAAAATACCATACATTGATAAATAGGACACATATGAAAAATTACGGACATTGAAATATGAAAAATAGTGTTTTTGCTATAATTTTCAGTAGAGTACAACCTTTGGACCTTTTGATATAATTTGGCCTAATGTATTTGCTCAAATCAGTGAGAATCCAAACGAATTCGTAGCCGGTAAATTTGTCAATGAAATGAATATTTGCGATGAGTCGGAATATTTGAAATCTCAGAGACAAAACAAACAGACAATGATCGATCAAAACCAGATATAATTTCAATCAGTTCACAGTGATATTATTTTGTTATGAAGCACTGGCGTAGATAGCTTATCTTATCCAGTGAATTAATTATTGTGACACTGTATACTCCAGAAGTGGCATTAATGGGATGTGGATTTTGAAAAACTCAAAAGATCTTCTGATCAGTCTTGAGCACCCCCTTCTCAAAAATATTTCGTCAATCAAAACATTTGATTTTTCCACCCTGTACACTACCACACCACATGCCAAACTGAAAGAACGTCTTCGGTCTCTCAATATGAGAGCTTTTTTTTCAAGAAAGGTGAACGGCGATACAAATACATGGTTGTGAGCTATCTTGGAGCATACTTTGTGAAAAAAACACAATACAAGCAAGGTTGAAATATACTTAGGAAGATATAGTACGAATGATTGAATTCCTGGTTGACAATATCTTTGTTGAGTTCGGCGGAAAGATTTTCCAACAGACTGTTGGTATTCCAATGGGCACTAACTGTGCACCACTTTTGGTTGACTTGTTTTTGTTTTCATACGAGGCTGAATTTGTCGAAGGGCTAATTAGGACGGGTAACCAAAACCTTGCCAAATCTATCAATTTAATTTTCAGGTATATCCACGATGTGTTGTCTATAAACAACAAGAAGTTTGCTGACCCAGTCGATCGTATATACCCTACTGAACTTGAGATAAAAGACACAACAGACCCACTACATCAGCTTCTTACCTCGATCTTTACTTAAGCTATGACCAACACGGGTAACTAAGCTGTATGATAAACGTGACTATTTCGATTTTCCGATCGTGGACTTTCCCTTTATTCATAGTAACACCCCTGCTTCTCCATCCTGGTGTTTACATGTCGCAGTTGATTCATTATTTTAGGGCTTGCTCTGAATATCGAGATTTTCGTAACAAACTTACGGCCTAGGGATTCGAGAGATGCAGGTTGATGAAGACTATGGGCAAGTTTTATGGTCGCCATCTTGATATCATCGAGACATTTTCTGTATCTTTGTGTGATATGAAGATGGACGTTTTTGAGTTTGCTTGTGTTTACTTGTTGTACAATGGCAATGATGACTCGGTTCTCATTTTGAGGTTTGATACTTACTTGGATGTGACCAAGATTTACATGGCGGGTGTCGTCGATGAAGCAGAGGACGCTTACTCTGCCGGAACACCTGGTCTTATTCTCTTGTGCTTTTACGAGAGTCTCCATGTTGATTTTTCCTTTCTTCCTATTCTGCCCCTAGTTTTATCGATTTTGAGTTCGGATTATGGTTTTGTTGACGCTTTCTATTTATCTTTAATCATCTGTTCTCTATGCAACTGTGCAATTATCCCTGTAATTATAACAGGGTCATTTCATTTTGGTCTTTAATAAAAGTATTCATATTTATGAAGATAATACTTTGTATGTAACATTGTTTGCGTCATATATTTAATACACGTGTTTACTAGTATACATTATTTGTAATACAGGTTGTATTTATATTTTATTTATTTGAATGTGCGTAATAATTTAATTCGCGACTTAAAACTTAATGTTTTGTATTTACGCTCCGTGTGGGATATATTCGGGCGGACGCGGCGAATTTAAGAACGTGTGTGTGTGTTGGTATGTATGAACATATGTTGTGGCGTTTGGTATATGAGTTGTGGTCAAGTACGGATAAGACTTGTGACGTTTTGAATTTGATTTGGAAAGGAGAACCAGTAGGCTAAATTTGATGCTGAGATTAGACGTATATTGTGGTAAGTAGGAATCTATATTTCAAATAGTTTGATTATATATGAGCCCTTTGCCATAGTATTATGTCCCCGAGTGTATTATAAGTGTGAATGGTAAATATTATGACATTTTAAATGAATTGTTAATCTGATGATAAGTTTAATTATACGATATTTACATGTATATGCAGGTTGAGATATTTGTTATCCCATTACAAGTTTTATATGTATTGTGAAAGTTAAGAGTTATGCACTTGTTGAAATACAACGTAATAAGTGATTATATTTACTCTATAACAATCTACTTCCTTATCTATTGTACAGATTTACGATGTGAGACGCCCATATGAAAAGAGTCATGCATATATACGTTAACGCACGATACGTATTGATAATTTGTCAACTAAAATGACTATTTTGCTTTAAAATAACATATCCCATTAATGTATTATTCATAATCGGAAAATATAGGAATAAGTAACGAAAAGGTTTAATTGTACTTTTTGATTATCCAAGTATACGTACTGATCATGTACTGTTGTTAGTGCGTATACGTATTTTTACTGTATGTTTCGTATGTTTTAATCTGCATCTAAATATAAAAACGAAAGAAAACGAACGAAGCGGCTTCGTCGTCATTTATCTCGACCACATTTCCCACCCGCTACATAATGACCTCTCATACAAGAACTCATATTAGTAATATTTTAACCGACCACAGGGTACATGTGCTATTGCAGCTTTAAGAATTGAGCTCACATCAGAGACAATTCCAATTTCCTACAGTCGGAATAAAATCTGTGTAGCTGTATAATATAATATTATATCATTTTCATTACTTTCCTGTAGTACCTTCCAAGGTTAACCTACTCTATATACACCCCTGGAATTATATTTTCGTTAGATATTTTAAATTTCCCGCCATTCGCATGTACTTTTAGCTGCCGGTGTCACACGGCGCTTTACCTTAGTTACATTGTTGCACACTTATCGGCATGTATGTACATACGCGGAGCAGCTGATAGCTAGCTTCATTCAACACTAAGCAACAGAAAAAATGGAGTCCAGAGACAAGATTTTTATTTTTTGATTTTTGTATGTGCTGTAATCAAACCTCTCAAACTTTTATCTTCATTAAGAATTGATTGAAATACCTTTCTAGTATCAAATGAATTACTAGATTATTATTAGAGCAGTTTGCATTGCGCAGCAGTAAATAAACCACGTTGTGATTTGGTCACAGTTGCAGCGAGTCGAATAAAGTTGTCGGAAGTCAGATTTCGGTTAGGCCTAGGCCTAAGCATATTGAAAACGTCTCATAACAGTCAGTGGATTTAGGCATGAATAGCGTATCGATGAAGGTATGATAAATGATAATGGTGACATGTTATCAACTGGATTAGTGATTTAACGATTTGTAATTTGGGATATTAACCGAAAACTACAAGCTTTAAAGGTAAGCACACGGTACAGTTATGTATTGACAAGATCACAGGTGCCTGATAATTCGTTACATCTGCTTTTTGGCATAAACTAAGGTTGTAAGAGTATGTTTACACTTTTGGAGGTTAAGATCAGTTTCCGATAAAAATGCCACCCTAATCTAAATTCCTCGGAAGTATGAATTTAGTCTAGACACCGTGGTTAAGGTAAAAAATCTACGCTGTAAGTGTAGAAATTCTTGGGCCCCTATGAGCAAGCTAGGTTAGGCCTAGCTAACCTAGATCTAGTCTAGGTAGCTTATCAGTTTCGTAAACATGTTACATTTGTCGAATAATAGAATAATTTCTGAATATAACATATGTTACTCCTTAAAAGTGAAGGGATTTCTCTGACTAATCTCAAACATTGTATTTAGTATTGGCCATGAAAAAAACGCGAAATCTGCCGACGAGCGGATGATCCCGTTTGCATTAAACGCACGATCATCGAGGGGATCAATGATGAATTTAGGACCAACATACATAGAATTACTGCTTTTGGAAATTTCAGAATTTTGTCAGATCAAGTACAGTTGTGGTATCGCACAACGCACCAAACACTGCGTGCGTGAATCGTGCACACATCGTTCGCCAATGGTGCGCACAACCGGGCGATCTAATGATCGTGCGTTTATGTGTGCGATTAAATCGCACACACGCCCGATTTGGTACAATTGGTCGATACATATTACGGAATAAAATACATATGGAACCCTCTTGTCCAAAAACTATTTAAATTCGCATCATATTTATTGGGATTATGTCAATTTAACAATATAAAATAAACAGTATTACAGTGATCATAAGACAGCCAAGTGCGGGTTAAGCTACCAGGTATCAGAATATGTAAATAACATGCCGGAGTTTTACCTGTCCCGTGTGCGGCGATACGCTACGACAGCCATTACCGAGCGACCGTTATGAAAACAAACTGGACTCTTATAAGCAGTTATTTGAAAAACCCTCCCCTCCCCAACAGTTTACCTGTGTTTTCACACCTAGGCGAGTGTTGTAAGTGCCCCGGGCCAGAGATATCTACATATATTGGCCATGTACAGGTACAGTTTATAACTTGGTAAAAATGGCAATATTTACTTGAATGAGAAATTTACAACAACCACGATTGTCATCGCACAATGTTAGTCTATCGTGCGCCCACATGTGCGTTAGAAATAATCACCCAGGATCGCATCGTTCGCACATCGTACATACACCGTTCGCCCACCGTGCGCCCACCGCACATCGTGTAACGTTGTGCGATCCCACAACTGTATTATTAAAGCTATGTGTGATATAATACTGGCATAACTCATTGGCATGTAAAACAGCTGTTTTACATGTGTAGTACACCCGTAGGCCTACATTATTGCACACAGTTCATCTAAGACGATACACTGTTGTAAACAAAAGTATTAATTCGCCAGGAACGACAAAGCGCGTGCCCCACTTGCTTCATCGGGAAATGAAGCAACCAGAGTTTACTAGTTTCATTGAGGTGGAGCGAAGTGAAAATGTAAATATTTGATGGTAAAACTGAAGGCTTGAAGATAGCAATTTTATTGGTGACAGGTATAAAACTTACCTGAACCGCTAGGCCAACACCTGTCTTTTTAAGGTTACAAATGAGCCGCAACTGACTGTCAAAATTTACCGCGATATTCTATTGATGTATGTACATTAATGGTTCGAACATGTTCTTGACTCATCAACAGGGAAGGACATATACAGAGCCTTCAGTTTTGATATGTCAAATATACCAGGATATCGAGGATGTCTGAAGTACAAAATGTAGCGAGTTTCCATCTTAAGCGTTAAATGTATTTCCAGTAAGCTACTTCCCCATCTTTGTAAATACTACAATTGATTTCCAAACAACCTGCTTTTTAAATTCTCATTTATCACAAACAAACATGTAAAGTCACAGTCGGGTTGATGTATAATCAATACAACACATCCGCATAACGTTTATTGGTAATGTCATAGATAACAATCACATATGTTTGAAAATGAAAATAAAATATAGATCAAAATCATATACCACATTTATCACAATCATGTATCCCCCATTTTATGAAAGATATAAATATATGGAGGCTATTCAATGGTTTCCCGTTAAATATCAAATATATTTCACGAGTATGGCCGATTTTTTTTACGTTTTCACGAGTGAAAATATATCTAAAATCTGCCATAGGAGTGAAACATATTTGATATTTATTGGAAAACCATTGAATTTTCTTTTAATTTCATTTTCGAAATTCCCAAAAGTTTGATTTCATTTTAAATAATTCCTGTTACAACTGATCGGGACGGAGTACCTAAGGCTTATAGAATATTAATACGCCCCAGGATGAAGATCTATGTTTTGTTCAAAATTTGATATTTACAAAAATATATTAATAAAATCTTTATCTATTAATTTCAAAAATATTTTTAAAGTTTATAATTTTCTTATTTTACATGATTTAGTTACAGAAGAATGACAAAAGGTACACAAAATAATGCGCAATGATATCGGACCGAAACTTATATCATCACTAGTGATGATATACAATTTCTTATATCATCACTAGTGATGCTATAAGCAGTGATAATATAAGTTTTATCAAGCTGATATTTTCTTATATTTCACCGGTAAAAATGTAATAAATATTTATATAAAGAAACGTAATTATTCTTCCTTTTGAAGGTAATTATTTAAAAAAAAACAACAAAAAACAAAAAAGAGACTATGCCGCAAGGCCTTTCTGCCTTCTCAGGCTTCTTCGGGCGTACTTTTTTTAAAATTAAAAAAAAATAAAATAAATAAACCCAGATTCACTAGCGCTTTCAATTGTTTTTGCAAGCTATTCAGGTGAAAAATCACCCGAAGAGCTTGCGAAAGTGCTAGTGATTCTGTGTTTGTTTAATTTAATTTTAAATATCATACCGATCACATGGTTATAATGGATTTTTAGTTATTAACATGTATACATAAATTATTGTAGACATTTAAATTGATGGCGACGTCGTATAAAACTGGCATTGTGACTTCATAGATTATTGATGAAATTGATATGTACAATGAGGGCGTAGACAATGATAGACTTAACACAGTATTTACTTTGAAAAATGAGATACAATATTAACCACGTACTTTTGTCTAACTTGCTTTTGTGGATAAACTCTAAGTTCACAATTGCATCAATATTTGATTTGTTCTTATCTTTGATAGACTGTCACAAAAAAAAAAACATTTTTACTTACATATTTAATTTAGATAAATACAATCGACAATGTTTATAAACGATTGTACAAAATACTTCTAGGATTCGTCAGTGATGGTAAGATAGGGCCTAAAACGTGAAGCCGACAAAGTGATCCCTAAATATCACCTTTTTAGGGGACGCAAAAACTTGATATGTCAGTGTGATATGAATCCCTTGCTGACAACCGAAGAGGTTCATTCTTTCTTTGCCTCTCATCTGTTGCTCATATAATTTTGTGAACATTTTCTTAGTTAGCTTTAACTTTGCAAACAAATGTACACATTGAGAAGTCGACCTGCTTTTTACCATCGTATAACTTCATACCAGAGGGGCATCTTTAAAATAGTTTACGAAAGGTTCATTGAAAAGGCAAAACTAGTAATGGCCTTGATTAATTAGCACTATAATCGCATTATCTATGGAATACCCTATCCCTGCCGCCGATGATTTCAAACAGCATCTGTGATCAGATTTTTGTGATCGTATCCCCGTATTATTGTTATATATTTTATTAAAGCGTGTATTGTATAGCAGGGAAGCGGGGAAAATATTATATATATATTTTTTAATTAAAACATTATTACTAGTCATAAATATAAATATAAATAAATATAAACTTAATTTATTTTACAGCAATTATGAAACAAGCTATACAACTTATATTAATCACTCTAGTTGGCCCGGATATTAGCGCGCGAGGGATCTTATTGTGGGAGGAAACCGGAGAACCCGGAGAAAACCCACGTGGTCGGGCAGGTGACCCCATACCTTTTCACGTCCGATCGGGGAATCGAACCCCGGCCGCCTTGGTGAAAGGCAGGTGCGCTATCCACTGCACCACCGGACCATCCGGTCATTGACATGGAATAAAGGTAATGTTGCTATCTTTTTGTGTGATTCTATTTTCAAACAAGAACAGTTATTATTATTGCATTTTGACTTACATTAAAAGAAAAGTTGATATCAATACCCAAAAGTTTGGAAAAAACAAAGAATACAAAAGCGTCAACGAAACCATTTGACTTATTTAACTCATTTTCCTTGAAATTTCATAATGCATTATTCCAATCCTGAATAAAGAGTTTAAATATGTCTCAAGGGTAAGATAAGTTCAAAATACAAACCAAACAGTCGATATTGACTTTTCGTATCATATAAAATTCAAATTTTCGCAACGTATGGTTTTAAATTTATTACGAAAGCGTATTCAGGATAAGAAATGTTTTGTCGAATATAACGATTAATAAATCTGAATAATAAAGACAATGCCCGTAATTAATTCTGTCAATTATATTTTTTTGAATGTTCATTATTTTATTTTTCAAGAAATTACTACATTTAATCTTTTTTAATTTTTTTCACAATTATTAGGTAATTATGTGCAAGATATAGAGATACAAGGTATATTTTTGGCGAGGGTTAGAAAAAGCGAAATGACGAGCCATCCTCGTCTGTTCGTCCCAAGATATTCACATTAAATAAAGGAAAACCCCATTTAATACATTGTACCTCATATTTCACTGAAGCCATGCGTTGGCTGTGTCGTGTAGGACAATATCTATTCAGGCTTATTTACTACTTTTAGAAGGTAAAGGCGCATTATGATATAGTTGTATTATCTTTAAGTCTACAAAGAGTAATTTCACGCATGTGTTTCAAAATATTACAACACTGCATTTAGTTTCCGATAATAAACCGTATAGTAGGATGATAAATTCATATGTCAATCAAGACATACTTTTATATTTCGCAGGCCTATCAGAACCAGGAAAGTTTATGTACAATGTATTGATGAAAAAAGCAATGCTTTATCTGGCAGAAGTTATCGGCCGATTTCTGAAATGGTTGCAGGATAAATACAGATCTATCACCTTCAATAACTCTTGCTTACGAATCAGTTTCTGCAGTGAATATAAGAAATGTATAGCGTGTGGCTCTGACAGTCATATAAAAGATACCGAAGCGTCAACAAAAACAATAATTCGAACTCAAGCCGAACTCCCAATCTATTAAACAAGGAGCAAAATATGACGAAAGGAAAGATTAGCATGTAAAAGTACCAGGATATTAAACAATGTGTTCGGAGGAGTAAGCGTCTTCTGCTCCATCGACGAATCAATTATTCCTAAAACGGGAAAATGAACAACAAGGAATTTATGAAAACGTTCATATTAAATTTGAGAATGATCTATCCTGTAAAATACAGCGACAACAAAATTCGAGAATGTCGTTTGTTGACTACCGAGGGCGATTTTAATAGCCCACTAGTCCTATTATATATGTCTTCCAATTTTCCTATACTTCTATTACAAATTTATAATCAAATATTAGACATTTTCTGTTATTATGGAACCTCGAAGTCTTACATTTCGACAATTTCGCGTCGAAATAGTAACAAACATATAATAGAAGCATAGGCAACTGTACCACACACTGTATTATAGGACTCAATAGACCATCATCTAATGATAAAATATGTACAGGAAAAGAAATAGATTGCAACAGTGATACATTCCGTATATAGGCGATATTCAATTATTTACTTGCCTACTGGAAAGTAGCTAGGCCTAATCCGTTGTAATCACAACGGGTCGGGTCAAGTACACATCTGATCGGAAAAGTTGAAACATTCTCATCTTTCAATACATTACAAATTAAATCCTGCAGCAGTTTCTTATCAATCTTTACTATTGATACCATTTCTTCAAGACCTTTTTTCCTTAATAGAAAAGTTTAGCAGACGACAACAATGTCGAGCCTCCAATGCAATGGGGGAGTTCGATTCGATCAAAGGGAACATCTCATACAAAAGTTCCGGTGTAACGTGAAAAAATGACCCGGGTGGAAAACTACCCACTGTTGAAATCTACGACAGGTCACTTTTTCACAGGACGAATTACAGATATATCGAGAGAGGTGTTTTTTTCTATAGATTGCCGTGTACGATTTTTACTGTGAAATAACGATCCCGGGTAACTTTTGCAACGGAGAATAATGACCTCGTGTTTTTTTTTATTGGTTGGCCACTTTTTCACGTTACACTGAAAAAGCCTTATATTTTCACTGCAAAATCTTATATTTTCACTGCTCATTACTGCAATGAAAATATAATATAATATAATATACAACATTTATATAGCGCTCTATATAATTTGTAAAATTACTCTAAAGCGCTTCACAACATGTAGATAATAATTTGATATTTACACTGCATAAATAAAGAAGTTATTATAATCTAAGCTAATGCGATAATATAAAAAATTGCATATAAATACGAACTACATCTACTGTAGATAAACAAATGTCAGTATATACATGACGTCAAAGTTGCCCCTAATATCCCTATTATACTATAAAGCATAATGAATAACGCCTGTTTACCAATTTCATGTCACAGTAGACATTGCGAACGGGACGGCTAGATCATTATTAAATACATCTAATTCGTCAGGTATAAGAATGTACAATGTACATCTTGTTCATATATTTCACTCACATGTTACCTCATATATTGTATATAAGTGATAAATAAAAGTTGAAATAACTGTTTCATATTAACTTTAAAATAATGAAAAAAATTTCATATGTTTATATCGTTTTAAGATTTATCGAATTTTAAACACGTTCTGTCTGTACAATGAACTTAAAACACCGATTATGTAAGTGCGCAGGACAACCAACTATTTACATAAAAGTATGCCAAAGACACACGAATGCTTCATTATGCATATATACCTATGGCAACACGTGCTTAGAAAATAGCGTAAACGCATATAATACTTAACTTTAATCAAACGAATAAAATTGCAAGCTAAAAACGCCTCTTCGACACAATTTAATAAACAACTCGTTCATTATAGATAGTTCACATGAATGATGATGTTGTAATCGGTTCTCTGTCTTTAGAACTGTGTTTCGCCCGTATGAATGTTGGCTTTGTGTCTAGCTAAGTAATAGAGTGTGGCGAATTCTTTAGAGATTGGAACAAAATTCCTTATAATTTGTTGGTTTGTGAAAACAAATGTTTATAAATATTTGTCTATGATAGGATAATGTTGCGAAGGATATTGTCTTGTTACATCTGGGTAGGTACGTATATGCATATCTTAGTTAACTGTTAAGTTTTCCTTAAAGGTATTTTTGTGTAAAATGTTAAAGTATGATATATAGATAAGTATAACTTATGAAAGGTACAATAGTTTTGTTTTAAATTTTAACACTCAACTTCCACGTCATGCCAAACCAAGGAAACTGTTCGGACAGGTTCGAACGGTTATGCTATATATAGAACACTTTGCCACGCCTACATATTATACACAATAAGCAGTAGGAATGATTTTATTGTCGTAATACACAGGGACGTCCTCATGCATTTATGTTCAATTTACCTGTAGCAAACACCGCTTAAAGCGGCTGATTTATTCTTTTATTCGATTCCAGTTCCATTTATTTAATTAAACCCATGTAAGATTTGATAACATCTTTATTATTATGTACTTGTAAAAATCACATATAACAATTTGTTGCGCAATCAATAGTATCATTTACTGTCATGCACTTAACTGCAGTAATATTAATCATGAAATGCCAGAATCATAATAAAGCTTTATGCATAAACACAGTTATCATATTTTCTCGGATAACATCATGGCATCTTCATCCTTGTGATAGTTGTACCCCCGGCTGTCAAGGTAATGTGGACACTTACATCATCTGTACCGATATGATAACCACAATGAAACACACCCGCATACCTTCACAAACGAGTCAATATCGTTAAAAAGATGAATCTGTGTGTGAAAATGGTATACACAACCTTAATTCATTTTGTAGGCATTCCCGTCTTATTTTACACTTTTGAAATGTTCGAGTTAAGATGTGAATAGTTTTTACAACAATTATGAAACAAGTTATGCAACTGATATCAATCACTCTTGTTTGCCCGAAAATTAGCTCGTGAAGGGTCTTAAAATACTAGCCACACATACAATATGTCTTACAACACTTAACAGTTATAGACAAAACATAACAGACAGAAAAGTTAAAATATTGAATATTTTCCACCAAAGAACCCATTCATGTCTAGATTTACATGGAGATCCTTGTAAAAGAACAAGATAATTATACCTGGTGTTCCAGAAGAATAAGCGTCAATATGTAAAGATATAGTTAATATGATGTGTATATTTTATTTTTACAATAAAAGTAGCATGGCTTTAAAGAAAAGAAAACGTCGAAAATCAATGCTTTTCTTATAATTAAAAGGTATTCTCCTCATGCGTGTATTTTATAAAATTCTTTGATAGGAGCGATTTGTTTTGTTGAAAATACTAAGATTTATTTACTACACAATATTAATTAAAAAAGCAAATCAATATAAGCAAAAACGTAGTATTACGAAAAAATGAGAATTAGAAACTATTAATGTAGACAAAAATAAAATACTGTTTTAGATGGATTAGACTCATTTTCGAAACCATGCATGTTTAATAACTATATTGTTACTTTCACTTAACAAGATACCCTGTCAACTTTAGTTCTTTGACTCAGTCGCCGTACAGTTATTACTTGCAAAAACTGGAGATTACTCTGCGAGTCCCAGAAGGACGAAACAGCTGTTTAATGCAAGTTTAATTTTTTTCGGCATACTTTATCTATTACTAAATTTAAAAGGTGCAGCATGTGTGTGTTACGTCATCTGTAGGTGTGAATTCATACAACTATTGCATTCGCAGTATCATGTAAAAGATCAAGATTAGCTTTCCATCAGAGATCTCTACAATACAACTAATAAGCTCGAACAAAACCTTGTTTAAATATGTGTTTCTGTGATGTATACTGTTGGTGTATGATAAATAACTCCTTTTTCAATTACTATGCAATCCAATACACAACGTGACGTAATACACTTGGACACGTATGTACCCGTCCGTAACGATACTTAGGTCGTTGGATTTGTGGCCAGCTAAAAGATAGAGATTGTTGAATTCTTCAGAGATTGGAACAGATGTCGTTACAATGTGTTGTTAAGTGAAACAAGAGTTCATGGATAGTTCTCTTCCCGAGGATAATGTTGTGAAGGATATCTTCTTTTTACTTCCGTGTAGGTACGTATGTGCATAGTTTGATGTACTGTGAGCTGTATATATGTAAGATAGGTTTTCAAGAAAGATATTATATGTGTAAAAAGTATGATATATAGATAAGTATTTCTTATGAAAGGTACAGTATTTTTTTGTTTTAGAACTTAACACTAATCTTAATTTACAACTGCGCAGCACCAGAGAAACTGTTCGGACAGGTTCGGTCGATTATGCTATATATAGGAACACTTCGTCAAGCCTACATATTGTACACAATAAACAGTAGGGGTGTCTTTGTTGTCTTAATACAATTTACCTGTAGCAAACACCGCTTAAAACGGCTGATTTATTGACAGATTCGATTCCAATCCCGCTTATTTTATTAAACCCATGTAGGATTTGATAACATATGCAGTATCTGTTCTGTCAGGTTATATAATATGCATACCAGTATAGGTCAAGAAATATGGTGAACATACCAATATGGGTCGGGTTATATGTATACATACCAGTATGGGTCGGGTTATATGGTATACATACCAGTATGGGTCGGGTTATACGGTATATATACCAGTATGGGTCGGGTTATAAGGTATACATACCAGTATGGGTCGGGTTATATGGTATACATACCAGTATGGGTCGGTTTATACGATATACATACCAGTATGGGTCGGGTTATACGATATACATACCAGTATGGGTCGGGTTATACATTGTGTATGTATATATACACATGTCGAGTTATATAATATAATTACCAGTATGGGTCAGGTTATATAATATGCATACCAGTATGAGTCGGGTTATATGTATACATACCAGTATGGGTCGGGTTACATGGTATACATACCAGTATTGGATCGGGTTATATGGTATACATACCAGTATGGGTCGGGTTACATGTATATAAACCAATATGAGTCGGGTTATATGTATACATACCAGTATGGGTCGGGTTATAGGTATATATACCAGAATGGGTGGGGTTATATAATATGCATACCAGTATGGGTCGGGTTATATGTATACATACACATGTCGGGTTATATATTATTCTTACCAGTCTAGGGCAAGTTAGTTTAAGTTTATTTACATTTGCGCCGCAGTGTCACTATATAAACCAAGTAAGTTTCTGTTCATATGACTATAGGACTATAACCCGAAACGAGTATGAATATGAACGTGAGAGGAAGGTTAAAAACAATGCATATGACGCCGAACTCTCGTTTGGACGAGAAACTATAGACAACTTATTTGCTTTATTCATTCCATTTATATCGCTTTATTGTTAAAATATCATTAACATAATTAAACATTGAAAAAGCGTTGTCATTACAAGCATGAGCTTTTAATCACTCACTGTCTGACATGAAGAGGATGTCCCCCTCTGTGATTCCCAGAATTTGCAGTAATGCTTCAGTAGGCATATCGTCCGAAATAATGTAAACTAGCACATTGACCTGTTGAAAATATGAATGATTATTTCACATATGAAATACAGATATGTGCAGATAAATTTCTACACCAGAAAACTATTACTGTAAGGCTGGATGATAAACCATAGTTTAATAAAAGATCAGATTAAATATTAGACCAAAAAATAGAAAACATAAAAAAGCTAAACAAAATATCAACAATAAAATTAATGATAAGTCACCATTAGAACTGTATGGCAATACAATAACTCATCCTGTAGACAACGCTGAAGTACTTACGTACGTTTCTACTATCTTAACATCTAATAAAGCTGATGATGATGTAACACCGTTAATGAATTATCCATCATTTACCTTTAGTAATATCATTGTTACAGTACAGGATGTCAAAGTTCAGCTCCCTTTTAATTATGTATCATTGCAAAACATCAGTCTTATTCTTGTTTTGTTAATTAAATAATGTACATTGACACGCAAATTCCATTTTGGGATTCCTCCATGTCTTTGTTTGTAGCTTTTTCGTTCAATAATAATAAAAATACATAGCATGTTACAGCGCTCTATATAAATTGTAAAATTACCATAAAGCACTTCACAAGAAGTGGATAGAAATATTATTTGTAATGTACAAATTAAGGGAAACTGTTTACCTCATTCATAACCATACAGCAAACAACCTTTCCAAATCCTAAAATGAAATATATTTAACAACTATGTTTTATGTCATAGGTATAATGTATGCTGTGTATTAAGATGATTGCAAATCAGAGAGCTAATTAAGACATGGAAGACATTGATCAAGGTAAGTAGGTAATCTTGTATTAAAAAAACAAGATTAAATTTCTTATTTTGAACATTTAATTATTCCCCGCTATATCCGAAACAGGGATATCAATTTGGGCCTTTCTGTCTATCTGTCCGTCCGTTCGTCCGTCCGTCCGTCCGTCTGATTTTCTGATTTTCTGATTTCTGTGTTTCAGGCTCAAGTTTTTTTGTACAATTTCCAAGCAATACATCTTGTGTCAACAGCATGAACATTCAGTCTTACCTCAAAAGATTTTACTTTAACTATGTCTCCCCCCTTACGAAAGGGTGGAAGCGGGGATATTTATTCTACGAATGTTTTTCCCATTAATTACCCAGCCTTGCAATATATAGAGTGTATCAAACAGTGTCTTCAGTAATACGAAATATATTTCGTGAGTGTCTTTTGTTTGCATATCTAAATGAAAATTTTTTTCACTTCATATCTTATATGAGTATGACATATTACTCTAAAATGCTATATATTGTCATTAAGTCCCGTCACCAATTCGATCGATCAGATCCGTGCACGTTGTTGACAACCGCCAAATTCAAAATGCTGGCGGCGCGGGAAAAACATAATTGATTTGTCAACACTACTCAAAATGATAAGATTTCAGAACCACATATGTAAGCTATACTTTATCACTTTCTCTGTCAGCGATGATCCTAGTTATTATTCTTTTGTAAATCGGTTAGACTAACTTGCGAGACGCTGTGGACACTCCTTGTTGAGTTTGACACAAGTTTTCTCCGAATAAACAGATTAAGTTGATGAACTGCATAGTAAAACAAGATTCATCAACATGCAATATGATTGATGAATTAAATGCCATGTTTTCCCAAATGATAGGTAACAGATCCGATAAATCTGTGCAGTACTATGAGGCATTCGTGTCGTTAGGCTAACCCGCATTTGACCAGATGGGCAGCTTGATTTTTCCTATGCTAATTTATAATCTGTTAATTGGTTATGTCAGAAAAAGTGATATTTTGCACTGGTGAAATCCTTATATTTACAATCTGGTTGATTGTGATATTTGTGGGAAGTTACTAAAGTATTGCAAGTCTACGCAGCCAAAGGTGCGTAGACGTGTGACGTCATCACTCATTGTGTGACGTTATTCAAATGAAAGTTATAGCTTTTTTTATTGATAACAACTGTACAACGGTACAAAATAAACACGGTTATTAAATGTGAAACATTAAACAAAACAAAGGTTGTAATTAATTTGGTAAAACGAAATTATTCTATAAAGGTGTATTTATATATTCTTTAGATGTTAATAAAATGAATGGTTGTGTTTTTAGTGGTTAGGACAACATTGAGTTTCATTTTATTTTATTTGATTTTGTAAAGAGTACGTTTCTCGACCTTTAAACTTAAGGAATCCCTTAATTGGTGAAAGTAACAAAAATGTTACAATGTTTTGCTTAATATTTAATTATGAAAATTAAGAGAATACCGAAGCGTGAACAAAACCATAACTCGAACTCTAAATCCATGAACCTAGAGCAAAATATGAACAAATTAAAGATTACGTTTAGGCCCTCGTAAACGTACAAAAGAAAAAGACAAGGTTATTCGGAAGATTAAGCGTCTTCTTCTTCATCCACGACAACCACCATGTACATCGTTGTCATATCCAAGTAAACGTTTAGTCATAAAAGTGAGAACCGAGTCATCATTCTCAATCACAACTAGTAAGCACACTAATAAGCATACTAAATGGTGATAAAACTTGCTCATAGTTGGGATCAACCTGTGTCTCTGTAATTCCCACGAAGTACGTTTGAAAGCCAGCAGTCGTCATCTATCACGACAATCTCGATATTTCATGCAAGCCCTGGAACAACGAATCAACGGCGACATGCTACTATTAAAAAAGGGAAAGTTCAGGATCAGAAATTTGAAAACGTCAAATTAATGTTATACTGTAACTTATTATTAATGTGTTCATGCTGGATATAGTTTTAGTAAAGATCGCATGGTATGCAGCTGATGTAGAGGAGTTTGTTGTGGCCTCTATTTTAGGTGCAGTAGGTTATGTACGATCGGCGTGTTCATTAAAGTCAGCTTTATGTTACCATGTAAAAAGTTGGCTCATTCGCATTCTCATCATCAAACGATACATCAGCCATTATTTGAAAGGATGTAAACCGTTCTTTAGGTTTTGTGTGTGTGTAGGTGATATTGACGCGTTAACAAAATCATAATCCGAACTCAAAATCGATAATATTAGAACATTGTATATATAAGAACAGAATAGATATAAGAACATTGTAGAACACACTTCGCTAATACCATTCAACACAAAACCGACATAAACAGGTACTTATAACTGTTTGCAAAATAACAACACGCTTTCGGTTCTTGATAATCGTTCATTTACGATAGTTTGCTTTAATTATCAAACGATTTCTTTTATAGATCGTTGGAAGGCTACAAGAAACGGTAAAAGGAAAAAAAGAAAACTCGTAGATCACCGTGAGTCTATTTATAATATCTCAATGAAGCCCATTTATTTACACTTCACAGCTCCTTTATTAAAAGATAAATACAAGTAAATGTAAAGGTGCTTCGATGCTTGATTAAAATGGCCATATGTAATTGCCAGGATCATATATCAATATCGCCCAGAAAGAACCAACGAATTTCTCTATCTTACACTCCTGGTCACAAAGAGTATGTTGCTCTCATTCGAACTACATGTAACTGAATTTGCCCAACATCATGAAAATATGTTAAGACTGGCTACCATTTTGAAAATATGAACATTCCTCATGGGCTTTATCGATGAAAACAATTCAGTCAGCGAGATTGAGTCTACCCTTGTAAGCAAACAATTTATGCGTAGAACAATTATCTGATCTTTCTAATGTGTACGAAAACATATTGTGACAACCCGTTTAGTGATATGTCATGTAAGATTGAGTTGTCTTGCATAGCTTCCTTACATGGGCAAGCACTGTCCAACATGGCAAGATATGTGAGAAAACTCTTTCCAACAATGGTACACCAAGTGATTTCAGATAAAGGAATATTTTTTATTACTGTTTTTATTTTACTTTTGCGTAGGATACAGTATATATTCCATATATTTCTCTCATATTTTCAAATATGTGCTTTGCTTTTGTAAGTCGTTGAGAATAAATACAAAGTTTATATACAAGTTGCTATGTTTGATTAATTTCCCCTTTATTTTTGTAAAGGAGGTGCGGAAAGCCTTGGTGCCTACTCCACATACTTAAACTCCTTCGAGAAGAATTTCAGTATTCCCCATACCCAATATAAGATTTTAATCACCTCAATAACAGTTTGCGTCAGTGGAATCTGTATCCACGGAAATCCTCTCTAGCATTCAGTGCACTGTAAACTTTTGTCACAGATATTTGGATTATAATATTTAAAATGTGCTATAAAATGTTCGTCTTATGTTTACCTTTCTAAATACATATAAGTGTGTACGGTACTTCAAATAAACATTTGCTTACGTTAATTGGCAACATTGTTATGTTTTAGGCGTTCAAATAACAGCAGACGATAACGAATGGAGCTGCCTTTCACCTCATTATTTCATGAGTAAGTAAGTTCGAAAATATGTTGGCTGAAAGTGGGAAATCGGTTCATCATTTTCTTTAAAAAAACAGTCGTTTATTTTCATTAACTTGTAAATGTCAAGTTGGCAGGGATATATAAATAGGTGGAAAATATCGCACTCAAAACAATTAAATGTAAAGTAAATTGAAAAAAAAGAATACCGCAGCGTCAACAAACCTATGTCCGAACTCAAAATCGATTAAACTAGGAACAAAATATGAACAATGAAAATAATAACATGGAAACCCATGTAAAAGTACAAGAAAACTAGACCAAGTGTTTCGGAAGTGTGAGCGGCTTCTGATTAATCGGCGATCCCCAACATGTGAACCTAGTCAAATCCAGGTTCTGTAAATCATGACCTCAAAGTAAGACCTGAGGCATGATTTTTAAAGAGTTTGTTGTGTTCTTAATTTAAATTGAGAAGGGGATATACAAATTATTAGATCAGCAAACTTCTTGTTGTTTATAGACAACACAACGTCGATATACCTGAACGTGAAAATATAAAGATGTCGCAAGGTTTTTTGTTTTCGGGCCAAATGTAAGGCAGATTTTGTTCATATTGGGATGTCAATTGTCTGCTGAAAAAATCTTTCCTCCAAACTCAACAAAGATATCAATTTACTATATCTTCCTCGGTATATTTCATCCTAACTTTTGTTGTGTTTTTTCACAAAGATGATCCAAGATAGCTCACAACCATGCATTCAGATCGTGGTCTATCTTCTTGAAAAAGAAAGCTCTCACAATTAGACCGAAGACGTTCCCTCAGTTTAATAAATGGCGTGGAAGTGTACAGGATAGAAAAATCAAATGTTGTGATAAACGAAATATTTTGAGAAAGAGGTGTTCAAGAATAATCAGAACATATCTTGGGTTTTTTTCAAAATCTACATCCCGTTAATGCTACTCCTGGGTTATACAATGTCACAATAAGACTGAAGCCCTGATCTATCAGTGCGAAAAAGGTAGGAAGGAGTTTTGATAAAGGCTTGATGGAGCCGTTATTAGAACCACCGATAAAACGTTGCTTATAATGATCTGTACGTTATTTAGGTTCTCAATTCAAACGAGGTAGCGGTATTTTGAAAGATCGTTATACTGATGTAGACAGTTTTCATCTTTCGGAATAAAGGTCAATGTGTAAGTGGGGTTACCTTGCAATTGGTTATCAGGCAGGCCCAGTTCTTTTTGCAGCAAACAGTAATAGTGTTACAAACCATTACATCGATTGGCATCCATAAGAAATCAGGTGTTAAGTTGTCTGCATCCATTTGTGTTGAAGGTAATGAAAGACTTACAAGAGGCAGATTGCTAAGAGACAGTGAAAACAGATCCACCAAGTGTCTTTCCATTCGAGGTAAAGCTAATTGTCAAAGTTCACCAGACGTTTCAACTTTCAGCTTTCAAGGTTTTATGCAAATAAAATGCTCTTGCTGGAACAGATATCAAATATCGTGCAAAATTTGTATTTATCATTGTGCCTGAATTATTGTCGTGCACTCATTGAATGTTTTTAATCTCGACCATAATGCAATTCTTGTAACATATTCTACAATTACAATTACAAAGGTTTTGCCGTATATACAAACTGTCGAAAGTAAATTTTTGTCCTCTTCGTTTGCATATCAATATTTATGTTTTCACAGATCCAACAGTACAACTTTATGAGGTGAAATGCACTCCAATGTGTTTTCCCCTATTAGATTACCACTGCAGTCTGGCAAACGATATTGTCACTAAATACCAAAGCGTGAATCTTCGCCACTATGGACAGCAACAAAATGTGCCATTACCAACTATCCTACAAAAAAAGGAATTGCTGTTTACTGTAGTAACAAATGGCGAAATCAGTGAAGATCTTCCCCTCATCTTTAGGAAACAAAACCTCGACAACATCAAATACACAGATGTCACAGGTGTATATATAATTCATATGGTTTTTTTTTTTTTGTATTTTTAGACACCAGGTACATTTATACCTGTTCTGATATATTTTGTATCTTGTAGTTATTGAGGTAGAACAGGGTTCCACTCATTTGTAAGCACTGTTAAATAGTGAACATTTAATATTTCTATAAATATATATATATGTTTGCCTATTAGTTCATGTATGTCCATAGTAAAGCAGAAACACAGAGTTTTTGTTAATGTTGATATATTTCTTGTTTCACAAACTTCATTTATAAAGCATAAACCATGTTATCAAAAGAAAAAAACCAACGAAAACGTATACATAGGTTAATGGAAATGAATGCATAGGATTTTGAGGTCATCAGAACAAATACAAGATGTACATTTACGCACTTCTGTCCACTTGTTACAAATGCAAAATATCTTTTAGATGTATCCATTTTAATCACATATACAGTAGTCTTTGTTTGATTTCAGAGAATTCCTATATTATGCCGAACACAATACAGGAGGCCAGAGGCAGCTCAAGTTGTATAGTATTTGAACACGCAGACGTCAATCTAGATATCGAGGTAAGTGTCAAGAATTTGCAATGCCGATAAACGATTTTAGCACGTATAGCTTCAAAGAAATGCGAAGTAGTACAAAAACAAAAAAAACGTTATTATATTATTCAGAATAGGTCTGATTATTATTATCAATGTTAAATTGAAAGTGTGAAACTGTTTCCGATAACAATTGGCTTGTACAACTGAAAGAAAATATACATGATTGTATATATTGACTATCTATTTTTAGCTATCGAAAATTGATTTATACTTTCGATTTATACTTTCGAAGAACTGAAATGAAACCAAAAAGTGTGTGCTCGAACAGTAGAAACTTCACGCAATGACAGAAGCTCATATGGTAATAAAAGCAAAGAAAGAGAACCGAACGAAACGAAAAAATATGTTCACTTTAAATGGCAGAAAGTTCTAAAACTGTGATTGTGAATTGGTATCTTTTACTGCGATAACATTTCTAGATGTATTTCTGAAGGCAATTTTCAAGCTTATATTGCATTACCCCTTAATATGTTGCACCAACGACCGTAGGCTTAATTGCTATACTACTTAATGTGTTAATAACTGCTGACAAACTAACAACACAAGGATTTGAGAGATGCAGGTAGATCAGAACTAGGGGCAAGTTTTATGGTCGCCATCTTTGTCTCATTGAGAAATATTCTGTATCGTTTAAGTGGCATGCAGATGGACGTTTTTGAGCATGTTCATTAGTGTGTTTACCTATTGTGATTGAAAATGATACTCGGTTCTCATTTTGAGAACTTGATGTTTACTTGGATGTGACACATATTTACATGGCGGGTGCCGTCGATAAGCAAAAGACGCTTACTCTTCCGGAATACCTGGTCTTATTTTCTTGTACTTTTACATGGGTCTCCATGTTAGTCTTTCCTTTATTCATATTTTTTTCCCTTGGTTTAATCGATTTCGAGTTTGGTATATGATTTTGTTAACGTTTCGGTATTCTCTTATTTATTTTGATTGTTTTCTTTTTATCGTTGCAGGCAGACGAAATTCTCCGCGTGTCGTCCCCAAAACCAAACAAATATCCGCGTCTGAAAGTTAAGAGAACGATGGAATCTGACATGAATGAACAGAATATACGAAAAATCCTTACACATGTTCTTAGTGAGCCATTATTTTCGTATGCAGAAGAGGTTGCAGAGAGATTGAAGAAACTGTCTGACGAAACTTCTGCTTCAACAAATCCCAAGGGATTGGTGGAACAGGCTACGCAAGCCGCACATGGTCTGCTCAACAGAAAGGACGGGTCAATGTCATTACGATCATCTGAAACAGACAGAATTCCAGACAAAACTGCTACAAAACTCAATATGTAAGCATTTTGACCTTGAGAAGTGATGTTAATTTTGCAAGTAATATAAAGGTATTTTGGGATAAACCAAATTAGCTTTAAAGATTGATCAAAAAGAAATTAATTATGATTTTGTGTGATCTTCTAAAGTATTCTGTAAACCTTTTGATATTTAAACAAATCGGTTCAAATTATGCAAAACATTGGTGTTGTAATTTCATACTAACACTCTTAGAAAGCGATATAACACAATTTTAAATAAATTATTATTACACGCTTAACACTAAGAACTGATGGTTGTCATATTTTGCTCAATAAAGGTTGGCAATGGATGGAGTGTTTGCCTTTGGTCTCTTCTCAACTGGAATGATAGTATTTATGATAGTAAGAAAATTTCGGGAAAACAACCACGGAGGAATGTGACAGAAAAGGTAAAAGAAGCGTGCGCCCCCGTATATAATTCACCAAGAGTAGAATTTATCTCAAAATCATCGCTCAAGCCAACGTCGATAACACAGGGGGGCAAACTAAAAAACAAATCAACAAAGGAGCGAGGAACACTCGGCATGGTCACGCGTGCCAAGGTTAAACTCATGCAAGACCAAAAGAAAGATAGAAAAGGGTCGAAGGGAGATCAGACGATCGTGGTTGGATTGACAAGTGGACATTACTTCAAAGAAGGTGACACTGCTGTTGGATATGAAGATGCAGAAAACAAAACTGAAACGGATTTAGGCAAATGCATTGCGAGTTCCAAGGTTGCCGATGTCGCTGTAATCCAGTGTTCAGAATTAGACAAGCATTCATTCGATTTCCGAGACGAAACAGGCAAATCTTGCAACTGTATTCCGGTGAAACAGGAAATGAAATTAAAAGACATTGTCTACAAAAGAGGTGATGAAACTGGACTAACAAAGGGTTTTATCCGGAGTCATGATTTCCGAGTTTGCACTTCTGAAGCGCCTGTGCCTCTAGGGAAACCAGAAGAAGGATACTTCGTTGAAGGAGACGGAAGCAACGCTTTTGCAAAAGAAGGCGACAGTGGATCCATCGTTTTTTTCCCCGATTTCAAAGACACGGAAAAAGAAACAGTTCAAATAATGTCCATACAATCGTCAGTCTTTAAGCAAGAAGCGGTTGATAAACTAGGGTTGCCATCAAATACCTGTTACACGGTTAGAGCTGACAGATGTTTCGAGAAGTTACAAGAAAAGGGAATCGAAATGATCTTACCAACAAAAGCTGACATGGAATGATACAGATCTAACCAATAGCAATAACGCGTGCCTTAAATTATATAAGTGTACGTTATGTTTTGTTATCGACGGAAACACTGCTTTAATTTCACGCTATGGGACTGTGTCAATGCTAACTCTCCATAGCAGTAGATGATTTGATTTTTTTTGTTTTTGTAAACATTTGATTTGTGTTTTGATTTTTGATACAGATTGTATTCACAACTAATAGTTTGATTTATTTGGTCTTGTGTATCGAGTATTGCGAATTTGTAGTTTGTTTAATGAGTTATTGAAAATGTATTAAAATTAAAACAAATATATATATTTAGCCGTATCATGCTAATCACATCAATTGATGATATTTCCGACCGGGGAAAACAACCTTTTTCGGGGGGCAAAATAAAGATATTTGTATACGAAATTTACCCGTCATTAACAGTAGCAAATAATGCAATAGTGAGTGTGTACATAAATGACACAATTTAATGGTTGAAAATGATAATATTTACATACTTGTATATTGATGAGGTCCTATTTGTATTTTTTCTAATAAAATATGTTTAAATCAAATAAAAAGAAGAAAACAAAATCAACGAGATGCATCAATAATATTTTTTTTTATAATGCAAGTACAAATATATATTGCTGGTAATCACGTAGAATCAGAAGGTCAAACTTTCACAATAAGATCACAACGGAGTGTTAAAGTTACAGTCATAGTTTTGTTGATTTTCATATATCTTAATTAGCAATTGAGACAAAGGAATCAAATACAAATATAGTATGATAAGGGTTCGGATGACGGTTTTGTTGACGCCCTGGTATTCTCTGATATTTTTGCCTGATATCTTTGGAACAGTATAATACAGTCTAACATCATACCGATATCAGTTTTATATGTATACTAGTTCGTACAGGTCATTATTTAAGTAATATTAATTTGTTCAGTAAACGCAAATGTAAAGATAGATATGGTTCTATATTATGTTTTTTTATTTTGCTTTTTGTTTCTTTATTCATCATTATAAAAACAATCCTACGCTAATTCTGTGTTATGTTTATAAGAGTTTCAGTTTAGAAATATTCCTTTTATGTTAATGATTAAAGGCCCAATATACGTAACTTCAGAAATTTTTTCGTGATTCTGAAAAATTCTGAAAAAAAAATCAAGTTGATAACCATGCAAAAATAAGCCTAAAACGAAGTCAACCTAAGCGGTAACTAACAAAAAACTCTTAACAGAAAAATCCAAAGAATTGAAAATAATTCAGGTTGGGCCCACTTCAACAACAAACCGAAGGTAGAAAACAGTTCAAAATGGACGCGTGTTTACAAATAGCGTGTTTCAACTGCTGCTGTACCGGTAACAGCGTAAGAATTCATCTTGAATATTGCTGATATCAGTTAATCTTAACTAAATATATCATAACAAAAAGTTATTAGACTTGATTTTCGCTTCAACTTTTGCCGAAAGTTACGTATATTGGGCCTTAAGCTGATTTTTGGATGCTAACGCAATGTCTACCTTTGTTGATTTCCATCCCGCAGCTTTTCACTATATATGATTAGCTTTATTCAACTTACTGCTATTTTTGTATTGGTCTTAATCACATTCGACTCCAATTTGAATACCAAGTAGTTTATTTTCTTTGCATTTTTTTTTAATCGTGTCATAGCATTGTGTTTTTTATGCGAAGTTCGATATTATCCATGAGCTTTACCGAGATTTAAGAACCTGTACAGTGTAATATCATTTTGAAAAGCAGACGTCTACCTTTTATGGTATGCCCTTGTTCATTTTTTACAAGTTTTACTTTTCTGTTATCTGTGCTCACCTTTCTATGTTGTTTCCAGGACTGAGACAATTTTTTTGAAATATATTGTATGTGACCCTAACTTCCGTTTATTTTCGTCGTTTTAATTATTTGCCTCCGATATACAGACTTTAAATGGTATTTGATTTTTCTTATTTTTGTTTGTTTGTTTTTTGTATACTATGCTACTTTATAGTTATGACTCCTTTCAACATTCCTATCATAACACAGCGTGTTTCAATCTTGTAATATGGACTGACACAGAATCATTTTACATTCATTGTTTTTATGAAACATGATGATTTTTATATCGTTATCAACGTATAGTTTTCCATATTTGATATATTTAAGAGATAAATGAAAATGATTCTGTTACGTTCATTACTCTATTATGTACACAAGAAATACTAACATATCAATACCCAGATCTCATAAAATAAAACGATTGTTGTGATTGTTTTCTATATACTCAAATGCATAATTGAATAATGTTTCTTTTTATTGTTTTTTTTTTTTATTAAATGGTGTTAATTATTTAAACAGATGTTATTCCTATTTCGCTTAATTTTGTGTTTGCTCAAAACACTCATTTATAGAAAAACATGAGTGATAGTTATTCAATCATTTCTTTAATAATAAAAATTATATAAACTTATCCCACGTTATGTTTTATGTTTGACTAAATACACATGATATTCACTATAATGTAGAAGAAAACATCTCCTTTGGCATAATGGTGCTGTTTAAGTCAGTTTTCTTTTGTTTTCCATGTGAAAGATTAACTGCGAAATTAAGTTTCATCTTAATATTAACCTAGTGCATCGTCTAAAATGACATTATTTTCGTCAATACATTTTAATCAAACAAAACATCCTTACAATTTCTATATGACCTCTACCAAAATGTGAAGTAGATAATGTATATTTGATTTAATACGGTAATGGTCATTTAACACGCGTTTCTATTGCTGACACACCTACATAAAGAGAGAATTTTTCACGAGTGTCGATGTTATATGGAATTCATTAAACGAGTTAGATAAATTCCATATTACATTGACTCGAGTACGATTCTATTTATCACATAACTTATGTTTATGAGAAAATACACAAAAACTGCCAAATTGATTTTCTATAAGAAAGGCAAATTTCTTCTGTGACAATACGATTTTAACTACCGAAACAATCATATGACGTCATAGACAATAGTGTTATTACACGTGTGTAATACCATTTTTATGACATGGCCGTATGACATTACTGAACGGGTTAGTTATGGGATAAAGCCAAGTATAACATGATTCTATTGTATCACAAGTTTTCAAATACAAAACACAATATTATTAAATATGAAACAAATCATTTCACAATACAGATAACAATATATCTAACATGCATCCATAGTTTCCGAATACATGACTAGATACTGAATATTTACACAATTTAATCAAATACAAAACACAAAACATTACGATACAAATAACAATATATTTAACATACATCCATAGTTTCCCAATATATGACTAGATATTGAATATAAATCACTTTTTATCAAATAAAAAACACAGAATATTACGTAACAAAGAACAATTTATCTAATCAGTGCCCCTCTTAGTTTACAGGTAACAAGGTAAACGTTGCCAAATCTTTTAATATCACTTTCAGATATATCGACGATGTGTTGTCTATAAACAACAAGTAGTTGGCTGACCACGTCGATCGTACATGTATATGCCCTTCTGAACTTGAAAAAAGGGCACAACAGACTCTTCTACATCTGCTGCTTACCTCGATCTCTGCTTAAACTACGACTAGCATGGACAGCTTACTACTAAGATATACGATATACATGATGATTGCAATTTTCCCGATCGTGAACTTTCATTTTTTGATAGCAACATCACTGCTTCTCCAACCTATGATGTTTACATGTCGCAGTTGATTCAATATTCAAGGGCTTGCTCAAATTATCGGGATTTTCGTGATCGATGTCGACTGCTTACAAACAAATTAACAACACAATGATTCGAGAGATGCAGGTTGATCATAACTATGGACAAGCTTTATGGTCGCCATCTTTGTGTCATTGAGAAATATTCTGTGTCTTTAAGTGATATGAAGATGGACGTTTTTGAGTATGCTCATTAGTGTGTTTACTTGTTGGGATTGACAATGATACTCGGTTCTCATTTTGAGAACTTGATGTTTACTTGGATGTGACAAAGATTTACATTGCGGGTGTCGTCGATGAAGCAGAAGACGCTCACTCTTCCGGAACACCTGGTCTTATTCTCTTGTACTTTTGCAAGAGTCTCAATGTTAATCTTTCCTTTGTTCAAATTTTGCCACTGGTTTAATCGATTCGGTATTCTCTTATTTATTTTGAGGATTGATGCTTACTTGGATGTGACTAATATTTACATTGCGGGTGTCGTCGATGATGTAGAAGACGCTTACTCTTCCGGAACACCTGGTCTTTTTATCTTGTGTTTTTACGAGAGTCTCCATGTAAATCTTTCCTTTGTTCCTATTTTGCCCCTAGTTTAATCGATTTTGAGTTCGGATTATGGTTTTGTTGACGCTTTCGTATTCTCTGACTTTTTTCTAATAATGGCGAAATACCCCCATAAATACCCCTTAAAATTGTATTTATGTTAAATATGATAAAAAATGTTTCCTTTTAAATAACGCCTCAATCATTTTACTTAAAATCCCGTGGTATTTTTTCCTGATTTGTTTGGAAAACAAAATTAATTGTTTGAATATTTGCTTTTTGAAGGATATCATTTTCTTAGTAATTGATCCTTCCACTCAAACAACTGACAACGTACATGTATTACATATAAGAGCGTTCTTCCTTATTTAGAGCCTGTGCATTAGATATCTAGGGGGTAATCGCTGACAAATCTTAATTCATGTTGTTTCAGCAGCATCATTATCATTGCAACAATATCAAATTCTTTGTTAGTGTATCAATAAATATGTACAAAATGTACTAGCACAACATAATATCTTTTCAATTAAGGATATCAGAAATGTAAATATACAAGGAAAACAGGCTGTTATTCATCTAACTGAATTACTAGGTAATGACAGCTCAGATAGAACTCTAACATTACAAATAGCTATCCGTAGTTACTTCCTTATGTTACAATCTCAAACCTGACACAATCCAGTATTTAATCTTGATAAATAGTTTCAGCAGTTCAGGTATTTTGGTACTACGATTGATTGCATTCACTCTTTTTATTCACGATACAAACTAGTAGTAAACTTTATCCTTGGTAGTAACCTGTACGACCCATAACCAACTTATTGAATTATTATATTAGGGCTAACTTTATCCTTGGTAGTTGGTTTTAACAGTATTTTATCAACAATTATGTACACTACAAGATTCAATATATATACAACATTTGGTATAATGGGATTTGGCAACAAGGGTTCATTCTTATATTACGCCATCTCCTGGCTAGTTACCTTTACGACTCATAAACAAGTTATTGAATTATTATATTAGGGTTAACTCCCTTTATAATGAATCGTTCTGACTGATAACCTAACTAGGAGGTAACAAGATGGGGTGGTGTTTGCTGTATGATAGATTAGAACGTCAGTTTATCTTGAGGTAAGTACTTAACACAGTTGTTGAAAACGTTCTGCATTCACTGCTAATCCTTAACCAATCTCCTAACTGTACAAAGTGTTTCACTTCATGACTTTAGTGGTTGGCGAGTATCTTTACGTTCCTGTTCTATTGCCAATTTTTTTCGGTTTGATGATGTTTTATACCAGGATTTGTTTTGATGTTGTTGCTGTTACTTTGATACCTACTATAATTAGGCTAAAGAAAATAGAAACAATGTTGATGACTTCCGATTTAATAAAACAACAGGCGGTTTTGATTGTTGATCCGAACAACGAAATAAATCGCCCGATTTACCCCAGTATCCAGTCCTGGAGTTTACCGTATTTATGACACCTAAACCAATACGACAGCTGGACATACATAGTAGAATAACAAATGTGTTAACGTTTCCATATTATTGTCAACACGACTGACTGATTAGGGCTTACTTAAACACATATAATACAGTTAATATAGGAAATGGTGATATACAATGTAGGTCAGTCTGATTGCAGACCAATCACAGGTGTGTCCTACACAAACAGTATACGAAAACTACATAGATACATATATATTTCTGCTAGTAGGTTAATCACAATATTAAGTACAATTATAATGTGTAAACTGTTTACCATATCACATGATTCCATCTCGAAATATTAATACACTATCAGTTTAATTCATTTTTTGGAATACTGCACCTATACATTAATTTAAAGGTGCCCCATATGTGTGTGTTACTTCATCCTACACGCCATACTCATGCTATCGATAGAGCAGTGTGCACAACATGCTTCACTAACCACTAATACTAAAAATAGAACGCATATTTGTGACTAAATAACAAATAAGGACAATGGTTGAGCGGTAAAGATAAAGTGTACGGTACGTAGACGTTTACAACAATAAAACGAATTCCTTTAACTGCGACAATTACTGTACAAAAAGTTTCTATTGTTTAACATATATAACGCATGACGTAAATCTGTCAAATCTTTGTTTGAAAATGTAATACAATGCTGATGTGACGTGATAACCTCACCGTTGACGGGGCCGATCAGGTCAACAACAATAACGTGTCATATCTCTGTTAATCTACCTTAAAGGTGTATAGGTAAACAATGAAGTACGATACCTCACTTCAAATACAGATATACATGTTGTATATACGTGTACACTGCTTTTAAAGCGATTTAATTGTGTATTTGTGTATCGTCTATTACGTGTTTATTTAACAATATCAATAAAACCGATGATACATGAAATAAGTTCATAATCTGTAATTTGAAAAATCAGATTGATATACGAATTAACCAATTAACACGCATGTATCATTTATCTAAAGTGTGTGACACATCTACTTACCGACTATTATGTTTTATTAACATTGCAGTAAATCGAAAAGTCAAAAGCGGAATGAAGTAAATGTATTAAAGCTTTTGTATTCTGTTACAATTTTAAGCTTCCTTTTTCGTTGTTGTAATTATCCTACCTTTATGGAGAAAATAAGTAATTTGGAATATTACATAATTATCACAAGGACCGATATTTTTATAGTGCAATCGGATATGCTATAAACAAAACAACATTTAATGAAACGTAACTATAATGGTTTTTGATAGTGTTAAAGACAGTAAGAGTGGTTTCCCTTTCTTTTTTTCTTTGCTCTATGATGAAAGGGTAGGGAAGGCTTCGTAAACGCTTAGAACAGACAATATGAACTCTGATCTTGTGCTTTTCTTTTCCATATGAAAATTCTGGGATATTTCTATCTTAATATTTATTAGTAACTTGTACGTAAGATGTATCTTTATCTTTTAACCATTAACGTGTTGAACATTGATAATTGAACTTGAGAAACACGCGTTTGATTGCATTTATTAAAAATAAAAAAAAATAAAGTTTCAGTTTGCACAATACAGCATCTGATGAATGGTTTGGGCAGTGGAATGGAAACTTAGTTATTTCTAATGGAAACTTAGTTCTTTTAATATTTCATTTTGTATTCCTATCAAACAGTATTTTGCTTTTTTCTTACTGAACGACAGAGACATAATTCATATCAATAAAACTCCTGTGAAAAGTACGTACAGTGTTTTGTGAGTCAGAAGTGTGACGTTTAGCAATAGGGGCATGAGTAAGCTACAAATTGGCATCATATATTATATACACAATAAGTTCTTTTTAATATATACCAGGTTATTTCCTTAGCTTTCTAATAGAATTTTGAAGATTGACAAACAAAATGATTATCTCCTTTTATAATCCAGCAATGGCGTCGGGGGGTGCTGGATCGCTGCAGCCCGGCAAAACAGGGTCCACATCACTACCACCAAACTCTCTCATCAATAGTAAGTATTCCATGTTTACCTCAGCAGGAATCACAATATGGCCTTTGTAAACACGTGGCTTGAAAATGTTACTCTTGAGTCTTAAAATCATATTTTTGGATCAAATCACTTATATGTGAAACGGTCGCATTAATAAAAAGGTTTGTATGCATCTACACACTTACAAGAAACAACTCAACAACTATAATAAATGAAAACGGAGGGTTTCAAAACATTTATTAATTAATGATAAATGACATAAATGACAAATATAGATTACGAGACAACATTACTCATATGCCAAATACATATAAAATATCACTTTTATCAAACATCAAATAAAAAGCCAAAGTGGGGTTAACCAAATAAAAACCGCTTTAACCAAAAAAACAAGCTCCAAAGAATTTAGTAGGGAGGCAGTGGGTGGGATTGAACAATTTTTTTAAAGATTGATATTCAAAAACTGATGCTGTAAATTTCAAAGATGGCTGCCTGATGTGAAAGTTCCCAATAAGGAAATATTTTGGGTCTTGGGACCCTTTTAGGACGATTGACCAATCAGGGTGCTCAGGTCTATCAACACGGGACATAACTCCCATAACATAAATGAATAGTTATAATTTTTAAACAAGGGACCTAACTTTTACAAAACATCAAGCAATATCAATTGTGAAACAATTCTTATAGTAGTCACAAATTAGCTAAATATTTAGCTCCTTTTTTAGTTCTTTTCTTTTTAAGTTTTCCAATTCACTAAAAGATTACAACATCTCTTATATCGTACATTAGCGTGATAGATAATTTTCTAACTACGAAATAATATAAATCAGAAAGAAATACCAAGTATACCAAGATATAAGAAATTGCTGTAAGCACCTAGGAAGCATACAGCTTGATTGACCCATTAATACCTCAGGACCGGCTCATGACAATGATTAATTGTTTACATTCCGCATAACAATTATACAAATAGCAATCTTGTAATCATATTTGTTGTTTAATTATATTTGACACTGAATTATTTTTATCCAAAAAAAGAAACATGCCAGTGTCAAGCTTACAAATAGTACTATCATTATGTTCCTATATAACCGAAAAGATCATTCTGTGTAGTTACATATATATATTATTAGCTCACAAGATAACCAAGTATGAAATTGTTTTATTTCATTTGCAATAGTTTAAGAGCCATACAGAAAAAAACAAACGAAAACTTTATTCAAGTTTATTACAAATTATTATTGGGTATTTTTTCTATCTATAGGCCAAATTCGACGCATTGCTAGAGAAATGAGAGTCATTCTGATTGGTAAAACAGGATCTGGAAAAAGCTCTACCGGAAACACTATTTTAGCAGGAACTCCATTCAACGCGCAAGCAGGAGGCACTTCCGGTACAAGAAACTGTTCCTTTTTTAGGGCACGCGTACAGAATAGAAACATTATGATTGTCGATACTCCCGGACTGTTTGATAGCCATCTGTCTCTCGAGGAAACACATACAGAACTTATTAGATGTATAGGGCTCGCAGCTCCGGGCCCACATGTGTTTATAATCACTGTGCCCGCAAACATCCGGATTACTCCGGAGGAACGTTCAACCCTAGATCTCCTTAGACACACATTTGGGGAGTCAATGGTAGAGCATTCTATGATAGTGTTTACAAAAGCAGACGAAATGAAAAGACAACTTTTAAATGAGAAACAATTTCTTAAAGAGCTCCCAGAGGAGGTTGATTCTTTTTTAAAACTTTGTAAAGGGGGCCACATTTTCTTTGATAATTATGCATCACGGGAAGTGAAACAAAGGCAAGTCGAAGATTTACTCAGTAGAGTGGAATACATATTGGACGAAAATGGTTCAAAATGCTATTCCAATGAGCAGTTCGAAATAGCAACAAAGGTAACAATAGATAGAAGGAAGAAAAGGAAATCAAAGGTATATCCCCAGCCACTTCATCCCGTTGAAGAGGAATCAGACGTCTCCGTTGCCCCGGAAGAGATAGTCGAGGAGCAGACACCGCCCCAGGTAGAGGTGGAAATCAGCGACCAGGATAGACAAGAGTACGAAGATAGTGGGGGCGTATTTCATGCACTGATTAAAAGCCTCAAGAGTTTCTGGAAAATGATCAAAGGCCTCTTTATATAACATAAACATTGTAAACAGTATGTTAATATGACAAATATACATTTTCATATTCAGTTGTGACCTATTTTATGTAACAGGGTCATTTTATTTAAGTGTTTAATTCAAGTACTCATAATTGATATATTTATGAATATTATACTTGTAGGTAATATTGTATTCGTCATATGTAATACACGTGTATGTTAGTACACATTATTTGTAATACTGGTTAATACTGGTCAAGTGCGGATAAGACATGTGACGATTTGACGGAAGTTGTTTGATTGGTTGAAAGTTTGTTTGTTGTTACTCGTTTTAGATTTATTTGATCTTCCGGTCAGTTTTGAAATTGATTTGGAGAGGTGAACCGGTAGGCTAAATTCGATGCTGATATTAGACGTATATTTGGTAAGTTGGAATCTGTGTTTCAATTAGTGTGATTATGTATTTTACCCTTTTTCAATAGTATTATGTCCCTGAGGGTATGGTTAGCGTGAATGGTAAATATAATGCTATTTTAAATGAATTGTTAATCTGATCAGTTTGAATATACGATACTTCATGTATATGGAGGTTCGGATAGTAGTAATAGCGATATAAGTAATATATTTATATATATTGTGCAAGTTAAGCTTTATGCATTTGTTGTTATGCTTAACGTAGTCAGTAATTATATTATATTTACGTCATTGTCTATTATACAGATAATTGACGTGAGACGACGTTTTGGGCTTAAGCCATGCTATACATTAGCGCACGATACGTGTTGTGAGTGTTTTTATATTTAGTACTGTACTTTTAGTATATATTGATAAATGTGATTTGAATTTGAATAAGTATATTGTAAACGTTATAGATAAATATTGTGTATTGATAATGTGTTAAGTAAAATGACTATTTTGCTTTGAAGTAATATATATCATTAATGTAAATCTGAGTATTATTCATAATTGGAAAATATAGGAGTAACGAAATAGTTTAATTGTATATTTTTATTATCGAAGTATACTTACTGATCATTTATTTGTTAAGATTTGTAATTCTCATATTTTATCTTGTAATGGCATATATTCATGTACTGTAGAGCTTATGCGTATTTTAACTGTATGTTTCAGAATGTTTTAATCTGCATCTCTTATATAAAAGAAAGAAACGAACCCAGCGGCTTTGTCATCATTTAACCCGACATATTCCCACCCGCTACATTATCAGACTTATTCTTAGAAAGCATAAGTGTCGAGTTGTTTTCACGGTCATACTAAACAATGCAGCTCACTTCAATATACAATGACATTATCCATGTTTTGTTATTCTCTTCACAGTGTAAAGTGTACTTTCATTTTTAATAGAAACAATCCGAAAATCCATAATGTCAATAAAAGTAATTAGCGAATCAATGTTACTGAACCAACAGGTATACCATGTATACACTTCCATATACAAACGTTTGAATAAAATTTTAAGTTTGTTACTGGTTCAAGTAATGACATAATGTATTGTATAAGGAAATCAGAGACAATCATAACATCTTAATGTCCTCTTGTTTTATGTACGCAAGTCCCGATTACAGGTCTTGGCACCCTCCCCTTGGTAATTACCAGTCTTTTGTAAACCATATATATGGACGGAATCTTCACATGATATCCTTTAACGACGCAATTTAACAGTTAGAAAACGTCTGGTTTTACCAACCGTTTCACTACTCAAGGGGACGTGACAGGAGCTATCAATAAAACGACAAACCTCACGATAACCAAGCCGACTGTTAGGCCTACTATAGTTTGTCTAGGAGAATGTTACTCACATATACACAGGTAACTGTAAATCTAAAATAAGAGGTGTCATTGCGTGTGTTAAGTGATAAGCGCCTCATCCAGGTGTTTCATCCTTGTAAGAGATGTAAGTAATACTGGAGTCAAAGCTTTGGGGAAGCAAAGGAAACAACTATATAATAGCTGATCAATAGGAATACGTGCATGGACATCGTTACCTTATTTAAAGAACAATATGAACAAATAGCAAAAAAATAGATATTTTGAGTAAGACAATCGATATCCTACACAATAGACCAATGTTACTCATTTAATGACAATTTCATTTTTGTACATAAACACTGATATATATTCGAACAAAATACATGCAAAATATAATCTACGATAGTTTTTAAAATAAAACTTTGTAAGGTCCTTCGTTTGCTACATCAAAACACAAAAAACCCGAACAGGCAAAAAACAAAAGATACTCTGATGCAGCAAGATGTGATTAAAAATGTGCAAACTAAATTAATACGAAATAAAGGGATACAAAATACAAGCTCAAACAAATAACTCAAATATAAGAAAATGTTCATAACAGAAACGGTTAAAAAGAAACACAATAAAAAGGGCAGATATCGCATCAGAAATTACATTTTCATCTCTTTGTCGACGCAAATATCAAAACTTGGATCCATTCAATTAAAGTCACGGTGTATAACATTGTACCCGTGTACCGATTCGTGGTGTTTTAAAACTGTAGATGAACAAATGATAGGCCTGTCTATCTGACTAGCTGCATAAATCATCCATGAATAAAATGACATGATCTGACAATTTTATTCTTTCACATCATACTGTAATGTATAATGTTTTGATTATTATTGCGTCTAAATTATTAATTAGTCTAATATAATGGTTGTGTGTTATAGATTAGCAGTACGAGATAGGATCATTTAGCAGGGTATTGAATAAACCCATAATGACTTCTATCAAGATCAGTATGCACAATAACGCCACACAAAACTAATACTACTACAAATAGGACTTACAAAACATTTTAAATCACATACGAAGGACTATGAAAAAACATTTTGAAGTAACTATTGAAAATAGATACTGCTTAAAGTACTACAAGTTGGTGTGTGCATTGAATGGAAAAGACGGTTTGATTTTGTGTTGAAATAAAAGCTACGTATGGAATTGTAACCTATTTTTTTGTTAATATTAAATGCGGCTTTAAGTGCAATAGCTTAATATTAAAGAGGTAGTCATTTATGAAAGTAGTAACAGAAACTTAAGATAAGACTGTAAATAATCAAAGAATATAAAAGCGTCAACAAAACCGTAATCTGAAATCAAACGTGATTAAAGGACCTCTTTCACGAACAATGGAATTTTGAAAAGGACACGATTTAATCCAAACTAAGTGTCATGTATAGCATCCCAGCATACTGTCCTGAAACAGTGTTTAAAAAATTCTAAAGGTCCATGGGGCCTGAAATATGAACTTCTTTGTGACGTTGTGTACGGGTGTGTGACAAGGTTAAGAAATGGCTCCATAACGAAGACAAGGAAATATCACAAAGAAACATCTTATCTCCTATTTTGTTCATAAGAACCTGCTTGACATTTTGAAATACCATACATTGATTAATGGGACACATATGAAAAATTACGGACATTGAAATATGAAAAAATAGTGTGTCTTGGTAAAATTTTCAGTAGAGTACAACCTTTGAACCTTTTACTATAATTTGGCCTAATGTATTTGCTCAAATCAGTGAGAATTCAAACGAATTCGTAGCCGGTAAATTTGTCAATGAAAAGAATATTTGCGATGAGTCGGAATATTTGAAATCTCAGAGACAAAACAAACAGACAATGATCGATCAAAACCAGATATAATTTCAATCAGTTCACAGTGATATTATTTTGTAATGAAGCACTGGCGTAGATAGCTTATATTATCCAGTGGATTAATTATTGTGACACTGTATACTCCAGAAGTGGCATTAATGGGATGTGGAATTTGAAAAACTCAAAAGATCTTCTGATCAGTCTTGAGCACCCCCTTCTCAAAAATGTTTCGTCAATCAAAACATTTGATTTTTCCACCCTGTACACTACCACACCACATGCCAAACTGAAAGAACGTCTTCAGTCTCTCAATATGAGAGCTTTTTTTCCAGGAAAGCTGAGGAAGATATAGTACGAATGATTGAATTCCTGGTTGACAATATCTTTGTTGAGTTCGGCTATGCACCACTTTTGGTTGACTTGTTTTTGTTTTCATACGAGGCTAAATTTGTCGAAGGGCTAATTAGGACGGGTAACCAAAACCTTGCCAAATCTATCAATTTAATTTTCAGGTATATCCACGATGTGTTGTCTATAAACAACAAGAAGTTTGCTGACCCAGCCGATCGTATATACCCTACTGAACTTGAGATAAAAGACACAACAGACCCACTACATCAGCTTCTTACCTCGATCTTTACTTAAGCTATGACCAACATGGGCAACTCACTACTAAGCTGTATGATAAACGTGACTATGTCGATTTTCCGATCGTGGACTTTCCCTTTCTTCATTGTAACACCCCTGCTTCTCCATCCTGGTGTTAACATGTCGCAGTTGATTCATTATTTTAGGGCTTGCTCTGAATATCGAGATTTTCGTAACAAACTTACGGCCCAGGGATTCGAGAGATGTAGGTTGATGAAGACTATGGGCAAGTTTTATGGTCGCCATCTTGATATCATCGAGAAATGTTCTCTTTGTGTGATATGAAGATGGACGTTTTTGAATTTGCTTGTTAGTGTGTTTACTTGTTGTACAATGACAATGATGACTCGGTTCTCATTTTGAGGTTTGATACTTACTTGGATGTGACCAAGATTTACATGGCGGGTGTCGTCGATGAAGCAGAGGACGCTTACTCTTCCGGAACACCTGGTCTTATTCTCTTGTGCTTTTACAAGGGTCTCCATGTTGATTTTTCCTTTCTTCCTATTCTGCCCCTAGTTTTATCGATTTTGAGTTCGGATTATGGTTTTGTTGACGCTTTCTATTTATTTTTAATCGTCTGTTCTCTATGCAACTGTGCAATTATCCCTGTAAATATAACAGGGTCATTTCATTTTGGTCTTTAATAAAAGTATTCATATTTATGAAGATAATACTTTGTATGTAACATTGAATGCGTCATATATTTAATACAAGTGTTTACTAGTATACATTATTTGTAATACAGGTTGTATTTATATTTTATTTATATGAATGTGCGTAATAATTTAATTCGCGACTTAAAACGTAATGTTTTGTATTTACGCTCCGTGCGGGATATATTCGGGCGGACGCGGCGAATTTAAGAATGTGTGTGTGTTGGTATGTATGAACATATGTTGTGGCGTTTGGTATATGAGTTGTGGTCAAGTACGGATAAGACATGTGACGTTTTGAATTTGATTTGGAAAGGAGAACCAGTAGGCTAAATTTGATGCTGAGATTAGACGTATATTTTGGTAAGTAGGAATCTATATTTCAAATAGTTTGATTATATATTAGCCCTTTGCCATAGTATTATGTCCCCGAGTGTATTATAAGTGTGAATGGTAAATATTATGACATTTTAAATGAATTGTTAATCTGATGATAAGTTTAATTATACGATACTTACATGTATATGCAGGTTCAGATATTTGTTATCCCATTACAAGTTTTATATGTATTGTGAAAGTTAAGAGTTATGCACTTGTTGAAATACAACGTAGTAAGTGATTATATTTACTCTATAACAATCTACTTCCTTATCTATTGTACAGATTTACGATGTGAGACGCCCATATGAAAAGAGTCATGCATATATACGTTAACGCACGATACGTATTGATACTTTGTCAAGTAAAATGACTATTTTGCTTTAAAATAGCATATTCCATTAATGTATCTGAGTATTATTCATAATCGGAAAATATGGAAGAAATGGAGGGGTCTATGGAAATTCAATAACAATAACTTTTGCATGATAATGAATATGTACAAAAAAATAAAGATATAATATTTAAGATCAAACAGCAATACTCATCATCAATTTATAATAGCAAAATATCTAATATAAAGGATGAAGAACTAATACTAATTGTGGATGACCCACTATTTTTAGAAACATTGCTAATGGAAATCAGGGGAATAACAATATCATATTCATCATTTATAAAAAAAGAACAGGACAAAAGAGAAAAAAGTTTAGTATCAGATCTAGAGAGGCTAGAAGAAAATAATACATGGACTTCTAAGTTACAGGAATACGAACAGAAAATAAATGAGTTGGAGGATATTAGAAAAATAAAAATGAAAGGACACTTGATGAGATCGAAAGTAACTTGGTTGGATGAAGAAGAAAAACCATCAAAATATTTTTGCAATCTAGAAACACATCATTATGTAAATAAAACTATTGTTAAAGTTGAAAAAGATAGTGGGGAAACTATAACTAGTCAAAAAGAAATTCTTAGGGAAATACAAAACTTTTACAAACAGTTGTATTCTGATCATTCATTTCAAATCGAAGATGTGAATCTTGATAGCCTTTTAAATGGTTTAGATCATGTAAAATTAACGGACAATCAACGGGACAAATTAGAAGGTGAATTATCAGAAACAGAATTACTTTTTGAATTAAAAAATATGAAAAACGGTAAATCACCCGGTTCTGATGGTTTTACTTGTGAATTCCTTAATTTTTTTTTGGAGAGATTTAAAACATTTTTGTTATCAGAGCATTAAATTTTGGTTACAATAAGGGAGAACTATCCATTACACAAAGACAGGGTATTATTACCTGTATTCCGAAAGGAGATAAAGTAAGACATTTTATTAAAAATTGGAGACCGATTACTTTATTGAATGTTATATATAAACATGCTTCAGCATGTATTGCCAACAGACTAAAAACAGTTCTAGATTTTATAATTTTAGAAACACAAACAGGTTTTTTAAAGGGAAGATATATTGGTGAAAATACCAGACGTATTTACGACATTATGCATTTTACTGAAGTAAACAACATACCAGGGCTTCTAATATTCATAGATTTCGAAAAGGCTTTTGATTCAGTTTCATGGAATTTTTTATACAAAGAAATTGATTTTTTAAAATTTGGTGAAAGTATTAAAAAATGGATAAAAACTTTATACAAAAAAACCTACTCTGCAATAAGTCAAAATTGTATACTCTCAAATTTGTTTGACATATAAAGGGGTTGTCGGCAAGGTGATCCATTCCTTCCATATGTATTTCTACTTGTTGTTGAAATATTGGCGATACTTATTAAAAATAACAAAAATATCAAGGGCATTACAATCCAACAAAAAGAAAAAAAGCTCTCACAGTTTGCAGATGATACCTCAATCATTTTGGATTGATCTAGAAACTCATTCAATGAAGCATTAAATGTTTTAGACTGCTTTGGCAAAATATCCGGACTCAAAGTAAATAATGTTAAAACTAAGGTGATTTGGATTGGCAGCAAAAAAATTAGTGCAGACGTTTATCATCATAGATTGAAATTAAAATGGGGGGAAACCAATTTCAAGTTACTAGGGGTAAATTTTTCTTTTAATCTAGATGAGGTTGTACCGTTGAATTTTACATCAGTTCTTAAAATTGTTAATAAAAGTATTAGCCAATGGACACGCAGAATTTTGACACCTCTTGGTCGGATAGTAGTTTTGAAATCGATCATTATACCAAAACTTAATCATCTTTTTATATCTATTCCCACACCAGATGATAATATTATTAAACATCTGAACACAACTTTTTTCAATTTTATTTGGCAAACACCAGTCGACAAAATTAAAAGAGAGATTCTTGTTCAAAACTATGAAAATGGGGGGTTAAAAATGATTGAAATCAAGAATTTTGATAAATGCTGGACCAGTGTTTTTGAAACAGATGATTTTCCCACCAGCAACATATCAGAATTCGGTACCGATTTTATTAAAAATTTCAAGACTAATAATGCCTTTTGGCAAAATGTTTTTCAGGCATGGGTAGATATGTCAGAAGCAACACGAAAATAAATTGAAAATGTTGAGCAGTTCCTTACTCTTTCTACCTGCTACAATCCTTTTTTCTGCAATGATAATAGGTCCTTTTTCATTAAAAAATGGTTTGAGAAGGGTGTCAAGAATTTGTGTGATCTATTGGACCAAGAAAATTCTTTCTTAACTTTTGCTAACTTTAAGCTTAAATTCAACATTTTTTAATTTAGTAAAACATATGCCAATCAATTAAGCAAAGATGTAGAGAATTAAATCTTAATTTAAACAATGAAAACATAGTTGAGAGACCATTTATACCACACAACATCAGTGTGATTATGAAAACTGATAAAGGCTGTAAAGACATGTATGTTACCTTAAACAATAAAAAGAAATTTAAGAATAAATCTGAAATAAAATGGAAATCAAAGGAATTTTTTAGAAACATTGACTGGACACTAGTATATAAGATTCCTTTTAGATGTACATCAGATACATCAATACAATGGTTCCAATACCGGTTACAAAATCACATCCTGCCGCTTAACAATTACTTGAAAACTATTGGTGTCTTGACCCATAACGTCTGCAATGTATGTAATGCAAAAATTGAAACCATAAAACATACTTTCTGGGAATGTCCTATATCTTTCAAATTTTGGCAGGATTTGAAAAACAAAATATATCACAAATCGAATAATTTAGTTGATTTCAAATTAGAAATAATCTATGTAAAGAAAAATTTGAGAAAATATGGCTTGAATGGAAAGATTTTTTTGAAACCCAAGGTTAATTTTTGATATTTTTTTTTTGTGATATACACGAACTGTATGATGTCTAATACTAAGTAAGGTACATTTGTATGTTGTTGTGTTGTGTGTGCTGCCCCCCCCCCCCCCCCCCCCCCGCCAAACCCACAAACGCACCTGTATAGAACTTCTATTGCTTATGTACACTTGTATGTATATGTCCCTGCATGTCTGTCCATCTGTCTGAGAAAAGAGTCGATGAGAGGTGAGAAGATACATACAGCAGGTAGACAGTGCGGATTCTGGTCAATTGTATCGATGGGTCAGTGGATGTGAAAAGAGTTGTTTTGATCAGCACAGAGGCTGAGCTTTCGATACAATCGATCAGAACACCGGGAACTGCCTGAACATTTGACAAATTTCTATACTCTGTATAAGTATTGGTGTATGAGTAAAAAAAATAACAATAATAATGTTCATTGTGTATACTTAGCTCATCTGTATTTATATATTTATGTTTTGTTATATGTTGTTGCTAGGTGTGAAAGAAGTATGACTTGTCCTGTGATATTTTTTTTTTCGAAATATTTCATTTCCCCTCACCATCCTCATTTCATTTAAAACCACATTTAATGCCAGCTTGTGTGATGTTTGAGAGTCCTCCTGTGCGAGGACAACTTATTGTTAATGGACTGACCCCAGGGCTCCCTAACCCTGGCAGCTCCTTTTTAAAATAACAATATATGTATGTATCTTTGCTTACAAGCAGTAAATAAATACATATATCTATTGCTAGGGAATTAAAATGTTAAAAAAAAACCAAACAAAAACAGGTCCAGATTACTTTTACCCTTATTTTGTTAAGGGTAGAGCTGAATCATTTAAACCTTTACTGATAATATTTAATAAATTAATAGAGTTGAGTTGTCTCCCTTTCACCTGGAAATGTGCCAATATTGTCCCAGTATACAAAAGTAAAGGTAAAAGGTGTGATACAACTAATTATAGACCTCTTTCTATTACCCAAATTTTTACCAAAATGTAAAAAAAAACAAAAGCTTTTATTTTTATAATTATTTATCGTTAAATAATCGCTTACTGTTCCGGAACACCTGGTCTTATTCTCCTGTGCTTTTACTAGAGCCTCCATGTTAATCTTTCCTTTGTCGCTATTTTGCCCCTAGTTAATCGATTTTGAGTTAGGATTATTCGAGCTTTTTACCCAAAGACTCTACAGTAAATCAACTTTTGTCACTGTATGATACTATACTATACTAAGTCAGCTTGAGGATGGAGATGAAATACGATTAATTGTTTACGACATAAGTTTGATAGGGAATGGCATAAAGGATTAATACATAAATCGGAAAAATATGGAATAAGGGATAATATGTTGGGGTGGTTTGAAAATTATATCAAAGATAGAAAACAAGGAGTAATTTATGATGGGTTTCACTCTCCTTGGCAAACATTGAAAGCTGGTGTACCTCAAGGCTTGGGCCTCGGGTCATATCTATTTCTTTTAAACATTAATGATTTGGAAGAGGACATCAAATGTAATATAAAATTGTTTGCTGATGATACTTCATTACATATAACTATAGACAATAATAATCAACAATAAGCAAATCTGCTAAATGAAGATTTACATAAAATATCAGAATTGACAAATACATGGGGCATTCTATTCAACCCAGACAAAACTGAATCTCTAGTAGTATCCAAAAAACTAAACTCAAATAGTATACATCCAAACTTAATATATTCAATTCAATGATGTTCAGGTTATTAATGTTACCAACACAAACATTTAGGGGTATACTTGAATGAACAAGGTAACAGAACACATCATATAAATTATATCTTGGAAAATGCATGTAAAAGAGTATATCTTTTAAGAATGTTAAAATATAAAATTGGTAGAAAAGCACTTGAAATATTGTGTATCACATCAATAAGACCTATACTAGAATATGCTTATATCATATGGTATAATTGTACAAGACAAGAAAAAGATCTTTTGGAATCTATCCATCTTGACGTTATTAAAATAATTACAGGCTTAAGAAAAGGTACCAGCCATAATATTTTATAAAAAGAGATAGGATGGGAAAGCTTGAAGAACAGGAGGGATAAATATTAACATGTCTTTTTCTTGAAAATAGTAAACAAACTAACTCCAAATTTTTCTAAATGAAATTCTACAGCCCTTCATATTAAACCCAGAGGAAATACACATAACCTTAGGCATTTCAGAACATTCAGTGTTCCTCGGACTAGAACCACTCTATATAATAATAGTTTTTTCCCCAATATGATTAATATATGGAACAGTCTAAACTGTAATTTTAACAATATAACAAATCTCAATACTTTTAAAAAGGAAATACAAAAGACAGTTGTAGATAATGCAGAATATGTAATTCATGTACACCTTTATTTAGATATGGAGGTTAAAAATACCTAATATATTAATGTGCCAATAGAGCTAGTCAACTTAACTATGACTTATTTAAAGACCACTTGAAAAATACAGCAATTTGTGTATGCGGTCATAATATTGAAAGTTTAAACAATTTTGTTTTTAATGTCGTCTTTACACAGAAAAAAGACAAGCTCTCAAGCAGGGCATTTTATTAAATGATGATAAATGTTGTAACACTGGTGAAAAGAACAAGTATTTAATGGAGTGTGTGCACAAATCTTTTTTAATGCTACAAAAAGGTTTTAGTAGAAAATTAAAGGTACATATATGTTGTATGTGAGTAATAATTTAGTTATATAAGATAAATTCATTAATTCATATAGATTATTGATATGTATTGTTGTAATAATATACTGGAGTAGATTGACCACCGGGCAACATGTGTCTAGGGACTCTTATGTAAACGCTTTGAAAAAATACCTTTCTTTCTCATCTATATACTGCTTTATACCATATGGCAGTGACATGATAAACTAATTTACATAGGCTGCCAGTGTGAGAAGAACTTGAGAACACATTGTCCTGTTCCCCAGCACTTGGGAACCTATTTTCGCAAAAACAACAAAACATTTATTCGCGCCAGGTGACGTCTTTAACCGGAAATAATATCCCGGCAAAATTGATCCGCGTCAGAAAAAAAATCCGTCATAAAAACCTCAATAAAAACATATGTAAAAATCTTTTTTGAAAATAAAAACACTATTTGAAGCATAATTGAGCATATGAGTACGCCAAAGACGATATCTTGGTTTCCAAATTATATTTATTAACATAATATTTATGGTCATGGTATTCCTCCGCGCCAACCTTCTGTCTACATTTGTCACAGACAGATCGCGACTGATTACCGTAGAAGTATATACACAGTCTTATAACAAGTTGGTTGTTCGAATAATGTTCTCATTGCTCATACGTGGATAATGACCTGAGACCATGAGACTACGTGCAGTGGCCTCTCGGTTGTATCCACGTTCTTTCGATGGGAACAGTGTTCTCATGACAAACCCTGAAAAAACATAATCTATAGTTATCACGTTATGGTAATATCTGTAAGCCAGTTGAAGACAAACGTTTTTGGAGGTCTTTAGAATGAGATTGTCGTTTTAAAAAACAATGCTGTACTTCATGTTTGATAAATTCTTTTCATTTCGTTCTCATTTTGTTAGATGTCTAAAAGTACTATAATATATGCTGTTGAGATGTCTTCAAATATGTTCTCTGAATGCAGCTAACGAAATAACAGATATTGGCAGTACCTCATCCATGGCCACATGTATATACATGTATCATTGCAATATATCAGTCGTATTCTTGTTTTGTTAATTAAATAATGTACATTGACACGCAAATTCCATTTAGGGATTCATCCATGTCTTTGTATGTAGCTTTTTCGTTCAACAATAATAAAAATACATAGCATTTTATAGCGCTCTATATAATTTGTAAAATAGCCATAAAGCACTTCACAAGAAGTGGATAAAAATATTATTTTTAATGTACAAATTAAGGGAGACTGCTTACCTCATTCATAACCATACAGCAAAAAACCTTTCCAAATCCTAAGATAAAATATATTTAACAACTATGTTTTATGTCATAGGTATAATGTATGCTGTGCATTAAGATGATTGCAAATCAGAGAGCTAATTAAGACATGGAAGAAATTGATCAAGGTAAGTAGGTAATCTTGTATTAAAAAAACAAGATTTAATTCCTTATTTTGAACATTTAATTATTCCCCGCTATATCCGAAACAGGGATATCAATTTGGGCCTTTCTGTCTATCTGTCCGTCCGTTCGTCCGTCCGTCCGTCTGATTTTCTGATTTTCTGATTTCTGTGTTTCAGGCTCAAGTTTTTTTGTACAATTTCCAAGCAATACATCTTGTGTCAACAGCATGAACATTCAGTCTAACCTCAAAAGATTTTACTTTAACTATGTCTCCCCCCTTACGAAAGGGTGGAAGCGGGGATATTTATTCTACGAATGTTTTTCCCATTAATTACCCAGCCTTGCAATATATAGAGTGTATCAAACAGTGTCTTCAGTAATACGAAATATATTTCATGAGTGTCTTTTGTTTGCATATCTAAATGAAAATGTTTTTGACTTCATATCTTATATGAGTATGACATATTACTCTAAAATGCTATATATTGTCATTAAGTCCTGTCACCAATTCGATCGATCAGATCCGTGCACGTTGTTGACAACCGCCAAATTCAAAATGCTGGGGGCGCGGGAAAAACATAATTGATTTGTCAACACTACTCAAAATGATAAGATTTCAGAACCACATATGTAAGCTATACTTTATCACTTTCTCTGTCAGCGATGATCCTAGTTATTATTCTTTTGTAAATCGGTTAGACTAACTTGCGAGACGCTGTGGACACTCCTTGTTGAGTTTGACACAAGTTTTCTCCGAATAAACAGATAGAGTTGATGAACTGCAAAGTAAAACAAGATTCATCAAAATGCAATATGATTGATGAATTAAATGCCATGTTTTCCCAAATGATAGGTAACAGATCCGATAAATCTGTGCAGTACAATGAGGCATTCGTGTCATTAGGCTAACCCGCATTTGACCAGATGGGCAACTTGCTTTTTCCCATGCTAATTTATAATCTGTTAATTGGTTATGTCAGAAAAAGTGATATTTTGCACTGGTGAAATCCTTATATTTACAATCTGGTTGATTGTGATATTTGTGGGAAGTTACTAAAGTATTGCAAGTCTACGCAGCCAAAGGTGCGTAGACGTGTGACGTCATCACTCATTGTGTGACGTTATTCAAATGAAAGTTATAGCTTTTTTTATTGATAACAACTGTACAACGGTACAAAATAAACACGGTTATTAAATGTGAAACATTAAACAAAACAAAGGTTGTAAACAATTTGGTAAAACGAGCTTATTCTATAAAGGTGTATGTATATATTCTTTAGATGTTAATAAAATGAATGGTTGTGTTTTTAGTGGTTAGGACAACATTGAGTTTCATTTTATATGTAAAGAGTACGTTCTTCGACCTTTAAACTCAAACTTAAGGAATCCCTTTATTGGTGAAAGTAACAAAAATGTTACAATGTTTTGCTTAATATTTAAATATGAAAATTAAGAGAATACCGAAGCGTGAACAAAACGATAACTCGAACTCTAAATCCATGAACCTAGAGCAAAATATGAACAAATTAAAGATTACGTTTAGGCCCTCGTAAACGTACAAAAGAATAAGACAAGGTTATTCGGAAGATTAAGCGTCTTCTTCTTCATCCACGACAACCACCATGTACATCGTTGTCATATCCAAGTAAACGTTTAGTCATAAAAGTGAGAACCGAGTCATCATTCTCAATCACAACTAGTAAGCACACTAATAAGCATACTAAATGGTGATAAAACTTGCTCATAGTTGGGATCAACCTGTGTCTCTGTAATTCCCACGAAGTTCGTTTGAAAGCCAGCAGTCGTCATCTATCACGACGATCTCGATATTTCATGCAAGCCCTGGAACAACGAATCAACGGCGACATGCTACTATTAAAAAAGGGAAAGTTCACGATCAGAAATTTGAAAACGTCAAATTAATGTTATACTGTAACTTATTATTAAAGTGTTCATGCTGGATATAGTTTTAGTAAAGATCGCATGGTATGCAGCTGATGTAGAGGAGTTTGTTGTGGCCTCTATTTTAGGTGCAGTAGGTTATGTACGATCGGCGTGTTCATTAAAGTCAGCTTTATGTTACCATGTAAAAAGTTGGCTCATTCGCATTCTCATCATCAAACGATACATCAGCCATTGTTTGAAAGGCTGTAAACCGTTCTTTAGGTTTTGTGTGTGTGTAGGTGATACTGACGCGTTAACAAAATCATAATCCGAACTCAAAATCGATAATATTAGAACATTGTATATATAAGAGCAGAATAGATATAAGAACATTGTAGAACACACTTCGCTAATACCATTCAACACAAAACCGACATAAACAGGTACTTATAACTGTTTGCAAAATAACAACACGCTTTCGGTTCTTGATAATCGTTCATTTACGATAGTTTGCTTTAATTATCAAACGATTTCTTTTATAGATCGTTGGAAGGCTACAAGAAACGGTAAAAGGAAAAAAAGAAAACTCGTAGATCACCGTGAGTCTATTTATAATTAGGGGATAGTACGTTGTTTTGAGTGGCTATATTGGCGATTAGAACATGAAATTTGGTTTGAACTCGAGACCGATAGGTCGAGAGTTTAAACCAAATTTCATGTTCTAATCGCCAGTATAGACACGAAAAATAACGTACTATCCCCATTCTAACACTCATTGACAATTTTACTACGCTAACATGTTTAGATACATTGTATTTCCTTGCTACGAGTACTAGTAAAGTACTATGTGACCTGGCGGGTGACGTGTCTTTCTATAGCCAACTGACCAATCAGAAGGAAGCTTTCAAAAGTCGGTCATTTAGCCACGCCCATACATGGTACTGGCGAGCGCTTGGTCTGGATGTTGACGAGGCGGAATATTTGGATTTAGATTCTTCGTGAACGTACATATGTATGTAACGACATCCTTGGATTAACATTGACAAAATCTCTACAATTCTATGTCAGTATGCTTGCCAATTGGTTCATATCGCCAAATCGTGTGTTAAGATCTTTTAAAATTTGTGCAAATGCACACGACACAGTCACAGTGAAATGTTTGTTTTGATTTCGGAGAGAGCTGCCTACACATGGATGGAATTAACGTTTCATGAATAAATGGAGGTAAGAACATGATATGATTACGTTTTATCCTAAATTTATTCAGCTAATACATTCAATCGGTCTTCTCTGTTCTGATGCTTACTTGACGTACGCCTATCATGCAGTGTAATGTTCATCGATAGACGATTTCCATCACGACGCCATTTTGTTTGTTTAGAAACGGGGCGTGGCTTAAGCTCGATGGGAGGAGCTTAATACGATTGATCATGATTGACCATGATTCTATCGCACATTAGAACATAGTCCATATCCAATCAAAACGCGTATTACATACGTATCGTGTTAGAATATCTCAATGAAGCCCATTTATTTACACTTCACAGCTCCTTTATTAAAAGATAAATACAAGTAAATGTAAAGGTGCTTCGATGCTTGATTAAAATGGCCATATGTAATTGCCAGGATCATATATCAATATCGCCCAGAAAGAACCAACGAGTTTCTCTATCTTACACTCCTGGTCACAAAGAGTATGTTGCTCTCATTCGAACTACATGTAACTGAATTTGCCCAACATCATGAAAATATGTTAAGACTGGCTACCATTTTGAAAATATGAACATTCCTCATGGGCTTTATCGATGAAAACAATTCAGTCAGCGAGATTGAGTCTACCCTTGTAAGCAAACAATTTATGCGTAGAAAAATTATCTGATCTTTCTAATGTGTACGAAAACATATTGTGACAACCCGTTTAGTGATATGTCATGTAAGATTGAGTTGTCTTGCATAGCTTCCTTACATGGGCAAGCACTGTCCAACATGGCAAGATATGTGAGAAAACTCTATCCAACAATGGTACACCAAGTGACTTCAGATAAAGTGTGGTAAAAGTGGATTTTGTCATCTGCGGTTTGAACAGTTACGTTCGATTCTGTAAGGAATTTGTAGTGTTATGTGACTCTGTAGTGGGTTTGGCTCTTTCCAGGTGTGCGTACCTTTAGTCGCGAAATAGTAGTACTCTAGGATGGTACAGCCTTGGGGTTACGGGGGATATTCTGTCTGGTTTGACGAATGTCTGCCCGGGTATTTTCAGTTTATCTGTAATGACGGCCATCTTGCCGGGTGAGCCGGGGACAGTTTGTGTAATGCGCTGTCATTGGTCGAGACTACGGTGGTGGAGCCAGTCACCGAGTCTCTTAGATTACGGATGTTATTCCGGGTATTTACACTAAGGGTCAAGGTCAGGGCTATATAAGCCGTAGACGGGAGAGAAACCTCGCCACTTCCCTACCGGGATTTGGTCATTACCAACGCTTTGAAAACAAAGTGACTTAGCTTAGTGATACGGCTACGTTCTGAAACCGGAGCGGCTATGCATGGTTAGTTTTATTAGTTAGCTGACACTCTGAAAACAGAGTGGCTTAATTATAATGCATGCGTAAGTTAGGTCTATTAGATAGCTGACACTCTGAAAACAGAGTGGCTTTATTGCATGTTTACATCTAGTAGATAGGCCTAGCTGGCACTCTGAAAACAGAGCGGCTTATATGCATGTGTACGTGTTCTGAGAACAGAACTGCTTAGCATAGGAACATGTTCTGAAACCAGAACAACTTAGCGTAGGAATGTTGTAGTCACTGTGCATGTGTAGACTAGTGTTTATTAGGTGTTGTTTCTAGAGGGAGGGTGGAAGTCTAGCCCGTCTCGTAGGCTGGTAGTTATAATTATGGACCAGGTGGGATATATACTCCATAGTTTCGTAGTACTTGTCAAGTTGGTCATATTTACAAGGCATTGAGGTGTGTATTGAGAGTTAACATGGAGCTTCTCCAGGGATTGTCTCGTGCATGTACTTGTGGGTAGCTTGTCATAGTCTGGGTTAAGCCTATTATTTGGATAAGTCTGATTTCCTGGTGTACGTTTTGTTACCATTTCTATACTTGTTACATTCTATTTTTCTTCAGGCTTTACATCTGTTTTAACTGGAACTTGGTTGTTTTGTTATGTTATTTATGTAAATGAAACCAAACTCGTCTTAATTCATAATAAACTTGTAGAACTTTTACTGTGGTGTTGTTGTGGGTCTTTCCTAACACTTCGACTAATCTAAGGGAAAAGAACCGGAAGGTGGGTTTATAAGGTGACTGTTGGCCACTGGTTTTATGTCACGGTCCGGTACATTTTGTACCACATTTAAAATTACACAACGCGAAGTCAATTGTGGTGGCAAACTCTCGTCTCCTGACCCCTCCTACTACATAAATGGTGCCGTGACCAGGATTGGTCGTATTAGTGAGGAAAGATACCAAAGGTTAAACAACAGAGGTCTAGAAATGAATTGAGACTAATTAGGTATTATGGAATAGTTTTATTTGACTTAGAGCAGACATTATAATTAACAAGGGTTGCAGAGTTCAGTAAAATTAATTAAGTTATAAGGGGAGATTACTGTGTCAAGCATTTTGAAAATGGCATGCTATGTGGAAAGTACTAGGAAGAGTTCAGTCAAGGTTGTAGGAAATGATGTACAACAGGGATTGGGAAACAGGGATTTTGACAATGACAGTGAGCTAGGGATAGCTGGTGTGTAATGTGTTAATGGTGGATACTGGATCACCTGTTTTGGTAATGTCCCAGACCAGGTTTAGTAAGGGTTTAGTTCTGCGGTGTTGGCAAAGTGTTGTGTAAATCTTGTGTCAGCGGACGGGGAAAGGTTAACGGTAAAGGTCAGGCCACCATAGATTAGATGGGGCTCTCGTCCTTTCGACAAACCTACGTCATGGCAGATTTGGGAGGTTTGGATGGGATATTGGGAATAGATTTTTGAGATGAGTATGATGGTGGTATCCAGGTCTATCGAGGTGCACGGAACACGGGTCAAGGTCAAGGTTAGTTGATTCAATCGGAAACTTGCAGCTGTTCTCATGGAGATATACAAAGTAAAGTTGGAGGAAAGGAGTTTTGTGTGCTAAATGCTTATATGATTAAGACCACAGTACCCTAAGATAATTGTTTCAGTGGTAATTAAACTTTGTGGATAAAGATATTTGTTTAGAACTAAGTACTGGTGTTAGAAGAATACAGGCAGTGACTTTTGTGGTGCAAGTTGAAAATAGGGATATAGGTGGAGACAGGAAGTAGCTTCCTGGCTGTGTTTTAGAGTACAGTACAGGAATTCTTAAGTGAACTTCCTGGGTGGTCAACTTTCTGAATGTGAATCAGTCGGTATTGTGATTTATGACAAACAGTATTCATTAGTTGGCATCCATGGGTAGGAGTTGTTGTGGTAAATTAGAAAAACATTTTGCCATATAAAAGAGTACCATGTGAAGTATTTAATCTTATGATGTTTGATGTCTCGCAGGAAGTAATTTGACATCTAGTAGGAAGTAGTTTAATGTGTCACAGGAAGTAGTTCAGTACAATGTCAAGTTATCAGTGTTTAACAGTGTCTAGCATTTATTGCAGTGTTTTTGGCTGATAGACAGTCTGTTATGTATTGGGTAGAATCTTATAGTAAGATTCAAATGTTCATAGTTGTTATTCCAATTCATGGAATACAGCTAGCCAAAATTGTTTGACCTGCCAGTAGACAGTGTGGTACCTAACACACTGGAGCAGGTTTCACTCTCCACAATAGGTTGCACGAGTGTAACCGCTGTGAGAGGAGGTCCAGGAGCCATCCATGGGTGACGTAACATCGGAGGGACCATGAAGCTGGAGGATTGTCCATCCCGATCCAACTGGAGTGGAGGCCAGCCGGAGATCTCCTGTTTCTATTTGGATGTGACGCGCATACGTGTGAAGGAGGGAAGACTGTGATGTGTGTTCGTTCGGACTACGAAAGACTTTCGGTTGCGGTTTGTGCCAGTGAAATGTGTTTTTGAAAGACATTTGTTTTTTTATTTTCAGGTGTGTTCGTGAACATTTATTCATATTTAACGCGATCACTATTGTAATTGTATATCAGATAATGAATAGGATACCGTTAAGATTTTAGGATTAAGTTGTGTGGCTCAGGTAAGGATTTTGTAGACAAAGTTAATTGACTGTTGGTAATTACTTTGATCTTAAGGTGGGAGGTATGTGGTAAAAGTGGATTTTGTCATCTGCGGTTTGAACAGTTACGTTCGATTCTGTAAGGAATTTGTAGTGTTATGTGACTCTGTAGTGGGTTTGGCTCTTTCCAGGTGTGCGTACCTTTAGTCGCGAAATAGTAGTACTCTAGGATGGTACAGCCTTGGGGTTACGGGGGATATTCTGTCTGGTTTGACGAATGTCTGCCCGGGTATTTTTAGTTTATCTGATATGACGGCCATCTTGCCGGGTGAGCCGGGGACAGTTTGTGTAATGCGCTGTCATTGGTCGAGACTGCGGTGGTGGAGCCAGTCACCGAGTCTCTTAGATTACGGATGTTATTCCGGGTATTTACACTAAGGGTCAAGGTCAGGGCTATTTAAGCCGTAGACGGGAGAGAAACCTCGCCACTTCCCTACCGGGATTTGGTCATTACCAACGCTTTGAAAACAAAGTGACTTAGCTTAGTGATACGGCTACGTTCTGAAACCGGAGCGGCTATGCATGGTTAGTTTTATTAGTTAGCTGACACTCTGAAAACAGAGTGGCTTAATTATAATGCATGCGTAAGTTAGGTCTATTAGATAGCTGACACTCTGAAAACAGAGTGGCTTTATTGCATGTTTACATCTAGTAGATAGGCCTAGCTGGCACTCTGAAAACAGAGCGGCTTATATGCATGTGTACGTGTTCTGAGATCAGAACTGCTTAGCATAGGAACATGTTCTGAAACCAGAACAACTTAGCGTAGGAATTAGCGTTAAGTTGTAGTCACTGTGCATGTGTAGACTAGTGTTTATTAGGTGTTGTTTCTAGAGGGAGGGTGGAAGTCTAGCCCGTCTCGTAGGCTGGTAGTTATAATTATGGACCAGGTGGGATATATACTCCATAGTTTCGTAGTACTTGTCAAGTTGGTCATATTTACAAGGCATTGAGGTGTGTATTGAGAGTTAACATGGAACTTCTCCAGGGATTGTCTCGTGCATGTACTTGTGGGTAGCTTGTCATAGTCTGGGTTAAGCCTATTATTTGGATAAGTCTGATTTCCTGGTGTACGTTTTGTTACCATTTCTATACTTGTTACATTCTATTTTTCTTCAGGCTTTACATCTGTTTTAACTGGAACTTGGTTGTTTTGTTATGTTATTTATGTAAATGAAACCAAACTCGTCTTAATTCATAATAAACTTGTAGAACTTTTACTGTGGTGTTGTTGTGGGTCTTTCCTAACACTTCGACTAATCTAAGGGAAAAGAACCGGAAGGTGGGTTTATAAGGTGACTGTTGGCCACTGGTTTTATGTCACGGTCCGGTACATTTTGTACCACATTTAAAATTACACAACGCGAAGTCAATTGTGGTGGCAAACTCTCATCTCCTGACCCCTCCTACTACAAAAGGAATATTTTTTATTACTGTTTTTATTTTACTTTTGCGTAGGATACAGTATATATTCCATATATTTCTCTCATATTTTCAAATATGTGCTTTGCTTTTGTAAGTCGTTGAGAATAAATACAAAGTTTATATACAAGTTGCCATGTTTTTTTTATTAATTTCCCCTTTATTTTTGTAAAGGAGGTGCGGAAAGCCTTGGTGCCTACTCCACATACTTAAACTCCTTCGAGAAGAATTTCAGTATTCCCCATACCCAATATAAGATTTTAATCACCTCAATAACAGTTTGCATCAGTGGAATCTGTATCCACGGAAATCCTATCTAGCATTCAGTGCACTGTAAACTTTTGTCACAGATATTTGGATTATAATATTTAAAATGTGCTATAAAATGTTCGTCTTATGTTTACCTTTCTAAATACATATAAGTGTGTACGGTACTTCAAATAAACAGTTGCTTACGTTAATTGGCAACATTGTTATGTTTTAGGCGTTCAAATAACAGCTGACGATAACGAATGGAGCTGCCTTTCACCTCATTATTTCATGAGTAAGTAAGTTCGAAAATATGTTGGCTGAAAGCGGGAAATCGGTTCATCATTTTCTTTAAAAAAACAGTCGTTTATTTTCATTAACTTGTAAATGTCAAGTTGGCAGGGATATATAAATAGGTGGAAAATATCGCACTCAAAACAATTAAATGTAAAGTAAATTGAAAAAAAAGAATACCGCAGCGTCAACAAACCTATGTCCGAACTCAAAATCGATTAAACTAGGAACAAAATATGAACAATGAAAATAATAACATGGAAACCCATGTAAAAGTACAAGAAAACTAGACCAAGTGTTTCGGAAGTGTGAGCGGCTTCTGATTAATCGGCGATCCCCAACATGTGAACCTAGTCAAATCCAGGTTCTGTAAATCATGACCTCAAAGTAAGACCTGAGGCATGATTTTTAAAGAGTTTGTTGTGTCTTAATTTAAAATAAGAAGGGGATATACAAATTATTAGATCAGCAAACTTCTTGTTGTTTATAGACAACACAACGTCGATATACCTGAACGTGAAAATATAAAGATGTCGCAAGGTTTTTGGTTTTCGGGCCAAATGTAAGGCAGATTTTGTTCATATTGGGATGTCAATTGTCTGCTGAAAAAATCTTTCCTCCAAACTCAACAAAGATATCAATTTACTATATCTTCCTCGGTATATTTCATCCTAACTTTTGTTGTGTTTTTTCACAAAGATGATCCAAGATAGCTCACAACCATGCATTCAGATCGTGGTCTATCTTCTTGAAAAAGAAAGCTCTCACAATTAGACCGAAGACGTTCCCTCAGTTTAATAAATGGTGTGGAAGTGTACAGGATGGAAAAATCAAATGTTGTGATAAACGAAATATTTTGAGAAAGAGGTGTTCAAGAATAATCAGAACATATCTTGGGTTTTTTTCAAAATCTACATCCCGTTAATGCTACTCCTGGGTTATACAATGTCACAATAAGACTGAAGCCCTGATCTATCAGTGCTAAAAAGGTAGGAAGGAGTTTTGATAAAGGCTTGATGGAGCAGTTATTAGAACCACCGATAAAGCGTTGCTTATAATGATCTGTACGTTGTTTAGGTTCTCAATTCAAACGAGGTAGCGGTATTTTGAAAGATCGTTATACTGATGTAGACAGTTTTCATCTTTCGGAATAAAGGTCAATGTGTAAGTGGGGTTACCTTGCAATTGGTTATCAGGCAGGCCCAGTTCTTTTTGCAGCAAACAGTAATAGTGTTACAAACCATTACATCGATTCGCATCCATAAGAAATCAGGTGTTAAGTTGTCTGCATCCATTTGTGTTGAAGGTAATGAAAGACTTACAAGAGGCAGATTGCTAAGAGACAGTGAAAACAGATCCACCAAGTGTCTTTCCATTCGAGGTAAAGCTAATTGTCAAAGTTCACCAGACGTTTCAACTTTCAGCTTTCAAGGTTTTATGCAAATAAAATGCTCTTGCTGGAACAGATATCAAACATCGTGCAAAATTTGTATTTATCATTGTGCCTGAATTATTGTCGTGCACTCATTGAATGTTTTTAATCTCGACCATAATGCAATTATTGTAACATCTTCTACAATTACAATTACAAAGGTTTTGCCGTATATACAAACTGTCGAAAGTAAATTATTTCTATTTTGTCCTCTTCGTTTGCATATCAGTATTTATGTTTTCACAGATCCAACAGTACAAATTTATGAGGGGAAATGCACTACAACGTGTTTTCCCCTATTAGATTACCACTGCAGTCTGGCAAACGATATTGTCACTAAATACCAAAGCGTGAAACTTCGCCACTATGGACGGCAACAAAATGTGCCATTACCAACTATCCTACAGAAAAAGGAATTGCTGTTTACTGTAGTAACAAATGGCGAAATCAGTGAAGATCTTCCCCTCATCTTTAGGAAAAAAAACCTCGACAACATCAAATACACAGATGTCACAGGTGTATATATAATTCATATGTTAGGTTTTTTTTGTATTTTTAGACACCAGGTACATTTATCCCTGTTCTGATATAGTTTGTATCTTGTAGTTATTGAGGATAGAACAGGGTTCCACTCATTTGTAAACACTGTTGTTAAATAGTGAACATTTAATATTTCTATAAATATATATATATGTTTGCCTATTAGTTCATGTTTGTCTATAGTAAAGCAGAAACACAGAGTTTTTGTTAATGTTGATATATTTCTTGTTTCACCAACTTCATTTGTAAAGCATATACCGTGTTATCAAAAGAAAAAAAAACAACGAAAACGTATACATAGGTTAATGGAAATGAATGCATAGGATTTTGAGGACATCAGAACAAATACAAGGTGTACATTTACGCACTTCTGTCCACTTGTTACAAATGCAAAATATCTTTTAGATGTATCCATGTTAATGACGTTTACAGTAGTCTTTGTTTGATTTCAGAGAATTCCTATATTATGCCGAACACAATACAGGAGGCCAGAGGCAGCTCAAGTTGTATAGTATTTGAACACGCAGACGTCAATCTAGATATCCAGGTAAGTGTCAAGAATTTGCAAGGCCGATAAACGATTTTAGCACGTATAGCTTCCAAGAAATGCGAAGTAGTACAAAAACAAAAAAACGTTATTATATTATTCAGAATAGGTCTGATTATTATTATCAATGTTAAATTGAAAGTGTGAAACTGTTTCCGATAACAATTGGCGTGTACAACGGAAAGAAAATATACATGATTGTATATATTGACTATCTATTTTTAGCTATCGAAAATTGATTTATACTTTCGATTTATACTTTCGAAGAACTGAAATGAAACCAAAAAGTGTGTGCTCGAACAGTAGAAACTTCACGCAATGACAGAAGCTCATATGGTAATAAAAGCAAAGAAAGAGAACCGAACGAAACGAAAAAATATGTTCACTTTAAATGGCAGAAAGTTCTAAAACTGTGATTGTGAATTAGTATCTTTTACTGCGATAACATTTCTAGATTTATTTTTGAAGGCAATTTTCAAGCTTATATTGCATTACCCCTTAATATATTGCACCAACGACCGTAGGCTTAATTGCTATACTACTTAATGTGTTAATAACTGCTGACAAACTAACAACACAAGGATTTGAGAGATGCAGGTAGATCAGAACTAGGGGCAAGTTTTATGGTCGCCATCTTTGTCTCATTGAGAAATATTCTGTATCGTTTAAGTGACATGCAGATGGACGTTTTTGAGTATGTTCATTAGTGTGTTTACCTATTGTGATTGAAAATGATACTCGGTTCTCATTTTGAGAACTTGATGTTTACTTGGATGTGACACATATTTACATGGCGGGTGCCGTCGATAAGCAAAAGACGCTTACTCTTCCGGAATACCTGGTCTTATTTTCTTGTACTTTTACATGGGTCTCCATGTTAGTCTTTCCTTTATTCATATTTTCCCCCTTGGTTTAATCGATTTCGAGTTTGGTATATGATTTTGTTAACGTTTCTGTATTCTCTTATTTATTCTGATTGTTTTCTCTTTATCGTTGCAGGCAGACGAAATTCTCTGCGTGTCGTCCCCAAAACCAAACAAATATCCGCGTCTGAAAGTTAAGAGAACGATATATTCTGACATGACTGAACAGAATATACGAAAAATCCTTACACATGTTCTTAGTGAGCCATTATTTTCGTATGCAGAAGAGGTTGCAGAGAGATTAAAGAAACTGTCTGACGCAACTTCAGCTTCAACAAATCCCAAGAGATTGGTTGAACAGGCTACGCAAGCTGCACATGGTCTGCTCAACAGACAAGACAGGTCAAGGTCATTAAGATCATCTAAAACAGACAGAATTCCAGACAAAACTGCTACAAAACTCAATATGTAAGCATTTTGAACTTAAGAAGTGGTTTTAATTTTTGCAAGTAATATAAAGGTGTTTTGGGCCAAATTAGCTTTAAAGACTTGATCAAAAAGAAATTAATCATGATTTTGTGTGATCTTCTTAAGTATTCTGTAAACCTTTTTATATGTAAAAAAAATCTGTTCAAATTGTGCAAAACATTGGTGTTGTAATTTCATACTAACACTCTTAGAAAGCGATATAGCACAATTTCATATAAATTATCAATACATGCTTAATACTAAGAATTGACAATTATCATATTTTGCTCAATAAAGGTTGGCAATGGATGGAGTGTTTGCCTTTGGTCTCTTCTCAACTGGAATGATAGTATTTGTTGACAAGAAAATTTCGGGAAAACAACAGCGGAGGAATGTGACAGAAAAGGTAAAAGAAGCGTGCACCCCCGTATATAATTCACCAAGAGTAGAATTTATCTCAAAATCATCTCTCAAGCCAACGTCGATAACACAGGGGGGCAAACTAAAAAACAAATCAACAAAGGAGCGAGGAACACTCGGAATGGTGACGCGTGCCAACGTAAATCACATGCAAGACCAACAGAAAGATAGAAAAGGGTCGAAGGGAGATCAAGCGATAGTGGTTGGATTGACAAGTGGACATTACTTTAAAGAAGGTGACACTGCTGTTGGATATGAAGATGCAGAAAACAAAACTGAAACAGATTTGGGCGAATGCATCGCTAGTTCTGTGGACTGTACCGATGTCGCTGTAATCCAGATTTCAAAATCAGACAAGCATTCATTCGATTTTCAAGACGAAAACAGTAAACCTTGCAACTGCGTTCTATTCGAACAAGAAATGAAATTAGATGATATTGTCTACAAAAAAGGTGATGAGACTGGATTAACAAAGGGTTCTATCCGGAGTCATGATTTCCGAGTTTGCCATTCTGAATATACTGTGCCTCTAGGGAAACCAGAAGAAGGATACTTCGTTGAAGGAGACGGAAGCAACGCTTTTGCAGAAGAAGGCGACAGTGGATCCATCGTTTTTTTCCCCGATTTGGAAGACCCGGAAAAAGAAACAGTCCAAATAGTGTCCATTCAATCGTTAGCCTTTGATCAGGAAAAAGCTGCTATAATGGGTTTTCCATCAAATGTCTGTTACACGGTTAGAGCTGACAGATGTTTCGAGAAAATGTGTAAAAAGGGAATCGAAATGACTTTACCAAAACTGACTTGACCTTAGAGAAACGAATACCATCGATAAAAATCAAAGTGTTGACTAAGTTAGATATGTGTACGTTTTGTGTTGTTATTGACAGTATAACACTGTCACAGCAACTCTCTATAGTAACAAATATTCAGAGACGATACCTGTTTCGACATTTTATGTAAATATTTTATTTGTATTTTGACTTTTGAATGCCTTTTATGCCTTTTTTAATTCATTATTAATCAACAGTTTAGTTGGTATTGTGTATATTACTGAAGGTGAATTTGTAATGTTTTTTCATGAAGTATTGAAAATGTGCCTTATGTTTTGGTCGTCTTTGACAGTCAAATATCGTTTTCACCTAACAAAAGGGAAAACATTTGGCTGTTGCAGTTTCTATAAGACCTATATATACCAACCGAAAAAAATTGTGAACAGGGTTGAGCATGTATGTTTCTTGTCTGTATGTTTTACTTTATATTGATATACAGTGAAGACCATAAAGACCACCTCAGAATTAAGACCCCTGGCTATTAAAACCACTTCATTTCAGTCCCGAAAAAAATCTTCTATATATCTTTGTATTTTGAGCTACACTATTACGACCACCTAAGTATTAATACCACTTCGCTATTAAGACCAGTTTTGAAAAGTCCCAAATACCACATATACACTAAGTTTCACTTCACTACTCAGACCAATGACCAAACACAAAGTCACCTGGTGTTTATTCCACTATGTACACCTGTCAAGTGTCGGATCAATAAGCGGTATTTTTGTGCCAAATTGGCTAATCAGCTACAATTACTGTGTGTTTAACATTATAAAGCATATACATTAGTTAATGGACAATGAAATATGGCAAAAGGTGGATTTCAGAGAAATCTGTCTGCACGGTCACCCTCGGTATTAAGACCACCCCACTTTTAAGACCAATTTGATGCAGCCCCTAATGTGGTCTTAACAGAAAGGTTTCACTGTATTTGCTTCGACATATTCATATACATTTTTAATTGAATTTTAGATATTTTTTACACATTATTATTGTTTTCATATCAACAGTTTGATAAATAATTTCCCTTTATATTTTTCTCTCGTGCTGCGCACTCATGAGAAAGATCAAAATATTAGCCCCACTCGTGAAATAGATTTCGTATTACTGAAGACACTGTTAGATATCCTCTATATATATTTTTCCTTATAAATTAATAACCTTGATCCATTTCAAACGATCACAAATGTACGCTGTGTTAGCAGTTTTATTTTCTTTGCGGAAATAATGTCCAGTAAAAAGATAATATTTCAAGTAGGCCTAATATGCACTGATGATTAGTTTCCCAGTCTGCTTAAAGGGGCATCCCGCGAAAGCCTAAATGTCTGTTCTTGAATATGCATGGCGTCTGCACTACTAATTATACTTTCCTGTTATTCCCATATTCAAAGTGGACTCTAAATGTCTATTATGACCACTTGCAAAATCGCATTCCTCGGGAAAGCCCAGATAAAAATAGCGGGAATGACGCAACGTGACAGGTGTGCCGCAAGTTCCCTGATCGGTTTGACGGAAGGGGCCACACGGGAGGGGACGCGTAATGTATACGGCTGATGAAACAGAGACAAAGTCCGTGTATAAACTTATTGAATCACATTCACATTAAAAATAGACATCAATTGCACACATACCGATATTCAAGTGAAGAATAATTGTCGGCATATCGGCACCATATATCGACACCAGGAATTATATATATTATATTTACCTGACCGAGGCCGGTACACATGGGTACGGAATACGGCCATGGTACAAACCTTAATTTTTGTAAAAGGTAATATTCACGAACCCAACTTTTCAGATAATTTCATAAAATGTATGTAGCATGCATTGAAAAGTACGAAAATAAAATGACATGAAATGTTTGCGATTTTTTTTACAACTCAATGTCTTGAGGATTTTTTTTCAAACTGTCTTTATATATACAAGATAATTTCATATTCATTTAAAATCTAGCCAACTTTCAGCGTCTTCACACGTTAACACGTATCACGGAGTGCGAACATTTAAGTCCATACACTCACATAACGCACCACACACTAAGCATGACTACATGTATATCAGATTTGGACTGTTAAAACACTTGAAACTAACCGTTATGAACATGTTATGATAATTCCGCTTTCTTTTTACATATTTTTTGTCGTCTTGTAAAGGGACGGTGACCTTTTAAAAAAAAGCCTGCAGGAATGGAATATACATATAGGTATATGTTGTATAACTTTGGGGTTTTTTTAAATTTTTTTCCCCCGTTATGTATATATTTTCGTATCAAATTCAATACCGGGGTCGCAACCCAATGATATTTGTACCTTCACTAATTTAAAGATTAAGTATGAATATCATCTTTTTTACGCGTAAAACATACTTTTTTTATTTTTTTTTGTCCAAATTGAAGCCGTATGTACCTCGGTCGCACGTCCCGTTTTACAACGTAATCAAACGACTTTTTCTGTTATGGTATATATTGTATTTGAAAATGTCTTTCTATCCAGCAATATAATTAGATCATACTGTTTTCCTGGAACATAAGATTTTATAAAGGGAATATTATAAACACACTTTTAAGTTTCATATTACACACGCATTTTATGCAACAGAAGACTGAAACAGTTTCCCCTTGGGTAGCCTCAAAACCAAATCAAAGCTTTATTTGTGCATGTTACCGTTACCCAGGAGAAATATGTAACATACAAACAATAGAGCAGGTAGTTTCTCCTTTGAACACTTCCCATCTCTCAATATGATTCCGTAACGCAGTCTTGTGTCATATTTTGACCATTCGGCAACTTTTCGCTTAGTAGTTAGGCCTTATCGTGGTGTAACGGTAATAGCAGATAGAGTGTTTACAATGGAAGCGGCGCTCGCTGCGCATGCGTTGGTAGGTGGAAATCCCAAACCAAATCGTCTAGCCAGACGTTCTGGAATTCCACGAGTTATTTTGAAATTATTTATTTTATGAATACATATCAGCAAAATCCGATCGTCGCAGTCCATAAGAATACCCACTCGATATGTGTATGTAATATTTTGAAAAAAATTATGAAAAAAAGCTTACTTTCGCGGGATGCCCCTTTAACAGAGTACATTTCTTTTCAAGGCACTAACTTCAAATATATGTGTTAAAATATCTATCATGATATTGAAGGACTAAAAGTCATTGTAGGGATATATATATTCCCCTTTCAAATGAATAATGTCGATTTGGTTGACGATCACAGACATGTGAAAACTTTTTTTATTTATTTTTTATTTTTATTTTTTTTTGCAGAATGATAGGTGCCCTGCTTCATAATTAAGTTTATCTGTCATTTGACAAATATCTGTTTTTAAGTTTCTGTCAGTATATAATAGATATATACGTGTGAAATGAGCCTCCCATTACAGTAACTCTGTAGTCTAAATACTTAATTTTATTTTAATCTTTAGCGGAAAATATCGACGAAAAATATAAACTTAATTATCAGATATAACATGTGTTATCATACAAAAAGGCAGTTTCAAAGCAACATAGATATATAAATTAATATATTTGCTTCGACATATTAATGTTCATTTTTTCTTGAATTTCGAGATATTTTTAAACTTTTTTGTTTTCTTTAATTTACCGATTGATAAACAGTTTCCCTGCATGTTAATACTGAAGGGTAATTGTTCTTGGTTAAAGGTAATGTATCACCAGATAGATCAAAAGGAATTTTTATTTCGTCATATAAAACAGTCTAATGCAACTATACTCTTTATCAAATAATTAGATATGATGAACTGATTGGTTTGGTTTATTTTGTGTAACGTCCTATCAACAGCCAGGGTCATTTAAGGACGTGCCAGGTTTTGGAGGTGGAGGAAAGCTGGAGTAACCGAGAAAAACCACTGACCTACGGTCAGTACCTGGCAACTGCCCCGTTGGATTCGAGCTCGCAACCCAGAGGTGGAGGGCTAGTGGTTGAATGTCGGAACACCTTAACCACTTGGCAACCGCGGCCCCTTAATTTAAGGAGAAAGTATATCGTACAGGACAAAGCAACATCAAACTAACAAAGGGGACGTAAAATTTATATAGCTTCAATAAACATGATTACCAACCAGAAAAAAACTATTTAAAACCGTTTGCCATTCTTGTTAAACTGTTTTAATTTTATTCATGTTTATATATCATTATTACTTTTAATTACAAAGAGTTGCAAGGTAATGATAGTTGCCCTGTATCAGAATTTAACCCATTTCATTATATTTTACCTTCATCTTCTTTTAAGGATTCATAAATTTGTTTCATTGAGAAATATTCTATAACTTTAAGTGATATGAAGATGGACGTTTTTGAGTATGCTAATTAGTGTGTTAACTTGTTGTGTTTGACAATGATACTCGGTTCTCATTTTGAGAACTTGATGTTTACTTGGTGGATGTGCAGTGATCTACATGGCGGGTGTCGTCGATGAAGCAGAAGACGCTTACTCTACCGGAATACCTAGTCTTATTCTCTTGTACTTTTACGAGGTCTCGGTGTAAATCTTTTATTTGTTCATATTTTGCCCTTGGTTTAATCGTTTTTGAGTTTGGATTATGATTTTGTTTACGCTTCGGTATTTTATTATTTATTTCAGCAAACTTCTTGGTTGTTATCGTCATTATATTTTGTTAACATCTCGGTATTCATTTTTTTTTTTAAATTTTAATACCAGGTGATCAAAGCTCTCATTCTTGATATTGCTATTTTTTTTTCATTTTAGCCTGTCCTTGTAGCATACCACAGCGTCCGTCGACATTTTCTTTACATACTTAATTGTTATGAACGACTGAATGGGTTTTGATCAATCTTTGTCTGGATCATTAATGGGTAAAGGAAATTTAAAATTGTATATAACGGAGGGTGTGTTTCCAATTCGGCAGGCAATAGGAGGAAATAGACGTAAATCCTTTCAATCGGTACTTGTCGTGAACGACTACATACATTTCTATCCTATTTGGTCCGGAGTGTGGAAGTTGGGTATTTTACATGTGTGTGTATGTGAGCATAGGCCTAGGGAATGTTGTATAAGTTTTACCGATGATCGAGTCTGTGTGTGAATGACCAAATGTAATCATGAGTGGAAGGGATGTATCTGTGTATAGATGATGATTATTATTAATTTTACCTTCTTCTAGCTCTGTGTTTATAAAAAGTGTATTGCCGTGTATAATACGGTAGCGCACGAGTTTTCGGTAGACGGGCAGTTAGCTAAAGCTGAGTCCGTCTCGTCGTTCATAATGCTATATAATACATCCCGTAATAATGTATTTATACCTACTTGACGTCAAAGCTTTTTTTAGTATATGTATATTCTGTAGTGTGCTAATTACGATTAGCTAGACATGTGCCGTTACAATCCAAGTTACGGGTTAGTATGTAAATAACATCTTAATGGCCACAAACTCCTAGAGGCGACACTTATCTATAGGACTCTGGCATTATCAGTCATTTATATGTATTGTATATGTAGTTGCACTGTTATTTACTCGTAAGCTTTCTAATACTCATCCAACTCTTTACTTTAATAACCATACTATAACGCAGCATGACTGCCACAAACATTTAGGACTAACATTAATAAAAAAGGTACCTGGTCCAATCATATTGATAACATTTACGATCAAGCTTTATCGAGATTGAATATACTGAGAATTCTGAAATATATAGTTGACACAAATACATTTTTAGATTTACTTGAATCTATCAAAATTGAAGCTATGAAAATAAAAACTGGATAAAGGACACTTATGTTTAAAATTATCAATGACTATATTCTTACATATCTCTATACAACCATTCCTTAATACAAATACATCTTATTCGTTTAGAAATGAAAGATTATTTAATGTACCTACTGCTAGAACTAATAATTATAAAAATAGTTTTTTCCTTCTGCTATGCATAACTGGAACTCTCTGGAAGACTCAATAAGAAATTCTGTTTCAATCTCTAGCTTTAAATCGAAACTTAAAAAAAGTATCCCCTATAACTATAGTATTTCTGAAATGTTTAAAAACTGTAATCCTAGAAATCTAAATATCATTTGTGTCAATTGAGATCAATGCCAGTGATTTAAATTATGATAGGTTGATAGAACATTTGGTTGATGATGGTTCCTTATTTATTTATTTATTTATTTATTTTGAGAGTTTTACCACCTCACATGGCCTAACGACCTTCGGTGGACGCTGCTGTACCGGTAACCACGTAAGAATTCACCTTGAATATTGCTGATATCAGCTAATCTTAACTAAATCAGAGACGTATATAATACGTCTCTGACTAAATCTATAAATATAATAAGTTATTAGGCTTGATTTTCGCTTCAAGTTTTGCGGAAAGATACGTATATTGGGCCTTTAATTAATAAGAATGGTATGTGAGTGAGTGTGTTTGACTTTGTGTTAACGAACGAATCAGTAATTTGACATTTTATCAAAATATACATGTGAAGTTCTTATAAAAACGTCACGTTACGAATATTTTTTTAAATTTTTCTTCTCTTATACAATACCTTTTAATATCACCCTCCCAAATCCCTATAATATAACGTCAAAATAAAAATGGGACTAAATAGAAGTTATTGTGACTTGGAATTTTGATTTATATCAGAGACGTATAAAGGCTGTATACGTCTCTGTTTATATACATCCCATTATCCTAAGCGAAATATTCCAATTAAGCCGTAAACCAGAAAATTATTTTATCAATTTTGATATCTATACGTCCTTCTTTTGTAACTGGCGTATTATTCATCTAATTACCCCGTGAGTTATTTAAACCACGGACTTAGATTGCTATCTAAGTCCGTGTTTAAACTAATGATATAATTATAAATATACGCAGGGACGTATATCTCACATATACGTCCCTGTATCTAGCGATTTATTCAAATTGCAAGTCCCATTTTATATTTCGTAAGAATTGATCGATATACGTCCCTTCGTACTTAGCGAATAATTTATTATAAATATATGTTGTTTATTGACACTTAACATGGACTAATTGATTGACATAGGTCTCTTTTGTTCACGTACGTTATCAGTATCTGAGTTCCTCGTATATTGTAGTAGCCCCCAGGACACGACCAAGTATATTGGCCCCAGTCCACAATGAAGCTGGACTCCAGATAACAGACTTATGTTATTTACTAATTAGTGTCACAACATCAATTGGGTTATATGACAGCGACGAATATATCGTAAAAATATAATACAAACTGCAGAAACTTTGAAAATATATACGTAATTTCGAAAAATGTATACTTGTCCGTCATAGATTTTAACAAGCATGATGTTTGAAATAAATTGAACTAAAACGATCATTATATGCATGTCCCGTTATACTTTGTTACGGTCAGAAATAAACCGTGGTAAAGCCAACAAAATAAACAATGAATCCTGTCTAAAATTTAACAATTTATTTTAACAATGACAAAATGACATTTACAGGTAATACAATAATATCCTAAGTAAAATAACAATAAATTGTACTCACAATATTCTCTGTGTAATAAGAATTAGAATGTCCAATGAATCCTTTTTACACTGTTCACAGTATCCAGATCCAAGTTATGCAACATAGTAAACATGCTTACATCACACTAATTATGCTGTATAGTAACAATTTATCAAATGAAAAAAGCGATCGTTTTATACATGTCCCGTTTCTATTATCAAATGAATAAAAACGATCGTTTTATATATGTCCCGTTATATTTATAAAATGAATAAAAACGATCGTTTGATACATGTCCCGTTTCTATTATCAAATGAAAAAAAACGATTGCTTTATACATGTCCCGTTTCTATTATCAAATGAATAAAAACGATCGTTTTATATATGCCCCGTTATATTTATCAAATGAATAAAAACGATCGTTTTATACATGTCCCGTTTCTATTATCAAATGAATAAAAACGATCGTTTTATATATGCCCCGTTATATTTATAAAATGAATAAAAACGATCGTTTGATACATGTCCCGTTATACTTATCAAATGAATAAAAACGATCGTTTTATATATGCCCCGTTATATTTATAAAATGAATAAAAACGATCGTTTTATATATGCCCCGTGTTATATTTATAAAATGAATAAAAACGATCGTTTGATACATGTCCCATTATACTTATCAAAGGAATTATTATATAGAACGATTATTTTATGCATGTCACGTTATACCTATCAATTGAACTAAACTGAATATTGGGCAAGATTTGGGTAGATTTGGGCATGGACTTAGATTTGATTGCTATCTAAGTCCGTGATTTGGGTAAGTCTTAGGTAAGGTCTAAGTAGATTTGGGTGATGTGATGATTATATAACGTCTATTGATTATTGCATTTCTAATGTTTCTTTATCTATATTATTTAACAAATTGATAAATATTATAATAGGCCTAAAGCACAATACAGATATATAACGTTGGTAATTTCTTTGCCATGCGTGATATAGGGGAGATAAACCTTACTCATGTTTGGTTTACTAAAACCTGGAGAAAACACGTCGACCATCAAAAAATTTCGTATAATTAATTAATAATGCTATTGGTTTTCTTATAATCGTGGTGTACTTGTACGATTTGGGTAAGATTTGGGTAGATTTGGGTAAGATTTGGGTAGATTTGGGTAAGATTTGGGTAGATTTGGGTAGATTTGGGTAATTCGTCATGCCGGTTCCTGTTACCTGTAGTTGTGTGTACGTGTTTGCAGGTGGTGGCTATTTAAATGTCTTAGTAAATATGTTTCGTTCTTGTCTCGTATATTGTGTCGTCGTACGGGCCGAGCCAGGTAGCTGAACCCGTTTGTATATATCTGTCCGTGTTATCCCCAGCGACGGCCCGGTAAGGGCCTGGCTGTATGTTTAATGTTTTATATGTTAAATAAACCTTTTGAAACTTGTTAACTTTAACTGTGACACATGGAACCCCAGACTAGAACCTGGGTAAAAGTCTGGAAAGACTGAGATATACATACTTTCCTTCATGGATGCCCTTTCTGTGATGAAGATGTAAACAGACAAATTTTAAAAGATGTCTTAAATTTCATTGGTAAATCTAAACGCTTCAAACTTTATTACTTATGATATGTATCATGAAGGCATGTACATGTACATTTAACTATTTAAAAAATTATAATTTTTTCCACCAATAGCATAACAGTATGGCTGACTGATGGATGAGTCCTAAAATGAATTGTATCTTATAGTTTTAGTAAACTCTCTAATATTGATTTCTCTGTATAAATTAATTAAACTACATTTATAATATTTATGTTGGGCAGTCCAATTTACAAATGACCTGTGCAGTATATATACTTGCACATGGACTTTTGGCTGTTTAGTTATTATGTGTATATTCATACAATATAAATGTTTGTATATAACATTATTTATGTTCATCAATGTTATAGAGAGTAATGTACTGTCCTTGTGTTGTGTATTGTGTAATTGTACAATGTGTTGTGCTTGTATTTGTCAACATTTACTAGTTATCTCCCTTGCTAATTTTATTTGTTTTGTGTTTATACAAAATTAATTTTCATTTCACATTATTTTTCTTAATTGATTTTATAAACTAAATTACTGTTTTTTTCGGCCACCTATGGAGAGAATTTATATAGGCTTCTGCCTGTTATTCCATCCAATTGACGCTTGAACATCTTTGTCAATAAAATTTATTGAAATGAAATGAAAGACTGAGAGGTCATTCCTACTACATGAAGAGTCCTGGAGTATTTAAGAGGGGAGATTGAGTAATGTTTAACCGGAAGGAAGGGGCCAATAAGGTTGATACATGTAAATCCCTTAAATCGCTACTTGTCATAAACGACTGAATCAGTTTTGATAAAACTTGTCCCGGAGTTTTAACGGGAAGATATTCAAAGTTTTATAAAAAGATGGAACTTGTATAAATGACCCAATAAGATGTAAAGACTTGATATTTGGCTGAAAGGTTTCTGAAATGACTGCGACATCCTGCCAAGGTCACATGGTCCAAGATGGTTGTTACAGCAAAATCATGTTTAAATCATGTTTCCATGTTCTGAACTCTAAAGACGCACTTAATTTTGTTTTATAAAGGGGTTTTACACAACTGGCCCTTCTGCTTCTACATTAGAGACTTTGGATTTCCACCTTTTGGCCCCAAGCATCACTGAAGAGTCCTAGGAGGACGAAACAGCTATATGATGCAGTTTTATTCATTTTTCGGCATACTGTATAAATAACTAAATTAAAAAGGTGCAGCATATGTGAGGAATAGGATTCATCAGTTTGGTAGGAATGATATATACTGCGTTTGTTTTTGTACACAACCAGGAATTGAAAACTTAATTTGCGATCTTTCGAAAACGTCTGTTTCCTTTGTCAAGCAAAGAGTACAATAGCCGAGTGTCGGTGTTGAGACCGCTGAAATCAGCTCACTACCCAAAATAGGGCGAGTTAGAGAAGTCAGCTGTCAAAAACGTAGCGCGACATTTCGTCCAAATGTACTCTAATACTACAGGTAGACAGTGGGACGGGTAAGATGTTTACCCATTCCGCCCCTTATTGGATGTTAAAGAATCCATATGGATTAGGAAGGAATTGGAATCAATGAACAGAGACGAGGGGGGTACACCAGTTAATTCATCTTTATGACCCTATTTTAACATCCAATAAGGGGAATGGGTAAACATCTTACCCGTGCCTGTCTACCTGTAGTATTAGAGTACATTTGGACGAAATGTCGCGCTACGTTTTTGAGAGCTGACTTCCCAACTCAATCTAAGTGAGCTGATTTCAGCGGTCAGAACACCGACACTCGGCTATTGTACTCTTTGCTTGACAAAGGAAACAGACGTTTTCGAAAGCTCGCAAATTAAATTTTCAACTCTTTTGTGTACAAAAACAAACTCAGTATGTGCAGCATATGTGTATGTTGCATCATCTTTGTAAAGTGTTTTGATGGCTTGTAAGTCCACAAACATACAATCCACACACTTCCTATTTGTCAGCAGTTAGACGGTAGTTAAGACAAACACAATGTGTAAATCTTAAACAATTTTTGTGATCGTTATATTTTTAGCAGTACTGTATGGATCCTTCTCGAATTTCTTAAGGATATAGATAGGGGGTACAGTCTCTTCAGATGTTTTGCTTAATAATTTGGATATACATTTAATCACATACATGTATCATATATCATTGGAAAGGTTATTAAATTTTCTATAACGTGAACATATAATTATAGTGTTAAATTAATTCATAATTGCATAATAGTATATAATATAAAAAATTACGGACACTTTTGAATTTGGATCTTCTTTCACATTTTCTTACAAAAACTGACAATACTTTTCCTATTGATGGACAGAAAGGTCATCTACAAAAACGTGCCTCAGATTTTTCCTATATGTTCTAGAATTGAAGTAATTTCGATTTTATGGTCTCTGGGTGGGATTTTCATGCCCAAATTCACTTAATTGGTTATAAATCTTGTTGTAGCTAAATTCTTCAGAAACTGAGGCACGTTATTGTTGACAAGGTCATTCCCAACAATCCTGCAAAGTTTGGAAGAAATCGGTCCACAGATGCCAAAGTTATGGCTGTTTGAAGTTGACAACTTGTTGAATTTATGAAAGTGCTCTAAAGACCATTTTCACTCTTTGAAATCGGATATCTCTGGTTTTAACACTTATCTGACCGATTCTGCCTACCAAACCATTAATCATGACTAGACATGTATCCATCAAGCTGTCCTCCGAAAAAACGGAGCATGCATTGGTTCAAATAACTGAGAAATTAATGAATATTAAAATATTTCTCAGTGTAAATGCCCCTTTCCCGCGAAATGTCAGACTGGACATAGGATAAGCTCCTCCCATGTAATGAAGGGGTCATTAGAAACGCTCCGGCCCCTCTCTTATAGTATGTATTACATCAAAGACTGACCATGACTTAATGGATTATAGCAGCATGATTACGCAGCACTTCACACCACCATAGCACAGGGCTAATGACTTTTTAACTGACCACGCCACTGTGTGATGTATCTGTTTATGGTGTAAACAGTACCACGTGTTGATCTGTATGAGCGTGTTCAATGTTAAATCACGTTAATTGACACATTTGGGAACATAATTTTGAAAATTACTTTTTGTTATATGATGTAGTATGTTTATAAGTAATCAATTTTGCAAAAAACAAAAAATCAAAAAAAAATTTGTGTTACCCCCTATCTATATCCTTAAGAGGAATTTTCAAACTGCATACAACAGAGATTATAGTTAAGTTATGAAAGAGAAAAGAAAAAAAAGGGGAAAAATATCTATCTACTTAAAAACAAATGAAGATCATCAATTTTGGGCGCCAAGAACCGTTTGGGACCACGTGGTTTAATTTTACCATGTTTCATTTTCAATTCTTTTGCATCCAATTATTATGGTGTTTTTATAAGTCAGTAAGTTTAATCGTTACAGATTTACGCATATTAAAAAGAAACTTGTGTTTGCAAATATTTGGATTTTTCCTTAAATTGGCTTGTTGTTAAACTGTTGGATATCAAATCTAAACCTGTTTTGATTATTTTTTGAAATACAAAATGTAGTTTGTTTCAACTCAAATACATAGCTAACGTTCATGAAAATGCATTCATCTAGTATCTAATTTCAGAACCTCTAGTGTGAGCATGTTGTTGTTAAAAATAGCAATCACTGATGACAACTCATCATAAAATGACATATATCTGATTTTAAAGTGTGATTAGCTTTCACCAAAGAAAATTTCTGTGATTTCTAACATTGAACAAATTTATATTGTAATGATAAGTGAAATATAAAACAGCTTTTTTATGTTATATTGTGAATTGAACTGTATACCGTAATTTCCTGCTTATTGCCCCCGGGCTATACAATTTTGTTTACATCAAAAGATGCCAGTGCGGGCTATCTTCTGACTATAATATGTGGATTTGTTTACCAAATCATTAAAAAGTTGGGGCTATACCTTGTTTAATGTTTCCAATTGTATCAACATGTAGATCTATATTTGTAAACAAAATATATAATAGAAAAGTTTATATATGGCTTTTATCATACACATTCACATACATATTTCAAAATAAACACAATATTTCCATCATTTGTCTCTGATTTCCAACATTAAAACATTAAAAAGCAAAGCCACATACCCAGTACTTACCTGGTTTCCATTCGACGTATATAACCCGCTGGCAATGTCAGTGTGGGCCATTTTGAAATTATTTTAAAAAGGCATCAAAAATTTACTTTGTGGGCTATACCCCGGTGCTGATAATATGCAGGAAATTACGGTAATATTATTTTTCTTAATATTTGAGTGTCATGTAATCAGCCTTTTAATGTGAATAAAGTGATGTTAAATTGATGATAAATTGAAGTGTTGATTTGTTGATAAAGATCTATTATAACATGGTGAGAGTGAGGAAACTCTGATGGTAAAATATCAGCACAACCCTTGTTATACTTTATCAAAATCAGATATCGCCCTTGTTCTCTTATACTGCTGATCACTTAACTTGCAATTTGAAGACCAGAGTTTTATCCGTGGAATTACATGTTCTTGTAAAACTTTTCGCCATTAAGGCTTATATTTTTTCAAGCATGGATTGCGTCTGCTATTACATGTGCAGTGAAGATCCAAAGTTGTGAGGGCGAATTAAAATCTTTTCATGAGCGTGAAATAAGGACAGTGCGAAAATTTCCCATTTTCCCGGTATGTTTCCCCAGAGTATAGTTCCCGAATGGTAACAGATCTTATGATTCTGGACAATAAAATGAAGACTGCACATCAATAACATAACCTGCATTTGACCAGACGATTAGCTTGGCTTGTTTCAAATATTGTAGTTTTTAAGCAGTGTTGCTACTGTTCAAATGAACAATAGCCTGTGTCACCAACCTGGTATCGATACCAATTTGTAATCAAGTACAAATTCAAGTGGATTCAAGTAAAACTCAAGGCAAAATATCAATTAGGCCATTGTATCGCAACACCAAGGCCCCTTAATTTGTTAGAAGAAATCTAAATGTCTTGACATTTGACCCTTAAGACCTGGGCCCGTATTCATGAAACTGTTCTCATGCTCAAACATAGATTCTATGCTCAAGCCAGCTTTCTTGAATCTCACCTGAATCATGTCGAATAGTCAAAAAGTCATTGTAAACAATGAAAACAGCTTTCGACTTAATGCCTCTTCAATTTTTTACCAAAACTTTGACAAAATTAGATTGTTTGAATAATTTACAGCCATAACAAGAAATAAGGCTTGAGCACAGAATCCATACTTGAGCATGAGAACGGTTTCATGAATACGGGCCCTGAAATATAATTCGAGGTCAATCAATTGAATCAATTTATTACAGCATGAAACTGGCCTATACAACGGTAGACTTCTTGGCTAATGTGTTTTAGATATTCAAAATATTTGACCACTGTGACCATAAATATAAGTCAAGGTCATTCACTTAATTAATTAGACTTAGAAGCCTTGCCTAACAGTATGCTACTGGCCCAAAATCAATACCCTGGGCCTTTTGGCATTTCAAACACATTTAATCTCTGTGATCTTAAAAGTAGGTCGAGGTCATTTATTTGAAAAAAAAACTTGGGAGCCCTTTCTCCCAGCATGGTGTTATAACTGATCACAAGTCTGTACCCTTGGCCTTTTGTATATTGAGAATTTGCGTGAAGATTTTAACACCTTTGACCGCATTGGCCTTGAAAGTAGGTCATATCTACATACAATGTATGTACCTTTGGTATTTAGGTTATTGAGATGTTTCTTAAATATTTCAACACTTTTGACTCGTGTCACCTTGAAAATAGATGTAAGTATTTCATTTGAACAAGCCTGATAGCCCTTCACCCAGGCATAATACAGGCCCAGTATTAATACATTGAGTCTTTCTTTTATAGAGAAGTTGTTTAAAGGCCCAATATACGTAACTTCAGGAATTTTTTCGTGGTTCTGAAAAATTCTGACAAAAAATCCAGTTATTAACCATGCAAAAATAAGCCTAAAACGAAGTAAACCTGAGCGGTAACTAACAAGAAACTCTTGACAGAAAAATCCGAAGAATTGGAAATGATTTAGGTGGGGCCCACTTCAACAACAAACCGAAGGTAGAAGATGGTTCAAAATGGACGAGTGTTTACAAATACTGAGTTTCAACTACTGCTGTACCAGTAACTACGAAAGAATTCATCTTGAATTTTGCTGATATCAGCTAATCTTAACAATATCTATAAATATAATAAGTTATTAGGCTTGATTTTCACTTCAGGTTTTGCTGAAAGTTACGTATATTAGGCCTTTAAAGTAAAAAAAAAAAAAAAAGGACGACGGACAGACGATGGACGCCACACCACAGTATTAACTCATTTGGCCCTTTGAGTCACTTGGGCTTAAAACATGAATCAACAAACTGTATAGAATGAATTATTTCGATATATTTCACTCTGGTAAGTATGTAATAGATAGCAGTGTGCAAATCTTTAGAGAAATCACTTCAGGTCTTTTCTAATTATGCTTGATAACAGATGATGACTCAGACAGAAAGATTCTAACTCTGAACTCATATACAATATCTAAATCTATAATCACAATAAAAACTGCTTCTTTTTTCATTTTATAATAAAACATTTGCTTCACACTTAACTGACAAAAAAGTTCGCAATAAATGACAAGTTTTGGACATCTGTATGATGGTAAGACCTGGGCCCGTATTCATGAAATTGTTCTCATGCTCAAGCATGGAATTTGTGCTCAGCACTGATTTCTTGTTCTGGCTTTAATTCATTTAAAAACTCTTATTTTGTCAAAGTATTTGGGGAAAACGAAGATCTATGAAGTAGAATACTAATTTCAACATTTACAATTGACTTTTTGATCTTTGACATATTATAGGTGAGTTTCAAGGAAGCTGGCTTGAGCACAGAAACCATGCTTGAGCATGAGAACAGTTTCATGAATACGGACCCTGAATGAGTTACATGTATCCCACACCTTGATGTCAGGACCTGAATGAGTTACATGTATCTCACACCTTGATGTCAAATAGTCCAATTGTACAACAAATAGACAACGGCATATGTAACAAATTTATTTCATTATCTAGTTGTTGAAATAAATTCTGCAACCTATGTATCTTTCTTATTCCACTCATGACTTCCTGCATTTCCAAACTTGAGTCAAACATTCACCTGTAGAGTCATTTTAAAGGTGTGTCGGAACCTGATGGTGAACATCCACATCTAGAAATTCTAGTCAGACTGTATATAAAATTGTTACCGCGAACATCCATATGTAGTGACTTTATATCTGATTTGTATGTCAAAATGTAACGACAAACATTAACATGTAAGAATGTCATCTAAATCATCAGACTCTGATGGCAAACATGAACACTATAACAGCCACATGTAGAATCAGTCTTCCTGTAGATCAGGAATTTTCTGCGAACATCCACTCTTTTCCTGTCAGACTACGTTTAAATCAGAACTTTATGGCAAACATCAACTCCTTTTCTGTCAGAATATGTTTAAAACATAACTTCACCACGAACATCCTTTCTTTTCCTGTCAGACTATGTTTAAAACATAACTTCACCACGAGCATCCTTTCTTTTCCTGTCAGACTAAGTTTAAATCAAAACTTTACGGCGAACTTCCACACTTTTTCTGTCAGACTACGTTTAAATCAAAACTTTACGGCGAACTTCCACACTTTTTATGTCAGACTACGTTTAAATCAAAACTTTACGGCGAACTTCCACACTTTTTCTGTCAGACTACGTTTAAATCAAAACTTTACGGCGAACTTCCACACTTTTTATGTCAGACTACGTTTAAATCAGAACTTTATGGCAAACATCAACTCTTTTTATGTCAGACTATGTTAAAAACATAACTTCACCACGAACATCCTTTCTTTTCCTGTCAGGCTATGTTTAAATCAGAACTTTCCAGCTTACTGACCATGTCATATCAGGACTTGAGGCGAATGTCCAAATGTATAGGGCTCCACTGGATTGCAAACATCCATATCTTTAGTGAGTCTACCTGTATATCAGAACTTGACTGAACGTGACAGGGAAAATCCACATTTTTAGTGAGTCTACCTGTATATCAGAACTTGACTGAACGTGACAGGGAAAATCCACATTTTTAGTGAGTCTACCTGTATATTTGAACTTGACTGAACGTGACAGGGAACATCCACATTTTTAGTGAGTCTACCTGTATATCAGAACTTGACTGAACGTGACAGGGAACATCCACATTTTTAGTGAGTCTACCTGTATATCAGAACTTGACTGAACGTGTCAGGGAACATCCACATTTTTAGTGAGTCTACCTGTATATCAAAACTTGACTGAACGTGACAGGGAACATCCACATTTTTAGTGAGTCTACCTGTATATCAAAACTTGACTGAACGCAACAGGGAACATCCTGATCTGACCGTGTCAGCGAAAATCTAACTGGTTACATATCTTCTACGCTCCACTTGTAGGCCTGGTTAGGTCTGACCGTAACAGTCAACATCTAACTGGTTACATATCTTCTACACTCCACTTGTAGGCCTGGTTAGCCACCGCTTTCCTGTCCGACATCTTTGCAAATAGCTGTGCTTCAAATCCATTTGACCTATTGACCCCGTCCCAGCGATACCCTGGCTGGATACCGAATCTGTTGGGGGGACCAGGTGGTCCCTTGTACCTTGGTAATTCTGAAAGATACAAGATATAGCTTATATTAATATCTAGTGTTCTGATTCGTGATCATTACAAATCCTATACAGTCGAACCTCATCATTTCACAGTCAGCGGGACCATGTGAAACTCGGAGTTATTTGATTATGTGAGTTTGAATGGGCAGTGTTAAGTTTGGGCAGGATCAACAGAGCGGGGGCAACAGTGGCCGAGTGGTTAAGGTGTTCCAACATCCTACCACTAGCCCTCAACCTCTGGACCGCGGTGGCCGAGTGGTTAAGGTGTTCCAACATACTACCACTAGCCCTCCACCTCTGGACCGCGGTGCCTGAGTGGTTAAGGTGTTCCAACATCCTACCACTAGCCCTCCACCTCTGGGTTGCGAGTTCAAATCCCACGTGGGGCAGTTGCCAGGTACTAATCGTAGGTTGGTGGTTTTTCTCCGGGTATTCCGGCTTTCCTCCACCTACAAAACCTGGCACGTCCTTATATGACCCTGGCTGTTAATGGGATGTAAAACAAAATAAACCAAACCAAAGGATCAACAGAATACAAAGTTAATGGAGTCTTTAAGTTATACGAGTTTGAGGCAAAACATGACCAGACTGTAACAATAATATAAAGATATACAGATATACAGTAGGACCTTGTTATCTCAGACTCCTATAACTCGAAGACCCCTCTTTATTTGAAGTACTTTGTTGGTCCCAGCCAAGCCTAACTTGTATACTCGGATAACTCGAGACTTCGAGATAGCGAGGTTCGACTGTTTATATAAACTATAGACAGTAATCACTATCAGAATAATCATTTAATCACAACACAACAAACAACGAAACCAAAGTCTGAAATCAGTAGACAGAAAACAGAAAGAAAATAAAGAACAAAAGATTTGGTTTTTCTTGAGAGCAAAAAAAAAATTAACTATATATTGGGATAAAAGTTACAGTTGGCACATATATTGCCTTGACCGTTGGGTAGAGGTCCCCGCGACAAAAGTGCAGCATACATCATCGATCAGTGAAACAAGTTCACTTTAAGTTTCACCAAGATTTCTTTAATGGTTTAAAAGTAACAATCTGGATAAGATCTTATCAAAAAGTACAAGAAGAACAAGAACTAATAGAATATGTCTCCCTTCATTTCACATAATGAAACCAGATTGTAAGAGAACTTGAGATCAAAGAGCGAGAGAAAACAAGATCAACCAAAACCAGAATGAGACCAAGTGTGACCAGAACAGCAGAGAAAAAGAAGTAAAAACTTTGGAACAGGAGCTGATAGAGGTGAGTTAATGTAAGTTATTTGTACTGGTGTTTTCCATGATAAGAAAATGCTTTTGTTCCTGAATTTTGGGTCACCAGTTTCCCCATTAGCATTACAGGTTAGAGTTATCCCCATCGGCATGGAACATGTAAATCTGTCATATCTCACCATGTTGGATAGAGTTCGCCCATGTAAGAAAGCCATGTATAAGAATATAAGTCTCTTTCATGACCAGGAAAAATTGAGGCTTTGCCGAGGATTTTGCCAAATTTGAAAAGCAAAAAAATAAACACATGGTCCCTAACATTGCTGTGTAGTTTGACTCAAATCGGTTCACATGTTTATTAGTAGTTGCCTGACAAAATTTTCTCCAAAAAACCAATGTATAGTCCCTGGTTACAATGGCAACCCAAATTTGTTAACGTGATATAGATTACGCACATCTGCAATGTATACGGATTATTGCCATCAGTTTTGTTGAAATCCTCCCAGTAGTTTAGGAGAAGCCAGTACATCGTTGTGTCTACAGACGGACGGACAGACAACCTGATTCCAAGTACATCCCCCCTAACTTCGTTGCCGAGGGTATAATAACTTCGTTGCCGAGGGTATAATAACTTTGTTGCCGAGGGTATAATAACTTCGTTGCATGCGGTATAATTAATGCCTTTGGTTTTACCTTTAAAATCCACTCTGGTGGTATTTGCCTTTCTTATATACTTGGTCAAGAAAAAGGCTTATAAGCATTCATATATAGAGTTTGTGAGAAAAGAAGTTTCTCATAAATTGATAAATAATGAATTTGAGCCAGTTAAGATATTGCTTTCTCCCAATCTTTACAGGTTCATTCCTATTTTTGCTAGGGAAAAGATAAACCTGTCTTCTACCTGGTAAAAGACAGCTAACACATGCTATTATAGTAAATTGTCACCAATTCATTCGTTAATGCAGTGTAACTAGAGTAACATCACCAATTTGGTCACACATAACATCTGCCATTGATGATGGCGCGATACACTGTTTTCACATTACAACTCATAATAAATCACCCCCGTATAATGTAGACAGAGAAATCAAAACCCTCAGGATAATTAAGATTTAACAATAATAGCATTCGGTAAAGCCTTGTGATAAAACTCATAAATCTTACCCTCTGTTGTATGTATGGTATATGATGGGTAAGAGAGAGATTGATAGTCTAAGGGAGATAATCTGTCATCTGCATGTAAATGTTTGAACTCTCAAAAAAGGAGGATATATTGTTATTTCCCGGGAGAGAAAATAAACCAATATTGAACGAGAGACACATGTTTTTACTCCTTCCGACATTCACAGTCAAGCGAAGACATTACACCTCAGGTTGATATTTCTCACTCTACATCACACAGGGGCGATAGATTCTCTTAAAATATTATAAATATTGAATTTGAGTCAGTAACAATTATACTGTCTCCTAGAAAAAAAATGATAAATTATGAATTTGAGCCAGTAACAATTATACTGTCTCCTAGAAAAAAAAATGAAAATTGATAAATTTGAGACATTAACGATATTACTACCTCCAAGAAAAAAACGATAAATTATTAATTTGAGCCAGTAACAATTATACTGTCTCTTAGAAAAAAAAAAAGATAAATGATAAATTTGAGCCAGTAACAATTATACTGTCTCCTAGAAAAAAAGATAAATGATAAATTTGAGCCAGTAACAATTATACTGTCGCCTAGAAAAAAAAAGGAAAAATTTGTGACAGTTACGAAAAAATGATAAATTATGAATTTGAGCCAGTAAAAATTAAACTGTCTCCTAGAGAAAAAAAAAAGAAAAATTTGTGACAGTTACGAAAAAATGATAAATTATGAATTTGAGCCAGTAACAATTATACTGTCTCCTAGAAAACATGAAAAATGATAAATTTGAGCCAGTAACAATTAAACTGTCTCCTAGAAAACATGAAAAATGATAAATTTGAGACAGTTACGACTTTACTGTCTCCTAACATACCTTTAACTTTAGCACTGCCTTTCTGTTTTTTCTTTTTAATAAATGCTAACATTGGATCTCCCTCTCTGTCTTGTTCTCGCAGCATGTTGTCAAGGTCACCGTCATCACGGTACCGAGCAAGAGGCTTGTTTATTTCATGGATGTGGTCCATCATCATAGACTCTCTATCCTGCTTCTGTTTTAACCTTGAACATGAAAACAATAATGCATCTGATCATTTTGTCATCGTCTTTAGACATTGATAACTACAAAAAATTTGTTTGAATATGTGGATATTATTATAAAGTGTTATACAGTGTGAGTGTGTGTGAGTTAGAGTGTGTGTGAGGGAGCAAGGGTGTGTTATATTTTATTAGGGGATGTGACAGAGAGTGTGTGTGATTGTGCACATGTGTGGATGTGTGTGCGTAATTTATGATGTGAGCTGTGTTAAAGTTGTCAAATATTTTAAGAATATTCACTAACTAAGACATTTCATTTTCATAGAATGCAAGGTATTATTTTGTTAAATCTTGAAACATATTAATATCAAAAATTTTAAGAATATACAGTTATAAGGATTTTGTTTTTGAGAAAAATTCTTAATATTTTTGGCCAAATCTTGAAACATAAAAATATACATTATTGTTGAAGGGAGATAACTCAGTTCAAAATATTAAATTCTATAAAACCATATTTTTTCATTTTAAAGTAGGCCTATTGAATTCAGTTCTTATTATCACACTGCAAATATATTCCAAAAGACAAAATACCAAGTGGAATATTTACTTGTCACATATGGTGGCAAGCATGCCTTTGTAACATTTACAGTAAAATCGTAATTTATATAAGATTTGGACATAAGGAATAAACTACCATGTCATATTTGTCATACAATAGTCTGTCTATATGAACAATTCCAGCAACTTTTAGCTGACTTCGAATGCTAGTCACTTAAAGAATAATAGCAAAATTACCCTATAATTTAGATTTCCAACCAATAAATTTAAAGCTATATTACCATTTTTGGCCCTATCCTTCAGCCCTTTAAGGGAATAGCCCTTTCATAAATACAAATTTGAATCACACTTTCCATGAATGTTGCAACCAAATATGATTGGTATACCTAGTGTATAGTTCTAGGGGGAAAATGTTGTTTATAACAATAAACATTATAGTTGAACTGCTTCCTTTTGGCCTGATCCTTCAGCCCCCTGGGGGTCAGACCAACCATTGAATCCCCATCTCATAAGGATTCATTCAGTCAAATTTAACTAACTTCAATCATTGGTTTTGAAAAAGATTTCCAGTGTCTTTGCTACCTATATTTTATAGCAGCCTGTGCCTTATTGAAATGGGAAAATAAATCAGATTTTCAGATAAGTTAGGAAAATATTCTTGAATTTTGCTTCAATTTGGGAAAATAGCACAAATTTTGACTGGGGGAAACAGCCTTATATCGACTGTAAAAACGAGCCAAACAAAATCACTGACTTCTCCCATCATTCACAGATATTTCTCCTCTTTTACCTGTCCAAGATTTCTCTGTCACCCCTAGGGTATGACAGATATCTCGAGCTGACAACAATGCAATATTGTCATGACATCAATATGATGACGCCACAACAATACCATCACGCCAAGTCAACAATTCGATCACGTCACGTCGGCTTGTGCTGCATTGATACTTTCGTTAAAACAATACATAATGATGAGAGAAAAATAATCATCCCCTACCTTGAAGTTGCAACAGAGAAATCTCAACCCCTTGGGGTGATATGCTTGATTGTCTAACCCGAGGCTCTACCAAAAATATCATCCCTTGGGTTGGAGATTTCTCTGTCACACCATCAAGGTAGGTGAAGATTCTATTAATCATCTGAAGAAATTGTCTTTGTACAGATGACCTTTGCTTCAGTTACATTGACCTTTGGAACATGGTGAGCTAACAGAAGAAATGTCATCTAATTTTGTATGAAATGCTATAAAGCTATGGTATTATATACAGTAATATAAGCTGTACCCTTTGGAACAAGGTGAGCTAACTATAAAGCTATGGTATTATAAACAGTAATATAAGCTGTACCCTTTGGAACAAGGTGAGCTAACTATAAAGCTATGGTAGTATATACAGTAATATAAGCTGTACCCTTTGGAACAAGGTGAGCTAACTATAAAGCTATGGTATTATATACAGTAATATAAGCTGTACCCTTTGGAACAAGGTGAGCTAACTATAAAGCTATGGTAGTATATACAGTAATATAAGCTGTACCCTTTGGAACAAGGTGAGCTAACTATAAAGCTATGGTATTATATACAGTAATATAAGCTGTACCCTTTGGAACAAGGTGAGCTAACTATAAAGCTATGGTATTATATAGAGTAATATAAGCTGTACCCTTTGGAACAAGGTGAGCTAACTATAAAGCTATGGTATTATATACAGTAATATAAGCTGTACCCTTTGGAACAAGGTGAGCTAACTATAAAGCTATGGTATTATATACAGTAATATAAGCTGTACCCTTTGGAACAAGGTGAGCTAACTATAAAGCTATGGTATTATATACAGTAATATAAGCTGTACCCTTTGGAACAAGGTGAGCTAACTATAAAGCTATGGTATTATATACAGTTATATAAGCTGTACCCTTTGGAACAAGGTGAGCTAACTATAAAGCTATGGTATTATATAGAGTAATATAAGCTGTACCCTTTGGAACAAGGTAAGCTAACTATAAAACTATGGTATTATATACAGTAATATAAGCTGTACCCTTTGGAACAAGGTGAGCTAACTATAAAGCTATGGTATTATATACAGTAATATAAGCTGTACCCCTTGGAACAAGGTGAGCTAACTATAAAGCTATGGTATTATATACAGTAATATAAGCTGTACCCTTTGGAACAAGGTGAGCTAACTATAAAGCTATGGTATTATATACAGTAATATAAGCTGTACCCTTTGGAACAAGGTAAGCTAACTATAAAGCTATGGTATTATATACAATAATATAAGCTCTGCCCTTTGGAACAATGTGAGCTAACTATAAAGCTATGGTATTATATAGAGTAATATAAGCTGTACCCTTTGGAACAAGGTGAGCTAACTATAAAGCTATGGTATTATATACAGTTATATAAGCTGTACCCTTTGGAACAAGGTGAGCTAACTATAAAGCTATGGTATTATATACAGTTATATAAGCTGTACCCTTTAGAACAAGGTGAGTTAACTATATAAAGCTATGGTATTATATACAGTAATATAAGCTGTACCCTTTGCCCCATTCCTGATACTTTGCATCCTTGATTGCCTTCTGGGCCCTCTCCTCTGCTGTCTCCTCCTCTTCCTGGGCTAAATCCCGGCGCTTCCCACTCTTCTTGTCCCGAAATACTGTCGCAGCATCTTTACCCAAATGATCCACACCAATCTAAGGGGGAAAACAATGGATAGTGTAACTGGGGGAAACAATGGATAGTGTAACTGGGGAAAACAATGGATAGTGTAACTGGGGAAAACAATGGATAGTGTAACTGGGGATTAACAATGGATAGTGTAACTGGGGATTAACAATGGATAGTGTAACTGGGGAAAACAATGGATAGTGTAACTGGGGATTAACAATGGATAGTGTAACTGGGGAAAACAATGGATAGTGTAACTGGGGAATAACAATGGATAGTGTAACTGGGGAATAACTATGGATAGTGTAACTGGGGAATAACAATTGATAGTGTAACTGGGGGAAACAATGGATAGTGTAACTGGGGAAAACAATGGATAGTATAACTGGGGAATAACAATGGATAGTGTAACTGGGGAATAACAATGGATAGTGTAACTTGGGAATAACAATGGATAGTGTAACTGGAGAAAACAATGGATAGTGTAACTGGGGAATAACTATGGATAGTGTAACTTGGGGAATAACACTCGATAGTGTAACTGGGGAAAACAATGGATAGTGTAATTGGGGAATAACAATGGATAGTGTAACTGGGGAATAACACTCGATAGTGTAACTGGGGAATAACAATGGATAGTGTAATTGGGGAATAACAATGGATAGTGTAACTTGGGAATAACATTGGATAGTGTAACTGGGGAATAACAATGGATAGTGTAATTGGGGAATAACAATGGATAGTGTAACTGGGGAATAACAATGGATAGTGTAACTGGGGAATAACACTCGATAGTGTAACTGGGGAATAACAATGGATAGTGTAACTTGGGAATAACAATGGATAGTGTAACTGGGGAAAAACAATGGATAGTGTAACTGGGGAATAACAATGGATAGTGTAATTGGGGAATAACAATGGATAGTGTAACTGGGGAATAACAATGGATAGTGTAACTGGGGAATAACAATGGATAGTGTAATTGGGGAATAACAATGGATAGTGTAACTGGGGAATAACATTGGATAGTGTAACTGGGGGAAACAATGGATAGTGTAACTGGGGAATAACATTGGATAGTGTAACTGGGGAATAACAAAGGATAGTGTAACTGGGGAATAACAATGGATAGTATAATTGGGGAATAACAATGGATAGTGTAACTGGGGAATAACACTCGATAGTGTAACTGGGGAATAACAATGGATAGTGTAACTGGGGAATAACAATGGATAGTGTAACTTGGGAATAACATTGGATAGTGTTACTGGGGAAAACAATGGATAGTGTAATTGGGGAATAACAATGAATAGTGTAACTGGAGAATAACAAAGGATAGTGTAACTGGGGAATAACAATGGATAGTGTAATTGGGGAATAACAATGGATAGTGTTACTGGGGAAAACAATGGATAGTGTAATTGGGGAATAACAATGGATAGTGTAACTGGAGAATAACAAAGGATAGTGTAACTGGGGAATAACAATGGATAGTGTAATTGGGGAATAACAATGGATAGTGTAACTGGGGAATAACATTGGATAGTGTAACTAGGGGAAACAATGGATAGTGTAACTGGGGAATAACAATGGATAGTGTAACTGGGGAATGACAATGGATATTGTAACTGGGGAATAACTATGGATAGTGTAACTGGGGAATAACAATGGATAGTGTAACTGGGGAATAACAATGGATAGTGTAACTGGGGAATAACAATGGATAGTGTAACTGGGGAATGACAATGGATATTGTAACTGGGGAATAACTATGGATAGTGTAACTGGGGAATAACAATGGATAGTGTAACTGGGGAATAACAATGGATAGTGTAACTGGGGAAAACAATGGATAGTGTAACTGGGGAATAACAATGGATAGTGTAACTGGGGAATAACAAAGGATAGTGTAACTGGGGAAAACAATGGATAGTGTAACTGGGGAAAACAATGGATAGTGTAACTGGGGAATAACAATGGATAGTGTAACTGGGGAATAACAATGGATAGTGTAACTGGGGGAAACAATGGATAGTGTAACTGGGGAATAACAATGGATAGTGTAACTGGGAAATAACAAAGGATAGTGTAACTGGGGAAAACAATGGATAGTGTAACTGGGGAAAACAATGGATAGTGTAACTGGGGAATAACAATGGATAGTGTAACTGGGGAATAACAAAGGATAGTGTAACTGGGGAAAACAATGGATAGTGTAACTGGGGAATAACAATGGATAGTGTAACTGGGGAATAACAATGGATAGTGTAACTGGGGGAAACAATGGATAGTGTAACTGGGGAATAACAATGGATAGTGTAACTGGGAAATAACAAAGGATAGTGTAACTGGGGAAAACAATGGATAGTGTAACTGGGGAATAACAATGGATAGTGTAACTGGGGAATAACAATGGATAGTGTAACTGGGGAAAACAATGGTTAGTGTAACTGGGGAAAACAATGGATAGTGTAACTGGGAAAACAATGGATAGCGTAACTGGGGAATAACAATTGATAGTGTAACTGGGGAATAACATTGGATAGTGTAACTGGGGAAAACAATGGATCGTGTAACTGGGGAAAACAATGGATCGTGTAACTGGGGAAAACAAAGCATAGTGTAACTGGGGAAAACAATTGATAGTGTAACTGGGGAAAACAATGGATAACGTAACTGGGGAATAACATTGGATAATGTTACTGGGGAATAACAATGGATAGTGTAACTGGGGGAAACAATGGATAGTGTAACTGGGGAATAACAATGGATAGTGTAACTGGGAAATAACAAAGGATAGTGTAACTGGGGAAAACAATGGATAGTGTAACTGGGGAATAACAATGGATAGTGTAACTGGGGAAAACAATGGTTAGTGTAACTGGGGAAAACAATGGTTAGTGTAACTGGGGAAAACAATGGTTAGTGTAACTGGGGAAAACAATGGTTAGTGTAACTGGGGAAAACAATGGTTAGTGTAACTGGGGAAAACAATGGTTAGTGTAACTGGGGAAAACAATGGAAAGTGTAACTGGGGAAAACAATGGAAAGTGTAACTGGGGAAAACAATGGATAGTGTAACTGGGGAAAACAATGGTTAGTGTAACTGGGGAAAACAATGGTTAGTGTAACTGGGGAAAACAATGGAAAGTGTAACTGGGGAAAACAATGGATAGTGTAACTGGGGAAAACAATGGTTAGTGTAACTGGGGAAAAACAATGGATAGTGTAACTGGGGAAAACAATGGTTAGTGTAACTGGGGAAAACAATGGAAAGTGTAACTGGGGAAAACAAGCTAATTCGTGGAATTTATGTCCCCCGCTTCAGGGCCACTTGGGGGGAAACATCATGTGCGTAGAGTTCTGGCATTTTGTACATGATGCCTATATTTCATGATAAAAAGGGGGATAACTCCGTAAAATACGCGCGGAATTTCACGAAAATCGAACTCATTCGAGATACTTGAATAATAAGTATCCTCAACAAGTTTGATGAAAATCGAATTATTCCTTCAAAAGATAGAGCACGGAAAGCAATTTTTTGTACATAATGCTTTCATTTGGCAATGAAAGGGACAAAACTCTGTCGGATTCCAAAGAAAGTTGAGATACGACATCCAAACCCGTAATATATGTTAAACATCATTACCTTATATAATATTCTACAGAATTTAAAGAGAATTAAATAAAAAACATAAGAGTTATGGCATTTTGTACATGATGCCTATATTTGGTGATAAAAGGGGGATAACTCCATAAAATATGCGCGGAATTTCACGAAAATCGAACTCATCCGAGGTACTTGGATGATAAGTATCCTGACCAAGTTTATTGAAAATCGGATTATTCCTTCAAAAGATAGAGCACGGAAACGAAGTGTGACAGACAGACGGACAGAGGGAGGCAATGAAAGGGACAAAACTCTGTCGGATTCCAAAGAAAGTTGAGATACGACATCCAAACCCGTAATATATGTTAAACATCATTACCTTATATAATATTCTACAGAATTTAAAGTGAATTAAATAAAAAACATAAGAGTTATGGCATTTTGTACATGATGCCTATATTTGGTGATAAAAGGGGGATAACTCCATAAAATATGCGCGGAATTTCACGAAAATCGAACTCATCCGAGGTACTTGGATGATAAGTATCCTGACCAAGTTTAATGAAAATCGGATTATTCCTTCAAAAGATAGAGCACGGAAACGAAGTGTGACAGACAGACAGAGGGACGGACGGACGGACGGACAAACCCAAATCAATATCCCCCGTTCCTCCGGAAGCGGGGGACAACAATGGATAGTGTAACTGGGGAAAACAATGGATAGTGTAACTGGGGAATAACAATGGATAGTGTAACTGGGGAAAACAATGGATAGAGTAAATGGGGAAAACAATGGATAGTGCAACTGGGGAAAAACAATGGATAGTGCAACTGGGGAAAAACAATGGATAGTGTAACTGGGGAAAACAATGGATAGTGCAACTGGGGAAAAACAATGGATAGTGCAACTGGGGAAAAACAATGGATAGTGTAACTGGGGAAAACAATGGATAGTGTAACTGGGGAAGTCTTGGACCTCATCACATAAGAGTAAGTAGTTGACTGCGTAAGTGGTTTTCAGTATACTGTAAAAGTTCTTAATTTGGCGCAATAAAATTTAAGTGCAGTGCAAGTTTTTGGCATATCAGTGCAATGATAATTTCCTGCATCCATTGTAATTACTATATAAGATTTTAAGAAGTATGTAGAAACTCCAATTAACACAATCATATTTTAGTGCAATACTTTCCATGTGAAAGCGCTTAAATTAGATTACCACGAAAATATGTACATTAATAGTAAAGCATTAGTATTTTGTTTATAGTACAGACCTACATGTTCGCTGTTCCATCTTAGACGCAAATGGTACGGAAGAGCTTCGGAAATGCTACTCAAATGTTACGGAAATGCTACGCAAACGGTATGGAAGTGCTACCGAAATACTACGCGAACGGTACAAAAGTGCTTCGGAAATGCTACTCAAATGTTACGGAAATGCTACACAAACGGTACGTAAATGCTACGGATGACGAAACGAAATACCCAAAATGCATCGGGAAATGTGTGCTGAAACCGAAAGTGGAGATCCAGCGTGTACACATGTGTACGATTGTTTTTAATGTTTGCTTTGCCATTAAGATAATGGTATGAGAGTGAAACAAACAGACATGACTTAAAAGTAATTGAAAACAATATCAAATATCGGTAATATTGGAACATGTATTATTTTTTTCTGTCAAAAAGACCTGATGTACTCTGACAGGTAGGCCTTCGTAACAGACACACCGCTAGGTCAAATAATAATTAGGCCTACGTCCATCTGCTTGTTAACTAATGGAAAACTAATTGATATTGACACTAAGTATTGTGAATTTTGTTGTTTGAAGAGAAACTTGTCAACAGCTAATGTAATCAAGCAGATCGATCGTCCTGCCAGACTTTTTGTCGTCAGTCTGTGTACTAACGGCAGCATCTCGTGTCACACCTGTGCGAAATTCTTCAAAGAATAAAACAATAGGATCGTCCATCTACCCCCTGTGAATAAAAATAATGGGACATGCATCACACTTGTTCCTGTATCACTGTACTGTCACATTTCTGAGTTTATGCAGCTTATAAAAACATGAATTATTCGTTTCGTCAGATTTATTCCGTAAAATTTTCAATCAACGTTTCAAAAACGCTTTGTAAATGACTTTAGTGCTACAGAAATGGTACGGTAGTGCAACGCAAATGCTAAGGTAATGCTACTGAAAAGCTACGCAAACGGTACGGAAATTCTACAATAATGGTACGGAAATGCTACACAAACAGTACGGAAATGCTACGGTAATGGTACGGAAGTGTTACGCAAACGGTACGCTTAAAGTGGAACAGAGACATGTACGGGTCTGTATAGGATTAGTGTTTCGTTTATGTAGTATAACACACTATAGATACACTATAGACAGGGGCTGGTCTACACAAGTTATACTGTATAGATACACTATAGACAGGGGCCGGTCTACACTAGTTATACTGTATAGATACAATATAGACAGGGGCCAGTCTACACTAGTTATACTGTATAGATACACTATAGACAGGGGCCGGTCTACACTAGTTATACTGTATAGATACAATATAGACAGGGGCAGGTTTACACTAGTTACACTGTATAGATACACTATAGACAGGGGCCGGTCTACACTAGTTATACTGTAAAGATACACTATAGACAGGGGCCGGTCTACACAAGTTATACTGTATAGATACACTATAGACAGGGGCCGGTCTACACTAGTTATACTGTATAGATACACTATAGACAGGGGCCGGTCTACACTAGTTATACTGTATAGATACATTACAGACAGGGGCCGGTCTACACAAGTTATACTGTAAAGATACACTACAGACAGGGGCCGGTCTACACTAGTTATACTGTATAGATACACTATAGACAGGGGCCGGTCTACACAAGTTATACTGTATCGATACACTATAGACAGGGGGCCGGTCTACACAAGTTATACTGTATAGATACACTATAGACAGGGGCCGGTCTACACTAGTTATACTGTATAGATACACTATAGACAGGGGCCGGTCTACACTAGTTATACCGATAGATACACTATAGACAGGGGCCAGTCTACACTAGTTATACTGTATAGATACACTATAGACAGGGGTCGGTCTACACAAGTTATACTGTATACATACACTATAGACAGGGGCCGGTCTACACTAGTTACACTGTATAGATACACTATGTCTTTAACCTTTTTAAATGCTGCCTCCTCTTTGGCTTTCTGTTTTATTGCTTCTTTCTTCATGTCTGCAGCGCTAGACAACCCAGCTTTCTTTCCTGATAAAGTTCTTTTCATTTTATCATCAGAGCTCTTTTGAGTTTTTGTACTTTCTCCTTTACTTGAACGTCTTGGTGGTGATTGGTCAGAATCTGAATTATGTCTCTTTTTTCTCCGTGGAGGTGATTGATCGGAATCCGAGTCTTTTCTCTTTCTACGCCGTGGTGGCGACTGATCGGAATCCGAGTCATTTCTCTGTTTTCTCCGTGGTGGCGATTGATCAGAATCCGAGTCATTTCTCTGTTTTCTCCGTGGTGGGGATTGGTCAGAGTCAGAATAATGTTTAGTTTTTCTCCTTGGAGGGGATTCATCAGAATCTGAATCATTTCTTTTTCTAGTTCTCAATGGTGATTGGTCCGAGTCAGAGTCGTGTCTATTTGTTCTGAGTGGTGATTCATCGGAACTGTTATTTGCTAGAAAGAGAAAAATATAAAAGAATACACATCAATAAATAGTAATTGTTTTAATCTGAACTATTTGATCTTGAATAAAAACAGCTTTAAAACAAATATTTTAAGTATTGTTAGATTTAAGACCAAAAATTAGATACTAACTGTATCTCGAGGGTCGTTCTAGAAAGACAATTTTTGTGACATAGATCATTTCTCACTTGATAATAAATCAAACCTGCATTATTTTATTGTATCTGTAGGATTCAATACATGTTGATTCTATATGTTTGACTAAACTAGATTTCGAATAAAATCTCCTACTTCAGATATTCCAATGGAATTCTAGCTTTAATTTTCAAGTGAAATTTAATTTCATCTTTGAAGAGTAAGCTTTGCAACCAAAGCATTGAATGGTTTACATTTGGAAAAGTAACTGTAACTTACTGAAATGTAAGCAATTAACAAATAAAAACTAACTCCACAGTTTACATATGTTCAATACAAAATATCTAGGTTGAATTTGGCTCATATGACCTTGAACAAGGGTCAAGGTCTTTCATTTGAACAGAGGTTTGGTAGCCTTTCATCTCTGCATACTGCTTGCTCAATATCTGTACCATAAGTAGTTTTGTTATTGAGGAGAAGTTGTTACAACAGAGGCCATTATTATTTTAATGCCTCTTCTATGAGTCGAACCCAGAACATCTGGCTTCTAGTCCTATGCTCAACTGATCAAGCTAAATAGAAGATCTTTCTAGCCGAGCAGTTTATTACAGCTTGTATTTACCTGGTTTACCAAGGCCTTTAAAGATTTAACACATTTTTCCTCTGTGACCTTGAAAGTGGTTCAAGGTCATTCATTTGAACAAACTTGGTAGCTCTTCACCCCAGCTTGATGTTATCAGTAACCTGGGCCTTTTGATAACTGAGAAAGTTATTTGAAGATTTAAAGACATCCAACCCCTATGACTTTGAAAGTAGGTCAAGGTCATCGAAATGAAGAAACTTGGTAGCCCTTGATCACAGCATACTAGCTCTCCCAGATTCAGTACATACTCTGAGCATGGTTTTTGAGAAGTTGTTTGAAGTAAAATCCTGTTGCAGCACAAAGGTTATAGATAGACACTGTACCACAGCAGAAGCTTACTTACCATTCAGACAGGTGAGCTAAAATGTTCTCAATTAAAGGTACCCCAGTATTATATATCAAACCTTCATACCTTTGGACATGGTTTACCTTTGTCTGTTTTGTTCATGAGCTTCCATTTGCTGTCTGTTTGTCTGTAGGTCTCGAGCCGTTTCACATGATCAGGACGTTCATCTATAACCTCCGCAATCGTTGGATCATCGTCACCGACATCTTCATCTAACGTATTCTCTAAATTCCCCGGCAATGTCGTCGTGAAGTCTACATCATCATCTACGATCCGAGATCTGGACAGAAACAATAAATATTGCTTGACAATATAATACATACACATAACTGTGTGATCATAGAAACTTCTATTGTGGGTAGTGATGGGACGATGATCAGATTTAATCGATTAATAAGTAATTGACCCTCTTCCGATGCGATCATCGATTCTAAAAATCATTTAATCACACATATATGGAACAAGGTGTTTTGTTCAAAATAAACAAACATACAATAGATTTCTTATTGTGTAGGAGCCAGGGTTCTCATTAAAAGCCGGTTGCCGGCAAAAGTAGCCTGTTATTCAACAACTTTGAACCGGCTATTTTTCAGAATTTTATATATGTCAACATTACAGAATGTGAAAATTCAACCAGCTATTCTTTCGAAGTCAGCCAATTATTGCAAAACTTAGTGAGAACACTGGGAGCTCTTAAAAGACAAAATTTATTACAATTTTAAAATTCTTTTCTATCATATAGTAAAATTATGCACAATTATTTAGACTAATTCACCACATGGTCTATGTCGAATCAAGTGTTGTTAAAAGCAAAATACCTAAAGTACCCAGTACAGACCTGGGAACCCTTTCCAGTGCCTGTCAGTAGTTTTGATCTGTTGTCAGTAGTTTTGATCTGTTGTAAGTAGTTTCAGTAAAAGTGGGACCACATGCCCGAATCTTCCATGTTTAGTAATCTACTGATGAATTATAAAGTGATTTTGTGAAGAAAAATATCTGGTACTAATAATAACTCCAAACAGATAACATCACACTTATATATATGCATAACAGATGCTCTGCATAATTTTGATCATCAATACAACCGACCTGCATGGGCGCAGGAAAAGTCTTGACTGCACACTGAACAGTTTACAAACGTAACTCCCTTCCATGAGCACCCCAGACACTGCCATTGCGCTTGGTAACTGTCTTTGAAATACTGATTTGATTTGTTCGAATTTCGTTTGTACGGTGATTTAACAGACGATCTTGCCGATTTATCAATGTGTTTCAGCATTTCCATGGCCCATTTCGACACATGTCTTAGCGTGCGTGAATTCTTTAAGACGCTTGATTCCGACTGTGGTCTAATAAAGCGTTAAGACCTTAATTATTCAAAACCTTGCGGATTCAGAAAACAGACTGACAAACATTCACAGAAATTATGTGATAGTTTAATAAGAAATTTAACTCGAAATAGACGTAATTGTGTACATTGATTTTTAACCTATTTCAATTTAAATAAGAATAAAAACACATTTTTATTTATTTTTTAATTTCCGTAGCATCTTGTTGTCAATCCGTAGTCAGTATTTTATAACTATATTCAGTAGCAATTACGGACAATCCGTAGGAGTTCGCAGGTCTGCCGGTATCCAAAATTCATTAAGTTTATGAAACTGATTACTTTATCTATTATTGAATTGGTCAAATGAACTGATGCTAACAGAGGAAAGATTGAAATTTTTTAACCAATTTCCCAACACTTATTGTGGGCTGTTTAAGATAATCTATATTGTGGTTGACAAACTCAAATGAGACGGTATAAATGAAACCATATACTTAACAGGCTTAAAAGAGATTTGCTTTTTCTATGCTTTCAAGGTAAAATAATTCAGAAAAACATGATTATAGACATTTAATTTCACATATGTTTTGTGCAAGTATGTGTCATTGAATTGATGTGCATGATATATATAATAACATGAAGTAACAGATTTAGTTAAGATTAACGGATATCAGCAATATTCAAGATGAATTCTTTCGCAGTTACCGGTCCAGCAGCAGTTGGAACACACTATTTGTAAACATGCGTCCATTTCGAACTGTCTTCTACATGTACCTTTGGTTTGTTGTTGAAGTGGGCCCCACCTGAATTATTTTCAATTCTTTGGATTTTTTGTCAAGAGTTTCTTGTTAGTTACCGCTCAGGTTTACTTCGTTTTAGGCTTATTTTCGCATGGATATCAACTGGATTTTTTTCAGAATTTTTCACAATCACGAAAAATTCCCTGAAGGTACGTATATGGGCCTTTAATGTGACAGGAGAAGAAAAAATGCCTGACCAGGCCAGGGTTTGAACCAGGGACCTTCCGATCTGTAGACAGACCTCTCAACTAATTGAGCTATGGTCGTTGACAGTCGACCTGGTATAGATCTGCTTCCTTCCTCACTACTATAGCGGCCAGTTCAGGGTTCAAACCTGGAACCTTCCAAACTTAAGACGGATGCTCTACCAATTGAAAAATCTGGTTGCCAGCGATCAATTCTGTCCAGATAAGATATACTTACAGCAAATTATGGAGTCTTTCTGCTTGATGAGCTGGTCAACAATTATATTGAATGAAGTTTTTATTTTCTGGGTCTTATTTCATAGCCAGTTTTAATATATTTAAGTGAAACTGCACTGGATCGATTGTTGGCGATCAGGTAGTGTAAGATAAGTTTATTTCTGGTTCAGGACTTTTTAAGTCCTCTATACCAGACTCAAAATAATACATAATAAATATTGGTACAGTTTGTTCGGTCTAGTGTACAATGGTTTTTATGATTTAATTGATGCTTTGTAATTAAAAAAAAAGTTCTTGGTTTTTCCAGTGATCGTGTAGGTTGTTTTTGAAGGAGTTTACATTTAATGCTGATATAACATGTTCTGGCAGTTCGTTCCAGATTGACACTGTTCTGTTTGAAAAGTAGTTTTTCCTGATCGTATTTGTGGATATTCAGTGGTGGAGTGTTGGCGATCAGGTAGTGTAGTTCAGTCGTTCAGAATGCTTAATCATACTGAAATAGCATTTCTTAACATTTATTGATGTACATACACAGTTTAAATTTTGACTGGGAAAATTTGAATACAAAACTGGAAAAATACAGCAACATTTTTCAAGGGGAAGGGGCCTAACGTTATAATGCTCCAAATGTAACCCAAAAAAATCACTGATTCCTTGTGATTACTACTTTGACAGCATAACATGCATACCTAGGAACGATAGCTGCAGTCTTAGGTTTCTTCTTCTTCCTCTTCTTTTTCTCGTCAGAAGCGTCAGATAAATATCGTTTCAAATAATCTGCCTTGCTTAGACTTACTGCCGCCATTACAAAATCGTTGATCGTTGAAACGCTTGGAAAAGCAGGGTCACAGGAACGCTTGTTGTTCGTAATGTATCACTAATGACCGGCATACACCTACATGTACTGAAAACAGCTAAGAATGAACTATTTACGTCATATATCTTATGTACGTCAACTAAAAAATGCTATATATAGCTAAATAAACGTTGTTAAACTTAACTATATGGAATTTAAAGGCATCGGCTGCAAGATTGTCTACTAAAGGGGACAGGACGATTTAACCAAATCACGGACCTAGATCACACAGGTGCTTGTGGACATAAATGTGACTATTTTTTCATTGAATGTACATGTAGAAGGTAATATACATACATGTATACGGTATTTCATAATAATATAATGCTAAATTATAAAGTTTACAATAACAACCTATGCAGCGTGGCCTTATAGGTTTTTATAAGGCTACGCTGCATACATGTGTAGGTTGTTATTGTAAACTTTATAATTTAGCATTATATTATTACGAAACAACGTATATGCTGACATATACGTCCCTGGTATATGTATAATACCTTTTACATTCAATGAAAAAATAGTCACATTTATGTTCACAAGCATCTGTGACTTAGATAGCATAATCTAATTCCGTGTCAAAATCAGGGACGAACGTGCACATTTATTAAATACGTCCCTGCCAAAATCTACCCAAATCGTTCCCAAATTAAAAAAAAACACACACAAATATAAGAAATTCAATAGCGAAGTAATTAATTATACACCATTTTTGGTCGATATGGTTTTCTCCATGTTTTAGTCGTCTAAACATCAGTAAGGGTTACCTCCCTTGTAGTTATAGTTACTAAAGTATTTTCCAGTACAGAAGCAAAATAAGTTCCTATTCACTGGACTCCCTTAACATCCTACAATTTATGTTTAAAGTTCATTTCTAGTGATGGTTGCCTTATAATTATATAAAATGCCCTAAATTTTCCGTATTTCATCTAATCTAATTTTGAAAGTGTTTATAATATTCTGAACAGTTACAACATCATCTGGCTTGAGACTGTTCCATATTTTTGCAGTTCTAACGGCGAAGGTTTTGCTTCTCAGCGTCGTCCTTGATTGTTTAGGAAATAGCATCTTTGAGATTCCTCGATCGCAGTGCCATTTTGCCTTGTTTTCGCATAGTTTTAAGAAGCCGCGGGATTCTTTGTCATATATATATACACTTAACATTTTGTAGACTTCGATTATATCTCCTCTAACCCGTCGGTGGGATACTGTTAGAAGTTACAATTGGTTGCTCTTCGTTGATCTCCCTCTTCTCTATCAATATATTTTGCCTCCCACGGAGCCCAAACCGGACTATCGTACACAGTCAGGTAAAATTTCTTCATGTCAATTCAGGTCAAATTGAGGTCAATTTCAGGTCCAAATTTTCAGTTCAATTAAAAAAGCAAAAAAGTGAATTCATGTGAATTATTTTTCCTGAAATTAACCTGAATTTGAGGTCAATTTGACCTGAAAGTAATTTTTCAGATCAATGTCAGGTCAAGATTTGTTCAGGTCAAATTGACCGGAAGACAGTTTGCCTGTTTATCTAGCTGTGATAATACCAAACTTTTGTATAACAAAAGGGAAGTTTTATTACGCACGAAACTGAATGTTCTTCTTAAATTCCAAAAAAATTGTTAATCTTATTAACTTTGTCGCTAATATGGTTTCCAAACGTAAGTTCAGTATCTATCGTTACGCTATTAGTTAGTTGTGTGCGTCCGATATACATATGATGCATTTTTCCCCGAGTGCATTTTTAAAAGCCATGTGTTGCTCCAGGTGCTCATCGTGTCCAGATCCAGCTGTAAAGTACGTGTATCCTCTTTTTTTTTAATAACTTAACAATCTTGGTGTCATAGGAAACAAGTATAATCAGGGTTTACTAGATCTGCATGATCGTTGATAGATATCACGAACAGTAGAGGGCCCAGCACAGATCCCTAGGGGATACCTGCCGTTACGTCTGCGTTTTGAATGGAATCTTGTATAGATAAGCGTTGCTTCCTTCCGCTTAAAAAATGATCCATTGTATAATTTCATCCGAAATTCCGTATGCACGTAATTTATTTACTAGGCGCCTATGAGGAACGGTATCAAAACCATTTTGATAATCTACGTTCTAAGTAGATACACACAGTGTGTCGTTTAGTCTAGTGAAAGAGAATCAATGTTTTTACATGAAGCCGTAGCTGGCTTCATTCAATATGGATGGATAGGCTGACCTTTCATAACACTATGAAAGTTTTTAAAAAAAAATGACCTTCAATCCCTATTTGAGAGCAATACAGATGTTAAGAGAAATATCTTAAGTTTAGAAACTTTCCTTTTATATAATACTTTCATATGGACAAACTTCTCTCGGCTGCGTCAAGATCTGAGGACATCCCATAGGGGGTCACGTTTAAATTTCCTTTGTCGCCGTTTTACTTAACACTTAAATAATTTTCCAATGACCTGTCATCTTGCAGCAAGTCATTTCGTCACATTATTCCGCATAAACTTGTTGGCGACAAAATGACTAAACGTACAAATGCGATTATGCAAGCTTTGTCGCCTCAAAAGTCCACACTTCAGATTCTGACAGTAGTAATTTGATTTGCTAATGCAAAAGGTCATCGGGACGTGACCCACTATGGGATTTTCTCAGATCTTAACGCAGCAGAGAGAAGTTTACGGAACGGCGCGGAGATCAAGATATGGGGTACATTCGCGCTACCGGTTGAACCAGCTGAACCAGTTGAACCTGGAGCGAAAACACCAGGCACAAATTTGGACCGAGGCTGACCTCTGGAAAATCTGGCATGTGTGGTTTGAGGGTTCCAGACGAACCTGACCGAAACTAAATAGTTAAATATTGCTAGTTTTCGTTATTTATTTCTTAAACAATGTAAAACCGGGTGAAAATGTAAAGATACATAATATAATTATAGGCACGCGTGAAATAACGTCATTTTATTCTGGATATATTATTAATTCCTGCTCCGAAGCTATGGATTTTTAGCTCTGCCTTTGGTTCGGTCCAAGTGCGTTCGTTTATCGTGGTTTATTTCTGGGCTTCCTGTGCCGGTTCAACCTGTAGCGCGAATGTACCCATGATTTTAAGCAGATGGCCATATGAAGACTTTTTATGGAAATTGAAAGTTTGATGAAAATGATAAAACCGAAGCCAGGATTCTACTGATTGTTTTCAGTGGCATGCCTCTACACATTTGTAGTTTGTTTTCAGTTGCAATGCCTCTACACTTTGGTAGTTTGTTTTCAGTTGCAATGTCTCTACACCTTGGTAGTTTGTTTTCAGTTGCAATACCTCTACACCTGGGTAGTTTGTTTTCAGTTGCAATGCCTCTACACCTGGGTAGTTTGTTTTCAGTGGCAATGCCTCTACACTTTGGTAGTTTGTTTTCAGAGGCAATGCCTTTACACCTTGGTAGTTTGTTTTCAGTTGCAATGTCTCTACACCTTGGTAGTTTGTTTTCAGTTGCAATACCTCTACACCTGGGTAGTTTGTTTTCAGTTGCAATGCCTCTACACCTTGGTAGTACGTTTTCAGTTGCAATGCCTCTACACCTTGGTAGTTTGTTTTCAGTTGCAATACCTCTACACCTCGGTAGTTTGTTTTCAGTGGCAATGCCTTTACACATTTGTAATATGTTTTCAGTGGCAATGCCTCTACACATTTGTAGTTTGTTTTCAGTGGCATGCCTCTACACATTTGTAGTTGGTTTTCAGTTGCAATGCCTCTACACCTTGGTAGTTTGTTTTCAGTGGCATGCCTCTACACATTTGTAGTTTGTTTCCAGTGGCATTGCCTCTACACCTTGTAGTTTGTTTTCAGTGGCAATGCATCTACACCTGGGTAGTTTGTTTTCAGTGGCAGTGCCTCTACACCTGGGTAGTTTGTTTTCAGTGGCAATGCCTCTACACCTTAGAAGTTTGTTTTCAATGGCAATGCCTCTACACGTTTGTAGTTTGTTTTCAGTGGCAATGCCTCTACACGTTTGTAGTTTGTTTTCAGTTGCAATGCCTCTACAAACCTTGGTAATTTGTTTTCAGTGGCAATGCCTCTACATCTTGGTAGTTTGTTTTCAGTGGCAATGCCTTACACATTTGTAGTTTGTTTTCAGTGGCAATACCTCTACATCTTGGTAGTTTGTTTTCAGTGGCATGCCTCTACACATTTGTAGTTTGTTTTCAGTGGCAATGCCTCTACACGTTTGTGGTTTGTTTTCAGTGGCAATGCCTCTACACCTTTTTTTTTTTTTTTTTTTTTTTTATTCAGATCTTGTTTGTACATGATAGTATACATTAAGACATCCCAACACACCCTAATAATAACGCATTCGTCTTCATCATCATCATCATCATCATCATCATCATCCAAAACTCAAACATCATCATCATTACACTGAGTAATGCAATAGTTCATCCTCATCACAGTCATGTCCATCACCATACACCGACAACATCAATCATCGTCATCTTCACCATACATTGACTACATCAATCATCATCATTACACTGACTACTGTAATAGTCATCTTCATCAGCATCACCATCATATACTTACTACATCAATAATCATCATCGTATACTGACAACATCACTCATCATTACCATATACTGACAACATCACTCATCATCACCATATACTGACAACATCACTCATCATCATCATCATCATACACTGACACTCATCATTACCATATACTGACAACATCACTCATCATCATCATCATCATCATCATCATCATACACTGACACTCATCATCATCATACACTGACAACATCACTAATCATCATCACTCATCGTCATCATCATCATCTTCATACATTGGCAACATTACTTATCATCATACAATAAGAACAACACTCACCATAATCATCATCATATACTGACCATATACAGACAACATCACTCATCATCATACACTGACAGCATCACTCATCATCATCATACACTGACAACATCATACACTAACAACATCCCTCATCATCATCAAACACTGACGTTAGGTAAATAAAAGATTTTCAGTACAACACCTGTTTAGATAACATTTATCCACTGATCATACTGGACATTGTTCAAAAAATGTATGCGTTCCAGGGTTTTGCAATAGACAACACATTCATACATGAAAATAACACTTGAAAAGACATTTTTTTTTTATTTAATTGAAAGGAAAAAAGTAAGAAGAAAGGATCATTGAAAAGGGAAGAAAAGGAAGAAAAAGAAAGGATCATGAAAAAGACGGGGGGGGGGGGGGGGGGGGGGGGGAGGATAGGCCAGGTCAAATGTTACAAAAAAATATTGTATAGAATTTTATTTTTTTTATAGAAAGAAACCAGAGACAGGGATGATGACTTAAACTAATATAAATATAAATACTTTTCAAAATCTTTCAGCAAAATGTATTGTCAGGTAATTACTGGATGAGTCTATAAACTAACATATTTATAATATTACAAATATGTGTACAACAATAATGAATAATGTATATATAGTCATGTTTACTACTATATTTGTGTCAGTAAACAAGATATGTACACTGATGTTTCTGATTACTCAACAAGCTCTAATAGCCTAACCCAATTTCCCCAATATTCTGTAAATTTTTGTAAATAGTTTTCACCTTTAGCAGTTGCAATATACCTTTGTACAATGTAATGGTCTTTTATTTTCAAAATAAGAGTGTTGATATTTAATTTCTTATTGTTACATCTAGAACTATACATGTATTGTTTGATTACTATAAGTATTCCATTGTCGATCTTATTGATTTGTTCTATTTGTGAGAAAAATCCTAACATAAAAGTAGTTTTGTTATACTGAAAAGGAATCAACAGAGCATCTAATAGATATTCAAAATTTTGCAGAAAAGACTGAACCTCTTGGCATTCCCATAGTAAGTGCACTATAGTTTCATCAACTTCATTACAGAAAGTGCATAATGGACTATCAGAGATACCAACTTTACATAAGAAAGAATTTGTTGTCAGTATCTGATGTGTAATTCGAAACTGAAGCCATTGAAGCTTGGTATTGGGAGTAACTATAAAAGGGATTTTATGTATTCTTTTCCAGTGATGATCACTGATGTCGAGTTCACTATTCCATTTCACCTGTCCTGTTGGAATTATTGTTCTATTTACAAGTGTGTTGTAAAACATTTTTGAGCCTTTGCCAGAAAAAATAATTTTTTTTAAAATAAGTGGAACATATGGATAAGAGATTTTTAAAAGTGGCATATCATTACCTTTTAAAAACTGTCTCACTGCAGCCATAACACCTTCAAATGTTAAGAAGTCTGTTTTTATATGAAAAAAATCTATAAACTCATGAAAATTATAGAAAGAGTTATCCTTCTTGATTAAGTCACTGATAAGAACTACACCTTTATTATACCATTCTCTGTAAAACACTGACCTTCTACCAACACATATTTGTCTATTATACCATAGTGGAATTTCTGAGGCCCCCTTCCCTTGACCAAATGGGTTTTCCTTCTCAGCTGTTCTAAGTTTTCCCCATGCTATAAATACATCTTTCCAGAATTGGTTCCTGCATGTATTACAACATTTATGTAAATATTCATCACCGACGTGAACAAGTAGGTTAAAGTCAACCACAGACTTAATGATATTCTGCCATTTACCTTCATTATTGAAAAGTCTCTTCACCCAACTCAGCTTCAGAGAATTAATAAAAGCCTCTAGGTTAACCATTTTCAATCCCCCATCCTCATAGTTTTGTATTATTACATCCTTCTTTACTTTGCTAGTTTTACTATTCCAGATATATTCAAACAGGATAGAACTCATAGTTGATAAAGTGCTAGCATCCGGGTTAGGAAGAGCAATAAAAAGATGGTTAAATTGAGAAAGCATAAGTGATTTTATAACATGAATTTTTCCGATAGGTGTCAACGACCTTCTACTCCAGGTTCTTATTAGGGACTTAAGTTTAATAATCTTTTTGTCATAGTTAAGCTTTGGTATCTCATGTAAATTCAAGCTGAATTCTATTCCAAGTAAAGTAAATCTTCCCTTTCCCCAATGAAGGTTCTTTTCTGGTAAAAAAATGACATCACTAAATCTCATACTGCCAATCCAAATAACCTGCGTCTTGTTAGCATTAATCTTTAAACCAGAAATTTTAGAAAAACTATCCAATTCATTAAGTGCTTCTGTAAGTGATTTTTCCGAGCCATCTAATATAAGTGAGGTGTCGTCTGCATACATGGAAATTAGGATGGGACAGTCTTTGATCTCTACCCCCTTAATATTTATGTTGTTTTTTAGCCTAATTGATAAAACTTCAGCACACAAGATAAAAATATAAGGCGCTATAGGGTCACCTTGGCGACATCCCCTTCCAATATGAAAAAAAGGTGACAGATTCTCTCCCTGATTTATAGCTGAACTAGCATTACTATGTAAGGTTTTAATCCAATGTCTTATACTATTACCAAACCCGAAAAAATTGAAAACATTATCCACATATTCCCAAGAAACTGAATCAAATGCCTTCTCGAAATCAATCATAAGTAACATACCTGGGATATTCTGATCTTCTGTATATTGCATAATATCATAAACAAGACGTGTATTCTCTCCAATATAACGACCTGCCAAAAAGCCTGTTTGATCATTACTAATTATCTTATCTAAAACTGATTTAATTCTAGCCGAAATAACTCCTGATGCAATTTTATATACAATATTCAACAAGGATATTGGTCTCCAATTTTTCAACAAATGTCTTGGTTTATCCCCTTTTGGAATGCAAGTTATAATTCCTTGTCTTTGAGTGACAGATAACTCCCCAGTAGAATAGCCATAATTAATTGATCGTACCACAAAACATCCCAATTGCTTCCAAAAACATTTAAAAAATTCAGTAGTGAAGCCATCTGATCCTGGACTTTTATTGTTTTTCATATTTTTTAAAAAAAGTCCTGCTTCCCGGAGAGTTATCTGCCCTTCAAGTTCTGAAGATTCAAAATTTGTTAATTTAGGTACATGTACATTACAATTTTTTAAGAAGTTATTGAGATCAACATTATCCAAGTTATCATTCTCTTTAAACAGACTTTCATAAAAATGTTTTACTTCGATCAATATATTTTCCTGTTTATGTATAACATCTCCATTCTCTTTTTGTAATTTTGGTATAATTTTTGAAACAAAATTCCTATTTTCTAAGTTTAAAAAATATTTAGTTGATTTTTCACCTTCTTCTGCCCATTTTGCCCTTGAACGAACTATACTACCTTTAATCTTTTCTATTCTAATACTCTCAAGCTGTTTTTTCCTTGATGCCAATGTCTCAAAATCCACAATATCATCCGATTCCAACTGCAGTATCTGTTCCCTTAGCTCTTTTTCCTCAACATTTCTTATTTTTTTCCTGTATGATGCATATGAAATTGTCGCCCCACGTAGTTCCAAAAGTAAAGTTTCTAAGAAAAGTTGATCACTTATAGTAAATTGTAAATCCTCCCCCGGTATGTCTTTCAAAGAAGCAATATTAAATATTGGCAAGCAATAAATTTCCTTAACTCTTAAAATAGTATTTTTTACCAAGTCATGATATTCAGTTTCTTGTAAAAGAGAATTATTTAACTTCCATAAACCCTTACCTTTCCTAAATTCATTCAATTTTAATGTTAAAATGGGATAAGAATGGTCTGTTCTGTACCCTGCCTCAATACTTGACCCATAAATACTAGGTAAAAGTGATTCAGACACAAGAAAGAAGTCTAATCTAGCCTGTTTTATTGGAGTCTTTTTCCGCCACGTGTATCGCCTGGTCCCTTCATGTTGTTCTCGATAGATATCAATAAGTGCATTATTTTCAATAATTTCTAACAATTTATTCCTAGCTCTTGGATTGTTAATATTCTTATAACTATTATCATAGTCTAATTTAGGATCAAGAATACAATTAAAATCACCACATATAATATTATTATCATTATCAAAATCATCAATAACTTCTTGAATCTTCATAAAAAAAGTCAGGAGAGTCTTGGTTGGGGCCATAAACAGAAATCAGAGTAGTTTTTGTGCCTTCCATTATAGTATCAAGTGCTAAAAAATTTCCAGTATTGTCTTTTTTTCCCCTTAAAACCTTGATTTCAAAATTATTGTTCAACATAATTGCAACACCCCTAGCATTTGAGCTAAATGAATTAAAGAAACAATCATACCCCCATTCACTTCTAATGACATTTTCATTTTCCTCAACAAAATGTGTATCTTGTAAACAATAAATGTTGTATTTTTTTTCCTTCATGTATGAGAAAACATCTTTCCTTTTTAAATTATTGCCCAGCCTTGACAATTTGCTGATAACAATGTTATTTCATTCTACACCTTGGTAGTTTGTTTTCAGTGTTAATGCCTCTACACATTTGTTGTTTGTTTTCAGTGGCAATGCCTCTACACATTTGTGGTTTGTTTTCAGTGGCAATGCCTCTTCACCTTGGTAGTTTGTTTTCAGTGGCAATGCCTCTACACCTTGGTAGTTTGTTTTCGGTTGCAATGCCTTTACACCTTGGTAGTTTGCTTTCAGTGGCAATGCCTCTACACCTGGGTAGTTTGTTTTCAGTTGCAATGCCTCTACATCTGGGTAGTTTGTTTTCAGTTGCAATGCCTCTACACCTTGGTAGATTGTTTTCAGTGGCAATGTTTCTACACCTGGGTAGTTTGTTTTCAGTGGGATGCCTCTACACCTTGGCAGTTTGTTTTCAGTGGCAATGTCACTACACCTTTGTAGTTTGTTTTCAGTGGCAATGTCTCTACACCTTGGTAGTTTGTTTTCAGTGGCACTACTTCTACACCTTGGTAGTTTGTTTTCAGTGGCACTATTTCTACACCTTGGTAGTTTGTTTTCAGTGGCAATGCCTCTACACCTTGGTAGTTTGTTTTCAGTGGCAATGCCTCTACACATTGGTAGTTTGTTTTCAGTGGCAATGCCTCTACACCTTGGTAGTTTGTTTTCAGTGGCACTACTTCTACACCTTGGTAGTTCGTTTTCAGTGGCACTACTTCTACACCTTGGTAGTTTGTTTTCAGTGGCACTGTCTCTACACCTTGGTAGTTTGTTTTCAGTGGCACTGTCTCTACACCTTGGTAGTTTGTTTTCAGTAGTAATGCCTCTACACCTGGGTTGTTTGTTTTAGTGGCAATGCTTCTACATCTCGGTAGTTTGTTTTCAGTGGCAATGCCTCTACAACTTAGTAGTTTGTTTTCAGTGGCAATGTCTCTACACCTGGGTAGTTTGTTTTCAGTGGCAATGCCTCTACACCTTGGTAGTTTGTTTTCAGTGGCAATGCCTCTACACGTTTGTAGTTTGTTTTCAGTGGCAATGTCTCTACACCTCGGTAGTTTGTTTTCAGTGGCAATGCCTCTACACCTTGGTAGTTTGTTTTCAGTGGCAATGCCTCTACACCTTCGTAGTTTGTTTTCAGTGGCAATGCCTCTACACCTTGGTAGTTTGTTTTCAGTGGCAATGCCTCTACACCTTGGTAGTTTGTTTTCAGTGGCAATGCCTCTACACCTTGGTAGTTTAGTGCCTTAAAATGCAACATAATTGATATAAAACTTCCATCAAGCGCGTTCCTGTACGAAACACAACATATTATATTTCTAAATATTCCAAATGACAGTTATAGAGTTGTATATACTCACATAATTGTTATAAAAATCTTCAGTTCATAATATCATTACCAAAATGAGAAGAGAAGAAGAAGAAGAAGAAGAAGAAGAAGAAGAAGACGATGATGAGGATGATGATGATGATGATGGTGATGATGATGATGATGATGATGCGAGAGAGAGGGGTGGGCGGGTACTTGGTAGGCTTGGTAGGTACAGTAAGCATTAATACGAGGCGGTTAAATATTAGTACTCCAACGTGGCCGTATCCATGCAACACTATACTCAAACGTGGCTGTATCCATACAACACTATACTCGGACGTGGCCGTATTCATGCAGCACTATACTCGAACGTGGCCGTATCCATGCAGCACTTTGCTCGAACGTGGCCTTATTCATGCAACACTATACTCGATCGTGGTCGTATCCATGCAACACTATACTCGAAAGTGGCTGTATCCATGCAGCACTATTTGTTTCTATCAGTTTAGGCTTTGGTTGACCGACGTCACTTCAGAAATAACACACCATGCATGGCCTGACAGCTTGAGGTATACACATATCGACAAACTTATCTTTTGAAATGCAGGTCAATGTCAATAACATGTCTATTTCTGTCGGGGTAACAATTAAGTGAAGGGACGATCCTAGTGTATGATTCCCCTTAACTTTTGTAATGCTTACTAGTTTTTTATTTCAAGGAATTTCCATGATCTCTCGCAGACTATGACGTCAACTGACATAAACAACACTGATAGATAAATTGATATGATAAAGGTCCTGTAGTATGCTACGGTAACAAATACCTGTTTGGGAAAGACAGTGACAATTGTTTCATTTCTCATAAACAATACAGTGTAGAGAATACATATATACAAATGGGTGACATTAATACATGAATGTACAGGATGGACATCATTGTTTTAAATTGATTTTCATAATAAAATCAGTAATAGATATAGCCAATGATATCAACTCATGTTGCGTTACGTAATTGAACAGTGTATATTTACATTTGCGCTGCAACCTACTATATGAACATTACCAGCTAAGATGTCTTTTATAAAACTATGAAAGCAATTGTTCTCGAGACGTAGCACGTGATTCATTATGACGTTATAGATCAAGCTTGTTCAATGAGAGTCTTGTCGCGCCGCTTCGAATAGCATGGAGAATGCCCTTGCGTCGAACGCTCAAATGACTAATTATTATCATTGGCGCCAATTTTATTCAAGCTGGGCTGTTTCGCCCATGTCGTTTAAATGACGACACATATACAAACGCAGGTAATAAACTATTAATTAGAAAAAATATCAATAAAGTTAAGCAATTGTTCTATAGTAAAAATGTAAATATATGGATTGAAAATCATTTTTTTTAACTTTCATAGTGCTATGAAAGGTCAGCCGTTACATCCATATTCAGGATGAAGCCCTAGCGGGCTTCATTCAATATGGATGTAATTGCTGACCTTTCATAGCACTATGAAAGTTAAAAAAATGACATGCAATCCCTATATGAAATTTAAATGCGTTTGGTCTAAAATAATCATAACTGGACATACTCGTATACTTTTGTTTACAATTGGAGTTAAGTGTTACATAATTTTTTCTAAATTGACAATATATATTCCTGCTTAGCAAAGTGTGTGGCTGTGGGAAGCCCATCTGTGTTAGTTTTACGTCTGCTTTACTTCTCTGCCAACCCTGCCAAGTAGTTTCGTTATAAAGCAGACCATACATTTAAGCACGAGAAGGCTTCATAGCTATATGAATCACTCAGGTAAAGTAAACAAAACATATCTTTCCGAAATTGGAGTTTTATAAAATGTTAAATGCACTAGATATTGGACCATTCGAACCATTTAAAGTTTTATTTTGTGATAATATTTCGTATTGTCTTATCTTTCGTATTGATTACTAAATCTGATAGTTCTAATTGTTTATCATCTCTGTATACAGATTTATTTACTTACACACATGTAGCTGTTAATGGGAGAAGCTAGGGTATCACAGGCTAGTACGGCAAATGTACATCAGTGCTTGCTGTTGTGATTGTAACGTAATTGAGGGAAAACGGGTTTTTATTTGTTATTTAAATGTGTTTTCGTGCGTTATTTTTAGAAGGGAAGCCATTTTTTCGTGCAAACTTCATGCATCAAGGTTGAATGATTCCATCGAAGTATTATAGTATGATGTACGAATGCACTAGGTCGACGGCCCCAATATTGGAACACATACGCAACACATGTGTATGTTTAAGTCATATATTTTTTGTATTTCAAAATTATTTAAGGATTAAAGTTTCTTTCTGGTGGTTTTATCAAAGGATAAAGTTCAGTAGGATATCGATAGTTGGAATGGAACGCGAAGCGTTCCATGAAGCAACTATCGATATCCTACTGAACTTTATCCTTTGATAAAACCATCAGAAAGAAACTTTAATCCTTATATTTACTGTCCAGACCTTATATTCCAACGTGTAATTATTTCTTTAATCAGATATTATGATACTTACTGTGATAAAATCAAACAGTATCGTTTGGTTTGAGAAGACTGTTGAAACAGCCGCCTTATGAGGTGACGAACTCCCGCGAAATTTCAGTCAACAAGTAAACAAAAAAGTTCCAAAAGATTACATATTTTTATTGTTATTTTTCACATAAGTTCACATATAAACAAACCATACTGTCTTTGTTACTGTTATTGTATTCAAAAAACATTAAAATGCTTCTTATTTATTTCTTGAATAAATTAACACATACTACGCGGCAGGATATTGATCGAGTCTGGAAAGTAGTGACGCGGCCTCGTGTTCAAATCGTAACGGAGTGTATTACTGCGCGCTGCGCCAATAGGCGCGTGATCCACTGATTTTATCGGAAAATAAAGTTCAGTAGGCATTCGTAGAAATGTATAGGCAATATACTATCAATTCCAAACAGACTGTAAATATTTATAGTTAGTACATACATTACACGCTATTAAGACATGACAGCTTCATTTCAGTCTCGAAAAAATCTTCTATATATCATAGTATTTTAAGCTGTATTTTGGTGTTAAATTGGCTAATCAACTAATATTACTGCATGTTTCAGCCTATATATTAGTAAATGGACCATGACAACATGTAAAAAGGTGGATTGCAGAGAAATCGGTCTGCATGGTCACCCTCAGTATTAAGACGACCTCTATATTGAGATCACTTTGCAGCGGTCCCTGTGGTGGTCTTAATAGAGAGGTTTCGCTGTATTTTAATAAGAGTATCAGCATCATTGCATCGTTTCGCGTGTGAAGATGCTGAAGTGTCACATATAGTTAAGACCTTTTGACCGATAGCTGTGGGCCTGATATGGAGTCGGTGTCAGAGGGAAGTCGGGCTACTCATGTGTTATTTGATGTGATATTAGTACGTGGAATATATCTGCTCGTGTGGTTCTATTTCTTAATCTTAAATTAATTATAATGAAAACAGTGTCGATTTCGTCACTCGTTAGTCTTAATACTTGATACTTAAAAAATGCCACCGTAACATTTTGTTCCTGTATACAGTACATGACGGACACCTTTTTTAGTGCGGAAAGCCTTTAAAATCTTCCTATTTTAACCATTCATAGCAAAGCAATGGGGTTGCGATCACATACCTTCTCTACAACCTTGGAGTATGTCATGGCAAAACTGAAGACTCCGTGTGCGCCATCTTGTTGATTGGACAAGAAGACTGGTTCGAACCTTTGATGTACATCAAAAGATTCTCGTGGTCACATCATAGTAAAGGGTGGTCGGGTGGTGCAGTGGATAGCGCACTTGCCTTTCACCAAGGCGGCCGGGGTTCGAATCCCCGACTGGACGTGATAAGGTATGGGGATTCCGGTTTCCTCCCACAATAAGACCTCTCGCGCGCAAACATCCCGGCCAACAAGAGTGATAAATATAAGTTGGATAACTTGTTTCATAACTATTGTAAAATAAATAAAGTTTATATAGTAAAAATTGACAGGCTTTGAAGTCGGTCGCGGTTCCTTTGTAATCTTCAAAGGACCGACATGCAGCCTATCGATTTGTCAAGTTTTTTCACCTGAGCTTGCCTTCAGTTTTGTAATGACATAATCCAAGGGTGTAAAGAGCGTAGTTAATCGTACAAATGTAACTTCTGGAAATCGAGGACGTACCTTTCTTTTATAGATTATATTTAGATTTAAATGTATCAATGTACATGTATATGCTTAATTCATTCATGACTTCATTTTGTATCGTTACATTATCTTTCGTCTCGATTACAACTCTTTTCGAATCATTCTAAGGTGATTTATGTATAGTAAAGTTTGTATCATTTTAACAATAGGTTTTCTTTAGTACATTATTTGTATCAGAAATAGTTTACGTTTCGTGGTCTGCATATTTTTGTAATTCCTGTATTCATCACTATGTCGACATATAACGGGCAAACGTTACGACGCTTCAACATACAGTACACGTGGTATGCAGGTAAAAGCACGGACGTAGATACACGTACAAATTGTAGCTAATTCCGTGGTAAAAGGTATTACCTTTTATATGAATGGATTAGACACACCCATATATAGCGCGTATTGTCCCTTTTTATAAAACATTGATATGGTGACATTTAGATGTTAGATTGGAATCGTTCTTTAGATGGATCAAAATTCATGATGTCATACAACATTGTCGCTCTGGAAACATTCCATGAATCGCGTTTATACCTGTATATAGGTCATGTATGTTCTATGCTGGTTATCATGTATCTAATGTAATATTGTGAAATATATGTATGTTTTCATTACTCTATATATGTAATAGAAAACTTGGAGATGATAAAAAGAACTATAATAACGAATTTAGTGTTGTATTGTATTCGTAACTTGTAAGTCGTAATTTGATAATGAAAATCTATCATTCTAAAAATGTATTTTCAAATCCAAAGTGTATTTGATTTCGGACCAGCAATTCGTCGATTAATTTTTTATTTTTAAGCTCTTATTTTTCACATTTTTTAGAACCACAGTACATAAAAAATGGACTCGCACCCTCACATTCACTCTGGTATTCACATATGGCATCATCATCATCATCATCATCTTCATCCTCATCCTCATCACCACCAACCACCACCACACCTTTCATCAATATAATCATCATTATCATCGAAATCTAATTGTTCATCCATTTTTTCCTTTTGATTATAAAATCGTTTCTGACCTCCTTTCGGTTTTATACAAATGTTTATGTAATACTATTTGGACAACAGGTCTTTCTGTACATCATATATTTCACTTTTCGTCAATACGACATACTTATCCCCCATAACGGTTTGTTAGATAAAGATCGTTCGCCTATTTTTAAGCTGTTATTTTTACATTGCCGATTGCGCCTATGTGTCCCTACGACGTAACGGGCAAACGTTACGATCTATATATAGATCCACCAATACATACTCGGTACGGATGTTTTACAAGTAAATTAAAGAATACCGATGCGTTACCAAAATCATAATCCGAACTTAAAATCGATTAAACCATCCTTACTTTATCTTTTTCAGTATATTTCATCTTAGCTTATCACAAAGAATGCTCCAAGATAGCTCACTACCATATATTTGTATCGTCGTCCGCCTTTCTTGTAACAAAAAACTCCCATAACAAGAGATCGAAGACGTTCCTTCAATTTTGTCACAATAAGACTGAAGCCCTGATTTTACGGTACTCAGATCAAGAACCAAATTACAGGCATGCCAAACAATACACACTTTCATGCAATATCAATCATCAAATAAAGTTATGATTCTTCCTCTGTGTGTCGTTATGTAATATTACATACATATTTTAAGAATTTAAAGTCATTTATAAGGAGCGTTAAACATACAGGATACATATTTCACGATATCGTTTTATAGGTCTTTGGGTCGAAATTAAGACATTCATTGGTGTGTAAAATACAATGGCACATCTACATATAGCGCATCATGTCGAATACGTAAGTACTTATAAGACATTGGTAGGTACACATATGTGCAAAAGTTAGAAAAAAAATACATTAAGTAAGCCCTCCTCCATTTTTGATGAATATCGATGTTATTTTGTTGTTGTTGTTTATCGTCTCGTGACGTTTACCTTTTGAGACAATTCGAATCCATTTGCATCTTTGTCTCGTTAAAAAGATTTTATATCTTTAAGTGATATGAAGATGGACGTGTTTGAGTATGCTCATTAGTGGCTTACTTGCTGTGATTGACAATGATGACTCGGTTCTCATTTCGAGGAATAGATGTTTACTTGGATGTGACCAGAATTTACGAGGCCATTGTCGTCGATGAAGCAGATGACGCTCACTCTTCCTGAACACATTGGCTTATTCTCTTGTACTTTTACAAAGGTCTCCTTGTAGATCTTTTCTTTTCCCGCCTTTTGTCCCTAGTTTAATAGATTTTGAGTTCGGATTATTGTTTTGTTGACGCTTCGGTATTCTATTATTTGTAAGTAGTGATCGAGGTAAGACGCTGATGTTGAAGAGTCTGTTGTGTCCTTAATTTGAGTAGGGTATATACGATTGACTATGTTAACGAACGTCTTGTTAAGAGACAAAACATCATTGATATACTTCAAAGTGAAATTGTGAGATTTGGCAAGGTTTTTGTTACCTGTCCTGATAAGCCCCTCGACAAACTCAGTCTCGTATAAAAAAAATCAACCAAGAGTGGGACACAGTTTGTCCCTATTGGCATGGCAACAGTCTGTTGGAAAATCTTTCCTTCAAACATAATCATATTCATAATCATACTTCTTTTTTGGACAGAGATAGCTCTCATAATCAGAGACCAAAACATAAATTTCAGTTTGGTTTGTGGTGTGGTAGTGTACAGGGTGGAAATATCTGATAAGAAAATCTTTCGAGTTTTTTTCAAAATAGACATCCCGTTAATGCCACTCATGGAGTAAACAATGTCACAAAAATGCTGAAACCCTAACTTAACGATGATAATAACATATATATTTGTGCTCAATGTTATAGACTGAAAGGACATTTTGATTTAACGACGTCTCAAATCTTACTTGTTTGGGGTAACGGGCGTTTAGTGTGACGGTAGTGCAAATTTGTTACGAATGAAACAGGTGAAGAAGTACGAGCGAACTAGAAATGTTGCAAGCTATGAATCCTACGGAATCATCCAGTTGTAAACTGTTTTGTATATATCCGTCATTCGTTTTAGCTTCAAGCAGTGATATGGATGTTTCGTACACGTATTAGACTTTATGGTAATTCGTTATATTTCATGGTAAAGTTTGCAACTGTTAAAAAAGTTGTCCATACTGATAGTCTGTTTAATTTGATGAAGATATTGTTGTATTGTTTATTTGATATCAATATGATGAACTGAAAGAAATTGGGTTCTCTTGAACATGTATAAACGGCGTGAATGATAGTGACACAGTGCAGGGTTATACTTACAGCAACAGTTAATATATATGCGTATAATTCTTACTTAAATAAATAATAGATCACAGTCAGTAAATCTGCAGATATTGCCAGTCTCAACATTAAAATGAGACATATAAAGCAAAAAGATGTTTCAGTTTTCAAACCAAATTGTAAACGTACATATTTTAGATGATTTTTAACAATACACATATATATAGCGCTCTATATAATTTCTAAAATTACTTTAAAGCGCTTCACAACATGTGGATAATAATTTGATACGTACAATGCATAGATAAAGAAGTTATTACAAGCTCATATGTGATACTTTAAACATGCATATAAATTCACACTAGATAAAAAAATCAGAGAATACCAAAGCGTCAACAAAACCATAATCCGAACTCAAAACTATGGGCAAAATAGGAACAAAGGAAAAATTTACATGGAGACTCTCGTAAAAGCACAAGAGAATAAGAACATGTGTTCCGGAAGAGTAAGCGTCTTCTGCTTCATCGACGACACCCGGCATGTAAGTCTTGGTCACATCCAAGTAAGCATCAATTCTCAAAATGAGAACCGAGTCATCATTGTCATCACAACAAGTAAACACACTAACAAGAAAACTCAAAAACGTCCATCTTCATATCACACAAAGATACAGAATATTTCTCGATGATATCAAGATGGCGAATATAAAACTTGCCAATAGTCTTCATCTGTCAAAAAACAAATGTCAGTATATTCATGTCGTCTTAGTTGATATGACGATTTCTGTATCTGCGTCTCTATAGTAGATATTGATCGAAGCTGACGAAGGAGACTGTTATGTCATTTATTTCACGCTCAGAAAGGTAGATACGACTGCTTCTGCTTCATCAAAGAAACACCATGTAAGTCTAGGTTACATCTACGTAAATGTCAAATCCTCAAAGTGGGAGCTGAGTGAATGATATGGAATGATAAGGATCAACATATTGATGTATACAACTGAATTTTTAGCATTTCTAAAAAAAAAAACAATATTGCATTGAAAGATCAATCAATATATTACGCAATATTATGTTTCTACTTGAAATGAGAAACGAATAAATCCCATATCAGTCTAATAGCTTCCATCAGTTGTCTTGGTCCTGGCACGACACCCAGTTTTATTTATAACTGGTAATCTTGTTATAAGTTTTAAAACAAAGATAAGTGTGCCCAGCTTTCCTGGTAGCAACTTAGTAACTAGCTTGTAGTAACTTAGTCACTACATTATCTAATTTTAACTTTGAATAAGTATTAATACACAGATTCAGGAAGACAAACATCAAACGTTACGAGCGAATATAAAATGCATAGGGCTGAAAGAATTGAGATTTGTCACAGGAACATCATACCTCACACGTACAGACTTTGTTCACCAAGTTCGCTCTCCCTATTTATAACATTATATAAAAAACTTTTACGTGGCGCTACTAACACGTGATTTAACGAGGTTTGAGTGGATAACAAAGGAGTTGTATTTCAAAGTCACTACGTTTTCTGTTTAGATTATATCAACCTTAGATCATAACGAAAACTGGATCACGACAAAGATAGAAAGCTATTAGACCGATATACAACGAGGTCGGTGTCATTTAAGGTAGAAACACAGCTAAATTTAGGTAATTTATCGATTTATCTTTCTATGCAAGATAAAATATTTGTTTTGACAAATGGGAGAATTTCATTTATATGCAACAATATATTGATAATATTCGTTCAATAGTAATCATTTAGTTCTGACGTGAAATTAACCGTATGACACAGAAATGCGGTATCGAGTACTTAGTATATGATAAATGCCAATATATTTAACCCATTGTAGGTTAGAATGTGATTATAATGTTCATCTATTTAATTCGATCAGCTTTTTAAATCTTTGTACAGTAACAAGACAAAATCGCCCCCCCCCCTTTCTTATGTAGTTTGATATAAGTTTGATATGTTGCTATCGCATAACCACCTGTTTACTCTGGTACTTTTTCAAAACTCTCCGTGTACTTACTTCCTTTATAAATATTTTCCTTTTGTTCATATTTTGCCCTACTTGATTGCATCTCGATTGTATTTGCCTAGCAGTCTTTAAATGAATTCGGGGTGCGGGGTTTCAATGTTCCCCTACTGGACGGGCGAAGCATATGGAACCTGTTCCCTACGGTTACGGGCGAAACACAGTGCTAAAAACTGAGATTCAATAACATCATCACTCGATTTTGTTATGTCAGGTTTCATTTCTGATTCACTGTCAATCATCATGGCGATACCGGCTGGTCCTTTCTTAACTCCTAGTGGTATGTGCACTACATTACTTAAATATACAGTATAAACCAGAATATGCATATTCTTAATATGTTAATATATATTATATTAGAGTTTAGCTTATATGTTTTTATTGTAATATTTTAAATTAAACTGTTTTTAAACTGTTTAACACACAGTAAACGTATTTTATTGGGTTTTTTTTAATTTCCTCATGGTAATATTGTGTACTAAACATTTATAATATATTACAGTTGAGATTGTACATTTTTATTTGAAGATATCAAATCATGTAGTTTTTACACAAATTAAACGTATTCTAATGACTTGAAAAAACGATACAAAAAATGTATTTTTAATGTGTTTCTCTCTGTCAATCCAGGTACCAGTACATTGAACATTGAAGTAAATCTGTACGGTGATTAGGCTTTATCCTTACATATTACTTTCTAATGCCTGTCAGACTGATCGTGAGACATCTGATTGTAACTTTAATTATATCTGGATTGCGGCAAAAGAATATATGTAGAGAGTATATGTTAAAGACTCCTTTGGCCTCCTGACTTGTTTAAACGACCAGACATGCATGATTCGTGTTATTCAATGATTGAATTTGTCAGTCGTCCTTTAATACTTTTCACCTTCATACAAACTTAAAATGTTTTTTTTTCAAACTTACATCTTAATTAATGATAATATTTAAAATCCTTTTTAGTTAAAATAGAAATATTTTTGTTTGTTTGTTGGAAGTAACTATTTTCTGTCACTATATACTACTGTTCTAGCATTTTAATGTTGATTTATTAAATGCAACCCGTTCCTTAAAAGAAAATCAAATTCATGTCGTTTTGAAGTGTAGTGATATCACTAATAGCAAACATGTTAACGAGAAGGTTATTAAATGTTATTGCGATCGCACTTAATTTGATCATATATCGGTCCAATTGTTACACACACTGATAATACAGCATCATTATTTTACCATATACGTATATTACTGTGGTTTCGTAATACATCACTAATACATTATTCTTATTATATCTCGTTACAGATGATATAAATGTCCACGTTACCTTGACTACCGGGGTTACAACTATCACAGTATTCTGTATGAGGGTGACGGGATGTTGTGTTGTTGTTGTACACACGAGGATTCGACCTGGTTAGAGAATTTTTAATATTATGCATAAACCTTTATCATGTTCTCCTATTTAATTATTAATGTTACTGCTTCAAGTGATGTTATGTCTCTAACTGAAAGCTTTTGATACTATTTAATAGGCAAACACTTTTATATTGTTATATATGAGTTTACCGATTCTGAAGTAGTTAGATTGTATTAAACATTAGCATATGCTTGGATAAGTTGGAATGGAATCGAATCCATCAATATTTCACTCAACACTACAGGTTAATTGTTCATACATAGAAAGGGATCACTGAGTGTTTCTATGTATTATGAAAATACATGTCAAGGTAAGGTTTTTCGTAATCGTTGTGGCGTATATGTTATAGGCGTGACACAGATACCGATATTCTATTTATAACGTAACCGTCATTATGTCCGAACAGTTTATCTGGATAAGTTGATGAAATTAAGTGCAAACTCTATAGTAAAAACGTTGTATCCTTCAAAAGTAAGATTTATCTAGATAACATGCTTGAATATTTAACACTGGAAAACTTACATAATATACAGTTTAAAATACATCAAGTTACGCACATATGTACCTACCCGGATGTAAAAAGACAATATCTTTCTCAACATTATCCTCTGATATATAAATATCTATCGATGCTTGTTTTCACATAGCAAACACATTAGAACGAGATTTATTCCAATCGCCGAATAGTTCGACACCCTCTATCTCTTAGGCACAAAGCTAACTCCTTCAGTAACGTTACAAACCGGGAATTCGTCCTCAATCAAACATGGCGTCAAAGTGTTACGTCACGTGGTGTATTGGGTTGTATAATCATTGAGATATGAATTGTTTTCATCATAAAACAACATTCTATAACACAGCCACACACATTTAAACCATTTTTTTTCGATTTAATTAGTCAGTAAAGTAGATCTCCAATAGACAGTTACTCCTGAACGTTTACCTGATACAGCGAATGTCATAACTGAATTATTAAATGAAATAAAGCCACCAACAGTTCATAGCAGCTCCAAGAGTATCCTCCCCTTATTAAAATTTCTGAAATTAACAGTAGGGCGACAGTGTGTGATTTGTTAAAGTGTATAAAAAAATATAGTTATTATACTTTCAGTGTTCCAAGTTAGTTGAAGTAGTCTTATTCTGTCTCATTTTTGTTGTGGTCTTGTTATTTCATTATTCTAAGTTCATTATTTTGTCTTTCTTAATAACATACTAGACTTTTTGCCTAGATTGACTTATCGCTGCTTTTATTGATCAATGCATTAAATCAATCTTGGTATTTTCAACAGTTCTATCCTATAAAAAGGATTGTATGAAAGAAACACACGAGATTAACACCTTTCATAATAAGATAAGCATTTATTTTCAATGACAAATCTTCTATAAGGCCTTGCTACATTCAGTGTAAAAATACAACATCAAACTCATACTGTCGCAATCTTGATCTCATAGAGAAATAATTTGTATCTTTGTGTGTTATGAAGATAACTTGTGCTTACTTGTTGTGATTGACAATGATTACTCAGTTCTCTTGGATGTGACCAAGATTTACATGGCGGGTGTCATGAAACAGAAGACGCTTACTTTTCCGGAACACTTAGTCTTATTCTCTTGTACTTTTACGAGGGTCCCCATGTAAATCTTTCCTTTGTTCATTTTGTGCCTTTATTGAATCGATTTTGAGTTCGGTTGTGGTTTTGTTGGCGCTTTGGTGATCTCTGATTTTTGTTTTCACTACATCTATAAATATGTATTGAACATTATTTCATCAGTACGTGAACTAGTGTACATTGATTAATATAATTTTTCATTTTTTTTATTATTCTTTTTTGTTTCAGTTTGGAATGACAACATCCGTCTAAGCAGAACAGTGATTCCAGAATAATGAGAGACAATACTCTAATCCTGAAAAAAACACGAGACGTAGTGTGATAATTCCGTGTCAAACACAAACTCTTTTTATATACAAATATAAGACTTATTCCACTTTGCAATAAACATATCAACATTAATCTATTTATTTTTGTTGTTATTTAACTTTTTTTCGGGGGCCTGTCTGAACAACAAAAGTTGACTGTTAACTGTCTGGTAACTTTAACAAGGTAAGTAGGAGTAAGGTCTCTTTATGTTTGGATGATTTCTTCCTGATCCTTCGACACTGAACCCAGTCATGATACAAAACAAAGAAAAGATATGTTCATTTGACTTCATACAGACGGTCACAATGCATATTTACGGTTGCTGAACTGGAATGGTATTCTTTTTTTTTTTATTTGTATAGGAAAATATATCAGACATGTTTGCTCATACCTTGGTTTTGAAATACAACTTCTATACTTAACCTTGACGCGCTTAACTGTATCAATATAAGTAAAAGTACTGTTCTAGATAAAAGTGTTTTAATAATTCATGTACTTAATCAAAATGAATTATATTGATTAACATAGAGATAACCGTCTCAAGTAGGTACCAATATTTGTAAAATGTCATTTGTTATTCTTTGTTGTTAATTTAATTGTTAAACGCAGTGCATCATATACACTGGTAATGTTGGTGAATGGGGACGGGATGGGTAAATAAACGCATCTTTGTCCTGATGAAGGGCGACTTTGATGCTTTGCTGCCCTGGCCGTTTAAACAGCGAGTGTCGTTGGCGTTCAAAGATCAAGATACCAGGACTCAGGATCTGTGTGACACGTTCACCCCAAACGTGGCTAGTAATAGTTTCAAAAAACCAGAGACTGAAATGAACGTGGCCTCAGGTGTACCAAAATTCATAGCCCACAATCGTCTTGAGATGCCAACGTATCTACAGGATGACACAAAGTATCTGATGATATAATATCATAAAGTTACGGGCGAACGTAACCCACTTAAATAACTAAGCGTGACGTATTCGGATTTTGGAGTGTGGTACCTTATACCAGGGTATATGTATGAGAAATGTAAACTTTTCTACATGTATTACGTTAGGCACCGCTTCAACAACACTCAACAAATCTGAGTCGGTAACACACTTTATTAGCATGGTGTTGTCGAAAGAATCGACAATCTAAAGTATATAAGATCACACAAAATACAATAATAGAAATGTAACTTGCATACCATCAAACTTACATTTCACCGATAATAAAGTCAATTGATTTGTTTTAATGAGAACATTTGTTAATTACATATTGACGAGGTGTCTCTGTGCGGGCGGAACATACTGCAAAGTTACAGGCAAATGTAACGTATTTGTTTTAGATGCATTACAATTACAGATAATGGATTGTGTTTCGTTGTGACTTCTTCGTGAAGTCTTAAACAAATATACGATGACTCTATCGGAGTCACATTTGAAAGTAAATTATATTTGTTCTATATACTTGATGTGTATCATTGTATGATATAAGTTAACATGCTGTATAAATGTTTGCTTCCTATGATTATTCTAAATAAGAAACACTAAGAAGTGTAACGTGCAGGGTTTCCTAACAACCCTGGGTCCGTCTTAAGGATATACTTGGGATATGCTGTATTACACACCATAATAACGGCACCCCAGCACATCTTTCCATGAAATATTTATTGATAGAAGCTTTTTTGAGTTTATTCACATAGTTTCTTTGAGTTCTGTATCTCTCCCATTGGTTGTTGTTTCGAGCCTTTGTGTATTTGTTGTAGAGTGCATGTTTTTTGTGTATATCTTTTCTGAGGTACTCGTTCATGCAGGAAATCTTTTTCTTCTGGCAGATTGTGTTTTCATAGGTGCGTGTTAACTGATAGTATTGATTACAGAGTCTTCGAAATCTTGGTACATGTAGTTTACTAATTTGGGTGATAGGTCTGATTTTGGGTTACTGGCAGGTAAGGTTAGAGTCTCAAGATCTTTGTTGAACTCGTCTACATTAAAATGTTTAAAACTCCTGTAATTTCTCTTAATTTTCTATTGTGATTGTATGTTACATTTAATAGATGTTGTAATGAGATTGTGCCAGTCACTGATTCCTGTTGGGAGATTATTTACATTAAAACATAGGTTTTTACAGTTTGTTAAAATCACATCCACTAGAGAAGGTTTGCAGTGTCTAAAAAAAACAGGTTTGATCATTAAAAAAAAATTAAGTCATGAGTGTAACAAATAGAGTTTAAAAACATGTTTTTAATTTCATCTAGCATATCGGAGTTAAAATCACCGAGGACCATCGTGTGGTCAGCCAGTCGATATCCTTTGTCCAGAAGTACACTAAGCTTATCTGTGAAATTGATTTCATTAGCAGAAGGTGGTTTATACAGGCCATAAATTATCACTTTACATTAGTTAACATTTATTTCAAAAGTTATATTGTCAAATAAATCACACTCAATGTCTGATCGTCTTCTAGCCGGTAAGTCTGATCTTATAAAGGCGATAATGCCGCCTTTGGATGACGTATTGTCCCTTCTTTCACTGTTGTAGCCGGTGACATGAAAAATACCATCATGAAAAGAAGCATCAATTTTAGTTTCTGCTATGAAAAGCATGTTGCGCATGCTTTGGTAGGTGGAAATCCCAAGCCGGAGCGTCTTGCTAGACCTTTTGGAATTCCACTAGTTATTTTGAAATTATTTATTTTATAAATACATATCAGCAAAATCCAATCGTTGTAGTCCATACAATGTAAGAATACCCACTCGATATGTGTATGTAATATTTTGAATTTTTTTTTTAAAAAGCTAACTTTCGCGGGATGCCCCTTTAATTTGAGTGGGGTATATACGATTTACTATGTAAGCTAACGTCTTGTTAAGAGACAAAACATCGCTGATATACCTAAAAATGAAATTGTGAGAATTGGCAAGGTTTTTGTTACCTGTCCTGATAAGCCCATCGACAAACTCAGCCTCGTATAAAAAAACAAGTCATCCAAGAGTGGGACACAGTTTGTCCCTATTGGCATTACAACAATCTGTTGGAAAATCTTTCCTTCAAACAAAGATATTGTCAACCAGGAATTCAATCATTCGAATTATATCTTCCTTAATATATATCATCCTAGCTTATGTTGTGTTTTTCACAAAGTATGCTTCAAGAAAGCCCGCAACCATGTCTTTGTATAATCAAACTTTTTTCTTGGACAGAGAAAGCTCTCATAATCAGAGACCAAAAACATCTTTTCAGTTTGGTTTGTGGTGTGGTAGTGTAAAGGGTGAAAATATCAGATGCTTTGATAGACGAAACATTTGTTAAGAAGGGGTGATCAAGACTGATTAGAAAATCTTTCGAGTTTTTTTCAAAACAGACATCCCGTTAATGCCACTCTTGGATTAACAATGTCACAATGATGCTGAAACCCTAATTTAACAATGATAATAACATATATATTTGTGTTTAATGCTATCAATTGAATGGACATTTGAATTAATCCTACTACATTGGCGTAACGGGCGTTAAGTGTGACGGTAGTGCAAATTAGAGCATACCAATCGTTGATAAAATAGTAATGAATGAAACGGGTTGAAGTGCGAAACGTGTATGGTAAAACTACCTAGTTACGAGCGAACTAGGAAATGATGCAAGGTATGAATCCTACTGAATCATCGTATGCTATTTAAACAGTTGTAAATGTTTTGTGTACCGAGTTCCGTCATTCGTTTTAGCTTCAATCAGTGATGTGGATGTATCGTACACCATTGATGTTAGACCTTGTGGTAAGTCCTTATATTTCGTGGCAAAATTTGCATCTGTTTAAAAAGTTTTCCAAACTGATAGTATGTTTAATTTGATGAAGATATTGTTTTATTGTTTATTTGATATCAATATGATGAACTGAAAGAAATTGGGTTCTCTAGAACATGTATAAACTGCGTGAATGATAGTGACACAGTGCAGGGTTATACTTAAAGCAACAGGTAATATATATACATATAATCATTACTTAAATCAAGAATAGATCACAGGCAGTAAATCTGCAGATTGTGCCAGTCTCCACGTTACTTTAACTCATGGAGCGATGATTTTTTTTCTATAATAATTTTGTTAGGAACGGAACGCTGTTTTGCCTTATTCATATACAGATAAAGCAATGTGGGGATTTATTTAATACATTCACTGAAATTGTTTTTTACTTATATTCAAATGATATCATCATCATCATCATCATCATCATCATCAAATGATACATATAAAGCAATAAGGTGTTTCTATTTTCAAAACAAATTGTAAACGTATATATTTTAGATGTTTTTTTAACAATATACAACATTTGTATAGCGCTCTATATAGTTTGTAAAATTACTCTAAAGCGCCTCACAACATGTTGATAAAAATTTGATACGTACAATGCATAAATAAAAAAGTTATTACAAGCTCATATGTGATACTTTAAAAATGCATATAAATACAGACTAGATAAACAAATGTTATAAGATACATGTCGTCTAAGTTGATATGACGATTTCTGTATCTAGGATTCTATAGAAGATATTGATCGAAGCTGACGAAGGAGACTCTGTTATGTCATTTATTTCACGTTCAGAAAGGTAGATACGACTGCTTCTGCTTCATCAAAGAAACACCATGTAAGTCTAGGTTACATCTACGTAAATGTCAAATCTTCAAAGTGGGAGTTGAGTGAATGATATGGAATTATAAGTATCAACATATTGATGTATACAACTGAATGTTTAGCATTTCTTAAAAAAAAAACAATATTGCATGGAAAGATCAATCAATATATTACGTTATGTTATGTTTCTACTTGAAATGAGAAACGAATAAATCTCACAACAGTCTAATAGCTTCCATGAGTTGTCCTGGTCCTGGCACGACACCCGTTTTATTTATAACTGGTACTCTTGTTACAATTTTCAAATAAAGATAAATGTGCCCATCTTTCCTGGTAGTAACTTAGTAACTAACTAGCTTGTATTTACTTAGTAACTACCTTGTATTAACTTAGTAACTACCTTGTAGTAACTTAGTCACTACCTTGTAGTAACTTAGTAACTACCTAGCTTGTAGTAACTTAGTAACTACCTTGTAGTAACTTAGTAACTACCTTGTAGTAACTTAGTAACAAACTTGTAGTAACTTAGTCACTACATAATCTAATTTTAACTTTGAACAAGTATTAATACACAGATTCAGGATTACAAACATCAAACGTTACGAGCGAATATAAAATGTGTAGACATGCAGCCTATCGATTTGTCAGGTTTTTTCACCTGGGCTTGTCTTCAGTTTTGTAATGACATATTCCAAGGGTGTAAAGAGCGTAGGTGATCGTTACTTCTGGAAATCGAGGATGTACCTTTCTTTAAAAGATTATGTTTAAATTTTAATGTGTCAATGTGCATACATATGCTTAACTCATTCATGACTTCATTTTGTATCGTTACATTATCTTTCGTCTGGATTACAATTCTTTCCTAACCATTCTAAGATGATTTATGTATAGTAAAGTTTGTATCATATGTTTTCCTTAGTACATTATTTGTATCAGAAATAATTAACGTTTCGTGGTCTGCATTTTTTGTAATTCCTGCATTCATCACTATGTCGACATATAACGGGCAAACGTTACGACGCTTCAACATACACGTGGTATACAGGTAAAACCACGGACGTAGATACACGTAGCTAATTCCGTGGTAAAAGTTATTATCTTTTACATGAATGGATTAGACACACCCATATATAGCGCGTATTGTCCCTTTTTATAAAACATTGATATGGTGACATTTAGATGTTAGATTGGAATCGTTCTTTAGATGGGTCAAAATTTATGATGTCATACAACATTGTCGCTCTAGAAACATTCCATGAATCGCGTTTATACCTGTATATAGGTCATGTATGTTCTTTGTGCTTATCATGTGTCTATTGTAATATTGTGAAAGGTAAATATGTTTTCATTATTCTATATATGTAATAGAAAACTTGGAAATGATAAAAAGAACTATGATAACGAATTTAGTGTTGTATTGTATTCGTAACTTGTAAGTCGTAATTTGATAATGAAAATCTATCATTCTAAAAATGTATTTTCAAATCCAAAGTGTATTTGATTTCGGACCAGCAATTCGTCGATTAATTTTTTATTTTTAAGCTCTTATTTTTTACATTTTTTTAGAACCACAGTACATAAAAAATGGACTCGCACCCTCACATTCACTCTGGTATTCACATATGGCATCATCATCATCATCATCCTCATCCTCATCCTCATCACCACCAACCACCACCACACCTTTCATCAATATAATCATCATTATCATCGAAATCTAATTGTTCATCCATTTTTTCCTTTTGATTATAAAATCGTTTCTGACCTCCTTTCGGTTTTATACAAATGTTTATGTTATACTATTTGGACAACAGGTCTTTCTGTACATCATATATTTCACTTTTCGTCGATACGACATACTTATCCCCCATAACGGTTTGTTAGATAAAGATCGTTCGCCTATTTTTAAGCTGTTATTTTTACATTGCCGATTGCGCCTATGTGTCCCTACGACGTAACGGGCAAACGTTACGATCTATATATAGATCCACCAATACATACTCGGTACGGATGTTTTACAAGTAAATTAAAGAATACCGATGCGTTACCAAAATCATAATCCGAACTTAAAATCGATTAAACCATCCTTACTTTATCTTTTTCAGTATATTTCATCTTAGCTTATCACAAAGAATGCTCCAAGATAGCTCACTACCATATCTTTGTATCGTCGTCCGCTTTTCTTGGAACAAAAAGCTCCCATAACAAGAGATCGAAGACGTTCCTTCAATTTTGTCACAATAAGACTGAAGCCCTGATTTTACGGTACTCAGATCAAGAACCAAATTACAGGCATGCCAAACAATACACACTTTCATGCAATATCAATCATCAAATAAAGTTATGATTCTTCCTCTGTGTGTCGTTATGTAATATTACATACATATTTTAAAAATTTAAAGTCATTTATAAGGAGCGTTAAACATACAGGATACATATTTCACGATATCGTTTTATAGGTCTTTGGGTCGAAATTAAGACATTCATTGGTGTGTAAAATACAATGGCACATCTACATAAAGCGTATCATGTCGAATACGTAAGTACTTATAAGACATTGGTAGGTACACATATGTGCAAAAGTTAGAAAAAAATACATTAAGTAAGCCCTCCTCCATTTTTGATGAATATCGATGTTATTTTGTTGTTGTTGTTTATCGTCTCGTGACGTTTACCTTTTGAGACAATTCGAATCCATTTGCATCTTTGTCTCGTTAAAAAGATTTTATATCTTTAAGTGATATGAAGATGGACGTGTTTGAGTATGCTCATTAGTGGCTTACTTGCTGTGATTGACAATGATGACTCGGTTCTCATTTCGAGGAATAGATGTTTACTTGGATGTGACCAGAATTTACGAGGCCATTGTCGTCGATGAAGCAGATGACGCTCACACTTCCTGAACACATTGGCTTATTCTCTTGTACTTTTACAAAGGTCTCCTTGTAGATCTTTTCTTTTCCCGCCTTTTGTCCCTAGTTTAATAGATTTTGAGTTCGGATTATTGTTTTGTTGACGCTTCGGTATTCTATTATTTGTAAGTAGTGATCGAGGTAAGACGCTGATGTTGAAGAGTCTGTTGTGTCCTTAATTTGAGTAGGGTATATACGATTGACTATGTTAGCGAACGTCTTGTTAAGAGACAAAACATCATTGATATACTTCAAAGTGAAATTGTGAAATTTGGCAAGGTTTTTGTTACCTGTCCTGATAAGCCCCTCGACAAACTCATTCTCGTATAAAAAAATCAACCAAGAGTGGGACACAGTTTGTCCCTATTGGCATGGCAACAGTCTGTTGGAAAATCTTTCCTTCAAACATAATCATATTCATAATCATACTTCTTTTTTGGACAGAGATAGCTCTCATAATCAGAGACCAAAACATAAATTTCAGTTTGGTTTGTGGTGTGGTAGTGTACAGGGTGGAAATATCTGATAAGAAAATCTTTCGAGTTTTTTTCAAAATAGACATCCCGTTAATGCCACTCATGGAGTAAACAATGTCACAAAAATGCTGAAACCCTAACTTAACGATGATAATAACATATATATTTGTGCTCAATGTTATAGACTGAAAGGACATTTTGATTGAACGACGTCTCAAATCTTACTTGTTTGGGGTAACGGGCGTCTAGTGTGACGGTAGTGCAAATTTGTTACGAATGAAACAGGTGAAGAAGTACGAGCGAACTAGAAATGTTGCAAGCTATGAATCCTACGGAATCATCCAGTTGTAAACTGTTTTGTATATATCCGTCTTTCGTTTCAGCTTCAATCAGTGATATGGATGTATCGTACACGTATTAGACTTGATGGTAAGTCGTTATATTTCATGGTAAAGTTTGCAACTGTTAAAAAAGTTTTCCAAACTGATAGTCTGTTTAATTTGATGAAGATATTGTTGTATTGTTTATTTGATATCAATATGATGAACTGAAAGAAATTGGGTTCTCTTGAACATGTATAAACTGCGTGAATGATAGTGACACAGTGCAGGGTTATACTTACAGCAACAGGTAATATATATACGTATAATTCTTACTTAAATAAATAATAGATTACAGTCAGTAAATCTGCAGATGTTGCCAGTCTCAACATTAAAATGAGACATATAAAGCAAAAAGATGTTTCAGTTTTCAAACCAAATTGTAAACGTACATATTTTAGATGATTTTTAACAATACACATTTATATAGCGCTCTATATAATTTCTAAAATTACTTTAAAGCGCTTCACAACATGTGGATAATAATTTGATACGTACAATGCATAAATAAAGAAGTTATTACAAGCTCATATGTGATACTTTAAACATGCATATAAATTCACACTAGATAAAAAAAATCAGAGAATACCAAAGCGTCAACAAAACCATAAACCGAACTCAAAACTATGGGCAAAATTGGAACAAAGGAAAAATTTACATGGAGACTCTCGTAAAAGCACAAGAGAATAAGAACATGTGTTCCGGAAGATTAAGCGTCTTCTGCTTCATCGACGACACCCGGCATGTAAGTCTTGGTCACATCCAAGTAAGCATCAATTCTCGAAATGAGAACCGAGTCATCATTGTCATCACAACAAGTAAACACACTAACAAGAAAACTCAAAAACGTCCATCTTCATATCACACAAAGATACAGAATATTTCTCGATGATATCAAGATGGCGAATATAAAACTTGCCAATAGTCTTCATCTGTCAAAAAACAAATGTCAGTATATACATGTCGTCTTAGTTGATATGACGATTTCTGTATCTGCGTCTCTATAGTAGATATTGATCGAAGCTGACGAAGGAGACTGTTATGTCATTTATTTCACGCTCAGAAAGGTAGATACGACTGCTTCTGCTTCATCAAAAAAACACCATGTAAGTCTAGGTTACATCTACGTAAATGTCAAATCCTCAAAGTGGGAGCTGAGTGAATGATATGGAATGATAAGGATCAACATATTGATGTATACAACTGAAGTTTTAGCATTTCTCAAAAAAAAAACAGTATTGCATGGAAAGATCAATCAATATATTACGGTATGTTATGTTTCTACATGAAATAAGAAACGAATAAATCCAATATCAGTCTAATAGCTTCCATCAGTTGTCTTGGTCCTGGCACGACACCCAGTTTTATTTATAACTGGCAATCTTGTTATAAGTTTTAAAACAATGATAAGTGTGCCCAGCTTCCCTGGTAGTAACTTAGTAACTAGCTTGTAGTAACTTAGTCACTACATAATCTAATTTTAACTTTGGACAAGTATTAATACACAGATTCAGGAAGACAAACATCAAACGTTACGAGCGAATATAAAATGCATAAGGCTGAGAGAAATGAAATTTGTCACAGGAACATCATACCTCACACGTACAGACTTTGTTCACCATGTTCGCTCTCCCTATTTATAACATTATATAAAAACAACTTTTAAGAGGCGCTACTAACACATGGTTTAACGAGGTTTGAGTGAATAACAAAGGAGTTGTATTTCAAAGTCCCTAACGTTTTCGGTTTAGATAATATCAACTTTAGATCATGACGAAAACTGGATCACGACGAAGCAAGAAAGCTATTAGACCGATATACAACGAGGTCGTTTGTCATTTAAGGTAGAAACACAGCTAAATTTAGGTAATTTATCGATTTATCTTTCTATTCAAGATAAAAGATTTGTTTTGACAAATGGGAGAATTTCATTTATATGCAACAATATATTGATAATATTCGTTCAATAGTAATCATTTAGTTCTCACGTGAAATTAACCGTACTACATAGGGCAGGAATGCGGTATCAAGTACTAAGTATATGATGTATGCCATTGTAGGTTAGAATGTGATTATAATGTTCATCAATTTAATGCGATCAGCTTTTTAAATCTTTGTACAGTAACAAGACAACATCGCCCCCCCCCTTTTTTATGTAGTTCGATATTTTGCTGTCACATAACCACCTGGTCTTTTTCTCTTGTACCTTTTTAAAAGTCTCCGTGTACATATTTCCTTTGTTTATACTTTGCCTCTGGTTTACTCGATTTTGAATTAAGATTGTTTTGTAGACGCTTCGATACGTTTAAATGAGTCTCCATGTAAATATTTTACTTTTGTTTATATTTTGCCCTACTTTAATCGATTTTGAGTTCTGATTATTGTTTCGTTGGCCTTTTGGTACTCTCAGGGTTTTTTTTCGCCAGCAACAGTGTGTAAGGCTATCCACATTTCTGTCTCGATTGCATTTGCCTAGCAGTCTTAAAATAAATTCGGGGGGTTTCCCTGATTCCCTACTGTTACGGGCGAAGCATATGGAACCCGTTCCCTACGGTTACGGGCGAAAGACAGTGCTAAAAACTGAGATTTAATAACATCATCATTCATGTGAAATATGTATAATGAACGAGTGGTTTATCAAATTGTGGTGAGGAGGCGTTTTTAGCTTTCGATTTAATTCATTTGATTAAAGGTAAGTTTTATATACAATTACGCTATTTTTCTAAGCACTTGTTGCTATAAGTATACATAATGACGTATTCGTGTGTCTTTGACATTCTTAATGTAAATAGTTGTTTGTCCTACACACTTACATAATCGGTGTTGTGACGCTCATCATACAGACAGAACGTGGTTAAAATTCAATAAATCTTTATACAATGCCTAAAACAATATATGAAAAAATATTATTTTGAAGAAAATATGAAACAGTTATTTCAACCTATATTTATCATTTATATACGATTCATGAGGTATGATGTATTGTGCGGGAAATATGTAAACATCATGTACATTCTTATACCTGACGAATTAGGTTGATCTAATGGTGGTCTAGTCGTCCCTAGTCGTTAGTAAACATGCTTTATTTATTATGCTTTATAGTATAATCATGAATAGCGGACATAAAGTATATAAATCAGCATGCTTTAACTCGATTTTGTTATGTCAGGTTTCATTTCTGATCCACTGTCAATCATCATGGCGATACTGGCTGGTCCTTTCTTAACCTCTAGTGGTATACACACTACATTACTAAAATATACAGAATAAACCAGGAAATACATTTATATTATATTAGAGTTTAGCTTACATGTATATATTTATATTGTAATATTTTAAATTAAACTGTTTAACACACAGTAAACGTATTTTATTGTTTAGTGTTTTTTAATTGCCTCATGGTAATATTGTGTACTATACATTTATAATATATTACAGTTCAGATTGTACATTTTTATTTTGATATATAAAATCTTGTAGTTTTACACAAATCAAACGTATTTTAATGACTTGAAAAAACGGTCTATATCCTTACATATTACTTTCTAATGCCTGTCAGACTGATCATGAGACATCTGATTGTAACTTTAATTATATCTGGAATGTGGCAAAAGAATATATGTAGAGAGTATATTGTTAAAGACTCTTTTGGCCTCCTGACTTGTTTAAACGACAAGACATGCAAAATTCGTGTTATTCAATGATTGAATTTGTCAGACGTCCTTTATTACTTTTCACCTTCATACAAATATTTTTTTCCAACTTACATCTTAATTAATGATAATATTTAAAAACCTTTTTTTAGTTACAATCGAAATAATTTGTTTGTTTGTTTGTAAGTAACTATTTTCTGTCACTATATACTACTGTACTAGCATTTTTAATGTTGATTTATTTAAAGCAACCCGTTCCTTAAAAGAAAATCAAATTCATGTCGTTTTGAAGTGTAGTGAATATCACTTATAGCAGATCATGTTACCGATCAGGTTATTAAATGTTATTGCGATCGCGTTTAATTTGATCATATATCGGTCCAATTGTTACACACACTGATAATGCAGCATCATTACTTTACCATATACGTATATTACTGTGGTTTCGTAATACATCATTAATACATTATTCTTATTATATCTCGTTACAGATGATATAAATGTCCACGTTACCTTGACTACCGGGGTTACAACTATCACAGTATTCTGTATGAGGGTGACGGGATGTTGTGTTGTTGTTGTACACACGAGGATTCGCCCAGGTGAGAGAAATATTAATTTTATGCATAAACCTTTATCATGTTCTCGTATTTAATTATTAATGATACTGCTTAAAGTGCATGATGTCTCTTACTGACAGCTTTTGATACTATTTAATAGGCAAACATTTTTATATTGTTATATATGAGTTTACAGATTCTGAAGTAGTTAAAATTGTATTAAACATTAACATATGCTTGAATAAGTGGGAATGGAATCGAATCCATCAATATTTCACTCAACACTACAGGTTAATTGTTCATACATATAAAGGGATCACTGAGTGTTTCTGTGTATTATGAAAATACATGTCAAGGTAAGGTTTTTCGTAATCGTTGTAGCGTATATGTTATAGGCGTGACACACATACCGATATTCTATTTATAACGTAACCGTCATTATGTCCGAACAGTTTATCTGGATAAGTAGATGAAGTTAAGTGCAAACTCTACGTTGTATCCTTCAAAAGTAAGATTTATCTAGATAACATGCTTGAATATTTAACACTGGAAAACTTACATAATATACAGTTTAAAATACATCAAGTTACGCACATATGTACCTACCCGGATGTAAAAAGACAATATCTTTCTCAACATTATCCTCTGATATAGAAATATCTATCGATGCTTGTGTTCACAAAGCAAACACATTATAACGAGATTTATTCCAATCGCCGAATAGTTCGACACCCTCTATCTCTTAGGCACAAAGCTAACTCCTTCAGTAACGTTACAAACCGGGAATTCGTCCTCAATCAAACATGGCGTCAATGTGTTACGTCACGTGGTGTATTGGGTTGTATAATAATTGAGATATGAATTGTTTTCATCATAACACAACATTCTATAACACAGCCACACACATTTAAACCTTTTTTTTCGATTTAATTAGTCAGTAAAGTAGATCTCCAATAGACAGCTACTTCTGAACGTTTACCTGATACTGCGAATGTCATAACTGAATTATTAAATGAAATAAAGCCACCAACAGTTCAAATGCAGCTCCAAGAGTATCCTCCCCTTATTATTATTTCTGAAATTAACAGTAGGGCGACTGTGTGTGATTTGTTAAAGTGTATAGTCCGACCAGAATGACCTGTCGTGTTGAACTTTGTTTAGCATATTTATTACGGTCGAGTCTATATTCATTTAGGGGAAATAAGTGCGTTGTATGTGTATATTTGTTACACTTTCAAAATGATGTACGCTTATGTCGACTTTGCAGATCAGTGGTGTGGACTAAGTGGGTAGGTTACAGACATCTAGATGGTGGTGTAACGAGTTCGAATGTCGGTGTGGTTCAATTTTCTCGGTTTTCTTTATTTTTTTAATTGGTCTATTTAATGTGTATTTCCTATTCACTTTTTGTGTATATTGGATTTCTTATGGTTTTTATTTTTCGGTTTTCTTTTTTCTTTCTTTTTTTTAGTCCTTTTCTTTCACCTGTTTTTTTTTTCTTTGGGGACATTATCATATACATATGAGTTTGCTTACATTTCCAACGATTGGATATGTCCCGTATTGATTGACATTTCCAGTGTAGGACACAGGGACCGGGCTTATTGTATATACTTACTTCATTATAATGGTCGCAATCTTGATCTCATAGAGAAATAATTTGTATCTTTGTGTGATATGAAGATGGACGTTTTCGAGATTGTTTATCCGTGTGCTTACTTGTTGTGATTGACAATGATTGCTCATATCTCTTGGATGTGACCAAGATTTACATGGCGGGTGTCGTCGATGAAACAGAAGACGCTTACTTTTCCGGAACATCTGGTCTTATTCTCTTGTACTTTTACGAGGGTCCCCATGTAAATCTTTCCTTTGTTCATTTTGTGCCTTTATTGAATCGATTTTGAGTTCGGTTGTGGTTTTGTTGGCGCTTTGGTGATCTCTGATTTTTGTTTTCACTACATCTAGAAATATGTATTGAACATTATTTCATCAGTACATGAACTAGTGTACATTGATTAATATGGTTTTCATTCTTTTTTATTATTCTTTTTTGTTTCAGTTTGGAATGACAACATCCGTCTAAGCAGAACAGTGATTCCAGAATAATGAGAGACAATACTCTAATCCTAAAATAACACGAGACGTAGTGTGATAATTCAGTGTCAAACACAAACTCTTTTTATATACAAATATTTACAGTCTGTTTGGAATTGATAGTATATTGCCTATACATTTCGACGAATGTCAACTGAACTTTATTTTCCAATAAAATCAGTGGATCACGCGCCTATTGGTCCGTCGCGATTTGAACACGAGGCCGCGTCACTACTTTACAGACGCGATCAATATCCTGCCGCGTAGTATGTGTTAATTTATTTAAGAAATAAATAAGAAGCATTTTAATGGGTTTTTTTAAAATACAATAACAGTAAGAAAGACAGTATGGTTTGCTTATATATGAACTTATGTAAAAAAAATAACAATAAAAAGATGTAATCTTTTGGAACTTTTTTGTTTACTTTTTGACTGAAATTTCGCGGGAGTTCGTCACCTCATAAGGCGGCTGTTTCAACAGTCTACCGAAACCAAACGATACTGTTCGATTTCATCGCAGTAAGTATCATAATATCTGATTAAAGAAATAATTACACGTGGGAATATAAGGTCTGGACAGTAAATATAAGGATTAAAGTTTCTTTCTGGTGGTTTTATCAACGGATAAAGTTCAGTAGGATATCGATAGTTGTTTAATGGAACGCTTCGCGTTCCATTCCAACTATCGATATCCTACTGAACTTTATCCTTTGATAAAACCACCAGAAAGAAACTTTAATCCTTAAATGTAAGACATATTCCACTTTGCAATAAACATATCAACATTAATCTATTTATTTTTGTTGTTATTTAACTTTTTTCGGGGGCCTGTCTGAACAACAAAAGCTGACTGTTTACTGTCTGGTAACTTTAACAAGGTAAGTAGGAGTAAGGTCTCTTTATGTTTGGATGATTTCTTCCTGATCCTTCGACACTGAACCTTGTCATGATACAAAACAAAGAAAAGATGTGTTCATTTGACTTCATACAGACGTTCACAATTCATATTTACGGTTACTGAACTGGAATGGTATTTTTTTGTATAGGAAAATATATCAGACGTGTTTGTTTATACTTTGGTTTTGAAATTCAACTTCTATTCTTAACCTTGACGCGCTTAACTGCTTCAATATAAGTAAAAGTACTTTTCTAGATAAAAGTGTTTGAATAATTCATGTACTTAATCAAAATGAATTCTATGGATTAACATAGAGATAACCGTCTCAAGTAGGTACCAATATTTGTAAAATGTCATTTGTTTTTCTTTGTTGTTAATTTAATTGTTAAACGCAATGCATCATATACACTGATAATGTTGGTGAATGGAGCGGGATGGGTAAAGAAACGCATCTTTGTCCTGATGAAGGGCGACTAGGATGCCTTGCTGCCCTGGACGTTTAAATGGCGAGTGTCGTTGGCGTTCAAAGATCAAGATACCAGGACTCAGGATCTGTGTGACACGTTCACCCCAAACGAGTGACGAGAAGTGTCTGAAGGATACAATATCATAAAGTTACGGGCGAACGTAACCCACTTAAATAACTAAGCGTGACGTATTCGTATTTTGGAGTGTATTTAGATCCAGACCACGTGCACTCAGCGAATTCAAAGTTACTGTCGTTAAGACTTCAACAAGCATATGTTGGCTCTATCGCAATAAGTGCTGAAGGTAAGTTATGCGTATTCTTGATTGATTAGTTTAACTGCATTATTTCCCATTTAGCGATGAAGGTGTGAAAGTAGTGTTTTTGATGCTAACAGTTTTATTGGCGTTGGAAATGTTTGGTGATTTCCTTATACCGGGGTATATGTATGCGAATGATGCGCGTTTGTAAAATATTCTACATGTATGACGTTGGGCGCCATTTTCCACAAGACTCAACAAATCTGATTCGGTAACACAATTTATTATCATGGTGTTGTAGAAAGAATCGACAATCTAAAGTACATACGATCACACATAATACAATAATACATATGTAACTTGCATACCATCAAACTTACATTTCACCGATAATAAAGTCAATTGATTTGTTTTAATAAGAAAAATTGTTAATTACATATTGACGAGGTGAGTCTGTGCGGGCGGAACATACTGCAAAGTTACAGGCAAATGTAACGTATTTGTTTTAGATGCATTACAATTACAGATAATGGATTGTGTTTCGTTGTGACTTCTTCGTGAAGTCTTAAACAAATATACGATGACTCTATCGGAGTCACATTTGAAAGTAAATTATGTTTGTTCTATATACTTGATGTGTATCATTGTATGATATACGTTAACATGCTGTATAAATGTTTGCTTCCTATGATTATTCTAAATAAGGAACATTAAGAGGTGTAACGTGCAGGGTGTCCTAACAACCCTGGGTCCGTCCTAAGGATATACTTGGAATATGCTGTATAAAACACTATAATAACGGCACCCCCAGCACATCTTTCCATGAAATATTTATTGATAGAAGCTTTTTTGAGTTTATTCACATAGTTTCTTTGATTTCTGTATCTCTCCCATTGGTTGTTGTTTCGAGCCTTTGTGTATTTGTTGTAGAGTGCATGTTTTTTGTGTATATCTTTTCTGAGGTACTCGTTCATGCAGGAAATCTTTTTCTTCTGGCAGATTGTGTTTTCATAGGTGCGTGTTAACTGATAGTGTTGATTACAGAGTCTTCGAAATCTTGGTACATGTCATTTACTAATTTGGGTGCTAGGTCTGATTTTGGGTTACTGGCAGGTAAGGTTAGAGTCTCAAGATCTTTGTTGAACTCGTCTACATTAAAATGTTTAAAACTCCTGTAATTTCTCTTAATTTTCTGTTGTGATTGTATGTTACATTTAATAGATGTTGTAATGAGATTGTGCCAGTCACTGATTTCTGTTGGAAGATTATTTACATTAAAACATAGGTTTTTACAGTTTGTTAAAATCACATCCACTATAGAAGGTTTGCAGTGTCTAAAAAACAGGTTGGATCTTTAATAAAAAAAAATTAAGTCATGAGTGTAACAAATAGAGTTTAAAAACATGTTTTTAATTTCATCTAGCATATCGGAGTTAAAATCACCGAGGACCATCGTGTGGTCAGCCAGTCGATATCCTTGTCCAGAAGTACACTAAGCTTATCTGTGAAATTGATTTCATTAGCAGAAGGTGGTTTATACAGGCCATAAATTATCACTTTACATTAGTTAACATTTATTTCAAAAGTTATATTGTCAAATAAATCACACTCAATGTCTGATCGTCTTCTAGCCGGTAAGTCTGATCTTATAAAGGCGATAATGCCGCCTTTGGATGACGTATTGTCCCTTCTTTCAATGTTGTAGCCGGGGACATGGAAAATAACATCACGAAAAGAAGCATCAATTTGAGTTTCTGCTATGAAAAGCAGGTTGCGCATGCGTTGGTAGGTGGAAATCCCAAGCCGGAGCGTCTTGCTAGACCTTTTTGAATTCCACTAGTTATTTTGAAATTATTTATTTTATGAATACATATCAGCAAAATCCAATCGTCGTAGTCCATACAATGTAAGAATACCCACTCGATATGTGTATGTAATATTTAGAATTTTTTTTTTTAAAGCTAACTTTCGCGGGATGCCCCTTTAATTTGGGTGGGGTATATATGATTTACTATGTAAGCTAACGTCTTGTTAAGAGACAAAACATCGCTGATATACCTAAAAATGAAATTGTGAGAATTGGCAAGGTTTTTGTTACCTGTCCTGATAAGCCCCTCGACAAACTCAGCCTCGTATAAAAAAACAAGTCATCCAAGAGTGGGACACAGTTTGTCCCTATTGGCATGGCAACAGTCTGTTGGAAAATCTTTCCTTCAAACAAAGATATTGTCAACCAGGAATTCAATCATTCGTACTATATCTTCCTTAATATATATCAGCCTAGCTTATGTTGTGTTTTTCACAAAGTATGCTTCAAGATAGCCCGCAACCATGTCTTTGTATAATCAGACTTTTTTCTTGGACAGAGAAAGCTCTCATAATCAGAGACCAAAAACATCTTTTCAGTTTGGTTTGTGGTGTGGTAGTGTAAAGGGTGGAAATATCAGATGCTTTGATAGACGAAACATTTGTTAAGAAGGGGTGATCAAGACTGATTAGAAAATCTTTCGAGTTTTTTTCAAAATAGACATCCCGTTAATGCCACTCTTGGATTAACAATGTCACAATGATGCTGAAACCCTAATTTAACGATGATAATAATATATATATTTGTGTTTATTGCTATCAATTGAATGGACATTTGAATTAATCCTACTACATTGACGTAACGGGCGTTAAGTGTGACGGTAGTGCAAATTAGAGCATACCAATCGTTGATAAAATAGTAATGAATGAAACGGGGTAAAGTGCGAAACGTGTATGGTAAAACTACCTAGTTAAGAGCGAACTTGGAAATGATGCAAGGTATGAATCCTAGGAATCATCGTATGCTATTTAAACAGTTTTATATGTTTGGAGTACCGAGTTCCGTCATTCGTTTTAGCTTCAATCAGTGATATGGATGTATCGTACACCATTGATGTTAGACCTTGTGGTAAGTCCTTATATTTCATGGTAAAATTTGCAACTGTTTAAAAAGTTTTCCAAACTGATAGTCTATTTAATTTGATGAAGATATTGTTTTATTGTTTATTTGATATCAATATGATGAACTGAAACTGATACTTAAAGCAACAGGTAATATATATACATATAATTATTACTTAAATAAATACTAGATCACAGGCAGTAAATCTGCAGATTGTGCCAGTCTCCACGTTACTGTCACTCATGGAGCGATGCCTTTTTTCTATAATATTTTTGTTAGGAACGGAATGCTGTTTTGCCTTATTCATATACAGATAAAGCAATGTGGGGATTTATTTAATACATTCACTGAAATTGTTTTTTACTTATATTCAAATGATATCATCATCATCATCATCATCATCATCATCATCATCATCAAATGATACATATAAAGCAATCAGGTGTTTCTATTTTCAAAACAAATTGTAAACGTATATATTTTAGATGCTTTTTAACAATATACAACATTTGTATAGCGCTCTATATAGTTTGTAAAATTAAAAGCGCCTCACAACATGTTGATAAAAATTTGATACGTACAATGCATAAATAAAGAATTTATTACAAGCTCATATGTGATACTTTAAAAATGCATATAAATACACACTAGATAAACAAATGCTATAAGATACAAGAAACGCACTTGACAGATGATATTAAAAATGATGTGGAATACGAGGTTGCTAGATTTGCAAGTACATTTTATAGCTTTGGAAAATCTAATAGTAGAGGAGTGTGCATTTTTATAAATAATAATACAGATATTAAAGTTTTGTCGACTAAACAAGATACTGACGGACGCTTATTGATTGTTAATATTGAACTAGCTGACAACTTTTATACGCTGGTCAATATATATGCTCCGAATGATCAGAAATTGAGAAACAGCACGCCCAAGGCACTATTATTGCTGGGGGTGATTGTAATGAAGTTCTTGAGCAAGCAGACAGAATTTCAAGAAATAATAAGCAAACATCTTTAAGGAAAACGTATGGTTTTAGTCAGTTTATAAAACGTAATAAATTAATTGATGTCTGGAGAGTAAAAAATAAATATAAAAGACAATTTACATGGAGGCGGAAGGGGACAGGTGAGGCTAGTCGAATAGATATGTTTCTGATCTCACAGAATCTCGGAAATATTGTCTCGAGTGATATTCGTCCGGCGCAAATAAAATATACTGATCATTTAGCGATTTCAATTAAAATAAATTATGGCTCAAATACCAAGGGCAGAGGAATATGGAAAATGAATAACAGTTTATTGGAAGAAGTTGAATATCAATCCATGGTAAGAAATGTAATCCGGAAACTGAAAAAAGAGCAGACTGCTATGGAACTAGGAAAGTCTCAGTTTTGGGATTACTGCAAAGTAATTATTAAGAATAGGACGATAGATTACTGTAAAAACAGAAGTAGAAATAATTCAGGAAATATATTGAGGATGGAGGAAAGGTTAGTTGAATTAGAGACAGAAAACGATCGGAAGCCACAGGAAACTTTAAAAGAAAAAATAACTGATTTAGAAAAAAAATTAGAATCTCTTTATGACGAAAAAGCCCGAGGCGCTCAGGTAAGATCAAGGGTAGAATGGGTTGAAAAGGGCGAAAGGAATACGAAATACTTTTTGGGTATTGAAAGACAGAGGCAAGCAAAAAAGACCATCACAAGTATTAAGAAAGACAACAATAATATCATCAACGATCCTGAAGAAATACTGAAAGAAATTGAATGTTTTTATTCAAAACTCTATAGCAGTAGATGCATTGATAAAAGGGAGATAACTCCGTATATCGATAACTGTGACGTTCAGTATACCTTATCAGCGGACGAAAAACTTTCATGTGAAGGTGAGTTGAAAATGGAGGAGTGTGAAGCAGCAGTTAAAAATTTTAAGTCGAACAAAAGTCCAGGTAGTGATGGTCTATCAGGTGAGTTTTATAAAACATTCTGGAATGATATATCGCATATTGTGCTAGGATCTCTAAATGAAGGGTACTTGAAAGGTGAGTTAAGTGATACACAGAAACTTGGAGTCGTAACCCTTATTTACAAGAAGAATGATCCGCTACTGTTACAGAATTGGAGACCAATTACCTTGCTAAACTTAGATTACAAAATTGCGGCATATGTTTTATCTACACGACTTAAACCACTGATGCAAAAACTGGTAAGTACAGATCAAAATGGATATATAAAAAAATAGATTCATCGGGTATAATATAAGACAAATTCAGGACGTTATAGATTATTCTGAGAAGTTCAATATAGACTCTTGTTTACTCTTTTTAGATTTTACCAAAGCATTTGATACGATTGAGTGGGATTTCATGTTTGGTTGCTTGAATAAATTTGGTTTTGGTGTTTCGTTCATCAAATGGGTTAAGGTGTTATATACCAACATCAAAGGCTGTGTGAAAAACAATAACTGGTTGACCGGAAGTTACGTCGTGTCACGTGGTATCCGACAAGGATGCCCTCTATCATGTTTAATTTTCGTTTTAGCTACTGAACTACTTGCCCAAAGAATACGAACAGATGTCCATATAAGTGGTATAAGAGTTAGAAATAGGGATATGAAAATCGCCCAACTAGCGGACGACACCACTTTAATTATGAGGTATAAGGATATCAGAAGAGCGTTATTAATTGTTGAAGAGTTTGGGAAAGTGTCGGGTCTGCAATTAAATAAATCCAAGACCGAAGGTTTGTATTTAGGTTGTAACAAAAACAAAAATAACATGTTTATGGGTATAACCTGGGTGAAGCAAGTAAAGTCGTTGGGAATATACTTCGGAACTAATTCAAAAGTAAGTTCCAATCGTAATTGGGCAGATAAAATAACAAGTATCGACGATCTAATAAAAAATTGGAAGAAAAGAAAACTGACCATTATAGGAAAATCTGTTGTTGTTCAGTCTGTAATAATACCCCAGATAACATACTTAGCAAGTGTCCAGTACGTAAGTAAAGAACAAATTAAGGAGCTTGAAAGGAAAATATATCGTTTTATATGGAATAATGGGCCAGAACGCGTTAAACGTAGTGTCATGATAAGTGAAAAATCGGAAGGCGGTCTTTTTATCCGGGATGTCGAATCTCATATAGATGTTCTAAACATTTCCTGGATACAAAGGTTAGTATCTCCTGAAGACGCCTGTTGGAAGGTGATCCCAAACTTTTACTTGGAAAAGCTCGGTGGCGCCAGTAAACTGTTTTTAATGTCTCCTGGACGTACACGTGATCTTCCAAAAAACGATGTACCTCAATTTTACATTAATGTCTTACAATCTTGGTTGAAACTAAGAAAAGATGATACACCGGTTGGTGAATATAACTATAAGAAAATTCGTCGGGAGATTATTTGGGGAAATAAATATATCAAAATTAATGGCAGTTCTTTAATTTTCAAGAACTGGATTGAATCTGGGTTAATCTTTGTCAACGATATAGTTGATAATGATGGTGTTTTAGATGAAATTAAAATTTACCAACAGTTGAAAGAAAAGAGAGACTGGATAAGTCAGGTAAGTCAGGTAAAGAAAGCAATACCAAAAGAATGGAAAGACAAGATCAAGAGAGAGAATGCATGGGCAAATGTACACACTTGCACGGATCTATTAGTGTTTGATAAAGGAGTAGGATTTAGAATTGATGATGTAAACAATAAGTTTCTTTACTCGGCATTAGTGCGGAAAAAGAAATCGATGTCTTACTGCAGAGAGCTATGGGAGAGTCTGCTTGAATTAGAAAGTAGTGGTTTGATTTATTGTGGATTATTTGAATTCAATAATAGTATTATAATTGAGAACGAGGAAAAAATGTTCAAATGGAAATTATTCCATAATATTCTTCCAAATGGAGTCCTACTTAAAAGATGGAATATTATTGATAATGATAAATGTTGTATATGTAAAGTAAAGGATGATTATACGCACTACTTTATTGAATGTCAATGCGTAGATCCATTGTGGAATTTAATCGATTTATTTTTACTGAAATATCATGTTAACATTCATTTAAGAAATATGCATAACATTGTGGTAGGATACAAGATTGTTGATATTAAGTACAAAGAATTAAACATTCTGATGTCTCTGATTGGTTTTACGATATACAAACATTACCACATTTCAAATAGAAGGGTTGAAAATTGTTCCATTGTGCATTTATTTAAGAAGTACCTGGAGAGAAAATTACTGCTACACAGATATACAGATATAAGATTGTTAAAGAACATGGCAATGTATTTGAACAAGTAAAAAAAAAAACAACAAAAAAAACAAATGATTAAAAGAGGAAATTGAAAATAGTGCAATGATGATCAAACTGATGGCTCATGGTTGTACGTATTAACTTAAATAATATGTACATGTTCCATGTAATAAGTTCAATATACATACAAGGAATGTCCACGTGATATATATATATATGTGGGTGGATGCGTATGTGAGAGCCAGAGAGAGCGCACGTGTAAATACGTATCATGTCTATTTGGTGCGCGAGTGTATGTATGTGGGTGTCGAGGGGGTGACAGTAAGGGTTTTGGTGTGTGTGGGGTGGGGTGGGGGTGATGGTAAGCGTTGTGGTGTGTGAGGGTGGGGGTGACTGTAAGCATTGTGGTGTGTGGGGATTGGGGTGACTGTAAGCGTTGTGGTGTGTGGGGTAGGGGTGACTGTAAGGATTGTGGTGTGTGGGGTGGGGGTGACTGTAAGCATTGTGGTGTTTGGGGGTTGGGGTGACTGTAAGCGTTGTGGTGTGTGGGGGTGGGGGTGACTGTAAGGATTGTGGTGTGTGGGTGGTGGGGGTGACTGTAAACGAGGTGTGAGTGTGTGTGTGTGTGTAGAGGGGGGGGGACGGTAAGCGGTGGTGTGTATGCGGTTGGAGTGACGGTAAGCGTTGTGGAGTGTGTGGGGTGGGGTGGGGTGGGGTTGGGGGGGTGAATGTGTGATGAAGTGTGTGGGTGCATGTATGTGGTTCCATGTGATTCAGTGTTCAACTTTCTTTTAATATAAAGTAACAAATATCAAAATGAAAATGATAAATGTAAATATCAAGATATTTAATAGCCTATATCTGAGCACTAAAAAAAAAAAAAAAAAAAAAAAAGATACATGTCGTCTAAGTTGATATGACGATTTCTGTATCTAGGATTCTATAGTAGATATTGATCGAAGCTGACGAAGGAGACTGTTATGTCATTTATTTCACGTTCAGAAAGGTAGATACGACTGCTTCTGCTTCATCAAAGAAACACACCATGTAAGTCTAGGTTACATCTACGTAAATGTCAAATCCTCAAAGTGGGAGCTGAGTGAATGATATGGAATGATAAGGATCAACATATTGATGTATACAACTGAAGTTTTAGCATTTCTCAAAAAAAAAACAGTATTGCATGGAAAGATCAATCAATATATTACGCAATATTATGTTTCTACTTGAAATGAGAAACGAATAAATCCCATATCAGTCTAATAGCTTCCATCAGTTGTCTTGGTCCTGGCACGACACCCAGTTTTATTTATAACTGGTAATCTTGTTATAAGTTTTAAAACAAAGATAAGTGTGCCCAGCTTTCCTGGTAGCAACTTAGTAACTAGCTTGTAGTAACTTAGTCACTACATTATCTAATTTTAACTTTGAATAAGTATTAATACACAGATTCAGGAAGACAAACATCAAACGTTACGAGCGAATATAAAATGCATAGGGCTGAAAGAATTGAGATTTGTCACAGGAACATCATACCTCACACGTACAGACTTTGTTCACCAAGTTCGCTCTCCCTATCTATAACATTATATAAAAAAACTTTTACGTGGCGCTACTAACACGTGATTTAACGAGGTTTGAGTGGATAACAAAGGAGTTGTATTTCAAAGTCACTACGTTTTCTGTTTAGATTATATCAACCTTAGATCATAACGAAAACTGGATCACGACAAAGATAGAAAGCTATTAGACCGATATACAACGAGGTCGGTGTCATTTAAGGTAGAAACACAGCTAAATTTAGGTAATTTATCGATTTATCTTTCTATGCAAGATAAAATATTTGTTTTGACAAATGGGAGAATTTCATTTATATGCAACAATATATTGATAATATTCGTTCAATAGTAATCATTTAGTTCTGACGTGAAATTAACCGTATGACACAGAAATGCGGTATCGAGTACTTAGTATATGATAAATGCCAATATATTTAACCCATTGTAGGTTAGAATGTGATTATAATGTTCATCTATTTAATTCGATCAGCTTTTTAAATCTTTGTACAGTAACAAGACAAAATCGCCCCCCCCCCTTTCTTATGTAGTTTGATATAAGTTTGATATGTTGCTATCGCATAACCACCTGTTTACTCTGGTACTTTTTCAAAACTCTCCGTGTACTTACTTCCTTTATAAATATTTTCCTTTTGTTCATATTTTGCCCTACTTGATTGCATCTCGATTGCATTTGCCTAGCGGTCTTTAAATGAATTCGGGGTGCGGGGTTTCAATGTTCCCCTACTGGACGGGCGAAGCATATGGAACCTGTTCCCTACGGTTACGGGCGAAACACAGTGCTAAAAACTGAGATTCAATAACATCATCACTCGATTTTGTTATGTCAGGTTTCATTTCTGATTCACTGTCAATCATCATGGCGATACCGGCTGGTCCTTTCTTAACTCCTAGTGGTATGTGCACTACATTACTTAAATATACAGAATAAACCAGAATATGCATATTCTTAATATGTTAATATATATTATATTAGAGTTTAGCTTATATGTTTTTATTGTAATATTTTAAATTAAACTGTTTTTAAACTGTTTAACACACAGTAAACGTATTTTATTGTTTTTTTTTTAATTTCCTCATAGTAATATTGTGTACTAAACATTTATAATATATTACAGTTGAGATTGTACATTTTTATTTGAAGATATCAAATCATGTAGTTTTTACACAAATTAAACGTATTCTAATGACTTGAAAAAACGGTACAAAAAATGTATTTTTAATGTGTTTCTCTCTGTCAATCCAGGTACCAGTACATTGAACATTGAAGTAAATCTGTACGGTGATTAGGCTTTATCCTTACATATTACTTTCTAATGCCTGTCAGACTGATCGTGAGACATCTGATTGTAACTTTAATTATATCTGGATTGCGGCAAAAGAATATATGTAGAGAGTATATTGTTAAAGACTCCTTTGGCCTCCTGACTTGTTTAAACGACCAGACATGCATAATTCGTGTTATTCAATGATTGAATTTGTCAGTCGTCCTTTAATACTTTTCACCTTCATACAAACTTAAAATGTTTTTTTTTCAAACTTACATCTTAATTAATGATAATATTTAAAATCCTTTTTAGTTAAAATAGAAATATTTTTGTTTGTTTGTTGGAAGTAACTATTTTCTGTCACTATATACCACTGTTCTAGCATTTTAATGTTGATTTATTAAATGCAACCCGTTCCTTAAAAGAAAATCAAATTCATGTCGTTTTGAAGTGTAGTGTTATCACTAATAGCAAACATGTTAACGAGAAGGTTATTAAATGTTATTGCGATCGCACTTAATTTGATCATATATCGGTCCAATTGTTACACACACTGATAATACAGCATCATTATTTTACCATATACGTATATTACTGTGGTTTCGTAATACATCACTAATACATTATTCTTATTACATCTCGTTACAGATGATATAAATGTCCACGTTACCTTGACTACCGGGGCTACAACTATCACAGTATTCTGTATGAGGGTGACGGGATGTTGTGTTGTTGTTGTACACACGAGGATTCGCCCAGGTGAGAGAAATATTAATTTTATGCATAAGCCTTTATCATGTTCTCGTATTTAATTATTAATGATACTGCTTCAAGTGCATGATGTCTCTTACTGACAGCTTTTGATACTATTTAATAGGCAAACACTTTTATATTGTTATATATGAGTTTACAGATTCTGAAGTAGTTAAAATTGTATTAAACATAAACATATGCTTGAATAAGTGGGAATGGAATCGAATCCATCAATATTTCACTCAACACTACAGGTTAATTGTTCATATATATAAAGGGATCACTGAGTGTTTCTGTGTATTAAGTAAAAATACATGTCAAGTTAAGGTTTTTCGTAATCTTTGTAGCGTATATGTTATAGGCGTGACACACATACCGGTATTCGATTTATAACGTAACCGTCATTATGTCCGAACAGTTTATCTGGATAAGTTGATGAAGTTAAGTGCAAACTCTATAGCAAAAACGTTGTACCCTTCAAAGGTAATACTTATCTAGATACCATACTTGAATATTTCACACTGGAAAACTTACATAATATACAGTTTAAGATACATCAAGTTACGCACATATGTACCTACCCGGATGTAAAAAGACAATATCTTTCTCAACATTATCCTCCGATATTGAAATATCTATCGACACTTTTTTTCACAAAACAAACACACTATAACGAGAATATTCCAATCTCCGGATAGTTCGACACCCTCTATCTCTTAGGCACAAAGCTAACTCCTTCAGTAACGTTACAAACCGGGAATTCGTCTTCAATCAAACATGGCGTCAAAGTGTTACGTCACGTGGTGTATAGGGTTGTATACTTATTGAGATATGAATTGTTGTTATCATATAATAACATTCTATAACACAGCCACACACATTTAAACCACTTTTTTTCGATTTAATAAGTCAGTAAAGTAGATCTCCAATAGACAGTTACGTTTACCTAATATGCGAATGTCATAACTGAATTATCAAATGAAATAAAGCCACCAATAGTTCAAATGTAGCTGCAAGAGTATCCTCCCCTTATCATTATTTCTGAAATAACAGTAGGGCGACTGTGTGTGATTTGTTAAAGTGTACTTATTATACTTTCAGTGTTCCAAGTTAGTTGAAGTGGTCTTATTCTGTCTCATTTTTGTTGTGGCCTTGTTATTTCATTGTTCTCAGTTCATAATTCTGTCTTTCTTAATAACATACAAAACTTTTTGCCTAGATTGACTTATCGCTGCTTTTATTGATCAATGCATTAAATCAATCTTGGTATTTTCAACAGTTCTATCCTATAAAAAGGATTGTATGAAAGAAACACACGAGAATAGCACTTTTCATAATAAGATAAGGCCATACCAATTTGATTTATTGTTCGTCGGATTTAACGCTCCTGTTTTGGGAAAATAAAATAAAAGTAAAAGTAACATGTTACCGCTCCAATTTTAGCGTCAATGAAAAATGACGAATCCAGATATATTTTACAATGGTTCAAAATCTAGAAAACGACATTCCGGATCATTTGATTGTTTGAAATTAAGGTAAAAATGGTATTTCAAGCGTTTTTTCGACAGCAACACGAGGGCCCTCAAATGCGCGACAAGGCTTTTTCACTTTTGAAGAAAACTGAGAATGTGTCAAAATGGCTTTATTATCATGTTGGTCACTACATTATCCTGTCGCCATAATGTATTGCAAAATACCACAATAGATGATTTACCTTTCCAAGATCTCTTGATCAAATAAACAAATTACGGTGTACTGTTTTAGGGTCGCGTGGCTGTGAGGAAAGAGAAGACGTGTGCTTTCTTGTCGCTTCAACTTTATTATCTTATTCAAACAAAAGAGTTCCCACATGGGAGACAATTACCACATCAGTTACTTCCCTTGTACTAGTAAATAAGGTGACACATGTGGATGGTTATACAAATATATATATACCATATATATAACAACGGAACTCAAGTGGTCTTACTAAAAAGCGACATCAAGCGTCAACAGCAAATATCTTTTAAAAATCCTGAATTGAATAAGCGACATCAGAAGATACAATGTATGTTGTTGATATAAATGTATGACTATAATAACACCTCTATATTGAATTTCAAATCGATATTCTTCTTAAGCAATCGACCAAATTTGGCAGACATTATTCTCTTATTTTAATAGAATAGGCCTACTGTTGATAGTTGAAAAACATTTTTTGTATTAATATTTTGAAATATTAATGCAGGTATTACCATTTGAACTCTCTTCCAGATGCCGTATCCGTAGTAACCTAGTCACCAGTAGTCAGAACATTAATATGTAAATCCCGAATGGATTAACACTGGGTTCATGATGCTTATTCAACCACGAGCTAAACAATAACGAACTTATTCATATATGGGACGTCAGCTTATAAACTGATATTAATCTTTCTGGTCTGGATATATTTTAGTACACAAGTAATGCTTGTGTCCATTAATATTACTTATAATTACTATTATTGTAACTCAAAGGTTATGTCAGCAAAACACCTAGTGCCATACATCTTGCCTTCAGGGTTTGTTTTATAGCGGTACATCATACATATATTTTGTCATCATTAATTTATATCAACTCGATAAAATATGCATTCTGTATGAATAGAAGCATCTTAATACCTACAAAAAAACCGCTACAACAGTACTATTTGGTGATACATTATATCAAAAGTCAAATAAGTATTCTGACATTTTGTTTTTAGAAAACTACCACTCGCTCGAAATTTTAAGGAATTCATGTTTTTTGTATAAACAAAAAAATTGCGCCCGCTCGCTCCAATTTTGAAATCTCATTTTCCGAAGAACAATAAATCAAATTGGTATGGCCTAAGCATTTATTTTCAATGACAAATCTTCTATAAGGCCGGAACACTTGGTCTTATTCTCTTGTACTTTTACGAGGGTCCCCAAGTAAATCTTTCCTTTGTTCATTTTGTGCCTTTATTTAATCGATTTTGAGTTCAGTTGTGGTTTTATTGACGCTTTGGTGATCTCTGATTTTTGTTTTCACTACATCTATAAATATGTATTGAACATTATTTCATCAGTGCATGAACTGGTGTACATTAATTATTTTTTCATTTTTTTTATTATCCTTTTTTGTTTCAGTTTGGAATGACAACATCCGTCTAAGCAGAACAGTGATTCCAGAATAATGAGAGGCAATACCCTAATCCTAAAAAAACACGAGACGTAGTGTGGTAATTCCGTGTCAAACACAAACTCTTTTTATATCCAAATGTAAGACTTACTCCACTTTGCAATAAACATATCAACATAAATCTATTTATTCTTGTTGTTATTTCACTTTTTTGGGGGGTGGGGGCTGTCTGAACAACAAAAACTGACTGTTTACTGTCCGGTAACTTTAACAATATAAGTAGGAGTAAGGCCTCTTTATGTTTGGATGATTTCTTCCTGATCCGTCGACACTGAACCTTGTCATGATACAAAACAAAGAAAATATTTGTCCATGTGACTTCATACAGACGGTCACAATGCATATTTTGAAATACAACTTCTATACTTAAACTTGACGCCCTTAACTGCATCAATATCAGTAAAAGAACTGTTCTAGATAAGAGTGTTTGAATAATTCATGTACTTAATCAAATTTATTCTATTGATTAACATAGAGATAACCGTCTCAAGTAGGTACCAATATTTGTAAATTGTCATTTGTTTTTCTTTGTTGTTAATTTAACTGTTAAATGCAATGCATCATATACACTGATAATGTTGGTGAATGGGGACGGGATGGGTAAAGAAACGCATCTATCCTTCTTCTTAGTCCTGATGAAGGGCGACTATGATGCTGGCCGTTAAAACAGCGAGTTTCGTTGGCGTTCAAAGATCAAGATAAGAAGACTCAGGATCTGTGTGACACGTTCACCCCAAACGTAGCTAGTAATAGTTTCAAAGAACCAGAGACTGAAACAATCGTCTGGAGATGCCAACGTATCTACAGGATGACACCAATTATCTGATGATATAAGTGGACACATCTACTTCAAAAGATAATTACGAGTGACGAGAAGTGTCTGAAGCAGACCATATCATAAAGTTACGGGCGAACGTATTCACTACATGTTCTTGTTTTTGGGTGTGGAAAAAAAAATTATTATAGTTATTCTAGTGATAACACGTGTGATGTGAATGAAAACGAATTGTTTTATTGATGTAAAATGACTAAATATACATTTGGGCCTTAATCATGCGTGTTGTTCTCTGGATTATTGGGGAGTTTAGAACTCGTTGTGTATTAGAAACAACATTGGTACAGTAACCCAAACACACTTATTTGTTACAGGTTTTAGTGTCGTACGTATTAATCAAGTTAATACTTGGGAAGGGTTTGACTTCCATTAGTAAACATTCTACGGCTGGATATAGAGATATTTTCTGTGAAACATGTTTCCATGTAAATCTTTCCTTTGTTCCTATTTTGTCCCTAGTTTAATCGATTTTGAGTTCGGATTATGGTTTTATTGACGCTTTGGTATTCCCTGATTTTTTCTTTAGTTAAGTATTAAACAGCATTGTGTTCAGTGTTATAGTCCTATAACCCGGAACACGATTTCAGACAAAGCGAATGACGCCCATTAGCACGTAAATATTATTTGTGTGTTCAGTGTTATAGGACCATAACACAGGACAGAATACTGTTTAATGCTTATATCAACATTTTCCATTGATTTTGATAATAAATTTATATTTGTCTTCTACATTTGTTCTTACAATTCAAGGTTGATTTCTAATAAATGGAACAGCCAACAGCCAGTACTGACCAGCCACCTCGGACGTTTTTATCGTGACGTCATACTCGTAATGATGTCATAAAACACTCCAGTGTTATGGTCTCATAACATTGAACTGGCCTTTATAGTGATATAACGTGGCAATGCAGAGCAAATGTAAATATATCTACATGTATATAAATAGAGAATATTACATTGTTCAACTCATATTAAATGCCATATCAGCCAAAGATTCCAATATGAGATCGAGGGCGTACAAGTATGGCATGTAATATGGATTTTATCATGTTTTATTCTGTTTATCATATACTTAATACTGAATGTTTGATTCAAAAAATTGTAATAAAACAACAATAACAAATCGGTGCTTTTGATAAACATTTAATCTGTATAACATTGCAAAAAGTGCACGGTACAGGTATCTGTTAAGTGTCTTCGGCTCTGGTTCTTCAATGTCTCCTTCCTTACCAAGTAGAGAATTTCCTTAGATCTGACTCAGTTTTTGTTACCGTATTCTGGTTTCTCATTTTTTTAAAACCATTTTTTGAGTTGACACCATCGATGTGCTGTCTCACTGTGACATTATCATTGCAATTTATCTGTTTCCCTGCACTTGCCTTTTTCCTCTTGAGCTATGTCTCTCCTATATATAAGGTAATCAAGCTCCATAATCCTGTCCGCTAACGAATTCAAAACCTGTTCACGCTCTGACATTCTGACCGGTTGTCTGCTGACTTATAAATCGGAACACCTTGGGCGATTTCATCACTGTTACCTAATGGAACACCAACGAGGAATTCCGAAAGCTGTGATATGCATTTTCGCGGACTTCCGGTCTGATATGGTGAAACATGCATTTCCCTATTGTTACGGGCGAAACACAGCGCTAAAAATAGAATAATCGTGGATTGTTTAACAAATAGTGGTGAGGAGGAGTTTTTAGCTTGCGATTTAATTCTTTTGATTAAAGGTAAGTTTTATATACTTTCACGCTATTTTTCTAAGCACTTGTCGCTATAAGTATACATAATGAAGTATTCGTGTGTCTTTGGCATTCTTAATATAATAGTTGTTTGTCCTACACACTTACATAATTGGTGTTTTGACGTTTATCGTACAAGCAACGTGGTTAAAATTCAATAAATCTGTATACGGTGCTTAAAGCAATACAGTTACTTCAACTTATATTAATCACTTATATACGATTCAGGAGGTAACATGTGCGTGAAATATATGAACATCATGTACATTCTTATACCTGACGAATTAGGTGGTTTAGTCGTCCCGTTTACAATATCGTAATAACTTTACTATGATATAAAGTTAGTAAACAGGCGTTATTTATTATGCTTTATAGTATAATCATGAATAGCGGACATAAAGTATATAAATCAGCATGCTATAACTCGACTTTGTTATGTCAGGTTACATTTTTGATCCACTGTCAATCATCATGGTGATACTGGCTAGTCCTTTCTTAACCCCTAGTGGTATGTGCACTACATTACTTAAATATACAGAATAAACCAGAATATACATATTCTTAATATGTTAATATATATTATATTAGAGTTTAGCTTATATATTTTTATTGTAATATTTTTAACACACAGTAAACGTATTTTATTGTTTAGTGTTTTTTAATTGCCTCATGGTAATATTGTGTACTATACATTTATAATATATTACAGTTCAGATTGTATATTTGTTTTTAATATATCAAATCTTGTAGTTTTTACACAAATTAAACGTACTTTAATGACTTTAAAAAACGGCCCAAAAATGTATGTGTTTCTCTCTGTCAATCCAGGTACCAGTACATTGAACATTGAAGTAAATCTGTAGCTGGTTTCATTCAATATGGATGTAACGGCTGACCTTTCATAGCACTATGAAAGATGTTTTTTTAAAAAAATGGCTTTCAATCCCTATTTGAGAGCAATACAGATGTTAAGAGAAATATCTTAAGTTTAGAAACTTTCCTTTTATATAATACTTTCATATGGACAAACTTCTCTCGGCTGCGTCAAGATATGAGGACACGCCATAGGGGGTCACGTTTAAATTTCCTTTGTCGCCTCTTTACTTAAGAGCCCAATATCGGTAACTTCGGGGAAATTTTCGTGATTCTGAAAAATTCTGAAAAAAAAAATCCAGTTGATAACCAAGCAAAAATAAGCCTAAAACGAAGTAAACCTGAGCGGTAACTAACAAGAAACTCTTGACAAAAAAATCCAAAGAATTGAAAATAATTTAGGTGGGGCCCACTTCAACAACAAACCGAAGGAAGAAGAAGGTTCGAAATGGACGCGTGTTTACAAATAGCGTGTTTCAACTGCTGCTGTACCGGTAACCGCGAAAGAATTCATCTTGAATATTGCTGATATCAGTTAATCTTAGCTAAATCTATAATTATAATAAGTTATTAGGGTTAATTTCCGCTTCAAGTTTTGCCGAAAGTTACGTACATTGGGCCTTTAACACTTTTTTTCCAATGATCAGTTATCTTGCAGCAAGTCATTTCGCCACACTATTCCGTGTAAACTTTCTGGTGACAAAATTACTGAACGTACAAATGCGATTATGCAAGCTTTGTCGCCTCAAAAGTCCACACTTCAGATCCTGACATTAGTAATTTGATTTGCTAATGTTTATAAAACATTGATATGGTGACATTCAGATGTTAGATTGGAATCGTTCTTTAGATGAATCAAAATTCATGATGTCATACAACATTGTCGCTCTAGAAACATTCCATGAATCGCGTTTATACCTGTTTATAGGTCATGTATGTTCATGTATCTAATGTAATATTGTGAAATATATATATGTTTTCATTATTCTATATATGTAATAGAAAATTTGGAGATGATAAAAAGAATTATGATAACGAATTTAGTGTTGTATTGTATACGTAACTTGTAAGTCGTAATTTGATAATGAAAATCTATCTTTCTAAACATATATTTTCAAATCCAAAAAGTATTTGATTTCGGACCAGCAATTCGTCGATTTTTTGTTATTTTTAAGCTTTTATTTTTCACATTTTTTTACAACCACAGTCCATAAAAAATAGCCTCGCACCCTCACATTCACTCTGGTATTCACATATGGCATCATCATCATCATCATCATAATCACCATCACCACCACCACCACCACCACCACCACCACCACCACACCTTTCATCAAAATAATCATTATTATTATCGAAATCTAATTGTTCATCAAGTTTTTCCTTATGATTATAAAATCGTTTCTGACCTCCTTTCGGTTTTATACACATGTTTATGTTATACTATTTGGACAACAGGTCTTTTTGATATACTTATCCCACATAACGGTTTGTTAGATAAAGATCGTTCGCATACTTTTGAGCTGTTATTTTTACATTGCCGATTGCGCCTATGTGTCCCTACAACGTAACGGGCAAACGTTACGATCTATATATAGATCCACCAATACATACTCGGTACTGTTCTTTTACAAGTAAATTAAAGAATAAAGAACACAATCGGCAATGTAAAAATAACAGCTCAATACTCGTAGTTATAACTCATGTTATACGTCTGAGTTCGCGAATTTAACAAAATGTAGAGTTGTTGTGCTCTTGATTATTGGGGAGTTCAGAACTTGCTGTATATAGAAACAAGATTGGTACAGTAATATATACATGTACACACTTATTTTATTTTTGTTACAGATTTTAGTGTCGTACGAATTCATCAAGTTAATACTTGGGAAGGGTTTGACTTCCATTAGTGAACCTTCTACGGTTGGATATAGAGATATCTTCTGTTAAACATGTTATTTAAGCAATAAACAGCATTGTGTTCAGTGTTATAGTCATATAACCCGGAACATGATTTCAGACAAAAACGAATGACGCCCGTTAGCACGTAATGATTATTTGTCTATAATCCTGTTCAGCGTTATAGGACCATAACACAGAATTGAATACTGTTTAATGCTTATATTTACTTTTTTCCATTGGTTTTGATAATAAATTTATATTTGTATTCTACATTTGTTCCCAAAATTTAAGTATGATTTCTAATAAATGGAACAGCCTTTTTGGGGGTTTCCCTGTTTCCCTACCGTTACGGACGAAACATTGTATATTATCCCTACGGTTACGGGCGAAACACAGTGCCCATAACTTAAACCCGACTATACAATTGTAACTTAAACCCGAGATTCAATAACATCATCAGTCATGTGAAATATATATATAATGAACGGGTTGTTTATCAAAGTGTGGTGAGGAGGCGTTTTTAGCTTGCAATTTAATTAATTTGATTTAAGGTAAGTTTTATATACATTCACGCTATTTTTCTAAGCACCTGTCGCTATAAGTATACATAATGACGTATTCGTGTGTCTTTGTCTTAATGTAAATAGTTGTTTGTCCTACACACTTACAAAATAGGTGTTGTGACGTTCATCATACAGGCAGAACGTGGTTAAAATTCAATGAATCTTTATACGATGCCTAAAACATTATATGAAAAAATATTATTTTGAAGAAAATATGAAACAGTTATTTCAACTTATATTTATCATTTATATACGATTCATGGGGTATGAGGTATTGTGCGCGAAATATGTAAACATCATGTACATTCTTATACCTGACGAATTAGGTTGATCTAATGGTGGTCTAGTCGTCCTTAGTCGTTAGTAAACATCCTTTATAGTACAATCATGAATAGCGGACATGAGTATTATAAATAAGCATGCTTTAACTCGATTTTGTTATGTCAGGTTTCATTTCTGATTCACTGTCAATCATCATGGCGATACCGGCTGGCCCTTTCGTAACTCCTAGTGGTATGTGCACTACATTACTTAAATATACAGAATAAACCAGAATATGCATATTCTTAATATGTTAATATATATTATATTAGAGTTTAGCTTATATGTTTTTATTGTAATATTTTAAATTAAACTGTTTTTAAACTGTTTAACACACAGTAAACGTATTTTATTGGTTTTTGTTTTTTAATTTCCTCATGGTAATATTGTGTACTAAACATTTATAATATATTACAGTTGAGATTGTACATTTTTATTTGAAGATATCAAATCATGTAGTTTTTACACAAATTAAACGTATTTTAATGACTTGAAAAAACTGTCCAAAAAATGTAATTTGTTTATGTGTTTCTCTCTGTCAATCCAGGTACCAGTACACTGAACATTGAAGTAAATCTGTACGGTGAGTAGGCTATATCCTTACATATTACTTTCTAATGCCTGTCAGACTGATCGTGAGACATCTGATTGTAACTTTAATTATATCTGGATTGTGGCAAAATAATATATGTAGAGAGTATATTGTTAAAGACTCTTTTGGCCTCCTGACTTGTTTAAACGACCAGACATGCATTATTCGTGTTATTCAATGATTGATTTTGTCAGTCGTCCTTTAATACTTTTCACCTTCATACAAACTTAAAATGTTTTTTTTCCAATTTACATCTTAATTAATGATAAGATTTAAATCCGTTTTAGTTACAATCGAAATAATTTGTTTGTTTGCCTGTAAGTAACTATTTTCGGTCACTATTTACTACTGTACTAGCATTTTTAATGTTGATTTATTTAATGCAACCCGTTCCTTAAACGAAAATCAAATTCATGTCGTTTTGAAGTGTAGTGGATATAACTTATAGCAAATCAAGTTACCGATCAGATAATTAAATGTTATTGCACTTTGATCATATATCGGTCCAATTGTTACACACACTGATAATGCAGCATCATTACTTTACCATATACGTATATTACTGTGGTTTCGTAATACATCACTAATACACATTATTCTTATTATATCTCGTTACAGATCACATTACCTTGACTACCGGGGTTACAACTATCACAGTATTCTGTATGAGGATGACGGGATGTTGTGTTGTTGTTGTACACACGAGGATTCGACCTGGTTAGAGAATTTTTAATTTTATGCATAAACCTTTATCATGTTCTCCAATTTAATTATTAATGTTACTGCTTCAAGTGATGTTATGTCTCTAACTGAAAGCTTTTGATACTATTTAATAGGCAAACACTTTTATATTGTTATATATGAGTTTACAGATTCTGAAGTAGTTAGATTGTATTAAACATTAGCATATGCTTGGATAAGTTGGAATGGAATCGAATCCATCAATATTTCACTCAACACTACAGGTTAATTGTTCATACATATAAAGGGATCACTGAGTGTTTCTATGTATTATGAAAATACATGTCAAGGTAAGGTTTTTCGTAATCGTTGTAGCGTATATGTTATAGGCGTGACACACATACCGATATTCTATTTATAACGTAACCGTCATTATGTCCGAACAGTTTATCTGGATAAGTTGATGAAATTAAGTGCAAACTCTATAGCAAAAACGTTGTATCCTTCAAAAGTAAGATTTATCTAGATAACATACTTGAATATTTAACACTGGAAAACTTACATAATATACAGTTTAAAATACATCAAGTTACGCACATATGTACCTACCCGGATGTAAAAAGACAATATCTTTCTCAACATTATCCTCTGCTATATAAATATCTATCGATGCTTGTTTTCACATAGCAAACACATTATAACGAGATTTATTCCAATCGCCGAATAGTTCGACACCCTCTATCTCTTAGGCACAAAGCTAACTCCTTCAGTAACGTTACAGACCGGGAATTCGTCCTCAATCAAACATGGCGTCAACGTGTTACGTCACGTGGTGTATTGGGTTGTATAATCATTGAGATATGAATTGTTTTCATCATAAAACAACATTCTATAACACAGCCACACACATTTAAACCATTTTTTTTTTCGATTTAATTAGTCAGTAAAGTAGATCTCCAATAGACAGTTACTCCTGAACGTTTACCTGATACAGCGAATGTCATAACTGAATTATTAAATGAAATAAAGCCACCAACAGTTCAAATGCAGCTCCAAGAGTATCCTCCCCTTATTAAAATTTCTGAAATTAACAGTAGGGCGACTGTGTGTGATTTGTTAAAGTGTATAAAAAAATATAGTTATTATACTTTCAGTGTTCCAAGTTAGTTGAAGTAGTCTTATTCTGTCTCATTTTTGTTGTGGTCTTGTTATTTCATTATTCTAAGTTCATTATTTTGTCTTTCTTAATAACATACTAGACTTTTTGCCTAGATTGACTTATCGCTGCTTTTATTGATCAATGCATTAAATCAATCTTGGTATTTTCAACAGTTCTATCCTATAAAAAGGATTGTATGAAAGAAACACACGAGATTAACACCTTTCATAATAAGATAAGCATTTATTTTCAATGACAAATCGTCTATAAGGCCTTGCTGCATTCAGTGTAAAAATACAACATCAAACTCATACTGTCGAAATCTTGATCTCATAGAGAAATAATTTGTATCTTTGTGTGTTATGAAGATGGACGTTTTCGAGATTGTTGATCAGTGTGCTTACTTGTTGTGATTGACAATGATTACTCAGTTCTCTTGGATGTGACCAAGATTTACATGGCGGGTGTCATGAAACAGAAGACGCTTACTTTTCCGGAACACTTAGTCTTATTCTCTTGTACTTTTACGAGGGTCCCCATGTAAATCTTTCCTTTGTTCATTTTGTGCCTTTATTGAATCGATTTTGAGTTCGGTTGTGGTTTTGTTGGCGCTTTGGTGATCTCTGATTTTTGTTTTAACTACATCTATAAATATGTATTGAACATTATTTCATCAGTACATGAACTGGTGTACATTGATTAATATAACTTTTCATTTTTTTTTATTATTCTTTTTTGTTTCAGTTTGGAATGACAACATCCGTCTAAGCAGAACAGTGATTCCAGAATAATGAGAGACAATACTCTAATCCTGAAAAAAACACGAGACGTAGTGTGATAATTCCGTGTCAAGCACAAACTCTTTTTATATAAAAATGTCAGACTTACTCCACTTTACAATAAACATATCAACATTAATCTATTTATTCATGTTGTTATTTCACTTTTTTCGGGGGCCTGTCTGAACAACAAAAACTGACTGTTTACTGTCCGGTAACTTTAACAAAGTAAGTAGGAGTAAGGCCTCTTTATGTTTGGATGATTTCTTCCTGATCCTTCGACACTGAACCTTGTCATGATACAAAACAAAGAAAATATATGTTCATTTGAATTCATACAGACGGTCACAATGCATATTTACGGTTACTGAACTGGAATGGTATGTTTTTGTATAGGAAAATATATCAGACATGTTTGTTCATACCTTGGTTTTGAAATACAACTTATATACTTAACATTGACGCGCTTAACTGCATCAATATAAGTAAAAGAACTTTTCTAGATAAAAATATTTGAATAATTTATGTACTTAATCAAAAAGTATTCAATGGATTAACATAGAGATAGCCGTCTCAAGTAGGTACCAATATTTGTAAAATGTCATTTGTTATTCTTTGTTGTTAATTTAATTGCTAAACGCAATGCATCATATACACTGATAATGTTGGTGAATGGGGACGGGATGGGTAAAGAAACGCATATTTGTCCTGATGAAGGGCGAGTTTGATGCTTTGCTGCCCTGGCCGTTTAAATAGCGAGTGTCGTTGGCGTTCAACGATCAAGATACCAGGACTCAGGATCTGTGTGACACGTTCACCCCAAACGTGGCTAGTAATAGTTTCAAAGAACCAGAGACTGAAATGAACGTGGCCTCAGGTGTACCAAAATTCATAGCCCACAATCGTCTTGAGATGCCAACGTATCTACAGGATGGCACCAATTATCTGATGATATAATATCATAAAGTTACGGGCGAACGTAACCCACTTAAATAACTAAGCGTGACGTATTCCTATTTTTGGAGTGTGATACCTTATACCAGGGTATATGTATGAGAAATGTAAACTTTTCTACATGTATTACGTTCGGCACCGCTTCCACAACACTCAACAAATCTGATTCGGTAACACACTTTATTAGCATGGTGTTGTCGAAAGAATCGACAATCTAAAGTATATAAGATCACACAAAATACAATAATACAAATGTAACTTGCATACCATCACACTTACATTTCACCGATAATAAAGTTAATTGATTTATTTTAATGGGAAAAAATTGTTAATTACATTTGACGTGGTGTTTCTGTACGGGCGGAACATACTGCAAAGTTACAGGCAAATGAAACGCATTTGTTTTAGATCCATTACAATTACAGATAATAGATTGTGTTTCGTTGTGACTTCTTCGTGAAGTCTTAAACAAATATACGATGACTCTATCGGAGTCACATTTGAAAGTAAATTATGTTTGTTCTATATACTTGATGTGTATCATTGTATGATATACGTTAACATGCTGTATAAATGTTTACTTCCTATGATTATTCTAAATAAGAAACACTAAGAAGTGTAACGTGCAGGGTTTCCTAACAACCCTTGGTCCGTCCTAAGGATATACTTGGAATATGCTGTATTACACACTATAATAACGGCACCCCAGCACATCTTTCCATGGAATATTTATTGATAGAAGCTTTTTTGAGTTTATTCACATAGTTTCTTAGAGTTCTGTATTTCTCCCATTGGTTGTTGTTTCTAGCCTTTGTGTATTTGTTGTAGAGTGCATGTTTTTTGTGTATAGCTTTTCTGAGGTACTCGTTCATGCAGGGAACACTTTTTCTTCTGGCAGATTGTGTTATCATAGGTGCGTGTTTATTGATAGTGTTGATTACATAGTCTTCATAATCTTGGTACATGTCATTTACTAATTTGGGTGATAGGTCTAATTTTGGGTTACTGGCAAGTAAGGTTTGAGTCTAAAGATCTTTGTTGAACTCGTCTACATTAACATGTTTAAAACTCCTGTAGTTTCTCTTAATTTTCTGTTGTGATTGTATGTTACATTTAATAGATGTTGTAATGAGATTGTGCCAGTCACTGATTCCTGTTTGAAGATTATTTACATTAAAATATAGGTTTTTACAGTTTGTTAAAATCACACCCACTAGAGAAGATTTGCAGTGTCTAACCAAACAGGTTGGATCTTTAAAAAAACATTTAAGTCATGAGTGTCACAAATAGAGTTTAAAAACATGCTTTTAGTTTCATCTAGCATATCAGAGTTCAAATCACCGAGGACCATCGTGTGGTCAGCCAGTCGATGCCCTTTGTCCAGAAGTACACTAAGCTTATCTGTGAAATTGATTTCATTAGCAGAAAGTGGTTTATACAGGCCATGAATTATCACTTTACATGAGTTAACATTTATTTCAAAAGTTATATTGTCAAATAAATCACACTCAATGTCTGATCGTCTTCTAGCCGGTAAGTCTGATCTTATAAAGGCGATAATGCCGCCTTTGGATGACGTATTGTCCCTTCTTTCAATGTTGTAGCCGGGGACATGAAAAATACCATCATGAAAAGAAGCATCAATTTTAGTTTCTGCTATGAAAAGTAGGTTGCGCATGCGTTGGTAGGTGGAAATCCCAAGCCGGAGCGTCTGGCTAGACCTTTTGGAATTCCACTAGTTATTTTGAAGTTATTTATTTTATGAATACATATCAGCAAAATCCGATTGTCGTAGTCCATAAGAATACACACTCGATATGTGTATGTAATATTTTGAAAAAAAAATATGAAAAAAAGCGGGATGCCCCTTTAGTTTGAGAAGGGTATATACGATTGACTATGTCAGCTAACGTCTTGTTAAGAGACAAAACATCGCTGATATACCTAAAAGTGAAATTGTGAGATTTGGCAAGGTTTTTGTTACCTGTCCTGATAAGCCCCTCGACAAACTCAGCCTCGTATAAAAAAAACCAAAACAAAACAAGTCAACCAAGAGTGGGACACAGTTTGTCCCTATTGGCATGGCAACAGTCTGTTGGAAAATCTTTCCTTCAAACATAATCATATTCATACTTCTTTCTTGGACAGAGAAAGCTCTCATAATCAGAGACCAAAAACATCCTTCCAGTTTGGTTTGTGGTGTGGTAGTGTACAGGTGGAAATATCAGATGCTTTGATAGACGAAACATTTTTGAGACGGGGTGATCAAGACTGATAAGAAAATCTGTCGAGTTGTTTTTAAAAATCGACATTCCGTTAATGCCCCTCTTAGAGTAAACAATGTCACAAAAATGCTGAAACCCTAATTTAACGATGGAAATAATATATATTTTTGTGTTCAATGTTATAGATTGAAAGGACATTTTGATTTAACGACGTCTCAAATCTTACTTGTTTGGGGTAACGGGCGTTTAGTGTGACGGTAGTGCAAATTTGTTACGAATGAAACAGGTGAATAAGTACGAGCGAACTAGAAATGTTGCAAGCTATGAATCCTACGGAATCATCCAGTTGTAAACTGTTTGTTGTACCAATATCCGTCATTCGTTTCAGTTTCAAGCAGTGATATGGATGTATCGTACACGTATTAGACTTTATGGTAAGTCGTTATAATTCATGGTAAAGTTTGCAACTGTTAAAAAAAGCTGTCCATACTGATAGTCTGTTTAATTTGATGAAGATATTGTTGTATTGTTTATTTGATATCAATATGATGAACTGAAAGAAATTGGGTTCTCTTGAACATGTATAAACGGCGTGAATGATAGTGACACAGTGCAGGGTTATACTTAAAGCAACAGGTAATATATATACGTATAATTCTTCCTTAAATCAATAATAGATCACAGTCAGTAAATCTGCAGATGTTGCCAGTCTCAACATTAAAATGAGACATATAAAGCAAAAAGATGTTTCAGTTTTCAAACAAAATTGTAAACGTACATATTTTAGATGATTTTTAACAATACACATTTATATAGCGCTCTATATAATTTCTAAAATTACTTTAAAGCGCTTCACAACATGTGGATAATAATTTGATACGTACAATGCATAAATAAAGAAGTTATTACAAGCTCATATGTGATACTTTAAACATGCATATAAATTCACACTAGATAAAAAAAATCAGAGAATACCAAAGCGTCAACAAAACCATAATCCGAACTCAAAACTATGGGCAAAATAGGAACAAAGGAAACATTTACATGGAGACTCTCGTAAAAGCACAAGAGAATAAGAACATGTGTTCCGGAAGATTAAGCGTCTTCTGCTTCATCGACGACACCCGGCATGTAAGTCTTGGTCACATTCAAGTAAGCATCAATTCTCAAAATGAGAACCGAGTCTCATTGTCATCACAACAAGTAAACACACTAACAAGAAAACTCAAAAACGTCCATCTTCATATCACACAAAGATACAGAATATTTCTCGATGATATCAAGATGGCGACTATAAAACTTGCCAATAGTCTTCATCTGTCAAAAAACAAATGTCAGTATATACATGTCGTCATAGTTGATATGACGATTTCTGTATCTGCGTCTCTATAGTAGATATTGATCGAAGCTGACGAAGGAGACTGTTATGTCATTTATTTCACGCTCAGAAAGGTAGATACGACTGCTTCTGCTTCATCAAAGAAACACCATGTAAGTCTAGGTTACATCTACGTAAATGTCAAATCCTCAAAGTGGGAGCTGAGTGAATGATATGGAATGATAAGGATCAACATATTGATATATACAACTGAAGTTTTAGCATTTCTCAAAAAAAACAATATTGCATGGAAAGATCAATCAATATATTACGTTATGTTATGTTTCTACATGAAATAAGAAACGAATAAATCCAATATCAGTCTAATAGCTTCCATCAGTTGTCTTGGTCCTGGCACGACACCCAGTTTTATTTATAACTGGTAATCTTGTTATAAGTTTTAAAACAAAGATAAGTGTGCCCAGCTTTCCTGGTAGTAACTTAGTAACTAGCTTGTAGTAACTTAGTCACTACATAATCTAATTTTAACTTTGGGCAAGTATTAATACACAGATTCAGGAAGACAAACATCAAACGTTACGAGCGAATATAAAATGCATAGGGCTGAGAGAAATGAGATTTGTCACAGGAACATCATACCTCACACGTACAGACTTTGTTCACCATGTTCGCTCTCCCTATTTATAACATTATATAAAAAAAACTTTTAAGAGGCGCTACTAACACATGGTTTAACGAGGTTTGAGTGAATAACAAAGGAGTTGTATTTCAAAGTCCCTAACGTTTTCGGTTTAGATAATATCAACTTTAGATCATGACGAAAACTGGATCACGACGAAGCAAGAAAGCTATTAGACCGATATACAACGAGGTCGTTTGTCATTTAAGGTAGAAACACAGCTAAATTTAGGTAATTTATCGATTTATCTTTCTATGCAAGATAAAAGATTTGTTTTGACAAATGGGAGAATTTAATTTATATGCAACAATATATTGATAATATTCGTTCAATAGTAATCATTTAGTTCTCACGTGAAATTAACCGTACTACATAGGGCAGGAATGCGGTATCAAGTACTAAGTATATGATATATGCCATTGTAGGTTAGAATGTGATTATAATGTTCATCAATTTAATGCGATCAGCTTTTTAAATCTTTGTACAGTAACAAGATAACATCGCCCCCCCCCCCCCCCCCCCCCCCCGTTTTATGTAGTTCGATATTTTGCTGTCACATAACCACCTGGTCTTATTCTCTTGTACCTTTTTAAAAGTCTCTGTGTACATATTTCCTTTGTTTATACTTTGCCTCTGGTTTACTCGATTTTGAATTAAGATTGTTTTGTAGACGCTTCGATACGTTTAAATGGGTCTCCATGTAAATATTTTACTTTTGTTTATATTTTGCCCTACTTTAATCGATTTTGAGTTCTGATTATTGTTTCGTTGGCCTTTTGGTACTCTCAGGTTTTTTTTTTCGCCAGCAACAGTGTGTAAGGCTATCCACATTTCTGTCTCGATTGCATTTGCCTAGCAGTCTTAAAATAAATTCGGGGGGTTTCCCTGATTCCCTACTGTTACGGGCGAAGCATATGGAACCCGTTCCCTACGGTTACGGGCGAAAGACAGTGCTAAAAACTGAGATTTAATAACATCATCATTCATGTGAAATATGTATAATGAACGAGTGGTTTATCAAATTGTGGTGAGGAGGCGTTTTTAGCTTGCGATTTAATTCATTTGATTAAAGGTAAGTTTTATATACAATTACGCTATTTTTCTAAGCACTTGTTGCTATAAGTATACATAATGACGTATTCGTGTGTCTTTGACATTCTTAATGTAAATAGTTGTTTGTCCTACACACTTACATAATCGGTGTTGTGACGTTCATCATACAGACAGAACGTGGTTAAAATTCAATAAATCTTTATACAATGCCTAAAACAATATATGAAAAAATATTATTTTGAAGAAAATATGAAACAGTTATTTCAACCTATATTTATCATTTATATACGATTCATGAGGTATGAGGTATTGTGCGGGAAATATGTAAACATCATGTACATTCTTATACCTGACGAATTAGGTTGATCTAATGGTGGTCTAGTCGTCCCTAGTCGTTAGTAAACATGCTTTATTTATTATGCTTTATAGTATAATCATGAATAGCGGACATAAAGTATATAAATCAGCATGCTTTAACTCGATTTTGTTATGTCAGGTTTCATTTGTGATCCACTGTCAATCATCATGGCGATACTGGCTGGTCCTTTATTAACCTCTAGTGGTATACACACTACATTACTAAAATATACAGAATAAACCAGGAAATACATTTATATTATATTAGAGTTTAGCTTACATGTATATATTTATATTGTAATATTTTAAATTAAACTGTTTAACACACAGTAAACGTATTTTATTGTTTAGTGTTTTTTAATTGCCTCATGGTAATATTGTGTACTATACATTTATAATATATTACAGTTCAGATTGTACATTTTTATTTTAATATATAAAATCTTGTAGTTTTACACAAATCAAACGTATTTTAATGACTTGAAAAAACGGTCTATATCCTTACATATTACTTTCTAATGCCTGTCAGACTGATCATGAGACATCTGATTGTAACTTTAATTATATCTGGAATGTGGCAAAAGAATATATGTAGAGAGTATATTGTTAAAGACTCTTTTGGCCTCCTGACTTGTTTAAACGACAAGACATGCAAAATTCGTGTTATTCAATGATTGAATTTGTCAGACGTCCTTTATTACTTTTCACCTTCATACAAATATTTTTTTCCAACTTACATCTTAATTAATGATAATATTTAAAAACCTTTTTTTAGTTACAATCGAAATAATTTGTTTGTTTGTTTGTAAGTAACTATTTTCTGTCACTATATACTACTGTACTAGCATTTTTAATGTTGATTTATTTAAAGCAACCCGTTCCTTAAAAGAAAATCAAATTCATGTCGTTTTGAAGTGTAGTGAATATCACTTATAGCAGATCATGTTACCGATCAGGTTATTAAATGTTATTGCGATCGCGTTTAATTTGATCATATATCGGTCCAATTGTTACACACACTGATAATACAGCATCATTACTTTACCATATACGTATATTACTGTGGTTTCGTAATACATCACTAATACATTATTCTTATTATATCTCGTTACAGATGATATAAATGTCCACGTTACCTTGACTACCGGGGTTACAACTATCACAGTATTCTGTATAAGGGTGACGGGATGTTGTGTTGTTGTTGTACACACGAGGATTCGCCCAGGTGAGAGAAATATTAATTTTATGCATAAACCTTTATCATGTTCTCGTATTTAATTATTAATGATACTGCTTCAAGTGCATGATGTCTCTTACTGACAGCTTTTGATACTATTTAATAGGCAAACATTTGTATATTGTTATATATGAGTTTACAGATTCTGAAGTAGTTAAAATTGCATTAAACATTAACATATGCTTGAATAAGTGGGAATGGAATCGAATCCATCAATATTTCACTCAACACTACAGGTTAATTTTTCATACATATAAAGGGATCACTGAGTGTTTCTGTGTATTATGAAAATACATGTCAAGGTAAGGTTTTTCGTAATCGTTGTAGCGTATATGTTATAGGCGTGACACACATACCGGTATTCTATTTATAGCGTAACCGTCATTATGTCCGAACAGTTTATCTGGATAAGTAGATGAAGTTAAGTGCAAACTCTACGTTGTATCCTTCAAAAGTAAGATTTATCTAGATAACATGCTTGAATATTTAACACTGGAAAACTTACATAATATACATTTTAAATTACATCAAGTTACGCACATATGTACCTACCCGGATGTAAAAAGACAATATCTTTCTCAACATTATCCTCTGATATAGAAATATCTATCGATGCTTGTGTTCACAAAGCAAACACATTATAACGAGATTTATTCCAATCGCCGAATAGTTCGACACCCTCTATCTCTTAGGCACAAAGCTAACTCCTTCAGTAACGTTACAAACCGGGAATTCGTCCTCAATCAAACATGGCGTCAATGTGTTACGTCACGTGGTGTATTGGGTTGTATAATAATTGAGATATGAATTGTTTTCATCATAACACAACATTCTATAACACAGCCACACACATTTAAACCTTTTTTTTCGATTTAATTAGTCAGTAAAGTAGATCTCCAATAGACAGCTACTCCTGAACGTTAACCTGATACTGCGAATGTCATAACTGAATTATTAAATGAAATAAAGCCACCAACAGTTCAAATGCAGCTCCAAGAGTATCCTCTCCTTATTATTATTTCTGAAATTAACAGTAGGGCGACTGTGTGTGATTTGTTAAAGTGTATAGTCCGACCAGAATGACCTGTCGTGTTGAACTTTGTTTAGCATATTTATTACGGTCGAGTCTATATTCATTTAGGGGAAATAAGTGCGTTGTATGTGTATATTTGTTACACTTTCAAAATGATGTACGCTTATGTCGACTTTGCAGATCAGTGGTGTGGACTAAGTGGGTAGGTTACAAACATCTAGATGGTGGTGTAACGAGTCCGAATGTCGGTGTGGTTCAATTTTCTCGGTTTTCTTTTCAATTTTCTTTATTTTTTAAATTGGTCTATTTAATGTGTATTTCCTATTCACTTTTTGTGTATATTGGATTTCTTATGGTTTTTATTTTTCGGTTTTCTTTTTTCTTTCTTTTTTTTAGTCCTTTCTTTCACCTGTTTTTTTTTCTTTGGGGACATTATCATATACATATGAGTTTGCTTACATTTCCAACGATTGGATATGTCCCGTATTGATTGACATTTCCAGTGTAGGACACAGGGACCGGGCTTATTGTATATACTTACTTCATTATAATGGTCGGAATCTTGATCTCATAGAGAAATAATTTGTATCTTTGTGTGATATGAAGATGGACGTTTTCGAGATTGTTGATCCGTGTGCTTACTTGTTGTGATTGACAATGATTGCTCATATCTCTTGGATGTGACCAAGATTTACATGGCGGGTGTCGTCGATGAAACAGAAGACGCTTACTTTTCCGGAACATCTGGTCTTATTCTCTTGTACTTTTACGAGGGTCCCCATGTCAATCTTTCCTTTGTTCATTTCGTGCCTTTATTGAATCGATTTTGAGTTCGGTTGTGGTTTTGTTGGCGCTTTGGTGATCTCTGATTTTTTTTTTCACTACATCTAGAAATATGTATTGAACATTATTTCATCAGTACATGAACTAGTGTACATTGATTAATATGGTTTTCATTTTTTTTTATTATTCTTTTTTGTTTCAGTTTGGAATGACAACATCCGTCTAAGCAGAACAGTGATTCCAGAATAATGAGAGACAATACTCTAATCCTGAAAATAACACGAGACGTAGTGTGATAATTCCGTGTCAAGCACAAACTCTTTTTATATACAAATATTTACAGTCTGTTTGGAATTGATAGTATATTGCCTATACATTTCGACGAATGTCAACTGAACTTTATTTTCCGATAAAATCAGTGGATCACGCGCCTATTGGCGCAGCGCGCAGTAATACGGTCCGTCGCGATTTGAACACGAGGCCGCGTCACTACTTTACAGACGCGATCAATATCCTGCCGCGTAGTATGTGTTAATTTATTTAAGAAATAAATAAGAAGCATTTTAATGGGTTTTTTTAAATACAATAACAGTAACAAAGACAGTATGGTTTGTTTATATATGAACTTATGTGAAAAAATAACAATAAAAAGATGTAATCTTTTGGAACTTTTTTGTTTACTTTTTGACTGAAATTTCGCGGTAGTTCGTCACCTCATAAGGCGGCTGTTTCAACAGTCTACCGAAACCAAACGATACTGTTCGATTTCATCGCAGTAAGTATCATAATATCTGATTAAAGAAATAATTACACGTGGGAATATAAGGTCTGGACAGTAAATATAAGGATTAAAGTTTCTTTCTGGTGGTTTTATCAACGGATAAAGTTCAGTAGGATATCGATAGTTGTTTCATGGAACGCTTCGCGTTCCATTCCAACTATCGATATCCTACTGAACTTTATCCTTTGATAAAACCACCAGAAAGAAACTTTAATCCTTAAATGTAAGACATATTCCACTTTGCAATAAACATATCAACATTAATCTATTTATTTTTGTTGTTATTTAACTTTTTTCTTTTTCGGGGGCCTGTCTGAACAACAAAAGTTGACTGTTTACTGTCTGGTAACTTTAACAAGGTAAGTAGGAGTAAGGCCTCTTTATGTTTGGATGATTTCTTCCTGATCCTTCGACACTGAACCTTGTCATGATACAAAACAAAGAAAAGATGTGTTCATTTGACTTCATACAGACGGTCACAATTCATATTTACGGTTACTGAACTGGAATGGTATTTTTTTTGTATAGGAAAATATATCAGACGTGTTTGTTTATACTTTGGTTTTGAAATTCAACTTCTATTCTTAACCTTGACGCGCTTAACTGCTTCAATATAAGTAAAAGTACTTTTCTAGATAAAAGTGTTTTAATAATTCATGTACTTAATCAAAATGAATTCTATGGATTAACATAGAGATAACCGTCTCAAGTAGGTACCAATATTTGTAAAATGTCATTTGTTTTTCTTTGTTGTTAATTTAATTGTTAAACGCAATGCATCATATACACTGATAATGTTGGTGAATGGAGCGGGATGGGTAAAGAAACGCATCTTTGTCCTGATGAAGGGCGACTATGATGCCTTGCTGCCCTGGACGTTTAAATGGCGAGTGTCGTTGGCGTTCAAAGATCAAGATACCAGGACTCAGGATCTGTGTGACACGTTCACCCCAAACGAGTGACGAGAAGTGTCTGAATGATACAATATCATAAAGTTACGGGCGAACGTACTCCACTTAAATAAACAAGCGTCACGTTTTTGTATTTTGGATTGTATCCAGACTATGTGCTCTCAGCGAATTCAAAGTTACTGGTATGAATCCTACTGAATCATCGTATGCTATTTAAACAGTTGTAAATGTTTTGTGTACCGAGTTCCGTCATTCGTTTTAGCTTCAATCAGTGATATGGATGTATCGTACACCATTGATGTTAGACCTTGTGGTAAGTCCTTATATTTCGTGGCAAAATTTGCATCTGTTTAAAAAGTTTTCCAAACTGATTGTCTGTTTAATTTGATGAAGATATTGTTGTATTGTTTATTTGATATCAATATGATGAACTGAAAGAAATTGGGTTCTCTAGAACATGTATAAACTGCGTGAATGATAGTGACACAGTGCAGGGTTATACTTAAAGCAACAGGTAATATATATACATATAACATTACTTAAATCAAGAATAGATCACAGGCAGTAAATCTGCAGATTGTGCCAGTCTCCACGTTACTTTAACTCATGGAGCGATGATTTTTTTTCTATAATATTTTTGTTAGGAACGGAACGCTGTTTTATACAGATAAAGCAATGTGGGGATTTATTTAATACATTCACTGAAATTGTTTTTTACTTATATTCAAATGATATCATCATCATCATCATCATCATCAAATGATACATATAAAGCAATAAGGTGTTTCTATTTTCAAAACAAATTGTAAACGTATATATTTTAGATGTTTTTTTAACAATATACAACATTTGTATAGCGCTCTATACAGTTTGTAAAATTACTCTAAAGCGCCTCACAACATGTTGATAAAGATTTGATACGTACAATGCATAAATAAAAAAGTTATTACAAGCTCATATGTGATACTTTAAAAATGCATATAAATACACACTAGATAAACAAATGTTATAAGATACATGTCGTCTAAGTTGATATGACGATTTCTGTATCTAGGATTCTATAGAAGATATTGATCGAAGCTGACGAAGGAAACTCTGTTATGTCATTTATTTCACGTTCAGAAAGGTAGATACGACTGCTTCTGCTTCATCAAAGAAACGCACCATGTAAGTCTAGGTTACATCTACGTAAATGTCAAATCCTCAAAGTGGGAGTTGAGTGAATGATATGGAATGATAAGTATCAACATATTGATGTTGTCACGAGGTGTGGTGAAATTGGTTTGTCCCAAAGAATTATAAACAACCAGCAACCAGGATATATACAAACATATATACATTTATTTACAAACCAAGCAAAATATATGAATAACACACACAATACATAATATCATACTTCCCCACTATCTCTCATACTCATTCTCCAAAGATATCTAAGCCCTAGAACCTATCCTATAACTATAACTATCAGAGTATACATAATTCTGTTCACTATTAACACTTATAAAACGCGACAGTCTTTATGCGAATGTCTCTCCACTCTGTGAAAATCGTTTCACAGACACTGCGCGATCACTCCTATCTTCATCTGTGAACACAGGTCATTCCCGGTCGAATCAAATTTTCATGGTTGACTCAAGGTCATATAGCTGGCTCCTATGGAGGGCTAGGTATCTTCAGACATAACGAGGTTACCTACAAGGCATAACCAGTGCCATACACTATACTGTCACTAAGGTCCAACACATATATTTATGCCTTTAGCTACTAGTGAAGTAATTTCAATATTATTACTATTTACAGGATCGTAAATGTATCCCATCAATTAATACAGTTATTTCAATTAATAGTTTTATTATCTCCTGCTTGAGATAATTACCACACTCTCTAGAATTAAAACACACTTATATAGTAAACCCTGAATTACATTTATACATATATTCAGTATACAGTCTGTTCATTATTTTATCAATTATCAAACACAGTTTCGATAATTATAATACTCACATCAACTCCCAACGCAGCTTCATCTGGAACACTGTCTGGACACACAGTCCCGCACAAATATGGGCACACAGCCCAGGACACACAGTCCTCCACAAATATAGGCACACAGCCTCATGGACACACAGTCCTGACAATTACAGGCACACAGCCTAAACACCACAGCTTCGAAGCACACAGCTTGGAAATTATTTACAGCACACAGCCATTAGCACCCAGCTAAAATGTCATTACTGACAGGCACCAGTTCACCTCCATGGTTTCTGGAGTTAGCCTACAGCCCTCCCTTTACATGTAGTGAGTCTCTTCACACAACCTCCACTATCGAAGTTCTGTCTGGTACTGTGCCCACCCCAGCTACCCAGGGTACCTGACAAATACCTGGCACTTGCATGCTTAGCCCATGTTCCTCAACTTACCTGAGAAATGCCCAGTGCCTACACTGGCCTACACTGACCTAACAAGTTTCCCCACTCACCTTGGGAACAGCACATGCATTACAGGTGTATGAATGAACTGTCACGGTTGAGTAATACAACTGAATGTTTAGCATTTCTTAAAAAAAAAACAATATTGCATGGAAAGATCAATCAATATATTACGTTATGTTATGTTTCTACTTGAAATGAGAAACGAATAAATCTCACAACAGTCTAATAGCTTCCATGAGTTGTCCTGGTCCTGGCACGACACCCAGTTTTATTTATAACTGGTAATCTTGTTACAATTTTCAAATAAAGATAAATGTGCCCATCTTTCCTGGTAGTAACTTAGTAACTAACTAGCTTGTATTTACTTAGTAACTACCTTGTATTAACTTAGGTACTACCTTGTAGTAACTTGGTAACTACCCAGCTTGTAGTAACTTAGTAACTAACTTGTAGTAACTTAGTAACTAACTTGTAGTAACTTAGTCACTACATAATCTAATTTTAACTTTGAACAAGTATTAATACACAGATTCAGGATTACAAACATCAAACGTTACGAGCGAATATAAAATGTATAGACATGCAGCCTATCGATTTGTCAGGTTTTTTCACCTGGGCTTGTCTTCAGTTTTGTAATGACATATTCCAAGGGTTTAAAGAGCGTTACTTCTGGAAATCGAGGATGTACCTTTCTTTAAAAGATTATGTTTATATTTTAATGTGTCAATGTGCATGCATATGCTTAACTCATTCATGACTTCATTTTGTATCGTTACATTATCTTTCGACTGGATTACAATACTTTCCTAACCATTCTAAGGTGTTTTATAGGTATTGTAAAGTTTGTATTATTTAGACAATAGGTTTTTCTTAGTACATTATTTGTATCAGAAATATTTTACGTTTCGTGGTCTGCATATTTTTGTAATTCCTGTATTCATCACTCTGTCGACATATAACGGGCAAATATTACGACCCTTCAACATACACGTGGTATACAGGTAAAAGCACGGACGTAGATACACGTAGTTGTTTCCGTGGTAAAAGGTATTATCTTTAACATGAATGGATTAGACACACCCATATATAGCGCGTATTGTCCCTTTTTATAAAACATGTATATGGTGACATTTAGATGTTAGATTGGAATCGTTCTTTAGATGGGTCAAAATTTATGATGTCATACAACATTGTCGCTCTAGAAACATTCCATGACTCGCGTTTATACCTGTTTATAGGTCATGTATGTTCTTTGTGCTTATCATGTATCTAATGTAATATTGTGAAAGGTAAATATGTTTTCATTATTTTATATATGTAATAGTAAAGTTAGAAATGATAAAAAGAACTATGATAACGAATTTAGTGTTGTATTGTATTCGTAACTTGTAAGTCGTAATTTGATAATGATAATCTATCTATCTAAACATGTATTTTCAAATCCAAAGTGTATTTGATTTCGGACAAGCAATTCGTCGATTTTTGTTTATTTTTAAGTTTTTATTTTTCACATATTTTTACAACCACAGTACATAACAAATAGACTCACACCCTCACATTCACTCTGGTATTCACATATGGCATCATCATCATCATCATCCTCATCATCATCATCATCATCATCACCAACACCACCACCACCAACACCACCACCACCACCACCAGCACCACCAACACCAGCACCACCACAAGCACCACCAGCACCAGCACCACCAACACCAACACCAACACCAACACCACCGCCACCACCACCACCAACACCAACACCACCACCACCAGCACCACCAACACCAACACCAACACCAACACCACCACCAACACCACCACCACCATAATCACCAACACCAACACCATCACTACCACCACACCTTTCATCAAAATAATCATTATTATTATCGAAATCTAATTGTTCATCCAGTTTTTCCTTTTGATTATGAAATCGTTTCTGACCTCCTTTCGGTTTTATACATATGTTTATATTATACTATTTGGACAACAGGTCTTTTTGATATACTTATCCCCCATAACGGTTTGTTAGATAAAGATAATTCGCATATTTTTGAGCTGTTATTTTTACATTGCCGATTGCGCCTATGTGTCCCTACAACGTAACGGGCAAACGTTACGATCTATATATAGATACACCAATACATACTCGGTACGGTTGTTTTACCAGTAAATTAAAGAATAACGAAGCACATTCTTTTTATTTTTGTTACGGGTTTTAGTGTCGTACGTATTTATCAAGTTAATACTTGAGTTTGACTTCCATTAGTGAACCTTCTACGGTTGGATATAGAGATATTATCTGTTAAACATGTTATATAAGCAATAAACAGCATTGTGTTCAGTGTTATAGTCCTATAACCCGGAACATGATTTCAGACAAAACGAATGACGCCCGTTAGCACGTAATGATTATTTGTCTATAATCCTGTTCAGCGTTATAGGACCATAACACAGAACAGAATACTGCTTAATGCTTATATTTACATTTTTCCATTGGTTTTGATAATAATTTTATATTTGTATTCTACATTTGTTCCCAAAATTTAAGGTTGATTTCTAATAAATGGAACAGCCAACAGCCATTCATACAGTGTCTCCTCTATACTTAACTCAACAACAAAAACACGCAAATTCCATTTACCGACTAGCCTAAAAATAAATGGAAGTCATACAGTTTATTGGGGGTTTCCCTAAAGCCGGTTTGTTTCCCCACCGTTACGGGTGAAACATGGTATCTTATCCCTACGGTTACGGGCGAAACACAGGGCTAAAATCCGAGATTCAATAACATCATCAGTCATCTGAAATATCTATATTGGACGGGTGGTTTATCAAATTATGGTCAGGAGGCGTTTTTAGCTTGCGATTTAATTCATTTGATTAACGGTAAGTTTTATATACATTTACCCTATTTTTCTAAGCACTTGTCGCTTTAAGTATACATAATGACGTATTCGTGTGTCTTTGGCATACTTTTATGTAAATAGTTGTTTGTCCTACACACTAACATAATCGGTGTTGTGACGTTCTTCGTACAGGCAGAACGTGGTTAAAATTCAATAAATCTTTATACGATGCTTAAAACAATATATGAAAAAATATTATTTTGAAGAAAATATGAAACAGTTATTTCAACTTATATTTATCATTTATATACGATTCAGGAGGTAACATGTGCCTGAAATATGTAAACATCATGTACATTCTTATACTTTGCGATTTATTTAATGATGGTGTAGTCGTCCCGTTTACAATATCGTAATAAATCTACTTTGATATAAAGTTAGTATTTAGTCGTTAGTAAACTTGCTTTATTTATTATGCACTATAGTATAATCATGAATAGCGTACATAAAGTATATAAAAGCAGCATGCATTAACTCGATTTTGTTATGTCAGGTTTCATTTGTGATCCACTGTCAATCATCATGGCGATACCGGCTGGTCCTTTCTTAACCCCTAGTGGTATGTGCACTACATTACTAAAATATACAGAATAAACCAAATATACATTTATATTATATTAGAGTTTAGCTTATATGTTTTTATTTTAATATTTTAAATTAAACAGTTTTTAAACTGTTAAACACACAGTAAACGTATTTTATTGGTTTTTGTTTTTTAATTGCCTCATAGTAATATTGTGAACTATACATTTATAATATATTACAGTTCAGATTGTACATTTTTATTTTAAGATATCAAATCATGTAGTTTTTACACAAATTAAACGTATTTTAATGACTTTAAAAAACGGTCCAAAAAATGTATTTTTATATGTTTCTCTTTTCCAATCTAGGTACCAGTACATTAAACATTGAAGTAAATCTGTACGGTGAGTGACTATATCCTTACATATTACTTTCTAATGCCTGTCAGACTGATCATGAGTCATCTGATTGTAACTTTATTTATATCTGGATTGTGACAAAAGCATATATGTAGAGAGTATATTGTTAAAGACTCGTTTGGCCTCCTGACTTGTTTAAACGACCAGACATGCAAAATCCTCACCTTCATACACACGTAAAATGTTTTTTTCCCAACTTACATCTTAATTAAAGATAATATTTAAAATCCTTTTTTAGTTACAATCGAAATAATTTTTCTGTTTGTTTGTAAGTAGCTATTTTCTTTCACTATATACTACTGTACTAGCATTTTTAATGTTGATTTATTTAATGCAACCCGTTCCTTAAAAGACAATCAAATTCATGTCGTTTTGAAGTGTAGTGAATATCACTTATAAAGCAAATCATGTTACCGATAAGGTTATTAAATGTTATTGCGATCGCACTTAATTTGATCATATATCGGTCCAATTGTTACACACACTGATAATGCAGCATCATTACTTTACCATATACGTATATTACTGTGGTTTCGTAATATATCACTTATACATTATTCTTATTATATCTCGTTACAGATGATATAAATGTCCACGTTACCTTGACTACCGGGGTTACAACTATCACAGTATTCTGTATGAGGGTGACGGGATGTTGTGTTGTTGTTGTACACACGAGGATTCGCCCAGGTGAGAGAAATATTAATTTTATGCATAAACCTTTATCATGTTCTCGTATTTAATTATTAATGATATTGCTTAAAGTGCATGATGTCTTTTACTGACAGCTTTTGATACTATTTAATAGGCAAACATTTTTATATTGTTATATATGAGTTTACAGATTCTGAAGTAGTTAAAATTGTATTAAACATTAACATATGCTTGAATAAGTGGGAATGGAATCGAATCCATCAATATTTCACTCAACACTACAGGTTAATTGTTCATACATATAAAGGGATCACTGAGTGTTTCTGTGTATTATGAAAATACATGTCAAGGTAAGGTTTTTCGTAATCGTTGTAGCGTATATGTTATAGGCGTGACACACATACCGGTATTCTATTTATAACGTAACCGTCATTATGTCCGAACAGTTTATCTGGATAAGTAGATGAAGTTAAGTGCAAACTCTACGTTGTATCCTTCAAAAGTAAGATTTATCTAGATAACATGCTTGAATATTTAACACTGGAAAACTTACATAATATACAGTTTAAAATACATCAAGTTACGCACATATGTACCTACCCGGATGTAAAAAGACAATATCTTTCTCAACATTATCCTCTGATATATAAATATCTATCGATGCTTGTGTTCACAAAGCAAACACATTATAACGAGATTTATTCCAATCGCCGAATAGTTCGACACCCTCTATCTCTTAGGCACAAAGCTAACTCCTTCAGTAACGTTACAAACCGGGAATTCGTCCTCAATCAAACATGGCGTCAATGTGTTACGTCACGTGGTGTATTGGGTTGTATAATAATTGAGATATGAATTGTTTTCATCATAACACAACATTCTATAACACAGCCACACACATTTAAACCTTTTTTTTCGATTTAATTAGTCAGTAAAGTAGATCTCCAATAGACAGCTACTCCTGAACGTTTACCTGATACTGCGAATGTCATAACTGAATTATTAAATGAAATAAAGCCACCAACAGTTCAAATGCAGCTCCAAGAGTATCCTCTCCTTATTATTATTTCTGAAATTAACAGTAGGGCGACTGTGTGTGATTTGTTAAAGTGTATAGTCCGACCAGAATGACCTGTCGTGTTGAACTTTGTTTAGCATATTTATTACGGTCGAGTCTATATTCATTTAGGGGAAATAAGTGCGTTGTATGTGTATATTTGTTACACTTTCAAAATGATGTACGCTTATGTCGACTTTGCAGATCAGTGGTGTGGACTAAGTGGGTAGGTTACAAACATCTAGATGGTGGTGTAACGAGTCCGAATGTCGGTGTGGTTCAATTTTCTCGGTTTTCTTTTCAATTTTCTTTATTTTTTAAATTGGTCTATTTAATGTGTATTTCCTATTCACTTTTTGTGTATATTGGATTTCTTATGGTTTTTATTTTTCGGTTTTCTTTTTTCTTTCTTTTTTTTAGTCCTTTCTTTCACCTGTTTTTTTTTCTTTGGGGACATTATCATATACATATGAGTTTGCTTACATTTCCAACGATTGGATATGTCCCGTATTGATTGACATTTCCAGTGTAGGACACAGGGACCGGGCTTATTGTATATACTTACTTCATTATAATGGTCGGAATCTTGATCTCATAGAGAAATAATTTGTATCTTTGTGTGATATGAAGATGGACGTTTTCGAGATTGTTGATCCGTGTGCTTACTTGTTGTGATTGACAATGATTGCTCATATCTCTTCGATGTGACCAAGATTTACATGGCGGGTGTCGTCGATGAAACAGAAGACGCTTACTTTTCCGGAACATCTGGTCTTATTCTCTTGTACTTTTACGAGGGTCCCCATGTCAATCTTTCCTTTGTTCATTTTGTGCCTTTATTGAATCGATTTTGAGTTCGGTTGTGGTTTTGTTGGCGCTTTGGTGATCTCTGATTTTTTTTTGTTTTCACTACATCTAGAAATATGTATTGAACATTATTTCATCAGTACATGAACTAGTGTACATTGATTAATATGGTTTTCATTTTTTTTTATTATTCTTTTTTGTTTCAGTTTGGAATGACAACATCCGTCTAAGCAGAACAGTGATTCCAGAATAATGAGAGACAATACTCTAATCCTGAAAATAACACGAGACGTAGTGTGATAATTCCGTGTCAAGCACAAACTCTTTTTATATACAAATATTTACAGTCTGTTTGGAATTGATAGTATATTGCCTATACATTTCGACGAATGTCAACTGAACTTTATTTTCCGATAAAATCAGTGGATCACGCGCCTATTGGCGCAGCGCGCAGTAATACGGTCCGTCGCGATTTGAACACGAGGCCGCGTCACTACTTTACAGACGCGATCAATATCCTGCCGCGTAGTATGTGTTAATTTATTTAAGAAATAAATAAGAAGCATTTTAATGGGTTTTTTTTAAATACAATAACAGTAACAAAGACAGTATGGTTTGTTTATATATGAACTTATGTGAAAAAATAACAATAAAAAGATGTAATCTTTTGGAACTTTTTTGTTTACTTTTTGACTGAAATTTCGCGGTAGTTCGTCACCTCATAAGGCGGCTGTTTCAACAGTCTACCGAAACCAAACGATACTGTTCGATTTCATCGCAGTACGTATCATAATATCTGATTAAAGAAATAATTACACGTGGGAATATAAGGTCTGGACAGTAAATATAAGGATTAAAGTTTCTTTCTGGTGGTTTTATCAACGGATAAAGTTCAGTAGGATATCGATAGTTGTTTCATGGAACGCTTCGCGTTCCATTCCAACTATCGATATCCTACTGAACTTTATCCTTTGATAAAACCACCAGAAAGAAACTTTAATCCTTAAATGTAAGACATATTCCACTTTGCAATAAACATATCAACATTAATCTATTTATTTTTGTTGTTATTTAACTTTTTTCTTTTTCGGGGGCCTGTCTGAACAACAAAAGTTGACTGTTTACTGTCTGGTAACTTTAACAAGGTAAGTAGGAGTAAGGCCTCTTTATGTTTGGATGATTTCTTCCTGATCCTTCGACACTGAACCTTGTCATGATACAAAACAAAGAAAAGATGTGTTCATTTGACTTCATACAGACGGTCACAATTCATATTTACGGTTACTGAACTGGAATGGTATTTTTTTTGTATAGGAAAATATATCAGACGTGTTTGTTTATACTTTGGTTTTGAAATTCAACTTCTATTCTTAACCTTGACGCGCTTAACTGCTTCAATATAAGTAAAAGTACTTTTCTAGATAAAAGTGTTTTAATAATTCATGTACTTAATCAAAATGAATTCTATGTATTAACATAGAGATAACCGTCTCAAGTAGGTACCAATATTTGTAAAATGTCATTTGTTTTTCTTTGTTGTTAATTTAATTGTTAAACGCAATGCATCATATACACTGATAATGTTGGTGAATGGAGCGGGATGGGTAAAGAAACGCATCTTTGTCCTGATGAAGGGCGACTATGATGCCTTGCTGCCCTGGACGTTTAAATGGCGAGTGTCGTTGGCGTTCAAAGATCAAGATACCAGGACTCAGGATCTGTGTGACACGTTCACCCCAAACGAGTGACGAGAAGTGTCTGAATGATACAATATCATAAAGTTACGGGCGAACGTACTCCACTTAAATAAATAAGCGTCACGTATTTGTATTTTGGAGTGTATCCAGACTATGTGCTCTCAGCGAATTCAAAGTATGAATCCTACTGAATCATCGTATGCTATTTAAACAGTTGTAAATGTTTTGTGTACCGAGTTCGTCATTCGTTTTAGCTTCAATCAGTGATATGGATGTATCGTACACCATTGATGTTAGACCTTGTGGTAAGTCCTTATATTTCGTGGCAAAATTTGCATCTGTTTAAAAAGTTTTCCAAACTGATAGTCTGTTTAATTTGATGAAGATATTGTTGTATTGTTTATTTGATATCAATATGATGAACTGAAAGAAATTGGGTTCTCTAGAACATGTATAAACTGCGTGAATGATAGTGACACAGTGCAGGGTTATACTTAAAGCAACAGGTAATATATATACATATAACATTACTTAAATCAAGAATAGATCACAGGTAGTAAATCTGCAGATTGTGCCAGTCTCCACGTTACTTTAACTCATGGAGCGATGATTTTTTTTCCATAATATTTTTGTTAGGAACGGAACGCTGTTTTATACAGATAAAGCAATGTGGGGATTTATTTAATACATTCACTGAAATTGTTTTTTACTTATATTCAAATGATATCATCATCATCATCATCATCATCATCATCATCATCAAATGATACATATAAAGCAATAAGGTGTTTCTATTTTCAAAACAAATTGTAAACGTATATATTTTAGATGTTTTTTTAACAATATACAACATTTGTATAGCGCTCTATATAGTTTGTAAAATTACTCTAAAGCGCCTCACAACATGTTGATAAAAATTTGATACGTACAATGCATAAATAAAAAAGTTATTACAAGCTCATATGTGATACTTTAAACATGCATATAAATTCACACTAGACAAAAAAAATCAGAGAATACCAAAGCGTCAACAAAACCATAATCCGAACTCAAAACTATGGGCAAAATAGGAACAAAGGAAAAATTTACATGGAGACTCTCGTAAAAGCACAAGAGAATAAGAACATGTGTTCCGAAAGAGTAAGCGTCTTCTGCTTCATCGACGACACCCGGCATGTAAGTCTTGGTCACATCCAAGTAAGCATCAATTCTCAAAATGAGAACCGAGTCATCATTGTCATCACAACAAGTAAACACACTAACAAGAAAACTCAAAAACGTCCATCTTCATATCACACAAAGATACAGAATATTTCTCGATGATATCAAGATGGCGAATATAAAACTTGCCAATAGTCTTCATCTGTCAAAAAACAAATGTCAGTATATTCATGTCGTCTTAGTTGATATGACGATTTCTGTATCTGCGTCTCTATAGTAGATATTGATCGAAGCTGACGAAGGAGACTGTTATGTCATTTATTTCACGCTCAGAAAGGTAGATACGACTGCTTCTGCTTCATCAAAGAAACACCATGTAAGTCTAGGTTACATCTACGTAAATGTCAAATCCTCAAAGTGGGAGCTGAGTGAATGATATGGAATGATAAGGATCAACATATTGATGTATACAACTGAAGTTTTAGCATTTCTAAAAAAAAACAATATTGCATGGAAAGATCAATCAATATATTACGGTATGTTATGTTTCTACATGAAATAAGAAACGAATTAATCCCATATCAGTCTAATAGCTTTCATCAGTTGTCTTGGTCCTGGCACGACACCCAGTTTTATTTATAACTGGTAATCTTGCTATAAGTTTTAAAACAAAGATAAGTGTGCCCAGCTTTCCTGGTAGCAACTTAGTAACTAGCTTGTAGTAACTTAGTCACTACATTATCTAATTTTAACTTTGAATAAGTATTAATACACAGATTCAGGAAGACAAACATCAAACGTTACGAGCGAATATAAAATGCATAGGGCTGAACGAATTGAGATTTGTCACAGGAACATCATACCTCACGCGTACAGACTTTGTTCACAAAGTTCGCTCTCCCTATTTATAACATTATATAAAAAAACTTTTACGTGGCGCTACTAACACGTGATTTAACGAGGTTTGAGTGGATAACAAAGGAGTTGTATTTCAAAGTCACTACGTTTTCTGTTTAGATTATATCAACCTTAGATCATAACGAAAACTGGATCACGACAAAGATAGAAAGCTATTAGACCGATATACAACGAGGTCGGTGTCATTTAAGGTAGAAACACAGCTAAATTTAGGTAATTTATCGATTTATCTTTCTATGCAAGATAAAATATTTGTTTTGACAAATGGGAGAATTTCATTTATATGCAACAATATATTGATAATATTCGTTCAATAGTAATCATTTAGTTCTGACGTGAAATTAACCGTATGACACAGAAATGCGGTATCGAGTACTTAGTATATGATAAATGCCAATATATTTAACCCATTGTAGGTTAGAATGTGATTATAATGTTCATCTATTTAATTCGATCAGCTTTTTAAATCTTTGTACAGTAACAAGACAAAATCGCCCCCCCCCCCCTTTCTTATGTAGTTTGATATAAGTTTGATATGTTGCTATCGCATAACCACCTGTTTACTCTGGTACTTTTTCAAAACTCTCCGTGTACTTACTTCCTTTATAAATATTTCCCTTTTGTTCATATTTTGCCCTACTTGATTGCATCTCGATTGCATTTGCCTAGCGGTCTTTAAATGAATTCGGGGTGCGGGGTTTCAATGTTCCCCTACTGGACGGGCGAAGCATATGGAACCTGTTCCCTACGGTTACGGGCGAAACACAGTGCTAAAAACTGAGATTCAATAACATCATCACTCGATTTTGTTATGTCAGGTTTCATTTCTGATTCACTGTCAATCATCATGGCGATACCGGCTGGTCCTTTCTTAACTCCTAGTGGTATGTGCACTACATTACTTAAATATATAGAATAAACCAGAATATGCATATTCTTAATATGTTAATATATATTATATTAGAGTTTAGCTTATATGTTTTTATTGTAATATTTTAAATTAAACTGTTTTTAAACTGTTTAACACACAGTAAACGTATTTTATTGGGTTTTTTTTTAATTTCCTCATGGTAATATTGTGTACTAAACATTTATAATATATTACAGTTGAGATTGTACATTTTTATTTGAAGATATCAAATCATGTAGTTTTTACACAAATTAAACGTATTCTAATGACTTGAAAAAACGGTACAAAAAATGTATTTTTAATGTGTTTCTCTCTGTCAATCCAGGTACCAGTACATTGAACATTGAAGTAAATTTGTACGGTGATTAGGCTTTATCCTTACATATTACTTTCTAATGCCTGTCAGACTGATCGTGAGACATCTGATTGTAACTTTAATTATATCTGGATTGCGGCAAAAGAATATATGTAGAGAGTATATTGTTAAAGACTCCTTTGGCCTCCTGACTTGTTTAAACGACCAGACATGCATAATTCGTGTTATTCAATGATTGAATTTGTCAGTCGTCCTTTAATACTTTTCACCTTCATACAAACTTAAAATGTTATTTTTCAAACTTACATCTTAATTAATGATAATATTTAAAATCCTTTTTAGTTAAAATAGAAATATTTTTGTTTGTTTGTTGGAAGTAACTATTTTCTGTCACTATATACTACTGTTCTAGCATTTTAATGTTGATTTATTAAATGCAACCCGTTCCTTAAAAGAAAATCAAATTCATGTCGTTTTGAAGTGTAGTGATATCACTAATAGCAAACATGTTAACGAGAAGGTTATTAAATGTTATTGCGATCGCACTTAATTTGATCATATGTCGGTCCAATTGTTACACACACTGATAATACAGCATCATTATTTTACCATATACGTATATTACTGTGGTTTCGTAATACATCACTAATACATTATTCTTATTATATCTCGTTACAGATGATATAAATGTCCACGTTACCTTGACTACCGGGGTTACAACTATAACAGTATTCTGTATGAGGGTGACGGGATGTTGTGTTGTTGTTGTACACACGAGGATTCGCCCAAGTGAGAGAAATATTAATTTTATGCATAAACCTTTATCATGTTCCCGTATTTAATTATTAATGATACTGCATCAAGTGCATGATGTCTCTTACTGACAGCTTTTGATACTATTTAATAGGCAAACACTTTTATATTGTTATATATGAGTTTACAGATTCTGAAGTAGTTAAAATTGTATTAAACATTAACATATGCTTGAATAAGTGGGAATGGAATCGAATCCATCAATATTTCACTCAACACTACAGGTTAATTGTTCATATATATAAAGGGATCACTGAGTGTTTCTGTGTATTAAGTAAAAATACATGTCAAGTTAAGGTTTTTCGTAATCTTTGTAGCGTATATGTTATAGGCGTGACACACATACCGATATTCGATTTATAACGTAACCGTCATTATGTCCGAACAGTTTATCTGGATAAGTTGATGAAGTTAAGTGCAAACTCTATAGCAAAAACGTTGTACCCTTCAAAGGTAATACTTATCTAAATAACATACTTGAATATTTCACACTGGAAAACTTACATAATATACAGTTTAAGATACATCAAGTTACGCACATATGTACCTACCCGGATGTAAAAAGACAATATCTTTCTCAACATTATCCTCCGATATAGAAATATCTATCGACACTTTTTTTCACAAAACAAACACACTATAACGAGATTTATTCCAATCTCCGGATAGTTCGACACCCTCTATCTCTTAGGCACAAAACTAACTCCTTCAGTAACGTTACAAACCGGGAATTCGTCCTCAATCAAACATGGCGTGAAAGTGTTACGTCACGTGGTGTATAGGGTTGTATAATTATTGATATAGGAATTGTTGTTATCATATAATAACATTCTATAACACAGCCACACACATTTAAACCACTTTTTTTCGATTTAATTAGTCAGTAAAGTAGATCTCCAATAGACAGTTACGTTTACCTAATATGCGAATGTCATAACTGAATTATCAAATGAAATAAAGCCACCAATAGTTCAAATGTAGCTGCAAGAGTATCCTCCCCTTATCATTATTTCTGAAATAACAGTAGGGCGACTGTGTGTGATTTGTTTAAGTGTAGTTATTATACTTTCAGTGTTCCAAGTTAGTTGAAGTGGTCTTATTCTGTCTCATTTTTGTTGTGGCCTTGTAATTTCATTGTTCTCAGTTCATAATTCTGTCTTTCTTAATAACATACAAAACTTTTTGCCTAGATTGACTTATCGCTGCTTATATTGATCAATGCATTAAATCAATCTTGGTATTTTCAACAGTTCTATCCTATAAAAAGGATTGTATGAAAGAAACACACGAGAATAGCACTTTTCATAATAAGATAAGGCCATACCAATTTGATTTATTGTTCGTCGGATTTAACGCTCCTGTTTTGGGAAAATAAAATAAAAGTAAAAGTAAAATGTTACCGCTCCAATTTTAGCGTCAATGAAAAATGACGAATCCAGATATATTTTACAATGGTTCAAAATCTAGAAAACGACATTCCGGATCATTTGATTGTTTGAAATTAAGGTAAAAATGGTATTTCAAGCGTTTTTTCGGCAGCAGCACGAGGGCCCTCAAATGCGCGACAAGGCTTTTTCACTTTTGAAGAAAACTGAGAATGTGTCAAAATGGCTTTATTATCATGTTGGTCACTACATTATCCTGTCGCCATAATGTTTTGCAAAATACCACAATAGATTATTTACATTTCCAAGATCTCTTGATCAAATAAACAAATTACGGTGTACTGTTTTAGGGTCGCGTGGCTGCGAGGAAAGAGAAGACGTGTGCTTTCTTGTCGCTTCAACTTTATTATCTTATTCAAACAAAAGAGTTCCCACATGGGAGACAATTACCACATCAGTTACTTCCCTTGTACTAGTAAATAAGGTGACACATGTGGATGGTTATACGAATATATATATACCATATATATAACAACGGAACTCAAGTGGTCTTACTAAAAAGCGACATCAAGCGTCAACAGCAAATATCTTTTAAAAATCCTGAATTGAATAAGCGACATCAGAAGATACAATGTATGTTGTTGATGTAAATGTATGACTATAATAACACCTCTATATTGAATTTCAAATCGATATTCTTCTTAAGCAATCGACCAAATTTGGCAGACATTATTCTCTTATTTTAATAGAATAGGCCTACTGTTGATAGTTGAAAAACATTTTTTGTATTAATATTTTGAAATATTTATGCAGGTATTACCATTTGAACTCTCTTCCAGATGCCGTATCCGTAGTAACCTAGTCACCAGTAGTCAGAACATTAATATGTAAATCCCGAATGGATTAACACCGGGTTCATGATGCTTATTCAACCACGAGCTTAACAATAACGAACTTATTCATATATGGGACGTCAGCTTATAAACTGATATTAATCTTTCTGGTCTGGATATATTTTAGTACACAAGTAATGCTTGTGTCCATTAATATTACTTATATTTACTATTATTGTAACTCAAAGGTTATGTCAGCAAAACACCTAGTGCCATACATCTTGCCTTCAGGGTTTGTTTTATAGCGGTACATCATACATATATTTTGTCATCATTAATTTATATCAACTCGATAAAATATGCATTCTGTATGAATAGAAACATCTTAATACCTACAAAAAAACCGCTACAACAGTACTATTTGGTGATACATTATATCAAAAGTATTCTGACATTTTGTTTTTAGAAAACTACCACTCGCTCGAAATTTTAAGGAATTCATGTTTTTTGTATAAACAAAAAAATTGCGCCCGCTCGCTCCAATTTTGAAATCTCATTTTCCGAAGAACAATAAATCAAATTGGTATGCCCTAAGCATTTATTTTCAATGACAAATCTTCTATAAGGCCGGAACACTTGGTCTTATTATCTTGTACTTTTACGAGGGTCCCCAAGTAAATCTTTCCTTTGTTCATTTTGTGCCTTTATTTAATCGATTTTGAGTTCAGTTGTGGTTTTATTGACGCTTTGGTGATCTCTGATTTTTGTTTTCACTACATCTATAAATATGTATTGAACATTATTTCATCAGTGCATGAACTGGTGTACATTAATTATTTTTTCATTTTTCTTATTATCCTTTTTTGTTTCAGTTTGGAATGACAACATCCGTCTAAGCAGAACAGTGATTCCAGAATAATGAGAGGCAACACCCTAATCCTAAAAAAACACGAGACGTAGTGTGGTAATTCCGTGTCAAACACAAACTCTTTTTATATCCAAATGTAAGACTTACTCCACTTTGCAATAAACATATCAACATAAATCTATTTATTCTTGTTGTTATTTCACTTTTTTGGGGGGTGGGGGGCTGTCTGAACAACAAAAACTGACTGTTTACTGTCCGGTAACTTTAACAATATAAGTAGGAGTAAGGCCTCTTTATGTTTGGATGATTTCTTCCTGATCCGTCGACACTGAACCTTGTCATGATACAAAACAAAGAAAATATTTGTCCATGTGACTTCATACAGACGGTCACAATGCATATTTTGAAATACAACTTCTATACTTAAACTTGACGCCCTTAACTGCATCAATATCAGTAAAAGAACTGTTCTAGATAAGAGTGTTTGAATAATTCATGTACTTAATCAAATTTATTCTATTGATTAACATAGAGATAACCGTCTCAAGTAGGTACCAATATTTGTAAATTGTCATTTGTTTTTCTTTGTTGTTAATTTAACTGTTAAACTGAATAAAACAACAATAACAAATCGGTGCTTTTGATAAACATTTAATCTGTATAACAATGCAAAAAGTGCACGGTACAGGTATCTGTAAAGTGTCTTCGGCTCTAGTTCTTCAATGTCTCTTTCCTAACCAAGTAGAGAATTTCCTTAGATCTGACTCAGTTTTTGTTACCGTATGCTGGTTTCTCATTTTTTTAAAACCTTTTTTTGAGTTGACACCATCGATGTGCTGTCTCACTGTGACATTATCATTGCAATCTATCTGTTTCCCTGCACTTGTTGGTATATTCTGTCAAATTGTTAGTTGCCTTTTTCCTCTTGAGCTATGTATCTCCTATATATAAGGTAATCAAGCTCCATAATCCTGTCCGCTAACGAATTCAAAACCCGTTCACGCTCTGACATTCTGACCGGTTGTCTGCTGACTTATAAATCGGAACACCTTGGGCGATTTCATCACGGTTACCTAATGGAACACCAACGAGGAATTCCAAAAGCTGTGATATGCATTTTCGCGGACTCCGGTCTAATATGGTTAAAAAAACATGCATTTCCCTATTGTTACGGGCGAAACACAGTGCTAAAAATAGAATAATCGTGGATTGTTTAACAAATAGTGGTGAGGAGGAATTTTTAGCTTGCGATTTAATTCATTTGATTAAAGGTAAGTTTTATATACATTTACCCTATTTTTCTAAGCACTTGTTGCTATAAGTATCCATAATGACGTATTCGTGTGTCTTTGACATACTCGTACTTAATGTAAATAGTTGTTTGTCCTACACACTTACATAATCGGTGTTTTGACGTTCATCATACAGGCAGAACGTGGTTAAAATTCAATAAATCTTTATACGATGCTTAAAACAATATATGAAACAAATTATTATTTTGAAGAAAATATGGAACAATTATTTCAACTGATATAATCACTTATATACGATTTATGAGGTATGAGGTATTGTCCTCGAAATATGTAAACATCATGTACATTCTTATGCCTGACGAATTAGGTGGTCTAGTCGTCATGTTTACAATATTGTAATACATTTACAATGATATAAAGTTGGTAAACAGGCTTTATTTATTATGCTTTATTGTATAATAATGAATAGCGTACATAAAGTATATAAAATAGCACGCGAAATATGTAAACATCATGTACATTCTTATATCTGGCGAATTAGATTTATTTAATAATATTCTAGTCGTCCCGTTTACAATATCGTAATAAATTTATTATGATATAAAGTTAATATAAACTTTTTTTTATTCCAACAGTATAAACATGTATAAAACATTATAGACAGAGAATATGCAGAAATAGGATCCGGAAACAATTTTAAAAAACCTTATATTAATCCGTTTCCATAATCCGTTTCTATATGATATAAAGTTAATAAACATGCTTTATTTATTATGCTTTATAGTATAATCATGAATAGCGTACATAAAGTATATAAATCAGCATGCTATAACTCGATTTTGTTAAGTCAGGTTTCATTTCTGATTCGCTGTCAATCATCATGGCGATACCGGCTGGTCCTTTCTTAACCCCTATTGGTATGTGCACTACATTACTAAAATATACAGAATTTACCAGAATAAACATTTATTTTATATTAGTGTTTAGCTTATATATTTTTATTGTAATATTTTAGATTAAACAGTTTTTAAACTGTTTAACACATCAATATAAGTAAAAGTACTTTTCTAGATAAAAGTGTTGGAATAATTAATGTACTTAATCAAAATGAATTCTATTGATTAACATAGAGATAACCGTCTCAAGTAGGTACCAATATTTGTAAATTGTCATTTGTTATTCTTTGTTGTTAAATTAATTGTTAAACGCAATGCATCATATACACTGATAATGTTGGTGAATGGAGACAGGATGGGTAAAGAAACGCATATATCCTTCTTCTTTGTCGTGATGAACGGCGACTATGATGCTTTGTTGCCCTGGCCGTTTAAACAGCGAGTGTCGTTGGCGTTCAAAGATCAAGATACCAGGACTTAGGATCTGTGTGACACGTTCACCCCAAACGTGGCTAGTAAAATTTTCAAAAAACCAGAGACAAAAATGAACGAGTGACGAAAAGTTTCTGAAGGATACAATATCATAAAGTTACGGGCGAACGTAACCCACTTAAATAACTAAGCGTGACGTAATCGTATTTTGGAGTGTGTTTAGTTTGTCCAGACCCCTTCAGGCAAATGGAACGCATTTGTTTTAGATGCATTACAATTACATTTAATGGATTGTGTTTCGTTGTGACTTCTTCGTGAAGTCTTAAACAAATATCCGATGACTCTATCGGAGTCACATTTGAAAGTAAATTATATTTGTTCTATATACTTGATGTGTATCATTGTATGATATAAGTTAACATGCTGTATAAATGTTTGCTTCCTATGATTATTCTAAATAAGGAACATTAAGAGGTGTAACGTGCAGGGTGTCCTAACAACCCTGGGTCCGTCCTAAGGATATACTTGGGATATGCTGTATTACACACTATAATAACGGCACCCCAGCACATCTTTCCATGGAATATTTATTGACAGAAGCTTTTTTGAGTTTATTCACATAGTTTCTTAGAGTTCTGTATCTCTCCCATTGTTGTTTCTAGCCTTTGTGTATTTGTTGTAGAGTGCATGTTTTTTGTGTATAGCTTTTCTGAGGTACTCGTTCATGCAGGGAACACTTTTTCTTCTGGCAGATTGTGTTTTCATAGGTGCGTGTTTACTGATAGTGTTGATTACAGAGTCTTCAAATTCTTAGTACATGTCAGTTACTAATTTGGGTGATAGGTCTAATTTTGGGTTACTGGCAAGTAAGGTTAGAGTCTAAAGATCTTTGTTGAACTCATCTACATTAACATGTTTAAAACTCCTGTAGTTTCTCTTAATTTTCTGTTGTGATTGTATGTTACATTTAATAGATGTTGTAATGAGATTGTGCCAGTCACTGATTCCTGTTGGAAGATTACTTACATTAAAATGCAGGTTTTTACAGTTTGTTAAAATTACACCCACTAGAGAAGGTTTGCAGTGTCTAACAAAACAGGTTTGATCATTAATAAAAAAATTCATGAGTGTAACAGATAGAGTTTAAAAACATGTTTTTAATTTCATCTAGCATATCGGAGTTAAAATCACCGAGGACCATCGTGTGGTCAGCCAGTCGATATCCTTTGTGCAGAAGTACACTAAGCTTTTCTGTGAAATTGATTTCATTCGCAGAAGGTGGGTTATACAGGCCATAAATTATCACTTTACATTAGTTAACATTTATTTCAAAAGTTATATTGTCAAATAAATCACACTCAATGTCTGATCGTCTTCTAGCCGGTAAGTCTGATCTTATAAAGGCGATAATGCCGCCTTTGGATGACGTATTGTCCCTTCTTTCACTGTTGTAGCCGGGGACATGAAAAATACCATCATGAAAAGAAGCATCAATTTTAGTTTCTGCTATGAAAAGCATGTTGCGCATGCTTTGGTAGGTGGAAATCCCAAGCCGGAGCGTCTTGCTAGACCTTTTGGAATTCCACTAGTTATTTTGAAATTATTTATTTTATAAATACATATCAGCAAAATCCAATCGTTGTAGTCCATACAATGTAAGAATACCCACTCGATATGTGTATGTAATATTTTGAATTTTTTTTTTAAAAAGCTAACTTTCGCGGGATGCCCCTTTAATTTGATAGGGTTTATACGATTTACTATGTAAGCTAACGTCTTGTTAAGAGACAAAACATCGCTTATATACCTAAAAATGAAATTGTGAGAATTGGCAAGGTTTTTGTTACCTGTCCTGATAAGCCCCTCGACAAACTCAGCCTCGTATAAAAAACAAAACAATTCAACCAAGAGTGGGACACAGTTTGTCCCTATTGGCATGGCAACAGTCTGTTGGAAAATCTTTCCTTCAAACATAATCATAATCATACTTCTTTCTTGGACAGAGAAAGCTCTCATAATCAGAGACCAAAAACATCCTTTCAGTTTGGTTTGTGGTGTGGTAGTGTACAGGTGGAAATATCAGATGATTTGATAGACGAAACATTTTTGAGACGGGTTGATCAAGACTGATAAGAAAATCTGTCGAGTTGTTTTTAAAAATCGACATTCCGTTAATGCCCCTCTTAGAGTAAACAATGTCACAAAAATGCTGAAACCCTAATTTAACGATGGAAATAATATATATATTTGTGTTCAGTGTTATAAATTGAATGGACATTTTAATTTAAAGACGTCTTAAATCTTGGCGTAACGGGCGTCAAATGTGACGGTAGTGCAAATTAGAGCATACCGATCGTTTACAAAATAGTAATGAATGAAACGGGGTAAAGTGCGAAACTTGTATGGTAAAACTACCTAGTTACGAGCGAACTAGAAATGTTGCAAGATATGACATCCAGTTGATTTTTGTTTGTTGTACCGATATTCGTCATTCGTTTTAGCTTCAAGCAGTGATATGGATTTATCGTACACGTATTAGACTTTATGGTAAGTCGTTATAATTCATGGTAAAGTTTGAAACTTTAAAAAAAGTTTTCCAAACTGATAGTCTGTTTAATTTGATGAAGATATTGTTTTATTGTTTATTTGATATCAATATGATGAACTGAAATAACTTGGGTTCCCTTGAACAAGTAAATAAACTGCGTTGATAGTGACACTGGTCAGGGTGATACTTAAAGCAACATATTCTATATATATATAATTCTGACTTAAAAAACTAATAGATCACAGTCTGTTAATATGATGTTATTTCGCTACAGTTTCCACGTTACTGTACAGTATTTTAGTTTATAATTGGGAACGGTATAACTTCCATTGCTAAACTTTCATTGCTACTCCTCCAAAACACCATGTCTTATTCTCTTGTACGTTTACTAGTGTTTCCGTGTAAATCTTTCCTTTGTTCATATCCTGCTTCTATTTATATCGATTTTGAGTTCGTATTATGATTTTGTTGACGATTTGGTATTCTCTGATTATTTTTTCTCCTGTTACATATGTGTGGCAAATTTATTTGTTATATCTATAGCAGTAATAAAATATTTCACTTATTGCAGACTTAATTGTCGTTCTGATGTACATTCATTTAATATGAGTTGCTTTCTGCATCTTTAATTTATACAGTAACAAAAAGAAGTCGCTTCATATTTAGGTCACCTGAGACGAGGTCTCAAGTGACCTATTCCAACCACTTTCCTTCCGGCGTCGTGCGTCGTGCGTAAACGTTTCACATTTTCGACTTCTTCTCCAGAATCAGTGGGCGGAATCTTTTTAAACTTGGCCAGCATGTTCCTTAGTTGATGATGATACAGATTTGTAAAATTCGGATTTCTGCCAATAAGATTGAATTCTTATAATTTGGAAGTGAAGAAGTAAAATACCTAGTTACGAGCGAACTAGAAATCTTGCAAGGTATGAATCCTACGGAATCATCCAGTTGTAAACTGTTTTTGTATACCGATATCCCTCATTCGTTTCAGCTTCAAGCAGTGATATGGATGTATCGTACACGTATTAGACTTTATGGTAAGTCGTTATAATTCATGGTTAAGTTTGAAACATTTAAAAAAGTTTTCCAAACTGATAGTCTGTTTAATTTGATGAAGAATACTTATATTGTTTATTTGATATTAATATGATGAATTGAAAAAACTTGGGTTCCCTTGAACGAGTAAATAAACTGCGTTGATAGTGACACAGTTCAGGGTGATACTTAAAGCAACATATACTATATATATATAATTCTGCCCTAAATAACTAATAGATCACAGTCAGTTAATCTGATGTTATTTCGCTACAGTTTCCTCGTTACTGTACATAATTTTAGTTTATAATTGGGAACGGTATAACTTCCATTGCTAAACTTTCATTGCTTCTCCTCCAAAACACCATGTCTTATTCTCTTGTACGTTTACTAGTGTTTCCGTGTAAATCTTGCTTTTCTTCATATCCTGCTTCTATTTTAATCGATATTGAGTTCGTATTATGATTTTGTTGACGATTTGGTATTCTCTGATTATTTTTTTCTCCTGTTACATATGTGTGGCAAATTTATTTGTTATATCTATAGCAGTGATAAGATATTTCACTTTTTGCAGATTTAATAGTCATTCTGATGTTCATTTATTTAATATGAGCTGCTTTCTGCATCTTTAATTTATACAGTAACAAAAAGAAGTCGCTTCATTTTTAGGTCACCTGAGACGAGGTCTCAAGTGATATATTTTGACCCTGGTTTAAACGATTTTGAGTTTGGATTAAGATTTTGTTAACGCTTCGGTATTCTCTTATTTAATTTTACAGAGAACGGGAGACGTTGGAACAGATATTAGTATTGTGTAAATAACGGAAATAATATACGAAGCATACATAAGAGGAACATTTCGTATTATAATTAATTATATCAGAGTGTTTGATTTTGTGGATAACATTGGAGGAACCTTTCAAGGTAAGTTTATTATAATTTTATTCAGTCGACATTTATACCGATAATGCATCTATAACTGGATTACTAAGTCTTTTCTCCTACATTATACACGCACACGTAAGTGTAAAAATCCGTATTGTTAAAAAAAAGATTTTAAAATATCTAAAAGCCACTTACAGTTGTATTTAAAACGCATGTACAGAATATTGCCAATTCACGCCAAGACAATATGTATTATCAATTTAGACCAAAACATAAATACGCTTTGATCAAACAGTTTGAAGGCGAGTATAGCCAAATATATCCAGTGGAATATTTGGCTAAATTAAATATGGTCAGACTTTCCTCAATTTTCATTCGCTAAAATTTGGTCAGGTTGAGGTCCATTTTTGTGATATCGACTTGATGTTTCTAATTTAGAAACAGCGAGTCAATATTGCTTTTATGACGGCACAATACCCAACTGTCAATTTCAAACTTCATCAAGATACATATATGGCAATTTCAGTCTTTTGCAAACAAATATCATATCTAATATAGAAATTAAAGACCTTTGATCCGGTCAATATGTCCTCACCAAAGGTCCATAATAGATAAATACGGTGACGTAGATCGGACCCCATCTTTGTAGTCCTGGGTATACGGTCTCTGATTGGATAACATTTAATACATTTGATGACTGTACAGATTAACACGAAATTGTATTTTTTCTGTCGTCATTTGGTAATTTAATAAATGACATTTCAGTTTCAATCTGAATTGGATTAATTAAAATTTATATTCAGATATATAACCCAGGTTACAAACAGAGCACATCCGTTGTTCGATAATAAATTAGAGAATACCGTAGCGTCAACGGACCAAAAGGCGATTCTTGAATTTAGTAGATAGATGAAGTAGTATATTTGAATGTTTTTTAGTGGCATAGCGTTTTTTTCAGGGTTAAGAAATATTATTAGTTTTCCCCAATATTTGTTTAAATGAAAGAGTCGTCAGCAGGATCATTTTATCTTAAACATACGACTCTCGATTGCATGTCTAGAAAATCTAAAAATAAAGATTGGTGGTTTCCCTATTCGTTACGGGCGAAACACTGTGATACTTCAAAATCCATGGGTGAGAAGGAGATTACAAAGTCTACAACATAGGTGGTTTCCACAACCGTTACGGACGAGAGATAGTATGGAGTAGGAGCGTTTTAACACCGACCATTTTTACTGCCGTGGGGCTGCTACGTCTTATGTGCTTCCACGTGTAAATTAAAATTAGATGCAAAACTTCAGTGGATATTGGTTGACTATATCGAAGTACGATTTGAAGGTATATTATTTCTAATCTTTATAAACTGATATGAATACGTCATTTTTCAATTATATTATTAACACAAACCTTTAAATGAACGACGGGTTTAAAACTCAATTATGATATTTCTTATTTCATCTTAATTTTTTTCTTAATTTAGTGTGTCCTTTAAGAAGTATCTTTATAACAAAGTTTAATAATATTACGAAATACGAAAGGGAATTTTTTGCGTAATGTATTCGTCCATTTTTTGACAAGATTCGTTCCTTATTACGGTAGAAATATCTACATACACCTTCATTGTAATAGCTGATTGTATTTGTCGTGTATAATTAGAGTATTGTGAAGAGTTCTGACAGAACATAACTGACTTTGGTAGGTAGGTTTTCTCAAAAACACTTCGGTTCTCACTCGCCACTTAAAAACTCATGTACGTCCTTAAATTATCATAGGTGTTTACTGGACGTAGCACACAAAAACACACACAAAAAAGGAAAATGTTTATTAATTTCATCTGTGTTTTGTCATTCTTTATACTGCTTTTTACACATTATTTATACCAATGGTGGCAGTACAAAATTGATTTTTGAGGTGGTGCATAATGTGATATCTTTGATGTATGAAAATTTACATGATTATGTGTAGTCTAGATTTTTTTGATTTTCTGAATATCGTAATATATTTGATGTAATAAAGCTAGTAAACAGACTGTGTATATCAGGCGTTATATCGTAATTCTAAACAAAACATACATGAAGTAATATTATTTAACCCGCTTTTGTTATTTCAGAACTCACCGACTCATTAGTAATCATTATGCCGACACCAAACACCACGTCCCTCACCCATACCGGTATGTAAGACTTTAACTTGTCTATTCTGGAATATACACGATATACCTTGTTCGTATTTATATATATTTACAGTCTACGCTGACATTCACTCGATAATCATTGCTCATCATTATCATCGCATAACTGTACTCAAACACGTGACAAATTTCTATGACGTCGTCAACAATACATGTGGGCCGCGCAATGCAAATCCTACAGTTTGAAACACAATTGTGTGACGTCACCAAGAATAAACGTTGGCAAAGCTTGCAAATTTCATGCTGTTACATTTATTGAACTATTCCCACGTTTATTAGTTTTGAAATGCAATCTGTGTCCGTAAATTGGACTATAATGAACAAAATAGTTACGAACATAAGGATAAACTTTCTATTTTGTTTAGATTATCAGGGGATAACTACAATGGAAAACGGGTAAATTATACATAATCGGCTTCGCCGGTTTATTGAATTTACCCGTTTTCCATTGTAGTTATCCCCCGATAACCTAAACAAAAAAGAAAGTTAATCGCCGGTTATGTATAATTTACCCGTTTTCCATTGTAGTTATCCCCCCATAACCTACACAAAATAGAAAGTAAATCCTTAAATAAACTATATCACTTGATCCTTAATGGTATGTATACTACACTACGTAAATAACTTGACTATACCAGTCAAGTATCACAATTATATATGAAAAAAGGAATGCCAAATTCACAAAGAATAATTAAGTTATAACACTTAGTGATATATACGTAACCGGCGATTAACTTTCTATTTTGTTTAGGTTATTGGGGGATAACTACAATGGAAAACGGATAAATTATACATAATTAGGTTATAACACTTAGTGATTGATATTGTATACAGATAAGATCATTTCATCATACATAGGAAATAAGATTGGAACATATTCGAAAAGTCATAATGGTTGTGTATATGATTTCCAAAAACAGTAACATCCAAAGTACGATTTCTAAACTTAGTTGTTCGGCTTACGTGTGTGTGAATATTGATCATATCGCAAGGCTTTGATATTGGAAGTTCACTCTATGGCCATTCGCTCATATAATTACTTGATACTTATAACGCATACTATACCGTTATACTATATTACAGTTTCGCACCATATGAGTTTTTACTGCAACATAGTTTTAGTCGTTTTAAAATTGATATTCAAAGTAACAAAATGTTATTTAGTAGAAAAACGGTCAATAGTGATAATGTATATTAACAAAAAAGAATGTTTAGTCCGAAGTGAACTTTTATCTTGCTTCTTTTTCTGACTGTAGGTACCAGAACACTGAACATTGAAATCAATATATACGGTGAGTAGTCTATTTCCTTATTCATACCTATTTAGTGCCAGTCAGACTGATAAGAGAATTATAAGTTTAGCTTTAATTATGTTCTGGGTTTGAGTAAAACAATAATATTCGAGAGTCTATTGTTAACGACATCTTGGCCTCTTAACTCGTTTAAACGACAAAACATGAAAAGTTCTTGTGATTAACCGATTAACATCTATCAGATTTCTATTTCCAACTGACATGTTAATGAATGATTAGATCCTGCTTCATTAACAAACGTAAACTGATATATTCACGCGGAGAATGCAGCAATTTGCCCCTGCTTTAATCGATTATAAGTTCTTATGGTTTTGTTGACGCGTATGTATTCTCTTTTTGTTTAACAGATACGTATGTTTTTGTGGGTTCCTTACACAATGTAAATACATTTTAGCCACTTTATATGATGTCATATCGCTACAGATGACGTGAGTGTCCAAGTAACCTTGACTACCGGGGGTACAACTATCACAGTATTCTGTATGAGGGTGGCGGGATGTTGTCTTATTGTTGTCGTCGTCCTACACACAAGGATACAACCAGGTAAGATGATGCTTCATTCTTTTGCTTAAAAATGTATCATGTTTTCGTTTTTCATGAATAACGTTACTGTATTTAAGTTCTTGGTGTTTCTTACTGACAGACGATGTTATTTATGATTTTACTAGTACAGAGTAGTTAATATATTATACAATCTGTATATGTGCTTACGATTTTGGGATTGGATTGAATCCGTCAATATTTCACACGATGTAAGGGCGATGTTTAATACAGGATTGTTCTTATATGTATATGCAAACACATGTCGAATTAAAGGCCCCCGTCCTCCTTGTTGTTTATATTCTCTAGGGGTGACACATATATTCTATTTATAACGTAACCGTCACTATGTTCGAACAGGTTCTCTGGTTTAGTAGATTGAGTAAACAGCGAAATTCATTAACAAAAGAAATGAAGCCTTCAACAATAGATAACATACTTGAATATTTTCCACAAAAATTTCTTTAAGGAAAACGTATCTTACATATATACAGTTCACAGTTAAACAAGGTATGAACATACGTACCTACCCGGATGTAAAAAGACAATATCCTTCAAAATATTATCCTCGGATATAGAAATATCTATGAACACTTGTATTCACTTATAAAACAAATTATAACGACATTTGTTCCAATCTCTGAAGAATTCGATACTCTCTTTCTTAGTTAGACACAAAACTAACACACACATTATCGTAACCAAATGGGACGCCCGTCCTAAATCTAACATGGCGTCAAAGTCAAGTGTTACGTCACGTGGTGTAATGTATTGCTTATGATAAAGGAATCCTTGTTATCATAAAACAGCTTTTTTATAAAATTCAAGATTGTTTTATTTAAACAGCTCTTAAGTGGAGATATCCAATCTGAAGGTATTCTTAATCTACTGCATTATTGATTAAATACAGTCACCAAAAGGCCATGTGTGGTCAAGTGTAGCTTAATGTATCAAAAGTAATCGCTCCTTTTTATTATTTATGAAACAAGTGTAGGTGAACTGAAAATCAGATAATTTAAGCAACAGTTTAATAAAACCTTCAATCACGGGCTTTATCCGTCTCATTTCTCACATACTATTTTTGAAATTGATCTATTTGTTTCTTCCTTTATCTCAGCATTTCTTTATAAAAGCCTAGACGTTTTATCTAGATTAACGTATCGCTGTTTTTTGTACAATAAACAAATCGCAAAACGAAAAGTAACCTCCCCTTATTATTATTTCTGAATCTGATTAGTTAAAGCAACAGTATATTTATTATATATCCAGGGTACCGGGTTAGTTAAAGCAACAGTTTATTTATTATATATCCAGGGTACCAGATTAATTAAAGCAACAGTTTAGTTAGAATACCTCCAGGGTGTCAGGTTAGTTAAAGCAACAGTATATTTATTATATATCCAGGGTACCAGGTTAGTTAAAGTACCAGTATAATGATTAAACCTCCGGGCACCAGGTTAGTTAAAGCAACAGTTTAGTTATTACACCTCCAGGGTACTGTACCAGGTTAGTTAAAGCAACAGTTTACTTGCAGGGTTTCAATTGTGGTCTTTATCCGTCTTATTTCTCACATGATTTTCGTGTGTGTGTGTTGGGGGGGAGGGGGAGGGTTGCTGTTAGTTCATTATTCTCAGTCTTTCTTAATGAAATACAATACTTTTTGACCAGATTGACTTATCGCTGCTTTAATTGATCAGACGTGCAATAAACAAATCTCAGTATTTTCAACAGTTCGGTCCAATAAAAAGGGCTGTGAGATAGAAACACCCGCGAATAGCACATCTATGATTTATAATAATATTAGCATTTATTTTCGATGACGTTTCTTATCTAAGGGCTTGCTCATTTTAGTGTGGAAATTCAATATTAAACTTATTTTCACTACTGGTTTACATTTATTATCTATTTTTTTGTATTCATTCATTGATTTTTTTATCTATTTATTTTTGTTTCAGTTTGGAATGACAACATCCGTCTGAGCAGAACAGTGACTCCAGAATAATGAGAGACAATGCTTCAATCTGCAAGGAACGCCAGACATAGTGATATCAGAGCATTGAACTGATCTTGTTATTTTCTATTTAGAAAAATATACATCACATCTCGACATACATTGTCGGATACCCGCGTTTGATTGCACTGCGCTACGCTACACTTAAAAGCGTAGCGTAGTGAAATCAATCGCGGGTATCCGACGATGATTGACATATTTAGAAAAAGTATATTTTTTTATGTGCAACCTCATCATGCAATTATATTTACCGTATGTCCACTTGTGAATAAATCAAATCAGATCATATACTGTATCCCTGTCACTCATACATATGTAGACAGTCAGACCGACTTAATGTTATATATGGTATATGTATTACCAATCATTTTATATCAGTGTTAATGACAATGTTTAACATAAGCCACTCATACATATGTAGACAGTCAGACCGACTTAATGTTATATATGGTATATGTATTACCAATTATTGTATGTCAGTGTTGATGACAATGTTAAACATCAGTCACTCATACATATGTAGACAGTCAGACAGACTTAATGTTATATATGGTATATGTATTACCAATTATTGTATGTCAGGGTTGATGACAATGTTAAACATAAGTCACTCATACACATGTAGACAGTCAGACAGACTTAATGTTATATATGTGTTGTCCTCGGTGTCATTTTGAAATCTGCTGTGATTGTAACGTGTTTAGGCTTAGCCTGTCATATCATGTTTCTGTGTTTCCATATTGTCCTTTTCTTAGACTTTCTAGAAGCCAAAGTTTTGGTTATTTTTGTACAATAATAAATCATTCCGTGTCAAACACAAACTCTTTTTTATGTAAGACTAACTCCACTTTACAATAAACATATCCTCATTAATCTATTTCTTCTTGTTGCTGATTGGATTAAGTGTTATTTTTTCTGGAGCCTGAATAACAAAAAATAACTGTTAACTAACCGGTTATTTCAACAACATAAGTAGGACTTGCTCCTTGTTATGTTTGGTCGATATCTTCCCGATCCCCCGAAACTGAATCTGATATTGATAAAAACAATTCATATCTATGGTTGATTAATTACTAATGATAATAACATTAAAATTATATCCAAGTGTCTGGTACTTTCTCTTTTGTTTTTTTTAATTGTCCGTTTAGTCGATTTCATAACCAAGAGCTTGTGTCCTGCAGTATATGTATATATTGCTCACCGTACATACCTATATGAAATGTATGAAAAAAAATCCAAATAATAAAGTAATCAAAGACATTGTCAATATCGGCTGAATAACAATATACTCAACTTATCGTAAAATGAATAAATATATGCTTCCTGATCTCCTTTGTCGTGTACACAGACAACATACTTTGGTGCGTTGTGGTTATAGCACCGGATAGGCATGTACTTCCATTAAATATCGGTAAAAGTAGTAGTCATCAAAATGCGTTGAGAATAAATAAGAGTTAAAATTAATTAAACCAGGGGCAAAATATGAACAAAGGAAATATTTACATGGAGACTCTTGTAAAAGTACAGGAGAATACGACCAGGTGTTCCGGAGGAGTAGCGTCTTCTGTTTCATCGACGACACCCGTCATGCTAATCTTTGTCACATCCATGTTAGTTGATTGTTTTACGTCCTACTAACAGCCAGGGTCATTTAAGGACGGTCTACCGGTGTATGTGATGTGAGTGTGTGTGTTGAGAGCGTGTGTATTTGGGAGGCATCGGTATGTTCGTTTAAGCCTTCTTGCGATAGTCCGGATCTTGGACTGCTTCATCGACGACACCCGCCATGTAAATCTTTGTCACATCCAAGTAAACATCAAGTTCTCAAAATGAGAACCGAGTATCATTGTCAAACACACTAATGAGCATACTCAAAAACGTACATCTTCATATCACATAAAGATACAGATTATTTCTCAATGAGACAAAGATGGCGACCATAAAACTTGCCCATAGTTCTGATCAACCTGCATCTCTCGAATCCTTGTGTTGTTAGTTTGTCTGTCAGCAGTCGACATGTAAGACTAACTCCACTAAATAAACACATCAACATTGATCTACTTATTCTTGTTGTTGATTGGTTTAAGTTTGATTCACATTTTTTTTCTCGAGCTTGTCTGAACAACAAAAACTGTTAACTGTCCGGCAATTTTAACAAGATAAGTAGGAATTCCGCCTCTCAAAACTAATATATGTGTGTTCACGTGACTTCGTTCGAAAGTTAGAATGTAAGAATGTAACAAAGGAACAATTATAGTAAATGATTACATCGATACGAATGACGAAGTGTCTTTATGAACGGCATATCACAAGGTTACGGGCGAACGTAACGCTATTTCGGTATGTTTACACAATAACAAAGCGTAACATATTTGACGATAGCATGTGCGTGATTTTAAAAACAATATATCACGTACCTTGATATCTTTATGTATGTGAAACATCATGCAGTAACATAGTCAAATCAATTATTAGGAATGAGGCATGATACAAGAAAACATATCTATGATATATACATGTACTACGGATAGTGTGTGGTAAAATTATACTACATACAGTAAAACTTTTAAAGTATTATTGTGCAGTCACCTCGCATGATTTTGTTTTTCTAAAATGCATCTTTCTGTTATCCAATCATACAAATCGTCAATTCATCGCCCTATTCTTTTTCAAACTCCCGATTAATTTACACTTTCATATTTCTTTTTTTCCCCAAAACATGTGTCAAATGAAGATATATGCTTAAACACTTCTTTACGTTAGGTGCTTTGATATAATTTCGACTCATATTTCAAGCCAATTCATCGTATAAGTGTAAAGATACTAGTATCTGAACTTAACTGATACTTTCTCGTGTTTGATGGTAAAGTCATCGTAATAACACATAATTTTTATCAAATATACCACGTGGACGAAACTCTTTCGAACGTTAGATAATAGCGTGACACTACATAACCCCGAACTTACAACCCTAAACATCTCGTCATATCTCAATGTCTGATATCTAAAAATAAATTAGGTGGTTTCCATTACCGTTACGGGCGAATCATAGTAAAGGCGTTTTGGATCACCGATCATGTTTACTGCAGTGGGGCTGTTATGTCTTATGTACTTACGCATGCGTGTAAATGACAATCAATCGTTGTGCGTTTTCCTCTTATGTCCACATATACATAGACAGCTGGTTACCCTGGTCCGTATGTTGTACATATAGTCGCTAGACATGAACACTGTAATTACAAAAATCAACTACAAAGGATGTAGGAAACACTGTTATTAACATGTAAATCTCCTCTTATCATCGGGAAAGCATGTCTGTGAAGAAATTCTAAATTATTCCAAATTTTACAACATAAAGAACCTTGTATATATGTTGTAAATAAAAAAGAAAATCAAAATGTATTTGTCGTAATTAAAATATCGTCATCGCTATATTAAAGAGTTGTACAGGGGAACACACAGGAGTCGGGTGCCTTCGCGTTTGATTTAGAAAGGAGAGATACAGTAGAGTCGAATACTGACTTTTCTGTGGTATTAAACAAGAGCCTAAAAACTAAAGCTTAGGAGGCGATTTAGGAAACAAAACTCGCCGATAGAAATTTTAATCTATTACTTAATTTAAATAGTGCAGCATGTGTGTGCGTTACGTCATCGTTAATGATAGGGGGTGGCAGACTCTGCTGGTGGATTTGTTAGTCTCCGAGGTTTGCTGGAGCCTCCATAGCCACAGTTAACCTCATTTGAGTAGTGGCTCGATACATTTTCGTAGTACACGATTTGAAATCATACATAACTACATAGAGTTTAATTGTACTTCTAAAATCATAAAGTTAAGGGGTTTTACGCACCTGTGGCCCTTCTGCTTCTACGTTAGTTAAGAAGTTTTGGATTCCTACTTTTTCGCCTCTTGCATCACTAAAGAGTCCTAGGAGGACGAAACAGCTGTATATAATGCAGTGTAATTTTTTCGGCATATTGTATATATTACTTAAGGTGCAGCATACACATTATGTGTTTGTTACATCATCTAACATTGACTAAACTAACTTATTTCGCTTTTGTTCTCAATAGAACCGTGTATGTCATTACATTTTGTATACGCTATTTTTAAAAATAAATTAAAAATAGAAAATAGTTTGTATTCATACATTTGCATACACAAGATAGAACTCTAACAGTCATAATTGTAACGCATTTACTTTACTGTAAGGTTATTGGGGTATCTATTACTAAATTTAAAGGTGCAGCATATGTGTGTGTTACGTCATCTTCAATGTAGTGGTATACTACCATGCTTGATCAAATAGTTAATCAAACACATCATCGAATATGCTTTCCAGCATAAAAAACAGGTTCATGTTTAGTACTTAAAATATCTATATATTAGTTATACCCTACACAAACTATTAAAGTGTGAATCAGATGACATCAATGTTAAAGACAAACAAACCTTCAGTTGAATGAAGACACACAGCCGTGTTGTGTATAATCTGTATGCGTGAAATATACCTTTTATTCAATAGTTCGTAGCTGCTTCTCTCAAACATCAGTCAAATTGTAACGAGCAAAGCTGTTGCAATATTTCCATAAAAGCATTGGGAGATGGCTTAATATAAGAGTGAACTCTTGTTGCCAAATGCCATTAAATCAAATGTTGCAATATTGAATCTTGTATTGTAAATAATTGTGAATAAAATACTGTTTAAAAAAACGCATTACACCATGATGATATAATCACTGCAGGTCCTGGCATAGAATCTTACCCGGTTAAACTCCCCCTTTATTTTCACAATCAGATCACTTTGGTTTCGTATATCTTCAATCTTTACTCTGTGTCTCCATTGTCATGAAAACTCAACTCCTCTCATCTATGAATTTATAACTTTCAATTTTTCAAGTTTTGTTTGCTTTTTCATCAATATAACAAGAACACAAAATTATGGCTAACTGTTCGGGCTCACTTCTGTAAGTGGCTTTGTGTATTAGTGATTAAACTGAACATATAAACACATCAATACCATACAAAATGCAAAGGTGTGCGAAAAGATTATGCCGTCATACAATTAGAAAAGTACCATATGCATATGAATACAAAAGCTGAATAGTAATTTGCACATTGATATAAAAATATACAATATCTAAAGTGCGAGGACCGATTACAATTGTTTACCTACACATATTTAATAATTGGAGAAAAATAATTGCACAGTAATGGGATGATGGGAGGTTTTCGTATTTTTAAAAAAAAAAAATTGTAAAAAAAAAATCAAAATCAAAATGGGAAGAAACTAAAAATAAATGAAGTTTGCGCCAATGAGTATGTGGGCACTATTGATCCAGGTAATTTTTTAGTGACCTTTAATTGACCAATCGGGTTTGACCTTTAACCGCTGACTCGTATTTGGTGTTTTCACATCTCTTGAAATCACAACATATCAGAAGACAATAACAAAACATTCTGCACAAGACGGGTTCACATAAAGTGATATATAACAACAATAACATAAGCACTTAACATAGAAAAAATTTGTTACACTTATACACACATGCCCACATACACATACAAGCAAGCATGTATGGACGTATCCATGAACCAACATGTAAGTGGACACATACATCTACACTCTGTGCAAACACACAGCCACATACATACACATGCATGTATACATGCACACTTACTACATTAGTTGCGTGTATCCAAATATAGAAACTCCAACATACAAAAACACCATCAGTTGTACCCAGTAGGGCACACCGTAACACAAAACACACACACAGACACTTGACACACACATGTATGCACCCTTAAAAAACATGCATGCACACACAAAAGCATGTAGCCGGTAGCAAGCATGTACATGCACACACCTACATATGTACACGTGCATGATCATTTCACACAGCTATATTTGTACATACATACATACAACCTTGTGTACACATGCACTCACATGCAGGTGTACATGAGGTATGCACACACATACACATGAATGGCTCAAGCATATGTACACATGTATGCATAATATGTAAGATCACTACATACATGCTCACTAAATACATTGCACACAGCTATGTGCATACATACACTTACATGCAGGTGTACAGAGGCATGTACACACACACATGCATGATCCAAGCACACACACATGCATGGCTTAAGCACACACATAGGCATGCCCGTACGCCCGCATGTCTGTACTAAACTCAATTCACCAAATTACACACAGTCGATTTAGTTTTAAGAAAGTCTCAAACTCAATAAAAAAAGGATTCAATTTTGCATTAAAATATACAAAACTGTTCAAAAAGTCTTTCCATTCCACCCATCTTTGATCAAATTTTTCTTTGTAACTTTTTTTAACTGCTAAAGCTTTCTCAATATAATATCTGAATGCAAGAAACTCATTAAACAATCTAAACTTATTTTTTTCTAGAAACAGTATATATATAGTATCTTGCATAAAAAATTATATAGTTCATGGGAATATCAGCATTTTCAGTAGCTGCAAAAAGGATAGTTTGTGGTGTAAATTCAAATCATTTCCTTATTCTGCTGTACCTTTTCTGTTTTAAATCTTGCAATAGTTTTAGAGATTGTGGACATTCCCAGAAAAAAATGTTCTGTAGTTTCTATTTTTACTTTAATACATGTAGCAGTTTGGTTATTTTTTAAAAATTGTATTAAATTTAGTTATTATGTACCTTAAATGTAATGTATAAATTGCCAAAGTGTTATATATATTTGAAAGGATGGTGTGAACACAGAGGTAGATACAAGTCTGTGGTGTGAGAAAGTTTTAATATTGTTTGTCGTTTTATGTATCTAATGTGCACCGGGTCGGGTTTGTAAAAGTTTGGTATTCCCGCGTGCTGTACTTTCATTTACGTAATGTCCAGTTTCCCACGTCCCGTACATGTACCCCGTGTTGTCTGTGTATGTTATGTATATGTTTGTCACGTGACTGACTGAGTGTACCCGACCTGTAGGGCCACGCCACTCCGGTGACTATAACATTGGCGACCCACGGGTGTGGACGTACACGTATATACTGTACATGACGGCGTCGACGAAACTACATTTGCATACAGCGTACATTCTTTTAACTGACTTTCCGCCCATTATAGTAAGTCTGTAATATGAATTCAATTGGAAACTTATTAGCTATATTTTTTATGTAATAATCTTTCTTTAAATGTAAAGCGAGTTCAATTAATTTTAAACGTTTTTATATTCAATTTTTTGGTAAAATATTGAGGCAGGTTTTTCATTTTCGGCTTTTTTCGTAACAGAACGGACCATTAAACGTGCATATAAGATATATGCACGTACAGGATTCCCGACACACCTCGGGAATGCAAACCTCTGTCCAAGGGATAGGGTAGGTACTTCTAGTGTTATTTTAATGTAATGGTAATGTATAATATAATGCGTATAATATAGCCGCTATGATTATTTGTCTGCAATCCTGTTCCGTGTTTAGGACCATAACACGGAACAGAATGATGTTTAATGCTTATATTTACATTTTCCCACCGGTTTGGATAATAAATTCATATTTATATTCTACATTTGTTCTGAAATTTAAGGTTGATTTCTAATAAATGAAACAGCGAACAGCTAGTATCGTCCGGCTATTTCCAACGTTATGATTATGACGTCACAATCGTAATTGCGTCATAATGACCAGTCAAGTGTTATGCTCTCATAACACGGAACTGGCCTTGGTAGTGTTATATAGTGGCAATGCAGAGCAAATGTAAATATATACATATAATTCAGATATTTTCTTTTGACTTTCCAATATTATTTAAATAGTACTTACAATGTAATTGGGATGATACAATTTTGAAATCGATATTGAAACCATTATAGTGCTGTGTCTTTTGTAAATTAAAAAAAAAATACCATATGAACTTTTCCAATCTATATTTAAAAAAAAACATTTCGATACTCATTTTTCTTTCAGCCGTATTTACTGCTTTAATTTTACTATTCAATATGTCATACATGTCATTACAACATTTTTTGTTTTGTACAAAAATATTAATATAAATATGATTTGGTATGAAAGGTCAAAAAGATATCTGCAGTTAAGTTTTAATTCAATATTGCCTTATAAACTGGCATATACTATGATAAATTAAGAAAAAAATCAGTATACACTGCATTTTCTCTTCACATCTATATGTTGTTTTGATCTAATAGATCCCAAATATTTTTGATACCATGATTTTACCATTTTCAGACCAAAAAGAAACTGTTTATTAATGACATGACATGGCACAGGTACGTACAAACATCTTTTTGGATAACTATCATTGAAGACGCAAACAGTTAAAGTCTTACCAGTCCTTTAATAGTCGAATGTCAGACTTGGTTATCTCCCTCGCTTCCTAGCTCAATATACATGTATATATGTACATAGAAGACACGTTCGTCATATTGATATTGTTAAAACTGTAACATATTGAAAATATCGTATAGATAGTTGATATTTTTTATTTTTTTTATGGAAAAACTTGTTACATGTTTGATTTTCAATTCGATAACATCTGGTCACCTTGTGTGTGTGTCTCTGTATATATATATATACAATGTAGTTTATGTCGCTATAGTATACATTATATAGAAAAGGCAATTGATTTATCAGAAATCAGAAAATACCGAATGGTAAAACAAAACTACAATACGGACTCAAAATCGATTAAACTCGAAGAAAAAAACAACAAATGGAATATTTTAATGTATATAACAGTCAAGTAAATTGCTAGTCAACTCACCGGTAAGGTGACGGCATTGGGTATAATCAACACTTGTTTATAAGCCGCTATTAGTCTACGTAGAATACACTTGCCCTTGATGGTAAACTATATATAGAATCATTACATAGTTGTAGTGTCTTACTACAACACAAAACCCATACACTGCTATCGTGTTTTAAGCTCCGCCCACAGTTCAACAAGCCTGACTGACTCATTATAACCCGCCAGTCAAGTTCAATTTCACGGTGTGTGTCCGGATTTTGTATTAATATTTAACATTGTGCCAGCGTTATGAATCATCTAAACTCAATGCCATTCTCATAGTGTCATCTTTATTTAGCTTGTATTATTATTTTGTTTCTTCTTATAAGAAAGCTTGTCTATAATTGGAGGGGGGTTAGCCGCAATTTAGAAATAAGTATTTTTTCTGTTAACGTATACATAAAGTGTTGTCATCACAGTCATTTCAACCTAGCAGACTGAATACATGTACACGTGCATGACTGCCTTGAAGTGACATTTTATCTTAAAACAGCATTTTGCTTCCCGGTGTGGCTATCTGAGCGGGTGGCTGTGGTGAGTGCTGCCCCGACACATCAACTTTTACTACTGCTCTCATCAAAGTTCCATACACTTGAAACACCGTGAAGACATTCGGGTATACTGACATTACACGTTTGATATATTTTTGGTGCTGAAATTCTATTTTCTGTACATTTGACAATTATAATTTCTACCTACAAAGTTATTGCGTTGTCTATTAATAGAACGCACACCTGTTGCCCATGTAAAACCGGACTAACAGTCGTCTCGATACAGATTCTCGTGGGGGACACGAAGAGGGATGGCTACCAATACTACGGTGCCTGAGTATAATTTTTTAGAAATTTCGAAACTGGTGACTCAGCAGTCAATTGGACAACAGACGGAATGAAAGCACTTCACGACCAACACCTACCCGAAATCATCTATAAATTTTAAGAAGAAAGAAATGAAAGACATGTATATTGTGTCCTTTATTTCAGTTCAGAAGGGTTTATACGATCGACGTGGTAAGCAAACTTCTTGTTGTTCACAGACAAAACATCGTCGATTTATTATCTGAAAGTGAAATTTGTTTCCTTAGCTAGGTGCCTTTTATGGATTTGTTGGCCACGCCCAATTATCCATATATGGTTAGCGTCACATCCGGGGTCAAGGATCAGAGGTCAATACTGATTGTTCAATCGCAATTGCGCACCCTCTGCACTTGAAAAAAAATTCTTCATCAATCGCCATTTTTGTTGTTGAGAACTAATGATACAGAAGTTTTTATCTACAAGATGTTATCTACCTACCTTTTGCTGACTGTATTAAATATTGTGTTACGTTTCCGAACGTATTTTGGAAAAGAAATCCAAAACCTTTTTGTGACCTGAGCCACAGACTTTTGGTGCGGTCCCTGTGGTGGTCTTAATAGAGATGTTTCGCTGTATTTTAATAAGAGTATCAGCATCATTGCATCGTTTCGCGTGTGAAGATGCTGAAGTGTCACATATAGTTAAGACCTTTTGACCGATATCTGTGGGCCTGATATGGAGTCGGTGTCAGAGGGAAGTCGGGCTATACTCATGTGTTATTTGATGTGATATTAGGACGTGGAATATATCTGCTCGTGTGGTTCTATTTCATAATCTTCAAATAATTATAATGAAAACAGTGTCGATTTCCATCACAGGTTAGTCTTAATACTTGATACTTAAAAAATGCCACCGTAATATTTTGTTCCTGTGTACAGTACATGACGGACACCTTTTTTAGTGCGGAAAGCCTTTAAAATCTTCCTTTTTTAACCATTCATAGCGAAGCAATGGGGTTGCGATCACATACCCTCTCTACAACCTTGGAGTATGTCATGGCAAAACTGAAGACTCCGTGTGCGCCAGCTTGTTGATGGGACAAGAAGACTGGTTCGAACCTTTGATGTACATCAAAAGATTCTCGTGGTCACATCATAGTAAAGGGTGGTCTGATGGTGCAGTGGATAGCGCACTTGCCTTTCACCAAGGCGGCCGGGGTTCGAATCACCGACTGGACGTGATAAGGTATGGGGACTCCGGTTTCCTCCCACAATAAGACCTCTCGCGCGCAAACATCCGGGCCAACAAGAGTGATAAATATAAGTTGGATAACTTGTTTCATAATTGTTGTAAAATAAATAAAGTTTATATAGTAAAAATTGACAGGCTTTGAAGTCGGTCGCGGTTCCTTTGTAATCTTCAAAGGACCGACATGCAGCCTATCGATTTGTCAAGTTTTTTCACCTGAGCTTGCCTTCAGTTTTGTAATGACATATTCCAAGGGTGTAAAGAGCGTAGGTGATCGTACAAATGTAACTTCTGGAAATCGAGGACGTACCTTTCTTTTATAGATTATATTTAAATTTAAATGTATCAATGTACATGTATATGCTTAATTCATTCATGACTTCATTTTGTATCGTTACATTATCTTTCGTCTCGATTACAATTCTTTTCTAATCATTCTAAGGTGATTTATGTATAGTAAAGTTTGTATCATTTTAACAATAGGTTTTCTTTAGTACATTCTTTGTATCAGAAATAATTTACGTTTCGTGGTCTGCATATTTTTGTAATTCCTTTATTTCCCACTGTGTCGACATATAACGGGCAAACGTTATATATATTACAACGCTTCAACATACGGTACACGTGGTATACAGGTAAAAGCACGGACGTAGATACACGTACAAATTGTAGCTAATTCCGTGGTAAAAGGTATTACCTTTTATATGAATGGATTAGACACACCCATATATAGCGCATATTGTCCCTTTTTATAAAACATGTATATGGTGACATTTAGATGTTAGATTGGAATCGTTCTTTAGATGGGTCAAAATTTATGATGTCATACAACATTGTCGCTCTAGAAACATTCCATGAATCGCGTTTATACCTGTTGATAGGTCATGTATGTTCTTTGCTGCTTATCATGTATCTAATGTAATATTGTGAAATATATTTATGTTTTCATTATTCTATATATGTAATAGAAAACTTGGAGATGATAAAAAGAACTATAATAACGAATTTAGTGTTGTATTGTATTCGAAACTTGTAAGTCGTAATTTGATAATGAAAATCTATCTTTCTAAAAATGTATTTTCAAATCCAAAGTGTATTTGATCTCGGACCAGCAATTCGTCGATTTATTTTTTATTTTTTAGCTCTTATTTTTCACATTTTTTTAGAACCACAGTACATAAAAATGGACTCGCACCCTCACATTCACTCTGGTATTCACATATGGCATCATCATCATCATCATCCTCATCCTCCTCATCATCATCATCATCATCATCATCATCATCATCATCATCATCATCCTCGTCATCCTCATCATCATCATCATCCTCATCCTCATCATCATCATCATCATCATCATCATCCTCATCATCATCATCCTCACCATCATCATCATCATCATCATCATCATCATCATCATCATCCTCATCATCATCATCATCCTCATCCTCATCATCATCATAATCATCATCATCATCATCATCATCATCCTCATCCTCATCACCACCACCAACCACCACCACACCTTTCATCAAATAATCATCACTATCATCGAAATCTAATTGTTCATCCATTTTTTCCTTATGATTATAAAATCGTTTCTGACCTCCTTTCGGCTTATACACATGTTTATGTTATACTATTTGGACAACAATTCTTTCTGTACATCATATATTTCACGTTTCGTCAATATGATATACTTATCCCCCATAACGGCTTGTTAGATAAAGATCGTTCGCATACTTTTGAGCTGTTATTTTTACATTGCCTATTGCGCCTATGTGTCCCCACGACGTAACGGGCAAACGTTACGATCTATATATAGATCCACCAATACATACTCGGTACGGTTCTTTTACAAGTAAATTAAAGAATAAAGAACACAATCGGCAATGTAAAAATAACAGCTCAATACTCGTAGTGATAACTCATGTTATACGTGTGGTCTGTTTCCCTACCGTTACGGGTGAAACGTGGTATCTAATCCCTACGGTTACGGGCGAAACACAGTGTTAAAATCACAGACATGTGAAATATCTATAATGAACGAGTGGTTTATCAAATTGTGGTGAGGAGGCGTTTTTAGCTTGCAATTTAATTAATTTGATTAAAGGTAAGTTTTATATACATTCACGCTATTTTTCTAAGCACTTGTCGCTATAAGTATACATAATGACGTATTCGTGTGTCTTTGTCTTAATGTAAATAGTTGTTTGTCCTACACACTTACAAAATAGGTGTTGTGACGTTTATCATACAGGCAGAACGTGGTTAAAATTCAATAAATCTTTATACGATGCTTAAAACAATATATGAAACAAATTAATATTTTGAAGAAAATATGGAATAATTATTTCAACTGATATTAATCACTTATATACGATTCATGAGGTATGAGGTATTGTGCGCGAAATATGTAAACATCATGTACATTCTTATACCTGACGAATTAGGTTGATCTAATGGTGGTCTAGTCGTCCTTAGTCGTTAGTAAACATGCTTTATAGTATAATCATGAATAGCGGACATGAGTATTATAAATGAGCATGCTTTAACTCGATTTTGTTATGTCAGGTTTCATTTCTGATTCACTGTCAATCATCATGGCGATACCGGCTGGTCCTTTCTTAACTCCTAGTGGTATGTGCACTACATTACTTAAATATACAGAATAAACCAGAATATGCATATTCTTAATATGTTTATATATATTATATTAGAGTTTAGCTTATATGTTTTTATTGTAATATTTTAAATTAAACTGTTTTTAAACTGTTTAACACACAGTAAACGTATTTTATTGGTTTTTGTTTTTTAATTTCCTCATGGTAATATTGTGTACTAAACATTTATAATATATTACAGTTGAGATTGTACATTTTTATTTTAAGATATTAAATCATGTAGTTTTTACACAAATTAAACGTATTTTAATGACTTGAAAAAACGGTCCAAAAATGTTATTTGTTTATGTGTTTCTCTCTGTCAATCCAGGTACCAGTACACTGAACATTGAAGTAAATCTGTACGGTGAGTAGGCTATATCCTTACATATTACTTTCTAATGCCTGTCAGACTGATCGTGAGACATCTGATTGTAACTGTGTTATCCGACGATGATTGATATATTTAGAAAAAGTATATTTTTTTATGTGCAACCTCATCATGCAATTATATTTACCGTATGTCCACTTGTGAATAAATCAAATCAGATCATATACTGTATCCCTGTCACTCATACATATGTAGACAGTCAGACCGACTTAATGTTATATATGGTATATGTATTACCAATCATTTTATATCAGTGTTGATGACATTGTTTAACATCAGCCACTCATACATATGTAGACAGTCAGACAGACCTTATGTTATATATGGTATATGTATTACCAATCATTTTATGTCAGTGTTGATGACAATGTTAAACATAAGCCACTCATACATATGTAGACAGTCAGACAGACCTTATGTTATATATGGTATATGTATTACCAATCATTTTATGTCAGTGTTGATGACAATGTTAAACATAAGCCACTCATACATATGTAGACAGTCAGACAGACTTAATGTTATATATGTGTTGTCCTCGGTGTCATTTTGAAATCTGCTGTGATTGTAACGTGTTTAGGCTTAGCCTGTCAAATCATGTTTCTGTGTTTCCATATTGTCCTTTTCTTAGACTGTCTAGAAGCCAAAGTTTTGGTTATTTTTGTACAATAATAAATCATTCCGTGTCAAACACAAACTCTTTTTCATGTAAGACTAACTTTACAATAAACATATCATCATTTATTTATTTCTTCTTGTTGCTGATTGGATTAAGTGTATTTTTTCTGGAGCCTGAATAACAATTGTCCGTTTAGTCGATTTCATAACCAAGAGCTTGTGTCCTGCAGTATATGTTTATATTGCTCACCGTACATACCTATATGAAATGTATGAAAAAAAAATCAAATGATAAAGTAATCAAAGACATTGTCAATATCGGCTCAAAAACAATATACTCAATTTCCCGTAAAATGTATAAATGACAAATATATATGCTTCCTGATCTCCTTTGTCGTGTACACAGACAACAAACTTTGGTGCGTTGTGGTTATAGCACCGGGTAGGCATGTACTTCCATTAAATATCGGTAAAAGCAGTAGTCATTAAAATGCGTTGAGAATAAATAAGAGATTACCGTAGCGTTAACAAAATCATAATCCAAACTAAAAATTAATTAAACCAGGGGCAAAATATGAACAAAGGAAATATTTACATGTAGACTCTTGTAAAAGTACAGGAGAATAGGACCAGGTGTTCCGGAGGAGTAAGCGTCTTCTGGTTCATCGACGACACCCGCCATGTAAATCTTTGTCACATCCATATAAACATCAAATTCTCAAAATGAGAACCGAGTATCATTGTCAATCACAACAAGTAAACATAATAATGAGCATACTCCAAAACGTCCATCTTCATATCACATAAAGAAACAGAATATTTCTCTATGAGACAAAGATGACGACCATAAAACTTGCCCATAGTTCTGATCAACCTGCATCTCTCGAATCCTTGTGTTGTTAGTTTGTTTGTCAGCAGTAGACATCGATCACGAAAATCCCGATATTTAGAGAAAGCCCTAGAATATTGAATCAACTACGACATGTAAACACCATAGGTTGGAGAAGCAGGGACGTGGTGATAGGTGGTTTGTTAAATTTACCCTATTCGAGAGAACATGTCAGTTATAAACCTTTCTTGTGGTAATTTGAATTTCATGATTTGAGAAATTCATTTTCATATTTTGCTTTACAAAGAAAAGATGTACTGGTCGTATATTTTCATCAGTATTAGTGTTTTCTATATTCTGGTAGCAGTAAATATTTCCTTTCTTTATCATATGCTTATAACGGTTAAATTTTATTTGCAGATTCATTTTTTATTGCCATCTGCGGGTTATGTCCCTTGGACTAAGACCTCTTCCTTTTTTGGAGAAGTAGGTTTTGTCATTTGTCTCCATTTGTAAGCCTTGTGGTATTTTGCTAATTATTGAAATTTGCGTTTCAATCGGACGAGTTAACTATTTGTCTAGGAGAAGTAAGTTTAAGATTGTGATGTTTACGATTGTTATATTGTTGTTTTAGGGTTTGTTCCCCATGGAAATAAATGGATAAGTGATGAACTAAGCTACCGTTGTTGTGATACTGTAGTACACAATCCCGGAGCAGAGTACCTGCTACACTAACATGGCGCCAAAGTCACGTGGTGTATTGCATTGTTATTGATATAGGAATTGTTATCATAAAAAACGGCCTACCAAACAACAACACAAATTCAAAAAAGATTTTCCCCGATTTTATCAGCAGTATGGTAAAGTATGGTAATCGCATGTTACTCTTTATTTTCACCTGATACTGCAGAGGTAATAACTGAATTATCAAATACAATAAAGCCACTTATATTCAAAGTGCAACAAGCCGTACCAAGCTTATCATCATTTCTGAAATTTCTGTACGGCGACTGAGTTCGAGTTCTAAAGTTGACAAAATAGCTCAGCTAGTTAAAGCAACAGTATAGTTATTATACATACAAGATCCGAGTTAGTTAAAGCAACAGTATTGTTATTATACCTTCAGGATTCCGAGTTAGTTAAAGTAACAGTATAGTTATTAAACATCCAGGATTCCGAGGTAGTTAAAGCAACAGTATAGTCATTATACTTCCAGGATCCCGAGTTAGTTAAAGTAACAGTATAGTTGTTATACATCCAGGATTCCGAGTTAGTTAAAGCAACAGTATAGTTATTATACATACAGGATTCCGAGTTAGTTAAAGCAACAGTATAGTTATTATACATACAGGATTCCGAGTTAGCTAAAGCAATAGTATAGTTGTTATGCTTTCAGGATTGCGAACCATTTGGATTGGAAGCCTTGACATAAAACACAGCCCCGCATATTTGTAAACATTGATGCTAATATTTTTTTATATTGAATAGAAAACCCCATTTTATGCATTTTGAAGTAACGACCGTTGTGCCAAACGCAGTCGAACGCTTTAGTAGTATTTAAACAATCAAGTCTAAAGCTTATCATCGCCATCTTTGGCAAAAATACTAGCTTCATGCAACAAGAAGGAAGTCATGATACTGCTAACTTGTTTTTGAAAACCATTTTGTAAAGGGCTTACATTAAAAATATTTTCAGTCTTTAATCTTTCTAAAAACATTTTCTCAAAAATGTTCATGATCACGGGCAATAATGATAATGCACGATAACTATTAGGGTCAGCTTTTGATTTATTATGCCCTTTATATAAAATGCAAATAACACCTCTTTTGACGGATAAAGGAAAGTAATTGTTAGCTATCAAAGCATTGAAAAGCTTTGTTAAACAATGTTTAAGTGACACATGAGCATATTTAAAATTCTCACATACAAGAAGGTCGTGACCAGGAGCTTTACCTGAAGGTATGTTTTTACATACTGATTCGACTTCCTCAACTGAAAATCCATTGAAGTTTTAGAAAACATTCTCGTCTGAACAAATGTCGTTAACTTTTTGATTGACCTGAATTTTAAAATTGTCATCGAAATCAGAATTGTTCGATTCTTTGTATAAATCACTGTAAAAATAACCCGAATTATCTGCCAAATCTGCGGGATTTCTGATCTTAACACCATTAAAGTCTATTTCCGTTCCAGCACATCCAAGATTTTTCTTCTGGCGAGATTTCACAAGTCTCCAGAAAGATGGTTGATCGACTTCAGAAGTTTCAACGATATCATTATTCTGATAAACGCCTATGGACGTTGCGAAATTTACGTTTCGCATCCTTGTAGTTTCTGTAGATCTCAGAATCCTGAGATCTAGGTTTTCCAAAATGTGTCCAAACAGAACGATATCTCGACATTCCTTTATGCAAGTCTTTCAGAGCCCCATTCCAATACGGTTTTAAGTGTTTACAGAATTTTCTCCGTGGTCAGGACGTCTTTGTGGCTTCTTTGATACGTTCCACAAGCTCTTCGAATTAGAAGTCGATGTCCGATTTTTACCGGAGTTTTCGTGTTTCCAGCATGAGACCAGTTAAGGAATTTTGCAAACCAACGCGGTATGTAGGTATATTACTATTATTACCGGTGGTTATCCATTTATAAAATATTCTCTCCATAGACCCGACACGACTTGGAATATGTGGTTGTGGTATTTGCAGATCAAGCACAATAGGCCTGTGGTTAGAAACATCAAGGTAGAAGTCGGCATCTAAAATTTCAAGATTAAGCACCATGTGAAGTTTGCTTGAATCGATGATAACATGATCAATTAAGGAAGTAATACCGTTTTCGCTCTGAATAAATGAATATTTTGGGCCGCTACAACAATCAAGTGTGGTGAGAGCCACAAGATTATTTTGCGTCAAAAAAGATTGTAGACCACAACCAGGTCTGTTTGAAGGAATTGAATTCCGAGGCCCACAAAGGCTAGCATTGAAGTCTCCAATAAAAATCACTTCAACAGAAGCTGATAGACTGCAATAGAGTTCGTCCAGTTTAGCCATGTAGTCCCTGTAGAGGTTTACACCATATCGAGCTGTTGGTAAATAAACCTGAACGACAAATAACACCATAGTGTCGAGCGCTACTCTCATAATCACGACACGGTCATCGTTAGAGTCTACGATAGTAACGCGGCTTGAGATGTTTTTATGCCACACCAGAGCAACTCCTCTTTTGCGAACTCTGTTATTCAATAGTGGGTGGAGAGTGAAGTCAGATATCACGTTAGAATCATAGGACTCGTGGATACTACAAATAAATGTTGGTTTTCCTCAAACAACCAATGCTCCGATATGCCACATATATCGAATCTTTCTTTACTTAGAACATCGTGTAAATGAGATGCCGTTGACATAATGCCGGCATCTAACCAATCGAGGCCAAAATCCCGAGTCCTTAGTTTTGAAGCTATCATATGAGAGAATATTCACACGAGCAGAGACCGAGCCCCATCTTCGGCTTTTGAGTAAACGAACAAACGTAACGGTCACGCCTCTCTTTTGCAGATAAGATTGGATATCATCTATAGTGCATGTTTCCGGCATGCCGCTCAAACATAAGCGGGTTGTTTTCCTCCTAAACATCCCAAAAAAGCCACCGTTATCGACGACATCATCCTTTGTTAAGTATACTGTCTTTACAACGCGATCTTCATTTTCATTCGGAGTACGGGAAACACATTCGGCATATGAAGTTTGCTTCCTAGAAGAACTGTTTGTCCAATAGCCATGTTCTCCTGCCCTCACACCGGTTGGAACTGTGTTTGTTTAATGATTGTGTAGAGTCTCTGAAGGACGAGCAGCACTGGCTTTTGCAACCACTTTACTATTGCCATACTGAGTCGATGGCTGCTGCGAAGACGTGACCGAAGATACTCCATTTTTACTTGGGTAATTGATTGAATCGTGTACGCTGCTTGTGTCATCCTTGCTGGGCGCGGAGGGAGCTGCTAAGCCACTATTCGGATAGCAACTTTTGGGGTTGTGTGGTGCAGTATCATCGATATGACATGCAACTGTGTTAATAACAAAATCGTTCATTTCAGAAAGCTGTTGACCAGTCCTGGCTTGAGATTCGTTAAGAACATCTTGTACTGAAACCTCTGTTTTCCGGACACGAGACTTTAGCGAAGAGATGCAATCGAGGGCGGAGTGCAGTTTTGACGTATACGACCGAACATCTTTATCAAAGACTGACAATTTCTCTCTAACTTCACGCACCTCGGAGCGAGTATTATTCACTTTGATGACACGATCATCATCGATTCGCGAAAGACCCAAGCTATTATTCTCGACTGACTGAGAGATTGATGAAAGTTCAGTGGATATCGATTTCCTGTGACGTTCTAGTGAAACAACTTTCGAGGATATAAGATGAATCATGTCAGAAAATTGACGAAGAGCAGACCTGTTGTCTATGTCATCAGAAAAGAGCTTATCAACAATTTCATCTGCCTCTTTCAATTCCGTTTTAACAGACTTGATTTCCGATATCTTTTAAATAAGATTTTACAGACTCTATTCGTACATTGCAATGCTCTCTTAACTCCTGGAGATCTCTACGAACACAGGCCAGATCACTGACGATAAACTCAAAATCACTTTTTAAAACGAATTTTTCTCTGTAGGAATTTGGAAGGTTTTCAAAGAGATCAGCCTGAGACACGATAACACTTCGTTGTGAAGTGAAAACATCCTTGAGCTCACCGTCATTGTCACCATTTATAAACTTTTTCAGCAGAAAGCAATCTCAAGCATATTTCAATTGAGCAGAACTCAAAATGAGTTTTGAAGTCGGACAACCTTCAATATGCTGAGCACGGTCATATAAAATAGATCTGTACCACTGCAGTTTGTTGTCGGAGTTCTTCGAAAGTTCCAATAACTTTGACACGTATTGATCTTTCGGTAACAGGACCAAAGTATTGTCAGATAAAGAACATTCATCTGTATCCATAGACTCTTAGTATAAAGGATCATCTATTGACATCGCTGGTAAAAGGTTTAATCTACCGCAATATCCGATAATGCCATTGCGAATAAGTACCAGTTACAGTTTCATGCCCGTGATTATTTATTGTATAACACAGGAGACCAACACGAATTGTGAATCTGTCCCACTCATACTTTGTTGATCAATTACTATATTCAATTGTCAACAAAAAGCACGCATGAAGTTGTTTTGGACTAGTAAAGAAACCACTCAATGTTTTGTAAATATCCGGTAGGGGCAAAAAACAACAACGACGACACTATTACAGTGCGTGAATAAGCGCACACAGGTAAGGCGAACGTTTCCTTTGTTTAGGAAATCTTCTAGACAAGCGTTCGATATATGCATTACAGATCAGTTAATGGAACTTAACAAATCAAGCGAGATGGACCATAAGCTATTTTGGTATCTGTTCAAGTCTAAATCAGTTAAGCGTAAACAATCATAAACAGAAATCAAATACGAAGGGATGATTTACAGAAACTCTAATAGCTATCACTGAGAGAATGGCTGATCATTTTGAAGAATTGTTAAAAAAATAAGCCTAACTCAACGTTTAATTTAATTTTGAAAAAAGTGTATTTGATTGCAAAAACGACTTTAAATGATAGAACAGAGTAATTGGACACGCCAATCATGGAATCAGAAGTTTCGAATGTATGTAGGAAATTAAACGTCAATAAAACGGGGATTTAATAATGTGGTCTATGAACATCTCAAATACGGGAATCTTCTGTTATATCGTCACCTGTCAAGAATATTTAACTTAATAATAAGGTACCGGTACATGTAAAAATGGTGTAATTGTGACTATACACAAAGGTAAAGGAAAACCGAAAGAGGATCCGAATAGATATCGTGGGGTTACTCTTTTGTCTGTCATTGTTAAAGTATTTGAAATATTATAAAAATAAATAAGAGAATACCGAAGCGTCAACAAAATCATAATCCAAACTCAAAATTGATTAAATCATGGGCAAAATATGAACAAAGGAAAGATTTACATGGAGACCCTTGCAAAAGTACGAAGTGTCTGTATGAACGGTATTCACAAGGTTACGGGCGAACGTAACGCTGTTTCGGTATGTTTACACAATAACAAAGCGTAACATATTTGACGATAGCATGTGCGTGATTTTAAAAACAATCTATCACGTACCTTGATATGTTTATGTATGTGAAACATCATGCAGTAACATAGTCAAATCAATTATTAGGAATGAGGAATGATACAAGAAAAAATATCTATGATATATACATGTACTACGGATAGTGTGTGGTAATATCAATACTACATACAGTCAAACTTTTATAGTATTAGTGTGCAGTCACCTCGCATGATTTTGTTTTTCTAAAATGCATCTCTCTGTTATCCAATCATACAAATCGTCAATTCATCGCCCTATTCTTTTTCAAACTCCCGATTCATTCACACTTTCATATTTCTTTTTTTCCCAAAACATGTGTCAAATGAGGATATATGCTTAAACACTTCTTTACGTTAGGTGCTTTGATATAATTTCGACTCATATTTCAAGCCAATTCATCGTATAAGTGTAAAGATACTTTCTCGTGTTTGATGTTAAAGTCATCGTAATAACACATAATTTTTATCAAATATACCACGTGGACGAAACTCTTTCAAACGTTAGATAATAGCGTGACACTACATAACCCCGAACTTACAACCCTAAACATCTCGTCATATCTCAATGTCTGATATCTAAAAATAAATTAGGTGGTTTCCATTACCGTTACGGGCGAATCATAGTAAAGGCGTTTTGGATCACCGATCATGTTGACTGCAGTGGGGCTGTTATGTCTTATGTACTTACGCATGCGTGTAAATGACAATCAATCGTTGTGCGTTTTCCTCTTATGTCCACATATACATAGACAGCTGGTTACCCTGGTCCGTGTGTTGTACATATAGTAGCTAGACATGAACACTGTAATTACAAAAATCAACTACAAAGGATGTAGGAAACACTGTTATTAACATGTAAATGTCCTCTTATCATCGGGAAAGCATGTCTGTGAAGAAATTCTAAATTATTCCAAATTTTACAACATAAAGAACCTTGTATATATATGTTGTAAATAAAAAAGAAAATCAAAATGTATTTGTCGTAATTAAAATATCGTCATCACTATATTAAAGAGTTGTACAGGGGAACACACAGGAGACGGGTGCCTTCGCGTTTGATTTAGAAAGGAGAGATACAGTAGAGTCGAATACTGACTTTTCTGTGGTATTAAACAAGAGCCAAAAAACTAAAGCTTAGGAGGCGATTTAGGAAACAAAACTCGCCGATAGAAATTTTACAAATTCAGATGAGGTAGTTCTGTATATACATGTACATTAACCTATTTTTACCAACCCTACAATGTCAAGCTTTGCTATAATACAGGCAAGCTTATTTTTTATATAATTAACGATGACTACGCAGACACTGTTGAGCAGCACAGTTTGATACCACAGAGTAATATGACTATTATCAATGATATCAAAGTCTGTATCACATCGTTTATGTATGATGCAGTTTAATTTTTTTTTTTGGCATACTCTATCTATTACTTAATTTAAAAGGTGCAGCATGTGTGTGCGTTACGTCATCGTTAATGATAGGGGTGGCAGACTCTGCTGGTGGATTTGTCTCCGAGGTTTGCTGGAGCCTCCATAGCCACAGTTAACCTCATTTGAGTAGTGGCTCGATACATTATCGTAGTACACGATTTGAAATCATACATAACTACATGGAGTTTAATTGTACTTCTAAAATCATAAAGTTAAGGGGTTTTACGCACCTGTGGTCCTTCTGCTTCTACGTTAGTTAAGAAGTTTTGGATTCCTACTTTTTCGCCTCTTGCATCACTAAAGAGTCCTAGGAGGACGAAACAGCTGTATATAATGCAGTGTAATTTTTTCGGCATATTGTATATATTACTTAAGGTGCAGCATACACTTTATGTATTTGTTACATTATCTAACATTGACTAAACTAACTTATTTCGCTTTTGTTCTCAATAGAACCGTGTAAGTCATTACATTTTGTATACGGTATTTTTAAAAATAAATTAAAGATAGAAAATAGTTTGTATTCATACATTTGCATACACAAGATAGAAGAGGGGACATAACTCTAATCTTCATAATTGTAACGTATTTACTTTACTGTAAGGTTATTGGAGCATACTGTATCTATTACTGAATTTAAAAGGTGCAGCATATGTGTGTGTTATGTCATCTTCAATGTAGTGGTATACTACCATGCTTGATCAAATAGTTAATCAAACACATCATCGAATATGCTTTCCAACATAAAAACAGGTTCATGTTTAGTACTAAAAATATCTATATATCTGTTATGCCCTACACGAACTATTAAAGTGTGAATCAGATGACATCAATGTTAAAGACAAACAAACCTTCAGTTAAATGAAGACACACAGCCGTGTTGTGTATAATCTGTATGCGTGAAATATGCCTTTTATTCAATAGTTCGTAGCTGCTTCTCTCAAACATCAGTCAGATTGTAACGAGAAAAGCTGTTGCAATATTTCCACAAAAGCATTTGGAGATGGCTTAATATAAGAGTGAACTCTTGTTGCCAAATTCCATTAAATCAAATGTTGCAATATTGAATCTTGTATTGTAAATAATTGTGAATAAAATACTGTTTAAAAAAACGCATTACACCATGTTGATATAATCACTGCAGGTCCTGGCATAGAATCTTACCCCGTTAAACTCCCCCTTTATTTTCACAATCAGATCACTTTGGTTTCGTATATCTTCAATCTTTACTGTGTGTCTCCATTGTCATGAAAACTCAACTCCCCTCATCTATGAATTTATAACTTTCAATTTTTCAAGTTTTGTTTGCTTTTTCATCAATATAACAAGAACACAAAATTATGGCTAACTGTTCGGGCTCACTTCTGTAAGTGGCTTTGTGTATTAGTGATTAAACTAAACATATAAACGCATCAATACTATACAAAATGCAAATGTGTGCGAAAAGATTATGCCGTCATACAATTAGAAAAGTACTATATGCATATGAATACAAAAGCTGAATAGAAATTTGCACATTGATATAAAAATATACAATATCTAAAGTGCGAGGACCGATTACAATTGTTACCTACACATATTTAATAATTGGAGAAAAATAATTGCACAGTAATGGGATGATGGGAGGTTTTCATATTGATAAAAAAAAAAAAAAATTGTAAAAAAAAAATCAAAATCAAAATGGGAAGAAACTAAAAATAAATGAAGTTGGCGCCAATGATTTTTTTAATGAGTATGTGGGCACTATTGATCCAGGTAATTTTTTAGTGACCTTTAATTGACCAATCGGGTTTGACCTTTAACCGCTGACTCGTATTTGGTGTTTTCACATCTCTTGAAATCACAACATATCAGAAGACAATAACAAAACATTCTGCACAAGACGGGTTCACATAAAGTGATATATAACAACAATAACATAAGCACTTAACATAGAAAAAATTTGTTACACTTATACACACATGCCCACATACACATACAAGCAAGCATGTATGGACGTATCCATGAACCAACATGTAAGTGGACACATACATCTACACTCTGTGCAAACACACAGCCACATAAATACACATGCATGTACACATGCACACTTACTACATTAGTTGCGTGTATCCAAATATAGAAACTCCAACATACAAAAACACCATCAGTTGTACCCAGTAGGGCACACCGTAACACAAAACACACACACAAACACTTGACACACACATGTATGCACCCTTATAAAACATTCATGCACACACAAAAGCATGTAGCCGGTAGCAAGCATGTACATGCACACACCTACATATGTACACGTGCATGATCATTTCACACAGCTACATTTGTATGTGCATACATACAACCATGTGTACACATGCACTAACCTGCAGGTGTACATGAGGTATGCACACACATACACATGAATGGCTCAAGCATATGAACACATGCATGCATAACATGCAAGATCACTACATACATGCTCACTAAATACATTGCACACAGCTATGTGCATACATACACTTACATGCAGTGTACAGAGGCATGTACACACACACATGCATGATCCAAGCACATACACATGCATGGCTTAAGCAAACACATAGGCATGCCCGTACGCCCGCATGTCTGTACTAAACTCAATTCACCAAATTACACACAGTCGATTTGGATTTAAGAAAAGTCTCAAACTCAATGATAAAAAAAGGATTCAATGTTGCATTCAAATATGAAAAGGTGTTCAAAAAAGTCTTTCCATTCCACCAATATGATCAATCTTTTCTTTGAAATTTGTTATAACTGCTAAAGCTTTCTCAATATAATATCTGAATGCAAGAAACTCATTCAAACAATCTAAACTTATTTTTTTCTGGATATATAGTATTTTGTATACAAAATTATATAGTTCATAGGAATATCAGCATTTTCAGTAGCTGCAAAAAAGATAGTTTGTGGTGTAAATTCAAATCATTTCCTTATTCTGCTGTACCTTTTCTGTTTTAAATCTTGCAATAGTTTTAGAGATTGTGGACATTCCCAGAAAAAAATGTTCTGTAGTTTCTATTTTTACTTTAATACATGTAGCAGTTTGGTTATTTTTTAAAAATTGTATTAAATTTAGTTATTATGTACCTTAAATGTAATGTATAAATTGCCAAAGTGTTATATATATTTGAAAGGATGTTGTGAACACAGAAATAGATCCAAGTCCGTGGTGTGAGAGAGTTTTTAAGATTGTTTGTCGTTTTATGTATCTAATGTGCACCGGGTCGGGTTTGTAAACGTTTGGTATTCCCGCGTGCTGTACTTTCATTTACGTAATGTCCAGTTTCCCACGTCCCGTACATGTACCCCGTGTTGTCTGTGTATGTTATGTATATGTTTGTCACGTGACTGAGTGTACCCGACCTGGGGGCCACGCCACCCCGGTGACTATAACATTGGCGACCCACGGGTGTGGACGTACACGTATATACTGTACATGACGGCGTCGACGAAACTACATTTGCATACAGCGTACATTCTTTGGACTGACTTTCCGCCAATTATAGTAAGTCTGTAATATGAATTCAATTGGAAACTTATTAGCTATATTTTTTATGTAATAATCTTTCTTTAAATGTAAAGCGAGTTCAATTAATTTTAAACGTTTTTATATTCAATTTTTTGGTAAAAATTGAGGCAGGTTTTTCATTTTCGGCTTTTTTCTTAACAGAACGGACCAGTAAACGTGCATATAAGATATATGCACGTACAGGATTCCCCGACACTCCTCGGGAATGCAAACCTCTGTCCAAGGGATAGGGTAGGTACTTCTAGTGTTATTTTAATGTAATGGTAATGTATAATATAATACGTATAATATAGCCGCTATGATTGTTTGTCTGCAATCCTGTTCCGTGTTTAGGACCATAACACGGAACAGAATGATGTTTAATGCTTATATTTACATTTTCCCACCGGTTTGGATAATAACATCATATTTATATTCTACATTTGTTCTGAAATTTAAGGTTGATTTCTAATAAATAAAACAGCGAACAGCTAGTATCGTCCGGCTATTTCCAACGTTATGATTATGACGTCACAATCGTAATTGCGTCATAATGACCAGTCAAGTGTTATGCTCTCATAACACGGAACTGGCCTTGGTAGTGTTATATAGTGGCAATGCAGAGCAAATGTAAATATATACATATAATTCAGATATTTTCTTTTGACTTTCCAATATTATTTAAATAGTACTTACAATGTAATTGAGATGATACAATTTTGAAATCGGTATTGAAACCATTATAGTGCTGTGTCTTTTGTAAATTAAAAAAAATACCATATGAACTTTTCCAATCTATATTTTAAAAAAAAACATTTCGATACTCATTTTCTTTCAGCCGTATTTACTGCTTTAATTTTACTATTCAATATGTCATACATGTCATTACAACATTTTTTGTTTTGTACAAAAATATTAATATAAATATGATTTGGTATGAAAGGTCAAAAAGATATATGTAGTTAAGTTTTAATTCAATATTGCCTTATAAACTGGCATATACTATGATAAATTAAAAAAAAATCAGTATACACTGCATTTTGTCTTCACATCTATATGTTGTTTTGATCTAATAGATCCCAAATATTTTTGATACCATGATTTTACCATTTTCAGACCAAAAATATACTGTTTATTAATGACATGACATGGCACAGGTACGTACAAACATCTTTTTGGATAACTATCATTGAAGACGCAAACAGTTAAAGTCTTACCAGTCCTTTAATAGTCGAATGTCAGACTTGGTTATCTCCCTCGCTTCCTAGCTCAATATACATGTATATATGTACATAGAAGACACGTTCGTCATATTGATATTGTTAAAACTGTAACATATTGAAAATATCGTATAGATAGTTGATATTTTTTATTTTTTTTTTATGGAAAAACTTGTTACATGTTTGATTTTCAATTCGATAACATCTGGTCACCTTGTGTGTGTGTCTCTGTATATATATATATACAATGTAGTTTATGTCGCTATAGTATACATTATATAGAAAAGGCAATTGATTTATCAGAAATCAGAAAATACCGAATGGTAAAACAAAACTACAATACGGACTCAAAATCGATTAAACTCGAAGAAAATATCAACAAAGGAATATTTTAATGTATATAACAGTCAAGTAAATTGCTAGTCAACTCACCGGGAAGGTGACGGCATTGGGTATAATCAACACTTGTTTATAAGCCGCTATTAGTCTACGTAGAATACACTTGCCCTTGATGGTAAACTATATATAGAATCATTACATAGTTGTAGTGTCTTACTACAACACAAAACCCATACACTGCTATCGTGTTTTAAGCTCCGCCCACAGTTCAACAAGACCTGACTGACTCATTATAACCCGCCAGTCAAGTTCAATTTCACGGTGTGTGTCCGGATTTTGTATTAATATTTAACATTGTGCCAGCGTTATGAATCATCTAAACTCAATGCCATTCTCATAGTTTCATCTTTATTTAGCTTGTATTATTATTTTGTTTCTTCTTATAAGAAAGCTTGTCTATAATTGGAGGGGGGTTAGCCGCAATTTAGAAATAAGTATTTTTTCTGTTAACGTATACATAAAGTGTTGTCATCACAGTCATTTCAACCTAGCAGACTGAATACATGTACACGTGCATGACTGCCTTGAAGTGACATTTTATCTTAAAACAGCATTTTGCTTCCCGGTGTGGCTATCTGAGCGGGTGGCTGTGGTGAGTGCTGCCCCGACACATCAACTTTTACTACTGCTCTCATCAAAGTTCCATACACTTGAAACACCGTGAAGACATTCGGGTATACTGACATTACACGTTTGATATATTTTTGGTGCTGAAATTCTATTTTCTGTACATTTGACAATTATAATTTCTACCTACAAAGTTATTGCGTTGTCTATTAATAGAACGCATACCTGTTGCCCATGTATAACCGGACTAACAGTCGTCTCGATACAGATTCTCGTGGGGGACACGAAGAGGGATGGCTACCAAAACTACGGTGCCTGAGTATAATTTTTTAGAAATTTCGAAACTGGTGACTCAGCAGTCAATTGGACAACAGACGGAATGAAAGCACTTCACGACCAACACCTACCCGAAATCATCTATAAAATTTAAGAAGAAAGAAATGAAAGACATGTATATTGTGTCCTTTATTTCAGTTCAGAAGGGTTTATACGATCGACGTGGTAAGCAAACTTCTTGTTGTTCACAGACAAAACATCGTCGATTTATTATCTGAGAGTGAAATTTGTTTCCTTAGCTAGGTGCCTTTTATGGATTTGTTGGCCACGCCCAATTATCCATATATGGTTAGCGTCACATCCGGGGTCAAGGATCAGAGGTCAATACTGATTGTTCAATCGCAATTGCGCACCCTCTGCACTTGAAAAAAAATTCTTCATCAATCGCCATTTTTGTTTTTGAGAACTAATGATACAGAAGTTTTTATCTACAAGATGTTATCTACCTACCTTTTGCTGACTGTATTAAATATTGTGTTACGTTTCCGAACGTATTTTGGAAAAGAAATCCAAAACCTTTTTGTGACCTGAGCCACAGACTTTTGGTGCGGTCCCTGTGGTGGTCTTAATAGAGATGTTTCGCTGTATTTTAATAAGAGTATCAGCATCATTGAATCGTTTCGCGTGTGAAGATGCTGAAGTGTCACATATAGTTAAGACCTTTTGACCGATATCTGTGAGCCTGATATGGAGTCGGTGTCAGAGGGAAGTCGGGCTATACTCATGTGTTATTTGATGTGATATTAGGACGTGGAATATATCTGCTCGTGTGGTTCTATTTCATAATCTTCAAATAATTATAATGAAAACAGTGTCGATTTCCATCACAGGTTAGTCTTAATACTTGATACTTAAAACATGCCACCGTAATATTTTGTTCCTGTGTACAGTACATGACGGACTCCTTTTTTAGTGCGGAAAGCCTTTAAAATCTTCCTTTTTTAACCATTCATAGCGAAGCAATGGGGTTGCGATCACATACCCTCTCTACAACCTTGGAGTATGTCATGGCAAAACTGAAGACTCCGTGTGCGCCAGCTTGTTGATGGGACAAGAAGACTGGTTCGAACCTTTGATGTACATCAAAAGATTATCGTGGTCACATCATAGTAAAGGGTGGTCGGATGGTGCAGTGGATAGCACACTTGCCTTTCACCAAGGCGGCCGGGGTTCGAATCACCGACTGGACGTGATAAGGTATGGGGACTCCGGTTTCCTCCCACAATAAGACCTCTCGCGCGCAAACATTCGGGCCAACAAGAGTGATAAATATAAGTTGGATAACTTGTTTCATAATTGTTGTAAAATAAATAAAGTTTATGTAATAGGGTCATTTTGAATGAAATGTTTAATATTTGTGAATTGTATATTATGTGTAATAATTATAATAAAGTATAATAAATACGTAAGTTATTTATTATTGAGGTATATGGTCTTCGCGACCTTTAACCTGCGTGCGTATATATATGTGTTACCGGCGAGCGCGTTTCTTTGTGTGTATATTGGTATGTATATGTCCTTGTACCCGTGAGTATATTTCACTGACGTACGTGACACATGACTGTGACAAACTTGTTTGATTGGTTGAAAGTTTCTGTCTTTGGATTTGAGTCTTTGTTTCTTTGTGTCTCGGTACATTTGAATTTCGCCGACGTTGGAATTGGACGTACTTTTCTAGCGAATTCATTTGTCATTGTCTAGAGCCATTTTCTTCTATTGGTAAGTTTCATATCTTTCTTTAATTATCCCGTTATCCCCTGCTACTGTTTCTGTAAGATTGAGATTTGTAAGAATGTTCCAAATTATAAGATCATGTTTCACATATTTTTAATACGTTGAATATTATAACGTACATGTACTGTACCCGGTTAACGTACAGTGATATCTTTATAAATGTAATATTGTAAATGTTATATTGTTCATATTGAAACTATATTGTTTCAATGTATGAGTAGTAAGAATTGTGTTTTATTAATTATTGTAGTTTGAATCAGTTGTACTGAACGAGCGATGATCAGGAAGCGTGATGTGTAGCCTTCGTACGTTGATGCACGATACGTATTGTAAGTGTGTGATTTTATACTATATCGAGTAATCGTAATTATCTGTGATATTTTATCGTGTTAACGTTGTGTCGGAAATATCATTTCATTATATGTAAATGTACGCGTGATCTATTGTATGAGAGATGTATGATTAGTGAGTGAAATTAATTATGTTTTATTGTATGTTTCAGAACGTGGTTTTGGAATTTAATAAACCAATATTGTAAACGAACCCAGCGGCATTGTCATCATTTTAAGACAAGACCAACCCCGCTACAAAATGGCGCCCACGTAGGGACCACTCCGTTAGACTGAGGGACCGGAGGTTAACACTTGCTTGACGAGATCGTCGAATTCCAGTTTGGCCGGAACTTCTACACCCCGGAACTTTTTACCGGGTACTTCGTAATGACGACGCCGATTTTCGATACCGGATGTTGATAGTGGCACACGTGTGAATGGACTTCTCAGCTGTATGTTTCCAACTCTAACTGACATTATGACGGGAACGGATAGTATTCAGAGACTCAGACATCGTAGCATGGATTATTTATGTGTTTATCTGTTTATTATTTCCGGAATTTAGTGTTGTCATGTGTTTATTCCTGTATTATTCGTAATGTGTGGACCTGAATCGTATCGTGAATGTGAGCATGGAAATCTTCTACCTGTCTACCTGTACCTGCCCCGCTTACCCACTGTAGAAAGGTTAGTATCTTTGTCTATTTAGTTGAATCTTTTGTTGCATTGGTTCTTTATCTGTCGGTTTATCTTTTCTTAGTTGGGTAGTTGATATTTTGCATTGACCAAGACACATAACTGACATTACACCGTCGTGACTTCCATGTGATTATTTATTTGTTGTTAAATCTCAGTGTTTGTGTTTATATGTGTTGAACTGCTGCGCTTGCGACACGCTTTATTTTTCACTTCGGAATTTTCTGCTTTCGCGTAATATAACTACACTGTCATCTAGATTGATTTACTTTATTTGGTGTGTTGTTTCAATTTATTTTTCATAAGTGCTATTTAGACACATACTTGCTTATATAATGTAAATTAATTGTAGTTAGATCACCCTGTTAATTATTACATTGATATTGGTGAGTTATCTGCCCTTGATTCATTGACTATTCATTATTCCTCTTTATATAGTACATAATTTGGTATATCTTTGAATGTGTTGTATTTTCTTTCAGATTTTGTGGAATTTATTTTCATTTAACTGACTTATTCGGTGTTAGAATTTATTGCTTTTGGTGTTTATACTTAGAAATATTTGTTGCTTTGATATATTTCTGCATTTCAGATATTGTGTTGTTTATTTATTTTTGTTTCCAGACATTTTGTAGACTTTAGACTAGTTTAATTATTTGAACCGTGTTTGCATTTTCATTTCTTTTTCAATTTCAGTTTTGATTTTCAGATAAACTTGGACTTTGATTTATTGCTTGTGTTTACATTCCTATACATAACTTATATGATATTTTCTTGTGCGTTATTTCATGTATTTGGACTTTGATGAATTTTCAGTATTTATTTTCACTTTTTCGCTTATTTGGACTTTGAAATTTTCTTGAATTTATTTCCAGTAATCAGCATATTTGGACTTTGCTATTTTTTTTTTCGCAGTATTGGCTCACATTTTTCACATTGGACTTCATGATTGTATTACTTGTATTATTGTGCTTGTGTACTTTGTGTAATACTTCCACAATGGATGATGGTGGGGAGCAAGCTCAACATTTGATGGAGGCTTTAGCAGCCATGAACCTTAAACCGGATTTAGGATCTAAAGATACTGCAGCTCAGTGGTTAACTGATCTTTTAGCGGGAGGAGCCAAGGCCAAGGCTGTGAAACAAGAAGCAGTCCAGGAAGATCAAGATCAAGGTCAAGGTCATCAGGATAATAAAGTACCACCCAGCACACCGAGTTCATCATATTATGTGCCAAAGATTTCCATATTCTCAGGATCTCCACAAGTTCCTCATGGAGAAGTACCATTTGAGCAATGGATTTATGAGGTTGAGATGCTACAGAGAGATGGGATTTACAAGGACCAGACTATATTTCAAGCTGTAAGAAGATCTTTGAGAGGCGAAGCGGTAAATACAGCTAGGAGAATGGGTTCTTCAGTTACATTACAACAGATGTTGGACAAGATGACTGGAAACTATGGAAACATTGCTGCTGCTGAGGATTTACTTGCCAACTTTTACTCTGCTAAGCAAGCTGATTCAGAAAGTGTGACATCTTGGGCCAGTCGACTTGAGGATATTTTGGATAAAGCTAGGACTAGATGTGAGCTTACCCAATCTCAGGTTACAGAGATGTTACGGACCAAGTTTTGGCGTGGACTTAAGAAGTCACTACGTGATGTTACTGGTCACAAGATTGATAGTATCATGGATTACGACAAACTTCGCATTGCTGTCCGTCAGATAGAACAGGCCAACTCTTCACCAGAGAAACCCAAACCTGCTAAGGTTGCCATGCCACCTAGTGATGACATTAGGGAGATGAAGACTCTGGTTAAGGATCTCACTACAGAGGTATCTAAGTTGAAACATGACTTAGCCGCATTACGACAGGACAGTAAGCCAAGTTATGGTGGACAGAGGCAGTCAGCCTTTAGGAATTTTAATGCGCCTTCTCGGAATCAACGGAGACAGGACATGTCATCCCGGGATACTACCAATGGACCAGTATGCTGGAGATGTGGACAACTAGGACATGTAAAGAGAGACTGTAGAGTGAACCTAGAACACCGCCGGAAATCTTTAAACGCCCGGATGCCTACAGGACTGGGGCACCAGTAGGCATGATTGGACAACACTGCCCTATTGTACCTGAGAATGATGTTGCAGTTGATACATCATTGGTTGGAGATTGCAGTGAGGAGGAATTGAAGATATCTGGAGTTTGTGTCACAGCTCTGTTAGACACTGGATCTGCCGTAAGCACTGTGAGCCGTGCATTTTATGATCTCCATCTTCAACATTTGCCACTACAGCCTTTAGGACATATTCTGGACATTGAATGTGCTGGAGGAGAGGCGTTACCTTACGATGGATTTATTGAGGCTGATGTTGAGACTAACATTGAAGGACACACTACACCTATATCAGGACTCCTACTTGTCGTGCCGGATACCAGGTATAATGCCAAGGTACCTGTGTTGGTTGGGACTAATATCCTGATGGGTATTATGGATTCCTGCAAAGAGATTTATGGTGATCGGTTGATGAAAGGAGCCTCACTCTCAACACCTTGGTACATTACATTCAGATGTATGGCGGTACGTCAGCAGAATCTTGTGAGAAGGAAGTTCTGCCTCGGTGTGGTGAAGAGTGCAGAAGGTGCTGCTATACGGATTACGCCTAATAGTCAAGTTACTATTAACGGCTACGTGGATCATCATGTTGAACATACACCGACCAGTGCCTACCTTAAGCAGTCAGAGAAATCATCTTTAGTGAATGATTTGGACATTTCACCGAGCCTTATACAGTATCGATACCAGAGGACAGGTGTTGTTCCGGTAACTATATCCAACATCACAGCCAGGAACGTTACTATACAACCTCGAGCAATATTGTGCGAGATTCAGCCAGTTACGGTGGAAGGATGCTTACAGGATGTGGACACTGAATCATCTGATGAGTCTCCATCTGCCGGTACTGATATCAACTCTTTGATGCAACAGATGAAGTTTGATGACAGATTGTCAGAAGAGGAGCTAGGAGTTGGGAAGCAGCTCATAACTAGTTTTGCGGACATATTCTCCAAGGGAGATATGGATCTGGGCCACTCCTCTGCAGTTCATCACCGCATAGAGTTGACAGATGAAGTGCCATTTAAGCAGCGTCACCGTCGGATTCCACCTGCTATGCTCAGTGAGGTACGGGACCATCTACATCAACTCCTGGACATCGGAGTTATACGCCGTTCGCATTCACCTTGGGCTTCAGCAGTTGTCTTAGTAAGGAAGAAGGATGGGCGACTGCGAATGTGTATAGACTACAGACAGTTAAATCTTAGGACTGTTAAGGACTCGTATGCTCTTCCAAGGGTGGAAGAGATCTTGGATTCCCTGTCAGGTTGTGACTATTTTTCAACATTGGATATGAAAAGCGGATACCATCAGGTTGAACTCCAGGAGGAACACAAGGCTAGAACCGCTTTCACTATTGGGCCATTAGGATTTTATGAATTTAATAGGATGCCTTTTGGTTTGGTTAATGCTCCAGCGACTTACCAGAGGTTAATGGAGGAATGCCTTGGAGAGCTCAACACTACCATCTGTTTTGTATACATCGATGACATCATTGTATTTTCGAGGACATTCGAGGAGCATACAGAACGATTACACCAGGTTTTCGAGAGAATTCTTCACCATGATTTGAAGCTAGCGCCGCAGAAATGTTCCTATTTCAAGAAGAAGGTGAAGTTCTTAGGTTTCGTCGTATCAAAGGAAGGTATTGAAGCAGACCAGGACAAGGTACAGAAGATAGTGGATTGGCCTAAACCAACTGGTCCTGATGATGTAAGAAGTTTCTTGGGATTCTGCGGTTATTACCGTAAGTTTGTGGAAGGTTTTTCATCTATCGTTAAGCCACTTAACGAACTTTTACCACCTACCAGGAAGAAAAGTCATTCCAAGAGGGAACCTGCTAGCTCATCATCATGGAAATGGGGTAAGGAGCAGGAGACAGCGTTCCAGACTCTCAAGAGTATTTTGTCATCACCACCGATACTGGGATACCCTATGTACGAGTTACCATTTGAGGTACACACGGATGCAAGCGGACATGGTCTTGGTGCAATACTGTACCAGAAGCAGGATGGTAAAGATCGTGTAATCTCCTACGCCAGTCGAGGATTAACCAAGTCCGAGAGAAATTATCCAGCTCACAAGCTAGAATTTCTCGCCTTGAAGTGGGCCGTAACAGACAAGTTTACGGATTACCTGTATGGAAGGAAGTTCACTGTTACCACCGACAATAATCCATTGACGTATGTCTTGACCACTGCAAAGTTGGATGCAACTGGACACCGTTGGCTTGCTGCACTATCGGCATATGACTTTAACATCGTATACAGACCTGGGAAAGCTAATGCGGATGCTGATGCTTTGTCTCGATTGCCATCGGATGTATATATGGAGGGACAGACTACATCAGTCAGTGACATTTCATTGGATTCAGTCAAGGCGATATGCGGATCTATTCAGCAACCAGTGTCTTTGATCGAGACTGTCTCTATGTCTTCTGCAGTGTTTGATCATCATCTAGAGGATACAGGACATGATTTACATGAGATGTCGTCTAGGGACTGGAGAAAGGCTCAGGATAGAGACCCTGTGATGCGACAGATGATAGCCTGTGTCAGAGAGAACCGGAAACCTGACAGGAGACAGCTAGGTGCTGACCAGCAGACTTTATTACGGTCATTTGATCGTTTGAGGATTGAGAGAGGTGTGCTTTACCGAGAGGTAACAGAAGATGGGACTACTCGGAAGCAGCTACTGTTACCCTCTGCTTTTCGAAGACGAGCTTTATACGGACTACACAACTCTGTGGGACACCCTGGTCGTGACAGGACTTTGTCACTGGCACAGGAGCGGTTTTATTGGCCAGGTATGACTCAGGACGTCGAGAGATGGGTGAAGGGATGTCGACGCTGTGTATCCAGGAAGGCCGTGACACAGAAAGCGCCATTGAAGAGTATCCAAACGACCCAGCCACTGGAGCTAGTTTGTATGGATTTCCTCACTTTGGAGTCGTCTAAAGGAGGGTTCCAACACATACTAGTCGTGACGGATCATTTTACGAAATACGCGCAGGCCATTCCTACGAAGAATCAGACAGCGAGGACCACAGCTGAAGCTTTATTTCACAACTTTATTGTGCATTATGGAATGCCTTGGAGGATTCATTCCGACCAGGGAGCCAATTTTGTTGGAGAACTTATACATCAGCTGTGTGACATCGCCAACATCAAGAAAAGTAGAACAACACCGTACCACCCTATGGGGAATGGAAGCTGCGAGAGGTTCAACCGGACGTTGCTTGGAATGTTGGGTACTTTAGACCCAAAGGAGAAGTGTGACTGGAAAAGGCATGTCGGACCTCTTGTTCATGCTTACAATAGCATTCGCCATGACAGTACAGGCTACTCTCCATTCTATTTGATGTTTGGAAGACATCCGCGACTACCACTTGACCTTGCATTCGGATTGGATGTTGGAGGAAGACACCATAGCTTATCGAAGTATATTTCGTCTCTCCGTGACAATCTGAAGAAGTCATATGACTTGGCGAGGCGCTTTAATTCTGTAGCAGCAGAGCAACAGAAGAAGCAGTACGACAGAAGGGCAAGGGCAGTTGCGCTGCAAGTCGGAGATCGTGTTTTAGTCCGTGTTGTAGCGTTCGAAGGGAAACACAAGATTGCCAACAAATGGGAGGAAGACGACTATACCGTAATTCGCCAACCGAACATTGACATTCCGGTTTATGTCGTACGGAAATGTAACGGTGATGGACGAGAAAGAACTCTACACCGGAACCTGTTATTGCCCATTGATTTTTTGCACGATGAGGATGCAATTGATGTGAAAGAGACAACAACACATACCACCACGAGGACACAGAAGACCAAAAACGAGGAGGGTTCAGATCACCTGGAAACCATTGTTGACTCCAGTGATGATGACGACTCGTCAGTCGTCATGTTTGTACATTCAGAGGGCCCGGGATCAGACAAGGAGGATGAGGTCATTGTTGTGCCTCAGGAGGATACTCCAGCGTCGTCTGATGTTTCTGCGCAGACTCTCGATGGTGACGATCGTCGGCAGCCTGTGGCAGGGGATGTAGCACCGTCTGGCGACGACCAAGTCTCCGAGGATAGCGAGACTGATGGTGTTACTGTCCAAGTTGAGGAAAGGAATAGTGATGACCATGACTCTGAGGATAGTGAGATGGATGATGTTACTGTCCAAGCTGTGGAAAGGAACATCCCTACGCCTGCTCCGAGGAAATCGACAAGAGCACGGCGGCCTCCTCTGTGGCAACGGTCGGGTGACTTTGTCATGAGTCAAGTACCTATGTGTCCAGGAATATCAACAGATTGGATGTCGCGAGCGGAATACCTTCAGCGTCTGCTTGACCGAGGGATATTGACTCCAGACCGCGCATCGGAAGCTTTATTAAAGATCGTGTGTGGGGATGTTGTGCCATAGCTGTTCTTTGAACAATACTGGATTATTTTGTTTTACTTTGTTTTAATGATGAATGTTCCTCATGTGTTTTGAGGGTTTGATTTTTGTATGACTGTTGTGATAATTTGTATTGCTGATTTTAACTTAGTTGTATGGAACATAATTATATTTACTGTCTATATGAAAGTTGCTTATATTAGTATAAAGTTCTTGTTAAAAGACGAGGACGTCTTTTTCAAACCAGGGGGAGTATGTAATAGGGTCATTTTGAATGAAATGTTTAATATTTGTGAATTGTATATTATGTGTAATAATTATAATAAAGTATAATAAATACGTAAGTTATTTATTATTGAGGTATATGGTCTTCGCGACCTTTAACCTGCGTGCGTATATATATGTGTTACCGGCGAGCGCGTTTCTTTGTGTGTATATTGGTATGTATATGTCCTTGTACCCGTGAGTATATTTCACTGACGTACGTGACACATGACTGTGACAAACTTGTTTGATTGGTTGAAAGTTTCTGTCTTTGGATTTGAGTCTTTGTTTCTTTGTGTCTCGGTACATTTGAATTTCGCCGACGTTGGAATTGGACGTACTTTTCTAGCGAATTCATTTGTCATTGTCTAGAGCCATTTTCTTCTATTGGTAAGTTTCATATCTTTCTTTAATTATCCCGTTATCCCCTGCTACTGTTTCTGTAAGATTGAGATTTGTAAGAATGTTCCAAATTATAAGATCATGTTTCACATATTTTTAATACGTTGAATATTATAACGTACATGTACTGTACCCGGTTAACGTACAGTGATATCTTTATAAATGTAATATTGTAAATGTTATATTGTTCATATTGAAACTATATTGTTTCAATGTATGAGTAGTAAGAATTGTGTTTTATTAATTATTGTAGTTTGAATCAGTTGTACTGAACGAGCGATGATCAGGAAGCGTGATGTGTAGCCTTCGTACGTTGATGCACGATACGTATTGTAAGTGTGTGATTTTATACTATATCGAGTAATCGTAATTATCTGTGATATTTTATCGTGTTAACGTTGTGTCGGAAATATCATTTCATTATATGTAAATGTACGCGTGATCTATTGTATGAGAGATGTATGATTAGTGAGTGAAATTAATTATGTTTTATTGTATGTTTCAGAACGTGGTTTTGGAATTTAATAAACCAATATTGTAAACGAACCCAGCGGCATTGTCATCATTTTAAGACAAGACCAACCCCGCTACATTTATATAGTAAAAATTGACAGGCTTTGAAGTCGGTCGCGGTTCCTTTGTAATCTTCAAAGGACCGACATGCAGCCTATCGATTTGTCAAGTTTTTTCACCTGAGCTTGCCTTCAGTTTTGTAATGACATATTCCAAGGGTGTAAAGAGCGTAGGTGATCGTACAAATGTAACTTCTGGAAATCGAGGACGTACCTTTCTTTTATAGATTATATTAAAATTTAAATGTATCAATGTACATGTATATGCTTAATTCATTCATGACTTCATTTTGTATCGTTACATTATCTTTCGTCTCGATTACAATTCTTTTCTAATCATTCTAAGGTGATTTATGTATAGTAAAGTTTGTATCATTTTAACAATCGGTTTTCTTTAGTACATTATTTGTATCAGAAATAATTTACGTTTCGTGGTCTGCATATTTTTGTAATTCCTGTATTTCTCACTGTGTCGACATATAACGGGCAAACGTTATATATATTACAACGCTTCAACATACGGTACACGTGGTATACAGATAAAAGCACGGACGTAGATACACGTACAAATTGTAGCTAATTCCGTGGTAAAAGGTATTACCTTTTATATGAATGGATTAGACACACCCATATATAGCGCATATTGTCCCTTTTTATAAAACATGTATATGGTGACATTTAGATGTTAGATTGGAATCGTTCTTTAGATAGGTCAAAATTTATGATGTCATACAACATTGTCGCTCTAGAAACATTCCATGAATCGCGTTTATACCTGTTGATAGGTCATGTATGTTCTTTGCTGCTTATCATGTATCTAATGTAATATTGTGAAATATATCTATGTTTTCATTACTCTATATATGTAATAGAAAACTTGGAGATGATAAAAAGAACTATGATAACGGATTTAGTGTTGTATTGTATTCGTAACTTGTAAGTCGTAATTTGATAATGAAAATCTATCTTTCTAAAAATGTATTTTCAAATCCAAAGTGTATTTGATCTCGGACCAGCAATTCGACGATTTTTTTTTTAAGCTTTTATTTTTCACATATTTTTACAACCACAGTACATAACCAATAGACCCACACCCTCACATTCACTCTGGTATTCACATATGGCATCATCATCATCATCATCATCATCATCACCAACCACAACCACACCTTTCATCAATATAATCATCATTATCATCGAAATCTAATTGTTCATTAAGTTTTTCCTTTTGATTATAAAATCGTTTCTGACCTCCTTTCGGTGTTATACACATGTTCATGCTATACTATTTTGACAACAGGTCTTTCTGTACATAATATATTTCACTGTTCGTCAATATGATATACTTATCCCCCATAACGGTTTGTTAGATAAAGATCGTTCGCATACTTTTGAGCTATTATTTTTACATTGCCGATTGCGCCTATGTGTCCCTACGACGTAACGGGCAAACGTTACGATCTATATATATTTTCAAATGTAACGATGTAATTCTGCTAACAGAATCTTGGACGTCAGAGTTGAGTGATTTAAAGGTAAAAGATTTTGAATATCATGCGTTACATAGAACCGAAAGGTGTAAAGGGTCGAAGCGGGATTCAGGTGGTTTAATTGTGTATTTGAGGAATACTATTGTACCAGGCATTGAATTAGTTGTCAAAGATTCCGATGATATCATTGTGTTGAAAATGGAAAAAAAAATTTTTGGTTTTGAAAGGAATGTATATCTGGTGTTATGCTATATTTTACCTGAAACTACCAGTAGACAGGCTTTTATAGACGTAGATACTTTTGACCGTTTACATAACATATTAGTTGATATTGTTAATAATGAAGAAGATACTTGTGATTTTATAATTACAGGTGACATGAACGCTAGAACAAAAGAGTTATCTGATTTTGTCGAAAATGATGTAAGTTATTTTATACCTATAGATGACGAATACATAGAAGACAGTATGGGTAAGCGATATTCACTTGATAAAGGTAGAGTTAACAGCAATGGTTTGAAATTGATTGAATTCTGTAAGTCCTCTGGTTTGCGTATATTGAACGGTAGAGTAGGAAAAGATGCGGGTATGGGATCGTTAACTTTTGCGAATGACCGCGGATGCAGTCTAGTTGATTACGTCATTTCAACACCTGAATTATTTTCATCAATTATTGAGTTCTATGTTGATGTACCTAATGCTTATAGTGATCACATGGCAGTATATTTTGAAATTAAGACGTTTATAGAAACATGTAGTGTTAACTCAGTTATTTCGGATGAAATTCTTTCAATGAAATATAAATGGAATCCTGCCTTTGAAGATGTATTTTTGCAAAATTTGCAGAACGATGATTGTATGTGCAATTTTATGGAAATGAAACGGTTATTGAATACAACTGAAATTAGTCATACAGATTTAAACACTGCTGTGAATAAATTTAATGAAGGTCTGTGTAAAGCGGCAACTCCTATTATGTCGCACACTATTTCGCCTCCTAAGGTGTATGAAACGCGTGGACATTCCCGCAATATCCCTTGGTATAGTGATACATGTGAGCAAAAACGGCATGAGTTTTTACATCTATTAAATATTTTTAGAGAAAGTAATTCTGATGAGAACAGGCGAAAAATGGTCCAAAAAAGAAATGAATTTAAATATGAAGCAAGGAAAAGTCGGATGTCCTACGATAGAAATAATACACAAAAGTTATTACGGGCTAAGGAAACTAACGCACGAGAATATTGGCGGTTATTAAAATTGTCTTGCTCAAATCCACAAAAATCGCACATTAGCGCTGATGATTTTGTAGAGTTTTTTTCGTCTGTTACAAATCCAGATGATCCATTTTTGAGCCCGAAACTGAGGTTGTAAATTTTGTTGATAGATATGTCAATGGTGAAATACAGGTCATGTTTGAAGAGTTGAATTGTGATGTTGAACAAGAGGAAATAATGAAAGCCGTCGCTCAGTTAAAAGCAGGTAAAAGCGCTGGACCTGATTTATTAATTAATTAATTTTTATTGTATGGCATTGATGTATTGTTACCTTACATGCTGGTATTATTTAACTCTGTTTTTAAAACTGGAATATTTCCAGAAGCATGGTCGGAGGGATATATTATTCCTTTACATAAAAAGGGATCTCTGGCAGATGTTTCAAACTACAGAGGGATAACTTTATTGAGTGTAGTTGGAAAATTGTTTACGAGGGTATTAAATAACAGGCTTAATTTCTGGGCCGAGAAATACAAAGTTTACGTTGACGCGCAGGCTGGATTTAGGACCTGTCACAGCACCATAGATAATATCTTTATTTTAAATGGAGTTATCTCCCATCTTTTTCATTTAAAAAAGAGTTTACATTGTGCTTTTATTGATTTCTCAAAAGCCTTCGATTATGTGGTAAGGGACAATCTGTGGGTAAAACTAATCAAAGTTGGCGTTAGGGGTAAAATGCTTGATATAATTAAATCTATGTATACTTCTGTCAAATCAAGTGTTAAAGTAAATAATGAAATTTCAGAAAGTTTCCAGTGCATTACCGGAGTTCGTCAAGGTGAAAGTTTGTCGCCTTTTTTGTTTGCTATGTATATAAATGATTTAGAAAATGAATTTATATTGAATGGTTTTGATGGTATAACAATTGAATATTTAAAACTCTATTTAGTTCTATACCCGGATGATATCACAATATTTGCCGAATCTGCTGAACAGCTACAGCAAGGATTAGATATTTTGAAAGTGTATTGTAACACATGGAAATTAAAACTGAATGTTGATAAAACTAAGGTTATGATATTTAGAAAAGGCGGAAGATTGGCAAGTGATGTAAAGTTCTATTATGACGGTAGTGAAATCGAGATAGTAAATAAGTTTTCGTTTTTGGGAATTGTTTTTACTTCAGGGGGTTCCTTTAATGAGGCTCAGAAAACCCTTGCCGGTCAAGCTACTAAATCTATATTCAAAATGGAGAAATACTTACAAAATTTTGTTAATTTATTGCCCAAACATACCTGTGATTTATTTGACAAGTTGGTAATGCCCGTGCTCTGCTACGGTAGCGAGGTATGGGGATTCCATTCGGCTGACGATATTGAACGTGTTCACCTCAAATTTTGTAAAAGGTTATTGTATGTAAAGTCTACTACACAAAATAACTTTGTTTATGGCGAACTAGGTCGTTTTCCATTAAAAATAGCACGATATTGTAGAATAATAAAATATTGGCTGAGGATAGTATGCGATTCACCTAACGATCTTGTTAGATCGGTTTATAATATATTGTATCAAGACACTGAACAGTTTTCTAAAAGAAATTGGGCTAGTGCAGTGAAAGAACTTCTTTTCACCAATGGATTTGGTTATGTCTGGTATATGCAGTCTGTAGGTAGAATTGAAGCATTTATGCATATATTCAAAATAAGAATTAAAGATATTTTTGTTCAAAATTGGAAAAGGGAATTATCTGGTTCTACCAGGGCAAGATTCTATGTTAATCTTTCTAATAATTTCGAATATAGATTATATCTCGACCTCGTCAACATAAAAAAGTTTCGTATAGCCTTAACAAAATTTAGAGTCTCTTCGCATCGTTTAAGTGTTGAGGCAGGTCGTTGGCACAGACCGAATCCTATTCCATACGAGAATCGTACATGTAACTGTTGTGGGGTCTTAGAGGATGAGTATCATTTCCTTATGGAGTGTACTTTATATTCTAATATAAGACATATATACTTTAATAAGAGGTACTATTATCACCCAAATAAACCAAAGTTTCTTGAATTAATATCGTCTACAATCAGGTGTATGCTAAGAAATATTGCTGCTTTCATTTATAAAGCGAATGAAATAAGAAATAATTATTTGTTCAATTAAGAGTTACGTCCGCCCTGATGTCGGATAATTGGCACTGAAATTCATAATGTCACTGTTTTGCTGTATATATATGTGAAATGTATTGCATTGTAGAATATACCATGTATATGCAATGTATTTATGGCACAAAGGCATGTGTGTCTATTGCTGAATAAAGAATAATATATATAGATCCACCAATACATACTCGGTACGGTTCTTTTACAAGTAAATTAAAGAATAAAGAACACAATCGGCAATGTAAAAATAACAGCTCAATACTCGTAGTGATAACCAATGTGATACGTCTGAGTTCGTGAATTTAAGAAAATGTGGAGTTTTGTGCTCTGGATTATTGGGGAGTTAAGAACTTGTGGTATATAGAAACAAGATTGGTACAGTAATATATACATGTACACACTTATTTTATTTTTGTTACGGGTTTTAGTGTCGTACATATTTATCAAGTTAATACTTGAGTTTGACTTCCATTAGTGAACCTTGTACGTTTGGATATAGAGATATTTTCTGTTAAACATGTTATATAAGCAATAAACAGCATTGTGTTCAGTGTTATAGTCCTATAACCCGGAACATGATTTCAGACAAAACGAAAGACGCCCGTTAGCACGTAATGATTATTTGTCTATAATCCTGTTCAGCGTTATAGGACCAAAACACAGAACCGAATACTGTTTAATGCTTATATTTACATTTTTCCATTGGTTTTGATAATAATTTTATATTTGTATTCTACATTTGTTCCCAAAATTTAAGGTTGATTTCTAATAAATGGAACAGCCAACAGCCATTCATACAGTGTCTCCTCTATACTTAACTCAACAACAAAAACACGCAAATTCCATTTACCGACTAGCCCGCCGTGTATAGGAATAAAAATAAATGGAAGTCATACAGTTTATTGGGGGTTTCCCTAAAGCCGGTTTGTTTCCCCACCGTTACGGGTGAAACATGGTATCTTATCCCTACGGTTACGGGCGAAACACAGTGCTAAAATCCGAGATTCAATAACATCATCAGTCATCTGAAATATATATAATGAACGAGTGGTTTATCAAATTGTTGTGAGGAGGCGTTTTTAGCTTGCAATTTAATTCATTTGATTAACGGTAAGTTTTATATACATTTACCCTATTTTTCTAAGCACTTGTCGCTATAAGTATACATAATGACGTATTCGTGTGTCTTTGGCATACTTTTATGTAAATAGTTGTTTGTCCTACACACTAACATAATCGGTGTTGTGACGTTCTTCGTACAGGCAGAACGTGGTTAAAATTCAATAAATCTTTATACGATGCTTAAAACAATATATGAAAAAATATTATTTTGAAGAAAATATGAAACAGTTATTTCAACTTATATTTATCATTTTTATACGATTCAGGAGGTAACATGTGCCTGAAATATGTAAACATCATGTACATTCTTATACTTGGCGATTTATTTAATGATGGTGTAGTCGTCCCGTTTACAATATCGTAATAAATCTACTTTGATATAAAGTTAGTAGTTAGTCGTTAGTAAACATGCTTTATTTATTATGCACTATAGTATAATCATGAATAGCGTACATAAAGTATATAAAAGCAGCATGCATTAACTCGATTTTGTTATGTCAGGTTTCATTTGTGATCCACTGTCAATCATCATGGCGATACCGGCTGGTCCTTTCTTAACCCCTAGTGGTATGTGCACTACATTACTAAAATATACAGAATAAACCAGATATACATTTATATTATATTAGAGTTTAGCTTATATGTTTTTATTTTAATATTTTAAATTAAACAGTTTTTAAACTGTTAAACACACAGTAAACGTATTTTATTGGTTTTTGTTTTTTAATCGCCTCATGGTAATATTGTGTACTATACATTTATAATATATTACAGTTCAGATTGTACATTTTTATTTTAAGATATCAAATCATGTAGTTTTTACACAAATTAAACGTATTTAAATGACTTTAAAAAACGGTCCAAAAAAATGTATTTTTATGTGTTTCTCTTTTTCAATCTAGGTACCAGTACATTAAACATTGAAGTAAATCTGTACGGTGAGTGACTATATCCTTACATATTACTTTCTAATGCCTGTCAGACTGATCATGAGTCATCTGATTGTAACTTTATTTATATCTGGATTGTGACAAAAGCATATATGTAGAGAGTATATTGTTAAAGACTCGTTTGGCCTCCTGACTTGTTTAAACGACCAGACATGCAAAATCCTCACCTTCATACACACGTAAAATGTTTTTTTCCCAACTTACATCTTAATTAAAGATAATATTTAAAATCCTTTTTTAGTTACAATCGAAATAATTTTTCTGTTTGTTTGTAAGTAGCTATTTTCTTTCACTATATACTACTGTACTAGCATTTTTAATGTTGATTTATTTAATGCAACCCGTTCCTTAAAAGACAATCAAATTCATGTCGTTTTGAAGTGTAGTCAATATCACTTATAAAGCAAATCATGTTACCGATAAGGTTATTAAATGTTATTGCGATCGCACTTAATTTGATCATATATCGGTCCAATTGTTACACACATTGATAATGCAGCATCATTACTTTACCATATACGTATATTACTGTGGTTTCGTAATACATCACTCATACATTATTCTTATTATATCTCGTTACAGATCACGTTACCTTGACTACCGGGTTTACAACTTTCACAGTATTCTGTATGAGGGTGGCGGGATGTTGTGTTGTTGTTGAGCATACGAGGATTCGACCAGGTGAGAGAATTATTATGTTTACGGATAAACCTTTATCGTGTTCTCGTATTTAATTATTAATGTTTCTGCTTCAAGTGCATGATGTCTCTAACTGACAGCTTTTGATACTATTTAATAGGCAAAAACTTTTATATTGTTATATATGAGTTTACAGATTCTGAAGTAGTTAAAATTGTATTAAACATTTACATATGCTTGAATAAGTGGGAATAGAATCGAATCCATCAATATTTCACTCAACACTACAAAATTCTATAGCAAACACGTTGTACCCTTCAAAAGTAAGACTTATCTAGATAACATACTTGAATATATTTCATATTTCACACTGGAAAACTTACATAATATACAGTTTAAGATACATCAAGTTACGCACATATGTACCTACCCGGATGTAAAAAGACAATATCTTTCTCAACATTATCCTCTGATATAGAAATATCTATCGACGCTTTTTTTCACAAATCAAAAACACACTATAACGTGATTTATTTCAATCTCAGAATAGTTCGACACCCTCTATATCTTAGGCACAATGCTAACTCCTTCAGAAACGTTACAAACCGGGAATTCAATCTAACATGGCGTCAAAGTGTTACGTCACGTGGTGTATTGGGTTGTATAATTGTTGATATAGGAATTGTTGTTATCATAAAACAACATTCTATAACACAACCACACACATTTAAACCATTTTTGGATTTAATTAGTCAGTAAAGTAGATCTCCAATAGACAGTTACTCCTGATAATTATTGATATATCAATCGTTGTTATCATATAACAACATTCTACCTGATACTGCGAATGTCATAACTGAATTGTCAAATAAAATAAAGTCACCAACAGTTCAAAGGTAGCTGCAAAAGTATCCTCCGCTGATTACAATTTCTGAAATAACAGTATGGCGACTTGTGTGATTTGTTAAAGCAACATTGTAGTTATTATACTTCCAGTGTTCCAAGTTAGTTGCAGTGGTTATATTTTGACGAGGTGTGTCTGTGCGGGCGGAACATTTTGATATGGGAATCTCACTTCATATCGAATTCGGACTCAATCGTCAATTGTTTATATAACTATTTTACGGTAATCATGTATATGATATCGTTATATCATTTTACAACGTAGCACCATATGGATGTGCTCTGTTATATACATATTGTTCTACCACTATGATATTCAAAGTAACCACATTTTATTGAGTAGGAAACAACGCTCGGCAGCCATGATGTTTATGTTTAAATGTAAACTATTTTAGTCCAGAGTGAATTTTTCACCTTTGTTGATTTTTCTGAATCTAGGTATCGGTACACTGGACGTTGAAATCAATCTGTACGGTGAGTAGTCTATATCCTTATTTATATCTATCTAGTGTGTGTCAGTTATACTGATAAGGAACTTCATTATTCTATCTTTAATCATGTTCTGGATATGAGTAAAACAATATTATTCGAGGGTCTATTGTTAACCACATTTTGGCCTCTTGATTAGTTATAACGACAAAACATGAAAAATTCCCGTGATTAACTGATAAACATCTATCAGATTTCTTTTTTAACTGACATCTTAATAAAAGTTCATACTCCACTTTATTAGCAAACGTAAACTAATGGATTTACGCGGATTAATACCATAAACCTAACATTGTGTATAACATTAATCTTCACAATTTCATCGTCACAACCTTTCTTATTATTCTTGATATTTTCTTGTTTTTATAATTTTTTGTTGGGAGAAACTATCTTTCTATACGGAATTTCTTTGTGTGAATACAATCATTACACATATCTTTTTTTTTAAAACTCATTCCTTAGAGGAAAATCAAATTTCATATCGATTTGAAGCGTGTCGCGTCTTATAAAGTATTCTCATAATGACTATAACTAATTACACATCATGGTACCGATTAGAATATGTATTGTTATAAGGCAATTGCACTGAATGTGCCTATAGATCGGTCCATTTGTATCACACACTGATAATTACGTATACATTTTAGCCACTTTACTTGATGCCATCTCTCTACAGGTGACGTAAGTGTCCACGTTACCTTGACTACCGGGGGTACTACTTTCACAGTGTCCTGTATGAGCATGACGGGATGTTGTGTTATTGTTGTTGCACACACGAGGATACAACCAGGTGAGATCATTATTCATATTTTCATGAATGAAACGTTATTTTGTTTCTTGTATTTCATAGGTAAAGTGACTGTTTTCAAGCGCAAAATGTTTTTTTTTACTGACAGTTGATGATGTTATAGAATGCGCAAAAAATGAATTGTTTTATATTGTTTCACAAGTGCTTAAATATATAATATGTTATCAAATCTTTACATCAATAAGTTGGATTGGAATTGAATCCGTCAATATGCATACTTTATATATAGGTATTTATCACATAATTATATCATAAAATATATACATGTCCCTGTGGTATCACCGATTGTCCCTGTGTATGGAGAATCCACGCGTCGAGATAAATACTTGTCGTACACCTTTTTGTGTATACTATGTAGCCGTGACACACTTACCGGTATTCTATTTTTAACGTAACCGTAATTATGTCCGAACCATAGTTTTTCCGGTATGGTAGATGAAGTTATTTGTGAAATTCTATAACAAACAAGTTGTACCCTTAGAAAGCAATATCTATCTAGATACCATACTGAAACAGTTTTCAGAAAAACATTCTTTCTGGAAAACTTGTCTTACAGATATTAAGACTCAGAGCTATTCAATGTTAACACATACGTACCTACCCGGATGTAAATATCCTTCACAACATTATCCTTTTATATAGAAATACCTTTGAACACTTTTTTCACGTATTCAACAATTCGTGAAAAATCAATTCCACATCAATTCCAATCATGAATTGTGACACTGTCTATCTGTTTTAAACTATTATAGACACAAAGCTAGTGTTTGCAGTATTGTAACCTCCGGAACCTGTCCCTCAACGTTAACACTAACATGAGGTCTAAGTCCAAATATCACGTAAAAAGTCACGTGATATGATTATTCACATAAGGAGTGTACCTCATTTTGACTGCGTATACAGTAGTGTGCCCGCAGCTGTCAACGAACTTGTTCTATGGTGCGCTTTACGCAGTCAAAATGAGGTACAATCCTTATATTAACATCATTATTAATTTTCAAGTATTCTTCGAAGAAAAAAACAATTTGAAGTGGGTTTCTACGATGGTAACTACGATGGCCGTGGTTGCTAAGAAAATATAGTTCCACTGAATCTTCATCGATGTATTGGTAGGTCAGAAAATACACAGTGAATAACTTCTTTTTTTCTGCATTACATTATTTGAAAATGTGTTTTTAAATGATATTACTAGCACTTCGAATGTGTTTCTTTATTTATAACGGTCGTTATATTCACTCGTTGACACAGTGATCTGGTTGTGACGCAGTCCGACGTCGGACGTCACGACTGCAGGGCGACGCCATGTTTGCGTTACCGTCAAATAATTTTGAATGCATTCCATTGGAATCAAACTTTTGCCATAAACCATTTATTGTATAATCAGAAGAAAGGTATTCCGTATATGTTCCATGTTTCAAAATCTTGACGGAACCACATAATGACCGACAGTGAGTAGTTATTGTTATGAAGCGTGAACGACGCCATATTTGAACAAATATCAATCCGCCGAGCCTTTTTTCATTGCGTATACGCTAATATATTTTCAGTCAGAGATTACTAAGCCTAAAAAGGGAGAGATGTAAATTTTTAGATATTAGTGATCGTTCACACAGGAATACATATTCAACTGCTTGATTACAATTCTGAAAAAATAAAAAGGGGAATATCGAATCTTCAAAAAAGCTAAATTCGAATTGATTAAGTAAGCAAAACATTCGACACTAACCGTCATGGCTGTTTTGGATTTGTTGTTATTTCGTCATTTGTTCTGGTCGTCGACTTGCTCTTTTTATTATTGTATTCGTATGTCTGTTTTTAACAATGTGTTTGCAGTTTTACGATATATTTATATACTTGCATCGACAATGATATACTTCCTGCTTACTGACGTACGCCAAACGTGTATGCCTCATTTGCGTATTATCTGTCGATGTGTTGCTTTACACTTACAAATATGCATATACATGTATATACATATATATGTATACCGTCTTATACTGAGAGTTAAACTCTTCCAGTGAAAGTGCTGCTTAGAATTACGTACTTCACACGAGTTTTCTATTTATGTCAATGTGCACACATGTGAATATACAATGTACTCTGTGCACTCTTCTCCTTATCCTGCTCTATTGTTTTGATCTCCCTGATATACAAAACGAAGAGGAATGTCACGTGTATTAGTGTCACTACCAAAGTCCTATTTTACAACATGGCTGATTCGGTTGTGACCCAGGATGCATTGGTTCAAAAGCATCACGTGACATCAGCTCTGCACTATATGCATCGTCATTACACAGGAGTCTCGGAAACAATTTTGTGCTTATAATAGCATATAATACGTTTGATTTCATACTGTATCTTTTACTAAACTCAAAAGTTGCAGCATATATGTGTGTTACGTCATCTTTCATGATAGGGGTAGGCAGACACTGCTGGTGGATATTTTAGTCCCCGAGGTTTGCTGGAACCTCCATAGCCACATTTTTTTTCCATTTGAGTAGTTGCACGGTACATAATATACACATTTTTGTAGTATACTATTTCAATCGTACAGAACTAGTTTAATGTTACTATTCATAATTATAGGGGTTTTACGTACTTGACCCTTCTGCTTCTATATTAGTTTATAAATTTTGTATTCCCATTGTTTGGCCACTAGCATCACTGAAGAGTCCTAGGAGGACGAAACAGCTGTATGATGATGTTTGATTCATCTTTTTCGGCATACATTACTAAATCTAAAAGGTGCATCTTTCAACACCCTTTCTATGATTAAATCATTTCTAAACGATTTTCATTGATGCATTTTTCAAACTGGGGATATATGTTCAGTAATATGACCATTCTATCACTTATTAAGTTCATATCTGATGTACATCACAGTAGCATTGACTTTTCGAAGTTTCATGTAATGTTGTATCATATTTTCTTGACATATTGTTTTGCTAACGTTTATTGCATTGATTTGTTTGCCGTTTTCAATGCAGTCAACACAAATTTTAAACATAAACATTTATGATTATATTGTTTAGTAAAACAAAATCAGAAAATACCAAAGCGTCATCAAAACCATAATCCGAACTCAAAATCGAATAAACTTGGGGCAAAATATACATAAAGGATATATTCACAAAAAGACACTTGACAAAAGTACAAGATAATAATACCAGGTATTCCGAAAGAATAGGCGTCTTCTGCTTCATCGATGACACCCAACAATTGCTTGTATTGATAATATGTTACCTACAGAAAATTGATCAGTAAGTTTATATCGCTATATCTTCAGAGGTACCTGATGGGTCATTCTACAAAAAGCATTTGTAGGTTTCCCTTCGACTTAGTAGTTGTGTTTTGACCTATTTAGGGACTGGATTTTGACGGTATGAGTTTGTTATCGCATTTCCTCGAGATGTACTAGATAGATAATCATCAAATCAATAGGAACGTTCCCCTTATCACAAGTTGTACAGTATGCATATTTCGTGTCTGCTCTAAAACAATTTGGCCGACAGACCAAAATCTTGGATTTCGGCTATGAAAGTTTCTCACGGCTATGTCTTGAGACATTCACTGTGGATACTTCCGGAATTTCATATGTAGGCTCCTGGTGAACCCTACCTGAGCCCTATTGAAATTAAAATTTAATAAACCCACATATTCCCTGACATCTTCGAGTTGACAGTTAAAAGGAACATCCAACTTAAAGGAATGCACCACTATTCATGTGGGATCTCTTGTATTTCATTTCAACATAGCTCCAACGTACGCCGACAGATGTAATACTTCCATTTATATGTTGTAGTTTTGCTTTACATTTAATCTAGGAACCACACTACCTATACAAGAAACAAACGCCCCGGACCCCTATCAACATATCCGCCATTTCCCGCCTGATCTAGTCGAGGAATGGATCCTAAACCATAATGGTAATTTTTGTCAGTTTGTTTAAACAGTTTTGTCCTGCAAGATCTTTGCGGTCAAATTATTTTACCGGTATGCATTGGTTAATTTTTTCTAAAGTCAATAAAGACTCTAAATTAAATATGAAAAATATCATCTGTTAATGTCCTACTATTTTGGATATCAAAACATTTAAATGATGTAGTAGGGGAGATGATCAAGATATCAAAATGATTGAGTATCTCCCTTATAAATATGGAATGTTTGACGGAAGAAGTTCACCTATATACAATACGTATTGATCGGTTTTCTTTAGGTAACGCAATACCAATAGAAGAAACTGGACAACAAGATCCTGATCAAGTCCCGAGACAGAGAGTCCCCATAAATCTGATGGATGACCGGCTTCGAATTCAGCGTAGAACAGGTATATATGTCATATTTCATATCAATATAATAGATCCAAAGATTGCAATTGATACATTTCCCAGTATATGTTTTATTAGCCCACGATCATCAGATGGTGGGCTATTCAAATCATCCTGCGTCCGTGGTCCGTCCATCGTCCGTCCTTCCTTTAAACAGTTTATGTTATCGCTATTTTTTTAGAAGTGCTAGATGAATCATTCTGAAATTTCATATGTAGGTTCCCCTTGATGCGTTGTTGGTGCTTAGTTGTGCATAGTTCATTTTCGGACTGAACCAATAAACAATATGGCTGAAAGGCAGCCATCTTGGATTTGTGAGTAATAGTTAATCACTATTTCTTGAGAAGTACTGGATGGATCATTCTCAAATGTCATATGTAGGTTCCCCTCAGTGATTAGTTATGCATAGATCAGGCAGCCATCTTGGATTTCTTGCGTAATAGTTTGTTATCGCTATTTCTTGACAAGTACTGGATGGATCATTCTCAAATTTTATAAGTAGATTCCCTTGGTGTCTAGTTGTGCATAATTTATTTTCAGATAGATTCCACAACAATATGGCCAACAAGCGGCCATCTTGGATCTGTATAATAGTTTGTAATTGTCATTCCTTGAGTAGTAGTGGATGGATCATTCTCAAATTTCATATGTATAATCCCCCTCGTGCCCAAGTATGCATGGTCCATTTTCGGACAGATCCGATAGACAGTATGGCCGACAGGCGGCCATCTTTGATTTATGAGTAATAGTTTGTTATCGCTATTTCTTTACCATTATGGATGGATTATTCCCAAATTTCGTATATAAATTTATCCTGGATTCGGGACCGATGAAATAAACAAGATGGCTGATAGGCAGTCATCTTGGATTTTGATAATGACAACTTATCGTTATTTCTTGAGAAATACTGAAGGGATCTTTCTCAAATTTTATTTGTATGTTTCCTTTGATGTGTAGTCATGCCGTATTGAACATTATAGAAGACTTATATAGGCTTAGCCTGTTGTCTGATTCTTTTGGCGATGCTATATTTGCATGCATAAATATCTGTATGTATTTTATATGTATTGTTAATGAAATATTTTTGAAATTGAAATTGACAATTATGAACATTTCTAAATACATGTTGTTTTTGGGACTGATAAAAAATACTCATGCTTCCATCTTTCAATAAATATTGCCTTTTCTTAAGAACTTTATGGAACTAAAATTAAATACGAGTCAGAGGAAAGAAGGGAAAAGATCCAACACCATTTAAGAACAAAAACAGAATGTCAATGGTGGGTGCCAAGATTCGTTTTGGATCTCTTGTCTTTAGATGATGGGCTGTCCTATAATTCAGTATCCCTATGATTCTCTATACCTTGACTACACAAGGATCCTTATAAGCAACGTTTTATCGCTGTCCCTGCCAATTGCTCGACCAAGCTTTTATCAAAAGTTCTTACATCCATCTTAGAACCATTACATCAGGGCTTCAGAATTATTGTGACACTGTTTACCCCAGGAGTGGAATTAACGGGATGTGGATTTTGGAAAACTCGAAAGATCTTTTGTTCAATCTTGAGCACTCCCTCCTTAAAAATACGTGTTCTGTCGATCAAAACAATTGATTTTTCCACCCTATCTACTACCATACCTCATACAAAAATGAAAGAACGTCTTAGATCTCTCATTATGAGGGTTTTCTATTCCCAAAAAAGGCGGACAGCGATAAAATATATGGTAGTGAGCTATCTTGGAGCATACTTTGTGCAAAGCACGACAAAAAGGTACGATGATTTTTGGTACCTGTCCTGATCAGTCATCCATAAATTCAGCCTCGCAAGTCAGCTAAGAGTGGGGCACAATTTGTTCCCATTGGAATGATAACAGTCTGATGGAAAACCGTTTCTCCAAACTCACCAAAGATATTGCCAGCCAGGAATTCAATCATTCGTTCTATATCTTCCTCAGTACATTTCGTCCTAGCTTTTTTTGTGTTTTTCACAAAGTATTATCAAAAATAGGGTCGAAAAATCAACGTTTTGATCACCAAAAAAAACATTTTTAGGAGTGGGTTCTCAAGATTGATGAAAAGAGTTTTTCAATATCCACATCCCGTTATTTCTAACCCTAGGGTAAACAGTGTCACAAATGAAATGAAAATGAATTAATGAACATTAAAAATTATAATTAACATAATTAATTACGAACAGTGTCCTTTTCAGATTAATTAATCGTTATATTCAACACATTTCTTATACTCATAAGAATGTTTGGTTGCGAAAATATAAGTATTTTATAATATGAGGAATGAGGAGTCAATATCAACTGTTTGGTTTGTATTTTGAACTCGTCTTAGCCTTGAGACATATTTAAACTCTTTATTCAGAGGTTGGAATAATGTATTATGAAATTTCAAGGATAATGAGTTAAATAAGTCAAATCACGATTTGATCAAATTTATTCGTTAGAGGAACGAATCCATCGTATAATCAACTAAAACAGAGATTGTTTATTTCAGGGGTGGATGAACTTGTACACTTGAGCAGAACAGTGACTCCAGCTGACTAGGAAGAAACAAGTCTGGGCATATCATGCCTTACGTCTTTTATTGATACAGATAACAAGGGTAATAATAATAATTTCCTGACGTGGGAAATAACAACCAAAATAACTATAAAGCCAACTGCTTCTGTAGGACATACTTTTATAACATTTTTGTCTGTGATATGTAGAAAATTATCAAACTGATAAAACTTATATTTTCAATGCAGTGATAATCAGTGAAAATATAAGATTTTGAAGCGAAAATATAAGGTTTTGTCAGTGAAACGTGAACAAGTGACCAGGCATCAAAAAACTACCCAGGGTAATTATTCTACGTGGCAAAGATTACCCGGGGTTATTATTTCACAGTAGAAATCTTACACGGCCTTCTGTAGAAAAATAACCCCACTCATTATTTATGTAATTCGTTCCGTGGAAACGTGACCCGCGGTATACTTCAAAGGTGGGTAGTTTTCCACCTGGGTCATTTTATCACGTTACAACAGAACTGTTGTATGAGTTCGTCCCCCCTGGCATTGGAGGCTCGGCATTGTTGGAAGATGATCTTGAAGAAATGGCATCAGCAGTAGATATTGATGAGATACTCCTGCAGGATTTGATAAGTAATGAATTGGAAGATCGGAATAATTCAACTTTTCCTATCAACTTAACCCAATCAGCTGTGTATCTGAACGGTTGTGATTTCGACGGATTAGGCTAAGCTACTTTCCTGTAGGCAAGTAAAGAAACAAAATAAAAGTATTTAAAGGCCTTTTTCGAAATTAAATAAAAAGAGAGTCCAATGGTTTGCCAATTAATATCAAATATATATCACTTGTATGGCTGATTTTGTTTTAATATTTTCACTCGTGTTACCCTCTCGTGAAAATATAAAAACAATTGCCATACTCTTACTCAGTGTATTTGATATAAACGGTATATCATTGAAAATCCCCTATATACCGTCTCAATCAAAAGGAATCTCAATTAGGAGGATAGAATTTCAAAGTGTGTATGGATATCACGGTTTAACACTTCTATAGTACTATTGGAGCGTGGCTGGATACCATATAATGTTATGTTGATGCCAGTCATGACATCGTTGTCACAGACTTTTAATGTGGTATAGTGGATTCCACTTAATATCACTCCTGTTAATGTCACATTCCTCTTTATATCATGTTTTCCCAAACACCATTTTCCCTCTTTATAATCTATGTATATATATTTGGTAAATATCATGTTTTTTTTTTAAATCACATATAAGAACAATATAATACTGTACATATCAACTTTTACTATGTCATGTTGAAAAATAATCCAGGATTATACGAATTCTGCCTTTTCAAGGAACCTTTCGTAAACTATTTTTAAGATGCCCCTTTGGTAGTTATAGTTGTATGATAGTAAAAACAGGTTGACTTCTCAAGGTCCCCTTTTGTTTCCAAAGTTCTGTCTAAAAATATTCACAAAATGATATGAGCAACATTTGAGAGCCTTAATTCCAATTCAAGAAAAAATAAACCCCTTCGGTTGTCAGCAGGGATTCGTGTCACACTGACACATCCAGTTTTTGCGTCGCCTGAAAAGTCGATGTATAGGAATCAATTTGTCGGCGTCGGTCGTCTGTTGCGTCGTCCGAAAAAAAATGCATTAACTACAGTGTGGTGCAATATATAGTCACACACTTACTATTTTTAATGAATTACAAATTTTACTTGCGAATCATTTATATAATATGTACAGAAGACGTAGCAGCCTATGTGAATGATTATTTTTAACAGTGTCTTGTAAGCCATATTTGGCTGAATATCTCATACAATTACATTTTTATATTTATGCATATGTTAAATATGATAAAGGTGTAAATAAGTATTTTTAAATAATATTCCGTTAAATTGTATTTATCTACTAGATAAGGTGAATTTAGCAGACCTCGCTGGTAGGGGGCTCCCCAACCCTTGGAAACCTGAATTCCCCTGTTATGTTAGCTACATTTTATATATTTATAATCTGTCAAATTATTGATTTTATTTTATACTATTGTGATAATCTTTTAAAGACATACTTATTATAATATATGTAATTTGTAAGTACAATCTCAGAGAGCTTGTTAGGTAGGGGCTGTCACAAGCACATGCTTTCTAGATTGAAATCTGTGATAGGTCTATTGGTTTTATATAACGTATTAGGATATTTTGAATACCGTTTAGATAACTGATCACCGCTATTTAACTATATGGTTTATACTGTGTAACTATAATGCGTGTATGATGTATTTGTGATGTATGACACTTTAATAAACAAATTAAATGATTGATTGATTAACTATTTTTACTTTATATTTCATGCATTTTGACAAATTTTCAATGCTTTTTCATGACTGTGTTTATCACTGGAATTTATCGATATTTAAAATATTGATAATTATTTGCTAATGCTCCGAAAATATTTATATAAATTTCCGTAATCGATTTCAAGAGATCGGATATGAATAAAGAACAAAATAACGTCGTGATTTTGTTACTCTGCAAATATTCGTCTGTTTCGGAAAACACGGCACTGTCAAAGTATTGAAAAAATATCAGATGAAAGAGTTAACAATTCTATATTAGTGTATAGAATTTCAAAAAAAATCTAAAACGATGTCAAAAAATTTATTGAAAATTTGTCAAAATGCATGAAATATATAGTAAAACTTGACGTGTCCGAATATATATTGCGCTACACTGTAACCCTCCAGTGGACATATCAAACGGCATATGTTAAGCAGTGCATCCCTACAAAATGCCCTTGCTTGGGATTGCTGTTCTGGTCTGAAGGTCAAAGATCAAGGTCAATGTTGCTATACATAGAACTTAAGTCCAAAAAAACGTTTCTATAAAATGACTCGAGTTCGTTTTGGCCTGCCTCTTTGATTCTTTTTCACTTAAAAACTTTTTCAATCAAAAAATGTTCTTTCTTGTTCAAATTTGTCTTCTGTTGGCCCATACATACGACGGATCCATTTCCGTGGAATTCTTGTTTTTCTTTATTTTGTTGTTTGTGTTTTTATTGTAATTTTTATCGCCCTTTTTGTAAATGTAGCTTATGTCATTTCCATGCCAATGACAAGAACGTTACCTGTGCTGGTGACACCTCCGTGGAATCGCCTCTCGCCGTTCAGAATATTCAAATGTACATTATGTTCATTTATGGGCGGATTGGTCGAGTGGGTAACACTCCGGCCTTCCATGCAGACGGCCGGGGTTCGATCTCCGAAATCGTCATACGGATGGAACATTCAGAGAAAGTCTTTTCTCCTGCCCACACAACTCCAACAACCCAAGTGGAGTATAAAATGGTCTGGGGTGGGTGTTGCAGTATCTGTGCGGTAGCATTCAAGTGAGGTGGCACTATAAAAGATGCCTTTGGAAACACGGTCCCACTACAAACAGAACACAATTCATCTCCAGCACACACGCATGCATACACACACATAAGGTGATATTAGCCAGGTGGTATAGAACAAGTAGTTAGTGCCTGACAAGGCAGCTCCTGCGAACTCCTCAGAAGTGTATATGATAGAACTGTATGTGTTAATTGTATTAGTTGTATAAGAATTGTATATCTATGTACTATAAAGCGCTTTAGAATGGCTAATGTTAGCTAGATAGGGCGCTATATCAAATGCTGTATATTTTTATTATTATCCCCTCGCGACGAAATTCGGGAAGGGGATATAGCGTTCCTTTCGTACGTACGTAAGTACGTACGTACGTACATGTACGTATGATCACTTTTTGTCAGCACTCTTGCGATTTCATTTTTGAACGGATTCTGACCAAACTTCCTATATGGATCCAGCATGGTAATACCTCGAACGAGTTCGTGTTTCAGGGTGTCAAGGTCAAGGTCAAGGTCACCGTTACTATTTATAGAAAATCTTTGTCAGCACTCTTGCGACTTCATTTTTGAACGGATGCTGACCAAATTTCTTATATGGGTCCAGCATGGTAAAACCTCGAACAAGTTGTGTTTCAGGGTTCCAAGGTCAAGGTCAGTGTTACTATTTATAGAAAATCTTTGTCAGCATTCTTTCGACTTCATTTTTGAACAGATTTTGACCAAACTTCATATATGGGTCCAGCATGGTAATACCTCGAGCACTCTTGCGACTTCATTTTTGAACGGATTCTGACCAAACTTCATATATGGGTCCAGCATGGTAATACCTCGAACGAGTTCGTGTTTCAGGGTGCCAAGGTCAAGGATAAGTTCATCGTTACTATTTATAGAACATCTTTGTCAGCACTCTTGCAACTTCAATTCTGAACGGATCCTGACCAAACTGATAATAAGCCCATCCATGTCTATTGCAGTTCAGTGCAAATGACAACTGATGTTATTACAATGTCCTGCAAAAACCCCACCCCCCCAATTTGCGTCAGAGTTCATGTTTTAGCACGCAAGGGGATTTGTATCGTTTGCGAAGCCTTGTTATTATTCATTTGAAATTATTTAATATTTAAACATTACAAAATGTATTGAAACATAGGGCTACTGCACCTTCCTATGTGGATTTGGACATTTCTTTCGGCCAGTTTTGTTTCCTCAGCCGCCTTCTAGTTAGCGTCCACTTATATGCCCTATCTTAGCATCACTGACGAGTCCTAGAAGGACGAAACAGCTGCATGATGCAGTTTAATTCATTATTTGTGTTGACTGTATCTTGTTCTATATTGTAAAGGTGTTATTCTCGTGTGGGTCTTTTGTACAATCGTCTATAAAAATTGTCCATTCTAATTATTTAAATCAAATATTTAAGTATGTCTGTTGAGACAGCCTATGTAAGTTAAGAACAAATCTAACATTGATGCAATTGTGGCTTTAGACTTTATCTACAAAAGCAGGTTTGACAAAAAAGTATGTGGTTAACATTGTATCCCATTGTTCAAAGTAAATACTGTGCCAAGTCTGTCATTGTCTACGCCATCATTGTACATATCAATTTCATCAATATTCGATGATGTCACAATGCCAATTTTTCACGACGTCACCATCAATTTATATATCTTAATTGATACATATACAGTTACGTGCCAAAAGTCTTTCAATTTTTTATATTTTTCTATATATTCTTTGTATTTCCAACTTTTTTCAATGAATTTTCCTTACTTCGTTTACGGATCATTTTAATAAAATTTTGTGCACTTATAGAGAATTGTTTCCCGTTTCATCTCATAATATTTTCACTGTTTTCCGTTATGTATAACTAGAGAAATCATAATTTATTTACAACATCCAATTTTCGGGACGCCATTTTGACGTCATTTTGGTAACGTTATAAAGAGATATGGCGTCAAACGGAAATTAGCAGTGTAGATGATTTTGTATAGCTACATAAATACACAACGGGAAATTAAATAAATATTAAGAGAGGAAACCTTGTATATTGCTGTACCAAATGACAAAATATTGTCAAAATCCATCCATAAACGAAGTCAGGAAAATTCATTGAAAAAAAATGGAAATACAAAGAATATATAGCAAAATTAAAAAAAATGAAAGACTTTTGGCACGTAACTGTATATATATATAGCTTCCATAAAATGGGGGATACATGCTATGGTTTATAAATAACATGTTGATGTATATGTAATATACACTTTTTACATCCATTTTGCCTGTGATAACTGTGGTATATGATTGTGACCTATATTTTATTTACATTTTCAAACATATGTGATTGTTATCTATGCCATTACTAATAAACGTTATGCGGATGTGTTGTATTGATTAAATATCAACCCGACTGTGACATTTCATGTTTGTTCGTGATAAAGGAGAATTTACAAATCAGGTTGTTTGGGATTTTACAAAGATGGGGAAGTAGCTTACTGAAAATATATCTAACGCTAATGGTGGATACTCACTACAGTTTGTACTATAGTCATCCTCGATATCCTGGTGTATAAGTCATAGCAAAACTGAAGGCTCTGTATATCTCCTTCCTTGTTGATGAGGCAAGATACATCTAAAAAGTCGGTTGCGGCTCGTTTGTAATCTTTGAAAAGACAGGTGTTAGCCTAGCGGTTCAGGTAAGTTTTTTTACCCGACACATACGAATCAAACTGTTATCTTCATGCTTTCAGTTTTGCCATCTCATTTTTCAGGGATGTAGATAGAGATAGAGTAGGTGAGCTATGGGTGGGGGGACTACAGGAAAGTCATGAAAAGGTTGGTTTTTTTATATTAGTTTATATAACGATCTCTCCAACTGCTAAAATGAGGAATATGGATACAAATTAATATAACCAAAAGACATCGTCTATGTTATAAACACGACCGTGTAAGATCGTATGTGTCACCTTTTCTAAAGCAACAATTTGTTATGTATATTACAATTAACAGTTATATAATAATAATTCAGGCTCTTATAAACCGCGTTATCACGACATTAAAGGGCGTCTCAAAGCGTTTCACAAATAATTTTCCCTAGTTAAAGGCCCAATATACGTAACTTCAGGCTGCTGTACCAGTAACCGCGTCATCTTGACTATTGCTAATATCTGTTAATCTTAATTAAATATATAGATATAATAAGTTATTAGGCTTGATTTTCGCTTCAAGTTTTGCCGAAAGTAACGTATATTGGGCCTTTAAAGGGCCCTAGGCCTAAGCAACCAGCCAATATCTCCAATTTCTAGCATTACCCAATGATGACTTTCAAAACATACCTACCCCTATGTTATTTTTAAAAAGTGGGAGAAAGGAGAACACGCCTTACGTACTCATTTACAGCTGAGTAGACTGGAACAAGCAGATTAAAATATGTTGCTCAAGAACACAAGTACCAGGACTCGAACTCGCAACCTTTCGATCACGAGCCCGGCGTCCTACGACAACACCACCATGCCTCCTAAATTACTCAATAACATCCCATTACACAAACGAATCTGTATTTTACATCTGCGATAGGGAGCTGAGAGTGCAATCAGTTTCTGAGTTGAAGAAAATCACACGATGAAGTCATGGGCAATGACACAAGGGAAGTAACTCCGCCGACTATATCAACGGACAACCACAAAATGAGTATATATACTTGATTCCAAATCTAGTTCATTTTCTACTGTGCTTGTTAAATTGGATGTAAAGTAGGGTATAAATGAAAGAAAGTTTACAGTAAATGGATTTGAAAATAGATTCAAGATTTCCTTATTTTATATTTATCAGGTATGTGGAAGAAATGAACTGTTTGATACGTTTGTACTTTATGAAAAGAAAAGTCGTGTCGTGACTTTTACAAACGGACTGCACTGTTATATAATCTGTTATCTCCAGAACCATCAGCTCATCATAACTTATTGCCGATATATATCATCAGATAGTTAAGCTTTAAATTCCTTGGACAATGAGCTCTGGTACAGGTCTAGGGTTAGGGACGGACGATCATATATTTGTCACAAGGGAAGTAACTCCGTCGACCATATCCAACGAAAACCTTCAAGCTAGGATATGATAAAGTTTTACGTGCCCCGATTTTCTCTGTGTCAGAGCCAGAGGAAACTCGGGCTAACTGCAAAATTTCTTCTTCTTCTTCTTCTTTTTTTCTTCTTCTTTTTCTTCCTTTCTTCTTCTTCTTCTTTTGTTCTACAAGATATTTAAGAGCCCCAATGCTAGTTATTTCTTTTCATTGAAGTTCTGGTTCTGTCTTATTGATTGGTCATTAAACCAATGTTTAACATCGTAATTTGACCAGGAAGCATGTAACTGTTTTATGATACATTGATTTTTCAGTTAATATTGCTGTTTTGGTCTATGAATTATTTCCATAAATAAATAAATAAAATATTGAATGACATAGCTAATACGTCAAAAGAGCATCTAATAACTATTCCTGTTAGGTCATAAAAGAAAATGTTTGTAAATACTGGCCCTTGTAAATGATGTTTTTCGTGCACTGCGTATTCTCCGTTAGGAAATGACGTTATAACCGATCTGATGATGTTTAAATAAGCAAAAAAACAGAATACGTGTTGGTGCCATGGGGAAACTATGGATTGACAGTAGTACAGCTCGTTAGAATAAATAAATCAGAAAATACCGAAACGTCAACAAAACCATAATCCGAACTCAAAATCGATTAAACTAGAGGCAAAATAGGAACAAAGGAACGATTTACAGGGAGACTTTTATAAAAAAAATACAAGAGAATAAGACTTGGTGTTCCGGAAGAGTAAGCGTATTCTGCTTCATCGAAGACATCCGCCATATAACTCTTGGTCACATCCAAACCATCCTCGATAACCAGGGGTTACGATCACCTATGCTCACTATACCCCTGGCCCTAGGATCATGAAACAATCTTAAGTCTAAATTTGTCTTAAGTTTAGACATAGCCAATCACAAATAACGTTACAAAAAGTAACGTCATACCTGATTGGCTAAGCACAAACTTAAGCCTAAGATTGTTTCATGATCTCGGGGCCTGGAAATTGCCATGGCAAAACTGAAAGCTCCGAGTGCACCACCTTTTGGATGGGGCAAGAAGACTGGTTCGAACCTTTGACAGTTGTTGCGTTGTTGCGGCTCCTTTGCAATCTTCAAAGGACATGCATGCAGCCTAGCGATTTGTCAGGATTTGTTTTACCTGAGCTCTTGCCTTCAGTTTTGCTATGACTTATTACAGGGGTGTAGAGAGCTTAGGTGATCGTAACCCCTGGGTATCGAGGATGGTTCCAGGGGTGTATAGAGACAGACAGAGAGACAGGGACAGAGAGACACAGACAGAGCGATGACAGAGAGACAGAGAGACAGACATAGAGACAGAGAGAGACAGAGACAGAGAGAGACTAGCCAGAGGATATATCGCAGTCACGGTATGCAACAGTCATGAAGCCCCACAAAAGGCCCTTCGATTACCATTGCACACCCAAAGGATATTACGTCTAGAGAAAACATCTCAGAATGGGTATATAAAAGTCAGATGACAAAAAATCAACACGTCACATATTGGAGAGAAAGGAAGGCAAGTTGGGTGCGCCAGTTAGATATCGAAACCCAAGAATGGAAGAGAAGTTCAGGAGGTCGGAAAGGAAGCAGCCCGAGTCCAAGATATACAAATCGGTAATAACAGACTATACCACACAAAAAATCACATGATTGACTGGGAAAACTCCAAAATGTTGGACAGAGAGAGCAATCTGCCGTGGCGGTGAATAAAAGAAGTCATCTGGATATACCGCAGTGGGTCAGTTCTAAATCGAGATGAGGGGGCTCATAGACTCTCGCGCATACATGACCAAGTATTAAACAAAGTGTAGCTGTAACGAGTCATTTTGGAACAATTGCAATACTACTGTATTTGCGCTTTGCGGTGGAGCCGAAATCAACATCGACATACAAAATTTGCATCATTGTGTACAAACGTTTATACAAAAGTAAAAAGCCAACTCAATTATTTTTTATTGAACAGAAACTAAATGTGATTGATTGAATCCCTGGATAAAAACGACCAGTATGTGAAACTTCGTGCTTTACGTCTTATTAACAGTCGTCAGGGTCATTTAAGGACATGTGAGGTTTTGGAGGTGAAGAAAAGCCGGAGTACACGGAGAAGGACCACCGACCTCAGGTCAGTACCTGGCAACTGCCCCACGTGGGATTTCGAACTTGCAACTCAGAGGTGGAGGGATAGTGGTAGAATGTCGGGACACCTTAACTACTGGGCCACCGCCCCCACCCTGTACTTCTTCCATATTTTACATGTTTTACTTTAAAAAGGTCGTCTCACGGCTGCTAAGATATTATTTCCGTACTTCTTTCCTTCTCTCTTTTTTATTTCTTTCTTTTCTTGTTTCTCTTCGTCTGACTTTCCTTTCTTTCTAAAATAACATTAATTATGGTTAAAATACCACTTACAAAAACAGTAGGATTGATCACAGGGACCTGAGAATTTGTTACGGCTACGTTCAGAGCAATTTTACACTTCTGGGAGGTTTAAATCAGTTTTCGATAAAAATGCTCCCAATGGTCATAAAGGCTTTAGCTCAGGTCCCTGTTAGATTGATAAGTATGAAAATACCAAAGTGGAATGTATTAGTATAATGAAATGTATATAAATGAAATGCGGAAAAAAAAAACTTTTAAAAAGCATATGTTGTCTACGCGACATATTAAATGGGGGTGGGGTGGGGGGTGGGGGGTGGGGGGGGGGGGTGGGCTTACGAACTGCATAATAAAAGGTTTATACTTATAATAAAAAAACACACTTTGAAATACACAAATAAAGAAATACTGTTTAATGCGTGATATAATAAATAGGAGATGGGAGTGCGAACTGTATAATGAAAATATAATTGTATATTGTAAATGCAAAAATACTTTGAAGTACACAAAAAAACATCGTTAATACATTGATATATTAAATGGAAGGAGGGGGGCGAATAAATTAAATGTACATGTGAAAATCATAGAAGAGGTTTTTTTTAAAGATTACATACTTTGAGAGATTTCACTGGGATAACGCTTATCTCAGCAGTATACAATCAGTGTTCCATACTTAGTGTGTAATCAGTGGTATAGGTCGCCCTAATACAGAGCTTTGTTAAATATGGCCGTAATTACAATTCAGAGCTCCGATTGCTATCTTATACAGGACATGTATAGTTTAATTCGGTAGTATGTATACACGTTTAGTAACCATGTATCAGGTCTGTGACCCAGGGTTTACTAACAAGCTGACACGAAGGGTACACTGACTGTAGTAGAGGTCATACAGGCAGAAGCATGACAAGAATGTTATATTGGATAGTCAGGTAGTTTTTCAATGCAATTTCTCTTCGGTCAGGCCATATCAGTGGAAGTCACAGATAAAACAAGGTCTTGTTTGCACCAGGAATAAAGAAAAAGTACATTGAAATGTGCACCATTCAGTTACATACAACATTTATGTACATGTGTAAAATTTACCACATTACTGATTCATAAAAACACATTTTGTTATTTTTTTATTTATTAATAAAGAAATGAGGAGAAAGTACAGCCTCTATTTTCTAAAACTGCAAGAAAATGTTTCATAATATTTGAGACAGGCGGCAGCATGAAAAGAATGTTCCGGGTGTGCAATGGAAAATTTTGCATTTGCTAGATATCAGGCTTATATTTCGAATGATATATACTATATAATGCATGTCGTATAACAAATGTAGTTATCGCTATCAGTACATGTAAAATATTTGCGGAAATGGTGGTTAGATACTAAAAATGTTATATGTTTAACGATAGTCTGTTGTATGTGCTGTATAAGTTTGCATATATGTGTCATATGTTCAACTCTATTTTACATTTTCCTAATGAATATTTGTACATAAAGGTAGTTATAATGCACATGAGACGTCTCATTCCACACATATAGTATGGCTAAGTGTTCATAAAAATCTTATAAGTACTAACTTGTGGATGTCATACGGACATGGGTATACTGCAAATAATAATTGTGATCTACAGTGAACACATGCGTCCATTGGTATCTTAGTTCAGGAAAAATATTGCAATAATAAATATATGGTTTAAACATATGTCTTAATATACTAGCTATGGTCCGACTTTCCTCTTCAATCTCGGTTAATGTGTGATTCTACCAGGTTGGTATAACACCTTATTAACCTCACCAATGTCCATAATTGATCAGTATACTTATACTCTGTAACACAAATGTAAATATTATCATAGTTAATTGAATACGTATGTGCAATAGATCCCGTCACGGAGGTGTGACAGCTTTATCTACAGTCAAATTTGTAATTACTTCTGTGATTTATAACATTCAATAGTGCTATTTAGTATTTCAGTAATCATGTAAACCCTACTGAAGATAAATTAGAGAATACCGAAGCCTTAACAAAATCATAATCCGAACCCTAAATCGATTAAACCATGGGCAAAGTATTAACAAAGGAAATTTTAGCATTGAGATCCTTGTAAAAGTACAAGAGAATAAGACCAGGTGTTCCGGAAGAGTAAGCTTCTTCTGCTTCATCGACGACACCCGCCATGCAAATCTTTGATAAAGCTTTAATCACGTATTTCAGTGAACCTCACTGAGATCGTTTTTATTATTCAAGAAACATCTTCTCCTTAATTTAAGGGTATCCGTGTGTACTTCAAGGCAAAGTGCATTTTTTATGTGAAGAAACGAAATTTTATACATATTGGTCTGTGATTCTGATCCAGTCCAAATTGATTGGTGATAGTATATTGATGCCAACTTAAAATGATTTTTTGTGTAACCTTTATATAATGTGTGATCGCAGCCTTCATCACGACCCACACAAGGACCTGGTAATTTGTTACAGCTTGTAACTGAACCTAAATTAAGGAATGTGGGGTGTTTTTATTTAAATACATTTGTATGTATATATATTTTATTGGGGGGGGGGGGGGTTCAATTTTCGATAAAAACGATAGGCCTATATAAAGATCCATTATGACCAAGGAGGGGACATTTTTATCAAAAATTAAACTAAACCACACAAAAGCGTAAATTTAACTGAAACGAAACATCTTATAATAGTTTAGGACCCAAAGTAGTGTCCTCATGTCACTGTGGTCTTCTGGTAGATTCCATCAAGATTGATGATTACATCACCTGAAACACTCAGTCATGTCAAAATCGATAGGATTGAGAGGGAATTAAATCATTAGTGCAAGAAAAAAATGAAAGAGAAATAAAAGAATAAAGTTTATAGAGATTTTAATCACATATATATATATCTGTTTCTTTTTTAGTATATACGCATCAGCCATATATAGAAAGGAAAGAAATACTATCAGAACGTGATTATAAATTAAATACACGTTAAAATGCAGGCCGCTGTCAACATTATTGAACTCATGCCAAATGTCGTTATTAAGCATGCTTTATCATCATACACCAAACATATTGACCTTTAATAATTGTCAATGTATATTTCGATATATTTGTACACAACAAGCTTGAACCTGCCTAGTCGATCGAGTTACTTCCCCTACATTTACTCTCTTACACTTGAAACCAAAGTTAGTCTACATGAAATCACTTCCTGTCCGGGGTGATTTGATGGTTAATAAAAGTTGTCCTTGTTATGTTTGCTAAACTAGTTGTTTTTAACAGCTTAGATTAATGTGTGATAATTAAAGATACATTAAGTACCGCCTACTTATCAAGACAGATATTCCAATTGTACTTATTTCAAGTAAGTGACAAAACTTGTGAGGTCACGCCGGATTTCAAGAAAAAATGGCGGGTGTACTATTCGAAGATATATTTGACGTAAAAGATATTGACCCTGACGGGAAAAAGTTTGACAGAGGTGAGTTGAAGTAAATTTAGCTTATTTGAAATTTCAGGTCGTGATGCAGTAAAATATGTTTGTAAATCAATCGATCGGCAGCTCGTCAACTACAAGAACCGGGGAACATGTGGTTACTTGACCAACATGACATCCAAAATTAAAACGGTGCATGTCTCTGTTATATATTAATTAAGATCTTAACTAAATGATATCTTCTCATGATAATTTAAATTGACAATCTTTTGAAAAAAAAGAACAACACACTAGTAATACGATCAATACGGTTTTGCACTGTTGAGTGAGTACCCGGTACTTTTGGGACTTGTCAAAACTTGTCAACACTGAACTTGTCTGATTGGTCCCGCACTTCAAAAGCCCTACAAAACCCCCCGTGGATCGTGACGTTTCTGTCAGATCAAGGCGTAACATTGACCGAGGCATACATCTTGTCGGGACGGGAGAGCAAGTATGTCTTCAAAGATTTTTACAACCGGCAACTTAGTAGAGCCGAAAATGGAGACTTCTGACATGAATGCAAATGCAGAAGTATTCGGAGGACGAGAACAACTTTCCAGCGTGGACTGACGATCGTTTTGAAGAAATGAAAGCTACAGAAAAAAATACCTGGTAAATCATGTGTGAGCCTGTCTTGTCATTTTGAATGTTATCAAGTAACTGATAAATATGCTTTAACAGTGATTAGGAATTGGCACCTTTCTAGATATATTTGAATAATTATCAACTGTTACATTTGTAACTCGAATTTGATTTATTTTATAAATATCTTAAATGTCTACCTGTCAGATATTGTTCCGCACTGTCTATATATTTAATGGCAGGCTGGGACATGCCAAAGAATGGAATCTTGTAAGATTGACAAATGAAACATTGTGAAGTTTGAAAGTTTCAATATGGCTGCAGAAATTGTTTTTATACACTCCTCTGTTATCATATTATATATGTTTTATTTTTTTGCTCTTTCCAAGAATTGTTAACATTTTTTTTCTGTCGAACAAATTTCACATGTTGAGTCTTGCAGCGTGGGTTGCCTAGGTATGGAATACACATACAAACCAGGTACCGGCCGGTCTATGTATGGAGTCAATACATGTTCAGTACAAAATATTTCTGCAGGGTTTAGCCAGGAATTAATTTATTGAAGTCTTTCCACATATTCTAAATTCTGGATTTTTTTTTTACTTAAAAAAAATGTTTCAATGTAGAAGGTGTTTATTGATTCATCAACTCTAGTTTACATTTATTAATTATCAGGTTAAATGCAGGCAAAGAAAAAAATATAAAACATTCTTTTAGATATAAGCTCAGTTTCTTAACAGAATATTATTGTCTAGTAAATTACCAGTACATTTATTTTAACCCAATTGTTTTGCATCATTATTTCGAAGACTTTGAGTGTCTATTAAAATAAATTTTTGAAGGTTTATGTTTTTTCAGACAATTTAACCTTTATATATCTTCAGATGATCAGCAATATGCTAATTTGTTGCATCCTAAAAATGTGCCCCTGCATTGAGAACTAAAAGGGATATATGCACGTCCATAATGGGGATAAATCATGATTTTAATGACTGAAAGTAATTGCTATAACTAGATAACGTGTAGGTACACAACTAAATTAGTTAAATAAAGGTAAAAAATGAAACAAGTTCTCACATCAATGTGTTATAATATATAGGCATAGTAAAACAACAAGATTTATACCGACTGAAATCATGTTCAATTTGAGCAGAACTACAACTGCTGTTATGAGTAAGTTAATTAAGGACGTGTACATCAAGTTTTATAAGATTTAAATGTAATGATTTGTAAAATAAAATGGATAATGCGACCACTAATAGTATAGGCAGTGCATGGTTTGCATTGAAGCGGTCACTATATCTGTTTCAGGCATAGAAACTAAAAAGGGCCCCACTTATTCTCAGGATTCCCATTTTAACTATGAAGAAGGACCCCATTTATTTAGAAAAGGACCCCATTTATAAAGTACCCAGTGCAAACCCTGCGATGGTTTGTGTGTGTACAAATTAACGTTGTGTATGCAATGACCTATATAACATATATGTAAACAAACTGTGACCATGTTCTACATGCACACATACAGCTCACTAGAGTTGTGAGCTGATCTATGTAAACAGATTTATCTAGGTAATATAAAACTATCACACTTGACCAAACAGTACATGTCAGTTATTTGAGATATATATTTGGGTGAACTTGGACTTTCAGATGTGCAGGATTTATGGCTTAATTAGCAGAGCAAGGTAGATAGCCCAACTTATGGTGACTAAACGTGTCAATACAGATCTCCATATCAAATCACTGAACACAGGGCAAACTTATAAAACATCGAAACACTTTCCATAAATGTAATGCTCACTTGATGAAATAAAAGTCACTTGAAGTGCCATGTTGTTCTCTGCTTTTTCTCCTCTTTTTGTATGCTGACGCCTGTGTCTCCGTTTGTTGTTTTTCTTTATGTAACTAGGGCTGGGCGGTTTTACCGGTTTACTGGTATACCGTGGTATAAAGTTGTGATGGTACGTACTGTGGTACATTAGTCTTGTACTAGTTTTTGGGGGACTTTCAGTTAACTTATCAATGAACTATTTGAAACATAGATCAATTGGAATTACAATATGGTTTAATTTTAATTTCCTATAAGTTTGCTGATCAACTAGGACAGACATAGATTCACTCAAACAATTTTAGAGGATAGCACAAAGAGAAACGTATGACAGGCCTCTTGTTGATTGGCTCCAAAACAAAAACAGCCAGAGACCTTTAGCTGGTTCAAACATTCAATCAAGGTGGTATACCTTGGTACGTACCACAGTTTTTGCTTAAATTCTGTGATGTATACTGTGGTACTTTTGATTTTGTGGTACCCAGCTCTATATGTAACTGCATTTTTATGTATTGTCAGTCATAGTAGTTTCAGACTTAATTCCGTGTGGAAATGCTGACAGATATGTTTTTTTCCTAATAGGACATGTATGGTTTAGGTTTGTTTGGAGGGTATAACCGTAACCGTGGTACATACTGCATTGTTTGGAGGGTATACCCGTAACCGTGGCACATACTGCATTGTTTGGAGGGTATTCATTGTGCAGCATTTTCCCTGTAACATTCTGTCAATGGTGCACATTTGTCTACAATTGTTAAATCTGTGGAAGTACCAAGTTCAGGAAGTTTAGTTGATCTTTTCTATCTTTAAACTTGATAGTGTGAGAATTGTGTCCTGTGTAACATGGCAACTGGGCATTCAGGCTCTGGTTACACAGTCCATAACTATGATTAAGATTTTTCCTTAAATTAAGCAATAGTTTATGTCCATATGGAGAATTGTTTTTGGGGGAAGCGTTTGGATAATGAAGTCCTAGCTATGATTTCAATACCTGGAGTGTTTCACTCTGTCATCGCAGTATTCTGGCACTCCTGTACATATAAGTCAGTTGTATTTACACATTTTTCTTTTTTCTGTCTTTGCAGTATCCAGGCTGTTCTGCGAGTCCGAGTCTTTCAAGATGGACCTGATCCTAGACGTCAACACGCAACAGTATCCTGTCGATCTAGGTATGTACCCTCAATTTATTTCTTAATTCTATATATTTACCTGCAGATTATTTTTGAAGGTTTTATTGGGAGGGTTGCAGTCACTGAGTCAGACTCAAAATTCTGCTTTGAAATAATGCATATGTCATATAACAAGTTTCTACATGGTATACTGTACGTGATCTACTGCCAAACTCAGACCTGTACATAATATAACAATTGATTTTGTAATAAATTATTGATATGTTTTTTTAAGGGAATTCTTTGATACTTTAGTGAAAAGAAAAATGAAGGATAAAAAACGATTATTAAGGTTTTTTATTTTGTTTACACAGTGTTGTTCAGTTAAAAAGTTTAAGGTCATGACTCAGGGTCAAACATGAATAATGTTATTCCTCAAATTAATTCAAAATTGTGAGGTGCAAATCTAGATATCGCCAAACTCTTATATCCAGATCCGTCCTTCTGGATAAATCGGTTATAACAGGTCGCGCCATTCAAGACAATGGCTTGTCCATTTAGTGTGTTATCAGATTGTCATCTAAATCATAACTGATACGGTTTAATAGAGATATCTTTTGTCATCAGAAATCGCCGCATGTGGTAATTTAAAACAATGCAGACCATTAAAATGATCTTAAACAAAAGATCTGTGCAGGTTATATCTTACATATATATATACACATACCATCTCATGATCTCTGATACACTGGTAAAAATCTACTGGTCCAGGTCTTCTGACACAGGGCTATTGTTGCCCAACTCCAAATGGCCATTTAAAGATACCATGGAGACTGTTTAATCGGGCGAAAACCTGTTCTTGTATGCTTCTAGTCACCTGAATACCAGGAAACAATGCTTAGGTTATTTTATAATAGCTTACCTGTACAAGACTGAAGTGCATTTTTCTTGTCGGCAGGATCTATGAATTAAAATCCAACAAATTTGTCTCAACTTGTTGAAAAATTGTACATTGGTTAAAAAAAACAATGACTTTACAAAGTTATTGAAGACTGGTATATTTGAAGTGCAAGCAGAGTGTATAGAGCCTTTTAAATTCCAAATGGACCATTACACACTTCTGAAAGAAATATATCTGTCCATGCTTGTCCTGAGCTGGGACCGTTAGTACACAATTCTGGTTATAACTGTAGATTGACTCTGGGATTTGTATGAGTACAAACTTGTAGATCGATATTTAGTACACAACATAAGGTTTCACAAACACACTTCACCCTGGGACGTCAATTCAATAACACTTTGTGTTTTTCTTTATAAAATAATATTGAATTTTAAAGCTATTGCAAAACTGTTCCATTTTTATTACAACCAACTTTAATTCTTGGTTATTTTAAAATGCAGAAAAAACATTTCCATTTATTGATTTTCAAAACATGCAGGTACTTGTTAAATTATTGAAAAGTCAAACTAAAATTCACACCTGAAGATACATTTGTACTCTTCCAATTCAAAGGTTGGAATAGTTCATTATGAAACATAAGGGTGAATGAGTGAACAAATAACTAACTTTCAGTCTAGATCTTCTATTGCAGTTACTGTTATTTAATACATAGACAGAGCAATTAATGATATTTTAGTGAAAAAGGAATTGATCTTATAAACTTCTGCTGAGGCAAGTCAGCACTTAAAAAGGCAGTATCACATGTGTAGTATCAAATGATTGTACGAACATACACTAGATAGTACTCTACCTATTCGCCTGCAGCATTATATATCATAACAAATCATATCATTATATACTTCTTATGTATCGTCATATCAAACCAAACTGTTTTGTTTTCCTGTATTATACATACCTGGTATTGAATCACATATAAGCTTCGTACTATTATGCATACAGTACCGTGTGGTATATGTGTGTCTGCAGCCAGAGGACTTGTACAGCATTGTACAACGCCTCGTGAAAATACTGTAAACATATATAATTAGTTAAGCTCACTCAAAATTTTAGCGAATGAACAAATTTAAACAGAAAAACGCAATGACGAATTGGTGCACTCACAATACTTACCATAAAGAATGATATACAGAAACTGATCATCGCAATCATAATTTAGCAGGATGCTTTTAGCACGAAAATTGCTAAAATAAGATTACCACTAAAATAAAATTACCACTAAGATATGTACATTAGTTTTGCAGTAATAAATGCCAATAAGCTGAAATTTAGTGTTAATTAATCTATTTAATTACCACAGCTTAGTTTCCTTAAAATAATCATGACTTCCAGGGTTGTAGCTGAATATTAGTTCTGTAATACCACATGAAAACTCTATAAAGCAAAATATACAATTATGTAACTCGTACTATAACACACGACCCAAACATTTGTTGACTGGTTTATTGCAATTTTCATTTAAATTCTTTATGCATATAAAAAAAAAAACATGTAAATCATTTTTTAATGTAGATATCCTGCTACCGTTAATTATGTACATAGCAAATATTGTACAAATTGATTTGTTGGGAATAAAAATAATATAATCTTGCCCAAGGTAACTTGGTGATGACATTTGTGAGTTAAAGGTTTGGCTTGTCTTGCTTACACATACTCTAGGTTTCAAATCTGTCAGAAAGAATCTTAGACCCCACTAATTACATTTACAATTATTACTGAATTTGCTTTTGAAAATCTGAGTAACTTGGACTTATCTAAAATGTTAGTGTAGGTAAAAAAGTTGTTTTATGTAGTTGTGCATCAGTATTTTTAAGTATGTTTATGGCCCTTCATGTTCAGGTATTTTATACATAATGTCATTTTTATCTCAGTAACTTCACCTATTCGTCCTTGAAAATCCCCCCCCCCCAAAAAAAAAAACAAAGTTAGTGGTGTAAGAGTAGTTATCGGGGTAACCAGAAACACACATCTATTTCTGTTTGGCCTGAGCATTAGTCTGGTGTGAATATTTTATATGTGCATTTGTACTATCAGTATTATCAGCAGTACTAATGTCCCTTCCCTTAGATACCTAACATTATGCACATAGAGAAATACATACAGAAAATATCTGTCCCAACTTGTTCCTTATTTGTGCAAATAAAACACCCACGTTTAAATACCAGACTTTCCACTGGGACATATATGTACAAACATTTTATCTCCCAAAGCTCTAGAATTTCTCTTGAACTATGACTCATAAAAAATCTCTGATAACTGTATTGAATGTTGAGATAATAGTGAGAAATATTGTTTAACCTTTTTTCTGCAGTTTCATTTTTGTTCTTTTGCTTCCAAAATGGTTAAAGGAAAAACTTTGTACCACCAAACCCAAATCTCCCTCCCCTACCCCACCCCACTACCATATAATTATGTGTGCAACTCCTTAGGCCTACCATATCTAACAGTCCAATATTATTAAAGTTATCGATTGTAGAATCACATAATGTTTTCAGAAAATTTTCCATACCATGATATTGTTGCATTTATATTGCAATTTTGAAAACTCGACAAGATATTCTGTTTTAAAATTCTTAAGATTATTGTCAATTTTATTTTATATTTTTCACTGCATTTCTTTGTGGTATTAAAAAAAAAACCTGCAATGTCAATTCTTTGTTCTGTAGGTGACAAGTTCCGAATGGTGCTGGCCACGACGCTGAGAGAAGACGGATCCCCTGACGATGGGGAGTTCAATCCTCTTGACACTGGACCGTCCCGCGCTGACAGCTTTGAATACGTCATGTACGGCAAAGTGTACAGAATTGAGGGAGATGAAACAGGTCCGGATTCCTCACGATTGTAAGTCGTTGTTTTCACAGCAAATTTCATTTTTTTATCCAGGACTTTCCTTGTGTATTTAACTCTCAGATACAGCTGTTGGTTGTCTGGTCAGCTTAACCTTGTGCCACAAAAACGTTTTTTTTTGTCTGATAGTTATATTAAAATGTTTAACTAATTCACACCTGAAGACACGTTTGAACCCTTCCAATTCAATGGTTTGAATATTAAGTGAATTAAGAAATTTCATCGACGAATGAGTTAAAATCATAACATTGACAAAAACTGGACCTTGCGATTCATCAGATCGCTTGTCTATCAGCCAGGATTTGAAATTTCCTTTTTTGTTGAGCATCGTTAAGTTGACTAGTAATAAACAGCTGTATTGTATTTATGTATGTAGGATGGGGCATATCACATATATTTACTGCATCAGTGAATTAATTTTCCAAAAATTGACGTTTTCTTGATGTTTCATTAATATCGATCAAAGTCATCAATATAATTTGTGCTTTTAAAAGTTATTAAAGATTTTGTAAAACATTATTTTAGTAGTATATGTGATTTTGCCCTCTCCTATGTTAATATACCCTTAGATAGCATTGTCTGTTTCCTATCTGTTTCCATGTTGATTTTGTTTTAGACCTTAAACAAAAATGATCTTATAATTTGAAAGCTTCAGTTGAAACACTTTTATCATTTTTAACTACACCTCCTTTTTGTGAAATCAATCTCTACTCCAGTTGGTGGATGAGATTTTTTTTCTGCAAAATCTATAAAAATAAAAAAAGTGTGACAATATTTGAACAGAATTTTAATGAAAAACTTCCTCATTATTTTTTTAGGTGATTTGGAAACAATTTAGTTACGGACATTTTTGTTGTAAAGTCCTTCCCTGTAATATATATTGTGACCCAGTGTATTTAGTCACTAATATTGTACCCAGTCCATTTATCACAGCACAGTGACAATCAGTTTACATCTAGTCCTATCAACAAGGAAACATTTGCTTTCATTTTCATAAAATTCTCTATTAAAATATTAAAATCTCATTAAAGAAATGAGACAAGACATTTAAGATTTGGTATTGTAACATACAACAATGAATTGAAAGCAAGAAACGCTTTGGCATTTTCCTTAATAATTTGATCCAATTGAACATAATGTATTAAGCATTAATTTCAATGATCAACTTGAAAATGATTATCATTTATCAAAAAGTTGCCAGAGACACAATTTGGGTAAAGATTTATTATTTATTTCCAAAATTCTGTTAAAATTTTGTTTTGACACGATGACAGTGAGTAATATTATGCTTTCAATATATTGCAATATTGCAATTACCATATATTGTGATATACATTTTGCAGAAAAGATATTGCTATATTGATATTAATTATAATGCCCACCTCTAAAAACAATGTTCCTTGTTGTTTAGTAGACATTTGATTAACTTAGTTGTTGTTATATAATTTGCATGTTACCTCAATGTTATGTTTGTTAGAAAACTTTGTCAATTTATTGGATGAGTGCATGTATGAATGGCTTGTTTTTTTCGGTTCCTTAAAAAAGCTGTTGAAGACTCTGTATAGACTAAAAAAAAGTTATCAGTTTGTTTCATGTCTAATCAATTAAGCAGGTTATAAAGGATTTAAAAAAATATATATATATTAGGTTCATATATACGAGATAATAGCTTTGACAGTCTCCAGAAATATTTCCAAAATCCAAATAAAGATTAACACCAAACGGTAACTGGAAACAAACCAACATATTTGTTTGGCCATATGCATAAAGGATATAATAGATAAACAGAGGGTTTCATATCTGTTAGGAAATCTGAAACTAAACAAAAAGTAACACTTGGCTATAGCTAAATACATAACAGAACTCACTGAGAGTAACAAACAGTCCCAGTTTAGTCATAGAAAGTAAACACATTAAACGCATTCTAGATCATCGATATTCAAATGATAGGATTACCAACATGAAAACTTAATAAAGGTTTTTTCTCACCGCTTTGGGAAGGGACCTTTGGTATTATTTTGGGAAGAAAATGGGTTAACTGGGAAAGAGTTTTCTGGAGTAAACTGCAAAATTTGGGGATTTGGCTTTACTATGAAATAATTTCAATTGGGAATGATGCCCATTAACGGCCCAAAACGCCCTCAGAAAAAGCCCTGTTAATAATGACCAGGAATAAACTAGATTCACTTTTAATGTAATGAACCTTTACACTACGTTATCCAGTTAGATTTTGAACTTTGATCACATGACGTTCGCTATCACCGTCCAGAAGTTATCACACTGATGCCCTCATTTCCTTGATAAATGTTATTAAGTCTGTGCTGATAACTGTTTCTAAAAAGTCATAAACTGAAAATGATTTTGTAAATTTGAAAGAAATTCGTATTTTTTTGCTGAAATGCGAAGTACAAAAGATTTATTTAAATATTTGCTTTAAGGCTAATTGGTAAAATTATGACTTTGTAGACAGCTCAAAATTCATAAACAAACACTGGTTAATATGCTTAAATTAGAAATGTATCTGAAAGTGCTCAAAGTTATTTTTTATGAAATATCAACAAAATATGATTACATTTTGAATGCTTCGGTATTAAATTTTTCTGATTTAAATAATAATGTAATATATTTATATATATATATACATTGTACACGAGTCGTTGGTTTTATGTATACAATGTAGGTGCATACGGTTATATAGTTAGTGTGAGCTGGGTCCTTATAACTGTAGCACATACGGGGAATATATCTAGTAAGTAAGTGGGCGTACTTAACTAATCTTGCGTCAGCGCTATTTAGAGAGAAGCCAAGGAAAGTTACAGCCGTGAGTATGTATTAGATATGACAATTAAATCAATTATATATCATTAACCGTGTTAATCAGATAAATAGTTAATTTTCATTTTTCTCTGAAGAAAACATCTGTCAGAAGTATTATTATTTCCTTGTCAAAACAAACATTTTATTGCAACGGTAAGGTACGTGTTGCTATTTTTTGTGGTGATGTAAAAATAGAACTGACGTTTTATATTGAAAAAAATGAGATAGGACAAATAACACCAGTAAGGTAGAAACTAGCCTGAGAAATCAGGCGAGAGTTTTATAATGTCGTCGTGTATATATATATAATGTTCTAGATCGGTTGTTTACTCCTATTTAACTGAGGCTTCTTCTTATAAAGTCATGTCTCCAGATTACCAGTACATCGCAACGCATACATTTAGTGCATTATCCTGAGATTGTTTCCCATACAGATGACAAAACTTCATTACATTGGTTTAGATAAACATAAAACCCGAAAATAGACAATACGAATGGATATTTTTTTCTCCATACTTACACCATATACAACAAATGTTAACACTTAATGTTTTTTTTCCTATCATATTTCAAAACTGTCTTTACGAAAATGTATATATTCTGTATCATTAAGCGAGAAGTATCCATTGCGTTACATTTCGTGTCCTGGAAAAACCATTATGTTACGCATAGGCTTAAAATACATACCTGTCATTTATAAGCTCCTTATTGTGGTCAAGTCATGGAATATTTACGTGTAGATGCTGAAGGGGACATAGCCTGTTTCGTATGTGTTTGCTAACACCCAACATTCTCGAGCATCCTATGTAATCCCTCCAGGCAGACAGGTATATAAGTGGTCACCAGGTTTCTGATGTGGAGACACTTCATTTGTTATCTGCGAGGTAAGGTGAAACTCAAGTAAGCTAACCACACACAGTTCGTCGTCAAACCGAAGTAGAAGTGCTTATCGTTAAGATGCATCATCGTATTGAAACCATACCTGCATATCGTTAAAACGCTATAAAAAGAAAAAAAAATTACGAATTATTTAATTGGAAGTTGCTACATGCAGATCTTTTTTGGTTCGTGTAAATTAAGTGAAATTTAATGAGGATAAAATCATTATTTCGTTGATCAAAAACAAAGAAATCACATCATCATCATCATCATCATCATATCATCATATCATCATCATCATCATCATCATCATCATCGTAAGTTAAGTGTTCATGACTCACATAGTCAAAGATCAAGTACGAAAACCCTTACCTTGTCCGTACCTCGCTTGTGTCGATATTTCACCAAGTCGAAGTCCCCGACACCACCTGTGTAGAATTCCTGGACATCTGACGTCATATCCTGTGCGGGAGAAGATACCATTGTGTGCTCGCATGGTATCAAGTCTGTGAACACAGCTGGTGGTATCTTTTCCTTGGCAGCGAGTCGCATCACGAAGAGGAGGCTCCTTGGCAGACCTGTATATGGATGTGGGAGGCACGTTATCAGTTACGCCTGTCGAACACTGATCTTTATACAGAACTAATTTAATTTTACTTGTTAATTAATAAATTAAAGGGGTTTTACGCACCTGACCCTTCTGCTTCTACATCAGTTTAGAAATTTTGGATTCCCACCTTTTGGCCCCTAGTATCACCGAAGAGTCCTAGGAGGACGAAACAGCTGTATGATCTAGTGTAATCCATTATTTCCGCATACTGTGTCCTTTACTAAATTTGAAAGGTTTAGCATAATTTATGTGTGAGTTACGTCATCCTTTATCCGTGTACACCTAAACCAATCAACCTTAATCAGTTCAGGATTGATGCATAACGTTCGAATTGAGACTTACGATGTTCCTTCTGTATGATCTTCCTTCTCTGTTAGATAAGTAAGCATACGATATGTGTAGATTAGAAACGTTGAAAGTAAAATAATGTTATATTCAAGACAATCGTTAGTCTTTGGTTATAAAACCGTTTATCTCTTGTTAGAGTTTAGGTAGATGAGTATGCCCTATAAAAGATCTAGTCTTCTTAGAACTCGCACAAAGTTATGAAGAATGTTACAGATATCTATTTATGCATTCTAATTAAAGGCACAAGTTTCGTAACAGTTATTCCTGTCAGGAGAATAAACGCTATTAAGTGTATTCACCAAGTCCTGGAATGTAACCCTTTCTTGGAAGTGGACACGCCTTTTTTTCCAAGTTTGCATTGGTCGTCTCTTTTGACATGTAGCCAAATTCTTGCAAGGCATGAATCTATTTTCTTAATGAATGCACCAAGATTCAGTCACTCGTTGTTATTTACTTATCAAATATTATGTCATTATTGGGGTTATTGTCCAATCAAATTTATCGACCATAGTAGGGAGTTTGTTGTGCTTGTCGTCATAACAGTATACGGGGAAGTTCAACATATGGGTACACTATTGCCTGGGGCCTATTTCAAGATCAGCGTTTTTGAGTTCACCCACGACCAAATAACTGTCATAAATACCTTCCCAATGATTAGTATTACATGTCCGCACACGTTTCCTATCTGCAAGTCTATGCTCTTACCTGTGAACATTTAATAGAATGTGCCAATATATTTCATAGTTGTCAGGGTTAGCCCTATTTTGTAGACAAGGTCGTGTATTTTGAATTGGGTATACTTTAAAATCAACCAAAATGTGATCAGGTATTTCTAATCTAAATAAGGACTGGAGAAAAAAAAACCCTTCTTCTCTATTTTGTAACATGATTTATGTTTTTCTTTGCATCCGACATCTCATCCTGATAAATGTTGTTAGCGTTCCAAATAACTAATAATCCTAAATAAGAGACAATTCTATCATTCCGACGTGCTGTTTGAAGTTTAACTGGAGCTGATGTCACCACCTTTATAAAATGCCTTGACCAAATATTGAGTACGCCAGTATTGAGAGGGTGTATATATATATTTGGTTATGGCAGTTCGCGGCAAACGTGACGAAGACAAGATGTTAGGATATTAACCAGTATTTCAACTTGATCAGGGTTTCTTTGCTGTGGTTTATAACGTAGAGTAGTAAATGAATAAATTTCGTTCACACGAAATCTCGTTTTTATTTGTGTATTTGTACCGTAAAAACAATAAAATTTGTCAGTGTACATAGACAATTTTAGCATTTCGTCTTGTTTAATTCAGTGAACACTCAAATTGATTTAAAGGGAAATGAATAGAGGCGTATAACTTAGACCCACACTTTCGCAGATATTTGTATGCTATGTAGACATAATTGTTTCTTTGTATTCAATGTAGGTTTAAAGTTGACATGTTGAACTGCCATATACTCGTTCCTGACTAATAGGGCCGTAATTAGGTGTATCTACGGCCAGTGGTTTTATGTCGAGTTTGCCGAGGACCTAATTCACTCGATAAATGCTTGGGTATGCAATATATAATATACAAGTTTTAACGCGTACAACCGTTCGCCAGGTCACCTAGCTAGTATGACAGGGCATTGTGATCTACTCCTAACAGGGTGCGTACTGTGGTAGCGCCAGGTCTATCAGAGATTGGCTTTTGAAAGGGAGATATCAATACCAGGCTAAAGGAAGAATGAAGTGCAATCGAACTGTTAGTTCTGGATTTATTGGTTGGCCCCCGTACACCCCTGTTACATGTTAGCCTATGACACATGTTATTGATGGATTTTTATATAAAATATGTTAATTCAATTCAGCCAAATTCTATGCTAATAAAAATGATGATCTTGAAACGCTCATTGTTCCGCTACGTTTAGAAGATTAAATTCAAAATGGTTCCAAAATCTCCCTTTGTTTCTACCAAGTATCACTGAAGTTGTCACGCAAACATATTAAACTGTCTATCCTTACAAAGGTAATATTCGTTCGATACGTTACGCTTCGCCAGCGTTTACAGGTAACTGTATAGATTTGTATAGATCTCTCCGTCACATACACTGCAAAGTTTGTCGTCAATATAATTACCTATTGTACCCAGGCTAACCTGAATGAACCTGTCCTGGTAAATCATATAAATAGGAACGACAAGGTGTGTATATATACCTTTACCTACCCACCCCCTGTCCTGGGTATATACACCTGAGGTCTGTCTCACTGAGATCAGCTACATATATAAACCTGTACCTACCTGGTATCTAGATCGTGTGGATTTCCAGGTAGATGATTCAGCAGTCACTGAGGTATAAAGCCGTGTCAATTACCTCTAGGAATGCATTAGGTTCGGTAGGGATCTCGGCCCGTATGGTGGGTATAGGAACACCTATTGGTACAACTTGTAGCAGGTAAAACAGTTCCAGACAAATGCTGTCTGGTGATTTAAAAATCAATACAGGAAAGGTACTTTATAGATTTTATCTTGCAATGATTATCACTTATAATTTTTGTGACATTAATTTACACATTTGAAAATCAGTTTGCTTAGAAGTCGTGATACTAATATTACTTCAATAGTTGTCTATTATTCTTCCGTATTCTTATCAAATTTATCATCAAAATCAGTGTATTATTTTTTTTTAATATTAGCTGTGTATTGAAGTTCTGACTTTGTACTCTTTATTTGCTTCATTTTGGTATAAATTTTTTAATTGTTGTGCGAATGAGCTAAACCCATTGCGTATTTCAATTCAGGTTCCGCCTCTTTTTAGGAGACAGCGAAACTGTATCGATAGTCGATACATATCGTATCATTAAATGTTTGAACTTATCTCTTTCCTATCATTTCATGTGTGTTTTAAAGTTCTGATTATGGTTTTGTTGACGCTTTGATATTCTCTTATTTTTCTTAAATTTCACTTTCATATTTTCATTTTATTATGATGAAAAAATACCTTACTGAATATAAGGTTTAATTACAAAGTCTACACTTACTAAATCTATGTTCCACATGTATTAGGGAAATATTTTCTCAGTCGTTATTATCATTATCAAACTGTTTGGTACATATTCCTAACAATGCTGAATAATTCATTAAGGATTATGATGAAAATTATGTACTTTGAACTAAGATATTTCATATTCACATGAAACAACTGTTGACATCACGTGTACAAGTTACTGTCTTCGTACTTTGGACTTAAATTTGCAATTTATTTAAGTCATGTACCTATGTGTAACTTCAAATATTATATACTTGTACACTAGGACCCGAAATGATAACGAAACTGACTTGCGGTGAAATATCATTTGGAGAGGTGCCAATATCGTGACGATGTGTTTTGTCGTAACTCAGATGAGATAATTATGACTTTGAATCTATCAGATTTCTGGGCTTAAACTGTGGCGTCTCACAAAAAAAATCAGCTTTTCTATTTACAATGTGCTGAAATGGGAACTAAATCGAAAGGAAATATTATTTCTAATTTGTTATAAATACAATATGAACTATCCTTTTATAATTGCTGAAAAGATTGAGACTATTGAGAACAAAGGAAACGTTTTCATGTAGAATATTGCAAAATGTAAAGGAATAAGATAATTCGGTTAAACCAAATTAAGAAACATATTTTGTTCTAAATCGGTGTTAAGGAAGTGTTAATTAACATTGTATATGCTTATTCAAAGGGGAGAATTGCAACGTTGTGCTAACATTAAATCAAGCAGGCTAAATTTTTCTCTTGTACGTTTACAAGGGTCTCCATGTTAATCTTTCCTTTTCCCCTTTTTTGCCCCTAGTTCAATAGATTATAAGTTCGGTTTATGGTTTTGTTGACGCTCCGATATTCTCTAATTTATTTTTTGAAACGTAGAACTGGTTACTTATTCCGTGACGAAAATAATTGAAATGTATTGCGAGCCGTTTTCCTGGTATTTCTATTTCACTTCTTATTGACTTTCGATTTACAATGCTATTAAAAAAGTAGCGTTATCAAAATCCAAACCCCTTGTAAAGGTACAAGAGAATAAGACCAGATGTAACTTACCAAACATGCATTTAAATATTCTTCTATCTCACGTGGCGGTCTTGTTAGCTCTCCGCCACCTGGCTGCGCGGGCCGCGTCAAGCTTCTACATGCGAAACAGGAGTAAACCGGGAACATTTTCATTAACAAATCAATATATCTATACCATGATCAAGAAAAAACTTGACATTGCCGGGCGCGGTAATTACTTTACCTCACGAGGTAGATTTAAAGACCACATACAGCTATTGGTTAAGAACATTTGACGTAATCATACTTGGTAGAAGTTTTATTCACATTGCGAAACCCTCCTAGACTCAAGTGTAGCACTGTTTGCTTTATGTAATCCTGTATTAGGATTTCTTTAAATGGTTAAGCATGGGTCTTTGACATTCTTTTAAGTATTAAATGGATTAATACACGTGTTTAATGATTAGTTGTGCAATGCAAAATTGAACCTATTGTTATACAAAGTAAGGTTGGATTTTTTATTGGAATTTACCAAGGGCATTTAACTATTTGTTCATCCTGTTTTAGCTACGATACAATCCGACTATAGTTTTTTTCGATTGTCTTATTATAACAGTGGATTGATCTTCGGTTTACGTGCCTTGTTTTCATTGGTCAGGATTAGTTTGGCGGCATTTTCATGTTGAAGCGTGATCATTGTACGGCTTTGTTTTACCGCCTTGATATTAAAGAACATTTACAAAATGTGTGTAAAATATTTTTTTTGCAAAGAAAAATTAAAGATAACTCATGTACACAACATGGATAAAATTGGAAGCACGGATGAATCTAGTTGATTATTTTCTTTATGTCAAAGAATGCCTATCCTATTCACTTCAAGTTAGGACCATTATATACAAGATGTAAGCTGGTGAAATATTAATGTAAATACTCTTGTAGTGTTTTTAAATTATGATTTTATTGCAATTAATTTCCTTAAACTTATTTTAACAAATATATTTTCATCTATCTGATACATTAAAGAAAATATACATAAAAAGGTGTCATGGTGGAAAATAAGTTAGATTAATCCCTTTTTTCTGGTTGTTTTTGTTGTCAATAACTGTGTATAGTATTGCATGTCATTGTATATGTGTTGCTAGTATTTTATACACTTTAATTGTTTTAGTGCATTAACATATAGTGTGTGTTTGCAAATATGTATCAGTCTAATATAAAACAGCACACACCTATATATGTATATATAATTTAGCATTACAACGACAAAGTATTTCCCCTGTATCATCGATAGCTCTGTCACAAATGTATATACACGCTATGTTTGGTTCTTAATGTAGTAACCGATGATAACGGGGATTATACTTCGTCTACTACACTCTAATATTCTGCATGTAACTAACATATCTGTTTAATTAAAAAGCAACCGATGATTGAAAAATACATTTGAACTGTTAGTTGAAATATAAAAAATACCGATTTTCAAAACTAAATGATAAATACACACGTAAGTTAAAAAATAAATATTTACTATATAAATTTCATTAAAAAAACATTTTCTGATAAATACTGACAGTTCAGATATATTTACGTTTTACTACATAATGTATTGATGTACATGTTCTTGTGTGAATTTGCTGCATGAATGTAAGATAAAACTTTTAACAATTTTGGCATACTCAAGTTGACGCTAAAGTTTGAGTTGTTAAGCTCGCAAAATTCTAATTAAGCGCGGTACTTATTCGAAGTTTAAGTACAAGAAATCAACCTATGCCAAAATTGTCACTGAGAGAAGAGGTCAAGATATTCTAAAACTGTCGCTTTCATTGAAAATTCTGCACACCATAATCTCGCACCTGTCGCATTCATTTTCGATCTCCGCTTCATAATGCAACATTTTAATCTTGAAAAACAATTTCTACCATTTGATTTAAAAGTGAACGAAGACAACAAGTCGGGCTCGAAGAGTTTAGTAATTCGTAGAATCTGTGTCCAATCACTACCAGCTGTGCATTCTACAATCTAAATAGTAACTGTAAATGCATAATCTGGTATGTGATTGAACCAGGCCAGTCACCTGACCTCTGTCGTCACGTGGATACCACGCACACTCACCTTCACCTGTGACCTCTGACCTACCTGTTAACAGTGCATGATGGGTAAATTAACAACTACTGGACGACTCTAACACTGTTTTAGTGCATGTTTACCCATGTTTTGTAACTTTATTTATAATGCTTCAATCAATTAGCATACTCTTTCTGTGACAACATTTAGTTAAAATGTTTTACATTTCAATTATCACAGAAATGAGTTGTATTGATTGAGGGATTGTGTATACGTATATTCATATAAACTAACACTGTTGTAGTATTATTGTTGTAACTTGTGTTTTACTATGTAATGTGTTATATATTAGATTTAAATCAATATTATAAACAAAAAGAGCTAATTGTTGCGCAAGAATATTATAAGATAAATGTTATACGACAGTTTATTTGCAAATTATATGATTTGTGAAGATACAGATTTGTTTGCACATATTGAATGACCGTATATAAAGTTTTACAACTCATCCATCCATCCATTAACTATCAATCAGTCTCCATTCGACCATCCATCCAGGCATTCAGGCTATCCTGTATTTCTATTGGTCAATATTCTGCCAATCATCAAATCTCATACAAATTTCCTTGGATGTTTTTCTTCCAAAGCTACTGATTGGTGTGTTTTTGTGGCAGTGTGGTTAGCTGGTTGTCATGGTAACAATGGAACAACCACTATTTGCACTCCCGTGAAACCATGCTTTAATTCGGCGAATTTTCGGTCATTTTTTATTCAAACTTTCATATTAACTTTTCATATTTGATCATGGTATTCAGCCAATCAAAATGGATGTATGGATGAAGTCGATGGATGTGTTAGGGGAACTTAAATTTTTGTTATTTTATGACACATCTCTCTAAATCGTTCATACATTCATAACATCATTCATCACATTATCCATCAAACATTTCAGTCATATCGCCCAGGAAGAAAAACGAACTATCGGGATTTCATCTCAATATCAACACATTTTGTCATTTCATCATGCTCATAAAACTTCACATCTTTAGACAAATACGTGAACAGTTTCTAAAACGGTTAGCATTCGAAAAAAGAAATTCAATTCAAAATTTTAGACAATTTTCAGTAACACTAGGGATCGTTCGTGTATTTGTCATCATTCGTATAAGCCTTGTATACCAGTTTTCTTCACATAAAAACCATATCATTAACATATATTCACGGTCACGTGCTCCATACTGCTCTTCTGGTTACTATCATATACACACCATTGAAGAAAGCAATCAACATATCTATTATCTCTGTATAGGACCCTGCTATTTGATCGGAGAAAATGTAAATCGGTTCGTTATCGTTACGATTTGATGTTATTCCAATAAATAATTCAACAACCAATCCTTTTTGGTAAAACAAGACAAAAATACACTGCTTCAAATTAGATAAAACACAAATTGCGTCAAGTGCGAATACTTACATAGATGTTTTGTGGTATGGATTGTTGGTTCGATTTGTTTCCCAATTTAATATTGTAATATGAAACATATGTTTAAAATTCCATTTTTTCAGAATGTAAATTCTCATGAAATATTCTCCTTTTTCGTTACAGAGCTGCCTATGTGTCCTATGGGGGTCTGCTGATGAGGTTACAAGGAGATGCCAATAACCTTCACGGATTCGAGGTCGACTCCCATGTGTACCTGCTGGTGAAGAAGTTGGCTTTTTAAACTGTGTGATTGTGTTGCGAGTGTATATATCAGAGTGAGGTAACGAAAGACAAGTATTGCTGTACTGTCCATAAAAGACCGTTCCGTTGTGAGAGTGAGGTAAAGAAAGAAATGTTTTGCTGTACTGTCCATAAAAGACCTTTCCGGTGTGAGAGCGAGGTAACGAAAGAAATGTTTTGCTGAACTGTCCATAAAAGACCTCTCCGGTGTGAGAGCGAGGTAACGAAAGAAATGTTTTGCTGTACTGTCCATAAAAGACCTTTCCGGTGTGAGAGTGAGGTAAAGAAAGAAATGTTTTGCTGAACTGTCCATAAAAGAACTTTCCGGTGTGAGAGCGAGGTAACGAAAGAAAGGTTTTGCTACTGTGTTCATAAAAGACCTCTCCGTTGTGAGAGCGAGGTAAAAAAAAAATGTTTTGCTGAACTGTCCATAAAAGAACTTTCCGTTGTGATAGTGAGGTAACGAAAGAAATGTTTTGGTACTGTGTTCATAAAAGAACTTTCAATTGTGTTTTGTTCCATGCCAGTCAAGAAAACGACCCGAGTGAATGTCGAGCCAATGTTTACTCTAGACAAATATTCCAATGTTTGACTAGCAGTTTAAAAGTCAATTCCATTTGTTAACTTCAAACGTATTTATGAGGAACGTTCAAATTAATGTAAAACCAGAATTGTACATTTTCTACCGTTCGATCAACCTGTTGATGTCTAAGTGAGAAACATAAGTCATACACGAAGGAGAGTGGAAGCGAGAGCGGATGATTGAGAAAAACCGGGTGTGAAATATCAACGAACCACCATTTTACATGTGTTCATTTGTCTTAAAACTTCATGTTTTTATAATAAAATCAGTATGTTTATATTCTTGTATTCTTGTTGATTGTTGTTTGATTTGAAAGTGGATGTTGTCGTGAGTAGAATATATCAGATATTCAAAAAAAAATACCAACAAGTAAGACGCAATATGTAAAATTTGATTTGTCCGTGCAGAGAACCAAACACGGAAGATTGACTGAATCGTTTAGCAATTATACTCATTTAGGTATGAAATACAACGGAACTAGCTCCAGGTGTCCAGTTTCATTTTAAAACAAAACAATACTCTGTTGAAGCCATACAATCACGACAAAACGTCCACTTTCACCTTTGAGTTTGCTAATAATTTACTAATAAGCTCCAACAGTCCGATTAGTTTAAACATTTGTAACGACACGATACGGATGTCATATTCAAGGAGACTTAAAGGCCCAATATACGTAACTTTCGGCAAAACATGAAGTGACAATCATGCCTAGTAACTTATTATATTTATAGATCTAGTTAAGATTAACTGATATCAGCAACATTCAAGATGAATTTTACACGGTTACCGATACAGCAGCAGTTGGAACTCTATATTTGTAATCACGCGTCCATTTTGAACTGTCTTTTAACTTAGGCTTGTTGTTGAAGTGGGCCCCACCTGAATTATTTTCAATTCTTTTGATTTTTTTTGTCTAGAGTTTCTTGTTAGTTACCGCTCAGGTTTCGTTTAAGGCTTATTTTTGCATGGTTATCAACTGGATTTTTTTTAGAATCACGAAAACAAATCCTGAAATTACGTATATTTGGCCTTTAACGAACATTTACGATTAACGCCAACTTCACTTTTGAGTTTGTTCAAAATAAGTTATCAAGAACTCGTAAGCCAAAAAAAACATCATGGTTGAAGAAATGTTCATCTAGTTAGCCCTGAAAATCGTATTCAACGGTTGTAATAAAGAGGGATCAACGGTGTATGTTTTGAGATAAAAGACGGTATTTCCTCATTCAAATGGAAAACTCCACTGGAATTCCAGGTAGTTCATACGTATTATTCAATGACAATGCGCAAGCATTAAAAATAGCTATTACTAATGTGCTATATTGGAATGCGTTCTTGGTAACGTGGAAATTTTGTGAAAATATAACTATATAATAGTATACACCTGTATTAAAGAAAAAAAATCGCCAACTGAGAATGATCATCGTACAACAGCAGATATTATCCTGGTTACATAATCTCTATGAATTGTTTAACCGCTATATTTGTTTTCGCTTGTTTCCTCTATGATAAATATTATATTGTTATTTCACAAATCATAATCTTGCAAGTATTAAAACGGAACAGACACAAAGGAGATCAATCTGGGAAATCAATTCACTGTTTGATCTTTTAACTAGTCTTTTGCATACTCTCATTTCCATGTAAATAGGGACATGGGGAGTATCATAACTGGACGTGGTATAAACTAACGTATATAATGAGATTACTCAGAAACGTCCATCTTCATATCACACAAGGTAGAACTGCCTTTATTAGACACCTGTTTTTTCAGTTAAAGCCGACTGACGCTATTTAAATCTAATATCAATACATGCAATCTCTCTCTTTATATAAATATGTTATCGTGTAAAACGATGGCCTAGGTAAGTAGCATTTTAATGTAAGGTGACCACGGCATTCACTATTTTGAGTCACTTTCTTTGCAAAACGCAGAAATAAATCCTTAATCTCTATAATTGGAATGTCTTATCATTCAGCGAACATTTCTTTATAACACTTTCAGTCGAATATGTGGAAGAATTACATTAAGGATAAAGCATGCGTTCAACTGCGTGTGTTATATATCACGTAACACACACATATGCTGCACCTCTTAAATTTAGTAATAGATACAGTATGCCAAAAAAATGAATTAAAGTGCATCATACAGCTGTTTCGTCCTCCTAGGACTCTTCAGTGATGCTAGGGGCCAAAAGGTAGGAATCCAAAATTTCTAAACTCTATGTTTTGATATAATACATATTTCAACACACCGAAATAATAATATTAATTGAATATTGTTAATGTGTGTTACGGCATCCAGAAATAACATTAATAGAACATTGTTTCACACATACGTACACTTGCATGTGTGCGTGTTACATGTACATTCCCTTTACAGTTATGAATATTATAAAAAAAATCAGAGAATACCAAAGCGTCAACAAAACATAATCCGAACTCAAAATCGATTAAACAAGGGCAAAATAGGAACAAAGGAAAGATTTACATGGAGACTCTCGTAAAAGCACAAGAGAATAAGACCAGAGGTTCCGGAAGAGTAAGCGTCTTCTGCTTCATCGACGACACCCGCCATATAAATCGTGGTCACATAAGCTACTTGCAATTTTGAAGGAAAACAATAGTTATATGAACCTTTCAGCTAATGAATAAGGGTTGATGTTTTATTAATAGAAGTTTAAATAAGTAAAAAATAACATGTTTTTTTCATTATTACATAAAAATAATTGTTGAAAGACATTACGCAGATGTTATATCTATCTTGTTTAATATTTTGTGTTAATACTTTTTTATAAATACGAGTATACGCATCATATTTCCTAAAGTCATGTTTCCATGGAAAATGTTTTATTTTCCGTTCTTTTGTAAAAGTATCTGATGTTTGTTGGATAAAAATTGTTTCTTGATACATTGGGAAAATGTTCAAAATTTCCTGTTTCTGCAATCATTAATTTTGTTTTTATAGCTTATTTCTATAAACCAAAATATTTATTTCATTATTACAATTTAATAGATGATCTTACATTATATCACAACAATAATCCGCAGTCTATACGCAATAAAGTCACATGCAATACTATATCTTTTACCTTGTATATGAGTAAGTATCGTTTTCGTCAAATATTTGCCAAAACCAATATGTTGAAAGACAAAACATATTTTTTCTAAAGGCTTCTCGGTTTGATACCATTCTTTTATTTCATACAATTCTTTAAACGGGAACATAAGCCCAAACTACAATAAATCGATGAATACTTATATAATGAAATACATATACATTTTGGCCAACGTCTTTGATATGCATTGTTTGACACGATACGCTGATACTCAAACAGTAATATATACCTTTGATTTGGCAATCTTGTGTATAATCGTATTGGACCTTTGCAAGGTTGAACACATTTTGTTAACAATCATTTGAATTATCTATAAAGTCTAACGTACATGCTAGTTTTTGTCGTCACAGCTCTTAAACATACAGCAGAACATTCAATAGACTGACTGTAAAACTGTCTTCTTTGAACCTACGTGATAGCCATATACTAATTATCTCTATTTGTAATATAACAGAAGTGAAAACATATATATATATATTTACAGATGCATATGTAAAACTTTTCACGAGAGCCTTAATTAAAATTATCGATACATGATGAAACGTGATACGACTGTATCTATTTAATCATTATATCATAACCAATTACATTAAGTCTGTTGCAATAGATATGTATACACATTATCAACTAAAGATTAAGTATAAGGTCTCGAATTGTATTGTGCAGATCAAGCTTTGTATTGATATTAGGATATTAGGGGGTTTAAGATTCTAATTTAAAATTTGTTATCGATCGCCCCCTAATTACGGTATTATTAGGTTTTTTTCTATTTTTAATAGATAACGTATTTTTATGACCATGTGCCGATCAATATGTATAAAACTTTCATTGCATTAACATTTTTCATATGTTGGCTATTTTTGACCGCCCCACCTGGTTTTATTCTCTTCTACGTTTTCAAGAGTCCCTGTGTGAATCGTTTCTATGTGTTCATATTTTGCCTTTAGTTTATGAGTTCTTGTTATGGTTTGGTTGACGTGTACGCTTTTGGATTTGTCTGGTTTTTGTTCAAGTGCCTACGAGTTAATCTTTCCTTTGTTCATATTTTGCCACAAGTTTCTCCGATTTTGAGGTTTGACTATAGTTTTGTAGACAATTTTGTTTTCTCTGTGTTTACCTTAATATTATATGCTAAATGAATAAATAGTATTACGATACAAACTATATGTACTGTTCAGTTTTGTTTTCGTTGCTGACACCCTAATATCATATGTATTTATCAAATCGTTATCTCCATCAGTTGTGCCGATGGATTAACTATATCAACCTGACTGACATCTGATTTGTATTTATGAAACTAATATCTTCCATATGACATCATTGGTAAATAGAATTAGTGTGACATAAATTGTATATTTTTTGGTTTTACATATTCATACAATATACGCAAAACAATGTATGCAAAGACAATTCTGCCGAGAGTACATTATAGAATTAATTCACCCGTCTTTATGCCAGGATTAGGTCTGACACGGGTTTCCATGTGAACTTAAACTCACTTCTCATTATGTTATATTAGTTACCTACAAATAGGCACTAGCGGATCGAGAGGGGAGGGGGGGGGGTCTTTTTCGGCGGAGGGAAATTCGTATAATCTTAAAAAATGAAGTTTTCCGTTGGATCATTGAAAAAGCGTCAGCTGGACCCCCTCCTTTCGAAAATCTTGCATCCGCACCTGACATGAAAACTTTTTACGCACAAGTTGTATGACAATGTTTTTTATGTTAAACCTTCGTGGTTTTTTGTTTTTGTTTTGTTCATGTAGGCATGTGTCACTGGTAAAACTTTAGTCATGAGAACTACATGTATATCCAATAACGGATTTTAATATGTTGTAGAGTGTATACTGTTGTATAATAAATGAGCTATTTATTAAAAAATTGGGCTAGTATCTGCAATACGACCAAACTATGCACATGCTAAAACCTCGAAAGATATCACAAAGTACATGTGTTTGTCAGGATGTCTATACACCACACCGATATTCAATTATCTGTACAGAGGGCAGGGGAGTTGTGATCGTGTGAAATTCTAGAATGTCTTGATGTTAAGTGTATATCTTATTAGTTCAATACAGTCGTGGTTCTACAAGGAAAACAAAGAAGAGAATACCGTAGGGATAATGCGAACTCAAAATCTATTAAACTAGGGGCACAATATGAAAAAAGGAAATATCCAAATAGAGAGTCTTATAAAAGTATCAGAAAATAAGACCATGAGTTCCGGAAGAGTTAATGTCTGCTGCTTCATCGACGACAGCCGCAATGTAAATCTTAGTCACGTTCAACTGAACATCACGTCCCCGAAATGAAAAACCTAGTCATCATTGTCAATCACAACAAGTAAGCACACAAATGATCATACACAAGAACGTAAGGGTTGTGTTTCTGTATTGTATGTACTATTTTTAAAAAGAGAGAAGGCTATACTTAACATATTTGTTTCATCAAATTTTATTTCATATGGAAAAGGTTTGAACAACAGGCTAGGCCTATATTAGTTGTTCTCCTGTTTGTAACATATAATATACAATAACGTAACATATCGCTATTAAATATATCACATATTAAACACTATATTATCAATAAAACATAACAGCTATACACCTAGCAGTTTTAGCTTTTGATATATATGTGATGAATGTATATATTTCGTAACCCTACCTTCGATGATTGAGTATATTGTTTAGGTTCTATTGGCGTTAATCATTTTGTGTTATCTTTGTTATTCAAGCGCTTAGCAGATAGATAGTTTTTAGGCATACCGTACAAACTTTTAGGTGATTGTATCATACTCGCCGCTAGGGGTCACTAGGATAGACGGAGGGTATATAAGGCCAGATTCCAGCGAGAATCGGATAGTCCTGTTCAGACCATCGAGGAGAGAACATCTCAAAGTGGTAGGTGTGTTACAATAATAGCATCTGAGCTCGTGTACGAAGTATAGCTGTGCAGATGAGCAGTGTTGAGGGATAGGCTGAAATAGTGCCTTGTTCTCGGCCAGGCTCACTGTTACACGCGTCACGTCTCATTGCTATGCGGTTGAGATAATCGTAACACGCTGGCAGAAACGCACAACATATAAATCACTCGCGTGAATAGCCTGGGTTTGCTCGTCCAATTAGTGCGTTTGACACAGCGGGGCGTGAGAGCAAGTAGGTTCGCTGAGTTGTGGTGTGTGTGTTTGGAGAACAGGAGAGCTAGAGTTGTGCCCCTTTGTACGGTCGTTGAAGGTAGCTTGCTCAATGTAACAGCTCAGTTGTGAAGACACCGTACATGTGAGCGGTGAGCGTTACGGCTCATTGTATAATTATATTAAGTAGTTTGTGATTTAGCTGATGCATGTTAAAGTTCTGTTCTGAGCTCGGCGTGTTAACACTAGCGATAGACAGCGAGTCCGGCTTTGGGTAGTGAGAGATAGAAGTGGCTGTTGTCAGCCTGCCTTGATCCTACCATAGCTGTATAGAGTTAACAGACGACTAGACCCTGTACTGTGGTTCTGACCAGAGGGTAGTCGTGAGCACGTGTATTAAGCACTGTGCGTGGTCGCCAGCTAGAGTTTGTCGTAGCTAGCTGGGGGAGTGCCGTGCATTGGTAGCCGGCGTTAGTGATACTGTTGACTGCCTAGGGGACACTGCCCGAGGTGTACGGTAGTGTGTGTACATATACACGCGTAGTCGTAGTGAGTTATATTTGATACGGAGCAGATAGCTTTTATTATAGTTTCATTCCATAGGCGTGGACACAGAGAGATAGATGTGACTGAATAAGTCGTACCTTGATTTGTGTCCTGTCTATAGTTATATAGTACCTCGACTACAGATAGGAACCGTGGTTATTGTTCGGAGCTTCATTGCTCACAGCTACCTGTGTCGCGGGTATACCGTGAGGTCGCGAGTATACAGCAGCTCACGACTACTGCAGTAGGTCGTGAGCGCTCATGACCATAGGTCTTGAGTTGTCGCTAGCACGGTAGCCTGTGTTAGTGCGTAGTGTGATTACGACACGCTCATAACCACAGCCCGAGTAGAGCACAGGGTATCGGCGTTGGTCGTGACACGGTGGTCGGCGACATAGTCGATATAGTACTATACATTAGGGCATTGACAGCAAGCAGCTGTATAGTGTATATAGTTTACAACTTGAATATATGTCTTGAGTTATTTTATGTGTCAGCAGTCTCGTTTGTACCTGTATGTGCGGTTGTAGGATAACTCTGCATGTTACAGTGTTTCGTTACCGTTGACAGAGTCCTGTGTACATGTACAGCGAGGTACGCTGTGACATTCTGTATATAATGCTTAGCGTTACAAGGTAGTAACACATATTTGTATATATTTGCAACTGTAGTATAGTTATAGTCAGGCCTTCAGCACAGGGATCCTTAGAAGTGACTAGGGTACGGACCCCCGATACGTTACATAAATTTGGTGGCAGCGTGTGGGATCCCTGTAGATAGGTTTCTGTATTATAATTTTAGTGGGTGTGAGTAAAACTACTCTGTTTTTATAGACATACTTTATAGTTGTTATTTGTATTGCTGTGTGATTTGTTTTTCAATATGGCTAGTTATTTAGAGGATGATGTTCTCAGTCCATTAGAGGATATTGAGGAAGCGGTGAGCCAGGGCAGGGATATGTCGTACCATAGTCGCTCGAGCCCCAAAACACCGGTGATAAAAAGGCATGTTAGTTACTCTAACTCTACACCTCATAGATATAGGGACTCTGGTGTTGCATCAATGGAGAGAACTAGAGGGGTAGATAGTCAGAACATAGTTGTTCCCCCGCTCTCGTCAGAGATAGATGTTGATGAGGTTGAGCAGGAAATCAGACAGATGAGGTCTGACTTAGCTAGGTTGCAAGCTAAAGGGAATAGTATTCTCAAACAGTCTCCAACTACCAGGCCATATACTGAGGAGAAATGGGACCTCCCCAGAGGGAGAGCACATTTGAGAACAAGCCAGCTCCCTGACTATGTTGGCGACATTGATGGAGGTAGTCGTGACTGGGTGACAATGAGAAAACCTCAACCCAGACGTCACAGGAGGTCAGTTTATGACCATGATAGCTATATCAGTGACGACGAGGAAGAGCAGGACTATACCAGGAAAGCTCGCAGCACTCCTATAAAGACCATGCACGTGAAGGCTGCAACATATGATGGTTCCACCTCATGGGTTGACTACAGGTCTCATTTTGAGACTTGTTCCCGCATCAACAACTGGTCGGAGCATCAGAAGGGATTGTATTTGGCTGTTGCACTGAGGGGTCAAGCACAAGGTATCCTTGGGGATCTGGCCATATCAAAGCAGGAGGATTTCAAGTCCCTGGTCACTGCACTAGAGGAACGCTTCGCACCTCCTGACCAGACAGAGTTATATCGGGTCCAACTCTTAGAGAGGCGACAGAAGGCTTCAGAAAGTCTGCCAGAGTTAGGTCAAGCTATCAGACGACTAGTAAACCTGGCATACCCGACAGTGCCCAGTGAGGTGCGTGATACACTGGCTAAGCAGCAGTTCATTGAGGCTCTAGCTGATTCAGACATGAGAATCAGGATAAAGCAAGCAAGGCCTCAAAACCTAACAGAAACCATACGGTTAGCTGTTGAACTAGAGGCCTACAATCGAGCTGAAAAGAGACGTAGTGATGGTAAAGCACACCTGAGAGCTACAAACACAGAGGACAGCCCTGCAGTAGACAAAGCTAGTAGTGTGACTACAGAGAAAGCTAGTGAGAACTCTGACATGTCCAGTGTGTTAAGGGACATACAACAGAAGCTACAGTCTTTACAGGATGATGTAGTGAAGCTGAAGGGAAGCAAAAAGAGTTCAGCTCAGCATCAGCAGAAACCAAACAAAGACCAGGCTAGTCGAAAAACTTGCTACTATTGCAAGGAGGAGGGTCATTTTCGTAGAAATTGCCCTAAACTAAAACATCAGACAAGCAAGGACAATGGGTCGGCGAAGCGAGTTAGAACTCGTAGAAGGCGAAGACGCACCGAGCATAAAGCCAATTTAGGGGTGTCGTCAGCTGTCCATGAGGCTGGTATGTACGTAAAGACTGACATACATGGTGCTCAGGCCAAGTTATTGGTTGACACAGGGGCAACCATAACTCTGATATCGGAAGATCTGTATCACAACATTTCTCCGGCGGCTAGACCCGAGTTAAAGCGGATAAGTAAGGAGGTACTGACAGCGAGTGGCGACCAATTACCGATCCTTGGACAAGGGAGATTTAACATAAGGTTGGAAGACAACACCAACATATTGGTAGAGGCTGTTGTTGCGAAACTCACTACAGATGGCATTCTAGGTCTTGATGTCATGATAGATAGAAATGTGACTCTGGACCTAGCTAGGGGATGTCTGACCCTAGATGGTGTGCATGTTGAGGCTAAGTATGAGGGAACCATGGGTTGTTTCCGAGTATGTACAACTGAGAGGATTTCAGTACCAGCAAAATCAGAGGTCATAGTACCTGGGAAGGTGTGCGTGCCTGATGGTAAGGCCATGCAGGGCAACACCTTGATTGTGGAAGGGTTTGAATCCTTTTTGAAGAGCGACCGTGCTATCATTGGTCGATCACTGGTAGACAATGTAGCAACGGTGCCTGTACGTATGATGAATACCTCAGAGGAGGATAAGTTGATATATCCTGGCACTACCATAGCACAAGTGAGTGCAATCCAGAGTGTGGTAGAGGAAATACAAGAGTCACAGCCTCACAGCAGTAACAGCTTGAGAGAAGACCTTGCTAAGTTACTAGAAGCTTCAAAAACCAGCCTCACTGCCAGGCAATATCAGGAGTTGGGACACCTTTTACAAAGGTATGAAGGGTTGTTTGCTGCATCGGATGAAGACTTGGGGCGAACAGATGTCGTGAAGCACAAAATCAATACAGGTGATGCCCGCCCGATAAAACAGCCGTTACGGCGTGTTCCAGGCAATATGGGACCTGAAGTAGACAAACAAGTACAGAACATGCTCGACCGGGGTGTTATAAAGAAATCATCTAGTCCTTGGAGCTCAGGCATCGTTTTGGTCAAGAAGAAGGATGGGACAATGCGGTTTTGCGTTGACTACAGACGACTTAACGCTGTGAGCATTCCCGATGCATACCCTCTGCCTCGTATTGACGAGACACTAGACCAACTTGCTGGCTGTTCATGGTTTTCTACTCTAGACCTGAACTCAGGATACTGGCAGGTAGAGTTGGATGCAGAGGACCGTGCCAAGACAGCATTCGCTACTCGCACAGGCTTGTACGAGTTCCAAGTTATGCCCTTTGGTTTGAATTCAGCCCCAGCAACATTTGAACGGTTGATGGAGACTGTGCTGGCGGGACTACAGTGGCAGGTGTGCCTCATCTACCTTGATGATGTGATCATTGTAGGAAGGTCATTTGAGGAGATGATTGTAAATCTCGAAAAAGTCTTTGACCGGTTGTTGGCTGCTGGATTGAAATTGAAAGCTAGGAAGTGCCTGCTGTGTGCAAAAGAGGTTTTATACCTAGGGCACGTTATATCAGAGGCAGGTGTGTCGACAGACCCAGCTAAAACAAAGACAGTCGAGCAATGGCCTGTTCCTGGCAATGTAAGAGAGTTGCGATCCTTTCTAGGGTTCTGCAGCTATTACCGAAGGTTCATAAAAGATTTTGCTAAAATCGCAAAGTGCCTTCACAAACTCACCGAAAAAGGACGAACATTTGAGTGGAGTTCCTCTTGTCAGGAAGCCTTTGAGACTCTTAAGCGGTTGTTGGTAACGGCACCTATCCTTGCACATCCAGACTTCACCAAGGAGTTTATACTAGACACCGATGCAAGCAATGACGCTATCGGGGCAGTGTTGTCTCAGATAGTCGATGATGTAGAGAGGCCAGTAGCATTCGCTAGTCGGACTCTAACAAAAGCAGAGCGAGGTTATTGTGTGACCAGAAAGGAACTGTTGGCAGTCGTATACTTCACCAAGTACCTCCGTCATTACTTGTATGGTAGAAGGTTCACTGTACGTACCGACCATAGTTCGCTCCGTTGGTTACTGAACTTCAAAAACCCCGAAGGACAGATGGCCAGGTGGCTACAAGTGCTGAGCTCATATGACATGACCATCGTCCATCGACCAGGAGTCAAACACCAGAATGCTGATAGTCTCAGCCGGTTGCCCTGTAGACAATGTGGTTATGAGCCAGAATGGGAAAGTAAAAGCCTGGCAGACGATCACATATGTGCTGTCCATGATACACCACACTGTTGTGGAGTTGTTAGCACAGGGGTGATGCCTGAAGAAAGTGACGAGACTAAGCCAGAACCAGCTCTACAAGAAAAACAGGAAGGTGATGAGGATATCAAACTTGTTCTTGCATGGGTACGAGAGGGCAAGAAACCAGCATTTAAAAGCATTGAGGGTCGCAATATGACTGTGAAATCGCTTTGGTCACAGTTTGAGGCACTGTCGATCAATGCAGGCATGCTGTATAGAGAAAGTCCTAATGGGACATTGCAGGTTGTGCTCCCCAAGTCTGAGAGACGAACTGTCCTTGGTCATACACATGACAATAGAACTGCTGGACATTTGGGATTGAAAAAAACCTTGGCTAAGATCAGACAGTCATATTATTGGCCAGGACTCCAAGCAGACGTGAAGCGCTATGTTGCTGGATGTCTACAATGTAGCAGAGGGAAAAACCCCAACCGGACAAAGAGAGCCCCTATGCAAGTTGTCGAGACAGGATTTCCTATGGAGCGCCTAGCAATCGACATTTTGTGTGAGCTACCTGTAACTGATCATGGGAATCGACATATTTTGGTGATTTCTGACTATTACACCAAATGGACCGAGAGCTACGCGATGCCCAACATGGAAGCCCAAACCGTAGCCAAGATACTGGTAGAAGAGGTGATATGTCGATTTGGTGTTCCGACCATGGTGCATTCAGATCAAGGAGTACAGTTTGAGAGTGCTCTGTTTAGCGAAATGTGCAAGCTGCTTCAAATACGGAAGACGCGCACAACACCATACCACCCGAAATCCGATGGTATGGTTGAGAGGTTCAACCGAACGTTAATAGCAATGCTCAGAACGGTTGTTAACGAACATCAGACTGATTGGGATCAGCAACTTCCCTACGTTCTGATGGCCTATAGATCAGCAGAGCACGAAACAACGTCATGTACACCAAACTTCATGATGTTAGGAAGGGAAACCAGTACCCCTTTAGACATCCAGTACGCCATGCCAAGAAATGTGAAGGCAATTCCGCAGAACCAGTGGGCTTGGCAACTCCAAGAGACCATGGAGGATGCTCATCAACTGGTAAGAGAAAATGTCAAAGGAGCCATGCAAAGACAAAAGCGGAATCATGACCAGAAACTGTCATGGGAGAGCTTCAAGCCAGGAGAAGAAGTGTTTGTGTTTTTCCCAAACGTGAAGACAGGACTGAGCCCTAAGTTATCATGTAGATGGCGTGGACCTTTCCGGGTACTGTCCAAGTTGACAGATGTGACCTACAAGGTGCGTTGTGGTCGAAAGGGAAAGGCCAAAGTCATACATGCTGACCGACTGAAAAGAAGAAACGTGCAGGTCCTGCGAGGGGAGAACCCTCAAGAACACAGTGGTCTGAGGGATCGACAAACTCAGGTCGATGAGAGTTGCTTCAACTACTCGAACTTAGGGGGTGCTGCATCATCTGGGGACAATGTTGGGAGTGAGCTGATAGATATCCCCATAGAGGTCGATAGTGATGCAGAGAACGGTGATGGCGAGAAAGAGTTTGATACCAACTCTCGGCCAACACGCTCTCGACGAGCTCCTCGGTGGCATTCAAGTTACACTACCGAATACTAGGTAGGATATGACCAATTCATTTGTGGTCGTTCTGAATCATCTGTATATATTGTTGATTAATGTAGTTATAGCTTTACAGTTTTGTAGCCGAGTTAATTTGTAACGCGAGGACGCGTTGTACTCGGAGGCGTGGGTAATGTGATGAATGTATATATTTCGTAACCCTACCTTCGATGATTGAGTATATTGTTTAGGTTCTATTGGCGTTAATCATTTTGTGTTATCTTTGTTATTCAAGCGCTTAGCAGATAGATAGTTTTTAGGCATACCGTACAAACTTTTAGGTGATTGTATCATACTCGCCGCTAGGGGTCACTAGGATAGACGGAGGGTATATAAGGCCAGATTCCAGCGAGAATCGGATAGTCCTGTTCAGACCATCGAGGAGAGAACATCTCAAAGTGGTAGGTGTGTTACAATAATAGCATCTGAGCTCGTGTACGAAGTATAGCTGTGCAGATGAGCAGTGTTGAGGGATAGGCTGAAATAGTGCCTTGTTCTCGGCCAGGCTCACTGTTACACGCGTCACGTCTCATTGCTATGCGGTTGAGATAATCGTAACACGCTGGCAGAAACGCACAACATATAAATCACTCGCGTGAATAGCCTGGGTTTGCTCGTCCAATTAGTGCGTTTGACACAGCGGGGCGTGAGAGCAAGTAGGTTCGCTGAGTTGTGGTGTGTGTGTTTGGAGAACAGGAGAGCTAGAGTTGTGCCCCTTTGTACGGTCGTTGAAGGTAGCTTGCTCAATGTAACAGCTCAGTTGTGAAGACACCGTACATGTGAGCGGTGAGCGTTACGGCTCATTGTATAATTATATTAAGTAGTTTGTGATTTAGCTGATGCATGTTAAAGTTCTGTTCTGAGCTCGGCGTGTTAACACTAGCGATAGACAGCGAGTCCGGCTTTGGGTAGTGAGAGATAGAAGTGGCTGTTGTCAGCCTGCCTTGATCCTACCATAGCTGTATAGAGTTAACAGACGACTAGACCCTGTACTGTGGTTCTGACCAGAGGGTAGTCGTGAGCACGTGTATTAAGCACTGTGCGTGGTCGCCAGCTAGAGTTTGTCGTAGCTAGCTGGGGGAGTGCCGTGCATTGGTAGCCGGCGTTAGTGATACTGTTGACTGCCTAGGGGACACTGCCCGAGGTGTACGGTAGTGTGTGTACATATACACGCGTAGTCGTAGTGAGTTATATTTGATACGGAGCAGATAGCTTTTATTATAGTTTCATTCCATAGGCGTGGACACAGAGAGATAGATGTGACTGAATAAGTCGTACCTTGATTTGTGTCCTGTCTATAGTTATATAGTACCTCGACTACAGATAGGAACCGTGGTTATTGTTCGGAGCTTCATTGCTCACAGCTACCTGTGTCGCGGGTATACCGTGAGGTCGCGAGTATACAGCAGCTCACGACTACTGCAGTAGGTCGTGAGCGCTCATGACCATAGGTCTTGAGTTGTCGCTAGCACGGTAGCCTGTGTTAGTGCGTAGTGTGATTACGACACGCTCATAACCACAGCCCGAGTAGAGCACAGGGTATCGGCGTTGGTCGTGACACGGTGGTCGGCGACATAGTCGATATAGTACTATACATTAGGGCATTGACAGCAAGCAGCTGTATAGTGTATATAGTTTACAACTTGAATATATGTCTTGAGTTATTTTATGTGTCAGCAGTCTCGTTTGTACCTGTATGTGCGGTTGTAGGATAACTCTGCATGTTACAGTGTTTCGTTACCGTTGACAGAGTCCTGTGTACATGTACAGCGAGGTACGCTGTGACATTCTGTATATAATGCTTAGCGTTACAAGGTAGTAACACATATTTGTATATATTTGCAACTGTAGTATAGTTATAGTCAGGCCTTCAGCACAGGGATCCTTAGAAGTGACTAGGGTACGGACCCCCGATACGTTACATATATACCTAATATTGCTCTAACTTTTATTTAAATTCCTAATCCATTACATAAGCGTAAGAGGGGCTCTCTGTCGTTGTACTCAATGTGTATACCACACCTTGTTACTATTGGCTTAGACATGTTAAAACTGGTTAATGCTCCTAAATGGGAAATATTCACCCGCGAATTATGTACCTGCTGTTATTTAAACTATTCACGTTTTCCAGTTGAGACTCAAAGTGGTGCTCAATTATCATTAAGTACGATGTTTTGACCTGAAAAACGTGAAATGTGCAATTCATAACCGTAACTGGTACAAATATCGTAATTACATAATACACCTCCCAGGACCTCTGTGATAGAGTAAAGTCCATCATATCGCCCACTCTGAGGAGGTAGCCTTGATGTTTTTAGTCCCATAGCCACGGTTAATCTCATTTGAGTAGTGGCACGGTATTACTTCTAAATTCATAAAAGGGGGTTTTACGCACCTGACCCTTCTGCTTCTACATTAGTTTAGAAATTTTCGATTCCCGCCTAATGGCCCCTAGCATCACGGAAAAGTCCTAGGAGAACGAAACAGCTGTATGATGCAATTTTAATTCATTTTGTCGGCATACTGTATCTATTACTAAATTTAAAAGGTGCAGCATGTGTGTGGTACGTCATCTTTATTGGTAAAAATGCAAATCGATTTTCCTAGTGGGCTTCATGCAATATGGATGTAACCGTTCATACCAGCATGGGTGTTAAAATAGTTTGTTAGAACTGCGTTCATACCAGCATGGATGCTAAAGATAGTTCGTTAATAAACACATATAAATGGTAAAAGCAAATACTAATATGAATAAGTTTCGTAAGCATTTCTGATAAGTTTATCTTCACACTAGTTAACAGAAAAATCTCCTTTTGAACGTATCATTATATAAAAGTACCAGTGTTTTACACACGACGGCTCTAGACTTCCCTGTATTGATTGACATTCGTTTATGCCGTCGTTAGCATTTTAAATATTCGTCTTACGTGTACTAACTCGTATTATTGATTTAGATCATAAAACATTAAATTAATCCCCGACTCTCAGCAAACTTTAGCCCCACATTTGGTCAATATCGCCAACGGTTTGTAATTATAACAATCTGTTTGATATTGATAACAATTCATTCGTTCTAATGCATTATAATTAAAACAATGGACTTGTCATGTGGTCCCTAACGGACAAGTAATTTAAATGTTCCTGATCTCGAACCCGCGCTGGATATTATAGGATCTTCTTGTTCTAGTTATGGCCTACGTTAGGGTCGATTTCTTCGTAAGATCAACGATTACCACTAATCCGTGAGACTGTGGGAGGGACGGTGTACATTAGGGAGGGAAACAATAATGCAATAAATATCAGTGATCAAATAAAAAATCCCTGATATATCATAATAATGAATTTCATTTACCTGTGCTTCATATGAACAAACGTGTAACAAGGGTAGTCTTATCCTGTGTCAACTACATGCATGGGTGAACTGGAAATAATCGGCCATTAAACAGAACTATTGAAACATTGTTATACTGAATTTATAAAATAGCACGTGAGAATTTCTTTTTACAAATAACTTTTTCTTCTTTCCCCTTTATCCTTCTTATGTTGCCAAGTAAAAGTAGAATCTTCAAAAAGAGTTATTCTCTCGATTTCATCATCGATTTGTAAAGACATTCTCATGTCCTTATATCACTCCATTATATCACTGCACAGAGCATTATGTTAAGATAAGTTATTCTCTTGTACTCGTACAAGAGTCTCCATGTAATTCTTTACTTTGTTCATATTTTGCCCCTGGTTTAATCGATTTAGAGTTTGGATTATGATTTTATCAATGCCTCGGTATATTCTCTTATTTATTTTCATCGTGAGACTCGTTTTATTGCATTTCTGGCATAGCATGTCAGGTCTACTTCCTACGAGGAAGGAACATAATTAAAATACGAGTATGAGGATCGTAGCACTGTGTTGTCCCCAGTAAAAATCCAGGACGCAATCTATGATAAAGTGTTCAGATTGTTAATAATTATCAATTTTTACAATCTGAATATAAACATCAAACCAAGATAATGACTTAAAAAGTTTCGTACAGATTAATATGTATGTGTATGAGCTTTCGACATAAAGGGACTATGTTCACAATCAAATCTCAGCTACTAACGAACAAACTTACGACACAAAGATTCGAGAGATGCAGGTTGATCAGAACTATGGGCAAGTTTTATGGTCGCCATCTTTGTCTCATTGAGAAATATTCTTTATCTTCAAGTAATATGAAGATGGACGTTTTTGAGTATGATCATTAGTGTGTTTACTTGTTATGATTGACAATGATACTCGGTTCTCATTTTGAGAACTTAATGTTTACATGGATGTGACAAAGATTTACATGGCGGGTGTCGTCGATGAAGCAGAAGACGCTTGCTCTTCCGGAACAAATGGTCTTATTATCTTTCCTTTGTTCATATTTTGCCCCCGGTTTAATAGATTTTGAGTTTAGATTAGGATTTTGTTAACGCTTCGGTATTTATTTTCAGGATTGATGCTTACTTGGATGTTACCAAGATTTATATGGCGGGTGTCGTCGATGAAGCAGAATACGCTTGGTCTTCCGGAACACCTGGTTTATTCTCTTGTACTTTTACGAGTGTTTCCATGTAAATCTTTCCTTTGTTCCTATTTCGTTTTTCCTCCTTTACATTCAGTGAGCAGTTTAACCTTTCTGTCACCCTTCATATGTCCTCATCAGCCACACTAAAAGACATGTTCAAAAACAAGAATAAGGATATGTCTATTTTGTCCAACACCATTGCTGACTTAATTGAATTTGACTTAGATGTACATAGCGAGTGTCATCGATCAACCAGAAGATGCTTAATTTCCTGGAAAACCTGGTCTTATTCTCTTGTACTTTTTCAAAGTCTCCTTTGTAAAACTTTCTTTTGCTCATAGTTGGATTATGGCTCTATTGACGCGGTGGTATTCTCTGATTCTGAACGTCCTTTCTTGTGGCCTGTTTCGCTTTCTGTTTTTGTTAGTAGGTAATGATATCTTCCGTTTTGCTTGGTGAACCCTCAATCATTGTTGCACTTTAGGTTCTGGTTTTGTCCATTAACAAACAGTGTTTTATGTTCGATGAATAGACATTAAGACGCACAATATCTTCGTTATTGACCTTGGAAATGGAAAAAAGTTTTTCGATTAAGTATAGTTATGAGTTTAGTTTTTGGTCCGTATTACTAAAACTATTAATGGCATTTCTGACATTTAATTCTTACAGGGGCTATAATTACCGTGTGTTCAATCCAAATTATCTGACTTTTGTCAGTACCTAGCCGAGTTTTGTAGTTGCCAACATTGCCCTGGTTAGCTTTTGATAATTAACATAATAGCTAAATTCCTGCGAGTTACTCAAGAAATTAACATGATTGAAATACTTAATGGAAGGGGTTTTAAACTTATTATTTATGAGACCCAACATGTCTAAAACCCTTCTGTTACAATGTATTCCTATCTAGTATTTGAAGACATTTCCACAGACAAACATAGTGATAGGTCCCAAAATATCGAAGTTTTAAGAACATATATCTCAATTGTGCTTGATTTTTATAATTTTGAAAGCTACTAATTATTGCAGTGTTTGATTTTTACCGTAGTTTAAGCTACTGGTAATTGCAATAATTGAACAGTTTATATATATAATTAAACGGCCATCAACGCCAAATTTCAAAGGCAGACAGCTCGCTTAGTCCCTCTATTGTTCTCCAAATAATTGGTATGTTGCCAATCGGCCGGTACCAGGCCAGCTGTCGGCCAGATAATGGCGTTCGCGGGTTTTTGAGGAACCACATAATACCAATTCAGTGCGTACATTGTCACATTGTCTCCCAACAAGTACCGTTAAATTAAGAGCTATTGTATTTGTTAGTTGACTGGTAAATTAGAGACACAGATAAGAATATATATATACATATAACCATAGAAGACTTCAAACATCTTCCTCGTCTGACAATGTTCAACCATACTTCATGATTCCGGTCGAGATTGCACCTCAACTTAAAGCCATAGCAGTCACGTGTCAATGTCATTATTTAAAGTACCAATGGCAATGTTATGCTACACAGTATACACATTTAATTGATTTTTTTTTTTTATTTCATATTACAACCAAAATGTAGCAAATGAGGTTATTTGTAAAAACGAGTTACCCAGTAATTAATCCATTCTCACTTTAAAGGTGGTTTAAACGAAAATCCCTTTCAGGTACAAAGGTTGAAGAAGATTTCAGAATTTATTTGAATTCTTTCAAACAAAACCTAACTGTTTACAGCTGAATGAGAAATGGGCCACATCCTCAAAAAATGTACAGTCCTAAACAAGTTTTTTCCGGTATATCGACGTAATTATACCAAGAACAAGTTTAAGAACGAGCAATAAGTTTGGCAACAATGCCAGTTATGTTACCAATACCTTTCTTATAACATTTAAGGATTAACTTGAATTATTTGTTATGTTATGGGGGTATAACACAAAAAACTGGAGTCTACTCTAAATAAACCGTGACATCCACACCCAACTGTCTTAGCAGTACATGCCATCATACAATTTCAGATCGCCTGGTTTTCTCTGTGGATCCTGGTCATTGTTTTAGTAGTATCTTAGTACAGACACCTACTTGGCTACACTATTAATGGAATTAGTCTTTAATTCAGGTTGTTACAAATACATCACAACTGTCCACTGCTCCATAGATTAAGTTCCCTTTCCCATCTTTCGAAATGAGGGCAGGTATAATTACAAAGCATACCATTTTCTGCAAATATATACATTGTAGAGTGAAATGATCAGGGCGAGTTACACTTCATCACGGTAAAATTAGCACAACATCATACATAGGAAGATGACAAACAATTTTATGTGGTTCATTTGAAATTTTATTAATCCTTCATACATAAATTACCCACATATTTCCCAAGTGCATCACCGTTTTCACTAGAGAAAGGATGCATCTGTCTTTTCTACCCAAGAGAAGATAGCTCACTCACACTTTTACCGTAAACAGTCGCCATCTAGTTTTCATTTTATGCAGTGTAATCATAGCAACATTATCAATTTCGCCACACATTGCATCTGACATTGATGATCGTAATGGTTTCAAAATTACTGCTTACTTTGTGGTAAACAAGTGTATGAAAAAATATCAATTACCCCTGTGACTGTATTATTAAATGTAGTCGGAGAAACCTCAACCCTCGGGATTAGGTTAATAAAGTTTAGTACTCTGCAAATAATTGTGTTTAAATTCATACATCTTACCCTCAGAATGAGATTTCTCGTTCAACATCACACAATAGTAATCTTTAACTGCTAATGAAACAATGTAAATTGTTTTATTTAAGGAATAACTTCAATTTTTTTTAGGGTTATACAGTATATACCGAAAAATATGTGTGCACAAATCCCTGAAGCGGTTTATGCAAAAAAGTGCACAGTTTTTTTTGGTATATACTGTATAACCCTCAAAACAATTATGGTCATACTTTATAATTATGTCTTATGCAATGATTTGGTATTAATTATGACAAATTGAATGGTTTTGCAAAAACCACAACCATGTGCATAAATTTCAACTCTAAACAACTTCAACCAATCAGAAGACTTTTAACAAAATACCGCTCTAAACATGGCATTGTATGATGTCAACCTTTTTATCGTTATCTGATTTTTGAGGTTATGCGATATAACCTGAAAAACATTGGGGGAATAGGCAAAATTAAGTTATTAATCAATATTAGTCAGGAACATAAATGAGATAAAGTGGGAAGTTTCACTGACTAACATATCCCTAACTCTGGGATCCTCTCAATTCCATTTTCAGCGGACTTCTATATCACAGACTAATGGTGAGGTCCATTATCAATGTACCGTCACAGTGTGACCTAAAGATGCTTTAAATCACAATAGCACTTTTTTTTACAAGGATTGTTGCCCATCACACTAACCCAATGGAAGATAGGCTTTGCTTAAAGGAAATAAAAAGAGGTGAATTACAAAGCATTGAGAAATACATACTTTAGTGTTTAAATCAAAAGATATGTAATGTATATTGCAATAACTGAACAGACAATTGAAATATTGAATTGAAAAAGATATTCCAGGCTGTCAGCTTCATACTGTTTTGCACACCCTTTCATTCAATAATTTATCGTTAGTCTGCCTGAAATATTACTTCATTAATAATAATTCCTCTCAGTCTTTCTTTTGATCCAGTGTGTTTGATACAGAGTCTGAAGGGAGATCATCATCACTCTCACCAGTGGTAAAGGTCACCTTAGGCTTAGTGTCCTCAAGGCTCAAGTCTTTTATCTCGTCATGTAAAGCAGAATCTGATTGGTCAACCAAGTCTTTTTTAACTTCTAACACAGGTTTTGATTCCTCAGTAGGATTTGGAGTAGTATCCACCTCCAATTTGGCTTTGTCAGGTGGTTTCATAGAGGAATCTGATTGGTCACTTTTTGTTATCCCCACTGGCACTGATTGGTCAACTTTTGTGAGGTCAACTGAATCTAATTGGTTGGTTTTAGTTACACTTGCTACATCTGATTGGCTTGTTGCACCATTACTGATATCCAATTGGTCAGAATTCACATCTTCCTTCTGAGGCAGTAAGTGGGAGATGGAGTCGAGGACTGCCAAAATATCCACCAATCCCAGGTGTCCCTGTAACCATGGAAACAGTGACATCACATAGACCGTTTAAAATGAAATACAACTGTAGAGTGAGTAATGTTGTACAAAAGACACAATCTCAAATATATTTGTAATAAACTGATTAAAATGAAATTTTAAAATCTTCTTGTTAGACACATTAATATGGAACATAAACATTTGAAATCATTACATACTTAATTTATAGTATGTAGTCCATATATATATACCCTAACATGATGATGTTCAGAATTGAAATAATATATCAGTAATCAGAGTAGATGATAATTCTTTGAATACAATTAATTCTGGTATGATACCGAGACTTGTACCATTTTTTAAGAAAAACGTGTTTGGTGTAGAATATATGACATGTGATTATGTTGCCCTTATATTAGGAAGAGTTATTTTTTTGTAAGTTGGAGGACAAAACTGTTGATTGGTAAACCGACAAGGCAGTTGTTCTGAATAAAGAGCTATTTCCTAACCCCCTACCCAGCAAAGCAGGGGGGAGAACTCTAGTGGCCAAGTGCTTTCTGGTCCTGGTACACATTCACACTAATGGGGAAAATTTAAGAGTTCAAAGTTAATTTTTTACAAATAATTAACTTAGAATAGCTCTTAATTCAACTTTTTACAAACAATTAACTTCAAATCTAGAACCAGGACCTTGCAAAAGCACTAATCCGCTTGTCAGGACGATATATTTTACTGACGGGTGGGTGAATTTAATTGGCAACTAGTCCACCAGAGTACATTTTTTTAGATAATCCCATGTATATCTTCATGATATTTCCAATCTAGATACTTTGTATCCATTACACTCCTTTTGTGGGTTATTTTGTGAGAAACTGTATTATATCGGCACATGAACTTTTCAGGTGGAATATTTTTGTCCAATAAACAAGTGTTTCATTGACCAAGATTATTACATGTTTTGCTCTTGTTGGCATACCAATATTTTAAGTTATTTCAAGTATAATGAAGTACCTTCATTGCTCTGTGGAAGAACTTTACCGGCCCCACTGTCAACAGTAGATGAGTGAATCTTATGGTTACCTATACCATTAGGATATTTACCAAATCCTCTGCTACATTAGCATTTCACACTTTATCATTTCACTGAAAACTTTTGAACTTTTTACATGACATGCTATCGATGTTAGAAAAACCAAAAATTGTGCATTTACAACAAAACAGAAACAGCTAAGCTATGTTTACAGTGGCATTACATGTACAGATCAGTGTGTTACACTTGAGTCAGTAAAAATGCTTGTGACAATTTCAGTTATTTTTCTTTCTGGACAATTGCATTGTTTCTAACAAATGCTTTTAACAAGTCCACTAATGGACCGGTGCTTCTGAAAGTTTCTGCTGGAACCTGGGAACTATGCAAGCTTCTTTCACCCAGATATTATATTTTACAACATGTTTTCGATTTTGGCGATATGCCAATTTTCCGAAGGTCAGCTTCAGTATTTATAACCAAAATATAACCAGTAGCGTGTTCCATTTAGCGGAACGTTCCAGTTGTTCCAGAACGAACCGGACGTTCCGCTGGAACGAACCGGTTCGTCTGGAACATCTCATTTGAGGGTACCAAGTTGGATCCAATATGGTGGCCAGTGAAAGGTTTTTGTTTCAGATGTAAATAGACATAACTGTAACCAGCTAGACTGCATTTCATCAGTAAAATATATCATTACCGACTCCGACCGGCTTCATGGTGTCTTAAATTTGTAAATAAAAGCGGTAACTCGCATTGTTTTGTGGATTTTATGACGGAACCGTTTTGGTTATTTCCGGAAAAGTTGTTTCTTTTTCCTTTTCGATTATTAGATTTTCACCCTCAGGAACGGAATTCAGCACGTTCTATTCCATTTAGTGGACCAGTTCCAAGTTGGCACATCTGGAACGCTCCGATAAACGGAACACGCTACAGGTGTAGACCTTCATCGTGTGATTGTATGGTGTGAATATAAACCAAATTTAACCAGGGGCTCATGAGATATCTTGTACACAAGTCCGGACACATGCATTGACGCACAGACAAAGAGATTAATATAAACCCCCTTACCTAAATGAGGTCCGGACACATGCATTGACGCACAGACAAAGTGATTAATATAAACCCCCTTACCTAAGTGGGGTCCGGACACATGCATTGACGCACAGACAAAGTGATTAATATAAACCCCCTTACCTAAATGAGGTCCGGACACATGCATTGACGCACAGACAAAGTGATTAATATAAACCCCCTTACCTAAATGAGGTCCTGACACATGCATTGACGCACAGACAAAGAGATTAATATAAACCCCCTTACCTAAGTTGGGTCCGACACACACATTGACGCACAGACAAAGAGATTAATATAAACCCCCTTACCTAAGTTGGGTCCGACACACACATTGACGCACAGACAAAGTGATTAATATAAACCCCCTTACCTAAGTGGGGTCCGACACACACATTGACGCACAGACAAAGTGATTAATATAAACCCCCTTACCTAAGTGGGGTCCGACACACACATTGACGCACAGACAAAGTGATTAATATAAACCCCCTTACCTAAGTGATGGGGTATAATGAACCAAATATGAAAACTTGGTCTGAGTCACTTGTCATCTCAACTTACCATCTTATTGAGGTCCGTCAGAGTCACGCCGAGAATCTGGGCCAGTGAAGCAGGGGGGAATAACTGCTGCAGACATTTGTTGAGATAGGGCAGCAGGTCTGTGGCATACACCTGACAGAACTGACAGAAATGGTCCTTCTCCCTCGGGTCAAATGTCGCCTCCTCCGCCCTACAGACAGAAAGATGTACACTCAATTATAGCATCATTTAAAACAAACAATCTTAGGGTGGTCCGGTGGTGCAGTGGATAGAGCACTTGCCTTTCACCAAGGTGGCCGGAGTTCGATTCCCCGACCGGACGTGAAAAGGTATGGGGTCACCTGCCCGACCACCTGAGTTTTCTCCGGGTACTCCGGTTTCCTCCCCAAATAAGACTCCTCGCACGCTACCATCCGGGCAAACAAGAATGATTTTCATAAGGTAAATAACTTGTTTCATAATTGTTGTAAAATAAAAGACTGTCGTCGATGAAGTAGTGATGCTTACTCTTACAGAAGACCAGGGTTCATTCTCTTGTACTTTTACAAGGGTCTCTATGTGGATCTTTTCTTTGTTCATATTTTGCCCCTAGTTTAATTCATTTTGGTTTTGTTGATGCCTCGGTATTCTCTGATTTTTGTTTTAGGAATAAAAGATTTGATGTTTTTACTTCGAATCAAAAAGACAGTTATATGGTACCATATATGTACCAGGAAATTCTGATTTTTTTTCATGTTTATACTTAATAGTTGTTCATTTGCTCCTGAAGACATGTTTGAACTCTTCCAAATCAAGAGTTGGAATTCTTCATTCAGAAATTTTAGGAGTGAATGAGTTAATATTGCAAAGGTCAATATTTCATTGTTTTCACACGACAGAATCATTTAATGTAAATTAAATTTTGTACAACATAACAAGTTAAAATATTGGACTCGCAACAATACTTTTGTCTTTGGTTGATAGAATGTACTTTACAAGTGTTTTATGAAAAACTTAGTACAAAATATTGAAGTAATGTTTTATATACATTTTATAGGCGTTAACATGCATTTTCTCTTTAAAATATTTGCTGTTGTAAACATAAATTCGCTCCAGTATTTATATATAATGGATGGTAGGGTTAAAACCCAACCTTCACACTATTCCTTTTAATAAATCTCTTTTAATATTTGTTAGGTGGTGGGGTCTCCAATCCCTCCCACATGGTTAATCCTGGAACAGCCGTAAGAATATAGCACATGGTAATAACGTGTTCAATTGATGCTCAATAGTCAGTGATGTTGGGCACAGGTTTTACAACTTACTGGGCCCGGCCCTTTTATTTCATTTTCAAAAAATACCAAAATAAAACCCTTTCAAGTATTACGTTTTGTTTGGTTTATTTAGTTTTACATCCTTTTAACTCTTTCCGTACCGTGAGTCCGGTCTGGATTCCGTACCGGAAGTCATTACTAGGCTCACCCCCAGACGTTTCGGCCAAAATGGCGGCTCTTTGCTGTGTTTTCGTAGTGAATATTATGCCGAAATAATGCAGGTAAATGTAAACCAATGTTCTTTTCGGTTCTTCTATAGTTAGAAGATATACAGAGCTTTATTTTCACAGGAATATGTTTGTTAGATGTGGTACCGCTATGTATAGCTATAGCATTCGCCGCCATGATGTTTACATTGGTGATGACACTGAGCAGTATCTCGTGGGAAATTCAAACTAAATGGGTTACTCAAATGACAAAAATGGGTACTTAACTCCTATCAAATTGTTTGTTATAAACTGACGCAGTCGATTTTGTGTAAAATGTTATTGGTAAACTCATCTGTCGGCTGCTATACCCAGCTAATCAAAAAGTATGTAACGTCAAATAGCTTGTCGTCTGTATACGACAACGGGGAGGAGACGTCACGTTTTTTTGTCGTCTGTATACGACAACGGGGAGAAGACTCACGTTTTTTTGTCGTCTGTATACGACAACGGTACGGAAAGAGTTAACAGCCAGGGTCATTTAAAGACGCACCAGGTTTTGAAGGTGGAGTTAAGCCGGAGTACCTGAAGAAAAATCACCGACTTATGGTCAGTACCAGGCCCTGGTTTCATCAATGTTCCTTAACTTAAGGAAACTCCTCAACTTAAAAATCTCCATGGAAAAACATTACAGAATTTAAGGAAAGTTCCTTAACTTAAGATTTTCCACTTAAATTCTTAAATTTCCTATGGAGATTTTTAAGTTAAGAAGTTTCCTTAAGTTAAGGAGCGTTGATGAAACCGGGGCCTGGCAACTTTCCCACATGGGATTCGAACTCGCAACCAAAAGGTGGAGGGCTAGTGGTAGAATGTAGGAACATCTTATAACCACTACAAATTACAAATACACCTGTATAATAAAACTCAAGTGTATATTGCAGTTTTAAGACACAAAACCTATAATAAGTTGATGTGATACGACTGAAGATGAAGACAAACCTGTAATTAGCTAATGTAGCGTGACTGAAGATGAAGACAAACCTGTAATTAGCTAATGTAGCGTGACTGAAGATGAAGACAAACCTGTAATTAGCTAATGTAGCGTGACTGAAGATGAAGACAAACCTGTAATAAACTAATGTGATGCGACTGAAGATGAAGACAAACCTGTAATAAGCTAGTGTGATGCGGCTGATCTGTAGGAGGGAGTCCTGGAGGGCCTCGGCGATGTCACAGGCTAGAGATATCGGGGCACACAGTCGTAATTCATTGAAGGCTGATAGTACATCATTACAGTAAGCTGCCAGCGGGTAAAAGTCAAGGAGGATCGCCGGGGGGAACATCTGACCAGACTGCAGGGAGACATACGTAACACATGTATCACTGAGAATAGCTGATCAATTTACAAAGAGCTGTTTCAATTTGAATCTTATTGTTAACCTTAACTTGATTTTGCAATCACCTATGAAATTGTTTTGCTTCAAATATCATCTAAGGGAGATAACCCCCTTAAAACATACCTCTCAATTCCATCATCTCTTACCTATGGCTACGATCCAGAGAAGAGCAGAGTACTGGATCCTAACCCTTGGTAAGTGAACATGTATTAATTCCAGAAAGAAACAGAAACTTTTCTCAAAAGATTAATCGTGATCCCTACATTACCTGACTGGTAGAATAGAATATATCTGTAGAATTTAAAACATACACTTCTTTTTAAATTCACTTTTCTACACAGATATAAACATTTGAAGTTTTCTTCATAATCAATTTAACCATTCAGAACAAATATTTGGGAAAAATAATTTTGAAATTTCCATGTGGGGATATTATGCGTGCTCAGAATTAAATGCATTTTTAACAATATATATGTATGTGCACACACTGAAAAAAACAACCTTTCAAATGGCTACCATTTGCTACCTTTGAGCTCAAATTTCAAGATGAAATCATCAGATCTTAAAAGATAGGAATAGCTTTAAGCAAATTCACTGGTTGAAAATGCAAAATGTTAGGGTCCAAAATCGAGAGTTTCCCCCCTAAAAAGGGAGAGTTAGCTAAGTATGGATATTAAGATTTGTACCTGTGTACCAGTACTGTAGGACAGGCTACCCACGGTAGAAGTCACAGCCAGTAGATTGTACGACTGCATGTTTCCCTCAAATCTACAAAATAAAAGTCATCAACGTTCATACAAAACGTCTTATATTTATAGTACAGTCATCAGACCATATCTAAAGTCTAAGAAATGTCTGTCAATGAAAATCACTTCTATTTTTCTACTTTTTGTACCTTGACTATATACAGTACGCTTCAGGTGATATGGTAGTCAAACGCGCGCGGAGCGACAATCCCGCTCACCTGTCGCTCGTAGCCGCGGGATGACCGCTGGCCTTAGCCCCCCGCGACTATCCCGTGGTCATGGGTGATGGGGATTAACTTTGGTCAGAAATTAGGCCTACAGTGTACAGTAACTTGTACGATGTTCAATGCCGGAAATATGATCGACAAACGTATCGTGACAGAAAGCGCTACTCGAATTTGGCGTACGGAAAAGAAATAACGCTATCAAATATGTACTGTACTGTACTGTAGGCTAACTGTCTGTAATCCCCGGGAAACAAACATTTTGTAATGAACTGGACGACTGTAAACAAATGCATCTCACAAGAACATTCTCCATTCATCTTTACGATCAAATACCATTACGTTTCGTCAATGCCGTGGTTTCGTGATGGTTCTAGTTCTACCCCAAAATAGACAGTGTACCTGATACGCAGGTGTCGATCAGTTCCACTAGATTACACGATTCTACTTCGAATAATACAAGATTATTGCATCTTTATGATTATGCACATTAACATTATATGTTTTTCCATGTACACCATGTCGAAAGTTCTCAAAACTTACCGATCAACATTTATTTTTAACCCGTGACATCTAGCCTATCGGGGCTGACAATTTCTGGTCTGTTGCATTCTGAATGATTGGTTGGTTTGAAATGTCAATCACACCTGAACACAGTAGTCCTCGTGACATAATGGGCGGAGCTTACGCAATGCACCGCATCCTGTGACTGAACTAGATGATGGACCGTGTCGTCGAGGTGCCATTCACAATCAATTTATATAAATTGTGTTTAAAAATAACGACGGTCACATTGCGTAATGACAAAAAAAATATATTATCAGGGACGTTATATACGTCCCTAATATTATTGATTATAAGTGGCAGTCTGCAGTTGATTTACATCATTATTTTAGCTATAACGTTGACTTCGATTACATGGACTTATTTCCTGTTATTTCGTACGTATAAATCGGAAACGGAAAGTATTACCTAATCGTAACTGTTATAGGTAATTCCTGGATTTGGTGTAGTTTGTTGAAAAATATAATATTTTGGTAATATTCTAAGGCAATTAGTCCAGTTTGTGTTTAAAGCTTTTACAATAGGAAATACACTTATACTAGAATCATATAAACCAGGGACGTATACATCCCTGTATAAACTAACAGCATCAAACCAACTACGTTTTGAAAGTTAACTGCAATGTAAGCTTTGTTTGATATATATGTATCCGTATTTCTTAAAATTTATATACCAAAAAAGTTACAGGCACGTACAGTATATCGTCCAACGAAAGGCCGTAAGGTCTCAATAACGGACGTACAACCATCGAAATCACTACGACACAGTATTAAAATCGAAATGAATCAAATCTTGGTTTTATTTTTCTTATGCATGTACTCCAGTTTATATTTTGTATATATTTATGATAACGTTAAATGTGGCTAAGAAGAGCCAGTGCCGGTCGCTTGATTAGTTCCACGAATCTGTCGACGAAATTTATAATACAAGCTGACAAAAGTTCAAAATGACTGTGAGAATTTGATCACGAGATTTTTTTACCAGACTTAATTGTAAATCAAATCTATATTTCATCAGTACGAAATAAAATGTTCCAATAATCATTATCTACACCAGGCTTATCTGCATCTCTAAGTTGATCTTGCAATGTCAGCATTCCATACCACATTTTACTATAAAATTCATTTATCCCGTTTATAAAATTTATTACAAATGCAACAGGAATTCGAACACAACTTTTGAAAACTTCACTTGTGTTCAATACACAAGCTTCCGTATTCTATGTGTAATTAGTATTTGATTTAATTTATTATTAAAGAAATGCATACAAGACCCATTGTTCCAAACATTTATTTTTTTAAACGTTTTCTCAAGAAGCCAAAAAGAACGGATACTGTTATCACAAAGTTGAGATTCGTTATTTGTTTCTAACTGTACAAGTATCGCTTTACTGCTGTAAATATTGTAAATTTGATGTCGACCACATGTGAGACGAGTCTCTGACTCAATGTGTTATCGAATTTTAAATGAAGTCTATTATATCGACACGGACTTGGATAGATAATTTCCCGTGCTGTCGACGATAATAATTGTACACTGAAAATACATAAATGAACACAGGTCATTCCCCCCTGAACTTTCATAATGAACTGTTCCAACCATTCAATCAGACCAGTTCAAGTGTGTCTTCATGAGCGAATGAGTTAAGGATCGACAATTTTACGACATCATACGTCCAAAACTAGCTGTAACAAATTCTCAGGTCCCTGTGTTTGACTTCTTGGGTAGCTGTTACTCGTCAGTCACAGTTCGCTGCATCCATGGGTTTAGTAAGCTTGTGCAAAAGATCCGCTAACATTTTGATTTTAAACTAGCCAAAAATTAACCTCCGCTTACAATATGCATACTGTCAGAAGACCAAAGTGTTCCAGATTGTTCCATATATAGATATATATTAGTTTTCTGTAAATGCAAAATAGATGAGTTTGTCCAATACATTAACACAATAAAAAGAATAGTAAAGCTAACCAAGCTTTCACAACTTGAGACACCTGTTAGCTGGGCTGCAGAGCTCCTTGCTGTAGGTCAAAGGTCCCCGCCGCGGCCGGTAAAAAAATCAAACGCTTTCTACCCTCTGGCAGAATATGGACTAGCTAATTAAGTCAGGTATGGACCAAGTATTCTGTATTTTAGGGTTGAAAGCATGACTCCAAATCCGTGAGTGCCGTGTTTGTTTTGTGCATTTGTCAAGATCGGAGGCAAAAGGGACACATGACTTTCACTACGATAGCGAATCATTGGAGAACATACGTTTTTTTTCCCGTTAACTGTTTCTTAATATTTCCTTTCAAAAAAATGTTTTTGAAATACCAAAACATTTTGGCACGGACGTAAGTAAATTAGCAATCTTATTCCGTACTTTTGGCTTCACCTTTATTGACCTCGCGTTACGTAATGTAAATCATCGGCGGATTTTGCCATTGAAAATTTTCGATTATATGATAAAACAACATTTCCAAACAAGGGACTTCTTTTAACAACTGCATTATAGGCTCGTGTTACGCATATACAATACGTTAACTTAGCAATTTTAGCTTGCGTATTGATTGTTTTATTAACCATTTTCACCTGATGATCTGACGTGAACGTAAACAATACGACACGACACGTTTTACGTCTGTATTAAATTTCATAAAAAACACAAAGATGTGTATAACATTCAGTTATCCTGGACTGTCGGTGTTCACCTCACAGTAGTAAGTAGCAGATAGACTTAATCCCCAACGCTCGACCGCGCGCTGGGAGCGGGACCCCGCGACTTTGCTCAGGTGATTACTCCGAGGGGTTTTAATCCCCTCCGCTCCGGCGGCGGCTTTCGCCCGCGGCGCGTTTGAGTACCAAATCACCTGAAGCGTACTGTAAGACGGGGTATGACATTTTCACAATTTCAATATTATCAAGAAAAAATCACAAAATAATTGCTTATATAGCAATACCCATGTATAAATACATGTACATCATTATATTATAGTAAATTAAAATGACTTTATAACTTACGTCCATTTCAGATTTATCAGGAAATTCTAATGTTATCAAAGACAATTTTACATATAACATCTTATATCCCAGAAGAAACATTATCTTTTGAAACTGTTTTTCTGGGACATCACTTTATGATGCGAAGTCACTGTATAATTATATAATAGCAAAAGTTTCAGTTAACATGGCTCCTTAACCTTCAACTAAATTCTTCCAGAAATTGATGTCAATTTTCTACAATCTCCCCTCATCAACACAATTATCAGTGTATTAAATGTGGCTCTTCCCAATCGTAGGTGGTTCAACAGAACCGTAGGTGGTTCCGTTGAACCGTAGGTGGTTCCATAACCGTAGGTGGTTCCGTAGAACTGTAGGTGGTTCCACAGAACCGTACATGGTTCCACAGAACTGTAACTGGTTCCACAGATCATAGGTGGTTCCACATCATCTGGCCAGTAAATCACTGAACTAAACACAGACAAACTGATACCTTTGGAGAGATTCTGCCAGAGCCATTTTGAATCCTTTTAGAGTAGCCCTCTGGAAAATTGGAGCCAGGAGTCCACGGAAGTCCGCCCCTACACGACTGAACGAGAGCCCAAAATACATACACTGGCCAAGTATAGAGTCGAGACGTCCCCCGACACCCTGGTTGAGGTTTGTCTCCAGGATAGACAGGAACTGGGACACCTGACCAGAAACAAAATACACTTTAAGTTTGATACAAGAAATTTAATATCTATTTGTTCCCTTTCATATCTTTTTTGTGGGTGTAAATACTTTCATATATATCAAATCTGTGTATTATATATACAGCTAGAGATTGTACATGATGTATACAGTTCACTTCCTCCATCACATTTCCTCCATACCTGATATAATAAATTGCAGTTTTCCAAGGTGGAAAAAAATTTATATCTTTGAAAATATGACACTCACAGTTTAAAGGCCCAATATACGTAGCTTTCTGCAAAACTTGAAGCGAAAATCAAGCCTATTAACTTATTATACTTATAGATTTAGTTAAGATTAACTGTTATCAGTAATATACAGCAGCAGTTGAAACACGCTATTTGTAAACACGCGTCCATTTCGAACCGTCTTCTACCTTCGGTTTGTTGTTGAAGTGGGCCCCACCTGAATTATTTTCAATTCTTTGGATTTTTTTGTAAAGAGTTTCTTGCTATTTACCGCTCAGGTTTACTTCATTTTAGGCTTATTTTTGCATGGTTATCAACTGGATTTTTTTTCAGAATCACGAAAATTTCCCTGAAGTAACGTATATTGGGCCTTTAATTATATTGAAGGAAAAAAATGAGCATTTCTAAAAAAACAATTCTCAAACCACAATGTCTCAAGATATATCAAAAACAATTAGCGTTAGTGTATATTCCTTTTTCATATACTGTCGTTACATATTTTTAAATTCTATGTTTGGACCCTCAAATGACAGGTTCAAAAGAATGAATTGAAGTAATGAAAATTAATTTTGTATAACTCTAGCCAACTATAATAGAGTACCTTTTGTACAACCCAGCCATGAAACAGGATGGATTCATTTATATCATAATAGAGTACCTTTTGTACAACCGGTTATCCAGCCATGAAACAGGGCAGATTCATTTATATCATAATAGAATACCTTTTGTACAACCCAGCCATGAAACAGGGCAGATTCTTTTGATTATAATAGAATACCTTTTGTACAACCCAGCCATGAAACAGGGCAGATTCATTTTACATTATAATATAGTACCTTTTGTACGACCCAGCCATGAAACAGGGCAGATTCATTTAAAGAATCTTCTTTACTTGTAGACAGAATTGGATCTTCGTCCGAGAAGATGGCACGGTACTGGGTGATGATGTCAAACAGGTGAACACGACTCGCTTCTACCGTTTTTGTGATGTGGACGTAGGCTAGAAATACAGAAACCAATTGATATTAATTGAAATTGTACATCACATCTGTATAGGGAAAAGTTTCCATATGTTATCAGGGTAGAACAAAAAAGGAACAATATTTTTTTTTATTTACACACACATGTTACAGATCAGTCTTTGGCTATAAGTAACTATTTTACAAGTTTTTAAGAAGCACTGTGAATCCAGCCTTTTTCACTGTGCCCATTAGGTCAACACAGTATTATCAAGTACATTCATCCTTCTGTTATATCAACAAAAACATCATTTATAAGAATAAAGCAGTGAAACTTTCTGTGTGTAGACCTTTGAGGAAAATTGACCCATGTAAGTGGATGACAAATATTTTTTTCTATTTTTCACATGACATTTTCTTGGTGTGCACTCACGGTCTTCCTTTGGTATAGCGTCCAGTATACTCTGAAACCAGGAGTCTCTGGCCTACAACACAGAAACATTGTATGTCCAATATTGCCTATTTAGAAATCACTTTGTAGAATCCACAAATGTTAAATGTCACTATCAATGAGAATTTTATTTATACATTAATTTAATAACTGTAGTATTGTCGAGAGATTAATCTGTATTGTGACATTTTGAAGGATGATATGTTTATGGTTTTATAGTTGTGAATTATTATGGTATTTTCATGGGATCAAACTGGTTAATTAATTAAGACATTATTCTCTCCCACTTTTTATATTGTTTCTTAATTTAGCCAGGGCTTTATGAATAGAGAGGAATTAGAAAAGGTTTATAATTGCAAAAGAAGAGGTTCAGTGTGGCTAAATTGTACAGTGTTAAATACAGTCTCTGTCTCTCAGCTGATGAAGCATGCTTCTTTGGCTCAGTTGGTAGAGCCCTAGATTATCACACTGGAGACATACATTCAATTTCTGTCAAGGACCTTAGTAGGAATGTGTTTATCTGGGTTCTTTTACATTAGCACCAAATTGCAACAAAATGCCAGCTTTAGACTCCAGAGTTGCGATTCAGAAAATCCCAAGAAAAACAGTAGGTGTATTGCAAAACCAGAGGGTTGATTGATGTGACTTATACATAGTGTTAAATATATATAAAGTCTCTGTCACTTAGCTGACAGTGTGCGCTTCTTTGGCTCAGTTAGTACAGCCGTGGATTATCACACTTTAGACTCGGTATCAATTCTTTTCAACCAGGGCACGTGGCAGGAAAGTGTTTTACCTTGTTCTGTTACATTATAATCAATAACACAAGAAAATACCATTGTTTCACTGCTGTGCCCTTTAATTTGTCTTTATCATTATTTAGGCTATTTTCAGCTTGGTAAACAGTACCCCATTAATACAGTTGTAGGCAGTGGTACAGGTATTTTGACGGCAACCTACACCCACATGTTTATAAAACAGACCTGCAGGAACTTGATGCGGAGCTCAGCCTCGGTGAAGACATCCATCCTGCGGAGGTAGCCGATAACGCGGAGACAGGCTGGGAGCTGGACGTTAGTTCTAAGCTGCTGTATCAACTGATTCAGCATCAGCTGGGCCGAGTTCTTCACCTCTGATACAATGTTCTGTAATGTTTGGGATATAAACATATATCATTAATACATAACATTTCATTCATCAGTTGGGCCGAGTTCTTCACCTCCGATACAATGTTCTGTAATGTTCAGAAAACGTATATCATACAACTGACCCATTAAGTCATGTGATATGGCCATGTCTTAAATATGGCTTTACACATAAAAACAAGAGATCCAAGAGGGATCTTGGTGACCATCATCGATGGTTTTCCATTTGTTCTTAGAAAGATGGATCTTTTCTCTCTTCTTATTTTAACTTAAATGTATGTATTTAATCTTTGTTCTATGAATTTCTCTTGAAAATGAATAATAGTTGAAAGAAGGTCTTTTTTCAGGAGTTTTGTTTTCTGATCAGTTCCAAATTCCACATCCATCTTGAGCAAAGAGCTAATACACTTACAGCAATAACAGGTATATTGGCGTGTTTTTTCTCGAGTCGTTTGACGTGTGCGGCCAGTTCCAGTGCCTCCTCATAGTAGCTGTTCCTAACACAAGTGTCCATCAATTGTGGCATCTCCAGGATCTCCAACAGCTGGGTGTGGCGCTGCAGGGTCAACGTGTTCATCCGCCGGCTACGATAAAAGGTTTTACTTACAGATTTATACTGAAGGGTCAACGTGTTCATCCGTCGGCTACGATAAAAGGTTTTACTTACAGATTTATACTGAAGGGTTAACGTGTTTGTCCGCCAGCTACGATAAAAGGTTTTACTTACAGATTTATACTGAAGGGTTAACGTGTTTGTCAGCCAGCTATAACAGAAGGTTTTACTTTACAGATTTATACTGGAGGGTCAACGTGTTTGTCCGCTGGCTACAATATGTGTTACTTTACAGATTTATACTGAAGGGCTAACGTGTTCATCCGCCGGCTACAATATAAAGTGCTACTTTAAATTACAAATTTATACTGAAGGGCTAACGTGTTCATCAGCCGGCTATAATATAAGGTGTTACATAATGTGTTGGACAGTATTGCTAAATGTAACAGGGGAGGAAATATGCATGGCAAGACCAGGGTTCGAACCTGGGACCTTCAAACCTCCTCAACCTATTGAGCTACATTCCTTCTTCCTTTATTGAGGGTGCACTATGGGTGGTCAGGTGGTTCAGTGAATAGCACACTTGCCTTTCACCAAGGCGACCGGGGTTCAATTCCCTGACTGGATGTGAAAAGTATTGGGTCATCTACCCAACCACGTGGGTTTTCTCCAGGTACTCCGGTTTCCTCCCACAATAAGACCTTCGCGTGCTAACATCCGGGCCATCAAGAGTGCTAAATTTAAGTTGGATAACTTGTTTCATAAATGTTGTAAAATTGATAAAAGTTTATATCTATAGTTAAAAAATTTTTCTTTTAGTCCCCTAGCTCCCAATTCCAATGTTGATTATAATTTTTCGGAATACCTGTAAATCAGTACTGCCTTACCTGGCATTGATATCCTCAGCCTGTTTCATCACTTTCTCACATTCTTGTGAAAAGTCCGGCAGTTTCTGCAGCATGTCGCCAACATGTTTTTCGATGATTTGAAACTGAAATGAAAATTAAATATTTTTATCCCAAAAAATGAAAATGAAATCTTAAGGGACACTTAAAATGTAATTATAACAAGGAGTACTCAATGGAGGGAGATAGAATATTGTTTAACATTTGTTTTATCATAATAAGCAAGGTAACGTCTACTCCTTATTCCTAAATATAATATTTTATACAAGACACACATATACATACAATGTACATAAGATAACTAAATAATTATCCTTATTGTTTTGTCCAAACACTGCTAAAAGTTGCTTTCTAAATTTTAATACAATGTAGCATAATTTTTGAAATAGAAAATGTCCATGTAATAATCAAGTGATTAATTAATGTTGCTTTGAAAAATTAATATATATATAGTGTATTTGTCAAAGTAATTATGAATTGTTAATGATATTACATCTTCAAATATTTCACGGGAACATTCTGCAGTCTGGATAAAAGTTTTGTAGTGTTGGAAAGCCAGGTGCTGAGTTTCCTGTAGAATGTGGGACTTTGTTTCCGACAGACGATCTGGTTCCTGAGCTGAAAAAATCAAACCAAAAGTTTTTTTTTTAATTGAATCACAGATTGCTGATAAAGTGTAGTCTTATTGTAGTTAGGATAAAATTTAATTAAAATTTCACCTCATTTTTCTCAACCTCTGTCTGATAGTAGACAAATGAAACAGTTTTTTTTAAACTTACATTAGCATTGTCTTATGGTCACAATTTATATTGAATCTCCAGGGTATGGGGTCATCTGCCCCAAAACCTGGGTTTTCTCCGAGTGCTACGATTTCCTCCCACAATTAGACCCCTCACGCGCTAACACCCGGGCCAACAAGAGTGATTAATATAAGTTTGACAACTTGTTTCATAATTGTTGTAAAATAAATAAAGTTTATATCGATATTGAATCTACAGCATCATTTTTTTTTACTATATATTCTTCTTTGTATTTACAACTTTTTTCAATGAACTTTCCTGACCTTATTTACCAATGCGCACCATAGAACATGTTCGTTGCCAACTGCGGGCATACTGCCGTATACGCAGTCAAAATGAGGTACAATCCTTATATATACAAAATTATGATGTCTGCTACTTCTACATACCTAATTTGTCCACTCCATATGAGCTTAGCTCTGACAAATACTGCACAAACTCGGGATTATCATTCCAGCTGTCTGTCAAAACAAATAAAAAATAGGAATGTTTATTAAACTTTGTATATTATTAATCATGTCAGTTTTTCAATTGGCCTCTGTCTAAATCCTCATCATCCAAAATAATTAGATAATAATGAAGCACTCTCATGAGATTGAAGCACTCTCGCGAGATCTTGAGATGGCAGCCATTTTTAGAAATGGGTGGCAACAACTAGTTTACCTTTCAGAATTTGATTAAATGTGTAGGTTAGAAGAAAATTATCTATTCACTGATCATACTTAATTTGCATGTATTAAAAAATCTTGCATACTATAAAACACTGTTTAGCCAGAAACCTAACTGTGGGCAGGTTGCTAAAACTTCATATTTTTTAAATAGAGAAGGATTTTGACAGACAGAGCTACCAGCCATCCTAATATTTAGCCGATCAGAGAGTCATACAGCATCCTTCAGACTAGCTTCGCCCTAAGTCCGAAGGGTTTTGACTCTCTGATCCGCAAAAAATTCAGGTACTGGAGCACCAGCAAATCTGGCCATATGGCCAAATATGATTCGACGTATATACGGCAAATGTAAACAAACAAGTCAATTTTGGTTGCAATTATCTGCCTCGTACAAATTAACAAGAGGCCAAGAGGGCTTGTATCATTCACCTGGATAATTGGTATCTAGGTAATCATGGTAAAATACTTTCTTTTTTGCCCTACCCCTCAGGCCCCTGAGGGGTCAAACCCATCATTTGTACAATTTTGAATCCTGAGCACCTAGGGATGCTTCCTACCAAATAAGGCTGATTTCCAATCAGTGGTTATGGGGAATAAGTCGCTAATATCAATATAGCTAAATAATTCTTTTTGGCCCCGCTTCTCAGCCCCCTAGGGGGTCAGTCCCACCATGAGTACAATTTTGAATCCTGATCCATGAGCACCTAGGGATACTTCCTGCCAAATAAGGCTGATCTCAAATCAGTGGTTAGTGAAAAGAAGTCGCTTAAACCAATATAGCTAAATAACCCTTTTTGGCTCCGCCCTTTAGCCTCCTAGGGAGTTAGTCCCACATGCACTAATAGTACAATTTTGAATCCTGAGCACCTAAGGATGCTTCCTGCCAAATTAGGTTAGTTTCCTATCAGTGGTAATATATGGAAAAGAAGTTGTTCAAAAGATTGTAGACGGAAGACAGACGCCACGATATGGCATAAAGCTCACCTTGGTCCTTCAGACCAGGCGAGCTAAAAATTGGTGACCAAATAAGCAAGTCGGTGAAACAAAGAACTTTTATCTTGGAACTCAAATTGCAATTTACGGTGATTTTGTTGATTTACTTAGTTACAATTTTTGGTACTCTCATCGTTTATGCAGCGTGTGTATCTGATGTGGGAGACATATAAATTTTAACGATTTCTGTTATAATTCACAAAATATTTCGCTTTATATTGACCCAAAACAACTTTCCTTTCAAGTTATCGTTTCACATCGGAAGTATCTTCTGAAAGCATGCGCCAAATCTGCATCATCAGGATGCTATTATCTTCGGTCGCCACAAATGAAGCAGATGCCATATTGATGAATAGACATGCTATAGTTTGTTACTTATAAATGAAATGAATGAGAAATGAGCTTTTATATGAAAACCTTTCATTTCACCTACTCACATGTTTGGTCATGCAGCACTTGTATGAATGTAGACGAGATAGTTATGACCATGAGTACCAGAGTATTTGTTTATATTCGCCCTAGCCTATATACATATAGTTGTGTTTGGCCATTTGGCCAAATCTGCCTATATGGCCTGATTTGCCGTTGCTCCAGTATCTGATTATTGATATTGGGATGGCTAGAGGCTCGTAGAATCAGCATTCTGCTCAAAATAAACACGCGAAATAGTCACCAAACATTGTTCTCACCCTTGCTTCATGTTGCTTGTTATAACAGCTAAAATTTGTGTGATAACACCCTCCAATAATCATACAATAGTAATGCTTATCATTTGTACAATGAAATGGCAGTTGAAAATCCCCGAAACGAATTTTGATGTGTCCCGAAAAAAAAAAAAACAGGGGCTAACTCAATGAAAATGTCTATCATTCATATAATTAATATAACCACCATACTTGCACACATCGCGATATTTTCCCAAAAATATTTGAATGGTAGGCAATCATTGGTCATTATCTGGTAGAAGTAGAAGAATCAATTCATTGAGACCCCCCCCCCCCCAACCCCTATCACAGGGGCTAGGCACGGACCTGTCACAGATATATAGTAGTGGGAGGGGCTATATTCGAGAAAGGTAAAAAAATATATATGACAATCATTTCATAGTGACATATGGGTCCGTGCCTAGCCCCTGTGACCGCCATGGGGGAAAGGCCCGAAAAGACTTTCGTCTTGTTACCGAAACGACCTGACAACCATCCTATTATTGCATTCAGCATTCGATTGAATATGCTTAATTCATGTGTATGCTTTATAAAATAAACGCAGCAATTAACCTGGAAAAGAGTCTTTGAACATAGAAGTCAAAATGTTTTCATCTTCCACGTCAATATTCGCCATCTTGTTTATTGGAGGTGATCACGGTCTATCAAACGTTTAACTTCACTGGTGTAGTACTAATTAACATGCATATTGGTGAAGACTATAGCGTCGCAGAGAATAAACCAACCAAACACACGTGATAAGTTAGCCTCAATGAAAAATGTAACACAAAAACTTATATGCAAAGAAAAAAATATAATGCTAACTGCTTTTATAGGTAAAAACTATTTGTATGATCCTTTGTCGTGTTCAAGATGACAAGAGTTCTTCTCCTTATAAAAGGAATAGTTATGATGAACTAACACGAGTTGTTCCCCTTGCATTGGAACCAATTTTTTTTTAATTAATCAATCTGATTAAAATACAGACCTTCACTTTACACTACGTTATGACGATATGTATTTTTAATCAGTTTGTGTGGTTACAACAATATATGAATTCGAATGCAATCTTAAAGTTGTATTAGCAAAGACATATATATAATTATATGGTATACGTGGCTATACATCAACTGACTTGAATTAACCGAGAAAGCATTCGAACAAACTACCGTAACACATTCCATCGAGAGTTTGATTTCAGAAAACAAAATCTGCGGTGACAAATATACGAATTCATGAAAGTATCAGCTGCTAATGGAAGAAACGTGTCTTTTTTTCTGTGATGTGTTTTATAAATCCTCTGAATTAGCTAAAATACAATGTAGCAGAGACGTATTAAACCGGGGATGTATAAAACCGGGGATGTATAAAACCGGGGATGTATAAAGACAGGGACGTATAAAGCCAGGGACGTATAAAGACAGGGACGTTTAGAGCAAGGGACGTATAAAGACAGGGACGTATAAAGCCAGGGACGTATAAAGACAGGGACGTATAAAACCAGGGATGTATAAAGTCAGGGACGTATAAAGACAGAGACGTATAAAGCCAGGGACTTATAGATCCAGGGACGTACATGTATAAAGCCAGGGACGTATAAAGACAGGGACGTATAAAGCCAGGGACTTATAGATCCAGGGACGTACATGTATAAAGCCAGGGACGTATAAAGACAGGGACGTATAAAAACAGGGATGTATAAAGCCAGGGATGTATAAAGCCAGGGACGTATAAAGCCAGAGACGTATAAAGCCAGGGACGTATAAAGCCAGGGACGTACATGTATAAAGCCAGGGACGTATAAAAACAGGAACGTATAAAGCCAGGGAGTATAAAGCCAGGGACGTACATGTATAAAGCCAGGGACGTATAAAGACAGGGACGTATAAAAACAGGGATGTATAAAGCCAGGGACGTATAAAGCCAGGGACGTATAAAGCCAGGGACGTATAAAGCCAGGGACGTACATGTATAAAGCCTAGGAAGTATAAAACCAGGGATGTATAAAGCCAGGGACGTATAAAGCCAGGGACGTATAAAGCCAGGGACGTATAAAGCCAGGGACGTATAAAGCCAGGGACGTACACGTATAAAGCCTAGGAAGTATAAAACCAGGGATGTATAAAGCCAGGGATGTATAAAGCCAGGGACGTATAAAGCCAGGGACGTATAAAGCCAGGGACGTATAAAGCCAGGGACGTACATGTATAAAGCCTAGGAAGTATAAAACCAGGGATGTATAAAGCCAGGGACGTACATGTATAAAGCCAGGGACGTATAAAAACAGGGACGTATAAAGTCAGGGACGTATAAAGACAGAGACGTATAAAGACAGGGACGTATAAAGCCAGGGACGTATAAAGCCTAGGACGTACATGTATAAAGCCAGGGACGTATAAAAACAGGGACGTATAAAGCCAGGGACGTATAAAGCCAGGGACGTATAAAGCCAGGGACGTATAAAGCCAGGGACGTATAAAGCCTAGGAAGTATAAAACCAGGGATGTATAAAGCCAGGGACGTACATGTATAAAGCCAGGGACGTATAAAAACAGGGACGTTTAAAGCCAGGGACGTATAAAGACAGAGACGTATAAAGACAGGGACGTATAAAGCCAGGGACGTATAAAGCCAGGGACGTATAAAGCCAAGGAAGTATAAAACCAGGGATGTATAAAGTCAGGGACGTATAAAGCCAGGGACGTATAAAGTCAGGGACGTATAAAGCCAGGGACGTATAAAAACAGGGACGTATAAAGCCAGGGACGTATAAAGACAGAGACGTATAAAGACAGAGACGTATAAAGACAGGGACGTATAAAGCCAGGGACGTATAAAGACAGGGACGTATAAAGCTAGGACGTATAAAGCCAGGGACGTATAAAGCCAGGGACGTACAAAGACAGAGACGTATAAAGCCAGGGACGTATAAAGCCAGGGGTGTATAAAGACAGGGACGTATAAAGACAGGGACGTATAAAGCCAGGGACGTATAAAGCAAGGGATGTATAAAGACAGGATGTATAAAGCCAGAAACGTATAAAACCAGGGATGTATAAAGCCTAGGACGTATAAAGCCAGGGACATATAAAGCCAGGGACGTATAAAGAAAGAGACGTATAAAGACAGGGACGTATAAAGCCAGGGGCGTATAAAGACAGGGACGTATAAAGACAGGGACGTATAAAGCCAGGGACGTATAAAGCCAGAGACGTAAAGAGCCAGGGACGTATAAAGTCAGGGACGTACATGTATAAAGCCAGGGACGTATAAAGACAGGGACGTACATGTATAAAGCCAGGGACGCATAAAGACAGGGACGTATAAAGCCAGGGACATATAAAGCCAGGGACGTCTAAAGTCAGGGACGTATAAAGCCAGGGACGTATAAAGCCAGTAACGTATAAATACAGGGACGTATAAAGCCAGGGAGTATAAAGCCAGGGACGTACATGTATAAAGCCAGGGACGTATAAAGACAGGGACGTATAAAAACAGGGATGTATAAAGCCAGGGATGTATAAAGCCAGGGACGTATAAAGCCAGAGACGTATAAAGCCAGGGACGTATAAAGCCAGGGACGTACATGTATAAAGCCTAGGAAGTATAAAACCAGGGATGTATAAAGCCAGGGACGTACATGTATAAAGCCAGGGACGTATAAAAACAGGGACGTATAAAGTCAGGGACGTATAAAGACAGAGACGTATAAAGACAGGGACGTATAAAGCCAGGGACGTATAAAGCCTAGGACGTACATGTATAAAGCCAGGGACGTATAAAAACAGGGACGTATAAAGCCAGGGACGTATAAAGCCAGGGACGTATAAAGCCAGGGACGTATAAAGCCAGGGACGTATAAAGCCAGGGACGTATAAAGCCTAGGAAGTATAAAACCAGGGATGTATAAAGCCAGGGACGTACATGTATAAAGCCAGGGACGTATAAAAACAGGGACGTATAAAGCCAGGGACGTATAAAGACAGAGACGTATAAAGACAGGGACGTATAAAGCCAGGGACGTATAAAGCCAGGGACGTATAAAGCCAAGGAAGTATAAAACCAGGGATGTATAAAGTCAGGGACGTATAAAGCCAGGGACGTATAAAGTCAGGGACGTATAAAGCCAGGGACGTATAAAAACAGGGACGTATAAAGCCAGGGACGTATAAAGACAGAGACGTATAAAGACAGAGACGTATAAAGACAGGGACGTATAAAGCCAGGGACGTATAAAGACAGGGACGTATAAAGCTAGGACGTATAAAGCCAGGGACGTATAAAGCCAGGGACGTACAAAGACAGAGACGTATAAAGCCAGGGACGTATAAAGCCAGGGATGTATAAAGACAGGGACGTATAAAGACAGGGACGTATAAAACCAGGGACGTATAAAGCAAGGGATGTATAAAGACAGGATGTATAAAGCCAGAAACGTATAAAACCAGGGATGTATAAAGCCTAGGACGTATAAAGCCAGGGACGTATAAAGCCAGGGACGTATAAAGAAAGAGACGTTTAAAGACAGGGACGTATAAAGCCAGGGGCGTATAAAGACAGGGACGTATAAAGATAGGGACGTATAAAGCCAGGGACGTATAAAGCCAGGGACGTAAAGAGCCAGGGACGTATAAAGTCAGGGACGTACATGTATAAAGCCAGGGACGTATAAAGACAGGGACGTACATGTATAAAGCCAGGGACGCATAAAGACAAGGACGTATAAAGCCAGGGACATATAAAGCCAGGGACGTCTAAAGTCAGGGACGTATAAAGCCAGGGACGTATAAAGCCAGGGACGTATAAATACAGGGACGTATAAAGCCAGGGAATTATAGATCCAGGGACGTACATGTATAAAGCCAGGGACGTATAAAGACAGGGACGTACATGTATAAAGCCAGGGACGTATAAAGTCAGGGACGTACATGTATAAAGCCAGGGACGTATAAAGACAGGGACGTATAAAGCCAGGGACGTATAAAGCCAGGGACGTATAAAGCCAGGGACGTAAAAAGACAGGGACGTAAAAAGACAGGGACGTATAAAGACAGGGACGTATCAAGACAGGGACGTATAAAGCCAGGGACGTATAAAGCCAGGGACGTAAAGAGCCAGGGACGTATAAAGTCAGGGACGTACATGTATAAAGCCAGGGACGTATAAAGACAGGGACGTAGATGTATAAAGCCAGGGACGCATAAAGACAGGGACGTATAAAGCCAGGGACATATAAAGCCAGGGACGTATATAGACAGGGACGTATATAGACAGGGACGTATAAAGCCAGGGACGTATAAAGACAGTGACGTATACAGTCAGGGACGTATAAAGACAGGGACGTATAAAGCCAGGGACGTATAAAGACAGAGACGTATAAAGACAGGGACGTATAAAGCCAGGGACGTATAAAGTCAGGGACGTATAAAGACAGGGACGTATACAGTCAGGGACGTATAAAGCCAGGGACATATAAGGACAGCGACGTATAAAGACAGGGACGTATATAGACAGGGACGTATAAAGACAGGACGTACAAAGACAGGGACGTATAAAGCCAGGGACGTAAAAAGACAGGGACGTATAAAGACAGGGACGTATAAAGCCAGGGACGTATAAAGCCAGGGACGTATAAAGACAGAGACGTATAAAGCCAGGGACGTATATAGACAGGGACGTATAAAGACAGGGACGTATACAGTCAGGGACGTATAAAGCCAGGGACATATAAGGACAGGGACGTATAAAGACAAGGACGTATATAGACAGGGACGTATAAAGACAGGACGTATATAGACAGGCACGTATAAAGCCAGGGACGTAAAAAGACAGGGACGTATAAAGCCAGGGACTTATAGATCCAGGGACGTATATAGACAGGGACGTATAAAGCCAGGGACGTATAAAGCCAGGGACGTATAAAGCCAGGGACGTATAAAGCCTAGGACGTATAAAGCCAGGGACGTATAAAGCCAGGGACGTATAAAGCCAGGGACGTATAAAGCCAGGGACGTATATAGACAGGGACGTATAAAGACAGAGACGTATAAAGACAGGGACGTATAAAGCCAGGGACGTATAAAGACAGGGACGTATAAAGACAGGGACGTATAAAGCCAGGGACGTATAAACCCAGGGACGTATAAAGCCAGGGACGTATAAAGTCAAGGACGTATAAAGCCTGGGACGTATATAGACAGGGAAGTAAAGAGCCAGGGACGTACATTTATAAAGCCAGGGACGTCTAAAGACAGGAACGTACATGTATAAAGCCAGAGACGCATAAAGACAGGGACGTATAAAGCCAGGGACGTAAAAAGACAGGGACGTATAAAGACAGGGACGTATAAAGCCAGGGACGTATAAAGCCAGGGACGTATAAAGCCAGGGACTTATAGATTCAGGGACGTATATAGACAGGGACGTATAAAGACAGTGACGTATACAGTCAGGGACGTATAAAGACAGGGACGTTTAAAGCCAGGGACGTATAAAGACAGAGACATATAAAGACAGGGACGTATAAAGCCAGGGACGTATAAAGTCAGGGACGTATAAAGACAGGGACGTATACAGTCAGGGACGTATAAAGCCAGGGACATATAAGGACAGGGACGTATAAAGACAAGGACGTATATAGACATGGACGTATAAAGACAGGACGTACAAAGACAGGCACGTATAAAGCCAGGGACGTAAAAAGACAGGGACGTATAAAGCAAGGGACTTATAGATCCAGGGACGTATATAGACAGGGACGTATAAAGCCAGGGACGTATAAAGCCAGGGACGTATAAAGCCAGGGACGTATAAAGCCAGGGACGTATAAAGCCTAGGACGTATAAAGCCAGGGACGTATAAAGCCAGGGACGTATAAAGCCTAGGACGTATAAAGCCAGGGACGTATATAGACAGGGACGTATAAAGACAGAGACGTATAAAGACAGGGACGTATAAAGCCAGGGACGTATAAAGACAGGGACGTATAAAGACAGGGACGTATAAAGCCAGGGACGTATAAAGCCAGGGACGTATAAACCCAGGGACGTATAAAGCCAGGGACGTATAAAGTCAAGGACGTATAAAGCCAGGGACGTATATAGACAGGGAAGTAAAGAGCCAGGGACGTACATGTATAAAGCCAGGGACGTCTAAAGACAGGGACGTACATGTATAAAGCCAGGGACGCATAAAGACAGGGACGTATAAAGTCAGGGACGTATAAAGCCAGGGACGTATAAAGCCAGGGATGTATAAAGACGGGTACGTATAAAGCCAAGGACGTACATGTATAAAGCCAGGGACGTATAAAGTCAGGGACGTACATGTATAAAGCCAGGGACGTATAAAGACAGGGACGTATAAAGCCAGGGACATATAAAGCCAGGGACGTATAAAGCCAGGGACGTATAAAGCCAGGGACGTATAAAGACAGGGACGTATAAAGCCAGGGACGTATAAAGCCAGGGACGTATAAAGCAAGGGACGTATAACGACAGGGACGTATAAAGACAGGGACGTATAAAGCAAGGGAAGTATAACGACAGGGACGTATAAAGACAGGGACATATAAAGCCAGGGACGTATATAGACAGGGACGTATAAAGCCAGGGACGTATAAAGCCAGGGACGTATAAAGCCAGGGACGTATAAAGACAGTGACGTATACAGTCAGGGACGTATAAAGCCAGGGACGTATAAAGCCAGGGACGTATAAAGACAGAGACGTATAAAGACAGGGACGTATAAAGCCAGGGACGTATAAAGTCAGGGACGTATAAAGACAGGGACGTATACAGTCAGGGACTTATAAAGCCAGGGACATATAAGGACAGGGACGTATAAAGACAGGGACGTATATAGACAGGGACGTATAAAGACAGGACGTACAAAGACAGGGACGTATAAAGCCAGGGACGTATAAAGCCAGGGACGTATAAAGCCAGGGACGTATAAAGACAGTGACGTATACAGTCAGGGACGTATAAAGACAGGGACGTTTAAAGCCAGGGACGTATAAAGACAGAGACGTATAAAGACAGGGACGTATAAAGCCAGGGACGTATAATGTCAGGGACGTATAAAGACAGGGACGTATACAGTCAGGGACGTATAAAGCCAGGGACATATAAGGACAGGGACGTATAAAGACAAGGACGTATATAGACAGGGACGTATAAAGACAGGACGTACAAAGACAGGGACGTATTAAGCCAGGGACGTAAAAAGACAGGGACGTATAAAGCCAGGGACTTATAGATCCAGGGACGTATATAGACAGGGACGTATAAAGCCAGGGACGTATAAAGCCTAGGACGTATAAAGCCAGGGACGTATAAAGCCAGGGACGTATAAAGCCTAGGACGTATAAAGCCAGGGACGTATATAGACAGGGACGTATAAAGACAGAGACGTATAAAGACAGGGACGTATAAAGCCAGGGACGTATAAAGACAGGGACGTATAAAGACAGGGACGTATAAAGCCAGGGACGTATAAACCCAGGGACGTATAAAGCCAGGGACGTATAAAGTCAAGGACGTATAAAGCCAGGGACGTATATAGACAGGGAAGTAAAGAGCCAGGGACGTACATGTATAAAGCCAGGGACGTCTAAAGACAGGAACGTACATGTATAAAGCCAGGGACGCATAAAGACAGGGACGTATAAAGTCAGGGACGTATAAAGCCAGGGACGTATAAAGCCAGGGACGCATAAAGACGGGTACGTATAAAGCCAAGGACGTACATGTATAAAGACAGGACGTACAAAGACAGATACGTATAAAGCCAGGGACGTATAAAGACAGGGACGTATAAAGACAGGGACGTATAAAGCCAGGGACGTATAAAGCCAGGGACGTATAAAGCCAGGGACTTATAGATTCAGGGACGTATATAGACAGGGACGTATAAAGACAGTGACGTATACAGTCAGGGACGTATAAAGACAAGGACGTTTAAAGCCAGGGACGTATAAAGACAGAGACATATAAAGACAGGGACGTATAAAGCCTAGGACGTATAAAGCCAGGGACGTATATAGACAGTGACGTATACAGTCAGGGACGTATAAAGACAGGGACGTATAAAGCCAGGGACGTATAAAGACAGGGACGTATAAAGCCTAGGACGTATAAAGCCAGGGACGTATAAAGCCAGGGACGTATAAAGCCTAGGACGTATAAAGCCAGGGACGTATATAGACATTGACGTATAAAGACAGAGACGTATAAAGACAGGGACGTATAAAGCCATGGACGTATAAAGACAGGGACGTATAAAGACAGGGACGTATAAAGCCAGGGACGTATAAAGCCAGGGACGTATAAAGCCAGGGACGTATAAAGTCAAGGACGTATAAAGCCAGGGACGTATATAGACAGGGAAGTAAAGAGCCAGGGACGTACATGTATAAAGCCAGGGACGTCTAAAGACAGGGACGTACATGTATAAAGCCAGGGACGCATAAAGACAGGGACGTATAAAGTCAGGGACGTATAAAGCCAGGGACGTATAAAGCCAGGGACGCATAAAGACGGGTACGTATAAAGCCAAGGACGTACATGTATGAAGACAGGACGTACGAAGACAGGGACGTATAAAGCCAGGGACGTAAAAAGACAGGGACGTATAAAGACAGGGACGTATAAAGCCAGGGACGTATAAAGCTAGGGACGTATAAAGCCAGGGACTTATAGATTCAGGGACGTATATAGACAGGGACGTATAAAGACAGTGACGTATACAGTCAGGGACGTATAAAGACAGGGACGTTTAAAGCCAGGGACGTATAAAGACAGAGACGTATAAAAACAGGGACGTATAAAGCCAGCGACGTATAAAGTCAGGGACGTATAAAGACAGGGACGTATACAGTCAGGGACGTATAAAGCCAGGGACATATAAGGACAGGGACGTATAAAGACAAGGACGTATATAGACAGGGACGTATAAAGACAGGACGTACAAAGACAGGGACGTATAAAGCCAGGGACGTAAAAAGACAGGGATGTATAAAGCCCGTATAAAGCCAGGGACGTATAAAGCCAGGGACGTATAAAGCCTAGGACGTATAAAGCCAGGGACGTATATAGACAGTGACGTATACAGTCAGGGACGTATAAAGACAGGGACGTATAAAGCCAGGGACGTATAAAGACAGGGACGTATAAAGACAGGGACGTATAAAGCCAGGGACGTATAAAGCCAGGGACGTATAAAGCCAGGTACGTATAAACCCAGGGACGTATAAATCCAGGGACGTATAAAGTCAAGGACGTATAAAGCCAGGGACGTATATAGACAGGGAAGTAAAGAGCCAGGGACGTACATGTATAAAGCCAGGGACGTCTAAAGACAGGGACGTACATGTATAAAGCCAGGGACGCATAAAGACAGGGACGTATAAAGTCAGGGACGTATAAAGCCAGGGACGTATAAAGCCAGGGACGCATAAAGACGGGTACTTATAAAGCCAAGGACGTACATGTATAAAGCCAGGGACGTATAAAGCCAGGGACGTATAAAGCCAGGGACGTATAAAGACAGGGACGTATAAAGCCAGGGACGTATAAAGCCAGGGACGTATAAAGCAAGGGACGTATAACGACAGGGACGTATGAAGACAGGGACGTATAAAGCAAGGGACGTATAAAGACGGGGACGTATAAAGCCAAGGACGTATAAAGCCAGGGACGTATAAAGCCAGGGACGTATAAAGTCATGGACGTATAAAGACAGGGACGTATAAAGCCAGGGAGGTATGAAGCCAGGGACGTATAAAGCCAGGGACGTATAAAGTCAGGGACGTATAAAGTCAGGGACGTATAAAGCCAGGGAGGTATGAAGACAGGGACGTATAAAGCCAGGGACGTATAAAGCCAGGAACGTATAAAGCCAGGGACGTATAAAGCCAGGGACGTATAAAGTCAGGGACGTATAAAGTCAGGGACGTATAAAGCCAGGGACATATATAGACAGGGACGTATAAAGCCAGGGACGTATAAAGCCAAGGACGTATAAAGTCAGGGACGTATAAAGACAGGGACGTATAAAGACAGGGACGTATAAAGCCAAGGACGTATACAGATTTTTACATCGACCATAAAGACCATAATATTATCAATTAAGACAATTCAATGGTTAAATATAGATCAAACGCAGTAATAGGCATGCAAATAAATAGCAAAAAATTAATATGTTATTATCACAATCTGATTAAAACAATTTATTACATTTTTACCAGTGAAATATCGAAAAATATTCATTCTATAAAAGTGATATTTTTCACTAGCGAAAATATCACTTTTTCTGATTTGACCAATCAGAACGCTGCTTACAACGACATTTGGGGAAATCAAAAGCTGCCACTGCAGATTTTCCTATAAAAAATGTAATAGTTAGAATATCTAACTGTATCTTCAGTAATACCAAACATATTTCACTCGCGTGGCTATATTTTGATATTTTTCACTCGTGCTGCGCACACTTGAAAAAAATTCAAATATTAGTCCCACTCGTGAAATATATTTGATATTACTGAAGACACTGTTAGATATCCTCTATATTTTGATCTCCGCGCCGTTCCGTCCACTTCTCTCTGCTGCGTCAAGCGATATGAGAACAAGGATCTGTATTTTAATCACATTATTATTACCACAGAGCCAAATTGGTCATTGATTAAAGGGTTGAATACACTTATGTTCTAATTCACCAGTCCAAACGAACATTATTTATCAAATAAAACTCAACACTGTGTTCAGAATACCGCGTACTGCAGCTGACGCTATTTACTGGGCACTCATTTTCACAAACAAATAAACACATAAGAAAAACCACGACATTGTCCGAAAAGCACACGCGATACCACCGTAAGCTTCTTTCCAGTCCCGACCTCACTACCATATCCTTGACCGGCTTACAAACCTGTAACACAGAAAACAAAACAAGAACAACTTCTCTTTTCAACATAAATTGTGTGTGTGGGGGGGGGGGGGGTATCACTATATAGCGTCTGCCGAGGTGCGCTGCAAAAGCTCGAATGACGAATTAAATATTCCCGCGGTTCTGAAGTATAGTGGGAATAGTTTGTCTTCTCTGGCACGTAGTGCACGTGAGTTTGGATAGGCCTCGGTTAGGACACGTATACGTGGTGTAGGGGGTCATTCTCTAGCTTGCTGTCTACCAGTGCAGTTCATACTAAATTTTTGCCTGATATTATGCTTAACTAACAAGTTATTTCAAGACAGTTGCCTGCATTTCGGTGGTTCTTTAGCCTTGCTACACGGACAGGCTGTTAGGCATTTCGGGGAGGCGGTGTTATCTTGTACGTAAGCTGCGATTGAGTGTTTGATTTTTTCGTTTTTCTTGACACCGGTCCCTGTGTCGACCCGGAGAATGTATCGTAGTTGGAGATAATTGATTCCTGCCAAGTTGGATACAGGTTTCCGGGGGTTATCTCCGGTTTTTCCTGGGCGCGCGATACATTCGATGAAGGGGCATGTATGGAGTGTCTGAGACGCTCGCGTGGGTACGGAGGGTGTGAGATAGGGGCGTTTGTATTACGTCCGCCTGAGTGAGTATATATATATATATATAACAATCATTAAACGCCGACTGCACTAATTACAGACGAGCTAGTACGGCAAATGGATATTTGCGAGTTGGTGTTGTTATTTCGGATACGTAGTGGAGAGAAGACCGTACCTAGTACACCTGTACAACTCACCTGTATCACAGGTAAAGCACGTGCGCCTCGCGCCACGTTACCTGATACGCTCAATGCCCTAATCCCACACGTTACCCTCACTGTAAACACAGTGTAAAACGTAACATTGATAAATTTCAAAAACGTAACATTGATAAATTCAAATACTGTACCACTGGCACGGTTCCTATGCCGATTGGAGTAATGTAATAAAAAATTTCTACGGAGTGTCAGTCAAAATCAAGAAAAATATATCAATTGAAGAATTGTTGAGGGGGTTTCAAACATAAAGTCGATACATGACTTTCGGAACTAAGAGATCTACATAAAATATAAAGGGACCAGAGGACCAAGTGATTGGACAGTCCATAAGCACGAGGACCTGAGAATTACTTGCAGCTAGTATATGTATATACTATATACAGGACCGTCACAGGTGTTAAATATTCTGCGAAAGATATGTAGCTTTCTTCGACAGACTGTTCCACACCACAGGGACCTGGAATTTTGTCGTGGACCAAAATTAAGGTGTATAGAGTAATTTTACACTTTTGGAGAGTTTAGTTCGATTTTACGTAACCTTCGGCAAAACTTGAAGCGAAAATCGAGCCTAGTAACTTATTATATTTATAGATTTAGTTAAGATTAACTGATATCAGCAATATTCAAGATGAAATCTTGCGCGGTTATACCGGTACAGCAGCAGTTGAAACACGGTATTTGTAAACATGTGTCTATTTCGAACTGTCTTCTACCTACGGCTGTGTTGTTGAAGTGGGCCCCACCTGAATTATTTTTAATTCTTTGGAATTTTTTGTCAACAGTTTCTTATTAGTTACCGCTCAGTTTTACTTCCCTTTAGGCTGATTTTTGCATGGTTATCAACTGGATTTTTTTCCCATAATTTTACAGAATCCCGAAAAATGTCCTGAAGTTACGTATATTGGGCCTTTAAAGAGGCATCACGGTAAAACTATATTTTTTTATGCTTATTTAGAATTATTGTATATATGAATTAAATGTATACTCTTGTGGAAAATTAATGGGCGATTTTCGCTGAAATATGTTCTCAAAATTTTTAATTAATAATTTAAAAAGGGAATCACTATTCGTTGATCAACGATTTGGACATGTAAATTTTTTTGCATCACATATGATAACGCATGCGCATAACAAGCTACATCGGTAAACAAAAAATGGCGATCCGCGTGACCTACATGTAACTATCAAGCGAAAAGTGGCCGAATGGTCAAACTTTAACGTAAGGATTATATTACGGAAGCATAATGAGGGATGGGAAGTATTCAAGGGAGAGACTAACAGCCCAATTGTTTGCATTGTTACAGTTTTCTTCTGGAATGCCGGTGACACAGTTTTTATTTGGTTTTGGGGCCTCCCAAGGGATAACTCTTTCATTCCTCTGTTACATGAAATGCGTGTGTAAAACTTGAAAGCGTGTATTGTAATATTCCCTTTATAATATTCCAGTAAAACGGCATTATTGAAATATATATCTGAAGAGAAATACCTTTTCACATACAAGAAAAACCGTATGGGAGGGAGGGGGGGGGGGGGGTTACGTTGTAAAACGCCGGTATAGGGCGATTGAGTTTAATGTATACAGATTCAATTTGGACGAAATGAATAAATTTATGTCATCATGTGCGGATAAAAAAATCTTGTCATACCTAATCTATAAAATACGGATTGTACAAATATGATCGGGTTTGGACCCCGGTAATAAATTTGATATGAATCAAAATATATGCATTATATAAGTGCAGTCATTAATTCATAAAAAAAAACCATTTGTACATGTATGTCCCATGTCTGCAGTTGTGTTGAAAATGTTAACGAACCTTTAAATTTACATAAAAAAAGTAAAATGAATCATAACATATATAAATGGATTAAGTATTAGACAATTATCTTTTCGACAAGTTCCAAATTTGATATATATATTATACATGTATTCTACATGTTTAGTGCGCGGTGCGTCATATGAGTGCACGGAATTCCGTAATACATATATAATTGTAAGTGTTAAAGTATGTTGACGCTGAAAGTTGGATAGATTTTAGATGAATATATAGATAGTCTGAAAAAAATCTTCAAGACATCGAGTTGTATAAAAAAAAAATCGGAATAATTTCATTTTATTTTTGTACTTTTTAATGTATGCACACCTTTAGTGAAATGGTTCTAAATGAGGTTTCGTGAAAATAACTTACAGAAATTAAGGTTTGCCCTATGGTTGTCATCGTCGGAAACCCACATGACACTGTTAAACGTACAATGTCAGAGTGCAGTGTCGTGTGGGTTTCTGGCGATTTGCATCGGTTTCAGTCAGGTACTGATGTCGGTAAATGATGCAGAGATGTCAACATACATTTCTTCATATTAATATCGTGTGTAATTAACGTCTGATTATTAATGTGATTGTGATTCAATAAATTTATACACGGACTTTGTGTCTGGTTCATCATCGAACGTACATGTATATACATTACGCGTCCCCTCTTGGGCCCCTTCGTCAAATTGACCGAGAACGCTGTCACTTGTCGCGTGATCAGCGCTATTTTTATCGGGCTTTCCCGAGGAATGCAATTTTGCAAGTGGCTAATAAACACATTTTGAGTGGACTTTGAATATTGAAATAACAGAAAAATGTATCTGGTAGTGCAGACAGCATGTACATTCAAGAACTTCATTGTAGACTTCCCCGGGATGCCCCTTTAAAAGAATCTCCCCCCACTGGTCATTTAATCGAAAATTAGATTAAATCACCCAGTAGTCAGAAGGCCGCACCCACCAGCCGTCCAAACATTTAGTGGGCAGAGAGTCAGAACCCTTTGGACTACCAAAAGTGTAAAATTAGTCTAAATATCCAGGGACATATACGTCCCTGAAATATCTAAGTTTAGGGTCCCAAATTCTCTGTTCATCTGTTTGTCGGTCTATTTTAAGCTATATATATTAGCTTCTTGACCACCTTGATTTCATCTCCTTGTTATTTTTCACTTTTATCGCACTTGATAGGATATGAAATCCATGCACACTCTGTGTGCCTCGTAGTCGGTCCTTATGTATATTTATATATATACAATCTTAATAAAAACAATTTCTGTGTCACACTACATAATAGGTTTGATTTCATGATCAGGATTTCAATCATGGGCATTGTAGCAGCTTGGATCGAACTTCTCAGGTCCCTGTGTTCAACACCCTGTCATGAGTCCCATGGTACCGGAATGACTTTTGTCCAAACTTTGTAGAGTTAGGTACAGAATCCGTCAGTTGGAAAATCGTGCCAAGTTACTCGGACAAGTAGGTCGGCCTATCTGTGCTGTTGTTTTGCTTTGGACCATTTTCAGCGATTGAACCGGTCGGACCACAGCTGTTCGTTTATAAATAAAGTCGGACCTAATAGACTTTTCAATGTCAGTCAGGTTTAATACAAAAAGGGTACATTGAAGAATGGAGAAACCGGTTGTTATGCGTACACGAAAACGGCTTTGTATTTTCACTATTTGGAGACACCAAAAAACTCCCGCGGTTTTTCTTATCAAGCGTCCTTAAGACCCGGACAAGGTGATAAGGTTGGAAAGGTCAAGGCCTCTGAAAATGTCAACAATGTTCTCGATCATCGCTAAAGAACTCCGAAAGGTGATAAACTAGAACTGAACAATGACTGTGCATATAAATAGTGATACGTAGCATTAAGGGAATGACACGCAATGTTCTTAAGGATTTTTCATTTTAATTTTATATACGAGTATTGATACGTATACAGATTCAGAAAAGTAACGATGTCGAAAACACGATCCGCGGGGATGTCAGCGGAGCAAGAACAGAGTCAGAGAGAACCGCTGTTACTCGACAGTGACTCGGAGTTCATCAGTTACTATGACGAACAAGATATCAGAAAAAGGGTGACAAGGAAAGACAAGAAATCCAGGTGAGAAAAGAAAAGAACAATTTTGAGGTGGTCTTAATGTAAAAGTGTTATACACAAGGGCTTGAGAATTTGTTACAATTAGTTTTGGACCTAAAAGGTGTTCAGTGTAATTTTACACTTTTGGGGGGTTAAGTGTGCCTGTATATGACCATTGAAAGGTGGGGTGTTGGCATTTTCTCCATAGTGCGTAGCAGATCTGGACCTACTCCTATAACATATATAAGTGGCCGCTGGTCGGCCTTTTTATTATCGGATTGTGCCGGCGCCTGTCAAAAAGTATCTTGCTGTGTTAAACCTCTAACATTGTTGGAGTAATCTGGACCGGGTCGATCATCAGGGATTGGTCACACTAAAATATGTAATAGGAGAAAATACGGCGTACGCCATAGGATATTTTGGCGCCTTAGATCGATAAATGTACACAGTATATCTCCTAAATACATTGTTTTATTCCTTGATTGATGCATATTACACCATCTGGTGAAGTACTTGGTAAAATGACTTACACGTCACGGTATACGTACTTTTACCGATTTTCTCACAAAATACACATTTTTTATCACTAAAACTTAACCATAACTTTCAAATGGCATATATAACTGTAATAAATCAGTTAATTGTTCCAAGAAACAGTTATATTTAAAGCTTTTATTTAATGCCTGACTATAGATTCCTATGGCGTAATATTTTAGTGTCTGAGAGCCTTTGATATAATATTCTCTTTTTGGTACAAAGTACACATTTTTTTCAATGAAACTTCACCAGATGGTATAATATGCATCAATCAAGGAATATAAAACAATGTATTTTAAAGATATACTACGTACATTTGTCTATCGCGCTGAAATATCCTATTGCATATTTTCTCCTATAGCTTATTTTAGGGAGACCCTCGGTGATAGCTACATGTAAATTGATTGAGTCGGAAGGTCCTAGGTGGCAGTGCAATTTTCTTCACCTGTTACATTTGGCGCCCAATGAAGTGTGACCCACAGAAGGTAATCGGCGACCAGATTGCTCAAATGGTTGAATGTCTGTCTACCAGTTTGGAATGTCCCTGGATTGAACCCCGATCTGGCTGTGCATTTTTCCTGTCCTGTTACAGATATAAACCCCTAAATTAAAAAACTGTATTAAAATTACTCTAACAACCTTTGCAATGTATATATGTTTACATCCCAAACTAGCTGTAACAAAATCTCAGGCTTTTAGCTAAGTGGTCCAGCATCGAGCTGGGAAGCCGAGGGTCGTGGGTTTGAGCCCCAGTGACAGCACTGGCACAACCGTTAGTCTTACTGTAAACTAGTGCCATTTATATATATACCCTCCCCTTTCCCAACTGTTTTATAACTCCCAACTGTTTTATAACTCTCTGTTCTTCTTCTTCCTCTACTGTCACGAGTTGGGTTCTTCCAGAAAGTTCATAACCCATGATCAAGGGCATGTTGACAGATAGTTAAAAAAAAACCATAATGTTGTCCATGTTAGAAGTATTGTGAACTTACACATTATAGAGTTACTACATTTGTAAATATAAACAAGTTTCAACTTTCATTTATGTACATGTATAATGAGAACAAAGGAATAATTCAGGAGCATGTGAATCTATTTATTTTAATGATAAACAATGTCATCTGACACAGCTGTCAATATTTTATATTACTATACATGTATGTAGCTATCACATGTCAAAATGTTCAATTAAAAGTATACATTAAACATGATAATTATTTTCTTCCATTTGTGTTAAGCTTTGCAATTTGTTTTTTCTTTCATACCTACATGTATATGAAACTAAAAAAATATTCCTTTCAAAGCTTATAATTTATTTTCTTAATACCTTTCCTATGTGTTCCTATCAAAGCTTTTAATTTAAGCTATAAATATGTTTCAAAATAAAAAGCGGTGCATAAATGCTGTAATTAGACAGTAAAACGATGGATTATATTTCAAACAAAACACTACACATTTGTATATGCATGCATGTGTAAAAGCGTGTGACTTGATGTCATAGACAGGCCAGTCACGCCATTTTTCAAAATCCGTGAAATTCGTTCATGGTCCGACCTATCACTTTCTAAACGGAAATGTACAGAAGTAGAATGAAGAATGTGGCAGCAGTCCATCTAAAGGCAATATCTAGACGTCTAGTAAGGTACCGTACCCACTACTTTGTATTGTGGTGATACTTGTTTATGTAGAAATCTGCATTACGCTATAGGAAACAGGAATTTAATTCATAATTAAGATAAAGTAGACTGGACAGACCCTCCAAAAGACGACACGTTTTTGTTGACTCCACCAATCAGGATCCAGTGAGAGGAGCAATTGGTTATTTTTTTCAGTGAGAAATGAAAAGAAAAAAATGACGAATATTAGGAATAAGATTCATCAGTTTGGTATGAAAGATATATACTGAGTTTGTTTTGTACACAAATAGGAATTGAAAACTTAATTTGCAAGCTTTCGAAAATGTCTGTTTCGATTTCCTTTGTTTGTCAAGCAAAGAGTACAATAGCCGAGTGTCAGTGTTCTGACCGCTGAAATCAGCTCACTACCCAAAATAGGGCATATACAACCATATCATAGACTGGAACACCTCCAAAGTGTTGGAAAGGGAGGAAAACTGGAGAATGAGGAAAATTAAAGAATCCATATGGATTAGGAAGGAAGGGGAATCAATGAACAGAGACGAGAGGGGACACCAGTTGAATTAATTCTATGACCCTATTTTAACATCCAATAAGGGGTAGAATGGGTAAACATCTTACCGTCCCTCTGTCTACCTGTAGTATTATATATAATTAGAGTACATTTCGACGAAATGTCGCACTTTGTTTTTGACAGCTGACTTATTTTAGGTAGCGAGCTGATTTCAGCGGTCAGAACACTGACACTCAACTGTTGTACTCTTTGCTTGACAAAGGAAACAGGAAATTTTAAAAGCTTGCAAATTAAGTTTTCAATTCCTGTTTGTGTACAAAACAAACTCAGTATATAGTTCATACCAAACTGATGAATCTTATTCCTAATACCATATAACTGGCCTGTTGAAATTGTGTGTATGGCCATGTCATCAATTATGATATTACACATGTGTAATAACACTGTTGGTGATATCCTGTAAATAAATTATGTCTTTATGACATCATACAATTGTCTCAGTAATGAAATTCTTACCGTTAAAGTAGAATTTTTTTTTTATATAAACAAATGAATTTGAAAAGTTTGGTGTATTTTCTCATGAATATACATGTTATGCAATAAAAAGAGTCTTAAACTTGTGTAAATGTAATATAGAATTATTTAACTCATATAATATATTATATATTACAGGTGTACTTGAATTGGCACTCCATTAACCTTTGATCCTCTATGTATTTCATTTATTATCGCATTTTTATGGTGGCATATGTAGTATGTTGATGTACTTCAAATGCTTCTTTTACAAAGCTGTTGCCATCCTTTATAGTAGTTGTATTGATGATGATAGTATATTGTGGTACTAAAAATATGACTACAAAACATGTGGTCTGGTCTCCTCTGATGTGATTGGTTATTTGGTGTTCAATTGTGAGGCGTATATATTTCAATTCGTTATCCCATATATTTCTATTCATTTCTATTTTCCTGTTGCATCTGACTGTAAACCAGCCTTTTATTTTTAAATTGATGTCTGGATATTACCATGCAGGTACAATGTTATAATGTTGATATCACTCTATAGTGTTATCAGCCTTGACATCACAAACGTCCAGTTGTCCATATATGTATACATACCAAGAGGGTGATTAATAATGCGACGTAGCAATAGAAACCAGTTCTGTGGGAACAGTAGTTCTATGTGGTATTCTGAGGATTGTGCTGCGTGTAAAACCCACTGATGTTCTAATCAGAGGTACAGTATAGTGCAATATACATTGGCACACATAATACCTTCACTATGTATTTCATGCATTTTGACAAATTTTCAATGGTTTTCCTTGACTTTGTTTTTCTCTGATATTTATTGAAATTTCACATACTGTACATGTAGAGAATTACTTGCTCATTCCTCCAATGACATTTGTATGATTTTCCAAAGCCAATTCCAAGAGATATTGCGTGTATTTCAGCAATGGTATTATATTAGATTAAAGAATAAAGATCAAAATGACATTGTGCTTTTGTTCCTGTGCAATATTGTGCATATCATTGTTAATTGTGGGAAACTTCTCACAGAAAAAGGATTGAAATACGGCAGGTGAAAGAGCTAACAATTTTTAACTTGTGTACAGAATACCAAGAAAATCCATTGAAAAACAATGTCATAAAATTTAATTAAAAATTTGTTAAAATGCATGAAATATTTAGCAAACATATTACGTGTCTGAATATATATATTGCACTACATTGTATGTTTGGTAGACTTGTAAAGTACCAGCGCTGGCATATTGCATCCTGTAGAAATTCCCACGGATATTGACAAAGGGACCGAGTGACCTATATTGTGGATATCAACTAAGCAATCAGAATGACTGAGAGGATTAAACAGCAATATGTCCAACTTGAGGAGACGGATGTTGATTGTTGCAAAAGCAACGGGAAAAGGTGAATGTATCTATTGTCCTCGTGGAGAACCTTGTGTGATGGGGAGTGTACCCTCTAGGCATCAATGTTAAATTCACAGTGGAACCTAGTTGCTGTTAGCAAGGCTTTTGAGAAATTGGGAATTGGGAAAAATTGATCAACATATCAGCTATTTTAATATTTGGAAAATTTTGACAACACTATTATAACATTACAAAATACATTATTTCTTTTCTAAATTACTATTTTAAGCACTGTCAGTATGACAGTTACAGCCCATGTTTCTTGTTTCTTATTAAACTTAATGTCACAAGAAGCTCCTCAAGCATGTAAAAGCACCAAATTTTTTTTCAAGTATCTGAATTGGGAATTTTCTAGAGGAAATTTGGGAAAAATCACACCTTTTTTCATTGGGAATGGGTCCGTTTAGCGGACCTAAAAAGAAGGGTGATAAAGCCCTGGTTATAGTTCCCTACCGATTATATTGACATACATACTTGTAATATGACAAAGACAAAGCGTTAAAAGCCTTAAAGGCCCAATATACGTAACTTCAGGGAATTTTTCGTGATTCTGAAAAATTCTGAAAAAAAATCCAGTTGATAACCATGCAAAAATAAGCTTAAAACGAAGTAAACATGAGCGGTAACTAACAAGCAACTCTGGACAAAAAAATCCAAAGAATTGAAAATAATTCAGGTGAGGCCCACTTCAACAACAAACCGAAGGTAGAAGAGTCGGTTCGAAATGGACGCGTGTTTACAAATAGCGTGTTTCAACTGCTGCTGTACCGGTAACCGCGAAAGAATTCATCTTGAATATTGCTGATATCAGTTAATCTTAGCTAAATCTATAAATATAATAAGTTATTAGGCTTGATTTTCACTTCAAGATTTGTCGAAAGTTACGTATATTGGGCCTTTAACAGAGTGTAGCTTTATAGTTAAAACTCAGGTGACTGTTAGGCACTTGGGCCTCTTGTTTCATTATCATTTTTGTCGTTATTAGGATTTGAACCAATGACCTTTGGGTTAAGAACCTTGTCTTGCGCTCTACTGAGTGAGGTGAGGAGAAATCACATGACAATAGCTGGGTCTGTAGGCAGCAACTGGTATTTTAAGATTTCAACAGCACCATGTATAGACTATGTGAAGACAGTAACATTTACTATATTAAAATATATGATAACAGCTGTTACAAGTATGCTCGATCACAACCAGACACGTCACGAGGGCGAGGACAGCATCACTTTAATCACTAGATTATAATATGTACTGGTATGTATATGTATGTACATGTACACTGCAACTCCCTTACGTAATCAATACACATACTGTTTTGAGAAAGTGAAAACATACCTTTTTTAAATGCAAGACTGATTATTCAGTAAAAGATTCAATTGATGCTCCTTCGTTTATTGAATTTATTACTCGTGGATGGAGCTGTCTGCCACAGGTCATGACCACAGGTCGTTGGATCTCCTTGCTGGATTAAGTTGTGTTAGTTTACCAGTTTTTTTATAGCACTTTTTCATGAATGCAAGAATTTCATTCATTATGTGTGTTTGCCTAAGGGATGATTATAAAGTATGGTACAAGTGCCACTGTTACAAAATTACAATTTCAACTGCCATCATTAAAACAGTAGAAATATTGGTTAATCATTAGTGAAAAATTTCATTATCTTTTATTTGTTAGATTTACATTTAGACCAATGCTTTTATTAAAGGGGCATCCAGCGAAAGTCAGCTTTTTTTCATATTTTTTTTCAAAATATTACATACACATATTGAGTGGGTATTCTTATGGACTGCGACGATCGGATTTTGCATATATGTATTCATAAAATAAATAATTTCAAAATAACTAGTGGAATTTCAGAACGTCTGGCTAGACGTTTTGGTTTGGGATTTCCACCTACCAACGCATGCGCAGCGAGCGCCGCTTCCATTGTAAACACTCTGTCTGCTATTACTGTTACACCACTATAAGGCCTAACTACTAAGCGAAAAGTTGCCGAATGATCAAAATATTACGCAAGACTGCGTTACGGAATCATATTGAGAGATGGGAAGTATTTAAAGGAGAAACTACCTGCTCTATTGTGTGTATGTAACATATTTCTTCTGGGTAACGGTAACATGCACAAATAAAGCTTTGATTTGGTTTTGAGGCTACCCAAGGGGAAACTGTTTTAGTCTTCTGTTGCATAAAATGCGTGTGTAATATGAAACTTAAAAGTGTGTTTATAATATTCCCTTTATAAAATCTTATGTTCCAGTAAAACAGTATGATCTAATTCTATTGCTGGATAGAAAGACATTTTCAAATACAATATATACCATAACAGAAAAAGTCGTTTGATTACGTTGTAAAACGGGACGTGCGACCGAGGTACATACGGCTTCAATTTGGACAAAAGGAATAAAAAAATATGTTTTCACACGTAAAAAAGGTGATATTCATACTTAATCTATAAATTAGTGAAGGTACAAATATCATTGGGTTGCAACCCCGGTATTGAATTTGATATGAAAATATATACATAACGGGGGAAAAAAAATAAAAAAACCCAAAGTTATATGCAACATATACCTATATGTATATTCCATTCCTGCAGGTTTTTTTTTTAAAAAGGTCACCGTCCCTTTACAAGACGACAAATAAAGATGTAAAAAGAAAGCGGAATTATCATAACATATTCATAACGGTTAGTTTTAAGTGTTTTAACAGTTCCAAATCTGATATATGTAGTCATGCTTAGTGTAAGGTGGGTTATATGAGTGTATTTTTGGACTTAAATGTTCGCATTCCGTGATACGTGTTAACGTGTGAAGACGCTGAAAGTTGGATAGATTTTAAATGAATATGAATGTATCTTGTATATATATATAGAAAGTTTGAAAAAAAATCCTGAAGACATTGAGTTGTAAAAAAAATCGCAAACATTTCATGTCATTTTATTTTGTACTTTTCATTATGCATGCTACATACATTTTATGAAATCATCTGAAAAGTTGGGTTCGTGAATATTACCTTTTACATAAATTAAGGTTTGTACCATGGCTGTATTCCGTACCCGTGTACCGGCCACGGTCAGGTAAATATAATATAGATAATTCCTGGTGTCGATATATGGTGCCGATATGCCGACAATTATTCTTCATTGGATATTGGTATGTGTGCAATTGATGTCTATTTTTAATGTGAATGTGATTCAATAAGTTTATACACGGACTTTGTCTCTGTTTCATCAGCCGTATACATTACGCGTCCCCTCCCGTGTGGCCCCTTCCGTCAAACCGATCAGGGAACATGCGGCACACCTGTCACGTTGCGTCATTCCCGCTATTTTTATCTGGGCTTTCCCGAGGAATGCGATTTTGCAAGTGGTCATAATAGACATTTTGAGTCCACTTTGAATATGGGAATAACAGGAAAGTATAACTAGTAGTGCAGACGCTATGTATATTCAAGAACAGACATTTAGGCTTTCGCAGGATGCCCCTTTAAAGTGAAAGATGGGACATGTACATGTATATATATTGTACCTATTACTGCTTTGTGTATATCTTTGATACATTTTATAGTTAGTTTCAGTTTTACGTCCTACTACACAATCATGATCTAATTAGCATATTGTTTTTCACTCTGCTACATATTCATGATCTAATTATCATATTGATTTTCACTCTGCTACAAATTCATGATCTAATTATCATATTGATTTTCACTCTGTTACTAAGTCATGATCTAATTAGCATATTGATTTGCACTCTGCTACAAATTCATGATCTAATTAACATATTGATTTTCACTCTGCTACATATTCATGATCTAATTAGCATATTGATTTTCACTGCTACAAATTCATGATCTAATTAACATATTGATTTGCACTCTGCTACAAATTCATGATCTAATTAACATATTGATTTTCACTCTGCTTCATATTCATGATCTAATTAGCATATTGATTTTCACTATGCTACAAATTCATGATCTAATTAACATATTGATTTTCACTCTGCAACAAATTCATGATCTAATTATCATATTGATTTTCACTCTGCTACAAATTCATGATCTAATTATCATATTGATTTTCACTCTGTTACTAAGTCATGATCTAATTAGCATATTGATTTGCACTCTGCTACAAATTCATGATTTAATTATCATATTGATTTTCACTCTGCTACAAATTCATGATCTAATTATCATATTGATTTTTACTCTGCTACATATTCATGATCTAACTAGCATATATTGATAGTCACTCTGTTACATATTCATGATCTAATTAGCATATTGATTTTCACCCTTTGATGTGCTTGTATTATACATGTATGAGACAAGATATGTATAATCAAACGAAAATATACAATATATGATTCATGATAAGCGATAGATTAAATAACTAAATAATTCATGTTATCGTGTTATCTTATCAGAGATAATCTACTACAAAATCAATAAAAAGCTATACTAAAAGCATACTTCACAATATTTTGGCATACAAATATCAGTGCATTAAAGGAATCTATTTACGTTTGCTGGGCAAAGCCACTTACGAACTTACCAGCAGGGAGACGTGTGACTTTAGTGACAATATAATGACATAATTGTTAATTTGCCATAGAAACGGTGACGATACCGTTTCGCAATCAAAATGGCTGTTCAATTTTTCTAATTACGAAGTTGATAATGAAACATTTAACACAGTTTATATCAAATTTAAATTGATGAATATAAGCCAGCAACAAGAATAAGGAAATGCCTGCCAAGTTCTGTGATTTATATCCACCATAAACACCACATCGAGACACTTTAATGCATAATTAAACAAACAGATGAGTGAAATGAAGAAATGGTGCACTTTCAACACTTGCTCTTGTTAGAAATATACAGAAACTAAATCATTATTTAGCAGAATATGCTTGTCATTGACAATGATGACTCGGTTCTCATTTTGAGAACTTGATATTTACTTGGATGTGACAAAGATTTACAGGGTGGTTGTCGTCGATGAAGCAGAAGACGCTTACTCTTCCAGAACACCTGGTCTTATTCTCTTGTACTTTTACAAGGGTTTCCATGTAATTCTTTCCTTTGTTCATATTTGCCCCTGGTTTAACGATTTTGAGTTCGGATTATGATTTTGTTAACGCTTCGATATTCTCTAATTTATTTTTTAGCGTGAAAATTGCTAAAATTATAAGGACTATACTGCTAAAATATGTACGTGACTATTTGTATGAATAATAAATTACATTTTATTTGTTTCAACTGAAATTATTATCATACGTAAGATTTAGTGTATAATAAACTACATACCAGATGTACATATGAATGTGTATTGGTAATGATTAACCACGTGGTTAATGGCCATGCAACATTTAAAAGGGAAGTAACTCTTAACATAAAATCAATGATATCATTTATTGCTCTTTACGGAACAGTTTTGTTTGTTTGTGGTCAACCACTGTTTTCATAGTTTAACTTACATTTATACTACATATAAACTGTATGTGACACATACTACATGGTGTAACTGGTCGTGCACTTTAAACATTTAAATGGGAGGTAACTCTTGACACAATTTCATGGATATAATGTTTTTATCTTTACAGAACCCAGTTTGGTTTGTTTGTGGTCTGTGCCCTACTGGTGATAATCCTACTGGCTGTAGGGCTGTTTTTCCTGACAAATAATACATCTCCTGGAATACCGAAACCAAAACCGTCGTCGTCCATCCTCGGCAAATATAAACATGCGGCCCTTGCCACTGACAACTCTATATGTTCTGAAATTGGCAGGTAAGGATTTTCACGCAATAAAATTATTTCAACAAAGACGGTCTTTCATTCAGGAAAATCACGTCAAAGAGTGTGACATTGTTATCCCCCCCACTTTAAGGTATAAGGGTTTACGTAATCATTTTGTCTGTCCATCCGTCCGTCCATCCAGACTTTTTGTTTGACATATATATATCTTAAAACCCCTAGTCAGATTTGTTTCATATTCACAACACAATGATGTTCTATCCCCAATTAGATTTTGATGGTCATCGGTCGAGGTTAAAGGTCAATGGTAACTGTTGACCACTTTGGAAATAAAAAGCTCATGTACAAGATATCTCATGAACGTCTGAACAGATTTGTTTAATATTCACACCGTAGATTTTGGAAGTCGTTAAAGTTAAGGTTTTTAAGGGTCAAAAACTTTGTTGGAGTTGGGTTATATCTATGCAATTACCCCTGCTCACTTTTCATTTATGCAGCAAGAGTCGAAAAAATGAATATCCTGACAAAGGAACAGTGGCTTTATAAGGAGTAAGTGCTAAAATTCTATGCAAAATTTGGAGAAATTATAGAAGAAAAAAAAAATAATTGTCCCTGCAAATCATTTCTAGAAAACATTTATCTACTTTCAGAAAATATGCTTTTGACAGTATTTGTAATTATAAAAATGTATAATAATTTGGTGTATTTACAGACACATTCTTGAAGAACAAGGCGGAAGCTCTGTGGATGCAGTTATTGCAGTACAGATCTGTTACTCGGTCATCCAGCCTCAGAGTAGTGGAATCGGCGGGGGATTCTTCATGGTTGTGTATAACAGGACAAGTCGGGAGTCCACCGCAATCGACGCCCGCGAAGTGGCACCACTTGCGGCCACAGAGAACATGTTTGTAGACAAACCCGGAGAATCAGAAGTCGGTAGGTTTAGCTCACACTGACAAGTTGGAGTATTCTGTTCAGTGAAATATTTTTGGGTTATATGAGGTCTGAGTTTAAATACTAATGTTTGTGATTAATTAATGCCACAACTACAGCGGTGTATGATCATTTTGAATATGATTTGAAGTCTCTGCAAGAATAATGATTTAGAAAATTTGAACAGCCAAAATGTAGCTAAAATTACAATGTCGCTTGAAATAAAAAGAGGTTGATAAAAATGTTGCCTTTTTGCCTAAATATGGAGAGCCCAATACGAAAAACAAAAGTATATTGCTAAGTTTTAGAAGCGTGGCCAATGAAAACAACTATGGAAATAGAAATAAAACGAATCGGGCAGGACCAAAAAGTAAGGGTGAGCAGGGATGAGAATCTAGGAATTAATTTATTATGGCCTGAGGACATGAACACAATCAAATGTTTCTCATTGGTATGCTGTAGGAGGCAAGTCGATAGCAGTTCCCTCGGAGATTCTCGGATACAAGAAAGCTCACGACAGGTTTGGTCGCCTCCCCTGGTCCGCCCTGTTTGAGCTCTCTATCAAGCTCTGTATTGAAGGATTCCCGGTACCTCAACACCTGGAGGACTACTGGGTGATGGAGCGAACCAAACTGTCTAAGGATCCAGACACTATGTAATTAATTATGTGATATCAGATTTGAATTTGGAGAGCTAGGAACTTGATTTCCTTAACAGAAAATATGCATAGAATAATGTTAAGAATTTATGTATCCTTTTAGTATTATGATAGTTTGATAGTTCGCTATTTATTTACAACAATAAATATTATACGGTATTAATTATAGAAATGTATTTTAACCAAAACTTAAATGCAGTCAAACCCGGTTATCTCGAACTCGTATAGCTTGAAAACCTTGTTTAATTCGAAGTATTTTGTTGATCCCCGCCAAACTTACAGCCTCAGGTTTCCTGTTTCCCTGTTTATATCTGAAGATGGATTAAATATAAGTTGCAAAACTGGTTTCCTAATTCAGTTTCAAAATTTGTGTATTCGCTCTTCACTCTGTATTGAATTGAAAAAGAAATAAAATAAAGTTTATACTAAGCTTTACAAAAGCGTTAAAACTTGGGAAACATGAATACTCGGTTAACTGGAAGCTTTTACCACGGTCCCGTCTACTTCAAAGTTCCAGTGCAAGAAAGGTGTGCGAGTGTTTGTGTGTTTGCTGAAGATTGTCTATTTGTTGATAAAATTTACCGAAAAATGAAGTATGTAATGAAGTGTTCACTGGGTATAGCACTCAATTATTTTTTTTCCCTTTCCATTAGAAAAACTATTTTTTGAGTTCTGTATAAGTTAATATGGATATATTTAATGACTAAATAGATTATTGCTCTTGTTATCCATTGAATTTGCTATATAGCTAGTTACATATACTGGAGCATAGATTTGATTGATTATAAGATTTGATTGTGCTTATTGTGATGTCACGCCCAGGATTATTACATGATGTCATTGACTTTCGCACAGTAGTGTTTTATATTTTAGTGTAGTATGAAAATTGATGTTTTACACACATAAATACAACAAACTTTTATAATGTAATAAAAAAAATCTACGTTTGTTTCCATTTCATTTAAGATTGATGAAGCTGGTCACAAATCATTCAATTCTGCTCGCCTCGCATATGAAATGGAAACTGATCCAATTTATCATTGTTTTTACAGTAAAGCGTACACTGAAATGGAAACTGATCCAATTTATCATTGTTATTACAGTAAAGTGTACACAGAAATGGAAATTGATCCTATATATCATTGTTTTTACAGTAAAGCGTACACTGAAATTGAAATTGATCCTATATATCATTGTTTTTACAGTAAAGCGTACACTGAAATGGAAATTGATCCTATATATCATTGTTTTTACAGTAAAGTGTACACTGAAATGGAAATTGATCCTATATATCACTGTTATTACAGTAAAACGTACACTGAAATGGAAACTGATCCTATATATCACTGTTATTACAGTAAAACGTACACTGAAATGGAAACTGATCCTATATATCACTGTTATTACAGTAAAGCATACACTGAAATGGAAATTGATCCTATATATCATTGTTTTTACAGTAAAGCGTACACTGAAATGGAAATTGATCCTATATATCATTGTTTTTACAGTAAAGCGTACACTGAAATGGAAATTGATCCTATATATCACTGTTATTACAGTAAAACGTACACTGAAATGGAAACTGATCCTATATATCACTGTTATTACAGTAAAGCATACACTGAAATGGAAATTGATCCTATATATCATTGTTATTACAGTAAAACGTACACTGATCCTGCCACAGGAGACTTCTACAAAACTGGAGAGTTCATTAAACTGCTGGCGCTTGGAAAAACCCTACAAACCATCGCAACAGAGGGGGCTGAAAGTTTCTATACCGGTAACCTGTCCAAAAACATTCTACTGGACCTCAAGGAGAAAGGTAGCATATTTTACACCAGTGATAAACATCTAACTTACACAAATAATAAACATAATGTATAGTGGTTATATTTTGCAGTAGTTTTATTAGCGCTAAAACTACGAGTAGTTTTGGCGTCTATTGCTGCCACTATTCCGTGACCTTTTGACCCATGTCATTTTTTCCCCTCCCGCTCCGGAAAAGCTTGAATAACTACCAATCGCATCATTTATGAACTATTTGAAAGCCTGAACATTAAAGGAAATGATGTTTCATGGTATTGTTGATAATTATGATGACTTTAATAATCTATATGCAATTTGTAACAAAGAAATCAATTTTTTCTCTGCTCTTAGTTTGACCCATCTGTGTATACATAACCTCTCGGTATATCCATGTATAACCTCGAGCTCTCGCGATCGGTGGTATATATACACACGTATGTACGGATCGTGGTATGTCCCAGACACACCGCTAACAGGTGCATGTGTACTGTCATGCAATTTGTATTAAACTTTGATTATATAATCGCTTCATAGCCAACAGTCCTCGTTTTGATTTGATTTCTGACCGACGGCCATCTTGGACATTTAGCTCACAGAATACCATCTTTCAGTTGATAATGCCTTTTCTTAAGAAGAAAAAAGAAAGGAAGAAATCCAACTTTTTTCAAAAACAAATGAAGATAGTCTATGGTGGGTACCAAGATCCTTCTGGGACCTATCGTTTAATGTTCATACAGATATGTTTGACTTACTATGTATGTGCATACGTTAGTGTCTCTGGTGCACGGGATATTCTTTATCCGATGTCTTAAATGTTTATAAGACTTAATAGTTTATATATATGTTCTAAAGGTAATGTCGCATTTGGTTTTCTACAAACAACATCATATCTTAAATCTTTTATGAGATATACATGTACATATGTATGGTATAGAATGAAATGAAACGAAATGTTTAAATTGCTACATTACATCCGTTTTCATTAATCATACTTTTAGGAGGTTGGTATGATATGTCTACTTCATAATGCAAACTGTTATTACCTTACAAACAAACATTTTATTATCAAAACAAACCAGTATATGTCGTTTCAACTTTGATCTGCCATTGCTCCCGTAATTAATCCTCATCTTGCATTTCCAACTGGATCTCAGGTGTGATTTTTTGCTTAAATTGTTTTTAAGTGTTGCAGGGAAGGTTTATGAAATAAAGCTTCATTTTGTGTCTAACAAACTAATACCGTTTATCTCAATGCATATATTAAAAGAAACACATTCGCTTCCCTGTAAATTGATCAATATTCATTTAAAAAAAAAAAATGATATTTTAGTTAAATTGTAAAAGCACTGCACTAAATTGTACTTGTACATTGAAAACAACTCTTCAATCTAAACAATCTGAAACCTTCTGATATCGAAACTTAGTAACCCACACAACAAAATCACTTCAATAGCTGTTAAAAAATACATACTTTTGTTAGAAGTTTTAGCGTTTCAGTACTTTCAGTACTTTGAATTTAGCTATATTCACTTTTCAGTAAAATGTGAATTCTGATCACCAGTGAAATATAAAACCTGCTTATATCTGAAACCCTGTTTTTCCTGCCTTACCGTTTGGGCCAGGCATTTTCTTTTTAGCTGAATCCTATTTCTATAAACCAAACACTTGTGTAAACTGGCCAAAATATTAAGTTCTAGTGACTTTCAGTTTACACAGGTATTACTATATCAAATGCTCCAAATTATAAGGTCACTTACTATATAATTAGTACTGCTTTCCTTGACGGTGACAAAGTGACCGGTACAGTAGGGTATTAGAATTCAAAGTTTCTATCTATGAATAGAAGTTACACAGGGTTGATGTAGAGGTTACAAAACGAATGGATATGGAATTTATTTTACAATGGTTGATGTAGAGGTTACAAAACGAATGGATATGGAATTTATTTTACAATGGTTGATGTAGAGGTTACAAAACGAATGGATATGGAATTTATTTAACTTGAGTTAATTATTTTTTAAAAGTTACAAGAGACACAAGCTTTAGCGAGTGTCTTTTGTAACTTTAAGAAAATAATTAACCATTTATTGTTTCTACCACTATGACAATAATATTAAGTTGCAGTGATGTTTTCTGTGGACCGCGGGATATTTGCACAAAAACACACCATCTTGTATATATTTCTGCCAAATTGTGACGATGTCAACAATCAGCGCCTTGCATTGAACCACATGATTTCTGGTTAAAGTTCAACTTCCCAACCAATCAAAAGTCTGGAGGTTCATATTCCACAAGTGGTATATAACATATATTTATCCAACAGGGTATTGTGGTAGAAAAATCAGCACATTTTTTACAATGGTCTGAGAATGGACTAACACAGGGTATTGTGGTAGAACAGTCAGCACGTTTTTACAATGGTCTGAGAATGGACTAACACGGGGTATTGTGGTAGAAAAAGATATACTTATAAAATCAACTTATTTTTAGTCTTGTTTAGCAGCAGGCTTTTTCTTAAGTGTATATTACAGAGCTTATAGTTTGAGGAAGATGTGAGGCACCTGTATCAGGCAGGGTTAAACCAGGTCTGTCTACCTTTTGATATATTAAGTCACTTATATTTGTTCGGGTGCAGGTGGGATCTCTGAAAAAGTGCCTCTCACTCCTACCATGTGGTTATATCTGGAACAGCCGTTACTTAATATTGGTTGCAATTTTTGCATGTTTGATTCAAATTCTTATAACTTTAATCTTTAAAAGTTTGAGTTTGATGTGTATATTTGTAGGTTCCCTGAACAGCTCTTACTATATAGGTCCCAATTTTTGCATGTCTAATTCTTTTTTTAATCTAATCCCTTGAGTTTTGTGTTGACAACCTGTAGGTTCTCTGATCACTGCCGAGGACCTGAGGGGATACCAGAGCCTGATGAGTACAAGTCTACAGTCGAGTATGAGGGACGGCAGCACACTGTACTCCCCCGGGGCCCCGTCGGGGGGACCCATACTCACCTTTATCATGAACATCTTAGATGGTGAGTGTCCGGGGAAAACAGGGTAGCCTAGTGATTGGTGTCTGGGGTCCCATACTCACCTTTATCATGAACATCTTAGATGGTGAGTGTCTGGGGAAAACAGGGTAGCCTAGTGATTGGTGTCTGGGGTCCCATACTCACCTTTATCATGAACATCTTAGACGGTGAGTGTCCAGGGAAAATGACACAGGGTAGCCTAGTGCTTGGTGCCTCGGAACCCATACTCACATTTATCATGAACATCTTAGACGGTGAGTGTCCGGGGAAAATGACACAGGGTAGCCTAGTGATTGGTGTCTCGGGACCCATACTCACATTTATCATGAACATCTTAGATGGTGAGTGTCCAGGGAAAACAGGGTAGCCTAGTGATTGGTGTCTCGGGACCCATACTCACCTTTATCATGAACATCTTAGACGGTGAGTGTCCGGGGAAAACAGGGTAGCCTAGTGATTGGTGTCTGGGGACCCATACTCACATTTATCATGAACATCTTAGATGGTGAGTGTCCGGGGAAAACAGGGTAGCCTAGTGATTGGTGTCTGGGGACCTATACCTCACATTTATCATGAACATCTTAGATGGTGAGTGTCCGGGGAAAACAGGGTAGCCTAGTGATTGGTGTCTGGGGACCTATACCTCACATTTACCATGAACATCTTAGATGGTGAGTGTCCGGGGAAAACAGGGTAGCCTAGTGATTGGTGTCTGGGGACCTATACCTCACATTTATCATGAATATTTTAGATGGTGAGTGTCCGGGGAAAACAGGGTAGCCTAGTGATTGGTGTCTGGGGACCTATACCTCACATTTACCATGAACATCTTAGATGGTGAGTGTCCTTGGAAAACAGGGTAGCCTAGTGATTGGTGTCTGGGGACCTATACCTCACATTTATCATGAACATCTTAGATGGTGAGTGTCCTTGGAAAACAGGGTAGCCTAGTGATTGGTGTCTGGGGACCTATACCTCACATTTATCATGAACATCTTAGACGGTGAGTGTCCAGGGAAAACAGGGTAGTATAGTGATTGGTATCTGGGAGACCCATACTCACCTTTATCATGAACATCTTAGACGGTGAGTGTCCAGGGAAAACAGGGAAGCCTAGTGATTGGTGTCTGGGGACCTATACCTCACATTTATCATGAACATCTTAGATGGTGAGTGTCCAGGGAAAATGACACAGGGTAGCCTAGTGATTGGTGTCTCGGGACCCATACTCACATTTATCATGAACATCTTAGATGGTGAGTGTCCGGGGAAAACAGGGTAGCCTAGTGATTGGTGTCTGGGGACCTATACTCACATTTATCATGAACATCTTAGATGGTGAGTGTCCGGGGAAAACAGGGTAGCCTAGTGATTGGTGTCTGGGGACCTATACCTCACATTTATCATGAACATCTTAGACGGTGAGTGTCCGGGGAAAATGACACAGGGTGGCGTAGTGATTGGTGTCTGGGGACCTATACCTCACATTTATCATGAACATCTTAGATGGTGAGTGTCCAGGGAAAACAGGGTAGCCTAGTGATTGGTGTCTGGGGACCTAAACCTCACATTTATCATGAACATCTTAGATGGTGAGTGTCCAGGGAAAATGACACAGGGTAGTATAGTGATTGGTGTCTGGGGACCCATATTCACATTTATCAGGAACATCTTAGATGGTGAGTGTCCAGGGAAAACAGGGTAGCCTAGTGATTGGTGTCTGGGGACCTATACCTCACATTTATCATGAACATCTTAGACGGTGAGTGTCCAGGGAAAACAGGGTAGCCTAGTGATTGGTGTCTGGGGACCTATACCTCACATTTACCATGAACATCTTAGATGGTGAGTGTCCTGGGAAAATGACACAGGGTGGCGTAGTGATTGGTGTCTGGGGACGTATACCTCACATTTATCATGAACATCTTAGATGGTGAGTGTCCAGGGAAAACAGGGTAGCCTAGTGATTGGTGTCTGGGGACCTATACCTCACATTTACCATGAACATCTTAGATGGTGAGTGTCCTGGGAAAACAGGGTAGCCTAGTGATTGGTGTCTGGGGACGTATACCTCACATTTATCATGAACATCTTAGATGGTGAGTGTCCAGGGAAAACAGGGTAGCCTAGTGATTGGTGTCTGGGGACCTATACCTCACATTTATCATGAACATCTTAGATGGTGAGTGTCCGGGGAAAACAGGGTAGCCTAGTGATTGGTGTCTGGGGACCTATACCTCACATTTATCATGAACATCTTAGATGGTGAGTGTCCTTGGAAAACAGGGTAGCCTAGTGATTAGTGTCTGGGGACCTATACCTCACATTTATCATGAACATCTTAGATGGTGAGTGTCCGGGGAAAACAGGGTAGCCTAGTGATTGGTGTCTGGGGACCTATACCTCACATTTATCATGAACATCTTAGATGGTGAGTGTCCGGGGAAAACAGGGTAGCCTAGTGATTGGTGTCTGGGGACCTATACCTCACATTTATCATGAACATCTTAGATGGTGAGTGTCCGGGGAAAACAGGGTAGCCTAGTGATTGGTGTCTGGGGACCTATACCTCACATTTATCATGAACATCTTAGATGGTGAGTGTCCTTGGAAAACAGGGTAGCCTAGTGATTGGTGTCTGGGGACCTATACCTCACATTTATCATGAACATCTTAGATGGTGAGTGTCCGGGGAAAACAGGGTAGCCTAGTGATTGGTGTCTGGGGACCTATACCTCACATTTACCATGAACATCTTAGATGGTGAGTGTCCAGGGAAAATGACACAGGGTGGCGTAGTGATTGATGTCTGTGAGACCCATACTCACATTTATCATGAACATCTTAGATGGTGAGTGTCCGGGGAAAATGACACAGGGTGGCGTAGTGACTGGTGTTAACTATAGTTCACCCCTATGTTGCTATGAGACTATCACGTTTAGGTATGGATGAGTCCATTGTGGTTCTACAGATCTAGAGGTGAAAGATTTTAAATGACATCAAAGTGTAACCTTGAAGGATTGTACCTCATTTTGACTGCATATTAAGCGGTAGCATGCCCACAGTTTCTATCAAACATATTCTATGGTGCACATTAGATATGTTGAAGGAACAAAAAAAATGTCTGTCATCAAATAGTTATCGTTCTGAAGTGTGAATGGCGCCATATTTGAAAAAGAAATCAATCCACCGAACCTTTTTACATCGTGTATATGCTAATTTATACGCAGTCAGAGATGACTAAGCTTAGGGAGGGACAGAGGTAAATATTTCTCTAACTAAGTTGAGGGAGGGACAGATGTAAATATTTCTCCATAACTAAGCTGAGGGAGGGACAGAGGTCAATATTTCTCCATCACTAAGCTGAGGGAGGGACAAAGGTCAATATTTCTCCATAACTAAGCTGAGGGAGGGACAGAGGTTAATATTTCTCCATAACTAAGCTGAGGGAGGGACAAAGGTAAATATTTCTCCATAACTAAGCTGAGGGAGGGACAGAGGTTAATATTTCTCCATAACTAAGCTGAGGGAGGGACAGAGGTCAATATTTCTCCATAACTAAGCTGAGGGAGGGACAGAGGTAATTATTTCTCCATAACTAAGCTGAGGGAGGGACAGAGGTTAATATTTCTCCATAACTAAGCTGAGGGAGGGACAGAGGTCAATATTTCTCCATAACTAAGCTGAGGGAGGGACAGAGGTAAATATTTCTCCATAACTAAGCTGAGGGAGGGACAGAGGTTAATATTTCTCCATAACTTAGCTGATGGAGGGACAGAGGTTAATATTTCTCCATAACTAAGCTGATGGAGGGACAGAGGTTAATATTTCTCCATAACTAAGCTGATGGAGGGACAGAGGTTAATATTTCTCCATAACTAAGCTGAGGGAGGGACAGAGGTAAATATTTCTCCGTAACTAAGCTGAGGGAGGGACAGAGGTTAATATTTCTCCATAACTAAGCTGAGGGAGGGACAAAGGTCAATATTTCTCCATAACTAAGCCGAGGGAGGGACAAAGGTAAATATTTCTCCATAACTAAGCTGAGGGAGGGACAGAGGTAAATATTTCTCCATGACTAAGCTGAGGGAGGGACAGAGGTCAATATTTCTCCATAACTAAGCTGATGGAGGGACAGAGGTTAATATTTCTCCATAACTAAGCTGAGGGAGGGACTAGAGGTTAATATTTCTCCATAACTAAGCTGAGGGAGGGACAGAGGTAAATATTTCTCTATAACATTACTGTACCTTAATCAAGACAGTTGGTACTCAACATGGGACACTTTGGAGGGTATTTATTTGTGTAAAAGAACTGGGAAATGCACATTCTTGTCGAGTGCTCAGATCAGGAATTGAATCTGGGTCTCAAGCGTCATAGTCTTTGGCTATAACAACTGAGTCAAAGAAGCATTCTCCATCAGCTGAGTGACAGAGACCATATTTAGCACTATCAGTGTATATACAAGCCACACCGACCCGCTCCTAGCCTTTTACATTTGGATATATCCATTTCAAAAGTTTATTTTATCAAAACATATTTTAGGGAAGAAATTTAATCAAAACCCTCTTTGATTCTAAAATATTTAAGCTATGCATCTTTACTTCATAAATTGGTGAGAAATCCCAATCAAAAATCGCCAAAATATTGAAGTGTCCCTTTCAAGATACAGTTATGCTAGTTCAAGGGCCTGTTTAACCCTGATGGTATTTTGTGAACTATTTATAGGACCAGGTGTTTGAAAACTCAACTTGTAATAGGAATGAAGAGTGGATATTATCTATTTGTTAAAGAAATTGAATTTTTCTCTGTCTAGGTTATGAAATTCATTCAGGACAAAAATGGAAAAAAGAAGACAGACTTTTAGCTTTTCATCGTTTGACCGAGGCATTCAAATTTGGGTATGCCAAACGCACGGACATGGGAGATCCGAAGTTTGTCGCCCATGTTGATGGTGTAGGTATAATCTATATTGTCATATCTTGTATAATGTATACAACTGAGCCGAGTTGGTCATCATGTTCCTATTGAATAAACAAGAGTTGTTTTCTTTATGAAAAGGATCAGGCTTAGTAATTTGATTCTGATAACAGACAAATCTTGACAACGTCTTGCAACGCAAGCATGAAAATTTGCAAGTCTGTCAAGTTTTTTACTTGAAAATGATAAATTAAAAACCAGCAAATCAGTTTTTCAACATACACAAAGAGACCCTTGTATGATAAATCACATAAAAAAAAGGATAATTTGAAAGCCGATCCAATTTTGACATAAATATTTGCTAATACTCATGTCCCATAAAAACTTCTGTACTACAGCTGGTAGCCAACCTCACCTCTATGGATTATGCTGACGCCATCCGTAAGATGATCTGGGACAATGCCACTCACGACTGGCCGTATTACGGGCCGACCTATTATGATAAGTACAGGACCAGTACTGCACATGCCTCCGTTGTTGGCAACGATAACCTGGCCGTGGCGGTTACTACCACAGTAAATCTAAGGTAAGTCTTTAGGCCTACTACAGTTATTCTAATGAATGTTGTAAGACCTACTACAGTTAATCTAAGTTAAGTCATTAGACCTACGACAGTAAATCTAAGGCAAGTCGTTAGACCTACCACAGTAAATCTAAGGTAAGTCGTTAGACCTACGACAGTAAATCTCAGGTAAGTCATTAGACCTACCACAGTAAATCTAAGGCAAGTCGTTAGACCTACCACAGTTAATCTAAGGTAAGTGGTTAGACCTACCACAGTAAATCTAAGGCAAGTCGTTAGACCTACCACAGTAAATCTAAGGCAAGTCGTTAGACCTACCACAGTAAATCTAAGGCAAGTCGTTAGACCTACCACAGTAAATCTAAGGCAAGTCGTTAGACCTACCACAGTAAATCTAAGGTAAGTCATTAGACCTACCACAGTAAATCTAACGTAAGTTGTTAGACCTACCACAGTAAATCTAAGGTAAGTCATTAGACCTACCACAGTAAATCTAAGGTAAGTCATTAAACCTACCACAGTTAATCTAAGGTAAGTCATTAGACCTACCACAGTTAATATAAGGTAAGTCATTAGACCTACCACAGTAAATATATGGTAAGTCATTAGACCTACCACAGTTAATCTAAGGTAAGTCGTTAGACCTACTACTGTAAATATATGGTAAGTCATTAGACCTACCACAGTTAATCTAATGTAAGTCATTAGACCTACCACAGTAAATATATGGTAAGTCATTAGACCTACCACAGTAAATATATGGTAAGTCATTAGACCTACCACAGTAAATATATGGTAAGTCATTAGACCTACCACAGTAAATATATGGTAAGTCATTAGACCTACCACAGTTAATCTAAGGTAAGTCGTTAGACCTACTACTGTAAATATATGGTAAGTCATTAGACCTACCACAGTTAATCTAAGGTAAGTCATTAGACCTACCATAGTAAATCTAAGGTAAGTCGTTAGACCTACCACAGTAAATATAAGGTAAGTCATAAGACCTACCATAGTTAATCTAAGGTAAGTCGTTAGACCTACCACAGCAAAATTAAGGTAAGTCATTAGACCTACCACAGTAAATCTAAGGTAAGTCATTAGACCTACCACAGTTAATATATGGTAAGTCATTAGACCTATGACAGTAAATCTAAGGTAAGTCATTAGACCTACCACAGTTAATATATGGTAAGTCATTAGACCTACCACAGTATATATATGGTAAGTCGTTAGACCTACCACAGTTAATCTAAGGTAAGTCATTAGACCTACCATAGTTAATCTAAGGTAAGTCATTAGACCTACCACAGTTAATCTAAGGTAAGTCATTAGACCTACCACAGTAAATATATGGTAAGTCATTAGACATACCACAGTAAATCTAAGGTAAGTCATTAGACCTACCACAGTTAATCTAAGGTAAGTCATTAGAGCTACCACAGTAAATATATGGTAAGTCATTAGACATACCACAGTAAATCTAAGGTAAGTCATTAGACCTACCACAGTAAATATAAGGTAAGTCATTAGACCTACCACAGTAAATCTAAAGTAAGTCATAAGACCTACCACAGTAAATATATGGTAAGTCATTAGACATACCACAGTAAATCTAAAGTAAGTCGTTAGACCTACCACAGTAAATATAAGGTAAGTCATTAGACCTACCACAGTTAATCTAAGGTAAGTCATTAGACCTACCACAGTAAATATATGGTAAGTCATTAGACATACCACAGTAAATCTAAGGTAAGTCATTAGACCTACCACAGTTAATCTAAGGTAAGTCATTAGATCTACCACAGTAAATATATGGTAAGTCATTAGACCTACCACAGTAAATCTAAGGTAAGTCATTAGACCTACCACAGTTAATCTAAGGTAAGTCATTAGACCTACCACAGTAAATCTAAGGTAAGTCATTAGACCTACCACAGTAAATATATGGTAAGTCATTAGACCTATACCACAGTATATATATGGTTAGTCATTAGACCTACCACAGTAAACCTAAGGTAAGTCATTAGACCTACCACAGTAAATATATGGTAAGTCATTAGACCTACCACAGTAAATCTAAGGTAAGTTGTTAGACCTACCACAGTAAATCTAAGGAAAGTCATTAGACCTACCACAGTTAATCTAAAGTAAGTCGTTAGACCTACTACAGTGAATCTAAGGTAAGTCGTTAGACCTACAACAGTTAATCTAAGGTAAGTCGTTAGACCTACCACAGTTAATCTAAGGTAAGTCGTTAGACCTACGACAGTAAATCTAATGTAAGTTGTTAGACCTACCACAGTAAATCTATGGTAAGTGGTTAGTCCTACCACAGTAAATCTAAGTTAAGTCGTTAGACCTACGACAGTAAATCTAAGGTTAGTCATTTGATTTCCCACTTAGTTCTTATATTTCACATTGTCAGAAACCCACGGGCTGTGCTAGAACAGACAGAGAATATCATTTTCATACTTAAAATAGTAGCAAATAATATCGCTTCTTTCTACCATGGCTTCATCCAGTCAGGATACCCTGTTTGTAGTTATACAATATAAACCAATACAGTGGGGCATTGCCTGCTAAGTAAAACCTGTTGGTTGTTCAAAATATCGGAATAGACTTCTATTTGGAAAAACGAGATTCTCCATCTTTTCTAGCCCACAAAACACAAATGTCTAGAGCAATATCGCATGTATTTCTGACAATGATATTTCAAGGTTTTTATAAATGTATCAAATATACAAAAATAAATCCACAACAGGTGAATTCAGTATTGGATGATGATGATGATGATGATGATGATGATGATGATGATGATGATGATGATGATGATGATGAGATGATGATGATGATGATGATGATGATTAAGATGATGAAGATGATGATGATGATGATGATGATGATGAGATGATGATGATGATGATGATGATGATGAGATGATGATGATAATGAGATGATGATGATGATGATGATGATGAGATGATGATGATGATGATGATGATGATGATGATGATGATGATGAGATGATGATGAGATGATGATGATGATGATGATGAGATGATGATGATGATGATGATGATGATGATGATGATGATGATGATGACATGATGATGATGATTATGATGATGATATGATGATGATGATGATGATGATGATGATGATGATGATGATGATATGATGATGATGATGATGATGATGATATGATGATGATGATGATGAGATGATGATGATGATGATGATGATGATGATTGATGATTGATGATGATGATGATGATGATGATGATGATGATTGATGATGATGGATGATGATGATGATGATGATGATGATGATGATGATGATGATGAAGATGATGAGATGATGAGATGATGATGATGATGATGATGATGATGATGACGACTATAGTATGATGATGATGATGATGATGACTATAGTATGATGATGATGATGATGATGATGATGATGATGAGATGATGATGATGATGATGATGATGATGATGATGATGATGATGATGATGATGATGACGACTATAGTATGATGATGATGATGATGATGATGATGAGATGATGATGATGATGATGATGATGATAAAGTATGAATGAAGTTACAACCATGTATAATGGACAGTATTATGTATGTCTTGTATTGTGACAAAAATAAAAAATGAAAAAGTATTGGATGTAATTTGAATTTACCGAAATGTTTAAGGATAAAAATATAACAATATAAATTATGTGGTATTAAGATGGATTGAGTTTCAACCATGATAAAAGTTACTAGTACATCTGTACTAAGATTTTAGATGCACGTTATTTTAAGATCTAATACCGTGACTTTATACAAAATGCAGGGATGAAATTCTCCTCCAAAAGAAGGAATTCCTCCTTTTTGATAATTGATAATAAAGGGTTTCATCCTTTTTCACAACTGACTGTTTTCATATCTGAAAATGTCATCTTTGTAGGTTTGGATCTGGTGTGATGGGATCAAGAACAGGAATTTTGTTTAACGACGAAATGGACGATTTCTCGACACCAAATAAGACTAACTATTTCGGTGTAGCTCCATCACCAAGTAATTTTATCAAGCCAGGCAAGCGTCCTGTGTCGTCCATGTGTCCCGCCATCCTCATCAACAAAGACAACCAAGTGAAAATGGTCATTGGGGCAGCAGGTGGAACACGAATCACCACGGCAACTGCCTTTGTAAGTAAAACGATGCAGTTTTTGCTCACCTGCCATAAGGGCAAGTGAGCTTATGCCATGGTGTGGTGTCCGTCGTCCCTCCATCAACTTTCCCTATAAATCCCTACGAGCTCTGAACTACATTGCAGAATTTGACCAAATTTAGCCATAAACATCCTTGGGTGAAGGGGATTCAATATTGTATAAATTGTGAGTCTGGTACCCCTGGGCCTGAGGGGCAGGGCCCAATAGGGAAAATATAGTAAATTCTTCATAGCTCTTTTTCTTGTTGTGGAACAACAGGATATTGTCCAAATTTGATCTGAAGTATGCTTGGGAAAAGGGGAAATAACTTAGTATAAATGGTGGGTCTGATCCCGTGGGGACTGAGGGGAAGAAGGGAAATTCTCTAAAAACCTTTTGAAAGAATTGGATGAAGCATCCTTGGATGAAGAGGAATCCAATTTGTATAAACAGTTGGTCTGACACACACACACAGAAAGGGCCTTCGAGGTGGGGTCCAATTCTTCTTCTTGAGGAATGACAGGATATTGCTCAAAGTTAATCTGAAGTAGCCTTGGGTGAAAAGGGGATTAACTGAATTAATTATGATTGCCTTTATTATAGTTTCTGTATATTGCTTTCTACAGCAAGTATTGTGAGTGCACCAAATCATCATTGATCTTATTTGTTTAAACCTTGTTATGTACTAAAATTTATGTTTACAGTATGTCTACACCCTTGAATGGAACGGCATATGTATCTCAGGCAACGATCTTATAAAATGTTGATTGTTTCACATAATCCAGGTGATGACAAACATCCTGTGGTTTGGTGATGATGTAAAACAAGCGGTGGACTACCCTCGTATCCATCACCAGCTACTACCTCCAGAAATATCTTACGAACAAGGCTTCCCAGAGGTACGTATCCTCATCACAACACTACTTGTATGTAACACGAGAAATATCTTACGAACGAGGCTTCCCAGAGGTATATATTCTCATCACAACACTACTTGTATGTAACTCCAGAAATATCTTACGAACGAGGCTTCCCAGAGGTACGTATTCTCATCACAACACTACTTGTATGTAACTCCAGAAGTATCTTACGAACAAGGCTTCCCAGAGGTACTATCCTCATCACAACACTACTTGTATGTAACTCCAGAATTATCTTACGAACGAGGCTTCCCAGAGGTACGTATTCTCATCACAACACTACTTGTATGTAACTCCAGAACTATCTTATGAAAGAGGCTTCTCAGAGGTATATATTCTCATCAAATAATTAACAAATGATAAATGAAATGCAACTACCAATCTGTTCTAGTATTATAATATAAACTGTACTCACGATCCTCACTGATGAGAAATAAATGTCCAATGTAATGTCCAACAAAATGTCCTACTCCTTAAATGTCCAATGTAATATCCCTCAAAATGTCCTACTCCGTAAATGTCCAATGTAATGTCCCACAGAATGTCCTACTCCGTAAATGTCCAATGTAACATCCCTCAAAATGTCCTACTCCGTAAATGTCCAATGTAATATCCCTCAAAATGTCTTACGAACGAGGCTTCCCAGAGGTACGTATTCTCATCACAACACTACTTGTATGTAACTCCAGAAATATCTTATGAACGAGGCTTCCCAGAGGTACGTATTCTCATCACAACACTACTTGTATGTAACTCCAGAAATATCTTACGAACGAGGCTTCCCAGAGGTACGTATTCTCATCACAACACTACTTGTATGTAACTTCAGAAATATCTTACGAACGAGGCTTCCCAGAGGTACGTATTCTCATCACAACACTACTTGTATGTAACTCCAGAAATATCTTACGAACGAGGCTTCCCAGAGGTATGTATTCTCATCACAACACTACTCGTATGTAACTCCAGAAATATCTTATGAAAGAGGCTTCTCAGAGGTATATATTCTCATCAAATAATTAACAAATGATAAATGAAATGTAACTACCAATCTGTTCTAGTATTATAATATAAACTGTACTCACGATCCTCACTGATGAGAAATAAATGTCCAATGTAATGTCCAACAAAATGTCCTACTCCTTAAATGTCCAATGTAATATCCCTCAAAATGTCCTACTCCGTAAATGTCCAATGTAATGTCCCACAGAATGTCCTACTCCGTAAATGTCCAATGTAATATCCCTTAAAATGTCCTACTCCGTAAATGTCCAATGTAATGTCCCACAGAATGTCCTACTCCGTAAATGTCCAATGTTATACCCCTCAAAATGGCCTACTCCGTAAATGTCCAATGTAATATCCCTCAAAATGTCCTACTCCATAAATGTCCAATGTAATACCCCTCAAAATGTCCTACTCCATAAATGTCCAATGTAATACCCCTCAAAATGGCCTACTCCGTAAATGTCCAATGTAATACCCCACAGAATGTCCTACTCCGTAAATGTCCAATGTAATGTCCCACAGATTGTCCTACTCCGTAAATGTCCAATGTAATACCCCTCAAAATGTCCTACTCTGTAAATGTCCAATGTAATGTCCCACAGAATGTCCTACTCCGTAAATGTCCAATGTAATATCCCTCAAAATGTCCTACTCCGTAAATGTCTTATGTAATGTCCCACAGAATGTCCTACTCCGTAAATGTCCAATGTAATATCCCTCAAAATGTCCTACTCCGTAAATGTCCAATGTAATACCCCTCAAAATGTCCTACTCCGTAAATGTCCAATGTAATACCCCTCAAAATGTCCTACTCCGTAAATGTCCAATGTAATACCACTCAAAATGTCCTACTCCGTAAATGTCCAATGTTATGTCCCACAGATTGTCCTACTCCGTAAATGTCCAATGTAATACCCCCTCAAAATTGCCTACTCTGTAAATGTCCAATGTAATATCCCTCAAAATTGCCTACTCCGTAAATGTCCAATGTAATATCCCTCAAAATGTCCTACTCTGTAAATGTCCTATGTAATACCCCTCAAAATGGCCTACTCTGTAAATGTCCTATGTAATACCCCTCAAAATGGCCTACTCTGTAAATGTCCAATGTAATACCCCTCAAAATGTCCTACCCTGTAAATGTCCAATGTAATACCCCTCAAAATGGCCTACTCGTAAATGTCCAATGTAATACCCCTCAAAATGGCCTACTCCGTAAATGTCCAATGTTATACCCCTCAAAATGTCCTACTCCGTAAATGTCCAATGTAATGTCCCACAGAATGTCCTACTCCGTAAATGTCCAATGTAATATCCCTCAAAATGTCCTACTCCGTAAATGTCCAATGTAATGTCCCACAGAATGTCCTACTCCGTAAATGTCCTATGTAATACCCCTCAAAATGTCCTACTCCGTAAATGTCCAATGTAATGTCCCACAGAATGTCCTACTCCGTAAATGTCCAATGTAATACCCCTCAAAATGTCCTACTCCGTAAATGTCCTATGTAATACCCCTCAAAATGTCCTACTCCGTAAATGTCCAATGTAATACCCCTCAAAATGGCCTACTCTATAAATTTCCAATGTAATGTCCCTCAAAATGTCCTACTCTATAAATGTCCAATGTAATACCCCTCAAAATGGCCTACTCTATAAATGTCCAATGTAATACCCCTCAAAATGGCCTACTCTATAAATGTCCAATGTAATACCCCTCAAAATGGCCTACTCTATAAATTTCCAACGTAATGTCCCTCAAAATGTCCTATTCTGACAAGTTGATGTTGTTCAATCTGTGTAAGGCAGACTAAAGGTGTAAACAAATCCAAGGTGTACAGAATGTGTACAGATCCCAAGGTGTACAGAATGTGTACAGATCCCAAGGTGTACAGAATGTGTAAAAAAATCCCCAGGTGTACAAAATGGGTACAGAATCCCCAGGTGTACAGAATGTGTACAGAATCCCCAGGTGTACAGAATGTGTACAGAATCCCCAGGTGTACAAAACGGGTACAGAATCCCCAGGTATACAGAATCCCCAGGTGTACAGAATGTGTACAGAATCCCCAGGTGTACAGAATGTGTACAGAATCCCCAGGTGTACAAAATGGGTACAGAATCCCCAGGTATACAGAATCCCCAGGTGTACAAAATGGGTACAGAATCCCCAGGTATACAGAATCCCCAGGTGTACAAAATGGGTACAGAATCCCCAGGTATACAGAATCCCCAGGTGTACAAAATGGGTACAGAATCCCCAGGTATACAGAATCCCCAGGTGTACAGAATGTGTACAGAATCCCCAGGTGTACAGAATGTGTACAGAATCCCCGAGGTGTACAAAATGGGTACAGAATCCCCAGGTATACAGAATCCCCAGGTGTACAAAATGGGTACAGAATCCCCAGGTATACAGAATCCCCAGGTGTACAGAATGTGTACAGAATCCCCAGGTGTACAGAATGTGTACAGAATCCCCGAGGTGTACAAAATGGGTACAGAATCCCCAGGTGTACAGAATCCCCAGGTGTACAGAATGTGTACAGAATCCCCAGGTGTACAGAATGTGTACAGAATCCCCCAGGTGTATAAAATGGGTACAGAATCCCCAGGTGTACAAAATGGGTACAGAATCCCAAGGTGTACAGAATCCCCAGGTGTACAGAATGTGTATAGAATCCCAAGGTGTATTCAGTAAGTTTCCAGTAAGGTCTCTCCAGAATATAACACGTGTTTACACAAATTATTTACTACATATAGTAACAAATAGTAAAGTTGGATATTGACAAAATCTACTGTAAATCAACTTATTTTCGCGTGCGATTTATTTTTTGCGTTGATTAGAATTTGCGAAATTATTCGCCGCGAAACAATTTCAATTATTTCAATTAAATATGCCAACTGTAGGAGCACTGTACTGTGAATATGATTGATGACCGTATTTATCGCGAAATGAAATTGTCACGAAATAGTCGTTTCATATGAGAAACGCGAAATTTAGTCGCCACGAAAATAAGTTTGTTTACAGTATCTTTTTGATAATAATTCTCATTTATCAATATATCATACTTCAAATGAGACGTCTTCGATGATCACGTGATTGTTTGAGTTATTTCTGATTGAACTTTTATATGTGTTTTCCAGTACTACTTGAACGGTCTGAGGGAGCTCGGACACAACGTAACACTGTCCACCTCTAAATCTGTAGTCAACGCAATCACTGGAGACGGTAGCTGGTACTACGCCAACAGTGACTACAGGAGGCCTGGCAGCAACCCGGACGGGTTTTAAGACACAATTATAACAAATTACAATGTTTAAGGTGAAATATTATAAAAATAAACTTTATTTATTTTACAACAATTATGAACTTTTATTAATCACTCGTGTTAATTGGCCAAGATGTTGGCGTGTGTGGGGTCATTTTATGGGAGGAAACCAGAGTTACCAGAAAAACCCATGTTGACCTCATACCTTCCAATCTGGAAATCTTACTGGCCGCCTTGGGTGAAAGGCAAGTGTACTATGCACTGCGTCACCTGACCACTCTAGATATTATCTGCGAAATACATCATAGGTTTGTATGCAAATTTTTAGGGTGAAGAATACATTGGTTTATTGATTTAATTACCATGTGAATTATTTTGCTTGACGCAATTTAGCATAATTTTAGGCAATTCTTTATGAACCCAAATCATGGTATATCTTGTAAAGATTGTATAGAAATGATGTACTGTAGGGGAAACTATTTTTGTGGTATTTTGTGTGTGCTTTCTATAATGACTGCTCTTATGCTTGATTGCTCAAAGTGAAATCTTCATGTATTATTTTCTTTTTCATGATTCCAAATTCTTATTTTGCCGAACCGTCTGTGTACTTATCTGATGTTCAAATCAATACTGATATAGTATCATTTGAATCATGTTACCGCAGTCGGTAAATTTAACCGCTTCAAGTTTACGCATTTTACCTCGTGATCCATTGGATTTATGATCTCCTAAATTAAACAAAATAAAATGTTAATTTTAAATAAACACTTGTAATCTCATTTAAAATTATGTATGAAATACACTTCATCCTGTTTTGTAACAGAATTTTTATGCTTGAATGTTTGTCGCATTGTACATTTTATGGCATCGTTATTTCATTCTATAAATTATTGTTGCGGAAGTAAATCATTTAAGTTTTATCAATCTTGATTGGTTGGAAAACAACCTTAATCCTAGTCTTTATAATGAGTAAAACCATAGAATTTCTCAACCAAAAGGCACAGAGTACTAACATTGGTCATTTAGCATGCAATGAAGGGTTACCATATTTTTTTGAAATGAATGACCTTTACCCATATTTAAGGTTGCAGCTGTCATATGTTGAAATCTTTCAATAGATTCTTTTGAATCAGACACTGAAATTTTGCCTTTAGATGTATTAAAGTTGACTTTTAAAAGTTTTAGATAAATATCAGGCGAGTGATTCAGGCACATTGTGCCTCTTGTTATATCTTACTTGATTTTAGAGTTGACTGTCAAATCATTTAGAAATCCTGTTTTGTCTGAGTAAAATCTATGTTTGTTTATTAAGATATTCAGAGAATAACACTTTATCCAAATGTTGTGTGAAATGGAGAGATTTGTTATAATGATTAAGTCATAGTCGTACGTTTTGTCCTCAATCACAAGTGCTTGAAATACCTCATTATACAATGTTCACAATAAATCGATATCATGAATTATATTATCTGTCAGTGATTTGATGCCTCACGTTGTCAGGTATGATATGTAACATGATGGATGTATGTGTGTGGGTATTGTAAAGTCAATATGATCAACTAATTGATAGCATTAATATTTTCCCTCCTCTTTGAGGAACATGTTTTATTTAATTTAGTTAATTCATGCTATAAACTTTTCTACCATACCTCACAGTTTCAGTCTTGCTGGAAAAATCATGCTTTAAAGTTTTCTACAATGCCTCACAATTTCTGTCTTGCTATAATAATCATGCTATGGACTTTCTACCATACCTCAGTTTCAGTCATGCTGGAAAAATCATGCTTTAATCTTTTCTACAATACCTTACAGATTCAGTCTTGCTCGAAAAATTATGGTATAACCTTTTCTACCATACCTCACAGTTTCAGTCTTGTTAGAAAAATTATGCTATAACCTTTTCTACCATACCTCACAGTTTCAGTCTTGTTAGAAAAATTATGCTATAACCTTTTCTACCATACCTAACAGTTGCTGTCTTGTTAGAAAAATCATTCTATAATTTTCTTCTATACCATACAATTTCTGTCTAGCTAGAAAAATTCTGCTTCTAACTTTATCCCATATCTCACAGATTCTGTCTTTTCAGAAAATAACATAATTTTTTTTTACCCGCGTTATTCTGAAAACATTTTCCATCGCTTCCTTACTTTAACGTAGCTAACCAAGGTAACATCTTGAGACTTGTTGCTCACATCATGTGACCTTAGCGACAGCCTTACTTCTATGTTTTTGAAGTATGGTAGAAAAACAATGAATTCTGCCTCCATAATACATTTTTGTTTTAGTTTTTTACTATATATTAAGTCTGATATGCAGTACATCTTTGTGTTGTTATTATCCTGTTTTATCATATACAGGGATGGTTGATTCTGATAGCCGTATACATTCCTTTTCAATTCACATTTAAGAAACTCATCTGAAGTCAATTAATCAGGGCTTGTTTAAGATTGTTTTATTTATATTTGTTGTTATTTTTTTATTATTAAATTCTCGTTTTGTTCTATCCAATTTAAACATTTTGTTGTTGTTTAATCATATCTAACATTCCTATTAAATGATTTCATAATTTATATATTCTTTTTTTAATTTCTTAAAATATAACTTTGATAATTATGATCAATATGCTATAGTTTATTTTTTTGTTATTATTTTGCTGATATTTTTATATTTAGGATTGAAGCATATATACTGAATTTATTAGGAGTACATAAAACAGGGTATACTTACAAAGGTCATAACATTTGTTTATTCGCAATTCTTCGAGTAACATTAAGTTTGAAAATAAGGAAATACTAGTTATCTAAGTTAAAGTTGTTTTGAAGTTTGTGTACGAGGTAGTTGAATTTCACTACTAGGTGTCAGGATAATTATTTTATTTTCTGATGCATTTAAAAACACGTTGAATATTACTGGCGTTTTTTTTCTTCATATTTTTCAGAATATTGCTTTCAGCATTGTGGTGTATTTTGCATAATGGTATTTTGTATATGATTTATTTACTTGATGTATAATAATAATGTACATGCATGATTTAAAAGACCAACCAAGAAACTGTGATTTCAATGTACATTAATTTGCGATAATTAAATGCAGTCTCTGTGTATTTATTGTCAATTTAAGTGAAGTTTCCCTGATGTGATCATATAAATTAGCTGGTTTCATTTCTCAGATTATATTATATTACTTCCATGTTGAAAATAATTATCATAATATATTTTACATGTTACTATACTAATAATGAAATTGATGTTTTTACGAAAAGTAACTGTGGTGGAGTGATTGTTACCAATATAGAAGTCTTAATCATCGATGATTTGTTGGCGATATTAGACTCATAATATTAAAAAATGGCCTTGATTTCAGCATTTCAAACCTCCAGGTCAATTCATTATGAAAATGATGAAACACACACATATGCTGCACTTTTTAAATTTAGTAATAGATACAGTATGCCGAAAAATGAATTAAACTGCATCATACAGCTGTTTCGTCCTCCTAGGACTCCTCAGTAATGCTAGGGGCCAAAAGGTAGGAATCCAAAATTTCTAAACCTATGTATAGGCAGAAGGGTCAGATGCGTAAAACTCCTTTAATGTATGAATTTAGAAGAAAAATTAAACTAGTTCTGTATAATTTCAAATCGTGTACTACGAAAATGTGTATATTATGTACGATGAAACAAGATTAGGAAACAATTTCAGGAATTCATGTACATGTAGCAGACACCAAATAATTAACAAAAATTAATTAATCATGGACACAATTAGAGAAAAAATAATATCCGTTATATAACTAGTACTGTATAACTTGTCTTAACTAGGCCCCTGCCTAATCCACAACCCTGCTTATCCTAACCTAACCGTTTGGTCCGGGTATTTATCTCTTAGCTGGTATTCTACCTCTACAAACCAAACCCCCCTGTGACCCGGCCAAAACGTTCGTTTGTGTGACTTTCTGTTTAGACTGATTACAATGATTATTGTTTAAAAAGAAATTCAAACGTGGACACTTTTACATATGAATCGAAAATTAACATGGTTTTATAAAAATTAGGCCTGAACGTAATTTGTGATGTTACCGTGTTGGTTTTTGTTGTCAAGGCCTTTGTTACTTCTGATTTGAAACCATTGTTTTGAATTGCTCGGGTTATGATGCAATACAGATCATGCTGTATGTTTTAAGGTTCTTACATGATTTGATATTACCGTTAACTCATTGACCCCTGAAATTTCGTAATGAACTTTTCCAAACTTTGATTTGGATGAGTTAAATTGTGTCTTCGGGGGTAATTGAGTTAATGTACAAGCTCAGTGGTTAAAAGGGTTAAGTATATTAATAAAGGGTTACGTACAATATATAAATTAGTTATTTGATACAATATGTTCAGTTTATTGTCCAATAAGGGGCGGAACATTTTACCCGTCGCTCTGTCTACCTGTAGTATAAGAGTACATTTGGACGTAATATTAATGTGGCCCTACGATTTTGACAGCTGACTTTTCTTATATTCGCCCTATTTTGGGTAGTGAGCTGATTTCAGCGGTGAGAACACCAAAACTCGGCTATTGTACTCTTTGCTTGACAAAGGAAACTAATTAGGCAAATTAAGTTTTTAGTTCCATGTTGTGTACAAAATAAATTCAGTCAAATTAATTCAGTTGTTATTAGATTTAATCGCTGTTCGTGTAGTAAGATTATGATTAAACAAGAATTAACATCACTTATGAATGTTTTGTATGTATTCATTATGATTATTAACACAATTTGTCTCTGATATTAGATTATGTCTACCGTAACAAATTAAGATAATAGAAGCTTCGATTCAAAGACAATTCCTTCATATTGATATTTTTGTTATTTATTATCTAAAACAAAACATTCCACAAAACCTTCAAAAATGCATGTATCTGATGATATCTCTTTTTTATTTTAATGTTTTTGTTGGTTAGAAAGGATGTAAAGCTGTGTATTTATTTATTTATGTCTATCTATGTCAAGGGAAAAAAATAAAAAAAATATAAAATTAATGTACTTTTGCATTTTTTTAACCGGGCGTCACATAAGCGGAGTTATGAAAATTACGAAGCGTCAACCGAAGGAATGAAGCTGACAAAGGACGCCGAACACCATGAAACGAGAAGTGACAAACCTGTGTTGCCCACGTCCAAAGGATTCCAAATAATGACGTTGCTCAATGCCTCAAAAATAATTAGAGAATACCGAAGCGTCAACAAAGCTATGACCCGAACTCAAAATCGACTAAAGTAGAGTGACATATAAGCAAATGGGAAATATTTACATGGAGACCATCGTACAAAGTACAAGAGAATGCGACCAGGTTTTCCGGAAGAGTAAGCGTCTTCTTTTTCATCGACGACACTCGTCATATAAATCTTGGTCATATCCAAGTAAACATCAAGTTCTCAAAATGAGAATTGAGTCATTATTGTCTGTCACAACAAGTAGACACACTAATAGGCATACTGAAAAACGTCCATCTTCATATCACACAAAGATAAAAAATATTTCTCGATGAGACCAAAATGGCGACCATAAAACTAATAGTTTGCAGGAGGAAGCTTGAAAGTCAGCTGCATATTAGTATTATGTTCAAACAAATTAGAGAATACCTAAGCGGTAACACAATCATAATCCGAACTCAAAATCGATTAAACGACGGTCAAAATATGAACAAAGGGAAGATTTACATGGAGACCCTTGTAAAAGTACAAGAGAATAAGACCAGGTGTTCCGGAAGAATAAGCGTCTTCTGCTTCATCGACGACACCCGCCATGCAAATCTTTGTCACATCCAAGTAAATATCAAGTTCTGAAAATGAGAACCGAGTATCATTGTCAATCACAACAAGTGAACACACTTATGAACATACTGAAAAACGTCCATCTTCATATCACTTTTAAAAATCGGAGAAAACCAAAGCGTCAACAAAACCATAATCCGAGCTCAAAATCGATTAAACAAGAGGCAAAATAGGAACAAAAACGTCCATCTTCATATCACATAAAGATACAGAATATTTCTCAAGATGGCGACCATAAAACTTGCCCATAGTTCCGATCAGCCTGCATCTCTTGTATCCTTGTGTTGTTAGTTGCAAAAACTTGCCCATAGTTCTTATCAACCTGCACCGCTCGAATCCTTGTGTTATCAATTTGTTTGTCAGCCGTCGACATCGATCACAAACACGATATTCAGAGCAAGCTCTAGAATATCGAATCAACTGCGACATGTAAACATCATAGGTTGGAGAAGTAGGGATGTTACTATCAAAAAATGGAAAGTGCACGTCGGAAAATTAAAATCATCACGTTTATCGTGAGTTGGTCGTAGTTTAAGTAGAGATCGAGGGAAGCAGCTGATGTAGAAGAGTCTGTTGTGTCCTTTATTTCAAGTTCAGAAGGGTTTATACGATCAACGTGGTCAGCAAACTTTTTTGTTGTTTATAGGCAATACATCTTCGATATATCTGAAAGTGAAATTTAAAGATTATGCAAGGTTTTTGTTACCAGTCCTGATTTACTCTTCCATAAATTCAACCTCGTATGAAAACAAAACCAAGTCAGCTTAGAGTGGGACACAGTTTGTTCCCATAGGAATGCGAATAGTCTGCTGGAAAATTGTTGCGAAAGCTCTTATAAACTGGAAATTTCAGTGCAAATTTTACTGTTTGTAGTTTCTGCTAAATAAGCAGCAGATAGTAAGATTTACGTAGAAAATGTAGAATATAGGGTAAGTCAAGGTCACAATTGCTATCTGACCTATTTTTATACTTTATGAACATTAAGAAAAACTTCCATTAACAGACTACAAAATAAATTGACAACTATTATCATCCCTACATTGAGATCATAAAAGATGACGTATTATACACTAGTAATAAATACAGTATGCCGAAAAATGAATTAAACTGCACCATGCAGCTGTTATATACTTGGCAAGTTACTGATCTCACAGGGTTCTAATGGATCCCAAAGAGGGGTGATTTAAATATGTAAAGATAATTTTTCAAAGCCAAAATACAGTTTGTATAGTACATATTACTACAGCTTACTTACCATAGGTGTTTGGACTCTGACCTCTTCTCGGTCATCGTTTCTTTTCGCACGACAATGGTGAAGTTCTAAAGCCCTAAGTCTGTAAAAGGTAAATGTTTCATTTCGCAGTGGTGCTAGGAGCCACAGGGAAGGAACCCAAAATTTCTAAACTAATGTAGAAGCAGAAGGGTCAGGTGCGTAAAACCCCTTTACTTCAGACTTAATTAGCTTAGCACATTACTTAAAAATATTCAAAACAGCTTTATATTTAAACTCTTCATTAAAACAGTTTTAATCTTAATCATTTCATCATTTTTTTCCAAACAGCTTCACATTAAAACAAATGCGGAAAGATGCATAATTGTATGCATGATTTAGTGGGGATTCACGTCTGAAATTTAAAGATTTGTATTGTATAATAAATGTTACTTTTTTATATTTATGAAATTGTTTTCACTTACTTTAATATAAGGTAGGTCTTTTTTATATTTCAATGTGGGATGTCGCATTTTGTGCTATCGTGACCTATAAGACCTCGAGAAATATAATAGAAACGAAATGTTTATATTTTAGTTTTATCTTACAAAAGTCTGTAGCATTAAAGTGTTGATTCCAGCATGACAAACCATTATATTATCAGGATTTGTACGTGTATTATACAGAATAAATATAAGTACACTGTACATAGCATGAATTAGTAAAGTAATACCGCACGTATATATGTAATACACGTCATGCAGCGATGTCAATTTAAATACATTTCATGTAGGATTAATTGCTTCGCAGTTCATTTTTAGTTGTCTCAAGACCCATTGAGGTTTATACCCCATAAAGCTCAACAGAACAGCATTCAAACCTTAAATATACTGATTAAATATTGACGCGTGTGAGGTTTATTGATACCAATCTTGATTACACTATTACAACTTAGCTGTTTATCAGGCCAGGTTCAACGACCGTATAGCAACGGTACATGCTGTGTCTATTTTTAGAAACTTCCGTTACATAAATAGTTCTGGGTTTTCCGTACTTTAAATAGAGACTTCGTCATTTCTCTTTGACGCCAGACTATGGGAGAGGAGGTAAGTCAAAAACCACAGTATGCAACAATACAATATCATATATACTCTTCCGGAACACCTGGTCTTATTCTCTTGTGCTTTTACGATAGTCTCCATGTAAATCTTCCTTTGTTCCTATTTTGCCCCCAGTTTAATCGATTTTGAGTTCGGAGTATGGTTTTGTTGACGTTATGGTACTCTCTGATTTTTTTAATTGTATACTATCTTGTTTTCTAATGTCACTGAAGTGACAGTATAGTTAAACCATACTGACTTGACATGTACGCAATTAATTAATATAGAACCGTGTGCAGTGTGCTGATATTTCAATGTCTGTGCTAATAAAACCGTAGTAGGTAGTGTAAAATATTCCAAGGGTATAAATAGCATCGATGTAAGTGGAAAGATATGTGTATGTATATATTGTATGTGCTGCGATTGTAACGTGACGTATTTAAATCTATTATTGTTATTGTTGTACTATGATTGTGCTTTCAAGTTTTACAGTAAAACTATGCCATACCACAGGGACATGTATGTATAGACTTATGATAGAATTTAGTGATACATACCTATATTTATTGACAAATATTATTATATTAAGCACGGTACAATTACGACAGGAAATTCACATTCACGGATCAACAACACGTAGTGTATATGACAAGATGACAATACACTATATAAAGGTATGTATCACTAATTTTAATCATAAGTCTATAGTCTGTCCCTGTCGCCATACTCAACATTACTTGTCATACCCCCCCCCCCCAAACCCGGAATAGGCCGGTAACCAATACAGAATTGTGTGATGGGTAAGTGCACTGTTATTACCATGCTGCTAAAGTAAAACGTAGTAATATACATACCTCAAAGCTATAGATAGCTTCGATGTGTGTAGAAAGATATGTGTATGTATATCAATACAATGAATGTTGAAAACAGCCGATACATGGATTGAAAATGTTAGCAATATAATCAACTGCAATTGGACGAAAAGTGGGACAAAAAGTTTAAAGGTAATCAATGTTGTGTATGCATACATCTTTCCAAACACATCAATGCTATTTATAGCTCTGGGATATTTACTCTACTACGTCTTTATAAACATAGACATTGTAATAACAGGAGGTTAAATATGATAATTCACGTTGTATGTATACATAGTTACAAACTGTGTAATATTTATATATAAGTGCAGACAGTTTGATTTGTACAACAAAAGATTGTAGATTTAAATATGACATTGTTCCATTGTTATTGTAACATTTCGTGTTATTTTTTTTTATATAAAATCAATAACAAGCTTATCGACATTTATAAAGTTGCGTGGTCTGCCAACTTTTCTTTTAAACGTTACTTGGATTATTTTAATCTGAATAAAACTCATTACGCAGCAAAGAGAATTTTAATCGGATTGGGACAGTTTTGGAGACAATATTTCAAATAAACTGATTGTGTGGCCCATTTAGTGCAGGACCCTAAAGGGGGTACTTAAGGGTCTAAATCTTCAAAATCATTTAGCAGTACCACTGGAGAGATTATATCGAAAAATGAATTTAACTTGGTGCAAATTGAGGGCTGGGTCCAAAAATTAGGACTGGGTCCGATTTTAATTTCATTGAAAATTCAGTTTCGCATGCAAACAAGTAAATATCCGATCTGTGTAAATTGAACGTAATATACAATAAATTCGAATGCTGCCTCATTACACGAGTCTGCGTTTATGAAGGTTGATTGTAATTTGTCTTTAAGAGCCAAAAGGGAAACTTTATTTTCATAACTCTTGCAGTATGGAAAGGACTTGCGGAAGAAAACCAGAGAAATAGAAAAAAAGCAATTGTTAAATTGTAGTTTCCATACGCAGAAGACCACAATTGTAAACATTTTATTGTACGGCCATTTTGCCAACCCTGTTCTCGTTTAAAGAATTATACCTACCCACACAAATATATATAAAGCTATTAAAAGTATTTGAAAACATGTTTAAACGTCAATGAAAGAGAACATAATTAAAGTAACTTGTAGTTTAATGAATCTTTTAATTATTATACTTTTATTTTTCTTTCAGTTTAAAAGAAAATGCAGAAATCACCTCCGATTTCCACTTTGATTTTATAAGTGAATCTTGTCACTTCCAGCGAAATGGTTAATAATTCTGAAAGGTCTAAACAGTGGCGAACCCAACGGAAGAACGATCCAACATTTCTCGAAAATGAACGAAAGCGTAAAAAAGAATCAAGGAAAAATAGAACCGAGGAACAGCGAAAGAGAGATAAAGAACTCTGTAAGGCCAGACAAAAGAAATACAGACAGAAACAGCGAGCGCTGCTAGCTAGTAGTGAGGACACCGTTGACAATCAGCTACCAGATGATTGTACAGAACACACGGAAGACTATAGTGGTGTATCAGTGCCGGACAAAGATACAATCAGGTCGACCAAGCGGTCAGAGGAACCAAACAGTTTATGTTCTCTTTCACAGGCTGTTGACAAAACATCGAGCAGCATCCCTGGACAGTCCATATGTTGCGAGCATGTGAACAGATCCGCGGATAACAATGTTGTCGTCGCAGCAAACTATGTTGTGGTCTCTGAGCATGATGTTCAACCAAGCGTAAAAGGTGAGGATAGAAATAACATTGAACCACTTATTTATGAGGAGACTAGTAGTTCGGGAAATCAGCTGCAACATCCAGACCTTGATTCCTCGTCTGCTTACAAAATATTGACATCAGACATTGGTGTTGTCCAGGCTTCGTTGGATGTTGTCAAAACCGAAGACGCCAACAGCTCACGATTACTTTCTAGCGTACTTGCCACTTCAAATAGCGTTTTACATGGAGAGGAAGAAGACTGGCGGTCGTTAGGAAGTGTATCTAATTCTGATTCAATTTCAGATGAAATGGAAGAACAGGAGGGAAATGTATCTGAAAAACCGAGCAAGTTTGCATCAGAAATTGGTACTGGCAAAGACGGAAACGCAAAAGGTAAAACCAAGCAACCGATCGGGTCAGCGTCTGTGACTACGGCGGGGATAGATAGCGAAGTCATAGGCGTGACCGAACAAGGCAGTAGGAGTGTGCTAGAAGCTGGTAACATGGAAGGTAGAGACGAACAATCGGACATTGTTCGAAACGTCAATGATAAAGACAAAAACTTCGTGGAGTCTGCGTCCAAACGTTGTGCACGCAAAGCTGAAAACATGGCAAATGTATCTGAACAAGCCAACGAGCCTATGCCGACTCAACCTGTGGGACCTGACGCTGTTATGAGTGTCGTGATAGGTCACGTGGTACACAGTAAGACTGAAAGCCTTGATGAAGGTCACGTGGTACAGAATATGTCTGGAACACTTGATGAAGGTCAGGTGGTTCAGATTGTTGAAGGTCACGTGGTAAAGAGTAAGGCTGGAAGCATTGATGAACGTCACATGGTACAGATTGATGAAGGTCACGTGCTACAGAGTAAGGCTGGAAGCCTTGATGAAGGTCACATGGTACAGAAGAAGGCATCCACTCACAGGTGAGTAGCATCTTTCCTTTTAAGTTTATGACATTATTACAAATGCATTGAATTGATACACACGAATACAACATGACACAATTTTACATGTTGCAAATACATTAATATTGAACGATATGAAACACTACTGATTAATTCTTTAATAGTAGATTTAGAAGCCTTTTAGTCGAATGTATGTACAATATCAACTTATGTATGATTATTGATTTTACAGCTCATTGACGGGAAAGAAAACAACAAAATGGATCCAGCAATATGCTGAAGGAGAGAATCACGACGTCGTCACATTTCTCAAAAATAACATCACGTTCCGTGTTGAATCTCAAAGAGAGGCTTTCTTTGTGAGATTGCAGAGAGAGTTGTCTCAGATTGCTGATTTCGACGAACTCAAATCAAGAAGTGGGGAAGTATTCCGCGAAATAGAAAAACGGTTCCCGATGCCAGCAATGCAAACACTGACCTTATCTGGACATCAACATGATGTCACAGCTTCGAGTCTATATCCTCAAGACGCTCCACCAGATCATGTTCCAATCCAGATCATTGGAGATGGCAATTGTCTCCCACGTGTTGGAAGTCTGTTTGCTTTTGGCAACGACAGGAGGCATCAAGAAATCCGTGTTCGAATTTTCATAGAACTTTGTCAGTTTGAGGATACGTATTTAAATGATTCTTACTTGAACAGGGGTCTTGAAACAGATAAACAAACGAAAAAAACCGCAACACTTATCGCACAATACTCTGATGTGTTTACCAAAGACGTGCAAGTTCAAGATCGAGACAAATACGTATACAGAGTAAACGCCAAAAACGTCCTTTACCCTAGATCTTACAACGGCATGTGGAGTGTGTTCGCGTTGGCGAGTGTGATTGGCGTCAGGGTAAGGTCCATCTACCCGGACTATGGAGGGCACAACGTCCGAGAGGATCACAATCGTATGGTTATACCCAGGGTTTCTCGGGATAACGATACTGTGATCAATATAATGTGGACAAACACGTTAGGAAAACTACCCTTAGCAACTGCTTGGACACCAAACCATTTTGTTGCAGTTGTTCACAAAAACACAATTGATGATAACTCTTTAAGATCAAATGGAGGTACCTCAGAGGGAAAGAGTTTGGAACAATCTGTAGGCGCTTACAGGACTGGCGCGTACGACAGAGAAAGGTATGGTTTAATTTCAGTTATAGAGACAATAAATACTTGTTTTGAACATAATAAATACCTGACTCTTTGTAGAAAATTGCATGGTTATAATGCTTGTGAAATCCATGAAGACATTCATAATTCACTCAATGCTACTGTTATATGTAACTGGAACATCTGTGTCATTTGTTCAAAGCTTTAACCAGATGTTAAGAATGGTTTTATGTATGTTTGCAAATGGTATGAGAATGACGTGTTATAGATTTAAAACCAACATTATTGAAATGTCAAACATTTATTAAATGCCATTGATATAATAAACACATTATTTATGCTTTAATCCAAACGCTATAAAACTTCAAGCCATAAATCAAAGTCGATAAAGTGTAGCTACCAAATGTGTGTCTGCATTACGTTATCGAAACCATACCTTCAGTATGACATATTTTAATTTTCGAACTTCTCGATTGAACCATACTTGCAAAAAAAAAAAAAAAAATTAAATAAAAATAAAATAAAATGCCATCACCGTATGTTCGTAACTATGTTATTATCGTGTTCATTGTTTTTTATTGCAGGCTTGTGATGGCGCATCATCATGGTCCACCACCACCACCACCACAGACCATTGCGAGATTCACGACTGGGGATACATGTAACAACATAGTAACAGTTACACATAGAACACATCATCCACTTATCGGGGATCCTATACTAAGGTATGTCTTCCATGCAAGTTATATCTCTTTGAGGACGTCACATTTTCTTGGATGTGATCTAGATGTACATGGCAAGCGTCGTCGATGAAGCAGAAGACGTTTACTCCTCTAGAACAGCTGGTTTTATTCTCTTGTTCTTTTCTAAGTGTCTCTGAAAATATCACCTTAGTAAATATTTTGCTCTAAGTTTTAACGATTTTAAGATTTGTTGACTTTTCGGTTTTCTCTTATGTAAATCAGTTGCAATAACGGACAAAAATCTGTAAGCATTTCCTTCAATTAAACAAATCTCAATTTTCTTGTCAACCGTCAATGGAAATAACTATCCAATAATGAATGGTTCAGTTTCTTAGTCTGGTGAAAACTTGTTTAACACACGAAGTAACTGTATGATGTATGTACTTCATAGATACATGTAGAACTGAATCCTGTCTATTTGTTTTTACCTTTTCTTAGAAACAAAGACATGTGCATCTCCCATCCCTACGAGAAACCGGTGTATTTGTGTAATACATGCAAAGATCGTCCAATTTGTTACAAGTGCCATCTTCAAGGACACAAGAATCACGAATACGAAGATTTAGAATTGCATCTTGAAAAGAGAGAGAATGAGTACATCGAGAAGGCTAAACGCAAACGCGTGTTGGCGTTACAAACAGAGTTTAAAAGACAAAAAGATGTCAATGAAATAAACAGACGTAAAATAGCTCGCGAGATTGATGAACGCGTCGCATCAATTGATAGACAGGTACAGCGATGGAGACACCAATATCATCAAAAGCTACAAGAGGATGCTAAGGCAATCCACGACAATATCACGCTATCCGGTGAACGAGTGTCAGCAACGATTCCAGATTACATAACAAACCTTAAACAACAATTACAACAATTAAGCCCAACAGAACAACTTGAACGAATGTCAGAGGACCCACCGACAGACGTAGCAGTCGACACGTGCATCAGTATCCAGTTTACTCCTGGCAACGATCACCAATTGATACAGCACTTTGGAAGTCTCTCGTGTAATCTTTCCGACCGTTTAAGTTCCGACGCAGATGTAGAGATGGACGATGTGGTGGAGTGTGACAATACCACCATGAATCCCGCTGTTCGAAACATCCAACCATATGTGTCAATGAACCAATCGAACCGAACAGCAATTCAGAGACTAGATACAAAAGACTCGGATGAAGAGAAGACCATTTCTAGTGATTTACCGACATGTTCTAGGCCAAAAGTATCCAATAACAGAGAGCTGGGAGAGAGATTAGGCAAGGAAATGAATAGTACTCAAAACGAACATACCCCAAGCAAGCGCCCACGTGTTAATTCAAACGCAGTAGATAACACACAAAAGCTCCAAAAACAAGAAAGATCGGTAAATTCATCACTCAATGTGATTCATAAACAGTCATCTACAGCTTCAACCGTATTTGCAACGAATGACGAGGAGAGGAAGCAGGACGATCAGTGTATTAGTTTGTCATCATTCGTTCTCAATACACAAGCAGTACCACAAGTGGTTGACAATACAGACACTGTACAACAAATAGACAAACCAAATGTAGATGTATCTCCCAACTTAAATGAGCATCAAAAAGCTGTGAGTCCACATTTCGCCTACAATAAATCATCAGGAACTGGTTTGAAAGTGCGATCGATTTCAATCAACCCATGCAGCGAGGCACGAATTCCAGTCGGTCAGCGGATTAATATCTCACCAGATCCGACAGCAAGTCCCGGGATGCAGTCATCGGACGAGCAAATGAGGTATGAAGAAATACCCCAGGCACCTCGAAAGACTGAGACTCTTGGAGCTGGAGATAACGGTATACTCTCCCAAGCCCGGATTACAAATAAAGTTAAAACTGCGACATGTAAATCGACATCAAACCCTCGTGGTATAACGGATTCGGGACCGCAATGTAACTCTGTAATGAGGGCACAAAAGGAGAAGTCAACACGTCCTCTTAGGTCAACCACAGCGACACAACATACGGGCAGTGAACTTGTACAAGGAAGTAGACTAATGGTCACTGGATCACACAACAGCAGAAAGAAAACTGTTCAAAGTACCGCTAGGCAACCGAGAAAACAGACTGATATTGAATGCAAGAGTGCCACAGGATTAAAGTCGATGATGAAGAGGGCCAACAGTAGTACTTTAAATGATCTGGAACTTTTGCCAAGTGCTAACATAGCAGTCAATGGAATATGCGCAATCAACAGTACAATCGTTCGAGAAACGTCAGCAACAGTCCACACGGATGTTATTGAAAGAATGGACCCAAAACCGGACGAGAAAGACGGTATGCCAAGTGGAATTCACACAACAACTACAGTTAAAGTGACATCGCCATCAAACGTTGATCAAACAATCAAAACCACAACTACAGTAGGAACGGTAATAATGGCTAATGCAATATTCACTGGAGCAACCAACTGTAACTGTGAAGCGACTCAAATAGGACCTAAAACAAACACGAACGTGAGTGGAGCAATCAAAAACACAACTGTGGAACAAATGTCACAAATTACAAACGTTAACGTTATTCGTGTAGCTAAAGCTTCAAATTTAGCGGGAGCGACCAGAACGGACATAGAGCACATTACTGGAGTAAATAAACCCGAACATGTTGCGAGGATATCACCAAAGACCACTGTAAACATCAAAGGTAAAGGAAAAGCCAATAGTTCAGTGGAAACGCCATGTGTCGACAACTATGTCCCCGAAAGAATTAAAACCGCATCTGTAGCGAGACAAAGACCAAGGACAAATGAACACGGCCATTGTGAGACCAATGTAACCAAGGCAGTGGGATCGGCACCAACGGTGGTCAGCAAGGACACATGTGAAGCAATGAAAACTTTAATTATAGCAAGGGCTTCGCCACTTGCTAAGAGCAAACCCAATGACTCAACTGAAATCATTAATCCAGAGGGAACGATACCAAAGCCCACGATAAACTTCTCTGGGGAAACTGACACGTTAAATAAAGTGAAAACGACATCATTAGCTGACAATGTTGTCGATGGCTCAACCAGAATCAAAAGCCAAGATGGAACGACACTGGTCGTCAATAAAAATGAAACTGGAATAATCAAAACAGCCACAATTATAAACGCGGAGGAAACTATTCCAAAACCTTACATAACCTTTATTGGGTCAACTGGAACGGCGACGGTAGTGGAACCGTCGTCAGTGGAAAACAAAAATGTCGCTACTAGAACCAAGGTCACAAACTTAGCGAAAAGGACATCAGTAATGAACAGAAAGGAAGAAAAAGCGAGAAACGCAACATTGTCCAATACAAACGTCAAAGGTACACCAAACCACACAGAGAGCCTGGTAACGACACCAATAGTCAATGAAACCGACACAGGAACAATTAAGTCTGAAAACACAGGGAAATCAACAACAATGCCTAAAAGAAAGGTGTCAACTAAACTAAAAAATACAGCGAAAACAGCAACAAAACCCTTCATCAATTTAATCGGAGCAGCAAGTATGAATAAGCAAGAGGCCGCGAAAGCATGGACCAACAAAAGCGCCGAATGTTTAACCGAAATAGGAAACATTGAAGGAACAACCAAATTCCAAAACACCGAGGTAACAATACAAAAATCTTTCATAAACATCACTGGGGCAACCGAAATAGCAAATGTAGCCGAATCATCACCAATGGCCAACATCAACGTCATTCCAACAGCAGAAAGTGTCCATGAACCGAAACCAACTCATCAATCCAATATTGCAGAGCCAGGCCGTGTTAACCTGTCGAAGAGGTCGATGCCGATGACTACGGATGACACTGCTGTCGTAAGAAAGAAACAAGCCAGAACACGGTCTGTGGAGCGGAAAGTGTTGTGCAGTATGGAAGTTTACGTAGACAATACTACTGAGGAGAGATAGCAACTAAATGACAACTACAGGACACAAATTTAAGTTGTAAAACAATTTCAGTGCGTCGGCTCTAAAATCGATTGAGTGATTCAGTGTATAGATTCCTTAATTAGCCCACCACCATCAGAAAGCATGGTCCGTCGTTGTCCGTACAAATTCTTATAGCTATTTCTTGGGAAACACTAGTACTGTATTGATCTTTCTCAGATTGTATATTCAAGCTCCCGTTCGTCTTTAAGTGGCTTCCTTTCAGATTTTGGACTGATCAGAAATGTTAAATAGCTGACAGGCGTCCATCTTATATTTCAACAATGAAAGTTTGCCATTACTATTTTTGAGAAGTACTGGTTGAACTTTCTAAAATTCCATATGTAGGTTCTCTTTAAAATTGGTCCTTTGTTTACATGTTGATCTTAGGAGTGACCAAAACCGAAACGGCGGACAGACCGCCATCTTGTATTTTGATGAAATTGCCACCGCTATTTCTTGAGAAGTGTTAATGGACATTTCTCAAATTCCCAATGTAGGCACCCTTGTCCCGTAGTTGTGCCATTTCGATTTTAGGACTGAGCAGAAAGTTATACAAAATGTCTTACACACGTGTCTTGTTTTCATCAAATTGAATACAAGTTTGCATTGCTATCTTATGAAAAGTACTGAGTTCTTTCTAAAAATTTAAATGTAGCTTTCCTTGGTTTCCGATTGTGACCTTTACATTGTATGACTGATCATGCATCAAAAAAGCAAAATGGCCGACAGGCTGCCTTCTTGGACTTTGATAATGAAAAATTTATTTGCTTTCGCTATTTCTAAAAACAAATAAAACGCTTGATGAATATTTCTGAAATTGCATCTGTATTTTCCCCTTGGTTCCTAGTTATGATTACTAAACTGAAAAGGTACAGCATGTGTGTGTTAATACGTTATCTTTTATTTGACATTTAAAGACAATTATTGCAATTTTTTGCAAGGCCCTTGATGGAACAGCTCCCCATTGTAATGACAATCATATGCTTGTTTCTCATTAAAGAGCTTTTGGCTACAAACAACAGGAAACTTTTAGATTTATTTTTATGTCTTTATTTCAATACTTTTAGAAGTAGAGCTCCAATTAACTACATCAACTAGAGAAGATGTTCGTACTTGGACCATACCTCTTTTGTATCAGATGTAAACAATCGGACATTGATACGCATCAATAAGCACAGGTGTAAAGCATATATTAATTATAATATTATCACAAAGGACATAAGACTGGATATATCTAGTACGGCATCAACTTCACCTTGAACCATATAGTCAGTTCAGTGGTCAACAGAGCAAGTTTCAAACTAGTTAAGCAGTTAAGTTATATACGTGTGTACACTTAAACATCCAATACCTCTGTGTTGAATACCCATAAGTATGAATGATAGATTAACTCATTCACCCCTGAAACTTCATAATGAACTATTCCAACCTTTGATTCGGAAGAGTTCAAATGTGTTTATAGAGGTAAATGAGTTAAATGTCAAATTTCAACTCCTTCTCCAAAAACATCTGTGCACAGCTTTTTTCCTTTCATAATTTCATATCTTCAAAAAATGTATTAGAACTCAGAAATGAATTTCAAATAAGTCATTCCTTCTCAACAAAGCCAGCAGTGTGTTGGGAAAGTCACAAAGAATGTATTTACCCTCCTTTCAGCCCCTAGTCATACTGATGGCACAATACAAATCTATACTTCCGTCATTAACTGGTGCAAATGTCTCACAATTTGACTTGAACATCAACAAGGTCACAACAAGGTCACACCAGGTGGACGAGACAGGCCGTGACAATCAAGGAGAGGGTCACTACGAAGTAGCCACTGTTGTATGTGTCCTTCAAGCTGAATCCCTTAGCCCAGTCCCAAGCCTGAAACGACATAAGGGGTTCAAATGTTTAAAAAAAATACAACAACATCTGACAAAACAAAACCTTATGTAAATCTAACTGAAACAACATTAAAGATATATTTTCCCAAATGTGTTATCCTCTAAAGCTGACTGTCCTTTTTGTCAGCCAATCATTGAGATTTTATATGAATCCATGAAATTTTCCAAAAACCCTGTACCGCAGTACCTACCATCACAATTTTATACTGCAGTTTAACCGGTAAATTCAGATAAATTTTACGACCCAGATGTATGTTAAGCTAGCTATAAATTTGAAAGTCCTGATTAATGTTAACTTAGCTAAGAAATATATGGCCCTAATATGTTAAAGGCCCAATATACATAACTGCCGAAGGAAATTTTTAAGGATTCTGAAAAATAATGAAAAAAAATCCAATTGATAACAATGCAAAAATAAGCCTTAAATGAAGTAAACCTGAGCGGAAACAAGAAACTCTTGACAAAAACATCCGAAGAATTGAAAATAATTCTGGTGTGTCCAACTTCAACAACAAGCCGAAGTTAGTAGTCAGTTCAAAATGGTTTTGATTTTCCCTTCAAGTTTTGTCGTAATGTTACGTATATTGGGCCTTTAACCAAGCTTTAAATTCTATGACCTTGATGTATAATAACCCAGTGTTTTTCCTGTCTATATAACTGGGTACGCCAATCGACCCCATTCCCAATGGGTTTGAGTGTTATTTTTTCCCAAATTCAACTTGAAAATTCCCAATTATTACGACTTTTCAAATCTGGAAAAAAAGGACACGCACATGATGTTATAATGAACAAGAGGCCCAGGGGCCTCAAAGGTCACCTGACATGAAGTTACTGAGTATTTATAAGTGGAACAGACTTGGAAGATTTTGTAACTAGGGGATTTAGGCTGCAGTATAATGGTAAACAATGAAGGATGTGTGCAGATGATACAGAAGAGTTAAATTTTACAATCTACAGTCATCAATTAGAGTATCACATGATAATTCTGTGCTGAGAAATTCCTAGGAATGGGATTTTGAGACGGAGCTAGATTGGGTATTGTCATTAGACCTTACCTTGTGTATCCCAGAATGCACTGCTTCTGGTACAGGAAATTCACTTCCTGTTCAGCGATGAGTGTTCAAATCACACAATCCACGCAATATTTTTTTTTTTCCGTTTTTTTTTATTACTTATGACTGAATTGATGAGGGGTAAATGAATAAATCGTGGAATAATAACATAATACTTTATTTCATTATTTCATATGTCATAATATTTACAACTTTGGCCCATTCCATTAGGTGTGACCTTGAAAGTAGGTCAAGGTCATTGATATGAGGTAACTTTGTAGCACTCCATTCCAGGTACCTACTGGCCAAATATGATCACCCTTGGCCTTTTGGTTAGTGAGGAGAAGATTGTCAAACGTTTTTTTACATATCTGACCCCTGTGACCTTGAAAGTTAGTCAAGGTCATTGATATGAGGAAACTTTGTAGCACTCTTTCCCAGATACCTACTGGCCAAATATGATCACCCATGGCCTATTGGTTAGTGAGGAAAAGATTCTCAAACGCTTTTTTACATATTTGACCCCTGTGACCTTGAAAGTTAGTCAAGGTCATCGATATGAGGAAACTTTGTAGCAATCTATCCCAGGTGCCTACTGGCCAAATATCATTACCCTAGACCTTTTGGTTACTGAGAAGAAGATTGTTAAAGGTTTTTACATATTTGACCCCTGTGACCTTGAAAACAGGTCAAGGTCATTGAAATGAGGAAACTTTGTAGCACACAATCCCAGGTGCCTACTGGCCAAATATCAGCACCTAGAGCCTTTTGGTTACTAAGAAGAAGATTGTTAAAGGAAAAGTTTACGGACGGCGGACGGCGGACGACGACGGACGAAGCATGATGGCAATAGGTCATCTTGACCCTTCGGGTCAGATGACCTAATAAAAATCATTAAAAGAAATATCAGTGAGTGAGTCTGTGACTCGGACTCGACTCACCATGTAACTCCCAGTTCTTTGTTTTCATTGTTTACCACACCATAAAGCTAAATGATACACTGTGCACTGTAAAATTAGTTAGCATGGAACATTTAATGAGTGTGGTTGGGTTTAAATTTTTTCCCAATTTATTAACTGTTCACGCTAATTTTTTTCCAAATTTGGCAAGTTGAATTTTTCCCAAAATACCCAGGAAAAACACTGTAACCTAGCTATAAATTCTACGGCCCTGATGTATAATAACCTAGATATAAATTCTACAGCCCTGATGTATAATAACCTAGCTATAAATTCTACAACCCTGATGTATAATAACCTAGCTATAAATTCTACAGCCCTGATGTATAATAACCTACCAATACATTCTACAGCCCTGATGTATAATAACCTAGATATAAATTCTACAGCCCTGATGTATAATAACCTAGATATAAATTCTACAGCCCTGATGTATAATAACCTAGATATGAATTCTACGGACCTGATGTATAATAACCTAGATATAAATTCTACGGCACTAATGTATAATAACCTAGATATAAATTCTACGGCCCTGATGTATAATAACCTAGATATAAATTCTACGGACCTGATGTATAATAACCTAGATATATATTCAACGACCCTGATGTATAATAACCTAGATATATATTCTACGGCCCTGATGTATAAAAACCTAGATATAAATTCTATGGCCCTGATGTATAATAACCTAGATATAAATACTACGGCCCTGATGTATAATAACCTAGATATAAATACTACGGACCTGATGTATAATAACCTAGATATATATTCAACGGCCCTGATGTATAATAACCTAAATATAAATTCTACGGCCCTGATGTATAATAACCTAGATATAAATTCTACAGCCCTAATGTATAATATCCTAAATATAAATTCAACGGCCCTGATGTATAATACCCTAGATATAAATTCTACAGCCCTGATGTATAATAACCTAGATATAAATTCTACAGCCCTGATGTATAAAAACCTAGATATAAATTCTACGGCCCTGTTGTATAATAACCTAGATATAAATTCTACGGCCCTGATGTATAATAACCTAGATATGAATTCTACAGCCCTGATGTATAATAACCTAGATATAAATACTACGGACCTGATGTATAATAACCTAGATATAGATTCTACGGCCCTGATGTATAATAACCTAGATATAAATACTACGGCCCTGATGTATAATACCCTAGATATAAATTCTACGGCCCTGATGTAAAATAACCTAGATATAAATTCTACGGCCCTGATGTAAAAAAAACCTAGATATAAATTCTACAGCCCTAATGTATAATAACCTAGCTATAAATTCTACAGCCCCCATGTATAATAACCTATATATAAATTCTACAGCCCTGATGTATAATAACCTAACTATAAATTCTACAGTCCTAATGTATAATAACCTAGATATAAATTCTACAGCCCCCATGTATAATAACCTATATATAAATTCTACGGCCCTGATGTATAATAACCTAGATATAAATTCTACGGCCCTGATGTATAATAACCTAGATATAAATTCTACAGCCCTGAAGTATAATAACCTAGCTATAAATTCTACGGCCCTGATGTATAATAACCTAGATATAAATTCTACAGCCCTGATATATAATACCCTAGATATAAATTCTACAGCCCTGATGTATAATAACCTAGCTATAAATTCTACGGCCCTGATGTATAATAACCTAGATATAAATTCTACGGCCCTGATGTATAATACCCTAGATATAAATTCTACAGCCCTGATGTATAATAACCTAGATATAAATTCTACAGCCCTGATGTATAATAACCTAGATATAAATACTACGGACCTGATGTATAATAACCTAGATATATATTCAACGGCCCTGATGTTTAATAACCTAAATATAAATTCTACGGCCCTGATGTATAATAACCTAGATATAAATTCTACAGCCCTGATGTATAATATCCTAAATATAAATTCTACGGCCCTGATGTATAATACCCTAGATATAAATTCTACAGCCCTGATGTATGATAACCTAGATATAAATTCTACAGCCCTGATGTATAAAAACCTAGATATAAATTCTACGGCCCTGTTGTATAATAACCTAGATATAAATTCTACGGCCCTGATGTATAATAACCTAGATATGAATTCTACAGCCCTGATGTATAATAACCTAGATATAAATTCTACAGCCATGATGTATAATAACCTAGATATAGATTCTACGGCCCTGATGTATAATAACCTAGATATAAATACTACGGCCCTGATGTATAATAACCTAGATATAAATACTACGGACCTGATGTATAATAACCTAGATATAGATTCTACGGCCCTGATGTATAATAACCTAGATATAAATACTACGGCCCTGATGTATAATACCCTAGATATAAATTCTACGGCCCTGATGTAAAATAACCTAGATATAAATTCTACGGCCCTGATGTAAAATAACCTAGATATAAATTCTACAGCCCTAATGTATAATAACCTAGCTATAAATTCTACAGCCCCCATGTATAATAACCTATATATAAATTCTACAGCCCTGATGTATAATAACCTAACTATAAATTCTACAGTCCTAATGTATAATAACCTAGATATAAATTCTACAGCCCCCATGTATAATAACCTATATATAAATTCTACGGCCCTGATGTATAATAACCTAGATATAACTTCTACGGCCCTGATGTATAATAACCTAGATATAAATTCTACAGCCCTGAAGTATAATAACCTAGCTATAAATTCTACGGCCCTGATGTATAATAACCTAGATATAAATTCTACATCCCTGATGTATAATACCCTAGATATAAATTCTACAGCCTTGATGTATAATAACCTAGCTATAAATTCTACGGCCCTGATGTATAATAACCTAGATATAAATTCTACGGCCCTGATGTATAATACCCTAGATATAAATTCTACAGCCCTGATGTATAATAACCTAGATATAAATTCTACAGCCCTGATGTATAATAACCTAGATATAAATACTACGGACCTGATGTATAATAACCTAGATATATATTCAACGGCCCTGATGTTTAATAACCTAAATATAAATTCTACGGCCCTGATGTATAATAACCTAGATATAAATTCTACAGCCCTGATGTATAATATCCTAAATATAAATTCTACGGCCCTGATGTATAATACCCTAGATATAAATTCTACAGCCCTGATGTATAATAACCTAGATATAAATTCTACAGCCCAGATGTATAACAAGAGGCCCAACGGGCCTTAACGGTCATCTGACTACCAATTGTAAAATCACTATGAAAATACGTGTAGTCATTAAATCAAGTTATAATATGCCTGTATAGATTGCCAAGTTCAAGATAGTGGCCTTCTTGGATTTCTGATGGGCTTGAAAAATAACAACACTTTGTTGGGACCATCTCAGGATATCATTTCTGGCAAGTTTCAGCTCAATTCCACTGGTAGAACTTGAGAAGTTTAAAATGTGTATTCAAAATGGCGGCTGTGGTGGCCATCTTGAATTTTGAACAAACCTAAAAATAACAACACTTAATCAGCATCATCTCAGAATCATTTCTGGCAAGTTTCAGCTTATTCCTAGTGAGTAAACTTGACAACAAACCCTTTTGGCCCCTGTGACCTTGAATGAATGTCAGGGTCATTTCTTTAAACAAACTTGACACACCTTTATCCCAGCATGCCACAAGCCCAATATCACATCTCTGTGCTTTTTGGTTATTCAGAAAAAGTTGTTTTAAAGATTTTGACCCTTTTGGCCCCTGTGACCTTGAATGAAGTTCAAGGTCATTTATTTGAACAAACTTGGTAGACCTTTATCCCAGCATGCCACAGGCCTAATATCAGGTCTCTGAGCCTTTTAGTTATTCAGAAGAAGTTGTTTAAAGATTATGACCGTTTTGGCCTCTGTGACCTTGAATGAAGGTCAAGGTCATTTGTTTGAACAAACTTGGTAGCCCTTTATCCAAGCATAACACAGGACCAATATCAGGTCTCTGGGCCTTTTGGTTATTCAGAAGAAGTTGTTTAAAAAGATTTTGACCTTTTTGGCCCCTGTGACCTTGAATGAAGGTCAAGGTCATTTGTTTGAACAAACTTGGTAGCCCTTTATCCCAGCATGCCACCGGCCCAATATCAGGTCTCTGGGCCTTTTGGTTATTCAGAAGAAGTTGTTTTAAAGATTTTGACCCTTTTGGTCCCTGTGACCTTGAATGAAAGTCAAGATCATTTCTTTGAACAAACTTGGTAGCCCTTTATCCCAGCATGCCACAGGCCCAATATCAGGTCTCTGGGCCTTTTGGTTATTCAGAAGAAGTCGTTTAAAGATTATGACCGTTTTGGCCCCTGTGACCTTGAATGAAAGTCAAGGTCATTTATTTGAACAAACTTGGTAGCCCTTTATCCCAGCATGCCACCGGCCCAATATTAGGTATCTGGGCCTTTTGGTTATTCAGAAGAAAATGTTTAAAGATTATGACCGTTTTGGCCCCAGTGACCATGAATGAAAGTCAAGGTCATTTCTTTGAACAAACTTGGTAGCCCTTTATCCCAGCATGCCACAGGCCCAATATCAGGTCTCTGGGCCTTTGGGTTATTCAAAAGAAGTCGTTCAAAGATTTTGACCTTTTTGGCCCCTGTGACCTTGAATGAAGGTCAAGGTCATTTGTTTGAACAAACTTGGTAGCCCTTTATCCCAGCATGCCACAGGCCCAATATCAGGTCTCTGGGCCTTTTGGTTATTCAAAAGAAGTCGTTCAAAGATTTTGACCTTTTTGGCCCCTGTGACCTTGAATGAAGGTCAAGGTCATTTGTTTGAACAAACTTGGTAGCCCTTTATCCCAGCATGCCACAGGCCCAATATTAGGTCTCTGGGCATTTTGGTTATTCAGAAGAAGTCGTTTAAAAATTATGACCGTTTTGTCCCCTGTGACCTTGAATGAAGGTCAAGGTCATTTCTTTGAACAAACTTGGTAGCCCTTTATCTCAGCATAACACAGGACCAATATCAGGTCTCTGGGCCTTTTGGTTATTCAGAAGAAGTTGTTTAAAAAGATTTTGACCTTTTCGGCCCCTGTGACCTTGAATGAAGGTCAAGGTCATTTGTTTGAACAAACTTGGTAACCCTTTATCCCAGCATGCCATAGGCCCAATATCAGGTCTCTGGGCCTTTTGGTTATTCAGAAGAAGTTGTTCAAAGATTTTGACCCTTTTTGGCCCCTGTGACCTTGAATGAAGGTCAAGGTCATTTCTTTGAACAAACTTGGTAGCCCTTTATCCCAGCATGCCACAGGCCCAATATTAGGTCTCTGGGCCTTTTGGTTATTCAGAAGAAGTCGTTCAAAGATTTTGACCTTTTTGGCCCCTGTGACCTTGAATGAAGGTCAAGGTCATTTGTTTGAACAAACTTGGTAGCCCTTTATCCCAGCATGCCACAGGCCCAATATTAGGTCTCTGGGCCTTTTGGTTATTCAGAAGAAGTCGTTTAAAGATTATGACCGTTTTGTCCCCTGTGACCTTGAATGAAGGTCAAGGTCATTTCTTTGAACAAACTTGGTAGCCCTTTATCTCAGCATAACACAGGACCAATATCAGGTCTCTGGGCCTTTTGGTTATTCAAAAGAAGTCGTTCAAAGATTTTGACCTTTTTGGCCCCTGTGACCTTGAATGAAGGTCAAGGTCATTTGTTTGAACAAACTTGGTAGCCCTTTATCCCAGCATGCCACAGGCCCAATATTAGGTCTCTGGGCCTTTTGGTTATTCAGAAGAAGTCGTTCAAAGATTTTGACCTTTTTGGCCCCTGTGACCTTGAATGAAGGTCAAGGTCATTTGTTTGAACAAACTTGGTAGCCCTTTATCCCAGCATGCCACAGGCCCAATATTGGGTCTATGGGCCTTTTGGTTTATGAGAAGAAGATGTTTAAATGGAAAAGTTTACGGACGGCGCACGACGCACGGCGCACGACGCACGGCGCACGGCGCACGACGCACGGCGCACGACGACGGACGAAGCATGATGACTATAGGTCATCCTGACCCTTCGGGTCAGATGACCTAAAAACCTAGATATAAATTCTACAGCCCTGTTGTATAATAACCTAGATATAAATTCTACGGCCCTGATGTATAATAACCTAGATATGAATTCTACAGCCCTGATGTATAATAACCTAGATATAAATTCTACAGCCATGATGTATAATAACCTAGATATAGATTCTACGGCCCTGATGTATAATAACCTAGATATAAATACTACGGCCCTGATGTATAATAACCTAGATATAAATACTACGGACCTGATGTATAATAACCTAGATATAGATTCTACGGCCCTGATGTATAATAACCTAGATATAAATACTACGGCCCTGATGTATAATACCCTAGATATAAATTCTACGGCCCTGATGTAAAATAACCTAGATATAAATTCTACGGCCCTGATGTAAAATAACCTAGATATAAATTCTACAGCCCTAATGTATAATAACCTAGCTATAAATTCTACAGCCCCCATGTATAATAACCTATATATAAATTCTACAGCCCTGATGTATAATAACCTAACTATAAATTCTACAGTCCTAATGTATAATAACCTAGATATAAATTCTACAGCCCCCATGTATAATAACCTATATATAAATTCTACGGCCCTGATGTATAATAACCTAGATATAAATTCTACGGCCCTGATGTATGATAACCTAGATATAAATTCTACAGCCCTGAAGTATAATAACCTAGCTATAAATTCTACGGCCCTGATGTATAATAACCTAGATATAAATTCTACAGCCCTGATGTATGATAACCTAGATATAAATTCTACAGCCCTGATGTATAATAACCTAGATATAAATAATATGGCCCTGATGTATAATAACCTAGATATAAATACTACGGCCCTGATGTATAATAACCTAGCTATGAATTCTACGGCCCTGATGTATGCTAACCTAAATATAAATTCTACGGCCCTGATGTATAATACCCGAGATATAAATTCTACAGCCCAGATGTATAATAACCTAAATATAAATTCTACGGCCCTGATGTATAATAACCTAGATATAAATTCTACAGCCCTGATGTATAATATCCTAAATATAAATTCTACGGCCCTGATGTATAATACCCTAGATATAAATTCTACAGCCCTAATGTATAATAACCTAGATATAAATTCTACGGCCCTGTTGTATAATAACCTAGATATAAATTCTACGGACCTGTTGTATAATAACCTAGATATAAATTCTACGGACCTGTTGTATAATAACCTAGATATAAATTCTACAGCCCTGATGTATAATAACCTAGATAGTAATTCTACGGCCCTGATGTATAATAACCTAGATATAAATTCTACAGTCTTGATGTACAATAACCTAGATATAAATTCTACAGCCCTGATGTATAATAACCTAGATATAAATTCTACTGCCCTGATGTATAATAACCTAGATATATATTCTACAGCCCTGATGTATAATAACCTAGATATAAATTCTACGGCCCTGATGTATAATAACCTAGATATAAATTCTATAGCCCTGATGTATAATAACCTAGATATAAATTCCACAGCCCTGATGTATAATAACCTAGATATAAATTCTACGGACCTGTTGTATTATAACCTAGATATAAATTCTACGGACCTGTTGTATTATAACATAAATATAAATTCTACGGACCTGTTGTATTATAACATAGATATAAATTCTACGGACCTGTTGTATTATAACATAGATATAAATTCTACGGACCTGTTCTATTATAACATAGATATAAATTCTACGGACCTGTTCTATTATAACATAGATATAAATTCTACAGCCCTGATGTATGTTAACTTATCTACAAATTCCACGGCCCTGATGAATAATAATAATGCGGTCACGATATACGGGTATATTGCGATGTGTCAATAGAAATGTGTCGCACTGCGGTACGAAATTGAAATACTGGTTTTTGTGATACAGGTTAATTTTGAGTAAAACAAAGTCCTTTTTGTGAAACCCTCATTCTACTTTCTCTTTTCGAAAGTCTAAATCAGTTAATTGTTTGAACTTTCAAGAGCCCCAACATTTTTCTCAAGCGTCTCTTCTACTTTGTCAAAATACAACAGCGAGCATGGCTGATGACAGCTATGATTGTATGCCAAATAAATAGGCAAAAAGTGCCATATGGGGGCATTTTTGTCTAAGACAAAACAAACAAAGTCAATTGAAACGGGAGTGACTGTTTGTCAAATCAATATATTGTGGTATGTATCGTAAAACAGTCACTTATAGTGACAGCAGTACTTTAGACCTCTCCCCAAAGTGTTGTTATTCCCCTTCATTAGCCAAAATGGTGAATACAAGATGGATTTCCAGAAGTGTTTTTGTGATTATTTGGCGCCATGTGACAATCGGATGACGTCATTTCCATTATGACATCATAATTACAAGGCACAAATTTGTTTCAAAAACACTTCCCAGTATAGCCATGATATGGGAAACAGGCCCCTTGACAGTCCTGATGTATGTTAACCTAGCTTTAAATTCTACAGCCCTGATGTATAATAACCTAGCTATGAATTCTACAGCCCTAATGTATAATAAACTAGCTATAAATTATACAGCCCTGATGTATAATAACCCAGCTATGAATTCTACAGCCCTGATTAACGTTAACTTAGCTATGAATTATATATTTACATTTGCTCTGTAATTTTCCATTGACACAATGCTAAGAGGCAGTTGCTGCCATAGGCCTATAACACCCAGTGCCTCAGACTATAACAGCAGTTGCTATTGTGACGTCATCAATCTCTATTGTGAGGTCATCAATTTCATTGTTGTCTTCGCATGTTTTGCTGTTCAAAATCATTCCGAAGAAACTAAATAAAGCGCAATACAATAATTCTATCAAAATGTAAATATAAGTAATGAACATTTTAGCAAATATTGTTACAGTCCTATAACACACATTGTTATTGCTGAATGTTTTAGCAAATGTTGTTACAGTCCTATAACACACATTGTTATTGCTGACAAACTTACATAAAGCCCTACCGGGCTTTATTTAGTTTGTCATCAATCATTGCTTAAATGGCCCTAATATGTTAAAGGCCCAATATACATTTTACTTTCTCTTTTCGATAGTCTGAATCAGCTTATTGTTTGAACTTTCAAGAGCCCAACATTTTTCTCAAGCGTCTCTTCTACTTTGTCAAAATACAACAGCGAGCATGGCTGATGACAGCTATGATTGTATGCCAAATAAATAGGCAAAAAGTGCCATATGGGGGCATTTTTGTCTAAGACAAAACAAACAAAGTCAATTGAAACGGGAGTGACTGTTTGTCAAATCAATATATTGTGGTATGTATCGTAAAGCAGTCACTCTGTATTGCAATATGTTGTTGTACAGTTTTCCCTTATAGTGACAGCAGTACTTTAGACCTCTCCCAAAAGTGTTGTTATTCCCCTTCATTAGCCAAAATGGTGAATACAAGATGGATTTCCAGAAGTGTTTTTGTGATTATTTGGCACCATGTGACAATCGGATGATGTCATTTTCTTTATGACAGCATACTTACAAGGTGCAAATTTGTTTCAAAAACATTTCCCAGTATAGCCATGATATGGGAAACAAGGGAGACAACAACACTTATGAGATAGGCCTATTATACCTAGCTATAAATTTGACACCCACCAGATGACGTATACCGTTGATGTAGTGGTATGTGAAGGGAAACGCCACAACATATTTACAGGCTATCACAGCTGCTGGATTCAGATGTACAGCGTTCAGATAGGTAGTAAAATCTTCAGGTGCAACCATCAGTCCAGCAGCCACAACCGGGATAGCTGTAAAAATATCAAAACATGAACAGTCTACGGAACAAAGAGAACTCACATATATAATTTGATCACAAAGATTCCTCCAGTATAATCAGTATATAAGCCCCCTTCAATAAACGTTTAAGGATATTCAATATCAATATACCTGCTGACAATCTCGGGTTTTCCAATAATTTCCCAAATTAATTGCATAACTAAATTCTAAATTCCTAAATCCTAAAATTCTTAATATTCTAATCTGCTGTCCTGTCTCTTTTTCATCCCCCCCCCCCCTTTTTTTTAATTAGTGCTTGCTTGGAGAGGATAAGAGAGGTCAGGGCAAGTTTAGTAGGTTCACTTGCTTGCTCAGGCCTCTTTTTTCCCCAACTCACGCCACTTTGTAATAAAACCCCCAAACTACTAGGGGAGGTAATGTGTAACACCTTTTCTTTTTTTTAGAGTTCTCTCCCTTTTACTATTATCCTTGTTATTTCTTTTCTTTTTACGTCAAATAATTATTTATGAATATCTTAACTTAATATCATGCAGCACTTTTTATATTAAACGTTTCTAGCTCCAATATTCTTACTTATAACTGATATCAACATCCCATTTTGATTCACACTATATTAGTGTATATCCGGTCAATTTTTTCACTTTGCTATATTAGCATATATGTATAATACATTACCATCATCAGTAATACTTGTGTTTAACAATACTAGTATTCATTTATTACCTCCTTTTCATACATTTATATTCAATAATACTGTCTGTGATAACTTATATATATGTGCTGATGTCTTTCCTCTTCCTTTTTAGCATCTAACTTAAGCAAAAGTTTCTAATTTCTGTGATATCTGCTTACTGTTACTCGTCTTGTTTTACTTGCATGTTTGTTATCCATGTCATATTATATATTAGATTGTACCATTTAGTTTGTCGCAATAATAGCACTACAGTGCTAATGTTTATTGTTTTAAATATGTGACTTTAAATAAAAATTCTTGTATCTTGTATCTTGTATAACTGTAAACAAGAAGAAAGATTGCAAACATTCATGTGAAATTTGAGAAAAACTCCTACTGGACATTCAGAGAAATAAAGCTTTAGAAATTTCATTCCCAAATTATGAGCTATCAGCCACCTTGATACTCCCTTCAGTCCTCAAATTTGATATGCATAACTAGCTATCAGGACCATGGGGAACTTTCATGTAAAATTTGAAAAAGATCCTCTTTCAATACTTTCTAAAGAACTACAGCAAGTACAAACTATCTCCTAATTCAAAATGATTGCCTATAATTAATTGATAACAATAAATATGCATAACTGAGGATCCGTGAAAACCTTCAAGTAAAATTTGAGAAAAATTAAACTATTTCTTATGTATCATATGTGGCATGTGCAGAACTTGCAATGTTTTCTTGACATAAATACTATAGGCCTTTCCTAAAAGTGTTTTTATTCCCCTTGATAGGCCACATTACTGGATACAAGATGGACATTTGGGAGGTGTTTTAGTGATGATTTGGCGCCATGTGACAATCAGATGACGTCATTTCCATTATGACATGATAATTACATGGCAGTGGCGTAGCTAGGGCTGTTTTAAATATACACAGATATGGTGCCGAAGACAGCACCCGAAGCGCTAGGAGGGATGGGTACAGGTGGGGAAATGTCCACCTCCCGGAAGGTGAATGATCAAACATGTACTGCAAAATTTTTTTACGTCTGGCAGATTGTATCTATTGTCAATAAAAATGAAAAAAAGATTTCCAGATAAATAATCAGAATTGACCTCGTTCTCTTCATCTGCCACTGATATTGACTAGGGCTGTTACGAGTACCCGAGTACGGGTCGGGTTGGAGAAGTAACTGGGTCCGAAAATGTGTACCCAGGTACCCGTCAAAATAGGACAAATTTTGTCACACGGCTGTGTCTATGTAAAACTTCTATTAAAGTGGTACAAAATCCCACTGATTTGTGTTGTTTTCACTCACTAAGGATGACACTTCATCTGTTTACAACAAGTTCACATGTAACACTGTTCCAAATTTTATTTCCCATGACCGTATTTTGATACGAGACAAACATGTGTACTTTAATATAAGTTGACCGGGGTTCACCATAGTCGTATATACAATAACAAGAGAGACAGTCCGAATGAAGACTATGACACGTGATCTGTAGGTTCCAGTTGCATTGTACACGTAATTGACATTGATAATAATAAAGCACCATGTTAATTATCATGTTGTGCGTTGCTTTAATTCCTTTGTTGCAACAAATACATTATATATCGAGTACTTCAAATGCAGGTACGATAAAACAGACAATTACTGTATTGCAGGTTCGGTATATTGTGCCCCCCTTTTTTGTACTGCCTGTTGCGCATGTGCAGGATAGTGTATTCATGTGTGAACAAGGAACAAGCGGGATAGCTTTGACAGTTATGTCAGCTTGTTAAATATTGTTTTTTCCAATTAATGCAACTATAAATTATCGACTGGTGCATAAAATGGATACCAAAATATCGTTATAGAATCATACTCTACTCATTGCATTGAATCTCCCTCGGTAAGCCTGTCACCCCACACAACAAACAAGATAAATGTGAAGAAAGCTAACTTAAAACTAGGATCTATATAAGTCGAGTACCCGGGTACGGGTCAGGTACTAAAATTTGGGTACCCGGGGGCAAAATTTGGTACCCGTGACAGCCCTAATATTGACAATAACACAATCTTACATATGTCCAATGGTGAAATATAGCAAGACCTTGTCATGACTCTGTATGTAGCTGCTGTGAATGTGCTTGTTTTATTTAAAAGAGTACAACATGCATTTTCTTAAAGTCCACAACCCCCCCCCCCCCCCCCAACAAAAATGAGGGGGGAGAGGGGGATGCTAGCATGATTTCGAGTTTCCAACTTACCAACAGACATAGCTATGCCCGTGGCTCTGTGTCCCAGTGACAACATGGAGGTCAACTGTGGCCTATATAACATAAACTCACAGTTTAAAAAGTTAGATGACAGTGTCACGATACATTTCATTTAAAGAAACTGTTAGTGGCAGAATATCACCATTTCATGCTGAATAAGTGCCGAAATCTTTTACTTTATGCAACTTAATCCTTATTTTCTGTCCTGAAAAATGAAAATCCAATATCAAATTTGTCTTGTAAACTAGATGCCTACTGAACCTGAATCCTTCACCTGCTCTACAGCTTACAAACTTTGTCATTTAAGCTTATAACTTCTGCAAACTTGAAAAGTCTACTTTAAACAAGCTTTGCAAACCACACAATTATGAAAAAGAAGCTTATGAAATTCTTAACACATTTGACCCCTGTGACCTTGAAAGTCGGTCAAGTTGTTTCATTTGAACAGATATGTTGTAGCCCTTCCATCCTCGATATCCAGGGTTAGGCTTACCTACGCTCTCTTCATCCTTGTCGATGAGGCATGAAGACCAGTTCGACCCTTTGATGTACATCAAAAGAATCTCGTGGTCACAAAATGGTTAAAATTGACAAGCTTTGAAGTTGGTTGTGGCTCCTTTGTAATTTTTAAAAGACAGGCATGCAGCCAAGCGATTGGTCAGGATTTCTTTTTGCCATGACATATTTCAGAGGTGGAGAGAGTGTAGGTGATTATAACTCATGGATATTGAGGATGTAGCCCTTCATTTAAGCAGTTAAGTTGCTTAAGATTTTAACATTTTTGACCCCATGATCTTGAAAGTTGTTCAAAGTCGTTAAATTAAATTATTTTGACATACTTGGTAGTCCTCCATTCTATCATGCTAAATACCCAATATCAGGGCCTGTTGATTATCTACAAGAAGTCATTTGAATAGAAAAGTTGACCTCATAGCTAAATAGATTAACAAGAATACCTACCTTGGTATACTAGAATCATTACAAACAATAACAAAACAATTTCCATAACTTTGTATTTATATTACACTTACATATAAAACATCCGCTGGTCTTACCTATAGATCCGCTGGTCTTACCTATAGATCCACTGGTCTTACCTATAGATCCGCTAGCTGGTCTTACCTATATATAGATCCACTGGTCTTACCTATAGATCCGTTGGTCTTACCTATAGATCTGCTGGTCTTACCTATAGATCCGCTGGTCTTACCTATAGATCCGCTGGTCTTACCTATAGATCCGCTGGTCTTACCTATGTGATGATTTTGCTATTTTCAATTTTTAAGAGAATGGCAAAATCCTATGTATGTGGAGTATGTCGATTCGCCACCACTTCCTCCAGTAAACTTGTTCGACATGGAAAAAGAAAACACAGGAAAGAAAAGTCAGCACACCCGGGGTCCTCAAATGGAAAAGGCAGTCATCAGACTAAAAGAGATGCAGAAGATTCATGGACAGACAATGACCCTGGCGATCTTGCGGACATCATAGTCGATGTGTCTGGCTCCGGCAATGACAAGCATAACGACGGCAACTCTGCCGTTGAAGAAAGAGACCTAACAGTCACTCCTGATACAAAGGAACAGAAGTCAACGAGGCCAGAGCCAGCATTCTCTCCGAAACGGGCAACAGAGAAGACAGGTCCAAGATATCCCAGGAATGGTGTTCCGCTGATTGACAGACTCCCAACGAATATCCAGAAAGTTCCAAAGGCAGTACTTGCAGTGCGGAGTGTGTCTTCACAGACTAAACAAGTGGTACAGGGACAAGTTTTATGGGAAACTACGAAGTAAACCGATGGTGATAGGGAGATCAATCATGTCGGGGATGCATGTGACAGGTCGTTTTGTTGTGTCCGAGATGCAGAGAACAGAAATGTTGGTGTTAAATGAAATTTCGGTTTGTAGGCCGTAAACGTTTTTAGTAGGAATAATTAGAAGATAATAGATTGGTCATGCGGGACGCATGGACTTAAGGAGGGGGAAGTGTGATGATTTTGCTATTTTCAATTAGAGTTATCTCCCTTGGACAAACGTTAAGTAAACGTTCGTTATACTGATTACTGTGTAATTATGTATAGAGTTGAAGCTTGATCAAAATCTGTATTGCTAGAATATGCCATTAATTACATAGAATAGATTTATAAATCATTTCGGTATGTAAGTTGCGAGATGCTACTTGATAATTGAACATATTGTGTGATTATGCAAATTTACGTGTACCATGATTTCTGAGATAGACCATAACATAAAAGCAAACTACGACCAGTGTTCCGGGCTTGCTTTTCACTGCGAATTGGACAAGACACAGTGATAAAACACGGGTAACGGTAAAAACCACTGCAAATACCATAGCCAGAAGCTCCTGCATAAGGGGTCGCCTGAAAAGGCTACTCTGGTGGCGTATATTGTATGTGGTGTTCAGTGCCAGTGAGTTGAGGGGTAAGGTACACCAGAAGCTCCTGAATAAGGTGTCGCCTGCAAAGGCTACTCTGGTAACCTAATCCTGAGGCAAGACCTGGTACTGTATTGTGTGCTGTGGCACATAGTGTTGAGCAGCAGCAGGACACGGACAGCGAGGGACAGGTGTACGTCGGAGCTGTACATGGTCAGCTCGGGACTAGGGACGTGCCTGTAGCCGTGAGTGTCTGGGGCTGGCTAGCTAGCTGTTGTGTGCTTGTCGGATGTAGTAAGTGTGCAGTGTACGTCCAGGTGACGGGTTTCGTACCACGAGCGTGGTAGTGGTCGTGGCACGTTAGGGAGGACGGTGAGGACAGAGGTACTGTCTGTGTCCACCTTTGTATATATAACTATTTGTTGATAAAATCTGTGTCTTTGTTCAACTGCTCGGCCAGGTAGCCGAGGAATCCCAATCGCTTCTAGAGCAGGTATACGTAGCTCTGTTTAAATTGAGAACTCCGCGGTGCACACACGCTACCAGAGGGTGCACGTTACATTTAATGGTGGCAGCGGTGGGATCATAGTTGGACAAAGCTTTGTGATATTTCTATATTGACTAACGATGGAGATGGAGGAGATCAACAAATCTATAGACGAGCTGGAATCTCGCATTGCTTCCTACGGGTTAGGACGGAGGCCAAGGGATAGTCCGGCGGGACACTCTTCTCCGCGGAGTACTAACACTACAGTACATGACAATGCGGAGAATACAGCTGATTCTGGAATAGTGACCATGCGGAATTCAGATGGTGACCGCGGTGCTGACACGACGAGTGTTAAGAAGGTGGACGTGCGTAAAAAGTTTGTGGAGTTTAACCCACAGTCAAGCCCTGGCACAAGCCCAGATACAATGCAGGTGTTGGTCATTTGTTCGGGCGACAAAGTCCGTTGTCTGATTTGTATGGACATGGAGCAAATGCTGCCTGTAGTGAATCAATGGCAGGACAGCCTTATCGGTATGATGGCGGGATAACATACCGACATCGGCGCGAGCACCGAGATTTGGACGACTTAAAGGACAGAAAAATGCCAACATTTAACATCAAGCCTGCGACGTATGATGGCATTGGCTCCTGGTTAGATTACAAAGCTCATTTTGAATCATGTGCTGCTTTAGGTAACTGGACCGAGGAGGAGAAGGGGTTATACTTAGCTGTTTCGTTACGTGGCCAGGCACAAGGAGTGCTCGGTAACCTCCCAGGTGGGCCTCTCAAACAGTATAAGGACTTGGTGTGTGTTCTTAGGGAACGGTTTGCTCCGCCAAACCAAACTGAACTCTACCGTGCCCAACTGAGAGAAAAGCGACAAAAGGCAACAGAATCTTTGCCGGAGCTTGGGCCGAGTATCAGGAGGCTAGCTAACCAAGCATACCCGACTGCGCCTTCTGACGTCATAGAAGTGCTGGCAAAAGAGCAGTTTATTGATGCCTTGGTAGATTCGGACATGAGGTTGAGAATCAAACAAGCTAGACCAGCTAGTCTAAACGAAGCCGTACGTCATGCGGTGGAGTTAGAGGCATTCGTAAAATCAGATCAGAAGCACAGAGAATCACAAGGATTATTTCTACGGCCAATAGCTCACACAGAGTCCACCGACCAACAAAGCAGCCAGGAAATAAAAGCTTTGACAGAAGTCATGACGGAGATACAAAAATCTTTGGCCAGACTCAAAACTCAAATCTCGGATTTAGAGAATCGACAGGGCAGGTGGCGGCCACCAGCTAATTCTCGGAACAAAAACAATGACGGTAGATGTTCCAACTGTGGTGAAAGGGGGCATTTTCGGAGAGATTGCACCAAGGTAGAAACGGACAAGGGCACAAAGAAGAAAGAACATATTGGTGCTAATAGACAGACCGGGCAACCAGTAATCTATGTCAAAGTTGTGATTGGCAGCGTTGTTGGAAAATTTCTGGTTGACACGGGGGCGACAGTATCGCTCATATCTGACAATATGTTCACTACAGTATGCAGTAAAGGATTCAAACGCCGAATGACGGAGGTGTCTCGTGATATACTATCAGCGAATGGAGAACCACTGATGGTCAGTGGTCTAACTGTTTTATCAATGTCGATTGGTAACCACGTATATGGGAAGAGTCTGGTAGTTGCAAGGTCATCTGTAGACGGGATCCTCGGATTAGATTTTATGAACGAGGAAAGCTGTGTTGTTGACATTGTGAAACAGAAACTTGCGATTGGACAACAGAAGGTAGACCTACTAGCCGAAGGAAGGATGAAGTGTTATCGAGTAACTGTTCCTGACACTCGGAGCACTCTCTGGGAGTCTGGGGTGGTCAGCAAAAGCTCAGGTGTTACCAACAAAGTCCTGTGTGAAGCCCGTGGAGCACACAAAATGGTTCAAGTAGACCAAATGCGACTGAGGACAGGACAACACTTGACAGGGAAGGGGAAGAGAATGGCAAAATCCTATGTATGTGGAGTATGTCGATTCGCCACCACTTCCTCCAGTAAACTTGTTCGACATGGAAAAAGAAAACACAGGAAAGAAAAGTCAGCACACCCGGGGTCCTCAAATGGAAAAGGCAGTCATCAGACTAAAAGAGATGCAGAAGATTCATGGACAGACAATGACCCTGGCGATCTTGCGGACATCATAGTCGATGTGTCTGGCTCCGGCAATGACAAGCATAACGACGGCAACTCTGCCGTTGAAGAAAGAGACCTAACAGTCACTCCTGATACAAAGGAACAGAAGTCAACGAGGCCAGAGCCAGCATTCTCTCCGAAACGGGCAACAGAGAAGACAGGTCCAAGATATCCCAGGAATGGTGTTCCGCTGATTGACAGACTCCCAACGAATATCCAGAAAGTTCCAAAGGCAGTACTTGCAGTGCGGAGTGTGTCTTCACAGACTAAACAAGTGGTACAGGGACAAGTTTTATGGGAAACTACGAAGTAAACCGATGGTGATAGGGAGATCAATCATGTCGGGGATGCATGTGACGGGTCGTTTTGTTGTGTCCGAGATGCAGAGAACAGAAATGTTGGTGTTAAATGAAATTTCGGTTTGTAGGCCGTAAACGTTTTTAGTAGGAATAATTAGAAGATAATAGATTGGTCATGCGGGACGCATGGACTTAAGGAGGGGGAAGTGTGATGATTTTGCTATTTTCAATTAGAGTTATCTCCCTTGGACAAACGTTAAGTAAACGTTCGTTATACTGATTACTGTGTAATTATGTATAGAGTTGAAGCTTGATCAAAATCTGTATTGCTAGAATATGCCATTAATTACATAGAATAGATTTATAAATCATTTCGGTATGTAAGTTGCGAGATGCTACTTGATAATTGAACATATTGTGTGATTATGCAAATTTACGTGTACCATGATTTCTGAGATAGACCATAACATAAAAGCAAACTACGACCAGTGTTCCGGGCTTGCTTTTCACTGCGAATTGGACAAGACACAGTGATAAAACACGGGTAACGGTAAAAACCACTGCAAATACCATAGCCAGAAGCTCCTGCATAAGGGGTCGCCTGAAAAGGCTACTCTGGTGGCGTATATTGTATGTGGTGTTCAGTGCCAGTGAGTTGACGGGCTAGGTACACCAGAAGCTCCTGAATAAGGTGTCGCCTGCAAAGGCTACTCTGGTAACCTAATCCTGAGGCAAGACCTGGTACTGTATTGTGTGCTGTGGCACATAGTGTTGAGCAGCAGCAGGACACGGACAGCGAGGGACAGGTGTACGTCGGAGCTGTACATGGTCAGCTCGGGACTAGGGACGTGCCTGTAGCCGTGAGTGTCTGGGGCTGGCTAGCTAGCTGTTGTGTGCTTGTCGGATGTAGTAAGTGTGCAGTGTACGTCCAGGTGACGGGTTTCGTACCACGAGCGTGGTAGTGGTCGTGGCACGTTAGGGAGAACGGTGAGGACAGAGGTACTGTCTGTGTCCACCTTTGTATATATAACAATTTGTTGATAAAATCTGTGTCTTTGTTCAACTGCTCGGCCAGGTAGCCGAGGAATCCCAATCGCTTCTAGAGCAGGTAGCTCTGTTTAAATTGAGAACTCCGCGGTGCACACACGCTACCAGAGGGTGCACGTTACACCTATATATAGATCCGTTGGTCTTACCTATAGATCCGCTGGTCTTACCTATAGATCCGCTGGTCTTACCTATAAACCCGCTGGTCTTACCTATAGATCTGCTGGTCTTACCTATAGATCCGCTGGCCTTACCTATAGATCCGCTGGCCTTACCTATAGATCCGCTGGTCTTACCTATAGATCCACTGGTCTTACCTATAGATCCGCTGGTCTTACCTATAGATCCGCTGGTCTTACCTATAGATCCACTGGTCTTACCTATAGATCCGCTGGTCTTACCTATAGATCCACTGGTCTTACCTATAGATCCACTGGTCTTACCTATAGATCCGCTGGTCTTACCTATAGACCCGCTGGCCTTACCTATAGATTGATAGATGAGGAGACATTGGTCGGTTGAGTTTTTTGTTTTTTTGCCAGAAATCCTTCATTTCATCGTAGGCTTGTGATGATGTTGGTTGTATGCTGTTGAAAGGAGGAAAATTATTCAGCATATGAATCACATATCACTTCTGTAACAATTTTTTAAGTTCTCTTAAAAATGGGTTAAGGAAATCAAGCTATTGCCATATTACACTGTTTGTCTACATCAGATATATACACATATATGCGTCCCTGTCTACATTTCAACCTGAACATTTTTTTTTCAGGAAGTTATTAAACACAAAAGACATATCCATGTAAGTACATTATCAAATGTATTTCAAAAACAATTTCATGCGTATAATTCAATAAATTTAATGAATTTAACCACATATTCTGTCTGTTCACTCTATGTTTTTTTTTTTAAACTTGTAAAATAAATATTATTTTCATGTGTAAATTAAACTAAATGAAACTGTATTACCCGATGATAATGATAGATCATGCAGGTACAATGTATAATAAACTAAAACCTTAATTAATCATAACCATTGTCTTGCGTAAAAAATGAAGTACAGTTGAACCTATAAATTTGAGAAATGCATCAGAGCTTTTCAATTTTTCAAGTCTTTTCTGCATGTCTTTTCAATCTTTATAATTCAAAACTTAACATTAATTATGCTTTTCTTTAAAAGTGAAATATTTTAAAATTTGAATAGCTGATCATTTAACAGAAAAACATACAAAATTTCTATCATTCATTACAGGTCAATTTCAAAATAATATTGTTATTGGGGCCTTATTAACATTACCATTTTGTTATCACAGATTTGTTGTATCCCAGTAGTCCTTTTCTGCCAAGACTCCTGAAAAAAAACCAGGGTCACATGAAGTCATATAACAAATCACACAGGGAGTCAAACAAATCAAGATAGCTTAGGACTGGTAGAGGTCCGACTTTATGGTGAAATTCTTCATCAATAGTTTGACAGGTGGTATGGCGTTGGGGATGTCTTGAAAAAATGCTGTTGGCGACATTAATTTATTTAAAAACAGAAAATATATTCATTAAAACTTATTTCAATTATGCAAAAATAAAACATTGCCCATGCTTTATACTATAGGGAGTAATTCATTTCGCCAGCAACACTGAGTACCAATATTTAGCGGGTATCACCTGTATACATTGGCGTGTAATGGGCAAATTTGCGTTTTATACTTTATCTTGTGGTTTGCCTAATGCTTTAAGGCCCAATATACCTAACTTTTGGCAAAATCTTGAAGCGAAAATCAAGCCTAATAACTTATTATATTTATAGATTTAGTTAAGAATAACTGATATCAGCAATATTCAAGATGAATTCTTTCGCGGTTACCGGTACAGCAGCACTTGAAACACAGTATTTGTAAACACGCGTCCATTTCTAGCTGTCTTCTACCTTCGGTTTGTTGTTGAAGTGGGCCCCACCTGAATTATTTTCAATTCTTTGGATTTTTCTGTCAAGAGTTTCTTGTTAGTTACTGCCTAGGTTTACTTCGCTTTAGACTTATTTTTGCATGGTTATCAACTGGATTTTTGTTCATAAATTTTCAGAATCCCGAAAAATTTCCTGAAGTTACATATATTGGGCCTTTAAGGACTCGCACAACTAAATCAGCCTATCTCGAAGTGTTTCATATGTTTGTAGTCCCTACTGAAAATTTGTTCCAGCTAAGTACAGTGATTCTGAGTAATTTAAATAGGTGATTATTGACTTTTTCTGCATTGAATGAAATCTAGATATTTAACTTTACAAGAATATATACTTTTGGTAGATTTTGATATGTGATGGCGGATTGATATGGGGTCAAAAGTCAGAGGGTGTTCCCATCCCATTTCACTTGTTGTCCGAAACAAACACCTGTAGCGAGCTAAAACAGGTACTGGAGCACTGGTAAATCTGGCCATATACATGTAGGCAGATTTGGCCATATGGCCAAACATGACCATACATATATAGGGCGAATGTAAACAACAAGTCAATTTTGGTCGCAATTGCCTCGTGCAAAGTAAAAACATTGGTGACCAATCAAGCAAGTCGGTGAAATTAAAGACTTTTATCTTGGAACTCAATTTCCGGTCATTTTGTTGATTTTTGTTGTTGCAATTTTTGGTACTATCATCTTTTATCCTCTGTATCTGATGTGGGAGACATGAATTTTAAAGATTTCTGTTTAAATTCACAGGGTTGCCAACCTATAAGGAACTCAATGTGGGAGAATCTCCCTCCACTGGCTTTCCAATGTGGGAGATTTTTTAGACGACATCACGGCGGCGCGGCGTTTTTTCATTAATTGAGTTAATGCTGCAGAAAAACATGAGACATTAACAAATATTGAAGTCCTATATTCAGTATTCAATATATTATTCAATAAAACACAATATATAATTATTATATAAATTGGTACAAAATTGCAAGTAGATTCTGATCCATCATTGGCAAGATGATAGATATTTATTTTTATTTGTTATTTATTTTTAGTTCTTAGTATATTTCATTCAATTACATGATATTTGGTAATTCCTTATTTATCTACAAAAAAAAATTATAAGAAATATTTTTTTTTTAATGACAAGTAAAATCCAGAATTTTTAAAAGGACTCACACAACTAAATCAGCCTATCACGAAGTGTTTCATACGTTTGTAGTCCCTACTGAAAATTTGTTCTGGCTAAGTACAGTGATTCTGAGTAATTTAAATAGGTAATTGTTGCCCTATTCTGCATTGAATGAAATCTGTAGATATTTAACTTTACAAGAATATATACTTTTGGTAGATTTTGATATGTGATGGCGGATTGATATGGGGTCAAAAGTTAGAGGGTGTTCCCGTCCCATTTCACTGGTTTGACATGTAAATTTCCGGTTGTCCGAAGCAGACGCCTGTAGGCAAGCTAATATGCCAGTAAACTCCTCATAAAATGCCCTTTGAAGCCTTTGTCAAGTATGTATCTGTGAATTTAGGCAGTTTTCACAAGTGTTGTACTTCAAACATTAAAGTTATTAGCTTGAAAGCTTAGTAATAACATATAGTAAATTATTTAGTTGTGTGAGTCCTATACCGGTTCCGGTTTCCTTTATTACTATCACCTAAAATGTTGGCATGACTTCGTGGGCTCTTTCAGAATTATTTCCACATCCATGTCGTTTTCATGTAAGTAAATCATTGTCAGTCACAACAAGTGTTTGTTTTTGAAGTGATACTTCTTAATTCTTATCACAAATATGATTAATGAACTGTGAATTCGAATGACAGGTCTGATTTGGCCATTGAACTTCAGACGGTAAGAGACGTGATGCATGACTGACTGCTTTAATAGCACAGTGTCAGGCTAATTGATTCACACCTGTGTATGGTACTTGTGTGCCTATTCAAGTCAGGTCCCAAGCTAAAATGACTAGTTATGGCTTCGTGTGAGTTGGAGGGAGAAACCTTCATGAATGTGTGAGAATTTAGCTCACGTGGCGTGAGGATTGTTTCAGCGTGAGAGAGCTCAAGGTCATTTTATGATGAATTCCTTTACGTGTGTTTTTGTCTCACGCCGTGAGAGTTGGCAACCCTGAATTCACCAATAATTTCATTCTATGTTGGCCAAAAACAACTTTCCTTTCGGGTTATCTTTCCTACTTGAAAGTATCTTCTGAAAGCATGCACCAAATCTGCATCATCGGGATTCTTTTATCTTCGGTTGTCACAAACGAAGCAGATACCATATTGAATAGTACGTTATAGTTTGTTACTTATAAATGTTGTATATATTGACAGAACAAAAAACGCAACGGTGAAATTCAGACAAATGAATGAGAAATTAGTTTTTAGATGAAAACCTTTCATTTCACCGACTCACATGTTTGGTCAGCACTTGTATCGATGTAGACGAGATAATTACGACAAGTACCGGCGTGTTTGTTTATGAATGGTCATATGACCAGATTTGCCAGTGCTACAGTACCTGTAAAATGCCAGTAAACTCCTCATAAAATGCCCTTTGAAGCCTTTGTCATGTATGTATTTGTGAATCTAGGCAGTTGTCACAAGTGTTGAAATTTAAATATTAAAGTCATTAGCTCGAAATCTTAGTAATAACATGTGTTGCGAGTCCTAAAGGGAATTTATACGTTGTTACACAATCAAATTAAGAGCCGGCATTGTAATTTGGTGAAAAATAATCTCCGATATCTAGACTCGCACATATCTTAAGCATGCTAAGTCACATCTCTTAAAAAATATCACCCAAGAAAGAGGTTATATTCGTATAGATCGGTAAATGAATTCAATTGTAGAAGAAATCTAGAGGACAAGGGCAAATGAACAAATCCTAACCAACTGCAAATCGCAGAAATCGGCAAGCTGTAACACTAATATTTTAGCGTTTAGCAGTCTCAAAATGCGCAATATTCAAACTTAATGTCAAATTCGAAAATTGGTTTTCATTTTGTGATCTGACACGATCATGTTATCTTTAAGATTAACATAAAACAAATATCAAAAGCTAGATTTCGTTTTTCACCTCAGTAGAAGCGCCATCTTGAATATGTATTTGGTGTTTCTCTAATGTTAACTTATATTCTAGAGGAAAAGTCCGAGAGAACCGGAACCATTTAAAATTATCGTGTTATCTCGCGTTAGTTTCCGAGATTAAAGAACGGAGGCGCCAGAATCAAAACAGTCGGCACCAACAGCAATTTTGTGGTATGGTATCATAAAATGCAACCAATGGTTTATTTCACTTAGTGAATTTAATCGATTAAGTGTAAAGTTGAAACTTAAAAATATCCTTTAACTATGCATTATACGTCCGATTCCCCGTGGTATGTTCGTTTCAGATGCCAGTGTCACTGTCGCCAGTGTCGGTGCACATTTGCTTGGACAACTTATTTTGTAAAATGAGTGCATTTGGTCTGCTATCGACCTGACAGTTAGCAAGCTCATTTAAGGCTGTGTATATCAACATGAAGTTTGCCAGACTTTTCGCCCCAATGTCACAATATCCCATGGCCGTTTCGGTGGAGAACTTAATATTGGGCTATATCAAGAATAAAATGTCTTTATTTCATGCGTCCACTCAGTTATATAACATATCTTTCCATCATCATCTGGATCGACATTGTTTAAGAATTAAATTGCACAAACTAGCAATAGTCAGCAATATAGTTTCAGCAAGGTTTGTGTGGACCCCTGATACCACACGTGACAGATTTTTTTGTGGTCAGCCTCGGTCCTAATTTGTGCCTCCAGGTTTTTTCGCTCTAGTTCAATTGTTAGCAAGAATGTACCCACAATGTCCCAAAATATTTGGGGCGAACGGATTGATTTGGCTAATTGCCCCATGCCAGATTGCCACAATGTCCCATAACATTTTGCCACATTGTCCCAAAATTTGACATGTAACCCTGGTAAATACTAGCTGCAATTTACCACTCAGCTTGAGATATCTTCTCTTTAGATCGATCGGTTGAGCGTAAGACTAGTAGCCAGATAACGAGGTTCCGGGTTCGACTCCTAGCGGAGGCATTGAAAAAATAATGACCTCTGTTACAGACATATTGCCCTAAATGATTTACTATGTCACCTCATACTGTTTTATGGGTAAATCTTAATAACTGAACACGAATTGATGATAAATTAAGTCCGGGAAATGCTTGCATAATGAAACATTGGAAAGGTTTATAATAATCGGGTAAACATGGATTGAGACAATAGATGTCATTAACAGACACATTTTCTAGTAGTGGACACTTTACCTTCATCTATTTTGATTCCATAATTAGACGACAACAACTGGTAATGAGAACATGTTAGACTTTGTTTATATTTCCATATTTACACAAACATCTATATTTGTATGTAGGTGTCTATCTTTCAAACAAAAACGTGTAACTGATTAAATACTTTTTAAAAAAATCTCATATATTTGTACCTCATACTCATCCGTTTATATTTACACAAACATCTACATCTGTATGCATGTCTATCTATAAAACAAAAACGTGTAACTGATTAAATATTGAAAAAAAAAATCATATATTTTGTTCCTCATACTCATCCTCAATGTCTGTAGTACTGCTGATTTATTTAAATTAAAGGCTAGTTCGTCATTGTGACAGAATTAAGAAATAAATTTTGATCAATCTGAATATTTTTCTGTTGTCAAAATTTTTGATATTTTCACAATAATTAATTTGTGTTCAGTTCCCAAGAATAGGCTATATTATATTTATATACTTATTTGGGTTGATATGTCAAATTTTTGGACATTGTGGCAAAATGTTGTGGGACATGGTGGCAACAGAGCAATCTGGCAAATCAATCCGTTATCCCGAAGTATTTGGGAGCATCGTGACATGGCATTTGGGACAATACAAAAACAAATTCAATTATTGGGGTGATAAAAAAAATTTGGGACTTTGTGACACTAGGGTGAAACGTCTGTAATTCAACATGAGCCTTCAGCTTCAGGTTATATTTGGTAATATTAATAGTTGAGGTCCAGTGGCATGATAATGCAGGTGTAAACAGTCTATTCAGAAAACAAAAACAAAATTATGTTTTAGTACAAAGAAAATTTTTTCACTGATGCTAATAAAGAATACTGCAGAAATTTTAGGCAAAGTAAACCTTTCATGTTAAATACCTATTAATAATTTTGTCGGCTTTCATAGTTCATTGCAGGATAGATGAAATAAAAATTATATTAATATTCATCCTGTACCTAGATTTTATGCATTGATAATTTAATATACCAAGATTATTTTTGGGGAAGGCGGGGTCTTGCTAGAAACAAGACAAATCACTTGCTAAATTCTATATTCTATTCCCTGATACTAGGTGTTTCCATGATATATGACATGATATTCGTGTCTGGATTTTGTCAAATATTTTTTACAGGTTATTGGATCAAGCCCAGTAGTTAGTCTCAGCTGAAGTACCCCAAAATGCCTGTGGAACAGATTTCCTACTCGGAGAAATACTTCGATGAACATTTTGAGTACAGGTATATACAATTACATATTTATCAAGAGAAAAATTCTTTCATTTTCTTACACTTGATGATTTGGCGCCATGTGACCATGGATGACATAATTTCCATTATGACCAAACGCTTTCGAATGTAGCCTTGATAGGAGAAACAAGGGAGATAACTACACTTTTGAAATGGGCCTATACTGGAATCGCCTAGTCTTGATGTCTGTGGTCCTCATTCAGGGCTTTTTCTGAGGGCGTTTTGGGCCATTAATTGAAATTATTTCATATTTAAGCCAAATTCCCAAAATTTGCAGTTTATTCCTGAAAAAATCTTTTCCAATTCACCAATTTTCTTCCCAAAATGAGACCAAAAGGCCTCTTCCCAAAGCAATGAGAAAAAGCCCTGTCATGAACTTGCATAGACCTGCATGTTTCTTACTAACAGACAGATTTTGATGAATCTTATCTTGAATGATCAGTATATATAGTACAGGATCAAATATGAAGATCAAATTCCAATACAGTAACTATATATATATAAGTTGGCATTAAGGTCAAGATCACAATGATGTATGGTGTAGTTGAAGTCTGGGGACAGGCATCTGTGGAAAAAAGGTTAAAATAATCACTGCCATTCACTTCAAATATCTAAAACCACTTGTTTTGTACTCCAATGTGTAATTGAGGAAAAAATAGTAACAATACTATATATATATATGTATATTGTGTAAAAATAAGATATGATAATAAATGTTCGAAATTTTGAAACAAAACACCATCATCATATATTATAATATTGTTTGGTCAAGTAATAAATACATACACTGTTCATATGGGCACCATTTTAGTAAGGATCTGTTTTGATTATAATTTCTGTGAAACAGGCATGTGATCCTGCCACCGGACATTGCCAAGCTTGTGCCGAAGAATCACCTGATGACGGAGACGGAGTGGAGGAACATTGGAGTCCAGCAGTCCCCTGGCTGGATACACTACATGGTCCACTCACCCGGTCAGTATAACTCACAGAATTGGCAAGTAATGATTGGCAAGTTTAGATGAAAAAGAAAACTAAAGCACTAAGTTAGTGATTGGTTTAGTAAATGGTTTAAGTCTACAGTACTCGCCTTCCGGTTGGGGTCCAGGGGACAAAGCCGCTAAGAATTTGACAGAGTTTGTGTTTCATTTGTACTAACTATTTTTGCTTTTACAAATGATACATGTACTTTTTTTTTGTAAACAAATATTTGTATGATTTTTGTGTCGCCTCCGACGGATGTTGGAAAGGCGGCACATAGGGGTTACTTTTCCGACGGCGACGGCGGCGTCAACAATGTTAAAGTTTTGTGTTTAGCTCTGTTTCTGACAATGTTACATCAACCAAACTTCCATCATAGATGAAGCATGGGTAGTAGAGCCTATTGGGCTAAACAAAATTCCTAGATCCTGCTTTTTTGGGTAAAAATCTCAAATTTCTGGAATTACAACGTTAAAGTTTTGCGTTTAGCTCTTGCATATTAGGCTGTTTCTGATAAGTATAAAAGCTACATCAACCAAACCTCATTCATAGATGAAGCATGGGAAGTAGAGCGTACTGGGCTAAAAAAAAATTCCTGGATTTCTGCTTTTTTGGGGGGAAAATCTCAAATTTCTGGAATTACAACGTTAAAGTTTTGCGTTTAGCTCTTGCATATTAGACTGTTTCTGACTAAGTATAAAAGCTACAGCAACCAAACTTGGTATGTAGGTGTATTTCGACTCAACGAACACTATCGCCTCTTCCGTTTTATAATTCAACGAAATGGCCGCCATTTCCTTGCCACTGATTGGTCAAAATTTAGATATTGTCCGATTTCACTCAAAATTGGTATATAGGTGTGTTAGGACTCTAAAAACACTATCGCAACTTCTGTTTCATGATTCAGCAAATTGGCCGCCATTTCCTTGCCACTGATTGGTCAAAATTTAGATATTGTCCGATTTCACCCAAAATTGATATATAGGTGTATTATGACTCTACAAACACAATTGCAACTTTGGTTGCATGATTCTGCAAATTGGCCATTATTTCCTGGCCTCTGATTGGTCAAAATTTTGATATTGTCCGATCTCACTCAAACTTAGTATGTAGGTGTATTAGGGCTGTTCAAAAACTATCGCAATTTTCGTTTCATGATTCAAAAAAATGGAAGCCATTTCTTTGCCACTGACTGGTCAAAATTTCAATATTGTCCGATTTCAATCAAATTTGGTATATAGGTGAATTATGACTCTACAAACACTATCACTATTGACAAAGCGGGAAAGGCGACAATTATAATTACGCGTAATTCTTGTTTTCTTGAAATACTGCAATATTGGAACAAAACCAGGTCATATATTACATTATATAAATGGTTTACTTTCAAATATTTTCAAATGATTTGCAGGCTCTGGCTCCAGTGCTTTACGAAAGCTACGGACTAGATGGCTGATGTTCAAATATCTCTGTTTTAGAACCACATGTATTACTGTTCCGGCGCCCAGTTCCACAGTCACAGAAAACACAGAAAATGCCACAGGCAATTCCTACTCAGGTCCACTAGAAGAAAAACTGTTCTGTCGTTACTAAAGGGCATTTTGGAGGCGTGGGAGACTACAGTGCTATCCAGCTTCACTTGTAGCAGTGGCAGATGGTGTTCTTTGTGTATCTAGGAAATCATGTCTGAAGCACAACACACTTGCATCAAGTTTTCATCAGAACCTTAGTTGAAAAAGATTGACAATGTTTTGTAACATTTTGAGTTTTTGTTTTAGAATAGCATAATTATCTGAAGTCATTATTAAACCCTTGTCAACATTCCTCGAAAGTAGAATTATATATATTCGTCCTTTAAAATTTATTGTAGGTAAATTAGAAAAGTTTATGTTAAAATTGTTTAATGCTGGAGAATAACGTAGTATATCTGGACAAATTTGTTTATAGTCTGAAAAATTGCATTTTTCATGTTCATATTGTAAACCCTTTCCCCACTTAGAGCAAAACTGGCTAGTTAATATCAATGCTTATAAGAGCTCTACTTTTTGGAGGTAAAGGCTTGACAGTTAATGAAAACATTATTTCTAGAATCTGTTTATTATTTTGTCCATCATTCATATTCAACTGAGGTTTTGACAAGAATGTAGATTTTTGCCATACTCATTTATGCAGGGTCAAGCTAGGTCACCACAAAGGGAAGTGGAACATTATACATGTATTACTGTACATTACCTGAGATAAGCCTGATGTTTCTTTAGCCGTTTGGGAATTGGATGAAGGATTGTATTCAGAAATGGGCAAAACTTTCCTGGAGTTTCTCCTTATTTGTGATGAATTTCCCAACTAGATTGAAAACGATACCACATCTTTCAACATAACTCCACTGAGCTGAGGAAATTAATGCAGTCTAGGAGTAATTTCCCCAATCTGAACATTTTTCATGATGTTTATCATTGTACGCATTAAGGAGATATTTAGATAAACAAATCACTTTAAAAAGTTTTAAGATGAATAGTTAAACAGGTGGGAAAGAATGATTTGATTCATGTCCATATTTAGATAAATTTAGTGAAAATTGTGACATTTCATGAATTGGAAGATCCTGATTTAAAACAAATTTGCAAACACAGAAAAAAAAACCTGGCATTATAATGCAAATTTTATTTCACCACATAACTGGCCCGTCCTATTATTTCGTACAGTTGTGGCATAAATGTTAGACATGTGTAATAACACTATGGTGGCGTCATAAATAAATAACATCTTTATGATGTCATATGAATGTCAAGATAGTGGAAATTCTACTGTCAGATTAGAAATTTGCCTTTTCTATAGGGGAAAAATGGCATATTATCGTATGATAAATAGAATCCCCCCTGTCAATATACAAGGTAGTATGGAATTAATTTGACTTGTTCAAAAAATTAAACATGTCACTCGACTAAAGGTTTGTGACGTATGAAGTTATTGAGCTTGTTTTATAAATTCCATATTAAATTGACGGGTGTGTAAGATACTCTATTTATGTCTACAAATGATCAGCCTGACATTAATTCAAATAAGCTGTTGGTCATAAAACATTGTCAATTAAAGTCCACATTTGTTTCCTATACGTTAAACCTTATAACATAATCAACCCTGAACACACATTTGAACTCTCCCAATACAAAGGTTGGATTTGTCCATTATGAAATTTCAGGGGTGAAGAAGTAAATATAGTATAGGCTTATTGCTGAACCTGGGCTTATCCCAGACAATGTACAGTTGTGTGTACATACATTGTTGATATTACAGAATCTCCATGTTATTTGTTTATACCAGTATAGTAGTAAGCTATGTTCATTATAGACTTCATTCTTCCTGAAATTCTGTATAGCTTCCGGCAGGAACTAAAATGTCATACTTGATATTTTTATTACCCCATAGATCTATAAAACCATAAAGCTTTCTCAAAGATTAAAAGTAATTTTATTCTCATACATTGGCATTGCTTCATGAAATTTGACAGTATGAAAGTATCGCCATATTTACATACTGACAAAAATGCTTTTTTTGGGTAGCGATACAAGGATACTTGGATAATTTACGACGCATATTCAAGTGATATCTGAAAACATTGAATATGGTTGGACATTCAAACACACTGAACATGAAACATGCATCTAATTAGTGCAAACATCAGAAAAAATATCTTGAGAAATGCTGGTTCCCAAAACACATTAAAGGTTATTTCAAAAGCAGAAGGGAATTAACTCTTCATCCTTTCAAGGAAAGTTATCTCCCTTAGAGTGTAATTACCTTGTGTCATGTGAAATGTGTTTTCTCTATGGGGAAATGAATACTGAATATTGTTTGTTACCTGTTTAAATTATAATATGTTTGCACAATAATGTTGTGACTGGTTACTATATGATTGTTGACGAATGATTTATAGATGGGTTCTGTCAATGTTTGTTAATATTGAATTGTTAACTGATGTATAAAGGAATTGTTTTTTTTTTTTATTTTAAGTGTAGAAGTGACTTTCGTTGATATATTATTTCTTATCATAATAAAACGGAAAGAATTTGTCATATTTCTTGATATTAAAATTCTGAAGAAATCTTTTGCTAGAAACTGATGGAGACTTTTGTTCCACCCGTATTATTGAAAATATGTTAAAGCTGAAACTTGGCAAGACCCGTCTACAAATCAGAAGTTATCTGTGTACTGATGTTATTTAGTGCTTTGATTAGATGGTGCTGTTAAGATACGTCAATGTTAGAAGTCTAACAACTTAGTTTGTGTAATACTTAGTATGTTTATGTTTACTGACATCAAATCATTTGCTGATTAACTAACCTTTGTTAACTAGTCATCTTATTGGAAGCTGGTTTAGAAAAAAAAATCAGTTCAACTTCATGTTTTTAACTTGCTGTATTGGAAATCAGTTTTCTAATTTTCTATTCCTACATCAAGATTTTATTTTTATTAAAAAGTAAAAAAAAAACGTTCCAAAAGTTTTTTGTAGTTAAAACTTAAAGATGGGAAACACTGATGTTTTTAAATTCAAATTATGTGGTACTTTTGAATAAACACAAAAACATCCTGCAATTACACATGACCATGATTGATAATGCAGTTCTCTCCCTTAAATTATCTTTAATAATTCAGATAAGATAGTTTCTCATTGCATTTCATTTTATGTAATTCTGCTGGGTCTTTAAAAAGTTTTTTATGTCCTGAAGAATGTTCCTTTTAAATAAAAAGTTCATTAATGCTTTTAAACACGATACTTTATTTACTGTAGAAAGCAATGTCCACGCTGAAGCATTCCACTAAATAAAGCACTAATTACAGTTTCTTTAATTACTTCCTACAGCAATTAATGCCTACTTCCTTTTCGTCATTGCACTCTTCTGTTTAAATTCGATTTTGAGTTAAAATGTGAGTACGCCAAAATAAGTACATCTACAGTATCTATATACCCTTAAACATCATTGACAATATCGACCACTGCAAGTGATTTATGTAAAGTCACATGTTAAATTTTATATCTTAACACTACTATAAACCAACTTATTTTCATGACAACTCAATTTCGTGTTTTTCATAAAAAAGGCTATTTCCCGGCAATTTAATTTCACGATAAATACGGTCATAAATTCTAAGTACAGTACAGTACTCCTACAGTTAGCATACCTCTGATCGAAACTATTTCACATTGATAAGTTTTCGCGAATTATAATCAACCGCAAAATACATGAAAATCAAACACGCAAAAATAAGTTGGTTTACAGTAGTCAGTAAAATAAAATGTAGTTTTAGATTGCAAGGACTACAGACTTATTTGATCTTTACTGTTGTTTTGTACATTAAGGAGAATCATGATTTCGCTGTGGTATTTGTTAACTGGCCATTTTTATTCAAGCAGAATAGAAGAAAAAGTCCTTCTGATATGAAAAAAATATTGATTTATTAGCAAAACGTTATTTTAAATACTTTTTAATAGCTTATAAAATGTTTTAATTGTTCTTTTTTGTGTGGTGCAATTTTGTTTTCATTCAATCCAAGTTCTAGATTGAATTTTATTTTATTCATTGTTTATATTATATATCAATGTAGTTGTTAGCTAGATTTATATTGTAAACTTTTATGATTGACTATGCATCTCAAATGACATGTGTTTTAATGTAAATATGATTATATGATTGTCATATTACAAAACTGGTTTTCATAATAAAAAGGAATATTCACACCTTTCTGGTTCAATCTTGGTAAAGGCAGATCTGTTATATTTCTATTCTTACACTGCAGAAGTCGAATTTAGGTTTGAAAATTGAGCTTTCTCTGAAGGGAGATATCTGACATATAAACATTAATAAATTATAGATTAGTTAATTGGATTCTGTAGAGAGTCAATTGATAGCCACAATGTATATTCATAACAGTACATTGCTATTTTTTCTGCCAAAGATATCCGAAAAGCAAACATAATCTTGCAAGTGTAAAACAGAGGAAAAAAATACATAAATTATATGCATGTATTTCATTTCCTTATACCCTGTCATTGGGTGTGTACAAATAGTTTAGGGAATTACAATAATTTTGTAATACTAAATTTGTACGAATGTTTCATATTTTCTTTTTTGAATAAAAATAAACCAGCTCATTTTGGAATGTGTTTTTTTTTTAGGTCACCTGAGACGAAGTCGGTCACCTGAGATGAAGTCTCAAGTTACCTATTCCAATCAGTTTCCGTCCGTCGTGCGTAAACTTTTTATATTTACGACTTCTTCTGCAGAACCAATGGATGGAATCTTTTCAAACTTGGCCAAAATGATCCTTAGTTGATGAGGATACAGATTTATAAAATTGGATTCCTGCCCGTACCCCATGGGTCCTTAATTTCAAAAATGTTCTTTTCCAGACTCAGAAGTACTACAGCCTATTTCTCTAAATGAATAAAAAGATCATCAGGGGCTTTGTTTAATTTGTAAATTTCATAACCCCAGGCAATCCGTTCCCCCTTGGGGAGGAGGTAATGTTTATATAGGGAAGTAACACTTTTGTGTATATTTTGTGCATTAAATGGGAAATTATTCCTACTTTGTCATAATCATCCTTGGAGAAAGATGGAATCAAATTGTACAATTTGGATTCCTACCCCAGGGGCCCCAAAGGGAAATTATCCTAAATTTCCAAAAAAATCTTGTCCAGACTGGGAGGTACTACAGCATATTTCTCTACATGGATAGAAAGGTCATCAGGGGCTTTGTTTAATTTGTAAATTTCATTACCATTGGCTGTCCATCCCCATCAGAGAGGGTCCTGGTAAAGTTTACTATAGTATATATAAGGAAATAACACTTTTGGGTATAGTTTGTCCATATTCTTTTAGGAAACCTTTCCTTCTTGGTGGCAATCATTTCAAAAGTTTAAGAATTCTTTTCCTGTAATGGCATAACAAATGTTAAATTTCACCTAGTTAACATGTTGATTTCATCATTAAAATTGAGCTACCATACCTATAACATTACTCGGGTGACAGCTAAGGCCCTTGGGCCTCTTGTTCTATATGGATTTCCAGTTTCAATGTTCATAACGTAATGTTATCGATTCCCCGTCAGGAGCCTTATCATTTGTATACAAACTTTGCTTTTAACCAATTTGTCTCATTGGTCCCTAGTTAATTTTAAGACTTTCAGGTTGTGAGGTGATAACTTTGTAATGGTTAAACCGTGCACATGTACTGCTATCGCAATTGTGTCGCTTTTATCTAAAACAGTTGTACTTTTTAAAGGCCCAATAAACGTAACTTTCGGCAAAACTTGAAGCGAAAATCAAGCCTAATAACTTATTATATTTATAGATTTAGTTAAGATTAAGTGATATCAGCAATATTCAAGATGAATTCTTTCGCGGTTACCGGTACAGCAGCATTTGAAACACGCTATTTGTAAACACGCGTCCGTTTCGAGCCGTCTTCTACCTTCGGTTTGTTGTTGAAGTAGGCCCCACCTGAATTATTTTCAATTCTTTGGATTTTTTTGTCAAGAGGTTCTTGTTTGTTACCGCTCAGGTTTATTTCGTTTTAAGGCTTATTTTTGCATGGTTATCAACTGGATTTTTTTTCAGAATCATGAAAAATTTCCTGAAGTTACGTATATTGGGCCTTTAATTCATCATTTGACTACTGTATCATAATTTACATTTAAAGCTTTTCTCTCGTGCATCTTTTGTACGATTTGACATCTGAAAGTCATAGAAACTTTAGATAACTTCGGTGTGCAGGAACAATCGTCAAAGTCGACTGAAAATATTACAACATTTATAGTTTTGAATGACACCTTAACAAAAGGTTGTTATTTTTGTGTCGCATGGGAATCCATCAGACAAATCATACAAACTAAACATGTTCCTTAAAAAAAATCAGAGAATACAAAAGCGTCAGCAAATAATAATCCGAGCTCAAAATCGACTTAACTAGAGGCAAAGTAGGAACAAATAAAAAAATAACCAGGTGTTCCGGAAGGGTAAGCGTCTTCTGCTTCATCAACGATCCCCACCATGTAAATCTTTGTCACATCCAAGTAAACATCAATCCTCAAAATGCGAACCGAGTCATCATTGTCAATCACAACAAGTCAGCATACTTAAAAACGCCCATTTTCATAACACAAAAATATACAGAGTATTTCACGATGAGATCAAGATGGCGACCATAAAACTTGCCCATAGTCTTCATCAAACTGCACTTCTCGAATTCCTGTGCCGTAAGTTTGCTCGTCAGCAACTGCCATCTATCACGAAGATCTCTATATTCAGAGCAAGCCCTAAAATAACGAATCAACTGCGACATGAAAACACCATAGGATGAAGAAGCAGGAACTCATCTCAGCTTGCTGTGCAGGCGACACATCAACTTCCTAGGAATTCTTGTTAATGTTCCAGTCTTCGTATCGGTCTATACGTAATAAGTTACAAACAAACTGTGTAATATATTTATTTTAGAGGTATTCAAATACATGTATACAAACCCACTCAATAATCAACATGCTAAAAAATAATCTCTACAAAAACTATGTAATATACGCCTATATGTAGTATAAGCGCTGACATTTTGTATGTTAACTCATTTTTAGTGACTTTTAATATAGAATTACTTTGAAAATAATACTAAAACTAAGATAAAATAATAATATCGTTATTTTATTATTCATATACGAGTATGCTCTTAAAACGGCAAAGATATATATTTAAAAAATCACCGTTGTACGATTGTCTTTAAACTACTCTATAATGAGACGTATTGTGAGAGATCGAGTAAAACCTCGACATGAAGCCCCTCGTTCCATTGGCCACCTCGCTAACCGTGAGACTTTCAATGTCGACTTTCTTTTTCGTTCTTAAAAATGCCTTTATCCTTGAGTTAACTACCCTTTATGTGTACTTAAGTTTTATACATTTCCAAGTTATTGGTCTAACCACTGAAAGTTTACTTAAAATTCCTTTATACATTTTCCTTAGTTAATGGCCTGACCACTTCGTTTACCTAAGAATTTTTTATAAATTTCCCTCGGTTAATAAACAAATCTCCTTACGTTACTTAGGTATTCCTTTATGCATTTTTCGCAGTTAATGGCCTAACAACTTAACGTTGACTTAAGAACTCCTGTATCCCTAAGTTAATTACATAATGACCAAACGCCTTTACGTAAACTTATCAATTCCTTCATACATTTCCCTCAGTTAATGACCGACCCGCTTCACATACACTTATAAATTCCCTTATACATTTCCCTCCCTCAGTTAATGACCTAACTCCTTAACGTAAACTTGAAAATTCCTTCATACATTTCCCTCCCTCGGTTAATGACCACAACGCTTTACGTTAACTTATGAATTCGTTTATAAATTTCCCTCCCTCCGTTAATGACCAAACCCCTTAACGCAAACTTATAAATTTCTTTATACATTTCCCTCCCTCGGTTAATGACCAAACCCCTTAACGCAAACTTATAAATTTCTTTATACATTTCCCTCCCTCAGATCATGACCAAACTCCTTTACATAAACTTGAGAATTCCTTCATATATTTCCCTCGGTTAATAGCCAAACTGCTTTTCGTAAACTTATAAATTTCTTTATACATTTCCCTCCCTCCGATCATGACCATCTCCTTTACGTAAATATATGAATTCCTATATACCTTTCTCTTACCCTAAGCCTGTCAATAGTGCTATTTTATACTACGGCCTATAGTACTTTTATACACTGTAGAGTTTGAGTAGTGTTTAATGTGTATGCGGACATTTAATAATGCAAGTGAAATAAGCGAAAACATCCACACTCCAAACAATTCCACTTTTCCGTACATGTATATCATTTACACTCATATGTTATCTTCGTTGTTCATTAGTGGTAACCACGAATGGGTATAGGCCTTTCTCAAAAGTGTTGTTATTTCCCTTGATAGGCCACAATGGTAGACAAGATGGACTTCCGGGAAGTGTTTTTGTGATGATTTGGCGCCATGTGAAAATTGGATGACGTAATTCCCCATAATGACATCATAATTACAAGGCGAACATTTGTTTTAAAACCACTCCCCAATGTATTCATGATATGGCAAAGAAGGGAGATAATAACACTTTTAAGATAGGCCTATATACAAAGAACATTTTATGTTAAGTAGCATACATTTCCCTCAGTTAATGACCAAAGCCTTTACAATGTCAGGTTTTCTCAGAACTAGTGTTACAGAACATAGCTATATTTGATGCTTTACGACGTAATCTAATTCCCGGCGATCTGTTTGAAGAAGTCTATAGCTCCAGTATCATTGTCCTCTTCAACGTCCGAGAAGTCATCTTCGTATACATAGGGTAAATCATTATCATTATCGTCACTATTATTTAACTTCACATCCTCCGCTGTTGTGTCTCTCATTTTACTAACACTTTCTGATGGTTCGGATTCCTCCTGAACCAAATTATCTTGTCTCTCAGTTGCTGTTGAGTCGGTTTCTCCCTGAGCAAGTCTGTCAGATGTCTCGAAAACAATTTCTCTCTCAGTTGCCGGTGGGTCGGGTTCTCTTTGAGCAAGTCTATCTGATTGCTCTGAAACAACATCTCCCTTAGTTGCTGGTAGGTCAGAGTCGTCATGAGCAAATCTATCTGAAGTCTTGGAAACAACTTCTCTCTCAGTTGCCGGTGGATCGGATTGTCCCTGACCAAGTCGATCTGAATGCGCTGAAACAACTTCTCGCTCAGTCGCTTGTTGGTCTGATTCCCCCTGATCAAGTATACCCTCAGAAACAACTACTTTCTCGGGAGATCCGTCGACAGGTCGAGAATCACCTACTTCGATATATCCGCCTGAGACGCTAGTATCCACTTTGTTTTCTGTTTCCTTACCATCGTTTCTGACTAAAATCACACCCTCCCTCTGTATTCCGACTGACGTTTCTGCCTCAGACGACGGAACAACGTTAGGAGATTTTTCTTCTACATGAACAAGACTCTCCCGTTGTCGGGTATTTGATTTGTCACTTTCTTTGTTATGTTTAAGATCACCATGATCTAACTTGGATTCGTTAGTGTTAAGTAATAAGTCCACTTCTTGCTCCTGTTTTCTTGTTTCCGTTTCACGTGCTTTCTCTCCAATAGGCGTCTCGCCGCGAGGCTCTGTTTCTGAGAAATTCACAATTTCCACAGTAGTTTTATGACTGTTTGGGGCCGCACTCACGCTGCCATGTACATCATTGGTTGCACTCTGAGCTGTGGTAGGCAGCAAGTCTTTATTTTCGTGTAGACGATCGTTTTTATAATTTTCACCATTATTGTCACTCTCTTGTTTTTCTGAGCTTCTGCCCTTCCGTCCTAAATTGGCAAACGGCCTGGCTGATTGCGTTCTAGTGCGACGTTTTCCCGCCGCCTCTTTGTCATTTTCGTTCTGTTCCACATTCAGGGAACCGTTGTCTTGCATTGTAACACTGTCTCGTATCTCGCCCTGTTCAGCCGGTTCATGTTTTCGATCCTCTTTGTCAAGAAGCTTTTTCATACCTTTTTTGCGCCTAAGGAAAAAATAAAACGTGTTTTATTTACTTCCTAGAGAGTACCAGAACATTACAATTTTGTAAATGATAGCATTATAAAACGATGGTAATATTAATATGAATATATGAACATCAGACAATACCTGACGCTTAAGAAACGCCAAATTAACATTTTTCAGAATTCCCCTAAACTCTCGCAGTTTAATTCGCAGTGCTGGAATACACGCACTTAACACATTTCATAAACATCAAGTTTCATCAACATCCAATCATTCCTTCAAAAGATATCGTCCGGAAAGCAATCAGGTCCCAGCATCCTCATTTAATATGCGCAGAATAATCCAGTTTGATTATCGGCATATTCCATGCATATTTCATGAGGATGCTGGGACCTGATTGCTTTCCGGACGATATCTTTTGAAGGAATGATTGGATTTTGATGAAACTTGCTTAGTAAACTTATGATCTAAACCCCTGGCTCAGGTTCGATCATTGTTTATAATCGTGAAAGAATTAATTGATATATTAACTTAGTGCTAATTGGATTCACCTTGTTCGTCTACTACTCTCAGTCGTAGCAACTGTTTCAGGGATAAGCGGGGTAGTGTTCGGCGGTGGCTGTTCGGCCGTGGGAACTATTTCAGGGATAAGCGTTGTTGTATTCGGCGGGGCTTGTTGGTGTCGTAGAGCATCTGTATTCAGTGAGGGCAGTATTGTGTTTCTCTGGATGTCCCCACCAATTTGAAGAAGATATTTAGGTACGACGTGGATTTTTTCCTCTCCTGAATCCGTAATTTTACTAAAAAAAGGACAAAATTAAAAAACAAAATTATTATATGAATCATGCATAATAATTTTTTAAATCACATTTCAGTGTAACCGCGATCAAATCTTTGTACATCCTCAGTTATGAATTTGACTCTAGATGTCAGATTCCTAGTCCAAATTACAAACAACAGAACTAAAGAATGTTTCTCTTGCTGAGTCAGTACATGTCATAGGTTATTCGATAATAACTTATTTATTTACACGCGGGTGTCGTCGGTGAAACAGAACACGCATTCCCTTCCGGAAGATATTGTCGTAATACTCGCTTGTACTTTTCCAGGGGTCTCCGTGTAAAAACCTTTTTTTTGGTTAATATTTTGGCACTAAACTAATCGATTTTGAGTTCTGATAATGATTTTGTTTTCACGTTAGTATTTTCCGATTCTTTGAAACAAATATATACCTTTGTGTATTTTCTAATTACTTAGGCCGTATTTTTTATAAAACCTTCATCTTACCGTCATGAATCGAAAGCAAATAAAGGAACGAGTGAAACATAAAAACAATAAGAACAATTGTTAATTGTAAATGGAGGGGGACAATACAGAATTCCCCTAAACTCTCGCAGTTTAATTCGCAGTGCTGGAATACACGCACTTAACACATTTCATAAACATCAAGCGATATTTAAAATTCGACCAATCAGAGGCCAGTTCCTGAGAGAAAAGGGCGTGGAAACCATTTTACGCCAGAAGAGGAAGAATAAGAAAAAGAAACAATTTGAAATACGTTATAACAAGCAATACGTTGATAGGAAAAGAAATAGATAATGATCTGACTTACTTTTTACCATATTTTCCTGTTATAGAATTCAGAAGGATTCCAATTTCTTTGTCAATGGCGTTACCAGGTTTGAGCATGCGTATACGGCGTGCACTCAGCACAATGTGGAATACCTGTCACATGAATAGAAAAACGATTTCAAACTATTTTTGTCGAAAAATAAAGCATAAATATTTTAAAGGTGGTGTTTTTCAAGCTTCAAAAGAACGTTATAACTTCAATGTCTTGATAACGTTTTTATAATTTACTATTGAACAAACTCGCCATCCCTCTTGGATAATAATTCTATATTTGCATTCAAATCGACATAATATCATATACTAATTTCTGTAAGTTTGTGATATCGATTCTAAAATAATTGGCTTATAGTGAACTCTCCCTAAGTTCTGTATTAAACTACCGTACTAGGACTTAAAGTGAACTTCCCTAATGTTCTGTATAAATCTGTTGGACCAGGACTTATAGTGAACTTCCCCCATGTTCTGTATAAAAATATTGGACTAGGACTGATAGTGAACTTCCCCACGTTCTGTATAAAACTATTGGACAAGGACTTTATAGTGAACTTCCCCTACGTTCTGTATAAAACTATTGGACAAGGACTTTATAGTGAACTTCTCCCACGTTCTGTATAAAACTATTGGACAAGGACTTTATAGTGAACTTTTCCCACGTTCTGTATAAAACTATTGGACAAGGATTTTATAGTGAACTTCCCATACGTTCTGTATAAAACTATTGGACAAGGACTTTATAGTGAACTTCTCCCACGTTCTGTATAAAACTATTGGACAAGGACTTTATAGTGAACTTTTCCCACGTTCTGTATAAAACTATTGGACAAGGACTTTATAGTGAACTTTTCACACGTTCTGTATAAAACTATTGGACAAGGACTTTATAGTGAACTTCCCCTACGTTCTGTATAAAACTATTGGACAAGGACTTTATAGTGAACTTCACCCACGTTCTGTATAAAACTATTGGACAAGGACTTTATAGTGAACTTTTCCCACGTTCTGTATAAAACTATTGGACAAGGATTTTATAGTGAACTTCCCCCATGTTCTGTATAAAACTATTGGACAAGGACTTTATAGTGAACTTCCCCCACGTTCTGTATAAAACTATTGGACAAGGACTTTATAGTGAACTTCCCCCATGTTCTGTATAAAACTATTGGACAAGGACTTTATAGTGAACTTCCCCCACGTTCTGTATAAAACTATTGGACAAGGAATTTATAGTGAACTTCCCCCATGTTCTGTATAAAACTATTGGACAAGGACTTTATAGTGAACTTCCCCCACGTTCTGTATAAAACTATTGGACAAGGACTTTATAGTGAACTTCCCCCACGTTCTGTATAAAACTATTGAACTTGGACGTTATAGTGAACTTTCCTCACGTTCTGTATAAAACTATTGGACAAGGACTAATAGTGAACTTCCCCCAGGTTCTATATTAAACTATTGGACAAGGATTTTATAGTGAACTTCCCCCACGTTCTGTATAAAACTATTGGACAAGGACTTTATAGTGAACTTCCCCCACGTTCTGTATAAAACTATTGGACAAGGACGTTATAGTGAACTTCCCCCACGTTCGGTATAAAACTATTGGTGGACTAGGACTTTATAGTGAACTTCCCCCATGTTCTGTATAAAACTATTGGACAACGACGTTATAGTGAACTTCCCCCATATTCTGTATAAAACTATTGGACAAGGATTTTATAGTGAACTTCCCCCATGTTCTGTATAAAACTATTGGACAAGGACTTTATAGTGAACTTCCCCCATGCTCTGTATAAAACTATTGGACAAGGACTTTATAGTGAACTTCCCCCATGTTCTGTATAAAACTATTGGACAAGGATTTTATAGTGAACTTCCCCCATGTTCTGTATAAAAATATTGAACTAGGACTAATAGTGAACTTCCCCCATGTTCTGATTGAACTTCCCATACGTTCTGTATAAAACTATTGGACAAGGACTTTATAGTGAACTTCCCCCACGTTCTGTATAAAACTATTGGACAAGGACTTTATAGTGAACTTCCCCCATGTTCTGTATAAAACTATTGGACAAGGACTTTATAGTGAACTTCCCCCACGTTCTGTATAAAACTATGTGACTAGGATGTTATAGTGAACTTCCCCCACGTTCTGTATAAAACTATTGGACAAGGACTTTATAGTGAACTTCCCCCACGTTCTGTATAAAACTGTTGGACTAGGACGTTATAGTGAACTTCCCCCATGTTCTGTATAAAACTATTGGACAAGGACTTTATAGTGAACTTCCCCCACGTTCTGTATAAAACTATTGGACAAGGATTTTATAGTGAACTTCCCCCACGTTCTGTATAAAACTATTGGACAAGGACTTTATAGTGAACTTCCCCCATGTTCTGTATAAAACTATTGGACAAGGACTTTATAGTGAACTTCCCCCACGTTCTGTATAAAACTATGTGACTAGGATGTTATAGTGAACTTCCCCCACGTTCTGTATAAAACTATTGGACAAGGACTTTATAGTGAACTTCCCCCACGTTCTGTATAAAACTGTTGGACTAGGACGTTATAGTGAACTTCCCCCATGTTCTGTATAAAACTATTGGACAAGGACTTTATAGTGAACTTCCCCCACGTTCTGTATAAAACTATTGGACAAGGATTTTATAGTGAACTTCCCCCACGTTCTGTATAAAACTATTGGACAAGGACTTTATAGTGAACTTCCCCCATGTTCTGTATAAAACTATAGGACTAGGACTTTATAGTGAACTTCCCCCACGTTCTGTATAAAACTATTGGTGGACTAGGACTCATAGTGAACTTCCCCCACGTTCTGTATAAAACTATTGGACAAGGACTTTATAGTGAACTTCCCCCATGTTCTGTATAAAACTATTGGACAAGGACTTTATAGTGAACTTCCCCCACGTTCTGTATAAAACTATTGGACAAGGACTTTATAGTGAACTTCCCCCATGTTCTGTATAAAACTATAGGACTAGGACTTTATAGTGAACTTCCCCCATGTTCTGTATAAAACTATAGGACTAGAACTTTATAGTGAACTTCCCCCATGTTCTGTATAAAACTATAGGACTAGGACGTTATAGAGAACTTCCCCCATGTTCTGTATAAAACTATAGAACTAGGACTTTATAGTGAACTTCCCCCATGTTCTGTATAAAACTATTGGACAAGGACTTTATAGTGAACTTCCCCACGTTCTGTATAAAACTATTGGACAAGGACTTTATAGTGAACTTCCCCCACGTTCTGTATAAAACTATTGGACTAGGACGTTAGAGTGAACTTCCCCCATGTTCTGTATAAAACTATTGGACAAGGACTGATAGTGAACTTCCCCCAGGTTCTGTATAAAACTATTGGACAAGGACTTTATAGTGAACTTCCCCCATGTTCTGTATAAAACTATTGGACAAGGACTGATAGTGAACTTCCCCCATGTTCTGTATTAAACTATTGGACAAGGACTTTATAGTGAACTTCCCCGATGTTCTGTATAAAACTATTGGACAAGGACTAATAGTGAACTTCCCCCAGGTTCTGTATTAAACTATTGGACAAGGACTTTATAGTGAACTTCCCCCACGTTCTGTATAAAACTATTGGCAAGGACTTTATAGTGAACTTCCCCCATGTTCTGTATAAAACTATTGGACAAGGACTTTATAGTGAACTTCCCCCATGTTCTGTATAAAACTATAGGACTAGGACTTATAGTGAACTTCCCCCATGTTCTGAGTGAACTTCCCATACGTTCTGTATAAAACTATTGGACAAGGACTTTATAGTGAACTTCCCCCATGTTCTGTATAAAACTATTGGACAAGGACTTATAGTGAACTTCCCCCACGTTCTGTATAAAACTATTGGACAAGGACTTTATAGTGAACTTCCCCGATGTTCTGTATAAAACTATTGGACAAGGACTTTATAGTGAACTTCCCCCATGTTCTGTATAAAACTATTGGACAAGGACTTATAGTGAACTTCCCCCACGTTCTGTATAAAACTATTGGACAAGGACTTTATAGTGAACTTCCCCGATGTTCTGTATAAAACTATTGGACAAGGACTTTATAGTGAACTTCCCCCACGTTCTGTATAAAACTATTGGACAAGGACTTTATAGTGAACTTCCCCGATGTTCTGTATAAAACTATTGGACAAGGACTTTATAGTGAACTTCCCCCATGTTCTGTATAAAACTATTGGACTAGAACTTTATAGTGAACTTCCCCCATGTTCTGTATAAAACTATTGGACTAGGACGTTATAGTGAACTTCCCCTACGTTCTGTATACAACTATTGGACAAGGACTTTATAATGAACTTCCCCATGTTCTGTATAAAACTATTGGACTAGAACTTTATAGTGAACTTCCCCCATGTTCTGTATAAAACTATTGGACAAGGACTTTATAGTGAACCTCCCCCATGTTCTGTATAAAACTATTGGACAAGGACTTTATAGTGAACTTCCCCCATGTTCTGTATAAAACTATTGGACAAGGACTTTATAGTGAACTTCCCCCATGTTCTGTATAAAACTATTGGACAAGGACTTTATAGTGAACTTCCCCCACGTTTTGTATAAAACTATTGGACAAGGACTTTATAGTGAACTTCCCCCATGTTCTGTATAAAACTATTGGACTAGGATTTATAGTGAACTTCCCCCATGTTCTGTATAAAACTATTGGACAAGGATTTTATAGTGAACTTCCCCCATGTTCTGTATAAAACTATTAGACTACGAGTTTTAGTGAACTTCCCCCATGTTCTGTATAAAACTATTAGACTACGAGTTTTAGTGAACTTCCCCCATGTTCTGTATAAAACTATTAGACTACGAGTTTTAGTGAACTTCCCCCATGTTCTGTATAAAACTATTGGACAAGGACTTTATAGTGAACTTCCCCCACGTTCTGTATACAACTATTGGACAAGGACTTTATAGTGAACTTCCCCCATGTTCTGTATAAAACTATTGGACAAGGACGTTATAGAGAACTTCCCCCACGTTCTGTATAAAACTATTGGACAAGGACGTTATAGTGAACTTCCCCCATGTTCTGTATAAAACTATTGGACAAGGACTTTATAGTGAACTTCCCCCATGTTCTGTATAAAACTATTGGACTAGGACGTTATAGTGAACTTCCCCCATGTTCTGTATAAAACTATTGGACTACGAGTTTTAGTGAACTTTCCTCACGTTCTGTATAAAACTATTGGACAAGGACTAATAGTGAACTTCCCCCAGGTTCTATATTAAACTATTGGACAAGGATCTTATAGTGAACTTCCCCCACGTTCTGTATAAAACTATTGGACAAGGACTTTATAGTGAACTTCCCCCACGTTCTGTATAAAACTATTGGACAAGGACGTTATAGTGAACTTCCCCCACGTTCTGTATAAAACTATTGGACAACGACTTTATAGTGAACTTCCCCCACGTTCTGTATAAAACTATTGGACAAGGACGTTATAGTGAACTTCCCCCACGTTCTGTATAAAACTATTGGACAAGGACTTTATAGTGAACTTCCCCCACGTTCTGTATAAAACTATTGGACAAGGACGTTATAGTGAACTTCCCCCACGTTCTGTATAAAACTATTGGACAACGACTTTATAGTGAACTTCCCCCACGTTCTGTATAAAACTATTGGACAAGGACGTTATAGTGAACTTCCCCCACGTTCTGTATAAAACTATTGGACAACGACTTTATAGTGAACTTCCCCCATGTTCTGTATAAAACTATTGGACAAGGACGTTATAGTGAACTTCCCACACGTTCTGTATAAAACTATTGGACAAGGACGTTATAGTGAACTTCCCCCACGTTCTGTATAAAACTATTGGACAACGACTTTATAGTGAACTTCCCCCACGTTCTGTATAAAACTATTGGACAAGGACGTTATAGTGAACTTCCCCCACGTTCTGTATAAAACTATTGGACAACGACTTTATAGTGAACTTCCCCCATGTTCTGTATAAAACTATTGGACAAGGACTTTATAGTGAACTTCCCCTACGTTCTGTATAAAACTATTGGACAAGGACTTTATAGTGAACTTCCCCCACGTTCTGTATAAAACTATTGGACTACGAGTTATAGTGAACTTCCCCCACGTTCTGTATAAAACTATTGGACAAGGATTTTATAGTGATCTTCCCTCACGTTCTGTATAAAACTATTGGACAACGACTTTATAGTGAACTTCCCCCATGTTCTGTATAAAACTATTGGACAAGGACGTTATAGTGAACTTCCCCCACGTTCTGTATAAAACTATTGGACAAGGACGTTATAGTGAACTTCCCCCACGTTCTGTATAAAACTATTGGACAACGACTTTATAGTGAACTTCCCCCACGTTCTGTATAAAACTATTGGACAAGGACGTTATAGTGAACTTCCCCCACGTTCTGTATAAAACTATTGGACAAGGACGTTATAGTGAACTTCCCCCACGTTCTGTATAAAACTATTGGACAAGGATTTTATAGTGAACTTCCCCCACGTTCTGTATAAAACTATTGGACAAGGACTTTATAGTGAACTTCCCCACGTTCTGTATAAAACTATTGGACAAGGACTTTATAGTGAACTTCCCCCACGTTCTGTATAAAACTATTGGACAAGGACTTTATAGTGAACTTCCCCCACGTTCTGTATAAAACTATGTGACTAGGACTTTATAGTGAACTTCCCCCACGTTCTGTATAAAACTATTGGACAAGGACTTTATAGTGAACTTCCCCCACGTTCTGTATCAAACTATTGGACAAGGACTTTATAGTGAACTTCCCCACGTTCTGTATAAAACTATTGGACAAGGACTTTATAGTGAACTTCCCCCACGTTCTGTATAAAACTATTGGACTAGGACTTTATAGTGAACTTCCCCACGTTCTGTATAAAACTATTGGACAAGGACTTTATAGTGAACTTCCCCCATGTTCTGTATAAAACTATTGGACAAAGACTTTATAGTGAACTTCCCCCACGTTCTGTATAAAACTATTGGACAAGGACTTTATAGTGAACTTCCCCCACGTTCTGTATAAAACTATGGGACAAGGACTTTATAGTGAACTTCCCCTATGTTCTGTATAAAACTATTGGACAAGGACTTAGAGTGAACTTCCCCCATGTTCTGTATAAAACTATAGGACTAGGATTTATAGTGAACTTCCCCCACGTTCTGTATAAAACTATTGGACAAGGACTTTATAGTGAACTTCCCCCACGTTCTGTATCAAACTATTGGACTAGGACGTTATAGTGAACTTCCCCTACGTTCTGTATAAATCTATTGGACTAGGACGTTATAGTGAACTTCCCCCACGTTCTGTATAAAACTATTGGACAAGGACTTTATAGTGAACTTCCCCCACGTTCTGTATCAAACTATTGGACAAGGACTTATAGTGAACTTCCCCCATGTTCTGTATAAAACTATTGGACAAGGACGTTATAGTGAACTTCCCCACGTTCTGTATAAAACTATTGGACTAGGACGTTATAGTGAACTTCCCCCACGTTCTGTATAAAACTATTGGACAAGGACGTTATAGTGAACTTCCCCCACGTTCTGTATAAAACTATTGGACAAGGACTTTATAGTGAACTTCCCCCACACTCTGTATAAAACTATTGGACAAGGACTTTATAGTGAACTTCCCCCACGTTCTGTATAAAACTATTGGACTAGGACGTTATAGTGAACTTCCCCCACGTTCTGTATAAAACTATTGGACAAGGACTTTATAGTGAACTTCCCCCACGTTCTGTATCAAACTATTGGACAAGGACTTATAGTGAACTTCCCCCACGTTCTGTATAAAACTATTGGACTAGGACGTTATAGTGAACTTCCCCCACGTTCTGTATCAAACTATTGGACAAGGACTTATAGTGAACTTCCCCCACGTTCTGTATAAAACTATTGGACAAGGATTTTATAGTGAACTTCCCCCACGTTCTGTATAAAACTATTGGACAAGGAATTTATAGTGAACTTCCCCCATGTTCTGTATAAATCTGTTGGACTAGGACGTTATAGTGAACTTCCCCCATGTTCTGTATAAAACTATTGGACAAGGACTTTATAGTGAACTTCCCCCAGGTTCTGTATAAAACTATTGGACAAGGACTTTATAGTGAACTTCCCCCACGTTCTGTATACAACTATTGGACTAGGACGTTATAGTGAACTTCCCCCAGGTTCTGTATAAAACTATTGGACAAGGACTTTATAGTGAACTTCCCCCACGTTCTGTATAAAACTATAGGACTAGGACTTATAGTGAACTTCCCCCATGTTCTGTATAAAACTATTGGACAAGGACTTTATAGTGAACTTCCCCCACGTTCTGTATAAAACTATAGGACTAGGACTTATAGTGAACTTCCCCCATGTTCTGTATAAAACTATTGGACAAGGACTTTATAGTGAACTTCCCCCACGTTCTGTATAAAACTATTGGACTAGGACTTTATAGTGAACTTCCCCCATGTTCTGTATAAAACTATTGGACAAGGACTTTATAGTGAACTTCCCCCAGGTTCTGTATAAAACTATTGGACAAGGACTTTATAGTGAACCTCCCCCATGTTCTGTATAAAACTATTGGACAAGGACTTTATAGTGAACTTCCCCCATGTTCTGTATAAAACTATTGGACTAGGACTTTATAGTGAACTTCCCCCATGTTCTGTATAAAACTATTGGACAAGGACTCATAGTGAACTTCCCCCATGTTCTGTATAAAACTATTGGACAAGGATTTTATAGTGAACTTCCCCTACGTTCTGTATAAAACTATTGGACAAGGACTCATAGTGAACTTCCCCCATGTTCTGTATAAAACTATTGGACAAGGATTTTATAGTGAACTTCCCCTACGTTCTGTATAAAACTATGAGACAAGGACTAATAGCGAACTTCCCCCACGTTCTGTATAAAACTATTGGACAAGGATTTTATAGTGAACTTCCCCTACGTTCTGTATAAAACTATTGGACAAGGACTCATAGTGAACTTCCCCCATGTTCTGTATAAAACTATTGGACAAGGACTTTATAGTGAACTTCCCCCACGTTCTGTATAAAACTATTGGACAAGGACGTTATAGTGAACTTCCCCCATGTTCTGTATAAAACTATTGGACAAGGACTTTATAGTGAACTTCCCCCACGTTCTGTATAAAACTATTGGACAAGGACGTTATAGTGAACTTCCCCCACGTTCTGTATAAAACTATTGGACAAGGACTTTATAGTGAACTTCCCCCACGTTCTGTATAAAACTATTGGACAAGGACTTTATAGTGAACTTCCCCCACGTTCTGTATAAAACTATTGGACAAGGACTTTATAGTGAACTTCCCCCATGTTCTGTATAAAACTATTGGACAAGGACTCATAGTGAACTTCCCCCATGTTCTGTATAAAACTATTGGACAAGGACGTTATAGTGAACTTCCCCCATGTTCTGTATACAACTATTGGACAAGGACTTTATAGTGAACTTCCCCATGTTCTGTATAAAACTATTGGACAAGGATTTTATAGTGAACTTCCCCCACGTTCGGTATAAAACTATTGGACAAGGACTTTATAGTGAACTTCCCCCATGCTCTGTATAAAAATATTGGACAAGGACTTTATAGTGAACTTCCCCCATGTTCTGTATAAAACTATTGGACAAGGATTTTATAGTGAACTTCCCCCATGTTCTGTATAAAACTATTGGACAAGGACTTTATAGTGAACTTCCCCCATGTTCTGTATAAAACTATTGGACAAGGATTTTATAGTGAACTTCCCCCACGTTCTGTATAACACTAGTGGACTTGGACTCATAGTGAACTTCCCCCATGTTCTGTATAAAACTATTGGACAAGGACTTTATAGTAAACTTCCCCCACGTTCTGTATAAATCTATTGGACTAGGACTTAGAGTGAACTTCCCCCACGTTCTGTATAAAACTATTGGACTAAGACTGATATTGAACTTACCCAATGTTCTGTATAAAACTGTTGGATTAGGACTTATAGTGAACTTCCCCCATGTTATGTATAAACTTATTGGACTAAGACTGATAGTGAACTTCCCCCATGTTCTGTGTAAAACTATTCGACTAGTTATAGTGAACTCCCCCCACGTTCTGTATAAAACTATTGTACTTGGACTTATATAGTGAACTTCCCTTATGTTCTGTGTAAAACTATTCGACTAGTTATAGTGAACTCCCCCCACGTTCTGTATAAAACTATTGTACTTGGACTTATATAGTGAACTTCCCTTATGTTCTGTGTAAAACTATTCGACTAGTTATAGTGAACTCCCCCCACGTTCTGTATAAAACTATTGTACTTGGACTTATATAGTGAACTTCCCTTATGTTCTGTGTAAAACTATTCGACTAGTTATAGTGAACTCCCCCCACGTTCTGTATAAAACTATTGTACTTGGACTTATATAGTGAACTTCCCCCATGTTCTGTATAAATCTATTGGACTAGGACTTATCGTGAACTTCCCCCATGTTCTGTATAAAACTATTTGACTAGGACTTATATAGTGAACTTCCCCCACGTTCTGTATAAAACTATTGGACAAGGACTTTATAGTGAACTTCCCCCACGTTCTGTATAAAACTATGTGACAAGGACTTTATAGTGAACTTCCCCCACGTTCTGTATAAAACTATTGGACTAGGACTTTATAGTGAACTTCCCCCACGTTCTGTATAAAACTATTGGACAAGGATTTTATAGTGAACTTCCCCCACGTTCTGTATAAAACTATTGGACAAGGACGTTATAGTGAACTTCCCCCACACTCTGTATAAAACTATTGGACTAGGACGTTAGAGTGAACTTCCCCCACGTTCTGTATAAAACTATAGGACTAGGACTTATAGTGAACTTCCCCCATGTTCTGTATAAAACTATTGGACTAGGATTTTATAGTGAACTTCCCCCACGTTCTGTATAAAACTATTTGACTAGGACGTTATAGTGAACTTCCCCCACGTTCTGTATAAAACTATAGGACTAGGACTTATAGTGAACTTCCCCCATGTTCTGTATAAAACTATTGGACAAGGACTTTATAGTAAGCTTCCCCCACGTTCTGTATAAAACTATAGGACTAGGACTTATAGTGAACTTCCCCCACGTTCTGTATAAAACTATAGGACTAGGACTTATAGTGAACTTCCCCCACGTTCTGTATAAAACTATTGGACAAGGATTTTATAGTGAACTTCCCCCACGTTCTGTATAAAACTATTGGACTAGGACGTTATAGTGAACTTCCCCCATGTTCTGTATAAAACTATTGGACTAGGACTTATAGTGAACTTCCCCCACGTTCTGTATAAAACTATTGGACAAGGATTTTATAGTGAACTTCCCCCATGTTCTGTATAAAACTATTGGACAAGGATTTTATAGTGAACTTCCCCCATGTTCTGTATAAAACTATTGGATGAGGACTTATAGTGAACTTCCCCCATGTTCTGTATAAAACTATTGGACAAGGATTTTATAGTGAACTTCCCCCACGTTCTGTATAACACTAGTGGACTTGGACTCATAGTGAACTTCCCTCATATTCTGTATAAAACTATTGAACTAGGACGTTATAGTAAACTTCCCCCACGTTCTGTATAAACTTATTGGACTAAGACTGATAGTGAACTTCCCCCATGTTCTGTATAAAACTATTGAATGAGGACTTATAGAGAACTTCTCAAATGTTCTGTATAAACTTATTGTACTAGGACTGATAGTGAACTTCCCCCATGTTCTGTATAAAACTATTGAACAAGGACTTTATAGTAAACTTCCCCCACGTTCTGTATAAAACTATTGGACTAAGACTGATATTGAACTTCCCCCATGTTCTGTATAAAACTATTGGACAATGACTTTATAGTGAACTTCCCCCACGTTCTGTATAAAACTATAGGACTAGGACTTATAGTGAACTTCCCCCACGTTCTGTATAAAACTATAGGACTAGGACTTATAGTGAACTTCCCCCATGTTCTGTATAAAACTATTGGACAAGGACTTTATAGTGAACTTCCCCCACGTTCTGTATAAAACTATTGGACAAGGACGTTATAGTGAACTTCCCCCATGTTCTGTATAAAACTATTGGACAAGGACTTTATAGTGAACTTCCCCCACGTTCTGTATACAACTATTGGACAAGGACTTTATAGTGAACTTCCCCCACGTTCTGTATAAAACTATTGGACAAGGACTTTATAGTGAACTTCCCCCACGTTCTGTATAAAACTATAGGACTAGGACTTATAGTGAACTTCCCCCACGTTCTGTATAAAACTATTGGACAAGGACTCATAGTGAACTTCCCCCATGTTCTGTATAAAACTATTGGACAAGGACTTTATAGTGAACTTCCCCCACGTTCTGTATAAAACTATTGGACAAGGACGTTATAGTGAACTTCCCCCATGTTCTGTATAAAACTATTGGACAAGGACTTTATAGTGAACTTCCCCCACGTTCTGTATAAAACTATTGGACTAGGACGTTATAGTGAACTTCCCCCACGTTCTGTATAAAACTATTGGACAAGGACTTATAGTGAACTTCCCCCACGTTCTGTATAAAACTATTGGACAAGGATTTTATAGTGAACTTCCCCCACGTTCTGTATAAAACTATTGGACAAGGACGTTATAGTGAACTTCCCCCACGTTCTGTATAAAACTATTGGACTAGGACTTATAGTGAACTTCCCCCATGTTCTGTATAAAACTATTGGACAAGGACTTATAGTGAACTTCCCCCACGTTCTGTATAAAACTATTGGACAAGGACTTTATAGTGAACTTCCCCTACGTTCTGTATAAAACTATTGGACAAGGACTTTATAGTGAACTTCCCCCATGTTCTGTATAAAACTATTGGACTAGGACGTTATAGTGAACTTCCCCCACGTTCTGTATAAAACTATTGGACAAGGACTTATAGTGAACTTCCCCCACGTTCTGTATAAAACTATTGGACAAGGACTTTATAGTGAACTTCCCCACGTTCTGTATAAAACTATTGGACAAGGACTTATAGTGAACTTCCCCCACGTTCTGTATAAAACTATTGGACAAGGACTTATAGTGAACTTCCCCCACGTTCTGTATAAAACTATTGGACTAGGACGTTATAGTGAACTTCCCCCACGTTCTGTATAAAACTATTGGACAAGGACTTATAGTGAACTTCCCCACGTTCTGTATAAAACTATTGGACAAGGACGTTATAGTGAACTTCTCCTACGTTCTGTATAAAACTATTGGACTAGGACTTTATAGTAAACTTCCCCCACGTTCTGTATAAAACTATTGGACAAGGACTTTATAGTGAACTTCCCCCACGTTCTGTATAAAACTATTAGACTAGGACTTTATAGTGAACTTCCCCCACGTTCTGTATAAAACTATTGGTGGACTAGGACTTTATAGTGAACTTCCCCCACGTTCTGTATAAAACTATTGGACAAGGACGTTATAGTGAACTTCCCCCATGTTCTGTATAAAACTATTGGACAAGGACGTTATAGTGAACTTCCCCCACGTTCTGTATAAAACTATTGGACAAGGACGTTATAGTGAACTTCCCCCACGTTCTGTATAAAACTATTGGACAAGGACGTTATAGTGAACTTCCCCCATGTTCTGTATAAAACTATTGGACAAGGACGTTATAGTGAACTTCCCCTACGTTCTGTATAAAACTATAGGACTAGGACTTATAGTGAACTTCCCCCACGTTCTGTATAAAACTATAGGACTAGGACTTATAGTGAACTTCCCCCATGTTCTGTATAAAACTATTGGACAAGGATTTTATAGTGAACTTCCCCCATGTTCTGTATTAAACTATTGGACAAGGATTTTATAGTGAACTTCCCCCATGCTCTGTATAAAACTATTGGACAAGGATTTTATAGTGAACTTCCCCTACGTTCTGTATAAAACTATTGGACAAGGATTTTATAGTGAACTTCCCCCATGCTCTGTATAAAACTATTGGACAAGGATTTTATAGTGAACTTCCCCTACGTTCTGTATAAAACTATTGGACAAGGACTTTATAGTGAACTTCCCCCATGTTCTGTATAAAACTATTGGACAAGGACGTTATAGTGAACTTCCCCCATGTTCTGTATACAACTATTGGACAAGGACTTTATAGTGAACTTCCCCCATGTTCTGTATAAAACTATTGGACAAGGATTTTATAGTGAACTTCCCCCACGTTCGGTATAAAACTATTGGACAAGGACTTTATAGTGAACTTCCCCCATGCTCTGTATAAAAATATTGGACAAGGACTTTATAGTGAACTTCCCCCATGTTCTGTATAAAACTATTGGACAAGGATTTTATAGTGAACTTCCCCCATGTTCTGTATAAAACTATTGGACAAGGACTTTATAGTGAACTTCCCCCACGTTCTGTATAAAACTATTGGACAAGGACGTTATAGTGAACTTCCCCCATGCTCTGTATAAAACTATTGGACAAGGACGTTATAGTGAACTTCCCCCATGCTCTGTATAAAACTATTGGACAAGGACGTTATAGTGAACTTCCCCCATGTTCTGTATAAAACTATTGGACTACGAGTTTTAGTGAACCTCCCCGATGTTCTGTATAAAACTATTGGACAAGGACTTTATAGTGAACTTCCCCCATGCTCTGTATAAAACTATTGGACAAGGACGTTATAGTGAACTTCCCCCATGTTCTGTATAAAACTATTGGACTACGAGTTTTAGTGAACCTCCCCGATGTTCTGTATAAAACTATGTGACTAGGACTTAGAGTGAACTTCCCCCACGTTCTGTATAACACTTTTGGACTAGGACGTTTGTCTTAATGGCTCATTTGATAAGAACGATAGCATTACAAGGTAAATTTCAGAACCACCGGTCCTGCTCTTATGAACGCGTTTCACTAGGACATCATTGAAGATATGACGACGACGGCAAATTTCTATATAACGTGATACTGATGTTTTGATTTAGATAGGCTTTATCTAACGTACGTGTGGTTTCTTCTGAGATATTGTTGAATTGTCGCACCCACGACACAGAACATGAAATTGAGATTACGCTGCACATAATCAGGCAATACCAGTATCATTTTTACTTCGAATAACAATTCGTGGAATATTGCGATTGTAAGTGTTATAACGTACCTGGAGTATTACCAAGAAGGAAAGAAGGCAGAAAAACGTAATCATAAAGCCTCCGAATCTGTCCAGGAGAGCTTCGTTACATCCCTGTATGAACACAATATCAGCAGATATATTAATATAGCCATTATATTATCATATCAGACAAGATATATCAGTTAGGAGTGAGGTATTTTGGCCTATTCATTGTTTGAAATCACCTTTGTATTCAATTGTTTTATGATTGGTTGCGATGTGAAAGATCACAAGAACAAAAAGGTGTCATTGTAGAGCGTTTTGATTTCGTAGTCAATGCTTTCAAGGGTTAAAAAATATTTCTTGAATATATATAGGGTAAACATTATGTTTAACAATGATTTTCAATATCTCATGTAAATAAACCTGAGGTATTAAGACACAAAGTCGTGAGTCATATGTAATATATTTTTAGGGAAATACACTATTACTATTGAACCAACAAGTACACATTACCTGTTCATAGAAACTACCGGGAGCAAGACTGTTCGTACATGACTCCATCCCAGCATACAGGTCCGGTTCCCACTCTATTACGTTTTTGCAGCAGTAGATGGGTATCTTCCTGGTGTAACTCATAAGTATACTGTTGAAATCCCCGTAATTGCCGATACCACAGCACTTCAACTAGTGGATAAAGATAGTAAATAAAAAATATTTGTATGTACATGTATATAACATTAATAAATCAAACTATCACCTGCCCTTTGTTTATATTGTATTTTGACACGTACTGATTAAAACTTGTATGCTACATTATTACACAAATGAATATGACTTTGTATCTACATGTATTCTGCCTATATGACATCGTTTAATTTCATTGATCGTACATTTTATGTGAGAAGTATAACCGAAAAGCGCGATACTGCGTAAAACAGAACCTGCAAATAGTGATATTAAACTTCCCTGAGACAACCTAAGAATAAGGACGTGATAAAGCGGTATAAACAATCCTGATACTATTATTATTATTATTACTTTTATTACCATATATCATATTATTATTTCTTCAGTTACAGCAGAGTAACGTCGTTATACAGTTACAGTAGTTTTGTGTTATGAACCATAATTGCATTTTAGTTTACAGTTTAACTATTAAAACGTGTGTTAATAATGCTGATACCTTAAATATGAGTAACTTCCAAGGTAAACCAGTAAATGTATAATAATAGTGATATTTTTTGAATTCTGTAATAAGCTGGTCGTACATCGTCCAGTCGATCTGAAACACATATGATAGATAGTATACGGCAATTATTCTTCACTAGTAAAACAACAATAAATAAAACATTATTAAGTCCCCCAAACAAGACTTATTGGTTTTTCTCCGTTTTTTCTTCTTCTTCTTCTTCTTCTTCCGCCGAGTGTTGTCCGTGAATGATATCGGGAACTATCAGCCGGATTTCAAAGAAATTTCACATACGGTGAAGAATTGATATGTCTCGTGACGAAATTAAAAATGGCTGCCATCTTCTGATTGGTCGAAATTTAGATGTCCGATTTCGTTCAAATTTGGTATGTTGGTTTGTTATTACTCTACGAACAATAACGTAACCTCCATTTCGCGGTTAAAAAAATGGCCACCATCTCTAGGGCTCTGATTGGTCGAAATTTAAATATTGTCCGATTTCCATGAAATTTGGTTTGTACATGTATTTTAGCACTGCGGAACGGACTGCGGGGGTTTGGGGGACTTTTGTAATGGTCCCCCATTACAATTAGTACTTGTTATATATAACAGACATCAACATTAGGAATTGAATATAGCTGATATTTGAATATTCAATAGATGCCGAAAATATTTATATCAATGTACGAATAAATGATTTTATGAAAATATTTACAAATACATTATTACTGATCACCTAGTAAAAACAAAACAAGGAAAACGTTTAACAATGAATCATCTTAATTTGATTGACTATTTTAATACTGCGATAAAAAGAACTAAAGGAGAAAACAACAATAAAAATGGGGACTTTTGACTCAGCTTGAAAATATCAATCAAGGAGAACAGAAACTGGACTATAAATTTTAGGGCAAACAGAGAAGATCACTGTAAAAACAGTGTGTTGTTTTTGTTCAAAACAATACACTAAACACTAAGGAAAGTTCATACAACTTACATTGCTTTTAGTCTCAATGCTAAGTCCCAGTAACACTATCAACACCGCTAAAAACGTCACTTGCAGCACAATCAACTGGAATAGGCAAATAAATTCAATGTTTCAATTCAATATCTTTACCGCACCAAACAAAAAATAAATTCTATATTAACATTATCAAAGAAAAAAATAGTGGAAATGTATTACAAAAAGTTAACAATATCAGTGTTTTTATCAATGTATTTCAGGCAAAAGTGATCAGGAGAAGATAAATTAGAAATTGTCGGGTTCAAGGCAAACTATTAAACACTCATGACTTAGATTGTTTCATAATTACTTGTAGACTTGCTCATGTCAATAAAGAGACTGATGATTACAAATCTAATTAATATCAGGCTTTGAGATCATGACACAATCTGAGACTGAAGTTTGTGCGCACAATCACGTATGACGTTACTTTTCATTACGTTAATCGTGATTGGCTAAATCTAAACTTACGACAAACTTTGACTTCAGATTGCTTCAGATAACTTCTTAACAAATGATATTTACGTACTATGTATTCAAGAAATTTAGAATCCCAGCAATAGACAGCAAGTCCATAAAATGTGATGGTCATCTCCGAAACGGCAAGCCCCATCATGCCATATGGTATGGCCACTAAGTAGAAGGTAAATCGGCGGTTGTTAAACGCGAGTAGATGGTATATGTTATAAAGGTCCGAGTCTTCCAGTACATCGTCAAACTTGAACAAAAGGCCAGTTACAAAGAGGGCCAGTCCAAAAAACTGAAATAATAATAATAAAAGAACAATCAGAGAATACCAAACAGTCAACATAAACCATAAACCGAACTTAAATTCGATTAAACTAGGGGCAAAATATGAACAAAGGAAATATTTACATGAAGGCGCTTTTAAATGTACAAGAGAACAAAACCAGGTGTTCAAGAAAAGTAAGCGTCTTCTGCTACATCGACGACATCCGCCAAAGGTAACACATAACTATGTTATTAGAAAATGACTAACGGAGTTATATATTGTCTTTCTATGCTGATGTTTTGTAATCACATTTTAATATAATTATATAATTCATACGAGGCAAAATTTGAGGAAGAGCTAATCAGAACCAGAAACAACTTTGCCAAATCGTTTTATTGCATTTTCAGATATATCAACGATGTGTTGTTAACGACAAGTTTTCTGACAACGTCGATCGAATATACCCTACTGAACTTGCGATTAAAGACACAACAGACCCTCCTACAGAGCCTCTTACCTGGATCTTTACTTAAACTATGACCGACATGTAAATCTTCGCTTTTTTTCATATTGCTCGTAGTTTAATCAAGTTCGGATTATGGCTTTGTTGACGCTTTGGGTTTCTCTATCTATTTTGTTTTAATAGAAAACAGCAATGTTTATTATTCATATGATTATTTGTGCACTTCAACTGTTTAATTTATTGAATAATCTCTCAAGATCTTTAAAAAGTGAAGTGTGAACGGAACCTTAATCTAAGCTAAATTGATCAGAGATAGAATAGCAAAGGACAGATTGATATGGAGACCCTTAAAAAGGAAAATTAAGCGTCTTCTAGTTCATCGACGACACCCGGCATGTAAATCACAGCCAAATAAATGTCATGTCCTCAAAGTGGGAACTGAGCCATGTTATCATTCACAACAGGTAGGCATACTAATGGGGATATTAAAAAACGTCCACCACCATATCATGCAAGGATAACAAATATTTTGAATGAGACCACAAATGGCGACGATCAAACTTGCTCAAAACAACTGTGATGAAAATCTGCTGTAAATAATTAAGAGAATACCGAAGCGTTAACATAATTATAATCCAAACTCAAAATCAATTAAACCATGGGCAAAATATGAACAAAGGAAAGATTTACATGGAGACCCTTGCAAAAGTACAAGAGAATAAGACCAGGTGTTCCGGGAGAGTAAGCGTTTTCTGCTTCATCGACCACACCCGCCATGTAAATCTTTATCACATCCAAGTAAACATCATGTTCTCACAATGAGAACCGAGTATCATTGTCATTTACAACAAGTAAACACACCAATGAGCATACTCAAAAACGTCCTTCTTCATATCACTTAAAGACACAGAATATTTCTCAATGAGACAAAGGTGGCGACCATAAAACTTGCCCATAGTTCTAATCAACCTGCATCTCTCGAAGTTATTGTAAGTAATTGAAATAATTACTTATGAACATGACACTATGGCGAATTAGTCCCAAAACCGAATCGTCAGTGGCTCGATGTGTATGACATAGAGCCTGACAAACGTTTTCTTTGATGACGGTCAGAGGCCGAAATGTAGGTCAGAGTGATCTACTTTTAATATATGCATACTTAAAGTATGACGTTCCAGTGACTTGAAGTGTATGAGAAAGAACCCGCACAAACTTTATCTTTGATGAAGGTCAAAGGTCAGAATGTAGGTCTGAAGGACCTTTTTTCATACATACATGTAACACACTGCCTTACCAGGTGAACTCATACCCCGAGTATGAAGTTCCAGTGTCTTGTAGTGTTTGAGATAGAGCACGGACAAATTGTTTGTTTGATGTGTCACGAAGGTAAACATGAAGGTCGGAGTGACTTCCTGTTGAAGCCTGAACAACAGCCACACCAAGATGAACTAGTCACCAAAGTATAAAGCTTGATTGACTTGTTGGGTATGCTATAGAGCCCGGACTAGCCTTTACTTTTATTAGGGTCAGATGTCAAAATCGAAGTGATGGTGACCTTAAGTTGACGTATGACACACCACCTCACCGGGATAAACCTAAAGCATGAAGTTCCAGTGACTTGTAGTGTATGAGATAGGTCCCGGACAAGGCAGCGGGACGACGGACGGCCGACAGATGGACACAACGCAAACATATATAGTCCCCTTGTTTCCGAATGGGGACTAATAACGATTCAGTCTTTACACACACTCACCAATGAGACGAACTTCAGAAGGATTCCTACTATACTGGCTCTGTCACTGGAAGAAAAATATGTTATCAAATAAATATACTGTACATTTGTGGAATAATTGATACAATGTCCGGATAGAATATTTCTGTTAGGAACACACTATTTAGCGTTGGTACAGCCTTATAGACATTTTGTTTATTTCAATATATTTACAGTCTACACTAATATTCACTCGATAACCATTGTACTGCAAACTAGTGTTATTTTCCAATAACTATACTTGAGAACGTGCAAAATTTCTATGACGTCGACAACAATATATGAGGGCGGAGCTATGCAAATTATCCCGTTCGAATCTCAATTGTATGACGTCATTAACAAGTGACATGGACGGAGCTAGCTACGGCTTATGCAAATTTCTTGCTGTTACATTTATTGAACTGTTTTCACGTTTTTAGTTTTGAAATGAAATAATGTCTGCAGATGGGGCTAACTTGAACAGAAAAATTATGAACCATTTACAGGAAAATACTGTAAATATAAGAATTAACCTTTGATTTTGTTTAGTTTATTAGATCATAAATCCAATGGAGCAGTAGGTAAATTTAACGTAAACGCTTCGCGTTTACGCAATTTACCTCGTGCTCCATTGGATTTATGATCTAATAAACAAAACAAATCACAGGTTAATCCTTAAGTATACTAGATAATTATGATCCGAACAGGACTGAGTAATTAAAGATAAACTTTATTTACTGAGAACCATTAAAAACACCTTCAATAGAACCTAAAAATATAAAGTAATCAGAGAGCGATTGACAGAAGAAGTTTGATAGAAAACATCCAGTAACGATTGCACAGAAACCAATTATTAAAATCGACACCATATAGGGATATTTAATTTTCCTGCCGGAATGAATGGAAACCTGTAACATCCATATTGCATGAGGCCTCATGGTTAATATGGATGTAACCGTTTTGCATTCATACCGGCAAGCAAAAAACCGCCGTTCAATTCATATATTTACATTTTAACTATAGAACAGTTTTTAAATTTCATCTAATATTTCTTGAAAATTTTTGTAATTAACTGCATTTGTTTTTGTGTCGTTCTTTAACGACTTGGACGGAACAGCCCTGATTTGTATCAAATTGGAGCAAATAAGTAACCGTAATCATTTGAGAGTTTGACGCAGGGGCGGAGATGCGGAGATGCAAGACTTGCATTGAACAGATCAATATATTACAGCATAAGTAATTCACGTGAATGAATGTTTTCATACTGTATTCATGCTGTATTCATAGTCTATTGTTAGTTGTTTTCAGTTGGTATATTCATATAGAGAAGAAACAATCAAAATGTAATCATAACCACATAACATGCAAATCTCTGTCCCTATTCAATAATTGTATGCATATTCAAGTTAGATTACTCTCAGACAATTAACAAATGACATATCAAATCGTTACGATTTCTACTTACTCTGCCCACAACTGAGAAACTCTCCTTTTGAGAATTCCGAAGACACCATAACGAACGACGGGGGTAGTTGATTCAGGTTCCGTGGCAGAATTAGTTGATTCAGGTTCCGTGGCAGAATTAGATGGTTCAGGTTCCGTGGCAGAATTAGATGGTTCAGATTCTGACACAGGTGATCTCTTGTTTAATTCCACTATCTTCTTGTTCGCGTACGTAAATGATAGTATCTGTTAAACATATATTACATGCTAATAAAGAATCCTAAACAAATCAGAGAATATCGAACCGTCAACAAAAACCATAATCCGAACTCAATATCGATTAAACAAGCAGATTCGGTGAAGTCCCACCGAATGTGCACGCATCACAAATGTGAACCCGTATGTTTTCGTTGTAGAAACAAGGTCAAATGTAGATCAGATTGACCTACTTTTGAAAAATGGCACACCGACCGTCAAGGTTTTTCTTTGATGTATATCGCACGTAATAAATGTAGTCTATAGTGACATACTTGTGATACATTTACCAGCCACTTACTCATATCCCAAGTTCCAGCGATTATTGAGAGAGCCCGGACAATCGTTTTCTATAGTGCAGGTTAAAGGTCAATATGTAGGACAATGTGACATACTTATTATACATGACACACGACAACACATAGATGAACTCATACTCAAAGCTCCAGCAACCTGTAGTGTATGAGATAGAGCCCTGACAATGCAGCAGAAGGACGGACGGACAAAATATAAACAAAAGAGAAATTTACTTGAATGCTTTTGAAAAAGTACAAGAATCGTGAAGCATTAACATAACCGTAACTGGAACTCCAATCGCTTACACTAATGGCAAATTTTGAAAAATTTGACACTTAAAAAAGTATAAGAGTTTGAGACCATACGTTCTGGAATAGTAATCGTTTTCGTTTAATCAACGAAACTTGTCATGTTAATCTAGGTCACATGGATAAATGTATGTCATACTGTCTATCAACATTTTCAATGAAAAAATATTGACAATGACCTTTTAACACCTGCCAATTAATCATGCGATGAAGTCATTTTAAATTTAGAATGAAACCGATGCGTTTTCAGACATTTTATCAAAACAGAAGTTCTTTGAGCCGGATTCCCTACAATATTGAAAGGAATTGAATTGTCGACATAAGATCTGTCTATTATGTAAATTTCCAATAATAAGCCTCCACTAGGTCAGAAGATTTTTGTATTTACTTTTGAATGTGTTCAGTTTTGTATTTCAATAGTTCTATTTATAACTTACCTGTAAGACAAACAAAAAAGAAAGTAGTCCCAGGCCAACACCTGAGAACGTCCTGAAATGATCCTGAAGTACCGGGACGCAAGGCTGCAATGTATATAGCTGTAATTAGCGTCAAACATTACAAAAGTTTAATATCTTACCGCATGATACTTATTATATGATACCGCTTATTTTATGCTTAATTATTGAATATATCCAAAGTTTGATCAGCACCTTAAACCTCTCTATTAATTTTGACATTTACTTTTTGTACGACAATACTTGTCATAGTATTTATACCTCTCATATATTGGTTTATGATGTCTACTTTAGGAAAAACATCACCACCTGTATACAAGTGTCCTCGATATTAAATGGCGGTATGGCAACATTAATCTGTACACTGCTGTGATATTTCCCAAGAGTTTAACAACGAAATCTTACATTTGTATAATATAATGTCAGGTATGGCATCTATGTCACCATAGGAACATATTATATGACATTTACGTCAAGTATGATATAAAGCAGTAAGGGTCATATCTCAATCAACTACAAGTATGATGTATACATTATACAGTTACGGACTGCAAGCGAGGTCTATCCCTGTTTTACGGACATTGTCTGACAAATAAATCGACCTCGACCTCATTGATTTTTGTTCAGTAAATCAGGGATAGACCAAAAGGAAGTCCACAATTGTTTTGCAAAGAGATTTATATTTTTTTATGTCATCAGCCAATGGATGACTTTGACAGGACTATTTTAGAATCACAGGCCAAAGGACTTTACAATTTCAAATGCATTGCATGTCTCATTTAATTGAACGTAAATACAATTTGTACATTTGACATATTTAATAACATACAGTTAGTTAAGAATGTGATGAGATAATTCAATTGTGGTTGAATTTCTTGAATATACTGACTGATTGGGACATTAGTAGAACTTTCTATTCATAGAACGAGATATGTAACCTATTCATAGACTTGTCACATGACCAGTGATGTGAACGAGTACCAAACAATAACAACACTCCAAAATCTATTATATTAGACTGTAGTACAACGTCAATTGTCATCTAATTTCAATAATACTAGAAGCATTGACTGACTCCTCCATATTCTTTATATTGCTTTCAACATGGCATACATGGTTTATCCATTTCTATATTAACAATTCTCCTACCACGGTATAATTATACAATTGTACTACTTACCCTAAAATCAGTACAATAAGAAGAAATTGGATTCCAGGACCCTGCTGGGACTAGATTCATGAAGTCTTGTTGGTCTGTTATTCCACAGCATTTCATCTTCAAATACAAAAAGAGTTTTGCGGAAACTTTTCACAAAGTCACGGAAGAGTAAGCGTCTTTTACTTCTATTTAGGTTTCATTTAAATACGTATCACGTCATTTAAGTCTTAGGTATTATTCTCACTCATAACAAATAGGCATACTAATGAACATATTCGTCCACGTTCATATCATATCATCGCGCCCTAGGTGGCGACCATAAAGCATCACACCACAAAAGAGAATGTGGCGACATCTACCGACGAACTCACTTATAAGTTAAGCTATCGTTGTCACAAAACAAACGACAAACAGTGCAATATAATTTTTCGGAAACTTATGCTTCAAACGGATTCTACCTTGTTAGATATCAATGAAAACAAAATCAAGACCCCATGAAATAAGACCCCTCGCGCGCTGACATCCGGGCCAACAAGAGTGATTAATATAAGTTGTATAGCTTGTTTCATAATTGTTGTAAAATAAATAAAGTTTATATTTTTAAAACAAAATCAAAAATAATGTTCTGGGCTAGCTCATCAAATAAAATACGATATAAAGGGGAGGTAACTGCATGAAATAAGAAGATGTGAATACTATTAGAAACATGGCAGTAGGACAGGGATCCTGGATGTATATAGTATATAATCACTGGTAAGTAATGCAATTTCTCGTACCCTGGACAGGGATATCCGCACTTTAACCGGTGTGTGATTTTCTTATCTCACCCTAGGGTGGAGATAAGGTGCACGTGCTTTTTGCACGTTCTCAACAATTGTATGACGTCATGGAAACAATGCCATGACGTAACGTCGACAACTTAATCACATCACATTAACATAGTCTTGCATTAATATAACGTCAATATAAGATAAACATGATGGGGTTTAACAGGGTGTGAGAACAATAACCATTCACCCCTTAGTAGTGAGACAGGGGGTATCAACCCTCGGGGTAAGATTCTGAAGCTAACAGACACTCGGCAAGACCATGTTTGGCAACTTCAGAATCTTATCCCTTTGGTTGAGATTCCCCTGTCTAAGCCCCAAGGTGGTGAAAGATTGTTTTAGTACCAACCGTCTGGACCAGATCAATGGCGTATCCCTGAGTAGGAGAGTAGCGTAGTGCCGAGGAAAACAAGTCCTCCACTTCCTGTTTCATGCCATATCTCACCTGAAATGCGTCCATGTTTTCATAACCATTTTGTTAACACATATAAATTTAAATGCCAAACTTATGGGGAATATTTCCTAAGTATATGAATTCATAGATAAAAAGAGTACTAACTCGAACAGTGAATGGCTTGATAATATTTGTAATTTCTTGGCGGACTTATAAATTGGTGGATACAGAAAACCCACAAATCGACCAAGAGGTGGAGGGCCAGTGGTAGAATGACGGCACACCTTAACCATCCTGCCACCGCAGCCCTTCTTATGGTTATTTGTTAAGATATAATAATTAATCCTGTTTGAAAAAGGCATTTTATAGGCCTAGAAATGTGTATTTTTATCACCTCGTAAAAAATAGCGTCACCATTTATAACGTCGCTTTTGATTTGCTGATACAACGGTGTAATTTTTCTGAGAGAAAAATGGATTTTCACAAGGATTTTGCAGAAAAGATTAAATTAAAAGATTTAACATATATTGTAAACCAACTTATTTTCGCGTGCGATTAATTTTCGCGTATTTCGCGGTTGATTAATTACCTTTGTATTAAACACGCCCCAGAATATAATCACCGCCACTGTTAACATCATTGCTAACATGTTGATGAGTGCTGACTGAAACAAAGCAAATAATAATATAATCATCACCATCATTAACACCATGGCTTACATGTTGTCAAGTGCTGACTGAAACAAAGCAAATACTTATATAAACACAATGGCTAACATGCTGATGAGTGTTGACTGAAACTAAGCAAATACTAATATAATCACCGCCATTGTTAACACCATGGCTAATATGTTGACAAGTGCTGACTGAAACAAAGCAAATAATAATATAATCATCGCCACCATTAACACCATAGCTAATATGTTGATAAGTGCAGACTGAAACAAAGCAAATCATATTTCAAACGATAATGAATGACTGAGTAATAATGAATCACTAATCTCTATAGACTAAGACTTATCAGTGCACTATGGTGTAAAATACACCAGATCTCGCCAATATTAATCAAGTTTATTACCAATCACTATCATGGATCAGATACCCTCCAATGCAGTTATATTCATTTGATATCATTTTCATCAGAAACTTATTGCCACTTTGACAATATTTTATATTAAATGAAAATCGTAATACATAGAATGTACATTCTATGATAGTATTACTGACTAAAATGTTACACAGAAATCCTTGTTTGATGTAAACGATAGATGGAAAAATATAAATACCAATGTTACGTATTATAAGAGTTACAAGTACGTACCACGTAATAAGCTGCTCGAGACGTCACACAGGTCACGGAAAACCCCTGGAGAGAGGCGAAGAGCGAGATACTCCCACACAACACGAGCAGAGAGGCAAGTATTCTAATAAGGTCATCGAAATATATGTTGTGGAACCTGAGACGTGAAAGTCCATTTTCCGAAACAAATGAGGGATAATCTTCGAGGTTGTAATCCCCATAGACAACCAGGGCCACTCCAACACACTGTATAAAGTAAATAAGCATTAACATTCCGCTTCATTGGTGATATGTGTTCTTCGTTTAGTCTGGGTATTTCTGTGGCATATCAGTTATAAGGCTAATCTTTCGATGGAAGGTCCGTCAGGGTCAGATGCATATAATATTATAATTAATCTTTTTTTTTAGCTTCTGATGAATGTGAAGTAGATTTTTAGAAACAATTTAAAAAAAGGAAAACTGATAATGTAGGTCAAGGCTACACTAATCTTTACTTTTCACCCTTTGTACTAAACCAAGTGCTTAAATCTGCAATATATTTAGCAGACATTACAAAAATTAGGTTTTTTTTTTTGCTATGATAACCTATTTGTAAAGATGCAATACACAAATTTAAACTTCACCCCGCCCCCCTCAATCCGCAACCGCCCCACCCCCTCATTTTGCCCCCCTTATATGCTATGACCCCACACAAAAACAGATGTTGTAAATAAGAATACAGATGCAACTGCTTAAAGTCTCTTACAGCAAAGTATTGTTATAAACACTGAAAGGCCACACAAGGGCAAAAATTGTCCTCTCCTCTCCTTTTGCCTGGAATTATTTTTTTCAAAATCGAAGCAAAATTGTTGCGCTCAGGTAAAGTTGATCCTCAACAATTTCTGGGTTGATTGCAGCCTTTAGAGGAGTTCAGTTAAGCTACTTTTGGTGTATATCAATGACCGTACACGTATATTTGTGTTGTCCATAAATTGGCGCCAAATGAGCTTTTGATTACTTTAATCTAGTGAAGCAGTAAGTGTCACTGCCTAGAGTAACGAGGAAGTATATTGTATGACAGTATAGACTTACGCATTGGCACAGTGCCAAACATCGCATGCCAAACGGCAACGGTCCTCTGAAAATAAACCAGATTATAATGATAACTAATAATACACAGTATATAACATTCTGATAAATGTTAAGATATAACACTTTGATAAATAACAACATATAACATTTAATCTCTTTCATAATCAGGGTTGTAAGATAGGGAGATTCCACCCGAGGGATTTGGTAAAATATTTGGACATATTCGGAAATCAGGAGGTTGGAATTTCCCTATCTTACACCTTTGGTCTTAAAAAAGTAGTTTTCTCTCATTTCAACTACCCGAGTTAGCTAAAAAAAATCATATAATACCTGCATCTTTTGACTGGCTACTATTTTGAAAATATCAACTTGTCCCTTTAAGTTTTCTGTCGAAAACGAAAGAGTCAGCGAGATTAAGCATACACCATATTTGAAAACAATGTTTGCACAGGAAAACTAATCTAAGCTTCTCAGTGTTCTTATTTAGATTTTGTGAAATGTTTTAATTTCGTCACGTCGCTTTTTTCTCTTTTTGGCATCATACTTTACCGTATATGTCATTGTAGAGCCATTGTCACGTCACGCATGTGGGTGTATTGCATGGGTAGATGTGTGATACAACCACAGCGATCATAGATCTATTCACTTGGATAGGCCAGTATTAAACACTTAGAAATGAGAGAAAGCGCCCTATCGACCTAACATTTACCACTGTAAATATTTTAGTTATGTATTCGCCAATTCTAAGTTGATGTGTGTGCTATTCAAAACTCGAGAAAACGCCACACAACATGAACTGATCAAGTATGAATGGATCAACGAAATATTTTAATGAAAGTAACACCAGGTACCGTTGTCAAGAGGCATAGCTAGAGCTTAGCTATCATATACCCAATCCATATATACAACCTTGAGAAGATTGGTGAAATCCATGGAAACATATTCCCAAAACACTAAGTTTTGAAAGTTAAAATTATGGTTGTTTTTGTTTTCATTGCCTTATTCCTATTTGAAAGCATTGTTCTTGCACTGATCATAACAAAAGGAAATTATAGGAGGAGTACTGTGGATTTAACAATTTTTTTGCTTGCAAACACAAACCTGAGTTTGAGTAATATTTTAAAGTATTATGCTATGAGATGAACAGAATCTTACGTTCGTGTCCATGTCATGTTGAATTGAATCATTCGATATGACATGAGTCTTAAGGCAAGCGCCCTTTTAAATTATTGAAAGCGTCCAATATCTTTAAATATAATCAAGACATGAAAGTAAGATTTTATTTATCAAATAGACCTTCATGTAAGATCATCTTTTTGTAGTTATTTTGGTTATTTGATAAAATGCTCACTCTGTTGTCTGCAATTTAATCATCCTGAAAACTAAAGACACAATTAGGCACCCCCGACAAACATAACTGATATGCAAGCTATCGTTTCCATTGCTCCTTACTCGCTAAATATACCTGATACATAATTTCCAATAATTTATTTCAAAAGCAAAGATGTTATTAAAATTGATCTAAAACATCAATAACCATAACAGATAATGACTAGCAATTGTCTAATAGGTACAGTAACTGAATTCTATTTTACTTACGTTTTACACAATATCCCTGTCAGGATTCCAATTTCTTTATCAATGGCGTTACCAGGTTTAAGCATGCGTATACGGCGTGCACTCAGCACAATGTGAAATACCTGTCACATAATAAGGAATACGGTTTGAAAATATCTTTTGCAAAAAACAAAACAAGTTTATTATAAAGGTGGTGATACACGAACATCATTGGCATGTTATATCTGCTACCACGTGAAAGTATTTACCTAGATAGCCATACATTTCTTTTGAGAAATAATATTCCTAACATTCATGAAAAAAGTGATGCGGTACATATAACCCTTAATACATGTACATATCCACCGCTAACTCCAAATAATAAACATAATCGTTCTGCTATCTAACGAATTTGCCCATGTAATAACTTTTCAAATAACAAATTTGAGTTTCAAGTGAGTTATATAAGTTGCAATTGTGCAGCACAAGTGAAAATGTGTTCAGATAATTATAGGCTTTATGTCCATTCGGTTCCCATTTTTAGGACTTGATGTTTACTAATGTGACCACGATTTTATAGGCGGGTGTCGTCGATGAAGCTAAAGACGCTTTCGGAACATCAGGTAACACGGATCTCTGTGTCAATCCTTTCTACGTGGATATTTTGCCCTTGGTTTAATAGATTTTGAGTTCTGATTATGGTTTTGTTGACGTTTGGTATGCATGTGAAATGGAAACTCTTGTATATATCCACAGGTTACCTTCAAATCAGCGCCATTATGCTCTTACTCGTGATTTGTGTGATCGTCTTTTATCTGCCTAGATGTCAGTCGTTGGCTCACAAAAATAAAATTCTATGGGAACAGATGCAACAAATGATTTTGAAACAATCTTTTGAATATCTTTTGAAGAATTCTATAAAGAACCTTTTTGTTCTGATCCAACTGTTAAAAACGTGGATATTGCATTTGTTTTGTTTTACTGATGTTTGGAAACGATACAGAGATTTTTATAATATCGAGAGTGTGTTTTGATGGGATACAATATGTTTCCTTAGTTTCTCTCAAAAATCGCAACGATGACTGGGGATTTAATTGGATATTTAACTGTTTGATTGAATCAAACTCAGTTATAGTACATGTACCAATAAGTATCAATAGTATTCTCGTTTAAATAACGAAAGATAATGTGGTAATTAATCTCGTCTTGTAGTAGTAAGTTATTCCATTATTGCTGGTTTACTACTCAAAAATATTGGAAATTTTAATTTATTTAAGTATTTCGTAAGGTCTTTTGAAAACGTGGATTGTATAGTTGCTATCAACAGGAAGTAGGTATGGAACATTGTAATTATTATAACAGATAACATATATCAGATAACTATATTCATACAGCTATGTCCCCATTAGGTATATCACACGTATGTAAGGCCAGAATTGAGATGTAAAGCGAGAGTTCGATACTATTAGGGTCACTTGCTTGCATCGCTCGTAACGCATATTTGGAGGAAAAACAAACCAGTACTAAGATGTGACGTATCATGTACATGATGATGATGATGATGATGATGATGATGATGATGAAAGTTAAAATTGATGATGTATATAATAGGGAAAAAAATTAAAAAGTAATAGAAAAGATGCAACGTACCTGAAATATTACAAGGAAGGAAAGAAGGCAGAAAAACGTTATCATGTAACCGCCAAATCTGTCCAGGAGGGCTTCGTTACATCCCTGTACAAACACACAATACCAGGAGATATATTAATATGACCATTACAGCATTATACAAGACAAAGGTTAGATAGTTAGTTACACAATATGGTTTTATGGTTTCCGAAATATTTAAGCATTAAACAACATTCTGTTTCGTGTTATGGTCCTATAACACGGAACAGCATTGTAGACAAAATGAATAACACGCGTTAATGCTGATATTTACATTTTCCCATTGGTTGTGATAATAAAATCATTCAAATTATATTTATATTCTACATTTATTCTGAAATTTAAGGTAGATTTCTAATAAATGAAACAGCCAAACAGCCACTATCGGCCAGCTATCTCGAACGTTATGATTATGACATCAAAATCAAATGACGTCATAACAACCACTCTAGTGTTACGGTCTCATAACACGGAACTGGTCTTGGTAGTGTTATATAGTGGCAATGCAGCGCAAATGTAAATAAAACTATTAAACCAACAAGTACACTTTACCTGTTCATAGAAGCTACCGGGAGCAAGACTGTCCGTACATGACTCCATCCCAGAATCCAGGTCCGGTTCCCACTCTATTACGTTTTTGCAGCAGTATATGGGTATCTTCCTGGTGTAACTCATTATTATACTGTTGAAATCCCCGTAATTGCCGATACCACAACACTCCATCTAGTGGATAAACACAATGTATGATTCATAATAATCAGCCAGCTCAATTTATAATAGTATAACACCTTGTATTCATTACTCTGGCTATGGTAGAAACATAACAAATAACATCCGTGTGGTACATTGTTTGACATATATTAATGGCTTCTTAGCTATATGTCTACATGATTATATCAATTGGTTGATTTCTCGCGAGACGAATGACCAAAAATCGCGATAAAACAAGTTTTGTGTAAGGAACTATATTCAGATGAGTTTGTAATGGAATATTGTTGAAGCCATTATTTTCGCGCAACGAAATCTTTGCTTTGTCAGCCACAAAACCGTTCGCGGTGTGGCCATTTTCGCGCTGTCAGTTATCTGTTTAGCACTGTGTGCCAATAACACTATTATCCACTGTAGAGTATGAATTATATTAAATATTTTCGCGTGGGATGTATTCGCGGGGATCAAATGCCAGTGAAATAAGCATCGTCCCTACCGACACTTGCAAGCTATTAAGATGCAATGATTCATTAAACATATTACAGGAACTTGACCTAGGTATCCCCATGATGTATCTGTATACCAAATTTCAGTTCAATATGTACATGTGCACACGTTGCAGAGTTAATTAATTATGGGAAATTTTCCAAGGGACGTAACTCTGAAATCATGCAATCGTAACAAAATAGAACATGACCTAGATATCCACATGATGTATCTGTATACAAAATTGCAGCTCAATATGTTCCACGTTGCAGAGATAACGCACTGAAACCCAAAAGATGACAGACAGACGGAAGCGAAAATATCCACACCGCGAACAATTCCGTTTTTGCAGTAATACATAACTAGTGTTTTTATTCAAGACTTATACCTTAAACATAAGCAGCTTCCAAGGTAATAAACCATTTACGTTATAATAATTATATTTTTTGAATTCTGTAATGAGCCTGTCGTACATCGTCCAATCGATCTGAAACATAATGTAGTAGTTATTAGATGACAAAAAATATTTCGTAACGATATAGTGAAAATTCATAATGATGTATAATAGATATAACTGTCGTCCTGGGGCCAACTCATACCCCCGCCCCCTTAACGTTATTTGTTTAATAAATGAGAAATATATATATATACTATAGAGTTCAGAGGGCACATTTACCATTTACATATTGTACTGTCTATTCAAACAAGATTTCAAAAAGATCCGTTGCAAACTAACGAAAATGCTAATTTACTTCAAGGGGCACATTTTCATACTGTACTGTCCATTCCCACAAAAATTAAAAAAGATCCGTTGAAAACTGAGCGAATGCATAGCCGGTCAAAATGGTGTCTACTAACGGAGAAACGGGCAACCTGATTTCAGTATAACCCCCCCCCCCTTACATTCGTTTCGGGGGTATAATAAATAATATAATAAGTAAACATAGAATACATCATTAATTATGGACATATAAATATAAATATATTTTACATGACATCAAATATTTATACTGATTCATAAATGATACATTAATATATATACAATAAAAAACATTTTGCCACAATCACCTATGTTATTCCACTCTCAGACCATTGTATAAATGTGCTGACTTTTGGATAACTTTCTGTTATATACCACTAGTGGAATAAGACCATTGATTGGTTGAGAATGTGAACTTTGACCGGAAATCACGTGTTTCAATGCAACGTGCTGATTGTTGACGTCGTCATCGATTGTTTGCGTCGTCATAATTTGGCGGGAATATATACGAGATGATGTGTTTTCGCGCAAACATTCCGCGGTTCACAGTTGTGGTAGAATCATTCTCAATCACAACACGTTAGCACACTTATAAACATACTAAAAACGTACATTTTTCATATAATAGACCATACAACTTTTGTTTTTAACGCATCAATATACTTGTGTTATTATGAAATAGTGTCTACCGTGTCATTTAAACTCAATACACATATCTGTTGACGGATCTGAAAGAATGCTGAAGATTTTGACAATTTTCTGATGACTTGTGAAAAAATCAAACGAAATCTCAGCATAGAACAGATACAAACACATCAATAATCAGAACAAACAAAATCGACAAAAATAAAAAGGAATAAACATGACCCAACTCACACCAACCAGATAAACGTAAACAAATACTAGACAATGGAGGCTTGAACTAAAATATTTCCAATATCAATGACAGGAAAAAAAACAATACATAAACCAGGAAGTGTGTACAACTTACATTGCTTTTAGTCTCAATGCTCAGCCCCAGTAACACTATCAACGCTGCCAAAAACATCCCTCGCAGCACGATCAACTGGAACAGATACAGGAAAGCAATGTTTATAGCATTATCGCACCAAACAGATAATATCTTTTTTATTGACATTGTCATAGAAAAACATTACTAGAAATATATAACACATAGCTAGCAATATCAGTGTTTTATTTCAATGTATTTCAAACAACCGTGATCAGAAGATAATAAATGATAACTTGTAAACAGCTAAACTAATTACTCTTGACGTCCTTGTTTGTGACTTTATGTGAAAGGTGAAATCAGAGCTTAAAACAAATTGGAACTTATGATTTTTTCATAATCACTGGGGGAGGCCCAAAGATCCAGAAATAGATAAGGGTATTCTATGTTTATATCATAACAATCAACTGGAGGAGATAAAAGAATTCAATTTTCATATCATTATCGTACCAACAGAAAGTACATGTATTTGAATACGAACGATCACAGGGAGTGTTATGTCCCGATTTATAATTGAAGTACATGTATTTGAATACGAACGATCACAGGGAGTGTTATGTCCTGATGCTTAATTGAAGTACATGCGTTTGAATACGAACGACCACGGGGTGTGTTTTGTCCCGATTTTTAATTGAAGTACATGTATTTGAATACGAACGATCACAGGGAGTGTTATGTCCTGATGCTTAATTGAAGTACATGCGTTTGAATACGAACGACCACGGGGTGTGTTTTGTCCCGATTTTTAATTGAAGTACATGTATTTGAATACGAACGATCACAGGGAGTGTTATGTCCTGATGCTTAATTGAAGTACATGTATTTGAATACGAACGATCACAGGGAGTGTTATGTCCTGATGCTTAATTGAAGTACATGCGTTTGAATACGAACGACCACGGGGTGTGTTTTGTCCCGATTTTTAATTGAAGTACATGTATTTGAATACGAACGATCACAGGGAGTGTTATGTCCTGATGCTTAATTGAAGTACATGCGTTTGAATACGAACGACAACGGGGTGTGTTTTGTCCCGATTTTTAATTGAAGTACATGTATTTGAATACGAACGATCACAGGGAGTGTTATGTCCTGATGCTTAATTGAAGTACATGTATTTGAATACGAACGATCACAGGGAGTGTTATGTCCAGATGCTTAATTGAAGTACATGCGTTTGAATACGAACGACCACGGGGTGTGTTTTGTCCCGATTTTTAATTGAAGTACATGTATTTGAATACGAACGATCACAGGGAGTGTTATGTCCTGATTTTTAATTGAAGTACATGTAATTGAATACGAACGATCACAGGGTGTGTTTTGTCCCGATTTCTAATTGAAGTACATGTATTTGAATACGAACGATCACAGGGAGTGTTATGTCATGATGCTTAATTGAAGTACATGCGTTTGAATACGAACGACCACAGGGTGTGTTTTGTCCCGATTTTTAATTGAAGTACATGTATTTGAATACGAACGATCACGGGGTGTGTTTTGTCTCGATTTTTAATTGAAGTACATGTAATTGAATACGAACGATCACAGGGTGACATTACGGGTAGCTACTTCAACAATAAGAGACTTGTTGAACCCTAATTGATTCGAATCTCTGAATAGGAACTCTGTCTAAATCAAACAAGTAAGGTAAATAGCTGACAATACTATACTATTCTTTCATGACTGGGGATGTAAGATAGGGAAATTCCACCTGAGGGGTTTTCAAATTAGGTAAAACCTGGGGCTTTGCCGAGGGCTTTGCCGAGGGTTTTGCCAAGGTTGAACGCCCCGAGGGTGTAATGAAAGAATCTTTTTCTCTCATATCAACTATCCGAATAAGATCAAAAACCATAAAAATACGTTTTGACTGGCTACCATTTTGAACATTTAAAATTTTTCCTTGAGCCTTTTTTGACGAAAACGAATTAGACAGCGAGATTAAGCATACCTTATATTTGCAAACAAAGTTTGCGCAGAAACATAAATCTCATCTTTCAGGTGTTTATGATAAAAACAAATTTGTGAGGGGTTTTACATCGTTTTCTCTTTCCGGCATCAGAGCTTACAGTATTCGTGACGTCACGTCATTGTTGAGCCATTGTAACGTCACGTCGCGTGATATGCTATGTAAGATAGATTTTTCTTTCATAGCTTTCTTATATGGGCAAACTCTACCCAACATTGCGAGATATGAGTGAATAATGTTTTCAATGTGATTCAAGGATTTGATCAGAAGATATATATATTGTCAAGGAGGAAATTGAAATTAGACCCTGGGAACAAGAAACTACCCTAGACTTAAAGAAATTTTCCTCATGACAAATGCTTAAGTCATAGATAACTCAACACACACATGCTGAATATTTTAAAATAAGTAATAGATACAGTAAGCCGAACAATTAATGAAACTGCATCATACAGCTGTTTCGACCTTCTAGGACTCTTCGGTAATGTTAGGGCAAAAAGAAATTTAGAAAAAAGAATTAAACAAGTACTGTATAATTTCAAATCGTACCATGCCACTTTACAAATAAATGAGATATTTGATAAACTAGATATCAGTTTTGACCTAAGGTCGTTTCATGATCCCTTGGCCTTGTATCGGTTTTGATTCTTAACAAATGCTACCGTACTGTGTATTCAAGAAATTTGGAGTTCCAGCAATAAATAAGAAATCCATAAATGGCAAGGATCATTTCCGAAACACCAAGTCCGAGCATGCCAAACGCAATGGCCGGTAGGTAGTAGGTGAACCGGCGGTGGTTAAAGCTGAGCGTATGGAATATTTCGGAAAGGTCCACGTCATCAAATACATCGTCGAACCTCAACAGTAGGCCAGTCACAACCAGGGACAGACCGCACAGCTGTGGAAACAAAGGTAACACCTTAGTATGTAACGAGTACACCACACAAAGACATCGTCAAACCTCAACAGTAGGCCAGTCACAACCAGGGACAGACCGCACAGCTGTGGAAACAAAGGTAACATATTACCATGTAACGAGTACACCACACAAATACATCGTCGAACCTCAACAGTAGGCCAGTCACAACCAGGGACAGACCGCACAGCTGTGGAAACAAAGGTAACACCTTAGTTTGTAACGAGTACACCACACAAAGACATCGTCAAACCTCAATAGTAGGCCAGTCACAACCAGGGACAGACCGCACAGCTGTGGAAACAAAGGTAACACCTTAGTATGTAACGAGTACACCACACAAATACATCGTCGAACCTCAACAGTAGGCCAGTCACAACCAGGGACAGACCGCACAGCTGTGGAAACAAAGGTAACACCTTAGTATGTAACGAGTACACCACACAAATACATCGTCGAACCTCAACAGTAGGCCAGTCACAACCAGGGACAGACCGCAAAGCTGTGGAAACAAAGGTAACATATTACCATATAACGAGTACACCACACAAAGACATCGTCAAACCTCAACACTATAGTCGTGTTGTCAAACCCCAGATTTTGGGAGAACCTTGCAATAGGGTCCGTACAAAGTTTTTTGCTGTGTTATACCTCTGAGGTGTGCTCTTTAAGAATCTAGAATATGCCACTCTGTCATCATTTGGCAATCCGCACAATATGCAAATGAAGGCCGCCATTACTGAAAATCTTATTTTCGTCAATATCTCAGTAACTATGCATGGTATCAAAACAATTTTGGTGTCTATCCCCATGTTTTAGTAAATATCACACTTAAAGGCTTTGATGAATAGGCATATTTAGGCCGCCATTACTGAAAATTTCGTTTTCGTCAATATCTCAGCAACCACATATGGCATCAGAATAATTCTGGCGTCTATACACATGTTGTCAGAGGTAAAGAATCAGATTAAACCATTTCAATATTGATCACACCAATATCTTGTAAAATATACGAAAAATCAACGTCTGTGTATATCCGAGTCGTTACAGAACTAGCCTACATCCCCTTCAAATATGTTAATGTATGTTGCCACGACTAATTTGACTCAATCCTCAAACAAATCACTTTCAAAAATATTGTCACAATCATCAACCCGTCATATATTCTCATCCTGAATGTGAGCCGGCTTTACATTCTGTTTAAATGCCTCTTTAGAAGATTGGAGTGACTTCAGCTCTGGAGCATTTGTCTCATTTTTTCTACCCATCCTTCGCGACCAGACTTCTCTACGGACATCCAGACATGTTCGATGTCACTAAGCTTTGACCCTGTAGCAGGCAGCCATGAATGCTGTCGCTTCTTCAATGATTTCATCTTTGTTCTTTCAGCTGCCTTAACCTTTTGCTGTATGATTATTTCATCCGCTTCTTCATCGCAAGTCACGAGATTTCCCCTGCAGAAGACAATGCCATCCTGAATTACCACTGGTGCAGACTCAGTAGAGTAACTGAGAATAAGGTAGAGGCCATAGATCTGGGCCCGTATTCATGAAACCGTTCTCATGCGCAAGCTTGGATTTCGTGCTCAAGCCTTATTTCTTGTTCTGGCTATAAATTATTGAAAAATCGAACTTTGTCAAAGTTTTGGAAAAAGTTGAAGAGACATGAAGCCAAAAACTGTTTTTAACATTTACATTGACTTTTTGACTCATCGACATGATTAAGGAGAGTTTAAAGAAAGCTGGCTTGAGCACAGAATCCATGCTTGAGCATGAGAACGGTCCTGAATACGGGCCCTGATATGTCAGAATTTGAACTAGAAAGCACAGAACGAACCTGATCAACACATCTACTGACTCTGTACTAGTTGTAATTCAGGATGGTATTGTCTTCCGCAGGGAAGACCTCATGACTTGCAACGAAAAAGCAAATAAAACAAACAGACCGCAGATTGTTAAGGCAGCTGAAAGTGGCGTGAAAAATAATCAACATCATATGTGAGAACACAAACGTTTTTGTCCTCCTGCTGCATTTCTACGCAAAGTTAAACATGACCTGTCGTCTTACAATGGAAGGACCAAGTGCCGTACGAAGTGCTATAGACATTGGGGCAAATGCAGTGGAACAGATGGACATTTGCTTTCACAACTGCCAGCCGCCCATGCCCTCTCATGCTGTGGCACTGTGGCTCATTGCTCTGGAGTAAGAAAAACACTGTCACCAAAGTCCTTAAGAGTGATGAAGAACTGCACTACTGGGGCATTTTATCTTAGGATATATATGATATCTTTGAAGAAGCGACAGTATTCATGGCTGCCTCATACAGGGTCAAAGCGTGGTGACATCAAATATGTCTGAGAAGTCTGGTCGCGAAGGATGGGTGGGAAAATGTGGCAAAGGCTCCAGAGCTTAAGACATATTCAGACTTGCATTTGGAAATCAGCTCTCAGGTCAGAACCTCCGTCACTAGATTCTGTCGAGTTCGGATTGGAACTTGAGGAATGGACTAGATGCTTGATTCCAGTAACATTGCATCCAAACGTTAGTGTTGCTCCGCAGGAGGTGCTGAAAATGATTAAGTGTGGTTGTGTAACGAATACACCCTGTTGGACAGGAATGTATGGATGTTATACAGCTCACTTGCCATGCACAACGACAAGTGGATATCACTGAGACGCACACTGCTAGAATGGGCAAACCCGACGGGTTGATGACTGACAATGTTGTTGAAAGTGATTTGTTTGAGGAATGAGACATTTGGCTTGGTTTATTTAGTTTTACGTCCTATTAACAGCCAGGGTAATTTTAAGACGTGCCAGGTTTTGAAGGTGGAGGAAAGCCGCAGTACCCGGAGAAAAACCACCAACCTATGGTCAATACCTGGCAACTGCCCTACACGGGAACGTGGGATTAGAACTCGCAACCCAGGGGCGAAGGGCTAGTGGTAGAATGTTGGAACACCTTAACCACTAGGCCATCGCGGCCCTGTGGAATGAGACAAGTTAGCAGTTGCGGCATGTTTTAGCAAATTTAAAGGGGATGCTCTATGCACTTGACGACTTTTGCAAAATATTGGTGTGACCATACTGAAATGGATTAATCTGATTCTTTATCCCTGACATCTTGTGCATAGACGCCAGAATTATTTTGATACAATATGTAGTTGCTGAGATATTGAGGATTACAAGATTTTCAGTAACGGCGGCTTATATATGCCTATTCAGCACAACGTATTGGTGTGATCTCTACTAAAATGGCTTATTCTGATTATTTACCCCTTAAAACGCGGGGTTAGGCATTAAACAACTTTGATACCATGCATAGTTACTGAGATATTGACAATAACGTGATTTTCAGTAATGGCGGCCTAAATATGCCTATTCAGCGCCACCTTTAAGGGTGATATTTACTAAAATGGCTTAATCTTATTCGTTACCCCTCAAAACATGGGGATAGACACCAAAATTATTTTGATACCATGCATAGTTACTTAGATATTGACGAAAATAAGATTTTCAGTAATGGCGGCCTTAATTTGCATATTGTGCGGATTGCCCAGTGATGACAGAGTGGCATCATTCAGATTCTTAAAGAGCACACCTCAGAGGTATAAAAACAGCAAAACAACTTTGTACGGACCCTATTGCATGCTTATCGGTCTCTGCCACCAGACTACTAGGCCAGTGACACCCAGGGACAGACCGCAAAGCTGTGGAAACAAAGATAACATATTACCATGTAACGAGTACAGCAAGCAAAGGCATCCGACTACACAGTTTTATATTTTTAACAGTATATATAGTTTTAGCAATGAAATGAACTAATTCATCCTTGCTCTTTATGAAATTGCATGGTTAATTGAGTTAAAACACACAAGAAGAAGCTGATAAGCTTTTATACGATGCATACTACTTGTAACCTATGTGAATATTTTCAATCTGTAAAACATTTTGTCCCGCTTGAAATAATTTTATCTATAATTATTAAACCATACACATGTAAATATGTTACTTAGATATAAGATGACATTTACAGTTCACGTTTTAATTGAATTCGAATAATACCATACAGTTATTGTCATAGCAGGCAATTAAAGTGTTCCTATTCATATGAAGATTTGAACATTTCAGCTTCTTGAGTCACTAAAACGAAAGTGAGCGAGGGTACACATAGATCCCAACCCGTAAAGTTGTCGGGCTAGTGAGCTCCCCATGTCGCGCGAGCTAGTCTAGTGATGTCCCCCGGGACGTGAGCCGGACTAGTGATGTCCCCAGGGACGTGAGCCAGACTAGTGATGTCCCCAGGGACGTGAGCCGGACTAGTGATGTCCCCGGGGCGCGAGCCGGACAAGTGATGTTCCCGAGGGTGCGAGCGGACAAGTGATGTCCCCCCGAGGCATTAGCAGGACTAGTTATGTCCCCGAGGCATGAGCAGATCTAGTGATGTCCCCGGGGCGTGAGCCGGACTAGTGACGTTCCCGAGGATGCGAGCCGGACTAGTGATGTTCCCGATGGTGCAAGCCGGACTAGTGATGTCTCCCGTGGCTTGAGCCGGACTAGTGACGTTCTCGAGGGTGCGAGCGGACAAGTGATATCCCCGAGGCATGAGCAGATCTAGTGATGTCCCTGGGGCGTGAGCCGGACTAGTGATGTTCCCGTGGGCGCGAGCCGGACAAGTGATGTCCCCCGGGGCGTGAGCCGGACTAGTGATGTTCCCGAGGGTGCGAGCCGGACTAGTGATGTCCCCCGAGGCATGAGCAGGACAAGTTATATCCCCGAGGCATGATCAGATCTAGTGATGTCCCCGGGGGGTGAGCCGGACTAATGATGTCCTCGGGGCGTGAGCTGGACTAGTGATGTTCCCCGGGGCGTGAGCCGGGCTAGTGACGTCCCCGGAGCGTGAACAGATCTAGTGATGTCCCCCGGGGCGTGAGCCAGTCTAGTGATGTCCACAGGGCGTGAGCTGGGCTAGAGATGTCCCCCGGGGCGTGAACCGGGCGTAATGTCACCGGGGCGTGACCCGGGCTAGTGATGTCTAACGGGGCGTGATCAGATCTAGTGATGTCCCCCGGGGCATGAGCCGGGCTAGTGATGTCCCCGGGGCGTGAACAGATCTGGTGAGCCTCCCATGGTGCGTAAGGCGGGCTAGTGAGCTCCCCTGAGGCGTGAGCCGGGTTAGTGAGCTCCCCAGGGCGTGAGCCGGTCTAGTGTTGTCCCAGGGGCGTGAGCCGGGCTAGTGTTGTCCCCGGGGCAAAGTGATCACTATATACCTCGATAAGACGATATTTGCCTGTAATTTAAACATTGCTGAAAGGTTATTTATAAGAGACACTTTGAGTACGATAACTTACCAATGTGATGAATTTTAGAACGATGGCTACACCATTGGCTTTATCACTAGAAGAAAACAAAATTGTCAATAAATAAGAGACGACCTGCATCTCTAACATGGATATACTGTAGAATAGATAACCATTCAGGTAAAATATTATATAAAAAGACCAATTGTTAATAAGTAAAAAGAGGCACGGACGACCTGTATCTCATATTATATATATATTTGGATATACAGTTGAGTTTATAACCAATCATTGTAAAATATTATATAAAAAAGACCCAATGTTTATAAATAACAGAGGCACGGCGACCTGATTCTCTCGCCTTGAAATAGAATAGAATAGATAATCAATCATGGTAAATATGGTAATAATCACGGTTAATCGAAATGGGGGGGGGGGGGGGGGGGGGTATTACGGAAATAGGCATATACAGGTTTAAGTCGTCCGAACATTACAAAACAGAGAATACCGGAGCGTCAATAAAACAATAATTTTAACTCGAAGTACAAACACTAGGCGCAAAATATGAAAAAAGGAAAGAAGCACACGGAGACCATTGAATAGCAGATAATACATGTACTACCGGATGTTCTGGAAGATAATAATACCGAATGTTCTAGAAGGTGATAGTACCGGATGTTCTAGAAAGGATAATGCCGGAGGTTTTAGAGGAGGATATTACCGGATGTTCTGGGAGAGAATAATACCGGATGTTCTAGAAGATGATAGTACGGACGGAAATAGGCATATACAGGTTTAAGTCGTCCGAACATTACAAAACAAAATCAGAGAATACCGGAGCGTCAATAAAACAATAATTTTAACTCGAAATTGATCAAACACTAGGCGCAAAATATGAAAAAAGGAAAGAAGCACACGGAGACCATTGAATAGCTGATAATACATGTACTACCGGATGTTCTGGAAGATAATAATACCGAATGTTCTAGAAAGGATAGTACCGGATGTTCTAGAAAGGATAATGCCGGATGTTCTAGAAAGGATAATGCCGGATGTTCTAGAGGAGGATATTACCGGATGTTCTGGGAGAGAATAATGCCGGATGTTCTAGAAAGGATAATGCCGGATGTTCTAGAGGAGAATATAACCGGATGTTCTGGGAGAGAATAATACCGGATGTTCTAGAAAGGATAATGCCGGATGTTCTAGAGGAGGATATTACCGGATGTTCTGGGAGAGAACAATGCCGGATGTTCTAGAAAGGATAATGCCGGATGTTCTAGAGGAGGATGTTACCGGATGTTCTAGAAAGGATAATGCCGGATGTTCTAGATGAGGATATTACCGGATGTTCTGGGAGAGAATAATGCCGGATGTTCTAGAAGATGATAGTACGGATGTTCTGGGAAAGGATAATGCCGGATGTTCTAGAGGAGGATATTACCGGATGTTCTGGGAGAGAATAATACCGGATGTTCTGGGAGAGAATAATACCGGATGTTCTGGAAGATAATAATACCTGATGTTCTGGAAAATAATATTACCGGATGTTCTGGGAGAGAATAATACCGCATGTTCTGGAAGATAATAATACTTGATGTTCTGGAAAATAATATTACCGGATGTTCTATAAGAGAATAATACCGGATGTTCTGGAAGATAATAGTAGCGGATGTTCTAGAAGAGATTAGTACCGGATGTTTTAGAAGATGATAATACCGGGTGTTCTTGAAGAGGACACTACCCGACGTTCTAGAAGAGGATAGTACCGGACGTTCTAGAAGAGGATAATAACGAATGTTCTAGAAGAGGATACTATCGGGTGTTCTAGAAGAGAATAGTACCGGATGTTCTAGAAGAGTAAGCGAAAGAGTACATATTAACTTCGATGGAAACCATTCACAGTATTCATTGGGCTATCCAAACCCAATAACGGAAATAAGAATAATTCAATCACATAAGTGTCTTGATTGAGATATTTCATCAGTATTCAATTGATGAATCTATCGGCTGAATATTAGGAATATTATTTAAGATGTTATGGACATCAATTCTACATTGAAAATAAGACGAAACGCTTGCATCGATAACATACAGATACCTCTCATAATTCGATAAAAGATGCTCATTGTTCAACAAAGACAACATTTTTATTTACAGGTGTAATATAAATGGTCCATTAAGATTCCTACTTACTCTGCCCACAGCTGAGAAACTCTCCTGGTGATAATTCCGAAGACACCATAACGAACGACAGGGGGCTTTGATTCAGGCTCCGGGGCTGTGGTAGTTGGTTGTGCGGCAGGACTAGTTGGTTGTGCGGCAAGACTAGTTGGTTTTGCGGCAGGACTAGTTGGTTGTGCGGCAAGACTAGTTGGTTTTGCGGCAGGAATAGTTGGTTGTGCGGCAGGACTTGTTGGTTGTGTGGCAGGTCTAGTTGGTTGTGTGGCAGGTCTAGTTGTTTGTGTGTGAGGTATAGTTGGTTGTGTGACAGGTCTAGTTGTTTTTGTGGCGGGACTAGTTGGTTGTACGGCAGGACTAGTTGGTTGTGCGGCAGGACTAATTGGTTGTGCGTCAGGACTAGTCGGATTGGATTCTGACACATGTGATCCTTTGTTTAATTCCACTACCTTCTTGCTAGCATAGGTAAAGGATAGTATCTGTAAAACAAATGTTATATCTCATATATAAAGGTAAAGAGTGTCAAAACAATCTTTATAGGTCAGATATAAAAACCAGGAACTGTTCTGGTAATGATCCAAATTATTCCACAAAAAAATTAATTAAAATTGCCACCCAAATATTTAATAATTGTGTAATTGTTATTATTTGTTCATTCAGCCGTACGAAACTACGTTATGCATAGCTGACGTCACGCACGCGTTTGTCCGTGAGCCGATAAAACATGGTGAAGCCGTGCAAAGCGAGCTGTGTTGTTAGACTACAAACGAGTCAGAAGTGTTGCATTAAACTTTAAAGGGCCTGCAACTCTACATCTGTAACTGTGAACCGTGTTTGTTTTAAGAAAAAAAAGCAAAAAGTGCAAAAGAAAGGAAAGACAAAGTGCAAAACTGGTAAGAAAGAAGAGACACAGAGAACAGGCTGGCACCCGTGACTTTGTTTACGTACACTTGCATTTTTGAAGTGACTGGGAGGGACGGAATTGTCAAATGACGGACCGTGTTAGCGATTTGAGACTGACGCTGCAGACAAACAACTGCCGAAAAGCAATCCCGTAAATGAGTCCAAATCAACATGGACAGTATTTGTAACGTCAGATCTCCATAACGAAAGGGTATTAATGCATTACATGACTTAGTAGCTACAAACCTGTGACATTTATCGTATAGGTGGTACTTATCTAAAATAAATGTATTGCACACAGTCTTATATACGTGTTAAGGCATACTATTTTATGAAATTATCTTTATTTTGTTTAGTTTATGAGATCATATATCGATTGAAGCCCAAGGTAAATTGCGTAAAAGCGAAGCGTTTACGTTAAATTTACCGGCTGCTCCATAGGATTTATAACATAAACTAAATAAAATAGGTCAACTGATATATTTACAGTAGTTTTTGTGAATAGTTCATGACCGTTGTATTCATAAAAGTCCTATTTGCGAACATAAATTTAATTTATAAACTAATAAATATGAGAACGTTTCGATAAAAGTAACAGCAGAACACTAACAAAAACCGTGGTTAACTCCGCCCATGTCTATTGTTGATGGCGTCACACGATTGTGTTTCGAACCCGGATAATTTGTTGTTGACGTCATAGAAATTTGGCACGTGTTCATTACAAGTATAGTTTGATGATAAATTTAGTTTGCGAAACAATGGTTCTTGAGTGAAAGTCAGTGTAGACTGTAAATATTGTATAATTTACCTATGATAATTAGGTTTTTTAGACATACATATCCTAATAAGTATAGTATGTATACAGTGACACAGTTTTGTAGTAAAAGTAATTCTTTGAGTCGGCGGCCATTCAGAGTAGACCTGGATATTTAATCAATTACGAATATCACAATTTCTCTAATTAATCTGATAAAATAAGGTTGAATACATCAACGCCTTTGATATATCAAATGTTTTCCTCTTTGTACTATTATAATGTAGATTTTTTTATATGTTTTATGAAGAGCGTACTTACCTGCGAAACAAGCAAAAAAGACAGGAATCCCAGACCAACACCCGAGAACGTCCTGAAATGATCCTGAAGAACCGGGACGCAAGGCTGCAATGTATATAGCTGTACTTAGCGTCAATCATTACCAATAATTAATATATCAACAGTAGAATACTCAAGGTTTCCTAAATATGCCAATCTATCAAGTGTTTCCCCAGTTTTATAAGGATTTTAAAGGCCTAGTATATGTTACGTCAGGAAATATCGGGATTTTGAAAAATTATGAAAACAAAATCAGTTGATAACTATGCAAAAATAAGCCTACAACGAAGTAAACCTGAGCGGTAACTAAAAAGAACCTCTTAACAAAAAAAGTTTTTAGGCTTAATTTTCGCTTCAAGTTTGCCGAAAGTTATGTATATATGGCCTTTAATGACCCCACGTCTGTCTCAACCTCCTCCATTCGCCCCCCCCCCCCCCCACACACACACCTGACACCGATGAGTCTAAGAAGGTGTAAACAAATGTATGGTGTAGATTGCCTTACATTTATCTCAGATATTTACCTGTGGTACGCCAATAATGGTCACAGTGATGTAATATTCCATGATTACTACTTTAGAAAATGGTTGCCAAACTCTTTACCAGTTCAATTACTGATGTGAACCAAATGCTTGAAATAACACATTATCAAATATGATACATGACCCCGTCCCCATAAAAACAAATCCCTTACAATAGTAAACGTCATCTCTCTATCAGGATACATGATGCAAGTACATGTATACAGGAAGAGAGAAACGGTAATACCAATTCCAAAATATATGACATGACCAGTTTCACAAACAAATGCCACATTAACAGCATATCATCAATTGTCTTCGACCGTAACATTGTATAATGCTGACTGCCAAAATCTAAGGCATTAATTTGATAGTGTAACAAAAATCGTCACCTCACCTCCAGATCCACTGACATCTTTCTTAAGTGTGACAAAACTTGTGACATATTTCTTTCAGAATAACATATATTCTACTTCTTAAGTGTTTACAATAGAGCATCACGAATCACAAAAGTATATAATTTGCTATTTACTTACCGATTTGCTGGACCACCATTTGAAGTATTACAATAAACTACCAAATTCTGTGATATTTTCCTACACTCTCATTAGTTTTCATATTCATTATACTATATTGAAGTCTTCTATGTTTGGTTTGTAAAACGTACCCTAAAATCAGTACAGTAAGGAGAAATTCGATTCAAGGTCCCTGCTGGGACTAGATTCATGAAGTCTTGTTGGTCTGTTATTCCACAGCATTTCATCTACAAATACAGATGAGATGAGGAACAATAAATCAAATGAAGATAGAATAAATGTTGTAAAGATAACATTGCCAGTACCTTAATTTCCTGGCCAACAGAGAAGCAAGGAGGGGGGGGGGGGGTAATCAATAAAACAGAAGTGCTAGGGGAGGTAAACATTAATACAGAAGTGCCAGGGGAGGTAAACAATAAAACAGAAGTGCCAGGGGAGGTAAACAATAAAATAGAAGTGCCAGAGGGTGTAAACAATAAAACAGAAGTGTCAGGGGAGGTAAACAATAAAACGGAAGTGCTAGGGGAGGTAAACAATAAAACACAACTGTCAGGGGAGGTAAACAATTAAACAGAAGTGTCAGGGGAGGTAAACAATAAAACACAACTGTCAGGGGAGGTAAACAATAAAACGGAAGTGTCAGGGGAGGTAAACAATAAAACAGAAGTGTCAGGGGAGGTAAACAATAAAACAGAAGTGTCAGGGGAGGTAAACAATAAAACGGAAGTGTCAGGGGAGGTAAACAATAAAACACAACTGTCAGTGGAAGGAAGCAATAAAACAGAAGTGTCAGGGGAGGTAAACAATAAAACAGAAGTACCAGGGGAGGTAAACAATACAACAGAAGTGTCAGGGGAGGTAAACAATAAAACAGAAGTGTCAGGGGAGGTAAACAATAAAACAGAAGTGCCAGGGGAGGTAAACAATAAAACAGAAGTGTCAGGGGAGGTAAACAATAAAACAGAAGTGTCAGGGGAGGTAAACAATAAAACAGAAGTGTCAGGGGAGGTAAACAATAAAAAGGAAGTGCCAGGGGAGGTAAACAATAAAACAGGAATGCTAGGGGAGGTAAACAATAAAACGGAAGTGCTAGGGGAGGTAAACAATAAAACACAACTGTCAGGGGAGGTAAACAATAAAACAGAAGTGTCAGGGGAGGTAAACAATAAAACAGAAGTGTCAGGGGAGGTAAACAATAAAACAGGAATGCTAGGGGAGGTAAACAATAAAACAGAAGTGTCAGGGGAGGTAAAAAATAAAACAGAAGTGTCAGGGGAGGTAAACAATAAAACAGAAGTGTCAGTGGAGGTAAACAATTAAAACAGAAGTGTCAGGGGAAGGAAGCAATAAAACAGAAGTGCCAGGGGAGGTAAACAATAAAACAGAAGTGCCAGGGGATGTAAACAATAAAATAGAAGTGTCAGGGGAGGTAAACAATAAAACACAACTGTCAGGGGAGGTAAACAATAAAACAGAAGTGCCAGGGGAGGTAAACAATAAAACAGAAGTGTCAGGGGAGGTAAACAATAAAACAGAAGTGCCAGGGGATGTAAACAATAAAACAGAAGTGTCAGGGGAGGTAAACAATAAAACAGAAGTACCAGGGGAGGTAAACAATAAAACAGGAGTACCAGAGGAGTTAAAAATAAAAGTGATAAAAATATATATTGTAGGCATATACACAGATAAATATATGATGACTGGTAAGTAATAATATATATATATCACTTACCGTCTGGACCAGATCAAAAGCATATGGTAGGTGAGGTTCATAGCGTAGTGCTGTAGAAAACAAGTCTTCCACTTCTCGTTCCATGTAATATCTCACCTACAATGTGATCATGTTGTCAAAATCATCTCTTTGACACATATTGATGACATTTTAAACAAAACAAATTCGAGAATGGATATTTTCGTTGTAAACGGTACTGCTTCACTTTGTTCGTATACAAACTTGTGGGTTACAAGTACAGCCACGTGAACGGCATAATGTTTTGATTATTTCTAATTACTTCGTGAACTTATCAATTCGTGGATGAAGGTAATCAACGAAATAAAAAAAAATGCTGATAATTCTTTTTCTTTTACAGAATAACTCTTCCATAATTTATTATACAGGTAAAAAGTGTTTAACTTACATTTTTCTATCTTTGTCAACAAACATATTTGAGATTTTATATGATATTATATACATTGTATATTACAATGGTTTTATTATTGAAGTTGAGTGTTTATAAAATAACTCTGTATGATGTACTCTTGGCCTGTAGGCCTGTAATACTGAATAAAATGAACTTGAACATGTACATATAAAAGGAATTACGTGAAGGGATAGGAAAGAAGTTTATAGAACAACGTGTAACGAATATTGTGCAGATATCTTCATGTATCTGACTGAATATGTTCATATTGTCCATCATGAATGACAAATAGGTCCTAGAAGAACAAAAACAACTGTATCGTGCCGTTCTTATTCTTATTAATAAGGCGCTAGTAGCGTATTTTTTCAATCCTTATACAATTTTTACCTTACTGTTGAACACGCCCCAGAAAATGATAACTGTCATAGTCACCAACATGCCTAATGTGTTGATAAATGCAGACTGAAAAAAAGAAAGAAACAAAACAAATAAATAATAACTCCATGTCACTTTCTCACCCATTACGACAAAATAATCGCTATAGATAATGACAGACCAGAATAAACCTTATTCGTCCAGGGGTTACTCTCATAATCTCTACTACACTTTGAAATATGTCAATCCGATTGAAATACATATCGTCACTCGGTTACATAAGGATCTGACAACATCCCATAAGAGGTCATGTTCTGGTGACCTTTGTCGCCTCTTTACTTTACATTGGTAGAATATTACAATGATGCTAACATCTACAGCAAGTCATTTCGTCACAACATAGCACATCAACTTTTTTTGTAACGCAAAAAAATCCGAGAATACCAAAGCGTCAACTAAACCATAATCCGAACTTAAAATCGATTAACCTAGAGGCAAATTAGGAACATGGGGACTCTCGTAAAAGTACAAGAGAATAAGACCATGTGTTCCGGAAGAGTAAGCGTCTTCTGCCCCATCGACGACAACCGCCATGTATATCTTTGTCACATGCAAGTAAACATCAAGTTCTCAAAATGAGAACCGATTATCATTATCAATCACAACAAATAATCACACTAATGAGCATACTTAAATACGTCCATCTCCATATCATTTAAAGATACAGAATATTTCTCAATGAGACAAAGATTGCGACCATAAAACATTTCCATAGTTCTGACCAACCTGCATCTCTCGAATCCTTTTGTTGTTAGTTGTTACAAGTGTGAAAAAAAGGGAAAGCAATAATAATAACAATATATACTAAATGGGGAAAACGTGTGAAAACCATTTATGTCAGAAACAGCGTAAAAACCAATCAGTCCCCCACTTCGTTTAGGGGACTTGGGTATTGATAATAGTTTTATTACACTGTAAATGAAATGACAAGAATGCAAATATCACATAGATTTTTATCCAGATTTATCTAACAAACTTACTAATCAATACTAAATTTTAAAATAGCTAACTTTAACTTATTGAAGAATCACTGTTTCTGGTACCTACCAAGTAATAAGCCGCTCGTGACGTCACACAGGTAATAGAGACGCCCTGGAGAGAAGTGACGAGCGAGATACTCCCACACAACACGAGCAGAGAGGCCAGTATTCTGATAAGGTCATCGAAATATATGTTGTGGAACCTGAGACGTGAAAGCGGATTTTCCGACACTAATGAGGGATATCCCTTGATGTTGTAAGCCCCGTATGTAACCAGGATCACTCCAACACACTGTACGAAATATACAAAATTAATGTCATGATATATTATTAATATAGAATTGGTGTTATAATGTATTACTAATATAGAATTGGTGTTATAATGTATTACTAATATAGAATTGGTGTTATAATGTATTACTAATATAGAATTGGTGTTATAATGTATTACTAATATAGAATTGGTGTTATAATGTATTACTAATATAGAATTGGTGTTATAATGTATTACTAATATAGAATTGATGTATTAATGTATTACTAATATAGAATTGGTGTTATAATGTATTACTAATATAGAATTGGTGTTATAATGTATTACTAATATAGAATTGGTGTTATAATGTATTACTAATATAGAATTGATGTTATAATGTATTACTAATATAGAATTGATGTTATAATGTATCAAATATAAAATGTATGTAACAATGTATTTCAAATAGAGAATTAATGTAATGATATATAATTAATATAGAATTGATGTTATAATGTATTACTAATATAGAATTGATGTTAAAATGTATTACTAATATAGAATTGGTGTCATAATGTATTACTAATATAGAATTGGTGTTATAATGTATTACTAATATAGAATTGGTGTTATAATGTATTACTAATATAGAATTGATGTTATAATGTATTACTAATATAGAATTGATGTTATAATGTATTACCAATATAGAATTGGTGTTATAATGTATTACTAATATAGAATTGATGTTATAATGTATTACTAATATAGAATTGGTGTTATAATGTATTACTAATATAGAATTGGTGTTATAATGTATTACTAATATAGAATTGGTGTTATAATGTATTACTAATATAGAATTGGTGTTATAATGTATTACTAATATAGAATTGATGTTATAATGTATTACTAATATAGAATGGGTGTTATAATGTATCAAATATAAAATGTATGTAACAATGTATTTCAAATAGAGAATTAATGTCATGATATATAATTAATATAGAATTGGTGTTATAATGTATCATAAACATGAAATCTATGTCATGAAATATTATTAATATAGAATTGGTGTTATAATGTATTACTAATATAGAATTGGTGTTATAATGTATTACTAATATAGAATTGATGTTATAATGTATTACTAATATAGAATTGATGTTATAATGTATTACCAATATAGAATTGGTGTTATAATGTATTACTAATATAGAATTGATGTTATAATGTATTACTAATATAGAATTGGTGTTATAATGTATTACTAATATAGAATTGGTGTTATAATGTATTACTAATATAGAATTGGTGTTATAATGTATTACTAATATAGAATTGGTGTTATAATGTATTACTAATATAGAATTGATGTTATAATGTATTACTAATATAGAATGGGTGTTATAATGTATCAAATATAAAATGTATGTAACAATGTATTTCAAATAGAGAATTAATGTCATGATATATAATTAATATAGAATTGGTGTTATAATGTATCATAAACATGAAATCTATGTCATGAAATATTATTAATATAGAATTGGTGTTATAATGTATTATAAATATTAAATTTATGTCATGATATATTATTAATATAGAATTGGTGTTATAATGTATTATAAATATTAAATTTATGCCATGATATATAATTAATATAGAATTGGTGTTATAATGTATCATAAATATTAAATTTATGTTATGATATATAATTAATATAGAATTGGTGTTATAATGTATCATAAATATTAAATTAATGTCATAATATATTATTAATCTAGAATGGGTGTTATAATGTATTATAAATATACAAACTTAATGTCATGATATATTATTAATATAGAATTGGTGTTATAATGTATTACCAATATAGAATTGATGTTATAATGTATTACTAATATAGAATTGGTGTTATAATGTATTACTAATAAAGAATTGGTGTTATAATGTATTACCAATATAGAATTGATGTTATAATGTATTACTAATATAGAATTGGTGTTATAATGTATTACTAATATAGAATGTGTGTTATAATGTATTACTAATATAGAATTGGTGTTATAATGTATTACTAATATAGAATTGATGTTATAATGTATTACTAATATAGAATTGGTGTTATAATGTATTACTAATATAGAATTGATGTTATAATGTATTACTAATATAGAATTGATGTTATAATGTATTACTAATATAGAATTGGTGTTATAATGTATTACTAATATAGAATTGATGTTATAATGTATTACTAATATAGAATTGATGTTATAATGTATTACTAATATAGAATTGATGTTATAATGTATTATAAATATACAAACTTAATGTCATGATATATTATTAATATAGAATTGGGGTTATAATGTATTACCAATATAGAATTGATGTTATAATGTATTACTAATATTATAATGTATTACTAATATAGAATTGGTGTTATAATGTATTACTAATATAGAATGGGTGTTATAATGTATTACTAATATAGAATTGGTGTTATAATGTATTACTAATATAGAATTGGTGTTATAATGTATTACTAATATAGAATTGGTGTTATAATGTATTACTAATATAGAATTGGTGTTATAATGTATTACTAATATAGAATTTGTGTTATAATGTATTACTAATATAGAATTGGTGTTATAATGTATTACTAATATAGAATTGGTGTTATAATGTATTACTAATAAAGGATTGGTGTTATAATGTATTACTAATATAGAATCGGTGTTATAATGTATTACTAATATAGAATTGGTGTTATAATGTATTACTAATATATAATTGATGTTATAATGTATTACTAATATAGAATTGGTGTTATAATGTATTACTAATATAGAATTGGTGTTATAATGTATTACCAATATAGAATTGGTGTTATAATGTATTACTAATATAGAATTGATGTTATAATGTATTACTAATATAGAATTGGTGTTATAATCTATTACTAATATAGAATTGGTGTTATAATGTATCACTAATATAGAATTGATGTTATAATGTATTACTAATATAGAATGGGTGTTGTAATGTATCAAATATAAAATGTATGTAACAATGTATTTCAAATAGAGAATTAATGTAATGATATATAATTAATATAGAATTGGTGTTATAATGTATTATATATAATAGATTAATGTCATGATATATTATTAATATAGAATTGGTGTTATAATGTATTATATATAATAGATTAATGTCATGATATATAATTAATATAGAATTGGTGTTATAATGTATTATATATAATAGATTAATGTCATGATATATTATTAATATAGAATTGGTGTTATAATGTAATATAAATATTAAATTAATGTCATGATATATTATTAATCTAGATGTGGTGTTATAATGTATTATAAATATAAAAAATATGTAACAATGTTTTTTTAAATATTGAATTAGTGTCATGATATATTACTAATAAAGAATTGGTATCATAATGTATCAAATATAAAATGTATGTCACAACGTATTTTAAATATTAAATTAGTGTCATAATACATGTATATTATAGACGTAATGTCCTTATGAACACTTACATATTTAAGCAGAATCGTTTAGCAATTTTCGAACGTAAAGCAATCCGATAAAATACGATTTCGCCATTTACAGTTTCTATAAACTATATGGGTTTCTTTAGTGGGCCAATTTTTATCAATTTGCTGAATTGTTTTAATTCGTTCATGCGCTAAGCTTTGAGTACGTCAAAACAAGTACGTTTATAGTATTTCTGAATACTTAACTTATTTTCTATGTCGTGATCGCGGTAAAACCACACTGTCATTGATTATAGTGTTTAGCCATGTGCAAGTTAAAATGAAGGCAAATGGTTAGTTGCATTTTTAGCATACATTATCCTAACCCATACCTATCCAATAACAGTCTTTTTTAGGAAGACATAAAAGACATATGATTATACAGGCAAATTTTACAGTAGCATTTAGTGTGCATCAAGATATCAAAAGTCCTGTATCGGTGCACACTTAGCGGTCGATTTACTGCGACTTCTTACGGGGAAGTAGTAAGAATTAACCGCTCAGTAATAGGATATATATTATATTACATTATACTTACACCTTGGAACAGTGCCAAACATCGCATGATAAACTGCAGCGCTCCTCTACAAGTAAACAGTTCTTTTTTGTTACAAAAATATCCGAAAATACTAAAGCGTTTACGACACACTGACCCGATACTCAAAATCGATAAAACTAGAAACAGAATATAAACAAAGGAATAATAACATGGAGACCCTCGTTATAGAACAAGATAATAAGAAATGGTGTTTCGAAAGAGTAAGCTTATTCTGCTTAATTGACGACTCCCGCCATGTACAACTTGGTCACGTCAAAGAACACTCCATTGAACATCCCAGTTTTATTTACATTGGTGGAAATGTCATATACAACCCAATATAACGATTAGCCAGAAGCTTATGGAATCAAACCATCTTCTTGTTATTGTTATTTCTCAACTTCATGAATACATGAATTTGTTCAGCTGAAAATTTAAATATACGGGTATAAAACAAGTTCATTGACAAAATCCTTACTTTCTCCAATAATGAACTATGTGTATGCATATATCGCCAAACGCATCTCTGGGGATGTACGGCAGGACGCCAGTATTTCCCGCCCTCTCCGGCTCTTCCTTAAGTCTCCATTTCCTATATTCGTAATCCGTAATTACCAGGTTCAGTACCTGTGGACACACAACACAGAGGTGATCTATAATAGAATCTGTTTTGTTCAAAGTAATAAATTATCATCAGTAACACGGTCAATGTGTTTAAAAACAAAGGAGCGAAATAGTCGAAGTGTTTAAAAAACATTAGAGAGTATCGAAGTGTTAACCAAGCCATAGTCCGAACCCAAAATCGATAAAGCTACATTTGTAGGGGCAAAAATCTGATCTAAGGAAAGATTAAAATAAAACACAGAGTTTTTACGATGATTGCGCAACGGATTTTGTTAAGTTGTGGAAAGATCATTGACAAAGGCAGGGACTATGAGGTCATTCATTGAAAGTATTTCCAACAACTTTCTAAAAATAGATATTCGCAAGAACTTGTTTGCCTTGCGCATTGTGAAGATATGGAACAATCTTCCGGACAAAGGTGGTGTAAGCGCCGAATGCAAACGCATTTTAAAATAGACTGGATAAGTACTGGGACCAGGAACTCCTATATAATTTTAGATCTAGGATACAGCAACAGTTAGCTGTTCGGTCGGAGGATCTCGAACCGGTTACCGAATTCAATAATCGAATAGTCGAGTAGTTATTTAGCTCTTTAGGAAGCCAAATTGGTTATTTAGATTTGATTTCTTGTGTAACTTCAATAAAAATGTTAAATCTAAACTGGTGTATTCTTTCTTTCAACATGTCTTTAGGTTACCTCCCTTTGCAAAAAATACGCGCAGGCAATGTTAATCTGGTCAAATTAATCGGCAAATGAAACATTTGGTAGTTTTATCGAGTCCAATTTAAGTAAGAATTGAAATATTAACCGAATAGTCAGGGAGTTATTTATCTCATAAGGAAGCCAAATGTTCCCTGACTTATACATACACATTATCCATAAAAATAATAATAAAAAGCATGGGTCAGACTGAATGGCTGGTGATGAATGGGATTCAAAAGGAAGCCAAACCTGGAAGTTGTGAAATATCAACTTTAAGAGATAGAACTCGGTTTTATATGCGAGATGTAAATTAAGAAAGTAGGTTCAAAAACATTTTTAATGAAAAAAAAAAAAAATTTAGTCATAAAGAACAATATTACGTCATATTATTTGTTACACCTGTACATTCTTGATTGACATAACTGGGTTCTTCATTTAAACACAGTATATAGATAAATAATAATATACAATACAATATTTGATATAGCGCCCTATCTAGCTAACATAAGCCACTCTAAAGCGCTTTACAGTAAATAGATATACAATTCTTATACAATCAATACAATTAACACATACAGTTCTATCATATACAATTCTGAGGAGTTCACAGGAGCTGCCTTATCGGGCGCTAACTTCTAGTCCTATACCACCTGGCTAATATCTCCATATGTGTATGTGTATGTATGCGTGTGTGCTGGAGTGTTATATGATTCTGTTACCTAACAGCTGGGGAAAATATCAGAACATACCAAAGCGTCAACAAAACTCTAACACGTAATACATGATTAAACTAATGGTAAAATAAGAACAAATGGATAATTTATATGGAGCAACAAGTACTAGAGAATAAAACCGGCTGTTCCGAAAGTCAGGAGACACCCCTACTAATGCGTTCACCTATTATACGGACTCGGGTTTAATTATTCAGAGTCATAACAAGTACAGTTTGTCCTTGTTAAGATTCCGCACCACTTTAGTGTCGTATCATGCTCCGATATTGGTATATTTGGCACAGGGAAAATGTGGTACGAACAAAATAATAATATCATTCGTTCTCTTATCAAAACCATGTTTACTTACCTCTAGAATAAGCATGCTGATTACAAAGGCCAACATCGTGCTCAAAAAGCTGTGTACAGGATTCTCCCACAGGTCCCAGCACCCCTTCAATGATAACACCACTCAATTAACAAATCAAGGTAGGGTAAACGAGAGAGTACAATATCATTGAAGCAAACATATCTAGCATAGAGGGTAAAGTTTCTAAAAGCACATCTATTCAGTGGTAAACCCCGAGCCACATTTCAGGCTGTAACATCAACGAGACAGACTGCCAAAACCTGAAAGATGGCATAATGAAGGTAAATTAGAGAATACCGAAGCGTTAACAAAATCATAACCCGAACTCAAAATTGATTAAACCAGGGGCAAGATATGAACAAAGAAAAGATTTACATGGAGACCCTTGTAAAAGTACAAGAGAATAAGACCATTTGTCCCAGAAGAGTAAGCGTCTTCTGCTTCATCGACGACACCCGCCATGTAAATCTTTGTCACATCCAAGTAAACAGCAAGTTCTCAAAATGAGAACCGAGTATCATTGTCAATCACAACAAGTAAACACAGTAATGAGCATACTCAAAAACGTTCAACTTCATTTCACTTAAAGATACAGAATATTTCTTAATGAGACAACGATGGCGACCATAAAACTATTGTTATTACGTGGTGATAGCTGATCTTCAAAAGCGAGTCAGGACCTTCGAATTACATGTAAATGTCCACAACCCATTGAGTCAAAAGTAATAGATCCTAAATATTAATGGCTCTTAATTTTCATTCATATTTTGTATCCGTGCAAATAATATAATTCAGTCATATAACATAACGTCACCCTCGTAAAATAAATAACCATCTGTCTATGTTATATCGACATGATGTAAAATCCCGATAAGATATCAGGACAGCTGAATTCAAAATCTCTTTTAATATTTAAACAAAATCCCATCATGCTGATTGTTGATTTCTTTTTACAAAAAAAAAAATACAAAAAAAGCCTGACATTTTTGTCATGATTCTGATACTTACCGGTGTTTGTTTACTAGTCACGTAAATGTGGAGACAGGGGTCTGGCCCTGAAACTCCACAGCAGGTTAACTGTAACGGAATGTTAATACAATATTAATATTTAACTACACAGATTACTTCTTTGATAGAATTTATTTCTGTCTACATCTTATCATCGTGATTGTTCACTTACTACTTCATTAATTTCAATTTAAATGATTTTACTTTTTTTCATCGCATTAATTATGATATTGTATATTTCTAATTCCAATACCTTTCAAATCTACTTCCAATTCGCAGAATCGAACTCCATCAATATGATACCCGTGTTGCTGATAACCTAAGTATTTATAAATTATCACACTGTATTTTCAGGGTTTTGTCGTGAAAACAATTTCTCAATGCGAGCACGTCGCTAAAATTGACAGGCCATCATCGACTCAAGATTTATCCAGGTGTTTATCATCTCCATACTACAATCTTATATATTTCTTAATATACAAAATGTCAACTTAACCCCATAGTTTTGAAACGACTTCTAGGATCATTGATCGCGATCTGTCTCTGGCCAACGTAAACAAACAGACGATTTGCGCGGAGGAATACATGTACCATGAACACTAATTTAATGTGAAAAAAAATTGAAACAAAGATATCGCCATTTACTTTCTTATATACATTTTTACGCTTGAAATAGTATTTTTGCTCTCAAAATATTTTTCCATAAGTTTGTATTGGAATTTTAATGGCGAACTATTTTCTTTTTCTGATTACTTTTGTTGGGATACTACTCAGGGAAATGACGTCATGTAATCGCTAGCAGATGTTCTTTTTTGAGAAAATACGTTCTCAAGTGCTGTAAAATGGGAAAATTTGTTCTCAAGTCTTTTTCAACCTCTTACCACACTGTCAGATCATGATATTGAGTTTATCATGTTACCGGTAGTTGATATAAAGCAGTATATAGATGATAATGTATTTTGTAAAACTAGGTTGTATAAGAAATCTTTTCTTTCTTCTTCTATTGACTTGTAATTTTACTTTCCCAAGACATTAAGATTAACCCCTCTAACCTTAAAATATACCTACACATACACTCCCTTGTCACACCTCCTTATTATAATCATGGAAGGCGTCTTGATCAGAACATCACGCTAAACTGAGGATGAACTGTAGCGCCTTAAATTTCCACCTGTTAAATCGAAATCTTGTCGATAGTCCGTATTGCTCTGGTGGTCAAACACAAGAAACATGTCCTTCTTTACTGTTCCAATTATTTAGATCTGCGAAATGAATGTCTTTTAATCTACTTGAAAAGTACACTCTTTACCTGCTTCTATACGGATATCTTAAACTATCTATTAATGAGAACGAATGTGTCTATACGAAGATTTTAACCCATCTATTGATGAGAACGAAAGTGTCTATACGGAGATATTAACCTATCTATTTAGGAAAACGAACGTGTTTTCAGTATTATCCAACATCTTATTAATAAATCAAAACATTTCAATAATTGACAATTTTGTAATATAAATACCTAGGGAGTCATCATCTTCACATTTATTTCATTAATATTTTGGTTACTGTAAAGCATTTGATAAAATCAATATAAGTAAGCAAATTTAATTTCCCACTCCACCTTCCACCCCTTATAAATAACTAAAAGTGCGTATCAACAAAGATGTTAAATAGGGGGAGATAACTAATAATGTGTATTAACAAAGATCTTAAACTACGGGCGATAACTAAAAGTGCGTATCAACAGAGATGTTAAACTTGGGGAGATAACTAATAGTGTGTATTAACAAAGATCTTAAACTACGGGCGATAACTAAAAGTGCGTATCAACAGAGATGTTAAACTTGGGGAGATAACTAATAGTGTGTATTAACAAAGATCTTAAACTACGGGCGATAACTAAAAGTGCGTATCAACAGAGATGTTAAACTTGGGGAGATAACTAATAGTGTGTATTAACAAAGATCTTAAACTACGGGCGATAACTAAAAGTGCGTATCAACAGAGATGTTAAACTTGGGGAGATAACTAATAGTGTGTATTAACAAAGATCTTAATCTACGGGCGATAACTAATAATGTGTATCAACAGAGATGTTAAACTAGGGGAAATAACTAAAAGTGCGTATCAACAGAGATGTTACGCAAGGGGAGATAACTAATAGTATGTATCTACAAAGATGTTAAACTAGGGGAGATAACTAAAAGGGGTCATCAACAAAGATGTTAAACAAGAGGAGATAACTAATGGTGTGTATCAATAAAGATGCTAAACTAGGGGAGATAACTAATAATGTATAGGAACCATATGATATCTCCCCATATTTCTGATTGTAGTGACGTGAATTTGAGATAAATACTTACTATATAGTGTCTAGGTACAGTCCTGTTAAAGCAGGGGAAATAACGTATAGTGTTTAGTGCGTAGAAATAGACCTATTAATGTATGAGAAATAATAAAGGAACACAACAGACAAAATAGGTAAGATTTCTAGTGTGTGAAGGGACCGAGCTGTTAATACAAGGGACATAGCTAAGGGTGTTATGAACACAACTATTAAAGCAGGTGAGATAACAAATCGTTTATGATAAAGCAGTGAAGACACTGCAAGCAGAGGAAATCACTAATAATGTTAATGAAGCTCAATTGGTAAAGCAGGGGAGATAACTTAAGCAGGGGAGATAACTAAAGCAGGGGAGATAACTAAAGCAGGGGAGATAACTAAAGCAGGGGAGATAAATAAAGCAGGTGAGATAACTACAGCAGGGGAGATAACTAAAGCAGGGGAGATAACTACAGCAGGGGAGATAACTAAAGCAGGGGAGATAACTAAAGCACGGGAGATAAATAAAGCAGGCGAGAAAACTAAAGCAAGTGAGATAAAAAAAACAGGGGAGATAACAAAAGCAGGGGAGATAAATAAAGCAGGGGAGATAAATAAAGCAGGGGAGATAACTAAAGCAGGGGAGATAAATAAAGCAGGGGGGGATAACTAAAGCAGGGGAGATAAATGAAGCAGGGGAGATAAATAAAGCAGGGGAGATAAATAAAGCAATGGAGATAACTACAACAGGGGGGATAACTAAAGCAGGGGAGATAACTAAAGCAATGGAGATAACTACAACAGGGGGGATAAATAAAGCAGGGGAGATAACTAAAGCAGGGGAGATAAATAAAGCAATGGAGATAACTAAAGCAGGGGGGATATCTAAAGCAGGGGAGATAACTAAAGCAGGGGAGATTACTAAAGCAGGGGAGATAACTAAAGCAGGGGAGATAACTAAAGCAGGGTTGATTACTAATACAGGGGAGATAAATAAAGCAGGGGAGATAACTAAAGCAGGGGAGATAAAGAAAGCAGGGGAGATAAATAAAGCAGGGGAGATAACTAAAGCAGGGGAGATAACTAAAGCAGGGGAGATAAATAAAGCAGGGGAGATAACTAAAGCAGGGGAGATAACTAAAGCAGGGGAGATAACTAAAGCAGGGGAGATAACCAAAGCAGGGGAGATAACTAAAGCAGGGGAGATTACTAATACAGGGGAGATAAATAAAGCAGGGGAGATAACTAAAGCAGGGGAGATAAAGAAAGCAGGGGAGATAAATAAAGCAGGGGAGATAACTAAAGCAGGGGAGATAACTAAAGCAGGGGAGATAACTAAAGCAGGGGAGATAACCAAAGCAGGGGAGATAACTAAAGCAGGGGAGATTACTAATACAGGGGAGATAAATAAAGCAGGGGAGATAACTAAAGCAGGGGAGATAAAGAAAGCAGGGGAGATAAATAAAGCAGGGGAGATAACTAAAGCAGGGGAGATTACTAAAACAGGGGAGATAAATAAAGCAGGGGAGATAAATAAAGCAGGGGAGATAAATAAAGCAGGGGAGATACATAAAGCAGGGGAGATAAATAAAGCAGGGGAGATAAATAAAACAGGGGAGATAAATAAAGCAGGGGAGATAAATAAAGCAGGGGAGATAAATAAAGCAGGGGAGATAAATAAAGCAGGGAAGATAACTAAAGCAGGGGAGATAAATAAAGCAGGGGAGATAACTAAAGCAGAGGAGATAACTAAAGCAGGGGAGATAACTAAAGCAGAGAAAATCACTAATAATGTAAATGAAGCTTAATTGGTAAAGCAGGGGAGATAAATGAAGCAATGGAGATACCTACAACGGGGGAGATAACTTAAGCAGGGGGGATTACTAAAACAGGGGAGATAACTAAAGCAATAGAGATACGTACAGCAGGTGAGATAACTAAAGCAGAGGGGATTACTAAAACAGGGGAGAAAACCAAAGCAGGGAAGATAACTAAAGCAGGGGAGATAAATAAAGCAAGGGAGATAACCACAACAGGTGAGATAACTACAGCAGGTGCGATAACTAAAGCAGGGGAGATAACTAAAGCAGGGGAGATAAATAAAGCAAGGGAGATAACCACAACAGGGGAGATAACTACAGCAGGTGAGATAACTAAAGCAGGGGAGATAACTAAAGCAATGGAGATAACTACAGCAGGGGATATTACTAAAACAGGGGAGATAACTAAAGCAGGGGAGATAACTAAAGCAGGGGAGATAACTAAAGCAGGGGAGATAACCAAAGCAGGGGAGATAACTAATGCAGGTGAATAACTATGCAGGGGAGATCAATAAAGCAGTGGAGTTATCCTACCTTTGTTCTTATATCAGCTGCATGAAGGCCACTAGTCATTTCCTCTCTAAATCTGTCTTGAATTCCATAATAGAACTGTGGAGATATCAAACAGTTTCATGTTAATCTGATAAACAACATCTCATCTTGTTAACAACATAATCTATTGTAATGATGGACTCTAACAATCACGAACTAGTGTGCCATTATATCATCACAACTTGCTTCATAAATAAAAACTATTTTACTAGTAGTCGATGTTTTTCGATGCGGTTTAAAAGAGCAAACATATCATTAATTTTGGTAATTCTTCATTTTGTTCAAGATAAAAGCTTGCAAATTCTTGTTACTAATTAGAAACATAAGTACTCACGTCATGTAGACCTCCCGACAGTAGTACGAGGTATACTATCAAAGCAGGGATCGTGAAGAAGGACATACAGATGTGCTAAAACATACATCAACTCTGTATAATACTCGGTCTCTTACACCCATTTTCTGCCGATCACTCTGTTACTATGATTTAATCTTGCTTGTAAGAAGCATTTATATTGGCTCAGAAATTTGTGTTATCACTTCATATCGTAAAAACATGGTGTCACCATTTGTAAAGTCGCTTTTGATTTGCTGAAACAAAAGCGAAATAATTTCTTAAAGGGAAAGTCCACAATAAAAGTTTTACACGGTTTATGTAGACAAGATTAAATCGTCAATGAAACTAATTCTAAGTCTCCAGACCTTAGTGACGTCACGGAAAATACATAACATAGCTTATTAACACAATCCTAAGATTGTATTCTGTAAAAAGGAGAAAAACAGCATGAGAATACAAAAAATTAAATGTAAATCAGAAGCTTGTTCTTGAAATTGAGGACGAAAGAAAGAATATTTATGAAATGGCTTTGAAATTTCAGCATATTTTTGTGGCTGAAAATATACAGTATATGATAATCCGTATAAATCGCGTCTAAGTTAAACTGTGTGCTGTGTTCCGCACGGACTTGAACAGTTTTGTTACAGCTAGTTTAAGATTTAAATTCAAATTTTTAGAGTAATTTTACACTTTCTTTTTGTGTTGAAAAACGAGAATGGCTGGACGCTCTAGATGTCGAAATATCAACTATGTTGCCTGCCAAATATATGCTCCTTACATAGGTGGGATCGGCCTCCATAAACGCTATTTCAAGGTTTCAAACTGTTCACAAACTTATCCCAAAGATCCATGCCAATCATCGGTCACAAACCAATCCCTTGGTCACAAGCTACTTTCCTATTAATGAAATAATAATGAATATTAATGATGTTGACGTCATCCACGTGCAGACCTTTTGGTGTCATTGTCTGTGTATATTAAGATAAAGCACATGCAGCCAATGACATGGAAAGTTAAGCACATGGCTTGGGTCTGTCTCATTTATATTCATTAATATTTCATTTATTAGCTTGGGGAATTAGTAGCTAATTCCCTAAGCCCTTGGGGCTTAGGGAATTAGCTTGTGATCAAAGGATTGGTTTGTGACCGATGATTACCATGGATCTTTGGGATAAGTTTGTGACCGATGATCGCCATGGATCTTTGGGATAAGTTTGTGACCGATGATTGACATGGATCTTTGGGATAAGTTTGTGACCGATGCTTGCCATGGATCTTTGGGATAAGTTTGTGACCGATGATTGGCAAGGATCTTTGGGATAAGTTTGTGATCGATGATTGCCATGGATCTTTGGGATAAGTTTGTGACCGATGATTGGCAAGGATCTTTGGGATAAGTTTGTGATCGATGATTGCCATGGATCTTTGGGATAAGTTTGTGATCGAAGCTGCCATGGATCTTTGGGATAAGTTTGTGACCGATGATTGGCAAGGATCTTTGGGATAAGTTTGTGACCGATGATTGGCATAGATCTTTTGGATAAGTTTGTGACCGATGATTGGCATAGATCTTTGGGATAAGTTTGTGACCGATGATTGCCATGGATCTTTGGGATAAGTTTGTGACCGATGATTGTCATGGATCTTTGGGATATGTTTGTGACCGCTGATTGGCATAGATCTTTGGGATAAGTTTGGGACCGATGAATACCATGGATCTTTGGGATACGTTTGTTACCGATGATTGGCAAAGATCTTTGGGATAAGTTTGTTACCGATGATTGGCAAAGATCTTTGGGATAAGTTTGTGACCGATGATTGGCAAGGGTCTTTGAGATAAGTTTGTGACCGATGATTGGCATAGATCTTTGGGATAACTTTCTGAACAAGTGTTTTAATTGCAGGTTAAGTTGTTTTCGTTTCTCAATAAACTCTTAAAAAATATAGATTGACTATGGGGATTCATATGATGAATTAAATATGGGGATTCAATTTTTGATGGAATAGGCAAAACTCTAATTAAACAAGTTTTATATATCAATCTGCGTTTAATGGAGGCAAAGTACCCCTTTTTGAAATATAAGGTATGGAAATTTCAAAAGTCTCTCATACTTACTGCATATACAATCTTTCTACTGGTGAACAACGCGCCCGCTAGTCCCAGCACACTGTTGATGACCTGTATTGGCATCATTGCGCATGCACAGGAATACGTTATAACGACCAACATGTATCCCAGAGGTATTGTTCCGAACACGTACAGTGAGTCTACAAAGGATGTATGGACTGTCTGCAGCACGGTATCAGTGTTTATCATCACAAGGGCATATACGGCACAGCCTAACGACACCAGCTGGAACATTGAATATTTCATACGTCATTATTGTTTTTTTTTATTATTATTATTTGTTATTTATTTTTTAGATTCACACAAAAAAAAAACACAGAAAATAATGGTGTGTGTGAGTGGTAGACGTAGTGAGTAACTAATCGTAAATCTTAAAGCAAACAACCATTTCGGCAAAGTTACTATGTAGAAATCAGGTAATACCAAAGCGTCAGCTACGCCATACTCCAAACTTAAAATCGATTAAACTTGGGGAAAAATATGAACAAAGAAACGATCCTCAAGGAGACGCTTGTAAAAGTACAAGATTATAAGACCAAATATTAACTAATAAATAAGATAATATACAACATTTATATACACTCTATATAATTTGTAACATTACTCTAAAGCGCTTCACAACATGTGGATAATGATTTGATCCTTACAATGCATTCATAAAGAAAGAATTACAATTGATGCTCACATGTAATCATATCAGAAATGTATATAAACTAGATAAATATCAGTATATACATGTCGTCTAAGTTGAAACCCTAAAATACAGCCGTTAAAAGGTAGATCTTGAAATTGGCCAGAGTATTAGTTTTTCTGATGGTAAGATATTTCACAATGTGGCCAAAACTTTCCTAAAACACCAGTTTCCATCGGTCACAGTACGAAATATTTTGGGACATAACAATGATTCTGTCTCCGATCTCAGTGATCGTGACGGCTGATACAGGGTAACTAGCTCCCTTATGTACTGGGAAGCTGTTCCATCCATGGCTTCAGAGTGAGTTTTAGCTAATCTTGTCATGTACGACGAGAAGAACCATGTCTTAGTACACTAGTAACCGTTTCCTTACTCATCACAATAAAAAGCGTTTTGTAATTTGTATTTTTCTTTGTCATGAATAAGAAATAGTTCTAAAAAATTCAGAGTATACGAAAGCGTCAACCAAACCATAATCCGAACTTCAAATCGATTAAGCTAGAACAAAATATGGACAAGGAAAGATTTACATTGAGACCCTCGTAAAGGTACAAGAGACTAAGACCAGGCGTTTCGGAAGAGTGAACGTCTTCTGCTTCATCAGCTAACACAAATCTTAGTGATTTTGAGCCATAAACAACAAAAAAACCAAAACAAACCATATAAACACTACAAAAAAAAGACAAACAAAGAAAGACAACCCTTCACAGTTAACAAATTATATAAACACCTTAAAGTGTATCAATGTTTCAAAGTTTTATAGGCAAAACGGGAAAATACAACATATATTTACAGTATATACAACAGTACGTACAATGATAATATACAATGATTAACACTTCTTTTCTTTCACGGAATAGATACTTTTTTTTGCTTATTATTTATTTATTTATTTGTTTTATTAATTTTGTTTATTTACTCAGTCACACTTGAGATTTTAAAATAAACTATTCCAACTGGGCGGTGTGAAAAAGTGTCAATTTATATGGATCACGTCACATACACATATGCCGCACCTCTTAAATTTAGTTATATGGCTAATGAAACAAACTGTTGTATTGCACTTAAGGCTAAACAAATCAATCTCGTCGTGTACCAATCTATAATATATGCATTTCAACACAAATAACCCAGTAATATTCTACCATTTACCTGGATAAGTTCAGTACTGTACTTTGTTACAACACTATGTGTTTTGAGTGGTATCAGTAATTATGTAGTTTGTACCTCCATTAGAAGTGACTGACAAGTTTCATTCGATTGCTTTTGTACGCGGGTAATGCGCCGTGGCCTTTTACTTTGGTATGCCCATTAAGACAATCGTAAGGGTGTATAGTGGCAGATCCTTGGTACGGTATTAAGTCAACTAATTCAACCCCGTAACTTCATTTTGGACTTTTCAAACCTTTTCGTTTGAAGGTTTGAGATGTGTCTCCATGGATGAATGAGTCTAGAACCTTGAATTTGTTACGTACATTTGCTATATTGCGTACTTAACTCTATCCCGACCTGACTTTTTAAATTGTGTACACACTTTGTTATGCTAAATACAGTGGAGGCAGTGTATAAGGCGGTGTGTAAAAGATTATGATCGAGACAACACACAGGTATACTGTTACCTGTCTGGTGTCCAGATTGTATATCAATACGTTAGGGTGAATAAATGATTCTATACCAGTAGTCCTTATCACTTTTCGATAGTGGCTTAGTTTTTAACAAAGGATATAGTTACTTCATTCTAGTGATGATTATTTGCAATGAAAAGGGGAGTATATCGAGCGCACATTCTTCACAAAAGGTAGACTACCCGTAAACGTATTCTATTTAGAGGGCCAATATTTTCGCGTTGAATAGAATCTCAACAGATAAATCCATTGGTTATTTGCAGACTCGTCGATTAGCGAAACATATTTTAGAGCATTGAAGAGCAAACAATGTTTGAATAATCAGATAATTCATACCAAAACGTGAACAAAACAATGATCTGAAATAACAATCGAATTAAACTATAGGCAACCTATGGACAAAGGGTAGATTAACACGGAGATGCCATAAAAAATAAGGAGATTAAAACCAATAAATGTCTTGTGCTTCTTCAACGACATTCGTCATTTAAATCTAGGTTACATCAATGTAACGTCCTCAAAGTGGGAACTGGGGAATTGTTGTCTGTCATAGAAAGTTGGCATACTAATGAACACGTACAATGATACAGAATAATTATCAATGAGACAATTAAACCTGCCAATCTCAAATCAAAACACCGCAAAAATAATTATTTTTTTCACTACACCTTTATCAACAGAGGATATATTCAATGATGGTCTAGAAAGGTTTTGTGTGTCATTTTTCTTTTCCATGGATGGAAACGTGTTTGGGAATTATATCATTCAGCCTGACGTTTGATCACTGCGTAATTACCTGCTTGACACAGCAAGAGTCTGGTTGATTGGGACCAGTTAGGGGGTAACTATTGACTACCCGGTAGCTCAGTGAGCGGATTGTTTTGAGATCCCATCGTTTACGATACGTCTGATCTGATAGTTTCTGTTTCTAAATTTTCTTTTTGTAGAAAATAAAACTTACCCTGAACAACAACACAGAGGCTAGAAGGATGTTGACTCCTAGCGGCATAAACCCGCGCTTCACTTTAGGGGAACAAATAAAAGGTAGGCAGGCCATTGTTTAAGGTTCTGTGTTGTCTAATTCCCTAGATGTTGTAGTAGTGAGGCAGTCTCATTGAGATCAATCTGTAAAAGAAATGAAAGAGAAAGGTTAGTATTACAGGTGAAACAGATTTCAAAAATATTTTCATAAAGCTAAATATTTTTATACAGTCTGGTTCTTTCTGTTCGGTTAATTTACTACAATTCTGAAATTTAACACAATGTGCAAGGGAGACAACTGTCCATATGTTCTAACATCACTGATGAGTCCTTTTGGTTGAAAATTGATATATCTGACCCAGTTACTTCATATTTCTCATCATTGTATTGTAACAGGAATAAAAGCACAAACAACACAAAGACAAATATATAACGGTTACAGTTCTGTGTCGTGTCTGCTTCTCGAAAACTTCCCGAACACAAAAAGAAAACAGGATAAATCTTTGAAACATGAAAAGAAAAGGTATGAATTACACATAAGCAAAACACAAAGAAAATAAGCTACAAAATGTAAGATTTGTTTACACTATACGCTAAAGTCTCAGAAAAACTCGACATTCCAATAATAGTGAATCAACTTGACAAGACTTCTTGGAAAGAAATACAAAATAAATATACAAAAAAAAATATCATCGAATACCGCAGCGTCAACAAAACCATAATATGAACTCAAAATCGATTTCAGATGACGAAACACACACATATGCTACACCTTATAAATTTACTAATAGATACAATATGCCGAAAAAATGAATTAAACTTCATCATACAGCTGTTTCGTCCTCCTAGGACTCTTCAGTGATGCTAGGGGGCAAAAGTTATAATCCTTTGCTTCGTCCGCTATTTAAATCTATGTCACATCCAATTAATGTCATGTCCTCAAAGTGAGAACAGAGACAAAATTTACGCCGCCATTTGTCAGTGTCAGGACATTGTACCTGTGAAGTCCTTTTGTGGGTTAATGTCAAGATGAAGTCTACAAAACTCGTTGCTGCTATGTTTTATTCTAAATTCTTGGAGAGAATAAGTCTGAGGAATATCTCAAAATTTCTGTTCCTCTTTCAAAGCATATAATCAAATATTTAATGTCGAATAAATACGCTTCACTTCCATCCAAAAGGATAATAATCTGTAATAGTCATCATCAAGGACTTAACAGCTGTATGATGCAGTGTATCTAATATTTCGGCATACTGTATCTATTATCAAATTTGAAAAAGTTCGGCACATGTGTGTGTTAAGATTCATCTTCAAACAAGAAAGTAAGACAAAATATACTGCAACATTTGGATGTTATAGAACACTTTGTTAGTGTCGACGATTGCCCCGATCTTGTGCTTAAACAACCATTTAAAAGCATTCCACTATCACACTTAATTGTATCAATATGTAAAATTGCCAGATTTTGAGAATGCAGGTTTGGAGTGAGCAGGGGGTTGGGATTTCTTTTATACCTTTGTTAACCCGTGTGTGATCGAATCATAGTTACCCAGGACAGAGTACATGTAGCTCTAAGAGGTAAATTAAGAAAGTGACCCCCATCAAGAGCCCCGGCAACTCATCGTAAATGATAGAAATGATATAGTTTATCATGCCAGTGCTCTCTTGTTTAATGTAACTGTCGATACCTTTAACCGCAAAATTTTAAAAGATGCCGGAGTACTGATCAAACTCTGTGTACCCCATATTGTTAAATGTACCTGCCGATACATGTCACCTAAAATCTGAAATGAAGAAAGAGAACTGTCCAAACTCTGTGTACCTCATGTTGCTTAATGTACCTGTCGGTACCCGTCACCTTAAATCTAAAATGAAGCAGGAGAACTGACCAAACTCTATGTGCCTCATGTTGTTAAATGTACCTGTCGGTACCCGTCATCCAAAATCTAGATATTCATACTCCTGACTTAGAGGCATGGTGAAACGTCGACAAAATTAACAATTGAATTGGAGTCAAGCATGTACATGTAGTAAAGGTAGATGTTATTTGTTTATCGTCACAAAGCAAAAACTGCCCTTTCCTATCACGATAAATTGTTTCTAGCGATTAACAGTTTTCCTTTTTTGGTCGAATGTACAGCACGTGAAAAGACGTTTTCCGGCACTTCCGGTAGTGTTTTTTCAAATAATTTAATGATTTTGAAAGAATTGTTAACACAGTTTAATTTGTGTTGCATAAATTCTGATGGAATTCGTATATATTATAAACTTCCGCGTGGATCGGACAGTATTCACTCAATGATTATACCGATTCGTTCTCGGCTTCGCACCTGTCAAACATCGCTAGCGTAAATTGTTGCCATTTTAAATATGTGTGGCAGTTGAGGCACATTGGTATTAAAATGCATTTCTTAAACTTAATTAGTAATTAGGTAACCGCATCGTAAATGTAAATTACGTTATATCGTTGTTATTATTTTACTTTTATACATTTATTTGACACGAAACTTACATTTACATGACAAATGACCCATTTTAGTTTACAATAATGCCCCTATTTTGCCTCCACGAGATACAGGTAACTACTTTTACATGAACTGAAAACAGCATGCAATGGACGACATGTTGTAGAGGGAATACCTGTGTATTTATCCCTAATATCGGAATTTTAACACTGGGCTATCATTCTATGAACATTGCAGTAACTTTGTGTTATTTTTTTTAATGTTTCAAATAATTATATGAAAAATATTTGCGCACTCCCATTTGGATATTATTTACTAAATATTGTATTCGTAAGTACAATTTTTTTTTAATTTTAGGGGCTGAACTGCATTTTATATCAATATCAAACATAATGGGATAAAGCTTATGCCATATATTGGAAGGAAACATTAAAATTTCAATATTACCATTTTCAACCAGGTAACAACCAATATGGCTGTACCTAGTCCTTATTTACCTGTCGATATCTGTCACCTAAAATCTAAAAAGAAACAGGAGAACTGATCAAACTCTGTGTAACTCGTATGGTTAAATGTACCTGTCGATACCTGTCACCTCAAAATCTAAAATGAAGCAATAGAATTGATTAATTTATGTGTACCTTGCATTGTTTAATGTAGCACAATGGTGTCACACAAATAAACACGTAACGTTTCTATTCGCAGCAATTAAAGATTTGTGCAAAGATCACTTTATAAATGGCGACAACAAACAAATAGTTCTGTTTAAATTATCAAACGGCTATATCATGATCTGTTACACAAGACAATAAGGAGTCGGGTTCCCCGTGTCTGTACTAACGTATCCTTCCCCGCGTAACACATTTAGGATGATGTGTACTGTTTTAACTCAGTCAACCCTGAAGACACATTTGAACTCTACTAATTCCAAAGCTGGAATAGTTCATTATGAAATTTCAGTGTTGAATGAGTTAAACGCGAAAGCTTATTTGACTTGTGACGGTTACAACTTAGAACAATATGACGTTTATTTAACTGTATTTTAGGCGCATGTACTAATTATCTTGCCACTGTACAAGAGTAGTTGAGAATCAAGTGCTAACGTATTTATACATAGTCATTGTCCGTAACTTTAATGTAAACATAATGTAAATCTTTATTATGGTCGGCTGTATAGGCACAAACATGGAACGAATACTTGATGAGTATAGTATGCTCTATCAAACGTTAAATAAATATAAACTTTATTTATTTTACAACAATTATGAAACAAGTTATACAACTTATATTAATCACTCTTGTTGGCCCGGATATTAGCGCGCTAGGGGTCTTATTGTGGGAGGAAACCGGAGTACCCGGAGAAAACCCACGTAGTCGGGCAGGTGACCCCATACCTTTTCACGTCCGGACGGGGAGTCGAACCCCGGCCGCCTTGGTGAAAGGCAAGTGCGCTATCCACTGCACCACCCGACCACCCGTTTCCTCAAACGTTTCCTCGAGCTTTTGCCGAGAAAGGCTACGGTTAATAATCTAAGGAACTTAATAAAATCCATAGAACTAAAAAAAACAAAACATAAAAAAGTGTCGAAGATTAACACAAAAATGTAGATCTAACGTCTTAATGTTGTGAAGGTGGTTTGAGCAGTGGGGATATTCGCGCTGAGAGTGGATACCTAAAGGTATGCAGAACGATTGGTATCGAATATGGAATTATAGTAGGCGTGGGGTTCCAATCACAACACGGCCCAGGTGTTACCAGTCTAGTTATCAGTTAGTGTCTGGTACGTGTATGATGGTCGCCATGTTATGTGTTGTAGTAATATCTTTAACAGAACGACTGTTTGATTGATTTAGAAATATGTAACCCCCCCCCCCCCCCCCCCCCCCTCCAACACGCCCCGTGGGTAGTTTAATTGAGTAAAAATGCTTAAAACTAAATGCATTATTTTGGAATATTAATCCTTTCGGAATATATACCATTACATGCTGTTTTTTGTAAGGTTGAGTATTTATCTTAGGCCTTAGATAAGTACGCAAGTCATGTCTGTCTGCAGTTATTTGAACAAACCCATTTTTGTAAACATCAAACAATGGTTTAAAGGAGCTGCTTGGTTGAAACCAGGTTCTCATAAATGTCAATGAATGTACGTGTAGCACATGTGTCAGGTACGAAGTATGAAGTTAGGCCTTTCAACAAGCTACATCTTCACTTTTATGTGTTTGTACAGCTGAAAATCCATATAAAGGTCAAATATATGAGGTTTCTAGTGTTTGAGGTGCATACATCATGCACCAAGATCTCCTCATATATAGGTAGGGGGTACTCTTCTTTCTCGGATATTTATAACAATCGACATAAGCGAATCAATAACAAATGATCAAATGGCGCTTTATACGGAGAACCTTGAACCATTACTAGACATATAGGATTAGACATTCTGGAGTTTGCATTTAATAAGTCTGTTCTCAGCTTTTGAACAATTTGTTCAACTGAGAACAAATAAAATGTTATATAACAACTAGACAACAATGTATCCACATGTTTGGATAAAATATAATTAGAATGAAATATGGGATATAGAAATACTTATATTTCAGCTTATATTGAATGTAATCAATTTTAAAAAACACATTCTCATATCGTGTGTATCACCACAGGTATCACAAATATATCAATCGGTCCAAGCACCCTTTTTATTGAGTTAACTTAATATTTATATGAATAACTTCACGTGGTTTCCATTATGGTAAACTATTTACTTTAAACAATGCATGTATATTGAATAATAATAATATACAACATTTACATAGCGCTCTATATAATTTGTAGAATTACTCTAAAGCACTTCACAACATGTGGATAATAATTTGATACTAACAATGCATAAATAATGAAGTTATTACAATCTCAGTTCACTTGTGAAAATATCAAGCGAGGCCAACGGGCCTTAACGGTCATCCGACTATACAATGTATATAATGTTAGTTGTTTATCATCGAAAATGAATCTTTGTCACAAATACAATACAACAGTGTAAATAAACAACAGCCATAACATACACGAACACATGTATATAAGATACACGAACACATGTACATAACATACACGAACACATGTATATAACATACACGAACACATGTATATAACATACATGAACACAGACATATAACATACACGAACACAGACATATAACATACACGAACACAGACATATAACATACACGAACACATGCATATAACATACACGAACACATGCATATAACATACACGAACACAGACATATAACATACATGAACACAGACATATAACATACATGAACACAGACATATAACATACATGAACACAGACATATAACATACACGAACACAGACATATAACATACACGAACACAGACATATAACATACATGAACACAGACATATAACATACACGAACACATGTATATAACATACCCGAACACAGGCATATAACATACACGAACACAGACATATAACATACACGAACACATGTATATAACATACACGAACACAGACATATAACATACACGAGCACAGACATATAACATACACGAACAAAGACATATAACATACACGAACACAGACATATAACATACACGAACACAGACATATAACATACACGAGCACAGACATATAACATACACGAACAAAGACATATAACATACACGAACACAGACATATAACATACACGGACACAGACATATAACATACATGAACACAGACATATAACATACACGAACACAGACATATAACATACACGAACACATGTATATAACATACATGAACACAGACATATAACATACACGAGCACAGACATATAACATACACGAACACAGACATATACCATACACGAACACAGACATATAACATACACGAACACAGACATATAACATTCACGAACACAGACATATAACATACACGAACACAGACATATAACATACACGAACACAGACATATAACATTCACGAACACATGTATATAACATACACGAACACAGACATATAACATACACGAACACAGACATATAACATACACGAACACAAGTATATAACATACACGAACATAGACATATAATATACACGAACACAGGCATATAACATACACGAACACAGACATATAACATACACGAACACAGGCATATAACATACACGAACACAGGCATATAACATACACGAACACAGACATATAACATACACGAACACAGACATATAACATACACGGACACAGGCATATAACACACACGAACACAGACATATAACATACACGAACACAGACATATAACATACACGAACACAGACATATAACATACACGGACACAGGCATATAACATACACGAACACAGCCATATAACATACACGAACACAGGCATATAACATACACGAACACAGACATATAACATACACGAACACAGACATATAACATTCACGAACACATGTATATAACATACACGAACACAGACATATAACATACACGAACACAGACATATAACATACACGAACACAGACATATAACACACACGAACACAGGCATATAACATACACGAACACATGTATATAACATACACCAACACAGACATATAACATACACCAACACAGACATATAACATACACGAACACAGACATATAACATACACGAACACAGACATATAACATACACGAACACAGACATATAACATACACGAACACAGACATATAACATACACGAACACAGACATATAACACACACGAACACAGACATATAACATACACGAACACAGACATATAACATACACGAACACAGACATATAACATACACGAACACTTAAGCAATGAACATTTTAGCAAATGTTGTTACAGTCCTATAACACACATTGCTATTGATGACAAAATAAATAAAGCCCGATAGGGCTTTATGTAAGTTTGTCAGCAATAGCAATGTGTGTTATAGGACTGTAACAATATTTGCTAAAATGTTCATTACTTATATTTACATTTTGATAGAATTATTGTGCTTTATTGAGTTTCTTCTGACCGATTTTGATCAGCAAATCAAGTGAAGACAACAATGAAATCCATGACGTCACAATAGAGATTGATGACGACATAGTACCAACTGCTGTTATAGTCTGAGGCACTGGGTGTTATAGGCGTATGACAGCAACTGCCTGTTAGCATTGTGTCAATGGAAAATTGCAGAGCAAATGTAAATATAGACATATAACATACACGAACACAGACATATAACATACACGAACACAGACATATAACATACCTGAACACAGACATATAACATACACGAACACAGACATATAACATACACCAACACAGACATATAACATACACGAACACAGACATATAACATACACGAACACATGTATATAACATACCCGAACACAGACATATAACATACACGAACACAGACATATAACATACACGAACACAGACATATAACATACACGAACACATGCATATAACATACACGAACACATGTATATAACATACACGAACACAGACATATAACATACACGAACACAGACATATAACATACACGAACACAGACATATAACATACACGAACACATGCATATAACATACACGAACACAGACATATAACAAACACGAACACAGACATATAACATACACGAACACATGTATATAACATACACGAACACAGACATATAACATACACGAACACAGACATATAACATACACGAACACAGACATATAACATACACGAACACAGACATATAACATACACGAACACATGCATATAACATACACGAACACAGACATATAACATACACGAACACAGCCATATAACATACACGAACACATGTATATAACATACACGAACACAGACATATAACATACACGAACACAGACATATAACATACACGAACACAGACATATAACATACACGAACACATGTATATAACATACACGAACACAGACATATAACATACACGAACACAGACATATAACATACACGAACACAGACATATAACATACACGAACACAGACATATAACACACACGAACACAGACATATAACATACACGAACACAGACATATAACATACACGAACACAGACATATAACATACACGAACATAGACATATAACATACACGAACACATGTATATAATATACACGAACACAGACATATAACATACACGAACACAGACATATAACATACACGAACACAGGCATATAACAAACACGAACACAGACATATAACATACACGAACACAGACATATAACATACACGGCCACAGGCATATAACATACACGAACACATGTATATAACATACATGAATACAGACATATAACATACACGAACACATGTATATAACATACACGAACACAGACATATAACATACACGAACACAGACATATAACATACACGAACACAGACATATAACATACACGAACACAGACATATAACATACACGAACACAGACATATAACATACACGAACACAGACATATAACATACACGAACACAGACATATAACATACACGAACACAGACATATAACATACACGAACACAGACATATAACATACACGAACACAGACATATAACATACACGAACACAGGCATATAACATACACGAACACATGTATATAACATACACTAACACAGACATATAACATACACGAACACAGGCATATAACATACACGAACACAGACATATAACATACACGAACACAGACATATAACATACACGAACACAGACATATAACATACACGAACACAGACATATAACATACACGAACACAGACATATAACATACACGAACACAGACATATACCATACACGAACACAGACATATAACACACACGAACACAGACATATAACATATACGAACACAGACATATAACATACACGAACACAGACATATACCATACACGAACACAGACATATAACATACACGAACACAGACATATAACATACACGAACACAGCCATATAACATACACGAACACAGACATATAACATACACGAACACAGACATATAACACACACGAACACAGACATATAACACACACGAACACAGACATATAACACACACGAACACAGACATATAACATACACGAACACAGACATATAACATACACGAACAAAGACATATAACATACACGAACACAGCCATATAACATACACGAACACAGACATATAACATACACGAACACAGACATATAACATACACGAACACAGCCATATAACATACACGAACACAGACATATAACATACACGAACACAGACATATAACATACACGAACAAAGACATATAACATACACGAACACAGGCATATAACATACACGAACACAGACATATAACATACACGAACACAGACATATAACATACACGAGCACACACATATAACATACACGAACACAGACATATAACATACACGAACACAGACATATAACATACACGAACACAGACATATAACATACACGAACACAGACATATAACATTCACGAACACAGGCATATAACATACATGAACACAGACATATAACACACACGAACACAGACATATAACACACATGAACACAGACATATAACACACACGAACACAGCCATATAACACACACGAACACAGACATATAACATTCACGAACACAGACATATAACATACACGAACACAGACATATAACATACACGAACACAGACATATAACATACACGAACACAGGCATATAACATACACGAACACAGACATATAACATATACCAACACAGACATATAACATACATGAACACAGATATATAACATACATGAACACAGACATATAACATACACTAACACATACATATAACATACACGAACACAGACATATAACATACACGAACACATGTATATAACATACATGAACACAGACATATAACATACACGAACACAGACATATAACATACACGAACACAGACATATAACATACACGAACACAGACATATAACATACACGAACACAGATATATAACATACACGAACACAGACATATAACATACACGAACACAGCCATATAACATACACTAACACAGACATATAACATACACGAACACAGACATATAACATACACGAACACATGTATATAACATACATGAACACAGACATATAACATACACGAACACAGACATATAACATACACGAACACAGACATATAACATACACGAACACAAGTATATAACATACACAAACACAGACATATAACACACACGAACACAGACATATAACATACACAAACACAGACATATAACACACACGAACACAGACATATAACATACACAAACACAGACATATAACATACACGAACACAGGTATATAACATACACGAACACAGACATATAACATACACGAACACAGACATATAACATACACGAACACAGACATATAACATACATGAACACATATATATAACATACACGTGCACATGTATATAACATACACGAACACAGACATATAACACACACGAACACATGTATATAACATACATGAACACATGTATATAAGATACACTAACACATGTATATAACATACATGAACACATGTATATAAGATACACTAACACATGTATATAACATACACCAACACAGACATATAACACACACGAACACAGACATATAACATACACAAACACAGACATATAACACACACGAACACAGACATATAACATACACTGACACATGTATATAACATACACGAACACATGTATATAACATACACGAACACAGGCATATTACATACATGAACACACACATATAACATACATGAACACACACATATAACATACACGAACACAGACATATAACACACACGAACACACACATATAACATACACGAACACAGCCATATAACACACACGAACACAGACATATAACATACACGAACACAGACATATAACATACATGAACACAGACATATAACATACACGAACACAGACATATACCATACACGAACACAGACATATAACACACACGAACACAGACATATAACATATACGAACACAGACATATAACATACACGAACACAGACATATACCATACACGAACACAGACATATAACATACACGAACACAGACATATAACATACACGAACACAGCCATATAACATACACGAACACAGACATATAACATACACGAACACAGACATATAACACACACGAACACAGACATATAACACACACGAACACAGACATATAACACACACGAACACAGACATATAACATACACGAACAAAGACATATAACATACACGAACACAGCCATATAACATACACGAACACAGACATATAACATACACGAACACAGACATATAACATACACGAACACAGCCATATAACATACACGAACACAGACATATAACATACACGAACACAGACATATAACATACACGAACAAAGACATATAACATACACGAACACAGGCATATAACATACACGAACACAGACATATAACATACACGAACACAGACATATAACATACACGAGCACACACATATAACATACACGAACACAGACATATAACATACACGAACACAGACATATAACATACACGAACACAGACATATAACATACACGAACACAGACATATAACATACACGAACACAGGCATATAACACACACGAACACAGACATATAACATTCACGAACACAGGCATATAACATACATGAACACAGACATATAACACACACGAACACAGACATATAACACACATGAACACAGACATATAACACACATGAACACAGACATATAACACACACGAACACAGGCATATAACACACACGAACACAGACATATAACATTCACGAACACAGACATATAACATACACGAACACAGACATATAACATACACGAACACAGGCATATAACACACACGAACACAGGCATATAACACACACGAACACAGGCATATAACACACACGAACACAGACATATAACATTCACGAACACAGACATATAACATACACGAACACAGACATATAACATACACGAACACAGACATATAACATACACGAACACAGGCATATAACATACACGAACACAGACATATAACATATACCAACACAGACATATAACATACACGAACACAGATATATAACATACATGAACACAGACATATAACATACACTAACACATACATATAACATACACGAACACAGACATATAACATACACGAACACATGTATATAACATACATGAACACAGACATATAACATACACGAACACAGACATATAACATACACGAACACAGACATATAACATACACGAACACAGACATATAACATACACGAACACAGATATATAACATACACGAACACAGCCATATAACATACACGAACACAGCCATATAACATACACTAACACAGACATATAACATACACGAACACAGACATATAACATACACGAACACATGTATATAACATACATGAACACAGACATATAACATACACGAACACAGACATATAACATACACGAACACAGACATATAACATACACGAACACATGTATATAACATACACAAACACAGACATATAACACACACGAACACAGACATATAACATACACAAACACAGACATATAACACACACGAACACAGACATATAACATACACAAACACAGACATATAACATACACGAACACAGGTATATAACATACACGAACACAGACATATAACATACACGAACACAGACATATAACATACACGAACACAGACATATAACATACATGAACACATATATATAACATACACGTGCACATGTATATAACATACACGAACACAGACATATAACACACACGAACACATGTATATAACATACATGAACACATGTATATAAGATACACTAACACATGTATATAACATACATGAACACATGTATATAAGATACACTAACACATGTATATAACATACACCAACACAGACATATAACACACACGAACACAGACATATAACATACACAAACACAGACATATAACACTCACGAACACAGACATATAACATACACTGACACATGTATATAACATACACGAACACATGTATATAACATACACGAACACAGACATATAACATACACAAACACACACATATAACATACACGAACACACACATATAACATACACGAACACACACATATAACATACACGAACACACACATATAACATACACGAACACAGACATATAACATACACTAACACAGACATATAACATACACGTGCACATGTATATAACATACACGAACACAGGCATATAACAAACACGAACACAGACATATAACAAACACGAACACAGACATATAACATACACGAACACAGACATATAACATACACGAACACAGACATATAACATACACGAACACAGACATATAACATACACGAACACATACATATAACATACACGAACACAGACATATAACATACACGAACACAGACATATAACATACACGAACACAGACATATAACATACACGAACACAGACATATAACATACACGAACACAGACATATAACATACACGAACACAGACATATAACATACACGAACACAGACATATAACATACACGAACACAGACATATAACATACACGAACACAGACATATAACATACACGAACACAGACATATAACATACACGAACACAGATATATAACATACACGAACACAGACATATAACATACACGAACACAGACATATAACATACACGAACACAGACATATAACATACACGAACACAGACATATAACATACACGAACACAGATATATAACATACACGAACACAGACATATAACATACACTAACACATACATATAACATACACGAACACAGACATATAACACACACGAACACAGACATATAACATACACTTACACATACATATACAACATTCCAGTAGATACAGGGCTAATAACACTTTGGAACAAGTACAATATAACAATGTAAACTAACATATCAATATAAGGTAAAACTTACCTATGCACAGTCCTCCAAATAATCGCTGTATATTCCATTGGTTACGGTATTGTATCCATATTATAAAATATTTGATGACATTATGAAGACCATCATTATGTCTATTAATAAATTGTTCATTACATTTGAAATACAGTTCATTCATTGGCATAACATTGCCTCCGCCAAAGTGGTTTTTTTCTTTTCAAAACTTAGGTAACACTTGACGACGCTCGTTGAACCACTCAAGGGAATACCTACTTCCATGCGTGCCTTTAAATAAAGACTTACGTGATGTGTACATGTAATGATTTTATTCGGGTACATAAACTTGTTCGTATCGTAATTCTTTCTTCTATAATGTTTCACCATTTTTATAGCGCATCAATATTTTTATATTGCATTCCGTATTGCCATGTTTATACCGTATCGATGTTTTTATACCGTGTCAATATTTGTATATTGCATTCCGTATTGCCATGTGTATACCGTGTCGATATTTTTATACCGCATCGATGTTTTTATACCGTGTCAATATTTGTATATTGCATTCCGTATTGCCATGTGTATACCGTATCGATATTTTTATACCGCATCGATGTTTTTATACCGTGTCAATATTTGTATATTGCATTCCGTATTGCCATGTGTATACCGTGTCGATATTTTTATACCGCATCGATGTTTTTATACCGTATCGATGTTTTTATACCGCATCGATATTTTTATACCGTGTCGATATTTTTATACCGTGTCGATATTTTTATACCGTGTCGATTTTTTTATACCGTGTCGATATTTTATACCGTATCGATATTTTTATACCGTCTCGATATTTTTATACCGTGTCGATGTTTTTATACCGTGTCGATATTTTTTAACCGTGTTGATATTCTTAAATCGTATCGATATTCTTTTGTTTTTACACGATACAAACAAAATGGAAATAACCATTCTATTTCTTAATTAACATTGAAAAACTTGTCCATTATGTTTTGGTGTTCCCAGTGACGATATAATCTACAGTACATCGATACACAGGGGTCGCATTACTCTCAGGGTAAATCTTTCCTTTCTTTCCTTTTGTCCTTAGAGTAATCGATTTTAAGTTCCGATCATGGTTTGGCATGGTCAACCTATAGTGATTACATGTTGCAGTTGATTCGATATTCTATGGCTTTTCGTGATCGATGTCGACTGCTGACAAACCTTCAACAAAGAGATTCGAGACATACAGGTTGATCAGAACTATGAGCAAGGTTTATGGTCGCCACTTTTGTCTCATTGAAAAATATTTGGTGTCTTTGTGTGATATGCAGATGAACGTTTTTGAGTATGCTCATTAGTGTGTTTACTTGTTGTGGTTGACAATGAAGGCTCGGTTGTCATTTTGAGGATGAATGCTTACTTGGATGTGACCAAGATTTACATGGCGGGTGTCGTCGATGAAGCAGAAGACGATTACTCTTCCGGAATACCTGGTCTTCTTGTGTTGTTACGAGTATGTCCATTTTTATATTTCCTTTGTTCATATTAGGTCCCTAGGGTAATCGATTTTGAGTTCAGATTATGGTTTGGGGACGCTAAGGAATTATCTGATGGGCGTTTTTGAGTATGCTCATTAGTGTGTTTACTTGTTGTGATTGACAGTGATACTCGGTTCTCATTTCGAGAACTTGATGTTTACTTGGATGTGACAAAGATTTACATGGCGGGTGTCGTCAATGAAGCAAAATACGCTTACTCTTTCGGAACACTTGGTCTTATTATCTTGTACTTTTACAAGGGTCTCCATGTAAATCTTTCCTTTGTTCCTATTTTACTCCTTGTTTAATTGATTTTGAGTTCGGATTATGGTTTTGTTGACGCTTTGGTATTCTCTGATTTGTTTTTACAAGGGTCTCCATGTAAATATTACCTTTGTTCATATTTCGTCCCCAGGGTAATCGATATTGAGTTTCGATTATGATTTTGTTAACGCTTTCGTATTCTCCAATGTTTTTTACAATGGTCTCCATGTAAATCTTTCCTTTGTTCATACTTTGCCCCTGGTTTAATCGATTGTGAGTTCAGATTATGATTTTGTTAACGCTTCGGTATTCTCGAATTTATTTTCTTACTACACGCGCCGCCCAGGTTGTGAACGTCTTTGTAAATTTCTGGTTGCAGTATTTTACTTCCTTGTTAATGACAAACCTATCAAAGGATCTGCCATTTAAACGACTGTGTGTGTTATTAAGTAACGCTATGACGAGACTCTTAGCCTACATTCTGACTTTTAACAATGATGGTCCGAGTCACGCCGTTATATATGCTGTAGAATTCTGATAACACATTGTAATTAGAAATGTGGTATAACCATTTAGATCAATTTAAAGGGTGGTAATCAGTATCATTATTTATAATAGTCATTGGTGTATATAACTATGTCTGTGTGTTTGTTTGTTTGTTTGTTACTGGTTCTACAATGAATGTATGTCCCATTAACGGCTAGGGTCATTTCAGGACGTGCCAGGTTTTGGAGATGGAAGACATTACCTAGAACCTGACGAGTGTCAAACGTAGGTCTCGAACCCGCGAGTGGTTGTTAGAAACCTTAATCACTTGGTTACTATAGCCATATTCAACTAAATGTGTTTTTACAGAAGAAAAAAACAAACAAAAAGTATATAGGTACGGTTATCGATTAGCTATGAAATTCATGGCTTTGTATTTACATTACGACAAATCATGTCGTTGAATATATTACTTTAGTTGTCAGAACTCCTTTAGCTTGAACTGACTGGTTGTCATACTGTAATCGATATCATTGACTAATTAAAACGGAATAGGTCCCAGATAATATTACAGGATTAAATAGAGACGGTTAAAATTGTGGAATGGTTGTAATGCTGGTTTACTGTATATCTCAGTTTGGTAGCATTTTTTTCCAGGAGACTGTAGTTGAAGGGAGTTTCCCCTGCCTGTTTCAAAATTGATATTATTTTGGAACTCTTCGGCCTTTTCCCTTATCAACTAATGTTAAACAATCGCCCTGTCAATCCAATGTTACATTACATTATTACCTTATCAAAATATAGATCTTAGATAATCATTTGACAAAATATTGCAATATTTTGAATTCTCCTTCCCATTTTTTTCGAGCTTTAAAAAAGTGATTTCTTCGTGTATTTCTTATATGACAATTCTAGATATTTTATTTTCCTATCAGATTTTAAAACCCTTATATATGTTAAATAAACCGAATGACCTTTCAATAGTTTTGCTAATTTATGATGCCAAATATATTATATTAATAACAATTACAAGCATTTAAGAAAAGTAAATAATTAAAATCCTCTTGACCCAGCTTAGTTATACATAGATCCAGCTGTAACCTTTTTCTTGTGATTTGATTTTAATTTCACATGGATCTGACAACACAAGAATTCGAAGGATGCATGTTAATTAGAACTATGGGCAAGTTTTATGGTCGCCATCTTTGTCTCATTGAGAAATATTCTTTAAATGATACGGAGATGGACGTTTTTGAGTATGTTCATTAGTGTGCTTACTTGTAATTGACAATGATACTCGGTTCTCATTTTGAGAACTTGATGTTAACTTGGATGTGACAAAGATTTACATATTGCTTTTGTATATTTCTCAAAAATGTTAAATTAATTTAGTTAGTCTAAATTGTATAAACTAAATTATATTATAAACTGTAAATAAATCCGGACTCACCGTTGTCCGCTCACAGTATTACGTACTGTCCATGCTTTCCGGCGAAAACATTCGAGTCTGACGTTGGAATATTAAGGACTGGTAAGACTCTAATTATTCGTATTTTCAATGAATATTATCCCAAAAGGTGTTTGTACGTACATGTGTCATGTCATGTGGTCTTGACCTGTGCATGACACGTACGGTATGTGTGCTATGATCAACATCACATGTACAGGTGCTTGCGGACTTGAGTGGGGCCGCTTGGGTTTGCTCTCTTTTTTATCCATTGAGGGCAGAGACTGACGGCCAATGGATGTAGTGTGCCATAGTAGTGGGGTGCGTTGCTAAGGGGTACATGGAGGCAGCTCGTGTGGAGTATGATATTGATACCTACATGTATATATGTATACTTTTCCGTCGGATATCGGTAAATGTACGGTACACTATATATTATCTCCCCTTATTAAGGGTTGATTTATTGTAATCTTAGCTTGCGGAAATTAATTTAGATCTTGACCTCTTTCATGAATCTGCGTGTTCTTTTCATATTATTTGTGTGTATTTTTAGGTGTGTATTGGTTGATAATGTGAGTGTATGTGTAGACAACGTACTAGTTTTATGTTTATATGTTGGTAATGTGAGTGTAGGTACATGTATGCACAAGACAAGAAACAACTTTAGTATAACAGTACATGTACATGTACTCTCTTTTTCTAAAGATGTAACTTTTATTTCACCCCGACTTCCATTTTTTAAACAACAGAGAGGAATTATACTAGTAATGAATCCATATCATGTCAAATAATGTTAAAATAATATCTGCAAACTGTAGAGGACTTGGGCAAAAAGAAAAGAGAAATGATGTTTTTAATTACTTGAAAAATAACTATAAAACTTTTAACATATTTTGTCTTCAGGACACACATTTTACAGCAGAACAGGAAAAAGAAATAGAGCTACAATGGGGTTATACATGTTTCTTTAATTCGTATAAAAATAACTCAAGGGGAGTTTGTGTATTTTTTAATAATAATTTTGAATTTGATATTCACAATAAATGGAAAGATGTTCAAGGTAATATAATAATTCTTGATATAAGTATTGAAAAAAGTAGATTCACATTAATTAACTTATATGGTCCAAATAGAGACGAACCAGATTTTTATGAAAAGGTATATGATCAAATTATTAATCATAATAACCCCAATTGTATTATTTGTGGTGACTTCAATTTGGTGTTGGACCCCGAAAAAGACACTAACAATTATGTTAACATAAATAACCCAAATGCTCGTACACGACTTTTAAAACTTATAGAAGATACAAACCTAATTGACCCTTTTAGATTTTTTCATCTCGACTATAGACGATACACCTGGAGAAAAAAGAACCCTGTGAAACAAGCTAGATTAGACTTCTTCCTAGTATCAGAAAACATTTCTAACTATATTGACAAAAGTAATATCCATGTAGGTTATAGATCAGACCATTCAATTATCTCTTTGGAAATAAAAATAAATAACTTTGTAAAAGGAAGGGGCCTTTGGAAATTTAATAATAGTCTCTTACATGATCAGGAATATATACAAAAAGTTAAAGAAACAATAGACAAAGTAAAACATCAATACTGTTCTCCTGCTTATAATAATAATATTTCAGATGTAACAGATTTAGAACTTGTACTATGTATTGACGACCAATTATTTCTAGAAACATTATTAATGGAGATTAGAGGAATAACCATATCACACTCCTCATTTAGACATAGGGAAAGGGATAAAAAGGAAAAAGATTTGATATATGATTTAGAACAACTTGAAGAGAACAATACATGGGCATCAAACTTAGGGGCATATGAACAAAAGAAGATAGAGTTAGAAAATATAAGAAAAGAAAAGATGAAAGGGCACATGATTCGTTCAAAAGTAACTTGGCTTGATGAGGGGGAAAAACCTTCCAAATATTTTTGCAACTTAGAAACTTATAACTATGTAAACAAAACTATTATTAAAATTGAAAAAGATAACAGAGAAGTTATAACAAGCCAAGATGATATTCTAACAGAAATTAAAAACTTTTACAGGAACTTATATGCTGATCGTGACCAGTCAGATTGCATAGAAGATGTTAATTTAAATGATTTGTTAAATGGTTTAGATTTTGTTAAATTAACTGATGATCAGCGTACAAAACTAGAAGGAGAATTAACAGAAAAAGAACTACTTTTTGCTTTAAAAAACATGAAAAACTTTAAATCACCTGGTTCTGATGGCTATACAAGTGAATTTTTTAAGTTCTTTTGGGTAAATTTAAAAGTGTTCATTGTCAGATCTTTAAATTATGGATATAATAAGGGTGAATTTTCTATTACACAAAAACAGGGGATTATTACTTGTATTCCAAAGGGTGATAAGCTTAGACATTTTATGAAGAACTGGAGACCAATTACTTTGCTAAATGTTGTTTATAAATTAGCATCAGCCTGTATAGCCAACAGACTCAAATCAGTTTTAGACCATATCATTTCTGATACACAAACAGGTTTTTTAAGTGGCAGATATATTGGTGAAAATACTAGGCTAATTTATGACATTATGAATTATACTGAATTAAACAATATACCTGGACTTCTTATATTTATTGATTTTGAAAAAGCTTTTGATTCAGTTTCATGGAATTTTTTACACAAAGTAATTGATTTTTTTAATTTTGGTGAAAGCATTAAAAAATGGATCAAAACTTTATATAAAAATACTGTATCTGCCATAACACAAAATTGTATACTATCTGAATTCTTTGATATCCAAAGAGGATGTAGACAAGGTGATCCAGTCTCTCCATACCTATTCCTACTTGTAGCTGAAATATTAGCAATTCTGGTAAAAAATAATAAAAACATTAGGGGTATTCAAATAAAACATAAAGATCATATACTCTCACAGTTTGCAGATGACACTTCAATAATTTTAGATAGGTCTAGAAATTCATTCAACGAAGCTTTAGATACTCTTGAATTCTTTGGTAAAATATCTGGTCTAAAAGTAAATAATGATAAAACGAAAGTTATTTGGATTGGCAGCAAAAAATTCAGCGCAGATGTCTATCATCATAGATGGAAATTGAAATGGGGGGAAACAAAATTTGAATTGCTTGGTATTATTTTTTCAGTCAATTTAGAAGAGATTGTAACCCTAAATTATGGGAAAGCTCTAAAAAAAGTAAATAATAGTATAACCCAATGGTCGCGTAGGATTTTAACACCCATTGGTCGTATTGTAGTATTAAAATCAATTATAATACCGAAACTTAATCACCTGTTTATTGCTATTCCTACACCCACAAACACTATTATTCAGCAACTGAACACATCCTTTTTTAACTTTATTTGGCAATCTCCTATTGACAAAGTTAAGCGAAATACTATTATTCAAAAATACGAAAGTGGAGGCCTTAAAATGATAAACATCAATAATTTCATTTCGAGTTTAAAGTCCACTTGGATACGAAGATTACTGCAAAATAATTGTAGAAGTTGGGTTAGTATTTTTGAAGCAGAGAATTTTCCAGTGGAATACATATCAGATATGGGCATTGATTTTGTAAAACAATTTAAGACTTGCAATATCTTTTGGAAGGATGTTTTTCAGTCTTGGGTAAATGTGTCTGAAATAATACAGGTAAAATCTATAAAGCAGTTCCTTACTCTCCCCATCTGGTACAACCCACTTTTTAGTGTCAATAAAAAGTCATTTTTTGTAAGAAAATGGTATAATCAAGGTATCAAAAATGTTTGTGATCTATTAGATGAAAACAACATGTTTTTAAGCTTTGCAGATTTGAAGAAAAAATACTGTATACACTCTAAGAACTTTCTATTTTATCACAGTATATGCCAGTCTATAAGGCAATATTGCAAGCAATTAAATTATGAATTAACTACAGAAATCATTTGTGAAAGACCTTTCATACCAAATCATATTTATATTATTATAAAAAACAGAAAAGGTTGTAAAGACATGTATGACATATTAAATAGTGAAATTAAAGTAGCAAATACAGCTGAAAGAAAATGGGTATCGAAAAAAATATTTAAAAATATAGATTGGAAAAGTTCATATGGTATGGTTTTTAAAGTGACAAAAGACACAACACTACAATGGTTTCAATACCGATTACAAAATTGTATTCTCCCAATTAAATACTATTTGAATAAAATTGGAAAGTCACAGGACAATATCTGCAATATATGTAAAGTAAAAATAGAAACTACAGAACATTTATTCTGGGAATGTCCACAATCTCTAAAACTATGGCAAGATTTAAAACAGAGAATATACAGCAGAATCAGAAAAGTAGTTGATTTTACACCAGAAACCATCTTTTTTGGAGCTACAGAAAATGCTGATATTCCCATAAATTATATTATTTTGTATACAAAATACTTTATATATACTGTTTCCAGAAAAAAACAAAATTTAACTTTAAATGGTTTGAATGAGTTTCTTTCATCCAGATATTATATTGAGAAGGCTTTAGCAGTTACAAAATTTTACGAAGAAAAATTTGATCAAAGATGGGTGGAATGGCAAGACTTTTTTTGAACCTTTTTTTTTTCATATTTGTATGCAGTATTGAATCCTTTTTGTTTATTGAGTTGGAGTTTTTCTCTTAAAACCAAATGTACTGTGGTGAATTTGGGGAATTTAGTTTAGTACAGGCATGTGGGCGTACTAGCATTCATGCAGTTGCACATATGTGTGCGCTTGAGCCATGCATGTGTGTGCTTTGATCATGCATGTATGTATGCATGCCTTTGTAAACCTGCATGTAATTGCATGTATGCACATGATGTATGCACATAGCTGTGTGCAATGCATTTAGTGGGCATGCATGTAGTGAACATGCATGTGTGCATACATGTGTGCTTGAGATATTGAGCTATGTGTGTGGGTACTTGGATTGTGCATGTGCATCTGTGTGCATGCCTCTTGATTTTCACCTGTTAGTGTAGGTATGCACATGGTTATGTGTATGCGCATAACTCTGTGTAATGATCATGCATGTTATGCATGCATGGGTGCATGCATGGTTGTGAGCTTGCACATGCTTGCTATTGGTGCATGGATTTGCGTGTGCATGAATGCTTTATACGAGTGCATACATGTGTGTGTCAAGTGTTTGTGTACATGTGTGTGTGTGTTTTTTATGTTTTGTTAGTGTTACCGTGTGCCCTACGGGGTACACCTGATGGTGTTTTTGTATGTTTGTTTGTATATATGGATACATGCAACTCATGTAGTAAGTGTGCATTTGTACATGCATGTGTATGTGTGTGGTTGTGTACATGCACAGAGTCTGGATGTATGTATCCACTTACTTGTTGGTGCATGAATACATGCACACATGCTTGCTTGTATGTGTATGTAGGCATGTTGTATAAGTGGTTTTTTTTTTTTTTCATGTAAAGTGCTTATTTCATTGTTGTTGTATATCACTTTATGTGAACACGTCTTGATGGTTTGTGCAAAATGTTTTGTTATTGTCTTGTGATATGTTGTGATTTCAAGAAATGTAAAAAAAAAAAAAAAAAAAAAAAAAAAAAAAAGATTTACATGGCGGGTGTCGACGATGAAGCAGAGGACGCTTAATCTTCCGGAGCACCTGGTCTTTTTCTCTTGTACTTTTGCAGGGATCCCATGTGAATATTTCCTTTGTTCATATTTTGCCCCACTTTAATTGATTTTGAGTTCGGATTATGGTTTTGTTTATACTTCGTTATTCTCTAATTAAACGTACCTAATAAAGCGAGTATTTAAGCCCTTTTCACCTTTTGGACATTCCGTCAAATATTGCATCCATTAGAGGTCGTATTTAGGTTTCTTTTATATCCTTTGTAGTTGCAGAAACTCATTTATATTCTACTATGTTAAGATTTGACCCAGCAGTATTGTAACATTCTTCGCCCCTGGCCCTACCCCTTTACATATGGAGAGCACAAATATTCTGATTGAATATTATTTGCTTTTGACAAGCTCCCAGGAACTTATATAATTTTTCCAAACTTATAACCTATGACTGACTAGATCTAAGTAACTAAATAAGAACTAGAAAGCATAAAATAACTTTACGCACACCTTTACGGTTACCGTTTATTTATGGAACCAATTGAAAAATAACAGTGATAGATAATAACAACAATAGCAACTTCTACAGACTCTCTCCAAGTTCCCTCATGAATATATAATATAGACCTGGCCTAACCCCTGGATATTGGAACTATCCAATATATGTAGTCTATTTACCCCTACTGTTGTACAGAAATGTATAAATAATAAATATAGACCTTGCCTGACCCCTGGATATTGGAACTATCCAATATATGCAATCTATTTACCCCTACTGTTGTACAGAAATGAACCAAGTGTCAATGCTACTACTTAGTAATACGTACTGCATTATAAGTACTAACTCCATTTAAAATATAGAAATAGCTGTGCATACAAAAGATAAACTGTATCAAGAGATTTATATAGTCTGCTCACTAGTCTCGATCACAAGTCTAACTCAACTGTCTAGGCTACCAAAAGTACGCTAAGATTTATAAATAATATATAAAATTCTTAACATCCCCCGTCCATTCCCTTAAAGGCCCAATATACGTAACTTTCGGCAAAACTTGAAGCAAAAATCTAGCCTTATTACTTATTATATTTATAGATTTAGTTATGATTAACTGATATCAGCAATATTCAAGATGAATTCTTTCGAGGTTACCGGTACAGCAGCAGTTGAAACACGCTATTTGTAAACACGCGTCCATTTCGAACCGTCTTCTACCTTCGGTTTGTTGTTGAAGTGGGCCCTACCTGAATTAATTTCAATTTTTTGGATTTTTTTGTCAAGAGTTTCTTGTTAGTTACCGCTCAGGTTTACTTCATTTTAGGCTTAGTTTTGCGTGGTTATAAACTGGATTTGTTTTCAGAATTTTTCAGAATCACGAAAATTTCCCAGAAGTTACGTATATTGGGCCTTTAACCAAACCTACGAGTTTCTTCCCTTTACCTATCGATCCAGCATACTGACAGTCACACGGTTTTGGAACGATCCGGAAATGTGTTAGCCGCCAGCAGCTCAAAACAAACCTTCCCCCGTGAAAATTCTACCACAACTGAATTATTATATTTATAGATTTAGTTATGATTAACTAGGAATAATTACGCCCTGAAAACGAGTCAACGGGGCAACGCACGAGTCAACGGGGCAACGCACGAGTCAACGGGGCAACGCACGAGTCAACGGGGCAACGCACGAGTCAACGGGGCAACGCACGAGTCAACGGGGCAACGCACGAGTCAACGGGGCAACGCACGAGTCAACGGGGCAACGCACGAGTCAACGGGGCAACGCACGAGTCAACGGGGCAACGTCCCCATACTTGGGGGACTCACATCCGTGGCTGTCCTTCAATGAAAATAAATCAGAGGATACCGAAGCCATAATTCGAAGTCAAAATCGATTAAACTAGAGGCAAAATAGGAACAAAGTTACATGAAGTATGTTAACTTGCATTACAAAATAGCGAAAGAACGCTCTTATCATTATTGTAATCTATTCAAGATGACGTAACACACACACATGATGCAGTTTTTAAATCAAATAATAGATATAGTATACCAAAAATAAATTACATTGCAGCATACGACTTAAAAAAAAAACTTAAATAGAAGCAGAATAATCAGGTGAGTAAAACCTGTGTAATTTATAAATTTAGAATATAAAAATTAAAATAAGTAAGTACTGTATAATTTCAAATCATGTACTACGGAAGTGTGTATATTATGAACAATGCCACTACTCAAATGAGATAACTGTGGTTATGGAGAAAAAAACTTCAGGAGTAACCAAAACGTCAATAAAACAATAATCTGAACCAATAACCAAAATATGTACAAAGGAAAGATTTACACGGAGACCCTCGTTAAAGTAAAAGGGAATACGAGCAGGTGTTCCGAAAGAGTGAGCGTCTTCCACTTCATCGACGACACCCGCCATGAAAATTCTGGCTCAAGCAAACCCCTAATATATTTACCAACCCCTATTCTAAAAGGACAAACTACTTGCACGTGACTGAAAACGAGAGAAAACTTAAGACGGTATAACTATCACGTTGATAGTCATTCAACACTACAAAGGAAATTACCTGTAAAACTGAAATTAATTTGATATCCAATAATTAGTGTAAAAGTACTATACGGGAGAACTCACAAACCATTATGAAAATAAAATTATTTTGCTGAATGACAATAATGAATACTTGTGTTTGTTGACAGTGTACTATAAACACGAATCATATAGCCCGAAATAAGCCAAAAAAATGGTTTTGTTCTTCAGTTTTATATATAGTATGAGTTACCTTCACCATTGCCATTCATGTCTAAAGTGCAATCATAATCAACGACTTTAAGTAAGGAATATCTGGATGAAGTTTGAGTTTGATAGGTCTAATAAAGGGAACGTGAGTAATAGAACGGGCACTTTTGTTCGGACAACGCGACCAACGATGACGCCGATAAAGTGATCTATGAGCGATGTCGTACATAAGTATGAGAATACCGAAACGTTAACAAAATCATCATCCAACCACAAAATCGATGTTGAAGGTAACAAAAAAAAATTAAAGATATTCTGATGATAATAAAATGTAAACGTGACGTTGTCGACAAGTTAATCAGACTTTAATATGTTGTCTGTACTATGTGTGACAGCCATTATGAAGTAATTTGCTTATTGAGGCTTATGCAGCATAACAACCCATACAAATAACATCTGTTACTATAAATACACTCAATGTCTATACTGAAACGCACCGTCGTACCATAGAGGTAACACGACGAGTGCATGTTTGATGTGGTATTTATTTCAATTTTCAAAAGTTATGAAGGACACAAGCTTTAACGAGCGTCTTTTGTAACGTTTGAAAATTAACTAACGAGAGTGAAAGAAATAACATGGCGGGTGTCGTCGATGAAGCAAAATACGCTTACTCTTCCGGAACACCTGGTCTTATTCTCTTGTACTTTTGCAAGGGTCTCCATGTAAATCTTTCCTTGTTCAAATTTCGCCCCTGGTTTAATCGATTTTGAGTTCCGATTATGATTATGTTGACGCTTCGGTTTTCTCTTATTTTATATCCAACAACTACGGGGCGTGGGACCAGTTTCTGTCACAATCAATATCAGCCGAAAACAGCAGTATTTTATTGAATTAAGTGTAAATGAATGCGGGAAATATGGGCGTATACATATCGGATCAACAATCAGCAGGTGACGTTGTTGCGGTCAAAGTTCAACATATCAGTCAATCGAAATGCGTTAAGAGTTTATTCGACGTCTGGTATATAATACAAGACTCTTTCGTGACCACGGGTGTAAGGTAGGGACATTTCATCCGAGGGTTTTTTTAATTTGGTAAAACCCGAGTCTCTGCCGAGGGTTTTGCCAAATTTGAAAATCCCAAGGGTGGAATATCCCTATCTTATACCTTTGTTCATAAAAGAGTCTTTTTCTCTAATATCAACTACCAGAATAGGCTCAAAAACCATGAAAATACCTTTTGACTGGCAACCATTTTGAAAATATCAACTTTTCCCTTAAGTTGTTTGACGAAAACAATTAATACAGCGAGATTAAGCATACAGCATATTTATTTACAAACACAGCTTGCGCAGAAAAAAAAATCTAATTGTATACGGTTAAAGTATCATGGAAGGTTTTAATTTCATCAAGTCGCCTTTTTTTCTCTTTTCACCATTCGATTTGACAGTATACGTGATGTCATGTCATTGTTGCGCCATTGTGCCGTCACGCCGTGGCTGTATTGCATGGGTAGGCATGTACAACCACCGCGATCATAGGTGTATTGCCCTAGACAGGCCAGTATTACACACCTAGCAATGAAAGAAATGATGTTATTTAATAGTTGTTATGATTATTTGATACTCTGAGAGTTGACTAACACCCACCTATTGTGGTAGACATCCTGTCTACTGGTATAGGGGCGGGGCTCTTTGCGTGTAACCCTCTCATTTACAGAATTACAAGCAATCAAACATCTGACTGGTGGTGAAATAGTTTTATTTGTCAATTGTATGCCTGAACATTCATTTTGAATTTCAAATAACAGTACCACAGCGACTAGATTAAACACAATTGTACAAATAAAGCATTGAACACGTGTTTCTTCATTATACACATTGTAGTCTCATTGAGAAACACAAAAACACTGTAACTCATTGTTACACCATTGTTAAGATTGTCAGCTACAGATTTGGACGGTTGTTTAACTGTCATGGAGGAACAAACTACTGACTCTAGTCAATGACATAACAAATACAACAAGCTTTATTTGATTTTATCATAACATTCGAAAAATATAACACACAAATTGAATTATATCGGTCTTTCCCAAAAGTGTTGTTATCTCCCTTGTTTGCTATATCATGGCTACAAGGGGAAGTGTTTTTTAAACAAATTCGCGCCATGTAATTATGATGTCATAATGGGAATTACGTCTTCCGATTGTCACATGGCGCAAAATCATCACCAAAACACTTCACGGAACTCCATCTTGTATCCACTATTGTGGCCTATCAAGGGGAATAACAACACTTCTGAGAAAGGCATACGGTATCTATTACTAAATGTAAAAGGTGCACAAATGTGTGTGCTACATTATCTTTAGAAGATGTGTGCATATTTATAAAATATATTTATATCTATTGAATACTTTATGAATCTGTAATAAAAACAATTGTCATACATTGAAGTAAAACTCCAAAAACCGACGAATCTTCAGCACAATATCACAATTACAAGCATAACCGTACACAGACTTTCTGATGATGACGATTAGCAGAATTATATATATTCTGTTTTATTATGAGAGCATATATTCACCATGACATCTGTTTAAGGTTAACAAAACACAAAATACAAAATAGTGTACAACAGTTGCTAACAGTAACACAATATATTATATAAGGCAAAGCACATAATGAATCAGAAACAGAATGAAAAAATATATTATATCTGATAACAATGTATTAATAGAATGTATAATGTATATATACTTTAACCAATATAATGTTTGTGAACTGTTAATGACTAAGAAGATGGCACCCCTAGGTTTGCCCGCTGTCCAATTTTTAAACATGAATCTAAGATCTTACAAAGCAGTGTTCTAAAAGGATTTAAGGGGCAGAGATGGACGTTTTTGAGTATACTCATTAGTATGCTTACTTATTGTGATTGACAACGATGAATCTGTTTTCATTTTAAGGACATGATGTTAACTTGGATGTGACCAAGATTTATATGACGGGTGTCGTCGATTGAAAAGAAGACGCTTACTCTTCCGGAACACCTGGACCCTTGCACTTTTACAAGGTCTGTAAATCTCCTTTGTTCATATTTGGTTAAGTTTAATCGATTTTTAGTTCGGATTATGGTTTTATTAACGCTTCGGTATTTTTTTACACAATGAATACATATATGATTATGTAACGGTTTAATATTGTGAAAAGAAAAAAAGAATAAGAGAAAACCGAATCGTCAACCAAACCTTAATCCGAACTCAAAATCGATAATATTAGGGGCGAAATATGAACGAAGGGAGTATTCACACTTGTAAAATTAGAAGAGAATACGACCAGGTGTTCCAGAAGAGTAAGCGCCATGTAGATCTCAGGCATATCCTTAGCTTAGAAAGCAAATTTGCAAATATTATACCAGATATAAATGATGAAAAACCGTGAATCATTCGCCTACAATGAGTTTGACATTAATAGAAGATGGATATCTTACTGTCACGTGGTGTTGTTCCACTAACGACTCCCAAGCACCTCGTTCTTATCAGTGTAAGAAACGGTTAATATCGGGTCCCGTCTCCAGAATCTTATAGTATTGAACATAAAAACACTGAATTTCGAAAATAAAATTGTGATCACTTGGATGTCAGAAACTACATGAAGGGGAGGGGGGGGGGTTAAGATATTTTTAAATGATCCTTTAACACTTTGGGATTGACAGCTTATGTACAGCGGAAGGGGAGGTTACTCGCTCTGGCCTAGCATTAAATATCCAATTATGTAAAAATACAATATGACAAACTCAACCACTGACTCTGGAAAAGGCACAAACTTACCTGTGGTACAAGAATACGTTTCATTGTAAACATAAAGCTAACGATAATCAAATAAATAGTTTTTCTACATAATGAGCAATAATATTTTAAACTTTCTATGACTTGAATTGAATTGAAAATCTTTATTTCCTTCAAAAAGTGAAGATCATGAAAAATTATACAATATTGAAATATTTATGACATTTAGGTATCTTTGATATTGATATTTACATAACTTTTCCTCGTCATTTTCAAATGTTATTATCCATTCATTGAACTAGTGCTCGACTTATATATACACACAGTTCCAATAAAGATACACCATTACAGTTGGTGTTACCAATACGTTAGTGCTGGTTTCATTTTGTAAGAATGTTTTTATACATAATGAGCAATAATATGTTAATTTTTCTATGTAATATATTTCATATCAAATCACTCTGTTAGTATGGTTTCGTTTGAATATTTGATATAAAGATATAAATTAATCGGTCAAACTTGTTTGAAATAATGAAATAAATGTATCTTTATTAAACACATGTTTTATATATTTGACAATGAACCGTGAAATCGTTAACAAGCTAATCAGTCCTTTGTAGGTTTTACGTTCCACGTACGACAGTTATTTTGAGGTGTGCTTTTAATATACAATGGACATGAATAACATGAATATGAGGGATTATCTTAAGTATGAAAGATGACAAAAACGAATTAAAATACTATGGTTGGAAAGGTTTTCTTGTTTGAAACAAGATCTAATTTGAACGGTTTTGCTCTTAATAGAAATTTCCGAGTTAAAAGAATGACCTTGAATTCTAATTAGAAATCTTACATTGAAACAATGACCGAGTTGAAAGTGAAAATCATAAATGAAAATATCCCTTTTACAAAATATGAAAATGACAAATTGTTTTTAAAAAAAAGCTCCACAACTCGTACAATTTAATAAGGTCGTTCGCATAAAGCAATTCGCTCGTATGAGTGAAACAAAACGTTAAAAAATGATTTTATACACATATTCCTTAACGACAGATACTTTGCCTAGTAGATTATAATGTATTAAAGATGAAACCTAATGTATCATTGAAATTCTATACACATTTCTCACAGCAATAGGCGGGTGATGGCAAATGATATCACAATAAAACTACATGGTCATTGAAAAATGTTTAGTGATTGATACAATATTGAAATTACTGCCAGTTGTAATAATAGAAAAAAACCACAGGTAATATTGTAATTTTCTGATAGTAGCCATCCTTAGACACAAGTCTTCGATGTTACTAGTAGTACATGTAGTTAGGATGTCATTAAAGTGCATTACAACAATGGAACAGCATAATTTAAACATCATGTTTGATTGGAAAAGGATAGATACGATTATAAATTTGTTCTTATGTAGCAGCACTTTTTTGTTTTATTTTATGTTGATATTATTTTGGACAATGAAAAGGCAGTATATCCTGAGCAGTATCTCCATAATACAACAACATTATGTATTTACGTAATAGATCGGTGCTTCTGTTTCATCTTCATATAATTACAATTAAATTCTTTGATTCAAAATTTATCAATTTTTTGTTATTTTATTTTACGACAACAAAAATATTACCTAACATAAACAAATGTGTAAACACCAAACATAAATAAAATGTTTTACTGATAAATTATACAAACATTTTTAACGATACAGTTTAATGATATTATTACATACAATGAAATAGGGTATCAAATTACCATTTGTGTCGTAACAAGAATGTTGAAATGACGTCATCATTACACGACAAACAAAGGTATTAATTTTTTGTAGATTTGATTAATTCATTTTTGTCGGCATACTGTATCTATTACTAAATTTAAGAGGTGCAGCACATGTGTGTGTTTCGTCATCTTTAAAACTGAGAGAAAGCATGTACTTTTCTGTTTGGTTATTCGACATTTGACCTATGTGGTAACATAATCATACTATTTTGATATATGATTAAAACGGCTATTAAAACAGATAACAATAAGAAAACTTAAAGGTACGATGAACATGCCATACTGAATGCCAAAATATGGGTTTTTTGAGGAATTTTGCTCACATTTGAAACACTTTCTTTTTTTCTGTGTATTGTATATAAGAGAACATTAATCTTTTACAATTTCCTCGTACGATATGTTCACATTATGTAGATTACAAATATACATATACAATGTAGTTACTATACACAGGAAACATTTCGCTGCAGAATAACTTCCGAGACCTTATCACTACGTACAGCTTATAGAAATTATCTTTAAAAGGACATTTACCAACGGGGTAATACAAAGAGATAATTACATAGCCATTTCCATACCAGGCCTGATATCAACCCGAGATCCCAAGGTCCAAGGGTCGAGGGTTAATACAAGGCCTGGTATGGAAATGAGCATGTCATATTATATTTATTATATACTTTGAATTTTGTGACGGTTCATGATTATGTTTTTGATATTGTCTTATTTTTGTTCCTTGTTTTGTCATCGTCTGGACGTGGATTTAGATAATAATTCATACCATTAGGATTTATGAATTATTTACCTGTTCCTCTACATCCTCGTCTTCGTATATGTCTCTTTTTTCTTCTATTAATTCAACAAGCTCAAGTATTCTTTATACGATAGACCCCATAACTTTATCGCCAACATCCATCCTCCTATCCATATTCGATTGTTGTAACGTCATATGACGTCACGGCAATTTTGGAAGCGGGCTGATACAGTGCATTCGGCCCGTTTATCAAAGAATTGCACATATTGGCCCGATGAGCTGATATGTACAAAAAACAAACGTATTTATCAAGTATACAATTTCCCTGTATTTTATAGTAAGTATATAATAAAGAACTTTATAGGTGATTATTGAACACTTGACCAAGCAAACTGTTCCTGGTTTATGGTATAAAGAACTGTTTACACTTTGAATGACTTTCCTGCTAGTTATTCACCACTAATGTGACAGTACTACATTGTACCATCGTACTTGTAAACATTAGTTTTACCTTCAATGTAAATAAATATTACACATAGTATGATTCACTGTTAAGTATTACGCAATAAAGGTATACACTATCATCTAGTAACAACTATGTAAATAAAAGGTTTCGGGTAAACAGTCATACTCTCTAACCCACATGTACTCTCCCTCGTCCATAGTCTCTAAAACACATATATAGCATGAACCACTTATACAATGAAACCACTCTATTTAGATCACCTTTGAGCGGGTGGTCGGAATAGCGGGGTGGTCATAATACCGAGGGTGACCACGCAGATAGATTTCTCTGAAATCAACTTTTTGACATGTTTTCATGGTACATTTACTATTTATATAGGCTTTATAATGTTAAACTCACAGTAACTGTAACTATCTAGCAAAACACCAAAATACAGCTGACTGATCTAACACTTGACAGGTTTACACAGTGGAATACACACCAGGTTACTTTGTGATTGGTCGGTGGTCTGAGTATAGTGAGGTGAAACTTTGTGCAAAAGTGGTATTTGGGACTTTTTAAAACTGGTCTTAATAGGGAAGTGGTCTTATTATTGAGGTGGTCTTAATAGTGAAGCTTTCAATACAAATATATAGATTGTAAGATTTTTTCGGGACTGAAATTAAGTGGTCTTAATAAAAAGCGAGGTGGTTTTAATACTGAGGTTGTTTTAGCGAGGTTTCACTGTATTCCCTAAACCACCAATAGTCTCTAAACCGCATACATCTCATGGACAACTTATATTCTCTGAACCGCCAAAAGTCTCTAAACCACCAATAGTCTCTAAACCGCATACAACTCATGAACAACTTATATTCTCTGAACAGCCAATAGTCTCTAAACCGTATACATCTCATAAACAACTTATATTCTCTGAACCGCCAAAAGTCTCTAAACCACCGACAGTCTCTAAACCGCATACATCTCATGAACAACTTATATTCTCTGAACAGCCAATAGTCTCTAAACCGCATACATCTCATAAACAACTTATATTCTCTGAACCGTCAATAGTCTCTAAACCGTATACATTTCATGAACCACTTAAATTATCTGAACCGCAAATAGTCTCTAAACCGCATATATCCTAAAACCACGTTTAATCTCTAAACCACTGATAGTCTGCTAAACACACTTTTAATTGTTCGTGGCTAGTATGTATAGACTTTCTCTGTTTTCGAATTCCTATGAAATTGACTAAATAAATAAAAACAATTGTTACCTTAAATGTTCTCTTAATCGCCGAATCATTTAAACTTTCATTACTCTCTAAACTACATCACAAGCAATATTTCAACCACATTGTATGAAGCCCGCATTAACGACGTCATTATAAGTAGTTTCTCTCTCATGCATTTCTCTTATAGTTTGTTCCTTATGAACAATATCATCCTTTTTTCGCACACTTTCCAAACCACATTTTTTTCATCATTTCCGGCGGAACTTGATGTGACGTCATCATGGACTTTCCCTGGTACATACATGGGTCAGGCGCAAATCTACCAGCATTAAAATATGGGATACCGAGTAATTTGTATCCGAGTTTTTTAATACAAAGAGCGACATACACATCCTCAAGGTGGAAAAACGGCACGTGACTGGATACTTCAAACACTTTTGTAGCCACGTTCATACTAGTCACGTACCCAGTTCCGGAACAAAAACCCGGATAATGGGTGTTTGGAAAACTCTTTTTCGATGCATACCATTTTGAGCGGTGATCGCGTATTGGTTGCGCCACCTGGTGGCACGCTCCTCCCACATGTGTCTGAAGCTTGTCTTTGTTTGTTTTTAATGTTGTCAGAATGTTTGGAATGTTAACGTACATGTCATCATCTGTTTTCATCACAAACTTGGCGTCCTTACATTTGGTACTGGCCCATTTGAACGCCATCATTGTTTTGTAAGTAAGATTGGTGTAGGCATCCTTGAAGTCTTCCTTCAGAATATCCTTAAACACATCAAACTCCTCTTTTACTTTCTTATTCAAATTTGTGTCAGAGGTAGCACCAAGTAAGAAAGCATATCGGATATTGGAATCCAAAGAGTTATTTTTAGCATATGTTAACCACGTGTGACGTATTGTGTCCCTCTGTACTCGGTTCTGGTGAACTGTAAATATGAGAATGACAACATCTATGTCAGGGGATTTGTCATTACGGGCACATATTTTGTCGTTCTCTAACACGTAATTAAAGTCATGTTTGAAACATGATTCACAGTTGTCAGGACGATCCGTCGGAGGCTTAGGTGGCGCTGCAGTTCGGTTCTGAGTTGTCAGCACTTTTGTTGAGGTATGTACTTTGTCCGAGCCAGGACGTATACTTGTCGTCCCAAGTTTGTTTTCCGTTTTAGTCAATCGAAGTGCATCAAACCATCGACTAGTTTTATTTGTGTAGATGGTTTTCACTGTTTCTGCAAGTACCACAGACAGATTGAATATTTCGTTCACGTAATTCCAATACATGAATGCACAAAACAGCATAGCAAGACACAGTCCAACAAAAACATACAGCAAGGCTCTGTTGCTGGTCCGAACACTCGCCTTCTCCAGCCTCCTCATGTCAGCAGGTGTTTATCTAAAAATAGGAAATGGGTAAGTTTCATGTTGATTTGTTAACATAAAATATTTCATGAGAACGATTATTTCTATGTATTCTTTGACCGATACATTGTAGTCTCAAGTTACGCTCACATCTATACAAACATCAATGGCGTCCCGTCAGCCCTCAGAACTAGTGCATAACCTGTAGTGTACACCTGTGACCGTATTTCCATATATTCAACATTCTCTCAATGACATTACTCGGCTTACAGATCCTGTCAGACGATCTTATAGTTCTGTACCTGTAAAATAAATCCAGACGACAAACACGTGTGCAACATAATCAAGCCAATAGACACAACGACCCGGATGTTCTCGTGTTCAAATCCATACAAATCTGGTCAGGACGTGAACCAGTACAGCGAGGAATATGCCGGTAACAGCCGCTACAACATCACCTTAACTATACCTTAACAATACCTTAACAGTCAGACCTGCACGTGTGTAAACGATTGCTTGTTTTTTTATGTTAATACGAGTCGGGAATAAACGAACCACGTTCAGCCTACACTGTACCACACCAACTCATTCACCCACGAAGCGTATTTGAACTCGTCCAATTCAAAGTTAGGACTGGCTGATTATAACATTTCAGGGGTGAATGACTCAACAGGATTAAATCAATAGTGAATACGACAAGGTAGGGCCACGGCCAGCATTGCGTGACGCCAGGATAGAATTTCTACTCACTATACCAAGCTTAATCTGTCCGGACACAGTTTAATGCCTGGTAGAAGTACTACCTTTCATTTCTAAATCAAAATTAACTTATTCCAAAAGCATAGCCATTACTACAAGGAAATTACATCATCACCTTATTTAGCGTTGGTTTTTAACTGGAGTGTGATTCTATTATCCTGGTCTATGGCCGAGGAAGCTTGGCAGGCTTTGGGTATTGTCGTGTATGAAATATGCATAAGGTGATCACGAAACTCGGGTGGAGCACAATAAGGGTGCCTCGTTGTTTCTATATAGTGCACTGGTATTACATGGAAGTTGAATCGATTTTTGTTTGTTTCACATTCTTTCAATAAAATACCTGTTTAGGAAATTGGTAATTTACACTTTTTTATAAAATGTTTTGCATAGCATTCACATTGCAAGGTGTAATAATGTGACAATGACGTAACCATTGTACTGGATATTTTTGGAATGTATTACATTGTATCGGTAAACATTTTCTACAGGTTGAAAAGTATAAGTTATGTAAAGATTAATTTACACACAGACACTTGTGGCCAGGAGAATAACCATCTAAATATATAGATAATATAGCGAAATATGAATAATTAAAATAAAATATAAAAACAAAATTTTCAAATTTTCTTTTTATTTTATTAATCACCAAAACCATAATGAAAATAATTGCCAAATTTCAGCTTGATACGTTAAGCGGTAAAATTTCACAAAAAAGAAAGTGTCTGATAGTTGATTTCTTGTGTGAAATTTAACCGCTTTCATTAATTTCATTATGGTTTTAGATGATCAATAACATTGAAAATTGGATTTATATTATTTTTAATTTTATTTTAATTATTCATATTTCACTATATTATCTTTATATATAGATGGTTATTCTCCTGGCCACAAGTGCCTGTGGATGTACACACCCAATGAATGCTGGTCATTAGTCTGATGAAGGTGACGGGGTACTTATCTTACTAGTCATCGAAAGGTCACATAAAAACTTTACATAAATGTATAACATTGTAGTATTTCTGTTACGAACCTGAAACATTTCTGTTACAATACTCGTACATTTTTGTTACGATACTCGAACATTTCTGTTACGATACTCAAACATTTCTGTTAAGATATTCAAGCATTTCTGTAACGATACTCAAACATCTCAATAACGATACTCGTACATTTCTGTTTCGATACTCGAACTTTTCTGTTACGATACTCGAACAGTTCTATTACAAAACTCGTACATTTTTGTTACGATACTCGAATTTTTTTTTATGATACTCGTACATTTCTGTTACGATACTCGTACATTTTTGTTACGATACTCGTACATTTCTGTTTCGATACTCGAACATTTTTGTTACAGTACTCGAACATTTCAATTATACGTGTGATTTTCTTACTTTTCCTGATCATTTAGAAGGCCAAAAAAACACTTTTCCCCATTGATATTTTCTGATACTTTGTTCTGTTATAAGCATGATTGTCATTAAACAAAAAATGAAAGAATAAATTCTGTTGCAATGTAGTTCTAGGTTAGACCCCTTATTTGGCTAAATTGCCTGGACTAAATATGTTCGCATGTGGATATATTCGCGGAGATTTCTTACCTGCGAATAATGCGAAAATGTCTACACCGCGAAAAAATTCCAATTTTACAGCAAGGTAATCAATCTATGAACGACTGCATCCTGTCAAACAAAACCAGATTTTAACGTAGAAAAAGCAAGCGTTGTGTCTATTGTTAGTTTTACGGAGTGTTTTGTTCATATAAATACATGCTGAATGATATCGTCTCTAAACTAACGACTGGTTTTCCCAAACATTCCATACCTTCGGGCTGTTATAGGTTTTGGATATTCTATATAAATATAGTTTATCCTTTGGGCTGTTATAGGTTTTGAATATTCTATATAAATATAGTTTATCCTTTGGGCTGTTATAGGTTTTGGATATTCTATATACATACATTTTATCCTTTGGGTCACGTATAGGTTTTGAATATTCTATATAAATATAGTTTATACTTTGGGCTGTTATAGGTTTTGGATATTCTATCTACATATATTTTATCCTTTGGGTCACGTATAGGTTTTGGATATTCTATATAAATATAGCTTATCCTTTGGGCTGTTATACGTTTTGGATATTCTATATACATACATTTTATCCTTTGGGCTGTTATAGGTTTTGGATATTCTATATACATATAGTTTATCCTTTGGGCTGTTATAGGTTTTTGATATTCTATATACATATATTTTATCCATCTTCATATCAGACAAAATTACAAAGTTTCTCAATGAGACAATGATGCCGACCAAACAATTTGCTCATAATTCTGATCAACCAGCATCTCTCGAATCCCCGTGAAGTATGCTTGTTTGTCAGCAGCTAAGTTTTGATCTCTATTCTAAATGTATGTACTTGGCCTATAGTGGCAATGTAGTGCGGTGGTTGGTATTATCTACGGTTTCTTTGTCGACAGGAATACGTTCACTGAACGCAAATGCGTTAATTGAAACCATTAATGGTTTTGATTCTTTCCCCAATTACTTTAATTTTATGTGGAGTAGTGTTGATTGTGCTCATTATTAGGAATATTCTTTTTAAAACCATGGTTCGGTTGTTCCAATGAACGATAAAAATTACTGGCGGTTACTCATTTTGAGGACTTGATGCTTACTTGGATGCAACTGTCGAAAACAGAGAAGACGCTTACTCTTCCGGAACACCTGGTTTTATTCTCTTGTACTTTTGCCAGGGTTTCCATACAAATCGTTCCATTTTGTTCATATTTTGCCCCTTCTTTGATCGATTTTGAGTTCGTTTTGTTGACGCTTCGGTATTCTCCAAATATTTTTCAACTACCAATTGACACTCCCTTTCCTGTTTGTTTCCCTAAAACTTGTGCCCATATTTACAATTGTTTTTATACTTACGTATATGATGATAATTTAAGGCCAATTTCAACCAATGCATTTATATAATATTTTAGGTATAGATGTATTTGTTTTGCTGGGTCAATCAATTTACTTTATTATAAAACTTGAGAAATAACAAAAATTTACTTAAGACACTACAAATATACGACCAAATCATATATAATATATAACAACAGATTTTTGAGGGCTTTATGAAACCTTCAATGTAATATACATATCTGACAATAGTGAGGAATATCATATTTACCGTACCGGATAACTAAATACCAGGAGTCGAACACGAAACATCTGGCTACTAGTTTTATGCTCAACCGATCACGCTAAAGAGATCTCCCTAACCGAGTGGTATATATTGCCGCCAGTATTATTTAACATCGCATATTTAAAAAAAATCATTATCCCTGTAGAGCTTTTATTGCGACAATAACCAACGCGGCGACTATAATCAAAGGGACGAAAACCAATTTAGCAAGGCTGAACCCAATAGAAAATATGGCTAACAACTGGATGCAGCTTTCATAATTTATGCAAACATCACCATTTTGAATATTTCATTGGGTTTTTTTTTACGTTTCTCAGGTATTCAAACGTGGTAGAATAGTATTAGCAGGAGCACGTATATATCCCGGCCTGAATGATGTACCGATAGTGTTACCGTGCCAGTGCCAATATCGATTGAACTGCATCAGACGAAACATTATAGAAAATACTGAGGCCCAGTTCTTCAGAAAATGATTAGCTTAATCACCATTTAACGATAGTTTTCAACCTTTATTAATTTCGTGAAAATACAAGGTGCTTTCTCACAATTTTGTGTGTTAATTGACAGAACTAGATATTTGATATGTGGAAATTCGTAACTTATTCAATGGCTTGGTTTTAAAGTTATAGGATAATTAAAACTTGCACTTACCACTGATTAAGCTAATCACCTGAGCAACTGGGCCCAAGTGTTAAAAACATGACGACAAACAAATTATTAAAATGTGCATTCTTCCATAACGACTCGTGCTGTGCATAATTTCATTTCACCCTCCAAATTGATAACGGTTTCTCCTATTTTATTGATTTCCTCTCTCAGAACTCTCATTTCATCAATGTTATATCACTGTACTAAAGGAAGGGTCTTTAACCATTGAGGTGAACATTAATACAGCCTTATATTGACCACATCAAACGAGTCTCCTCTTAAATCGAAACCATTGAACCGAACACCAGTACCGGCCCAGGTTGCGGTAATCCTGGTTTACTGTTAGCTCTAGTCTATCCCCTATTGTCGTTCTACAATAATAAATATACAATATTAACAATGTATATTGTCACAAGGTGGCCGACTCTGCTGGTGGTCGTATGTTGGTCCCAGGAACTCTGCTGGAGGTCGTTTTTTAGTCCCAGGAACTCTGCTGGAGGTCGTTTTTCAGTCCCAGGAACTCTGCTGGTGGTCGTATGCTGGTCATTTTATAGTCCCGGAAACTCTGCAGGAGGTCGTTATTGTCCCGGAAACTCTCCTGGAGGTCATTTTATAGTCCCGGAAACTCTGCTGGAGGTCGTTTTATAGTCCCGAAAACTCTGCTGGTGGTCGTTTTTTTAGTCCCGGAAACTCTGCTAGTGGTCGTTTAATAGTTCCGGAACTCTGCGAGTGGTCGTTTTATAGTCCCGGGAACTCTGCTTGTGGTCGTTTTTTAGTCCCGGGAACTCTGTTAGTGGTCATTTTTTAGTCCCGGAAACTCTGCTTGCTGGTGTTTTTTTTTAGTCCCCGGGAACAGCTAGTGGTCGTTTTTCAGTCCCGGAAACCTTGTTGGTTGTCGTTTTTTAGTCCCCGGGAACAGCTTGTGGTCGTTTTTTAGTCCCCGGGAACAGCTAGTGGTCATTTTTTAGTCCCGGAAACTCTGCTTGCTAGTGGTTTTTTTAGTCCCGGAAACTCTGCTAGTGGTCGTTTTATAGTCCCGGAAACTCTGCTGGAGGTTGTTTTTAGGTCCCGGAAACTCAGTACCGGAAACTCTGCTGGTGGTCGTAGACCTGTGTCACAAGACGCTGGCCTGTGTCACAAGACGTAGACCAGTATCACAAGACTTAGACCTGTGTCACAAGACGTAGACCTGTGTCACAAGACGTAGACCTGTGTCACAAGACGTAGACCTGTGTCACAAGACGTTGGCCTGTGTCACAAGACGTAGACCTGTATCACAAGACGTAGACCTGTGTCACAAGACGTACACCTGTGTCACAAGACGTACACCTGTGTCACAAGACGTAGACCTATGTCACAAGACGTAGACCTGTATCACAAAACGTAGACCTGTGTCACAAGACGTAGACCTGTATCACAAGACGTAGACCTATGTCACAAGACGTAGACCTGTGTCACAAGACGTACACCTGTGTCACAAGATGTACACCTGTATCATAAGACATGGGCCTGTGTTACAGTGATAAAGATACCACGATATCTTCATCTAAATGTACAGCCATCCTATTCAGGAGGCTCAGACTGGACAGAGATTTACGTGTCTCGCTAAAATGACGTGTAAAATTGTCGTTCAACTCCAACTGACTGCACGATTTGGCTCTACTCACTTGTCAGCAGAAATAAGCGAAATAGGCCAATGTCACAAGAAATACTTGTTAATTTGACCGTTTTGCTGCTTTCTGTTAAACAATAAAGATAAACCGATAGCGTCCTATAAATGTAAAGCCACGCCGTTAAAGCTGACAATGCAAGTTAAAAAGCTTTCTTGTTGATATTTAAAAAAAAACGGATAAGTAAAAATTTCAGAAATCTTCTGACTGAGATGCCCCCTTAAAGGTTACTAAGGAATGGCAGACATTTTAGTTTTTGCCTTGCTTGGAAACGATAGTCGGCTTCCTTAGGAAAGAGAGCATCTCAGAAGATTTCTTTAATTTTTACTTAGCCCGTTTTTTTTTTAAATATCAGCAAGAAAGCTTTTTATCTTGCATTGTCAGCTTTAAGGAGGCTTCGCCATTTCGCAATTAAGTTTATTTTGTTTAACGTCCTATAAACTACAAGGGTCATATACGTTCCAGGTTTTGGAGGTGGAGGAAAGGCGGAATACCCGGAAATTTCCTCTAAATTTCATACAGGTATTCAGTAAGATGATATCAGTACCTATGCTAAGTTTAAAAGCTATTGGATATCAGTTACACTATAAAAAGCAGATTTTAACGCAAATTCTTAAAATGCCATGTTTTCGTCCAAGAATACCAACACATGTAACACAGTTTCTTTTAAATTTAGGTTAGGTATTTAGTATGATAGTTTGAGTAATTTGACCAAGTTTCAATTCAATTGGACAGTTATAACCCTTTGAGAGATTCGACATTTTGTTATCGTAATGTGATGTATGTGTAAAAAAAGATGGAATATGAATAAATAAATAACAAATAAATAAATGAATAAATAAAATGACAAAATCCCGTAGGCAGAGTAAAATAGTTTTAATCTTGAATAAGAAAATATAAACAACGAAGAATAACATTTGACATAGAACACATAAATGGCAAGACACACTGACCTATTTTGATGTCATCCATCGCATATATCCTGTCATGAAGTAGATACATTATTATGCAGTTCGGTAATTCTGGCTGAATTTATTCTGAAATAAGACTTGCCTTTTAAAAACTTTGGTGCTAGGAACATAAATGCGACACCATTATACAGTCTCAATCCCAATGTACTCGAAAACCTCTCATTTGTCGAACAATTCTTTTGGTCCTGATCGAATTCGGACATATTTAACCAACCTTGGATTACTCGAATACCATGTCTTCCTTGATCTATTGATCAGGCCCCGAGATCATGAAACAATCTTAAACTTAAGTTTGTGCTTAGCCAATCACGTATGACGTTACTTTTTGTAACGTTAATGTTGATTGGCTAAGTCAAAACTTAGGACAAATTTAGACTTAAGATTGTTTCATGATCCTTGGGCCAGTCCCCTCAAATTCGAGTAAGTGGTGTTTTACTGTACAAATGAAAGTAATGAATTCATTATGCATTTTTTTTATTCTATGTATTAAAATAAGATCTTAAAAACTGGATGTTCATAATCTTGCTTAATACAAATAGTATGATATGGGACTAGTGAGGTATTCTGTACATTTTTGGAGTTCTTAATATCTACAAATCTGCATGTATTTTCAAATGAAACCAGATCCGCATATCGTTATCATTTGATGTAAAAATAAAACATAGAATACCGTAGCGTATTACCATACGCTCGACGCCAAGCGCATAATACAATGATAATATATTATTGTTATCAGCATTATGATCGTGGAAGTAATAGCGACAGTACGGACAAGTAAATTGTCAAATTTTCAAGGATATCCGCCCCTTTATCATGAAACAAGTTTAGGTTTAAAGGCTAAATGTTGCATATAACCCCTTTGGCTGATCAGACGCCGAAGGTTTTACCAATTAAAAAAGAAAAATTCTAAGGTGATGTTTGGAATTATTATCAGCATTATATATAAATATAATAGAAGTGCGTAGCAACAGTAGAACCACGATAATATATTATTATTAGAATTATATATAAATATAATAGAAGTGTGTAGCAACAGTAGTAGCATGATAATATATTATTATTAGAATTATATATAAATATAATAGAAGTGTGTAGCAACAGTAGTAGCATGATAATATATTATTATTAGAATTATATATAAATATAATAGAAGTGTGTAGCAACAGTAGTAGCATGATAATATATTATCATTAGAATTATATAAAAATATAATAGAAGTGTATAGCAACAGACTCATGATATACATAATTTTGAACTTATGTACATTGCTACGATGGACTGGTGGTTTATGTTTGGTAAGTAATAATATTATAATGTAAGACAAAATGTTACAAGGGGCACTTACGTCAAACTCGTGTTAATAGTTAATATAACTATGTCATTAACATATCTATATATGCCACTTATGAGCCTTTATCTTGGATATACAAACTGAAACAATATATTATCTAATATGCAAAATTTACAACAATATATTTAATATGCAAAATTTACAACAATAACGACGAATGAGAAAATAATAACTGCGGCATTTGCCAAAACATAAGAATCAATATATGCAGAAGACCAGAACTCAGTGTATGATCATGAAAATATATCATACCCATTCAGAATACCTTAGTCATCATAATTTCTAGACAAAAAAACGTTTGTCTCATTGAAGAGATTGGCGATGTTTGCGATACATCTACACTTCATTATACATTGTATAATGTATTTAGTAGAATTAGATTATTTTTTTCTGTAAATGGTGACCTTTCTGGGTCAGAGGAACGGACGTCCTTCATTTAGTTTGAAAGACTTTAAATTAATTTACTTTTTATTCATTTGTTTAAAGACTTTTAAGTCATCATTAAATATGAGGGTACAAAACTTGAGCTTTATATGAAAACACAGACAGAAAACTATGGACATGCATAATTTCGTGTGGTTCAACGTCGATATTGTTAAGGTAACTAAATATCAAAAATATTTTCTTTCATATTTAAACGCGATACATTAAGTCTTATAAACATGTGGTGCTATGACATTAAAAAAACCCACATAAGTATTGCATATCAAATATGATACATAGTGTAGAATAGGCATTTACATTCAAATAGAATGATATGTGGATTTGTTTTCATAATTCGGCCGAAATCAACATCATATTAAATCAATATTAAACATTGTTATACCACTACTTTGGCACAACAATAAACTTGTGATGACGTCACAGGCATTCACGTTAACGTGGTGGGCTACACATATAAACATGTTTCATTTTACAACAATTATGAAATAACTAATCAAACTGATATCAATCACTCTTGTTGCCCGTATGTTAGCGCGCGAGAGATCTTATTGTGGGAGGAAACCAGAGTACCCGGAGAAAACCCACGTGGTCGGGGAGATGACCCCCATACCATTTCACTGGTGGGCTAGTCATTGCTTCCTTGGTTTGATCGTGTTGTACATCATATATCATGTATAATACGTTATGGCTATTTAAGGATGGGCATCGTTTTCATTAAGAATATAGAGTTACTACTTCCCCAAAATAATATTTCAGACAGGTTACTCGTGTTGCTTATAATAATAGATAGAAAACAATATCAGAGAATACCGAAGTGTCAAAACACCCATAACCAGAGCTAACAATCGATTAAACAAGGGACAAAGTATGAACAAAGTAGAAATCTACACAAAAATCCTTACAATAGTACAACAAAATAGAAAAGTGTTCCGAAATATTAAGCGACTTTTGTTTATCGACGTCATCCAACATGTAAGGGTAGGTCACATCCAACTAAATTTCACGTCCTCAAAGTGAGAACCGAGTCATCATATAAATTCTCTGCAGTACCAACGCGAAATAAATATTATTTTGACATGTAAAATTACAAATAATATAATTAAACTAGAGAAACGTCTTTAAGGCAATTAACACCAACTTGGTGATGCGAATAATAATAGAATCAAGGACATTAACACTACATTTGGGACCATCCAATATTTATTTTTGTTTGCGCTTGTCCATTCATTGTGGTTCATGAAACAGAAGATGCGCACTCCTCGAGCACATTTGGTCGTATTCTCTTAGGTCTCTATGTACACATTTTGACCATAGCTTAATCAGTTATGAGTTTGGACTATGGTTTTGCTGACACTTCGGTATTCTCTGATTTATTTTTTGATAAATAAATACATGTTTCACAAATCAGAAAATACCAAAGCGTCAATAAAACCATAATCCGAACTCAAAGTCTATTAAACTAGAGGCAAAACTTGGACAAAGGAACGATTTACATGAAGACCCTCGTAAAACTACAAGAGAATGAGACCAGGTGTTTCGGAAGAGTAAGCGTCTTCTGCTTCATCGACGACACCCGCCATCTCGGTCACCTCCAAATAAACATTAATCCTCAAAAGTCATCCTTGTCAATCACAATAAAACACTAAACACGATCTTTAACACGAGACGTAGAATAAAACATTATTTAATTAAGGTTCTATTTACTAGCATTCTTAGTTGTGGATGCTCGACAGACACGAACAAGTCACATCTGATGTAATTTATAACACAAAGTAAACCCATACCTCCTGTCTTCCTTAAATATGTAACAGAAAATATACCTATCGTTTTCACTATCATTATAATTTAAATTGCAATTATTTTTTTTCAAAAACTATAAGTTAAACTATTTTTTTCGAATTGATATGAAGTGATTAGATTTTTAAATTTTCGGGGTTGTACCTAGTTTTTTTTTGTAAACAATTTCTTAATAATTTTTATTTCATTTTAATACTTATATTGTCAATATTGTAATTTATTTATATGTACGTTGATATCATACTCTTACTTATGTATATATATGTCCATCGATATGTTTAGTAATTTTGCACAGTAAACAAAGCGATATATACATTTTGTATATTATTATTACAATTGAATATTGTAAGAAACATGTAACTCTAAACCAAATAATATCTTATTTGTAAAATACACTTTTACATTTTGCTGTATTAGCATGTATATTATACTACCACATGGCGTTACCTGCATGTTGTTATCCATGCAGTGTCAAATTAAAATTCTTTAACCTTGTAAAATAAAAATCAAAACATATTTTTTCAAAATATTTGGCAAAGAATTATTCAGATTAATACGATGTTCAAATAATAACATAAACAGAATTTACAACAAAAAATCTGCATTGCTGCGAAAACTTATGTTGAGAATCGAATTCTTCGTCAAAGAGTAATCAAAGTGTATGGAAATTCTACATACCGTGATTATCATGAATAAAACAAGTGTCACAACTTAAAGAAAGTTTTGTATAAAACTACATGTAACAATTTTATTTTTAGGTTTGATGCTTTTTTATTTTTAGGTTTGATGATTTTCTTTTATTTAATGTTTACTGCGTTATTACAAAATGCTTACAATCGTAGTGGGTTAGTTTGGAGGTGGGGGAAAATATAAAGAAAAAAACACTCAGAAATAAATTGCAGCTAAACTGCTGGACGACTTCTCGAAAGAAAGTTATTTACTCACAATCAAACAACCAAGAGGGAACGGATCAATATTGTGACGTCATCAATCTATATTGTGATGTCATCGACGACATTGTTATCAACACTTAAGTTTGCCTAATATGAACAAAAGAAAGATGTGCATGAAGTCCCCCTTAAAAGTAAAAGAAAATAAGACTAGGCGTTCTGGAAGAGGAAATGCCTACAGAGTTTAAAGAATATTCACACTAGCTGTTTAATTTTCCACTGTAAAAAAAAAGAATCGACTACCATCGACTGGCTGGTATTGCATATGAAGAGTTCACAGTATACTATTACTGTCAAAGGCCACTAATTACTGCACCAGGGTGTTTCTTATTTTCACTTGTGTACGTTGGAAGATAAGAACAAGCCGACGATAGACTAATGATAAATCGATCAGGCAGGCACATCATACACATCTTTTATAATCAATTAATCACGCGTCTGAACATCCAAGTTCTTCATATATATATTTCTGGATGTTCTTTATAACATGAAATTTTATCATATTTTAGATTAAAAGGCACTTGATTTTAATACAATCAACCACGAGTTTTGCATTTTCCAAACCACATCAGTTTCATCATATCCGGCGGAACCTGATGTGACGTCATGAGGCTGTGACCTTGGTATATACAGGGATCCGCGTTAAACCTCCCTGCATTGAACCCTGGTAAAGCCATCAAGCTGTACCCAAGTTTTTTTATGCAAAGAGAAACATACACATCCTCAAGGTGGAAAAACGGCACGTGACTGGATACTTCAAACACTTTTGTAGCCACGTTCATACTAGTCACGTACCCAGTTCCGGAACAAAAACCCGGATAGTTACTCCCCGGAAAACTTTTTTTTGATGCGAACCATTTCGATCGTTGATCCCTGATTGGCTGAGCCTTCTTGTGACACACACCTCCCACGTGTGTCTGAAGCTTGTCTTTGTTTGTTTTTAATGTTGTCAGAATGTTTGGAACGTTAACATACATGTCATCATCTGTTTTCATCACAAACTTGGCGTCCTTACATTTGGTACTGGCCCATTTGAACGCCATCATTGTTTTGTAAGTAAGATTGGTGTAGGCATCCTTGAAGTCTTCCTTCAGAATATCCTTAAACACATCAAACTCCTCTTTTACTTTCTTATTTAAATTTGGGTCAGAAGTAGCACCAAGTAAGAAAGCATATCGGATATTGGAATCCAAAGAGTTATTTTTAGCATATGTTAACCACGTGTGACGTATTGTGTCCCTCTGTACTCTGTTCTGGTGAACGGTAAATATGAGAATGATGACATCTATTTCCGGAGATGAATTGTTACGAGCACAAATTTTATCGTTGTCTAACACGTAATTAAAGTCATGCTTGAAACATGATTTACAAATGTCCGGGCGATCTGTCGGCGACAAACTGCTAGCGATTGGCGTTATTCCCGGCGTCACGTTTCCATTGTTAAATTCTCTTAGATCAAGAACTCGCAATAACGCTTTGGCATCCTTTTCATAGAATTCCCTAACGTTATATGTCAGCTTCGCAGACAACGTGAATATTTCGTGGACGCGATGCCAGTAAACAAACACGCTTAAGAACATGAGGACACACAAGCCGACGAAGGTACACAGAAGTGTCCTGGTGGTACAGACCCGAACACCTTTCTTGTCATTGTCAGTCATCACGGATACAGAACAAGCGGTCTTACACGGCATGGTCCTACACTATATAGTACTTATACAGCGGACCTAGCCCTGGCAGAGTACGTACACAGTAGATTTGTTCCTGGCACTTTAAAACGCGTACTCAGTAGATATATGTTTTTGACACTTCAAAATACCCACACAGAAGACCTGGTACTAGCACTACACATGTGTACAGATTTAGTCTTAGCTTAACATCCACAAGCGAGACCTCCAGGGTAGAGTAGAAAAACCAGACCGTTGGTGGATGCACAAAATTGCGTAACTTTACAGATGGTTACACTCTAAATATCCAGGTTTTTAATACCTTTCGAGCACTTTCCAGGGTTAGTAACTATGTCCCGATTGTGTGTAGAATGTTCGGTTGAAATAAAAATTCTGGATCTCGCACATGACTTCCGATTTTAATAAAGAGTCCAGTTATTGTTAGGGTGTTTACGGGCGAGGGATTTCTCTAGAGTGATTGTGTTTAAGGATAGAGCCAGCCAGTACCTGGCCAAGTGTAAACCTTACAGACAATCAGTTCTAGGTTAATGACTTCAGCGCTAAAGCCATCACCTCAACACTGTACTCGTATCAGAGAAATCAATCAAATCCAGTATCAATCAGCCACACGCAATCTCACCCTGAACCGTTTCTGACGTTTACCACACGTGTCCAGTGAATTTTAATATAAAGCGTATAGCGATGGATGTCGTCCTCTTTCTTTGATCCGGTCAGAGTTATATTACACAGGTGACTCGTTCACATTCCCATTCCCTGGTGCCAAATCGATACTTCCCAAGACTAACCCGTTGAATTTGTAAATGACGCCGATGTTTGACACAGGCCGGCGATTTACATAATTATGACGTCACGGTCTGTTGCTTTGCTGGGATTTCCATGTTTCCGCCTTTCATTATGAAGTCAATCCTGCAAAATAGAAACGAGCAAAATAGTTTGGGATATTTGGACAACATTGAACAAGAGATGCTACAGCATGAAACTGTCGACATCCGTATATTGCAAGTCTGACATGTTTTATTGTGTATAAATCTGGAATAGTGGGAAGAAACAGCGGTGAAGCTTTGTCACTCTTTGTTATCAGTCGTGTGATACATGATTGTTATGTATTCATACAATACATCTACAGGACGTATTAACATATCCTACTTTAGTTTTACCTATCTCTCATTACATGCTCCATACTCTTGCTACGTATTTTAGGTTGTACTTTATTAGTGCTTATTCTGTCAATTTGTATACATTGTATGGTTAGCATATATATATACAGCCATGTGCTTTTGAATAACCCATCTTTTAAGCATTGACGACAATTATTTTAGTTTCATTGGGGTATTAAACACATTTTGTTTTCAAACTGTATGAATCAGCGTAGCGGATTCTTACAGAAGTTTGCAAGCACATTTTTTCATAACCCTATGAAACTAAAACATAATTGCCGTATTGTGACGTAACATTTTCGCGACATTTTCGGATTTTTGTTTGTTTAAGCAATGACTGTTTTTGCAAATGTTGTTACAGCTCTATAACACACATTGCTATTGATGACAAACTCATTTGTCAGCAATAGCAATTTTGATAGAATTATTGTTCTTTATTTAGTTTCTTCGGACTGATTTTGAACAGCAAATCAAGTGAAGACTGCTTCATCGACGACACCCGCTATGTAAATCTGGCTCTTCGGGGCATTTCTATTGGTCTTTTATATATATATTGGTAAAGTTTGCTATCAGACACAAAGTCTGCTCAGAATCCTGTAATAATATGACAATTATTGTACGGAAAGGTAACACACATGCTGCACCATTTAATAAATCATTAGCTAGCAGTATTATAAAAGATGACGTAACACGCACACATGCTGCATCTTTTAATAAATCATTGACGAGCAGTATTCTAAATTATCCGTGGATTTTAATCACGTTTAAATTAGTCCTTGCAAACATTGAAGCATAGTCTTAGTCCTTTTATAATGTACGAGCGAAGTCCACCTAAACAGCGTGTTTAAGTCCATCTAAAGATGACGTAACAAACTCATGTGCTGCACCTTTATAATTTAGTAATAGATACAGTATGTCGAAAAAAAAACAACGTGTTAAAGTTAAGCTTAGGCTTTGAACGACGGATGAATAAAAAGCATAATTTTCTTATTTTTTTTTAGTTATTCCTACAAACCGCATATATGTAAGGTTGCGAATTAGCGTCTAAATGGCGTCCACAAATGGTATATTGTAATTACATTTTGAATTTCCTGGTAATACGAGACGGTAAACATTAAAAATTAATGAGGTGAAGCAGAAAACAATTTTCTATAAGTATACAATATTTCATAAAAAAATGATCCATAAACGATGTCAGGAAAATTGAAAAATAATGAAGCACAAATATAACACATATAGTAAAAATATAAAAATGTTTCCAGAGTCATGGCATGGTACTATAGTGGGGAAGAGTCTGAACGGCCTTTTATACAACAGCATGTAACAAGCGCTTGGTCGGCCTCGCACATTAATCGTATTTCATTTCTATCGGCGCGTGTAAAGTAACATTATAAACAAGCTTTGTACGTGTGTAAAGTAACATTACAAACAAGCTTTGTACGTGTGTAAAGTAACATTATAAACAAGCTTTGTACGTGTGTAAAGTAACATTACAAACAAGCTTTGTACGTGTGTAAAGTAACATTATAAACAAGCTTTGTACGTGTGTAAAGTAACATTACAAACAAGCTTTGTACGTGTGTAACGAAACATTACAAACAAGCTTTGTACGTGTGTAAAGTAACATTATAAACAAGCTTTGTACGCGTGTAAAGTAACATTACAAACAAGCTTTGTACGTGTGTAAAGTAACATTATAAACAAGCTTTGTACGTGTGTAAAGTAACATTACAAACAATCTTTGTACGTGTGTAAAGTAACATTACAAACAAGCTTTGTACGTGTGTAAAGTAACATTACAAACAAGCTTTGTACGTGTGTAAAGTAACATTACAAACAAGCTTTGTACGTGTGTAAAGTAACATTACAAACAAGCTTTGTACGTGTGTAAAGTAACATTACAAACAAGCTTTGTACGTGTGTAACGAAACATTACAAACAAGCTTTGTACGTGTGTAAAGCAACATTACAAACAAGCTTTGTACGTGTGTAAAGTAACATTACAAACAAGCTTTGTACGTGTGTAACGAAACATTACAAACAAGTTTTGTACGTGTGTAAAGTAACATTACAAACAAACTTTGTACGTGTGTAACGAAACATTACAAACAAGCTTTGTACGTGTGTAAAGTAACATTACAAACAATCTTTGTACGTGTGTAAAGTAACATTATAAACAAGCTTTGTACGTGTGTAAAGTAACATTACAAACAAGCTTTGTACGTGTGTAACGAAACATTACAAACAAGCTTTGTACGTGTGTAAAGTAACATTACAAACAAGCTTTGTACGTGTGTAAAGTAACATTACAAACAAGCTTTGTACGTGTGTAAAGTAACATTACAAACAAGCTTTGTACGTGTGTAACGAAACATTACAAACAAGCTTTGTACGTGTGTAAAGTAACATTACAAACAAGCTTTGTACGTGTGTAAAGTAACATTACAAACAAGCTTTGTACGTGTGTAACGAAACATTACAAACAAGCTTTGTACGTGTGTAACGAAACATTACAAACAAGCTTTGTAAGTGTGTAAAATAACATTACAAACAAGCTTTGTACGTGTGTAAAGTAACATTACAAACAAGCTTTGTACGTGTGTAAAGGAACATTACAAACAAGCTTTGTACGTGTGTAAAGGACCATTACAAACAAGCTTTGTACGTGTGTAAAGTAACATTACAAACAAGCTTTGTACGCGTGTAAAGTAACATTACAAACAAATTTTGTACGCGTGTAAAGTAACATTACAAACAAGCTTTGTACGTGTGTAAAGTAACATTATAAACAAGCTTTGTACGTGTGTAAAGTAACATTATAAACAAGCTTTGTACGTGTGTAACGAAACATTACAAACAAGCTTTGTACGTGTGTAAAGTAACATTACAAACAAGCTTTGTACGTGTGTAAAGTAACACTACAAACAAGCTTTGTACGAGTGTAAAGTAACATTATAAACAAGCTTTGTACGTGTGTAAAGTAACATTACAAACAAGTTTTGTACGTGTGTAAAGTAACATTACAAACAAGCTTTGTACGTGTGTAAAGGAACATTACAAACAAGCTTTGTACGTGTGTAAAGTAACATTACAAACAAGCTTTGTACGCGTGTAAAGTAACATTACAAACAAATTTTGTACGCGTGTAAAGTAACATTACAAACAAGCTTTGTACGTGTGTAAAGTAACATTACAAACAAGCTTTGTACGTGTGTAAAGTAACATTATAAACAAGCTTTGTACGTGTGTAAAGTAACATTACAAACAAGCTTTGTACGTGTGTAAAGTAACATTACAAACAAGCTTTGTACGTGTGTAAAGTAACATTATAAACAAGCTTTGTACGTGTGTAACGAAACATTATAAACAAGCTTTGTGATCAGACAATTCCCGATAGGTCAGAGATAAATCTAGCACTCTGTGCCATAACATTAATAAAACATGAAATGACAGTGCGACATCTGCTTGAGCAGGTTACGGTTTAACTAACCAACCCACTCGATCGATTCGTTTAAAGATCTGACAACGATTATACTGTAAATAAAAAGAAGCGAACCGCGCCATCGATAAACTCGTTTACTTCAACAAACCACTGTGGAGAAAAGTAAAATAATCAAAGTACACAGCTGCTGCTCGACTGTTTATATATTATATATTTGTTTTTAATCATTTTCCCCATCTACACGTTATACAAGGCACCTATGAGAGAGGGATCTCTGCTACTAGATTAACAAGGCATTCTGCACCATAGTATATATTTGTTTTTAATTATTTCCCCAATCTACACGTTATACACGGCACCCATGAAAGGGGGATCTCTGCTACTAGATTAACACGGCATTTTGCACTATAGCATTACCTAAGGATTGGTTTTCATATTTTTGCATTCATTGGTATATAACCTACATTGGCCTACCTACATATTGAATGGCGAGCACTAGCGCACCATGGTATATCAATGTATGTTATTTAAGCAATGAATGTTTTAGCAAATGTTGTTACAGTCCTATAACACACATTGCTATTGATGAGAAACTAAATAAAGCCCGGTAGGGCTTTATGTAAGTTTGTCAGCAATAGCAATGTGTGTTATAGGACTGTAACAATATTTGCTAAAATGTTCATTTCTTATATTTACATTTTTATAGAATAATTGTGCTTTATTTAGTTTCTTCGAACCGACTTTGAACAGCAAATCAAGTGAAGACAACAATGAAATCGATGACGTCACAATAGAGAATGATGACGTCACAATGCCAACTGCTGTTATAGTCTGAGGCACTGGGTGTTATAAGCCTATGACAGCAACTGCCTCTTAGCATTGCGTCAATGGCAAATTACAGAGCAAATGTAAATATACACTAATGAATGTAAAAAATATGACAACCAATTAGTTATATATTACATTTGTTGCTAACCAACACACATTTGATGCAGACATATATATATAGTATTAGTCATAGCATGTTTTAACGTCAGGGTATACCCAGACAGAGAACAGCTACCCGTTGATAGTGGAGCAGTGCTGTCTCCAACGCTACAAGTATGACGTCACAATGACACATGTTGCGATGAATGTAACACCTGGCTCACATACGCTGCCACGGTATGTCAGGACACTGTCCACAATGCAAATCCCTACATGAAACCACAGGGACCTGAGAATTTGTTACAGCTAGTTTTGGACCTAAAATAGGGTGTTTAGAGTAATTTTACACATTTGGGGGGGGGGGGGGGGGGGGGGGGTTAAGATCAATTTTCGATAAAAATGCCCCCTCAATGGCCATTAAAGCTGAAGGGTGGAAAGCTTTCCAGATCGAACCATCGACCCCACCTACATTTCTTGTATCAAAAATCACATTTCTAGTTGAGGTGCGAAAAAATGCTTGGTACAGTTGGAAAGATGGATAATTTTTATTTTATAAACCTCCTAAATGCAAGTCAAATGTATCCTCCTTCCGCAGAAATAATCTCCATTTCCTCCAAAAACACGCAAAATTTCCTTTTCATTTCAATAAATTTGATTGCCAGATAAGCAAAAGGATTAAGCATCAGGCAAAGCCTATATAAGCCTTCTCCATACAACTTCGGTATGTCACAATCAATGATATAAACAATAAGTAAACAATAAGAGTATAGCGCATCTCCAAGCCCCTACCGGTAATAGTTATGTACGTTATTCAAATCTTTGCGTTTCGATAATATATTCTGATATACATGTTAAAACAAATGAATTTATTTCCTCATCGCAATCATGACATCCATGTAACAAGGTGCTGATGTTAAAATGATTATTGTTGATATTTGGTCGTAAATTGTTGAATAATGGACATATTAAAAAATAGTGTTCTGCTGTTTCAGCACCGAGGTTACAAGAACATATTGGGGAATCTCTCAAATGATCAAGAAATAGGTCAGAGTTCAAATTACTTGCTTCATTTCTAAGCTGACACATAATCATGTTTATTTTTCGAGTGCCATCATTTACAAAAGTTTCTGTTGTATCTGAGAAAATTTCATTATTTTTAGATAAAAGAGTTTTGATTGAGCAAGAGAATTTACATTAGAAAGATCGAAATTTAAGATAAAAGAATTAAATTCTATAAATGTACTAGGAAAATAGCTACTATAATAACTCTCTGTTCTGCATATAGGTATGTTGAAATATCGAGTCTCCCTCAGTGGATATCTAACATTATCTTGGCAATTTACAAAGGTCGTACAATATCGTTCAAATGTTGCGGGGCTATACCATGGAGTATTTTAAACATTAAAATTATTTTATGTTTCTGGCGTCTATCAGAGAGAGATTCCCAAATAAGTTCTTTGTATAGTTTATAATGTGAGGTACCTCTGCGTAATCCTGTTATAATCCTTGCGGCTTCTAAATGAACATTTTCAAGTAACTGTTTACATATATATATGTACATTGATCAGAGCAGTTGTCTCACAATACATCTGCATATTCTAATATAGGCAGAATATAAGTCTTATAAATCTTTAGAAGGTTTTTTTTTTTAATGATTTTAATAAATTTAACCTTTTAAATGCTTTCTGATATATATAATTGACGTGATGAATCCATTTACCATCTACAGAAAATATAACCCCAAGGTGTTTATGAATAGAAGGGGACTGCACTGGGGTATTGTTAAAGTATAAATCAGGGTGAAAAATTCCTTGTCTCAAAGTTTTCGGCAGCTTGTCGGCCACTCGTTACATATTCATCGAGGTTGACGTCACTGCACGCGGAGGCCTCACGCTGCCTAAATTTAAAGGAAGACAGCCATCCAATGACAGCGTAAGGCCTCCGCGTGCAATGACGTCAACCTCAATGAATATGTACGAGTGACCGGCATCATATAATATGTTTGTAACGCGCATCATATAATATGTTTGTAATGCGCATCATATAATATGTTAGTAACGCGCATCCTATAATATGTTAGTAACGCGCATCATATAATATGTTAGTAACGCGCATCATATAATATGTTAGTAACGCGCATCATATAATATTTTAGTAACGCGCATCATATAATATGTTAGTAACGCGCATCATATAATATGTTAGTAACGCGCATCCTGTAATATGTTAGTAACGCGCATCATATAATATGTTAGTAACGCGCATCATATAATATGTTAGTAACGCGCATCATATAATATGTTAGTAACGCGCATCATATAATATGTTAGTAACGCGCATCCTGTAATATGTTAGTAACGCGCATCATATAATATGTTAGTAACGCGCATCCTGTAATATGTTAGTAACGCGCATCATATAATATGTTAATAACGCGCATCCTGTAATATGTTAGTAACGCGCATCATATAATATGTTAGTAACGCGCATCCTATAATATGTTAGTAACGCGCATCCTGTAATATGTTAGTAACGCGCATCATATAATATGTTAGTAACGCGCATCATATAATAAATATGTTAGTAACGCGCATCATATAATATGTTAATAACGCACATCCTGTAATATGTTAGTAACGCGCATCATATAATATGTTAGTAACGCGCATCGTATAATATGTTAGTTACGCGCATCGTATAATATGTTAGTAACGCGCAGCATATAATATGTTAGTAACGCGCAGCATATAATATGTTAGTAACGCGCATCATATAATATGTTAGTAACGCGCATCATATAATATGTTAGTAACACGCATCATATAATATGTTTGTAACGCGCATCATATAATATGTTCGTAACGCGCATCATATAATATGTTTGTAACGCGCATCATATAATATGTTAGTAACGCGCATCATATAATATGTTTGTAACGCGCATCATATAATATGTTAGTAACGCGCATCATATAATATGTTTGTAACGCGCATCATATAATAAGTAAGTAACGCGCATCATATAATATGTTTGTAACGCGCATCATATAATAAGTAAGTAACGCGCATCATATAATATGTTAGTAACGCGCATCATATAATATGTTAGTAACGCGCAGCATATAATAAGTAAGTAACGCGCATCATATAATATGTTAGTAACGCGCATCATATAATATGTTAGTAACGCGCATCATATAATATGTTAGTAACGCGCATCATATAATATGTTAGTAACGCGCATCATATAATATGTTAGTAACGCGCATCATATAATATGTTAGTAACGCGCATCATATAATATGTTTGTAACGCGCATCATATAATATGTTTGTAACGCGCATCATATAATATGTTTGTAACGCGCATCATATAATATGTTAGTAACGCGCATCATATAATATGTTAGTAACGCGCATCATATAATATGTTTGTAACGCGCATCATATAATATGTTTGTAACGCGCATCATATATATGTTAGTAACGCGCATCATATAATATGTTAGTAACGCGCACCATATAATATGTTTGTAACGCGCATCATATAATATGTTAGTAACGCGCATCATATAATATGTTAGTAACGCGCATCATATAATATGTTAGTAACGCGCATCATATAATATGTTTGTAACGCGCATCATATAATATGTTTGTAACGCGCATCATATAATATGTTAGTAACGCGCATCATATAATATGTTAGTAACGCGCATCATATAATATGTTAGTAATGCGCATCATATAATATGTTTGTAACGCGCATCATATAATATGTTTGTAACGCGCATCATATAATATGTTTGTAACGCGCATCATATATATGTTAGTAACGCGCATCATATAATATGTTAGTAACGCGCACCATATAATATGTTTGTAACGCGCATCATATAATATGTTAGTAACGCGCATCATATAATATGTTAGTAACGCGCATCCTATAATATGTTAGTAACGCGCATCATATAATATGTTTGTAACGCGCATCATATAATATGTTAGTAACGCGCATCATATAATATGTTAGTAACGCGCATCATATAATATGTTAGTAACGCGCATCATATAATATGTTAGTAACGCGCATCATATAATATGTTTGTAACGCGCATCATATAATATGTTAGTAACGCGCATCATATAATATGTTTGTAACGCGCATCATATAATAAGTAAGTAACGCGCATCATATAATATGTTTGTAACGCGCAACATATAATAAGTAAGTAACGCGCATCATATAATATGTTAGTAACGCGCATCATATAATATGTTAGTAACGCGCATCATATAATAAGTAAGTAACGCGCATCATATAATATGTTAGTAACGCGCATCATATAATATGTTAGTAACGCGCATCATATAATATGTTTGTAACGCGCATCATATAATATGTTTGTAACGCGCATCATATAATATGTTAGTAACGCGCATCATATAATATGTTAGTAACGCGCATCATATAATATGTTAGTAATGCGCATCATATAATATGTTTGTAACGCGCATCATATAATATGTTTGTAACGCGCATCATATAATATGTTTGTAACGCGCATCATATATATGTTAGTAACGCGCATCATATAATATGTTAGTAACGCGCACCATATAATATGTTTGTAACGCGCATCATATAATATGTTAGTAACGCGCATCATATAATATGTTAGTAACGCGCATCCTATAATATGTTAGTAACGCGCATCATATAATATGTTTGTAACGCGCATCATATAATATGTTAGTAACGCGCATCATATAATATGTTAGTAACGCGCATCATATAATATGTTAGTAACGCGCATCATATAATATGTTAGTAACGCGCATCATATAATATGTTTGTAACGCGCATCATATAATATGTTAGTAACGCGCATCATATAATATGTTTGTAACGCGCATCATATAATAAGTAAGTAACGCGCATCATATAATATGTTTGTAACGCGCAACATATAATAAGTAAGTAACGCGCATCATATAATATGTTAGTAACGCGCATCATATAATATGTTAGTAACGCGCATCATATAATAAGTAAGTAACGCGCATCATATAATATGTTAGTAACGCGCATCATATAATATGTTAGTAACGCGCATCATATAATATGTTAGTAACGCGCAGCATAAAATATGTTAGTAACAAGCATCATATAATATGTTAGTAACGCGCATCATATAATATGTTAGTTACGCGCATCATATAATATGTTAGCAACGCGCATCATATAATAAGTTAGTACTAGCTGTGGTGATACTATCGTTTACGCAGTCATAATGAAATTCAATACTGACGCACTACAGGTGCGTACATTAAGCATTCAGGCGTTACCCGTCACCAGTGACAATCGATATTTATAGCCCCATCAAACGACACAGATTCGTGCAACAGCTGCTGAGAAATCATATAACAGTATAAAACATGACAGTGGAAAACTGTCGAACAACCGCGTCGTGTGTACAGTATATCAGGGACTCGACACCAAACCTGGACATTTTGACGGTTACAATTTCGCGCGGGCAGTGTGGTGTCGGGGCCGGAGGGCTAAGTATGCAATATTACAACCACGATATCCAGGGGTTACACTCACCTACGTTCTCTGCACCGAGCATAGGTAAGCGTAAACCTTGGATATTGAGGTTGGCAATACTATAATTACTCATGTTTACACTTTGCTTTAGTTTTTTTTTTTTTAAATAAGGCCGTTTTATCACATTGGATTCTGTAATGCATATGCAAGTGGTGATGGTCACTTGATTTATATGTGTATGTTATTGACGGGTCTTCCGTGTCTGTGTCCTTACTACATCCTCGATATCCAGGGGTTACGCTCACCTTCGCTCTCTACACTCCTGGAATCATCCTCGATATCCAGGGGTTACGCTCACCTACGATATCTACACCCCTGGAATATGTCATAGCAAAACTGAAGGCACGCTCAGGAAAAACTGACCAATCGCTAGGCTGCATGACTGTCATTTAAAGATTACACATGAGCAAAAACCAACTTTTTTTACCGTTAAGTGAACACGAGATTCTGTATACCAAATGGTCGAACCGGTCTTCTTGTCTCATCAATAAGGTGGCGCACAGGGGCCTTCAGTTTTGCCTTGACAGATTCCAGGGGTGTACAGAGCGTAGGTGAGCGAAACCTCTGGATAGCGAGGATGTGGAGAGGCGCGCAATACACATATTTACTGTATGAAGATCAATCAACCCATTAAAAATTGTATAGCACAAACTGTCATCATTGGACTTCTAACTCTTCGCTGGGTACGGACCTCAGGCTAGTACCGACATATACATGTCAAGCTATTACATGCAAGATTAATGAGGTGTACATGTACCCGATAGCTCGTGTCCTTATCAATACTGACAGCTTGTCAGCTGTTTGTGTTCCCAGGGTACCGTCCAAGGAAAGAGATCCTGTTCCTGATTGTGTCGAGGTCAAATAACAGAAAATCTAGGGTTTCATACAGAAATGTTGGTTTCACAACCACTTTAACTTCTGTACGGAGGTAACAATCGTATGATTTTGAGAGAGAGATATATAAGGTGGACGGTTTCCGAATAGTTTCCCTACTTGTTGTGGTCGAGAATAATGACTCTCACTTTGAGGTCATGATATTTACTTGAATACGACCTAGATATACATGACGGATGTCGGCGATAAAGCAGAAGACGCCTACTCTTCCGGAACACCTGGACATATTATCTTGTACTTTTTTAAGTGTTTCTGTGTGTTTATCGTTTCTTTGCGTTCATATCTGGTCCCTATTTTGTCGATTTTGAGATAGGATTATAATTATTTCTAACGCTTCGGTAGAATCTGATGAGTGTTTGTTCCCTCAAATCAAGGATCGCCTATATTAATAATAATAATTCGATGTTCTTATATACCGCTTTATCACAACCTGAGGCCGCATCAAAGCGGTTCACAAATTATTATCCGTGGTTATAGGGCCTTAGCAACCAGTCAATATCGTTCTCAAATCCCTGGGGAGCATACAACCGGTGCTGCCATCTCGGCGCCCACGGCTAGCATATTACAATTTTTAACACTGCCCAACCAAGTACTCATTTACAACTGAGTAGACTGGAAAAGGCAGAGTGAAGTACAAATGTATCATGCTCAAGGATACAACACAAGTGCCGTGACCGAGACTCGAACTCGCAACCCTTCTATCACGAGCCCGGCGTCCTACCACTAGACCTCCGTGACTCCCATTATCATATCAGTCTGAGCAAGGGTCAATGTTTAAGATACATTTAAAAAAAAATGAAATTTTGCTCTGATACCAAACATTTGGTAAATAAATATAATTCAGGGTGTAAGATTCCATGGTTTGACCTAATTTATAAACATCAGGTTGAAAACAAAAATCACGAATAGAAAATGAAATCAAAAGTACTGGAAGTACTGAAGGAGGCTTTACTCGGATGTTTGGACATGGAACAAGAATGAAATGTGAAAGGTGCATGTTTTTGTCATGTCCCTGTGTTCACTGTGTCAGACTTTGAGAAGATATGTTGTTAATTCAAATGTACGACTATAATAACACATCTATATTGAATTTCAAATCGATATTCTTCTCAAGCAATCAACCCAATTTGGCAGACATCATTGTCATTTCATCAGTCTTCTTTTAATAGAATAGGCCTACTCTTGATAGTTAAAAAAAAACGTGTTCGTTAATTAATATTTTGAAATAATTATGTAGGTTATACCATTCGAACTCTCTTCCAGATGCTGCAGTTGGTCACCTAGTCACCAGTAGACAAAACATTTAAATCCCGAATGGATAAACTATCGGTTCATGATGCTTATTCGACCACGAGATAAACAATAATGGACTTATTCATATATGGGACGTCAGCTTATAAAATAATATTACTATTTATGATTTGGATATTTTGTACACAAATAATGCTTGTGTCCATTACTATTATCATTATTGTAACTCAAAAGTTATGTCAGCAAAACACCTCGTGCCTTACATTTAGCCTTCAGTGTTTGTTTTACAGCGGTACATTATACATGATATTTTGCCATCATTAATTGATACCCATTCGAGAAAATATGCATTCTGCATGAACAGAAGCATCTTAATACCTGCAAGATAAAACTGTTGTTGCTAAAAGGTGTTACATGTACCTGCGGCTTTGGTTCAATAACTTAACTCGAATGAATGACCTTGGGTCTTCTATTAGAAGGTAATTTAAGAAAGCTTTTCTCGCAAATGCCATTTTATTGCACAGCTTATATATTGATAGTCAAACATGTATTCTGACATTTAGTCTTTTGAAAACTACCGCTCGCTCGAAATTTCAAGGCATTCAAAATTTTTGTAAAAATAAAAAAAAATTGCGCCCGCTCGCTCCAATTTTGAAATCTCATTTTCCGACGAACAATAAATCAAATTGGTATGGCCTTAGAAACACTTGCTTTTTGTCCGCCAACGACAAAGAAATCAATGTAATGCAATTACTAAAACGAACATTTTTGTGAAGTTCACATTATTTTCAAAGATTAAAGTTTACGATATAACAGACTTTTTGGCTGGATCATCTTAAATAAACTTTCACCTAAATTTTAAAAATTTGATTAAAGGTAGAATTTTCCCATGAACATCATAAAAAATGATATTTTTTTTATTGTACATCAAAACAGAGAAACGTTCCATTCGTTAAACATGTATGTATTGTACCACGTCATGTAAAAAAAATGAAAAAGAATAAAAAATGAATTTCCCAAAAAGATATCATGAATATAAACAGATTACAGTGGTGATTAGAACATGAACACGCCGACGGCACACTATGGTAAGTTACACATGTTTTACCGCGGGGTATATCACAGTGATACTGTAGTACACACACTGGTGCTATATATATACACAAGGTGTGACAATGACCACAGTCAGGAGAGTAATCATGATATTAAATCATTATATGACTGTAAATATATCATAGTGTGAATTTCACACAAATAAATCGACTCTTTGTATGTGTCCGATAGTCGATTTTTTGTAAATTTTAACCGCTTGACGTAACAAGCTGACATTATGCTAATGTTTTTATTGTATTTTAAACAAAATTAATAGAATAAAAAAAAAAATTGAAACTTAAAGTATGTTTTTTGTACTTTTTATATATATTTTTTTAATTATTAATATTTCACTATGACATATATATATAAATTATAAATACGGTCACATATTGATTACCATGGCTACTATCCTGGCCACATGTGTCTGTGACAATGACAGCATACAAACTCCCTGTATACATATGTAGTTATAAATTAATTCTTTCGTTTCAAGACCGACTGTGCACAGGGACTTGATAATTTGTTACAGCTAGCTTCGGACCTATGCGAGGGTATTTAGAGTAACTTAACACTCTCCATCAACGTGCATGTTTGTCAGCAGCCGGCATTTATCACGAACATTTCGATATTTAGAGTAAGCCCTAGAATAGTGAATTGATGTAGATCCACGTAGATGTGATTCGCCTGACTACCACGCGTCATGAAAACTAATTCTACTGTTCTTGTAATAAGACAACGGCGTATTACGGCTGAAACAAATATTTAAAAAAAAAAAAAACATGTTTATGATTTTTATCATCAACCGTATATGATGAATTCTGAAATTTGAAATATTTGAACAGGACGTTGATGCCTACACAAATGAATTTTAAATTATATGCATAAAAATATTCGTTTCATAACAAGCAATCAACATACGGAAATATATCATCTCTCTAATAAACATAACATCATGGGACAAAAAATTAACACTCTTGTGAGTTTACATAGCCGTATGATCATTTGCGGGGGTGGCATTCTATCGAAAATTGATCTAAAACCTTACCGAATGCAAAATTACTCTAAACACATTACTTTAGCTCCAAAATAGCAAACTTCCCAGGTCCCTGTAGGCAGTTTATTGAGGATGGTCGGACTCGAGTTTCACGTAACAATCCTTACACGCTGTGAACAGGATGTACATCAGATTCGGCTAATTGTCAAAATTCTTAAACGATTATATATTACTTTAAATCTTTCAGAAAAATCTCTCAAAAACACGTTTTGTATCTAGAATATCGGATCCTTTTTCAACGATACAATACACTTAACAACTAAATAATTTGTATATTGTATCTGTTGTTTTGTGATCACGACTTAAAAAGTCAGACATGAAAGTCAACGTGAAAAATACATTCCGCGTCCAACTCACCGTGACAATACATTCCTCGTCGAACTCACCGTGACAATACATACAGCTTTCTCGTCGAACTCGCCGTTTGATTTATGGTTTCGAGCTGTAGAGTAACGTACTGTATCCGGGTGCTTTTTAATTGTATTCCTCCATCGTTCATAATTATTTCTCCCACACTTCAAAGGTTCATTCCCATTTTTGCTAGGGAAACGACTAAAAGAATCGTTCACCCCTTTGGGGGTGAGACAGGGGAATCTCAACCCGAGGGGTAAGATTCTTAAGTTGCCAAACACGAGGCTTGCCGAGTGTTTGGCAGCTTAAGAATCTTACGAATCTTAAGAATCTTAAGCTTAAGAATCTTACACCTCATGTATATCTAATATTGACGTTACATCAATGCAAGACAATGTTGATGTGATGTTATTGAGGTGTCGACGTGACGCCATTGTATTGTTGCCGTGACGTCATCGCATTGTTTCTTCAATGTCATACAATTGTTGAGAGCTTGTCTCAACCTAGGGCAAGACAAGAAAATCTCACACCGGTAAAAGTGTGGATATCCCTATCCAGGGTAAGAGAAAACCTGTCTTTTACCGGGTTACAGAAAAGACAGCTTACATTGTACACGTGCTAATTGTGACGTCATGGTCATTGTCACGTCATCACTTTATGCAGGGTAACCAGAGTAACGTCACCAATTTCGTCATTCATTGCATCCACCACTGATGAAGGGGCGATGCACTGAGTTCACTTTTTTGCTAACTTTAATTTGGGAAAGTGTGGGGAAAAAATAATCAATTACCCATACGTGTACACACCCAATGTGTAACATAGTTACATGTTGATAATCAACCCTGTGTGATGTAGACTGAGAAATCTTACCCTTGGGTTGAGATTTCTCAGTCTACATCACACAGAGTTGATAACAAACTAATATAACCCAAGAAATTAACACCTGTCGCGTTTATATAATGATATTTATAATAATATCGTATTTTAGACCATATAAATAAACGAGGCTTTAATATGCATTGAACTGATTTCAGTTGGTATTCATAGGCAATTTGAATGCCAACTGGACAAAGGCAAATTCTACGAAGTGCCTTAGTCTGTGAATGTCAACTTAAGCAGTTCAATAATTGTATTTAAATTTTTTAGAATATTTTCATTTCATACTCTTTTAACTGCTCAGCATTTAGCTCAAATACTGTCTCTTTCGTGTATGCTTGTTCATTAAAAAGAACAGCCATCACCCGGGGACGGTCATTAGTGTAACAATTATGACGTCATAATACGTCAACAAATCGGCCAATGGCATTCTTGCAGTGATCAATCTACGTGCGTATCCTGTACTCACAGAATTTCTAAAGGACTCGTGGAGATGGATTTATATAAGTTCCAAAACTTGTTTCCAAATCCAATTTCAAAAAATGTGTATTCGCTCTTCACTTTGTATTGAATTGAAAAAGAAATAAAATAAAGTTTATATTAAAGGACTCATTGAATTTCCTGAAATGGTTAACTTTAACGATGTGGGACCCATTGATATTTGCAATACAAATGAAAAGACCCATGAAAAATAAATGTAGATTGGTAACTGTTCATGGTATTATGAATGCCAACTGAATTCGGTAGAGTTATGTAGTGGCATTGTCAAGCAATGTTACTTATATATACGAACTATACATTTTTAACATTGTATCTTGTACGGTGTACACTATAGAAGTAAAGCACACTCGGGACCCAGATCAATCAACGTTCGTTAGATTGAGGAAATTCCTTAACTTAAGGATATCCAAAGAAAATCATAACAAAAGAGGGAAATGTTCAGGAATTTTCCTTAAATACTGCTATCCAGTGGAGATTTTATGTTAAGGGATTTCTATAAGTTCGGTAACTTTCAGGAAACAGGGGCCACCAAGACTACGAACTTTCCTAAGCAGTGTTTTTCCTGCCTATATAACTGGGGGCGCCAAAGTATAATTTCTGTTCTGTTACCTTTACCGGTACGACAATAGTGGGAACTTTCCTGGGTATAATCGCTGTTCTGTTACCTTTACCGGTACGACTATAGTGGGAACTTTCCTGGGTATAATCGCTGTTCTGTTACCTTTACCAGTACGACTATAGTGGGAACTTTCCTGTGTTTTATCACTGTTCTGTTACCTTTACCGGTACGACAATAGTGGGAACTTTCCTGAGTATAATCACTGTTCTGTTACCTTTACCAGTACGACAATAGTGGGAACTTTCCTGGGAATAATCGCTGTTCTGTTACCTTTACCGGTACGACAATAGTGGGAACTTTCCTGGGTATAATCGCTGTTCTGTTACCTTTACCGGTACGACTATAGTGGGAACTTTCCTGGGAATAATCGCTGTTCTGTTACCTTTACCGGTACGACTATAGTGGGAACTTTCCTGGGAATAATCGCTGTAACCTTTACCAGTACGGCTATAGTGGGAACTTTCTTGTGTTCAATCGCAGTTCTGTTACCTTTACTGGTATGACAATAGCGGCACCTTTCCTGAGTAATCGCTGTTCTGTTACCTTTACTGGTACGACAATAGCGGGAACTTTCCTGAGTATTATCGCTGTTCTGTTACCTTTACCAGTACGACAATAGTGGGAACTTTCCTGGGTATAATCACTGTTCTGTTACCTTTACCGGTACGACTATAGTGGGAACTTTCCTGAGTATTATCACTGTTCTGTTACCTTTACCAGTACGACTATAGTGGGAACTTTCCTGAGTATTATCGCTGTTCTATTACCTTTACCGGTACGACAATAGTGGGAACTTTCCTGGGTATAATCGTTGTTCTGTTACCTTTACCGGTACGACTATAGTGGGAACTTTCCTGAGTATTATCGCTGTTCTGTTACCTTTACCAGTATGACTATAGTGGGAACTTTCCTTAGTATTATCGCTGTTTTGTTACCTTTACCAGTACGACAATAGAGGGAACTTTCCTGAGTATAATCACTGTTCTGTTACCTTTACCGGTACGACAATAGTGGGAACTTTCCTGGGTATTATCGCTGTTCTGTTACCTTTACCAGTACGACTATAGTGGGAACTTTCCTGGGTATTATCGCTGTTCTGTTACCTTTACCAGTACGACAATAGTGGGAACTTTCCTGAGTATTATCGCTGTTCTGTTACCTTTACCGGTACGACAATAGTGGGAACTTTCCTGAGTATTATCGCTGTTCTGTTACCTTTACCAGTACGACTATAGTGGGAACTTTCCTGGGTATAATCGTTGTTCTGTTACCTTTACCAGTACGACAATAGTGGGAACTTTCCTGAGTATTATCGCTGTTCTGTTACCTTTACCGGTACGACAATAGTGGGAACTTACCTGGGTATTATCGCTGTTCTGTTACCTTTACCAGTACGACTATAGTGGGAACTTTCCTGAGTATTATCGCTGTTCTGTTACCTTTACCAGTACGACAATAGTGGGAACTTTCCTGAGTATTATCGCTGTTCAGTTACCTTTACCAGTACGACTATAGTGGGAACTTTCCTGAGTATTATCACTGTTCTGTTACCTTTACCAGAACAACAATAGTGGGAACTTTCCTGAGTATTATCGCTGTTCTGTTACCTTTACCGGTACGACTATAGAGGGAACTTTCCTGTGTTTTATCACTGTTCTGTTACCTTTACCGGTACGACAATAGTGGGAACTTTCCTGAGTATTATCGCTGTTCTGTTACCTTTACCGGTACGACTATAGTGGGAAATTTCCTGGGTATAATCACTGTTCTGTTACCTTTACCAGTACGACAATAGAGGGAACTTTCCTGAGTATTATCACTGTTCTGTTACCTTTACCAGTACGACAATAGTGGGAACTTACCTGGGTATTATCACTGTTCTGTTACCTTTACCAGTACGACTATAGAGCGAACTTTCCTGTGTATTATCACTGTTCTGTAACCTTTATCAGTACGACTATAGTGAGAACTTTCCTGGGTATAATCGCTGTTCTGTTACCTTTATCAGTACGACAATAGTGGGAACTTTCCTGTGTTTTATCACTGTTCTGTTACCTTTACCAGTACGACTATAGAGGGAACTTTCCTGTGTATTATCACTGTTCTGTTACCTTTACCAGTACGACAATAGAGGGAACTTTCCTGAGTATAATCACTGTTCTGTTACCTTTACCAGTACGACAATAGTGGGAACTTTCCCGAGTATTATCGCTGTTCTGTAACCTTTACCAGTACGACTATAGTGGGAACTTTCCTGAGTATTATCACTGTTCTGTTACCTTTACCAGTACGACAATAGAGGGAACTTTCCTGAGTATAATCACTGTTCTAGTACCTTTACCAGTACGACAATAGTGGGAACTTTCCTGAGTATTATCACTGTTCTGTTACCTTTACCGGTACGACAATAGTGGGAACTTTCCTGAGTATTATCACTGTTCTGTTACCTTTACCAGTACGACAATAGTGGGAACTTTCCTGAGTATTATCACTGTTCTGTTACCTTTACCAGTACGACAATAGTGGGAACTTTCCTGAGTATTATCACTGTTCTGTTACCTTTACCGGTACGACAATAGTGGGAACTTTCCTGAGTATTATCACTGTTCTGTTACCTTTACCGGTACGACAATAGTGGGAACTTTCCTGAGTATTATCACTGTTCTGTTACCTTTACCGGTACGACAATAGTGGGAACTTTCCTGAGTATTATCACTGTTCTGTTACCTTTACCAGTACGACAATAGTGGGAACTTTCCTGAGTATTATCACTGTTCTGTTACCTTTACCAGTACGACAATAGTGGGAACTTTCCTGAGTATTATCGCTGTTCTGTTACCTTTACCGGTACGACAATAGTGGGAACTTTCCTGAGTATAATCGCTGTTCTGTTACCTTTACCAGTACGACTATAGCGGGAACTTTCTTGTGTACAATCGCTGTTCTGTTACCTTTACCGGTACGACTATAGTGGGAACTTTCCTGAGTATAATCACTGTTCTGTTACCTTTACCAGTACGACTATAGCGGGAACTTTCCTGAGTATAATCGCTGTTCTGTTACCTTTACCGGTACGACTATAGTGGGAACTTACCTGGGTATAATCGTTGTTCTGTTACCTTTACCAGTACGACTATAGTGGGAACTTTCTTGTGTACAATCGCTGTTCTGTTACCTTTACCGGTACGACTATAGTGGGAACTTACCTGGGTATAATCGCTGTTCTGTTACCTTTACCAGTACGACTATAGTGGGAACTTTCTTGTGTACAATCGCTGTTCTGTTACCTTTACCAGTACGACTATAGTGGGAACTTTCTTGTGTATAATCGCTGTTCTGTTACCTTTACCAGTACGACTATAGCGGGAACTTTCCTGAGTATTATCACTGTTCTGTTACCTTTACCAGTACGACAATAGTGGGAACTTTCCTGAGTATTATCGCTGTTCTGTTACCTTTACCAGTACGACAATAGAGGGAACTTTCCTGAGTATAATCGCTGTTCTGTTACCTTTACCAGTACGACAATAGAGGGAACTTTCTTGTGTACAATCGCTGTTCTGTTACCTTTACCGGTACGACAATAGTGGGAATTTTCCTGAGTATAATCGCTTTTCTGTTACCTTTACCAGTACGACTATAGTGGGAACTTTCTTGTGTACAATCGCTGTTCTGTTACCTTTACCAGTACGACTATAGTGGGAACTTCATTGTGTACAATCGCTGTTCTGTTACCTTTACCAGTACGACTATAGTGGGAACTTTCCTGAGTATTATCACTGTTCTGTTACCTTTACCGGTACGACAATAGTGGGAACTTTCCTGAGTATAATCGCTGTTCTGTTACCTTTACCGGTACGACAATGTGGAAACTTTTCTGGTTATTATCGCTGTTCTGTTACCTTTACCGGTACGACTATAGAGGGAACTTTCCTGTGTATTATCGCTGTTCTGTTACCTTTACCAGTACGACAATAGTGGGAACTTTCCTGGGTATTATCGCTGTTCTGTTACCTTTACCGGTACGACAATGTGGAAACTTTTCTGGTTATTATCGCTGTTCTGTTACCTTTACCGGTACGACTATAGAGGGAACTTTCCTGTGTATTATCGCTGTTCTGTTACCTTTACCGGTACGACTATTGAGGGAACTTTCCTGTGTATTATCGCTGTTCTGTTACCTTTACCGGTACGACAGGGGTCCAGCCCGGACACAGGTGAGAGACGCCCGGGGAGTCGACACGCTATTTACATTGGTTGATCACAACACTGTTTTCGTATAAAAAACCTAAGATCTCTCGACCGATAAAAAGGGCCATCGTCCACCCTTTAGATGACTCATAATTACTGTTGAAACGACCGAGGTTGGGGTAATAAAACTAACATTTTTCTCTGGGACCACTTAATCAGCCGACTAGCGGCACGGAATTAGATTGCTATCTGATTATAAGTTTGTGGTAGCGGCGAGTGAAATCAGATTTTTTTTTCATATTTTCCCTTCAGGGCCAAACTTTTACCAACGGAACCAGGAGGTGAGGTGTCTTTACCTTGACGGTTGAAATCTAATAGAATGTTATTTGGTCTAAAGTTTTAAAGGCCCACTATACGTATCTTTCGGAAAAAATTAAAGAGAAAATCAAGACTAATAACTTATTACAGCAATATTCAAGATGTTTTTTACGCGGTTACCGGTACAGCAATAGTTGAAACTCGGTATTTGTAAGCACGCGTCCATTTTGAACTGTCTTCTAACTACGGCTTCTTGTTGAAGTGGGCCACGCCTGAATTATTTTCAATTCTTTGGATTTTTCTGTCAGGAGTTTATTGTTAGTTATCGCTCATGTTTACTTCGTTTAATACTTAATTTTGCATGTTTATCAACTGGATTTGTTTTTCATAATTTTTCAGAATCCCGAAAAAAATCCTGAAGTTACCTATATTGGGCCTTTAAAGATATTGGTGACGGTCAACTAAAAACTCTTAGATTATATCCCTTCCCTTCAAACAAGAAAAGTCTCACAAAACACTGTCTGAGAAAGCCACACTATTACGAAAATATAAAAATAAATACCTGGTACGCTGTGATCATCTTTGGCGGGATTGTCACGGTCAGTACATATTTTCCTTGTATAGCGTGTCGTTCCTGGTTTGTTTCTGTCGGTAAACAATTTCACCAAACCATGGTCTACCACATTCTACAAAATAACAAAAAAAGAAGAATTTTAAAGGTTGATAACAATAAATCTCTTAGGTCTTGTTGTGCAATCAACCCAGAGACGTCTCTGGTCAACCGCAGAAAAACATTTGTCCATCTCGACAAAAACTACAATGTACATGTACACGAACAAACAAACAGGTTTTATGACTTAAACGACCAGTACTGTAATCTAAGTCTTACTCTAAATATAAAAAGTAATAACTGGTCCACCCAAGGTGAAATCGTTTGGATGTTTCTCCACAGACATACAGTATACCTTATAGGTAAGTAGATGTAGGGCGGTAACACGACCTCATCCGTCCGTGAGATTTTACATGTAACTCCCTTCTATACACCAGTCAACAAGGTACCCGATACCACGGAATGTAAGTCTGCCGGATACTGTCACGACACAAGGCTGAAACCCTATCCGTGAATACGCCCCTGTTCAGTAGTGCATACGTACATAATATGTACATCGAAAATTTATGTCAAAATTTTGCTAAACCTGATTGTCAAACACGTATGGGCTAATAATAACACTATATAACATAGTGCATACGTACATAAAAAATGTCACCAATTTTGCTGAACCTGATCGTCAAACAAGCACGTGTTAATAACAATACTATACAGCATAGCTTGTTACAAATCTGTTATTAACATTTAAAATGTATGCATACAACTGATCGATATCCGTATCCAGGCGGCCAGATGTGTACTGTCGCCGTACAAAACTCAGAACATCCCAGGTATGCCTGGTGGTCAAGCGAGTGTCGCTAGATCGGTTATCATATAACGTTAACGCTACCCCCTCGGGTAAAACTCCGGGTATGTAGCAGGTATGGTTATTAAGGACACACGAAACACACACCTGCCACAAACTTCAGCAAAACACAGCTCTATGTACCACACAAAAAATCCGCGAAGTGGGTGTGTCGCCTGCGCAGAAAGCTGGCAGATGAATTATAAGGAACAAGCTATGGATTTCATTGGATCAATTACAAGTTTAATTTGTATGATTAACCTAATGGATACCCATGCAATGAATAAACTTGCAGACCATGATGTTAAACAGGGTTTTCCCTGGGACCCTCAAATTTTATAAGTTTAGGAGGCCTGGGACTCCCATCACAAATAAATATAGTAAAACTTCGTCAATTTTGGGAGTCCTTTGACATTTAGGAGTTTTTGTGCATCAGGGAAAACCTTGTTAAAGTGTCTCATGCCACAGACTTCCCATGTTTAAATTTTCATGATTTTTTAAGGTAGGTCTGGGTTTTTTTCTACGTTGTATGAACAAATGGTAATTTAATTATAAGGACGTGCAATGTTAAACTTGCGAAGGAAAGCCGGAGTTCGGTGAAAAGCCACCGACCAACAGCTTATAACTATCCCGCGTTGGCCTCGCACCGCGCGACCCATAGGTAGAGGATTATATATATAGTGGTAGCAGAATGTCAGACACATTGACCACTTGGCCCCCGCGACCCATAGGTAGAGGATTATATATATAGTGGTAGCAGAATGTTGGACACATAAGCCACTTGGCCCCCGCGACCCATAGGTAGAGGATTATATATATAGTGGTAGCAGAATGTCAGACACATAAGCCACTTGGCCCCCGCGACCCATAGGTAGAGGATTATATATATAGTGGTAGCAGAATGTTAGACACATTGACCAACTGGCCCCGCGACCCATAGGTAGAGGATTATTTATATAGTGGTAGCAGAATGTCAGACACATAAGCCACTTGGCCCCCGCGACCCATAGGTAGAGGATTATATATATAGTGGTAGCAGAATGTCAGACACATTGACCACTTGGCCCTCACGACCCATAGGTAGAGGATTATATATATAGTGGTAGCAGAATGTCAGACACATAAGCCACTTGGCCTCCGCAACCCACTGTATTTAAATATTATGAGCGGATTGGTCGAGTGGTTAACACTCCGGCCTTCCATGCAGGCGGCCGGGGTTCGATCCCCGTAATCGTCATACGCATGGAACATTCAGAGAAAGTGTTTTCTCCTGCCAACACAACCCCAACAAGCCAGGAGGAGTATAAAATGGTCTGGGGTGGGTGTTGCATGTCTGTGTTGTATGTGTTAATTTATTGATTGAATGAGAATTGTATATCTATGTACTGTAAAGCGCTTTAGAGTGGCTCATGTTAGCTGGATAGGGCGCTATATCAGATGTTGTACATGTATATTATTGTATATCATTATTATGTCTGGTGTGGGAAGAGCCTCGGGAACAAATCGAGCTACTTCGCTAATCGTCGGAAATCGATCAATCCAATCAATATCCCGCACTACCCTCAACCCTCCTTTCTTTTACAACACTTTTACAACATGCGGTACCACTGTAAACATGAGAGGAAAGAAAAGTCCCGACCGGACCAGGATTCCAATATTGGACTCTCCGAATACTATAAAGATGCTCTTACAGTCTGCCCGATTGCCAGTGTTGTTAAAGTGTCTAATTGGTGCTTTTCAGTCAAACTTCTGAGAGATTCTGACCTTTTTCCAGAGGGATGTAATTGGGACAAAGGCGGGGTCTTTCTCCCGATGGACGTATTAGGGTCACCAGAATTGACCTTTCCCCCGGGGGACGTATCTGGGACGTAGGCGTGGGTCACCAGAATTGACCTTTCCCCCGGGGGACGTTAACTTGGACGTAGGCGGGGGTCACCAGAATTGACCTTCCTTCCGAGGGACGTAACTGGGACGTAGGCGTGGGTCACCAGAAACGACCTTTCCCCCGGGGGACGTAACTGGGACGTAGGCTTGGGTCACCAGAATCGACCTTTCCCCCGGGGGACGTAACTGGGACGTAGGCTTGGGTCACCAGAATCGAACTTTCCCCCGGGGGACGTAACTGGGACGTAGGCGTGGGTCACCAGAATTGACCTTTCCCCCGGGGGACGTAACTGGGACGTAGGCTTGGGTCACCAGAATCGACCTTTCCCCCGGGGGACGTAACTGGGACGTAGGCGTGGGTCACCAGAATTGACCTTTCCCCCGGGGGACGTAACTGGGATGTAGGCGTGGATCACCAGAATCGACCTTTCCCCCGGGGGACGTAACTGGGACGTAGGCGTGGGTCACCAGAATCGACCTTTCCCCCGGGGGACGTAACTGGGATGTAGGCGTGGATCACCAGAATCGACCTTTCCCCCGGGGGACGTAACTGGGATGTAGGCGTGGATCACCAGAATTGACCTTTCCCCCGGGGGACGTAACTGGGATATAGGCGTGGGTCACCAGAATTGACTTTTCCCCCGGTGGACGTCACTTGGACGTAGGCGGGGTCACCAGAATTGACATCCCCCCGGGGGACGTAACTGGGACGTAGGCGGGGGTCACCAGAATTGACCTTTCCCCCGGGGGACGTAACTGGGATGTAGGCGTTGGTCACCGGAATTGATTTTGAAGCAACTGTGCCTGAAGAGCCTGTCATACTGACAGAACATTGAATCTCTGCGTTTTCGACTTGATTCGACGACGACACTCATGGCGCACCTCAACAGGACCACAGGGACCCGAGACTTTGTTAAGCTAGTTTTGGGACTAAACTAAGGTGTTAAGAGTAATTTTACAATGGGGGGGGGGGGGGGGGGGTGGTCACATCAATTATCTTAATCCACCAAAAGGTCTAAAATTACATTTAACACCTTTGTTTAGGTCCAAAACAAGCTATAACGTATAATGAAGTCCCTGTGACCGGGACGTCAGTAACGTATAATGAAGTCCCTGTGACCGGGACGTCAGTAACGTATAATGAAATCCCTGTGACCGGGACGTCAGTAACGTATAATGAGGTCCCTGTGACCGGGACGTCAGTAACGTATAATGAGGTCCCTGTGACCGGGACGTCAGTAACGTATAATGAAGTCCCTGTGACCGGGACGTCAGTAACGTATAATGAGGTCCCTGTGACCGGGACGTCAGTAACGTATAATGAGGTCCCTGTGACCGGGACGTCAGTAACGTATAATGAAGTCCCTGTGACCGGGACGTCAGTAACGTATAATGAAGTCCCTGTGACCGGGACGTCAGTAACGTATAATGAAATCCCTGTGACCGGGACGTCAGTAACGTATAATGAGGTCCCTGTGACCGGGACGTCAGTAACGTATAATGAGGTCCCTGTGACCGGGACGTCAGTAACGTATAATGAAGTCCCTGTGACCGGGACGTCAGTAACGTATAATGAGGTCCCTGTGACCGGGACGTCAGTAACGTATAATGAAGTCCCTGTGACAGGGACGTCAGTAACGTATAATGAAGTCCGTGTGACCGGGTCGTCAGTAACGTATAATGAAGTCCCTGTGACCGGGACGTCAGTAACGTATAATGAAGTCCCTGTGACCGGGACGTCAGTAACGTATAATGAGGTCCCTGTGACCGGGACGTCAGTAACGTATAATGAAGTCCCTGTGACCGGGACGTCAGTAACGTATAATGAGGTCCCTGTGACCGGGACGTCAGTAACGTATAATGAAGTCCCTGTGACCGGGACGTCAGTAACGTATAATGAAGTCCCTGTGACCGGGACGTCAGTAACGACCTATTCCTGGTTCGTACAATTTAAGAATGGAGAATGACTGAGAAGCTCCCAAAGAATATCAGCATGTTTTCGTGAATATCGAAGATGAGGTGACCGTAACCCTGGATATCGAGGATGAGGTGACCGTAACTTCTGGATATCGAGGATGAGGTGACCGTTACCCTGGAGATCAAGGATGAGGTGACCGTAAGCCCTGGATATCGAGGAGGAGGTGATAGTTACCCCTGGATATCGAAGATGAGGTGATCGTAACCCCTGGATATCAAGGATGAGGTGACCGTAAGCCCTGGATATCGAGGATGAGGTGATATACAATGTAGTAACCCCTGGATATCGAGGATGAGGTGATCGTAACTTCTGGATATCGAGGATGAGGTGACCGTTACCCTGGAGATCAAGGATGAGGTGACCGTAAGCCCTGGATATCGAGGAGGAGGTGATAGTTACCCCTGGATATCGAAGATGAGGTGATCGTAACCCCTGGATATCGAGGATGAGGTGACCGTAACCCTGGATATCAAGGATGAGGTGATCTTAACCCTGGATATCAAGGATGAGGTGACCGTAAGCCCTGGATATCGAGGAGAAGGTGATAGTTACCCCTGGATATCGAGGATGAGGTGACCGTAACCCCTGGATATGGAGGATGAAGTGATCGTAACTTCTGGATATCGAGGATGAGGTGACCGTAACCCTGGATATCAAGGATGAGGTGATCTTAACCCTGGATATCAAGGATGAGGTGACCGTAAGCCCTGGATATCGAGGAGGAGGTGATAGTTACCCCTGGATATCGAGGATGAGGTGACCGTAACCCCTGGATATGGAGGATGAGGTGATATAGTAACTCCTGGATATCGAGGATGAGGTGATCGTTACCCCTGGATATGGAGGATGAGGTGATCGTAACCCCTGGATATCGAAGACGAGGTGATCGTAACCCCAGGATATTGAGGATGAGGTGATCGTAACCCCAGGATATGGAGGATGAGGTGATCGTAACCCCTGGATATCGAAGACGAGGTGATCGTAACCCCAGGATATTGAGGATGAGGTGATCGTAACCCCTGGATATTGAGGATGAGGTGATCGTAACCCCAGGATATGGAGGATGAAGTGATTGTAACCCCTGCATATCAAGGATGAGGTGATCGTAACCCCTGGATATCGAGGATGAAGTTATCGTAACCCCTGGATATGGAGGATGAGGTGATCGTAACCCCTGGATATGGAGGATGAGGTGATCGTTACCCCTGGATATGGAGGATGAGGTGATCGTTACCCCTGGATATGGAGGATGAGGTGATCGTTACCCCTGGATATCGAGGATGAGGTGATCGTTACCCCTGGATATGGAGGATGAGGTGATCGTAACCCCTGGATATGGAGGATGAGGTGATCGTAACCCCTGGATATGGAGGACGAGGTGATCGTAACCCCTGGATATGGAGGATGAGGTGATCGTTACCCCTGGATATGGAGGATGAGGTGATCGTAACCCCTGGATATCGAGGATGAGGTGATCTTAACCCCTGGATATGGAGGATGAGGTGATCGTTACCCCTGGATATGGAGGATGAGGTGATCGTAACCCCTGGATATGGAGGACGAGGTGATCGTAACCCCTGGATATCGAGGATGAGGTGATCGTTACCCCTGGATATGGAGGATGAGGTGATCGTAACCCCTGGATATGGAGGACGAGGTGATCGTAACCCCTGGATATCGAGGATGAGGTGATCGTAACCCCTGGATATGGAGGATGAGGTGATCGTTACCCCTGGATATGGAGGATGAGGTGATCGTTACCCCTGGATATCGAGGATGAGGTAATCGTAACCCCTGGATATGGAGGATGAAGTGATCGTTACCCCCTGGATATGGAGGATGAGGTGATCGTATCCACTGGATATAAAGGATGAGGTGATCGTAACCCCTGGATAAGGAGGATGAGGTGATCGTAACCCCTCGATATAGAGGATGAGGTGATCGTATCCACTGGATATGGAGGACGAGGTGATCGTAACCCCTGGATATGGAGGATGAGGTGATCGTTACCCCTGGATATGGAGGACGAGGTGATCGTAACCCCTTGATATCGAGGATGAGGTGATCGTAACCCCTGGATATCGTGGATGAGGTGATCGTTACCCCTGGATATCGTGGATGAGGTGATCTTAACCCCTGGATATGGAGGACGAGGTGATCGTTACCCTTGGATATGGAGGATTTTAGTAGTGGCACGGTTCCTAATATACATGTTTTCGTAGTACGGGATTTGAAATAATACAGAACTCGTTTAATTTTACTTGTAAATATTCACGAGTTAAAGGTGTTTTACGCACCTGACCCTTCTGTTTCTTCATTAGTTTAGACATTTTGGATTCCCACCTTTACAACATTTATCCAACAGTCAGCCCTTCTATACAATGGTCTGAGAGTGGAATAACACAGGGTTTTGTGGTAGAAATGGTGAATTATTTTAGGGCTTTTAAAGTAAAGATAAATAAAGAGTTGGCTGTGTCTGTTTCTCTGTGATAGTCTCTGCCCCAAATACCCATCCCCTTTTCAGAATGATAACACATGATTAATTCAGGACGCTTTTAGGTTGTTTTTGGGCCGTTCATGGCCCCATTCCCAATTGAAATAATTTCATAGTTAAGCCAAATTCCAAAATTTGCAGTTAACTCTGAAAACAGTTTTAACAATCCATCAATTTTCTTCTCAAAATAAGATAAAAAGATAAAAAGGCCCCACCCCAAACCGGTGAATCACGATATTTCAGTATATCTAAGTAAATATAGCTGTGCCTCTGCAGTTCTGATACCTGACAAAAATGACAATGTTTTAGCAACAAAGCATTTCTTATTTCAATACATGAATACAATGCTTTAATTTGTCGTTTTTACATAATGAAAAAATAATGCCATTGAAACGTCAGTGGGTGATCGGGTGGTGCAGTGGATAGATGAAACGAAACTTGCATGTAGTGGTGGATTAATATCTAAATTCATCGGAAATGTCGGTGTTTCGTCTGAGAATTGCACGATAGACCCGCAACCAGTAAGTTATGTGCATTGTTTACAAAAAGTTGAGAAATAACATTGGTATACTTCCATTACATTCTGTAATGGGCCGAGGCTCCATATATATAAACATTTGTTTTTATATACTGACAGAAACTCAAGCAACTGTGGCCTATACAGGGGCTACAACCACCTAAGTTCTCTACACCCCTGGAATATGTCCTGGCAAACTGAAGCAAGGCATGCTTAGGAAAAAAAATGTGACCAATCGCCATGCTGCATGCCTGTCCTTTGAAGATTACAAAGGAACCTCAGCCGACTGCAAAGTCTGTCAATTCAAAGTCTGTCAATTTTTACCGTTATGTGACAACGCGATTCTTATGATGTACATAAAAGGGCCACGTATGCCAGTCTCCTTGTCTCATCCACAAAGTTTGCCCACATAGAGCCTTCAATTTTGCAATGACATATATTCCAGGGGTGGAGAGAGCGTAGGTGATCGTAACCCCTGGTTATCGAGGATAACTGAATCAATCTGTTTATCAAATAGATAAACTGGCCGAAGGCGCTCTTACTAAAGAACACCCCTAAGAAATAGATTTCCCTTTTCTTGCCACTTCCCATTGATCTCCAACGAAACAACCAAACGGAAACGCCAACAACATATGTAAACACCTTACCTTATTTCGTCTAACTTGTATGAACCGAGCTCAATGTATTCTAGTCATTCAACCTTGATCGGAAGATCCATTTCAAAATCAATGTCAGAAATCAATCGCTGTCGTATGCACGCTTTCAGATATCAGTGCGTTCGATTAAGAAAAGTCTCGAGTGTATGATAATGAACTGTCATAGTAGCGGTATATGATAACATTGTATGTGCGACAATTAACTGCGGGATGTGCGACGGATTCCGTTGATTGTGTTTAAGTAGTTCACGTCCGCTTTACTACCGAGTATTTATATTGTCCAGCAGACGGTCCTGTTTGTGTTAAAGAGGCATCACGGTAAAACTATATTTTTTTATGCTTATTTAAAATTATTGTATATATGAATTAAATGTATACTCTTGTGGAAAATTAATGGGCGATTTTACGCTGAAATATGTTCTCAAAAATTTTAATTAATAATTAAAAAAAGGGAATCACTATTCGTTGATCAACGATTTGGACATGTAAATTTTTTTGTATCACATATGATAACGAATGCGCATAACAAGCTACATCGGTAAACAAAAAATGGCGATCCGCGTGACCTACATGTAACTACCAAGCGAAAAGTGTTTGCATTGTTACAGTTTTCTTCTGGATAGCCGGTGACACAGTTTTTATTTGGTTTTGGGGCCTCCCAAGGGATAACTCTTTCATTCCTCTGTTACATGAAATGCGTGTGTAAAACTTGAAAGCGTTTATTGTAATATTCCCTTTATGATATTCCAGTAAAACGGCATTATTGAATTATATTGCTGAAGAGAAAGACCTTTTCACATACAAGGAAAACCGTATGGGGGGGGGGGGGGGTTACGTTGTAAAACGCCGGTATCCCGGGTGATTGAGTTTAATGTATACAGATTCAATTTGGACAAAATGAATAAATTTATGTCATCATGTGCGGATAAAAAAATCTTGTCATACCTAATCTATAAAATACGGATTGTACAAATATTATCGGGTTTGGACCCCGGTATTAAATTTGATATGAACCAAAATATATGCATTATATAAGTGAAGTCATTAATTCATAAAAAAAATCATATATATGTATGTCCCATGTCTGCAGTTGTGTTGAAAATGTTAACGAACCTTTAAATTTACATAAAAAAGTAAAGAATCATAACATTTATAAATTGATTAAGTATTGGACAATTATCTTCTCGACAAGTTCTAAATTTGAGATATATATTATACATGTATTCTACATGTTTAGTGCGTGGTGCGTCATATGAGTGCACGGACTTCCGTGAAACATATATAATTGTAAGTGTTAAAGTATGTTGACGCTGAAATTTGGATAGATTTTAGATGGTTATATAGATAGTCTGAAAAAAAATCTTCAAGACATCCAGTTGTATAAAAAGAAATCGGCATCATTTCATTTTATTTTTTTTACTTTTCAATGCATACACACCTTTTGTGAAATGGTTCTAAATGAGGATTCGTGAAGATAACTTTTTACAGAAATTAAGGTTTGCCCTATGGTTGTCATCGTCGGAAACCCACATGACACTGTTAAACGTACAATGTAAGAGTGCAGTGTAGCTTTTATGACCATTGAGGGGGCATTTTGATCGAAAATTGATCTTAACCCCCCAAATGTGTAAAATTACTCTAAACATCCTATTTTAGGTCCAAAACTAGCTGTAACAAATTCTCAGGTCCCTGTGATTTGCATCGGTTTCAGTCAGGTACTGATGTCGATAAATGATGCAGAGATGTCGACATAAATTTATCCATATGCATATCGTGTGTAATTAACATCTGATTATTAATGTGAATGTGATTCAATAAATTTATACACGGACTTTGTGTCTGGTTCATCATCAGACCTGTACATTACGTATCCCCTCCCTATGGGCCCCTCGTCGACTTGCGACAAAATAGTCACGTGATTGACGCGTGATCAGCGCTATTTTTATCGGGCTTTCCCGAGGAATGCAATTTTGCAAGTGGCTAATAAACACATTTTGAGTGCACTTTGAATATTGAAATAACAGGAAAATGTATCTGGTAGTGCAGACAGCATGTACATTCAAGAACTTCATTGTAGACTTCCCCGGGATGCCCCTTTAAGGACTAGGTACAGCCATATTTGTTGTTACCTGGATGAAAATGGTAATATTGAAATTTTAATGTTTCCTTCCAATACATGGCATAAGCTTTATCCCATTATGTTAAATATTGATATAAAATGCAGTTAAGCCCCCAAAATTAAAAAAAATCTGTACTTAGGAAAAAATATTCAGTAAATAATATCGAAATGGGAGTGCGCGAATATGTTTCATATAGCTATTTGAAACATTTCAAAAAAATAATACAAAGTTACTGCAATGTTCATAGAATGATAACCTAGTGTTAAAATTTCGATATTATTCTGTAAATCAGAGTATCGGGGAGAAATACACAGGTACCCCCTCTAAAAAATGTCGTCCATTGCATGCTGTTTTCAGTTCAGGTAAAAGTAGTTACCTGTGTAGCGGATCTAGACCGGGTCGATCGTCGGCGACCAGATAGCTCAATTGGTTGAGCGTCCGTCTAGAGTTCGGAAGGTCCCGGGTTCGAATCCCGGTCTGGCCGCGCATTTTTCCTCTCCTGTTACATTTGGGGCCGTGACCAAACCTTGTTTCAAGTACTGGGTGCATACTTAGCAAGGGGATACCGAACCTGGGTTGTAAATGGTGATGCCTTCGGGGTCGAAGACTTTTTTAAAGGAGGGAGGGATGTAGCCGGATCTAGACCGGGTCGATCGTCGGCGACCAGATAGCTCAATTGGTTGAGCGTCCGTCTAGAGTTCGGAAGGTCCCGGGCTTGAATCCCGGTCTGGCCGCGCATTTTTCCTCTCCTGTTACACCTGTATCTCGTGGGGGCAATATAGGGGCATTATTTTATATTGAATAGGTCATTTGTCATGTAAATGTAAGTTTCGTGTCAAAAAAGGTATAAAACTAAAATAATAACACCGACATGACGTAATTTACATTTACGATACGTTTACCTAATTACTAATTAAGTTTGAGAAATGTATTGTGATACCAATGTGCCTCAACTGCCACACATGTTTACGACAACAATTTACACTAGCGATGTTTGACAGGTGCGAAGCCGAGAACGAATCGGTATAATCAGTGAGTTAATACTGTCCGATCCACGCGGAAGTGTAGAATATATACGAATTCCATCAGAATTTATACAACACAAATTAAACTTTGTTGACAATTCTTTCAAAATCATTAAATTACCTAAAAATCCACTGCCGGAAGTGCCGAACAACATCTTTTCACGTGCTATACATTCGCCCAAAAATGGAAAACTGGCAATCGCTAAAAACAATTTATCGTGATAGGAACGGGCAGTTTTTGCTTTGTGACGATATACCAAGTAACATTTACCTTTACTGCATGCTTGAATCCAATTTAATTGTTAATTTTGTCGATGTTTCACCATGCCTCTAAGTAAGGCGTATGAATATCTAAAACAGTTGAAGAATAATAAGTTTTAATAAGTGTTATCTTAGGAAATAGAGTATATGAATATGTTAAGATGAGAGTAATACATGTATGTATGGCCTTAAGCAAATGTATACCATATACTTGGGATGACCAGTCATCTGTCAGGTCAAACATGAAGTATAAGTCATCAACATGTAATACTGTCATTCATGTCTGTCAATAGGTCATCTTAAACATGTAATCTGTCTAGACTACCGGGTTAGGTTTTTACATAAATACTTGTAAGTTGAAATTGTACTTCAGTCGGATCCCGGACTTGGTAGAATCACTGCTACCATTTCCGCTAATAAAAACACCTATACACAACAATCTGGATTTGGAAGTTATCCTTCAAAAACAACCTTTAAACATTACAAGTTGGGCTGTGACCTTTAAACATTACAAGTTGGCGCCGTGACCTCGGAAGAAAACCTGCCGGACACCACGAAGTACTCCACTATTTTTCGATCAACGATCAGCGATTCAGTAAGTAGATTTCTTTTCTTTTCTTTTTCTCGAAACATTTGTACCAAAATTAAGGTCTAGTTTCACTTATAGTCTTACTTACTCTTTATAAAAATAATGGCCAATATGATAAAGAAAGTTACAAATTTCAACAAAAATGAATACACAAAGTTTGATGCTCGACATAAAGATATAACATGATCACATACATTCTTGTTTTTTCACACATCACACCACACTAAAACATACAGTTAGGGAATAACCAAGCTTAGGACTTAACATAAATACGAAAATACAATGAAGAACTCGGACCGGCCACATCAATACCGCATCAGACAATACACCATACAACCATAACCATAATCTAAGTAATACCATTTAAACACCTGCATTGCTATATAAGTAATGATAATTATGAACAGCGTATGCAGGCAACTTTAATAATTGTCCCTATACCCGTGTATAAAATAGCGACTATAACTTGATCATGAATCATTAAAACCCTTACATTATGAAAATTGTACCATTTTAACAAATGGCATAGTTGTATTTTAAAAGTTTACATACAAGTTCTCTATTATTTATCAATTTAGGACTAAGTAATACATCATATTTGTACACAGATTATTATAGCTATAGCTGTAAGATAAACTAAGATCACTTTTAAAAAACATTTATCTATATGTATATGATAAATATTGTTATAACTCAACTCATACATGTAATTAAGGCACTGTAATATCAGTTATATCAGAGCAAGTTTATAAAGGATTAACAATTCTCCCCAAGTTCATACCTTGTGTTAAATTTCAATATAGATTACTAAGAAACATACCCTTAAGTAAAAATGACCACACATATACCATATGTGCATGCTAGTTTACGTGTCATTTTAGCCCTAAGGATCGAAACAGATCCCAACCTATATATACAAATATCTTCATACAATGTTATATAATATGTCTCTCTGACGTTAACGTGTTACATGTTCTAAATGTCAGTTAGAGCCTTAAGCTAGTATTTGGTTCATCCTTTTTCAGGATAAACCCTTAATAAATCAAATATATATACATACAAACACGACAATAATATAATAATCAAATAGCCTTGTCTAAAACCGATATGTAAGACTAAGTTTGATAATAACCTTAGGGAATTGTAACTTAGATGTTATCTCACCGTCATATTTTGCGATAATTACATGTGTAATAACTAATTGCTGTCACTATTTACCTCGTCACACGATTTACTTAACCAAACATGGTTAAAATAATTATAAAATGCTTAAGTTAATAAAACTTACGATACATATGTAATACAGAGGATATTATGTATAAATTGCACAGTAGTTATTTTTAGATATTATATGTTATACAGTCAGCTAGATTGCGACTTTACATATTTCATAACGTTTTTGTAGTGTTTTTGTTGAATAGTAAAACAAAACAAATACTAGTGTGTTACTGGTAATAAATAAAGTATAACTTAAAGTAATGTGTTAATATAATATTTTAAGTCATAAATTAAATAACTACTTCAGCTTAATCCAGTAATAAATAGCAATCATTTTTACGAAGTTTACTCTAATCTTATACTTAATTGATAGTTATGTTATATATATATTATGGTACAAATGTTTTAAAAGAAAAAGTGAGAAAAACAGATCTACAAAATTGAATTTAGATCACGATCAAAAAGTAATAAGAAGAAACTGACGTTCACCTTGGACAGCCAACAGATTAACCAGTATAATGCCCCTCCAGCAGTCGAGGAAGAACTTTGAAGATTTCGGAATTAACTATCATCATATTGCTGCTTCATCACCAATCACCATTCACAGAGTTCCTGCTTCTACATTCCTCTAACAGAAGAGACTTTATACTTATACAATTATACGTTTATATAATATGTCTGAGTCGGAGTATGAGACGTGATAACGCACGCTCAGTATAATGTTTTTAATCTCCGTACTCAAGCGACATATTTCTACACTACATTTACTACGGATTAGGAAACACCTGATGCAGTTTAATGCCAGGAAGAAAATGTTTATATGTTCCCTAATACCGTACGTTCATCATTACCTATTTACAAGATGCGAGACTACGGCGAGAAATACCTGATGCAGTTTAATGCCAGGACAGAAGATATTCAACTTTTACCAGAACGTCATCATTGTCATGTACTACTACGGATTTTAAGAAGAATTTCTTCTATAATTAACTGTTTCTTCGTTCGGAAATTCATCGACAACACATTTTTTAAGGAACTCTGTGACATTATTTTATATATATTTTTTCTCAGCCTTTTTGTGCGAGAACATCATGCTTGCTATAAAAGATGGTTGTACATCAAACGCAAGTCTCACTTATTTTATCACTACACCGCAGCATATGTTGATTAGTGACTTTCCTATGTTTTCAAATTTCATCAGTACCGTATTTTCATTTTATTACTGACTTTCGTTTCACTATATCTTCATTAATATATTACCACATTTTGTCCATTTTTCCCTATATGACGTATCATTTTACATATTTTAGCAAATATTATTTTAATGCCTGGTAATTTTAATTCCTTTCGGATCACAATACTTATATTTCATATACCATACATTTGTAATGTTTTATTACTTGTACTTCGTTTCATATCTACTTATATCAGACATGTATTAAGTCACATATTTTTCGTTTATACCTAGACTTTTACTGTACCTTATATATCATTAACAGTAGTTGTCATATACATTTTATTACAGTTTTTTTACAAAACCACAAATGTACCCTCAGTAAATAATAAGTTTTCTAATATAAATTTGAAAGTAATTTTGTGTACATCAAGTTTAATAATTTTGATTTTAAAGATTAGTCCTTTCATTTATTAAATGATATCAAATTATGACCAATTTGAAATCATTTTTTGTACAATGGGACGAGTGAAGAATAATAAGTTTTAATAAGTGTTATCTTAGGAAATAGAGTATATGAATATGTTAAGATGAGAGTAATACATGTATGTATGGCCTTAAGCAAATGTATACCATATACTTGGGATGACCAGTCATCTGTCAGGTCAAACATGAAGTATAAGTCATCAACATGTAATACTGTCATTCATGTCTGTCAATAGGTCATCTTAAACATGTAATCTGTCTAGACTACCGGGTTAGGTTTTTACATAAATACTTGTAAGTTGAAATTGTACTTCAGTCGGATCCCGGACTTGGTAGAATCACTGCTACCATTTCCGCTAATAAAAACACCTATACACAACAATCTGGATTTGGAAGTTATCCTTCAAAAACAACCTTTAAACATTACAAGTTGGGCTGTGACCTTTAAACATTACACAGTAAATAGTTCAAAATGGAGGGCATATGAGAATTTTTCGCTACATGCTACGGGAAGATGTTTAATTTAAGAGATCATTACGTTATCGACGACATGGAGTTTCCGACGCATTTGCCATATTGTAAATATGTTGTAAATTCTCACGTGATTTCTCACCAGGTGTCGTCTGCCTAATACCAACACAACAAGAAACGCTTTGACCAAGAAAAGTAGACTTTGCGTTTCAAAATGGTAATTTAGCACAAATTGAATTTATATACTTCCGTAAAATGAAGTATATACTCAAGCCCATTTTATATATTTATTTAAAACCTTACCTGCAGCGTTCAGAGCACCAGTCAAATTTGCAACCCTTAGTAAACATATAGTGCCAGATGTCCCGAGTCTGATCATGTGACTTTTAGCGACATATCACAACCAGGCAAATTTAATTTGGCAATTTAAGTAACGCCAAAATTTTATTGTGTTTTAAATAAAACGCTATGAAAGGGATATTTTAGATTTTATTTTTTCATGAGAAAAATAGGAAAATATTATGTTTTTTTTTTACATCAGACCCTGTGAAGTGCTATGATATACGAATATAAAGAATGTAATGCTAGGCAACACAGTGTTTTAAACAGAGAATTAAAAAAAAATGTTGACTTATGCAAGTTCTGATGTCACTTTCGTTGAAAAAAAACAACTTATTATTTATATCAAAATGTGAATTTTCTGAAGGATGATTATTTAAAATTCAAATGTTGATTTTTGAAAATGTTTCCCTGTTACAAAATTCGACTGGTGTGGTCTTCAATGCTTTTGAAATAGATCAATATAGTGTCATGGCGGCCGCCATGACGAGTAACAGTAGGAAAGTGCCAGAGAAACAATTGTACAGGTAAGGTAAAAGATAGACTATTTCATAATTGATATTGGAATATTTTATTCACAGTTGTTTCGTGTGTTATCTGCGATAATTGATTACCCCGTTGAAAACCGGATGTTCAAGGGAACATTGTATTTGGTTTATAATTGAGGAAAAAAGTGGTTCATACCACAGGGACCTGAACATTTGTTACAGTTAGTTTTGGACCTAAATTAGGGGGTTTAGATTAATTTTACACTTTTGGGAGGCTTAGATCAATTTCCACCCCCCACCCCCCCGAAAAAATGCCCCCTCAATGGCCATACAGGCTAGCCTTAATGACCATTGAGGGGGCATTTTTATCGAAAATCGATAGCCTTTATAACCACTGAGGGGCATTTTTATATCGAGAATTGATCTAAGCCCCCCCAAAAGTGTAAAACAACTATAAACACCCTAGTTTAGGTTCAAAACTAGCTGTAACAAATTCTCAGGTCCATGTGGTTCATACGGCCTGTTTAGTCGCTCACCTGCAGGATAAATAGTTGTAAATTCTCCAGAAATATTCCAGGGACTGATAGCATACAAGAACAACCAACCTAGCATACATGTATCTGTATACAAGTTTGGTTATGGGTTGGGCCTTGGATCTCAACTACAGTGAAACCTCTCTATAGAGACCGCCTGTCGGAACCGTGTCAAAGTGGTCTTTATAGCGGGATGGTCTGAATACCGAGGATGACCAGGCAAACAGATTTTCTCTGAAGTCCACCTTTTCACATGTTTTCACTGTCCATTAATTCATATTATTATTATGGGCTTTAAATCTTTAACACACAGTATTGGGCTGTCATATACAGGTAAATGACACAGGTAATTTTAACACAGGTAACTTTTAAACAGGTAAGTTACCTAGTATGAAACAGACTATAATTGGTTTGCCATTGTTTTCTTATATCAACACTTTCCTTTGTTATATAAAAAGTGGGGAAGGTGGGACCCCGCCCCCCAGTATTGTAACTGATTAGCCAATTTGACACCAAAATACAGCTTACTGAGCATGATCTGGAACGTGACAGTATCGCGGTGTACACAGCGGAATACATACCAGGTAGATGACTTTGTGTTTGGTCGGTGGTCTGTGTGTAGTGAGGTGAATTTAGTACAAAAGTGGTATTTTAAGCGAAGTTTCATTATATTTTCAAAGTAATGACCCAGAGTTGGAGTCCGTATCTCTCTATACAGCTTAAGCTTTGAGTTGAAAAAATCATTTGTTTTGAAGTTTTGATCGAGGGGTTGATTATTAATCTGCAATTGTGGGACATACCCTGGGATAATCTTGGAAGCTTATGTGCATTCATCGCTTTATAATCGGCAATTATATATATGGTTATTGGTTTGGCATTTTAAGCCATAAATCGTTTCTGGTCCCACCCCTCAGGCCTGGATTGGGGAGTTGGTGTGATACTATTAGTTAGTACTTAACCCCCACTACATGTACACGAGGATTTAGTTTGTATAGTACTTAACCCCCATTACATGTACACGAGGGTTTAGTTTGTATAGTACTTAACATCCACTACATGAACACGAGGGTTTAGTTTGTATAGTACTTAACCCCCACTACATGTACACGAGGGTTTAGTTTGTATAGTACTTAACCCCCACTACATGTACACGAGGGTTTAGTTTGTATAGTACTTAACATGCACTACATGTACACGAGGGTTTAGTTTGTATAGTACTTAACATCCACTACATGTACACGAGGGTTTAGTTTGTATAGTACTCAACCCCCACTACATGAACACGAGGGTTTAGTTTGTATAGTACTCAACCCCCACTACATGAACACGAGGGTTTAGTTTGTATAGTACTCAACCCCCACTACATGAACACGAGGGTTTAGTTTGTATAGTACTTAACCCCCACTACATGAACACGAGGGTTTAGTTTGTATAGTACTTAACCCCCACTACATGTACACGAGGGTTTAGTTTGTATAGTACTTAACCCCCACTACATGTACACGAGGGTTTAGTTTGTATAGTACTTAACCCCCATTACATGTACACGAGGGTTTAGTTTGTATAGTACTTAACCCCCACTACATGTACACGAGGGTTTAGTTTGGATAGTACTCAACCCCCACTACATGTACACGAGGGTTTAGTTTGTATAGTACTCAACCCCCACTACATGTACACGAGGATTTAGTTTGTATAGTGCTCAACCCCCACTACATGTACACGAGGGTTTAGTTTGTATAGTACTCAACCCCCACTACATGTACACGAGGGTTTAGTTTGTATAGTACTCAACCCCCACTACATGTACACGAGGGTTTAGTTTGAATAGTACTTAACATCAACTACATGTACACGAGGGTTTAGTTTGTATGGTACTTAACATCCACTACATGTACACGAGGGTTAAGTTTGAATGGTACTTAACCCCCACTACATGTACACGAGGGTTTAGTTTGTATAGTACTTAACCCCCACTACATGTACACGAGGGTTTAGTTTGTATAGTACTCAACCCCCACTACATGTACACGAGGGTTTAGTTTGTATAGTACTCAACCCCCACTACATGTACACGAGGGTTTAGTTTGTATAGTACTCAACCCCCACTACATGTACACGAGGGTTTAGTTTGTATAGTACTCAACCCCCACTACGTGAACACGAGGGTTTAGTTTGTATAGTACTTAACCCCCACTACGTGAACACGAGGGTTTAGTTGGTATAGTACTTAACCCCCACTACATGAACACGAGGGTTTAGTTTGTATAGTACTTAACCCCCACTACATGTACACGAGGGTTTAGTTTGTATAGTACTTAACCCCCACTACGTGAACACGAGGGTTTAGTTTGTATAGTACTTAACCCCCACTACATGTACACGAGGGTTTAGTTTGTATAGTACTCAACCCCCACTACATGTACACGAGGGTTTAGTTTGTATAGTACTCAACCCCCACTACATGTACACGAGGGTTTAGTTTGTATAGTACTTAACCCCCACTCCATGTACACGAGGGTTTAGTTTGTATAGCACTCAACCCCCATTACATGAACACGAGGGTTTAGTTTGTATAGTACTCAACCCCCATTACATGTACACGAGGGTTTAGTTTGTATAGTACTCAACCCCCACTACATGTACACGAGGGTTTAGTTTGTATAGTACTTAACCCCCACTACATGAACACGAGGGTTTAGTTTGTATAGTACTTAACCCTCACTACGTGAACACGAGGGTTTAGTTTGTATAGTACTTAACCCCCACTACATGTACACGAGGGTTTAGTTTGTATAGTACTTAACCCCCACTACATGAACACGAGGGTTTAGTTTGTATAGTACTTAACCCCCACTACATGTACACGAGGGTTTAGTTTGTATAGTACTCAACCCCCACTACATGTACACGAGGGTTTAGTTTGTATAGTACTTAACCCCCACTACATGAACACGAGGGTTTAGTTTGTATAGTACTCAACCCCCACTACATGTACACGAGGGTTTAGTTTGTATAGTACTTAACCCCCACTACATGAACACGAGGGTTTAGTTTGTATAGTACTTAACCCCCACTACATGTACACGAGGGTTTAGTTTGTATAGTACTTAACCCCCACTACATGTACACGACGGTCAAACTAATCCAATACCGTTTTTCGCCCATCCCCTCATCCTGTATGGGGTCCGTCCTACCATTTATAAGATGTATCCGAACCAACAAGAGATTTTTATTTTATATCTCTTTTTATGCCTCTTAGGTCCTCTCACAAATAAATCAAAGAAAATCTGTGATTGAAATTGATCACCAAAATATATGATGACATGTCATGTTTATTTAAAAAAACATACATAATCAATCTAGGTTATGCAAGAATGACATTGCATAACATAAGCCATATAATAACTAAAGAAATAAACATCCCAAAAGAAAAATGCATTCACAAAGGGACATTACTGAGCTGACTAATTTTCATATTAGCTAAAGGGAGATAACTCTTATATCAATTATATACATTATTGTAAAGAAATGTTGTGCATGCCTCCCGAGGCATAAATTAAGCTAAGTGCTTAGCTGCCTTTTATACATAGCCAATTTTGTAATGCCTCCAACCAAATATAATTCATATCCGGTGCTTTTAGAGAGTAAGTCGTTTCCGGCGATAACGTCTACCCCCCCCCCCCATTTAGCCCCCTGGGTTGAGTCCCAAACATGTGTACACTGTTGTATCTCCATCATCTTGGGATGCTGTTAAATGTGGTTGGAAGCCATTGCTTTCTCGAAGTCGACTAAACCAATATAACTAAATACCCACTTCCCATAGATGTTACAAATCAAGTTTGATCGATATCCAGTGCCTGGTTCAAGAGAAGAAGTCATGTACAATGCATAGTAAAAAAGGTAATGTGCAGCTATATGTTGTTCCGTGTAAATAGCAGTGATCAGGGCTGTTTGGGATGTACTAGCCACGTCCCCGCCCAAAAGTCAAACTTTGAAATGGCATCAAGCGTTTGATAAATACTACGATTCAAGGATTACTAAATATCGAGAACCTGGAATCCGATGAGGACTAGAATGTCTACACAGACCACACGCTCCAAAGTGTTTATGTTGTGAAATTTGATTGGGTCGATTATCTGTGAACAGGGATCTCAAATGGTTGATCGTCCGTCAAGAATTCAGAAAGTCCCGGGTTCGAACCCTGATCTGGCCGTGCATTTCCTTTTGATATCTATTTCTTTTATCTGTAAATTTGTTTCCCTTTTTTATAATATCACCAAATGTTTTATAAAATTGTAGTTCGGTAATCCTCGTGAACTATTTACACCGAAATTTTGACAAAACTTGATGTTTTCCATGCGTTTTTTAAAATAGATAATAAAGAAATCCTAAATCGTCCAAACCATGCAAATAAGACATATGTTTACAAACACCTCTGAGCATTTTGACATCACGGAGCACGCGCAGACCTGCCTCGTGGATGCAATAAAAATGACTTCGAAATCGAAGGGCAGCCTGTCAAATAATATGTCTCTGGATAAAAGTAAGCATAGCACTTATCTCACGGTCACATTTCATGTACATGATGAACTCCTGGATTTATAGCACTTTTTTCACGACATCTCTATTGCTGAAATTCGCGGCGATTTTTATTTACGCAGTCTTTACGTAAATTTCCCTTCAGAGGGCCCCTGCCACTGAAAGCTTTCAATAATATCTGCTTTGGTTTGTTTAAAGTACTTTTTATGCCAACACAATTTCTCGTGGGATCTAATAATAATCATATATATCATAATTGTTGGCAACGTACAAATGTATTTCGTGAATCTAGCATAAGTAAGTGTGAAATCAAACTCCTCGTGTCCTCGAGCTCGCGTCGTTTACAACACAGGGACCTGATAATTTGTTACAGCTACATATATAGTTTTGGACCTAACATATGGTGTTTAGAGTAATTTTACACATTTGGGGGGTTAAGATCAATTTTCGATAAAAATGCCCACTAAATGGTCATAAAAGCAAAAGGGTGGAAAGCTTTCCAGATCGAAAAATCGACCCCACCTACCTTCATTGCATCAAATATCACATTTCTAGTTGAGGTGCGAAAAAATGCTTGGTACAGTTGGAAAGATGGATAATTTTTATTTTATAAACCTCCTAAATGCAAGTCAAATGTATCCTCCTTCCGCAGAAATAATCTCCATTTCCTCCAAAAACAATAAATAATAAGAAGAGGAAGCTATGGAACTCCACGACTGCATACAATCAACGTACAAGGAAGCAATAGAGATGATATGGACCCTTGTCTAGATCACGTCATGTCTATTTTAATAGACGGACAGGAAACGGAGACACGTGTTGTATACACATACATCCCTACTTCGTGGTACGTCAGCAGTGGTTGCCCCGTTATATACACATAGTCAGACCTTGTTTTGTACACAGGGTCCTGAGAATTTGTTACAGCTAGGTTTGGACCTGAAATAGGTTGTTTAGAGTAATTTTACACATTTGGGGATCAAGATTAATTTTCGATAATAATGCCCCCCTCAATGGTCATAAAAGCTATGACCACTGAGGGGGCATTATTATCGAAAATTGATCTTAACCCCCCAAATGTGTAAAATTAATCTAAACACACTATTTTAGGTCCAAAACTAGCTGTAACAAATTCTCAGGTCCCTGTGGTTTTGTATACTAGTTTGTGATACATTGCAGTGTACAATCAGCCAGACGTCTACTTACTGACGCCAGGACCCTCTTCAAACACTTAAATATACTTCGAACATTTTTATTTTATGTATTTAAATTATCTAGCATTCGTGGCCATGTAAGTGACGTGCACGCATCCGCAACATCCTCGGTATCCAGGGGTAACGATCACCTACGCCCTCTACACCCCTGGGATATGTCATGGCAAAACTGAAGGCAATCTCAGGTAAAAAAAAAAACCTGACCAATCGCTAGGCTGCATGCCCGTTTTTTGATGAATCAAAGGAACCGCAACCAACTGCAAAGCTTCTAATTTTTCACCGTTATGTGACCACGAACTTCTTTTGAAGCACATGTAAATCAAAGGGTCGAACCAGTTTTCTTGCCTCATCAACAAAGTTGGTGCACTTGGAGCCTTCAGTTTCGCCATGGTATATTCCAGGGGTGTAGAGAGCGTAGGTGGTCGTAACCCCTGGATATCGAGGATGTTGCAGATTTGTACACGTCACTTACAATATGTAGGTAGTCATAAACCCTTAATATAGAGGAAACACGTCCTGTTATTTCAACTCATCAACGCATTCTCCTCTAATGCAGTACATGTAGATATACATGTAGATATTAACATGATTACAAGACATACATATAACACGTTTACAATTAATACTTTTACTCAAACCCTGTTGCTGGATTTGATGAGAAGGTGTGCACGTGTATGCATTCTTCTGTAATTGTATCTAAGGACAGATTTCGATTACTAAGTAAAAAGGCAAACATCCTCTCAGAAACTTCCACAAGTACGTGGTGGATTATCAACAATCTCAATAAGGAGCAAATTATTTATCGAAAAGATTAACTGATATCTGAGTCTCATGTATACCATATTTAAATTACGTTCGCCAAAATCGTATTAAGATGGTGAAGATGAATTAGCACCAAAAGTTGCAAAACATATGCAATATTTGAAATTATTCAAAGATGGTAATGTTTTATGTCATAGTTTAATTAATTATAAAGATGTAAACTCGATGGCAGAAGAGATGAGTCACCCGTAGAGCGTCTGACAGAAGGAATACCGTACAATCATTATACAGAGATTGTCAGCTATTTTGGGAAAGGGCCCTTGATCAAATATTTGGAAAATATTATCGGCATTTTTCACAAATCGGGATGTCGGGAAAACAATATCAAGGTGGCAAAATATGAATAACAGAAAGATGTGTTGATTCAATAATCTTTTAATTTATGTTCAGTTTCCAGTCTTTAAATTATATAATATTTTAATCAATGTTCAATTTCCTTACAATTTTATGAGTTTTTACTCACTATAACCTTAATTGGGAAAATACAGACTCCAGGGTCAATTATCAATTTGGAATGGCTCCTTATATACCGGACCCTATGAATGCCTGGCAAAAATCCTGTAATGTTGGTTCCGTAAATTGTACCGATTGTTGTCACCGACAGTCAAAATGGCCGATAAATAGCTGGAGGTTTTATTATAGAGTGTGACGTATATACGTATTTATTTGGCCGCTAGGTATATCGAAACCAGATTGACGTTTTTTTTTTTTATTAGAGAACCGTTATGTTATTGCTTTTTACGGACAAAATATATTGAACAGTTGGATAATATGGCATTGAACAGCATTCTTCAATGTTCAAGCCGACATGAACGCACTGAACAGTTTCTCATGGTAATGCTTACCAAGGAGCTGTTACATATGTATGGAACATTCGCTTAAACATCATGTTTATTGTATACACATAATTGAAAAAATATGGAAGAATTATTTTAAAGATAAAACATTTGATTCGTGGTTATACACTTATTTTCATAATTGACTAGGCCTGCACTGTAAAACAAACTCTTTATTAGAAAACACAATATCTTAAAAACTTTTACAAATACAAATGTACTTGACATCTGTGACCATCAAAGTCGGTCAAACATGTTTTTAAATACAATTAGCCTATACACCCTTGAAGACTCATTTTAACTCTTCCAAATAAAAGATTTGAATGATTCATTATGGCCAGAAGAGAAAACAGGTTCAGCAGGTCACAGTTGACAGACAAAGGACAGGCTATGTATACAGATTACATGATGCGTGGTTAGGTCATGTAGACTGATGACGTCACAGCCCCCGAGAGTTCCTACGTCAGGTTGATCAGATCCAAATCTAGAAATATCATCGTCGAAGTCCTCATCTTTGTCCAAACTCAGTCTGTCACCTACCCACAGGTTAGTTAAGCGCTTACCTACAATGACAGGTTATTTACACTCTTACCTACAGTGACAGGTTAGTTACACTCTTACCTACAGTGACAGGTTAGTTACACTCTTACCTACAGTGACAGGTTAGTTACACTCTTACCTACAATGACAGATTAGTTACACTCATACCTACAGTGACAGGTTAGTTACACTCTTACCTACAATGACAGGTTAGTTACACTCTTACCTACAATGACAGGTTAGTTACACTCTTACCTAGAGTGACAGGTTAGTTACACTCTTACCTACAATGACAGATTAGTTACACTCATACCTACAGTGACAGGTTAGTTACACTCTTACCTACAATGACAGGTTAGTTACACTCTTACCTACAATGACAGGTTAGTTACACTCTTATATTACCTACAGTGACAGGTTAGTTACACTCTTACCTACAGTGACAGGTTAGTTACACTCTTACCTACAGTGACAGGTTAGTTACACTCTTACCTACAGTGACAGGTTAGTCACACTCTTACCTACAGTGACAGGTTAGTTACACTCTTACCTACAATGACAGATTAGTTACACTCTTACCTATAATGACAGGTGAGTTACACTCTTACCTACAATGACAGGTAAGTTACACTCTTACCTACAGTGACAGGTTAGTTACACACTTACCTACAGTGACAGGTTAGTTACACTCTTACCTACAATGACAGGTTAGTTACACACTTACCTACAGTGACAGGTTAGTTACACACTTACCTACAATGACAGGTTAGTTACACACTTACCTACAATGACAGGTTAGTTACACTCTTACTTACAATGACAGGTGAGTTACACTCTTACCTACAGTGACAGGTTAGTTACACTCTTACCTACAATGACAGGTAAGTAACACACTTACCTACAGTGACAGGTTAGTTACACACTTATCTACAGTGACAGGTGAGTTAAACTCCTACCTATAATGACAGGTTAGTTACACTCTTACCTACAATGACAGGTTAGTTACACACTTACCTACAGGGACAGGTTAGTTAAACTCCTACCTATAATGACAGGTTAGTTACACAATTACCTACATTGACAGGTTAGTTACACACTTACCTACAATGACAGGTTGTTACACTCTTACCTACAGTGACAGGTTAGTTACACACTTACCTACATTGACAGGTTAGTTACACTCTTACCTACAATGACAGGTAAGTTACACTCTTACCTACAGTGACAGGTTAGTTATACTCTTACATACAATGACAGGTTAGTTACACTCTTACCTACAGTGACAGGTTAGTTACACTCTTACCTACATTGACAGATTAGTTACACTCTTACCTACAGTGACAGGTTAGTTACATTCTTACCTACAGTGACAGGTTAGTTACACACTTACCTACAGTGACAGGTTGTTACACTCTTACCTACAGTGACAGGTTAGTTACACTCTTACCTACAATGACAGGTTAGTTACACACTTACCTACAGTGACAGGTTAGTTACACACTTACCTACAATGACATGTTAGTTACACTCTTACCTACAGTGACAGGTTAGTAACACTCTTATCTACAGTGACAAGTTAGTTACACTCCTACCTATAATGACAGGTTAGTTACACACTTACCTACAGTGACAGGCTAGTTACACTCTTACCTACAGTGAGAGGATAGTTACACTCTTACCTACAGTGAGAGGATAGTTACACTCTTACCTACAGTGACAGGTTAGTTACACTCTTACCTACAATGACATGTTAGTTACACTCTTACCTACAATGACAGGTTAGTTACACTCTTACCTACAGTGACAGGTTAGTTACACTCTTACCTACAATGACAGGTTAGTTACACTCTTACTTACAGTGACAGGTTAGTTACACACTTACCTACAGTGACAGGTTATTTACACTCTTACCTACAATGACAGGTTAGTTACACACTTACCTACAGTGACAGGCTAGTTACACTCTTACCTACAGTGAGAGGATAGTTACACTCTTACCTACAGTGAGAGGATAGTTACACTCTTACCTACAGTGACAGGTTAGTTACACTCTTACCTACAATGACATGTTAGTTACACTCTTACCTACAATGACAGGTTAGTTACACACTTACTTACAGTGACAGGTTAGTTACACACTTACCTACAGTGACAGGTTAGTTACACTCTTACCTACAATGACAGGTTAGTTACACTCTTACCTACAGTGACAGGTTAGCTACACTCTTACCTACAGTGAGAGGATAGTTACACTCTTACCTACAGTGAAAGGATAGTTACACTCTTACCTACAGTGACAGGTTAGTTACACTCTTACCTACAATGACATGTTAGTTACACTCTTACCTACAATGACAGGTTAGTTACACACTTACCTACAGTGACAGGCTAGTTACACTCTTACCTACAATGACAGGTTAGTTACACTCTTACTTACAGTGACAGGTTAGTTACACACTTACCTACAGTGACAGGTTAGTTACACTCTTACCTACAATGACAGGTTAGTTACACTCTTACCTACAGTGACAGATTAGCTACACTCTTACCTACATTAACAGGTTAGTTACACAATTAACTACAGTGACAGGTTAGTTACACTCTTACCTACAATGAGTCATAGTCATTATACATGTAACTCGAGTCAGTTTTTTATTTTGTTTTTATTTTTATTAATTGTCGACATTCAAACAATTATATCAAAATCGTCACTTTTTGACACAACAAACTTAAAGATGTGTCACCGTATGTCTATTTTGATTATTTACAATAAAATAGCACTCATCGTTCGCTTGAGATTTTATTTCGTGGAATTAATTCCCAAAAAATTGTATGTTTTGACGGTTCAAAATTTGTTTGGCTCAAACATAATCTTACTTGGACAATGTTAAAAAAAAGTCTACAGAAAATGGTGTTGGAATTTCATATAAATTATTTCGCCATTTACCTGTACTATTACGCATCAGTCCAAGAATAAAGTTCATGACCCGCAGGCTCCCCACGGTCACCAGGTTAGCGCCAGCCAGCTGGCACGTGGTCTATAGATTAAAATATAATAAAATGTTAATATCAGGAAAATAAAATCACTAGATAACATAAAAAAATAGTATTACTTGTTAATAACATGAAAATGTAACTTCTTGTTAATCATCAAAATATAATAAATTGTAATATCGAGAAAATAATAAAATTACTAGTTAGCATACAAATATAGTATTACTTGTTAATATCATGAAGGTTTAAGGGTGATCGGGTGGCGCAGTTGATTTTGAACCTGCCTTAAATCAAGGCGATCAGGGTTCGATTCCCCGACCGGACATGAAAAGGTATAGGGTCCCCTGCCTGATCACGTGAGTTTTCTCCGCGTGGGTAATCCGGGTTTCTCCCATAGTAACGACCTTTCGCACGCTAACATCCGGGCCAACAAGAGGTATTAAACTTGTTTCAAAATTGTTGTAAAATTAATACAGTTTATACTTTGATCATCAAGATATAATAAATCATTAATATCAAGAAAATAAAATTACTAGTTAACATTAAAAACATGTATTACTTGTTAATTTCATGAAAATACATAGTTACATATGTACTTGCGAAAACCATGAAATATAATAAATTGTTAATATCAAGAAAACAAAAATTGCTTGATAATATCATGAAAATGTAACTACTTCATAATATCATGAAAATATCACTATTTGATAATGTCATGAAAATATCACTATTTGATAATGTCATGAAAATATACCTTTTTAATATCATGAAAATATAACTACTTCATGATATCATGAAAATATAACTACTTCATGATATCATGAAAATATAACTACTGGTTAATACAAATGTATCATGAAGTATAACTACATTGTACCTGTTGATATCATACGAGGTGTGTTCCATAAATAATGTCATCTGTGCTTTATTTCGCGGAAATCGTGCAATTTATGCACAAAACCACCTCGTGTCGATTGAGTGATCACTGGCTCGTCACACAGGTAAATATCTCGTCCACGCGTTCACTGGCCTCGGTACAGTGTACATCGTTTCATAGCCTATTCGTTAGTCTAGACACACAATGAAAGGAAAACGAGCTGAAAATGTTCTTGAAATTAGGGCCTATATAAAAGGTAGGTCATTACTCGGCATAAAGGCTGTAGATATTCACCGCGAGGTGTGTGACATTGATGGGGAGGGCCAAATGTCTCACAGGACTGTTTGTAGGTGGGTATTTAAATTTAGTGCTGGGCAGCAGCAACTGAAAGATGCTGCTCACCCAGGTCGTCCTGCAACAACTACGACCAAAGGTAACATAGAAAAAATCCGAAATATCCTCCAAACTGATGCTCGATTCACCGTAAGACAATTGGCTCGAATGACAAACTTGTCGTTAGCAAGAGTTCATGCAATTTTGAAGAAACACCTAAAAGTTAGAAAGATAAATGCAAGATGGATACCCCATTTGTTAACGGATGAGCAAAAGAAGACGCGTGTAACAATGTCAAAAAAACTTCTCAAAATGTACCCAAAATATAGTCAAAAGGCTTTTGATAATATAGTCACTGGTGATGAGACCTGGGTGTATTATTTTGAACCAAAGCGGAAGGTTGCCAACCGAATATGGGCCACTAAAAATGCCAGACGCCCAAGTATTGCCAAACGAATACGAACGGTAAAGAAGGTTTTATATGCTATTTTTTTCACTGATAAGGGTCCAGCTATTCAAATCCCGGTGCCAAAAGGCAGAACGGTCACAGGCAAGTTCTATAAAACGTTGTTCTGAGAAAGTTGAAGAACTACATGTACTACAAAAGTCGCCGCCCCAAAACAGGACTTAAGTATGTCCGACTTTTGCATGATAATGCACCCGCTCACAAGGCACGTATTGTGACTGACTTTTTGGAGTCAGAGAAGGTTACCGTCCTTCCGCAACCTCCGTATTCGCCAGACTTGGCCCCCTGCGACTATTTTCTCTTTCCAAAACTTAAATATCATTTATCTGGAAGGAGATACAATTCGAGAAATGCCCTTGGATCTGCTGTTTATCAGTGTCTGATGGGTGTACCCATTGAAGAGTATGAAAAATGCTTCCAAAAATGGATTGACCGGCTAAAAGGTGTGTTCTGGCTGGCGGAGAGTATTTTTAAGGATCTGCTCTTGTGAGGTTTCAATCACGTTCAAATCTCGCTTTGATCTCACGTGAGATATTTTTTTGTAATATCTAACAATTTATTATTAATTTCGATAGGAAATATGCATCTCAAAAATGTAGCAAAAAATTAGATGTCTGTTATTTGTAGAACTTTTTTTAGAAGAATTTTGAAAAAATGACCATTATGGCGGCCATTTTGAAAATTAGCATTTCTGTGTATTTTTTCCCCTTCAGGAACGGCCAAAATTTCAAGATTTTTGATCATTTAAAATCCTCAGTGTGTCGCCATTTTTTCAATACAGCAAGTTCATTTTTGCTGTACAACTTCTTTATGTTCATTATAAAGCAACTATTATGCAACAAAGATATTGTTTTACATTTTGGTTATGTTTTTAAGATATTCGGTGTAATTGAAGCGTTTTTGATTTTTGACTCAAGAATAGTGAAAAATAGCACATTTGATAATGGGACAAAAAAACAAGCACGCTACCCCCATGTTTTTATGACTGCTTTAGGATGAAAAACCCATTTCCTTTTGATCTGCCAAATATCTAAAAAAGTTAGTCGCTAGGATTTTTTTTATAAAGCATCAAATCTGCAAAAAACTGAGGAAAAATGGAGTATTTTCTCATTCAAAAATAAGGGGTAGGGGTAAGTAAAATTTATTTTTTGAGCTAAAAAATAAATTAAAGACTTTATTCTTCCGTAATTAATAAGAAAATACCATTTTTGTCAATTCTGCAAACATTCATACATATCTGATCACAAATCCTGAAGATATTGAATGAAATTGTCCTGCAATTGGCCAAAACAGCATTTTTCACATAAATCACGTGTTTTACTCATTTTGGTATGTTTGGCCGAGCATAGCACAAAAACGAGTTCACTACCATGTATTTCTTTTTGCATTTTCTGCTATGCAATGAACTCCCTTTTCCAAAAATGCATATAAGAAAAAAAGTTAGTCATCAGAAAATTTCGACTTTTCACAAGAGAAGATCCTTAAGGGCAGAGCAAATTAAAATGAACAAAAGCACTTCCGCTATATGAGCACCGATGCAAGTGACATTATTTTTGGAACACCCCTCGTAATGCCATTGTATTAGTAAGCTTTCTGCTTTGAAACAAAATTAGAGAATTTAATCTGGTATTTGTGTTTGGTTGTGGGGGAATGATTCGTTAATTTAATTACTGAAAAAAATCTTCTTTCGGAACGGGGACTATACTTCGGCACACAATATTCATAGAGCATAAGATATATATTATTAAGAATAAATAAATATATATAAAGGTCTTAATCTTACCGACAATGACCTACCGTTGACCCGACTAAAAAAGTTTAGTTTGGTTCGGTTTGGTTTAGTTTGTTTTTCGTACAATCAACAGCCAGGGTCATTTAAGGACGTGTCAGGTTTTAGATATGGAGGAAAGCAAGATTACCCGAAGAAAAACTAACGACCTACGGTCAGTACCTAACAACTGCCCCACGTGGGTTTCGAACTCGCAACCCAGAGGTCGAGGGCTAGTGGTAAAATGGCGGGTCCCTTTAACCACTCGGCCAACGCGGCTAAGAAAGCAGTATTGATCTTATGATGTGTATATGTATGTCTAAAACAATTTCTTGTCGGTATTTTCGATGTAGGTAATTGTTCAAATTTAACGGTTACAAGCAATTATACTTCCGATTTCTGTGACTTTTTCGGTTTTACCTGTGATTCATTCCAGGTCTGTCTGGAGGTATTAACATAGTAACATACACCATCAAACACGTGTACGTCTGGCGCAGGGTCTATCTGTTCTGAAATAATAACAATACATTATACAGAGTATCATCCTGGATATTCAGGGTTTCGCTAAACAACGCTCTCTACACCCCTGGAATATGCCATAGCAAGACTAAAGGCTCCGTGTGCGCCACCTTGTTGATGACGCAAGAAAACTGGCTCGACCCTTTGATGTACATCAAAAGAATCTCGTGGTCACATAACGGTAAAAAAATACGGGCTTTGCAGTCGGTTGATGCTCCTTTGTAATTTTCAGAGGACAGGCACGCAGCCTAGCGACTAGTTAGTGTTTTTAACCGGAGTGTGCCTTCAGTTTTGCCTTGACATTTTCCAAGGGTGTAGAGAGCGAAAGTGAACGAAACCCTTAGATATCGAGGATGGGCATTTTCTTTCAACTTCGTTAGATGTCAAACCCTGTGGAAATTTATCAGTGATTATGATATGATTTAATTAATGTATAATGTGCGTGTATTTTTGTGTATTTATGATGCGAGAATCTTTAACAAGTAAAGTACTTGAAGTTTTTATGTACACGGACATGGACACTGCTTTGGGCCTGCATGACTCACATTGTCGATGGGCCGTTACACAACATAAAAACAAATCTTATCAAGTACTTTGGCATTGTGACAGAAAACCGATATTGAAGTCCTTCATTGTCATTATCACCCAGAACGGCTGATAAACACCACAACGCCCCCACAAAAAACAGAACGGCTGATAAACATCACAACGCCCCCACAACACACAGAACAGCTGATAAACATCACAACGCCCCCACAACACACAGAACAGCTGATAAACATCACAACGCCCCCACAGCACACAGAACAGCAGATAAACATCACAACGCCCCCACAACACCAAGAACAGCTGATACACATCACAACGCCCCCACAACACACAGAACAGCTGATAAACATCACAACGCCCCAACAACACACAGAACAGCTGATACACATCACAACGCCCCCACAACACACAGAACAGCTGATACACATCACAACGCCCCCACAACACACAGAACAGCTGATAAACACCACAACGCCCTCACAACACCCAGAACAGCTGATACACATCACAACGCCCCCACAACACACAGAACAGCTGATACACATCACAACGCCCCCACAACACACAGAACAGCTGATAAACACCACAACGCCCCCACAGCACACAGAACAGCTTATAATTATCACAACGGCCACCAACACTATTTTCGGGGATTTTTTCGTTTTTCTGAAAAATTCTGAATAAATCCAGTGGATAACCATTTAAAATTATGGCAAAAGAAGAGGTAAACTTGAGCGGTAACTACCAAGAAACTGTTGACAAAAAAAATAAAATACTTTAAATTAATTCAGGTGTGGGCCACTAAAACAACAAGACAAAGTTAGACGACAGTTCAAAATGGATGAACACTTACAAATACCGAGTTTCAACTGCTCTGTACTGATACCCACTTAAGAATTCATCTTGAATATTGCCAATATCGGTTAATCTTAACTAAATCTGTAAAATATAATCAGCTTTGTGGCTTGATTTTCGCATAACATTCTGTCGAAAGTTACGTTTATTGGGGGTTTGATTTAGAGAACAAATACAAGACTAACTAAAGCGGGCGGTGCACTCATCCTTGAGTTGTCTTGTCTTCTGCGACAGAACCCATTCCTCCAGAGCTTCCACACGACTGGTCAGAGCCTGAATCTCTGACCGATGGCTGGAGTAGCGGTGGTCAGCAGGAGATTCACTGGAGCAGAGCTGTTTCACGAGAGGCCTAAACGCAATATCCAAAATGATAATTATTTCACATGGATTAGAAAAAAGGAAAATTGACCTAGAAACCAGTTAGGAAAACAACGTACATGTGTACCGTGATAGAGTTATGACACGTCACAATGTTCACTATAATGACCCCTGTAGGGTCCGCCCCGACATCGTATTACATGTATATGTTAGTATATGAGGCGACTAACACGGCACCTAGACAGAAAAGCGAGTTTCTTTCTTTTTCTCGTCCCTACTTTTTTTATGTCTGCGGTCTATGAACCCGTCTTCATACAACTCTGGTTGCTGCGTAGTCTGATTAAAACCAGATCTGAATTCCGCTCTGTACAGTCCAGGTACACCCCCTTTCATTAACAGAGGGTTTTAATTTTAACCAGATTGGTTGCTGCGAATATATTATTCATCAAACAGTTGCGTGAGATAAATATTATTATCACCCTATTTTCTCTCTATACATATTATACTATCACCTGGGCCAATCAACGACATTTTTCCAACTTTAATAATTCTGTCAATATATAAGGTACAATTTTCAAATTTTGCATGTAAATTGTCACTACATGATATTTAATAACTGCAAAGTTGTAACTAGATCTACTGTTTCATTTTAAAATTACAGGATAATAAAAAATTGCGCTAATCACTGATTAAGCTAATCACCTTTTGAACAAATAGGCCCTGGTGTCCCCCGGTATACAAATTATACTATCACCTTGTGTTCTCTGGTATACAAATTATACTATCACTTGATGTTCTCTGGTATACAAATTTTACTATCACCTTGTGTTCTCTGGTATAGAAATTATACTATCACCTGATGTTCTCTGGTATACAAATTATACTATCACCTGATGTTCTCCGGTAGACAAATTATACCATCACCTGGTGTTCTCTGGTATACAAATTATACTATCATCTGATGTTCTCTGGTATATAAATTCTACTATCACCTGGTGTTCTCTGGTATACAAATTATACTATCACCTGATGTTCTCTGGTATACAAATTATACTATCACCAGGTGTTCTCTGGTATACAAATTATACTATCACCTGATGTTATCTGGTATACAAATTATACTATCACCTGGTGTTATCTGGTATACAAATTATACTATCACCAGGTGTTCTCCGGTATACAAATTATACTATCACCTGGTGCTCTCTGGTATACAAATTATACTATCACCTGATGTTCTCCGTCATACAAATTATACTATCACCTGATGTTCTCCAGTATACAAATTCTACTATCACCTGATGTTCTCAGGTATACCAATTATACTATCACCAGGTGTTCTCTGATATACAAATTATACTATCACCTGATGTTCTCTGGTATACAAATTAAACTATCATCTGATGTTCTCTGGTATATAAATTATACTATCACCTGATGTTCTCCGGTATATAAATTATACTATCACCTGATGTTCTCCGGTATATAAATTATACTATCACCTGATGTTCTCCGGTATATAAATTATACTATCACCTGATGTTCTCCGGTATATAAATTATACTACCACCTGGTGTTCTCTGGTATATAAATTATACTATCACCTGTTGTTCTCCAGTATACAAATTATATCAGTACCTGATGTTCTCCGGTATACAAATTATACTATCACCTGATGTTCTCCAGTATTCTCTGTTCCATGAGAGCGGCGTCTAGCCTTGCCCGGCGATCAGATGGCAAAGGCTGTCCGAGTAGTTCCTGGTATAATGGCATGACAAATGTAAAGACGAATATTGAATGAAACATCATAGAAATCTGCACACGTGTTCATACAGTATATCAAAATTCCAAGCCTGGTGATCAATAAGCGGTAAAATAATCCGTTATAGGCTATATACACTCTCATTAAATGTACCGATCGGGTTATCTCCCTTGTCGTGACGACTTTAGGGTAATCGTAGATTCGTGGAAATACTGTATTATTGTGGTTTAATAGGAAGAAATTCAAGTACAGATGTACTATCACACTGTGTGTCTTGTTATCGCTGTGTAACGGCGCCCGTTTAATAACGGATCCCACAATTAAGTGTGGAGGACGGATGTACACTGCATGTCACCCTTATATAGTCGGGCACTTCAGTTTGATAAAAAATATCTTGATGAAGCAGATATCACAAATCAACATAAATAGAGGAGAAATGCACAGCAAGGTTGGGGTTCGAACCAAGGACCCGGCCCGAACTCTGGGCGGACTCCTGGCACACGGGAACCGGGTGACATCACAGTTTTATAATTACTTACTACAGTTAGTTTAAAGATTAAATATATTTTATTGACATAAAATGGAAAAAGGATTAGTCAGTAAGTTTTGCCAACTTATAGATGAACCTACAGTTGTATTTAGTATGGACCTTGTGTTGGTATCTTTTGACTAAACTAAGGTGTTCAGAGTAATTTTACAAGCTTTAGTGAGTTATATTAACTTTGGTAAAGTGTCAATTTCCATAATGGTGTTGTATAGTGAAACTGTACTGGGTTGATCGGCAGCGACCAGCTAGCACATTTCCGGATTTTTTTTTCTCTTGTTACAAAGTTAACAAGGTTGTCAACCTATCAAATTATGGTAAGCTAAGCAAGGGAATACGTACCCGGAAACGGGTTATCAATAGTGTCGTCGGGGAAAGATTTTGATAAAAGAATGAGAAAGGTTTATGAAACCTGACTGGGTCATGGATCGTCGGTTGAGCGTCAGTTTAGAGGTCGGAAGGTCACACATTTCCGAGTTTGTTTTCTCTTGTTTAAAAAATTAACGACTTTGTCAACTCCTGTTTAAAGCATTAAGGGTACGCTTAGCAAGAGGATGTACCCGGAAACGGGTTATCAATAGTGTCACCGAGGAAAGATTTTGATAAAAGAATGATAAAGGGTTGTAGGTGACGGATCGTCGGCGACCAGATAGGTTGATCATGAGTGTCCTGTCTATAGTTCGGAAGGTCCCGGGTCCGAACCCCCGTCGTGTCACTACATTTCTATTCCTTTTGTTACAGTAAAACGAGTATGATTTATCATTTGGGATAGAATTTTACTGAAAGTTGAAATCAACTCCCTAATACTTGTAAAACTGTAATAAATTATCAGGTCCATGTGAAAAATTGTTACAAGTTCTCGTAACCCAGTGCAAAAAACGTAACAGGTTCTCAGGTTCCTGTGTAAAAATGTATCAAGTTCCCAAGTTTCCGTGTAAAAATGTAAAAGTTCTCGGGTCCTAGTGTAAAAAGGTAGCGAATTATCAGGTCTCTGTGACAACAAGTATATATTGTTTATGTAGCTTAATTAAGTTCACCATTTTAATTCCAAGTTTTCGTTATCATCATATAAAGTAACATCATTATACACTCACATTTCTCATTTTTTTTTTCATAAATCAAAATGCTGTTATGGTGTTATATTTGACATTTTAGCTAGATATTTTATTATTTTATTTGTCCTCCATTATATTTCATTCATCCAAATTATTTATTCACTCATTTAAAAAAAAATAATTCATGTCTTTTTTATGTATTTTCAAATACTTAATTTCTTTCTTGTCATTGCCACTGTCCATTCAAAACAAATTTATCCATTTTTTTATAGAATTTCATTTAATTGGTGTACATCTCTTAATCTGGTATAATTTTATATTTACAGTCTTCACTAGTACTGACATTCACTCGATAACCATATTGTCCTGCAAACTAGAATTATCTTTCAATATTATTGCGCAGCTAAAATATGTACGAGTTATGTCCCTTCATTTGTTGTAAAACTTTTCATCCAATCAAAAATCAGGAATCCTTCGGTGCGAGACCTGCAGGCGTGATTGACAACAAACTCGACATAGTTGTGTGTGTGTGTTTTCATCGACAAAGATGCCTCCAAAAAAGAAGAAGGGGAAGGGGAAAGGGAAGAAAAAGAAGAAGGATGGTAAAACGTTTCCACTACTAACTTGATTCACGAATAAATATTTCTCTAGATCCTCGTCTAGGCTAGGCCAATGGATCTCGGGTTTCCCATTTGCATGCACATGTAACTAACAATGTACATGTACATTGTACAGGTGCTTGTGAATGTGATTTTTTGTTTTCATTAAAATAGATGGTAACAGACAAATATGGTGTTTCATGATAATTTAATGCTAAACTATAAAGTTCACAATAACAACCTATGCAGAGTAACCTTATATGTGGACATGAATGTGATTTATTTTCAATAAAAATACTAGGTAATTATACCGGTTAAAACAGACAAATGATATACATGTACATGTACATTGATGTATATTTGTAGGTTTTTATATCATTATAAGACTACTTAGTCCAAAGGGTTCAGAATTTCTTACCCACTAAATATTTAGATGGCTGGTTGGAGCGAGAGTCAGAATTCCAGTTATTAACTGGACATTTTACCGACCCATCCAGGGGTCGCTGTTTTAAAGCTGTGTTTTATAATAATTTAAGGCAGCATTTTCAATCATAATATGCAAATAAGGTATCAATGGAAAGAACTGCTAACCTACACCTTTAATCAAGTCACAGGAGGTCGCTAAATAACTGCCACCATCCATTCGAAAAAATAACCAGTTTCCTGACATTTGTTTGAAAATGTCTGCTTCCTAATGTCACATGATAAAAAATGGATAGTTCAGAAACAAATTCTCGCAGGAACCTGCGACGCACAGCAATTTTCAAACAGATGTTAGGAAGACATAGATCAGATTGTGAAATTTTATAGTGCACTTCTGGCGAACTGATTCGTTCGCAGCAGTATTGCAGCAATATTGGTGCAAACTATCTATTTCTGTTACAAATCTGATGGACTATTTTTATAATGATATGTCAGCCTTAATGCTCTAGCTAATTAAAAGGATCTTACGTACCATGTAATTGTTTTATAAGCCAATGAACAAGTTCAACGTATTCTAATTACACGTATACATTCCAATTTTGATTAAGGTCTTTGAATAAAATGAATCAAGGTAGTGAAATTTAGGCTGCATCATTTAGGGGGCTTGTTGAACTTTAAGGGATACTATTTGAAACAAACCCTAGGCCTATAAGGCTTAATGATCGAGTTATTTCAGGTAAAAAGTTAAATTATTTAATTCAACAACTGTGAACTATATACCCTCTGTGATACGTCAATAAACAAAAGAAAAAATCGTCAATCAAAATTTGATCTCATGTATGTTTTTGTTGCCTTTTTAGCTAAATGAATTGTCAAATTGTTGTTTTTCCCCTCAAATTTAACCATTTAACTGCTACAGTAAAACCCCACTTACTCAAACCCGGTTTACTTGAATACCCATCATTTGTCGAACAGCTCGTTTGATCCTGACCGAGGTCTTACATATTTAACTGACCTCGGATAACTCGAATACCATGTATTCCTCGAACTATTGATCAGGTCCCCTTGAGTTCTAGTAAGTAGGATTTTACTGTAGTTTAAATCTACGGTATTAGCCTCTGTGTTAGTCTGAAGGGTTCCGACTCTCTGATCAGCTAAATATTGCGATGTACAACTGGCTGCTTTCTGAGAGCCACCAGCAGTCTAAATATTAAACAGATCAAAGATTCAGAACCCTACGGACAACCACTGTAGTGTATGGACTATGTGTTATTTTGTAATTAACTAATACCATTAATTTGTTTGATACGTACAAGATGTAGGACCTTTTGAGGTTAATAAAAAAAAAATGTCTAATTATAAGTTTTTAATTTATTTTTTCAGATGCCTCCTTAGAACTTGAAGACAAGTACAAAAAGACGATGACTGAAATAGAGGCACTAAAGGACCATCTCGGTAAATATGAAATACTGTCAGCTTCACATGAAATAATGTAAGCTTCACATGAAATACTGCCAGCTTCACATGAAATACTGTTAGCTTCATATGAAATACTGTCAGCTTCATATGAAATATTGTCAGCTTCACATGAAATACTGCCAGCTTCACATGAAATACTGTTAGCTTCATATGAAATACTGTCAGCTTCATATGAAATATTGTAAGCTTCACATGAAATACTGCCAGCTTCACATGAAATACTGTTAGCTTCATATGAAATACTGTCAGCTTCATATGAAATACTGTCAGCTTCACATGAAATGATGTAAGCTTCATATGAAATATTGTCAGCTTCATATGAAATAATGTCAGCTTCACATGAAATACTGTCAGCTTCATATTAAATATTGTCAACTTCATATGAAATAATGTCAGCTTCATATGAAATAATGTCAGCTTCATATGAAATATTGTCAACTTCATATGAAATACTGTCAACTTCATATGAAATAATGTCAGCTTCATATGAAATATTGTCAACTTCATATGAAATATTGTCAACTTCATATGAAATACTGTCAACTTCATATGAAATAATGTCAGCTTCATATGAAATAATGTCAGCTTCATATGAAATATTGTCAACTTCATATAAAATATTGTCAACTTCATATGAAATACTGTCAGCTTCATATGAAATATTGTCAACTTCATATGAAATAATGTCAGATTCATATGAAATACTGTCAGCTTCATATGAATAATGTCAGCTTCATATGAAATAATGTTAGCTTTAAATGAAATACTGTCAGCTTCACATGAAATGATGTAAGCTTCATATGAAATATTGTCAGCTTCATATGAAATAATGTCAGCTTCATATGAAATAATGTCAGCTTCATATGAAATAATGTCAGCTTCACATGAAATACTATCAGCTTCATATGAAATAATGTAAGCTTCACATGAAATGCTGTCAGCTTCATATGAAACACTATCAGCTTCACATGAAATAATGTCAACTTCATATGATATAATGTCAGCTTCATATGAAACAATGTCAGCTTTATATGAAATAATGTCAGCTTCATATGAAACAATGTCAGCTTTATATGAAATAATGTCAGCTTCATATGAAATACTGTCAACTTCACATGAAATAATGTCAGCTTCATATGAAATAATGTCAGCTTCATATGAAATAATGTCAGCTTCATATGAAATACTGTCAACTTCACATGAAATAATGTCAGCTTCATATGAAATACTGTCAGCTTCATATGAAATACTGTCAGCTTCATATGAAATACTGTCAACTTCACATGAAATAATGTCAGCTTCATATGAAATAATGTCAGCTTCATATGAAATAATGTCAGCTTCATATGAAATACTGTCAGCTTCATATGAAATACTGTCAGCTTAATATCTGGCTGTTTGATAGTGAAATTATTACAGTACTTCAACTTTTAATGAATGAGAGAAGATTTAACTGGTCCAAGGGAAGATAACTCATTGCCAAGATGGTCATGAAAATAAAAATGCATTTAATGATACACTAAGCAGTCTGTGACATTAACATTTTCAAGCACCAGTCCGGACAAGCAAAATGCAGTGTTTATTATACAGATATATTGAAATTCAAATTAATTTCAAGGAATTTCCACTAGTCCAAACCAAAATTTACTAGTCGTGGGCATAGGACTAGTGGCTAACGTCGCAGACTGCTTAGTATAGTGAAAATGACTTCATTGGTATTGGCTCTACAATTCTTCAAATACATGTTTAAAGCTACCAAATGTAAGATGGATATGTCATGATATGAAAATCAATGGCGGAAAACAAAAACACAAAATAAAATATGGCATATTTTGATCATAATGAATATTTCACAGCCATTCGCAAGGAGATAGCAAGGAAATCACAATCTATGGGCAACTCGATGAAATCCCGAATGGCTGAGGCCCAGAAAGACATGGAGGAACAAAAGGAGGACCAAAAGGCCATCAATTCAGGTCAGTATTGATTAAACGGCAAACTCAGTGGTCGGACGGCACAGGGTGGTCGGGTGGCATAGGGCTAGTCGGGTGGCACAGAGGTAGTTGGTGGTGTCAGGGTGGTCAGGTGGCACAGAGGTAGTCCGGTGGTGTCAGGGTGGTCGGATGGCACAGGGGTAGTCGGGTGGGGTCAGGGTGGTCAGGTGGCACAGGGGTAGTCGGGTGGTTTCAGGGTGGTCAGGGTGGTCGGGTGGCACAGAGGTAGTCCGGTGGTGTCAGGGTGGGCCTTTTACCAAGGGTCCGGGGTTTGATTCCCCAATCAGACGTGAAACATTTGGGGTCACCTGCTTGATCACATGGTTTTTCTCTGGGTACTCCAGTTTCCTGATTGTATCTGAAATCAATGGAAATTACATCATTTTCTGGATATCTTATGTGATTGGTTTAAAAAAAACATGATATTAAGAGGAATTCACCTCAAAATACATTATATTAACCAAATAAAATTACAAAGATTATATAGAGAGGAAAATTATGTTTTGGAAAATATGATATAAAGAGGAATGTGATATTAACAGGATTGATATTAAGTGGAATCCACTGTATTGATATAATTAGATATTTTCAAATCGAAAATATAATATCTCAGTGAAAATATAACAAATTTCACCAGAGTCATAGTCATTCAATATATATGTATGGGTGATTCTTGTCAAGAAAGATCTAGATGATGTATCCTACTAACAAGTGTGTTTCTATGGTAACAGAAATGGCCCTAGCCTATAAAAGTATGCAGACCACCCTCCAGCTCAAGGTTCACACTCTGGACATGAAACTGATGCAGACAGAGGCAAAATTAAGTAAGTATACAATCATCATCAGTTCTAGAAACATTTCTGAAAGGGATATTTTCTATTTTAAGTGGGGGTAAGTACAGCGTTTGAATTACCTGTACGAAATGCTTAGGTGGAATTCTATAGCATTCCACCTGGAAATGAAGGTATTCCAGAAGGAATCCGCCTAAGATGGCAGGTTCATAGGTAGACTTTAGGTAGACCTAGAATCCGTCTAAATTCTACCCAAGCCTGAAGCAAAACTCTGCCTAAAATTCTACCTAAAGTCTACTTAAAATCTATCTAACAACCTCTTAGTAGGAAAACCAAACTCAAAATCTCTATTTAGGTGAAATTTTGTGGGAAAATTAAACTTAAAATTTCTAGGTAGGTGGAATCTTGTACTTTATAAACATTATGGGTCAGCAGTCCAGAATCCTCATCTCTGATTGGTCACTTTTGAATAACACAGTTACACAGGAAGTTGTGATATATTCAGCTCATATCCTAGTCTGGGATGGTTGCATTGGGTGATAGATTATGAAAACATTTGAACTTGTGACAAAATCATGGACACAAACAAGAGCAGCAATATCAGTACATTTCCATAGCACAACTGCAGGTTAGTATAAACAACCAGTACTGTTTTTATGTTCATTAATGTGATACTTGACCTGTATAACAGCAGTGTTTCTTCAGTTCTTTTAGGTCAATTGATTCGTTTGGAAAGTTTAGTTTGGTTGTAGCAAATGTGATATAGATAAATGTACAAACAGCTGGGAATTGAAATGTTGCAATTATCAGTCCAGGATCAAGTTGTTAACAAACTGCTATTTTGAATTTATTATGGGGCAATTTTCATTACTGAAATCATACTGAGAAATGTACATCACTCATCAGTTTAACTGATCCACAAAAGATGTAGACTGGTTTATATTCAAAATAATTGAGATATAATACTCATAGATATTTAACTGCATAGGTATACATGTTTATATTATTGATTCCATTTGGTCATATCCTGTATTAAGAAGGGGATATGTTACTAACAGCTCCATTAGCTTACTATCAGGAACAGGAAGTTTATGTTTTCGTTTTACTTTGAATGAAATTTGAGTTGATATCGGGTAGAATTTAGGTGGAATTTTAGATGGAGATTAGGTCGATTTTAGGTAGAATTTTAGATGGATTTTAGGTAGACTTTTAGGTGGATTTTAGGTGGATATTAGGTAGAATTTTAGGTGGAATTTTAGGTGGATTCCTGCTAAACTAATTTACATATAAGGACCGTTTTCTGCAAGTTTTCCAAGTGTTTTCTGTCTAAAGCATCACTATATCTTTATTATGATGGAATCTACATAAAATCCTGCTAAAACATCTACCTGGAATTCACTAGGAATCCAACCTGAAATTTCCGTACGGGTAACACTCGCCAAATGTGAGTTGATTTCTGAAATTGCAGGTAGAAAATGTTTGTCACTTGCATTTTTTGGCGAGTGAGTATAATGACTTTTGAAAGATGTTTATGATGTATATTTTTATTATTGAGCCTAAAATCTGTACACATGTCATAAAATGTTGTCAAAAGTATAAAACGACTCGTGAAACAAAACCACATGCACATATAGTGCAATCCCGTACGGAAATTTCAGGTTGGATTCCTAGTGAATTCCAGGTAGATGTTTTAGCAGGATTTTATGTAGATTCCATCATAATAAAGATATAGTGATGCTTTAGACAGAAAACACTTGGAAAACTTGCAGAAAACGGTCCTTATATGTAAATTAGTTTAGCAGGAATCCACCTAAAATTCCACCTAAAATTCGACCTAAGATCCATCTAAAATTCTACCAAAAATCCACCTAAAATTCTACCTAATATCCACCTAAAATCCACCTAAAAGTCTACCTAAAATCCATCTAAAATTCTACCTAAAATCGACCTAATCTCCATCTAAAATTCCACCTAAATTCTACCCGATATCAACTCAAATTTCATTCAAAGTAAAACGAAAACATAAACTTCCTGTTCCTGATAGTAAGCTAATGGAGCTGTTAGTAACATATCCCCTTCTTAATACAGGATATGACCAAATGGAATCAATAATATAAACATGTATACCTATGCAGTTAAATATCTATGAGTATTATATCTCAATTATTTTGAATATAAACCAGTCTACATCTTTTGTGGATCAGTTAAACTGATGAGTGATGTACATTTCTCAGTATGATTTCAGTAATGAAAATTGCCCCATAATAAATTCAAAATAGCAGTTTGTTAACAACTTGATCCTGGACTGATAATTGCAACATTTCAATTCCCAGCTGTTTGTACATTTATCTATATCACATTTGCTACAACCAAACTAAACTTTCCAAACAAATCAATTGACCTAAAAGAACTGAAGAAACACTGCTGTTATACAGGTCAAGTATCACATTAATGAACATAAAAACAGTACTGGTTGTTTATACTAACCTGCAGTTGTGCTATGGAAATGTACTGATATTGCTGCTCTTGTTTGTGTCCATGATTTTGTCACAAGTTCAAATGTTTTCATAATCTATCACCCAATGCAACCATCCCAGACTAGGATATGAGCTGAATATATCACAACTTCCTGTGTAACTGTGTTATTCAAAAGTGACCAATCAGAGATGAGGATTCTGGACTGCTGACCCATAATGTTTATAAAGTACAAGATTCCACCTACCTAGAAATTTTAAGTTTAATTTTCCCACAAAATTTCACCTAAATAGAGATTTTGAGTTTGGTTTTCCTACTAAGAGGTTGTTAGATAGATTTTAAGTAGACTTTAGGTAGAATTTTAGGCAGAGTTTTGCTTCAGGCTTGGGTAGAATTTAGACGGATTCTAGGTCTACCTAAAGTCTACCTATGAACCTGCCATCTTAGGCGGATTCCTTCTGGAATACCTTCATTTCCAGGTGGAATGCTATAGAATTCCACCTAAGCATTTCGTACAGGATGTCTTGTTGACACTTGTCTAAATTGTAAATTAGACTGATTCAGAATGTATCATATAGTGCTTTCATCATTATCAACTTCAAAATTGCAAACAAGTTTCTAATTTAATGAGTTAAAATTTAACACATTCACCACAAAGTGTGACTTGCTAAAAGTTAAATTTACCCCTGTAAGTACCTTTATTCTGAAGACCCTGTCATAGAGTTGTTACAAGGTATTATATAGCATGACGAAATGAACCACATACCCGTTAACCCGCCCTCATTACGAGGGAGAATCCATCATTTTGACCAAAATTCACAAATCTCCCTCGAAATCTCTCTCGTCCAAGCTCACACAAACTTAAAATCTACATCCTGTGGTCAAATGATCTCCTAGTTACTGCAGGGTATGTGTAATGACCATAACAGGTATGTCTGGATCAAATGATCTCCTAGTTACTGCAGGGTATGTGTAATGACCATAACAGGTGTGTCTGGATCAAATGATCTCCTAGTTATTGCAGGGTATGTGTAATGACCATAACAGGTGTGTCTGGATCAAATGATCTCCTAGTTATTGCAGGGTGTGTGTAATGACCATAACAGGTGTGTCTGGATCAAATGATCTCCTAGTTACTGCAGGGTGTGTGTAATGACCATAACAGGTGTGTCTGGATCAAATGATCTTCTAGTAACTGCAGGGTATGTGTAATGACCATAACAGGTGTGTCTGGATAAAATGATCTCCTAGTTTCTGCAGGGTGTGTGTAATGACCATAACAGGTGTGTCTGGATCAAATTAATACTTTTTGAAGTTATGTTTTATGCATAAAATGGAAAAGAAAAATTGAGCAATGCAGTTTCAGTCGCATTTCGGGGACTGTCTCCCTCATTGGAAATATGAAATGAGGGAGATCTCCCTTATTGGAGGTTTCAAAGGTTAACACCTATGGAACCAGGGTCAAATTACAATATTAGTAATATGAATGGCTGTTCATTTCACCCTTATGGTAATATATGTCGACCAATTGTCATATGAAGAATTCAAAAAACATTTTTCTATTTAACTTATATTTCACCAGTGTTTTTTTTTTTTTTAGTTTACATGAAGTCACTTTCATAAACTGGGATAGAGGAATTTAAGGTGGGGAAGGGCGTCAATTGATCATAACTTTACACAAAATGGGGTATTTTTGTCCTTTTTAAACCATTTTTGTTGTCTTGTTTATTACATGAACAAAATTGAAACTACATGTATATGGGAAGGACACATTGAGGCCAAGGGGGTCTTCACCTCACCATTAGGGTAAAACAAGGATTCTTTTTTCTTTAATCTATTTGGGGTTTTTTTCAAAGATTTCTTCTTTAGTTTACATTTTGTTGTTCTTAAATAAAACAAACAAACAAAAATAGAATTCTGGGGAAGACATTTAAGATGCAAATTAATACATATATATACCTATGAAGTCAGTAAATTAGATTAATCAAATTTATATGAATGTATTACAGAAAACCTTTAAAAATCAAAGTAGTGAGTTTGAATCCTTTCTAAATATCCTTCTAAACTTCTGCTTTCCTCTAATCTTTGATGAGCAAGAGTTACTCCTCTTGGATCGCATAATGCATAGATTTTATTCTAAGAAGTAGGATTTTACAATCCTTTGACAGTCATCTCTGAAATAGAAATACTACTTTAAACATTTTGAAACAACCAAGGTTTTATGTTATTTGAAACAATATTTTTGTGGTTGGTTTTTCCAATGTCCATTTAATGTGATTAATATAGACTCTAAGTCCAAGACAGGTGAGTTTCTGGGTCCCAGGGGTCTTTTAATGGGATAACCAAGAGTTACGCTCCTTTGGTAGGATAGAATTGATGTACAATTAACAGAAGTGATCAAACATTTACCACGTTTCCCAAAGCATCTTTTAATAGGATAACAAAAAGTTACATGTAATACCCTTGGATGGTCAAGTTTAAAGTAGCTATCCACCATTTACACGTTTCCCAGATGATCTTTTAATGTGATAACAAGGGTTATGCCGTTTGATAGGAGAGACTTGAGGTCCAAATAACAGATGCGATCAAACATTTACCATTTTTTCCAAGGATGTTTTAATTGGATAACTAAGAGTTATGCCCCTTGGATCCCAGCAGACATTTGACGTCGTATTTACCTCAAATTCTGAAGTCAGGATTAAATCAGAAGCGTAAGTCATGTTGTCGTCTCTTCTGACGTCAAAATTACGTCTATACTCAAATGTCAGAATTAAGTTAGGTATCGGTTAGAAAATGACGTAATTTATATCAGGTATTCCATGGTCATATTTTGACATTATTAATATTTCATATTTTCATTATATCCTCCTCCTCATACCTAACTGATTTACCTTTATTTTTCATTATCTGCTGCCTTAAAACATTACCAGTTCTTTTGAATTTGCTCTGAAATTTAAATGAAACTTTGTCATATGGTTGCATAATAATTTAGATACTTTCAGAGGTTTGTATATTAGAGTTTCCATTGTGGGATTGTTTTCAACACGGAAGTATGTGTACAAACATCATATATACAGATATTTACAAATAGTCTAGTCAGTTAAAAACAATAATAGCAAATAATTTCAAAGTTTCTAGAATAAATACACGGATTCAGTGCAGTTAATTATTGAAAATTAAACATACATAAGGGATCAGAGATAAGTGAAGTACGGTAAGAATGCTAGTATTAGATTGCTAGTTTTACATTCAGTGTAATAATATAATGTACACGTCATGTCACACATATGAATTCATCATATATAGGATAGACTTGAGGTTCAATTAACAGAGGCAATCAAACAATTATCATGTTTACCCAAGGATCTTGTAATTGGATAACCAAGAGTTATGGCCCTTGGATAATATAGACTTGAGGTCAATTTAACAGATGTGATCCAACATTTGCCAAGTTTCCCTAAAGATCTTTTAATGGGATAACCAAGAGTTACATGTAATCCCCCTTGGTTGGACAGACTTAGGTCAAGTTTAAAGAAGCTGTCAAACATTTATCATGATTCCCAAAGGATCTTTAATGGGACAACCGAGAGTTACGCCCCTTTCTAGTGTAGACTACGGGTCTTGTAATGGGATAACAGAGAGTTATGCCCCTTGGATAGGATAGACTTGAGGTCCAGTCTTCAGAGATCAAACATTTGACACATCGTTCCAAGGATCTTTAAATGGGACAACCAAGAGTTACGCCCCTTTATAGTGTAGACTTGAGGTCTGGTAATGGGATAACAGAGAGTTATGTCCCTTGGATAAGATAGACTTTGGGTCATGTAATGGGATACAAGAGTCTTGTAATGGGATAATAGAGAGTAATGCCCCTTGAAGGTATGTTAGGACCTTGTATAAGTTTGTGCCTTGAGTGATATGGAATCAATTTTGAATAACCATCATGGTCACAAGGGCAAGGCCAAACGAAGATATTATTTCAGAAATAAATTTTTTCATTTTTGACATTCTTTTTTAAATGCCTTCTAAAAAAGCCAGGTGAGCGATGCAGGCCCCATGGTCTTTTTGTTTATATTTTGTGCTTATGTAGTTAAACTATAACATATTTCATATATGACAAAAATTTGCACGGCGGGTATCATCGATGAAGCGGAAGATGCTTATTCTTCCGGAACACCTGGTCTTATTCTCTTGTGCATTTACGAGGGTTTCCATGTAAATCTTTCCTTTGTTCCTATTTTGCCTCTAGTTTAATATATTTTGAGTTCGGATTATGATTTTGTTGTTGAGGCTTTAGTATTCTCTGGGTTTTTTTCCAAACGGATAAAGCTGATCGAAGATAAAGTCACAAACTGCCTGTTCCTAAAATATTTGCAGTGATGCTTTCTGTCAATTATGTGATATATTTGTTTTAACTCTACAGAGGAAACAGAGAAGAAACTGAGAGAGACAGAGGATGAAAAGGAACGTATCACAAGAGAGAAAGATGAAGAAATAGAAAAACTTAACCTCAATATTCGGGTGATGGAGAAAGAGTACATCAGGATTCTTGACGTGAGTAGAGTTCTGTCCAAATATACAAACAATTAAGGACAGGTAGGCTGCTAAAAAACACACTTACAGTTGTGGGATCGCACAACGTTACACGATGTGCGGTGGGCGCACGATTGGCGAACGGTGTATGCACGATGTGCGAACGATGCGATTCTGGGCGATTATTTCTAACGCACATGTGGGCGCACGATAGACTAACATTGTGCGATGACAATCGTGGTTGATGTAAATTTAGAAATGGTTTAACAATATATACGGTTTCGCGCTAGTTGTTTTAAACATATTTCTATATTTTAACTATTTACATTAGCTGATAGTTCTATCTATATATTTCTAAAAATTAATAATAGTCTTAATTCTTTAGTTTTAGAAACAAACCAAATAGACACATGTATGTAAACTTTCAACTCATATTGACAAGTTCTCATTCAAGTAAATATTGCCAGTTTTACCAAGTTATAAACTGTACCTGTACATGACCAATATATGTAGATATCACTGGCCCGGGACACTTACAACACTTGCCTAGGTGTGAAAACACAGGTAAAATGTTGGGGAGGGGAGGGTTTTTCAAATAACTGATTATTAGAGTCCAGTTTGTTTTCATAATGGTCGCTCGGTAATGGCTGTCGTAGCGTATCGCCGCACACGGGACAGTTAAAACTCTGGCATGTTATTTACATATTCTGATACCTGGTAGCTTAAGCCGCACTTGGCTGTCTTATGATCACTGTAATACTGTTTACTGTATATTGTTAAATTGACATAATCCCAATAAATATGATGCGAATTTAAATAGTTTTTGGACAAGAGGGTTCCATATGTTTTTCATTCCGTAAAATGTATCGACCAATTGTACCAAATCGTGCGTGTGTGCGATTTAATCTCACACATAAACGCACGATCTTTAGATCGCCCGGTTGTGTGCACCATGGCCGAACGATGTGTGCACGATGTATGCACGATGCACGCACAGTTTTTGATGCGTTGTGCGATACCACAACTGTAAAACACTTCAGGACAGGTAGGCTGCTAAAAAACACACCTAAAACACTTAAGGACAGTTAGGCTGCTAAAAAACACAATTAAAACACTAAAGGACAGGTAGGCTGCTTAAAAACACACTTAAGGACAGGTAGGCTGCTAAAAAACACACTTAAAGCACTTAAAGACAGGTAGGCTGCTAAAAACACACTTAAACATTTAAGGACAGGTAGGCTGCTAAAAAACACACCTAAAACACTTAAGGACAGTTAGGCTGCTAAAAAACACAATTAAAACACTAAAGGACAGGTAGGCTGCTTAAAAACACACTTAAGGACAGGTAGGCTGCTAAAAAACACACTTAAAGCACTTAAAGACAGGTAGGCTGCTAAAAACACACTTAAACATTTAAGGACAGGTAGGCTGCTAAAAAACACACTTAAAACATTTAAGGACAGGTAGGCTGCTAAAAAACACACCTAAAACACTAAAGGACAGGTAGGCTGCCAAAAAACACAATTAAAACACTAAAGGACAGGTAGGCTGCTTAAAAACACACTTAAAGCTCTTAAAGACAGGTAGGCTGCTAAAAACACACTTAAACATTCAAGGACAGGTAGGCTGCTAAAAAACACACTTAAAACACTTAAGGACAGGTAGGCTGCTAAAACACACTTAAAACACTTAAGGACAGGTAGGCTGCTTAAAAAACACACTTAAAACACTTAAGGACAAGTAGGCTGCTAAAACACACACTTAAAACACTTAAGGACAGGTAGGCTGCTTAAAAAACACACTTAAAACACTTAAGGACAGGTAGGCTGCTAAAAAACACACTTAAAACACTTAAGGACAGGTAGGCTGCTAAAACACACACTTAAAACACTTAAGGACAGGTAGGCTGCTTAAAAAACACACTTAAAACACTTAAGGACAGGTAGGCTGCTAAAACACTGCTAAAACACATACTTAAAACACTAAAGGACAGGTAGGCTGCTAAAAAACACACTTTAAACACTTAAGGACAGGTAGGCTGCTTAAAAACACACTTAAAACACTTAAGGACAGGTGGGCTGCTAAAAAACACTTAAAACACTTAAGGACAGGTAGGCTGCTTAAAAAACACACTTAAAACACTTAAGGACAGGTAGGCTGCTAAAAAACACTTAAAACACTTAAGGACAGGTAGGCTGCTTAAAAAACACACTTAAAACACTTAAGGACAGGTAGGCTGCTAAAAAACACACTTAAAACACTTAAGGACAGGTAGGCTGCTAAAACACACACTTAAAACACTTAAGGACAGGTAGGCTGCTTAAAAAACACACTTAAAACACTTAAGGACAGGTAGGCTGCTAAAACACACACTTAAAACACTTAAGGACAGGTAGGCTGCTTAAAAAACACACTTAAAACACTTAAGGACAGGTGGGCTGCTAAAACACATACTTAAAACACTTAAGGACAAGTAGGCTGCTAAAACACACACTTAAAACACTTAAGGACAGGTAGGCTGCTTAAAAAACACACTTAAAACACTTAAGGACAGGTAGGCTGCTAAAAAACACTTAAAACACTTAAGGACAGGTAGGCTGCTTAAAAAACACACTTAAAACACTTAAGGACAGGTAGGCTGCTAAAAAACACTTAAAACACTTAAGGACAGGTAGGCTGCTTAAAAAACACACTTAAAACACTTAAGGACAGGTAGGCTGCTAAAAAACACACTTAAAACACTTAAGGACAGGTAGGCTGCTAAAACACACACTTAAAACACTTAAGGACAGGTAGGCTGCTTAAAAAACACACTTAAAACACTTAAGGACAGGTAGGCTGCTAAAACACACACTTAAAACACTTAAGGACAGGTAGGCTGCTTAAAAAAACACACTTAAAACACTTAAGGACAGGTGGGCTGCTAAAACACATACTTAAAACACTTAAGGACAGGTAGGCTGCTAAAAAACACACTTAAAACACTTAAGGAAAGGTAGGCTGCTAAAACACACTCTTAAAACACTTAAGGACAGGTAGGCTGCTAAAAACACACTTAAAACACTTAAGGACAGGTAGGCTGCTAAAACACACTCTTAAAACACTTAAGGACAGGTAGGCTGCTAAAAAACACACTTAAAACACTTAAGGACAGGTAGGCTGCTAAAACACACACTTAAAACACTTGAGGATAGGTAGGCTGCCAAAACACACTCTTAAAACACTTAAGGACAGGTAGGCTGCTAAAACACATACTTAAAACACTTAAGGACAGGTAGGCTGCTAAAAAACACACTTAAAACACTTAAGGACAGGTAGGCTGCTAAAACACACACTTAAAACACTTAAGGACAGGTAGGCTGCTTAAAAAACACACTTAAAACACTTAAGGACAGGTAGGCTGCTAAAACACACACTTAAAACACTTAAGGACAGGTAGGCTGCTTAAAAAACACACTTAAAACACTTAAGGACAGGTAGGCTGCTAAAAAACACACTTAAAGCACTTAAGGACAGGTAGGCTGCTAAAACACACACTTAAAACACTTAAGGACAGGTAGGCTGCTAAAAAACACACTTAAAACACTTAAGGACAGGTAGGCTGCTAAAAAACACACTTAAAACACTAAAGGACAGGTAGGCTGCTAAAAAACACACTTAAAACACTAAAGGACAGGTGGGCTGCTAAAACACACACCTAAAACACTTAAGGACAGGTGGGCTGCTAAAACACACACCTAAAACACTTAAGGACAGGTGGGCTGCTAAAACACACACCTAAAACACTTAAGGACAGGTGGGCTGCTTAAAAACACACTTAAACACTTAAGGACAGGTAGACTGCTTAAAAACACACTTAAAACACTAAAGGACAAGTAGGCTGCTAAAAAACACACTTAAAACACTAAAGGACAGGTGGGCTGCTAAAACACACACCTAAAACACTTAAGGACAGGTGGGCTGCTAAAACACACACCTAAAACACTTAATGACAGGTAGGCTGCTAAAACACACACTTAAAACACTAAAGGACAGGTAGACTGCTAAAAAACACACTTAAAACACTTAAGGACAAGTAGGCTGCCAAAAAACACACTTAAAACACTTAAGGACAGGTGGGCTGCTTAAAAACACACTTAAAACACTTAAGGACAGGTAGACTGCTTAAAAACACACTTAAAACACTAAAGGACAAGTAGGCTGCTAAAAAACACACTTAAAACACTAAAGGACAGGTGGGCTGCTAAAACACACACCTAAGACACTTAAGGACAGGTGGGCTGCTAAAACACACACCTAAAACACTTAATGACAGGTAGGCTGCTAAAACACACACTTAAAACACTAAAGGACAGGTAGACTGCTAAAAAACACACTTAAAACACTTAAGGACAAGTAGGCTGCCAAAAAACACAATTAAAACACTAAAGGACAGGTAGGCTGCTAAAACACACTTAAAACACTTAAGGACAGGTAGACTACTAAAAAAACACTTAAAACACTAAAGGAAAGGTAGGCTGCTAAAAAACACACTTCCTTTCCAAACAGTTCCATCTACAGTTTATTTCTGTAATTTAAGTCATTTTATTGGGTGTAAAATTAAGAACAAATAGACCAGTACATCCTAAGGTTTGAAATGATTGGACGGTTCTATTTTTAGATAAATCAGAGATACTCGGATGTTTACAAGAAGGCCTATAGAAAGCTTTGGACAAACTTTATCTACTTTTCAATGAATTGTTGTATGGGATTAAATCTGTGGATGAAAGCTACAGACGAGGTGATCGTTGTAGACGACATTACAGCAATGATCAATGATGGGGCAGTGTTTGGTTTAAATAAAACAGGTCAAAAATAGGACTGGATGATGGTGTTTATTTTTTTTTTTTTTTTTTTTAATATTTTAATTCCCTAGCAATAAATATAAATGTAGAATATTTTATCTTCCGTAATTATTTACCCATAGCTGTTAATTTTTTTCTATTATTCATCGATAATAAAACCTGTATCTGAATGCAGTCATTATCCATGACCCTCGTACATGTAACTCAGCTTTCAAAAAGATTGGAGTCGTGAAAATTAATAAAGTTTATTGATAAAAAAGATACAGCACAAGCAAGAGCCTCGCTTGACATCTCATTAAGTATATATTTACATCCATTGTTAAAAAAACACAAGCAAGAGCCACACTTGATGTGTCAATGTAAATTCTAAAAGGAGAACGCGAGGAGAAACTGGAGAGACCAGGTTTAAGTAAAAACAAACATGAAGTAGATATAATGAGAAGTTGAGAAACACTAAACATTGAATTGGACTCATTAATCATTCCCCAGACTAATTACGAACCGTCATAGTAGTATACAGAAACATTATTGACAAAATATTTGAACAAAGGAAATATGGAAATAAAGAACTCATAACCTACTTTATATTGCCCTTATTCCGTGTGTGGTCTTATTTTTGAAAAATCAGAATATTTTTAATAGTTGATGTCTGATCTTGTACATCCATATTTTTATATTTTATATTATACAGGAGTCGCTGAATGCCTTAGTGACCAAGATTGACGGCGCCAAGAGTAAATGGGAGTTGTCTGGAAGTAATTTACAGGCGCGAAACAAACAAAACCTGTTGGAACTTGGACTCCATCCTCTGGATATATGAACTAACTTTCAAACAAAACACACGAAAAAAAAAAACCAGAATAAAATCAACCAAATATACAAAGGCGAAAAATAAAATAAACCGAAATGGTTTTGACTAACAATAGGTCAGTAGCTATCTTTTTTAACAAACAAAACCAGGAGCTGTCAAATCCAATAATTGGTGTGTTTTCCTTCTTGATAATTGAACCAATCAAGAGCCAATATCTGATTCTCCAAGTAACAATGAACCGATCAGGACTCGATATATGATTATGCAACTGAACATTGAACCAATCAGACATCCATATCGTATTGGAGATCACGTACAAATTGATGTAATAACATTGTTATTAAGTTTTTATCATTTGTTCTTAACTCCAAGAGTTACGCTCAAAGACGTTTGTTGAACCCCTGAAATAAGTCATGACAAAATTGAATGCTGAATTTGCACATGATACGAATACCATAGTTTGATTCTCTTATGTACAACAAAAGAATCTCTCTGCTACATAACGGTAAAATTGATCGGCATTTACGTTCTGTGTTACCCCCCTGTAATCGTAAAACACCAGGCTTGAAGTTAACGATTCAGATTTTATAATTGGAACCAATTTAAGTAGCTTTGTGTCGCCTATATTGTCATGAAATATGAAGCAGGAGTGTAACCCTAGCAGTGACGGGGATGGCAGAGATGTTTTTGAGATAACAATTTCGTCATGCGATATGAAGCACGAGTGTAGCCCTTGGAGTGAGGGGATTGCAGAGGCCATTTGAAGATAGCACCTCCTCACGCAATTTTATATAGATATCCAGTGCCTGTTTAGTTGTGGGTGTAATGAGAAATGGAATAAGTTTTCCCATATTCACACAGATTAAACTCGTTATCAGTGATACAATGTACATGAGTTAAATTCCTCCTTTTTGTTAAAAGTTGGTTCGCATTCTTTTTTTTTTTTATCTTGCACCAACTGTTTTTATTCAAGTTTCCAACGATGTCAATATGTCAAGTTTTGTGTTGATTTTTTCATGTTTCGGGAGACATTTATATTTTATATAAGATTTTATTCTGGCTTAACTGACTAAACTGCATGTTTTAATCTGTTCAAAGAAATAAACTTCTAAAACCTTTTCTAATAGCCTTTTTGTTTTTTAGGAACAAACAACTGCACCGTTCACAGTTATCTAATAAGTTGTATGAATTGTCGGGTAATCTTAAGGGATTATTCTTCTTCAAAGAAATCATCTTATACAAAGATCTAGAAGACAAATACTTTGTACTCTTACAAAGATAATTGTTACTTTTCCATGATATATAATATGATTTATGGCGTGTGTTTATTAACTTGTCTTCACTGGCTGAATAATTTTTTCGAGGTTTACTTAAAACTATACATTACGGTAACTTGTCGGTACAATAAACTTTACATTACGGTAACTTGTCGGTACAATAAACTATACTTTACGGTAACTTGTCGGTACAATAAACTATACATTACGGTAACTTGTCGGTACAATAAACTATACATTACGGTAACTTGTCGGTACAATAAGCTATTCAATACGGTAACTTGTCGGTACAATAAACTATACATTACGGTAACTTGTCGGTACAATAAACTTTACATTACGGTAACTTGTCGGTACAATAAACTATACATTACGGTAACTTGTCGGTACAATAAACTTTACATTACGGTAACTTGTCGGTACAATAAACTATACTTTACGGTAACTTGTCGGTACAATAAACTATACATTACGGTAACTTGTCGGTACAATAAACTATACATTACGGTAACTTGTCGGTACAATAAGCTATTCATTACGGTAACTTGTCGGTACAATAAACTATACATTACGGTAGCTTGTCGGTACAATAAACTATACATTACGGTAACTTGTCGGTACAATAAACTATACATTACGGTAACTTGTCGGTACAATAAACTATACATTACGGTAACTTGTCGGTACAATAAACTATACATTACGGTAACTTGTCGGTACAATAAACTATACAGTACGGTAACTTGTCGGTACTACCAATAAACATAAATTAGTGTTTAACCGGTCCCTACTACCGAAGCGTCGAGAAAACAATAATCTGAACTCTAAATTGATTATATGAATTAAGATGTTTCACCCAGAGAACATTGAAAAAGTACAAGAGTATAAGACCAGGTTTTCCGGTAGTGTAAGCTCTTCTGCTTCATTGGCGACATTTGCCATGTAAATCTAGGTCAGATCCAAGTTAGTGTTTACGAGAGTCTCCATGTAAATCTTTCCTTTGTTCCTATTTTGCCCCTAGTTTCATCGATTTTGAGTTCGGATTATGGTTTTGTTGACGCTTTGGTATTCTCTGATTTTTTTTACACATACCGTACATTTGTTTTGGACTTGTTTGAATAAACATTGTCTGACCTATCATTATACAAAATATTAATCCGAAAATGGAATAAAATATGTTTTACTTCTTTGATGTATAGGAACAAAATCGTTCTCCATATAACACGTTTTTTATGTCATTAACTCGTCAGTAAGTACAAAGTAATAAAACACATATAAAACCATCTTTGTTTGATATACATACGTATCACAGGGACCTGAGAATTTGTTCGCAAATTATTTCTACCTCTAATCCTGAAATCACGGTGTGCGTGCGTGCTTTATTCTCATGTCAACATCACAAACATATTGAAGCAATACTGAAACTAGTTATGTATATTAAACAGCGTATTTAAAAAGAGAAAATACCCTTTTTTGTGCACACTTTTACCAAAAACCAAGCATTTTGCAAGACTGTTTTCATATCACACACAGATACAGAATAATTTTCAATGAGACAAAGATGGCAACCATACAACTTGCCCATAGTTCTGACCAACCTACTACTCTAGAACCTCTTTGTTATTAGTTTGTTTGTCAACAGTCGGCATCGATCACGAAAATCACGATATTTAAAGCAAGGCCTAGAATAAGTAATCATCTGCGACATGTAAACACCATAGGTTGGAGAGTAGGGATGTTACTATCAAGAAATGGAAAGTTCACGATCGGAAAATTGAAATCATCACGTTTATCGTATAGCTTAGTAGTAAGCTCTCCTTGTTGGTCATAGTTTAAGCAGAGATCGAGGTAAGCAGCTGATGTAGAAGAGTCTGTGTCCTTCATTTCAGGTATATATACGATCGACGTGGTCAGCAACTTCTTGTTGTTCATAGACAACACATTGTCGATATATATAAAGGGGCGTCGACAGCGTTTGTGAGCGCAACTCCTTGATATCGAGGATGGTATTCAAGGGTTTTAGCGAGCGTTTATGAGCGGAACCTCTGCATATCGAGGATGATTCCAGGAGTTTAGAAAGTATTGGTGAACATCACCCCTGGATATCGAGGGTGTAATTGAGCGTAAATCCTCGATACCGAGGATGGTATTACCTGAGTATAAAGAGCGTTGGTGAGCGAAACCCAAGGATATCGAGGTAAATGTAAATTTTGGTAACGTAATGTGATTTTTTTAAACTGTGAGGTTATCCGGAAGTTGCTCTAGGTCTAAAATATATTTCGCACCGTAGTTCCAAGGTCGACCACATAAAATAACCAAAATATATATGAATGACAATGATGCTCACTTCCAGCAGCTGACACAATGATTGTCATTTTCTATAGTTGTACATGCATGACTCAATAATATATTGCTATGTTTTAATGTTGTCACTTGTTTTTACGTATTCATAGGACACTGTTCTTGAATATTATGCAAACACGTAATCAAAAAATACATTTTTCATTGTTCTTCTGCTTTTCTTCTCCCAGTAGTGTTGCTTTGTTGACACTTTGGTATGTTATCCCTGTCTTTTATTTTCTTTTCAACTTGTTTATTTTTAGTTGTACGCTTCATGTCATGAGATACACTTATTTATTCCACCATCATGGAGGCTCAGTACTTCATCAATGAAGCAGAAGAGGCTGACCCTGAACACCTGATCTTATTATGTACTTGTTTCAAGGATGGCCTTTATTTCCCTTTATCCTGTTCTCTACGCGTACCATATACTCTGAGTTCGAGTTATGGTTTTATTGACGGATACACTTTACATATAGAGGTTTCTGTCCTAGTTATGGTTTTATTGACGGTTACACTGTACATATAGACGTTTCTGTCCTAGTTATGGTTTTATTGACGGTTACACTGTACATATAGACGTTTCTGTCCTAGTTATGGTTTTATTGACGGATACACTTTACATACAGATGTGTCTTTCCTAGTTATGGTTTTATTGACAGATACACTTTACATACAGACGTTTCTGTCCTAGTTATGGTTTTATTGACGGATACACTTTACATACAGACCTTTCTGCCCACGTTATGGTTTTATTGACGGATACACTTTACATATAGAGGTTTCTGCCCAAGTTATGGTTTTATTGACAGATACACTTTACATACAGACGTTTCTGTCCTAGTTATGGTTTAATTGACGGTTACACTGTACATATAGGCGTTTCTATCCTAGTTATGTTTTTATTGACGGTTACATTGTACATATAGGCGTTTCTATCCTAGTTATGGTTTTATTGACGGCTACACTGTACATATAGGCGTTTCTGTCCTAGTTATGGTTTTATTGACGGATACACTGTAAATTCAGGCGTTTCTGTCCTAGTTATGGTTTTATTGACGGTTACACTGTACATATAGAGGTTTCTGCCCTAGTTATGGTTTTATTGACGGATACACTGTACATTTAGGCGTTTCTGTCCTAGTTATGGTTTTATTGACGGTTACACTGTACATATAGACGTTTCTGTCCTAGTTATGCTTTTATTGACGGTTACACTGTACATATAGACGTTTCTGCCCTAGTTATGGATTTATTGACGGTTACACTGTACATATAGGCGTTTCTGTCCTAGTTATGGTTTTATTGACGGTTACACTTTACATACAGACGTTTCTGTCCTAGTTATGGTTTTATTGACGGTTACACTGTACATATAGAGGTTTCTATCCTAGTTATGGTTTTATTGACGGTTACACTTTACATATAGGCGTTTCTGTCCTAGTTATGGTTTTATTGACGGATACACTGTACATTTAGGCGTTTCTGTCCTAGTTATGGTTTTATTCACGGTTACGCTTTACATACAGACGTTTCTGTACTAGTTATGGTTTTATTGACGGTTACACTGTACATATAGGCGTTTCTGTCTTAGTTATGGTTTTATTGACGGTTACACTTTACATACAGACGTTTCTGTCCTAGTTATGGTTTTATTGACGGTTACACTGTACATATAGGCGTTTCTGCCCTTGTTATGCACGTCCTTAAAAGTTCCTGACTTCAATTTCTTTTTCTATTGTTGACTCAAACTAATTTCAATCAATCTCCAGTCCTATCAAATAATATAGTAAATTGTTGGCTTATTATGCAACGTTCTTTCAGCCGTTCCAATGTAATAAGAGGTCGAAATGATGTACAATAATTTTTGTAAAATGATAATTAAAATTGCTTGAGATGAATTGCCGTCTTAAACCATTTATTCACGTATAGATATCTACTTAATTCATCATCATATACCAGGTCTTATTAGTGAAAATTAACTGTTTGGCGTTACCAAATAACCTAAGTAAAATACCTGTGAGAAAACACCAATTAAGGGAACAGACAGTATCGATCTCTGTCGGACCATTCAGTCATATCGACCGTAGAGCTCTGATCATAAACACATTCATCACAACGTGTACCGTCTGTGAAATAATTCACCCGACATCTTTTCAGTTAAGTATAGTTTTTTTTGAGGAATGTTTTTTGTTAGTTTTATGCAGGTACAAGTATGAAAGAAAAACCGTATTGCAAAATGAATGAATGCGTGTAGCGCTTCATGATACATTTGCAATTCGATTTTTCTTTAATACCTGCATGAAACTAAAAATATTCCTATCAAGCTTATAATTAATTTTCTAAATATGTTTAGAAATAAAAAGCTGTGCATGAATGATATTACATTTATTAGACGTTACGACGACGGATCATATTTCAAACAAATCACAACACATTTGTACGTGTAAGAACGCGTTGCGTGACGTAATAGAAAGGCCAGTGACGCCATTTTTCAAAATCCGGGAAATTCATGGGCAGCCAAATCAATTTCCAAACGGACATGTAAGAAAATGGAATCGAAAATGTAGCAGTAGTCCAGCGAATTACCATTTCTGGATGTCTAGTTAGGTACCTTATCCACTACGTGTGTAAATCATTGTGAAATTTGTTTTTGAAGAAATCTGCATCACGTAGTAGTTTTGCCCACAGTTGCTTGAGTTTCTGTCAGTAAATAGTAAATGTATATGTGTGAAATGAGCCTCCCATTACAGTTGTAATGGGCCGCGGCTCCATATATATATAAACATTTTCTTGTATACTGACAGAAACTCATGATCAAGCAACTGTGTTTTGACTGACCCGCCAAATGATCGCGCGTTGCTATTGACTCAACCAATCATGATCCTGTGGGCGGAGCTATTGATTTTTTTTTTCATCGATCAATTAAAAGAAAAAAATGACAAATCAGAGGGCAGCATTTCAGATAAAAGCAGTAATTTATTATTAATATAATTATGAAGTGTGACTTCAAGTAAGACGATCTCTCGCATCATCCCCGAGTAGACTGACTTGGCTTCTCTAGACGTGCTAGAGTGACTAATAATCTGAGGACACAGATTGGTGACTAGCAAGAGTGCCTAATCGTCTGGGGAAACAGATTGGTGATAAGCTAGACTGATTAATCATCTAAGGACAGTGATTGGTGACTTGCTAGAGTGACTTATCGTCTGGGGACACATATTGGTGACTAGCTAGAGTGATTAATCGTATGGAGACACAGATTCGTGACTAGCTAGAGTGACAAATCGTCTGGGGACACAGATTTGTGACTATCTAAAGTGACTAATCGTCTGGAACACAGATTGGTGACTAGCTAGAGTGACTATTTGTCTAGGAATACAGATTAGTGACAAGCTAGAGTGACTTTTTGTCTATGGATACAGATTGGTGACTAGCTAGAGTGACGTTTTGTCTAGGGACACAGATTGGTCAAATGAAGCACTATGACGGAGGAGATGTACTGCCGGTTATTTCTAGTATTGCTGATAAGTCCGCTATCCGTCTCTGGTAAGATTTTCATATTTAACAACTCCCAGCTTTGTTGTTGCTTTCATTATGTTTTATACACTTTTTAATTACTTTTTTATATATTTATTTCTTTATTTATTAATGTTTTGAATTTAACATGAAACACTTAAAATACATAAAACAGTTTTCACACTCACTCACGCTCAATACCTTTAATCTATTTTCTATTGTGTAATTCTCAATCTCGATTAAATTCATCTTCTGATTCCCTCCCGTGTTGTATACCGGTAATGAGGGTGTGTTGTCATTTAATTTTAATTAATAATCAACAATCTTATAATAGTTACACATTTTAATATTTCTTATTAAAAAGAGTAACATGAAGATAATTTTATGATAAATTGTTTGTAATCATTGTGCCCGAGTACCAAGGTAACTTTTACAGGTAAATTTACCTGTTGGAACTGAGACAACTTAAAGGAAAAACACTATATCTCTATCACAACAAACTACCTTGTAGGTTAATTAAAAATGTTGGCGTTTAGGGATACACCCGTAATGCGATTCTGTTTTTAAGTGAACAAATAGTTTGGGACATAAATGTACTAGTGCTTGATCCACAAAAAGTACATTTATAAGTGCTATTCTGTCGCTATTAGCAATATTCTTATTTTATATACCACCCTTATTTTTTTTATTCCAACATACATGCATATGTATACATGCTAATGCTTTCTGACATATTAATACAAAATTTGCTAATAACTATGACTTGAAGATATGTAAGCAGATATATTTCGGTTGCTTATCATCTCGTCGACCACTTTCTAGGTTTTACGTTTCTTAAAGAAATCTTTCACAGTGTTAAAAACAAAAACGCTGATTATCATTTTCCCAATTCCAGCTACATTTGTACCAGAATGACAGCGAGAAAACCTTCTAGATTTATGATGTTTCTTTAAACATCGTTTATAGAGTTTGAAACATACCGACTGAAATCACTCAAGGTACCCGATTAATCTAGTAATAAAAGCGTTATTAAACGGACTGTACCCTCACCGATATTCCTGTGTGGTCTCTACCATAACTAGATATTTTTGTTGTCTCTACCATTATTAGATATTTCTGTTTCGTTTCTACCATTACTATATATTTCTGTGTGATCTCTACCATTACTAGATATTTCTGGTTCGTTTCTATCATTAAGGACTAGGTACAGGACAATTCAATATGGCGAAGGTGTTTTTACCAAAACTTGTTATTTTATTAAATACTGCAAAATACATGACCAAAATAGACCACAAAGTACATTTTGTGATGGAGAATCGATAATTTCAACCATATTTTGGTACGTTTGGTTGTTTTTCTGATATTTGATGTTATATGTCTAAAAACGCGTGCACGTTTGCAGAATACTGCGAAAGATAATAAAATCAATGAATATCATTTTTTGTTACTTTAATATACACAGAATGATAGACGAGCCTTCGATTTTTGAATAAATCTCTCTTTCAATTGAAAACCGCAGAATAAGAGAACGTACTCGTCACATGAATGGCAATTTTTCTACATTCAGGACACCGATTACATCTGGATCAAATTTTTAAAATTTCCATCGCCGATCGGCAAATTTATGTGGCACGCCGCATAGCCAAAACAAAAATCTTACCGTCTGCGGTATGACGAGTTATGACATTATGTCAGATCTCTTAAATCAAACATCTTCCCGTAGCATGTAGCGAAAAATTATCCTATACCCTCCATTTTGAACTATTTACTGTTTTAGATATTCATACGCCTTACTTAGAGGCATGGTGAAACATCGACAAAATTAACAATTAAATTGGATTCAAGCATGCAGTACAGGTAAATGTTACTTGGTATATCGTCACAAAGCAAAAACTGCCCGTTCCTATCACGATAAATTGTTTTTAGCGATTGCCAGTTTTCCATTTTTGGGCGAATGTATAGCACGTGAAAAGATGTTGTTCGGCACTTCCGGCAGTGTTTTATTGGGTAATTTAATGATTTTGAAAGAATTGTCAACAAAGTTTAATTTGTGTTGTATAAATTCTGATGGAATTCGTATATATTATACACTTCCGCGTGGATCGGACAGTATTAACTCACTGATTATACCGATTCGTTCTCGGCTTCGCACCTGTCAAACATCGCTAGCGTAAATTGTTGCCATCGTAAACATGTGTGGCAGTTGAGGCACATTGGTATCAAAATACATTTCTCAAACTTAATTAGTAATTAAGTAACCGTATCGTAAATGTAAATAACGTTATGTCGGTGTTATTATTTTAATTTTATACCTTTTTTTTGACACGAAACTTACATTTACATGACAAATGACCTATTCAATATAAAATAATGCCCCTATATTGCCCCCACGAGATACAGGTAACTACTTTTACCTGAACTGAAAACAGCATGCAATGGACGACATTTTTTTAGAGGGGGTACCTGTGTATTTCTCCCTGATACTCTGATTTACAGAATAATATCGAAATTTTAACACTGGGTTATGATTCTATGAACATTGCAGTAACTTTGTATTATTTTTTTGAAATGTTTCAAATAACTATATGAAACATATTTGCGCACTCCCATTTCGATATTATTTACTGAATATTTTTTTCCTAATTACAGATTTTTTTAATTTTGTGTGCTTAATTCCATTTTATATCAATATTTAACATAATGGGATAAAGCTTATGCCATGTATAGGAAGGAAACATTAAAATTTCAATATTACCATTTTCATCCAGGTAACAACCAATATGGCTGTACCTAGTCCTTAATGGATATTTTAGTGTGATCTCTACTATTACTAGATATTTCTGTTTGGTCTCTACCATTACTAGATATTTCTGTTTGGTCTTTACCATTACTAGATATTTCTGTTTGGTCTCTACCATTACTAGATATTTTTGTGTGGTCTCTACCATTACTAGATATTTCTGTTTGGTCTCTACCATTACTAGATATTTCTGTTTGGTCTTTACCATTACTAGATATTTCTGTTTGGTCTTTACCATTACTAGATATTTCTGTGTGATCTCTACCATTACTAGATATTTCTGTGTGGTCCTTACCATTACTAGATATTTCTGTTTGGTCTCTACCATTACTAGATATTTCTGTTTAGTCTCTACTATTACTAGATATTTCTGTGTGGTCTCTACCATTACTAGATATTTCTGTGTGGTCTATACCATTACTAGATATTTCTGTTTGATCTCTACCATTACTAGATATTTCTGTTTGGTCTCTACCATTACTAGATATTTCTGTGTGGTCTATACCATTACTAGATATTTCTGTTTGGTCTATACCATTACTAGATGTTTCTGTGATCTCTACCATTACTAGATATTTCTGGTTCGTTTCTATCATTACTGGATATTTTAGTGTGATCTCTACCATTACTAGATATTTCTGTTTGGTCTCTACCATTACTAGATATTTCTGTGTGGTCTCTACCATTACTAGATATTTCTGTTTGGTCTCTACCATTACTAGATATTTCTGTTTGGTCTCTACCATTACTAGATATTTCTGTGTGGTCTCTACCATTACTAGATATTTCTGTTTGGTCTCTACCATTACTAGATATTTCTGTGTGGTCTCTACCATTACTAGATATTTCTGTTTGGTCTCTACCATTACTAGATATTTCTGTGTGGTCTCTACCATTACTAGATATTTCTGTTTGGTCTTTACCATTACTAGATATTTCTGTTTGGTCTCTACCATTACTAGATATTTCTGTTTGGTCTCTACTATTACTAGATATTTCTGTTTGGTCTCTACCATTACTAGATATTTCTGTTTGGTCTCTACCATTTCTAGATATTTCTGTGTGGTCTCTACCATTACTAGATATTTCTGTGTGGTCTCTACCATTACTAGATATTTTTGTGTGGTCTCTACCATTACTAGATATTTCTGTGTGGTCTCTACCATTACTAGATATTTCTGTTTGGTCTCTACCATTACTAGATATTTCTGTGGTCTCTACCGTTACTAGATATTTCTGCTTGGTCTCTACCTTTACTAGATACTTCTGTTTGGTCTCTACCATTACTAGATATTTCTGTGATCTCTACCATTACTAGATATTTCTGTTTGGTCTCTACCATTACTAGATATTTCTGTGTGGTCTCTACCATTACTAGATATTTTTGTTTGATCTCTACCATTACTAGATATTTCTGTTAAGTCTTTACCATTACTAGATATTTCTGTTTGATCTCTACCATTACTAGATATTTCTGTTTGGTCTTTACCATTACTAGATATTTCTGTTTGATCTCTACCATTACTAGATATTTCTGTTTGATCTCTACCATTACTAGATATTTCTGTTAAGTCTTTACCATTACTAGATATTTCTGTTTGATCTCTACCATTACTAGATATTTCTGTTTGGTCTCTACCATTACTAGATATTTCTGTTTGATCTCTACCATTACTAGATATTTCTGTTAAGTCTTTACCATTACTAGATATTTCTGTTTGGTCTCTACCATTACTAGATATTTTTGTTTGGTCTCTACCATTACTAGATATTTCTGTTTGATCTCTACCATTACTAGATATTTCTGTTTGGTCTCTACCATTACTAGATATTTCTGTTTGGTCTCTACCATTACTAGATATTTCTGTGTTGTCTCCACCATTACTAGATATTTCTGTTTGGTCTCTACCATTACTAGATATTTCTGTTTGGTCTCTACCATTACTAGATATTTCTGTGGTCTCTACCATTACTAGATATTTCTGTTTGGTCTCTACCATTACTAGATATTTCTGTTTGGTCTCTACCATTACTAGATATTTCTGTGTGGTCTCTACCATTACTAGATATTTCTGTGGTCTCCACCATTACTAGATATTTCTGTGTTGTCTCTACCATTACTAGATATTTCTGTGTGGTCTCTACCATTACTAGATATTTCTGTTTGGTCTCTACCATTACTAGATATTTCTGTTTGGTCTCTACCTTTACTAGATATTTCTGTTTGGTCTTTACCATTACTAGATATTTCTGTTTGATCTTTACCATTACTAGATATTTCTGTTTGATCTTTACCATTACTAGATATTTCTGTTTGGTCTTTACCATTACTAGATATTTCTGTTTGGTCTTTACCATTACTAGATATTTCTGTTTGGTCTCTACCATTACTAGATATTTCTGTTTGGTCTTTACCATTACTAGATATTTCTGTTTGATCTTTACCATTACTAGATATTTCTGTTTGGTCTCTACCATTACTAGATATTTCTGTTTGGTCTCTACCATTACTAGATATTTCTGTTTGGTCTCTACCATTACTAGATATTTCTGTGTGGTCTCTACCATTACTAGATATTTCTGTGTTGTCTCCACCATTACTAGATATTTCTGTGTTGTCTCTACCATTACTAGATATTTCTGTTTGATCTCTACCGTTACTAGATATTTCTGTTTGGTCTCTACCATTACTAGATATTTCTGTTTGATCTCTACCATTACTAGATATTTCTGTTTGGTCTTTACCATTACTAGATATTTCTGTTTGGTCTCTACCATTACTAGATATTTCTGTGGTCTCTACCATTACTAGATATTTCTGTTTGATCTCTACCATTACTAGATATTTCTGTTAAGTCTTTACCATTACTAGATATTTCTGTTTGATCTCTACCATTACTAGATATTTCTGTTTGGTCTCTACCATTACTAGATATTTCTGTTTGGTCTCTACCATTACTAGATATTTCTGTTTGGTCTCTACCATTACTAGATATTTCTGTGTGGTCTCTACCATTACTAGATATTTCTGTGTTGTCTCCACCATTACTAGATATTTCTGTGTTGTCTCTACCATTACTAGATATTTCTGTTTGATCTCTACCGTTACTAGATATTTCTGTTTGGTCTCTACCATTACTAGATATTTCTGTTTGATCTCTACCATTACTAGATATTTCTGTTTGGTCTTTACCATTACTAGATATTTCTGTTTGGTCTCTACCATTACTAGATATTTCTGTGGTCTCTACCATTACTAGATATTTCTGTTTGATCTCTACCATTACTAGATATTTCTGTTTGGTCTTTACCATTACTAGATATTTCTGTTTGATCTCTACCATTACTAGATATTTCTGTTTGGTCTCTACCATTACTAGATATTTCTGTGTGGTCTCTACCATTACTAGATATTTCTGTGTTGTCTCTACCATTACTAGATATTCCTGTTTGGTCTCTACCATTACTAGATATTTCTGTGGTCTCTACCATTACTAGATATTTCTGTGTGGTCTCTACCATTACTAGATATTCCTGTTTGGTCTGTACCATTACTAGATATTCCTGTTTGGTCTCTACCATTACTAGATATTTCTGTGGTCTCTACCGTTACTAGATATTTCTGTTTGGTTTCTACCATTACTAGATATTTCTGTTTGGTCTCTACCATTACTAGATATTTCTGTGGTCTCTACCATTACTAGATATTTCTGTTTGGTCTCTACCATTACTAGATATTTCTGTTTGATCTTTACCATTACTAGATATTTCTGTTTGATCTCTACCGTTACTAGATATTTCTGTGTGGTCTCTACCATTACTAGATATTTCTGTTTGGTCTCTACCATTACTAGATATTTCTGTTTGGTCTCTACCATTACTAGATATTTCTGTGATCTCTACCATTACTAGATATTTCTGTGATCTCTACCATTACTAGATATTTTATCTTTCTGTATAAGCACTGCTAATGATATCTTATCGTTGATTAACAAATGGCAACTCTAACAATCAAAGTACTGAAAATACTGAAACGCTAAAACTTCAAACAATAGTTTGCATATTTCGACAGCTATTGAAGTGTTTTTGTTGTAGGGTTACTAAGTTTCGATATTAGAAAGTTTCAGAATAAGGATTAAGTAAGTATTTAGAGTAAACTCAATAACACACAAGTTATTTAGCTTGACCAGTTGTATTTGAAGCTACATGTACAATTTAGTGCAGTGCTTTAAAGGTTCCATATACTTAACTTCAGCAATTTTTTTCGAGATTTTGAAAATTTACGAAAAAAAGTCGAATTGATAACTATGCAAAAATATGTCTAAAACGAATAAACCTGAGCGGTAACTAACAAAAAATTCTTAACAGAAAATTCCAAATAATTCAGGTGTGGCTCATTTCAACAACAAGACGAAGTTAGAAGACAGTTCAAAATGGACAGGTGTTTACAAATACAGAGTTTCAACTGCTGCTGTACCGGTAACCGCATAAGAATTCATCTTGAATATTGTTGGTTTAAGTTAATCTTAATTAAATCTATAAATAAAATAAGTTATTAGGCTTGATTTTCTCTTCAAGTTTTGCAAAAAAGTTTGTTTCAATAATAACATAGATGTTATTGTTAGGTAATAAAAGTTTGCATTATGACGTAGACATATCATAGCAACCTAAAAGTATGATTAATGCGTGGCAGGTTTTAAGTGTACTTAGGATTTAGGTCGTCTTCTAGCTTCGAGCTGGAGGAAATTTCCCTAAATTTTATTTACAAGATGTTACAAAATCAAAAGGATTGGACAACAGTCTTAAAGCCTATATAAGTCCTATTACGATATCTATCGGAGAAAAATAATGGTATGCTAATATGTCATATTCACTTACATCTCTAGGCCTAATTATCAATTATCAAGTTCATATACAAAGCAATGAAAATTACATGTATGTTGGCCGTGACCTATGTATATAGGGCCGCACAGAATTACGGGAATTTACACCATAAAAGTTATTGCATACCAGAGAAATAATAATAGTGTTATTTCTACTTAATAACTTATATTGTGTCAATTGCTATGTACACTATACAGGTTTTGATAAAGTTTCATTAAAACAAAAATGTGAACCTTCAGTGTATAGTGATATGTGAAGCACAGATAACGTAATTATAAAACCACGAGCTTTTGCTCGCCATAAAAAATATAAGTGTTATTTTCAATAAATCAAGTGTTTTGCCAATTTATATGTACACGTACATTCTGCAGGTTCTGATAATGTCTCATTAAAATTGTATACTCATTACAATATTAAGTAAGAAAATCGATCAAGTTCGTTCATTAAAATTGTATACTCATTACAATATTAAGTAAGAAAATCGATCAAGTTTGTTCATTCAGTATATACCACGGACTTAGATTATCCAAGTCCATGGTATATACATTGTATATATCACAACGTTAGTGACGATCAGGGGGAGTAGCTCGTAAATAACATTATCATATCCAGAGGGCGGATTAACACTGTAATTACGAATCAAATATTCCCGCGGTTCGTTAAGTATAGCGGGAATAATTTGTCTCGTTCGGCACGGAGACGCATATGTTGCACGTGCAGTGACGTCACAGCGGTGGCGTGTTTTAGGCACACAAGTGTGCGTGTCATTCCTAGCCGCCGTGCCGTAGAGTGCGGTCATGATATTATTACAAACATATATATATAAACATATTTTTTGAAGAGTTAGGATTTATATATGGTATTTCAAATGTCTGCCAGGCCTAAGATAAATCCAGCATCTGAAATCTTAAGCATTGAGGGCTGGTGCACCTCCTGTCCTACTGCACTGCAGGAGTTTCAGGTCGGGTGGCTCGCTTGATTTCCATATAGGCCGGTTATTTTAGTTACATGTAGTAGTTTTTCGGTTATGATGCCTGATATGATCATTTCGCCTAATTGTCCATTACTAGTCAGGTATTATCCGATGTAATTGTAATGACGCAAATATTGGAATACAATGTGTATGCTTGTCAATAATAAACTCCGGCTTCCTATACACGGCGGGCTAGTCGGCAGGTTCTCCGTGAGGTGGTGAAGCACGTGCGTAGTAGGGGTCACAAACTGGTGATGTACCCGGATGACGGTATGGGCGGTCATGCTTATACACGGCGGGCTAGTCGGCAAATGGAATTTGCGTGTTTTTGTTGTATAGAGTATAGAGGAGACTTAATATTTCCGACTGATTAGTCAAGTATTTTGGTTTAAGCACATGTACAAGGTAATATTACTTTGAAATCCAAATCAGGGTTGTTGGCTATGGCGCGATTATATAATCAAAGTTTAACAGCAAACTACACCATGCCAGTACATTCCACGATCCGTATACGAGTGTAAAGCACAGAGAGGTATAGGCCTATTACACGAATGCATGTATACACGCGAGAGGTCAACCACGCGAGAGGTCAACCAGGGGCAGAGACGTAATATTTAAATGAGCCGTGGGAGTGAAAAATTGATTTCTTTGTTACAAATAGCATATAGATTATTAAAGTCATCATAATTATTAACAATACCATGGGAACATCATTTCCTGTTAGGTTAAGGCTTTCAAATAGTTCAGATATCATGCGATTGGTAGCAATTCAAGATTTTCTGGAGCGGGAGGGGAACAAATGACATGGGTCAAAGGTCACAGAATAGTGGCAGCAATAGACGCAAAAACTACTCGTAGTGTTAGCGGTAAAAATTACAAAATTATGCATATTGGGAGGTATTTCAGTTATTTAAATACCATTCGATACTGTTGATACGAATGAACAAAGTGGAAAGAAAATTTTTAAGACAAATGTTAAAAATTATAAGCGAAAATCAAGCCTAAAACTTGTTATATATAAAGATTTAGTAAAGATAATCTTCTAACAGCAATATTATAGGCGCAAATCAAGCCTAAACACTTGTTATAGATACAGATTTAGTAAAGATAATCTGATAACAGCAATATTCAAGATGAATTCCTACGTGGTTATAAGTACAACAGCAGTTGAAACTTGGTATTTGTAAAGATGCATCCTTTTTCCGCTCAGGTGTACATGTACTTTGATTTAGCATTAGTTTTGCATGGTTATCAACTGGATTTCTTTTCAGATTATTTTTTGTTAGAATCACGAAAAATACCATGAAGTTGTGTAAATTGGGCCTTTAAACTATTTTCCGTAACCAGGCTACTAGCTATGTTCAGAATTAGTTGATACTTGAAATGCTCTCCTATAATCTTTTCTGGTGTGGCGTATTCGCAATCGTCATTTGCATTTCAAGGGCAAAACGGAATCGACGTGTACACTTTTATGAAGTCATATCCGATGTCGAAATTCCCAGTTTACTTGCTATACACACTAATGAGCATAAATGCATGATCATTTTGTTAAACATACGTGATTCACATAAGCATTTTCTAGGATGTTTTACCAAGCTAATAAAACAACTTTTTGTGTTCGCAAATAAGGTGTCAAAAGCAAGTTCCATGGCCAATTGAAAATGTCATTTCTGGTAAATAGTCCCGAAATCTCGACGATTGGTTTGTGAAAATATCACTCGATACGCAACTTTGGATACAGCCACAGGTAATCGCTACTTTAGATACAGCCACAGGTAATCGCTACTTTAGATACAGCCACAGGTAATCGCTACTTTAGTGCAGCCACAGGTAATCGCTACTTTAGATACAGCCACAGGTAATCGCTACTTTAGATACAGCCACAGGTAATCGCTACTTTAGATACAGCCACAGGTAATCGCTACTTTAGATACAGCCACAGGTAATCGCTACTTTAGATACAGCCACAGGTAATCGCTACTTTAGATACAGCCACAGGTAATCGCTACTTTAGATACAGCCACAGGTAATCGCTACTTTAGATACAGCCACAGGTAATCGCTACTTTAGATACAGCCACAGGTAATCGCTACTTTAGATACAGCCACAGGTAATCGCTACTTTAGATACAGCCACAGGTAATCGCTACTTTAGATACAGCCACAGGTAATCGCTACTTTAGATACCTCATCATCAATCATGGATATTAAAGGAGTCCGTTTGCCAACGTCTTAAATATGCACATATCTGTAAGAATCAGGTGTAAAAGTTTCCATATTATATAAAGTAGTAGTATATTCTCTCAAGGCCTTTTATATGATTAGGAACATGTTACACCATCGATGTCCCATTGTATGAAATGGCAGATGGAATGGATGTGTCACGTCTCAATACATCGATGATCATGTGAGGATGATCCAGTTTTGATGGTGAAGGAAAGCAATAGTGCCCAGGGAACAATCATCGACCTACAGTGTACGGCTGCCCAACGTAGGCCTCGAGCGTTTTGACGAAAATCACAGAATACCAAAGTGTCAACAAAATCATTATCAAAACTCGAACTCGATTAAACTAGAGGCATAAAACTTGCCAATAGTCTTCATTAACCTGCATCTCTCGAATCCCTGTGCCGTAAATTTGATTGTCAGCAGCCGGCATCTATCACGAATACCACGTTATTCAGAACGAAGCCCTAGAGGATCGAATCAACTGCGACATGTAAACATCATTGGATGGAGAAGCAGGGATGTTACTGTATAGAAAGGGAAAATTCACGATCGGGTAATCGAAATTGTCACGTTTACGTACAGTTTAGTAGTAAGCTGCCCGTGTTGGTCATAGCTTAGGTATTCTGCTTCGTTTTTTTGTACTCAGTTTTGGCTCATGTATATATTGTATATAGTTATATAGTTTTACCAATTTTCACATCTTTTCTACCAAGTACACTTTCAAGAAATCAAAAAAAAAAAAATAGTCTGTTAGTATCTATTAGTACATGCGTGGTTATTAAGTGCATATACGTGTATTTTACTCTAATATTTTATCATGATATATATAGATTATTTGGTGCTTAGCACCGAGCCATTTCATCATCGTACATTTTTGTTTTGTTGTTGTCTTTTTCATTCATTTTCTTATATTTAATCATTATTTATCTGATTTTCGTTTTAACATCAATTATCCACACTCAACTCATATACATCAGTCATTCTCTTTCAAACATTGTAACATTCTTACACTCTATCTGGACATTTTTTACATTCCCTTTCACTCTCACTGTGTTATTTAGTGATGGCGTTATTTAGTTCTTTCTTTAGTAATATTAATTCCGTTTAATATATATATAGGTATGACTAGAGGTGGTTTAAGTGGTTGGGCCAATCCCTACCGACCAAAACTTCCGCCAGTCATATCTATACGTTACTTATCAAATCAATATTTAAGGAATACTTTTTCATACCACATGCATATAGTTGAGGTATATATTTTATCCATTAAGAACTTTTTCAGTCATAAGTAATTTTCTAACTAGAGCAATCTTCAGTGTTTGTGCCACCAAATGAGGCTTCTTCCAAAAATAGAAGTTACGTTTCCATTCATTGATATAATATATGACATAATATTTGTTTCAAGTGTTTATATACCTCAACAGTTTTTTAATCTAAAAAATAACCGTTTTAATAACAGGAGCTCACGGAAGTCCAAGTGGTTGGGCCAGTCCCTACCGACTGAGACGTCTTTCAGTCTTACATATTACAGGACATTACAAATAACAAAATTAATTAAGGATTGCTCCTTAGTTTACATATTACTAATAAATGTTTTTAATAAATTTGATGGTTTGCGTAGTATAATTATGACATTCATATTTAAGAATTGATATGATGTTTACTTTCTCCCGTTTCTGTTTACTCTGATGGTATGCTTTATATATCGTAAACCCAATTAAAGTTAACAAAATATTTAGTTCTACAGTATTCATTTGATATATTTTGTACCCTAAAATCAGGTATTGTAAGTTTTGTAAATTGATCACAAATCCTGTTTTCCTTAAAATATCTAGTATCACTTGCCAAAATTGTATGAAGTATTTACATTCAATGAAATAATGGACATAGTTTTTCCTTTTCATTGCATATATGACATAGATCAGCATCTTCTATTTTCCATCTTTTTAAATTTACCTTACATGGAATTATATAATTGAACAACTTCCATCTAAACATTTTGTATCTGTTATCTATGAGCTGACTATATATGAATTCGAGCATACACTCACATGCTTTATACTGTTCTGTGGTAAATCTATTAATCCACATGTTCCAACAATAACTTTTTCAAATTTGCGCTGCAATGCTATGTCGTAAATGATCATGTTTGTTAAATCATCTAGCTTTATATTTCGATTTGCTTTGTTGGAACATATATATATATCATTCTCCATATTTACTCTCGTTTTATACGATTTTTCCTTTTTCAGACAAATCTTCCATTCATTCGGAATGGCTTTTTTAATTTTTGCTGATTCAATTATCCAGTTGTGCTTATCTCTAAGTTTAGTATATATTATATTTTCATCAATATCCCCATGTTGGTTGATAATGTCTTCAACAAATATTATATTACTGCCTACCCATGATTTGTATATCAATGTGGTATTTAATATTTTGATCTCTTTGTTACCCCATATAATTGATTTTCGTATCTTCCTATAATTTTCATAAGTACTTTCTATTCCTCTGAATTTTACCCATGATTCAAGTATATTGTAATAAAAATCTGAAATCTCACGCTTAATATTTTTGATATTTCTTAAATTACCTATATTCATCTTAAATATTCAGAAATTTGAACCGTATTTCTCTAACATTATCCGGGGAATGATCTTCCAATTGGCATCCGTTTCATCAGTTAATCTCTTCACCCAGCTTACTCTTAACACGTCTATATGAGATCTTATGTCTCTTAAATTTAACCCACCAAATTTGTATTTCCCAATAATCGTTTTTCTCTTTACTTTCTCACCCTTCCCTTCCCATACAAATTTAAATATTAATTGTTCTAATTCCTTGATTTTCGTCGAATCTAGAATTTGCGTAGTTGCCAAGTATGTAATCTTTGGTATCATAAGTGCCTGTACTATCATAATTTCCCCCATTAATGTCAGTTTTCGTTTCTTTCAATTTTTAAGCATGTCATCAATCGTAGTTTTTTTACTTTCCCAGTTCAGATTGCTGCATACTTTTTTATTGGTACCAAATTAAATTCCAAGTGCTTTTATTTCTCTTTTTGACCAATCTAATCCCTCGTAAAAACGTCTTTTTCTTTTATTACTTCCCAACAATAACCCTTCAGTTTTCCCCTTATTCAACCTTAAACCTGAAACTCTACCAAAATCTTCAATAATTTTTAAAACTTTAGGTATGTCTGAATACCTTAGAAAAAGTGTTGAATCATCAGCAAGTTGTGATATTTTTATGTGTTTTTTATTTATCCGAAATCCAGATATTCCTTTGTCTTTTCTAATTCTATTTGCCATAATTTCAACTGCTATCACAAAAATTAAGCATGACAACGGACATCCTTGTCTAATTCCTCTAGATATATTAAATTCACCGGTTATCCAATTATTATTCTTCGCGCATCCTGTTATATTTCTATAAAATGTAGTTATCCATTTCATAAAAGACTTTCCAAAACCATATCTTTTCAATGCGGCTGTCATATAATCCCATTCTATTGTATCAAATGCTTTTTTAAAGTCAAGAAATAATATACATGTGTCTGTGTTAATTTTTTCCGAATAATCAATAATGTCCTGAATTTGTCTGATATTGTAACCTATAAATCTATTTTTTATATAACCTTTTTGGTCAGTTTCAATTATATTTGGCATTACATTTTTGAACCTAGTCACAAGTACATGAGCTGCAATTTTATAATCTATATTCAATAGGGATATTGGTCTCCAATTAGTTAAGTCTAAAGGATTATTTTTCTTATAGATTAATGAGATTAAACCCATTTTCTGCGAACTACTTAACTCCCCCCTTTCATAGCCTTCATTTAACGAATCTGTTACTATAACCCCTATGGTCTTCCAGAATGTCCTGTAAAACTCTACAGATAGTCCATCTAGCCCTGGACTTTTATTTAGTTTCATTTTATTTATTGCACTAGTGCTCTCCTCTATTGTAATTTTACCTTCGCATGTATCACTTTCTTTTCGTGTAAGCTTCCGTTTTACTCCAGTTTCATTTACATACTTTGTTATACTGTCTTTATCCGGTGCTGTTGTTCGATACAAAGTTTCATAAAAGTTTTTGATGTTGTTTAATATAGTTCCCGGCTCTGTAACTAATTTCCCATTGTTATCCTCCAAAGTTTTAATTACTTTTCGTGTTTGTCTTTGTTTCTCCATTCCTAAAAAATATTTTGTATTTTTTCTCCTTCTTCTGCCCATTTTAATCGTGATCTTATCTGTGCTCCCGTCGCTTTTTCTTCGTACAGTTTACCTAATTTAATTTCTATATCCTGAATTTCAGTTTCGTTCCTACTATTGTTTTGTTCATTGAGCGTCATAAGTGTTTGTTCCAAATTTGCTATTTTATCGCTTTTTTCCTTTGAAGCGTTTTTGCAAAATTTAATTGTCTCTTCTTTAATAGTAATTTTACAAAAATCCCACGTACTTCTTTTGTCTAAATGCATAAGCTGACTTTCATTCACCGTCTGTAATATACATTCTTCTATACGTTTTTTATATCGCTCATTTTCTAGTATACTATTATTGATGTTCCATACTCCAGGTCCAATTTGCTCATTATTCTTTAACATAATTTTTATCGATTTTCCTTGGTGATCCGTATACTTTATTAGGGCCGGTCTTATATCGGAAGATTTTACCGAGTTGACAAGATCATTTTCAATGAGAAAATAATCGATTCTACTAGCCTCCCCTTTTGTCTTTCTTTTCCATGTATATTGTCCCTTTTCGCCACATATCTACTAAACTCAATACCTTTTTATTTGTTTTAGTCCGTATGTATTTTTGATGTGACGTTTATTCGTATTTGTTTTTCTATCAATGACATTTAAAACTTCATATCTCCTCCAAGTATAACAGGTCCTAGTTTGAATTTTTCAATGATTTTTTTAGTAAATTTTTGAAATACACATTTCTATGTTTTTCACTATTTGGTGCATATATATTGACAAAAGTGTATACATTGTTTTCACTTTTTAAATTTAGCATTATGAACCTGCCATCTTCATCCGATTTGCAGTTGATAATTTCATGTTCAAATTTTTTGTTAATAATAATCGACACACCTCTACTTTGGCTACTACCAAAACAATGGAAAGTATCAGCAATATTGTTTAGCTCTCTTTCCATTGTTTCGCAATATCCAAAGTTATATGTGTTTCTTGCAGAAAGGCAATGTCAAATTTTTGACATTTTAGCCATTCGTAGGTTCGTAGTCTCTTACCTCTATCCCGCAACCCTTGCGCATTAAGAGACAGTATATGTGTAATATTACGTCCGTCACGTCCGTCCATTATTTATTTTCGAATTGTATTATTTTTTAGTCTTTTTCTCTGCCCTTGTTGTTGTGGAGAGGGTGGAGAGCGCTGTTTTCTGTTTTGATTGACTGCGATCCCTCTGTGGAATTGGTATTCCAAAGCCTTCTCTCATGAACCCAAAATTTTTAAAGTATTTGTATTTTGTTTATTTGTATCTTTTTCCAATTCTTTTCTGGACCTTCTCCTATTCTTTTCCTTTTCCACTGTCTTTTGTTGTTGTACATGCCCTTTGTCCTTTTGCTCTTTATCTTCACTCTGTTCTCCTTCGTCAGACAGTCACGTCATCCGCCCCCGTCTCAACGTCATGATCTCCCTCGTCATCATCTTCACTCTGCTCTACTTTCTCTTCGTCACTCATCGTGCTTTCTTCTAATTGGTCCTGTTCGTTTACATTTTTTTTGCAGCCATTTTGTCTATGTCCACTCTCATTACACAGGTTACATACCCATTCGTTTACACACTCTGATGACCCATGTCCATCCTGTTTACACTTTCCACATGTTTTTGTCTTTGTCATGTTTGTGTTGTCTATTGGTTGTCCGAAGTACCACACGTTACCATAGTATCTGGATCCAACCTTCAACGAGCGTGGTAAATGGTTGGCAAGTTTTTGTGTGAATACAATACGGTCACCTGTGTCACAGTTGTTAGTTATTGTCAACCCTTAGTTTTTCTCTGTATAAATCAATGATATGGCACCCTTTATTTTCCAGAGCTCGTTTAATGACTCGATCATCAACAGAAAGGGGGATGTTCGAAACTTTGATTCTGGTAGTTGTCATTGGGTCATGTTTTGGTCGGTGAGGGTTGTCCGATAGTAGAGACACGTGTTTTCCCCTAATCGACACGCCTCGCGACAGCAATGTTACGCGATCGGACATATTGTCCACGTAAACCCGCCAAACATTACCAGTTCTCTGAATACCACTCAAATGGTCAGGCGAAATGACACGTCCTAGACTCTGATACACTTCCAAATTGTTAAGCCATTGTTTATTACCTGTAGAGTATTGTGTACCAAAAATATCAGTTTCTTTAATGAACATCGGCTTGGCCGTACCGTAGCCTTGAGGCGGCGGGTAAGCGTCACCCACGTTTAAATTATTACTATCATTCCGGACTTCGTCAACGACAGTTCCATGTCCGGGATCTGTGATAGTAATAAGCGGTGTACGTGTGTTGTTCTGCTCACCTGTTACTACACCGTAGTAAGTACGGGTGCCCTCTGGCTCACGCGCGTTCTGAGCTATATTTACCTGTCTAGTATTACCTGTTTGTATTAGGATACGGGTGAGTGCCTCCATGGCATTCGTTAACTCTGTATAGCCAGACGTTGGTACCTGGTTTTCACTCATATCTCAAAATTCAACATAAACACATTCACAACCGACATTAATATGAAAAATACAAATCCTTATACACCATATAGTCTTACACCTGAATTCATACGATCCTTCAATCTGCTGTATATCTAAGTATTTTCTGGAGCAAAATCAAACCGGCCTTCCGTGGTAAGCGGCAGATAACTCTTCTGCTATTCTGCTTCTTCGCGAGCGACACTTGTCACGCCATGACCTCATGATAGGAGCCGGGGCTTCTAGACCTCGCGGAACATATGATTTGACTTAATGAGAAAACAATGACCTTCATTAAGCGCAATAAAATATGTCTTAATCATATCCAAAAGGCGACAATACATCACGTGTTTTATTAAATCAATCTACAACGACATAAGATAATATTCTAGCCAACTTTATTGATATCCTTTTCGAACAATTTCTATTGTTTCAGAAACCAAATTGGTGAAGAATTTCTTCCATGTCGACACCAGATATTCAGACATCCTCCCATCTGAAGCGTTGCTATGGACGCGGAATGGCAGCTTCTCCTTATCTAGATGTGCCATAATGTGCGTTACTGACTCCATGTGCCTCTCGTTTTTCGTTAATAACGTTAGTTGCCATGGATACCGTTACAGAATGGATGATCTAAGAAAAAGACGATCGGCTCGTGTGCTAGGGATGGTGTACGCCGAGCCTAAAGGTTTGTTCAAAGTCAACACACTGTGTAATCAACAAGATAAATATCTTACTAAATTATGTGTTTATTTCGTTAATTTAATTATATACAAAATAATTAGTAACGTTTTGTAAAAACATAAATCCCTGATTTTTATAACCTATGGTGTTTAAATGTCGCAGTTGATTCGTTATTCTAGCACTTGTTCTAAATATAAAGATTTTCGTGATAAATGTTGTCTGCTGATGAACAATCTTACGGCACCGGGATTCGAAAATTGCAGGTTGATGAAGACTATAAGCAAAATTTATGGCTGTAATTTTGTTATAATTGAGAAATAATATGAACCATTCCATGGTTTGAAGGTGGACGTTTTTAATATGTATGTACATGTTGCCCCATGTCAAAATTTTAGGCAATGACATTTACTTGGATGTGACATGATGGGTGTCGTCGATGAGGCAAAGACGCTTACTCCTCCGGTCACCTGGTCTTATTCTCTTCTGCTTTTCAATGGTAGCTGTGCGAATATTTTTCTTTAATACTCTATTTTGATTACGTCACAACAACAGCTAAGGCCATTTTAGGACGGCATCCCTATGAAAGCGGCGGAGTGAGTGTGTGTGTTTGGTACGTGTGCATTAGGGCGGGTGAGATGTGTTTTGTTGTTGTCAGCCTATTAGAGATGCAATCAGCCTGCTGGAAATGTAATCACACCGAAGTATACTGCCGAACGTCCCCAGCAGTACACTCCACCCGGTCACATTATACTGCCGAAGGTCCCCGGCAGTATACTCCACCCGGTCACATTATACTGCCGAACGTCCCTAGCAGTACACTCCACCCGGTCACATTATACTGCCGAAGGTCCCCGGCAGTACACTCCATCCGGTCACATTATACTGCCGAAGGTCCCCGGCAGTATACTCCACCCGGTCACATTATACTGTCGAAGGTCCCCACCAGTACACCCCACCCGGTCACATTATACTGTCGAAGGTCCCCAGCAGTACACTCCACTCGTCACATTATACTGCCGAACGTCCCCAGCAGTACACTCCACCCGGTCACATTATACTGCCGAACGTCCCCAGCAGTACACTCCACCTGGTCACATTATACTGCCGAAGGCCCCCAGCAGTACACTCCACTCGTCACATTATACTGCCGAAGTTCCCAAGCAGTACACTCCACTCGTCACATTATACTGCCGAAGGCCCCCAGCAGTACACTCCACCCGGTCACATTATACTGCCGAAGGTCCCCAGCAGTACACTCCACTCGTCACATTATACCGCCGAAGGTCCCCAGCAGTACACTCCACCCGGTCACATTATACTGCCAAAGGTCCCCACCAGTACACTCCACCCGGTCACATTATACTGCCGAAGGTCCCCAGCAGTACACTCCACTCGTCACATTATACTGCCGAACGTCCCCAGCAGTACACTCCACCCGGTCACATTATACTGCCGAAGGTCCCCAGCAGTACACTCCACTCGTCACATTATACTGCCGAAGGTCCCCAGTAGTACACTCCACCCGGTCACATTATACTGCCAAAGGTCCCCACCAGTACACTCCACCCGGTCACATTATACTGCCGAAGGTCCCCACCAGTACACTCCACCCGGTCATATTATACTGCCGAAGGTCCCCAGCAGTACACTCCACTCGTCACATTATACTTCCGAAGGTCCCAGGCAGTACACTCCATCTGGTCACATTATACTGCCGAAGGTCCCAAGCAGTACACTCCATCCGGTCATATTATACTGCCGAAGGTCCCCAGTAGTACACTCCACTTGTCACATTATACTGCCGAAGGCCCCAAGCAGTACACTCCATTCGTCATATTATAGAGCCGCAGGCCCCCAGTGGTACACTTCACTCGTCACATTATACTTCCGAAGGTCCCCGGCAGTACACTCCACCTGGTCACATTATACTGCCGAAGGTCCCCACCAGTACACTCCATCCGGTCATATTATACTGCCGAAGGTCCCCAGCAGTACACTCCATCCGGTCATATTATACTGCCGAAGGTCCCCAGCAGTACACTTCACTCGTCACATTATACTGCCGAGGGCCCAAAGCAGTACATTCCACCCGGTAACATTATACTGCCGAAAGTCCCAAGCAGTACACTCCACCCGGTCACATTATACTGCCGAAGGTCCCCAGCAGTACACTCCACCCGGTCACATTATACTGCCGAAGGTCCCCAGCAGTACACTCCACCCGGTCACATTATACTGCCGAAGGTCCCCAGAAGTACACTACACCCGGTCCCATTATACTGCCGAAGGTCCCCAGGAGTACGCTCCACTCGTCACATTATACTGCCGAAGGTCCCTAGCAGTACACTCCACCCGGTCACATTATACTGCCGAAGGTCCCCAGAAGTACACTCCACCCGGTCACATTATACAGCCGAAGGTCCCCAGAAGTACACCCCACCCGGTCACACTATACTGCCGAAGGTCCCCAGCAGTACACTCCACCCGGTCACATTATACTGCCGAAGGTCCCCAGCAGAACACTCCACTCGTCACATTATACTGCCGAAGGCCCCCAGCAGTACACTCCACTCGTCACATTATACTGCCGAAGGCCCCCAGCAGTACACTCCACCCGGTCACATTATACTGCCGAAGGTCCCCAGCAGTACACTCCATCCGGTCACATTATACTGCCGAAGGTCCGCAGCAGTACACTCCACCCGGTCACATTATACTGCCGAAGGTCCCCTAGCAGTACACTCCACTCGTCACATTATACTGCCGAAGGTCCGCAGCAGTCGCTCCACCCGGTCACATTATATTGCCGAAGGTCCCCACCAGTACACTCCACCCGGTCACATTATACTGCCGAAGGTCCCCACCAGTACACTCCACTCGGTCCCATTATACTGCCGAAGGTCCACAGCAGTACACTCAATCCGGTCACATTATACTGCCGAAGGTGCCCAGCAGTACACTCCACCCGGTCACATTATACTGCCGAAGGTCCCCAAGCAGTACACTCCACCCGGTCACATTATACTGCCGAAGGTCCGCAGCAGTACACTCCACCCGGTCACATTATACTGCCGAAGATCCCCACCAGTACACTACACCCGGTCACATTATACTGCCGAAGGTCCCCACCAGTACACTACACCCGGTCACATTATACTGCCGAAGGTCCCCAGCAGTACACTCCACCCGGTCACATTATACTGCCGAAGGTCCCCAGCAGTACACTCCACTCGTCACATTATACTGCCGAAGGTCCCGAGCAGTACACTCCACCCGGTCACATTATACTGCCGAAGGTCCCCAACCAGTACACTCCAATCGTCACATTATACTGCAAAAGGCCCCAAGCAGTACATTCCACTCGTCACATTATACTGCCGAAGGCCCCCAGCAGTACACTCCACCCGGTCACATTATACTGCCGAAGGCCCCCAGCAGTACACTCCACTCGCCACAATATACTGCCGAAGGCCCCCAACAGTACACTCCACTCGTCACATTATACTGCCGAAGGCCCCCAGCAGTACACTCCACCCGGTCACATTATACTGCCGAAGGTGCCCAGCAGTACACTCCACCCGGTCACATTATACTGCCGAAGGTCCCCAAGCAGTACACTCCACTCGTCACATTATACTGCCGAAGGTCCGCAGCAGAACACTCCACCCGGTCACATTATACTGCCGAATGTCACCAGCAGTACACTCCAACCGGTCACATTATACTGCCGACGGTCCCCAGCAATACACTCCACCCGGTCACATTATACTGCCGAAAGGCCCCAGCAGTACACTCCACCCAGTCACATTATACTGCCGAAGTTCCCCAGCAGTACACTCCACCGGTCACATTATACTGCCGAAAGGCCCCAGCAGTACACTCCACCCAGTCACATTATACTGCCGAAGGTCCCCAGCAGTACACTCCACCCGGTCACATTATACTGCCGAAGGTCCCCAGCAGTACACTCCACTTGTCACATTATACTGCCGAAGGTCCCCACGAGTACACTCCACCCGGTCACATTATACTGCCGAAGGTCCTCACCAGTACACTCCATCCGGTCATATTATACTGCCGAAGGTCCCCAACAGTACACTCCACCCGGTCACATTATACTGCCGAAGGTCCCCAGCAGTACACTCCACCAGGTCACATTATACTGCCGAAAGGCCCCAGCAGTACACTCCACCCGGTCACATTATACTGCCGAAGGTCCCCAGAAGTACACTACACCCGGTCACATTATACTGCCGAAGGTCCCCAGGAGTACGCTCCACTCGTCACATTATACTGCCGAAGGTCCCTAGCAGTACACTCCACCCGGTCACATTATACTGCCGAAGGTCCCCAGCAGTACACTCCACCCGGTCACATTATACTGCCGAAGGTCCCCACGAGTACACTCCACCCGGTCACATTATACTGCCGAAGGTCCTCACCAGTACACTCCATCCGGTCATATTATACTGCCGAAGGTCCCCAGCAGTACACTCCACCCGGTCACATTATACTGCCTAAGGGCCCCAAGCAGTACACTCCACTTGTCACATTATACTGCCGAAGGTCCCCACCAGTACACTCCACCCGGTCACATTATACTGCCGAAAGGCCCCACCAGTACACTCCACCCAGTCACATTATACTGCCGAAGAATCCCAGCAGTACACTCCACTTGTCACATTATACTGCCGAAGGTCCCCAGCAGTACACTCCACCTGGTCACATTATACTGCCGAAGGTCCCCACCAGTACACTCCATCCGGTCATATTATACTGCCGAAGGTCCCCAGCAGTACACTCCACCCGGTCACATTATACTGCCGAAGGTCCCCAGCAGTACACTCCACTTGTCACATTATACTGCCGAAGGTCCCCACGAGTACACTCCACCCGGTCACATTATACTGCCGAAGGTCCTCACCAGTACACTCCATCCGGTCATATTATACTGCCGAAGGTCCCCAACAGTACACTCCACCCGGTCACATTATACTGCCGAAGGTCCCCAGCAGTACACTCCACCAGGTCACATTATACTGCCGAAAGGCCCCAGCAGTACACTCCACCCGGTCACATTATACTGCCGAAGGTCCCCAGAAGTACACTACACCCGGTCACATTATACTGCCGAAGGTCCCCAGGAGTACGCTCCACTCGTCACATTATACTGCCGAAGGTCCCTAGCAGTACACTCCACCCGGTCACATTATACTGCCGAAGGTCCCCAGCAGTACACTCCACTAGTCACATTATACTGCCGAAGGTCCCCACGAGTACACTCCACCCGGTCACATTATACTGCCGAAGGTTCTCACCAGTACACTCCATCCGGTCATATTATACTGCCGAAGGTACACTCCACCCGGTCACATTATACTGCCTAAGGGCCCCAAGCAGTACACTCCACTTGTCACATTATACTGCCGAAGGTCCCCACCAGTACACTCCACCCGGTCACATTATACTGCCGAAAGGCCCCACCAGTACACTCCACCCAGTCACATTATACTGCCGAAGGTTCCCAGCAGTACACTCCACTTGTCACATTATACTGCCGAAGGTCCCCAGCAGTACACTCCACCTGGTCACATTATAATGCCGAAGGTCCCCACCAGTCGCTCCATCCGGTCATATTATACTGCCGAAGGTCCCCAGCAGTACACTCCATCCGGTCATATTATACTGCCGAAGGTCCCCAGCAGTACACTTCACTCGTCCCATTATACTGCCGAGGGCCCAAAGCAGTACATTCCACCCGGTCACATTATACTGCCGAAAGTCCCAAGCAGTACACTCCACCCGGTCACATTACACTGCCGAAGGTCCCCAGCAGTACACTCCACCCGGTCACATTATACTGCCGAAGGTCCCCAGCAGTACACTCCACCCGGTCACATTATACTGCCGAAGGTCCCCAGAAGTACACTACACCCGGTCCCATTATACTGCCGAAGGTCCCCAGGAGTACGCTCCACTCGTCACATTATACTGCCGAAGGTCCGCAGCAGAACACTCCACCCGGTCACATTATACTGCCGAAGGTCCCCAGAAGTACACTCCACCCGGTCACATTATACAGCCGAAGGTCCCCAGAAGTACACCCCACCCGGTCACACTATACTGCCGAAGGTCCCCAGCAGTACACTCCAACCGGTCATATTATACTGCCGAAGGTCCCCAGCAGTACATTCCACCCGGTCACATTATACTGCCGAAGGTCCCCAGCAGTACACCCCACCCGGTCACATTATACTGCCGAAGGTCCCCAGCAGAACACTCCATTCGTCACATTATACTGCCGAAGGCCCCCAGCAGTACACTCCACTCATCACATTATACTGCCGAAGGCCCCCAGCAGTACACTCCACCCGGTCACATTATACTGCCGAAGGTCCCCAGCAGTACACTCCATCCGGTCACATTATACTGCCGAAGGTCCGCAGCTGTACACTCCACCCAGTCACATTATACTGCCGAAGGTCCCCTAGCAGTACACTCCACTCGTCACATTATACTACCGAAGGTCCGCAGCAGTCGCTCCACCCGGTCACATTATATTGCCGAAGGTCCCCACCAGTACACTCCACCCGGTCACATTATACTGCCGAAGGTCCCCACCAGTACACTCCACTCGGTCCCATTATACTGCCGAAGGTCCACAGCAGTACACTCAATCCGGTCACATTATACTGCCGAAGGTGCCCAGCAGTACACTCCACCCGGTCACATTATACTGCCGAAGGTCCCCAAGCAGTACACTCCACCCGGTCACATTATACTGCCGAAGGTCCGCAGCAGTACACTCCACCCGGTCACATTATACTGCCGAAGATCCCCACCAGTACACTACACCCGGTCCCATTATACTGCCGAAGGTCCCCACCAGTACACTACACCCGGTCACATTATACTGCCGAAGGTCCCCAGCAGTACACTCCACCCGGTCACATTATACTGCCGAAGGTGCCCAGCAGTACACTCCACTCGTCACATTATACTGCCGAAGGTCCCGAGCAGTACACTCCACCCGGTCACATTATACTGCCGAAGGTCCCCAACCAGTACACTCCAATCGTCACATTATACTGCAAAAGGCCCCAAGCAGTACACTCCACTCGTCACATTATACTGCCGAAGGCCCCCAGCAGTACACTCCACCCGGTCACATTATACTGCCGAAGGCCCCCAGCAGTACACTCCACTCGTCACAATATACTGCCGAAGGCCCCCAACAGTACACTCCACTCGTCACATTATACTGCCGAAGGCCCCCAGCAGTACACTCCACCCGGTCACATTATACTGCCGAAGGTCCCCAGCAGTACACTCCACCCGGTCACATTATACTGCCGAAGGTCCCCAGAAGTACACTACACCCGGTCCCATTATACTGCCGAAGGTCCCCAGGAGTACGCTCCACTCGTCACATTATACTGCCGAAGGTCCCTAGCAGTACACTCCACCCGGTCACATTATACTGCCGAAGGTCCCCAGAAGTACACTCCACTCGTCACATTATACAGCCGAAGGTCCCCAGAAGTACACCCCACCCGGTCACACTATACTGCCGAAGGTCCCCAGCAGTACACTCCAACCGGTCATATTATACTGCCGAAGGTCCCCAGCAGTACATTCCACCCGGTCACATTATACTGCCGAAGGTCCCCAGCAGTACACCCCACCCGGTCACATTATACTGCCGAAGGTCCCCAGCAGAACACTCCACTCGTCACATTATACTGCCGAAGGCCCCCAGCAGTACACTCCACTCATCACATTATACTGCCGAAGGCCCCCAGCAGTACACTCCACCCGGTCACATTATACTGCCGAAGGTCCCCAGCAGTACACTCCATCCGGTCACATTATACTGCCGAAGGTCCGCAGCTGTACACTCCACCCGGTCACATTATACTGCCGAAGGTCCCCTAGCAGTACACTCCACTCGTCACATTATACTGCCGAAGGTCCGCAGCAGTCGCTCCACCCGGTCACATTATATTGCCGAAGGTCCCCACCAGTACACTCCACCCGGTCACATTATACTGCCGAAGGTCCCCACCAGTACACTCCACTCGGTCCCATTATACTGCCGAAGGTCCACAGCAGTACACTCAATCCGGTCACATTATACTGCCGAAGGTGCCCAGCAGTACACTCCACCCGGTCACATTATACTGCCGAAGGTCCCCAAGCAGTACACTCCACCCGGTCACATTATACTGCCGAAGGTCCGCAGCAGTACACTCCACCCGGTCACATTATACTGCCGAAGATCCCCACCAGTACACTACACCCGGTCACATTATACTGCCGAAGGTCCCCACCGGTACACTACACCCGGTCACATTATACTGCCGAAGGTCCCCAGCAGTACACTCCACCCGGTCACATTATACTGCCGAAGGTCCCCAGCAGTACACTCCATTCGTCACATTATACTGCCGAAGGTCCCGAGCAGTACACTCCACCCGGTCACATTATACTGCCGAAGGTCCCCAACCAGTACACTCCAATCGTCACATTATACTGCAAAAGGCCCCAAGCAGTACACTCCACTCGTCACATTATACTGCCGAAGGCCCCCAGCAGTACACTCCACCCGGTCACATTATACTGCCGAAGGCCCCCAGCAGTACACTCCACTCGTCACATTATACTGCCGAAAGGCCCCAGCAGTACACTCCACCCGGTCACATTATACTGCCGAAGGTCCCCAGAAGTACACTACACCCGGTCACATTATACTGCCGAAGGTCCCCAGGAGTACGCTCCACTCGTCACATTATACTGCCGAAGGTCCCTAGCAGTACACTCCACCCGGTCACATTATACTGCCGAAGGTCCCCAGCAGTACACTCCACTAGTCACATTATACTGCCGAAGGTCCCCACGAGTACACTCCACCCGGTCACATTATACTGCCGAAGGTCCTCACCAGTACACTCCATCCGGTCATATTATACTGCCGAAGGTCCCCAGCAGTACACTCCACCCGGTCACATTATACTGCCTAAGGGCCCCAAGCAGTACACTCCACTTGTCACATTATACTGCCGAAGGTCCCCAGCAGTACACTCCACTCGTCACATTATACTGCCGAAGGTCCCGAGCAGTACACTCCACCCGGTCACATTATACTGCCGAAGGTCCCCAACCAGTACACTCCAATCGTCACATTATACTGCAAAAGGCCCCAAGCAGTACACTCCACTCGTCACATTATACTGCCGAAGGCCCCCAGCAGTACACTCCACCCGGTCACATTATACTGCCGAAGGCCCCCAGCAGTACACTCCACTCGTCACAATATACTGCCGAAGGCCCCCAACAGTACACTCCACTCGTCACATTATACTGCCGAAGGCCCCCAGCAGTACACTCCACCCGGTCACATTATACTGCCGAAGGTGCCCAGCAGTACACTCCACCCGGTCACATTATACTGCCGAAGGTCCCCAAGCAGTACACTCCACTCGTCACATTATACTGCCGAAGGTCCGCAGCAGAACACTCCACCCGGTCACATTATACTGCCGAATGTCACCAGCAGTACACTCCAACCGGTCACATTATACTGCCGAAGGTCCCCAGCAATACACTCCACCCGGTCACATTATACTGCCGAAAGGCCCCAGCAGTACACTCCACCCAGTCACATTATACTGCCGAAGTTCCCCAGCAGTACACTCCACCGGTCACATTATACTGCCGAAAGGCCCCAGCAGTACACTCCACCCAGTCACATTATACTGCCGAAGGTCCCCAGCAGTACACTCCACCCGGTCACATTATACTGCCGAAGGTCCCCAGCAGTACACTCCACTTGTCACATTATACTGCCGAAGGTCCCCAGCAGTACACTCCACCCGGTCACATTATACTGCCGAAGGTCTGCAGCAGTACACTCCACCCGGTCACATTATACTGCCGAAGGTCCTCACCAGTACACTCCATCCGGTCATATTATACTGCCGAAGGTCCCCAACAGTACACTCCACCCGGTCACATTATACTGCCGAAGGTCCCCAGCAGTACACTCCACCCGGTCACATTATACTGCCGAAAGGCCCCAGCAGTACACTCCACCCGGTCACATTATACTGCTGAAGGTCCCCAGAAGTACACTACACCCGGTCACATTATACTGCCGAAGGTCCGCAGCAGTACACTCCACCCGGTCACATTATACTGCCGAAGGTCCCCAGAAGTACACTCCATCCGGTCACATTATACAGCCGAAGGTCCCCAGAAGAAAACTCCACCCGGTCACATTATACTGCCGAAGGTCCCCAGCAGTACACTCCACTCGTCACATTATACTACCGAAGGTCCCCAGCAGTACACTCCACCCGGTCACATTATACTGCCGAAGGTCTCCACCAGTACACTCCAATCGTCACATTATACTGCCAAAGGCCCCAAGCAGTACACTCCACTCGTCACATTATACTGCCGAAGGCCCCCAGCAGTACACTCCACTCGTCACATTATACTGCCGAAGGCCCCCAGCAGTACACTCCACCCGGTCACATTATACAGCCGAAGGTCCAAAGCAGTACACTCCATCCGTTCACATTATACTGCCGAAGGTGCCCAGCAGTACACTCCACTCGGTCACATTATACTGCCGAAGGTCCCCAAGCAGTACACTCCACTCGTAACATTATACTGCCGAAGGTCCGCAGCAGTACACTCCACCCGGTCACATTATACTGCCGAAGGTCCCCACCAGTACACTCCACCCGGTCACATTATACTGCCGAAGGTCCCCACCAGTACACTCCACTCGGTCACATTATACTGCCGAAAGGCCCCAGCAGTACACTCCACCCGGTCACATTATACTGCCGAAAGGCCACACTAGTACACTCCACCCAGTCACATTATACTGCTGAAGGTCCCCAGCAGTACACTCCACCCGGTCACATTATACTGCCGAAAGGCCACACTAGTACATTCCACCCAGTCACATTATACTGCCGAAGGTCCCCAGCAGTACACTCCACCCGGTCACATTATACTGCCGAAGGTCCCCAGAAGTACACTCCATCCGGTCACATTATACAGCCGAAGGTCCCCAGCAGTACAACCCATCCGGTCACATTATACTGCCGAAGGTCCCCAAGCAGTACACTCCACCCTGTCACATTATACTGCCGAAGGCCCCCAGCAGTACACTCCAACCGGTCACATTATACTGCCGAAGGTCCCCAGCAGTATACTCCACTCGTCACATTATACTGCCGAAGGTCCCCAGCAGTACACTCCACCCGGTCACATTATACTGCCGAAGGCCCCCAGCAGTACACTCCACTCGTCACATTATACTGCCGAAGGCCCCCAGCGGTACACTCCACCTGGTCATATTATACTGCCGAAGGTCTCCAGCAGTACACTCCAGCCGGTCAACTTATACTGCCAAAGGTCCACAGCAGTACACTCCACCCGGTCACATTATACTGCCGAAGGCCCCAAGCAGTACACTCCACCCGGTCACATTATACTGCCGAAGGTCCCCAGCAGTACACTCCACCCGGTCACATTACACTGCCGAAGGTCCCCAGCAGTACACTCCACCCGGTCAACTTATACTGCCGAAGGTCCACAGGAGTACACTCCACCCGGTCACATTATACTGCCGAAGGTCCCCAGCAGTACACTCCATCCGGTCACATTATACTGCCGAAGGTCCCCACCAGTACACTCCACCCAGTCACATTATACTGCCGAAGGCCCCAAGCAGTACACTCCACCCGGTCACATTATATTGCCGAAGGTCCCCAGCAGTACACTCCACACGGTCACATTTGATTGCCGATGGTCCCCAACAGTACACTCCATCCGGTCACATTATACTGCCGAAGGTCCCCAGCAGTACACTCCACTCGTCACTCCACTCACATTACACTGCCGAAGGTCCCCAGCAGTACACTCCAGCCGGTCAACTTATACTGCCGAAGGTCCCCAGCAGTACACTTCACTCGTCACATTATACTACCGAAGTTCCCGAGCAGTACACTCCATCCGGTCACATTATACTGCCGAAGGTCCCCACCAGTACACTCCACTTGTCACATTATACTGCCGAAGGTCCCAACCAGTACACTCCACTCGTCACATTATACTGCTGAAGGTCCCCACCAGTACACTCCACTCGTCACATTATACTGCCGAAGGTCCCAATCAGTACACTCCACTCGTCACATTATACTGCCGAAGGTCCCCACCAGTACACTTCACCCGGTCACATTTTACTTATTTCAAGTTTACCTGTCATTATATTCCTATAAATATGGACGTCAAACAAAGCGTTTTGAGACTTTATTGTGTTTCGACCAGGTAACAACACCCAAAGTCTTCATTAAAGAGTCAAACGTTCAACTATAGGCCAAATGTGAGGCAGTTTAAAGGGAGATATTAGAAAAGATAACTTTGTAAAGAAAGAAGGGAAAATATAAGATCCCCAATTTAGTCGTCTCATGCAAAGGGGAGAGCAGGTACAATTCCTACGACCTTCATGTACATGCAGGTCTTGTAGAACAAACGACAGTGATTGTTTGATATATGCTTTGTATATTTCACAAAACAGCCAATGCTGTATCAATAAATGTTTTTGATCTTAATCTCACCGAGAAGTATTCTGTATCTTTGTGTGATATAAAGATGGACGTTTTTGAATTTGCTGATTAGTGTGCTTACTTATTTTGATTGACGATGGCGACTCGGTTCTCATTTTGAGGATTGATGCTTACTAGGATGTCACCAAGATTTACATGGCGGGTGTCGCCGATGAAACAGAAGACGCTTACTCTTCCGGAACACCTGGTCTTATTCTCTTGTACTTTTACGATGTACATCTTCCTGTTATTCCTATTTTTCCTCTAGTTTAATCGATTTTGAGTTCGGATTATGGTTTTGTTGACGCTTTGGTATTCTCAGATTTTGAGTTCGGATTATGGTTTTGTTGACGCTTTGGTACTCTCTGATTTTTAGTTCGGATTATGGTTTTGTTGACCCTTTGGTATTATCTTATTTCTTTATCAGCAACATTTTCCAACATTGTGTTAAATATCGGTTTACTACATTTGACCGACACATCAGGTTTGCTGGAGCCTCCATAGTCACAGTTAACCTCATTTGAGTAGTGGCACGGTGCATAATATACACATTTTTGTAGTACCCTAGTTTAATTTTACTTCTAAAATCATAAATTAAGGGGGTTTTACGCACCTGACCCTTCTGCTTCTGCATTAGTTTAGAAATTTTGGATTCCCACCTTTTGGCCCTTGGCATCACTGGAGAGTCCGAAGAGGACGAAACAGCTGTATGGTGTAGTTTAATTCATTGTATCGGCATACTGTACCTATTACTAAATTTAAAAGGTTGCAGCAATGTGTGTGTTACGTCATCTTTAAACCATATATAAATAACGTGATTCATTTTTTTGATATGGTAATTATCAATATGTAGTTAAACATCTATCACACTTTGAATACATATAAGGAATTTGTCACACTTAAGGTAATTGAAAGATAGTGAATATTGATGGTCTTCACTGCTTTCAACTAAGTTTCCTTATTGTTGTGTATGTCCACCATTGACAGGCCGATTCCGTACCTCTAAACCTAAGTTGTTAACATGGCTTGCTCCGTGATAGATGTCGGCTGCTGACTAGCCCAGGACTCGATGTGGTCGTCATCTTGGTCTTATTGAGAAACTGTCTGTATCCTTGTATGAAGATGCTTACTATCCCGGCACATCTGGAATATGACATGTTTTGTCCCTATTTCAATCGATTTTCAGATCGGATTATGGCTTTGTTGACACCTCGTTCACAAAAATGTTTTATACAATATACATACATTCCGATTTTCAAGTTTTAAGACAGATTTGAAGATACTAGCACGAAAAAAATGCTGAAAATACCCAATAGATTTCTGATATAATAGACAGATTGAATTATTTGAATATAGCGGATGAATTGGTAATACTATCACGAATTATATAACGAAATAAAAATCCCTTTATCCCTTTCAGCAACACATATGTATCTATATATTAAACGGAATATTAGTATATTGTTTTCATAGGAATGCTGGGGAACCTTGCTCTCCTCAAACCCACCATACAAGGTAGCTATAGACCAGCAAATGATGGGAATTTGACGTCCGAATACGCTGTGGATGGACAACGATGGCCTGGAATAATAAATCCTTTATGCAGCATCTCCAACTCTGCTGACACCACTCCCTTCTGGCAAGTTGACTTACAGCAGGCGTACGTCGTACACGCGGTCGCCATCCTCATCATTGAAAGTAAGTAACAGCTGATCGAACAAACGTCATACACACGTGGTCATCGTCATCACATTAACATAGTTAAGGGGTATATAATAACCACTTTGTCCGTTCGTTAATGATACACATTGAATACAATATTATACAATTATGGACTTTTTACTTTGTTAATATGCTCTGATATTAATCAGAATGGAACTTATATTGACCGAGGCGAAGCCTCGGTCAATATGGTTACAGTCTGGTTAATATCAGAGCATATTAACCAAGTAAAAAGTCCAGAACTGTTTTATTATATAATCAAAGTATATATGATAAAATGATTAACGAACTCAACTCAAGAAAACAGGAGTTTAATAAGTTCGGTGCTGTCCAAAGTCTCAACGTCCTCTACCTCGTTCTTTTCTTTTAAATATTCCTTAAATCTTTTTACAGCCGAGTTTGTCGCTCTTCTTGTGTTTATGGAATCCTTTTCTGTCATTAACTTGTTAATGTTCTCATCGTTTAGAGACGCAAACCGCATTTTTTTAGGACTCGAAGCCGGCGAAACAGCAGACGCAGCCATTTCCTATGCGTTGCTATGGTATTACGTAACTTCCGGTAGGCAATTTCCAGAATCTATTTTTAGCGGAGGTGTTATTAAGTGGTTTTTCATAATCTATTTTTATCGCCGGTGTTATTAACTGTTTTTTTTTTTATATTTACTGGGTTAACTTTGGAAACCAGTTAATATCCTTATTTATAAAAAGTCACGTGTTAGCGATTTAGCCAATGAGAATATGGATAAATACACATTATATAATAAACCGCATTAACCCCTTAACATATTTAGTTTATATTTACATCATAGCATCAAATAATCAAGATATAATTTAATTTTGCCTATTACCCCAATGCTTAACTTTTTCAGGTTATATCGTGTAACTTCAAAAAATCAGACAACGCAAAAAATGATGACGTCATATACCGCCATGTTTGCCGCGGTATTTTGTAATCAAACTTCTGATTGGTTGAGGTGAAATTTATGCACATGGTTGTGTTTTTTGCAAAAACATTTGATTTTTTGTCATAATTCCAAATTATTGTATAATACTTATGTTTTATATATGTACCTTAACTTGTCCTTAAGAAATGAAATTATAAGGAATGGCCACAATTGTTTTATGGGTTATACGGTATATATCGAAAAAAACTGCGCGAAGTGGTATAACCCTAAAAAATTGCGGTCATTCCTTAAGTACACCGGATTAGAAAAATGGCCTTCATTAATGTTTGAAGGTCAAAGGTCACTGTTTACCACTTATACAACGCTTGTTACACGATTTCACATGCAAGCATTCACAGGTAGTAATAATAATAATAATATGCAACATTTGATATAGCGCCCTATTTAGCTAACATAAGCCACTCTAAAGCGCTTTACAGTACATAGATATACAATTCTCATACAATTAACACATATAGTTCTATCATATACAATTCTGAGGAGTTCGCATGAGCTGCCTTATCAGGCGCTAACTACTTGTCCTATACCACCTGGCTAATATCTCCATATGTGTGTGTATGGATGTGTGTGCTGAAGATGAATTGCGTTCTGTTTGTAGTGGGACCGTGTTTCCAACAGCATCTTTTAGAGTGCCACTTTATTTGAATGCTACAGCACAGATACTGCAACACCCACCCCAGACCATTTTATACTCCACATGGGTTGTTGGAGTTGTGTGGGCAGGAGAAAAACACTTTCTCTGAATGTTCCATGCGTATGACGATTACGGGGATCGAACCCCGGCCGCCTGCATGGAAGGCCGGAGTGTTAACCACTCGACCAATTCGCCCAGATGTGGGGTATATTCAGGCCATAGCATCACATTGGACCTGATTAGACATACATGTATAGTCATCATTTACAGTTGACGGACAAATGTCGCTGTTTACCAATTATTAAAAGCTTGTGTATAAAATATGTCAAACCATCCCCCTCCCCCTCCCAGGTCGGTTTGGTTTACATTCACACTATAACCTCAAACAAACATGCTCTGTATCTCTTTTGATTTTGGTAGCCAATGGTCATGTGACCATCTATATTTGGAACATTAACTCCTCTGGAACGCATGGTCTTGTTCTCATGTGTTTTTTAAGGGTCGCCATGTAACGCTTTCCTTTGCTCATATTTCGCCCCTAGTTTTGTCGATTTTGAGTTCGGATTATGGTTTTGTTGACGCTTCGGTAATTGTATCATTCTGATTAGATGGTGGTCATCGTTGATTAAATGTTAAAAGTCAACTTCTTAAATAAAAAGCTTATGTTCATGATATATCCTGACTCAGAATAGATTAATATGTCGACATGTGAAGTAAGATGAATGAAAGACCGAAAAAACTAACTTTCAAGTTACCTTATCATGTTTTACCAGAGAATAGCCGGAAATGTTAAATCTGAGAAAATAGAAATACAAAAATAGAGAGTATTATGATGTAAAATTAAAAAAATACTATGATTGTAACTGGGAAATTCTACGTTTAATCAAATTACTTAACACATTATTACCTTTTTCAATGAAACTTCACTTTAGATGGTCCAACTAAAAGGTCTGTTATACTCGTTGCAATTAGTTTGAGGTTAAATCATAAATTGACTAGACCATATAACTTAAACTTCATCTTTGAAAATTATGTAATCTTCACAAAAATATATGTTATCAGTAATTGCATTACTTTGATTTTTTTTGTCGTTGGCGGACAAAATTAGCATAGGTGTTTTTAATCCTAATATTAATCGCTGTGTGTTCACCTTACGACAGTTACGGAAACTTTCTCTTCAATATTACCAAACACGTATACTTTATTTACCAAATACCAAATGTACTAAATATTATTACATACATTTTGTTTAGATTTATGTAGTTCATGGTTAATAATTTGAGGAAGGACAGTTGCGTCCGAGTCGTCCGTAATTTCTATCATTTTTTCACGTGGGTAAAGTGTAAATACGGGCAGTTGTCAGTATTACATATAACTGCATTTACAGGGAACTACACAGGTGGGTACAGTGTAAATACGGGCAGTTGTCAGTATTACATAAAACTGTATTTACAGCGAACTACACAGGTGGGTACAGTGTAAATACGGGCAGTTGTCAGTATTACATACAACTGTATTTACAGCGAACTACACAGGTGGGTACAGTGTAAATACGGGCAGTTGTCAGTATTACATACAACTGTATTTACAAGGAACTACACAGGTGGGTACAGTGTAAATACAGGCAGTTGTCAGTATTACATATCACTGTATTTACAGGGAACTACACTGGTGGGTACAGTGTAAATACGGGCAGTTGTCAGTATTACATATCACTGTATTTACAGCGAACTACACAGGTGGGTACTGTGTAAATACAGGCAGTTGTCAGTATTACATATCACTGTATTTACAGGGAACTACACAGGTGGGTACAGTGTAAATACGGGCAGTTGTCAGTATAATATAACTATATTTACAGGGAACTACACAGGTGGGTACAGTGTAAATACGGGCAGTTGTCAGTATTACATAACTGTATTAACAGGAAACTACACAGGTGGGTACAGTGTAAATACGGGCAGTTGTCAGTATTACATAACTGTATTAACAGGAAACTACACAGGTGGGTACAGTGTTAATACGGGCAGTTGTCAGTATTAAATAACTGTATTAACAGGAAACTACACAGGTGGGTAAAGTGTAAATAAGGGCAGTTGTCAGTATTACATAACTGTATTAACAGGAAACTACACAGGTGGGTACAGTGTAAATACGGGCAGTTGTCAGTATTACATATAACTGTATTGACAGGGAACTACACAGGTGGGTACAGTGTAAATACGGGCAGTTGTAAGTATTACATAACTGTATTTACAGGGAACTACACTGGTGGGTACAGTGTAAATACGGGCAGTTGTCAGTATTACATATCACTGTATTTACAGAGAACTACACAGGTGGGTACAGTGTAAATACGGGCAGTTGTCAGTATTACATATAACTGTATTTACATGGAACTACACAGGTGGGTACAGTGTAAATACGGGCAGTTGTCAGCATTACATAACTGTATTTACAGGGAACTACACAGGTGGGTACAGTGTAAATACGGACAGTTGTCAGTATTACATAACTGTATTTACAGGGAACTACACATGCGGGTACAGTGTAAATACGGACAGTTGTCAATATTACATACAACTGTATTTACAGGGAACTACACAGGTGGGTACAGTGTAAATACGGACAGTTGTCAGTATTACCTATAACTGTATTAACAGGGAACTACACAGGTGGGTACAGTGTAAATACGGGCAGTTGTCAGTATTACATATAACTGTATTTACAGGGAACTACACAGGTGGGTACAGTGTAAATACGGGCAGTTGTCAATATTACATAACTGTATTACAGGGAACTACACAGGTGAGTACAGTGTAAATACGGGCAGTTGTCAATATTACATACAACTGTATTTACAGGGAACTACACAGGTGAGTACAGTGTAAATACGGGCAGTTGTCAGTATTACCTATAACTGTATTACAGGGAACTACACAGATGGGTACAGTATAAATCAGGCTAGTTGTCAGTATAACATAACTGTATTTACAGGGAACTTCACAGGTGGGAACAGTGTGAATACGGCCAGTTGTCAGTATTACATACAACTGTATTACAGAGAACTACACAGGTGGGTACAGTGTAAATACGGGCAGTTGTCAGTATTAAATAACTGTATTTACAGGAAACTACACAGGTGGGTACAGTGTAAATACGGCCAGTTGTCAGTATTACATAACTGTATTACAGGGAACTACACAGGTGGGTACAGTGTAAATACGGGCATTTGTCAGTATTACCTATAACGGTGTTTACAGGGAACTACACAGGTGGGTACAGTGTAAATACGGGCAGTTGTCAGTATTACCTAAAACTGTATTTACAGGGAACTACACAGGTGGGTACAGTGTAAATACGGGCAGTTGTCAATATTGCATACAACTGTATTACAGGGAACTACACAGGTGGGTACAGTGTAAATACGGACAGTTGTCAATGTAACATAGCTATATTTACATGGAACTACACAGGTGGGTACAGTGTAAATACGGGCAGTTGTCAGTATTACCTATAACTGTTTTTACAGGGAACTACACAGGTGAGTACAGTGTAAATACGGGCAGTTGTCAGTATTGCGTACAACTGTATTACAGGGAACTACACAGGTGAGTACAGTGTAAATACGGGCAGTTGTCAGTATTACATAACTGTATTTACAGGGAACTACACAGGTGGGTACAGTGTAAATACGGGCAGTTGTCAGTATTACATACAGCTGTATTTACAGGGAACTACACAGGCGAGTACAGTGTAAATACGGTCAGTTGTCAATATTACATACAACTGTATTTACAGGGAACTACACAGGTGGGTACAGTGTAAATACGGACAGTTGTCAGTATTACCTATAACTGTATTACAGGGAACTACACAGATGGGTACAGTATAAATCAGGCTAGTTGTCAGTATAACATAACTGTATTTACAGGGAACTTCACAGGTGGGAACAGTGTGAATACGGCCAGTTGTCAGTATTACATACAACTGTATTACAGAGAACTACACAGGTGGGTACAGTGTAAATACGGGCAGTTGTCAGTATTACATAACTGTATTTACAGGAAACTACACAGGTGGGTACAGTGTAAATACGGCCAGTTGTCAGTATTACATAACTGTATTACAGGGAACTACACAGGTGGGTACAGTGTAAATGCGGTCATTTGTCAGTATTACCTATTACTGTTTTTACAGGGAACTACACAGGTGAGTACAGTGTAAATACGGGCAGTTGTCAGTATTGCATACAACTGTATTACAGGGAACTACACAGGTGAGTACAGTGTAAATACGGGCAGTTGTCAATATTACATACAACTGTATTTACAGGGAACTACACAGGTGGGTACAGTGTAAATACGGGCATTTGTCAGTATTACCTATAACTGTTTTTACAGGGAACTACACAGGTGAGTACAGTGTAAATACGGGCAGTTGTCAGTATTGCATACAACTGTATTACAGGGAACTACACAGGTGAGAACAGTGTAAATACGGGCAGTTGTCAGTATTACATAACTGTATTTACAGGGAACTACACAGGTGGGTACAGTGTAAATATGGGCAGTTGTCAGTATTACATACAACTGTATTTACAGGGAACTACACAGGTGAGTAGTGTAAATACGGTCAGTTGTCAATATTACATACAACTGTATTTACAGGGAACTACACAGGTGGGTACAGTGTAAATACGGACAGTTGTCAGTATTACCTATAACTGTATTACAGGGAACTACACAGATGGGTACAGTATAAATCAGGCTAGTTGTCAGTATAACATAACTGTATTTACAGGGAACTTCACAGGTGGGAACAGTGTGAATACGGCCAGTTGTCAGTATTACATACAACTGTATTACAGAGAACTACACAGGTGGGTACAGTGTAAATACGGGCAGTTGTCAGTATTAATTAACTGTATTTACAGGAAACTACACAGGTGGGTACAGTGTAAATACGGGCAGTTGTCAGTATTACATAACTGTATTACAGGGAACTACACAGGTGGGTACAGTGTAAATACGGGCAGTTGTCAGTATTACCTATAACGGTGTTTACAGGGAACTACACAGGTGGGTACAGTGTAAATACGGGCAGTTGTCAGTATTACCTAAAACTGTATTTACAGGGAACTACACAGGTGGGTACAGTGTAAATACGGGCAGTTGTCAATATTGCATACAACTGTATTACAGGGAACTACACAGGTAGGTACATTGTAAATACGAGCAGTTGTCAGTGTAACATAGCTGTATTTACATGGAACTACACAGGTGGGTACAGTGTAAATACGGGCAGTTGTCAGTATTACCTATAACTGTTTTTACAGGGAACTACATAGGTGAGTACAGTGTAAATACGGGCAGTTGTCAGTATTGCATATAACTGTATTACAGGGAACTACACAGGTGGGTACAGTGTAAATACGGGCAGTTGTCAGTATTAATTAACTGTATTTACAGGAAACTACACAGGTGGGTACAGTGTAAATACGGGCAGTTGTCAGTATTACATAACTGTATTACAGGGAACTACACAGGTGGGTACAGTGTAAATACGGGCAGTTGTCAGTATTACCTATAACGGTGTTTACAGGGAACTACACAGGTGGGTACAGTGTAAATACGGGCAGTTGTCAGTATTACCTAAAACTGTATTTACAGGGAACTACACAGGTGGGTACAGTGTAAATACGGGCAGTTGTCAATATTGCATACAACTGTATTACAGGGAACTACACAGGTAGGTACATTGTAAATACGAGCAGTTGTCAGTGTAACATAGCTGTATTTACATGGAACTACACAGGTGGGTACAGTGTAAATACGGGCAGTTGTCAGTATTACATAACTGTATTTACAGGGAACTACACAGGTGGGTACAGTGTAAATACGGGCAGTTGTCAGTATTACATACAGCTGTATTTACAGGGAACTACACAGGTGAGTACAGTGTAAATACGGTCAGTTGTCAATATTACATACAACTGTATTTACAGGGAACTACACAGGTGGGTACAGTGTAAATACGGACAGTTGTCAGTATTACCTATAACTGTATTACAGGGAACTACACAGATGGGTACAGTATAAATCAGGCTAGTTGTCAGTATAACATAACTGTATTTACAGGGAACTTCACAGGTGGGAACAGTGTGAATACGGCCAGTTGTCAGTATTACATACAACTGTATTACAGAGAACTACACAGGTGGGTACAGTGTAAATACGGGCAGTTGTCAGTATTACATAACTGTATTTACAGGAAACTACACAGGTGGGTACAGTGTAAATACGGCCAGTTGTCAGTATTACATAACTGTATTACAGGGAACTACACAGGTGGGTACAGTGTAAATGCGGTCATTTGTCAGTATTACCTATAACTGTTTTTACAGGGAACTACACAGGTGAGTACAGTGTAAATACGGGCAGTTGTCAGTATTGCATACAACTGTATTACAGGGAACTACACAGGTGAGTACAGTGTAAATACGGGCAGTTGTCAATATTACATACAACTGTATTTACAGGGAACTACACAGGTGGGTACAGTGTAAATACGGGCATTTGTCAGTATTACCTATAACTGTTTTTACAGGGAACTACACAGGTGAGTACAGTGTAAATACGGGCAGTTGTCAGTATTGCATACAACTGTATTACAGGGAACTACACAGGTGAGAACAGTGTAAATACGGGCAGTTGTCAGTATTACATAACTGTATTTACAGGGAACTACACAAGTGGGTACAGTGTAAATACGGGCAGTTGTCAGTATTACACACAACTGTATTTACAGGGAACTACACAGGTGAGTAGTGTAAATACGGTCAGTTGTCAATATTACATACAACTGTTTTTACAGGGAACTACACAGGTGGGTACACTGTAAATACGGGCAGTTGTCAGTATTACATACAACTGTATTTACATGGAACTACACAGGTGGGTACAGTGTAAATACGGGCAGTTGTCAGTATAACATAACTGTATTGACAGGGAACTACACAGAAGTTTAGTATTACTCTGCTCCGCTCAACAATTTACTACTGTGATTGAACGACCAATCAAATCGTTTGTTGTCAGAATTCCTTCATGGTTAAAACACAGGCCGTACTGATAACAAAGATTTGTGTCAAGTTCACATAATTTTCAAACATTAACATTTCAGATATATAGTTTAGTAAATTGATGATTTAACTTTAAACTAATTCATTATTGTCCCTTTGATCTAAACTGTAGAAACTGGCCGATCAGAGTGATGGTTCAATGTCTTACACAGAGAACACAGGGACCTGAGAAATTGCTACAGCCACTTTACATTTTAAAAAATGCACCTTTCATATTCCATTCTTCTACCATGTCAAACATCCGAGTAACGCCCCCTTCCATACTTCCAATACTTTTGATTTCTAAAACATAATCAGCTTAATACGACTATTGTTCATTTAAAATACAGCATAGTTTACCTTAACTGTATTTTTTTCCAGCTAACCCAATATCGAGTATAAAGATCGAGATAGCAAACATTTTTGGCGGCAAGGTTGAGTGCATAAGCAATCCTGGTCCAAGCTCCAATGGCAGAACCTTCAGGGAACTTCCCTGCAACGCGCCAACCCTCGGGCAGATTGTCTGGATCAGTAAAACTGAGAAATATCTTACCTTGTGTGAGGTGGAGGTTTACGGAACTTATCCGTAATGTCGAATCACAGACACACTACAAACTGGTTGTCGGGTGGCTCAGTGGAGAACACACTCCTTTAACTAAGACAGCTGGGGTTTAGATTCGCCGAATGGACGTGAAAAGGTACCGGGTCATCTGTCTGCTATTGTGGCTTTTTTTCTCCTTTGAAAAAATCTTCCGGGCATTGTTATCCGTGCCAACTAGGGTTATTAATATTTACTGTAATTGTTGTAAATAAACAATATTTATATCAAGTAAAACTAACGGTTAACTTATTTCAAGCTGAAAAAGACGCCTATTCCTCCGGAACACCACTCTTATTCTCTAATACGTTTAAATGATTTCCTTGTAAATCTATCCTTTTGTTTATATTTTGTCCTTTATTTTGAGTTATGATTATGGTTTTGCTGTTGCTGTGGTTTTCCTTAACTTGATGTTTGCCTGGTTTGATATGGCGGGTTCATTTCGAGAACTTGATGTTTACTTTGATGTGACAAAGATTTACATAGCGGTTGTCGTCGATGAAGTAAAAGACGCTTATTCTTCCAGAACACCTGGTCTTATTCTCTTGTACTTTTAATATTATTAAAGTTTGTATAATGACATACTACTTTAGGGTATACTTTGTCCATTTTAATAAGAAAATTACTCTTACTTTGTCACAATCATGGAGAAAGATGGTATCAAACTGTAAAATTGGGATTCCTGCCACTATCCCAGATGCAGGGGCGGAGCTCGGAGGGAAAATTATTCTAAATTTCAAAAATATTCCTCTCCAGACTCAGCGGTACTACAGCCATTTCTCTACAGGGACAGAAAGATCATGAGGTTTTTTGTTTAATTCGTAGTTTCACTAGCTCCGGGCTATCCGTTTCCCATAGAGGAGGGGATAAGGTAAACGATAGTTTATATAGGGGAATAACACTTTCGGGTATATTTTGTTCATTGTAAATAGGAAATTATTCCTACTTTTTCACAATATTCCTTGGAGAAAGATGGTATCATGATATAAAATTGGGAGACCGGGGCGGGGGTTCTTAAGGAGAATTAAATTATACATACATTTTTTAAAAGTTCTTTTTAAGACTCAGAGGTGCTAAAGTCTAGTTCTCTGTATGGATGGATAGATCATCAGGGGCTTTATTTGATTTGTAATTTTTAGTTCTCTAACACATGCATTCCCCCTAGCATATGGCGTATATTTAAGGATTAACGTTTTATTTTGTTTAGGTTATCGGGGGATAACTATAATGGAACACGGGTAAATTCAATAACCGGCTTCTTATGTATAATCTTCCCCTTTTCCATTGTTGTTCTCCCCCGATTACTTCAACAAAATAGAAAGTTTATCCTTTTCTTACCGTATCTTTCTGTAAAATGTTTGTAACTATTTTCTTCATTATAGTCCCATCTTCGGACACAGATTTCATTTCAAAACTTATAAACGGGAGAATTGTTCAATAAATGTAACAGCATGAAATTTCCATAAATCGTTGTTAGCTCCGCCCATGTTTTTTGTTGATGACGTTCACACAATTGTGTTTCAAACTTTGCATTTGGATAGCTCCTCCCACATGTATTGTTGTCGACGTCATAGGAATTCGGCACGTGTTTGAGTACAGTTATGAGGTGATAATGATAGTCTGTGGAACAATGGTTATCGAGGAAATGTCAGTATAGACTGTACATATAAAAAAAACGCCACTTTTAGGTATATTGTGTATATGTTTAGGAGATATTCATACTTGCTGACAATCAACCGCACTAGTAAACTAAATTGTTTTAATAGTTTTAGAATTCTCATCTTGTAATGACATGACAAATGTTGTATTTCACTTAGTTAACATGTTGATTTCATCATTGGAATTGGGCTACCATACATATATCATTACGCAGGTGACCGCCAATGCCCCTGGGCCTCTTTGTTTTTAAAGCATAACTTTAAATATGTTATTAACATAAATATTGTACCTCATTTTGACGGCAAACTACCGTACACGCAGGTCAAAATGAGGATCAGTTCTTCAAATATATATGTATGTATGTATGTTAACTGTTTGTTTGAAATAAATTGTTTACGTATTTATCTGTATTCTATATCAGTTGTATATAAAGAGGCTTGTTAACGGTTATCCCATTAAATATCAAATATATTTCATGATTATGGCATTTGGTTTTTATTATAAAACAGGTGTGCAGCGTGAATGAAGTAATCTTAAAAAGCACTGCGATACGAGTGGACTATATTTGATATTTAACGTGAAACCTTTGATGTTTTTTATTACATTCTGAGATTCGTAAAACCTTAAGGCCATTGGTGGTTTCATTTCTGCGGTCACAGCTGATCACAATGGAGTGTTAAGCTTTGTTGACGTTTTGCTGTTCTCTGTTTGTTTTCTTACAGCATATTAGTGCTTCTCGGGATAGTTTATTGTTCTGGTTCTAACCCCAAAAAATACAAAAACACAGTATTAAACCTCATTAAAGTTTAATAAAAACTCATAATACTATGATGATATTAAGGTTTGTTTGCACCATAGCATTTGATCGTTTAGCAATGAAAAGAAATACACAAATTATACACAAAGATGTTGGATTTTTACATCTTCACTAGTGATGACATAAGGCTTTGTTTACTAATGATGACAGAAACAGTGATGATAATATAAGTTTTACAAGTTTATATTTTCTATTTAAACTTTAGATTTATTGCGTATGTGTTTTGTAATTTGTTAAGGATCGTAAGCTGCAAGCCACAACAAAGCAAGTGGTCAATTCCTGTAAGTGTATAGATCAAACAGCCTTAATTACGATTTCCGTTTTCTGCCAATAATTACAATTTCAAGAATAGCAAGCCAAAGCGAAATAATTCAAAGTCAAATACAATGTTTATCAATTCTGAAGAAATATCCTTTTTACTACATCATTTTCATTAAGTATTTTTTCATTCCAATTTTCCCTTTTTTATTAATATTCAGTAAGGTACAATCATGGGTGTGTCGGACTTGCATTCACCGTTCCAGTAAATACTTAATGCTTTATCAAGGAATTTGAACGTAACAAACACCCGCACAATAAATTGATTGCACTGCACCATACAGCTGTTCCTTCCTTCTAGAAATCATCGACGATGCCAAAGGCTAAACGTGTAAATTATACCTACTCTAAATTGCTGTTGAAAAAGATAAGGGGTGCATAAAACCGGGTTTTTTTTAATAGATATTCAAACAGTTGTTTCAAACAATTTCAAAGATGACGTAACACACACATATGCTGCACCTCTTAAATATAGTAATAGATACAGTATGCCGAAAAAATGAATTAAACTGCATCATACAGCTGTTTCGTCCTCCTAGGACTTTTCAGTGATGCTAGGGGCCAAAAGGTAGGAATCCAAAATTTCTAAACTAATGTAGAAGCAGAAGGGTCAGGTGCGTAAAACCCCTTTAATTTATAAATTTAGAAGTACATCTGTAAGAAGTGCCACTACTCAAGATTAACTGTGGCTATGGAGGCTCCAGCGAACCTCAGGGACTAAAAAATCCACCAGCAGAGTCTGCCACCCCTATCATAAAGATGACGTAACACACACATATGCTGCACCTCTTAAATTAAGTAATAGATACAGTATGCCAAAAAAATGAATTAAACTGCATCATACAGCTGTTTCGTCCTCCAAGGACTCTTCAGTGGTGCTTGGTAACAACAAGGCTCGGGGATTTTGGTTTGACACTTTACTTTTTACCTTTACTGTGAAAAGCTATTGAATTATTTATCAAAACAGGTGGCACGGCGCTCACATGGATATTTGTGCGCCCACGGGATAAAATATCACCAAAAAACACTTTGCACATGGGTCTCCTTACCGCAAGAATGTTCCAAATTAAATTTATCTTTATACTACACTGCCCCTGGTTTTTAAGATGTTTGAAGGTCTTTACGGCTTAAACTATATCAATTCACTTTGGAATAGATGACATAGATCACAAAAACAAACAAGAGATCCCACAAGGATCTCGACGCCCAGCATCGATGATGTTCATTTCTTTTCTTTTTTTAAAGTTGGATCTTTTCCCTTCCTTTTTTCATCTAAGTATTTATCATCTAACTTTTAACTATTTTAGAATTCCTCTTGAAACGAATAATAGTTGATAGATTGTCACTTGTCAGCAAAGTTTTTTTGATCAGTTCCAAAATCAAATGAGTTGACAACTAAGGACCAAGAACCTATATATGAAATTAAGAATTATTTCTAAAAAAAAAGAAAAACTAATATACTTTCATACTTAAATTCTCAAATGGATGCTTGCCGGCAACATTTTTTCTTGGATCAGTCAAAAATGGCCCTATGCACAATTAGGGACCAAATGATACCTACAAATAAGACATGAGAATGATCCATACAGTACCTGTAAAAAAACAAAAAGATAAAAACTTTTCTGTCAAAATCTAAGATGGCCGCCTGACAGCAACGCCATATTGTTTATGTCCGAAAAGTGACCATACACAACTGGGCCCCAAAGGGAACCTACATATGAAATTTGAAAATAATCCATCCAGTACTTCTCATGAAATAGCGGTAGCAAACCATTACTGTATAATCCAAGATGGCCGCCTGCCAGCCATATTGTTTATCGGATCTGTCCAAAAATGCACCATGTACAACTAAGTACCAAGAGGAACTCATATATGAGATTTGATCCATCCAGTACTTCTCAAGAAATAGCGGTAATAAACTATTACTGTAAAATCGGAGATGGCCGCCTGACGGCCATATTGTTTATTTCCGAAAATAGACCATCCACAACTGGGCACCAAGGGGAACATGTATAAGAAAATTATCAACCTAGTACTTCTAAAGAAATAGCGGTAAGGAAGGACGGACGACGGGCCAAGATCTATATAATGGGTGTCGTCGATGAAGCAGAAGACACTCACTCTTCCCGTACACCTTGTCTTATTATCTTGTACTTTTACAAGGGTCTCCATGTAAGTCTTTCCTTTGTTCATATTTTGCCCCTAGTTTAATCAATTTTGAGTTCGGATTATGGTTTGGTTAACGCTTCGGTATTCTTTTATTTTTTCTTTAAAGTCAAATGTTTACACCTGATGGACGATAGATAGATACACAACGACTGACGTTGCTCTACAGCATAAACTCACTGAAGCGCGTAGTGAGCTGAACACACCCAAATGTTCTTGGTAGATGTTCATCTACTGGAACCCTGAACACAACCTGAAGTGTAATGATGTATGGAAATCTAAACAACAAAGTAAAAATTCAACATCTGCTTTATTTATACAGCTTGTGTATTTACATAGTTATCTGCTGCCATTTTTATATTGAAAACATTGACTTAAAAATGTTACGTAAATACAAGTGACAATATACATAATTTAATAGATGTATATATTAACTTGTTCACCCCTGAAGACACATTTGAACTCTTCTTCTTCAAAGGTTGAAACAGTTCATTTTGAACTTTCAGGGGTAAATGAGTTCACATTCTAACGCATGGTCATTGAAGAGCTTTAAAGGTAAGTGGTTCGTACCACGGAATTAGATAAAATCTCTCTAAGTTCGTGGTTCGTGCACACAAATTAATACTACGAAATATCTGGTCCCAGCAAAATCTCAAACTTTGTTAATTGCAGATAATTATATAATTTAATATTTAAATATTTTTTTCTTTTATGTAAAGATAAAAAATATGTGCTTTGCTGGAGTAGGAATGAAGTATACTGATCTTTTTACCCCTTCCCCAACACATTCCAAATTAAAACCTGTAAAGACTTTTTACAAGTTCAGCTGTACAATTGTGTAAATTTATCAAATCAAAAAGAAAAACAAGTTTTTTTCCGCATTTTATCTTGGCACTCCCAATAAAAAAAAGTGTGCTTGCATCGTGTAGACGTTATTAAAATGTATGTATACTTTTTGTGAATTGCTTTTAGATGATCTTTATGAACTACCTTGTGATAAAGGGGGTATATTCGAACCTCAAATTATCATTTTTATATTTGTATACACTGTATAACATATACCACACAGTAGTGCTTCTCTATGTCAATAACAAAACTTCTGTGAACCAATTTAGAAACACAAAACTCCAATTTAGTGTTTGCTAAAATAAACACATGCTAACACATTATGTTATTAATAAAGACAATTTCAGACATCTAATAAACAAGAAAAAAAAAACATATTTTATTACCATTGTACAACATATGCAAAAATGAAAAATACTTAAAACTTTCTCTTTTTACATCATCTTTAAAGGCACTTAGTTACACATAGCAACTGTGTCTGCAGATAGTGCTCGTTTACAACAAACTTTTAAAATAGAAATATTCTTTAAACTTTTTAAAAACAAAACATGTAATTCGTAACATACACTCAAGATAGAAATATATTCAAAATAGAAATAGATGTAGTAATACATAACATTGACCTTCAGCCAACGGGAGATCATTTATCAAATAATAAAACAAATATCAAAATAGTTTTTCAAAACAGTAATATCTCAGAAATGTTTGACCACCTCGAAACTGCCTAACAAAAGACACCATAACTTCTCATATTTGCGTTCGTATTTAAGTTACAACATTTTCTGACGTTTTCATTCAACCGTTAAATCTCATAATGAACTATTCCACCCTTTGAATTCGACGAGTTCAAATATGTCTTTAATGGTGAATGAGTCTACACATTTTCACCTCTGTTTTGGCCTTTTTACCTTTTAAGAGCTAATTAAAGCAAAGGTTTGGATTTACCTATGGAATAAGAACTTAATCTGACAAGGATGGTTAAAATATCTAATATAATGTAAGTGAAAATTAGTCCTACTTATATAAATCATTGCTCATCTCCAGATTTGCAAATAAATTGTAATAGGCTGCCGTTGTTAAAGAACAACAATTTGACTGTTTGCCGTGATTTTTTTGTCGATGTCGAAGTTCTCAGATGACAACTCGGATAGTTTGAATCCTCTTTATTCCAGCGGCTATAATTTCAGATAATTCGAACAGGATTGACAATATCTATTTAATTTTGTTCAAACTAACCGAAGGTTTACAGTAACCAATGTGTTTTATTACATGAAGTCAAATATCCCATATATTACATTTTGAGACTATAAGCTATTTTTATCGGTGAGGTCGTTGACGTCTCGTCTTCAGTTCTATTTATAGAGAACAATGTTCTATATAATGTCTATTCAGTCTCTGATCAATTTAAAATTAACTCAGTCACCCCTCCAGACACATTTGAACTCTTCCAATTCAAAGGCTGGAATAGTTCATTATGAGATTTAAGGGGTGATGAGTAAATATCGCATGTAGAGATAGCGGTAGTATAAAATATTTCACATAAATATAATTATTATACCATAACAAATCAAGACTACTTTTATTTATGTAGAGATAGCTGAAGTATAAAATATTTCACATAAATATAATTATTATATTATACCATAACAAATCAAGCCTACTTTTATTTTCATTCTAAATAAAGTACTAAGAATTTACTTTCTCTATACATCAACTGCAACAATAAATATTTAATAGATAATGATGCAAAAAAAGTCATTTTGTAATGTTATGTAATCTAAAATAAATAAATAATAATTTTACCCATTGTGCAGTTAGCACTTCAAATAGGTTACAGGACTTATATAATACTGATTTTTCCATTTTGATTTTTTGTTTGTCCACTTGAAACTTTTTTTTTTATTTCAGTCAGTGTTGGTAAGCCTTTAATCATTGCATCATCCGTTACCATAACAACCAAAACAATTCACTACTATCACCATAACAACGAGCTGTACAGTCCCTATCATACCATAACAAACTGCCGCTACATCAATACAAAAGGATTTACTATAGCAACAACACATATTTACATACATGTTAATCTACAGAACTGTGATCTACACAGGGTGTGATTCTAAAATGGCTATATTTGATCGTTCACTACATTAAATGAAACAGACTCTGAGATACAACATGTATGAACTTTTAAAAAGTCTCTCACAAAATACAACTTCTCATAAATATATATGGCACAATGATACAAACTATTTTAATATTTTCTAACACAGCCCTCACCTTTTAATGTCAGTCAAATAATAACTAGACAAATCAACTACAAATATCAACTCTTTCACACCCAAAATTGTGTAACGGACTCCTCAAACTTTTGAGATAGAAGAGTTCAAGTATATTTTTAGGGTTGAATGAGTTCAAGGTTTATCCTATTGTTCATGCTGGGCATGTGATTTGTGTAATTTTTCTACCCCATAAACTGTAGAAGACTCCCCCATCCATTTGATCTGGAGGAGTTTATTACAGTTAAAATCTGCAAAACATTGGAGCTCTTCATCAAAAAAAAATTATCCGAATTGTTAGGAACAGATTCATCATCACTTGGTTCCATCTCAAATCAATAGATTTTATTTCAAATCGCCCATCCTTAGAAACACACTTGAACTGTTCCTATTCAAAGATTGTTCATGATGAGGTTCCAGGTCGGGATGAGTTTAAAATGTGACATGAGTTCTTTACAGTTTGAAATATCAACACAATTTGTGCCAAATAAACAAATATAGCACTTTTAGGCAAGTATTATCTTATTCATAGACATATTATGTAAAGAATTATTTGGACAAAAAATACATATCGTTTCACTACAATTTTGAGTAATTTCTTTCCACAGTGTTGAGATTTCAATGTGCTATATGTAAAGAGTCTTTTATGTTTAGATTCTGTTAACAAAGCATGTAATACACCTAAATAAAGTGAAGCCCTGTGCCACAAAGTCTGAATATGCTACAGCCGTTCTGGACATTTGTAAATTCTTCCAGTAGTTTTTCATAGAAATATAAAAACAACAAAATTACAAATTCCTGTTCTTTTTCAAGATGCAATTTTAGCTTGAACTAAAATATCCTGAATTATAAGAAAACACTGTTTCAAAACTTTCGACTAGCCAAAGCACTAAATTTCTGTCTCGTGACCCACAAGTGTATACAGGTAACTGAGAACCTGTTTCACCTCTGTCTCTGTCAGGCACATGTTATTAAGAGCGGACAGGTAGTACTGCACATGATCAAACCAACATGGTTCCAGTTTGTGACCATCTCGGTCCGACTAGCTCAAACCCTATCACTCCTACATCAGAGTTGGTGCATCTTGGTGACGGAAAATCATATCAAGGGGAACAACTGGTGTATGTACAACCATTCACAGCAATGTTATGCTGCAGTTAGTCCGAGTTGTAAGATAGAGGGAGATAACTCCCATATAAAACTGTCCCAATATTCTAGACCATCACTTCAGACACAGAGGAGACAAAGCCATGTCCACATGATACAATTAATCACCCGTTGAGAGCGGCGTTGAGTGTGTTGATAAGTCGTTGCCAGATGTCGGGCTGAAATTCAGCTTTGAGACCTTCTGCTATCTTTATGCATGTACTGCCATCAAATGTTTGAGACTTGATGATGTTGCGGAGCTTTGCCCCTGATTCAAACATAGTAAGCATCCTCTCCACCAAAGCGAGGTCACGTTTTTCAATCGCATACATCAGAGGTGTTTTTCCATTTTTCTTGTCCTGAAAAAATAAAGTTTATGAATACTATGAGATTTATTTTGTCTACTGTTTTACTAAACATTTGCTGATTATGAATCAAAGGACATGAATGAAAAATCTCAGTGATATTTCATATTTATACAGAGAGGAATGTAATACAGTGCCCTCGTAACAGACCTATACTGATCTCCTGCAATAGTATCCAGGCATAAGCTTGACAAAGTAATGTTAAGTTTTTCAGCACCTTGAACATGTTACAAAGCCACAAAAACCAACATAACTTACTTTAATAATTTATTTCAAACAATCAAAAAAAGAAAAATGTAAACATTGAAACAGTCTACTTTACGTCTCTTTATAAATTTTCCAAAAATTTTGGATAATAAGATATAGAGATTTTACACGACCAGATACTTTTGAAAGGCGCTGTCGCAGTCAGCAAAATCATATCCGATAGAACTAGAAATATCTGTGAGAAATAAATGCCCCCTTCCCCCATATGAAATAAGTTCTTCATGCTTATTACATATGCAAAGTTTGATGACAATCGGAGCAGTAGTTATTTAAATAAACTGGCTACATTACCATAGGACGGGACACGACGCGACAGGAGGGGGAAAACATGGGTAACACTATAAGCCCATTTCTTGGCAGGGGCATAAAAAATGGTAACTAGTGGCTTTTTGTGGGAGTAGCTGATACTTGAGAAAAGAATATGGATCCAGGAATATGTTAAAGAGGAAAATCGTGACAAGGTGCTAAAAAGAAATGACACAAGGTTGACAGTTTACCTGTGAGTTAGGGTCGGCCCCCGCCTTCAGTAGGGTCTCGATAATAGGGACACTGTCTATGAACTCTCCGTTCTTGTTCTGTCGTCTGTGAGCCAGGATGGCACAGTGTAGAGCCGTGTGTCCTGTGGATAAAAACATCACAAATTTCAAACACAATAACCCCAAATACTTATCACTGGCATGGTACTAGAGCTGAGAGGCCAGTGGGAAAAAATATCACAATTCCAACAACCCCAACACTTAGATTGGCCAAGTAAATAGAATATTGAAATATTGAGAACAAAAAACAACATTAAATCTCTTAAGTACCTCAGGAACAAGTTTCTTAATTTCAGAAAAGGAAAACTTCACAGATGTTATTCATGGTAAACATTCAGTGAAGGAACTTTCCCTAACTTCTGTGATGATTCCCTATTCTACTGAGATTTTTAAGTTCAGGAACGTTTATGGAAGATGAACCTGATCCTGTTTCAAACTAAGGTAGATAACATGTAAAAGCCTGTTTCAAACTAAGGGAGATAACCTGTAACAGCCAGTCTGTATAGAACTTTGTAACAAAATTATAATAATCATCATACCACCTTGCACACAAATATGATTTTACAATGAACAAAATTATCATTTCTAACCAGGAACAATGTTTGTGAAGAAGACAATCTGTGGAGAAAGTTTTGGGTCTTTGTCCATGGCCCAGTGTATATACCAGTATTGACAGAAATAATCTGCATGTGAATTCCATATACAAAGAGCTGAAACCACCTTTATAAGATCACTATACATTTTAATTTGTCTGGTCCTAGTTCATAAACCCCTTGAATACACACCGAATACTGTATGTATATTTAATTCAAAGCCTTCTTATTTTAACGCTCTTAGGAGGGTTACACTAATGCATGCACATTTTTTAATTTGTACAAAGATAGGAATCATTTTTAATTTAGTGGTTATACACTTTTCTGATGTACACTACCGTAATTTGGGATATTTTGGTGTCGCCAAAATTTGGCATTTTTTACATAAAATATGGCGGTTAAATAATGGTGCACCAAATTTTGGCGTTTACCGTCATGTGTGTTAAATTATAGCATTTATATGAAGTTATGTAATTGATCTGTTTGTTCATATAGATTTCCGATTACAGATGTTGATTGTACAAAATGTAGGCGTCCCAGTAACCCTGATGCAGCTGTAATATAGTAGTTACGAAGTCGAACACAATTATATATCAATGAATATGAAAAAAATGTGAATTTATGACAATTTAGATGAAAACATTTCTTTATTGACTTGTTTTATATCGAAAAACAACAGTCCAACACAAGGAGAACTCATGGATGTTAGTATTGGGTGTGTAGTAAATAAACGGAATGAGGGTTGCTTAAATTGTGAAAATTTTCTGACGATTTTTGGTGAAATTTTGGTGTGTTTAATTTTGGCTCCCTCACCCAAGGCGCCAAATAAACCAAAATATTACCATATCAAATATATCCCAAAGTACAGGATGAAGAAATTTTAAAGCTGCACTTAAATTAGAGCAATGGCGTACCTTCTGAGTTGACAATATTGAGGTTGATGGCAGCAGACTTGATGAGTTCCTGAAGCGTGGACAGATAAGACTGGCCGTTAGACGAGGCGACGTGTAGAGGGGCCTTCACCTCTCGGGACTTCCCATCGTTAGAGTAGACCTGTGGAACAAAGAGAGTCGTCACTTAACATGTCGCCTCCTATCAAAACACTTAACATGTCTTCATCTCCTATCAAAACACTGAAGATGTCTTCGTCTCCTATCAAAACACTTAACATGTCTTCGTCTCCTATCAAAACACTTAATATGTCTTCGTCTCCAATCAAATTTCTGTCATTGATAAATCTATTTCTTTAAAACTAGACATCTAATGGTTTTAAGATTTCCAAAATATGCAGTTGAAAATATAACAGAAAATTATTACTTCAAGATTTCCAAACTTTGCAGTAAAAAAATAACAGAAAATTACATTGTTTTTAATTATTTTTAGATCAGTTTCATACCTGGTAGTCCCATTTTCCCAAATGCAAAAAGCAAAACGAAAACCAATATGTACTTGAAAACTTACTGTTGCTCCTTGTTTGTCCATTCACTATTACCAGAAATGATTCAAATCTAATTTTAGAACTACAGCTAAATATATCCAAAACTAAATTGGAAATTCTATCAAACATTTCTTAAAAGTATTCCAATGTGAAAGTGAAAGTAGCCTGTACCTGTGCCATAGAACAAGGATTGGCATTCCGGGCCACCAGACTGTTTACCATCATTGGCTGATTGGCTGCCACAGCAAGATACAGTGGTGTCTAAAAATAGAAACAGAAAGTAGTCTAATGATAGAAAGAGAAAGTAGAGCCACAATCATTGGGCAATGTGCTTTAAAGTGAAACAAAAACATAGTTTTCTGGAGGGTATGAAATTTCCATGGATGTTTTGAAATTCAAACCAGGTCTATGATTTTAACATATTATTCCAAACGAACCATGCATTATACCCTTAGGAATTCAAATTTCTTTTTTTTTCTGAAGTTCCATTGCAAATTACCTCTGGTTTTCATACAGACAATTCCCCAATAAATTACTATTTTTTTTTTAAATGTATCAACTTTGTGACTAAATTGTCGACGGACTATTTAACAATCATTTCATCAAGTTATGTAACAAATTTGAAAAAAAATTATTTCCAAACCTGAATATATAATTATAATGAATTCATTGATGTGCAGATACCAAAATGTCAATATTTCTGACTGTTGACATATTGATTATTTAAAATTGAATATACAGATATAATTTAATTTTGCCTATTCCCGCAATGTTAAACTTTTTCAAATTATATTGTATAACCTCAAAAATCAGACAACGCAAAAAGTGATGACGTCATATAACTCCATGTTTGGCGTGGTATTTTGTTATCAAACTTCTGATTGGTTGAAGTTGTTTTGCGGTGAAATTTATACACATGGTTGTGTATTTTGCAAAACCATTCCATTTTTGTTATTATTAATACGAAATCATTTTATAAGACTTATGTCTTATATACGTATCTTCGGAAATGAAATTATAAGTAATAACCACAATATTTTTAAGGGTTATACGGTATATACCGAAAAAACTGTGTGCACTTTTTTGCATAAACCGCTTCGCGGATTTATGCAAAGTGCACACAGTTTTTTCGGTATATACCGTATAACCCTCAAAAATATTGTGGTTATTCCTTTAATAAAGATATTTAATAACATAAAACATTTGATATAGTACCCTATCTAGCTAACATAAGCCACTCTAAAACGCTTTACAGTTACATAGATATACAATTCTTCTACAATCAATATAATAAACACATAAAGTAACTGTATGTGTTAATTATATGTCAGTTCTATTATATACAATTCTGAGGAGTTTCCAGGAGCTGCCTTATCAGGCGCTAACTACCTGTCCTATACTACCTGGCTAATATCTCCCTAAGTGTGTGTATGCATGCGTGTGTACTGGAGAGGAATTGTGAATGGTGAAGAGTTCTACATCTAGGTAATATAACCTTTAACTCCACAATACTCTACATCTGATTGGATAAAGAACACTGGTGTTAAACAGGAACCCACCTGTCTTTTCTTGTTTGGGGCGTCAATCATCAGCTCCAGTTTCTCCCTCCACAGCCGTTCAATCAACGCCTGCACCATACTAGCATCGGTCTTACAAACAGCCACATGAAGATACCTGGAAAATCAAAATATCTCATTTATCGAAGACACCTGGAAAATCAAAACATCTCATTTATCCGAGAGTTTATTTGGCAGAACAGAAAAACTAACAACATAACAAATGTAAGCGCACCAGTTTTTATGAGATTTCAGATACTACTGGTAGCTGGATAAATGGATGGAACTTGTAAAATGAAACATCAAAAACTTTAACACAGGTTTTATGTACGCGTGCATACTTGCCACCTCCCTATTTAGGAGGGAGACTCCCGATTTTGAACCCTAAAATTTATCATTTTCAACCATTGAGTTTGTTTTACTATTCTTTATTCTGATGATTTCAACTGAAAGAACACCGTAAAATAAGCCTGTTTAAACTGTTTTAGGTGTACATACATACGTACATATATTATTTATGCTTTTAATTCTGATTTCTCCCCCATGGAAATTTCAAAAAGTATAATATGAAGGTGGCTAATCATAGATTACAGAATGAGACTGATCTTACATAGATTACTGCAGTAATCTACAGATTAAACATCTAGATTCCAACATGCTGGGGTCAGATGTACTTACGTGTCTCCCTCGTCGTCCTGGAAACGGAGTCGGTCCCTGGAAATGTCTGCGACAGTTCTACGGGCCATGTTCAGCAAGTTCTGTCGCATTAGAGCTTTAAGATAAAGAAAACAAGGTTATTACATAAAACCTTCTTTTACAGATCAATTATGATAAGAAACTACAAAATGTCTGCTAGACCCGTTTGCCCTTGTGTCTGACCCATAAATAACATGTGACCTTGTCACTGACCTTGAGTACTGAAAGACACACTTGTCAGCGGTTTTCACACTTGTCAGCGGTTTTCTCAAAACCATTGTGAAAAAACTTTGATCATTACTTACTAAGAAAATAATATCATGGCAATGAACCCTGTCTGAAGAAGAAGAGATAACAGGATGGGCAGGCCACTAGTTTATATACCTACCCCCTCCCCCTTATCCATCCACACAATCTCATACTGGATATAACAGCTTTAGGAGTAAGACTGAGTCTATCCAGGTTTTTGAATTTGATAACTCAGTTTTAGGAGCACGAGACAAGACTTACTTTGCTGAGTTTGTCCAGGTTTTGGGACGACCGGTCGACTGCCGTGTACACCTGTCTCGTTCAGATTCCTACTCGTAACGGAAGCGGTGGTCGTCGCCTTGGAGCTGTCTGGTATAGACGTGCCAGGTTTCGGTAAGATCTTCTTTAATGTCTTAATGGGTTGTTGTTTGTTCTGGGTTGTCTGGTTCATGTTCTGGTTCAGGATGATGATCATTGGTGGCTGTACCATATTCCCTGAAGTCTGTAGCGTGTTCGCAGTAGTCTGAACCTGGTTGCCAGGCGGCATTAAAACCATCTGACCTTGAGAAATAGGTTGTTGTGGCAGAACCTGCGTTGTCGTAGCCTTCTTTGAACTCATAGGCATTGAATTCATAGGCATTGCAGTTGTCATAGGAATCATGTTGTTTGTAACTAAGGTGACAGGAATACGATTCTGATTGGTTGGTACTGTTGTCATGATGTTTGGCCCAGGTTGGATGTTCTGTGGTGGTTTGTTACCAGGCAACAAGTTTCTGTTCTGGGGAAACGGCTGCACTGGCTGACTGGGGGCAATGTTCTGGTGAACTTGTGGAGTAACCGAGGGTGCCATCATACCTTTATGCTGATTCTTTATCTTGTTCTGCATATTAGATTCAATAATGTCATCAGCGAGCACCTCCATGACGAAGCTCAGTTCCTTCTCGTCAATCTGTTCAGTCAGCTGATTGTTCAATTGTTGTTGGGGAGCACTGACCTGGGGAGCAGCCATGTTGGTCTGTGACGACATATACTGGACATGTTGCTGTCGATTGGCCGACATCATTTGTTCCATAGTTACGGGGGCCATCTGTAACGGCTGCGACGTTATCTGAGCAATACCATTGTGTTGTGGTCTGGCATGGGACATCCCCATTTGCCCAGGCACTTGTGACATCATCAAAGGAGCCCCTGTTTGGGAAGTGGCAGGAACAGAGCTGACCATGACCTGGTGGTTCACTACCTGCTGTGAAGTCATGAGGGGTGCTCCTGAGTTAGACTGGATAGGAACCTGGCTTGGTATACCTACAGGCCCATTGAGCTGCTGTGAGGACACCATCGTGTTCGGGCGGCTTTGTTGTGGCATTACATTAGCAGTCAGGCCTGAGGACACTGATGGCATCATGGGTGATCCTGCCTGTTGCATCATGGGAGATCCTGCCTGTTGCATCATAGGAGATCCTGCCTGTTTCATCATGGGAGATCCTGCCTGCTGCATCATGGGAGATCCTGCCTGCTGCATCATGGGAGATCCTGCCTGTGACAGTCCCTGGGAACAGGTCATGTGAGGTGGAGAGGCCATAGAATGGTTGGAGACTTGTCCCGGGGAGCCTTGGTGAGACTGCTCATCCCATTGTGTGAAGCCATTCTGTACAGCTGTGTCATAGCGCGGAGAAGCGTTTCCAAGGGGGCTATTTAACGCCAAATCACCAATGCCACTGTCATTGGACATGTTTGAAGGCGGAGGAGAATTGATAGACTTCACACTTGAGCTATCTGGTGAGTACATCTGATCAGAGTACGGACTCTTGGCCGACTCGGACTCAGATTCACTGGTGTAGGCCTCATGTCTATTATACATCTGCTGGTGTTCAATGCTCTTAGGTCTTGGCTGCTGGTTGTTCATCACGTTCATGTTGCCGTTGACAGTTTGTCCCAACGTGTTCTGATGATGCTGGAAGGCGGGCTGAGGGTACAGGCCGGGGTTAAACGCCTGGGACTGAGAAGTCATGTTGTACTGTCCGTTGTTGTTGGTTGGGAAATGACTGTACTGGTTCGCCATATCTATGATGTCATCCTGGTTAAAGGACGGGAAGTTCATCTGTGGTATGTCTGTATTTGGTGACTTCACAACCATCATTCCAAGTGAACTCTTATCCTTCGTGAGGGAGCTGTATTGGTCTTCCACTGGCCTCAAGTATCGTAACGGGGGATCATTTCCGTCATCCTCCAGTCCGCGCTTCTTGTCTTTAAATGTCTGTGCGTTAGGTAAGCCGTACGCTTTGTTATATCCCATGTGCTGGACACTATTTGTGGTGGCAAGGCCGTTTGTTGGTCCCCGCTTTAATAATGCACTCTCTTCCTGGGGTAACTCAGCAACAACTTCCTTTTTAATTTCAGGTTTCTTTGTTTCATAATCCAGGGATGATTTATCTCCCTTTGGTGAACTCTCCAGGTTTGATGGACTTTCTGGCCCCTCATTGTCTTCAACAGGTTCTCTTTTTATTGTCAATGCCGACAAATTGTTTGCAAGGCTTTCAACATCTTCACCTGGAAGAAAAAAAAATGTGTCAAAACGATTTGTTTGTCAATTCATGGATATGAGATTTCAAATATTTATCACGATTGCCTTGTTACGCAGTGAACACATTTTTTGTGTCCGTGTCATATTTTTGCATGCTACACCATGACCTTCCAGTCCTGTGATTGACTAAGTTTTAATTGTTCTCATTGTGACGTCACGCCAAAGGACAATTACACAATGTCATTGACTTCCATACTGGAGTCAAAATGGCTGCTTTTAACAATGCAATGGTGTTTGAAAATCAATTTTAATTATACACGAATAAATACCATAAATTTTGATAAAGTTATGAAAAAGTTATTACTTATGCCTACATTACATATGACATTGATGAAGTTTTTTATTTTTGTTCACCCAAAAAACTCACTAAATAAATTGAAAAATATATTCATCCACTGGAACCCTGAACACAACCTGAAGTGTAATGATGTATGGAAATCTAAACAACAAAGTAGAAATTCAACATCTGCTTTATTTATACAGCTTGTGTATTTACATCGTTATCTGCTGCCATTTTTTATATTGAAAACATTGACTTAAAAATGTTACGTAAATACAAGTGACAATATACATAATTTAATAGATGTATATATTAACTTGTTCACCCCTGAAGACACATTTGAACTCTTCTTATTCAAAGGTTGAAACAGTTCATTTTGAACTTTCAGGGGTAAATGAGTTCACATTCTAACGCATGGTCATTGAAGAGCTTTAAAGGTAAGTGGTTCGTACCACGGAATTAGATAAAATCTCTCTAAGTTCGTGGTTCGTGCACACAAATTAATACTACGAAATATCTGGTCCCAGCAAAATCTCAAACTTTGTTAATTGCAGATAGTTATATAATTTAATATTTGAATATTTTTTTCTTTTATGTAAAGATAAAAAATATGTGCTTTGCTGGAGTAGGAATGAAGTATACTGATCTTTTTACCCCTTCCCCAACACATTCCAAATTAAAACCTGTAAAGACTTTTTACAAGTTCAGCTGTACAATTGTGTAAATTTATCAAATCAAAAAGAAAAACAAGTTTTTTTCCGCATTTTATCTTGGCACTCCCAATAAAAAAAGTGTGCTTGCATCGTGTAGACGTTATTAAAATGTATGTATACTTTTTGTGAATTGCTTTTAGATGATCTTTATGAACTACCTTGTGATAAAGGGGGTATATTCGAACCTCAAATTATCATTTTTATATTTGTATACACTGTATAACATATACCACACAGTAGTGCTTCTCTATGTCAATAACAAAACTTCTGTGAACCAATTTAGAAACACAAAACTCCAATTTAGTGTTTGCTAAAATAAACACATGCTAACACATTATGTTATTAATAAAGACAATTTCAGACATCTAATAAACAAGAAAAAAAAAACATATTTTATTACCATTGTACAACATATGCAAAAATGAAAAATACTTAAAACTTTCTCTTTTTACATCATCTTTAAAGGCACTTAGTTACACATAGCAACTGTGTCTGCAGATAGTGCTCGTTTACAACAAACTTTTAAAATAGAAATATTCTTTAAACTTTTTAAAAACAAAACATGTAATTCGTAACATACACTCAAGATAGAAATATATTCAAAATAGAAATAGATGTAGTAATACATAACATTGACCTTCAGCCAACGGGAGATCATTTATCAAATAATAAAACAAATATCAAAATAGTTTTTCAAAACAGTAATATCTCAGAAATGTTTGACCACCTCGAAACTGCCTAACCAAAGACACCATAACTTCTCATATTTGCGTTCGTATTTAAGTTACAACATTTTCTGACGTTTTCATTCAACCGTTAAATCTCATAATGAACTATTCCACCCTTTGAATTCGAAGAGTTCAAATATGTCTTTAATGGTGAATGAGTCTACACATTTTCACCTCTGTTTTGGCCTTTTTACCTTTTAAGAGCTAATTAAAGCAAAGGTTTGGATTTACCTATGGAATAAGAACTTAATCTGACAAGGATGGTTAAAATATCTAATATAATGTAAGTGAAAATTAGTCCTACTTATATAAATCATTGCTCATCTCCAGATTTGCAAATAAATTGTAATAGGCTGCCGTTGTTAAAGAACAACAATTTGACTGTTTGCCGTGATTTTTTTGTCGATGTCGAAGTTCTCAGATGACAACTCGGATAGTTTGAATCCTCTTTATTCCAGCGGCTATAATTTCAGATAATTCGAACAGGATTGACAATATCTATTTAATTTTGTTCAAACTAACCGAAGGTTTACAGTAACCAATGTGTTTTATTACATGAAGTCAAATATCCCATATATTACATTTTGAGACTATAAGCTATTTTTATTGGTGAGGTCGTTGACGTCTCGTCTTCAGTTCTATTTATAGAGAACAATGTTCTATATAATGTCTATTCAGTCTCTGATCAATTTAAAATTAACTCAGTCACCCCTCCAGACACATTTGAACTCTTCCAATTCAAAGGCTGGAATAGTTCATTATGAGATTTAAGGGGTGATGAGTAAATATCGCATGTAGAGATAGCGGTAGTATAAAATATTTCACATAAATATAATTATTATACCATAACAAATCAAGCCTACTTTTATTTATGTAGAGATAGCTGAAGTATAAAATATTTCACATAAATATAATTATTATACCATAACAAATCAAGCCTACTTTTACTTTCATTCTAAATAAAGTACTAAGAATTTACTTTCTCTATACATCAACTGCAACAATAAATATTTAATAGATAATGATGCAAAAAAAGTCATTTTGTAATGTTATGTAATCTAAAATAAATAAATAATAATTTTACCCATTGTGCAGTTAGCACTTCAAATAGGTTACAAGACTTATATAATACTGATTTTTCCATTTTGATTTTTTGTTTGTCCACTTGAAACTTTTTATTTTATTTCAGTCAGTGTTGGTAAGCCTTTAATCATTGCATCATCCGTTACCATAACAACCAAAACAATTCACTACTATCACCATAACAACGAGCTGTACAGTCCCTATCATACCATAACAAACTGCCGCTACATCAATACAAAAGGAGTTACTATAGCAACAACACATATTTACATACATGTTAATCTACAGAACTGTGATCTACACAGGGTGTGATTCTAAAATGGCTATATTTGATCGTTCACTACATTAAATGAAACAGACTCTGAGATACAACATGTATGAACTTTTAAAAAGTCTCTCACAAAATACAACTTCTCATAAATATATATGGCACAATGATACAAACTATTTTAATATTTTCTAACACAGCCCTCACCTTTTAATGTCAGTCAAATAATAACTAGACAAATCAACTACAAATATCAACTCTTTCACACCCAAAATTTTATAACGGACTCCTCAAACTTTTGAGATAGAAGAGTTCAAGTATATTTTTAGGGTTGAATGAGTTCAAGGTTTATCCTATTGTTCATGCTGGGCATGTGATTTGTGTAATTTTTCTACCCCATAAACTGTAGAAGACTCCCCCATCCATTTGATCTGGAGGAGTTTATTACAGTTAAAATCTGCAAAACATTGGAGCTCTTCATCAAAAAAAAATTATCCGAATTGTTAGGAACAGATTCATCATCACTTGGTTCCATCTCAAATCAATAGATTTTATTTCAAATCGCCCATCCTTAGAAACACACTTGAACTGTTCCTATTCAAAGATTGTTCATGATGAGGTTCCAGGTCGGGATGAGTTTAAAATGTGACATGAGTTCTTTACAGTTTGAAATATCAACACAATTTGTGCCAAATAAACAAATATAGCACTTTTAGGCAAGTATTATCTTATTCATAGACATATTATGTAAAGAATTATTTGGACAAAAAATACATATCGTTTCACTACAATTTTGAGTAATTTCTTTCCACAGTGTTGAGATTTCAATGTGCTATATGTAAAGAGTCTTTTATGTTTAGATTCTGTTAACAAAGCATGTAATACACCTAAATAAAGTGAAGCACTGTGCCACAAAGTCTGAATATGCTACAGCCGTTCTGGACATTTGTAAATTCTTCCAGTAGTTTTTCATAGAAATATAAAAACAACAAAATTACAAATTCCTGTTCTTTTTCAAGATGCAATTTTAGCTTGAACTAAAATATCCTGAATTATAAGAAAACACTGTTTCAAAACTTTCGGCTAGCCAAAGCACTAAATTTCTGTCTCGTGACCCACAAGTGTATACAGGTAACTGAGAACCTGTTTCACCTCTGTCTCTGTCAGGCACATGTTATTAAGAGCGGACAGGTAGTACTGCACATGATCAAACCAACATGGTTCCAGTTTGTGACCATCTCGGTCCGACTAGCTCAAACCCTATCACTCCTACATCAGAGTTGGTGCATCTTGGTGACGGAAAATCATATCAAGGGGAACAACTGGTGTATGTACAACCATTCACAGCAATGTTATGCTGCAGTTAGTCCGAGTTGTAAGATAGAGGGAGATAACTCCCATATAAAACTGTCCCAATATTCTAGACCATCACTTCAGACACAGAGGAGACAAAGTCAAGTCCACATGATACAATTAATCACCCGTTGAGAGCGGCGTTGAGTGTGTTGATAAGTCGTTGCCAGATGTCAGGCTGAAATTCAGCTTTGAGACCTTCTGCTATCTTTATGCATGTACTGCCATCAAATGTTTGAGACTTGATGATGTTGCGGAGCTTTGCCCCTGATTCAAACATAGTAAGCATCCTCTCCACCAAAGCGAGGTCACGTTTTTCAATCGCATACATCAGAGGTGTTTTTCCATTTTTCTTGTCCTGAAAAAATAAAGTTTATGAATACTATGAGATTTATTTTGTCTACTGTTTTACTAAACATTTGCTGATTATGAATCAAAGGACATGAATGAAAAATCTCAGTGATATTTCATATTTATACAGAGAGGAATGTAATACAGTGCCCTCGTAACAGACCTATACTGATCTCCTACAATAGTACATAAGCTTGACAAAGTAATGTTAAGTTCTTCAGCACCTTGAACATGTTACAAAGCCACAAAAACCAACATAACTTACTTTAATAATTTATTTCAAACAATCAAAAAAAGAAAAATGTAAACATTGAAACAGTCTACTTTACGTCTTTTTATATATTTTCCAAAAATTTTGGATAATAAGATATAGAGATTTTACACGGCCAGATACTTTTGAAAGGCGCTGTCGCAGTCAGCAAAATCATATCCGATAGAACTAGAAATATCTGTGAGAAATAAATGCCCCCTTCCCCCATATGAAATAAGTTCTTCATGCTTATTACATATGCAAAGTTTGATGACGATCGGAGCAGTAGTTATTTAAATAAACTGGCTACATTACCATGGGACAGGACGGGACAGGACGGGGCAAACATGGGTAACACTATAAGCCCCCCATTTCATGGCAGGGGCATACAAAATGGTAGCCAGTGGCTTTTTGTGGGAGTAGCTGATACTTGAGAAAAGAATATGGATCCAGGAATATGTTAAAGAGGAAAATCGTGACAAGGTGCTAAAAAGAAATGACACAAGGTTGACAGTTTACCTGTGAGTTAGGGTCGGCCCCCGCCTTAAGTAGGGTCTCGATAATAGGGACACTGTCTATGAACTCTCCGTTCTTGTTCTGTCGTCTGTGAGCCAGGATGGCACAGTGTAGAGCCGTGTGTCCTGTGGATAAAAACATCACAAATTTCAATAACCCCAAATACTTATCACTGGCATGGTACTAGAGCTGAGAGGCCAGTGGGAAAAAATATCACAATTCCAACAACCCCAGCACTTAGATTGGCCAAGTAAATAGAATATTGAAATATTGAGAACAAAAAACAACTTTAAATCTCTTTAGTACCTCAGGAACGTGTTTCTTAATTTCAGAAAAGGAAAACTTCACAGATGTTATTCATGGTAAACATTCAGTGAAGGAACTTTCCCTAACTTCTGTGATGATTCCCTATTCTACTGAGATTTTTAAGTTCAGGAACATTTATGGAAGAGGAACCTGATCCTGTTTCAAACTAAGGTAGATAACATGTAACAGCCTGTTTCAAACTAAGGGAGATAACCTGTAACAGCCAGTCTGTATAGAACTTTGTAACAAAATTATAATAATCATCATACAACCTTGCAAACATATATGATTTTACAATGAACAAAATTATCATTTCTAACCAGGAACAATGTTTGTGAAGAAGACAATCTGTGGAGAAAGTTTTGGGTCTTTGTCCATGGCCCAGTGTATATACCAGTATTGACAGAAATAATCTGCATGTTAATTCCATATACAAAGAGCTGAAACCACCTTTATAAGATCACTATACATTTTAATTTGTCTGGTCCTAGTTCATAAACCCCTTGAATACACTCCAAATACTGTATGCATATTTAATTCAAAGCCTTCTTATTTTAACGCTCTTAGGAGGGTTACACTAATGCATGCACATTTTTTGATTTGTACAAAGATAGGAATCATTTTTAATTTAGTGGTTATACACTTTTCTGATGTACACTACCGTAATTTGGGATATTTTGGTGTCGCCAAAATTTGGCATTTTTTACATAAAATATGGCGGTTAAATATTGGTGCACCAAATTTTGGCGTTTACCGTCATGTGTGTTAAATTATAGCATTTATATGAAGTTATGTAATTGATCTGTTTGTTCATATAGATTTCCGATTACAGATGTTGATTGTACAAAATGTAGGCGTCCCAGTAACCCTGATGCAGCTGTAATATAGTAGTCACGAAGTCCAACACAATTATATATCAATGAATATGAAAAAAATGTGAATTTATGACAATTTAGATGAAAACATTTCTTTTTATTGACTTGTTTTATATCGAAAAACAACAGTCCAACACAAGGAGAGCTCATGGATGTTAGTATTGGGTGTGTAGTAAATAAACGGAATGAGGGTTGCTTAAATTTTGAAAATTTTCTGACGATTTTTGGTGAAATTTTGGTGTGTTTAATTTTGGCTCCCTCACCCAAGGCGCCAAATAAACCAAAATATTACCATATCAAATATATCCCAAAGTACAGGATGAAGAAATTTTAAAGCTGCACTTAAATTAGAGCAATGGCGTACCTTCTGAGTTGACAATATTGAGGTTGATGGCAGCAGACTTGATGAGTTCCTGAAGCGTGGACAGATAAGACTGGCCGTTAGACGAGGCGACGTGTAGAGGGGCCTTCACCTCTCGGGACTTCCCATCGTTAGAGTAGACCTGTGGAACAAAGAGAGTCGTCACTTAACATGTCGCCTCCTATCAAAACACTTAACATGTCTTCATCTCCTATCAAAACACTGAAGATGTCTTCGTCTCCTATCAAAACACTTAACATGTCTTCGTCTCCTATCAAAACACTTGACATGTCTTCGTCTCCTATCAAAACACTTAATATGTCTTCGTCTCCAATCAAATTTCTGTCATTGATAAATCTATTTCTTTAAAACTAGACATCTAATGGTTTTAAGATTTCCAAAATATGCAGTTGAAAATATAACAGAAAATTATTACTTCAAGATTTCCAAACTTTGCAGTAAAAAAATTACAGAAAATTACATTGTTTTTAATTATTTTTAGATCAGTTTCATACCTGGTAGTCCCATTTTCCCAAATGCAAAAAGCAAAACGAAAACCAATATGTACTTGAAAACTTACTGTTGCTCCTTGTTTGTCCATTCACTATTACCAGAAATGATTCAAATCTAATTTTAGAACTACAGCTAAATATATCCAAAACTAAATTGGAAATTCTATCAAACATTTCTTAAAAGTATTCCAATGTGAAAGTGAAAGTAGCCTGTACCTGTGCCATAGAACAAGGATTAGCATTCCGGGCCACCAGACTGTTTACCATCATTGGCTGATTGGCTGCCACAGCAAGATACAGTGGTGTCTAAAAATATAAACAGAAAGTAGTCTAATAATAGAAAGAGAAAGTGGAGCCACAATCATTGGGCAATGTGCTTTAAAGTGAAACAAAAACATAGTTTTCTGGAGGGTATGAAATTTCCATGGATGTTTTGAAATTCAAACCAGGTCTATGATTTTAACATATTATTCCAAACGAACCATGCATTATACCCTTAGGAATTCAAATTTCTTTTTTTTTCTGAAGTTCCATTGCAAATTACCTCTGGTTTTCATACAGACAATTCCCCAATAAATTACTATTATTTTTTTTTAAATGTATCAACTTTGTTAGTCCAAATTTAAGACTAAATTGTCGACGGACTATTTAACAATCATTTCATCAAGTTATGTAACAAATTTGAAAAAAAATTATTTCCAAACCTGAATATATAATTATAATGAATTTATTGATGTGCAGATACCAAAATTTCAATATTTCTGACTGTTGACATATTGATTATTTAAAATTGAATATACAGATATAATTTAATTTTGCCTAATCCGGCAATGTTAAACTTTTTCAAATTATATTGTATAACCTCAAAAATCAGACAACGCAAAAAGTGATGACGTCATATAACGCCGTGTTTGGCGCGGTATTTTGTAAACTTCTGATTGGTTGAAGTTGTTTTGCGGTGAAATTTATACACATGGTTGTGTATTTTGCAAAACCATTCAACTTTTGTTATAATTAATACGAAATCATTTTATAAGACTTATGTCTTATATACGTATCTTCGGAAATGAAATTATAAGTAATAACCACAATATTTTTTAGGGTTATACGGTATATACCGAAAAAACTGTGTGCACTTTTTTGCATAAACCGCTTCGCGGATTTATGCAAAGTGCACACAGTTTTTTCGGTATATACTGTATAACCCTCAAAAATATTGTGGTTATTCCTTAAAGATATTTAATAACATAAAACATTTGATATAGTACCCTATCTAGCTAACATAAGCCACTCTAAAACGCTTTACAGTTACATAGATATACAATTCTTCTACAATCAATATAATAAACACATAAAGTAACTGTATGTGTTAATTATATGTCAGTTCTATTATATACAATTCTGAGGAGTTTGCAGGAGCTGCCTTATCAGGCGCTAACTACCTGTCCTATACTACCTGGCTAATATCTCCCTAAGTGTGTGTATGCATGCGTGTGTACTGGAGAGGAATTGTGAATGGTGAAGAGTTCTACATCTAGGTAATATAACCTTTAACTCCACAATACCCTACATCTGATTGGATAAAGAACACTGGTGTTAAACAGGAACCCACCTGTCTTTTCTTGTTTGGGGCGTCAATCATCAGCTCCAGTTTCTCCCTCCACAGCCGTTCAATCAACGCCTGCACCATACTAGCATCGGTCTTACAAACAGCCACATGAAGATACCTGGAAAATCAAAACATCTCATTTATCGAAGATACCTGGAAAATCAAAACATCTCATTTATCCGAGAGTTTATTTGGCAGAACAGAAAAACTAACAACATAACAAATGTAAGCGCACCAGTTTTTATGAGATTTCAGATACTACTGGTAGCTGGATAAATGGATGGAACTTGTAAAATGAAACATCAAAAACTTTAACACAGGTTTTATGTACGCGTGCATACTTGCCACCTCCCTATTTAGGAGGGAGACTCCCGAATTTGAACCCTAAAATTTATCATTTTCAACCATTGAGTTTGTTTTACTATTCTTTATTCTGATGATTTCAACTGAAAGAACACCATAAAATAAGCCTGTTTAAACTGTTTTAGGTGTACATACATACATACATATATTATTTATGCTTTTAATTCTGATTTCTCCCCCATGGAAATTTCAAAAAGTATAATATGAAGGTGGCTAATCATAGATTACAGAATGAGACTGATCTCACATAGATTACTGCAGTAATCTACAGATTAAACATCTAGATTCCAACATGCAGGGGTCAGATGTACTTACGTGTCTCCCTCGTCGTCCTGGAAACGGAGTCGGTCCCTGGAAATGTCTGCGACAGTTCTACGGGCCATGTTCAGCAAGTTCTGTCGCATTAGAGCTTTAAAATAAAGAAAAACAAGGTTATCACATAAAACCTTCTTTTACAGATTAATTATGATAAGAAACTACAAAATGTCTGCTAGACCCGTTTGCCCTTGACTCTGTGTCTGACCCATAAATAACATGTGACCTTGTCACTGACCTTGAGTACTGAAAGACACACTTGTCAGCGGTTTTCTCAAAACCATTGTGAAAAAACTTTGATCATTACTTACTAAGAAAATAATATGGCAACGAACCCTGTCTGAAGAAGGAGAGATAACAGGATTGGCAGGCCACTAGTTTATATACCTACCCCCTCCCCCTTATCCATCCACACAATCACATACTGGATATAACAGCTTTAGGAGTAAGACAGGACAAACTTTTCTGAGTCTATCCAGGTTTTGGAATTTGATAACTCAGTTTTAGGAGCACGAGACAAGACTTACTTTGCTGAGTTTGTCCAGGTTTTGGGACGACCGGTCGACTGCCGTGTACACCCGTCTCGTTCAGATTCCTACTTGTAACGGAAGCGGTGGTCGTCGCCTTGGAGCTGTCTGGTATAGACGTGCCAGGTTTCGGTAAGATCTTCTTTAATGTCTTAATGGGTTGTTGTTTGTTCTGGGTTGTCTGGTTCATGTTCTGGTTCAGGATGATGATCATTGGTGGCTGTACCATATTCCCTGAAGTCTGTAGCGTGTTCGCAGTAGTCTGAACCTGGTTGCCAGGCGGCATTAAAACCATCTGACCTTGAGAAATAGGTTGTTGTGGCAGAACCTGCGTTGTCGTAGCTTTCTTTGAACTCATAGGCATTGAATTCATAGGCATTGCAGTTGTCATAGGAATCATGTTGTTTGTTACTAAAGTGACAGGAATACGATTCTGATTGGTTGGTACTGTTGTCATGATGTTTGGCCCAGGTTGGATGTTCTGTGGTGGTTTGTTACCAGGCAACAAGTTTCTGTTCTGGGGAAACGGCTGCACTGGCTGACTGGGGGCAATGTTCTGGTGAATTTGTGGAGTAACCGAGGGTGCCATCATACCTTTATGCTGATTCTTTATCTTGTTCTGCATATTAGATTCAATAATGTCATCAGCGAGCACCTCCATGACGAAGCTCAGTTCCTTCTCGTCAATCTGTTCAGTCAGCTGATTTTTCAATTGTTGTTGGGGAGCACTGACCTGGGGAGCAGCCATGTTGGTCTGTGACGACATATACTGGACATGTTGCTGTCGATTGGCCGACATCATTTGTTCCATAGTTACGGGGGCCATCTGTAACGGCTGCGACGTTATCTGAGCAATACCATTGTGTTGTGGTCTGGCATGGGACATCCCCATTTGCCCAGGCACTTGTGACATCATCAAAGGAGCCCCTGTTTGGGAAGTGGCAGGAACAGAGCTGACCATGACCTGGTGGTTCACTACCTGCTGTGAAGTCATGAGGGGTGCTCCTGAGTTAGACTGGATAGGAACCTGGCTTGGTATACCTACAGGCCCACTGAGCTGCTGTGAGGACACCATCGTGTTTGGGCGGCTTTGTTGTGGCATTACATTTGCAGTCAGGCCTGAGGACACTGATGGCATCATGGGTGATCCTGCCTGTTGCATCATGGGAGATCCTGCCTGTTGTATCATAGGAGATCCTGCCTGTTGCATCATGGGAGATCCTGCCTGTTTCATCATGGGAGATCCTGCCTGTTGCATCATAGGAGACCCTGCCTGTGACAGTCCCTGGGAACAGGTCATGTGAGGTGGGGAGGCCATAGAATGGTTGGAGACTTGTCCCGGGGAGCCTTGGTGAGACTGCTCATCCCACTGTGTGAACCCATTCTGTATAGCTGTGTCATAGCGCGGAGAAGCGTTTCCAAGGGGGCTATTTAATGCCAAGTCACCAATGCCACTGTCATTGGACATGTTTGAAGGTGGAGGAGAATTGATAGACTTCACACTTGAGCTATCTGGTGAGTACATCTGATCCGAGTACGGACTCTTGGCCGACTCGGACTCAGATTCACTGGTGTAGGCTTCATGTCTGTTATACATCTGCTGATGTTCAATACTCTTAGGTCTCGGCTGCTGGTTGTTCATCACGTTCATGTTGCCGTTGACAGTTTGTCCCACCGTGGTCTGATGGTGCTGGAAGGCGGGCTGAGGGTACAGGCCGGGGTTAAACGCCTGGGACTGAGAAGTCATGTTGTACTGTCCGTTGTTGTTGGTTGGGAAATGACTGTACTGGTTCGCCATATCTATGATATCATCCTGGTTAAAGGACGGGAAGTTCATCTGTGGTATGTCTGTATTTGGTGACTTCACAACCATCATGCCAAGTGAACTCTTATCCTTCGTGAGGGAGCTGTATTGGTCTTCCACTGGCCTCAAGTATCGTAACGGGGGATCATTTCCGTCATCCTCCAGTCCACGCTTCTTGTCTTTAAATGTCTGTGCGTTAGGTAAGCCGTACGCTTTGTTATATCCCATGTGCTGGACACTATTTGTGGTGGCAAGGCCGTTTGTTGGTCCCCGCTTTAATAATGCACTCTCTTCCTGGGGTAACTCAGCAACAACTTCCTTTTTAATTTCAGGTTTCTTTGTTTCATAATCCAGGGATGATTTATCTCCCTTTGGTGAACTCTCCAGGTTTGATGGACTTTCTGGCCCCTCATTGTCTTCAACAGGTTCTCTTTTTATTGTCAATGCCGACAAATTGTTTGCAAGGCTTTCAACATCTTCACCTGGAAGAAAAAAAAATGTGTCAAAACAATTTGTTTGTCAATTTATGGATATGAGATTTCAAATATTTATCACAATTGCCTTGTTACGCAGTGAACACATTTTTTGTGTCCGTGTCATATTTTTGCATGTTACACCATGACCTTCCAGTCCTGTGATTGACTAAGTTTTAATTGTTCTCATTGTGACGTCACGCCAAAGGACAATTACACAATGTCATTGACTTCCATACTGGAGTCAAAATGGCTGCTTTTAACAATGCAATGGTGTTTGAAAATCGATTTTAATTATACACGAATAAATACCATAAATTTTGATTAAGTTATGAAAAAGTTATTACTTATGCCTACATTACATATGACATTGATGAAGTTTTTTATTTTTGTTCACCCGAAAAACTCACTAAATAAATTGAAAAATACTTCGACTTTATTCATGAATCCCAGACGAAATGGAAATTTGTGAAAGAGCCCATATAACTATAAATTAAGTGTATAGGATATATCATGTATACTATTGGATTCCGTACATTGTAGAAGTTTTGTGACGATACGCTGAGACATGCATGTATAGAGTTTATGGCTTTACAGATCTCTCAGTATAGCCATGACCACTAACATATACTGTCATTGTTCTAGGTGTGTAAACATGGGTGACCTATATATATATACAGACCACAGGCTTTCTGAAGAGAATTTTAGTTCAATACACAGCAGGGACGAAAAAAGAGTATTAAATGTCCGACAGGGTTATTGCTATCCTCCTATGGCATGGTGGTAGCCCCCCACCCACATCTGTGATTGAACTGTCGACTTGAAGTCATTGTACTGTTGTTGTGACTTGTTGCTGTGATGTCACCACGGCATTGTTGCTTTGACGTCATCATACAATTGTTGAGATTGTGCAAAGAGCACATGAAGCTTGTCTCCACCCTTGGGTGAGATTAATAGGGTGATATTGTTGGTTGTCTAACCCTAGGCTCTGCCCATGGTTAGACAATCTAGAACATCCACCTGAGGGTTGGAGATTTCTCTGTCAGAACATCAAGTAAGGAGATGATTATTTTCCTCCCATCATTTGGTATTTTTTCTTTGAAAGGATTACTACAACACAATGCTGACGTAATTGAATGGCTGACTTAATTGTCCTGATGGCATTTGATGTTTTTACATTATTACATTTGTTTCAGTTCATGCTATATCTGTCATACCCTAGTGGGTGACACAAAAATCTTAAACAAGTAAAAGAGGAGAAAAATCTGTGATTATGATGGGAGAAAAGAAAATCTCAAACCAGTGATTATTTTCAAATTAAGCTCTTTCAAAGGTAAGAGAATAATAATGCATGTCCCTGTGCTTAGAGGTGTCATAATAAAACCTTTACAAAGATTGTTGTTGTTATTGTAAAAAAATAACAATAAGATATTATTATTATTATGTAATGAAAGACTATATATTTGTGTACATGTATATAAATACAAAAATAAGGTACCAGTGCTATAATTAAATGTCATTCTTAGGGAAGTAATTTAGTGGTCTAGACTATACATCGTGTATGCAGATGTATATTTTATGATCCCATGGTAAGTCTTATCTCGTAATCCAATGAGAGCAGGAGCGTTATAATTAAAACATGATATTTGCATAATTTAAACATCTGTTTCAAACCGATATACATGTACGTGTACAGTTCACGATATAGTGTATATCACCTCATGCTATAACTGTCACAAACAACTTGGGAAATGGTACTGATGGTGAACTTGGACATATAAAACACAACAACAAAAATTAACATGACTTGACAAAAAAAGTCAACAGAAGTTGATTTGACAGCACGATGATGTTGTCGCCGACATTATTCCGGAGACAGCCATGGACATACATTTTGCTGAGCTGAAACATGCGACATCTCTCATGTTAAGACCAGGTAGTGTACCATACCATCAACATGCATGCTGGTACTAGGCAACTTGCCGATCACCCACAAGTCCACAACACCAGAGATCTGCGAGATTACTAGTGTGATACCGATTTCGTGACAAAAGACAATTTCGCCCGCGGCGAACCAAATCACAAACTTACCTTTCTCCTGTTTAGGCGACAAGGCCGGAGCCATTCTTGTTTTATCTTGTTTCTCTTCCACTGTAGAATCTGTCTCTCTTTCTTTGATTCCAGTCATCTTTGCTATTAAATTAAATTTGTGCTCTAGTTAGAGAAATATGAAGTCTGCCTTCCTTCGTCTTGTCAACCTGTGAAATGACACCCGGATATAGTTAGCGATTGGTTCAATTATAGGTCACGTGGAAATTCGCGTCACAAGGGAAACCCCCTAATTGACATTCATAAATGACGTTGTCCAATCAAATTCGCTCTGATTTATAAACACATTTTATACTTCCTCTGGAGCTATAAATAAATGCGGGGCTCCACGGGGAAACGCGACCAGCTGACAAACTTTTACCTGTAAAGTTTTAAAAGAATGCCATGTTATCGCTATATGTATTGACAGTGTTGTATACGACTCTGAACAGAGTTAGAAAATATGTGATCTAGATAAACGCACTGTTAAAATAGATTAGAAATCCAATATAAGGATTACTCTGCTGGATATAAGGAGTACTATATGCTGGGGAATTTGAAGGCTTCAGTGTTATTTCCAGTCTTAAAATAGATCATTACAACATTGAATACACGGAAATTATAATATTCACCCACAGTGTATATATTTTCTATAAATGAAAAATATAGTGTGCCACAGTAAAGAATGGGGCCACGTGTATTATATAAGTCTGGTGTTGAGCGGAACAAGACTTTTTAAAAGTCACAGTGCTCATTTAATCTAATCTAATTCCGTAACGAATCGGTTACATTGTTATTATACTTTCAGTTGCTATAGAGACGTATACATGTAACAAGTCACACTTCTTTATTTTTCAACATTCGATTTTGAAATATTAGATAAATACCATATATGTTACAGTCAGCACTTCCTTCCTATATTCAGTAGTGAAAAAAATGTATAGTCATGATCAGTTGCCTTAAAAAAAAAGGAAAAAGGATGGTAGCCGTAATAAAGGTCTACATACCAGATTTATTTGTCAGAAGTTATTCGTCATCCTCTGTTTTTAACTTTTTATGTACAGGTTTATTACTAGGTAGGCCATTAAATCTGCCAAAAATGCATTTGGTTTGCAATAACGATTTATCAAATGAAGTAAACTCGCAAGAAAAAGAAGCAAGGAGTGTTTACACCAGAGTTATTTTTTGCTGACGGTATATATACATACATATGCAAGAGTCGGCTCACAAGACTCGGTAGAAGCTTGTGCACGATGTATACATGTATACAGTATAATGTTAAAAATAAACATTTAGTAAAATTGGCGTCTTCACTAAGCCCTATACGTCACTGACTAAGGACATGACACACGTGGCAAATCTGTACATGTTCTTTAAAACAGATAGCAGATGCTGCTTGTAGAAAAGTTTAATTAACAAAGAAAAAATATCTCTTACATGTATAAGGCGTGGAACTCACACTGGATGTAGTAATAGTATAAATTCACTTTATTGTCAAGTAATAAAAGTTCAAGGATTGGGCACAGTTTAATATAGCATTGCCAAGGCCCTTTTGGCAAATTATAACAATTAACCATTGTCAAAAATACAAGCTCAAGGATTGGACACAACTTAATATAACATTATTTAAGCCCTCTTTACAAATTATTACAATTAACATTTGTCAAATAATACAAGCTCAAGGATTGGCCACAAGTTAATATAACATTATTTAGACCCCCTTGGCAAACTATAACAATTAGCAAACAAACGAAACAAGAATCGTATTCAGTTTAAGTTGTGTTTAAAGATCAGTCTCTAGGTATTAAGAGAAGTAAATGTTTACATTTTTCGTTGATAAAATCAAAATCCATTGCTGTTTCAAATTGTGGTACCGGTTTCCACAGAGAATGATACGGAGTGTATAATTAATATTGACATCCTGTGTATTTAAACTTTGAAACAGTAATCGCCTCTGATGACTTAAGGTTGTCCTATTGGAAAAGAAGTGATCAGCATTGAATGTAATTTAGAAGTTCCAATCCGTTAACATAAGCTAGTACAATTTAGACAAACGTCTCTCTGTCTACCTTATACGGGTACAAACTATAACGTTGTTTTTTTTTCAGTTAAGATGGTAGCCCGAGTTTCCTCTGGGCCTGGTACCGGATTAAGAAGACATTTTGACAGAAAGTTTCTGATTTTGGTACTAGTCCACTTACCCTCGCTCTCCACGCCCTTGGAATATGTCATTGTAAAAATGAATTCTCCCGAATAGCGATTTAACTGGTGAAAGGTAAAAACTTGGCCTTTGAAGGAGCGAAGCTGGCTTCAAAGCCAGTAAACTTTACCTCTACGCGACAGCGAGATTCTTTTGATTTACATTAACGGATCAAACTAGCCTCCCCGTCTCGTTCACGAGGTGCTGAAGAATTCGATTTTATTCTTGCGCTAGCTGTTGATGTCGAGGATGAGAGAAACGATACATTGTCTATACTGTTGTTAACTTAACATAAGGACTGTACTTAAATGATTTGGCTAAACGCTGTAAGGCAGACTGGTTTAAACCTTCAGGGGAATTCCCTACACTTTACGGCGGATGATCAGTCGGTAAATAAGTAGAACGTTTTATTAAATGTTTCACAATCATTACCACTGAGGTGTATCCCATACATGTATGTCATTATGTACTAGGTATAATGTCCTAGCACACCATCTAACTCGTGCTAGTCCCCTGGCCACGGGGAAACGTTACAAAGTACGTAATGCATGTATAAAAGGAATGTTTATATATCGACCCATTACCTTGTATACATACTATTGTATCGTGCCCCTGTGCTTTGTTCTACATTTATCTGACAAATTGTCTTAGTCTGGTGTCAGGGCCTAAAATACTCGGGCTAGTCCCACTAGCGGATCACCTTTTGAACAACCGGGCCCAGGCTGCTGGTGCTCAAGGCTACCAATATCGGTCATACCATTTAACTGACTCCAATTTTCTGAATGAAACTGACGATTAAGTGATTAACTCTTTCTTACTATAGATAAAGCTTTTACTCTGGACTGAAGTCTACAAGGTCCCGGACTGGTCTTAACATAGGTATACAGAATAAGGTACATCCGTGTAATTATATGATTGGTTTTACAAAGAAATTAGATACACTCCCATGTAAAATAATGTACTTGTTTTTAAGGTTGCTAGAGTTGTTTCCGACTGTACGTCCTCGAAACTATTAAAGCTTTTTCATTATACATGTATAGACGGTGTCGACAGGTGACGGGTTTAAATCTTATTCTTACTCCCACAATCTAAGATAGTGATTTAATCTCATTCGGAGATACTCCTTTAGTTGGTATCGACACGATAACCAGGAAGTATAGAAGAGTAGGAATTTCCAGTTTGTTCAGGAAAAATTATAACTGGCAGTATGGCATAGTGTTACCACACGTACGTCTAGTAAACATACAACTGTGTTAATTATTTTACCTTTTTTTGGCATTAATTAAATCACAATTGCTTGCGTTTCTGTCATTAAAAAATATAATATATAAGGAGCCGCCTATTACAGAATGTAATGGGCGGCTACTTATATATATATAGGACTATACATTCTTTTATTTACTGGCAGAGACTCAAGCAACTGTGATTAAATTTACCTTTCCATGACATCATACCTCAAGGGCCCGCAACTAAATGTACCATTATAATTTTTCTGTTTTGGACTTCCAGTCAATAGCAACGTATATGTACTACCAGCTTAAAGCAGTGTAATAGTCATTTTTATGTCCCTGTGGTCGCATGGATCAGTTTTCAGTTCATTTAGAAGTGTAGGATAGTTATTGGATGGAGTGAGTATATTGTTTCAAAATAAGTATCGTACAATGTTCCAATATAAGTATCGTACAATGGTTCAATATAAGTATGTACAATGTTCCAATATAAGTATCGTACAATGTTCCAATATAAGTATCGTACAATGTTCCAATATAAGTATCGTACAATGGTTCAATATAAGTATCGTACAATGTTCCAATGTAAGTATCGTACAATGTTCCAATATAAGTATCGTACAATGTTCCAATATAAGTATGTACAATGTTCCAATATAAGTATCGTACAATGTTCCAATATAAGTATTGTACAATGTTCCAATATAAGTATCGTACAATGTTCCAATATAAGTATGTACAATGTTCCAATATAAATATCGTACAATGTTCCAATATAAGTATCGTACAATGTTCCAATATAAGTATCGTACAATGTTCCAATATAAGTATCGTACAATGTTCCAATATAAGTATCGTACAATGTTCCAATATAAGTATCGTACAATGTTCCAATATAAGTATCGTACAATGTTCCAATATAAGTATTGTACAATGTTCCAATATAAGTATCGTACAATGTTCCAATATAAGTATCGTACAATGGTTCAATATAAGTATCGTACAATGTTCCAATATAAGTATCGTACAATGTTCCAATATAAGTATTGTACAATGTTCCAATATAAGTATCGTACCATGTTCCAATATAAGTATCGTACTATGTTCCAATATAAGTATCGTATAATGTTCCAATATAAGTATCGTACCATGTTCCAATATAAGTATCGTACAATTTTCCAATATAAGCATCGTACAATGTTTAAATATAAGTATCGTACAATGTTCCAATATAAGTATCGTACAATGTTCCAATATAAGTATCGTACAATGTTCCAATATAAGTATCGTACAATGTTCCAATATAAGTATCGTACACGGGTCCAATATAAGTATCGTACAATGTTCCAATGTAAGTATCGTATAATGTTCCAATATACGTATCGTACAATGTTCCAATATAAGTATCGTACAATATTCGAATATAAGTATTGTACAATGTTCCAATATAAGTATCGTACAATGTTCCAATATAAGTATCGTACCATGTTTCAATATCAGTATCGTACAATGTTCCAATATAAGTATCGTACAATGTTCCAATATAAGTATCGTACCATGTTCCAATATAAGTATCGTACTATGTTCCAATATAAGTATCGTACCATGTTCCAATATAAGTATCGTACTATGTTCCAATATAAGTATCGTACAATGTTCCAATATAAGTATCGTACAATGTTCCAATATAAGTATCGTACCATGTTTCAATATCAGTATCGTACAATGTTCCAATATAAGTATCGTACAATGTTCCAATATAAGTATCGTACAATGTTCCAATATAAGTATCGTACAATGTTCCAATATATTAAGTATCGTACAATGTTCCAATATAAGTATCGTACAATGTTCCAATATAAGTATCGTACAATGTTCCAATATAAGTATCGTACAATGTTCCAATATAAGTATCGTACAATGTTCCAATATAAGTATCGTACAATGTTCCAATATAAGTATCGTACAATGTTCCAATATAAGTATCGTACAATGTTCCAATATAAGTATCGTACAATGTTCCAATATAAGTATCGTACAATGTTCCAATATAAGTATCGTACAATGTTCCAATATAAGTATCGTACAATGTTCCAATATAAGTATCGTACAATGTTCCAATATAAGTATCGTACAATGTTCCAATATAAGTATCGTACAATGTTTCAATATAAGTATCGTACAATGTTCCAATATAAGTATCGTACAATGTTCCAATATAAGTATCGTACATTGGTCCAATATAAGTATCGTACACGGTTCCAATATAATAATATATGGAAGAAGATCCATTTATTCACCAACTTTCTGCCGTACAGGGCTTTATCGTTTTTTGTGTATATATATAGAGTTGTCGTGGATATGTTATTTATTGTTTTGTGTCGGCGGTGTCCGGGGATATATTTATTATTTTGTGTACGCTGTGTCCGTATTTTTATTGTGTATACGGCATTGTTGTCCATGTGTCAGTCTTATGTTGTCGTTGTTTATTGTACTTACTGATAGACATGGATTGTGGCACGATATGGTGTATTGCCTTATATGGTTCTACCACTAATACATTTTACCACCAGGGGCAGTTGTTCAAGCATGGTTAGCTGCAAACCAATCTAAAACAACTATTTCAACAATCAAATCCTAAAACTATTAAAAACTGAACCAACTTTTTCATATGTAGGGATTCAATAAAACAAGAAATGCAAATTATACATGTATGTATATTTTCATATAGTCATCAAAAGCCATATTTTGAATTTGCATTAATTACGGTTAAATAAGCTAACCAGGCTTTTGAACAGGTTGTTGCAGCTGTCATCACGACATTTGGAAAGTACAACAATTTCTGTACGATTCATTAAATCGACAATTTTACTGGTCTCTTATATCTATATTAACCGAAAACTATTTTGGTGACACACGCACTTGTTTGACAGAGAGAATTTATCTTATTCAGAAGTCATATTTCTAAAGAAAATCTTCTGTTCACATCTTTACACTGTAGCTATCGTGACGAGCTTCACACAGGGATAAAGTGGAAATACCTGCTGTAGTAAATTCTCATGCCCCAGTGGTCGGAGATGTATATTCAACATACTGTAGGAAAACTGTATTTGTAATGCTAATGCTCCGCAGGCGAAGAATACATGAACAATCATGTACTCGTTTTTATGATTGAATCCTAAAATATTTTAAATAATTATACAGAACCTTATCACTTATCGCGGTTGTACAAGTCATGAAAATTCATCGCCACGAAAAAGTTTCAATCAGAAGTCTGCAAACTGTAGGCCTGGAGTACTTTACTGTAATTTACACAGTATTTATGACCGTATTTATCGCGAAATTAAATCGCCGCGAAATAGTCGTTTCATTAGGAAAACGCAAAATTAAGTGACCGCGAAAATAAGTTGGTTTAAAGTGTTACTGAAGACCAGGGTTTATACCATAATGTGTTGTAGCCAGGGTTGTAACAATGACAGTACTGATGTAGACGCTAAAGGGTCGGTGTCTGTCCCGGATAGTGCCAGTGTTTATCTTGATATTAACCTTGACACCCATATGTCAAAAAACAATTAGAAAACTATGTATCGGTAAACAACATGTCTCTCAATAACCTGTCCTTCAGACACCACTAGGTTGGTTCCCTGGTGTCGCTCTCTAGCCTGTCCTTCAGACACCACTAGGATGGTTCCCTGATGTCTCTCTCTAGCCTGTCCTTCAGACACCACTAGGATGGTTCCCTGATGTCTCACACTAGCCTGTCCTTCAGACACCACTAGGATGGTTCCCTGGTATCTCTCACTATCCTGTCCTTCAGACACCACTAGGATGGTTCCCTGATGTCTCTCTCTAGCCTGTCCTTCAGACACCACTAGGATGGTTCCCTGATGTCTCACACTAGCCTGTCCTTCAGACACCAGTAGGATGGTTCCCTGGTATCTCTCACTATCCTGTCCTTCAGACACCACTAGGATGGTTCCCTGATGTCTCTCTCTAGCCTGTCCTTCAGACACCACTAGGATGGTTCCCTGGTGTCGCTCTCTAGCCTGTCCTTCAGACACCACTAGGATGGTTCTCTGATGTCTCTCACTAGCCTGTCCTTCAGACACCACTAGGTTGGTTCCCTGGTGTTGCTCTCTAGCCTGTCTTTCAGACACGACTAGGATGGTCCCCTGGTGTCGCTCTCTAGCACGCTACAGACACGACTAGGATGGTCCCCTGTTGTCGCTCTCTAGCACGCTACAGACACCACTAGGATGGTTCCCTGGTGTTGCTCTCTAGCCTGTCTTTCAGACACGACTAGGATGGTCCCCTGGTGTCGCTTTCTAGCACGCTTCAGACACCACTAGGATGGTTCCCTGGTGTCGCTCTCTAGCCTGTCCTTCAGACACGACTAGGATGGTTCCCTGATGTCGCTCTCTAGCACGCTACAGACACCACTAGGATGGTTCCCTGGTGTTGCTCTCTAGCCTGTCTTTCAGACACGACTAGGATGGTCCCCTGGTGTCGCTCTCTAGCCTGTCTTTCAGACACGACTAGGATGGTCCCCTGGTGTCGCTCTCTAGCACGCTTCAGACACCACTAGGATGGTTCCCTGGTGTCGCTCTCTAGCCTGTCTTTCAGACACCACTAGGATGGTTCCCTGGTGTTGCTCTCTAGCCTGTCTTTCAGACACGACTAGGATGGTCCCCTGGTGTCGCTCTCTAGCACGCTTCAGACACCACTAGGATGGTTCCCTGGTGTCGCTCTCTAGCCTTTCCTTTATACACCACTAGGATGGTTCCCTGGTATCTCTCACTATCCTGTCCTTCAGACACCACTAGGATGGTTCCCTGATGTCTCTCTCTAGCCTGTCCTTCAGACACCACTAGGATGGTTCCCTGATGTCTCTCTCTAGCCTGTCCTTCAGACACCACTAGGATGGTTCCCTGATGTCTCACACTAGCCTGTCCTTCAGACACCAGTAGGATGGTTCCCTGGTATCTCTCACTATCCTGTCCTTCAGACACCACTAGGATGGTTCCCTGATGTCTCTCTCTAGCCTGTCCTTCAGACACCACTAGGATGGTTCTCTGATGTCTCTCACTAGCCTGTCTGTCCTTCAGACACCACTAGGATGGTTCCCTGATGTCGCTCTCTAGCCTGTCCTTCAGACACCACTAGGGTGGTTCCCTGGTGTCGCTCTCTAGCCTGCCTTCAGACACCACTAGGATGGTTCCCTGATGTCTCTCACTAACCTGTCCTTCAGACACCACTAGGATGGTTCCCTGATGTCTCTCACTAACCTGTCCTTCAGACACCACTAGGATTGTTCCTTGATGTCTCTCACTAACCTATCCTTCAGACACCACTAGGATTGTTCCCTGATGTCGCACACTAACCTGTCCTTCAGACACCACTAGGATGGTTCCCTGGTGTCGCTCTCTAGCCTGTCCTTCAGACACCACTAGGATGGTTCCCTGATGTCGCTCTCTAGCCTGTCCTTCAGACACCACTAGGATGGTTCCCTGGTGTCGCTCTCCAGCCTGTCCTTCAGACACCACTAGGGTGGTTCCCTGATGTCGCTCTCTAGCCTGTCCTTCAGACACCACTAGGATGGTTCCCTGGTGTCGCTCTCCAGCCTGTCCTTCAGACACCACTAGGGTGGTTCCCTGATGTCGCTCTCTAGCCTGTCCTTCAGACACCACTAAGATTGCTCCCTGATGTCTCTCTCTAGCCTGTCCTTCAGACACCACTAGGATGGTTCCCTGATGTCTCTCACTAACCTGTCCTTCAGACACCACTAGGATTGTTCCTTGATGTCTCTCACTAACCTGTCCTTCAGACACCACTAGGATTGTTCCCTGATGTCGCACACTAACCTGTCCTTCAGACACCACTAGGATGGTTCCCTGGTGTCGCTCTCTAGCCTGTCCTTCAGACACCACTAAGATTGCTCCCTGATGTCTCTCTCTAGCCTGTCCTTCAGACACCACTAGGATGGTTCCCTGATGTCTCTCACTAACCTGTCCTTCAGACACCACTAGGATTGTTCCTTGATGTCTCTCACTAACCTGTCCTTCAGACACCACTAGGATTGTTCCCTGATGTCGCACACTAACCTGTCCTTCAGACACCACTAGGATGGTTCCCTGGTGTCGCTCTCTAGCCTGTCCTTCAGACACCACTAGGATGGTTCCCTGGTGTCTCTCTCTAGCCTGTCCTTCAGACACCACTAGGATGGTTCCCTGGTGTCTCTCTCTAGCCTGTCCTTCAGACACCACTAGGATGGTTCCCTGGTGTCGCTCTCTAGCCTGTCCTTCAGACACCACTAGGGTGGTTCCCTGATGTCGCTCTCTAGCCTGTCCTTCAGACACCACTAAGATTGCTCCCTGATGTCTCTCTCTAGCCTGTCCTTCAGACACCACTAGGATGGTTCCCTGGTGTCGCTCTCCAGCCTGTCCTTCATACACCACTAGGATGGTTCCCTGGTGTCGCTCTCCAGCCTGTCCTTCAGACACCACTAGGATGGTTCCCTGATGTCTCTCACTAATCTGTCCTTCAGACACCACTAGGATGGTTCCCTGGTGTCGCTCTCACTATCCTGTCCTTCAGACACCACTAGGATGGTTCCCTGATGTCTCTCTCTAGCCTGTCCTTCAGACACCACTAGGATGGTTCCCTGGTGTCGCTCTCTAGCCTGTCCTTCAGACACCACTAGGATGGTTCCCTGGTGTCGCTCTCTAGCCTGTCTTTCAGACACCACTAGGATGGTTCCCTGGTGTTGCTCTCTAGCCTGTCTTTCAGACACGACTAGGATGGTCCCCTGGTGTCGCTCTCTAGCACGCTTCAGACACCACTAGGATGGTTCCCTGGTGTCGCTCTCTAGCCTTTCCTTCATACACCACTAGGATGGTTCCCTGGTATCTCTCACTATCCTGTCCTTCAGACACCACTAGGATGGTTCCCTGATGTCTCTCTCTAGCCTGTCCTTCAGACACCACTAGGATGGTTCCCTGATGTCTCTCTCTAGCCTGTCCTTCAGACACCACTAGGATGGTTCCCTGATGTCTCACACTAGCCTGTCCTTCAGACACCAGTAGGATGGTTCCCTGGTATCTCTCACTATCCTGTCCTTCAGACACCACTAGGATGGTTCCCTGATGTCTCTCTCTAGCCTGTCCTTCAGACACCACTAGGATGGTTCTCTGATGTCTCTCACTAGCCTGTCCTTCAGACACCACTAGGATGGTTCCCTGATGTCGCTCTCTAGCCTGTCCTTCAGACACCACTAGGGTGGTTCCCTGGTGTTGCTCTCTAGCCTGTCTTTCAGACACGACTAGGATGGTCCCCTGGTGTCGCTCTCTAGCACGCTTCAGACACCACTAGGATGGTTCCCTGATGTCTCTCTCTAGCCTGTCCTTCAGACACCACTAGGATGGTTCCCTGATGTCTCTCTCTAGCCTGTCCTTCAGACACCACTAGGATGGTTCCCTGATGTCTCACACTAGCCTGTCCTTCAGACACCAGTAGGATGGTTCCCTGGTATCTCTCACTATCCTGTCCTTCAGACACCACTAGGATGGTTCCCTGATGTCTCTCTCTAGCCTGTCCTTCAGACACCACTAGGATGGTTCTCTGATGTCTCTCACTAGCCTGTCCTTCAGACACCACTAGGATGGTTCCCTGATGTCGCTCTCTAGCCTGTCCTTCAGACACCACTAGGGTGGTTCCCTGGTGTCGCTCTCTAGCCTGCCTTCAGACACCACTAGGATGGTTCCCTGATGTCTCTCACTAACCTGTCCTTCAGACACCACTAGGATTGTTCCCTGATGTCTCTCACTAACCTGTCCTTCAGACACCACTAGGATTGTTCCTTGATGTCTCTCACTAACCTGTCCTTCAGACACCACTAGGATTGTTCCCTGATGTCGCACACTAACCTGTCCTTCAGACACCACTAGGATGGTTCCCTGGTGTCGCTCTCTAGCCTGTCCTTCAGACACCACTAGGATGGTTCCCTGATGTCGCTCTCTAGCCTGTCCTTCAGACACCACTAGGATGGTTCCCTGGTGTCGCTCTCCAGCCTGTCCTTCAGACACCACTAGGGTGGTTCCCTGATGTCGCTCTCTAGCCTGTCCTTCAGACACCACTAAGATTGCTCCCTGATGTCTCTCTCTAGCCTGTCCTTCAGACACCACTAGGATGGTTCCCTGATGTCTCTCACTAACCTGTCCTTCAGACACCACTAGGATTGTTCCTTGATGTCTCTCACTAACCTGTCCTTCAGACACCACTAGGATTGTTCCCTGATGTCGCACACTAACCTGTCCTTCAGACACCACTAGGATGGTTCCCTGGTGTCGCTCTCTAGCCTGTCCTTCAGACACCACTAGGATGGTTCCCTGGTGTCTCTCTCTAGCCTGTCCTTCAGACACCACTAGGATGGTTCCCTGGTGTCTCTCTCTAGCCTGTCCTTCAGACACCACTAGGATGGTTCCCTGGTGTCGCTCTCTAGCCTGTCCTTCAGACACCACTAGGGTGGTTCCCTGATGTCGCTCTCTAGCCTGTCCTTCAGACACCACTAAGATTGCTCCCTGATGTCTCTCTCTAGCCTGTCCTTCAGACACCACTAGGATGGTTCCCTGGTGTCGCTCTCCAGCCTGTCCTTCAGACACCACTAGGATGGTTCCCTGGTGTCGCTCTCCAGCCTGTCCTTCAGACACCACTAGGATGGTTCCCTGATGTTGCTCTCTAGCCTGTCCTTCATACACCACTAGGATGGTCCCCTGATGTTGCTCTCTAGCCTGTCCTTCAGACACCACTAGGATGGTTCCCTGACGTCTCTTACTAACCTGTCCTTCAGACACCACTAGGATGGTTCCCTGATATCTCTCACTAACCTGTCCTTCAGACACCACTAAGATGGCTCCCTGATGTCGCTCTCCAGCCTGTCCTTCAGACATCACTAGGATGGTTCCCTGGTGTCGCTCTCTAGCCTGTCCTTCAGACATCACTAGGATGGTTCCCTGGTGTCGCTCTCTAGCACGCTTCAGACACCACTAGGATGGTTCCCTGGTGTCGCTCTCTAGCCTGTCCTTCAGACATAACTAGGATGGTTCCCTGGTGTCGCTCTCTAGCCTGTCCTTCAGACACCACTAGGATGGTTCCCTGATGTCGCTCTCCAGCCTGTCCTTCAGACACCACTAGGATGGTCCACTGGTGTCTCTCACTAACCTGTCCTTCAGACACCACTAGGATGGTTCCCTGGTTTCGCTCTATAGCCTGTCCTTCAGACACCACTAGGATGGTTCCCTGATGTCTCTCACTAGCCTGTCCTTCAGACACCACTAGGATGATTCCCTGATGTCACTCACTAACCTGTCCTTCAGACACCACTAGGATGGTTCCCTGGTGTCGCTCTCTAGCCTGTCCTTCAGACACCACTAGGTTGGTCCCCTGGTGTCGCTCTCTAGCCTGTCCTTCAGACATCACGAGGATGGTTCCCTGGTGTCGCTCTCCAGCCTGTCCTTCAGACACGACTAGGATGGTTCCCTGGTGTCGCTCTCTAGCCTGTCCTTCAGACACGACTAGGATGGTCCCCTGGTGTCGCTCTCTAGCACGCTTCAGACACCACTAGGATGGTTCCCTGGTGTCGCTCACTAACCTGTCCTTCAGACACCACTAGGATGGTTCCCTGATGTCTCTCGCTAACCTGTCCTTCAGACACCACTAGGATGGTTCCCTGGTGTCGCTCACTAACCTGTCCTTCATACACCACTAGGATGGCTCCCTGATGTCGCTCTCTAGTAAGCTTCAGCGTGTTGGTAAAGAGAAAAGAGTAGTTGCTTGCTGAGCAGCTCATGAATCCAAACCTTACCCAGCTACTTAAGAGGGCTCTCCTTTCAGCCCTAACCTCAAGGGTTCTGTCTTTCTGATCCGCTAAATATTGGGCTTCTGGCGGCTATAGGAGACCTCTCATGGCTACATGACGTTCCAATATTTACGGATCAGAGAGTCAGAACCATTCGTACTATCCTACCGGATGAGGCAGCAAAGGGTCCAGAGAAGTTTTTACAACAAAGAAGGCATTAGTTGCAATTACCAGATGAGACCACAGAGGAGGAATAGCGACTCGTTCACCAGATAGTGGTTGCTGTGATATATCGAGAAGTTGTGAGCATAGCACATACCACTGGCAGGTCATTCGGGAGTTAACTTTGTAATAGGGATGAGTCTGTGTTATTGGCCTAAGTTTACGAGTGTCTTAAATATTTCAAAGTTTTGTGGTTATGTCAAGTCATGTTTGTCAAAGGGTTTAAAACAAAATAAGAAAATATCACCTGTTCCCTGGCAACTTATCCAAGCTTTTTGAAGATATATCTAGTGGAGTGTTAGTTGATTGTGTGGGGCCTCTTCCTAGGACTTATATATACTCGCAGTGAGCTGTCATAATATGCGAAAACGAATCTAGGTCAAGTTCGTATGGAGTGCGTTTTTATTTTGATCGTTGATATTTAAACCTTTGAATTGGTGACAGGTCTACTTCCCCCCGATCAAAGGCGCACGCAGTTCTTTGGAGTCATTTTCATTTTGTCATTTGTGGCTTCGTAGTACCAAATCATTAGTTTTAAGTTTTATAGAATTAAATGTATATTTATTTTTCATAAAACATATTTATTTGTTTGCTATTATACAGAGCAAACATGTCGGCCCTTGTTTATAACTACACAAGCCGTAATAAAATGAGCAAATCGGAATATCCTGTTAACAACGTTCTTTTGTATGTTAAATTTGTAATGATGACAGGCGACAGCTTTAGCATGAGAGATAGCTTGCCCCCTCATCCCTCCAGACACATGGACACACCCACACCCTCCCTGTGCCCTAGCTGCTGTCTGCGCTCTTACACATTAACACAGTTAGACAGCATGGATAATTGATACTATTTTTTAGTAATTTGATTGGGGTACCGGGCATTTACTACGTAGACTTCAGCCTCTTGGTTTTTTTATTAATGGAATTGTAGAACAATCTATTATTTTGTCTCTGGCAATAGGTTTCTTCTGCCATTTAGTTTAAGCAAAGGGGTTCAGCGAATAATGATATTAAGAACTGTGTAGGTCTAGACATAACAATGTAAATGACCAACACTTGTATTTTACGAAAAACGCCCGACCGACTGACGAAATGCGTCAACTTTCAACTAAAATGTCAAATCTGCTTATTTTAAGAACCTTGGGTGGGTTAGGTTGGATCACAGTTGGTTGAGTTTCTGTCAGTTAATAATAACAAAATATTCATTTTTGTATATATATGTGAAGTGAGCCGCTGATTACAGTAATGTCACGTCATTTCTTTCTGTAATGGGCCGCGGCTCCATACATATAAACATTTTTTGAGATAAACAGACAGAAACTAAAGCAACTGTGGTTGTATGGTGGTTATGCCCGTTTGTACTATTGTGAAAAGCCGCCGATCCGCCTCTGTTTCTATCTGATAGCGATATGATTTCGTCTGCCGAAAGGATCTTATCGTGTAGACCTCTAACATTGCCGGAGTAGTTGTAGTTTTTATTTGTTTGTAAGCGTAACAGAGTTACCTCCCCTCACTAAGCACCCGTGTTTATAGATTAGGATAAATTTATAAATCTATCTCGAGGAAATTTCAATTATCATGATCATGTATAACGTCTCGTCTTCTCATTACATCTTAAGCAAATAAACTATTCATTATTCAGCAAATACGATCATAGATTGATTTGAAATTAGTTTGTTTGAGTCAAAAATAATAATAATAATAAAAATTAAAGTCAGGAACCTTTAAGGACGTGCATAACTAGGGCAGAAACGCATCGTCATTCATACCATAATTTGATCTCAAAGTCGATGGAACGTGTGCAAAACTTTAAGAAGATGAATAAATGACATCCTTGAAACAATTACCCTCAGAGTAATCATACAGATCACAAGATGCATACATCGCATAATAATTAGGACAGTGTCTACAAAACTTATCATTTAGTTTCGTCTATGCTACATACTGACTGATATTACTACAGTTAAGGCAAACAAGTCATAGAAAAGTAGAAAAGCCTTCTAATACCTAAGAAGGCCATTTCTGGACCTGTAGCAATCCGAAATCCCAATATCTGCCCGAGGGCCAAAGGCCCAAGGGCCAATTTGGTCGAGGGTTGCTGAAGGTCCTGATATGGAAATGACCATGTCATATTCATTTTATTATATACTTTGATTTTTGTGACGGCTCATGATGTTTTTGTTGATATTTCCTTTTTGTTCGTTGCTTTGCCATCGTTTGGACGTTGATTTAGATTATATTTTATAATAATTCATACCTTTGGCTTTGGATAAGGAATCGTTTACCTGTTCCTTTACACCGGCGTCTTCGTTTATATCTCTCTTTCTTTTTATTCATCAAGCTCCAGTATTCTTAGTACGAGAGACTTCTAAACTTGAAATCAAGGACACAATAGACTTTTCTAGCGCAGCTACCTACTTTTATTTAAATTCCTTGTAAGAAAGTATCTCTTAATAAGACTAAAATTGCGACTATAAAATTTCCCGATAGCTTCCTTCAACCTGAATCTCTAGAGTCCCGGTACTGCATGTTTGTTCTTCAGCAGATGAAATCTACAGCAAAAAAATCGATATTTAGAGTACGTCCTAGAATAACAAATTACCTGCAATATGTAAGCACCATAGGTTGTTGGAGAAACAGGGATATTGATATCAGTGAAGGGAAAGTTCAAGACAGGAAAATCGAAATCGTTATTTTTCCTATAATATGCAATTAAATAGAGACACCTAGATACCAGCTGACTGACACATATGAATGCCTATACACAACACACATGGAGTCATGCCCTCAAATTATCGGAGCACTAAATTTCTTAGCAGTACATTATCTATTTCTTACTTCATTGTTGAGCTTGTAGAAAATTTGTTTCTTATACTAATAACAAACATCTGTGTGGCAAGGAACATATTGCATTGATCTAAATCGTAGGTATTTTGTTCTGACAAGTCGTAATACATTCAAGAGGAACAGTTTTACAAAAGAACCAAAGCAGCACAAAACATTAAGTATCAATTCAACTGTATGTTTTAAAATGATATATAGTTCATATGTGTCCTTTTTGTCACTGAGGACCTCAACAGTAGGGTAAATAAAAACATTGTGTTATACAAATTATATTAAAGATAATACTGATCATACTAATTATCGTTTATATGGAACCACAAATGGACCAGGAGGTGGCGGGAAAATAAGTCGCAACACATGTTGGGAAATAACATGTACAGGTAATTATTTAATGTCATTGTGAGTTAAACGCGTGGCTTATACATACATACAATGTACTAATATACCCCGTAACTACCCATAACAATTGTTCAGAAGACGAGGTGTATGATATGCAAACCTGCCGATCAGACATTGGTTCTGCTTTCCTACCACTTTTTGGGTATCAAAAGAATAATATATAAACATATAAACACTTGAGAACAATGACACACCAATTATAGTCTGTTCTGGGAAAGTGCATATTTAAAGGCATATATTTACCTGTATTTTTCATAGGTCATACTACATAACCTATATAGATCACAATACATTCATAAAAACATATGTATTATTTGTAATTATAATATACGCCAGATTCAAAATTTGATAATTCTAAAGCTTGTTTTAATACTTAACAATATTATATAGATATAATTAATGACATAATACAAAATTTATGCAGCATATGACAATTAATATTATGACAAAGAAAGATTGTATATGTATATTATGTTACTTGCATGTGTACAAATAATGCACTAGCCAGGCATGGGTTCAATTACATGGTAATATAATTAATTAAATTACACATTACTTTGTGAACATGGCATTACCATTACCATTACACAAACGTGAAATGTAATTAATTAAATTACCATTACTTTGCCAATGTAATTAATTAAATTACACATTACATTTTGTGTTAAATATTTTATGTTATTCTACAGAATAAACTGGTAACATTAATTACATAATACTGCAATGCAGCATACTTTTTGCCTGAAATGTGACATTGATATCCTTTGGTAATTCATAATTCTCAATGTGGCTAGACAGCTGGGTAAGATATAATGTACATCTTCTGTAGTTACGCTCTTTCGTTCGTCACACAGTATATGTATCCATTGTAGGCGATGGTATGTCTATCAAACTTGTTTTTTGTTTTGGAAAAAATCACCCGTTTCTGTGCATTTGCCATGTTGGTAGTTGATTTGGAATAGTGATAGACATAGGATGACTCAGCCATCAGCATTAATTTATAGTCAACAATCAAGTTACAGTCTAAACTCCTGGGTCATAACTTTAGAATGGTTTAGACCCCCACCCAAAAACTATATGCAGTTGCTGCACATAAAGAGACAAATACAATTATGATATTAGTATTGGTGTCAGGGTCTGCCCACACCAGTAGGGACCTAGGTTGTCAAGTTTAATTGATACGGATATGCTTCAAGACTGCTGGTGGGTGTTTTGCTGGAGCCTCCATAGCCACAGTTAATCTCATTCGAGTAGTGGCACGGTACATAATATACACATTTTCGTAGTACACGATTTGAAGTTATACTGAACAAGTTTCATTTTACTTCTAAATTTATAATATTCAGCGGTTTTACGCACCTGACCCTTTTGCTTCTGTATTAGTTTAGACATTCTGGATTCCCAGCTTTTGGCCCCTAGCATCACCGAAGAGTCGTAGGAGGGCCAAACATCTGAATATTGCAGTTTAATTCATTTTGTCTGCATACTGTATCTATTACTAAAAGGTGCAGTATATGTGTGTGGTACGTCACCTTTAAGTCTGTCCGGTCCCTGGGATCTTTATTGAAAATATTTTACATTGAATACCTAGATACCAACATATCCAGATGAGCGAATCATATCAGCTAAATTACAAAATAATGGCCTTAAATGTTTCACAGTATTTAATTATTTAAATCAATGTCAATATCTTTAAAATACATACCTTCTCTACAATAGCTGTCTTCTGCAAATCTAGCTGATGAAAATGGTACATGCATGTAATAATTTGTCAACTATTGATGCAATTAGATTAATTAAAATTATGTAAAATACAGATAAAAAAATTGTAATATGGGAGAGCACAGTTGAAATCCAGGTAATGTGGAGAACACAGGTAAAATCCAAGTAAGGTATATATAAAACAGACTATAATGACTGTCACAACATACCAGCCCCTATGTTATTTCTAAAAAGTGGGAGAAAGGAGAACACACCCGTTCGGGACGGTTAGCGAGAAAATTTATTGTATCGATTTAAATAACTCCATACTTACAGACATGGGACTATAATACGCGAGGTAGTGGTTCCACTCAGACATGAATAGTATCATGTCTGTTTAGAATATTTCACCACCGTGGACATTCTAAACTATTGCGTGATCTGGAGGCTGTCAAGTATATATGCAAGTAGATCATCGATATCTGTTAAATATTTCATTTTATACTCTTTCATATTTCAATATGGTCTGGAAGTATTTGTAAATGTTACAATAACCCACTAGACAATATGGTCGATGTATCATCTTACGACAGTAACCACAACAATATACCCGATAACTTAAAAGGTGCAGCATGTGTGTGTGTTACATGTACGTCATCTGTAATAACCATTCAGATAATCATTAAGACAATCTGCCTATTCTAAAAGTATGCATCACACATTAGACTGTACGCGACATTAATACAATGTGTCTATTCTTGAGAAAGTAAATTGTACCCAATATGACCCTTCAGACAATGTCTGTTACCCAAATTACAGCAGTACATCTTAAACCAAGTGAACACATTTCATTCAACAATGTTTGATGATGACGATTTAATATCATCGACCTCAATGTCACTTCAGAGTGGTTATAATAAATCATCTCAAATAAGATCACATCAATGTAACTTCAGAGTGGTTATAATACAATCATCTCAAATAAGGTCACATCACTGTAACTTCAGAGTGGTTATAATACAATCATCTCAAATAAGATCACATCAATGTAACTTCAGAGTGGTTATAATATATATTATCTCAAATAAAGTGAAATTAAGTGGTGTTATCATAATCAAACGCAATTATGTTAGCCAGACAAGGGGTTATCATTTAGATTACAGACAGCGATATTACGACAGTCGTGTGGTATTGTCTCCCCTGAAAATTAGCTATAGCTACCATTAAAACATTTTGCTATCAAACAAAGCCTACGTGTCTACATATACGTAATTTGTAGATATAACCAGTGTTATATATCGAATATTTTAATCAAACGTTTACTATAACAAAATTACATATCAAGAATTATGGGTAATTTCGGTTACAACACACGGTTTAATGGCATTTTTGATATAAAACGTTTCTTCCTTCCTTGTCAACGGGGGCCTAAACAGTAAACATTTTAACAAAATAGTAACAACATACACATCTTCGTGAGCTTACCAAATTTTACAAGCAATAGTGATACTACTTATTATCATTTATATGAATCCACAAATTGATCAGGAGGAAAGCTGGTTATCATACATGTTGGGGACACTTATGTGTAATCCGAGGCTTTTTACAAAATAATGTTCTTGCTTGTCTAAAAATAATTATTAACGGAATGTGACACGTCATGGTGTATTGTATACGGACCTGTCTATACGGGTATTGTTGTCCTATAGGGCTACCATGTCAATGTATTTATAGGGCTGAGCGACTGCAGCGTGTTTAATTGACTTTAAATGACGACGCAATTACAAACCAGAAAGAGATATACTAAAAAGGTATGTAAAGAGTCTTTTACACAACAATAAATAGTTGTTTATGTGACGATTTTATTACGTTATACGCTCTGCCACCGTCTCTGTCTGACTTAGGTAAATATACAATAATATTGTCATTGAACTGAAACTTTCCAATCTGCAGAAAATGTTTACAAATATGTAATATAATTTAAATCGTCTTGTCGCTATAAGTTAACATTTTTTTTTTCATTTCGGAAATGAATATTCAGGAAATGTTAAAGAAATCCTCAGATATTGAATATGGAAAGAATTTTAAAGATTTTTGACAATGCTGTCTGTACTGAGTGCAAACACAGTGTGAAAATTCCTTTTTAAGAAATATGAATGATAGTCTTGAACTGTCAAAGATGGTTGCTTGTCAGCCATTTTCTTCTGAACGTGAAATTGAAAGATTTAACAAGGTTTTTGTTACCCGTCCTGATAAGCCCCTCAACAAATTCAGCTTAGTATGAACACAAAAACAAGTAAGCCAAAAGTGGGATTAAGTTAGCGCTCCATTTTGAATATGTTCGTTGCCAACTGTGGGCATACTACCGTATACGCTGTCAAATTGAGGTAATATCCTTATGTTTACATCATTATTAATTTTCAAATACGAAGAAAAACATTCGAAGCGGGTTGCTACGATGGTAACTACGATGGCCATAGTTGCTAAGATAAAATAGTCCAACTGAATCTTCATCGATATATTGATACAAATAGAATATACACGGTGAACAATACTATATTTCTTCATTACAACACTTGTAGATTCAGTATGAAATAATATTTCTTGCTCTTCGAATGTAATTCTTTATTTATAACGGTCGTTATGTTCACGCATTGACACAGTGGACTGGTTGGGACGTGGTCCGATGTCGGACGTCACAACTGCAGGGTGCCGCCATGTTTGCGTTACCGTCAAAGAATTTCGAATGCGAACATTGGAATCAAACGTTTACCAGAATCCATTGTTTATGTATAATCAGACGAAATATATTCTATATATGTTCCATGTTTCGAAATTTTAAAGTAACAAAACAATGGTTATTGTTCTGAAGCGTGAACGACAACATATTTGAACAAATACCATTCCGCGGAGCCTTTTTTCATTGCGTATACGCTAATATATTCGCAATCAAAGTTTACTAAGCTGAAGAAGGAAGAGGTGTAAATATAATCGAATATACTTTAGCAAATTGTATCAATACATATATGCAATCAAATACTAGCAATATCAATAAATATTGAACACAACAAAACATACTTGTTCATAAATGATAAGCTGCACTAAGAAAGCAAATCTAAACCATATGGCAAAAAAAAAAAAAACAAAAAAAATGTGCGTAAAAAAACCTAATAGAATTATTGAGCTTAATGTCAGTACAATTGTATTTAGGGTCCCAGAAAACTAACAAAACCAAACCTGTATATTGTTGGGTTGTAAGAAGATATCACGTTTTTCCTGGAGACGCAGGTGTGACCATTGCTTCCGATTGAGATAAATATGAGACCTCGATCACGCATGTTTTAGCTCCTTGTATTTATTATGGTGTATATTTAACATTTTGCAGCGTGTCACATACTTCAACAACACGTATTTTCTCTTCTGAACTTAAAATCAAGAACGTTATAGACTTTTCGACCTCAGCTGCCTACTTTTATTTAAATACACGGTAACAAAGTACATATATCTCTTAATAAGACTAAAATTGCGACTATAAAATTTCCTGATAGTTTCCATCAACCTGCATTTCTCTAGGGTCCCGGTAATGTATGTTTGTTCGTTAGCAGGTGATATCTACAGCAAAACATTCGATAGTTAGGGAACGTCCTAGAATAACGAATTAATTGCAATATGTAAACACCATAGATTGGAGAAACAGGGATATTGATATCAGCGAAGGGAAAGTCCAAGACAGGAAAATCGAAATCGTTATTTTTTCCCTAAAACATGCAATTAAATAGAGACACCTAGATACCAGCTTACTGACACATATGAATGCATATACACAACACACATGGAGTCATGCCCTCAAATTATCGGAGCACTAAATTTCTTTGCAGTACATTATCTATTTCTTACTTCCTCGTTGGGCTTGTAGAAGATTTGTTTCTTATACTAATGACAAACATCTGTGTGGCAAGGAACATATTGCATTGATCTTAATCGTACGTATTTTGTTCTGACAAGTTGTAATACATTCAAGAGGAAAAGTTTTACAAAAGAATCAAAGCAACACAAAACATTTAGTATCAATTCAACTGTAAGTTTTAAAATGATATATAGTTCATATGTGTCCTTTTTGTCACTGAGGGCCTCAACAGTAGGGTAAATAAAAACATTGTGTTATACAAATTATATTAAAGATAATACTGATCATACTAATTATCGTTTATATGGAACCACAAATGGACCAGGAGGTGGCGGGAAAATAAGTCGCAACACATGTTGGGAAATAACATGTACAGGTAATTATTTAATGTCATTGTGAGTTAAACGCGTGGCTTATACATACATACAATGTACTAATATACCCCGTAACTACCCATAACAATTGTTCAGAAGACGAGGTGTATGATATGCAAACCTGCCGATCAGACATTGGTTCTGCTTTCCTACCACTTTTTGGGTATCAAAAGAATAATATATAAACATATAAACACTTGAGAACAATGACACACCAATTATAGTCTGTTCTGGGAAAGTGCATATTTAAAGGTATATATTTACCTGTATTTTTCAAACGTCATACTACATAACCTATATAGATCACAATACATTCATAAAAACATATATATTATTTGTAATTATAATATACGCCAGATTCAAAATTTGATAATTCTAAAGCTTGTTTTAATACTTAACAATATTATATAGATATAATTAATGACATAATACAAAATTTATGCAGCATATGACAATTAATATTATGACAAAGAAAGATTGTATATGTATATTATGTTACTTGCATGTGTACAAATAATGCACTAGCCAGGCATGGGTTCAATTACATGGTAATGTAATTAATTAAATTACACATTACTTTGTGAACATGGCATTACCATTACCATTACACAAACGTGAAATGTAAATAATTAAATTACCATTACTTTGCCAATGTAATTAATTAAATTACACATTACATTTTGTGTTAAATATTTCATGTTATTCTACAGAATAAACTGGTAACATTAATTACATAATACTGCAATGCAGCATACTTTTTGCCTGAAATGTGACATTGATATCCTTTGGTAATTCATAATTCTCAATGTGGCTAGACACCTGGGTAAGGTATAATGTACATCTTCAGTAGTTACACTCTTTCGTTCGTCACACAGTATATGTATCCAATGTAGGCGATGGTATGTCTATCAAACTTGTTTTTTGTTTTGGAAAAAAATCACCCGTTTCTGTGCATTTGCCATGTTGGTAGTTGATTTGGAATAGTGATAGACATAGGATGACTCAGCCATCAGCATTAATTTATAGTCAACAATCAAGTTACAGTCTAAACTCCTGGGTCATAACTTTAGAATGGTTTAGACCCCCACCCAAAAACTATATGCAGTTGCTGCACATAAAGAGACAGATACAATTATGCTATTAGCATTGATGTCAGGGTCTGCCCACACCAGTAGGGACCTAGTTTGTCAAGTTTAACTTATACAGATATGCTTCAAGACTCTGCTGGTGGATGTTTTGCTGGAGCCTCCATAGCCACAGTTAATCTCATTCGAGTAGTGGCACGGTACATAATATACACGTTTCGTAGTTCACGATTTTAAGTTATACTGAACAAATTTCAGTTTACCCCTAAATTCATAATTTAAAGGGGTTTAACGCACCTGACCCTTCTGCTTCTTCATTAGTTTAGAAATATTTGATTACCACCTTTTTGCCCCTAGCATCACTGAAGAATCCCAGGAGGACGAAACAGCTGTATAATGCAGTTTAATTCATTTTGCGGCACACTGTATCTGTAAGTATCTTTAAAAGGTGCAGCATTTATTTGTGTTACGTCACCTTTAAGTATGTCCTGTACCTGGGATCTTCACTGAAAATATTTTCCAATGATTACCTAGATACCAATATATCCAGGCGAGCGATTCAGCCACCATGGGCCTTTTGTAGTAAAGATATACATATACAATATTTTTAATTAAGTAGGTAGGATTTAATCATATCAGCTAAATTGTAAAAAATGGCTTTATATGTTTCACAGTATTCAATCATTTAAATCAGTGCAATATCTTGATATAAAATATATAGTTTTTGTACAATAGCTGTCTTCTGCAAATCTAGCTGATGAAAATGGTATATGGTATGTAAAAAATGGTCAAATATTGTTGCAATGAGATTAATTCAAATTGATGTAAAATCAAGGTGAAAAATTGTAAAGTGGGAGAGCACAGTTGAAATCCAGGTAATGTGGGAGAACACAGGTAAAATCCAGGTAAGGTATATATGAAGCAGACTATAATGACCTGACACAAAATACCAGCCCCTATGTTATTTCTAAAAAATGGGAGAAAGGAGAACACACCCGTTTGGGACGGTGAGCGAGAACATTGATTGAATCGAGTTAAATAGCTCCATACTCACAGATATGGGACTGTGATACGCGAGGTAGTGGTTCCACTCAGACATGAATAGTATCATGTCTGTTTAGAATATTTCTCCACCGTGGACATTCTAAACTATTGCGTGATCTGGAGGCTGTCAAGTATATATGTAAGTAGATCATCAATATCTGTTAAATATTTCATTTTATTATCTTTCATATTTCAATATGGTCTGGAAGTATTTTTAAATGTTACAATAACACACTAGACAATTTGTTCAATGTATCATCTTACGTCAGTACTAACAACAACATACTCGATAGCAGATAGTGTAAATAGTCATTCCTTAATTGTGTGTTACCATTAAAAGTACACAAAGCCCATCGGAAAGTGCAAATAGCACTTCCGAACGTCCGCACAACAATTCAGACAGTGTACATATTCATTAAGATAATATCAAAGTGTTGAAAAAATAATTAAGGCAGTTATTTCCCCTTCCGATGTTGTACAATTCAATATGTAAATTTCTAACAAATAATGTCTAGCATGCTTCAGACAATTCTTATACTTATATCGGCATATTGTATCTATTACTAAATTTAAAAGGTGCAGCATGTGTATGTATGTGTGTGTTACGTCATCTTTAACAATTCAGATTATCATTAAGACAATCTTTCTATTCTAAAAGTATACATCACACATAAGACTGTACGCGACATTTAATACAATGTGTCTATTCTTGAGAAAGTATATTGTACCCAATGTAATTCTTCAGACAATGTCTGTTACCCAACTAACAGTGTACATGACACTTGAGGCAGTACATCTACATCCAAGTGAACCCATTCCATTCAACAATGCTTGATGATGACGATTTAATATCATCGACCTCACTGTAACTTCAGATTGGTTATAATAAATCATCTCAAATAAGGTCACATCACTGTAACTTCAGATTGGTTATAATAAATCATCTCAAATAAGGTCACATCACTGTAGCTTCAGAGTGGTTATGATACAATCATCTCAAATAAGGTCACATCACTGTAACTTCAGAGTGGTTATGATACAATCATCTCAAATAAGGTCACATCACTGTAACTTCAGAGTGGTTAGATTAATCATCTCAAATAAGGTCACCTCAATGTAACTTCAGATTGGTTATAATAAATCATCTCAAATAAGGTCACCTCAATGTAACTTCAGAGTGGTTATAATAAATCATCTCAAATAAGATCACCTCACTGTAACTTCAGAGTGGTTATAATAAATCATCTCAAATAAGGTCACCTCAATGTAACTTCAGAGTGGTTATAATAAATCATCTCAAATAAGATCACATCACTGTAACTTCAGAGTGGTTATAATAAATCATCTCAAATAAGATCACCTCACTGTAACTTCAGAGTGGTTATAATAAATCATCTCAAATATGATCACATCACTGTAACTTCAGAGTGGTTATAATAAATCATCTCAAATAAGATCACCTCAATGTAACTTCAGAGTGGTTATAATACAATCATCTCAAATAAGGTCACCACACTTAACTTCAGAGTGATTATAATAAATCATCTCAAATAAGATCACCTCAATGTAACTTCAGAGTGGTTATAATAAATCATCTCAAATAAGATCACCTCAATGTAACTTCAGAGTGGTTATAATAAATCATCTCAAATAAGATCACCTCAATGTAACTTCAGAGTGGTTATAATAAATCATCTCAAATAAGATCACATCACTGTAACTTCAGAGTGGTTATAATACAATCATCTCAAATAAGATCACCTCAATGTAACTTCAGAGTGGTTATAATAAATCATCTCAAATAAGATCACATCACTGTAACTTCAGAGTGGTTATAATACAATCATCTCAAATAAGATCACCTCACTGTAACTTCAGAGTGGTTATAATAAATCATCTCAAATAAGATCACCTCAATGTAACTTCAGAGTGGTTATAATAAATCATCTCAAATAAGATCACATCACTGTAACTTCAGAGTGGTTATAATACAATCATCTCAAATAAGATCACCTCAATGTAACTTCAGAGTGGTTATAATAAATCATCTCAAATAAGATCACCTCAATGTAACTTCAGAGTGGTTATAATAAATCATCTCAAATAAGATCACCTCACTGTAACTTCAGAGTGGTTATAATACAATCATCTCAAATAAGATCACCTCACTGTAACTTCAGAGTGGTTATAATAAATCATCTCAAATAAGATCACCTCAATGTAACTTCAGAGTGGTTATAATAAATCATCTCAAATAAGATCACCTCACTGTAACTTCAGAGTGGTTATAATAGTCATCTCAAATAAGATCACCTCACTGTAACTTCAGAGTGGTTATAATAAATCATCTCAAATAAGATCACATCACTGTAACTTCAGAGTGGTTATAATAAATCATCTCAAATAAGATCACCTCAATGTAACTTCAGAGTGGTTATAATAAATCATCTCAAATAAGATCACCTCACTGTAACTTCAGAGTGGTTATAATAAATCATCTCAAATAAGGTCACCTCAATGTAACTTCAGATTGGTTATAATAAATCATCTCAAATAAGATCACATCACTATAACGTCAGAGTGGTTATAATAATATCATCTCAAATAAAGTGAAAGTAAGTGGTATTATCATAATCAAACGCAATTATGTTAGCCAGACAAGTGGTTATCATTTAGATTAAAGGCAGCGATATCAAGACAGTCTTGTAGTATCGTCTCCCCTTATTTTGAAAATTTGCTATAGCTACCATTAAAACAATTTGCGATCGAACGAAGCCTATGTGTCTACATATACGTACTTTGTAGACATGTGCAGTGTTATTATCGAATATTTAAATCAAAGTTTACAATAACAAAATTAAATATCAAGAATTATGGGTAATTTTTGGTTAAAACACATGGTTTAATGGCATTTTTAAAATAAAACGTTTCTTCCTTCCTTGTCAATGGGGGCCTAAACATTTTAACAAAATGGTAACAACATACACATCTTCGTGAGTGTATCAAATATTACAAGCAATATTGATACTACTAATTATCATTTATATTAATCCATAAATTGATCATGAGGAAAGCTGGTTATCATACATGTTGGGAACACTTATGTGCGTAATCCGAGGCGTTTTACGAAATGTTGTACCTGCTTGTCTTACAATTATGATAACTGAATGTGACACGCCATGGTGTATTGTACACGGACCTGTCTATACGGGTAGTGTTGTCCTATAGGGCTACCTTGTTAATGTATTTATAGCGCTGAGCGACAGCAGTGTGATTTAATTGAATTTAAATGACGACGTAAATACAAACCAGAATATTGTAATGCTAAAAAGATATGTAAAGAGTCTTTTACACAACAATAAATAGTTGTTTATGTAGTGATTCTATTACGTTATACGCTATGTCACCATATCGTCTGACTTAGGTGAATATACAATAGTGTTGTCATTGAACTGAAAATTTCCAATCTGAAGAAAATGTTTACAAATATGTAATACTTGGGATCGTCTCGTCGCTATAAGTTAACATTTTCTTTATTTCGGAAATGAATGTTCAGGAAATGTATAAAACTCCTCAGATATTAAATAATGAAAGCATTTTAAAGATTTATGACAATGTTGTCTGTACTTGGTGCATACAACCCACTTTGTATATTCCTTTTAAGACATATAAATGATAGTCTTGTTAAACTGTCAAGTCAACGATGGCTGTTTGTCAGCCATTTTTTTCTGATAAGTCACAAACTAAGGGTTAATTGAAGCCTACGTAAGAAATTTGAGAAATACTCATCATGTACCTTTTATCAGCCATTTTTTTCCGATCAGAAAAGCACGAAAAGGACCGAAGGCATATAAAATCTAAGATTAATTCATTATGTGTTTTTTTCAAGACATAACTGTATTAAATGTAAATGTCAAACTCAAAGATGGCGATCTATTACTATTTGATTTTCTGGGACAGTCCTTAAATTTTAATTTCAAAATATTTTATTACACCAATATGATTTAATGGGATTGAGCAACAAGGCCAGGGCTAAACAAGCTCTCTCCCTGGAGGTACATGAACATGTCAAACATTATAACTTTATATCTTATTGATGTAACAATAACGATATAGAATAGAGCACTGCATTACACACGTCATTACAACTAAAATAGCCACATACACATGTGAGTGTGGTACGCACACACATTCATACCGATGCACACGAGCGCACAATCACGCATGCAAGCATAAATACACACGTGCATACAAACATATACTATTCGTGTGTCCGTCCGTCCGTCCGTCCGTCCGTCAGCCTTGGCAACAGTTTGTCTTCGGGTCCAACAGATCATCTGTTGCCCTCAACCCCAGTCAACAACTGTATTTTGTTACAATGACACACTAGACAATTTGCACGATGGAACATCTTACGACAGTAGCTACAACAATATACTCGATTGCAGATAGTCATTACTTTGGTGTATGCTACCATTAAAAGTACGTAAAGTCCATCCGAAAGTTCATATAGCATTTCTGAACGTGCATACAACAATTCAAACTGTGTACATAACCCATACAATATGTAAATTGTCAAACAGACAGTGTCTTGTATGTATAGTTTATGGTTCAATTTTGATAAAGCACCTTAAGACCTTTCCATTGGTGAATAGTATTTGATTCTAGCATATCTGGGTCTGGAGAAGAATATTTTTGAAATTTTATCTAATTTGACACCTATGGCCCCTCCGTCAGGCCCTGACGGGTTAGGACCATATAGTTCACAATTTTGTTGCATCTTTTTCTGTTATGGGGGTATAACACAAAAAACGGAGTGTACACTAACTAAACCGCGAATCGGTTTATAATGAAAGTACACTCCGGTTTTTTTGTGTGTGTTATAACCCCATAACATAAAAAAATAGATTCAAGTTAATATTTATAATTTAATCTATACCCTGCGAAAATTGACTTTATTGATGGACTCTTTTCTCTTACAAAACATTTTGCTACTGCATCAGCCAATCAAAAGCGACGTTATAAACGGCGACGTCATTTTTACGTTATGGGCTTATAACATATTGTTTAAGCCAATGAAAATGCTTGTTTCAAACAAGATTGAATTATACTCTAAATAATTTGGAAATTATTTCAACTTTTTTGAGTTTACATTGCTGGACAATTCCATCTGAAATATAGCTGGGTTATACAAAAATGGAGCTCCTTTTGCTTACTTTAGAAGTGGAATTGTTCGCGGTTTAGAAATTTTCGCTTATTTGCTTGCATTAAATCTCCGCCACTATATCCACACGCGAACATATTGAACACCATTCAAAATCTAGTAGTATGATAGGTACACATCACATTAACATGACTAAAGCGCGAATATTGTCACATCGCGAACAGTTTGGAAAGGGGGAATTTCCACGCTAGAAAATATTGGTATTTACAGTACTTGATATCGCGAGGTTATACACATGTGAAGCTCCTATGGGCAAGTTTAATGGTCGCCATATTAGTATCATTGGGAAATATTCTACATCCTTATTTGATATGGTACATTTTTGAATATGTCCATAAGTATACCTGCTCGTTGTGATTAAAAATTATTCCGCAGTCGCGCTTTGAGGACATAAAAATTACTTAGAGTTGATCTAGATTTACAGATTGGGTGTCGTCGATTAGGTAGAATGCGCTTACTTTTCCGAAACACCTTGGCTCCCACTTTTACGAGAGTCTCCATATTTATGCTTCCTTTTTTCAGATTTTTTTCATTTTGCCTCCAGATATCAATGATGAACCTTTGGTGAGGAGGTCAATATGGTGTCATACCGATCTTGTATAATCAAATAAAACCAAAGGTATTAGCACGAGGTCTATATTTTAGATAACCAGTTCGGTAAAAGACAAAAAGAAATGCACATTATGTATCTATATAAATCATGTTTACAGTTTGGCCTAATAACCTCACAGTGTTTATGACGCCACAAACGCAATATTGCCACGGTGTTTCTAAAAGTAGAAACGTCAGGTTAATATCACAAAATATTGACCTCCTCCATATTTTAGCCATTGAGAATCGAGCAAAATCAAACACTTTATAATATATGTGAATAGGAAATAGAATGAATAGAATATTAGGCAGTATGCATGATTATTTCAAAAGACAGTTACTACATGTGTAATGATAAACCCCCATAGGGGAATCTGACAAACGGCAGCTGTGAAAAAGTTGTGGACAACATGCCGCAGTTTCGTATCTTACTTTTTCAAGCATTAGTACTACCTATATAAAGCATTATCAATAGTTAAGATAACATATTAAAGTAATTATTATTATATTAAGGCATAATTTTCAAATGTTTTGCATAATAAAGCACATATTACGATATACTAAAAACGACTGAAATAATCCCGAGTTAACAACATTTCCGAAAGACACTCGAGTGTTCCGAAAATCCATTTGGACTTGGATTATTTCCGTGAAGTTGGTGGATTAAATTATTCGAACGACAGCTGGTTTTGTTAGTTTAAAATACCTCATTCTTATTCGTGAAGATCATTATCGTTTAAAAGTTTCTTGCACGTATGTTTTCAGTCAGAATGAGACAAATGAAATGTAAAATTAAATCGTTTGCTTAAGTTGTTTACATGTGTGGATCCAGATGTAATGTTAGTTCAAATTTCAGATTGAATAGGCCTATTTCACAGCAGTTTTGCTGTACAATTTACAGATACTTGATGTCATAATTGATATACAGTTGAGTAAGATGATTACAACATTTATATAATATTATGCACATCAATAATATCATCTTGCTGGATGTAAGCAAATGTTTTTCTAACTGTTATGCCTATCAACTGTTTAAAGTAGTCTACCAGATATAACCTTAGCAAATTAAATAATAAATATCATTAAAAAAAATCCTTATTTATGATAAATGACAAACCCCAGGCCACTATAGATAATAAACTTAAACTATAATACATTTTAAATTGGAAGTCAGGAAGATTATCTGATTTTTAAGCCCATTTCAATATTGAATTTGATCACACAGGGGTATACATATTTTTTTTATTTTGGTTATTGTAGATGTTTCCCCTCAGCATTTGAAAGACTCCAAGAGAAATGTTCAGTTGACGAGGATATTTTGATCATATTTAAGTCTGAAGAAGATAATGGCATAAATCTACCTTTCCTTCTTTTGGCTTCACTAGGTATTACGGTCCTTGGGTGCAAATGATGCAACGTTCAACCAAATTTTAAATTCTTTTCTACTTAAATAGCTAAATCAATCATCAAGTTATACCCAATGTAAAAGGATGACAAATGAATGATAAACACTTATGCATCAGGTATACCTTACATACATCATGTGTTCAAATGAATACTATCTGTACACCTCAGGCTCATTTCCTATAGATGTATACACCTATAGTTGTTATATACATCAGGTATACACCTCCTATATATCAGGTACACTGACCTTTCTATCCAATTTATGTTTATTGTAAAATGTATACAGTAACTAGTAAATCTTAAGTCATGTACAGCTTGTTCAAGATATGACTTGCATACATATAAATATATATGTTCACTGTTTACCATGCTTACATACTCTGTATCCTTGCTTAAATTGTATCTCTTGTAAAATACACTAGATATATCCTTCCCCAACAAATGGTATGATTCTTTTATATTCTGCAATATACTGGTAATCCACAAGTGTATATGGTATATATTTGATAACAGTCTCAATACTTCATATAAAAATATGTAAAGATCATGCAATTAAATCAAGTAAAAGTAATAGAACTAAATGCAGAATATATTTACCAGGTTAATGGAAGTCTTTGATGCACTTCCTTGTCACTCTTGATAGGATACCAATTACATAATCTGCACAATATACGTATATCACAGACACTGTTAATATTCTGTATAGCATTCTTTTAAGACCAACTTCCTTTCTTTGTATTGTCTGCATACCACTCTATATATACCTTGTATACCACTTTCTATATCTACCTTGTATTTATCCTGTCTATCATTTTCTATATACCATGTACATGTATACAAACCTAAACATATATTCTGTAAATAATGTTCTTTATACCCTGCATACCAGACTATATACCCTGTATGACCATCCTCTATATACCCCTCTTTAAACTGTATAACCCAAATATCACCATCTATATACCATGTATACCACTGTATACTATATATAATTCCTCTACATAAACAGTATACCACCCTCCATATACCATTATATACCACCTATATAATTTTACCCTGTATACCACCCCCTGTATACACTGAATAACAACTCTATATACACCATATCACTGTAATTATGCTATGTATATGCCACTATATATACCCTGTTCACCACTATCATATACCATGTATACCACCCGCTATCTATCCTGTATACCTTTTGCTATATACACTGTGTATCACTCGCTATATATTCAGTGTATACCACTTTATATATCTCTCCTCTATACCAATATATATGCCCTCTTCCACTCTATAAAGCATGTATAATGCTTTATATTCTGTTTATCTCTCTTTGTATACCAGTACATGTACTACATTTACAAGCTATATGGTATATTACTATCTATATTCTACATACCACTTGTTCTCTCTAAATCTTAGGTATACCACTTTATATATACTCTCTACCTCTCAATATTATATGTTTATCATTCTCTTTATATTACTCCTTAAATACTTTGTATAATCTCAATATTTCTATGATAGGGTAAATCCTGACATCTCAATAATATCAAAATAAACATGGTTTATTCAGTTATGTGGACAGATGTTAAACATATATTTACTATCAGTGTATCACATACAGGTATTACATAAATAACGTCTGTAATATTGCTGCCACAGACTTGTATAAGACATGACATATGAATCATATATACCATCAAAGACAGGTGACAATTGCAGGACCATATTACAGCAGAAAAAAGAAAACACATCCTATTGCATACAGGAAATACACAATTGTATATTATGACAAGTATGTATACATTAACATTCTGTAATAGCTATTACACATGTAAGGGCCATGTATTTTACATATACATACTATTACAGACATGATCTTATAACACATGTGCATACTATAATAGACATGTATTACACATTTACATACTATAACAGACATGTATTACACATGTACACCCTATAACAGACAGGTACTACACATGTACATACTATAACAGACAGGTACTACACATGTACATACTATAACAGACAGGTACTACACATTTACATACTATAACAGACAGGTACTTCACATGTACATACTATAACAGACAGGTATTACACATGTACACCCTATAACAGACAGTTACTACACATGTACACCCTATAGTAACAGACAAAGACAGATATTACACATGTACACACTATAACAGACAGACATTACACATGTACACCCTATAACAGACAGATATTACACATGTACACACTATAAGTGTATTAACAGACATGTACTACACCATGTACATAATATAGCAGACGGGTATTATACATGTACATTCTATATAACAAACAGATACAGCGGATTCCCCTTAATATCACTCCTGTTAATGTCACATTTCCTCTTAATTATATGTTTTCCCAAAACACCATTTTCCCCTATATATAATGTATGTAATTATATTTGGATAGTATCGTGTAGTTTGAGATGAATGACTTATAATATCATGATTTTTAATCAGTCGCATAAAATATATAGAAAATGATGTAATTTCCACTGATTTGATATACAACTTGTACAAAATATTGCAAAGAAAATAAGAAATATGCAACAACAACACAATTTTTTTAATGAAATAATGTTATCTATATAAAGATTGAAACATCTTCATACGTACATTGGATAGCTTACTTATGGAGATTGGAAATGCTCTATATTTAGTGGAAAACATGTTTCTTTTAATGTCACATATATACCTGTTAATGTCTGACAAATGCAATATGATTAAAGAGGAATGCACTGTATTACACATGTGCATACTATAACAGGTATTATACACTTGTAACAGACAGTTAATACACATGAATACTTATATATTACAAACAGGTAGAAGACAAGTATACACATACACTCCTACACATGACATGGAAGTATAATTGTGTCCCCATCTTTTTACAGCAGCCATTGTTATAAAGCTATTTGAATCTTCATAATTCCAAAGGTTAAGGTTTAGGCGCCATCCCTTCACAGGTATGAGAGAGCTGCCTATCGGATAAATGGCTTAAAATTTTTAAATGGCTTAAAAAAAACTATTTTTATGTTGGTGAAAAAAGAAAATGTCCAGAGATACCATATATTACACACATGTATCACTTTTGATTGACAGCTAGTGCTTAAGGCAAGTAATTCTATATGATTGTGTATCACTAAATATTTATCATCCATACTACATTATCGACAGAAAATGTTGCAATGTAAGTCTTATTTCAATAAGATCACGCCCAGTGAATTTATGTCTCAGGCAATGAACTTTTCCTAATAGTGTTTTAGCCCGAATTACTGTTCATAATAATCAATGTTAATTGCAAAAATAACATGGATTATGTTAAGCAAACATGTATAATTCATAGTATTAAAGACTCTATAATATTACCAAAAGTGTGTATCAAACAAGTGATATGCTTGGGATGCTGGATCATGATGTGAAAAAACCTGAAGAGTTCCAGTTACATGTACATGTAGCCTCAATGTTATTTTCAATCACTATTGTTTTTGTTACAACCTGAAATGTACATGTAGGTACATGTATATAGACTTCTTTGTAGAATAATGTATCATTTATCTGATCAGAAAATATATGTTTTACCATGAATCATATATTTAAAAAAAAACTTAAATAGTACATGATGCTTCCATTATATCTTGCATAAATAATTGTGTCTACAACTCTACTAAGTTGTATAAATCAGTTGATCAGTAAGTTCAAGATATGAAAGAATATGATATAGAAAAATATATATATAGCATCTCTCTACAATCAATGTGATCCATAGCTTTATGGCTGATGTAACATTAAATATTAGTTCGTTTAATTATCATGTATGTGATAGTTAATATGCAGTGATAACTGATATTAAACTACGGTTAGTATGAAATAAAGCAAAAAATGTGTATAACCTGTCTGTGACAGGAATTTTAAGTTAATAACCAGTCTGATTCAATTGATAAATAATCCTGGCATGGCTGTAAGTTTGATAGTAATAAAAGTAATAAAAGTGTGTAATAGTAACAAGTTTAAGTAAATAAGTTGTAATTTGTTTGTTGTCCAAAGCTACAATTTAAAAACAGAATAACCTATCTTTTATAATAAATACAGATGTATGACAAGAACATTGCAATGTTCATTTCTGAAACTTGTGCATCACAAATTGAAAACAAATATATCTCTGAAGGGACGTATATGTCCCTGATCTCTGCAACATCTATGTTGCATTAACTGTTATATTGAATTTTTGCGAATTACTAACCTGCAGTAATAAACATCTAAACGACCTAAATGTACAGTTACAGGTAATTTTACAAGCCCTGGTGTAGACCTGTGTTGTGTTCTGGCAACCCACTATCATTTTTGTATGTGAAGTAATGGAAGGAAATCGCGGGAAACAAACTATAAGACAACAAAGATACGAATATTTTGATAAACAAATGAAGAGTATGTTGTACATACATTAATCATTTGCCTTCCATTGTGAAATATATAAGAATAACCCTTTTCTCCGCCACTTACACTCGAAATGAAAATCCAGCCAGTCGTACATTTGGTAGCATTGAACTTTCACTTTCATTTACTTATTTCCGGTAAAAAAAATACGAATCTGCGGCGTGCTGTCCACAACTTTTTCACAGCTGCCGTTTGTCAGATTCCCCATAGGGTATCATTATCATTACACTGTGTATACAACCTAATCAGGTAGATCACAAGATGCATACATCGCTTAAGAATTAGGACAGTGTCTACAAAACGTATCATTTAGTTTCGTCTATGCTACATACTGACTGATATTACTACAGTAAAGGCAAACGAGTCAATAGAAAGTCGAACAGCCTTCTAATCCCTAGAGAATATTACATTTCCATATCGGGACTTTCATAAACCCGAGATCCCTATATCTGCCCGGGGGCCAAAGGCCCAAGGGCCGCGATTTTGTCGAGGGTTGCTGAAAGGCCTGATATGGAAATGACCATGTCATACTGTTTTTATTATACACGTTGAATTTTAGAAGGCCCATGATGATATTTCAGGTTGATATTTCCTTTTTGTTTCTTGCTTTGCCATCGTTTTGACGTTGATTTAGATTACATTTTATGATAATTCATACATTTGCCATTTGATTAGGAATCATTTTTCTGTTCCTCTACACCGGCGTCTTCGTTTATATTTCTCTTTCTTTTTATTCATCAATCTCCAGTATTCTTAGTACGAGAGACTACATAACTGTCCCGCTCGTTTAAACTTCAACATCTATCATGAACGTCGTGTGACGACATTTGGATACTCTTTTAAAAATATATCTGCAGCAGAGTGAAGTGTTGAACGAAATGTGAAGATTTAAGGTGATTGAGCAGTTCACTATGTATTTTTAACATTCATTTCACTACTAGTAATAAAGTATGCGTTGATTATTATATATTTACACCTCTCCCTTCTTGAGTTTAGTAAACTCTAATAATATATCAATACATAAACTATTCTAGAATAAAAACTTAAAGATAAAAAAGTTCAATTTGTTTTAAGCGAAGAACCAGTACATGTAAACATAAACTACTGATATCAGTTAAATTTTTATCAATGAATATAAGATGGCGTAACACACACATGTGCTGCACCTATTGGATTTAGTAATAGATACAGTATGCCCAACAAATAATTTAAACTGTATCAAACATCTGTTTCGTTCTCCTAGGACTCGTCAGTGATGCTAGGGACCAACAGGTGGGAATCCTAAATGTATAAACTAATGTAGAAGCAGAAGGGTCAGGTGCGTAAAACGCCTTTAATAATTTAATTTAGAAGTAAAATTAAACTAATTCTTTATCATTTCGAATCGAGTACTACGAAAATGTGTATATCATGTACCGTGCCACTACTCAAATGAGATTAATTAACTGTGGCATGGAGGCACCACAAACCATTGGGACAAATATAATCGAATATCCTTTAGCAAATTGTATCAATACATATATGCGAACAAATAATAGTAATTTCAATAGATATTTAAAACAACAAAATAATACCAGTTAATAAATGATCAGCTGCTATACGAAAGCACACTATGCATCTAACACATATGGAAAAAAAACCTAGGGAAATGTATGTAAATTAACCTTTTGGAACTATTGAGCTTAATATCAGTACAATTGTATTTGGGGTCCCAGAAAACTAACAAACCAACACCTGTATATTGTTGATTTGTAAAAAGATATCATATTTTTCCCTAGAGACACAAGTGTGATCATTGCTTTCGATTGAGATAAATATGAGACCTCGATCATACATGTTTTAGCTTGTTGTATTTATTATGTGCGTATATTTAGCATTATATAGCGTGTAAATACTTCAACAACACGTATATTCTCTTCTGAACTTGAAATCAAGAACGCAATAGACTTTTCCAACCTGATATTTACATGTCACAACTTTTGTCAAGGGAAAAATAAGAACTTAAGAAAGATTTACATGGAAACCCTTGAGAAATTGACAACACAAAAGACCAGATATTCCGAACAAAATAAACGCCTTCTGATTTCGTGACGACACCCGTCATGTGAATCAAGGTCACGTGATTTTTAAAGCTTCGATATTCTCTTATTTATTTCACATCCACCTAATGTAATGCCCTGGAAATGAAACCAGAATCATCATTTTCAGTTACAGCAAGTAAATATACTAATGAGCATACTAAAAAAACTCCTTTATTTCATACATGTTAGCACAATTTCTCTTAATCAGACTAAACTTGGGACTATAAAACTTCCTTAAAGCTTACAGAAACATATTAACGCATATACACAGAGCATAATTATGGAGTTATGCCCTCAAATTATCTTAGCAGTTTATTTATCTAAATGATCTACTTCTTACTTCCTTGTTAAGTTTGTAGAAGATTCATTTCTATACTAATGACATACATCGTACATATTTATATGAGAGTAACCTATATTAAAGGTAATACTGATCATACTAACTATCGTTTATATGAAGCCACAAATGGGTCAGGAAGAGGAGGGAAACTAAGTCGCAACACATGTTGGGAAAATAACATGTTATTATTTAATGCCCCTGTCATTGCGAGTTAAACGCATGGCTTATACATACATTTCATTGTACTAACATACCTCGTAACAACACAGAACATTATTTCAGAAGACGTGGTGTGTTCTATTCAGACCTGTCCATCAGGACAGTGAGCAAGAACAATGATTTAATCGAATGAAATATCTCCCTAACAGACATTGGGAGTGTAGTACACGAGATATTGGTTCCATTTAGATATGACTAGTATCATGTCTGTTTAGAATATTTCACCACCGGGGACATTCTAAACTATAACGTGATCGGGAGGCTGTCAAGTATATATGTAAGTAGATCATCAATATCTGTTACATATTTCATTTTATACTCTTTCATATTTCAATGTGGTCTGGACGTATTTGTAAATGTTACAATAACACTAGACAATATGATCGATTGATCATCTGATCCACACTTATCTCAGTCGAGGAGTGGCACGGTACTTAATATACACATTTTCGTAGACGAAACAGCTGTATGTTGAAGTTTAATTCATATTTTCGGCATATTGTATCTATAAATAAATTTTAAAGGTGCAGCATATTTGTGGGTCGCGGCATCTTTAATGATAGGGGATGGCAGACTGCTGGTTGATTTTCTTTATACCCCGAGGTTTGCTTGAGACTCCATAGCCACAGTTATTTCATTTGAGTAGTGGCACGGTACATAATATACACATTTTCGTAGTACATGATTTGAAATTATACAGAACTAGTTGAATTTGACTTGAAAATTCATCAAATAAAAGGGATTTTACGCAACTGACCTTTCTGCTTCTACATTAGTTTGGTAAGTTTGGATTCCCACATTTTGGCTCTTAGCATCACTGAAGAGTCTTAGGTGGACGAAACAGCTGTGTGTTGCAGTTTAATTCATATTTTCGCATACCGTATCTATTACTTAATTTAAAAAGTGCAGCATATTTGTGTTACTTTATCATTACGACAGTTATCACAACAATATACTCGATTGCAAACATTGTAAATATTCATTCCTTCAGTGTATGTTTCCATAAAAAGTATAAAAAGCCTTTTTTGAAAGTGCATATATCATTTCCTTGTGCACACAACAATTCAGACGGTGAACATAATCAATAAGACAGTATCATGGTGTAACAATTATCAATAAGACTGTTTTCTTCAAATAGTGTACATAACTAATACAATATGTAAGTTGCCTAACATAGTGTACATAACCCATACACTATGTAAATTACCTAACATAGTATACATAACCAATACACTATGTAAGTTACCTAACATAGTGTACATAACCCATGTAATATGTAAGTTGCTTAACATAGTGTACATAACGCACACACTATGTAAGTTACCTAACGTAGTGTACATAACCCATACAATATGTAAGTTGCCTAACATAGTCTACATTACACATACACTATGTAAGTTACCTAACATAGTGTACATAACCCATACACTATCTAAGTTACCTAACATAGTGTACATAACCCATACACTATCTAACTTACCTAACATAGTGTACATAACCCATACACTATGTCAGTTGCTTACCATAGTGTACATAACCCACACACTATGTAAGTTGCCTAAAATAGTGTACATAACCCAAACACTATGTAAATTATCTAACATAGTATACATAAACCATACACTATGTAAGTTACTTAACATTGTGTGCATATCCCATACACAATGTAAGTTAATTAACATTGTATACATAACCCATACAACATGTAAGTTACCTAACATAGTGTACATAACCCATACACTATGTAATTTACCTTACATAGTGTATATTATCAATACACTATATGAGTTACTTAACACAGTGTACATAACCCATACACTCTGTAAGTTACCTAACATAGTCTACATTACACATACACTATGTAAGTTACCTAACATAGTGTACATAACCCATGCAATATGTAAGTTGCTTAACATAGTGTACATGACGCACACACTATGTAAGTTACCTAACGTAGTGTACATAACCCATACAATATGTAAGTTGCCTAACAAAGTCTACATTACACATACACTATGTAAGTTACCTAACATAGTGTACATAACCCATACACTATCTAAGTTACCTAACATAGTGTACATAACCCATACACTATGTCAGTTGCTTACCATAGTGTACATAACCCACACACTATGTAAGTTACCTAGCATAGTGTACATAACCCATACAATATGTAAGTTGCCTAACAAAGTCTACATTACACATACACTATGTAAGTTACCTAACATAGTGTACATAACCCATACACTATCTAAGTTACCTAACATAGTGTACATAACCCATACACTATGTCAGTTGCTTACCATAGTGTACATAACCCACACAATATGTAAGTTACCTAGCATAGTGAACATAACCCACACAATATGTAAGTTACCTAAGATAGTGTACATAACCCATACACTATGTAAGTTACCTAACGTAGTGTACATAACCCATACACTATGTAAGTTGTCTAAGATAGTGTACATAACCCATACACTATGTAAGTTACCTTACATAGTGTACAAAACCCAAACACTATGTGAGTTACCTAACGTAGTGTACATAACCCATACACTATGTAAGTTACCTAACATAGTGTACATAACCCAAACACTATGTGAGGTACCTAACATAGTGTACATAACCCATACAATATGTAAGTTACTTAACACAGTGTACATAACCCATACACTCTGTAAGTTACCTAACATAGTCTACATTACACATACACTATGTAAGGTACCTAACATAGTGTACATAACCCATGCAATATGTAAGTTGCTTAACATAGTGTACATAACGCACACACTATGTAAGTTACCTAACGTAGTGTACATAACACATACAATATGTAAGTTACTTAACATTGTGTGCATATCCCTTACACAATGTAAGTTAATTAACATAGTATACATAACACATACACTATGTAAGTTACCTAACATAGTGTACATAACCCATACAACATGTAAGTTGCCTAACATAGTGTACATAACCCATATACTATGTAAGTTACCTAACATAGTGTACATAACCCATACACTATGTAATTTACCTAACATAGTGTACATTATCAATACACTATATGAGTTACTTAACACAGTGTACATAATCCATACACTCTGTAAGTTACCTAACATAGTCTACATTACACATACACTATGTAAGTTACCTAACATAGTGTACATAACCCATGCAATATGTAAGTTGCTTAACATAGTGTACATAACGCACACACTATGTAAGTTACCTAACGTAGTGTACATAACCCATACAATATGTAAGTTGCCTAACATAGTCTACATTACACATACACTATGTAAGTTACCTAACATAGTGTACATAACCCATACACTATCTAAGTTACCTAACATAGTGTACATAACCCATACACTATGTCAGTTGCGTACCATAGTGTACATAACCCATACACTATGTAAGTTGCCTAAAAAAGTGTATATAACCCACACAATATGTAAGTTACCTAGCATAGTGAACATAACCCACACAATATGTAAGTTACCTAAGATAGTGTACATAACCCATACACTATGTAAGTTACCTAACGTAGTGTACATAACCCATACACTATGTAAGTTGTCTAAGATAGTTTACATAACCCATACACTATGTAAGTTACCTTACATAGTGTACAAAACCCAAACACTATGTGAGTTACCTAACGTAGTGTACATAACCCATACACTATGTAAGTTACCTAACATAGTGAACATAACCCAAACACTATGTGAGGTACCTAACATAGTGTACATAACCCATACAATATGTAAGTTACTTAACACAGTTTACATAACCCATACACTCTGTAAGTTACCTAACATAGTCTACATTACACATACACTATGTAAGTTACCTAACATAGTGTACATAACCCATGCACTATGTAGGTTACCTAACATAGTGTACATAACGCACACACTATGTAAGTTACCTAACGTAGTGTACATAACCCATACAATATGTAAGTTGCCTAACATAGTCTACATTACACATACACTATGTAAGTTAACTAACATAGTATACATAACCCATACACTATGTTAGTTGACTAACAAAGTGTAAATAACTCATTCACTATGCAAGTTAACAAAAATAGTGTACATAACCGATATACTATGTAAGTTACCTAACATAGTATACATAACCCATACAATATGTAAGTTACCTAACATAGTAAACATATCCCATACACTATGTAAGTTACCTAACATAGTATACATAACCCATACACTATGTAAGTTACCTAACATAGTTTACATAACCAATACACTATGTTAGTTGCCTAACAGACAGTGTCAACTATGCTCTAGAAAATATCTATATCTTTAATAACCATTCAAATAATCATTAAGACAATTTGTCTATTCTAAAAGTATGGATCACACATTAGAGTTACACGACATTTAATACAATGTGTCTATTCTTGAGAAAGTATATTGTACCCAATATTACCCTTCAGACAAAGTCTGTTACCCAACTAATAGCAGTACATCTAAAACCAAGTGAACACATTCCATTCAACAATGTTTGATGAAGACGATTTAATACCATTGTACCTCACTACAACTTCAGAGTGGTTATAATAAAAATAATCTCAAATAAAGTGAAATAAAGTGGTATAATCAGAATAAAACGCAATCATGTTGGCGAGACGATATATTATCAATTAGATTACAGACAGCGATATCAACAGAACCTTTTGATATTATCTCCCCTTTTTTGCAAATTTGTCCCCTTGAAGGTAGCAGTTTTTGCTTTAAAATGTCATCAATGAAACAAAATTGATACTGTGAATCATTAAGATGTTGTACATAGAAGGCTACGTGTCTACGTATACGTACTTTATAGGCATATGCAGTGTTAAATATCGAATATTTCAATCAAAGTTTATCATAACTAAATCACATATTGGGATGTATCTGGTATGATACTAATTATCATTTATATCAATCAACAAATTGATCATGAGAAAGACTGGTTACCAAACATGTTGGGAACACATATGTGTGTAATCCAAGGCTTTTTATAAAGCTTTGTTCCTGCTGGTCTAACAATTATACGAGTGCAATGTGACACGACATGGTGTATTGTACACGGACCTGTCTATACGGGTAGTGTTGTCCTATAGTGCTACCATGTTAATGTATTTATAGCGCTGAGCGACAGAAGCGTGATTTGTTTGACTTTAAATGACGACGTTATTACAAACCAGACAGTGTTATACTAAAGAGGTATGTAAAGAGTCTTTTACACAACAATAAATAGTTGTTTATGTGACGATTCTATTACGTTATACGCTCTGCCACCGTCTCTGTCTGACTATAAGGTGAATATACAATAGTATTGTAATTGAACTGAAACATTCCAATCTGCAGAAAATGTTTACAAATATGTAATATAATTAAAATCGTCTCGTCGCTATAAGTTAACATTTTCTTCATTTCTGAAATGAATATTCAGGAAATGAAAAAGAAATCCTCAGATATTGAATATGGAAAGAATTTTAAAGATTTATGACAATGGTGTCTGTACTTAGTGCAAACACAGTTTGAAAATTAATTTTTAAGAAATATGAATGATAGTCTTGAATATGTTCGTTGCCAACTGCGGGCATACTACCGTATACGCAGTCAAAATGAGGTACAATCCTTATGTTTACATCATTATTAATTTTCAAGTACGAAGAAAAACATTCGAAGCGGGTTGCTACGATGGTAACTACGATGGCCATAGTTGCTAAGATAAAATAGTCCAACTAAATCTTCATCGATATATTGATACAAATAGAAAATACATGGTGAACAATACTATATTTCTTCATAACATCGTTTGTAGATTCAGTATGAAATAATATTTCTTGCTCTTCGAATGTAATTCTTTATTTAAAACGGTCGTTATGTTCACGCATTGACACAGTGGACTGGTTGGGACGCGGTCCGATGTCGGACGTCACAACTGCAGGGTGCCGCCATGTTTGCGTTACCGTCAAAGAATTTCGAATGCGAATCATTGGAATCAAAAGTTTGCCAGAAACCATTGTTTATGTATAATCAGACGAAATATATTCTATATATGTTCCATGTTTCGAAATTTTAAAGTAACAAAACAATGGTTATTGTTCTGAAGCGTGAACGACGCCATTTTTGAACAAATATCATTCCGCCGAGCCTTTTTTCATTGCGTATACGCTAATATATTCGCAGTCAGAGTTTACTAAGCTCAAGAAGGAAGAGGTGTAAATATAATCGAATATACTTTAGCAAATTGTATCAATACATATATGCGACCAAATACTAGTAATATCAATAAATATTGAACACAACAAAACATACCAGTTCATAAATGATAAGCTGCACTAAGAAAGCACATCTAAACCATATGGAAAAAACAAAAGAAAATGTGTGTAAAAAACCCTGATAGAATTATTGAGCTTAATGTCAGTACAATTGTATTTAGAGTCCCAGAAAACTAACAAAACCAAACCTGTATATTGTTGGGTTGTAAGAAGATATCATGTTTTTCCTGGAGACGCAGGTGTGACCATTGCTTCCGATTGAGATAAATATGAGACCTCGATCACGCATGTTTTAGCTCCTTGTATTTATTATGGTGTATATTTAACATTTTACAGCGTGTCACATACTTCAACAACACGTATATTCTCTTCTGAACTTAAAATCAAGAACGTTATAGACTTCAGCTGCCTACTTTTGTTTAAATACACGGTAACAAAGTACATGTATGTCTTAATAAGACTAAAATTGCGACTATAATATTTCCTGATAGTTTCCATCAACCTGCATCTCTCTAGAGTCCCGGTAATGTATGTTTGTTTGTCAGCATGTGATATCTACAGCAAAACATTCGATAGTTAGGGAACGTCCTTTTTAGAATAACGAATGAATTGCATTATGTAAACACCATAGATTGGAGAAACAGGGATATTGATATCAGTGAAGGGAAAGTTCAAGACAGGAAAATCGAAATCGTTATTTTTCCTATAATATGCAATTAAATAGATACACCTAGATACCAGCTTACTGACACATATGAATGCCTATACACAACACACATGGAGTCATGCCCTCAAATTACCTGAACACTAAATTTCTTAGCAGTACATTATCTATTTCTTACTTCCTTGTTGAGCTTGTAGAAAATTTGTTTCTTATATAATAATAACAAACATCTGTGTGGCAAGGAACATATGGCATTGATATTACAAGTATTTTGTTCTGACAAGTCGTAATACATTCTAGAGGAACAGTTTTACAAAAGAACCAAAGCAGCACAAAACATTAAGTATCAATTCAACTGTAAGTTTTAAAATGATATATAGTTCATATGTGTCCTTTTTGTCACTGAGAGCCTCAACAGTAGGGTAAATAAAAACATTGTGTTATACAAATTATATTAAAGATAATACTGATCATACTAATTATCGTTTATATGGAACCACAAATGGACCAGGAGGTGGCGGCAACACATGTTTGGAAATAGCATGTACATGTAATTATTTAATGTCATTGTGAGTTAAACGCGTGGCTTATACATACATGCAATGTACTAATGTACCCCGTAAATACCCATAACAATTGTTCAGAAGACGAGGTGTATGATATGCAAACCTGCCGATCAGACATTGGTTCTGCTTTCCTACCACTTTTTGGGTATCAAAAGAATAATATATAAACATATAAACACTTGAGAATAATGACACACCAATTATAGTCTGTTCTTGGAAAGTGCATATTTAAAGGTATATATTTACCTGTATTTTTCATACGTCATACTACATAACCTATATAGATCACAATACATTCATAAAAACATATAAATTATTTGTAATTATAATATACACCTGATTCAAAATTTGATAATTCTAAAGCTTGTTTTAATACTTAACAATATTATATAGATATAATTAATGACATAATACAAAATTTATGCAGCATATGACAATTAATATTATGACAAAGAAAGATTGTATATGTATATTTTGTTACTTGCATGTGTACAAATAATGCACTAGCCAGGCATGGGTTCAATTACCTGGTAATGTAATTAGTTAAATTACACATTACTTTGTGAACATGGCATTACCATTACCATTACACAAATGTGAAATAAAATTAATTAAATTACCATTACTTTGCCAATGTAATTAATTAAATTACACATTACATTTTGTGTTAAATATTTCATGTTATTCTACAGAATAAACTGGTAACATTAATTACATAATACTGCAATGCAGCATACTTTTTGCCTGAAATGTGACATTGATATCCTTTGGTAATTCATAATTCTCAATGTGGCTAGACAGCTGGGTAAGATATAATGTACATCTTCTGTAGTTACGCTCTTTCGTTCGTCACACAGTATATGTATCCATTGTAGGCGATGTTATGTCTATCAAACTTGGTTTTTGTTTTGGAAACAAATCACCTGTTTCTGTGCATTTACCATGTTGGTGGTTTATTAGGAATAGTGATAGACATAGGATGACTCAGCCATCAGCGTTAATTTATAGTCAATAATCAAGTTACAGTCTTAACTCCTGGGTCATAACTATGGAATGGTTGATACCCCCACCAAAAAACTTTATGAGTTGCTGCCCATCAAGAGACAAATACAATTATGATATTGGCATTGATGTCAAGGTCTGCCCACACCAGTAGGGATCTAGTTTGTCAAGTTTAATTTGTACTGATATGCTTCAAGACTCTGCTGGTGGATGTTTTGCTGGAGCTTCCATAGCCACAGTTAATCTCATTCGAGTAGTGGCACGGTACATAATATACACATTTTTGTAGTACACGATTTGAAGTTATACTGAACAAGTTTCATTTTACTTCTAAATTTATAATATTAAGCGGTTTTACGCACCTGACCCTTCTGCTTCTGTATTAGTTTAGACATTTTGGATTCCCAGTTCTTGGCCCCTAGCATCACCGAAGAGTCGTAGGAGGGCCAAACATCTGAATATTGCAGTTTAATTCATTTTGTCTGCATACTGTATCTATTACTAAAAGGTGCAGTATATGTGTGTGGTACGTCACCTTTAAGTCTGTCCGGTCCCTGGGATCTTTATTGAAAATATTTTACATTGAATACCTAGATACCAACATATCCAGATGAGCGAATCATATCAGCTAAATTACAAAATAATGGCCTTAAATGTTTCACAGTATTTAATTATTTAAATCAGTGTCAGTATCTTTAAAATACATACCTTTTCTACAATAGCTGTCTTCTGCAAATCTAGCTGATGAAAATGGTACATGTATGTAAACATTCGTCAACTATTGATGTAATTAGATTAATTAAAAGTTATGTAAAATACAGATAAAAAAAATTGTAATATGGGAGAGCACAGTTGAAATCCAGGTAATGTGGAGAACACAGGTAAAATCCAAGTAAGGTATATATAAAACAGACTATAATGACTGTCACAACATACCAGCCCCTATATTATTTCTAAAAAGTGGGAGAAAGGAGAACACACCCGTTCAGGACGGTGAGCGAGAACATTGATTGAATCGATTTAAATAGCTCCATACTTACAGATATGGGACTGTGATACGCGAGGTAGTGGTTCCATCAGACATAAATAGTATCATGTCTGTTTAGAATATTTCACCACCGGGGACATTCTAAACTATTGCGTGATCTGGAGGCTGTCAAGTATATATGTAAGTAGATCATCGATATCTGTTAAATATTTCATTTTATTATCATTCATATTTCAATGTGGTCTGGAAGTATTTGTAAATGTTACAATAACACACTAGACAATATGGTCGATGTATCATCTTACGACAGTAACCACAACAATATACTCGATAACTTAAAAGGTGCAGCATGTGTGTGTATGTGTGTGTTACATCATCTTTAATAACCATTCAGATTATCATTAAGACAATTTGCCTATTCTAAAAGTATGCATCAAACATAGGACTGTACGCGACATTAATACAATGTGTCTATTCTTGAGAAAGTAAATTGTACCAAATATGACCCTTCAGACAATATCTGTTACCCAAATTACAGCAGTACATCTTAAACCAAGTGAACACATTTCATTCAACAATGTTTGATAATAACGATTTAATAGCATCGACCTCACTATAACTTTAGTGTGGTTATAATAAAATTATCTGAAATAAAGTGAAATTAAGTGGTATAATCATAATCAAACGCAATTATGTTAGCCAGACAAGTGGTTATCATTTAGATTACGGACAGGGATATTAAGACAGTCTTGTGATATTGTCTCCCCTTATTTTGAAAATTTGCTATAGCTACCATTAAAACATTTTGCGATCGAACGAAGCCTATGTGTCTATATATATGTACTTCTAAGAAAGGCGGACGACGATACAAATATATGGTAGTGAGCTATCTCGGAGCATATTTTGTCAAAAAACACGACAAAAGCTAAGAGGAAATATACTGAAGAAGATATAGTACGGATGATTGAATTCCTAGTCGACAACATTTTTGTTGAGTTCGGAGGAAAGATTTTCTAGCAGACTGTTGGCATTCCCATGGGGACAAACTGTGCCCCACTCTTAGCTGACTTGTTTTTGGTTTTCATACGAGGCTGAATTTGTAGAGGAGCTAATCAGGACAGGTCACAAAAACCTTGCCAAATCTTTTAATTTCACTTTCAGATATATCGACGATGTGTTGTCTATAAAAAACAAGAAGTTTGCTGACCACGTCGATCGTATATATCCTTCTGAACTTGAAATAAAGGACACAACAGACTCTTCTTCATCAGCTGCTTACCTCGATCCCTACTTAAACTACGACCAATATGGACAGCTTACTACTAAGCTATACGATAAACGTGATGATTTCAATTTTCCGATCGTCAACTTTCCATTTCTTGATAGTAACATCCCTGCTTCTCTAACCTTTTTGTTTTAACATGTCGCAGTTGATTCGGAATTCCAGGGCTTGCTCTAAATATCGGGATTTTCGTGATCGATGTCGACTGCTGACAAACAAACTAACAACACAAGGATTCCAGAGATGCTGGTTGATCAGTACTATGGGCAAGTTTTATGGTCGCCATCTTTATCTCATTGAGAAATATTCTGTGTCTTTAAGTGATATGAAGATGGACGTTTTCGAGTATGCTCATTAGTGTGATTACTTGTTGTGAATGACAATGATATTCGGTTCTCATTTTGAGAACTTGAAGTTTACTTGGATGTGACAAAGATTTACATGGCGGGTGTCGTCGATGAAGCAGAAGACGCTTACTCTTCCGGAACACCTTGTCTTATTCTCTTGTACTTTTGCAAGGGTCTCCATGTATCTCTTTCCTTTGTTTGAATGTTGTCCCTGGTTTAATCGATTTTGAGTTTGGATTACGATGATGTTGACGCTTCGGTATTCTCTTATTTTATTTGTAGACATATGCAGTGTTATTATCGAATATTTTAATCAAAGTTTACCATAACCAAATTACATATCAATAATTATGGATAATTTCGGTTACAACACACGGTTTAATGGTATTTTTAATATAAAACGTTTCTTCCTTCCTTGTCAACGGGGGCCTAAACAGTAAACATTTTTACAAAAAAGTAACAACATACACATCTTCGTGAGCCTAACAAATATAACAAGCAAAAGTGATACTACTAATATCATTTATATGAATCCACAAATTGAACAGGGGAAAAACTGGTTACCATACACGTTGGGAACACTTATGTGTGTAATCCGAGGCGTTTTACAAAATGTTGTTCCTGCTCGCTTACAATTATAATAACGGAATGTGACACGCCATGGTGTATTGTACACGGACCTGTCTATACGGGTAGTGTTGTCCTATAGGGCTACCATGTCAATGTATTTATAGCGCTGAGCGACAGCAGCGTGATTTAATTTACTTTAAATGACGACGCAATTACAAACCAGAAAGAGTTATACTAAAGAGGTATGTAAAGAGTCTTTTACACAACAATAAATAGTTGTTTATGTGACGATTCGATGTGTATTACGTTATACGCTCTGCCACCGTCTCTGTCTAAGGTGAATATAAAATAGTATTGTCATTGAACTGAAACTTTCCAATCTGCAGAAAATGTTTACAAATATGTAATATAATTTAAATCGTCTCGTCGCTATAAGTTAACATTTTTTTCATTTCTGAAATGAATATTCAGGAACTGAAAAAGAAATCCTCAGATATTGAATATGGAAAGAATTTTAAAGATTTATGACAATGGTGTCTGTACTTAGTGCAAACACAGTTTGAAAATTCATTTTTAAGAACTATGAATGACAGTCTTGAACTGTCAAAGATGGTTGCTTGTCAGCCATTTTCTTCTGAAAGTGAAATTGGAGGATTTAACAAGGTTTTTGTTACCCGTCCTGATAAGCCCCTCAACAAATTCAGCTTCGTATGAAAACAAAAACAAGTCAGCCAAAAGTGGGACACAGTTAGCGCTCCATATTGAATATGTTCGTTGCCAACTGCGGGCATACTACCGTATACGCAGTCAAAATGAAGTAAACACACTCCTTACATTTACATCATTATTAATTTTCAAATACGAAGAAAAACATTCGAAGCGGGTTGCTACGATGGTAACTACGATGGCCATAGTTGCTAAGATAAAATAGTCCAACTGAATCTTCATCGATATATTGATACGAATGGAAAATACACGGTGAACAATACTATATTTCTTCATTACATCACTTGTAGATTCAGTATGAAATAGTATTTCTTGCCCTTCGAATGTAATTCTTAATTTATAACGGTCGTTATGTTCACGCATTAACACAGTGAACTGGTTGTGACGTGGTCCGATGTCGGACGTCACAACTGCAGGGTGCCGCCATGTTTGCGTTACCGTCAAAGAATTTCGAATGCGAATCATTGGAATCAAACGTTTGCCAGAAACTATTGTTTATGTATAATCAGACGAAATGTATTCTATATATGTTCCATGTTTCGAAATTTTAAAGTAACAAAACAATGGTTATTGTTCTGAAGCTTGAACGACGCCATATTTGAACAAATATCATTCCGCCGAGCCTTTTTTCAGTGCGTATACGCTGATATATTCGCAGTCAGAGTTTACTAAGCTCAAGAAGGAAGAGTGTAAATATAATCGAATATACTTTAGCAAATTGTATCAATACATATATGCGACCAAGTACTAGTAATATCAATAAATATTGAACACAACAAAACATACCAGTTCATAAATGATAAGTTGCACTCACAAAGCACATCGTAACCATATGAAAAAAAACAAAAGAAAATGTGTGTAAAAAAAACCTGATAGAATTATAAAATTCCCTTGTCATTGCGAGTTAAACGCGTGGCTTATACATACTTATCATTGTACTAATATACCCCGTAACTACCCAAAACAATTTTCAGAAGACGATGTGTATCATATTCAAACCTGCCGATCAGGCATTAGTTGTCCTTTCCTACCACCTTTTAGGGATCAAAAGAATTATATTTAAACATATAAACACTTGAGAACAATGACACACCAATTATAGTCTGTTCTGGGAAAGTGCATATGGACAGGTATATATTTACCGGTATTTTTCATAAAGTCATACTACATATCCTATATAGATCACAATATATTCATAAAACATATGAATATTATTTTGTAATTATAATATACGCAAGATTCAAACTTTTTTAATTCTAAAGCTTGTTTTAATGCTTAACAATATTTTATAGATATATTTAATGACATAATACAAAAGTTATGAAGCATATGACAATTATTATTATTATTAAGAGAGAATGTGTATGTATATTATGTTACTTGCATGTGTACAAAGAATACACTAGCACAGGATATTAACATCTTTCTATAAAATACATTGTACGTGATATGTGCCTGAAATGAAAATACTGAAGTAAAAAGCATAATTCGAATATTCAGCACAAGATAGTGGCTGATTGAAAATGCAATTAAACACACAGATATTAATTATTATAGTAATTGGTAGTTAATAATAATTGTTTACATGTATAAAGTGAATATTGGGCATACATACTTAGCACTGGGCAATGGATGATAGATTATTCGTGAAATCTAAACATGCATACACAACTAATTAAACCATCGTGATCACAGTTATTATGTACAAGTAACAATATATTATGAATAAAATGGTTTGATAATTTATGACGTATAACAGTTGTAAGGACTGATCTGCTTTGGGTCTGAGCTGTATTCTCATTAGTGTGTCAACTTGTTGTGATTGACAATGATACTCGGTTCTCATTTTGAGAACTTGATGTTTACTTGGATGTGACAAAGATTTTCATGGCGGGTGTCGTCGATGAAGCAGAAGACGCTTTCTCCTCCAGAACACTTGGTCTTATTATCTTGTGCTTTTTACACTGGTCTACATATACATTTTTGTTCCTATTTTTGCTTCTAGTTTGAAAACATTTTATTGATCAAGATTACATAAATAAAAGTCATATTATATCCTCACACGTGCAAGTTCTTATATATTACTCTTTCACTTTTTTTTAGTTTTCATTTTAAGTCATACACACACTCACTTGTCTCATACCTACATATCTAAAAAAAATATTATAATTAATTATTTTGACACATGGGTATTTCATTTGTGCTGGTCAAAGCAACTCTAATCACATAGCTGCTGAGCTATCGAGATGATTGACCAGGCTCTATTCAGGCCGCATATAGTTCTAAATTCAAAGCATGCATTCAAATCTAAGTCGTATGCCTAGTTTCATGTAGTATAACGGTGTTGCGCTACCTTATCAGGGGACCTGCGTATTCTCTGATTTCTATTGTCCAACGGAAGCGTGCTGGATGTGTGTTATCTCGTTTGTAGCCTGGATCTCCTGGAATACGCAAATGATGCTGAAGATGTTCAGGTACGAGTGTTCCACTTTCTTTTTTTGTTTGTATTTGGTTGTCATGGACCCCTCGGTCTCATAGTGGTTCAAGAGTTGTTGGTTGTATTCTATCAACTAAGTGACAATGCAATAGGTGAATGTTTTTGCGGGTACTCCATTGTAGGCGATGTTCTGTCTATCAAACTTGTTTTGGAAAAAAATCACCTGTATCTGTGCATTTGCCATGTTGGTGGTTTATTTGGAATATTGATAGACATAGGATGACTCAGCCACCAGCATTGATTTACAGTCAACAATCAAGTTAAAGTCTAAACTTCTGGGTCATAATTTTGGAATGGTTGAGACCCCCAACCAACAACTATATGCAGTTGCTTCACATAAAGAGACAAATACAATTATGATATAAGCATTGGTGTCAGGGTCTGCCCACACCAGTAGGGACCTAGTTTGTCAAGTTTAATTTATACAGATATGCTTCAAGACTCTGCTGGTGGATGTTTTGCTGGAACCTCCATAGCCACATTTTCGTAGTTCACGATTTGAAGTTATACTGAACAAATTGAATTTAACATCTAAAACAAAATTGAAAGGGGTTTAACGCACCTGACCCTTCTGCTTCTACATTAGTTTAGAAAGTTTTGATTCCCACCTTTTGGCCCCTAGCATCACTGAAGAGTCCTAGGAGGACGAAACAGCTGTATAATGCAGTTTAATTCATTTTTTTCGGCACACTGTATCTATAACTATATCTAAAAGGTGCAGCATTTGTGTGTGTTAAGTCACCTTTAAGTCTGTCCTATCCCTATGATCTTTATTGAAATTATTTTACCATGATTACCTAGATACAAATATATCAAGGCGAGCGATTCAGCCACCCTGGGCCTACTGTATTAAAGATATACCTATACAATATTTATGATAATTAAGTAGTTAGGATTTACTCATATCAGCTAAATTGCAAAACAAATGGCCTTATATGTTTCACAGTATTTAATCACTTAGATCAGTGCAATATCTTTAAAATACATACCTTTTGTACAATATCTGTCTTCTGCAAATGTAGCTGATGAAAATGGTATATGGTACATGTATGTAAAAAAATGTCCAATATTGATGACATGAGATTGATTCGAATTTATGTAAAATCCAGGTTAAAAATTGTAATGTGGGAGAGCACAGTTGAAATCCAGGTTATGTGGGCGAATACAGGTAAACTCTAGGTAAGGTATATATGAAACAGACTATAATGACTGTCACAACATACCAGCCCCTATGTTATTTCTAAAAAGTGGGAGAAAGGAGAACACACCCGTTCAGGACGGTGAGCGAGAAAATTGATTGTATCGATTTAAATAACTCCATACTTACAGACATGGGACTATAATACGCGAGGTAGTGGTTTCACTCAGACATGACTAGTATCATGTCTGTTTAGAATATTTCACCACCGGGGACATTCTAAACTATTGCGTGATCTGGAGGCTGTCAAGTATATATGTAAGTAGATCATCGATATCTGTTAAATATTTCATTTTATTATCATTCATATTTCAATGTGGTCTGGAAGTATTTGTAAATGTTACAATAACACACTAGACAATATGGTCGATGTATCATCTTACGACAGTAACCACAACAATATACTCGATAACTTAAAAGGTACAGCATGTGTGTGTATGTGTGTGTTACATCATCTTTAATAACCATTCAGATAATCATTAAGACAATCTGTCTATTCTAAAAGTATGCATCAAACATAGGACTGTACGCGACATTAATACAATGTGTCTATTCTTGAGAAAGTAAACTGTACCCAATATGACCCTTCAGACAATGTCTGTTACCCAAATTACAGCAGTACATCTTAAACCAAGTGAACACATTTCATTCAACAATGTTTGATGATGACGATTTAATATCATCGACCTCAATGTCACCTCAGAGTGGTTATAATAAATCATCTCAAATAAGATCACATCAATGTAACGTCAGAGTGGTTATAATATATATTATCTCAAATAAAGTGAAATTAAGTGGTGTTATCATAATCAAACGCAATTATGTTAGCCAGACAAGGGGTTATCATTTAGATTACAGACAGCGATATTAAGACAGTCGTGTGGTATTGTCTCCCCTGAAAATTAGCTATAGCTACCATTAAAACATTTTGCTATCAAACAAAGCCTACGTGTCTACATATACGTAATTTGTAGATATAACCAGTGTTATATATCGAATATTTTAATCAAACGTTTACTATAACAAAATTACATATCAAGAATTATGGGTAATTTCGGTTACAACACACGGTTTAATGGCATTTTTGATATAAAACGTTTCTTCCTTCCTTGTCAACGGGGGCCTAAACAGTAAACATTTTAACAAAATAGTAACAACATACACATCTTCGTGAGCTTACCAAATTTTACAAGCAATAGTGATACTACTTATTATCATTTATATGAATCCACAAATTGATCAGGAGGAAAGCTGGTTATCATACATGTTGGGGACACTTATGTGTAATCCGAGGCTTTTTACAAAATAATGTTCTTGCTTGTCTAAAAATAATTATTAACGGAATGTGACACGTCATGGTGTATTGTATACGGACCTGTCTATACGGGTATTGTTGTCCTATAGGGCTACCATGTCAATGTATTTAAAGGGCTGAGCGACAGCAGCGTGTTTAATTGACTTTAAATAACGACGCAATTACAAACCAGAAAGAGATATACTAAAGAGGTATGTAAAGAGTCTTTTACACAACAATAAATAGTTGTTTATGTGACGATTTTATTACGTTATACGCTCTGCCACCGTCTCTGTCTGACTTAGGTAAATATACAATAATATTGTCATTGAACTGAAACTTTCCAATCTGCAGAAAATGTTTACAAATATGTAATATAATTTAAATCGTCTTGTCGCTATAAGTTAACATTTTTTTTTCATTTCGGAAATGAATATTCAGGAAATGTTAAAGAAATCCTCAGATATTGAATATGGAAAGAATTTTAAAGATTTTTGACAATGCTGTCTGTACTGAGTGCAAACACAGTTTGAAAATTCCTTTTTAAGAAATATGAATGATAGTCTTGAACTGTCAAAGATGGTTGCTTGTCAGCCATTTTCTTCTGAACGTGAAATTGAAAGATTTAACAAGGTTTTTGTTACCCGTCCTGATAAGCCCCTCAACAAATTCAGCTTAGTATGAACACAAAAACAAGTAAGCCAAAAGTGGGATTAAGTTAGCGCTCCATATTGAATATGTTCGTTGCCAACTGTGGGCATACTACCGTATACGCAGTCAAATTGAGGTAATATCCTTATGTTTACATCATTATTAATTTTCAAGTACGAAGAATAAACATTCGAAGCGGGTTGCTACGATGGTAACTACGATGGCCATAGTTGCTAAGATAAAATAGTCCAACTAAATCTTCATCGATATATTGATACAAATAGAAAATACACGGTGAACAATACTATATTTCTTCATTACAACACTTGTAGATTCAGTATGAAATAATATTTCTTGCTCTTCGAATGTAATTCTTTATTTATAACGGTCGTTATGTTCACGCATTGACACAGTGGACTGGTTGGGACGTGGTCCGATGTCGGACGTCACAACTGCAGGGTGCCGCCATGTTTGCGTTACCGTCAAAGAATTTCGAATGCGAATCATTGGAATCAAACGTTTACCAGAATCCATTGTTTATGTATAATCAGACGAAATATATTCTATATATGTTCCATGTTTCGAAATTTTAAAGTAACAAAACAATGGTTATTGTTCTGAAGCGTGAACGACGCCATATTTGAACAAATACCATTCCGCCGAGCCTTTTTTCATTGCGTATACGCTAATATATTCGCAATCAAAGTTTACTAAGCTGAAGAAGGAAGAGGTGTAAATATAATCGAATATACTTAAGCAAATTGTATCAATACATATATGCAATCAAATACTAGCAATATCAATAAATATTGAACACAACAAAACATACTTGTTCATAAATGATAAGCTGCACTAAGAAAGCACATCTAAACCATATGGCAAAAAAAAACAAAAAAAATGTGCGTAAAAAAACCTAATAGAATTATTGAGCTTAATGTCAGTACAATTGTATTTAGGGTCCCAGAAAACTAACAAAACCAAACTTGTATATTGTTGGGTTGTAAGAAGATATCATGTTTTTCCTGGAGACGCAGGTGTGACCATTGCTTCCGATTGAGATAAATATGAGACCTCGATCACGCATGTTTTAGCTCCTTGTATTTATTATGGTGTATATTTAACATTTTACAGCGTGTCACATACTTCAACAACACGTATATTCTCTTCTGAACTTAAAATCAAGAACGTTATAGACTTTTCGACCTCAGCTGCCTACTTTTATTTAAATACACGGTAACAAAGTACATATATCTCTTAATAAGACTAAAATTGCGACTATAAAATTTCCTGATAGTTTCCATCAACCTGCTTTTCTCTAGGGTCCCGGTAATGTATGTTTGTTCGTTAGCAGGTGATATCTACAGCAAAACATTCGATAGTTAGGGAACGTCCTAGAATAACGAATTAATTGCAATATGTAAACACCATAGATTGGAGAAACAGGGATATTGATATCAGCGAAGGGAAAGTCCAAGACAGGAAAATCGAAATCGTTATTTTTTCCCTAAAACATGCAATTAAATAGAGACACCTAGATACCAGCTTACTGACACATATGAATGCATATACACAACACACATGGAGTCATGCCCTCAAATTATCGGAGCACTAAATTTCTTAGCAGTACATTATCTATTTCTTACTTCCTCGTTGGGCTTGTAGAAGATTTGTTTCTTATACTAATGACAAACATCTGTGTGGCAAGGAACATATTGCATTGATCTTAATCGTACGTATTTTGTTCTGACAAGTTGTAATACATTCAAGAGGAAAAGTTTTACAAAATAATCAAAGCAACACAAAACATTTAGTATCAATTCAACTTTAAGTTTTAAAATGATATATAGTTCATATGTGTCCTTTTTGTCACTGAGGGCCTCAACAGTAGGGTAAATAAAAACATTGTGTTATACAAATTATATTAAAGATAATACTGATCATACTAATTATCGTTTATATGGAACCACAAATGGACCAGGAGGTGGCGGGAAAATAAGTCGCAACACATGTTGGGAAATAACATGTACAGGTAATTATTTAATGTCATTGTGAGTTAAACGCGTGGCTTATACATACATACAATGTACTAATATACCCCGTAACTACCCATAACAATTGTTCAGAAGACGAGGTGTATTATATGCAAACCTGCCGATCAGACATTGGTTCTGCTTTCCTACCACTTTTTGGGTATCAAAAGAATAATATATAAACATATAAACACTTGAGAACAATGACACACCAATTATAGTCTTTTCTGGGAAAGTGCATATTTAAAGATATATATTTACCTGTATTTTTCATACGTCATACTACATAACCTATATAGATCACAATACATTCATAAAAACATATATATTATTTGTAATTATAATATACGCCAGATTCAAAATTTGATAATTCTAAAGCTTGTTTTAATACTTAACAATATTATATAGATATAATTAATGACATAATACAAAATTTATGCAGCATATGACAATTAATATTATGACAAAGAAAGATTGTATATGTATATTATGTTACTTTCATGTGTACAAATAATGCACTAGGCAGGCATGGGTTCAATTACATGGTAATGTAATTAATTAAATTACACATTACTTTGTGAACATGGCATTACCATTACCATTACACAAACGTGAAATGTAAATAATTAAATTACCATTACTTTGCCAATGTAATTAATTAAATTACGCATTACATTTTGTGTTAAATATTTCATGTTATTCTACAGAATAAACTGGTAACATTAATTACATAATACTGCAATGCAGCATACTTTTTGCCTGAAATGTGACATTGATATCCTTTGGTAATTCATAATTCTCAATGTGGCTAGACACCTGGGTAAGGTATAATGTACATCTTCAGTAGTTACACTCTTTCGTTCGTCACACAGTATATGTATCCAATGTAGGCGATGGTATGTCTATCAAACTTGTTTTTTGTTTTGGAAAAAATCACCCGTTTCTGTGCATTTGCCATGTTGGTAGTTGATTTGGAATAGTGATAGACATAGGGTGACTCAGCCATCAGCATTAATTTATAGTCAACAATCAAGTTACAGTCTAAACTCCTGGGTCATAACTTTAGAATGGTTTAGACCCCCACCCAAAAACTATATGCAGTTGATGCACATAAAGAGACAGATACAATTATGCTATTAGCATTGATGTCAAGGTCTGCCCACACCAGTAGGGACCTAGTTTGTCAAGTTTAACTTATACAGATATGCTTCAAGACTCTGCTGGTGGATGTTTTGCTGGAGCCTCCATAGCCACAGTTAATCTCATTCGAGTAGTGGCACGGTACATAATATACACGTTTCGTAGTTCACGATTTTAAGTTATACTGAACAAATTTCAGTTTACCCCTAAATTCATAATTTAAAGGGGTTTAACGCACCTGACCCTTCTGCTTCTTCATTAGTTTAGAAATATTTGATTACCACCTTTTTGCCCCTAGCATCACTGAAGAGTCCCAGGAGGACGAAACAGCTGTATAATGCAGTTTAATTCATTTTGCGGCACACTGTATCTGTAAGTATCTTTAAAAGGTGCAGCATTTATTTGTGTTACGTCACCTTTAAGTATGTCCTGTCCCTGGGATCTTCACTGAAAATATTTTCCAATGATTACCTAGATACCAATATATCCAGGCGAGCGATTCAGCCACCATGGGCCTTTTGTAGTAAAGATATACATATACAATATTTTTAATTAAGTAGGTAGGATTTAATCATATCAGCTAAATTGTAAAAAATGGCTTTTTATGTTTCACAGTATTCAATCATTTAAATCAGTGCAATATCTTGATATAAAATATATAGTTTTTGTACAATAGCTGTCTTCTGCAAATCTAGCTGATGAAAATGGTATATGGTATGTAAAAAATGGTCAAATATTGTTGCAATGAGATTAATTCAAATTGATGTAAAATCCAGGTGAAAAATTGTAATGTGGGAGAGCACAGTTGAAATCCAGGTAATGTGGGAGAACACAGGTAAAATCCAGGTAAGGTATATATGAAGCAGACTATAATGACCTGACACAAAATACCAGCCCCTATGTTATTTCTAAAAAATGGGAGAAAGGAGAACACACCCGTTTGGGACGGTGAGCGAGAACATTGATTGAATCGATTTAAATAGCTCCATACTCACAGATATGGGACTGTGATACGCGAGGTAGTGGTTCCACTCAGACATGAATAGTATCATGTCTGTTTAGAATATTTCACCACCGTGGACATTCTAAACTATTGCGTGATCTGGAGGCTGTCAAGTATATATGTAAGTAGATCATCAATATCTGTTAAATATTTCATTTTATTATCTTTCATATTTCAATATGGTCTGGAAGTATTTTTAAATGTTACAATAACACACTAGACAATTTGTTCAATGTATCATCTTACGTCAGTACTAACAACAACATACTCGATAGCAGATAGTGTAAATAGTCATTCCTTAATTGTGTGTTACCATTAAAAGTACATAAAGCCCATCGGAAAGTGCATATAGCACTTCCGAGCGCGCGCACAACAATTCAGACAGTGTACATATTCATTAAGATAATATCAAAGTGTTGAAAAAATATTTAAGACAGTTATTTTACCTTCCGATGGTGTACATACAATATGTAAATTTCTAGCAAATAGTGTCTAGTATGCTTCAGACAATTCTTATACTTATTTCGGCATATTGTATCTATTAATAGATTTAAAAGGTGCAGCATGTGTGTGTATGTGTGTGTTACGTCATCTTTAACAACAATTCAGATTATCATTAAGACAATCTGTCTATTCTAAAAGTATACATCACACATAAGACTGTACGCGACATTTAATACAATGTGTCTATTCTTGAGAAAGTATATTGTATCCAATGTAATCCTTCAGACAATGTCTGTTACCCAACTAACAGTGTACACTTAAGGCAGGACATCTACATCCAAGTGAACCCATTCCATTCAACAATGCTTAATGATGACGATTTAATATCATCGACCTCACTATAACTTCAGAGTGGTTATAATAAATCATCTCAAATAAGATCACCTCACTGTAACTTCAGAGTGGTTATAATAGTCATCTCAAATAAGATCACATCACTGTAACTTCAGAGTGGTTATAATAGTCATCTCAAATAAGGTCACATCACTGTAACTTCAGAGTGGTTATAATAGTCATCTCAAATAAAGTCACATCACTGTAACTTCAGATTGGTTATAATAGTCATCTCAAATATGGTCACATCACTGTAACTTCAGATTGGTTATAATAGTCATCTCGAATAAGGTCACATCACTGTAACTTGAGATTGGTTATAATAGTCATCTCAAATAAGATCACATCATTGTAACTTCAGATTGGTTATAATAGTCATCTCAAATAAGGTCACATCACTGTAACTTCAGATTGGTTATAATAGTCATCTCAAATAAGGTCACATCACTGTAACTTCAGATTGGTTATAATAGTCATCTCAAATAAGATCACATCACTGTAACTTCAGAGTGGTTATAATAGTCATCTCAAATAAGGTCACATCACTGTAACTTCAGAGTGGTTATAATAATATCATCTCAAATAAAGTGAAAGTAAGTGGTATTATCATAATCAAACGCAATTATGTTAGCCAGACAAGTGGTTATCATTGAGATTAAAGGCAGCGATATCAAAACAATCTTGTAGTATTGTCTCCCCTTATTTTGAAAACTTGCTATAGCTACCATTAAAACATTTTGCGATCGAACGAAGCCTATGTGTCTACATATACGTACTTTGTAGACATATGCAGTGTTATTATCGAATATTTAAATCAAAGTTTACAATAACAAAATTAAATATCAAGAATTATGGGTAATTTCGGTTACAACACACGGTTTAATGGCATTTTTGAAATAAAACGTTTCTTCCTTCCTTGTCAATGGGGGCCTAAACATTTTAACAAAATGGTAACAACATACACATCTTCGTGAGTGTATCAAATATTACAAGCAATATTGATACTACTAATTATCATTTATATGAATCCATAAATTGATCATGAGGAAAGCTGGTTATCATACATGTTGGGAACACTTATATGCGTAATCCGAGGCGTTTTACAAAATGTTGTACCTGCTTGTCTTACAATAATGATAACTGAATGTGACACGCCATGGTGAATTGTACACGGACCTGTCTATACGGGTAGTGTTGTCCTATAGTGCTACCATGTTAATGTATTTATAGTGCTGAGCGACAGCAGGGTGATTTGTTTGACTTTAAATGACGACGCAATTACAAACCAGAAAGTGTTATACTAAAAAGGTATGTAAAGAGTCTTTTACACAACAATAAATAGTTTTTTATGTGACGATTCTATTACGTTATACGCTCTGTCACCGTCTTTATCTGAATTAGGTGAATATACAATAGTATTGTTATTGTACTGAAACTTTCCAACCTGAATAAAATGTTTACAAATATGTAATACTTGGAATCGTCTCGTCGCTATAAGTTAACATTTTCTTCATTTCGGAAATGAATGTTCAGGAAATATACAAAACTCCTCAGATATTGAATATGGAAAGAATTTTAAGGATTTATGACAATATTGTCTTTACTTGGTGTATACAACACAGTTTGTAAATTCCTTGTAAGGAATATAAATGATTGTCTTTTTGAACTGTCAAGTCAAAGATGACTGCTTGTCGGCCATTTTGTTCTGATACGTCACAAACTTAGGACCAATTGAAGCCTACGTAAGAAATTTGAGAATTACCCGTCCAGTTCTTTTTGGATTAAGCGGTAAAATATTCAAAATTGTCAAAATAGAATATGTCCTTTCATCAGCCATTTTGTTTTTCCGATCAGAAAGTCATGACAAGGAACCAAAGGGAACGTACATATGAAATCTGATATTGATTCATTTATTTTTCAAGTCATTGCGGTGTTAAGTTTAAATGTCAAACTAAATTAGAGAATACCGAAGCGTTAACAAAATCCAAACTCAAAGATGGCCGTCTATTACTATGTGTTTTTTCTAGGAAAGTCCTTAAATAAATCATAATGATAAAAACAATCAAGGGTTCAAAAGAAACCTGCATAATGAATTTGAGTTGACAAACAGGATTTGTAGATACAAAATTTACATGTGTGACATACTATTACTCCAAATACATTACAAATTTAAGTTGGGAAGTAAAGCCCAAATCAGGACACTGAGTTAGACACAAATATCGACGTCATTAAGTTTTGGTGCTAGATGCTGGAAGATACTGGAGGGTCCGACATACATGCAGCTCATATGTCATGGAAAGAAATACCTTTAAATGGTTTGGAAATTGTCATTTTGATGAATAGGAAATTGTGGCAGAGGGACTTCACTGGATATCACAAACCTAATTTGTATAGGACGTAAAATAAAATAAGATAAACAAAATCAAATATAAAAGTATGATCTCAATATGATCATCTACAAAAATATATTCATAACACCATCTAAGGATCACGTAACACACACATATGCTGCACCTCTTAAATTTAGTAATAGATACAGTATGCCGAAAAAATGAATTGAACTGCATCATACAGCTGTTTCGTCCTCCTAGGACTCTTCAGTGAAGCTAGAAGCCAAAATGTAGGAATCCAAAATTTCTAAACTTATGTAACGTCGGTGTACCAAAATTGATACCCATTTCCAATGTCTACCTTGATATCTTATTTGTCACTTGATAATTTTCAAATGTTTGTTTTATTTTGGCAAAGAGTGAATATGAACTCTCTTTCCGAGTTTTGGTTCGGTCATTACAGCTCCTGTATTTATAAATAGAACGGTAAATATTAGATGTCGTCACTTCCGGTATTGGACATGTGCGTGTACCCAAATTGATACCCAAACAGGAAAAGCAACGAAGTGCCATATACTGTGATGTTTTGTACGGGAAAATGAGATTACCTTAAATAATCAGGATGTAAGTATACTTTCTGTGCCATATTATACAGAATGGCAAGCGTTTTAGTCCAAACAAAGTTAAGTAGGTTCGTTCAACACATGTAACATTCGGAACACTCAATGTGCAGGAATTCCCGTATTTTCTTTTATTTGTTCAATGTGTCACCTGGTGCGTTTTCTTGTGAAATGCAACTTGAAAAGACATATGTCCTGTCCACAAATTGATAAAGGTTTAACAAAATATAATTTTGTTTATATTTACCAATTATAATTATCATGAACAGGGACGTATCTCACATAAACGTCCCTGATATGAAGTAAAAAAATAAATACACTATTTTATATCTTCACACACTAGTCTACATGTATTTGCTATTTTCATACTATGAAAATAAAAAGAAAGAAAATGAATGAATCCGAATAATCAATGTTATATAATAACTATGACCAATTCGAAATTATCAGTATTTTGTTATAATTTCAATTCGTTCATGTCAGAATAGCATTTAATAAGTTCTTTAAATTGATAATAAAATGATAGTCTGATATGTGATAATATTAAGTTGGAATGAAAACATGATAATACAGCATTTATAATTATTGTCACATATGACATCTGATGTTAATGAATAAATATCATTTAAATTTTCAAATATAAAAATGTATTTGCAAGATGTTAAAAAATCTGCATAAGCTTTAAAAAATGTTAAATTAAATTCAGAATATTTTATTAGTAAACAAAAGGATGAGACAACAGGCTTATCAATTTTGATGACTTTGAAGTTTCAAGGATAAAATATTTTTTCGGGAGGAAGTTGTCAGAAAACAGGAACTAATTATAATCAGCCAGATGAACAAATGACTGACTGACCCTATGTCTTACATGGAGGGGCTAAGGTAGTGCTTCAAGTAGATCTTGGGTACCCTGGACTAGTTTGAAAAAAAATATCATCCAACACTCAATACATAATCCCTGTATGTAGACATCAGCATGTACCCCCCCCCCCCCCCCCCCCCCCCCCTCGGTATTCAAATTCACCTCTGTATATACATGAATATGAATATATGATAAGGGACAGTTGGATGGGATACTTTGTTTTCATGTGTGTGCAAAATTTTTTGACAAACATTTCATGAAATATTCTTTAGATACTGAGGATAAATATACATTTCACCTCCACATCTCCTGTAAATAAACTAATAACTAATGTTAAACTAAATGTTTTGGTTTCTCCCAGAATAACATTTACCACCTCGGTATGTTTTGCTTTGTAAGGTATAATATAATTATAAATGTTTTTTAAATCTTTAGACTCAAAGACACTGATATGTTTACATTAACAAGCCGTGGTGAATACCCTTCACCATTAATGATGCATATACAATGTACCCTATCATGAGCAGCAGGTCCTTAACTATAGCCAGTTTCTTCAACATTGTAAAGCAGGTGTGTTTTATTTTAAATAATGTTATCGATTAAATATTGAAATTTAAAAAGGAGATTGCTCTGATGCATAATGCAATTTAGTTCCCAAGTAACATTTGCAATCAAATTAACATGTTTAACTTCCAATAGTATGATAATTATAATGTATTGTGTCTAGATTTTAGGGTTTAATTAAATTAAAATTTATTATAAGTTTACTTTGTAAATTGTATCATTTTCAAGTGTAACTTTTAAAACATAAGCTTCCAATTCCTTCAGGATTGTGAAGAATTAATTTTTAAGATCAGATGATGATGATCGATGATAATGATGATTGTATTACAGTGGATTCCTCTTACCTGGTAATATATCACATTCCTTTTTATATCATGTATTTCTGAAACACTAACCCTCTATATAAAATCTATATAATTTTATTTGGTCAATATCATGTTTTTTGAAGTGAATTCCTCTTGAAATGTTTACCAATATTATAAAATATCCAGAAAATGATATGATTTCAATTTATTTGAGATACAACTTATTCAAAGTACATGTATTGCATAACAAAATTAAAATCATCAAAATAAAAAACTTTTTTTAATGAAATAATGTTATCTGCAGAGTGAAACATCTTCACATGTACATTGAATAGCTAACTTTTAGTTATGAAGACTGGAAATGCACAAGATTTAGTGGAAAAACATGTTTCTCTTTATGTCACATACCGGTTCATCTCAATTTTTTTGTCTGAAAAATGCAACATGATAACATTTTATGTTTGCATTTAAGTCTTTAGTCTTTAGTCTTATGTTTGATTTTGTATGCACATTTCTTCATAATTTGTAAAAAACTTACTATTAACACATTAAATGCTTCAGAGAATTTAGTTAAAAAAGAATATGCTCTTATAATGGTTTTAATTAACTGGTCCTGGAGCATTGAGCAATGTGCATGCATCGTCATTATGATAATAGAAGTCATCAGTTATTTTTGCATATGAATTGAATTTCCAAACAACTACATAATCAAATTCATAATTGATTACTAAATTATTCATTATGATATTATGATAATGATTATGATGATTCCAAAGCTTACAAGTACACTGTAACCATAACACTGACTTTTCAAATATTTCTTTTATTTTTTTGTTAAGAATAATTAGTCAGCTTAAATGAAAGCCGGTATTTACTGGCAAACAATGTATGGCGATACGTCTTACATCTCTAAGAGAGAACAAATCCGGATTTTCTAACAGACACCTGTTAGACACAGCTGTGACATGCGCAGAGCGACGTAAACAAGTTAAGATGGCGATGCAGCCGCCGACGTAAACTCGCTGTAGTATTTGAGCCTAACGGAATAATACAAACAGGTTTTCCAAATTAATGATGATTGTTTTAGTTTTTTGAGTATACATATGACAAAACAGAGATTTGATCAAGTTTGTAAATGCTAAAACGAATGAGAACAATAGCTGTCGCACGACAGTATTTTTCGGGATACATGCTTCTCGGAGAGATTTAGCCCCTTTCAAAGTCTTCTTGTAGAAGACTTTAAGCTGTTGTTTAAAGAAAAACAATGTTGAATCAACGGCAAAATTTGACATGGAGATGTTGTAAACGTGGAATACCATATATTTTATTAACAAGGATTTTAGAACGCTTTTTGAAACTGGGGTTTTCAATTTGGGTACGTTATCAATTTGGGTTCACCGACGTTAGAGGCAGAAGGGCCAGGTGCGTAAAACCCCTTTAATTTATTAATTTAGAAGTAAAATTAAACTAGTTCTGTATAATTTCAAATCGTGTACTACGAAAATGTGTATATTAAGTACCGTGCCACTACTCAAATAGAAATATTTCAAATTTTTACAGATCAAACGTCTATAAGTATGCTACACTTGTAACGGATGACAAGATGATGTGCGCTTTCAAAGATACTAATTGAAACAATGGCTGAGGACAAGAAACAAGTAAGTATGGAATATCCCCGACATTTGATAGCAATTCTGATCAATAATGATTATAAAACAGTAAATGTTCACATTGAGAAGAAGTAGAACGACTGATAAAACATTAAAACATAACAACTACCGAGCTTTCATGAATTATCCACAGGTATAAAATTAAAATTAATTTCATAATTATTATAAATCGTATTTTATGTTTTATTTCTAATATCTTAATCATAACGAATGACCTGCTAGGCTTATTTTCTTTAAATCAAAACAAATGAACTTTTCTACAAGTGAAGTAGCCAGAGGGATTGTAGGTAGGGCTGCCAAATCACTTTCTCCCTTGTATACATACAGTATGTTTTCATTATCAAATTAGTCTACCATTTTTAAATAATATGAAAATGAATTCTTTCAAATACTAACATAACTTACTGTGATAAATACTTCATTGCTAGGGTTAGTTATTGATCAATCTTAATTATTTATATAACTCTTTGAATTTGATTTTATTAGTATTGTCTTTTATGTGATTATTCTGTGTAATATACATATCTGAGATCTATAACCTGAAGTAAAAATGATCACCGGTGTGTATAGTACAAAATACAAAACATGCCTTATAATCGATAAAGGACGCAGTTTCATCGTTTCAGAGGCAATGTCTAGTGATTTGAAATGAAAACAATCGTTATTGGTATATTGTATTAATTCATAATATAGCTTATCGAATTAAATTTCTAAATTACTTAAAATTTTTGTTATGGTTAAAACAACTAATATTTACAGAAGTTTGTGAAATTATGGTTTTATTATAACTGAAATGTTTATTTGTCCAAAAACATTTAAAATTCAGGCAATATAATGATTTGAAAACTCATTCCATCTTATTGGAATCACAGTAAAGTCCAGCTCGTGAAAAGCTGAGAAGCTTTCCGAGAATTCAGTCCCTGTTTTATAAAAAAAAATATTTTGCCAAAAGAAGAACCATTTTTAATTGAACATACATCTTTTTGCTTTACAGCCACACTAGGTTTAAACGTTCAAAATGCATTTAAAAAACACTTGTTGGGAAATGGTTAATGGAGTAATAAAACAAATGGATTAACTTTCTCGTAGTTGCTACTTTGGAACTTATTTAATTTTTTTGTGAATTCTCGTTGCTATTTTATCACGTGACAAAGCTTTGGAACGTCAAAATGCAATAATGCAATCAAAAGGTTAAAACAACATAAACTTAAAAAGCACTTAAAATGGAATACGTTTTTTGAGATTATGTATTTGCGCCCTCCAAATTTCTGTGCGCACTCATAACACACACACACACTCACATCACATACACCAGAAAGTCTTCTTTAAATGACTCAAGCTATTAATATAACGTAAAACCTAACGAAACCTTACCAGACCAGCATTTAGGTAATTAGATGGTTCGTTATCTTCTTTATCTATTCAGTTGATATTTTTGAATCAAATATTCTCGGCGAATCATTTGTCTTTATGTATATAAATCGTATATCTGAAATAAGTCATACTAACACCAAACCTTGCTTGTTATTGTGATTGAGTTTAGCAATTTGATATTGTTAAAATGTCTAAGTTCTTAAACGTATCTTGTTTTATTCACTTACTGCATATATTTTCTATTGTAAATAATACCTTATTCCGTTGTAATTGAGCTGTATTATTCACGACACAACCATTATTTCTTTTAAACAAAGGAAGTTCAAGCTAGCACTAAATCGGAGGACCGAGGGACCGGAGGGCTTCGTAAACTTAAGTACAAATATGATGAAGATGTAAGTGTGATAACAAAATAAAAATAATTTTATGAAAATAAAATCACAATTTAGTGTTTTGACAATCAAAAAGATAATATACATGTATTTTTATGTTACTTTGATAAACAATCACGACGTGAAAAAAGAGTTCTTTACGACCACAGAAAGTTTTTTATGATTATACTGGTTTATGAGTATATAAAACATAACAAACATGATAATCGGTTTTGAATATTAGCGGCTACCTGACAAACTATTTAATCGTTAACTTAATATCACAGTTAGTTTATGTTTTCAAATTTATTTGTATTCGTATTTTGTTTTTTAACTTATATCTTAATCATAACGAACGGCAAATGCTAGGCTTTTTGTCTTAAAATGAAATCAATTTACGATTTTAAAGATACCAACACCTGTCTTTATAAATATTCAAGCAGAATAAGGGGATTGTAGGTAGGGGCCGACCCAATCATCTTCTCCTCTGTACACATATGTTTTCATTATCAAATTTGCCGACCCTTTTAAACTCACGAGGAAATGAATTTATAACTTAGTGTGATAAATACTTAATTGCCATAGAGATTGTAGGTGTTGGTTGCCAAGCAACTCTCTATCTCTCCCTCTGGACCATATATATTTAATGCTCAATTTTAATCATTTATGTAACTCTTTCAATTTGTAAATAAGTATTGCTTTGCATGTGCTTATTATGTGTAACATATACATATCTGCGATTTACAAGTAAATATGATCACAGTTATTTATAGTACAAAATACGAAACCATGCCTTATAATCGATAACTTACGCGGTGTTATCGTTTCAGATACATTGTCTAGTGATTTGAAGTTCAAGCAATCGTTATTGGTACATTGTATTAATTCATAATATAGCTTATCGAATTAAATTTCTAAATTACTTGAAATCTTTGTTATTGTTAAAACAACTGATATAAACAGAAGTTTGTGAAATGATGGTTTTATCTTAATTGAAATGTTAAGGTATCAAAAACACTAAAAATTTAGATTATGCAATGATTTAAAGGCATACCATCTTATTGGAATGACAACAAAGTCCAGCTCGTGAAAAACTGACAAGCTTTCCGAGAAATCAGTCCCTGTTTTTGGAAAAAGCAAGTCTCTTGCCAAAATAATAATAATTTTTAATTGTAAAACGCCAACACATACCTATTTGTTTCACAGCCACAATAGGTTTAAATGTTCAAAGTGCATTCCTGCTGGAACCTGATGGAGTAATAAAGAAAATAGAGCAATTGCCTCGTAGTTGGTACTTTGAAACTTCTTTAATTTTTTTTTTTTGAAAACTCGTTACTGTTTTATCACGTGACGAAGCTTTCCAACGTCATCTTCATTCACACCGTCAAAATGCAATTATGCAATCGAAACGTTAAAACAACATAAACACAAAAAGCACTTAAAAAGGGCATACGTTTTTAAACACATACATACTCTCATCATATACACCGGAAGGTCGTCTTTAAATGACTTTAGCTATTAATAGAACGTAAAACCTAACGAAACCAAACTAGTTTTTGCGTTATTTCATGGTTCGTTATCTTCTATATCTATTCAATTAATATATTTTTTATTCAATATTTTCGGCGAATCATGCGTCTGTATATAATTAAAATATCATACCTGAAATAAGGCATTATAAGTCGCAAGCTTTACTTGTTTTTGAAATTAAGTTTAGTAATTCAATATTGTTAAAATGTCTTAGTTCTTAAACGTATCTTGTACGATATATATTTCTATTAAAGATACTATCTTATTTCGTTCTAATTGGGCTGTGTTATTCATGACAAAGTTATTATTTCTTTTTAACAAAGGAAGTCCAAACTAGCACTGAATCGGAGGACCTATGGACCGGAGGGCTTCACAAACTTAAGTCTGATCCAGATGTAAGTATATGATCTAAAATTAAATATTTTATGAAAACAGAATCACCATTGATGGTTTTGACAATCAAAACGAGAGTATACATTTATGTTTTATGTTATTTTCGTACACAACCACGATGCAAAAAAGAGTTCTTCACGACAAGAGAAAATAGTTTATGATGATACTGGTTGATGAATACAAAACACATAACAAACATGATAATAGGGTTTGTTTAGTTTAGGTTTTCAAATTTATTTGTACTCGTATTTTGTTTTCTATTATATCTTAAACATCGAATGGCAAATGCTAGGCATATCTTTTTCAAATCAAATCATGTAACGCTTTAAAATTACTAAGACCTGTATTTATATAAATATTCAAACGAAGTAAGGAAATTGTAGATAGGGGCCTACTAAATCAATTTCTCCTTTGTATACAGATGTTTTCATTATCAAATTTGTCGACCCTTTTAAAATCATAAGAAAATGAATTCATTACTTATTGTGATAAATACTTAAATGCTATACAGATTGTAGGTTTGGGCTGCCAAACAACTCTCTCCCTCTCCCTCTGAATTTTTAATTCAATATTTTCGGCGAATCATGCGTCTGTATATAATTAAAATATCATACCTGAAATAAGGCATTATAAGTCGCAAGCTTTACTTGTTTTTGAAATTAAGTTTAGTAATTCAATATTGTTAAAATGTCTTAGTTCTTAAACGTATCTTGTACGATATATATTTCTATTAAAGATACTATCTTATTTCGTTCTAATTGGGCTGTGTTATTCATGACAAAGTTATTATTTCTTTTTAACAAAGGAAGTCCAAACTAGCACTGAACCGGAGGACCTATGGACCGGAGGGCTTCACAAACAACTTAAGTCTGATCCAGATGTAATTATATGATCTAAAATTAAATATATTATGAAAACAGAATCACCATTGATGGTTTTGACAATCAAAACGAGAGTATACATTTATGTTTTATGTTATTTTCGTACACAACCACGATGCCAAAAAGAGTTCTTCACGACAAGAGAAAATAGTTTATGATGATACTGGTTGATGAATACAAAACACATAACAAACATGATAATAGGGTTTGTTTAGTTTAGGTTTTCAAATTTATTTGTACTCGTATTTTGTTTTCTATTATATCTTAAACATCGAATGGCAAATGCTAGGCATATCTTTTTCAAATCAAATCATGTAACGCTTTAAAATTACTAAGACCTGTATTTATATAAATATTCAAACGAAGTAAGGAAATTGTAGATAGGGGCCTACTAAATCAATTTCTCCTTTGTATACAGATGTTTTCATTATCAAATTTGTCGACCCTTTTAAAATCATAAGAAAATGAATTCATTACTTATTGTGATAAATACTTAAATGCTATACAGATTGTAGGTTTGGGCTGCCAAACAACTCTCTCCCTCTCCCTCTGAATTTTTAATTCAATATTTTCGGCGAATCATGCGTCTGTATATAATTAAAATATCATACCTGAAATAAGGCATTATAAGTCGCAAGCTTTACTTGTTTTTGAAATTAAGTTTAGTAATTCAATATTGTTAAAATGTCTTAGTTCTTAAACGTATCTTGTACGATATATATTTCTATTAAAGATACTATCTTATTTCGTTCTAATTGGGCTGTGTTATTCATGACAAAGTTATTATTTCTTTTTAACAAAGGAAGTCCAAACTAGCACTGAACCGGAGGACCTATGGACCGGAGGGCTTCACAAACAACTTAAGTCTGATCCAGATGTAATTATATGATCTAAAATTAAATATATTATGAAAACAGAATCACCATTGATGGTTTTGACAATCAAAACGAGAGTATACATTTATGTTTTATGTTATTTTCGTACACAACCACGATGCCAAAAAGAGTTCTTCACGACAAGAGAAAATAGTTTATGATGATATTGGTTGATGAATATATAAAACATAACAAACATGATAATAGGTTTTGAAAATTTGCTGTTACCTGACAAACTATTTAGTTGCAAACTTAAGATAACATTAAGTTTATGTTTTCAAATTTATTTGTACTCGTATTTTGTTTACTATTATATCTTAAACATCGAATGGCAAATGCTTGGCATATCTTGTTCAAATCAAACCGTGTAGCGTTTTAAAGTTACTAAGACCTGTCTTTATATAAATATTCAAACGGGGTAAGGAGATCGTAGATAGGGTCCTACTTAATCACTTTCTCCTTTGTATACAGATGTTTTCATTATCAAACTAGTCGACCCTTTAACAATTATAAGAACGTGAATTCATTAATTTGTTTATAAGTATTGCTTTGCATGTGAGTTTTCCGTGTAATCTACATATCTGAGATCTATAAGTAAATATGATCACCGGTATGTATAGTACAAAATACGAAACCATACTTATATTCGGTAGAGGACACAATACTCTCGTTTCAGAGACATTGTCTAGTGATTTGAAGTTAAAGCAATCATTACTAGTATATTGTATTAATTCATAATATAGCTTATCGAATTAAATTTCTATAATATTTGAAATCTTTGTTATTGTTTAAACAACTTATATAAAAGACGTTTGTGAAATTATGTTTTTTTCATTACTGAAGAGTTTATTTATCCAAAATCATTAAAAGATAAGGCAATATAATGACTTGAAAACTCATTTCCTCTTACAGGAACCACTGGATCGTGAAGAAATGACAAGCTTTCCAGGAAAATCCATGTTTCATTCAATAGTAAGTATCTTGCCAAAATGAATATCCTTTTTATTGTACAACGCAAACATATACCTATTTGCTTCATAGCCACAATAGGTTTAAACATTCAAAATGCGTTTTAAAAAAACCCTGCTGGGAAATCGTAAATGGAAAACGATTTCTTCACAACCATAGATGTATTTTAATCAAAATCATATGATTCCATTTAGTTTATGTTTTTTAAAATAAATAAGAGAATACCGAAGCGTTAACAAAATCATAATCCAAACTCAAAATCGATTAAACCAGGGGCAAAATATGTACAAAGGAAAGATTTACATGGAAACTCTTGTAAAAGTATAAGAGAGTCTTCTGCTTTATCGACGACACCTGCCATGTAAATCTGTGACACATCATGTAAACATCAAGTTCTCAAAATGAGAACCGAGTACCAGTGTCAATCACAAAAAGTAAACACACTAATGAGCATAATCAAAAATGTCCATCTTCATATTACTTAAAGATACAGAATATTTCTCATTGAGACACAGATGGAAACCATTAAACTTGCCCATATGTCTGATCAACCTACATCTCTCGAATCATTACGAATCAACTGTGACATATTAACACCAAAGGATGTAGAAGCAGGGATGTTAAACGTATCTTGTACTATTCTATTGGAGATAATAACTGTCTCTGTTGTAATTGAGCTGTATTATTCAAAACACTGTTATCATTTCTTTTAAACAAAGGAAGTCCTAGGTAGCACTGAACCGGAGGCCGTCAGCACCGGAATGTTTCACGAATATAATCCATACGTAAGTATGATAAAAAAAAATATTTTATGAAAACAGAATTAACATGTATTGTATTGAAAATCACAACGAGATAATACATATATATGTGCTTTCCTATAACATTTATAACACAATTTGAATCTAGAAATTAATACGAAACAACAATATGCCTTCAGCTGAACTAAATATTGGACGAAAGCAAAGAAACACCATTTACATTATGGTTATTTTAATATGAGACGAAAGCGAATATTTGGCAATTTTGAACACTTAAATATGTTGTTTGGTGAACGGATTGCGAGTTCGAGTCCCGGTCACGGTACTTTTGTTGTATCATTGAGCAAGATATTTTACATTGCCTGTTTTAGTCTACTCAGTTGTAAATGAGTACGTGGTTTGACAGTGCTAGAAATTGTAGAATGCCAGCTGTGAGGGCCGAAATGGCAGCACCGGGTGTATGCACCCAAGGGATTTGAGAACGAAATTGGTTAGTTGATAAGGCCCTAAAACCACAGATTATTCATTCTCCAATCTTTAATGCATTATAATTTATCATGGTTCCTTAAGACTATTCATTTATATAACTATAGTAGCCACAAACTAACCAACATTTATTTTCATAAAGGTGTAAGATAATGTATAAAGGACTACGACAACATATCCAACACACAAAAATCAGAAAACTAATGTAATGATTGCTTTAACCGAACATGAATATATAATTTTATACAGCCATACTGTCAACTTCGACATATTTGGACACATTTTATAGGATGGAAACTTCTCAGCTGTTGTTTGGACAAATTGATCACATTTGCCGCCATGTGACAATTCCATCCTGCCTCGTTATATTCAAAATGCAGACCGAGGTGTATGTTAACACGTGTATCATGTGTTACACATTGTTTTATCTCTCTTACATGCTTTACACATTGTCTCCTTTCTTACGCAATCATCTGTTTTTCGATTTGTATATAATCTTTAAAAAAACCTATTCGTTATTAATACAATCTGACTGAAATGCATATTCTAAGTATCTGACAAAATCTTATATAAGGTCATGTTTGGTTGACCTATTGCACCCGTTTAACTTCACACTCTAGTAGATTTGTCTTGCTGATAACCGTCATCCGAAGCCAGTCATTTCGTCACAACATACTCATAAGCGTGTTTTGAGGAAAGACCTAACACACAGAGAGGATGATACAAGCTTTTTTTTTCGCCACCACTTACAATATTCTTGATTCAGTAATGATGGCTTCGCGAAATACCGTTGACCTAAAGTTATCACGGTATCCGTCTGTTCCTCCGTTTCAGGAACTAGAAGGGCAAAGTTTCTGAAGCTTACATCACGCTGTGTTGTGCATAATGAGATAAAAATATTCCTAAGGTCAAGGTCAATATTTATAATAATTGATTTTTATTCATTTTGTCAACTACATCTTAAATGTATGGCTCTTTACTGGTGAACACTTCATTAAGACATCAATCGGGAAATTTCCTGACAAAATATCAAGAAGTCAACACATTTACATGAATATTCTCGTAAAAACACAAGAAAATAAGTCCAGGTGTTCCGGAAGAGTAAGCGTCTTCTGCTTCATCGATGACACCCGCCATGTAAATCTTGGTCACATCTAAGAAAGCATCAATCCTCAAAATGAAAACCGAGTAATCATTGTCATCACAACAAGTAAACACACTAACAACCAAACTCAAAAACGTCCATCTTCATATCACACAAAGTTCCAATAATCTCGATGAGATCAAGATGGCAACCATAAAACTTGCCCATAGTCTTCATCAACCTGCATCTCTCGAATCCCTGTGCCGTAAGTTTGTTCGACAGCAGTTGACATCTATCACGAAAATCTCGATATTCAGAGCAAGCCCTAGATTAACGAATCAACTGCGACATGTAAACCCCATAGGATGGAGAAGCAGGGGTGTTACTATCAAGAAAGAGAAAGTTCACGATCGGAAAATCGAAATCGTCACGTTTAACATACATCTTAGTAGTAAGTTGCCCGTATTGGTCATAGCTTAAGTTCACGGTCGTAAGATTATGTTAAAGGTCAATGTCATATTTTGTAAATGTTTGCTGAGTAACATTTCGTTATGACAATTTGAAGCAAAGTTGGTTACAATAAAAACAAGAGCCAACTTATCAAACCTCAGTGTCATCAGGTCCAAGCTGAAGGCCACACAAATTCAAAGACCAAATTTTACATTTATTGAGTACTCATTTTTTATGATTTTATGAAGCAAATTTGGTCAAGCTCAAGCAAGGTTTCAACTAACCAAACCTCTAGGTCAAAGGTCAATGGTCAAGGTCAATTTTATAGTTATGATCTGCAAAACATTTTTTTATGAAGCAACCTTTGCCAGAATTAAACAAGGTATCAGCTAATCACATTTCAAGGAAACCAGGTCAAAGATCAAACTATAGATCTAATCATTGCCTAACATTTTGTTATGACACTATGAAGCAAAATTAATATGAATCACACACGATAACCAACTGATCAAAACATTAAGGTCAATGTGTTCAAAGAACATATATTTATTCGCTATCTCTTTACTGCTAATATTTTAGCATATAATACAAAGGGTGTCCCATCCTGGCGAGTCAGTTTTCTAGTTTGATTGGCTAATGCAAACATTAACCAGGATATATGACCCTGAGCAATTTCAAAATAAGGAATAAGGGGACATGTATATAAAGTTTGATCTACATCCATCCAGATCTTCACAAGAAATAGCGATCACAATTAATATGTTTCTGTCAAATACAAGATGGATGCATGTCGGCCATATTATTTTTTCTTGTCAGCTCAAATACTGAACAATACACAACTGGGGATCAAGGGGAAACCTGCATATGACATTTGATAAGATCCATCTTATGATTATTCTTCAATAAATGAATAAATGTATAAAACATCTGGTACCTGACATGGCCTTAGCTGTCAAACAAATCAACCTGTGTTACCAAAATGGCAAGACTGGTGTTATTATGTATGTTCCATACTGTGATGTAGGTCTGACGCTGTTACTTGTATTATACAATGCAGTTCACATTTAAGATTTTTTTTCGTATTGACTTCTCTCTCATTTTGCTACTGACTGATCATATTGTAACAACAAAAATAAACAATAATTCTACAATATGTCAACAGGACCAGTTCAATAAGGAAATGTGTTTTTGAGTTTCAACCCTAAGATATAGAACAAATAGCCTAATTACTATACATAGCCGTTAATACAAGTAACAAATGTTTGTTGCAGATATACGTCCATATTTCATTTAGAGTAAATAATTATATATCAATTATGGACCTTTGCTTAGATCAATAAAATAAGAGAATACCGAAGCGTCAACATAATCATAATCCAAACTCAAAATCGACTAAACCAAGGGCAAAATTTGAACAAAGGAAAGATTTACATGGAGACCCTTGCAAAAGTACAAGATAATAAGACAAGGTGTTCCGGAAGAGTAAGCGTCTTCTGCTTCATCGACGACACCCGCCATGTAAATCTTTGTCACATCCAAGTAAACATCAAGTTCTCAAAATGAGAACCGAGTATCATTGTCAATCACAACAAGTTAACACACTAATGAGCATACTCAAAAACGTCCATCTTCATATCACTTAAAGATACAGAATATTTCTCAATGAGACAAAGATGGCGACCATAAAACTTGCCCATAGTACTAGTCAATATGGTGGTATACCGACCTGGTAGAATCAAATATTGACCGAGGCCAATATTTTAGATTCGACCAGTTTGATATAACATCATATTATTATATTGACCTAATCAACGGTCCTTAATTTTTAGATTAGATGTGAAATTTGTTTGCAAAAGACTTAAATTGCAATAAATATGTCTTGATAAAGAATGAAATTTACAGTTGCATGCAAGGGTACTATAATGTAACAATGATAATGACCTCACATATGGAATATTGACTCGGTGTTTCTAAACATAGAAACATGAGGTCGTTATCACAAAATATGGACCTCCATGTGACCATATTTTACGCCAGTTAGAATTGAGGTAAGTCAGACCACATCAAATATAGTAAAGTAGTTATAGTTATTGTTAAATAAAGGACTATATGCACTAAGGGGTGTTTTTGGCCCCACGCATTTTCTCCTTTTTCTTCTAGCAATTAAAGCGCAGAACACGAACAAACAAGTTCAGTAAAATTTAAATGTTTATTGATGGTATTCAATAGCAACGGGCCATAGCACCATAATCAGCTTAGGGTTCAAGAGACAATATTTGATGATTGCATTATGTAACACAACATTCTGAACTCTCCATCATATATTTTTCTTTATTAGCTCTTACATTAATGATCACAGTTTAACGGTTTATGCTTATCTATTGAAAGAAGAAAGAAACAAATGTTTTTGACCATAGCAACAAACATTTTTGCATAGCAACTAACATTATTCACACCTATTATTTACATACAATTCATTACAATATGAATTTAATATGCTTTGTTATAATGTACAGTATATATATATAAAAGCAGCATTCCCCAGGTATACCAGGGTATGCCTGTTTGTCACCAAGTTTTCATAATAAATACAAACCGCCGTTGTATTGACATAATAATTAACTAACTGATATTCTTCCAGCTTCCTAGTTTTCTTAAAATGTTGTATTATCATACCGCATCTTATACTTCATATGTATGGCAATTTTGAGACAAAATTTTGTTCCCTTTAAAAAAAAATAAAAACAAAAAAATAAATTAACCTTATGTCCTCTGAAAAGGGTCTTTAAATCAACTGCAATTCTTTAAAAAAATGATTGGCTGGTCATAGTGAAAAAAATCTCCCATAAAGTATGTCTTTTTTAAAGCTACATGGGGTAATCAATTTTAAGCTTAGTAATTCATTATCTTAAAATTCAATACTGAAGAATTATTTAAGTAAAACATTATAAAGATGCGATACATGTATATACATTTGTATTATAATTGTGGTGGAAAGCATTACTGTGTAATTCCATCTGGTTTTCATGCATAATAAATTATGTTGAGTGTAAACATTTTTTTTAAAAAGTCATTCATACAATGTACGCATCGTGTTTCCATGTTAATGGAAGAGAATTTAGAGTACTGTTTTGTATACTCAAAATATAATTATTAAGCAATGTCTGATTTCAAACAACTATTAATCTGATTTTCTCGAACTTGATAAAATCCGGTCAACTCTCTTCTTATGTCTTGTCTTTAGCAAGCCCCCTATATCGTCAATACGGTACTGTACCCGACGTTGTTTTCACGGCAAATTATCACATTAGCAGTAAAGTATTTTTTGATGGCATTTTGAGTTGGTATAAGGTTTTTTTTGTAGTATTCTTTACGGTATTAAGCCATATTTAGTTTATTGTGGCTGCAATAGCATTGGGCATTTCAACTTGACAGGTAGGAATAACTGTCGTCTGTTATCGTCGGGTACAGACTACCAAACTCACCAGCTTTCGATATCAACAAACCTATCAATTATAAAACAGCCAGATCCAACAGACGGAAAAGTCCTCCTCTGTCAGTTAAACAGCCCGATAAGCTGGTTTGTTTCGATTCGCGTTTTGTTTACCTTTCCGCGGATGATGTACAGTAGTTTAAACGACGAATTCCGGTAGTTACGGAAAATTCGAAACTTTACATTTTGTTTTTATCAAAATACTTTTATTTCGTTCAAAACACGAATTATAAAGTTTATAGATAGTGTAAATGAGAAGAAGTTAAAACAATAATTTTACAACAATTTTTAGGTGTCGTTATGTTTTTTTACAAGAACGACAAAGTCCGGATAAAATGGCCGCGTCGTCTATCAGAGTCTTCTCTCATTGAGTTTCGGGCGGAGTTCGACTTTTCGAGATGGTTTTTTTCGATCTTTAGATATGAGCGCAGTCGTGCTCTATAACGAAACTTAAGGAGATGACTTGTTTTGCAAAAATAAAAATAAAATCTAAAATATCTTTGTGGAGCAAAACTGCGCTCATACCTAATTTTGGTGTTGCACAACCAAAATTCTGTAGTTTTCGCGAAAATCTTGTTACTTGCGCCTTATGAATCCCCCAAAAATATATTCAAAGCAATATAAATCAAATCAAAGCTTATTTCCAGCAAATTGGTGTATCTTTATTGCTATTTCTGTTTACATTTATTTATATTTTGAAAATTCATTCAGGTATAAATATTGGGGTATATATCGGGGCATACCACATTTGGTTTATTCTGTCAAGTCACACACCTTGGTATAATGGTCATGCAGGTTGCAATGTTGTAAATAGTCAGTCTAGACGTATGTCTAAAAGTCATAAGCCTATCTAGCAAACATCATCAATGGTGAAACAAAGGAATGAAACGGGAACACTATTAATCTTTGTCCAAAAGATTTCATTACTGTCATTAACTGGAATAAAACTAGTCAACCAATGATTTTTTAATCAATTAATGAGGTAAAAACAATGAACAACAATCATGATGTCACAAGTAACGTAGTTAACAATGCGACTCATCACACATGTGATTATATATTGTATTTGTTCAGTCTCTTTACTTTCACTGAATTGGTGTTGTTGTTATCCAGTCATATGCATTGGGAAGGGCTGCACTTAGCGGTGACACTGCCATGGTCAAAATGATGCTGGACAAAGGAGCAGATCCAAATAAGGTTTGTTGTTTTCATCATATTGGTATTCATTTTACCGTGTATATTATAAATTCCGAACAAAACAATGAACGTAGAAAACATTTGCTATCTGGATGAAAACACTAGAAGTGCTAATTAATTAAAAAAAAAAAACATGAATAATTACACAAACAATTAAGAAGCAAATGAGTAATAGACAAAAGTAAACTAAAATACCGTTTTGTGTTAGATACATAGAGGATCTTACATGAGTGTCGATGTTATATGAAATTTATTTACAAAATAGGAAAAATAGGAAAATATCAAGCATGCGTCACTACCGTAATTTCCTGTGTATTGCCCGCGGGCTATACGACTTTTTACATCACAAGATACCTATTGCGGACTATCTGCCGGTGCGGGCTATTATTGAATTTTTAAATTATGCGGGCTATACGTTGTTAAATGTTTCAACTTTTATCAACAAGTCGATCTACGCTATTTGTAAACAAAATATATCATTGATAAGTTATTATAGAGCTTTATTTATACACATCAACATAAATATTTACAAAATAAAAAACAATATTTCCATCATATGTCTCTGATTTTCAGCATTCAAAATAATTAATCACAAAGTCACATACGAAGTACACTTGTACTAACCATGTATACATTCGACGTATAACCCGCGGGCAATCCGCCAGTGCGGGTTTATCTGGAATTTATTTTACAAAAGCCTCAAAAATGCCTTAATTTACTTCCCGCGGGCTATACCTCGGTGCAGGTAATACGCAGGTAATTACGGTTAGCGAGAATTGAACATATGTGTAGATTTACCAGTAAACAAATAGGTTGATGAAGACTGTGTCATACATTTGAAATATCCCAGGAAGTAAAGAACAATCTATGAGTTATGGCAAATTCATATCAAAACTAATTTAATTTGTCCGGGCTGCACAGGTAAATTACAAGCACGTTGCTTTCGGTATAATAGTTTCACATTTTTATCTGATGAATTGATGATACAGACTATACCTAGGATATATGTTAAGCCTCCAGTGAAATGTGCGACGAATAAAGATAACAATCAAACCATGGTAACATTGTAGAATGCAGTTGAAATTTACTGAATTAGTTAACAATCCAACCGATTATGAACAATATTGATTTTGCACTGTCCAATATTTAAACAGTCATCGATATAGTTACTGTACTTTAAATTTAAAGCTTGGAAGCTGTACATAGTTTATATGTAACGATATCCGCCAACGGACAAAGCGAAGCCTGTCCAACGCCAATAAATCAAACTGGGGAGGAAATGGATGTAAAGTGTTTTTCAATTAAAAAGGCATTGTGATATAAGTATGAAACTGTCACAAATCAAATATCATCATATAACTAATACATTTGCCAAATAACATGCTTATCCCAAACTCCCTTTCATTATAATGAGCACTTAAACATTGAAAATGGGCAAGACAATTTAATAAAACAATGAAATCTGCAAAATCTAGCAACCTCAACAGATGTTTATCTTCAGGTAAGGAAACTTCCAATTATCAGTAAATCAAAATCATTATATCAAATTAATCATCTTTACTGCAATCATGGTGGCTTATGTCATTGATGGGTGAAAAATTAACTCTTATTTGTTAAAACATAAATTGGTATCTGGAAAAAAAAACACCAAAGCGTCAACAAAACCATAATCCGAACTCAAAATCGATTAAACTAGGGGCAAAATAGGAACATAGAAAGGGGAAAGAAGAGAATAAGACCAGGTGTTCCGAAATAGTAAGCGTCTTCTGCTTCATCAACGACACCAGCCATGTAAATCTCGGTCACATCCAAGTAAGCATCAATCATCAAATGAGAACCGAGTAATCATGGTCATCAATCGAGATCAGCCCTTGGTTTTGAGCACATACCATAAGATATCTATAATTTACAATGTTCATTATCAGTATATTGTAGTTATAGCAAATGAAGTGTGTCTAGCAATTTTTATTCCACTTCAGATTGAGAGCTTTTCAAAAATGTCAATTTTGAGATGTTGCTAGAAGTCATAATTCCGTATAAAACAACAAGAAAGTGTATAGTAAATACGCATTTTAAGCAAGTTGACTCAAATTAATTAACTTAATCCTATTTTATATCAAAATGATGTGGAGGAAACTCGACTTTTTAAGCCTTTTCGAACGGACAGGCAAGAGGCACCATCGACTTGACATTTCAATTTTTTTCATGTCGTATTTTGCCCCTAGTTTAATCTAGTTTGGGTTCAGACTAAATGGTATTTTTCTTGTTTTCAAGCTAATTATATAATACTGAATCAAGTGATCGAAACGGAAGCGAGGTTGTCCAAAGCTGGTTCAAAACAATGCGAAAATTTGTGGTTGTGTATGTTTTCTTTATTTCTTAACGATTAAGAAAAGTATATTTAATAGAATAATATGGCCTGTTTATAAAAATGGATAGTTCGTGTGAATATAACCTTGGTATATATATTACAATATTTGTTATTTCATATGCAGATTATCATTATTGATGTCGGAATCTCGTGAAGGCTTACATAGTGCTTTTGGTTGTTTTTCAAAATTATTGCAAACTTTGGAAATTAACTGTCAATATCAATAAAAACAAGAATTTTAATTTTTGAAAAGCGTAAAAGTAGACGACACCTAAATTTCATTTTGATGATCCAATAACTCGCGAAGATTCTTATCCCTATCTAGAAATATTGCCTTTCAATAATGTTTCTTTGGTCAAAACAAAGAAACAAAATAGCTTAATAGGAAAAACTATTTGCATTTGTTGTACTACAATAAGAAATATTCAACCATATACAGAGATAGAGATTTAAGTTTGTTTTAATTAATGTGTCTCTCCAATTTTACTCTGAAATCTTGGGATATGCAAAATTAAAGATATTTTTAGTCAATATTGATGCTTTGATGGAGGCGGCATCTATAGGTTATGTTGTCATTTGTTCATGTGTCACTGAAATTGATTTAAAGGTTAGTAAATTATTCCATGTAGGATATATTGATTCATAAATATCACTGAAAATGCAAAACGTCGAAAGTAAAATGTGGTATCACTATACTAAGAATGACTTTTATATTCAGATGATTTCAAGTCTAAACAATAATACTGAATGATTTGAAAAATCAATATCAATCACGAATTCGCTAAGGATTTCTTGTTTTTGTTTTTGTAAAAAGTCAGTCTAGACGTATGTCTACGTCATACTCACGATGCAGTTAAAAGTATCAACTCGTAATATATAAATATTGTTTTGACTTGGTAAAAAGAAGTCAAAAGCCTATCTAGCAAACATCATGAATGATGAAACAAACAGGTGTTGGTGACAAGATATTTACGCCACGAGAAACATATTAAATCATGTCCAAAAGGTTTCATAACTGTCATCAACTGCAATAAAACTATTCAACCTATGATTGTTTATAAACAAATGAGGTAAAAACAATGAACAACAGTCGTGATGTCACAAGTAACGTAGTAAACTTATCACACAAATTATGTCATGTAGATACATTGTACTTGTTCAATCTTTTATTTTCAATGAATTGGTGTTGTTCTTATCCAGTCAGATGCATTGGGTAGTGCTGCAGGTAGAGGTCACACTGCCATCGTCGAAATGATGCTGGACAAAGGAGCAGATCCAAATGAGGTTTGTTGTTTCCATCATATTGATATCCATTTTACTTCGAATATTATAAATTTCGAACAAAACAATGAAAGTAGGTAACATTTGCTATCTGGATGTAAACACTAGCAGTGCTAATTAATTTAAAATAAACAGGAATAATTACACAAACAATTAAGATACAAATGAGTAATAGACAAAAGTAAACTAAAATACCGTTCGGTGTAAGATACATAGATGATCTTAATTAGTTATGCCAAATTCATATATTCTTCACTATCAGTATATTGTAGTTATAGCATATGAAGTGTGTCTAGCAATTTTTATTTCACTTTAGATTGAGAGCTATTCAAAAATGCCAATTTGAAATGTTGCTAGAAGTCATAACTCAGTATAAAACAACAAGGAAGTGTATAGTAAATACGCATTTTAAGCAAGTTGACTCAAATTAATTAACTTGTTAATTTTTACCCCCACTTAATCCTATTTTATATCAAAACGATGTGGAGGAAACTCGAACGGACAGGCAAGAGACACCATTGACTTGACATTTCAATTTTTATCATGTCGTATTTTGCCCCTAGTTTAATCGAGTTTGGGTTCAGACTAAATGGTATTTTTCTTGTTTTCAAACTACTTTTGAAAAGAAAGAGGATATTTGTAATTTACCCTACCCCTTTTGGTACCCCTAAAACCCTCTTTCGGTCGAACATTAACCTTAGTTATTGCTTATGTAATACAATTTGACATCCGGAAACATACCGAGGATGTGAAAATCCGAATTTACCGGATCCTATCGTTTTTATTTACAAGCTTTACCGAACATATACGTATACGTATCAGCTGTACGTTTTTTATTTTCCGAAAGCACTGTCAACTCAACCACACATCGTCCGTCAAACCATGTTCTTCGTTTTCTTTGATGATATCGTATTTCTTTTTGTTGATCAGATGCATCTGTTCAGGTCTTTCAATAGTCTCTTTCTTGTCTAGTCAGTCTTGTGACACTGTTTTTGTCAGCCAGTATTTGCTTTCCGCGGCTACCTGACATTTGCGCTTCATGTGACCACTATCCTGCTCCCGGTTTCGTGCCGATTCGCAAGAAATAATAAGAAATGCTTTTTTAACATAGAAAACGATAATAAAAATATAACTATGATACTGATGTGCTAAGTTATAACTATTGATATTAAATAAATATGTTATTGTTTGATAATCTGAACTGTTAAGCTTAAAAAAAATAGAGAAAATGTTTCATATCGTACCATGTTGGGATTCCTATAATTAGTCGAATGGCGGCAACGAAATTGAGCAGAAATGGGCCAAATTTAGCGGAAAATGCCGTTTGGAGGTACCTTCTGGTTATTTAACATAACCGAGACCTTGATTTTCCTTCATAGAATAACAGTTGCCCTCAGAAAATGTATTTCATTTGGAAATTCGGCCAAACACGAGCTCATTATGATTATTATGTAAGATTATGTTTAAATAATGGAAACGTATGTTTGTTTTTGTAATTAAACACTTTGATAGAATCAGCAAGTGATTGTCATACCATCATTTGTTTAATTGTATCCTAGTAGGTCTATGTGAGCCGCCGGCTGGGATTTAGGTCTTTAAGTCATAAAAAAACGATTTTGTGTTTTTAATAGTTTCAGAATCTAGAGACATCACTGATTTCAAAAATGTAAATAGTATGCCAATATATCAAAATTTGCCGATTTTACACCATATTGAATATCGATACAATTTGCTATGTTGTGTAAATTTTGACGCTATTTGCGACGTCATAATTTATGACGTCGTAATTCATGACGTTGTTGTTTATCGATGCAAAAGGGAACGTCTGGTAACAAACCTTTACTTAGCCTCAGCTACCTGTATCAGGATGTAAGGGTACTAACTTGTCATTATCTTGTGTGGAAAATATTTGTATGCATGTTCATGGAAGCCAATTTAACCAACTTTTATCTTGGAACAGTTATGTCGTGTGACTAAAATTGATCAAACAATGAACAACTCAAAGACAATATCAGAGAAAGAATGCACCTCAATTCCGGGATGTTTATTAATTTTGTTGGGTTATATCCAATTGCATCTCAATAATTTTTACTCATCCATCAAACACTAAAACATTCACACAGCATTTACAGTATATATAACAATGTACATGTATGTAAAAAATAGAGAGTACAAAATTGATTAAACTAGAGGCAAGTTACAGAACAAAGGAAACACTAACATGGAGACCCTCGTTTACTGGTAAATTATACCAGCAACATTAAGGTATCTAAACTTGGTGAAGAATGCTACCATCCTTACAAAGAATTCAGTTATATAAATGTCTGACAAACAAATCAAAGCAATAATTTAATTTAACATTGATTGTTTAAATTTTACTTGATTCATATATCGATGACATTTTAAAATTGTATGTAGAATACAGAACTAAAACAATCTAAACTCATACATTTAACATGTTTATTATTATCAAATGTCTGCACCAAGATAATAATGTATCATATAAGTCCTATGGGACCAAGCACTTCATTCCTCTGTTTGGATGCATCAACCGGTAGGAGGCTGTGGTACATCAGGGAGTGGACAGAGGGGATCCTTACAAGGATCCTTTACAAAGGGTCTGATATTCTTGTAGAGGTACCATGCACGTGAAGGTGACAAACCTTTTGCTTCCATCCTCACTGGTAGACCTGTAGGAATGCTCTTTCCCCGCTTCACTAGTCTCACCTCAGTTTCTTCCCCATCTACCGCTGTCTTAACCTTTAGCACACCTGGGATATATAATACATGAAACATTATAGTCATATTGTTTTAATGGAAACTGGTCTGAAGTGTTTAAAGCCTCTGATATATTATCCTCAAAAGATAAAAACAAAACCAATCTTGAGGCAAAACACGAGCATCAATATCATTCTTCAAGTCTGTTTTTAAAAAAAAAATAAAAATACTAGCATTTTTCGAAAACAAACGAACACCTTAACTTCTCACACATATTCATAAATAAAAATAATATGTAATACCTGTATTGCTTGATGTGAAGTGGAAGTGGTGATATTTGCCAATACCAGGAACAGCTCTGAAAACTGGTCTGAAAAACTGCTTCCAGTCTCGCCACACCCAGGAGTAAGCCGACAACTCGCTGTATAAGTCTGCATGGTTGTGGGTTGAGGATGAGTCAACAGCGACCTTAAGTTGTGGCAAACTATCTATGTCACCTCCACGGATCTTTCTCCTGGCAATTCCAAACATCCCGTCCACAAGGCATCGAGCATGGTATGGCTTCATAAAATGGATATGGATGTCATTGTGGTACCCATTAGCCACCCTCCATGCCAGATAACTAGTGACAACCTGAAACAAAGTAAGCATTGGACATATTACACAAGCTACTAATGATTAAATGCATTATACAGTATGCATATCAATAAAAAAAAATCAGCATCATGACCATAGAAACAGTAAAGAGTGCTCAAAAGTTGTTTAACTAAATATTAACATATTTCTTCTTGCATTAGTTTTTTAAAAGTCATTTAATTTACCTGGTAATAAATCTTATATAATTCAAAAGTTTTGATATATTTTTTTTAACAGAAATAAAACTCACCTGATTCTTATTCTGACCAACACAATTGTCTGCATTCAGGAAAACTGTCTTTTCTCCTTCTCCATGATGTTCAAAATAATGATGAAGTATGGAAACTACAGAACTGGCTGAATGACTGTTCACACCATCCTCAACCATGGACTGGTCTTCACCGAAAACATAGTTGGTCTGTAAGGCCCGGCCATCATTACACACACCAAACAGATTGGCTTTATAGGGTGACCTGAAAAAAGATAATCATAAGCTATTTTGGCACATTAGAAACATACTACATAGTAACCTCTCTAAACCGGAAGTCATAGTGACCAAAACTTTTGGTCAGGTTACACAAGTGTCTGGTTTGCAGAGGTATGAGTTCAGAGGGAAATGCTTAAACCAAACAGTAAGGCCATACTATACAGGGATTGAATAACAAAGGGGCCAGTTTATTAAGTTAACCTTAGGTTATATATTCAATAGTAAATTATAATATGAAAGGATCTTTCTAATGGAATCATAAGTGCTTGCTGTGGACATGAATGAAATTATTTTTCATTAAAAATAGTAGGTAACTCATTAACAGAAAAATACAGTATTTCATACAAGCAGCTGTGGTAGGGATTACTTACATGTAGTTATACACACTTTTTAGAATCAAACTTTTTTTCCGTGAGTTCACATAAATGCTATTGTTTTAATATAAAACTGTGTTAAACAGTTAATTAGCCAGTGTAATACAAATTTTAAGTCCCAAGTTTTCCAGTAAATCAATTACCTAAAGTATAAAGCACCTTCTTGTCTACAATGGGTTGGAAGAAGTACACTCTGTGCAAAATCAAAAGTGTAGTGTACATCTGGAAGTTCCACTGAAGCATGGGCTACAGGAACAGAGGACTTGGGGTGACCCTGGATACCAGTGATGACAGCCTGACATCTTTCCCTGTAGTAATCCCTCTCCTTCTGTGCTGCGGAAATGTGCTCAGCAAACTCTGTACTGGCCTCCAATTTGTCTGCCTCAGAAACTGCCTAAAATTTTACAGTCAGGATATTTACCTTTTGTATGCGATTCCTGAAGAATTCACATTTGTGACAAACATCCGTCTTACAGGTCATGAATTTGATATGGGACAGACACTGATGCCATATCCTTCTAAAAGTTGTCTCCGAAAGGCATCTGCTTTGTGTTTCACTGTTTGGAACAAACAGAATTTATAATTTCTATCAGAAACCAATAAATCAGTTCACACAATTAGCTGATACAGTATAATAACCAAAAGGAGAGAGACAGACTTGAGGCATTTTTTTTTCTTCATTTTTTTAGTCTAAGTGTTAAATCCTAAAACAAAGTAGTAGTTTGTTATAGTATTAATTTCAAAGTTTGCTTAAAACACATATTTGCATTATAAATAATTTAATAATTTCATGAATCACTGATGCATGTGATGATGATGAAATTTGATTCAAACTAAGTTATATTTTTAAAGCATTATGTCAGTATGATGTTACTTACTGGCACACTTGTGTATATTTGTGATGTACAGAAATATACGTTTCACTGCCAGGAAGGTAAATAGGGGGGAATCATCCCTTCCTCGTGGTGCAGCAGGCTGCGGTAATCCTATCTCATCAGCATACCTAGTGACGAAAAAAAGATTTCAAGATATAAAATTATTATCTTAAAATTAAAAAGATATAAGTAATATACCTGCATTTTCTGTATACATATACAGTGTGTATAGGCAACAGAATACACTGTATTTTCTGTAGCCATGTGAAGACATGAATATAAATTTGATGTCAGTCATGTATTATTTTATTGATACATTTGATAGTGTAATACTAATAGCTTGTGATTGGACTACAAACTATTAAACTTTTCACTTCCTTTTTTATTTTAATTTTTTTTTTAAATTGATGAAACATTTGAACTTTTCAGGATAACATAATTCTTACTTTTATATTTTGTGTATACATGTAGTTCAGTATATTGTATATGACAGAAAAGAAATGCATGTATGTCATTGCATACTTTATTGAAAATAAAGGAATATACTGTATATGTAAATAAAACAAATTGCACATAGGATTATTCATTATAACTGTTAATTATAAATGGGTTCATGTTTTACATTTTTTTTACATACCTTGCAATAAACTGTACAACTTGATGGACATGTTCATATTTGACAGCATTCTTTGGTTTCTGTCCTACATTCCTATGTACCTGAGGGACTGCTCCGTTCTTTAGAAAGTGTGCCCTGACATTCTTCAGTTAGTGGCCATTGATATTGTTTATGAAGAGGAAACAAGACATGCACACACTAGTATTCTGAAACTGGTAATCATACCGATGTCACTTTACATTTGAAGTAGCTGCCCCTCTGGCTGTTCCACATGCCTGAAGCTGGCCAATAATGAGCATGTCCTTCACATCTCTTTCCATCTCCTGGACATTCAACCTATTTTCTAAAACATCACTTACCTTAAACTTAGACAGACATTTCTTTTTACACTTACATTGTGCCGTCAAAATGGGACCCCTCTCGATCGCGAGCTCGCCGTCATCATTACCGTTATCATCATTATAATCACCGGGTGCTTCCACGTCGTTGTCAGACTCGTTGTCTTCGCTCAAATCAGCATTTCTATCTCAAAGGAAAACCCCTATCCGAGAATGAATAATCGGTGAATGTATAAGGCCAGCATTTGAAACTTCATCTTCAACATCACTTCCGATATCGCTGTCATCATTTTCTCCGCACGCCCCTGTGATATGTGGGTCAACTTCAGTCCCGGAGTCTTTCGTTTTCGCTAACATAAAATGAAAACACGTATTTGTTGGTAACACAATATTAACCCTATGAGATAAGTATAAATCTCTTACCGTAAATTTAAGAAACTGTCAATAACACTATCAAAGTAATCAACTTGTGATTGTTTATAAGCAAATGAGGTGAAATTGATATAACAAATAATGATGTCACAAACTACGTGGTTTACAATTTGATTTCTCACAACTGTAATGATATATATTAGTTATTGAATCTCATTATTTTAATTTGATCCATGTTGTTGTTTTACAGTCACATGCATTGTCTGATGCAGCAAGTGGAGGGTACACCGACATCGTTAAAATGTTGTTGGACAAAGGAGCAAATCCAAATAAGGTTTGTTTTTCATGATCAATAAATTCAAATGACCTTCAAAATTTCTTTGTATACTATGTTTGCCCTTATCATACCTATGTTTTGCAACTTTATCAAACGTAACAGAAGTTCGGTCGGACCTGATGTTGACCTCGATTTGACAACGATTTACATCGCGTGTTTCGTCAGCAAAAGACGCTTATTTATCCGGAACACCTGGTCTGATTATCTTGCACATTTACAGGGGTATCCATGTAAACGTTTTCTTTTTTCGTATTTTGTTTCTAGTTTGATAACCGATTTTGAGCTCGAATATTGGTTTTGTTGAAACCTCGATATTCCCTAATTTTTTGGACCCTGGTTATCGTTTTTATTTATAATAAAAGCGGATAGTTGTTATTGCAGTTAACTACTTGGATAGAATCAGGTTGTGATAACTATATTGCCATTAGTTTAACGGTATTCCAGTAGGTCTATGTATACAACACGGTACCAATTCATGTTGAATTCAGAGGGATAGGCTGGGGAATTATTTGTTACTTGTCATTCCGATCTATTGGATTATTGAGTCATCTTTTTGAATATCTTCATAAATTCGTTGTATTTCAAGCTTCAGAGCAATTTTTCATTTATTAGGAAAAAAAGCCACAAGTTACCTTATAATAAGAAATTTAAAAAATGTAGTTGTTGACACAATATTTACTCTATAAGACAAACGCTAACATATGGCCATTGGATTAATGAAATGTCATAAACAGGTATCAAAACTTATTATAAAAACTATGATTGTTTTTAATGATATTAAAAATGATAGGAAAATAATGTTTCACAAAACGTGTATTTTACCAAGTGATTGAGTCATCTTTGAAGACCAGTAATTATAAAATCATAATTCTTGAATGTTATTCAGGAGACTTAATTGATTCAAATTATTTCAATTAATTACTTTTGCTAAAACAACTGCTTTTAGTTTTGATATGTGTAAACATACATACTATGACATCCCTTTACATTCTGTAAATGAAGCGGATATTGTTCAGTCCAGTGTTATGCTTTGATGAAGACGTCATCTAAAGGTGATGTTGGTATTTGTTACTTGTCATTTAAATGTATTTTAATGTTTGTAAGTGATTTCATGCTATCAAAATGTGTTGAAAAAGCCAAAAATGAATAAGAGAATCCCGAAGCGTTAACACAAAGTCAGAAGAAAAATGTAATATCAGTGTGCAAACAATAAGTTTTATGTTATGCTGAATTAAAGACTAATCAATTATACTGAATGAATATTTCAAAAGATAATAACAATCACTGATAGGTTGGCAGAAATTAGTCATAAGTTTTTTCGCAAACATGAAATGAAAACACTGATATGTTGATGAAACAATATTACCTCTATAAAATAAGTATTAATCTCTTTCCGTAAGTTTTAGAAACTTTCAATAACACCATCAAAGTAATCAATCTGCAATTGTTTTTAAGCAGATGAGGTGAAAATTGTTAAAGAAATAATGATGTAACAAACTACGTGGTTTACAATTTGATTTCTCACATCTGTTTATACATTATTGTACATAGGGTGTCCCATTCTTGCGAGTCAATGTTCTAGTTTGATTTATTTTTTTCGGCATATTGTGTCTATCGCTGGATTTAAAAGGTGCAGCATATGTGTGTGTTACGTCAACATTCACCAGGACATGACCATTAAAAGTGTCCAACTGAGAACCAACGTCAAAGATAAAATTACAGATTTATTCATTGCCTACAAATGTAACATATTGTAATAACATTATGAAGCAAAATTGATAAGAATCACACAGGATAATCAACTGATCAAAACATTAAGGTCAATGTGTTCAAAGAACATATATTTATTCGCTATCTCTTTACTGCTAATATTTTAGCATATAATACAAAGGGTGTCCCATCCTGGCGAGTCAGTTTTCTAGTTTGATTGGCTAATGCAAACATTTACCAGGACATGACTCTGAGCAATTTCAAAATAAGGAACAAGGGGACATGTATATAAAGTTTGATCTATATCCATCCAGATCTTCACAAGAAATAGCGATCACAAATAATATGTTTCTGTCAAATACAAGATGGATACCTGTCGGCCATATTATTTTTTCTTGTCAGCTCAAATACTGAACAATACACAACTGGGGATCAAGGGGAAACCTGTATATGACATTTGATAAGATCCATCTTATGATTATTCTTCAATAAATGAATAAATGTATAAAACATCTGGTACCTGACATGGCCTTAGCTGTCAAACAAATCAACCTGTGTTACCAAAATGGCAAGACTGGTGTTATTATGTATGTTCCATACTGTGATGTAGGTCTGACGCTGTTACTTGTATTATACAATGTAGTTCACATTTAAGATTTTTTTTCGTATTGACTTCTCTCTCATTTTGCTACTGACTGATCATATTGTAACAACAAAAATAAACAATAATTCTACAATATGTCAACAGGACCAGTTCAATAAGGAAATGTGTTTTTGAGTTTCAACCCTAAAATATAGAACAAATAGCCTAATTACTATACATAGCCGTTAATACAAGTAACATATGTTTGTTGCAGACATACGTCCATATTTCATTTAGAGTAAATAATTATATATCAATCATGGACCTTTGCTGAGATCAATAAAATAAGAGAATACCGAAGCGTCAACATAATCATAATCCAAACTCAAAATCGACTAAACCAAGGGCAAAATTTGAACAAAGGAAAGATTAACATGGAGACCCTTGCAAAAGTACAAGATAATAAGACAAGGTGTTCCGGAAGAGTAAGCGTCTTCTGCTTCATCGACGACACCCGCCATGTAAATCTTTGTCACATCCAAGTAAACATCAAGTTCTCAAAATGAGAACCGAGTATCATTGTCAATCACAACAAGTAAACACACTAATGAGCATACTCAAAAACGTCCATCTTCATATCACTTAAAGATACAGAATATTTCTCAATGAGACAATAATAATAATAATAATATACAACATTTATATAGCGCTCTATATAATTTGTAAAATTACTCTAAAGCGCTTCACAACATGTAGATAATAATTTGATACTTACACTGCATAAATAAAGAAGTTATTACAATCTAAGCTAATGTGATAATATAAAAATTTGCATATAAATACGAACTACATCTACTGTAGATAAACAAATGTCAGTATATACATGACGTCTAAGTTGTCCCTAATATGCAGACGTGAAAAGGTACGTCTTCAGAAGTTTCTTGAATTTGGCCAGAGTATTTGTTTTTCGGATAGCGGATGGTAATCTATTCCACAACGTGGCCGAAACTTTCCCAAAACACCGGTTTCCATAGGTCACAGTACGAGATTTTGGGACACACAACAATGATTCTGTCTTCGACCTCAGTGATCGTGACGGCTGATACAGGGTAACTAGCTCCCGTATGTACTGGGGAGCTGTTCCATCAAGTGCCTTGTATGTGTATACCAAGATTTTGTATTGTGACCTGTATTGCACAGGTAGCCAGTGCAATGAATACAGAACAGGAGTGATGTGTTCTCTCTTTCTAACCCGAGAAACGAGACGTGCTGCCGTGTTCTGGACCTTCTGTAAGCGACTTGTCAATTTGTCAGATATACCACAGAGTAGGGCATTTCCATAGTCCAGCCGTGAGGTAACAAGTGAATGAACCAAAATCTTGCATGCATCGGCAGTTATAAAACTGCCGTATACAGCCGATGTTCCTGATCTGGTAGTAACAGGATTTGGCGATAGCATTCACTTGTTTCTCCATGTTCAGTGAACTATCAAAGTAGACCCCTAGATTTTTAACAGTTGGGACAGCCTCTACAGTACTTGTTCCAACCTTGAGCTGGAGAGCCGTTGATTGCTTACACTTTGGAGAAAAGACGATCAGTTCCGTCTTTTCCTGATTTAGTTTTAGCATGTTGGCATTCATCCAGCTTCTGATGTCTGTCAGACAAGCTTCCAGATTTTCTGATACGGTGTCCCAGCTGTCCTGTGGTCTGATGACCATGTAAATCTGTGTGTCATCAGCATAACAATGATAGCAAAGGTTATGTCTATGACAAATCTCACCGATTGGTTTTGAATACATGCAGTATTTACGGGGTCCTAACACCGACCCTTGAGGAACCCCATAATCCAGCATGCTGTCACGTGAAACAGAAGATCCGATAGCAATACACTGCCGTCGATCACCTAGATAGGACTGTATCCAGCATAATGCGTCGTCAGTCACTCCATACGAATACTCCAGACGTTTATGGAGTATGCTCTGGTCAATGACGTCGAATGCAGAAGCTATGTCGTTATGCACACGTAGGAGGGCCGTCTCTGTTGAGTGTCCCATGCGATAGGCCGATTGCAGGTTGTCATGGAGACTGTTTGCATGGTGATGGGCCTCTAAACGCCGGGACACAACCTTCTCCAAGATCTTAGACAGAAAAGGCAAATTTGACACTGGACGGTAGTTCTTCAACTCCTCCTTATCCAATCCAAGCTTCTTCAGCAATGGTCTTACATGTGCTTTCTTGAAACACAATGGAACCTTTGACTCAACCAATGATTTGTTCATGATTGAGGTAATCAAAGGAAGCAGTGCTTCAAGACATTTTTTCAGAAGGTCTGTTGGAAGCGGGTCAAGGATTTTGATTGCGATGTCTGAATGATTCTGCGTAGTTCATCCGGAGTTGTTGGAGTGAGCTTTGACAATGGTTCCCCGTCAAATTGAATGTCAGCACTCATGACAGATACATCGTTGTCAGTTGTCGAATTCACTTCGTCAATGTTTCTCCTGATCGTGTTGATCTTATTCAGAAAGAAATCGCTGAACTTGTTTGACAAAGATGGCGACCATAAAACTTGCCCATAGTACTAGTCAATATGGTGGTATACCCAACATTCTGAACTCTCCTTCATATATTTTTCTTTATTAGCTATTACATTAATGATCACAGTTTAACGGTTTATGCTTATCTTTTGAAAGAAGAAAGAAACAAATGTTGATTTTGACCATAGCAACAAGCATTTTTGCATAGCAACTAACATTATTCACACCTATTATTTACATACAATTCATTACAATATGAATTTAATATGCTTTGTTATAATGTACAGTATATATATATATATAAAAGCAGCCTTCCCCAGGTATACCAGGGTATGCCTGTTTGTCACCAAGTTTTCATAATAAATACAAACCGCCGTTGTATTGACATAATAATTAACTAACTGATATTCTTCCAGCTTCCTAGCTTTCTTAAAATGTTGTATTATCATACCGCATCTTATACTTCATATGTATGGCAATAGTGAGACAAAATTTTGTTCCCTTTAAAAAAAATAATAAAAAAATAAATTAACCTGATGTCCTCTGAAAAGGTTTTTTAAATCAACTGCAATTCTTAAAAAAAATGATTGGCTGGTCATAGTGAAAAAAATCTCCCATAAAGTATGTCTTTTTTAAAGCTACATGGGGTAATCAATTTTAAGCTTAGTAATTCATTATCTTAAAATTCAATACTGAAGAATTATTTAAGTAAAACATTATAAAGATGCGATACACGTATATACATTTGTATTATAATTGTGGTGTAAAGCATTACTGTGTAATTCCATCTGGTTTTCATGCATAACAAATTATGTTGAGTGTAAACATTTTTTTTTTAAAAGTCATTCATACAATGTACGCATCGTGTTTCCATGTTAATGGAAGAGAATTAAGAGTACTGTTTTGTATTCTCAAAATATAATTAATAAGCAATGTCTGATTTCAAACAACTATGAATCTGATTTTCTCGAACTTGATAAAATCCGGTCAACTCTCTTCTTATGTCTTGTCTTTAGCAAGCCCCCTATATCGTCAAAACGGTACTGTACCCGACGTTGTTTTCACGGCAAATTATCACATTAGCAGTAAAGTATTTTTTGATGGCATTTTGAGTTGGTATAAGGTTTTTTTGTAGTATTCTTTACGGTATTAAGCCATATTTAGTTTATTGTGGCTGCAATAGCATTGGGCATTTCAACTTGACAGGTAGGAATAACTGTCGTCTGTTATCGTCGGGTACAGACTACCAAACTCACCAGCTTTCGATATCAACAAACCTATCAATTATAAAACAGCCAGATCCAACAGACGGAAAAGTCCTCCTCTGTGCAGTTAAACAGCCCGATAAGCTGGTTTGTTTCGATTCGCGTTTTGTTTACCTTTCCGCGGATGATGTACAGTAGTTTAAACGACGAATTCCGGTAGTTACGGAAAATTCGAAACTTTACATTTTGTTTTTATCAAAATACTTTTATTTCGTTCAAAACACGAATTATAAAGTTTATAGATAGTGTAAATGAGAAGAAGTTAAAACAATAATTTTACAACAATTTTTAGGTGTCGTTATGTTGTTTTTTTTACAAAAACGACAAAGTCCGGATAAAATGGCCGCGTCGTCTATCAGAGTCTTCTCTCATTGAGTTTCGGGCGGAGTTCGACTTTTCGAGATGGTTTTTTTCGATCTTTAGATATGAGCGCAGTCGTGCTCTAAAACGAAACTTAAGGAGATGACTTGTTTTGCAAGAATAAAAATAAAATCTAAAATATCTTTGTGGAGCAAAACTGCGCTCATACCTAATTTTGGTGTTGCACAACCAAAATTCTGTAGTTTTCGCGAAAATCTTGTTACTTGCGCCTTATGAACCCCCCAAAAATGTATTCAAAGCAATATAAATCAAATCAAAGCTTATTTCCAGCAAATTGATGTATCTTTATTGCTATTTCTGTTTACATTTTTTAATATTTTGAAAATTCATTTAGGTATAAATATTGGGGTATATATCGGGGCATACCACATTTGGTTTATTCTGTCAAGTCACACACCTTGGTATAATGGTCATGCAGGTTGCAATGTTGTAAATAGTCAGTCTAGACGTATGTCTAAAAGTCATAAGCCTATCTAGCAAACATCATCAATGGTGAAACAAAGGAATGAAACGGGAACACTATTAATCTTTGTCCAACAGATTTCATAACTGTCATTAACTGGAATAAAACTAGTCAACCAATGCTTTTTAATCAATTAATGAGGTAAAAACAATGAACAACAATCATGATGTCACAAGTAACGTAGTTAACAATGCGACTCATCACACATGTGATTATATATTGTATTTGTTCAGTCTCTTTACTTTCACTGAATTGGTGTTGTTGTTATCCAGTCAGATGCATTGAGAAGTGCTGCATTTAGAGGTGACACTGCCATTGTCAAAATGATGCTGGACAAAGGAGCAGATCCAAATAAGGTTTGTTGTTTTCATCATATTGGTATTCATTTTACCGTGTATATTATAAATTCCGAACAAAACAATGAACGTAGAAAACATTTGCTATCTGGATGAAAACACTAGAAGTGCTAATTAATTAAAAAAAAAACATGAATAATTACACAAACAATTAAGAAGCAAATGAGTAATAGACAAAAGTAAACTGAAATACCGTTTTGTGTTAGATACATAGAGGATCTTACATGAGTGTCGATTTTATATGAAATTTATTTACAAAATAGGAAAAATAGGAAAATATCAAGCATGCGTCACTACCGTAATTTCCTGTGTATTGCCCGCGGGCTATACGATTTTTTACATCACAAGATACCTATTGCGGACTATCTGCCGGTGCGGGCTATTATTGAATTTTTAAATTATGCGGGCTATACGTTGTTAAATGTTTCAACTTTTATCAACATGTCGATCTACGCTATTTGTAAACAAAATATATCATTGATAAGTTATTATAGAGCTTTATTTATACACATCAACATAAATATTTACAAAATAAAAAACAATATTTCCATCATATGTCTCTGATTTTCAGCATTCAAAATAATTAATCACAAAGTCACATACGAAGTACACTTGTACTAACCATGTATACATTCGACGTATTACCCGCGGGCAATCCGCCAGTGCGGGTTTATCTGGAATTTATTTTACAAAAGCCTCAAAAATGCCTTAATTTACTTCCCGCGGGCTATACCTCGGTGCAGGTAATACGCAGGTAATTACGGTTAGCGAGAATTGAACATATGTGTAGATTTACCAGTAAACAAATAGGTTGATGAAGACTGTGTCATACATTTGAAATATCCCAGGAAGTAAAGAACAATCTATGAGTTATGGCAAATTCATATCAAAACTAATTTAATTTGTCCGGGCTGCACAGGTAAATTACAAGCACGTTGCTTTCGGTATAATAGTTTCACATTTTTATCTGATGAATTGATGATACAGACTATACCTAGGATATATGTTAAGCCTCCAGTGAAATGTGCGATGAATAAAGAAAACAATCAAACCATGGTAACATTGTAGAATGCAGTTGAAATTTACTGAATTAGTTAACAATCCAACCGATTATGAACAATATTGATTTTGCACTGTCCAATATTTAAACAGTCATCGATATAGTTACTGTACTTTAAATTTAAAGCTTGGAAGCTGTAAATAGTTTATATGTAACGATATCCGCCAACGGACAAAGCGAAGCCTGTCCAACGCCAATAAATCAAACTGGGGAGGAAATGGATGTAAAGTGTTTTTCAATTAAAAAGGCATTGTGATATAAGTATGAAACTGTCACAAATCAAATATCATCATATAACTAATACATTTGCCAAATAACATGCTTACAAATGTATCCCAAACTCCCTTTCATTATAATGAGCACTTAAACATTGAAAATGGGCAAGACAATTTAATAAAACAATGAAATCTGCAAAATCTAGCAACCTCAACAGATGTTTATCTTCAGGTAAGGAAACTTCCAACTATCAGTAAATCAAAATCATTATATCAAATTAATCATCTTTACTGCAATCATGGTGGCTTATGTCATTGATGGGTGAAAAATTAACTCTTATTTGTTAAAACATAAATTGGTATCTGGAAAAAAAATACCAAAGCGTCAACAAAACCATAATCCGAACTCAAAATCGATTAAACTAGGGGCAAAATAGGAACATAGAAAAGAGGAAAGACGAGAATAAGACCAGGTGTTCCGAAATAGTAAGCGTCTTCTGCTTCATCAACGACACCAGCCATGTAAATCTCGGTCACATCCAAGTAAGCATCAATCATCAAATGAGAACCGAGTAATCATGGTCATCAATTGAGTTCAGCCCTTGGTTTTGAGCACATACCATAAGATATCTATAATTTACAATGTTCATTATCAGTATATTGTAGTTATAGCATATGAAGTGTGTCTAGCAATTTTATTTCACTTCAGATTGAGAGCTATTAAAAAATGACAATTTTGAGATGTTGCTAGAAGTCATAACTCCGTATAAAACAACAAGAAAGTGTATAGTAAATACGCATTTTAAGCAAGTTGACTCAAATTAATTAACTTAATCCTATTTTATATCAGAATGATGTGGAGGAAACTCGACTTTTTAAGCCTTTTCGAACGGACAGGCAAGAGGCACCATCGACTTAACATTTCAATTTTTTTCATGTCGTATTTTGCCCCTAGTTTAATCTAGTTTGGGTTCAGACTAAATGGTATTTTTCTTGTTTTCAAGCTACTTATATGATACTGAATCAAGTGATCGAAACGGAAGTGAGGTATCCGATTTTTTATGTCCAATGCTGGTTCAAAACAATGCGAAAATTTGTCGTTGTGTATGTTTTCTTTATTTCTTAACGATTAAGAAAAGTATATTTAATAGAATAATATGGCCTGCTTGTAAAAAATGGATAGTTCGTGTGAATATAACCTTGGTATATATATTAGAATATTTGTTATTTCATATGCAGATTATCATTATTGATGTCGGAATCTCGTGAAGGCTTACATAGTGCTTTTGGTTGTTTTTCAAAATTATTGCAAACTTTGGAAATTAACTGTCAATATCAATAAAAACAAGAAGTTTAATTTTTGAAAAGCGTAAAAGTAGACGACACCTAAATTTCATTTTGATGATCCAATAACTCGCGAAGATTCTTATCCCTATCTAGAAATATTGCCTTTCTATAATGTTTCTTTGGTCAAAACAAAGAAACAAAATAGCTTAATAGGAAAAACTATTTGCATTTGTTGTACTACAATAAGAAATATTCAACCATATACAAAGATAGAATTTAAGTTTGTTTTAATTAATGTGTCTCTCCAATTTTACTCTGAAATCTTGGAATATGCAAAATTAAAGATATTTTTAGTCAATATTGTTGCTTTGATGGAGGCGGCACTATGGGTTATATTGTCATTTGTTCATGTGTCACTGAAATTGATTTAAAGGTTAGTAAATGATTCGATGTAGGAAATATTGATTCATAAATATCACTTGAAATGCAAAACGTCGAAAGTAAAATGTGGTATCACTAAACTAAGAATGACTTTTATATTCAGATGATTTCAAGTCTAAACAATAATATTGAATGATTGAAAAATCAATATCAATCACGAATTCGCTAAGGATTTCTTATTTTTGTTTTTGTAAAAAGTCAGTTTAAACGTATGTCTACGCCATACTCACGATGCAGTTAAAAGTGTATATAAATAAATATATAAAAATATATATCTAGCAAACATGATACATGATGAAACAAACGGGTGTTGGTGACACGATATTTACGCAACGAGAAACATATTAATCCATGTCCAAAAGGTTTAATAACTGTCATTAACTGCAATAAAACTATTCAACCTATGATTGTTTATAAACAAATGAGGTAAAAACAATGAACAACAATCTTGATGTCACAAATAACGTAGTTAAAATGCAGCTTATCACACAAATAATGTCATGTAGATACATTGTACTTGTTCAATCTTTTTATTTTCAATGAATTGGTGTTGTTCTTATCCAGTTAGATGCATTGGGAAGTGCTGCAGGTAGAGGTCACACTGCCATCGTCAGAATGATGCTGGACAACGGAGCGGATCCAAATAAGGTTTGTTGTTTCATCATGTTGATATACATTTTACTTCGAATATTATTAATTCCGAACAAAACAATGAAAGTAGGTAACATTTGCTATCTGGATGTAAACACTAGCAGTGCTAATTAATTTTTAAAAACAAACAAGAATACTTACACAAACAATTTAGATGCAAATGAGTTACAGACAAAAGTAAACTAAAATACCGTTCAGTGTAAGATACATAGATGATCTTAATTAGTTATGGCAAATTCATATCAAAACAAATTTAATTTGCCCGGGCTGTACAGTTAAATTCGGTATTTCGGTCACAATTCTATCGGATGACGTGATGATACCGACCATACCTAGGATATATGACAAGCCTCCAATGAAATGTGCAATGTGCAAGAAAACAAGCAAACCATAGTAACAGACATCTGAAGGTTCTCGTAACTGCAAACTACAGAAATAATTCAAGATACATTGTGGAATTTAATCAAATAACAATTCACTGCGAAATGTAGTTGAAGTTTACTGAATTAATTGACAATCTAACCGATTATGAACAATATTGTTTTTGCACTTTCCAATATTTGTTCAAGCATCAATATAGTTACTGTACTTACTTGACCAATTTAAGCTGTGGATAGTGTATATTTAACGATATCCGCCAACGAACAAAGCAAAGCCTGTCTAACGCCACTAAATATGGGGAATGAAACAAAACTGAGGTAAATATATTTCAGGATTTAGAGTAGGAAATGTATTTTAAGTGTTTTTCAATTAAAAAGGCATTGTGGAATAAGTATTTAACGTTCACGAATCAAATATCATCATATAACTAATATATATGCCAATTAACATGCTTATCCAAAATTGCCTTTGATTACAATGAGAGCTTAAACATTGAAAATGGGTAAGACAATTTAATAAAACAATGATATCTGTAAACTTTAGAAACCTAAACAAATATTTATCTTCAGGTAAGGAGACTGCCAACTAACAGTAAATCAAACTCATTATATCAAAATAATCAGTTTACTGTAATCATGGTGGCTAATGCCATTGTTTGGTGAAAAATTAACTCTTATATGTTAAAACATAAATCGGTATCTGGAACTGAGTTCAGCCTTAGGTTTTGAGCAAATATCATAAGGTATCTATAATTTACAATGTTCATTATCAGTATATTGTAGTTATAGCATATGAAGTGTATCTAGCAATTTTATTTCACTTCAGATTGAGAGCTTTTCAAAAATGTCAATTTTGAGGTGTTACTAGAAGTCATAACTCAGTATAAAACAACAATAAAGTGTGTAGCAAATACGCATATTAAGCAAGTTTACTCAAATTAATTAACTTGTAAATCACCTAAAACACCCCCTGATCTAATCCTCGATTTTATATAAAATGTCTTCCAAGATGTGGAAGAAATCTGTTTAAGCCTGTTCGAATGGACAGGAAAGAGGCGCCATCGACTCGACATTTCAATTTTTTTCATTTTATATTTTGCCCCTAGTTTAATCAATTTTGAGTTCGGGTAATGGTTTTGTTGACGTTATGGTACTCTCTTTTTATCAAATACCGTATGGATTTCTGTCGTTTCATATGCGTATTAAGATTATACATATGTTCAAAAGCAAAAATGGTATTTTTTCTTGTTTTAAAGCTCATTTTGAAAAAAAAGAAATTGTATTTTACCCTACCCTTTTTGGTACCCCCAAAACCCACTTTCAGTCGAACATTTACCTTAGTTATTGCTCATGTAATACAATATGACATACCGAAACATATTGAGGAGGTGAAAATCATAATTTACCGGGGCCAAAAAGGGGCTTATAGACCCTCTTCCTTTAAGTTACAAACTTTCCCTACAACAGATTTATTAATTTAACCGTTATAGGAAGACGTGCATCTCTGATAGTTTTAGTCTCCTAATACCTTCTAATATTTGAAGTACAACAAAATGTGCAGTTACATCTGGTAGACCGTATATCTTGCTGTGTAAACTCAAACCAGATTCGTAGCTCTTTGCTCTAACATATGCTGTTTTTTCGCAGACGCATTTGCAACGAATTCGTCTACATGAGATATTGGAAAAGGGGAAATATCTTGTAGCTCATATTGTAACCTGAACTCGTTAAATCGTCTTAAAGCCAAATTTTTAGTTTTAGAATGATTTGCCGACTCAGATGAATGAACAAACGTATCTAGAAGTACCGGTTATGGTTGTGCTTTTACTTCCGGTTGCAAAGCACGGAACTGCCACCACTTAAATCGAGTTTTGGCATCGGCATCATTGTTTGTCGGCCACTGTTATAATTTTTGTTTTAAACTGAATACTTATTGCTTTGAAAAAGAATAAACTTTATTAATAAATACTTTTATCTGATTCTGAAAGTTTCTTTTGTATAATCTTAACACGCACCTGACCCTTCACAGGAGGACGAAATGGCTGTATGATGCAGTTTTATTCATTTTTCGGCATACTGTATCTATTACCAAATTCAAAAGGTGCAGCATATGTGGATGTTACGTTTTTTTTCTAAATCATAGCAAATACAATGCTGTCGATCCGGAAAATAAGAGATTTTTTAACGGTCTGCATTTTATTATACAGTTAAAGTATAGGGTTGAGGGACATAGTAAGTTTCTGGTTTCCGAGACATTGTTGAGAGAAACCAGACACTTGCTATATCCCTCAACCCCATATCTAACCGTTTTGATATACCGATATAAACCGCGGAGATACGTTTTACTAGAAACATAATTATTCATGAAACTATCATTGTTTAACTGTGTCCTGGTATTTTGATTGCAATAAAGCAAAATACGCGAAGATAAAAAAACTGAGTGAATTAAAAGAACATATAGTGAACCACAAGGATCCGAGATTTATTTAAGATTTCTTATGCAAAAGGAAGTTACATTTATTGGTAAAGTCTAACGTGTCAGAAAAACCGGACAAATCAGTGAGGCCGACTTTGCAGGGTTTGACACGATCAATAGGGTCAGAATTGTTTTGTTTGTTTTATATATATTTTATATATTATATATATATTGTGTGGCAATAGCAATGCAATCCGGGATCAAATGTATAGAATGACGTTCGGAATTGGCTCCCGGAATACTTTCATGCTACGATATTTACTACAGAGATAATTATATGACGTCATAAAGACGTAATTTGTTGATGACGTCACAATAGTGTTATTGCACGTATGTAATACAAAATTGATCACATGGCCGTATGACATGACTGAACGGATCAGTTATAGATTATAGATTTATTTGGTAAAACATTGCATCAATACATAAAGGTTCAGTACATTTACAATACAATACAATACATGCTTTACCAAGATAGCACAGAAAAGTCAGAGACTTTTTTTCCACTGTGGTCCTTAACATGAAACACAAAGTACAAACATTTTACATGAAATATCAAATACTTATCACAAGCTAATACGTGGTTAAAATATATCACAGATTCATACAATAATTATCACATTAAATAAATATCTGTGGTGTTATCACAAGTTTGAATTATATTTTAGATTAATTATCACCAAACATAAAAAATTTATTTTCTTTTAAAAAGATATTCGTTGGAATTTTTGAAATTACAATAAGGTACTGGTGAACTAAGTGTATGATAACCACCAAATGTAGTCATTTCTTAATAAAAACTCACGTAGAAAGGACATTGTATGAGCTATGCTTATGGGCTTTGTTGTAAGAACGCTTTTACTATTTTCTTAAAATTGATTTTGTTGGTAACAGACCTGATATCAGAAGATAAAGTATTCCAGGACTTAATCCCATTGTAAAAAAATATTTTTGATTGCTGGCCTTTTGCACAAGGTACGAAAAAATTGAAAGGAGAGCTCCGTGTGCTGTATCTATGGCGTTCACTGACTCGTTTGAAATGTTCTGTAATATAACCTGGACTTTTTTCGTGAAAAACATTAAACATATGATTTAGCCCTAATTGTTTCACTCGGTTCTCAACATTGGAAATATCTAAAATTTAAAAAAATAGTTCCATCAACTCTTGTTCTTGTTCTTAAGTTACCAATGAACCGTATACATCTATTCTGTGCCACCTTCAACTGTCTTTTTAACTTTTGGTTTAGGCCATGATACCAGGCCGAGCAGCAGTAATCAAAATTGCATAAAACCAGAGAATTGCATAGTGCTTTTCTAATATTCACCGGCAGATATTTACATTGTCTATATAGAAAATGTAGACGGGAATTCACTCTCTTTACGATGTTCTGTACAATAAAGTCACCAGTTAAAATTGTTCAATATAAACGCCAAGATAGCAATCACGATCTGATGTTTTTGTTTTGCCATCTACATGTATTTCAAAATTTTGAACTTTCTTTACTTTTTGTCTGGTACCGAATAATATGCATTATGTTTTCCCAAGAAGGAGGGATAATTTATTATTAATCAGCGAAATGTTGCAGTTTGCTAATTCTTGTAATAATTTCATTTTAATTTCGTCTCGATCTTTACTAGAAAACTAAATTGCGCTGTCGTCTACATATAGTAACAATTTACAGTCGCTACTTATACTTAGTTCCATGTCGTTGACAAAACAAAGAAATAGAAGTGATGCTAAAATGCTGCCCTGGGGAACACCACATGTAACTTGTTTTGATTTTGAAAAAACTTCTTGGATAATTACAATTTGTTCACGTGATGAGAAATACGATCTAAACAATGACACACTTTCCACTCCGATTGTTTGGAGTTTTGTACATAAAATGTCATGGTCGACTGTATCAAATGCCTTTTGTAAATCAAGTAATATCATTCCAGTATATAAACCTTTGGATGACTGACATTCGAGATGATCGAATAAATTTATCAGAGCTGTGTCTGTGGAATGATTTCCCCTAAAACCTGACTGATGTTTATATAGTAAATTGTTTTGAATCAGAAAAGTATTGAGTTGAGAGTAAACAGCCCTTTCTAAATTTTTTGAAACAGTGTTTAAAATACTGACTGGCCTGTAGTTGCCAGCGTCAGTCATAGATTTCTTTTTGTAAATTGAAGAAACCCTTGCTGAATTTAAGGCATCAGATACAATTTGAGACGATATGGATAGATTATTAACATCTGTAATAGGTGCCGTCAAAACACTTGTCCCATCTTTTAAGAAGCGAGCCGGGATACCATCTAAACCGGTACTTTTTGAGGGATTGAGTTTAAGCAATTCAGGAAAGACAAAATCATACGTATTATCCACTTCCAGTATGATGCCGGTAGTTGATTTTCCTTTCTTTTAACCATATCCAATATCTTTTAATGTTGTCCAAAGTTTCTTCGGATTATTCTTGTTTTCTTCGATTTTGTTAAGGAAAAAGTTGGATTTTGCTAATATCACGTCATTCTGTATTTGGTTCCGTAGTCTTCGAAATTCATTGTAAATACTTTCGTCACCATTTTTCTTGTACATTTTTAAAAGATTGTCACGTTTATTTGTATTTTCAAGTATATCCCCGTTCATCCAAGGGTCTGTGCGTTGTTTTATGCGGATTTCTTTTACCGGTGCAACGTTGTCTATAATGTTCAAAATGACCATGCGCAGTCTTTCCCAGGCTTTGTTCACATCATTAATTGCAAAAAATGTGTATCAATCGATGTTAAGAAGTCTGTCGATGTATTCGTCCTTGTAATGTGATGAATTATAAAACATTGTATATAAAACAATGATTCACTTTATTCCTTCGCGGTTATCCATTGCAATGGTCATTAAAACCAAATGATCATATTCGTATATCTCTTTGCTTTTCACTTTATCAAATTGAACACCATCTAACGTCAATCTAGTCTTCATTTGAAACAAATATACATTCCTGAATTACCAGAACTGAAAACACGTACCCTGCTATCGTGTTGCCGGACGAATGCTTATAAAATGATTCAGTTTGTAAAGGAAGATGGTATCTTTAAAAAGCAATAAAAATCAAAGATATGCGGAAGGTTTTTTTATTTAGGTTTTTTAAAATTATTTTTGTTAATCGTCAATCTAGACATACGACCTAATCCACAAATACATCTTTGTCATACTCAGGCTGCAATGAGAGGTATCAAAAAAGTTTTATCAGTTTGATAATTTTCTATATTTCACAGGCAAAAATGTAATAGAGAAAATTATCAAATTGATAAAAGTTATATTTTCACTGCAGTGATAAGTAGTGAAAATATAAGGTTTTGCATTGAAATATAAGGCTTTTTCAGTGTAACGTGAAAAAGTTACCCGCCAATAAAAAAACATTCCGGGTCATTATTCCACGTTGCAAAAGTAACCCGGGGTCGTTATTTCACAGTAGAAATCTTGATATCTTGTATGCGTTTTTCCCCTTGATCGAATCGAACTCCCCCATCGCCCTGTGGCTTTGGCACTGTTGTCGTCTGCTAATTTAATTTAAAATATGTTTCACGAGTATGGCCGATTTTTTTCTTCATATTCACTCGTAATACGCACTCGTGAATTTATTTTTAAAAATACCTGCTATACTCGTGTTATATGTTTGATAATAAACGGCAAACCATTGCTACGCACTCGTGAAAATATAAAAACAAATCTGCCATACTTATCAAATATGTTTGATATTAAACGGCAAACCAATGAATATCCTCTATGTACTTGTTAAATATCATTGTATCACATCTGTAATTATATATTGTGCTTTTTAAATCTCTTTATTTTCAATCAATTGGTGTAATTATTATCCATTCCGATGCATTGAATTATGCAGCATGTGAAGGTCACATTGACATCGTCATAATGCTGTTTGACAAAGGAGCAGATCCAAATAAGTTTTCTTTTTCATCATTTTGATTTCTTAGTTTACATAGTATATAACTGTTTGCGAAAAACGATTTAAGTAGAATCTTTTTTTTAAAAAAAAACAACATCAAATTGTAATACAACATATTTTGCTACTATAAAACCATGTTTGTTCAAACACTGAACGTTTGTCAGATTGTATTGTGTGGCAATAGCAATGCAATCCGGGATCAAATGTATAGAATGACGTTCGGAATTGGCTCCCGGAATACTTTCATGCTACGATGTTTACTACAGAGATAATTATATGACGTCATAAAGACGTAATTTGTTGATGACGTCACAATAGTGTTATTGCACGTGTGTAATACAAAATTGATCACATGGCCGTATGACATGACTGAACAGATCAGTTATAGATTATAGATTTATTTGGTAAAACATTGCATCAATACATAAAGGTTCAGTACATTTACAATACAATACAATACATGCTTTACCAAGATAGCACAGAAAAGTCAGAGACTTTTTTTCCACTGTGGTCCTTAACATGAAACACAAAGTACAAACATTTTACATGAAATATCAAATACTTATCACAAGCTAATACGTGGTTAAAATATATCACAGATTCATACAATAATTATCACATTAAATAAATATCTGTGGTGTTATCACAAGTTTGAATTATATTTTAGATTAATTATCACCAAACATAAAAAATTTATTTTCTTTTAAAAAGATATTCGTTGGAATTTTTGAAATTACAATAAGGTACTGGTGAACTAAGTGTATGATAACCACCAAATGTAGTCATTTCTTAATAAAAACTCACGTAGAAAGGACATTGTATGAGCTATGCTTATGGGCTTTGTTGTAAGAACGCTTTTACTATTTTCTTAAAATTGATTTTGTTGGTAACAGACCTGATATCAGAAGATAAAGTATTCCAGGACTTAATCCCATTGTAAAAAAATATTTTTGATTGCTGGCCTTTTGCACAAGGTACGAAAAAATTGAAAGGAGAGCTCCGTGTGCTGTATCTATGGCGTTCACTGACTCGTTTGAAATGTTCTGTAATATAACCTGGACTTTGAAAAACATTAAACATATGATTTAGCCCTAATTGTTTCACTCGGTTCTCAACATTGGAAATATCTAAAATTTAAAAAAATAGTTCCATCAACTCTTGTTCTTGTTCTTAAGTTACCAATGAACCGTATACATCTATTCTGTGCCACCTTCAACTGTCTTTTTAACTTTTGGTTTAGGCCATGATACCAGGCCGAGCAGCAGTAATCAAAATTGCATAAAACCAGAGAATTGCATAGTGCTTTTCTAATATTCACCGGCAGATATTTACATTGTCTATATAGAAAATGTAGACGGGAATTCACTCTCTTTATGATGTTCTGTACAATAAAGTCACCAGTTAAAATTGTTCAATATAAACGCCAAGATAGCAATCACGATCTGATGTTTTTGTTTTGCCATCTACATGTATTTCAACATTTTGAACTTTCTTTACTTTTTGTCTGGTACCGAATAATATGCATTATGTTTTCCCAAGAAGGAGGGATAATTTATTATTAATCAGCGAAATGTTGCAGTTTGCTAATTCTTGTAATAATTTCATTTTAATTTCGTCTCGATCTTTACTAGAAAACTTAATTGCGCTGTCGTCTACATATAGTAACAATTTACAGTCGCTACTTATACTTAGTTCCATGTCGTTGACAAAACAAAGAAATAGAAGTGATGCTAAAATGCTGCCCTGGGGAACACCACATGTAACTTGTTTTGATTTTGAAAAAACTTCTTGGATAATTACAATTTGTTCACGTGATGAGAAATACGATCTAAACAATGACACACTTTCCACTCCGATTGTTTGGAGTTTTGTACATAAAATGTCATGGTCGACTGTATCAAATGCCTTTTGTAAATCAAGTAATATCATTCCAGTATATAAACCTTTGGATGACTGACATTCGAGATGATCGAATAAATTTATCAGAGCTGTGTCTGTGGAATGATTTCCCCTAAAACCTGACTGATGTTTATATAGTAAATTGTTTTGAATCAGAAAAGTATTGAGTTGAGAGTAAACAGCCCTTTCTAAATTTTTTGAAACAGTGTTTAAAATACTGACTGGCCTGTAGTTGCCAGCGTCAGTCATAGATTTCTTTTTGTAAATTGAAGAAACCCTTGCTGAATTTAAGGCATCAGATACAATTTGAGACGATATGGATAGATTATTAACATCTGTAATAGGTGCCGTCAAAACACTTGTCCCATCTTTTAAGAAGCGAGCCGGGATACCATCTAAACCGGTACTTTTTGAGGGATTGAGTTTAAGCAATTCTGGAAAGACAAAATCATACGTATTATCCACTTCCAGTATGATGCCGGTAGTTGATTTTCCTTTCTTTTAACCATATCCAATATCTTTTAATGTTGTCCAAAGTTTCTTCGGATTATTCTTGTTTTCTTCGATTTTGTTAAGGAAAAAGTTGGATTTTGCTAATATCACGTCATTCTGTATTTGGTTCCGTAGTCTTCGAAATTCATTGTAAATACTTTCGTCACCATTTTTCTTGTACATTTTTAAAAGATTGTCACGTTTATTTGTATTTTCAAGTATATCCCCGTTCATCCAAGGGTCTGTGCGTTGTTTTATGCGGATTTCTTTTACCGGTGCAACGTTGTCTATAATGTTCAAAATGACCATGCGCAGTCTTTCCCAGGCTTTGTTCACATCATTAATTGCAAAAAATGTGTATCAATCGATGTTAAGAAGTCTGTCGATGTATTCGTCCTTGTAATGTGATGAATTATAAAACATTGTATATAAAACAATGATTCACTTTATTCCTTCGCGGTTATCCATTGCAATGGTCATTAAAACCAAATGATCATATTCGTATATCTCTTTGCTTTTCACTTTATCAAATTGAACACCATCTAACGTCAATCTAGTCTTCATTTGAAACAAATATACATTCCTGAATTACCAGAACTGAAAACACGTACCCTGCTATCGTGTTGCCGGACGAATGCTTATAAAAGGATTCAGTTTGTAAAGGAAGATGGTATCTTTAAAAAGCAATAAAAATCAAAGATATGCGGAAGGTTTTTTTATTTAGGTTTTTTAAAATTATTTTTGTTAATCGTCAATCTAGACATACGACCTAATCCACAAATACATCTTTGTCATACTCAGGCTGCAATGAGAGGTATCAAAAAAGTTTTATCAGTTTGATAATTTTCTATATTTCACAGGCAAAAATGTAATAGAGAAAATTATCAAATTGATAAAAGTTATATTTTCACTGCAGTGATAAGTAGTGAAAATATAAGGTTTTGCATTGAAATATAAGGCTTTTTCAGTGTAACGTGAAAAAGTTACCCGCCAATAAAAAAACATTCCGGGTCATTATTCCACGTTGCAAAAGTAACCCGGGGTCGTTATTTCACAGTAGAAATCTTGATATCTTGTATGCGTTTTTCCCCTTGATCGAATCGAACTCCCCCATCGCCCTGTGGCTTTGGCACTGTTGTCGTCTGCTAATTTAATTTAAAATATGTTTCACGAGTATGGCCGATTTTTTTCTTCATATTCACTCGTAATACGCACTCGTGAATTTATTTTTAAAAATACCTGCTATACTCGTGTTATATGTTTGATATTAAACGGCAAACCATTGCTACGCACTCGTGAAAATATAAAAACAAATCTGCCATACTTATCAAATATGTTTGATATTAAACGGCAAACCAATGAATATCCTCTATGTACTTGTTAAATATCATTGTATCACATCTGTAATTATATATTGTGCTTTTTAAATCTCTTTATTTTCAATCAATTGGTGTAATTATTATCCATTCCGATGCATTGAATTATGCAGCATGTGAAGGTCACATTGACATCGTCATAATGCTGTTTGACAAAGGAGCAGATCCAAATAAGTTTTCTTTTTCATCATTTTGATTTCTTAGTTTACATAGTATATAACTGTTTGCGAAAAACGATTTAAGTAGAATCTTTTTTTAAAAAAAAAACAACATCAAATTGTAATACAACATATTTTGCTACTATAAAACCATGTTTGTTCAAACACTGAACGTTTGTCAGATTGTATTGTGTGGCAATAGCAATGCAATCCGGGATCAAATGTATAGAATGACGTTCGGAATTGGCTCCCGGAATACTTTCATGCTACGATGTTTACTACAGAGATAATTATATGACGTCATAAAGACGTAATTTGTTGATGACGTCACAATAGTGTTATTGCACGTGTGTAATACAAAATTGATCACATGGCCGTATGACATGACTGAACAGATCAGTTATAGATTATAGATTTATTTGGTAAAACATTGCATCAATACATAAAGGTTCAGTACATTTACAATACAATACAATACATGCTTTACCAAGATAGCACAGAAAAGTCAGAGACTTTTTTTCCACTGTGGTCCTTAACATGAAACACAAAGTACAAACATTTTACATGAAATATCAAATACTTATCACAAGCTAATACGTGGTTAAAATATATCACAGATTCATACAATAATTATCACATTAAATAAATATCTGTGGTGTTATCACAAGTTTGAATTATATTTTAGATTAATTATCACCAAACATAAAAAAATTATATTCTTTTAAAAAGATATTCGTTGGAGTTTTTGAAATTACAATAAGGTACTGGTGAACTAAGTGTATGATAACCACCAAATGTAGTAATTTCTTAATAAAAACTCACGTAGAAAGGACATTGTATGAGCTATGCTTATGGGCTTTGTTGTAAGAACGCTTTTACTATTTTCTTAAAATTGATTTTGTTGGTAACAGACCTGATATCAGAAGATAAAGTATTCCAGGACTTAATCCCATTGTAAAAAAATATTTTTGATTGCTGGCCTTTTGCACAAGGTACAAAAAATTGAAAGGAGAGCTCCGTGTGCTGTATCTATGGCGTTCACTGACTCGTTTGAAATGTTCTGTAATATAACCTGGACTTTGAAAAACATTAAACATATGATTTAGCCCTAATTGTTTCACTCGGTTCTTAACATTGGAAATATCTAAAATTTAAAAAAATAGTTCCATCAACTCTTGTTCTTGTTCTTAAGTTACCAATGAACCGTATACATCTATTCTGTGCCACCTTCAACTGTCTTTTTAACTTTTGGTTTAGGCCATGATACCAGGCCGAGCAGCAGTAATCAAAATTGCATAAAACCAGAGAATTGCATAGTGCTTTTCTAATATTCACCGGCAGATATTTACATTGTCTATATAGAAAATGTAGACGGGAATTCACTCTCTTTATGATGTTCTGTACAATAAAGTCACCAGTTAAAATTGTTCAATATAAACGCCAAGATAGCAATCACGATCTGATGTTTTTGTTTTGCCATCTACATGTATTTCAAAATTTTGAACTTTCTTTACTTTTTGTCTGGTACCGAATAATATGCATTATGTTTTCCCAAGAAGGAGGGATAATTTATTATTAATCAGCGAAATGTTGCAGTTTGCTAATTCTTGTAATAATTTCATTTTAATTTCGTCTCGATCTTTACTAGAAAACTAAATTGCGCTGTCGTCTACATATAGTAACAGTTTACAGTCGCTACTTATACTTAGTTCCATGTCGTTGACAAAACAAAGAAATAGAAGTGATGCTAAAATGCTGCCCTGGGGAACACCACATGTAACTTGTTTTGATTTTGAAAAAACTTCTTGGATAATTACAATTTGTTCACGTGATGAGAAATACGATCTAAACAATGACACACTTTCCACTCCGATTGTTTGGAGTTTTGTACATAAAATGTCATGGTCGACTGTATCAAATGCCTTTTGTAAATCAAGTAATATCATTCCAGTATATAAACCTTTGGATGACTGACATTCGAGATGATCGAATAAATTTATCAGAGCTGTGTCTGTGGAATGATTTCCCCTTAAACCTGACTGATGTTTATATAGTAAATTGTTTTGAATCAGAAAAGTATTGAGTTGAGAGTAAACAGCCCTTTCTAAATTTTTTGAAACAGTGTTTAAAATACTGACTGGCCTGTAGTTGCCAGCGTCAGTCATAGATTTCTTTTTGTAAATTGAAGAAACCCTTGCTGAATTTAAGGCATCAGATACAATTTGAGACGATATGGATAGATTATTAACATCTGTAATAGGTGCCGTCAAAACACTTGTCCCATCTTTTAAGAAGCGAGCCGGGATACCATCTAAACCGGTACTTTTTGAGGGATTGAGTTTAAGCAATTCAGGAAAGACAAAATCATACGTATTATCCACTTCCAGTATGATGCCGGTAGTTGATTTTCCTTTCTTTTAACCATATCCAATATCTTTTAATGTTGTCCAAAGTTTCTTCGGATTATTCTTGTTTTCTTCGATTTTGTTAAGGAAAAAGTTGGATTTTGCTAATATCACGTCATTCTGTATTTGGTTCCGTAGTCTTCGAAATTCATTGTAAATACTTTCGTCACCATTTTTCTTGTACATTTTTAAAAGATTGTCACGTTTATTTGTATTTTCAAGTATATCCCCGTTCATCCAAGGGTCTGTGCGTTGTTTTATGCGGATTTCTTTTACCGGTGCAACGTTGTCTATAATGTTCAAAATGACCATGCGCAGTCTTTCCCAGGCTTTGTTCACATCATTAATTGCAAAAAATGTGTATCAATCGATGTTAAGAAGTCTGTCGATGTATTCGTCCTTGTAATGTGATGAATTATAAAACATTGTATATAAAACAATGATTCACTTTATTCCTTCGCGGTTATCCATTGCAATGGTCATTAAAACCAAATGATCATATTCGTATATCTCTTTGCTTTTCACTTTATCAAATTGAACACCATCTAACGTCAATCTAGTCTTCATTTGAAACAAATATACATTCCTGAATTACCAGAACTGAAAACACGTACCCTGCTATCGTGTTGCCGGACGAATGCTTATAAAAGGATTCAGTTTGTAAAGGAAGATGGTATCTTTAAAAAGCAATAAAAATCAAAGATATGCGGAAGGTTTTTTTATTTAGGTTTTTTAAAATTATTTTTGTTAATCGTCAATCTAGACATACGACCTATTCCACAAATACATCTTTGTCATACTCAGGCTGCAATGAGAGGTATCAAAAAAGTTTTATCAGTTTGATAATTTTCTATATTTCACAGGCAAAAATGTAATAGAGAAAATTATCAAATTGATAAAAGTTATATTTTCACTGCAGTGATAAGTAGTGAAAATATAAGGTTTTGCATTGAAATATAAGGCTTTTTCAGTGTAACGTGAAAAGTTACCCGCCAATAAAAAAATATTCCGGGTCATTATTCCACGTTGCAAAAGTAACTCGGGGTCGTTATTTCACAGTAGAAATCTTGATATCTTGTATGCGTTTTTCCCCTTGATCGAATCGAACTCCCCCATCGCCCTGTGGCTTTGGCACTGTTGTCGTCTGCTAATTTAATTTAAAATATGTTTCACGAGTATGGCCGATTTTTTTCTTCATATTCACTCGTAATACGCACTCGTGAATTTATTTTTAAAAATACCTGCTATACTCGTGTTATATGTTTGATATTAAACGGCAAACCATTGTTACGCACTCGTGAAAATATAAAAACAAATCTGCCATACTTTTCAAATACGATTGATATTAAACGGCAAACCAATGAATATCCTCTATGTACTTGTTAAATATCTTTGTTTTCACTGAATTGGTGTTATTATTATCCAGTCAAATGCATTGGATCGTGCCGCATGTGGAGGTCACACTGACATCGTCAAAATGCTGTTGGACAAAAGAGCAGATCCAAATAAGGTTTGTTGTTTTCATCATATTGATATACATTTTACCTTGAATATTATTAATTTCAAACAAAACGATGAAAGTAAACAACATTTGCTATCTACATGTACACCCTAGAAATGCGAATTGAGAAGAAAAAAAGTAGATGCAAGAATAATTACAACCAATCAGAAGCAAATGAGTAATAGACAAAAGTCAACTAAAATATCGTTCGGTGTTAGATAAATAGAGGACTTAAATGAGTGTCAATGTAGTATGGCTTTGTAAAAGTACAAGATAATACGACAAGGTATTCCAGAAGAGTAAGCGTTTTCTGCTTCATCGACGACACCTGCCATGTAAATCTTGGCCGACCCAAGTACACATCAAGTCCTCGAAATGAGAACAGAGCCATCATTGTCAATCATAACAAGGGAGCACACTAATGGGCATACTCAAAAACGTTCATTCTCATTTTACATAAAGACAATCAGAGATTACCAAAACATCAACAAAACCATAATTAAAACTTCAAATCGATTAAACTAGAGGGAAGATATGAACAAAGGACAAATTTACATGGTGATCTTCGTAAAAGTACAGGAGAATAACCCTAACCCTAATGAAAAACAAATGAATATTTAAGAACTATAATATATATATTAATATATGGCCGGTATACTTACACATCTCAGAAAAAAGGTATCAAAATAATATAGCAATGATTGTTCATAAACAAACAACATGAAACTTGAACAAATAAAAACAATAACGTCACAACCTACGTACAAAGCGATGTCTCGCACCTTTAATGATATATTGTTCGGTATTATTATACTGAAAGAAATGCACAAATGTTTCAAAACATACCTTTACAATATGGAACATAAAATTGGAAACGCTTCTAAAGATGATTCAAACTACCTTTGGACTATCTTAGATAAACTATCAGGTACAGATATAGAAATCAAGCAAATCGTGATATACAGAAATTCTTTAATTAGTTTAAAAGTCTTAATAGTAGTGATTCTGGATGAAGAGGAAGAAGAATTTAAAAGTAATGAGGAAAATGACATTATAACATTGCAAATCTGAAATGAAACAATTAACAAAGATGAATTCAAATACGCTAATCATAAACTAATAATTGTAAGGCTTTTGGTTTAGGTGGAATTATTAATGAACACATTTAACACACTCTACAGCCAGTTCTTCCTGTATTTTCAAAACTTTTCAATGTTAAAATCAATATAGGTAAAATTCCGACGGATTAGACAATTGGAATTATTACACCCGTTTATAACAATAAATATAATAAACACAATTTTGGTAATTACAGAGCAATTACTTAAGTATCATTCCTAGGTAAATTATTTACATCTATATTTATCAATACACTTACTAATATAGCAGATGAAATTAATCTTATATCTCAACCACAATACGATTTAAGAAAAAGAATATTCAACAAACGAAACGGTTTGGCCAGCCGGGTTTTGGAACAAATTCGAGTCTTCTTTACTTCCAGGTAAAATTTTCAATATCATAAATAACTTATGTAATAATACTGAATCAAGTGATCGAAACGGAAGTGAGGTATCCGATTTGTTATGTGCAATGTTGGTTCAAAACAATGCGAAAATTTGTAGTTGTTTATGTTTTCTTTATTTCTAAACGATTTAGAAAAGTATATTTAATAGAATAATATAGCCTGCTTGTTAAAAAATGGATAGTTCGTGTGAGTATAACCTTGGTATATATATTAAAATATTTATTATTTCATATGTAGATTATCATTATTGATGTCGGAATCTCGTGGAGGTTTACATAGTGCTTTTGGTTGTTTTCAAAATTATTGCAAACTTTGGAAATTAACTGTCAATATCAATAAAAACAATAATTTTAACTTTTGAAAAGCGTAAAAGTAGACGGCACCTAAATTTCATTTTAATGATCCAATAACTCGCGAAGATTCTTATCCCTATCTAGAAATATTGCTTTTCAATAATGTTTCTTTGGTCAAAACAAAGAAACAAAATAGCTTAATAGGAAAAACTATTTGCATTTGTTGTACTACAATAAGAAATATTCAACCATATACAGAGATAGAATTTAAGTTTGTTTTAATTAATGTGTCTCTCCAATTTTACTCTGAAATCTTGGGATATGCAAAATTAAAGATATTTTTAATCAATATTGATGCTTTGATGGAGGCGGCATATATAGGCTATACTGTCATTTGTTCATGTGTCTCTGAAATTGATTTAAAGGTTAGTAAATGATTCCATGTAGGAAATATTGATTCATTAATATCACTGGAAATGCAAAACGTCGAAAGTAAAATGTGGTATCACTATACTTAGAATGACTTTTATATTCAGATGATTTCAAGTCTAAACGATAATACTGAATGATTTGAAAAATCAATATCAATCAGGAATTCGATAAGGATTTCTTGTTTTTGTTTTTGTAAAAAGTCAGTTTAAACGTATGTCTACGCCATACTCACGATGCAGTTAAAAGTATCGACTCGTATATATAAGTATTGTTTTGACTTGGTGAAAAGAAGTCAAAAGCCTATCTAGCAAACATCATGAATGATGAAACAAACGGGTGTTGGTGACACGATATTTACGCCACGAGAAACATATTAATTCATGTCCAAAAGGTTTCATAACTGTCATTAACTGCAATAAAACTATTCAACCTATGATTGTTGATAAACAAATGAGGTAAAAACAATGAACAACAATCATGATGTCACAAGTAACGTAGTTAAAATGCAACTTATCACACAAAAAATGTCATGTAGACACATTGTACTTGTTCAATCTTTTATTTTCACTGAATTGGTGTTTTTGTTATCCAGTCAGATGTATTGGGAAGTGCTGCAGGTGGGGGTCACACTGACATCGTCGAAATGATGCTGGACATAGGAGCAGATTCAAATAAGGTTTGTTGTTTTCATCATATTGATATACATTTTACCTTGAATATTATTAATTTCAAACAAAACGATGAAAGTAAACAACATTTGCTATCTACATGTACACCCTAGAAATAGGAATTAAGAAGAAAAAAGGAAATGCAAGAATAATGACAACCAATGAGAAGCAAATGAGTAATAGACAAAAGTCTACTAAAATACCGTTCGGTGTTAGATATATAGAGGACTTAAATGAGTGTCAATGTAGTATGGCTTTGTAAAAGCACAAGATAATACGACCAGGTATTCCAGGAGTGTGTAAGCGTTTTTGGTTTCATCGACGACACCTGCCATGTAAATCTTGGCCGACCCAAGTACACAAGTCCTCGAAATGAGAACAGTCATCATTGCCAATCATAACAAGATACAACATTTTTTTAGAGATAACCAAATCATCATAATTCAAACTCAAAATCGATTTTACTAGAGGTAAAATATGAACAAAGGAAAGATTTACATGGCGATTTTCGTAAAGGTACAGGAGAATAAAACAAGGTGTTTCGGAAGAGTAAGCGTCTTCGGCTCCTTCGACAACACCCGCCATATCGATCTTGGTCACACCCAAGTAAACATCAAGTTCTCAAAATGGGAACCGAGTCATCATTGTAAATCATAACAAGTAAGCACATTAATAAGCAAACTCAAAAACGTCCATCTTCATATCACACAAACTTACAGAATATATTTTAATGAGATCAAAATGGCGACCACAAAATTTGATTACAGTCTCCATCAACCTGCATCTCTCGAATCCCTGTGCCGTAAGTTTGTTCGTCAGCAGTTGACATATATCACGAAAATCTTAATATTCAGAACAAGCCCTAGAATAAGGAATCAACTGTAATATGTGAACACTATAGGGAGGAAAAGCAGGGATGTTACTATCAAGATAGGGAAAGTTCATAATTGTATTTAAGAATGCAATGTATCACATCCGTAATTATATGTTGTACTTTTTAAATCTATTTATTTTCGATAAATTGGTGTAATTGTTATCCAGTCAGATGTATTGAATCATGCAGCAAATAAAGGTAACATTGATATCCTTAAAATGCTGTTGGACACAGGAGCAGATCCAAATAAGGTTTCTTTTTCATCATTTTGATTTCTAAAGTTACCTAGTATATTACTATTTGCGAAAAACGATTTAAGTAGCAACATTTTCTTTTGCAAATGTATAGAAAGACGTTCGGAATTGGCACCCTAAATGCATGCATTTTGACAATAAATGCAATCTGACAGACGTTCAATGGTTATATTTATATTTCAGATATACATCTTATGCAACATCATGTAAATATTCCAAATGTAAGGTTGTTTTCTTTGTATGTGAACATAATATCAGGACATTTAGAAAATCGGGATCAGCTGAATGTTAAACGTAAAACTATAATGCTTATGAAGGCGACATGGATAACGTAGGCCAATATGGCGCTAAATTGACGTCATCTTATTGTCCAACAATATAAAATGTTTATTTATGTTCATTTGTATTCCTTTGCAGTTATCAAATGTTTGTCAGATTGTAGTGTGTGGCAATAGCAATGCAATCCGGGTGTAAATGTATAAAATTACATTTCAGATATACATCTCATGCTATATCATGTAAATGTTCCAAATGTTAAGGTTGTTTTCTTTGTAATATCAGAACATTTTGAAAATAGAGATCAGCTGAATGTTAAACGTAAAGCTATAATGCTTATGAAGGCGACATAGATAACGTAGGCCAATATAGCGCTAAATTGACGTCATCTTATTGTCCAACAATATAAAATGTTTATTTACGTTCATTTGTATTCCTTTGCAGTTATCAAATGTTTGTCTGATTGTAGTATGTGGCAATAGCAATGCAATCCGGGTGCAAATGTATAAAATTACATTTCAGATATACATCTCATGCTATATCATGTAAATGTTCCAAATGTTAAGGTTGTTTTCTTTGTAATATCAGAACATTTTGAAAATAGAGATCAGCTGAATGTTAAACGTAAAGCTATAATGCATATTTAGGCGACATGAAAAGCGTAGGCCTATATGGCGCTTTAACGACGTCAACTTATTGTCCAAAAATCGAAAATGTATGTTTATGTCCACTTTTCTTCCTTTGCAGTTATCCATTGATAGGGTAATTAAAAACAAAAGCTTATTTAGAAATACAGTGTATATAATTATATATTGGCGTTATAAACAGGTGTCAAGATAATGTACCAATGATTGTTCATAAACAAACAAAATGAAAATTGAACAAAAAATGATGTCACAACTTACAATGTACGTACAAAGCGATCTCTCGCACATGTAATGAGATATTGTTCTGTCTTAATTTATTGAAAGAAATACACAAATGTTTCAAACCAAACTTTAACAATATAAACATAAAATTAGAAACGCTTCTTTAGATGAATCACACTATCAGGTACAGATAAATTATTATTTGATTAGTTTAAAAGTCTTAAAAGTAATCATCTGGAGGAAGAAGAGTTTAAAAGTAATGATGAAAATGACATTATAACATTGAAAATCTAAAGGATGTATTCTTCTGAGGTTTCAGTCACGTTCAAGTCTCGTTTTAATCTCATTTATTCATTTTACTTTTTATCATATGACTACCGTTATATGCGGTGTAATAAAGCCATTACATAAATTTTCTATATTACACACGCGTAATAACACCTTCCGCTTCGCTGATTTGCTGGTTCATGTTAACTGTATTAATACGCACGGGGACGGACTTCTTCTTTTTACTACGATGCGTACAACTAGCTAGTAGAATGATGAAGTTCGGAGTTGCCGATGAAGTTAAGGTTGACAACGAAGACAAGGATCGTTATAAAGCGTATATAATTACAGACATGTAAACAGTTCTAGGCCTTATCTACACAAAATATATATCGATCCGAGGATCCTTTCCCAACAACGGTATAAACAGGATAAACTGACGTCAACAAACATGCCTTACACAATCCAAAACACTGCTAACAAATCTACCTCAAACGGCGTCTTTTAATGATGTTTGAACAAAATGTTCATTTGAAACATTTCCGGTTCACAATCAACATCACTGTTGATTCCCGCGATGATAAGGATAATTGCGTACGACAGTGATAGCTATGCGGCAGCGAACCCGTCATTGTCGTGCCAAATGACGTCACGATATCGTCACATCCGGCCGGATTAATGAATGGAATACCAGAGGACACTCGCTCAACACAGTCAAGCTTTAAGTTTTTATTCATTGCTTCTAATCACTAGGAACAATTTACAGTCATAATATTAGTTGAAACTGTCTGAAAATTTGTAATAAGGTGTCTTTCTTTTATAAAATGAATCAATTGCAAGATCCAATTGTGTTGGACTACTTCTTCGTTCGCCGGTATATTTGACCTACTTCGAAGGTATGGGTTATTTGGGTTCGACATATTGAAATCAGTTGGCGAGAACTCTGTTTATAACGGGGAAAGACGATATAACGTCATATGATAAAAAGAATCTGTCATTCGTTTCTCTTCACATTGAATTTATGATACTCGTTTAGAATTTTTCATTTTTACTCGCCAGAGACTCGTAAAAATGGAAAATTCAAAACTCATTTAAGGGTCTTCTCTTGTGAAAAGTCGAAATTTTCTGACGACTAACTTTTTTTCTTATATACATTTTTGGAAAAGGGAGTTCATTGCATAGCAGAAAATGCAAAAAGAAATATATGGTAGTGTACTCGTTTCTGTGCTGTGCTCGGTTAAAAATACCAAAATGAGCAAAACACGTGATTTATGTGAAAAATGTTGTTTTGGCCAATTGCAGGACACTTTCGTTCAATATCTTCCAGATTTGTGATCAGATATGTATGAATGCTTACAGAATTGACAAAAATAGTATTTTCTTATCAATTACGGAAGAAAGAAGTCTTTAAATTATTCTTGTAGCCCAAAAAAAATTTTTTTTGTTACCCCTACCCCTTATTTTTTGAAGAGAAAATACTCCATTTTTCTTCATTTTTAGCAGATTTAATGCTTTATAAAAAAAAATCAAGCGACTAACTTTTTCAGAAATTTGGCAGATCAAAAGGAAATGGTTGCTCATTCTAAAGCAGTCATAAAAACTGGGGGGTAACGTGCTTGTTTTTTTGTCCCATTATCAAATGGGTTATTTTTCAAAAATCAAAATCACTTCAATTACACCAAATATCTTAAAAACTTACCCACAATGTAAGACAGATATTTCTGTTACATAATAGTTGCTTTATAATGAACATAAAGAAGTTGTACAGCAAAAATGAACTAGCTGTAATGAAAATTGGCGACACACTGACGATTTTAAATGATCAATCAAGCACAAAAATCATGAAAGTTTGGCCGTTCCTGAAGGGGAAGAAATACACAGAAATACTTATTTTCAAAATGGCCGCCATAATGGTCTTTTTTTCAAATTCGTCTAAAAAAAGTTCTACAAAAAACAGATATCTAATTTTTTGCTATATTTTTGAGATGCATATTTGCTATCAAAATTGATAATAAATTGTTAGATATTACAAAAAATATCTCACGTGGGACCAAAACGAGATTTGAACGTGATTGAAACCTCACAAGAGCAGATCCTTAATAAATTCAATATGAAGAGAAACTCATTACAGATCCTCTATGTATTGGAGATCAATTTTGTTAGCGTATATGCATATACAAATTGTGTCAAAAATATAGGTGTCTGTTGCTTGTAGAACATTTTTTTACATGCATTTTAAAAAACTACCAATTTGGCGGCCATTTTGAAAATGCATATTTCTGTGTATATTTTGTACTTCGCGAAAGGCCGAAATTTTACCTTTTGATGTTGGATTGATCTCTTAAAAACATCAGTGTTTCGCCATTTCTAATCATTGCAATTTTTGCTGTACAACTTTATAATATTCAATATTATATAAATATTATGCAAAAAAAGTGGAAAATTATGTACATTTAAAAAAAAAAAAATCTTCATATTTTTAGTGTAACTTGAGCACTTTTTATTTTTGAACCCGAAATTGTGAAAAATAACACAAATAGTAACAGGACAAAAATTGAAGCACGCTAACCATCCTTTTTATGAGGATTTTAGACGGAAAAACACATTTTCTTTTCATATGCTGAATATAAAAAAAAAAGGTTTCATTGCAGAAATTTTGGTATTTAGCGTTAAATCTGTAAAAAATGGTGAAAATAATGAGGATTTTCACATTAAAAAATAAGGGGTTGAGAGTAACTGAAATTGCTTTCATGAGTTAAGATATTAAGTTAACAGAAATTGTACTTCCATAACTTAAAAAAAAATAGTATTTCTGTCATTTCTGCAAACATTCATGCATTTTGGATTACAAATGCGAAAGACATTGTCTGAAGATGCCATGCAATTTGTCAAAACTGCAAAATTCACTTAAAATCAGGTATTATGTCATAATGGTATCTTTGACCGCGTAAAGCACAACAAAGGGCAAACTGACATATCATTATCTTTGTATTTTCTGCCATGCCATGAACTCTATTTTCCAAAATTGTATATTAGAAAAAAGTTTAATACAGGAAAATTTTGACTTCTCAGAAGAATACATCCTTAAAGAAACAATTACTACTGATGAATCAAAGAAGCTGTTCATAAACGAATAATTATATGGCTTGTGGTTTAGGTGGAATTGTTAATGAACACATTTAAAGGGGCATCCCGCGAAAGCCTAAATGCCTGTTCTTGAATATACATGGCGTTTGCACAACTAATTATACTTTCCTGTTATTCCTATATTCAAAGTCCATTCAAAATGTCTATATTTACCACTTGCAAAATCCCATTCCTCGGGAAAGCCCTGATAAAAATAGCGGGGATGACGCCACGTGACAGGTGTGCCGATCGGTTTGCCGGCAGGGGCCATACGGGAGGTCCCCTCGGGTAATGTATACGGCTGATGAAACAGAGACAAAGTCCGTGTATAAACTTATTGAATCATATTCACATTAAAATTAGACATCAATAGCACACATACCGATATTCAAATGAAGAATAATTGTCGGCATATCGGCAACATATATCGACACCAGGAATTATCTATATTTTCTCTCATTTCTAGGTGTGTAATACTGGCCTGTCTAGGGCAATACACATATGATCGCTGTGGTTGTATTACACACCTACCCATGTAATACAGCCACCGCGTGACGTCACAATGGCGCAACAATGTCGTGACGTCACGAGTTCGGTAAAATCTGATGCCGAAAAAAGAAAAATGGCGACGTGAAGAAATTAAAACCTTTCACGATATTTTAACCGTGTACATTAGAAAGATGAGATTATTTTTTTGCGCAAACTATGTTTGCAAATATGGTGTATACTCGATCTCGCTGTATCATTTGTCATTTGTCAAAAAAATTCAAGGAAAAATTCGATATTTTCAAAATGGTGGCCAGTCAAAAGTATTTTCATGGTTTTTGAGTTTATTCAGGTAGTTGAAATGAGAGAAAAATACTCTTTCATGACCAAAGGTGTAAGATAGGGAAATTCCACCCGAGGGGTTTTAAAATTTGGTAAAACATGAGGCTTTGCCGAGGGTTTTGCCAAATTTGAAAATCCCGATGGTGGAATTTCCCTATCTTACACCTCTGGTCATGAAAGAGTCTTATAATATTTACCTGACCGAGATCGGTACACATTGGTACGGAATACGGCCATGGTACAAACCTTAATTTATGTAAAAGGTAAAATTCACGAACCCAACTTTTCAGATGATTTTATAAAATGTATGTAGCATGCATCGAAAAGTACAAAAAAAAATGACATGAAATGTTTGCGATTTTTTTTACAATTCAACGTCTTGAGGATTTTTGTTCAGACTATCTGTATATATACAACGTACATTCATATTCATTTAAAATCTACCAAACTTTCAGCGTCTTCACACGTTAACACGTATCACGGAATGCGAATATTTAAGTCCATACACTCATATAACGCACCACACACTAAGCATGACTACATGCATACAGTACAATGTATACGTATATCAGATTTGGAACTGTTGAAACACTTATAACTACCCGTTATTAATATGTTATGATAATTCCGCTTTCTTTTACATCTTTTTTGGCGTCTTGTTAAGGGACAGTGACCTTTTTTAAAAAAAAACTGCAGGAATGGAATATACAAAAAAAAACCGTACATGTGTATATATTGTAGAACTTTGGGTATTTTTTTCCCGTTATGTATATATTTCCATATCAAATTCAATACCGGGGTCGCAACCCAATGATATTGGTACCTTCACTAATTTATAGATAAGTATGAATATCACTTTTTTTTACGCGTGAAAACATATTTTTTTATTCCTTTTGTCCAAATTGAAACCGTATGTACCTCGGTCGCACGTCCCGTTTTATAACCTAATCAAACGATTTTTTTCTGTGATGGTATATATTGTTTTCGAAAATGTCTTTCTATCCAGCAATTATAATTATATCATACTGTTTTACTGTAACATCAGATTTTATAAAGGGAATATTATAAATCACACTTTTAAGTTTAATATTACACACGCATTTATGCAACAGAAGACTGAAACAGTTTCCCCTTGGGTAGCCCCAAAACCAAATCAAAGCTTTATTTGTGCATGTTACTGTTACACAGAAGAAATATGTAACATACACGCAAGAGAGCAGGTAGTTTCTCCCTTGAATACTTCCCATCTCTCAATATGATTTCGTAAAGCAGTCTTAAGTCATATTTTGACCATTCGGCAACTTTTTCGCTTAGTAGTTAGGCCTTATCGTGGTGCAACGGTAATATCAGATAGAGTGTTTACAATGGAAACGGCGCTCGCTGCGCATGCGTTGGTAGGTGGAAATCCAAATCCAGACGTCTGGCTAGACGTTTTGGAATTCCACTAGTTATTTTGAAATTATTTATTTTATGAATACATATCAGCAAAATCCGATCGTAATAGTCCGTAACAATACCCACTCGATATGTGTATGTAAAATTTTGAAAGAAAATATGAAAAAAAAAACTTACTTTCGCGGGATGGCCCTTTAACACACTCTGCATTAATTCCTTCCTGCATTTTCTAAAGTGGCCAATGTTATACTAAATATAGGTATAATTCGGACAGATTGGACAATTGGAATTATTAAACCCGTTTATAAAAATAAAAGTAAGAAATACAGTCTTGATAATTATGGAGAAATTACTTAAGTATCATGCCCAGGTATTTTATTTATATCTATAATTAACAATAGACTTACTAAATTAGCAGATAAAATTAATCTTATATCTCAAGCACAATATCGGTTTAGAAAAGGGATATCAACTACTGGAAACATTGTTAGATTACATGTACTATATATATCTATTTTTTTCTAAACAAAGTAATTTTATTGTAAATTTATCTGTTTAAAGCCTTTGCAACGGTTTGGCATGCCGGGTGATTGGGGAATTTGGAGTCCTCTTTACTCAATAATAAATTTTCAAAGTTATTAATAACTTATGAAATAGTACTGAATTAAGTGTTCTAAACGGAAAATTAATAAGAGAATGTCGAAGTGTTAACAAAATCATAATCCAAACTCAAAATCGATTACACCAGCGGCAAAGGGAGGTATCCGATTTTTATGTGCAATGTTGGTTCAAAATAATGCGAAAATATGTCATTGTATTTGATTTCTTTACTTCCTAACGATTATTTGTTATTTTATAAATCATCGTGATTGATGTCGGAATCCCCTGGAGGGTTACATAGTGATCTTGTTTGTTTTCAAAATCGTTGCACGCTTTGGAAAATATTTGTCAATACCAGTATTAAAACACGCATTGTAACTTTTGAAACGCGTAAAAGTAGACGACACTTAACTTTACATTTTTGATGATCCAATAAATCGCGAAGATTTTTATCTCTATCTTGGTATATTGCTTTAGTATAATGTTTCTTTTGTCAAAACAAAGAAAAAAACTAGCTGAGTGGGAAACATTATTTGCATTTTTGTTTTACTAAAATAAGAAATATTCAACTATCTATAGAGATACAATTTAAGTTTTGATTAGCGTGTCTCTCAAATTTTACTGTGAATTCTGGGGATATGAAAATTTTCTTTAGTCAAGATTGATGTTTTGATGGAGGCGGCATCTATATATTATACTATCATTTGTTCATTTGTCAATGAAATTGATTTAAAGATTTGTAGATAATTCCACGTAGAAAATATTGATACATAAATATCACTAAAACTGCAAAACGTCGAAATTAAAATGTGGTATCACTATGCTAGAAAAATATATTAATTCATGTCCAAAAGGTTTCATAACTGTCATTAACTGGAATAAAATAATTCAACCAATGATTGTTTATTAACAAATGAGGTAAAAACAACGAACAACAATCATGATGTCACAAGTAACGTAGTTAACAATGCGACTTATCACACATGTAAAAATATATTGTACTTGTTCAATCTCTTTATTTCACTGAATTGGTGTTGTTGTTAACCAGTAAGAAGCATTGGAAAGAACTGCATTTAGCGGTCACACTGCCACCGTCAAAAATTGCTGAAAAAAGGAGCAGTTCCAAATAAGGTTTTGTTGTTTTCATCATATTGATATACATTTTACCTTGTATATTATAAATTTCTAACAAAACGATGAAAGTAGGTAGCATTTGCTATCTGGATGTAAACACTAGAAGTGCTAATTAAGAAAAAGACGCATGAATGATTACACAAACAATTTAGAAGCAAATAAGTAATATACAAAAGTAAACTGAAATGCCGTTCGGTGTTAGATACATAGAGGATCTTACATGAGTGTAATATGAAATTTATTTACAATATAAGAAAAATAAAAAAAAATATCAATCAAGCGTCACTAGGATAGAATTGTGCCTCTGTGTACACTTCTCAGTAAACATATCGGCTGGTGAAGACTGTGTGATACATTAGAAATATCCCAGGAAGTAAAGAACTTTCTATGAATAAGGAAAATTCATATCAAAACTCATTTAATTTGTCCGGGATGTACAGTTAAATTAAAAGCACGTTTCTTTCGTATAGTTGTGTCACAACTTTATCTGATGACGTGATGATACCGACCATGGCTAGGATATATGGCAAGCCTCCACTGAAATGTGCAATGAATAGTGAAACAAACAAACCATATGAAAACAGACACCTGAATGTTCTCGTAACTGCAAACTGCAGAAATTATTCGAGATAAATTGTGGCATTCAATCAAATATCAATTCACTGCGAAATGCAGTAGAAATTTACTGAATTTATTAACAATCCAACCGATTATGAACAATATTGATTTTGCACTATCCAATATTTGATCAGTCATCGATATAGTTACTGTACTTACTTGACCAATTTAAGCTGTAAATAGTGTATATTTAACGATATTCGCCAACGAGCAAAGCGAAGCCTCTCCAACGACACAAAGTTAAGAGAATAAAACAAAACTGAGACCGATTTAAGGATTTTGGGGTTGGATGTTGATGTAAAGTGTTTTTAAATTAAAAAGGCATTTTGGGATAAGTATGAAACTTTCACGAATCAAATATTATCATATAACTAATGTATATGCCAAGTAACATGCTTATCCCAAAATGCATTTTTGTACAATGAACGCTTAAACATTGAAAATGGACAAGACAATTTAATAAAACAATGAAATCTGGAAACTTTAGCAACTTAAACAGCTATTTATCTTCAGGTAAGGAGACTTCCAACTAACAGTAAATCAAACTCATTATATCAAATTAATGTCATTGTTGGGTGAAAAATTAACTCTTATATGTTAAAACATTAATCGGTATCTGGAACTGAGTTCAGCCTAGGTTTTGAGCACATATCATAAGATATCTATAATTTACAATCTTAACTATCAGTATATTGTAGTTATAGCATATGATGTGTGTCTAGCAATTTTTATTTCACTTCAGATTGGGAGCTATTAAAAAATGCCAATTTTGAGATGTTGCTAAAAGTCATTACTCAGTATAAAACAACAAGAGAATATATAGTAGATACGCATTTTAAGCAAGTTGACCCAAATAAATTAACTTGTTAATTTTTACTTGAAAATAACCTAACCCCCCACCTACTGACCTAATCCTATTTTGTATAAAAACGATGTGGAGGAAACTCGACTTTTTAAGCATGTTCGAACGGACAGGCAAGAGGCATCATCGACTTGACATTTCAATTGTTTTCATGTCGTATTTTGCCCCTAGTTTATCCGAGTTTGGGTTTAGACTAAATGGTATTTTTCTTTTTTAAAGCTCCTTTTGAAAAAAAGAAGATATTTGTAATTTACCCTACCCCGTTTGGTACCCCTAAAACCCTATTTCCGTCGAATAATAACCTTAGTTATTGCTCATATAATACAATATTACATCACGAAACATACCGAGGAGGTGAAAATCCGAATTTAACGGGCCAAAAAGGGGTCTTATAGATCCTCTTCCTTTAAGTTACAAACTTAAGCTACAAATTTAACAGTTATAGGAAGACGTTCATCATCCATATCTGTAGCTGTTTTCTCTAACATATGCTGTTCTTTTCGCAGACACAAATGCAACGAATTCGTCTACATGAGATATTGGAAAAGGGGAAATACCTTGTAGCTCATACTCGTTAAACCGTTTTCACGCCAAATTATAAGCTTTAAAATTATTTTCCGACTCATATGAATGAACATGTTTTCTACTTCACGATTGGTATCAAACGTAGAAATCTTAGAGGTACCGGTTATGGTTGTGCTTTTACTTCTGGTTGCAAAGCACGGAACTGCCACCACTGAAATCGAGATTTGGCATCGGCTTCATTGTTTGTTGGCCACTGTTATATTTGTGTTTTAAAATGGTTACTTGTTGCATTGAAAAAGGATAAGCTCCATTTATAAATACTTTATCCGATCTGATTCTGAAGGTTTCTTTTGTATAATTTTAACACGCACCTGGCCCTTCTGCTTCTACAATAGTTGAAACATTTTGGATTCCCATCTTTTGGCCCAAAGCATCACTGAAAAGTCCTAGGAGGACGAAACAGCTGTATGATGCAGTTTAATTCATTTTACGGCATATTGATGTATATGTCACCAAATTCAAAAGGTGCAGCATATGTGTGTGTTATGTCATCTTTTCAAAATCATAGCAAATGCAATGTTGTCAATCCGGAACATTCTCTTTTGATCCATGTTGTTGTTTGCAACTTTATCAATGGAAAAGCAGCTCCGTCTAGATGTTATCTTCGACGTGACAAATATGTACAAGGCGTCTTTCGTCAACAAAAAACGCTTACTTGTCAACATTAAGCTTTTTAAGATACCACCTGGACCAGAGACGACACCTTGTACAGTCTAACCGAGCAGACGGGCGGATTCTGATTATCGTTTTTATTTATAATGGAAACGGATGTTTTTTATTGTAATTAAACACTTTGATCGAATCAGCAAGTGATAGTCATATCATCATTTGTTGAATTGTATCCTAGTAGGTCTATGTATACAACACCATACCACTTTATGTTTAATTCAGAGGGATAGGCTAGGGAATTATTTGTTACATGTTACATGGAGACACGACCTTGCATGACGATATCAGAAAAATTACAATCCTTTTGCCTAGTGGTAACGTCCTAGCTCCATAACAAGGTCTCGGGTTCGGACCCCGCTCATCTCACAAGTTTCATTTCTCCTCTTTCTTGTAAATTATCGCTTATAACCAGGTTGGGATGTTGGTATGTACAATGTGTACTAATTATCACAAATGCTAATTTTCTAAATACTGCTACCGCTCCTGGTTCCCGATACAATGTAAGTCCGTGACGGTTCTGTTTGATTTGAATGCCTACCTTTCGTTTTATACGACGTCAAGTTTTCCTAACACGTCATTCCGATCAATTTGATAAAGTTATCTATTAGAATTTCTTCATAATAACATTGTTTTGAAAGCTTCAAAGAATTGTTCCCCCTTTCAGTACGTAGGAAAACGCCACAAGTTAGCTCTATAAACAAATAATTAAGTTAAAAAATGAATTTATTGACATCATATTTACTCTATAAGACATCCTCTAACATATGGTCGTTGGATTTACCAAATGTCATAAACAGATTTCAAAACTTCTTATAAAAATCATGATTGTTTTGAACAATGTTGAAAATGATAGGAAAATGATGTTTCACAAAAATTGTATTTTACCAAGTTACCATGCATACCAGTAATTATATAATCATCATTACTGAATGCAATTCAGTAATCTTGCTTGATTTAATTTATTCTATTCTATTACTTTGCTTAAACAACTACATTCCGTTTGTAATATTTGTAAACAGACATACACATATGTACTATGACATTCCCTTGCATTCTGTTATGGAAGAGAATATTGTACAATTCAGTGCTATGCTTTGATAGAGGCGTCATCTGAAGGTGATTTTGTCATTGTCACTGTGTCATTTAAATTTAGTTTATAGTTTGTAAGTGATTCAATATAACCAAAATGTGATAAAAAAGTCGAAAGTCAGAAGAAAGATGAAATATCAGTATTCCAACAATGAGTTTAATGTTACTGAATTCAGGTCTACTCAAAAATACTGAATGAAGTTTGAAAAGACAATAACAATCACTAATAGGTTGGTAGAATTTAGTCATTAGTTTCTTTCGCAAGCCTAAAATGAAAACACGATATGTATATTGGTGAACCAATATTTACTCTATGAGATACGTATAAATCTCTTTCCGTAAGTTTTGATAAGCAAATAAGGTTAAAAATGATGTCAAAGCCTAGGTTATTTAAAATTTGATTCCACACAAATGTTATGATATATATAACTTGTTGAATCTCTTTATTTTCATTTGCTCCATGTTGTTGTTTTACAGTCAGGTGCATTGTTTAAGGCAGCAGATCGAGGGAACATCAACATCGTGAAAATGTTGTTGGACAAAGGAGCAGATCCAAATACGGTTGTTTTTCACGATTAATAAATTCAAATGATCCTTCAAAATTTCTTTGTATACTATGTTTGCCTATATTATACCTATGTTTTGCAACTTTATCAAACGTACTTTTTTTTCGTATTTTGCAACTAGTTAAATCGATTATAAGTTCGGATATTGGTTTTGATGATGCTTCGGTAATCTCTGATTTATTTGGATGTAGTCCTTGAAATGTCAATATTAGTTAGGAAGTAACTAATATTGACATTTCAAGGACTAAATCAAAATAAATCAGAGATTACCGAAGCATCAACAAAACTTCTGGTCCAGAGACGACACCTTGCGTATTCTAAGCGGTCCGACGGTCGGACTCTGAAAATCGTTTATACTTATAATGAAACCAGATTTTTGTTGCTGAAGTTAAATAATTCGAAAGAACCAGCATGTGATAGTCATATTGACATTAGTGTTACTTTATCCCAGCAGGTCTATGTATACAACACCATACCACTTTATGTTGAATTCAGAGGGATAGGCTTGGGAATTATTTGTTACATGTTACGTGGAGACACGACCTTGCATGACGATATCAGAAAAATTACAATCCTTTTGGCCTAGTGGTAACGTCCTAGCTCCATAACAAGGTCTCGGGTTCGGACACCGCTCATCTCACACGTTTCATTTCTCCTCTTTCTTGTAAATTATCGCTTATAACCAGGTTGGGATGTTGGTATGTACAATGTGTACTAATTATCACAAATGCTAATTTTCTAAATACTGCTACCGCTCCTGGTTCCCGATACAATGTAAGTCCGTGACGGTTCTGTTTGATTTGAATGCCTACCTTTCGTTTTATACGACGTCAAGTTTTCCTAACACGTCATTCCGATCAATTTGATAAAGTTATCTATTAGAATTTCTTCATAATAACATTGTTTTGAAAGCTTCAAAGAATTGTTCCCCCTTTCAGTACGTAGGAAAACGCCACAAGTTAGCTCTATACACAAATAATTAAGTTAAAAAATGAATTTGTTGACATCATATTTACTCTATAAGACATCCTCTAACATATGGTCGTTGGATTTACCAAATGTCATAAACAGATTTCAAAACTTCTTATAAAAACCATGATTATTTTGAACAATGTTGAAATTGATAGGAAAATGATGTTTCACAAAAATTGTATTTTACCAAGTTACCATGCATACCAGTAATTATATAATCATCATTACTGAATGCAATTCAGTAAACTTGCTTGATTTAATTTATTCTATTCTATTACTTTGCTTAAACAACTACATTCCGTTTGTAATATTTGTAAACAGACATACACATATGTACTATGACATTCCCTTGCATTCTGTTATGGAAGAGAATATTGTACAATTCAGTGCTATGCTTTGATAGAGGCGTCATCTGAAGGTGATTTTGTCATTGTTACTGTGTCATTTAAATTTAGTTTATAGTTTGTAAGTGATTCAATATAACCAAAATGTGATAAAAAAAGTCGAAAGCCGGAAGAAAGATGAAATATCAGTTTTCCAACAATGAGTTTAATGTTACTGAATTCAGGTCTACTCAAAAATACTGAATGAATGTTTGAAAAGACAATAACAATCACTAATAGGTTGGTAGAATTTAGTCATTAGTTTCTTTCGCAAGCCTAAAATGAAAACACGATATGTATATTGGTGAACCAATATTTACTCTATGAGATACGTATAAATCTCTTTCCGTAAGTTTTGATAAGCAAATAAGGTTAAAAATGATGTCAAAGCCTAGGTTATTTAAAATTTGATTCCACACAAATGTTATGATATATATAACAAGTTGAATCTCTTTATTTTCATTTGCTCCATGTTGTTGTTTTACAGCTAGGTGCATTGTCTGAGGCAGCAGATCGAGGGAACATCAACATCGTGAAAATGTTGTTGGACAAAGGAGCAGATCCAAATACGGTTGTTTTTCACGATTAATAAATTCAAATGATCCTTCAAAATTTCTTTGTATACTATGTTTGCCTATATTATACCTTTGTTTTGCAACTTTATCAAACGTACTTTTTTTCGTATTTACAACTAGTTAAATCGATTATAAGCTCGGATATTGGTTTTGTTGATGCTTCGGTAATCTCTGATTTATTTGGATGTAGTCCTTGAAATGTCAATATTAGTTAGGAAGTAACTAATATTGACATTTCAAGGACTAAATCAAAATAAATCAGAGATTACCGAAGCACCAACAAAACTTCTGGTCCAGAGACGACACCTTGCGTATTCTAAGCGGTCCGACGGTCGGACTCTGAAAATCGTTTATACTTATAATGAAACCAGATTTTTGTTGCTGAAGTTAAATAATTCGAAAGAACCAGCATGTGATAGTCATATTGACATTAGTGTTACTTTATCCCAGCAGGTCTATGTATACAACACCGTAACACTTTATGTTGAATTCAGAGGGATAGGCTGCGAAATTTTGTAACATGTCATTCCGATCGATTGTATTATTGAGTCATCTTTTTGAATTTTTTCATAATCACTTGTCTTTAAAGCTTCAAAGCATTTTTTAAAAAATATTTATTTTTCACTAGGCAAGTTAGTTCTTAAAAAAAAAATATTATGAGAAAGTTATAAAAAGAAAGTGTTGACATCATCTTTACTCTATAACATGTACACTAGCATATGGTCGTTTGGATAAACAGTTATAAATACTTATTATATAAACTATGATTATTTTGAAAAATATAGAAGATTATTGGACAATAATGTTGTCACAGATGATTATTTTACCAAATGTTTCTGCAGATCAGTATTTATAAAATCGTCATTCTTAAATGTAATTCAATAAACTTGTTTGATTTAAATCATTCTAATCCATTTTCTAAAACTACTACTTTCATTTTTTTCATGTGTAAACGGACATACTATGACATTCCTTCGCGTTCTGTTATTGAAGCGGATATTTTTCAGTTCAGTGTTATGCTTTGATAGAGGCGTCATCTGAAGGTGATTTTGTCATGTGTTACTGTGTCATTTAAATGTTATGATATATATAACTTGTTGAATCTCTTTATTTTCATTTGTTCCATGTTGTTGTTTTACAGTCAGGTGCATTGTCTATCGCAGCAGATCGAGGGAACATCAACATCGTGAAAATGTTGTTGGACAAAGGAGCAGATCCAAATAGGGTTGTTTTTCACGATTAATAATTTCAAATGATCCTTCAAAATTTCTTTGTATACTATGTTTGCCTATATTATACCTATGTTTTGCAACTTTATCAAACGTACTTTTTTTCGTATTTTGCAACTAGTTAAATCGATTATAAGCTCGGATATTGGTTTTGTTGATGCTTCGGTAATCTCTGATTTATTTGGATGTAGTCCTTGAAATGTCAATATTAGTTAGGAAGTAACTAATATTGACATTTCAAGGACTAAATCAAAATAAATCAGAGATTACCGAAGCATCAACAAAACTTCTGGACCAGAGACGACACCTTGCGTATTCTAAGCGGTCCGACGGTCGGACTCTGAAAATCGTTTATACTTATAATGAAACCAGATTTTTGTTGCTGAAGTTAAATAATTCGAAAGAACCAGCATGTGATAGTCATATTGACATTAGTGTTACTTTATCCCAGCAGGTCTATGTATACAACACCGTAACACTTTATGTTGAATTCAGAGGGATAGGCTGCGAAATTTTGTAAAATGTCATTCCGATCGATTGTATTATTGAGTCATCTTTTTGAATTTTTTCATAATCACTGTCTTTAAAGCTTCAACGCATTTTTTACAAATATTTATTTTTCATTAGGCAAGTTAGTTCTTACAAAAAAAATTATGAGAAAGTTAAAAAATGAACGTGTTGACATCATCTTTACTCTATAACATATACACTAGCATATGGTCGTTTGGATAAACAGTTATAAATACTTATTATATAAACTATGATTATTTTGAAAAATAAAGAAGATTATTGGACAATAATGTTGTCACAGATGGTTATTTTACCAAATGCTTCTGCAGATCAGTATTTATAAAATCGTCATTCTTAAACGTAATTCAATAAACTTGTTTGATTTAAATCATTCTAATCCATTACTTTTCTAAAACTACTACTTTCATTTTTTTCATGTGTAAACGGACATACTATGACATTCCTTCGCGTTCTGTTGTTGAAGCGGATAATTTTCAGTTCAGTGTTATGATTTGATAGAGGCGTCATCTGAAGGTGATTTTGTCATGTGTTACTGTGTCATTTAAATGTATTTAAGGGTTTTAAGTGTTTCAATTTTATCGAAATGTGTTATATAGATGCCGATCGGTCAGAAGAAAGATGTTATATCAGTATACAAAATATAAGCTTTATGTTTAGATGAATTCAATCCTACTCAATCATACTGAATGAATATTTCAAAAGATAATAACAATCACTGATAGGTTTGTAGAAATTAGTCATCAGTTTCTTTCGCAAATATGAAATGATAACACGGATATGTTTGCTCTATGAGATGAGTATTAATATATTTGCGGAGTTTTAGAAACTGTCAATAACACTATCGAAGTAAGTCAATTATGATTGTTTATAAGCAAATTAGGTGAACATTGATAAAGAAATAATGATGTCACAAACTACGTGGTTTACAATTTGATTTCTCGCAACTGTTATGATATATATTCCTTGTTGAATCTGTTTCTTTCATTTGATCATGTTGTTTTACAGTCATATGCATTGTATAATGCAACAGTTGAAAGACACACCGACATCGTTAAAATGTTAAAATATCAGTATTCCAACAATGAGTTTTATGTTACTGGATTCAAGTCTACTCAAAAATACGGAGTGAATGTTTGAAAAGACAATAACAATCACTAATAGGTTGGTAGAATTTAGTCATTAGTTTCTTTCGCAAGCCTAAAATGAAAACACGATATGTATATTGGTGAACCAATATTTACTCTATGAGATACGTATAAATCTCTTTCCGTAAGTTTTGATCAGCAAATAAGGTTAACAATGATGTCAAAGCCTAGGTCATTTAAAATTTGATTCCACACAAATGTTATGATATATATAACTTGTTGAATCTCTTTATTTTCATTTGCTCCATGTTGTTGTTTTACAGTCAAGTGCATTGTCTATCGCAGCAGATCGAAGGAACATCAACATCGTGAAAATGTTGTTGGACAAAGGAGCAGATCCAAATACGGTTGTTTTTCACGCTTAATAAATTCAAATGATCCTTCAAAATTTCTTTGTATACTATGTTTGCCTATATTATACCTATGTTTTGCAACTTTATCAAACGTACTTTTTTTCGTATTTTGCAACTAGTTAAATCGATTATAAGCTCGGATATTGGTTTTGTTGATGCTTCGGTAATCTCTGATTTATTTGGATGTAGTCCTTGAAATGTCAATATTAGTTAGGAAGTAACTAATATTGACATTTCAAGGACTAAATCAAAATAAATCAGAGATTACCGAAGCATCAACAAAACTTCTGGACCAGAGACGACACCTTGCGTATTCTAAGCGGTCCGACGGTCGGACTCTGAAAATCGTTTATACTTATAATGATCTATTGAGTTATTGAGTCATCTTTTTGAATATCTTTATAACTACGTTTTATTTCAAGCTATAAAGCATTTGTTTTTCATTAAATAGAGAAAAAAACATAAGTTACTTATAATAAGAAATTTAAAAATGCAATTGTTGACATCATAATTACTCTATAAGACAAACGCTAACATATGGCCGTTGGATTTATAAAATGTCATAAACAGGTATCAAAACTTATTATAAAAACTTTGATTGTTTTGAATGATAGGAAAATAATGTTTCACAAAAGGTATATTTTACCAAGTGATTCTGAACATCAGTATTTATAAAATCATAATTCTGGAATGTTATTCTGGAGACTTAACTGATTTAAATTATTTCATTTAATAACGTTTGCTAAAACGACTGCTTTCAGTTTTGATATGTGTAAACATACATACTATGACATCCCTTTACATTCTGTAAATGAAGCCGATATTGTTTAGTTCAGTGTTATGCTTTGATAGAGGCGTCATCTAAAGGTGATGTTGTTATTTGTTGCTTGTCATTTAAATGTATTTTAAAATTTGTAAGTAATTTAATGTTATCAAAATGTGTTTAAAAAAAGCCGAAAATCAATAAGAAAATACCGAAGCGTTAACAAAAAGTCAGAAGAAAGATGTAATATCAGTATGCAAACAATACATTTTATGTTAAGCTGAATTCAAGACTTAACAATTATACTGAATGAATGTTGTAAAAGATAATAACAATTACTGATAGGTTGGTAGAACTTATTCATCAGTTTATTTCGCAAACATGTAATGAAAACACGGATATGTTGGTGACACAATGTTTACCTTATGAGATAAGTATTAATCTTTTACCGTAAGTTTAAAAAACTGTCAATAACACTATCGAAGGTATCAATTTGTGATTGTTTATAAGCAAAGGAGGTGAAATTGATATAAGAAATAATGATGTCACAAACTGCGTAGTTTATAATTTGATTTCTGACAAATGATATGTATTTCTCATTTATTCTCTTGATTTTCATTTGATCCGTGTTGTTGTTTTACAGCCAAGTGTATTATATAATGCAGCAGGTAGAGGGAACATCGACATAGTCAAACTTTTGTTGGACAAAGGAGAAGATCCAAATAAGGTTAGATTTTCGCTATCAATAAATTCAAATAATGCTTCAAAATTCCTTTGTATACTTTGTTTGCATATGTTATACCGATGTTTTGCAACTTTATCAAACGTAACAGAAGCTCGGACCAGTGGTAATTTAGATTTGACGAAGATTTACATGGCGTGTTTCGTCAACGGAAAACGCTTACTTTTCCCGAACACCTTGTCCTATTCTCTTTCACTTTTACAAGGATATCCATGTAATTTTTTCCTTTTTTTTGTATTTTGCTCATAGATTTTGAGCTCGGATGGTTTTCTTGATGTTTTTCTGATTTATTTTGATAAAGTTATTGCAATGTCAACATTAGTTACTTCCTGGACCAGAGACGACACTTTGCACAGTCTAACCGAGCAGACGGGCGGATTCTGATTATCGTTTTTATTTATAATGGAAACGGATGTTTGTTATTGTAATTAAACACTTTGATAGAATAAGCAAGTGATAGTCATATCATCATTTGTTGAATTGTATCCTAGTAGGTCTATGTATACAACACCATACCACTTTATGTTTAATTCAGAGGGATAGGCTAGGGAATTGTTTGTTACATGTTACGTGGAGACACGACCTTGCATGACGATATCAGAAAAATTACAATCCTTTTGCCTAGTGGTAACGTCCTAGCTCCATAACAAGGTCTCAGGTTCGGACACCGCTCATCTCACAAGTTTCATGTCTCCTCTTTCTTGTAAATTATCGCTTATAACCAGGTTGGGATGTTGGTATGTACAATGTGTACTAATTATCACAAATGCTAATTTTCTAAATACTGCTACCGCTCCTGGTTCCCGATACAATGTAAGTCCGTGACGGTTCTGTTTGATTTGAATGCCTACCTTTCGTTTTATACGACGTCAAGTTTTCCTAACACGTCATTCCGATCAATTTGATAAAGTTATCTATTAGAATTTCTTCATAATAACATTGTTTTGAAAGCTTCAAAGAATTGTTCCCGATTTCAGTACGTAGGAAAACGCCACAAGTTAGCTCTATAAACAAATAATTAAGTTAAAAAATGAATTTGTTGACATCATATTTACTCTATAAGACATCCTCTAACAAATGGTCGTTGGATTTACAAAATGTCATATACAGATTTCAAAACTTCTTATAAAAACCATGATTGTTTTGAACACTGTTGAAAATGATAGAAAAATGATGTTTCACAAAAATTGTATTTTACCAAGTTACGTGCATACCAGTAATTATATAATCATCATTACTGAATACAATTCAGTAATCTTGCTTGATTTAATTTATTCTATTCTATTACTTTGCTTAAACAACTACATTCCGTTTGTAATATTTGTAAACGGACATACTATGACATTCCTTTGCATTCTGTTATGGAAGAGAATATTGTACAATTCAGTGCTATGCTTTGATAGAGGCGTCATCTGAAGGTGATTTTGTCATTGTCACTGTGTCATTTAAATTTAGTTTATAGTTTGTAAGTGATTCAATATAACCAAAATGTGATAAAAAAGTCGAAAGTCAGAAGAAAGATGAAATATCAGTATTCCAACAATGAGTTTAATGTTACTGAATTCAGGTCTACTCAATTATACTGAATGAATGTTTGAAAAGACAATAACAATCAATAATAGGTTGGTAGAATTTAGTTATAAGTTTCTTTCGCAAGCCTAAAATGAAAACACGATATGTATATTGGTGAACCAATATTTACTCTATGAGATACGTATAAATCTCTTTCCGTAAGTTTTGATAAGCAAATAAGGTTAAAAATGATGTCAAAGCCTAGGTCATTTAAAATTTGATTCCACACAAATGTTATGATATATATAACTTGTTGAATCTCTTTATTTTCATTTGCTCCATGTTGTTGTTTTACAGTCAGGTGCATTGTCTAAGGCAGCAAATCGAGGGAACATCAACATCGTGAAAATGTTGTTGGACAAAGGAGCAGATCCAAATAGGGTTGTTTTTCACGCTTAAAAAATTCAAATGATCCTTCAAAATTTCTTTGTATACTATGTTTGCCTATATTATACCTATGTTTTGCAACTTTATCAAACGTACTTTTTTTCGTATTTTGCAACTAGTTAAATCGATTATAAGCTCGGATATTGGTTTTGTTGATGCTTCGGTAATCTCTGATTTATTTGGATGTAGTCCTTGAAATGTCAATATTAGTTAGGAAGTAACTAATATTGACATTTCAAGGACTAAATCAAAATAAATCAGAAATTACCGAAGCATCAACAAAACTTCTGGACCAGAGACGACACCTTGCGTATTCTAAGCGGTCCGACGGTCGGACTCTGAAAATCGTTTATACTTATAATGAAACCAGATTTTTGTTGCTGAAGTTAAATAATTCGAAAGAACCAGCATGTGATAGTCATATTGACATTAGTGTTACTTTATCCCAGCAGGTCTATGTATACAACACCGTGACACTTTATGTTGAATTCAGAGGGATAGGCTGCGAAATTTTGTAAAATGTCATTCCGATCGATTGTATTATTGAGTTATCTTTTTGAATTTTTTCATAATCACTTGTCTTTAAAGCTTCAAAGCATTTTTTACAAAATATTTATTTTTCATTAGGCAAGTTAGTTCTTAAAAAAACAATTATGAGAAAGTTAAAAAATGAAAGTGTTGACATCTTTACTCAATAACATATACACTAGCATATGGTCGTTTGGATAAACAGTTATAAATACTTATTATATAAACTATGATTATTTTGAAAAATATAGAAGATTATTTGACAATAATGTTGTCACAGATGGTTATTTTACCAAATGTTTCTGCAGATCAGTATTTATAAAATCGTCATTCTTAAATGTAATTCAATAAACTTGTTTGATTTAAATCATTCTAATCCATTACTTTTCTAAAACTACTACTTTCATTTTTTTCATGTGTAAACGGACATACTATGACATTCCTTCGCGTTCTGTTATTGAAGCGGATATTTTTCAGTTCAGTGTTATGCTTTGATAGAGGCGTCATCTGAGGGTGATTTTGTCATGTGTTACTGTGTCATTTAAATGTATTTAAGGGTTTTAAGTGTTTCAATTTTATCGAAATGTGTTATATAGATGCCGATCGGTCAGAAGAAAGATGTTATATCAGTATACAAAATATAAGCTTTATGTTTAGATGAATTCAATCCTACTCAATCATACTGAATGAATATTTCAAAAGATAATAACAATCACTGATAGGTTTGTAGAAATTAGTCATCAGTTTCTTTCGCAAACATGAAATGATAACACCGATATGTTTGCTCTATGAGATGAGTATTAATATTTTTGCGGAGTTTTAGAAACTGTCAATAACACTATCGAAGTAAGTCAATTATGATTGTTTATAAGCAAATTAGGTGAACATTGATAAAGAAATAATGATGTCACAAACTACGTGGTTTACAATTTGATTTCTCGCAACTGTTATGATATATATTCCTTGTTGAATCTGTTTCTTTCATTTGATCATGTTGTTGTTTTACAGTCAGATGCATTGTATAATGCAACAGTTGAAAGACACACCGACATCGTTAAAATGTTGTTGGACAAAGGAGCAGATCCAAATAAGGTTTGTTTTTCACGATCAATACATTCAAATGATCCTTCAAAGTTTTTTTGTATACTGTGTTTGCCTATATTATACCTATGTTTCGCAATTTTATCAAGCGTAACAGAGGTTCGGACCTGATGTTGACTTCGATTTGACAAAGATTTACATCGCGTGTTTTGTCAACAGAAAACGCTTATTTATCCGGAACACCTGGTCTGATTATCTTGCACTTTTACAGGGGTATCCATGTTAATGTTTCCTTTTTTCGTATTTTGCTCCTAGTTTAATAATCGATTATTAGATCGAATATTGGTTTTGTTGATGCATCGGTTATATCTTATTTATTTTGACAATGTCCGTGAAATGTCAACATTAGCTACCACCTGGACCAGAGTCGACCCCTATCACATTCTAAACGTGCGGCCGGGCGGACTCTGCAGTTAAATACTAGGTTAAAATCAGCATTTGATAACCATATTGCCATTAGTTTAACAGTATTCCAGTAGTTCTATGTATACAACACTGTACCAATATATGTTGTATTCAGAGGGATAAGCTGGCGAATTATTTGTTACTTGTGTTTCCGATCTATTGGATTATTGAGTCATCTTTTTTGATTATCTTCACAACTACGTTGTATTTCAAGTTTCAAAACAATTTTTCATTTATTAGGAAAAAAAGCCACAAGTTACCTTATAATAAGAAATTTAAAAAATGTAGTTGTTGACACAATATTTACTCTATAAGACAAACGCTAACATATGGCCATCGGATTAATGAAATGTCATAAACAGGTATCAAAACTTATTATAAAAACTATGATTGTTTTGAATGATATTAAAAATGATAGGAAAATAATGTTTCACAAAACGTGTATTTTACCAAGTGATTTTGAAGACCAGTAATTATAAAATCATAATTCTTGAATGTTATTCAGGGGACTTAATTGATTTAAATTATTTCAATTAATTACTTTTGCTAAAACAACTGCTTTTAGTTTTGATATGTGTAAACATACATACTATGACATCCCTTTACATTCTGTAAATGAAGCGGATATTGTTCAGTCCAGTGTTATGCTTTGATAAAGGCGTCATCTAAAGGTGATGTTGTTATTTTTTACTTGTCATTTAAATGTATTTTAATGTTTGTAAGTGATTTCATGTTATCAAAATGTGTTGAAAAAGCCAAAAATGAATAAGAGAATACCGAAGCGTTAACACAAAGTCAGAAGAAAAATGTAATATCAGTGTGCAAACAATAAGTTTTATGATGTGCTGAATTAAAGACTCATCAATTATACTGAATGAATATTTCAAAAGATAATAACAATCACTGATAGGTTGGCAGAAATTAGTCATAAGTTTTTTCGCAAACATGAAATGAAAACACTGATATGTTGATGAAACAATATTACCTCTATGAAATAAGTATTAATCTCTTTCATTAAGTTTTAGAAACTTTCAATAACACCATCGAAGTAATCAATCTGCAATTGTTTTTAAGCAGATGAGGTGAAAATTGTTAAAGAAATAATGATGTCACAAACTAGGTAGTTTGCAATTTGATATCTCACATTTGTTATGACATATATTACTTGCTGAATCTCTGTAATTTCATTTGAACCATGTTGTTGTTTTACAGTCAAATGCATTGAATCATGCAGCAGTTGGAGGGCACGCCGACATCGTCAAAATGTTGTTGGACAAAGGAGCAGATCCAAATAAGGTTTGCTTTTCATGATCAATTAATTCATATTATCCTTCAAAATTCCTTTTTAAACTACGATTAATATGTATGCTTATTACCCAAGGAGCAATAAGGGTTAAGTAAGCACCCCCCTACTGCCAAGGGGTAGCCAAACTTTGTTCATAATATAACCTTCCAGAGTATATTTCAGCTGGCCACCCCTCTGGGAAATCCACTGGAGATTTTTTGTGGGGTCATATACATACTACCTCGGCAAATCAAATGGCAGTTTAAAAAAGGGGGAGGGGTAGGGGTACAGAATTTGCTCTATCATTACTCAACCTCGTTTACACAATTTACAATGTGACCTCCATTCTGAAGGTCGAATCAAGGTCAAAGGTCAGATATTTGCAAAAAGTATCGTTTTTTCCTATAATAACTCTTTATTGTTCATTGCTTTTTCAATGAAAATACAGATATTGATCAAATAGCTTGTTTTAATTGTGCAAAGTGAAACATACCAATTTATTCTTTATATCGTTGTCCTAGTAATTCAGTTAGGAAAAATATGGTAGCCCCTTTGTTATGTATTATTGTTATTTAGAATGAAATTACAGATAATGCAGGTAGGGGGTACAGAAATTGGTCTTACTCATGTTATAGTTATTTTCAACATTACTGAATGGTAGTGATATGTTCTTTTTATTTTGTTTTTGTTTCATAATTTTGTTGAACTGTACTGTCAGGGTCATATCAAGATGAAGGGTCGAAATTCAAAAGTCAAACATGAAAATCTAATTTTTGTCATATAATTCCTAGCGCAACCCCATTAAGCCACCATATACTGGTGTAGAGAGGGGGACATCTATATACATTGGTAAAGAGAGGGAACCATAAATATAATGGTAAAGAGAGGATGACATATATACAAACTGGTATAGAGAGGGGGCCATCTATATATACGGTATAGAGAGGGGATCCCTATATATACTTGTATATAGAGGAGGACACCTATATATTCTGGTAAAGAGGGGGACACCTATATATACGGTATAAAAAGAGGACCTCTATAGATACTGGTATATAGAGGGAGACACTTATATATACTGGTCAAGAGGGGGACACCTATATATACTGGTAAAGAGGGGGACACCTATATATACTTTGTATGCGGTAACAGATGATGATCCAGCAGAATTAGCACAAAATCTAACAGATGATCTTAGCACTATACAAGTATGGGCTAATAAATGGGATATAAAACTCAATCCAAATAAAACAAAATCTGTCATATTCTCAAATAAAACTTATACTCATCACCCAGACATTTATTTTTATGATGAACCGGTTACTGTCTGTCGAATACACAAATATCTTGGTTTAACGTTCAGTGATGATGCTAAGTGGAATGACCACATATATGATATCTATAAGAAAGCATATAAAAGAATTAATATTTTAAGAATGATGAAAAATAAACTAGACGGACAGTTATTAACTACAATATATATATCATATATTAGACCTATACTTGAATATGCAGATGTTGTTCGGAGTAATTGCACACAAAATCTAAAAACTCTTCTTGAATCTATCCAACTAGAGGCGGCTAGAATAATTACAGGACTGCGTAGAGGCACCCCCCACAATATCTTGTACAGAGAATTACGCTGGGTCTCTCTTGAAAGTAGGCGAAAACAACATCAAATGATGCTGATGTACAAGATTATGACTAATCAGACTCCATACTATCTGAAAGAAATTATAGAGCCATATTTCCATAATACTAGACCAGATAGGTACAATCTTAGATCAGTTAGAATATTCGATCCACCCCTTTGCCGAACTACTAAGTATTATAATAGTTTTTTTCCATCTATGTTTAATGATATGAATAACATTTCTTCTGATCTCCAAAATATTCGCTCCTCCTATCAGTTCAAAATATTAATTACACCTACTCCAAACTCAAACACAAGAACAACTGATATCTTTAAGTATTTCGAAAATCGACAAACTAATATAATTCGATGTCAGTTAAGAAATGAGGCTAGTAACTTAAATAATGACCTCTAGTAGCGCACTACGTTTAAACTAGTAGTGCACTACATTTAAACTACAGGTAAACTAGTAGTGCACTACACCCTGAACCCCATATAGGCCAAATACCCCTACAGGTAAATAGGCAGTCCCATCTACCTGTGATTCTTACCTGTACATGTACCTCACATGCGTAGTACTTAGAAACTGGCCTTATCATAAGTTAATATTTTTAGTTTTAATATATAAATGTATATATTAATGTATTGTAGTTATTTTTTCTCAAACAACCTTCGTTCTTTCAAAACTATAAATTGTGTCATCATGATAATTATTGTAAGAGTTGTCCTAAACATTTCTTGTATACAGAACATAAATAATGAAATTAAAATGATTTAACTTACAATTTTGATGTCTTATATTTTGTAATTTAATAAACATCATTTATATGACATTAAAGTATATTGAAAAATTGGAGCAATATCCATTGATAATTATTTGTTTAGGATATATATTCCCCTTCAAGAATTAACCACTTTTTAAACTAAATATATATTTTTATTAAATACATTCATCCCTCAGACCTGTTTATTCATGGACGATTTTTACTTAATTTTCCATATCTAGACCTGTATGTATATCATATGCAACGGTGTTGATATTTATAATATTATATAAGAATTTGAATTTGGAAAAAAAGGAATACAACAAATTTTCATTTAGTCAGGTTTTTCAGATTTGACTTTCAGGCCTCAGATAATTACCTGACCTGTCTCAGCCTGACCTGTCAGTGACGCAATTGTGGTGTGAATTCCTCACCTGACTATCACTGGTCAAATTTGGAACCAATTTGATTAAAGGGCTCAGCTGGAGATGACCAGGATCATATGATTATACATATTTTTTAAGGTTTTGCTCAGGTTTATCATGTTTATAATCCACATTCATGACATGAACTTAAAAATCATTGAGATTATTTGATATTTTCATATTTCCATTTAAAAAGTGGATATAATCTGTGGACTAGCTTTGGTTTTATACGTCTCTGCTTTGATGAATTTTAGTTTTTTTCATTCAAAACATTTAATAATTCAATAATACATTGATAGTGAAAAGAATAACATTAAAAAAATAATTTATTAGAAAACAATTCAGTCTTTATCGGTCCTTTACCAAATTCTGATCTTCTTAAATATTGTTCTTAAAACAAGTATTTTATGACACTTGAATTAATATAATCAACTGATACATTTTAATTTTTAAATCTATATATACTTATCAAATGAATACATGATGAACAGTATATATATTGGGTAAACTATTGTTACGCGCAGTCGCTAAATGCAGTTTGATAAACAATTAAACTGAAATGCATTATACTTATTTTTTTCTAATAATCAATATAATATAATTCAATTTCCCATGTGTAGGCCTAGACAATTACAGGGTGTATTAAATATGACTTGAAGGTTTATGTGTATATGTAATAATTATTTAAAAAAAATAATAAAACCAGGTCAGTTTAATAGAATCATTTCAATTAATTATACATTCTAATTTATAAGCATACAACCACCGACTTTTAGATAAACCTAAAGACTTATAAGATTCATTTGTACCTAACTAAAAAATGCCAGCTACAGATCCACAGGTAGAATCATGTGCCCTCCAGGCATAATTATGTACTGACCTGTCTGATAAATGAAGATCAAATTTGATAATTGATGATATCATTGCATTACAGTCAATTTGATTGCATGTATATGTACAAATGTATATTGGTATTATGGTATGAAGAAGGAACTTGCTTTATATGTTTATTTCTACATTAATGTATAATGAAAACAAATACCAATGCCAGTACATATAGGTATTATTGCATGGCTTCTTAATGTCAAATTCATTAAAGTATTATATTTTGTACAAAATCTGTTATTCTAATATCTGGGGCCGGTTGTTCAAAGGTCTATTAAATTAAACCTCCATTATCTTTTAATTGAGCTTTAAATGTAGATTAAATCTTAATCCACAATTAGTTAATCGTGGATTAAAAATGAGTTGTTCAAAATGTTCATTAAAGGTCAATAAGTTAATGGAGCTTTTATGAAGGTTTAATTGGGAATCCTAAATTAAACCTCATTTAAACAAGGGGATTCCCAGGAATTCCCAATCTAAATGGCGTCAAAACGTCCGAGGGCAGAAACTCAACGGCGATGAATTTGAGCTCTTCACATTTGTGAGCAGCACACGGACATCATAATTAAAAGATAATATTAGGCTTACTTCAAATGCGACAAATGAGGACAGGAAGAGAGTCTGGAATGTGATAGCTACAGAAATGAATGCAAAAAAGTCAAACAGAAGTAGTTTAGAAGTTATGTAGGGTATGAAATACTACTGCCGAAAACATTCAAAATATATTTTTTACACACAGAACAATATTAGTGGGCCGCCGTCCTAACTAATGAACTGAACAAACCATCATGGCAGTGGAAGGGACATAACCCCTGCTGAAACGTTTTCATGATAAAGTAAATGGCGCTTCACAACACCGTCGGTAAATCGGTTTTTTTAATGATTGTATGCTCTACTAGCGTATTAATTATTAAATGAATATAATAGAAAGAATAATTCAACAAGGCCAAGAACAGAACAATATTTAGACATTCATAAACGCCACAATAGCAGCATTCGCCCTCTATAGGAATCACACAACTAAATCAGCCTATCACGAAGTGTTTCATACGTTTGTAGTCCCTACCGAAAATTTGTTCCGGATAAGTACAGGAATCACACAACTAAATCAGCCTATCACGAAGTGTTTCATACGTTTGTAGTCCCTACCGAAAATTTGTTCCGGCTAAGTACAGTGATTCTGAATAATCTAAATAGGTAATTGTTGACATATTCTGCATTGAATGAAATCTATAGATATTTAACTTTACAAAAATGTATACTTTTGGTAGATTTTGATATGTGATGGCGGATTGATATGGGGTCAAAAGTCAGAGGGTGTTCCCGTCCCCTTTCACTGGTTTGATATGTAAATTTCCAGTTGTCCGAAGCAGACGCCCGTAGCGAGCTAAAATGCCACGAAACTTCTGATAAAATGTCATTTGAAGTCTTTGCCATGTATGTATCTGTGAATCCAGGCAGTTGTCACTAGTGTTGAACTTCAAATATTAAAGTTATTAGCTCTAAAGCTTAGTAATAACATATAGTAAATTATTTAGTTGTGTGAGTCCTTTAAGAGAACTAGCCATGTGCTCAATGAACTTGACCTCTATAACCTTTTCTGTGCTTCCGGTTTTTTATTTTTTCAAAGACAACCACTGTCATTAAGTGTTAGCACATTTTTTCAGTATGCAGATATATTTAATTTGAAAAAAAACCTTCAAAATTAGCTAAAATCTGGCTAAACATGGCCCTATGTTGAAGCCTGTATTGTTGGGCTGACCCTTATACTCAGGTTTTAAATAAAGTTTGGTTCAATAACCTGTAATAATTGATATGCGTTTGTGTTAGAAGTACTTCCTTGATATATGTAGCAGGTTTTAGCATCCAATAGAGATAGAATCTAGTGTGTTGTCCTGCACAACCAGCACCCCCCCCCCCCCCTTCTTAGTTCCAACTCTGGCCAGTCATTCTTAGGCTTCTTTATCCATACAAATTACAAATGTATGTGTTTTTTATAGCTAGAAGAAAGCTATAACTAGACCTAGTACGGAATAGGCTTGTATAAAAAATGCACATATGAAATTATACATGAGTATGTGTCCCTTGTAGGTTTTGGTGGCTTAATCCAACTTAAAATTCCATATTTTTAGTTAATTGTAGGTATTTCTTTATTCCCGTCACAATATATACCTTGTTCAACATCTTGTTTATTGATTTAATGTGTTTGTAATCTTTGTTTACACATACAATAAGCTGTTTATGGCATTTCATCTCCCCTACCCCCAATATTCTCCCTGTAAAGTGGCTGCACCCCGGGGAGCTATAAGTGTTATATGTAAGCCTGTGTAATTGATAGATAAACAGTTAAGATGGATATCTAATAACCCTTTATGACTCAAGTTTTCTGTAGAATTTTGGAGTTTTGTGTGAATTCTAAATGTGTTTAATTGTTAAAATTAAATGAAATTTACTTAAAATAAAAAATTAATTACTTCAGAGACTGTAAAATTAACAGAAAGTAAAATAACAAGATTTCTTTTCCAAAACTGTTGAGTGGTATGCGTATTTGATCTGTGGGCAAAATATGAAATTGCTAATTATTGCGTGCTTAATTGAGGTGCTAGAGGTTAATGTTATGCAAAAGAAATGAAAAAAATCTGGTGCTAACTCTGAATAGCAAACGTACATCAGGTGCAATAACTTGTGTTTTCTTCATAATTTATTATTCAATTTCAACCAAACTTCACCATTTTACTCGGAAATGTATATGCTTTCAAATAGTTAACTTTATTTCAACATCTTAAAGGTTTGGGACCCTTTAAAGGAATCACACAACTAAATCAGCCTATCACGAAGTGTTTCATACGTTTGTAGTCCCTACCGAAAATTTGTTCCGGCTAAGTACAGTGATTCTGAATAATCTAAATAGGTAATTGTTGACATATTCTGCATTGAATGAAATCTATAGATATTTAACTTTACAAAAATGTATACTTTTGGTAGATTTTGATATGTGATGGCGGATTGATATGGGGTCAAAAGTCAGAGGGTGTTCCCGTCCCCTTTCACTGGTTTGATATGTAAATTTCCAGTTGTCCGAAGCAGACGCCCGTAGCGAGCTAAAATGCCACGAAACTTCTGATAAAATGTCATTTGAAGTCTTTGTCATGTATGTATCTGTGAATCCAGGCAGTTGTCACTAGTGTTGAACTTCAAATATTAAAGTTATTAGCTCTAAAGCTTAGTAATAACATATAGTAAATTATTTAGTTGTGTGAGTCCTACAGTGATTCTGAATAATCTAAATAGGTAATTGTTGACATATTCTGCATTGAATGAAATCTATAGATATTTAACTTTACAAAAATGTATACTTTTGGTAGATTTTGATATGTGATGGCGGATTGATATGGGGTCAAAAGTCAGAGGGTGGTCCCGTCCCATTTCACTGGTTTGATATGTAAATTTCCAGTTGTCCGAAGCAGACGCCCGTAGCGAGCTAAAATGCCACGAAACTTCTGATAAAATGTCATTTGAAGTCTTTGCCATGTATGTATCTGTGAATCCAGGCAGTTGTCACTAGTGTTGAACTTCAAATATTAAAGCTATTAGCTCTAAAGCTTAGTAATAACATATAGTAAATTATTTAGTTGTGTGAGTCCTTTAAGAGAACTAGCCATGTGCTCAATGAACTTGACCTCTATAACCTTTTCTGTGCTTCCGGTTTTTTATTTTTTCAAAGACAACCACTGTCATTAAGTGTTAGCACATTTTTTCAGTATGCAGATATATTTAATTTGAAAAAAACCTTCAATATTAGCTAAAATCTGGCTAAACATGGCCCTATGTTGAAGCCTATATTGTTGGACTGACCCTTATACTCAGGTTTTAAATAAAGTTTGGTTCAAAAACCTGTAATAATTGATATGCGTGTGTGTTAGAAGTACTTCGTTGATATATGTAGCAGGTTTTAGCATCCAATAGAGATATAATCTAGTGTGTTGTCCTGTACAACCAGCACCCCCCCCCCCCCCTTCCTAGTTCCAACTCTGGCCAGTCGTTCTTAGGCTTCTTTATCCATACAAATTACAAATGTATCTGTTTTTTATAGCCAGAAGAAAGCAATAACTAGAACTAGTACGGAATAGGCTTGTATAAAAAATCCACATATGAAATTATACATGTGTATGTGTCCCTTGTAGATTTTGGTGGCTTAATCCAACTTAAAATTCCATATTTTTAGTTAATTGTAGGCATTTCTTTATTCCCGTCACAATATATACCTTGTTCAACATCTTGTTTATTGATTTAATGTGTTTGTAATCTTTGTTTACTCATACAATAAGCTGTTTATGGCATTACATCTCCCCTACCCCCAATATTCTCCCTGTAAAGTGGCCGCACCCCGGGGAGCTATAAGTGTTATATGTAAGCCTGTGTAATTGATAGATAAACAGTTAAGATGGATATCTAATAACCCTTTATGACTCAAGTTTTCTGTAGAAGTTTGGAGTTTTGTGTGAATTCTAAATGTGTTTAATTGTTAAAATTAAATAAAATTTACTTAAAATAAAAAATTAATTACTTCAGAGACTGTAAAATTAACAGAAAGTAAAATAACAAGATTTCTTTTCCAAAACTGTTGAGTGGTATGCGTATTTGATCTGTGGGCAAAATATGAAATTGCTAATTGCGTGCTTAATTGAGGTGCTAGAGGTTAATATTATGCAAAAGAAATGAAAAAAATCTGGTGCTAACTCTGAATAGCAAACGTACATCAGGTGCAATAACTTGTGTTTTCTTCATAATTTATTATTCAATTTCGACCAAACTTCACCATTTTACTCGGAAATGTATAAGCTTTCAAATAGTTAACTTTATTTCAACATCTTAAAGGTTTGGGACCCTTTAAAGGAATCACACAACTAAATCAGCCTATCACGAAGTGTTTCATACGTTTGTAGTCCCTACCGAAAATTTGTTCCGGATAAGTACAGTGATTCTGAATAATCTAAATAGGTAATTGTTGACATATTCTGCATTGAATGAAATCTATAGATATTTAACTTTACAAAAATGTATACTTTTGGTAGATTTTGATATGTGATGGCGGATTGATATGGGGTCAAAAGTCAGAGGGTGGTCCCGTCCCATTTCACTGGTTTGATATGTAAATTTCCAGTTGTCCGAAGCAGACGCCCGTAGCGAGCTAAAATGCCACGAAACTTCTGATAAAATGTCATTTGAAGTCTTTGCCATGTATGTATCTGTGAATCCAGGCAGTTGTCACTAGTGTTGAACTTCAAATATTAAAGCTATTAGCTCTAAAGCTTAGTAATAACATATAGTAAATTATTTAGTTGTGTGAGTCCTATATTGGGCCGTTTTGTTATTTAGTAACACCTTCGGGTATTACGCTCTACGTCATCAGAGTTGCATTTTACAAAATTATGGGATGTAGGTGCAATGGTCAACAAACTGACAATAAATTGTCTTAAACATACGCGAGTTGTAAGTAGATTTTTTCAATTGGATGTTAACATAGACATAACGATTTCTTTTCGGTGGATGTTCTAACCGATCTCTCACTATGCCAATGATAAATCCGTAGCCAGCCCTGCCAAACCTGTTATACCTTGCTCTGATGGTAAGTTTTAGTTTGTGACCGGTCGTAAAATAGGGACACGTTCCAAACGTATCTATGGTAAAATGTAGGGGGAGGGGGATTCGATATAAACATAGCACATGCGGTATGTTCATATCGAGCAACCCCCCCCCCCCCCCCCCCCCCCCACCACTCCCCGCAACCCCGTACTTTTGTAACGTGTCCTGTGGTCGAAGTGAACTCGCAGTTAACGGTTCCCTTCAACTCCAAGAATATCAAAAAAAATTTTCAACCCCATCATGAAGTAGAACTTTGCAGTTTTGACTATTTAATTTAGGTTTAATGGAGCCCTTAACCTTCATGAAAAATCGGAGAGTTAATCAAGCTTTAATCCTTCTTTAAAGTTAATGAACGTTTGTGCAACGTAACATTTTCTGGAAATAAAGTTAATGATGGTTTAATGGAGCTTTAATCCTCGATTAACTTTTAATCAACCTTTTAACAACTTGCCCCTGATCTTTTATATTACAATCTGTAGTTTACTTTATTTCTTTAAACACTTTTAGCAGGATTAACTATTTACAACATAGTACAACCAAACACAAACTTTTTAGATTGAATTGTAGAATGTTAATATTTTAATAAAAAGAATCATTATTACTCAAAAATATATATGTTTGGTTTATTATATATATTTTTTTAATCTTGACATGCAGTGTATTAATTTAAAACAAGTTACTAAGATGTTCGAATATCATCTGGCAAAAATCAGATTTTTTCATTCTTGTACTTATATAAGTAACAAACTAAAGACTTCCAATAGTATAAACATAAAAATACAGGTAAATCATATTACATCTGTACATGTAAGAACACAGGTAGGTATATATGGATACCCCCATTACCTATATGGAGGTTTTTGTGGTCATACTTGACTGGACGTAGTGCACTACTAGTTTACCTGTAGTTTAAATGTAGTGCACTACTAGTTTCAATGTAGTGCACTACTAGTTTAAAAAAGGGTTAGGTTACACTCAACTATATAACATGAGTTATACCAACTTCTGTACCCCTACCCCCAGAATCTGTAATTTCAATCTACATTACAATGTTCATAAAAAAGGGGAACGATTTTTTTCCTCACTGAATTACTAGGACAAAATTATACAGAATAAAGTGATATGTTACACTTGGCACAACTCAAACAAGCTATTTGATCCATATCAGTATGTTCATAAAAAACAATGACAATTACGAAATATTTGAGAAAAAACGGCAAGGTTTTGCTAATATTTGAAATTTGACCTTGATTTGACCTTCAGATTGGAGGTCAAACTGTAAACTTTATATGCAAACATTGCAATTTCTGTACCCCTACCCCCTTTTTTCAAAATGCCATTTTATTTTGCCGAGGTAGGATGTATATGACCAAACAAAAAATCTCCAGAGGATTTCCCAGAAGGGTGACCAGCTGAAATATGTTCTAGAATGCCACCCTTTGACACCCGGGGGTGTCCACCTACCTTAAAAAAACACCCTTGGGCCCTGGGTATATATTATACTTATGTTTTGCAACTTAATCAATGGAAGAGAAGCTCGGTCTTGATGTGAACTTCGATGTGATCAATATTCACGAGGCGTCTTCCGTCAACAGAAAACGCTTACTTATTCGGAACACCTGGTCTTATTCTTTTGCACTTTTACATGGGTATCCATATAAATTTTTCCTTTTTTCGTATTTTGCAACTAGTTTAATCGATAGCTCGGATATTGGTTTTGTTGATTCATAGGTATTCTCTGATTTATTTTGATAAAGTCCTTAAAATGTCAACATTAGTTACTTCCTGGACCAGAGACGACACCTTGCATATTCTAAGCGTTCCGACGGTTGGACTCTTATAATCTTTTATACTTATAATGAAACCGGATATTTGTTACTGTGGTTAAATACTTTAAATAATTTTACTGTATCCCAGCACGTCTATGCATACAACACCATAACACTTAATGTTTAATTCAGAGGGATAGGCTGGGAAAGTGTGTGTTACATGTCTTTCCCATTGATTGGACTTTTGTGTCATCGTTTTGAATTTCTTCATAATCACTTGTATTTAAAGCTTCAAAGCATTTTTGAAAAACATTTACTCTATCAAACATACATTAGGATATGGTCGTTTGAATAAACAGGTTTAAATAGTTATTACAAAAACTATGATTATTTTGAAAAAATATAGAAAATTATCGTACAATAATGTTGTCACAAATGGTGTATTTTACCAAGTGATTCTGCAGACCAGTATTTATAAATTCGTCATTCTTAAATGTAATTCAGGAAACTTGTTTGATTTAAACCATTCTAATACATTACTTTGCTAAAACTACTACATTCAGTTTTTACATGTGTAAACAGACATACTATGACATTCCTTTGCATTCTTTTATTGAAGCTGATATTTTTCAGTTCAGTGTTATGCTTTGATAGAGGCGTCATCTAAAGGTGATTTTGTCATGTGTTACTGTGCCATTTAAATGTATTTTGGGGTTTTAAGTAATTCAATATTATCGAAATGTGTTATATAGATGCCGATCGGTCAGAAGAAATATGTAATATCAGTATACAAACAATAAGTTTTATGTTTAGATGAATTCAATCCTACTCAATTACACTGAATGAATATTTCAAAAGATAATAACAGTCACTGATACGTTGGTAGAAATAAGTCATAAGTTTTTTTCGCAAACATGAAATGAAAACACGGATTTGTTGATGAAACAATATTTGCTCTATGAGATAATTATTAATCTCTTTCCGTATGTTTTTATAAGCATTTAAGGCTAACATTGATAAAAAAAATTATGTCGAAACCTAGGTAATTTATAATTTGATTCCTCACAAACGTTATGATATAAATTAGTTATTGAATATCTTTATTTTCATTTGATCCATGTTCTTGTTTAACAGTCAGATGCATTGCATAATGCAACAGTTAAACGACACACCGACATCGTCAAAATGTTGTTGGACAAAGGAGCAGATCCAAATAAGGTTTGTTTTTCACGATCAATAAATTCAATTGATCCTTCAAAGTTTTTTTGTATACTGTTTACCTATATTATACCTATGTTTTGAAACCTTATCAAACGTAAGAGAGGTTCGGACCTGATGTTGACTTCGATTTGACAAAGATTTACCTGACGTGTTTCGTCAACATAAAACGCTGATTTATCCGGAACACCTGGTCTGATTTTCTTGCACTTTTACAGGGGTATCCATGTAAATGTTTCCTTTTTTCGTATTTTGCTTCTAGTTAAATAATCGATTATTAACTCGAATATTGGTTTTGTTGATGCATCAGTAATCTCTGATTTATTTTGATTAAGTCCGTGAACTGTCAACATTAGTTACCACCTCAACCAGAGTCGACCCCTATCACATTCTAAATGTACGGACGGGCGTTTTTATATATAATAAAAGCGGATAGTTGTTATAACAGTTAAATACTTGGACATAATCAGCATGTGATAACCATATTGACATTAGTTTAACTATATTCCAGTAGGTCTATGTATACAACACCGTAACACTTTATGTTGAATTCAGAGGGAAAGGCTGGTGAATTCTTTGTAACATGTCATTCTGATCTATTGGAAAATTGAGTCATCTTTATTAATTTCTTCATAATCACATTGCATTTAAAGCTTTTAGAAAATGTATTTTTTATTAGGTAAGAAAACGTCACAAGTTAATTGAAAAATAATAATAAAAAAGTTTAAAAAAAAAAACGAATTTGTTATCATTATATTTACTCTATAAGACATACGCTAACATATGGCCGTTGGATTTAAGACTTGTCTTAAACAGGTATCAAAACTTATTATAAAAACTATGATTATTTAAAACAAAAATATAGAAAATGATCGGAAATAACATTCAACAACTAGTGGATTTTCCAAGTGGATCTGCACACCAGTAATTATAAAATCATCATTTTGAATGTAATTCAGTAAACTTGTTTCATTTAAATCATTCTAATCCAATACTTTGCTAAAACTACTACATTCAGTTTCTACATGTGTAAACGGACATACTCTGACATTCCTTTGCATTCTGTTATTGAAGCATATATTGTTCAGTTCAGTGTTATGCTTTGATAGAGGCGTCATCTAAACATGAAATGAAAACACGGATATGTTGGTGAAACAATAATTACTCTGTGAGATAAGTATTAATCTTTTTCCGTAAGTTTTAGAAACTGTTAATAACACCATCAAAGTAATCAATCTGCGATTGTTTATAAGCAAATGAGGTGAAAATTGATAAAGAAATAATGATGTCACAAACTACGTGGTTTACAGTTTGATTTCTCTCAACTGTTACATGTTGAATCTCGTTATTTTCAATTAATCCATGTTATTGTTTTACAGTCAGATGCATTATCTGCTGCAATAGTCGGAGGGAACACCGACATCGTCAAAATGTTGTTGGACAAAGGAGCAGATCCAAATACGGTTTGTTTTTCATTATCAATCAAATCAAATGATCCTTCAAAATGTCTTGAATACTATGTTTGCCTATATTATACCTATGTTTTGCAACTTTATCAAATGTAACAGAAGCTCGGACTTTATGTTGACTTCGATGTGTTTGTATTATCTTGCACTTTTACAGGGGTATCCATGTTCATTTTCTCTTTTTCGTACTTTGCAACTAGTTTAATCGATTTTGAGCTTGGATATTGTTTTTGTTGATGCTTCGGTATTCTCCGATTTATGTTGATAAAGTCCTTGAAATGTCAACATTAGTTACCACCTAGACCAGAGTCGACCCCTATCACATTCTAAACGTGCGGCCGGGCGGACTCTGATAATCTTTTATGCTTATAATGAAACCGGATATTTGTTATTGCGGTTGATTACTTTGATAGAATCAGCATGTGAAAGTCACATTGACATTAGTTTTTCTGCATTCAAGTAGGTCTATGTATACAACACCGTACCACGTTATGTTGAATTCATAGGGATAGGCTGGGTACATTCCGATCGGTTATTTAGAGCTTCAAAGCATTATTTAAAAACATACATTTTTCATTAGGCAAGTTAGTTTTAAAAACAATGATTAGAAAGTTAAACAATGAAGTTGTTGACAACATCTTTACTCTATAAAACATACACTAACATATGGTCGTTTGAAAAACAGGTATCAGTATTTATTATAAAAACTATGATTATTTTGAAAAATATAGAAAACTATCCGAAAATAATGTTGTCACCAATGGTGTATTTTACGAAGTGATTCTGCAGACCAGTAATTATAAAATCGTCATTCTTAAATGTAATTCAGGAAACTTGTTAGATTAAACCATTCTAATCCATTACTTTGCTAAAACTACTACATTCAGTTTTTACATGTGTAAACGGTACACCGACATCGTGAAAATGTTTTTGGACAAAAAAAGCAGATCCAAATTCAAATAAACCTTTAAAATACCTGTGTATACTGTGTTTGATGAAAGGAACTTCTTCGATCTCTTGTTCTGAGAGCTTTCTTTTCCAAGAAAGGCGGACGACGATTCAAATATATGGTAGTGAGCTATCTCGGAGCATACTTTGTGAAAAACACGACAAAATTTAAGAGGAAATATACTGAAGAAGATATAGTAAGGGTGATTAAATTCCTGGTTGACAATTTTTTCTTGAATGTAGAGGAAAGATTTTCCAGCAGACTGTTGTGATTGACAATGATGACTCGGTTCGCATTCCGAGGACTTGGTATTTATATACCAAGATTTACTTTGAATTACGGTTGTCGTCGATAAAGCAGAAGACGCGTACTCTTCCAGAACACCTGGTCTTATTCTCTTCTACTTTTAATAGATTTCGGGTTCAGATTATGGTTTTGTTGACACTTAGATATTCTCTAATTTGTTTTGTTATTTACCAACAAATGCTTCAGACCAGTATTGGCAACATTATTATTGTTAAATGTAATCAAGCCAAACTAATATCACCTTATGATTGTTTATAAACAAAATAATGACGTCACAAATTACGCAGATTACACTGCAATGTCTCACACCTGCAATGATATATTATTCTAGTTATATCGAATATTTTTGTTTAATCTCATCATTTTAACTGAACCGGTGTTGATTTTATACAGCCAGATGTTGATTTTATTCAGCCAGATGTTGATTTTATACAGCCAGAGGCATTGAATCGTGCAGCTGAGGGAGGTCAAACTGGCATCGTGAAAATGTTGTTGGACAAAAGAGCAGATCAAAATAAGGTTAATATTTTTCATTATATGGTGATTTCCATGTTAAAATAGTAACATAGAAAGAATTCGGGAAAAAAACAATTAAAAGTAGACAAAACTTGCTATCTGGATAACAACATCAGATATGCCAAATGAAACCCGAGATTCCTGAATTTAATTTATAGCACTTTCTTTACAACACCTCCACAACTGAAATTCGAGACGTAATATTGTATAGGCGAAGATTAAGAACATTTTACGTGTAAATTCATCTAATTATTATATTATATGTCACAAGTGTTCGCAATGTATTACGAAAAATAAACATAGGCACGGGTTTTTTTTTTTACTCTTGTTGAATTGAAAAAAAAACGTCAATTAACTTAATTGCCCCTTTAATTGAACACACGCACGTAAGATATATAAATCACTCGCTGTGCTAGCTATTAATCACAACATTTGTCCATTTGTCTTGAATATCCCAACATTGATATGTCAGAACAACAAGATATACAACACAAAATATTGGATAGTTCAGAATTTATCAGGGCTGCACTGTTATTAGTAGCTTATTGCTGCCTGGCGTAACTGTTAGATCAAAGATTTAATGTGTTTCAGACAAGTTTGTAACCATATGATGATAACATGGCACTTTCCAGAAGATACAGTTATTCCTTTCTAGCCTGGAATAATCGTTTACAAATTTACTCTTGCTGCCAAATTTGGGAAATTTGTATGCTCACATTCCGATGATATTAAACAGATAAAGATTCATTGAAGGTGATATAGAACATTGTATATTGCAGACTGAACCAACGCTACAGATACCAGAGGAAGACCTAGACACTTCAACGTCAGGAAGCCTCGAGTTATTGCCAGAGGCAATCCCTGATGTCACAGGAGGTATTACAGAACAAAAATTTGTTTACGATAAACGTGATGATTTCAATTTTCCAATCGTGAACTTTCCGTTTTTTGATAGTAACATCCCTGCTTCTCCAATCTGCGGTGTTTACTTGTCGCAGTTGATTCGATATTTTAGGTTCATCGATTTTGTGTTTGGATTATGATTTTGTTAACGCTTTGGTATTCTCTTATTTTTTGTATAACTTTACATGGATCTAGAATTATCCAAAATGATATATTAAGGCTGCATTATATGGTCGTATTTGGTATTAAGTGTCCTGCATGAGAAGAAGCGCATTTTTTTTTGAGCTAGCTGGCTTACATTTAAAACGATTTCAAACTTTGTTTTGTCTATAAACAACAAGAAGTTTGCTGACTTAGTCGATCGTATATACCCTAATGAACTTGATATTAAAGACACAACAGACTCTCCTACATCGGCTTCTTACCTCGATCATTACTTTAACTATGACCATCACGGGCAACTTACTACTAAGATACTACTATGATAAACGTGACGATTTCGATTTTCCGATTGTGAACTTTCTCTTTCTTGATAGTAACATCCCTGCTTCTCCATCCTATGGTGTTTACATGTCGCAGTTGATTCGTTATTCTAAGGCTTGCTCTGAATATCGAGAATTTCGTGATATATGTCAACTGCTTACGAACACACTTACGGCACAGGGATTCGAGAAATGCAGTTTGATGAAGACTGTGGGAAAGTTTTATGGTCGCCATCCTGATATCATCGAGAACTGTTTTGTATCTTTGTATGATATGAAGTTGGACGTTTTTGAGTTTGCTTGTTAGTGTTTTTATTTGTTGTGATGACAATGATGACTCGGTTCTCTTTTTGAGGATTGATGCTTACTTGGATGTGACCAAATTTTACATGGCGGTGTCTTCGATGAAGCAGAAGACGCTTACTCTTCCGGAACATCTGGTCTTATTCAAAATTCAAAAGATAAAAGAGATACTGCTAAAACGTGCTCCAAAACATACCTTTATTTGTGATGTAATGCTTCAAAATCTATCGTACAACTGCTACCTGGATCACCTTAGATAGTACCATATTTTGTTACTAAGTTACACCTTTGTGGACGCTTGATGATTTACTAGTTTCACATTACGTTATTGCTATCATATATGATGTCATTCATGTTTAACAGATACGTCAGAGGCAGATAGGATGATAGAAATCGTGAAAAGGCAAAACCTGGAAGAATTCAAAACGTTAGAGAAGAGTTCGTCTACAGCAACGGTTACCCTACTGCATATCGTGACTGTGTATGGTTGCCCAGAAATGGTCGAGTGTATGAAGAAATGGGACAATATAGATTGGGACAAACAATGTGAAATCTCCGAAATTATATCAGAGGAAGCGTTGACAAAAATAACACACAGGAAGGCCTCTGCATTATACTTTGCAACATATATGGATAAAACAGAAATGGCACGTTCCTTGATCAAATGTGCTGGGGAAGAAAACGTTCGATACTGCTATCAAGACATTCAGCTTAGCAAGTCCATGGAAGAGGTATTCATGCTTGATAGGGTAGACAAATTGAAGGTGGAACATCGTGAACTTGACCCCGTCGTCGTGTCAGGTCATCGGGTTAACAACGATATGGAAAGGGAACGAGTGTTTATTGTGTACTCAAAATCTGTAATGCGGCCATCAAGTTACCGTTTAGATAGATTCGGTTTGGTTTTGATAAAGAATCCGTACTTCTTTACACGAGAATTGAAATGTGATTTTCAGAAACGGATCGGAGTTTTACACAATGACAATGCAAAGCCACAAAAAGCTTTGTCTATGCACCGTGAAAAGCTTTGGGGAACCCATAGCAACTTAAACGTAATAGGTATACATTCTGTGACCTATAGAAACAACGAGGAAGCAGAGAGGCCATGTGTTGTACTATATTGCAGTACAAAAGGCGTAGTGCCACTGGGTGAACCAGATTTCCCCAAACAATTAGAAGTTGGTGAGGGCGACTCAGTTGACGTAATTGTACGTGAAGGGTACTTCAGAAGTGTCGGAGGCTACGAAACACAATCAAGTATCGCGTATCATAACACCCTGAAAATGGGATGCAACATTGGAAGGCTGGAACCAGAAGAAGGTCATCAACATCTGAGTGGTACTCTGGGTCCCTTTGTGAGGTTCGATGACAAACTTGGATTCCTGACATGTGCTCATGTTCTACTTAACACACCGACTGCGCCACAAGGTACCAACAGTCCCATTGAAGTGACACAACCCTCCCCTGACATACGTTCATCTACTAGCGAACCATGCGGAGTTGTGCACCGGACAATTTTTGATCCATCAAGCGATCCTAGCATTGATGTTGCTGTGGTTCAGTTGATTGACGAAGAAAGAAAACCTACAGCTGGTCAATTTGCAAATGCTAGCTTAAGTAAATTACGATTTGCAGGTAAGGTGACAAAGATAATGTTTAACTAAACTTAAGATATATAACGATTGATATTTTTCACGCTTTTTTCATTAGTTGTTCACTAATCTAAAGAAACGTGTGACATGTTCAAATAATGCTAGACTAGCAATGAATATATTTCATGTTAAATTTGCTGATGAATTTTCGGAAGTAACTGATAATAATTTTCATTTAAGATATTGGTAATATAATGAATTTATTTCTTCTTTTCTTTCTCTAAGTAATTGGTTTGCTCGTTGTTCTGCATTTTTCTCATTGTCCGATTTTTGCCTTTCCTATTGATAACACGATGAAGTAATATAAAATAGAAACTCCTTCGCTGTTTTGCAGGGTTTGACGAAGTTCCTGAGTACAACACTGGGTCATGTGAAACACGTTTAAAGGATTTTTCTCAATCGCATATGGCTTATACGTTTGGAAGCGTCAGCGATGTCACAAAAGGAATGGTGGACATGAATGGTACAGATGTTAGGCCGTTATCAACGGACATTGCTCTACCATACGGTAACGATAGGGTTGTCATGAAGAATCAGTGTACGATTTCTGGAACTGTTCCAGAATTTGCCCTTCCAGGGGACTCAGGTGCACCAGTGTTTATGAGGAAAGCCGGCACTAGTGAGTTAAGTTGCATTGGAATGGTTATAGGACAAGGACATCTTCAATATGACGAGAATACGATATACCCTGTTGCAGTATTCACACCGATCGATGCAATAATGGACAGACTTGGTGCTAATTACAAGATAGCTGATTTCCCTCCGTCATAAGCACCATGGTGAATGATGTCAGATTAGCATTCATCAAATGACTGACCTGGTTATTTTTGGTTGTTTTTTTATCAAAGTTGGAGTTGGAGGTTATGCTGACGTACTGACAGGGGATTTTTAGATTCCTTCTCTTTCACTGCATGGACGTCTGATACTCCAAGTCAGACCGTTCTTTGTTGATGTCAGTAGTCTTATGATATAGTTGACAAAATATAACTAATCTGAATACATATTAATATTAAGGTTTACTAATTTTATTTTTTTCATTTTCTTTCAGGTCACGTTTTTTTACATCTGTTTAATATGATATAGTTGACAATATATAATTTCTACAGATACATTTGATATAGACTAACATATTCCCCCGATATTGACATATTTCGAAATATTTCATAATAAAGAAAAGTAATGAAAATTTAATCCAGGATTTAACTTTGCCTGTTTAAGAAATTATCATTTTGTGGAACTCTTCTGCGTTTTACTTTAAAACCGACCGTTGATCCATATTTTGTTTTTGTTATCGATATAAAGATTTTGAATACTATTTTAAAGTAATTTTCTCCCTGTACTTTTTTTATAAAAATCAAGAGGAGATTTCTCACAAATTGGAAAGTTGTATTTCATTCTTAGAAGTGTGACAAGCAAGTTCTAACCTATTCAGTTGTTTATTTGTACATAACTTACACTGTTAATAATGCTACGATACCGGTTTACTGCCGTGTTTTAGGTCACCCTCGGTGTCAATTCCAAGCTTGTAAGATAGCATGATTAGCGCGCATACTATCCAAACGTCATAGAGACCTAGATATGATAGCGGGAGTATATGCGGCGCTACTTCGGTTCTCGGGGTTATAAAAGGCCGTCTGCTAGGAATGGCAGCAGACGAGAGACTACTGAAGCGATACACTGTACTGATAAAGGTATCTATGAGAGCGAAACAAGTGAGCAGACTTCAGATGTAGCTGAGGTAGTGCTTTTCCTCAGTCTTGCTCACTGCATGTTCTGTGAGAGCGGTCGTATATATATAGAGGCTATACGAGCCCTGCTGAAGTGAGTAGACGCCGTTAACGCGTGCTCTGTCTGTTTGCTCGGTTCTGAGCGCTGATACCTGGGTCGGGCTGTGGACAGCGGAGCACTCCGGGCTGCTGAGCCGGTGACCATGTGTAGCGAGTCAGTGCCTGTACGAGTTATGTCCCTTTGAGCGGGGATAGTATGGTGGTACTAGTATAGTAGTCGGGTGTGTAGGAGAGCGCTCCTAGAGAGCACGGAGTTTAAGAGATTTCTCTGTGGGGATGTATTGCCTGATAAGGATATATAACTGTATATAGAAGATACTTTGTCATGTTGATCTAATCTAATTAGCATTTAGTGTTGCTCTGCTAAAACGTAGTGAGTAGTTGTTTGACGTTGTTTCAATATTGTGTTCTTGGGCAAACATAGGGCTGCTAGCCTAACAATTGCGTGACCGTAGTTGTTAAGACGTAACTGTAGATCAAAGCTTGACATCACCCCCCGTAAACTGGTTGGTTCATAATCCGAACCATCCGCTTTCCTCACTCAAATAAAGAAACTTGACACCAAAGGACACAGTTCAATAACTGGGATATCGTGAATTTGTCTACTTCCATAGACTTTAGGTAATTTCAAAACTTTCAGATCGTAGAACGTTTTGCTCAGAGTGTTTTTGTTAGATTGATTGAGGATAAATTTCCCACTTCATCTTCAGTTACAGTTAGAAATATGTTTGCTTTGGGATTTTCAGTCCCGTGCCTAGCATCAAAATTTGTCGTCTGCTTTGCTTGCTATTCTGACCGGGTCTGTGCAACAGCGACTTTCTCAATACGATTGCTTTCAAAATCAATTTTAAACTCAATTCCGGACACCTTTAAATATAAACTGTTGTAAAACCCTTTGGAACAAAACCTTTTTCTTACTTGTTATCATATCGCCAATGTTTAACTGGTCGGCAATTTTTACTACGGCGTAGTAAATACGAATAGTACATGCAGTGGCGCAGGGATATGTTCCAACGGTATTTGACCAATCACAGCACCGCTAGGTTTTATTACACGTGTTTAACACATCTTTTTGACACAGCCGTATGCATGGTTGAACGGGTCAGTTATGTGACAAAGAACACTATGTGTAACCTGATTATAACGTAGTTTGTTTAGTTTAAAAACACCATCACGTGATGTAAGGTGTTATCAAAATGTTTGTATTCCCTTGTACTCCTTCAATTCTTCATAGAGAGGTTCTGTCACATGACTTTACAAAGATGTTGATTCCATTCTAGGTTACTGTATATTTATTGTTGTAATATATGTTATTGTTTGATACTTTAGTATACTGTATTTGCTTACAATACTATTTGGCACTATTTTATCTTTGAATCCAGCAGCAGGGTGTTATATGTGTGTCCGATTTGTAACTTCCATCAAATGGATACATCGATCATTTCCTTAAAGAGGAAATAAGTAATAACAAATTGCACCATGGATTTTAAATGCGTTGTCCATTTTTGCTATGTAATAGAAACATTAGTTATTGTGATGAATAAAAATTGTATTGCAGTCTTTGTATGTTTTTTTACGATATGTTAACTTTTATTTTCATTTATACTTGAGCATGTATAAAAATGATTCATCAAAATATGTGAAAATATAAGTGTGTTATACAATTTTTTCATAATCTTGATTTTTATGTCCGATATCAAACTTGCTTATCAGAAATGATTATTTTTGCATTGTTTGGCAACATATCGCATTGTAAATGCATACTGTATTTTTATGACGGCATAATCTTTAAGACACTGTTACTCGCATATCAATAAACGTATTATTTAACTTACTATATATTTAAGATATTTCAACCAAAGTTGAGTGTTTTTCCTTTTGAGACATTTTTTTGTTCTGTCCTCGAATCTCTACACGCCATATTGGGTTGTTCAGGCCCTAGGATCATGAACAATCTTAAATCTAAATTTGCCTTAAGTTTTGACTTAGCCAATCACGATTAACGTTACAAAAAGTAACGTCATACCTGATTGGCTAAGCACAAACTTAAGCCTAAGATTGTTTTATGATCGCGGGGCTTGGTAAGGGCCTTCGGTAGAATACTTCCGTGTAGTAGCACTAGTTCCAAAAGAGGCGACACGAACATAACGCCGCTTCTCAAATACCCACAAGCAACCTATATAAATGTATACTCATCTCATGTTCACTGGGATATCGTCCTAAAATTATACTTATCTCGCATACACCGGGAAACTGTCCTTAACTGTATACTTATCTCGCATACACCGGGAAATCGTAATTAAGTATCTGCTCTTGTGATGTTTCAATCACGTTCAAATCTCGTTTTGATCTCAAATATGCATCTGAAAAAATGTAGCAAACATTTAGATGTCTGTTATTTGTAGAACTTTTACAAAAGTAATTTTTAAAAAGATGACCATTATGGCAGCCATTTTGAAAAATAGTATTTCTGTGCAAACGGCCAAAATTTCATGATTTTTTTGCTTGATTGATCATCTAAAATCGTCAGTGTGTTGCCATTTTTAATTAAGGCTAATTCATTTTCGCTGTGCAAATTCTTTATGTACATTATAAAGCAGCTATTATGCAACAATGAATTTTGTTTTTATATTTTGGGTATGTTTTTAAGATATTTAGTGTAATTGAAGCGATTTTGATTTTTGACTCTCTTTAACACATTTGATAATGGGTGGGGACAAAAACCAGCGCCTCGTAAACACTGGGGGACCGCCCCTTAATGACCTTAGCTGTGGATAGGACGCTAAAAAATGATCTAATAAATATAAGACTTTTGTAAGATGTTGCTTACTGGGCCAGATGACGTAACACAAACATAATATATTATGAAAATGGGGAAAGATTGTGATTGTAATTTCAGTTGCATTGTATATGTATATATATGGCAAACCTTAGTGATATAAATGGGTTTTGCATATGTGTTAACACTTTTTAAGTAATTATGTGTAAATTGGGTAACATATATTTTTATCGCGTGAACCATTACAGTGATCAAACACAGTCAACTGAAACCAACGTTTTGTCATCTGAAGTTTAACTCAATAGTGTCGAATTGTTGTGTTTTTACGGAGTCATTCTACGGCTGGTAGGCATTGTGAACTGGTATGACCTATAGCTACAAGAACTTTTTCCTCGGACTGTGTCTTTGCAGTTGAAGCGATATCAATGTTAGAAGGCTTGACGTATGTTGTTTTCCTGGCGGACGCCATCTTTGTTGAACATGAACATTACGTATCAAATTATGCAATTATTAGGATTAGTATAAGATAAATCTGTATCAAAATAATTGTAGCATCAGATAAAAACGTTTTGAGAGTGATTTGGGAGAATGTTGTTTTAAGTTATGAGAGTAGGAGAGCCTATAATTATTGTATTAGACGGTAGGCGAACGGACTATATTATTAGTATAGCATATTTCCGGTAATACACTAGTTGTTAAGCTAAAATGCTAGACAAGTTTTATAATCGTTATAAGAGTGCATTTTCTAACAGAAAACTAAGAATATAGCAATGTTTTATTTACAGTTTACTTGTCGAATAAACTGACAAGTGACTGAAAGCAATTTAAATATGATGATAGTGAATTTTGACTTTATTGTCCGGCAGCGAGGTTATTGTGTGGTGCCGGACAAGTGCTGATTGGTCAGATCGAGTCATGTGATACAGGGGAGAGTTTATAAAGTCGCGAAAATTCGACCTTGAGATCAGATTAGCTCAGCCCGCGAAATCTTACTGCTGAACATTGCAAAGTACACAACTCCTATAAAATGGCTTAGAATAAATGGATAATATGTAGATATACAATTTATGTCAGCAAATAGAAATATCTACCAGAACAAGAAGTAAATTTAAAATGCTTTCATTATGAATATAAAGCCAAGGTTTCGCAAAAACGATTACCTCCCTTTACTAGTATTTATACTACGGCGGTACACCTGATATCTGACCAGTCAGTTTGATCTATGAACTAAGTAATATGTACTGAATAAGTTTATTATATTCTTGTTCCTAATTAGAACCAATTTTGTCGAGTTTTAAGTCAAGTTCGCTTTTATTGACCCTGTGGTGATAATTATTCCGATAGTCTTGCTGATGAAGGGAAGTGAACTTCATGCAATTCTTAGGTATGTTAAATATTTAAATATTCCACCATTCGCATATATTTTAAAGGCCCAATATACGTAACTTTCGGCAAAACTTGAAGCGAAAATCAAGCCAAATAACTTATTATATTTATAGATTTAGTTAAGATTAACTGATATCAGCAATATTCAAGATGAATTCTTTCGCTGTTACCGGTACAGCAGCAGTTGAAACACGTTATTTGTAAACACGCGTCCATTTCGAACCGTCTTCTACCTTCGGTTTGTTGTTGAAGTGGGCCCCACCTGAAGTATTTTCAATTCTTTGGATGTTTTTGTCAAGAGTTTCTTGTTAGTTACCGCTCAGGTTTAATTTGTTTTAGGCTTATTTTTGCATGGTTATCAACTGGATTTTTTTTCAGAATTTTTCAGAATCACGAAAATTTCCCTGAAATTACGTATATTGGGCCTTTAAACTGACGATGTCAAACGGAGCCTCACTTATGCTGCATCATACTTATCGTCATGTATGCTAGCTTGCTTCGTTCAACAGAATTATCATGTAACAGAAAAATGTTGTCTAAATACAAGATTGTATTTTTTATGACATATGTGTAGTGAACTAGGAAAGTGATAGAATGTGGAAGGTAGTTTAATAATTAACAAAGGTTAAATAGACTGTGTATTATAGTTTTATAATATAGTACGTGTAACAGTCAGTATGTAGTGTATACCTTATAATAATCAACAAAGGTTAAATAGACTGTGTATTAAAGTTTTATAATATAGTACGTGTGACAGTCAGTATGTAGTGTATACCTTATAATAATTAACAAGGATTAAATAGACTGTGTATTATAGTTTTATGATATAGTACGTGTGACAGTCAGTATGTAGTGTATACCTTATAATAATTAACAAGGATTAAATAGACTGTGTATTATAGTTTTATGATATAGTACGTGTGACAGTCAGTATGTAGTGTATACCTTATAATAATTCACAAGGATTAAATAGACTGTGTATTATAGTTTTATAATATAGTACGTGTAACAGTCAGTATGTAATGTATACCTTATAATAATCAACAAAGGTTAAATAGACTGTGTATTATAGTTTTATAATATAGTACGTGTAACAGTCAGTTTGTAGTGTATACCTTACAGTAATGCTGTTACTAATGAGTTACGTCCCTTGGAGTTCCTAAATTTAACAACAAGGTTAGATTTACGCCTCTAGCGCACGTTTACTGACTGTATGAACACTACCAAACAATTATGCCGCAAGTACAGTCGCTATCCTCCAGCGCCCGCGCTGATTCGTGAGTATATAAACATCTGAGGTACTGGCGTGGATAAGTTACATAACTTCTTTAGGCACTGGCCAGGGCCCAGTTGTTCAAATGGTGATTAGCTTAATCACTATTTAATTACATTTTTTCAAACTTTAATAATTCTGTCAATATACAAGATACAATCTTAAACTTTTGTAAGTAAATAAACAATATTAGGTATTTTGTATCTGCTAAGTTGTAACTCAATCTATGGTTTCATGTTAAAGTTTCAGGATAATTACATTTTGCACTAATCACTGATTAAGCTAATCATCTTTTGAACAACTTGGCCCAGATGGTCAAGTTCGCCTTATAATCAAACATGATGACCACGTGTCATCATGATCACTTTACCATCATTTTGACTAATGGTCGTGTAAACTAAATATAGCACCTATAAATACAGGTGTCATATATAACGAACTGCGCACTTATAATTTGGAATTATTAGAGTTAGTGATTAGAGCGGTTGTCGTGTTAGCTGGTCATATTCTCTTGTGCTTTTACAGGAGTCTCCATGTAAATCTTTCCTTTGTTCCTATTTTGCCCATAGTTTAATCGATTTTGAGTTCGAATTATGGTTTTGTTGACGCTTTGGTTTTCTCTAAATTTTTTTGATTTTTTTTAAGTAGTTGTCGTTTTTTGTTTAGTGTTGTTAGAATGGAGAGTGAAAGTAGACGTATAGTGTGAGTATAGTGTGAAAGGACTCGAGGGAAACGTGTGGATTATGGGCGACGATGCTGTTAACGTGTGAATAGATTGTACTTTGGAACTTTATGTGTTTTTAATAAATGTGTGAACTTTATATTTCCCGTGTCTGTCCTGTATCACACCATCCCCCACGACTAACTCGGCGCCCGGGCACAGGAGGAAGCGCTACATACATTGTATATGTCCTAAAATCATACTGTAACAATCTTGTCAGTGTGAGTTCTAGTCAGGTAAATTTATCTTGCGTTTCGTATCTTTCTCATATTGAATTGAATCTGTAAAATGTGTAAACCGAGCTCGAGGTTGCTGATTAAATGGTAGCCGTGGACAGAAGTTGAGTTAGATGTTCGTCCTCGATATTAGTCGCTTGCACGACAGTAAGTCCAGTTAAGGCATAAAACACATACTACTTGGACTTATATTTTTACCACAAAAGGATTGATTTTCCTTTCCATATTAAAATGATTTCGAGATTGTTTGAAGATCGAGTTACACCGCGTAGGAGTTCAACATAACCACTTCGTGATTTGGTTACAGTTGAAGCGAATCAAGCAAATGTGTCGGAAATCTGATTTCGGATATATCGGATATATTACTGATTTCGTATCCAAAACAATGGAATAAGGCGTAGATTATTGGCGAAAGTATGATGATGCAATAGGTGACATATAGTCAACTGGATAAGTGAAGCCTTGGTTTTGGTAAAAAAAAACTTCATTGTAAATGTAACAAGTTCTCCGACTCCTGTCAGAAAGCTAGGCTACAATTGTCTTGTTAGTTGCGTAAATAGGTTACAAAATTCAGTAATGTTTAGTTACGGCTGATGTATTTACTATCGCATAATGACGTATATAACTTTTAAAAGAGAACAAAATTCTGTGACCAACTTTCAACATATCCTTTAAGTATCTGACATGAAATAAAATAGCAAAATCCGACTAACTTTTCCTTTCTTGTTAGTAACATCTCTGCTTCTCCATCCTATGGTATTTACATGTCACACTTGATTCACTATTCTAGGGCTTGCTCTGAATATCGAGATTTCCTTGACCGATTTCAGCTGCCGACGAACAAACTTATAGCACGGGGATTGGAAATGTGCATGTTGATGAGGCTATGGGCGAATTTAATGGTCGCCATCTACCTAGATACATAAGATTCATACATTATTATAAAAAAAAAACGTTAAAGATACACTGTCGTAAACAATGAAGTATGTGCCCCACTTACTTCATCGTGAAATGAAGGGATCAGAGTTTCCTAGTTTCATTGAGGCGGAGCGAAGTGGAAATGTAGATGTTTATTCCAATACTATACATGACTAGTTGTTTGTTTTTTTTGGGGGGGAGTAATTCTTTAAAAACCCCACGGTAGTTCGCAATATTGTGCAACGATGTCTTAATGTCCAAAATAATTAATGCAATGACAAAATCATACTAAAGCGTCAAAATCGATAAAACTAGAGGCAAAACAGGAACAAAGAAAACATTAACATAAAGACCCTCGTAAAAGTGCACGAGAATAAGACATGGTGTTCCAGAAGAGTAAGCGTCTTCTGCTTCATCGACGACACACGCCATGCATGTAAATCCTGCTAATATCCAAGTAAACATCAAGTCCTCAAAATTTGAGAACCGAGTCATAATGTCAATCACAACAAGTAAGCACACTCAAAAGCATATTCAAAAACGTCCATTGCCATATCACACAAATTACTTAGGTTCCATAAGTCATACTATTGATTTTATATGAGCAATCGATATGAGGAAACATTCTCATTTTCGAGGTAAGTTGCTGATGTAAAAGAGTCTGTTTTGTCCTTTATTTCACGTTCAGAGGGGTATATACGATCGACGTGGTCAACAAACTTCTTGTTGTTTATAGACAACACATCGTCGATATATCTGAAAGTGAAATTAAAAGATTTGGCAAGGTTTTTGTTACATGTCCTGATTAGCTCTTCTACAAATTCAGCCTCGTATGAGAACAAAAAAGTCAGAGTGGGCCGCAGTTTGTTCCCATGGAAATGCCCACAGTCTGCTGGAAATTATTTCCTCCGACCTCAACAAAAATATTGTCGACCAGGAATTCAATCATTCTTACTATATCTTCTTCAGTAGATCTCCTCCTAGCTTTTGTCATGTTTTTCACAATGTATGCTCCAGGATAGCTCACTATCTAACTTTGTCAAAGTTTTGGAAAAAATGGAAACAGTGTGTAAAACCTGACACGTGTGTCTTTGTTTGCACACACCTCAGTTTTTTGTTCTGTTCTTGGATGGGACATAATTAAGACCTATTCGATAACTCTAGGAATAGTGTATTAAGTACAAAAAACTACGCCGTTAGTGTAACAAATTCTCAGGCCCCCTTTAGATTATATTATTCTCCTAATACCACACCTAGAGAGCTACAATCACTAGAGATTTTATTTTTGAACAGAAATCGTGCAATAGCTGACTACCTTAGTTCCAATGGATATATTAGTGCTCTTGGCGAATTCCAAAAAGAGGCCTCTAGCTCTCTAGGTGTGGTATTATTAACAAATCTATCCTCCGAGGCTGTCAAAACTAGTAGCTTGTTTAATACAAGTGTCGTGCCTTTTATTTATTGCACACATGGGCCCGTATTCTTGAAACCGTTTTCATGCTCAAACATGGATCTGTGCTCAAGTCAGCTTTCTTGAAAATCTCTTTAATCATGTCGAAGAGTCAAAAAGTCAATGTAAATGTTGAAAACAGTTTTTGGCTTCTTATCTCCTGAACTTTTTTCAAAAACTTTGACAAAGTTAGATTTTTTAAATAATTTATAGCCAGAACAATAAATAAGGCTTGAGCACGAAATCCATGATTCAGCATGAGAACGGTTCCATGAATACGGACCCTGGTCAAAATCATATAGAAAAGGAATACAAAGAAATAAACAAAATATTTAATGAAAATGATGTTGACTTTTTGGTTTGGCATTCTTAAATCTGCTATTATTGTCAAAAAACTAAAATCGTAATAAAGGCTAAGTTGTTCTAAATATTAACAGGAACTGATCTCTTACTTTGTTGTAGATTGTAGCTCAAGATCCTTAAGGAATAACAAAAAACATACATGTCAAGTCTGAAGTTTTATTACAGTTCTAACAAAGGATATAATAGAAAATATAAACTTGATACAATTTATATAAGTTAAAGTCCAATATCTTTGTGTGCAATTTGTGTACTTTTCTTCATTGTTAAACGATCAAATGATATGGTGTGGTAATATGTTGATATCGTCATAGTAATACAGATTTAAATTACGGATTTAATGTCTATTTTGTTGTTTGCATGGGCTAGTGAAATCAAGTGACCCTCGTGCAAATGAAGTAAACTACAAAGCAACGAGGTTCACTTGACTTCATCAGCCCATGCAAACAACACAATATACATTAAATCATTATATTTACGTTTAATATTTTAAACCCCCCGCCATTTTCATATACTTCAACCTGATGGTGACACATGGTTTTAGGAACTGATCCGCATTTCACTGCATATACGGCAGTATGCTCGCAATTGACAACACACAGAGCATCATCTTGACCCACATAAACGGTAGTAAAAAAGAGGTACAAGTAAACATAAGCTGTTAAAACTTATATAACTTATAAGTTATGCTATACAAAGGAAAACAACATTCGAATGGGGTTGCTACAATGGTAACTATGAGTTAACTATACAGTGGTATGCAAGATAATTAAAACGCTTTAGAATAATTAAGCGCTTTAGAGTAACTTTACAAGTAATATAGAGCGCTATATAAATGTTTTATATTATTATTACTATTAAAACCCTAAGTAATTAAACCAGCTACACATAGATTTTTTATAGATAAAAATTTAAATTTTCAATAAATGTACAAAACGTTGTATTGTTCAAAACAAAAAAAAGGTGACAATGTTTAAAGTGTTACCACTGGTTACTAGCAAATAAATATACAGTTTTCCACTTGGTAAGCAGAACCAATCCAAGAACGTACTATTTTAATCCTTGGATACCCACATAGTATTTTTATGGCGTTCTCCCCTGTTTGATGCACAATAGGTCGGTACAGAACGTTTGTCCTAAAGACATGATGAATATTAATTTGCCTTGGAGATCCCTGCCCCGTTTTGGTGACGATCTCTCAAAACGACTATCCCCCACACATGGGACTATATACTGGTTTCTTGGAGATCCCTGTCCCGTTTTGGTGACGATCCCTCAAACCGACTATCCCCCACACATGGGACTATACACTGGTTTCTTGGAGATCCCTGTCCCGTTTTGGTGACGATCTCTCAAAACGACTATCCCCCACATATGGGACTATACACTGGTTTCTTGGAGATCCCTGTCCCGTTTTGGTGACGATCTCTCAAACCGACTATCCCCCACACATGAGACTATACACTGGTTTCTTGGAGATCCCTGTCCCGTTTTAGTGACGATCACTCAAACCGACTATCCCCCACACATGGGACTAATATACTGGTTTCTTGGAGATCCCTGTCCCGTTTTGGTGACGATCACTCAAACCGACTATCCCCCACACATGGGACTATACACTGGTTTCTTGGAGATCCCTGTCCCGTTTTGGTGACGATCTCTCAAACCGACTATCCCCCACACATGGGACTATACACTGGTTTCTTGGAGATCCCTGTCCCGTTTTGGTGACGATCTCTCAAACCGACTATCCCCCACACATGGGACTATACACTGGTTTCTTGAGTCCAACGTTAAGGTTACGTTTAAAATTTAATTTGGTCTTATGGTCCCAAATCCACAAAGAAATCTGCAATGGCTTTGAAAAACAAGAGGATACTGAAACATCAGCAAAACTATAATCAGAACTGAAATTGATTGAACCAGGAACTTAATATAAACAAAGGAAAGATTTGCCTGGAGACCCTCGTAAAAGAATAATGGCAGAAGGTCAGATGTTCCAGAGGGTCAGATGTTCCAGCAGGCCAGATGTTCCAGAAGGCAATGTGTTCCAGAAGGCCAGGTGTTCCAGAAGGCAAGGTGTTCCAGAAGGCAATGTGTTCCAGAAGGCAAGGTGTTCCAGAAAGCCAGGTGTTCCAGAAGGCCAGGTTTCCAGAAGGCCAGAAGGACAGGTGTTCCAGAAGGCCAGGTGTTCCAGAAGGCAATGTGATCCAGAAGACCAGGTGTTCCAGAAGGCCAGGTGTTCCAGAAGGCCAGGTGTTCCAGAAGGCAAGGTGTTCCAGGAGGCCAGGTGTTCCAGAAGGCAAGGTGTTCCAGAAGACTAGATGTTCCAGAAGAGTATTCTACAGGCCCAATAAGCCAACTGTTGGTATAACTTAACACAAACCTTGTTTATTTTACAACAATTATAGAAATGATAAAGCTATCTTCACAACTCTTTATTGCAACGTCCAGAGGATAAACGTCCACCTCACACAGGGTAAGATCTTCCATCAAACGAATCTTACCCCAGCTGTCTTGACGAAATGAGTGTTATCTCCACTGAGCCGCCCAACAACCAGTTTGTGATGTGTCTGTGATTCGACATTACGGATAAGTTCCGTAAACCTCCACCTCACACAAGGTAAGATATTTCTCAGTTTTACTGATCCTGACGTACTGCCCGAGGGTCGGCGCATTGCAGGGAAGTTCCCTGAAGGTTCTTTCAATGGAACTAGGACCAGGATTGCTTATGCACTCAACCTTGGCGCCTAAAACGTTTGCTATCTCGATCTGTATACTCGATATTGGGTTAGCTGGAAAAAAATACAGTTAAGGTTAACTATGCTATATCTTAAATGAACAAAAGTCGTATTAAGATGATTATGTTTTAGAAATCAAAAGTACTGGAAGTATAGAAGGGGGCGTTACTCGGATGTTCTGACATGGTAGAAGAATGAAATATGAAAGGTGCATTTTTTAAAATGTAAAGTGGCTGTAACAAATTCTCAGGTCCCTGTGTTCTCTGTGGAAGACTTTGAACCATCACTCTGATCGGCCAGTTTCTACAGTTTAGATCAAAGGGACAATAATGAATTAGTTTAAGGTTAAATCGTAAATTTACTAAACTATGTATCTGAAACGTTAATGTTTGAAAATTATGTGAACTTGACAAAAATGTTTGTTTTCAGTACGGCCTGTGTGTTAACAGTGAAGGAATCTGACAAAAAACTATTTGATTGGTCGTTCAATCAAAGCAGTAAATTGTCGAGCGGATCAGAGTAATACGTAATTTCTGTGTAGTTCCCTGTAAATAAGGTTATATGTTATAATGACAACTGCCCGTATTTACACTGTACCCAAATGTGTAGTTCCCTGTAAATACAGTTATATGTTATACTGACAACTGCCCGTATTTACACTGTACCCACCTGTGTAGTTCCCTGTCAATACAGTTATGTAATACTGACAACTGCCCGTATTTACTCTGTACCCATCTGTGTAGTTCCCTGTAAATACAGTTGTATGTAATACTGACAACTGCCCGTATTTACACTGTACCCTCCTGTGTAGTTCCCTGTGAATACAGTTATATATAATGCTGACAACTGCCCGTATTAACACTGTACCCACCTGTGCAGTTCGCTGTAAATACATTTATATGTAATACTGACAACTGGCCTTATTTACACTGTACCCACCTGTGCAGTTCCCTGTAACTACATTTATATGTAATACTGACAACTGGCCTTATTTACACTGTACCAATGTGTGTAGTTCCCTGTAAATACAGTTATGTAATACTGACAACTGCCCGTACTTACACTGTACCCACCTGTGTAGTTCCCAGTCAATACAGTAATATGTAATACTGACAACTGCCCGTATTTACACTGTACCCACCTGTGCAGTTCCTGTAAATACATTTATATGTAATACTGACAACTGGCCTTATTTAAACTGTACCTACCTGTGTAGATCCCTGTAAATACAGTTATGTAATACTGACAACTGCCCGTATTTACACTGTACCCACCTGTGCAGTTCCTGTAAATACATTTATATGTAATACTGACAACTGGCCTTATTTAAACTGTACCCACTTGTGTAGATCCCTGTAAATACAGTTATGTAATACTGACAACTGCCCGTATTTACACTGTACCCACCTATGTACAAAGTAGTTCCCTGTAAATACAGTTATAGGTAATACTGACAACTGCCCAAATTAACACTTTACCCACCTGTGTAGTTCCCTGTAAACACAGTAGTATGTAATACTGACAACTGCCCGTATTTACACTGTACCCACCTGTGTAGTTCCCTGTAAATACAGTTTTAGGTAATACTAACAACTGCCCGTATTTACACTGTACCCACCTGTGTAGTTCCCTGTAAACACAGTCGTATGTAATACTGACAACTGTCCGTATTTACATTGTACCCACCTGTGTAGTTCCCTGTAAATACAGTTATGTAATACTGACAAATGTCCGTATTTACACGGTACACACCTGTGTATTTCCATGTAAGTACAGTTATATGTAATACTGACAATTGCCCGCATTTACACTGTACCCACCTGTGTAGTTCCCTGTAAATACAGTTATGTAATACCGACAACTGCCCGCATTTACACTGTACCCACCTGTGTAGTTACCTGTAAATACAGTTATGTAATACTGACAACTGCCCGTATTTACACTGTACCCACCTGTGTAGTTACCTGTAAATACAGTTATGTAATACTGACAACTGCCCGTATTTACACTGTACCCAGATGAAAAAATGGAAGAAATTACGGACGACTCATACGCAACAGTGTTCCTCCAATTCCTAACCATGAACTACCTAAATCTAAACAAAATGTATGTAATAACATTAAGTACATTTGGTATGTGGTAGATAAAGTGTATGTGTTTGGTAATATTGAAGAGAAGTAAAGTATAATTTGTGTCTTAGTTGTCGGACATCGTTACCGAGAATCAAGTTTCCGTACCTGTCGTAAGGTGAACGCACAGCGACTAATATTAAGATTAAAAACACTAATGCTAATTTTGTCCGCCAACGACAAAAAAATCCAAAGTAATGCAATTACTGATAACAAACATTTTTGTGAAGTTCACGCATTATTTTCAAAGATGAAGTTTTAGTTATATGGTCTAGTCAATTTATGATTTAACCTCAAACTAATTGCAACAGAATATAACAGATCTTTTAGTTGAACCATCTAAAGTGAAGTTTCATTTAAAAGTTATTAATGTGTTAAGTAATTTGATTAAACGTAGAATTTCCCAGTCTTCCATTCATCTTACTGCACATGTCGACATATTAATCTATTCTGAGTCAGGATATATCATGTATATAAGCTTTTTATTTCAGAAGTTGACTTTTGACATTTAATCGGCGATGACCACTAATCAGAATGATATAATTACCGAAGCGTCAACAAAACTATATTCCGAACTCAAAATCGACAAATATTGGGGCGAAATATGAGCAAAGGAAAGCTTTACATGACGACTATTAAAAAACACATGAGAACAAGACCATGCGTTCCAGTATGGAGGAGAAATGGGGCCATAATTCTTATCGCGTTAATTTACATTTTGCATAGATGTAATTATATTTGTTTAGTGTTGTTGACGATTTCCTGTTTATACAAGTGTTCACTTATATTTTTTACAGCATTAATTTATATTTTGTATTTAATGTATTTGAATTTTTGTAAATTGTTATTGACGATGTCCTGTATTTTAAATATTTAAATCGCAATTTCCATTTTTCTGTATTTTGGAAATGTTACTTTAAATTGGTATTGACATAATTGTCAAATCGAAATTCTATATCATAGACTATCAACAATTTAATAATGTTAAATTCTCATTTCTATTTTGTAACTATGTAAGTTTCAACTATTAAAACTGAAATGTGAACATGAGCATTTCTAAAATTAGAAATGATAAAAGGTGCATTTCAAAAAGGTGAATTACAAAATCAAAAATCGGGAATTACAAAATCCAAAATCGGGAAAAACGCGATTATGGCCCCATTTCCCCTCCATATTCCAGAGGAGTAAATGTTCCAAATATAGATGGTCACATGACCATTGGCTACCAAAATCAAAACAGATACAGAGCATGTTTGTTTGAGGTTATGGTGTAAATGTGAACCAAACCGACCTGGGAGGGGGAGGGGGATGGTTTGACATATTCTATACACAAGCTTTTGATAATTGGTAAACAGCGACATTTGTCCGTCAACAGTATATGATGACCATACATGTATATCTAACAGGTGCAGTGTGATGCTATGGCCTGAATATACCCCACACCTGTGAATGCTTTCATGTGAAATCTTGAAATCTTGTAACAAGCGTTGTGTAAGTGGTAAACAGTGACCTTTGACCTTCAAACATTAATGAAGGTCATATTTCTAATCCGGTGTACTAAAGGAATGACCGCAATTATTTTAGGGTTATATGGTATATACCGAAATAAATGTGTGCACTTTGCATAAACCGCTTCGCGCACATAGTTTTTTCGGTATATACATGTACTGTATAACCCTCAAAAAGTTTGGCCATTCCTTATAATTTCACTTCTTAAGGTACATATATAAAACATAGGTCTTATGCAATAATTTGGAATTAATCATGTCAAAAATCGAATGGTTTTGCAATAAAACACAACTATGTGCATGCATTTCACCACAACCAATCAGAAGTTTGGTTACAAAATACCGCGCCAAACATGGCGGTATTTGACGTCATCACTTTTTGCGTTGTCTGATATTTGAGGTTACACGATAAAACTTGAAAAAGTCAAGCATTGTGGTAATAGACAAAATGAAATTATATCTTGATAATTTGATGCTATGAGGTAAATATAAACAAAATATGTTAAGGGGTTAATGCGTTATATTGCATTCCATGTATATCATTAACGAACGGACAAAGTGATTACTTCACTTTTTTTATTTGATAATTATGACCACGTGTGTATGACGTTTGTTCGATTAGCTGTTACTAACCATTGATGATGAGGATGGCGACCGCGTGTACGACGTACGCCTGCTGTAAGTCAACTTGCCAGAAGGGAGCGGTGTCAGCAGAGTTGGAGATGCTGCATAAAGGATTTCTTGTTCCAGGCCATCGTTGTCCATCCACAGCGTATTCGGACGTCGAATTCCCATCTTTTGCTGGTCTGTAGCTACCTTGTATGGTGGGTTTGAGGAGGGCAAAGTTCCCCAGCATTCCTATGAAAACAATAGATACATATAAGTTGCTGAAATAGTTTTATTATGTTATATCATTAGTGATATTCTTATAAATTATTGCGCTTTACCGCTCATTTAACAGGCTATTAAACAGTGATATGTAAGGTATCACAACATTTTATTTCGCTCTTACATTTTCACTGCATGATTCGTAATTTGGGGACCATATCTTTTCCCTTATATCTCCTTCCTAATGTCTCCCGTTAAACTGCCTTACTTCGGGCCTTAGTTGAGTGTTCGTCACCTCGGGTTTGGGCTATGTCCCCTTGTCGAGACATCATACAGTCTTACAATTTAATGGCATTTTCTCCTCTCTGCTTTACGCCCAGTCGTATAATTTATTGGTACATCACGTGACTGAATACTGCTTTCCCATTGGAAACACACATGGGTACTACGCAGCTATAGTGCCCGCTCACCCGGGCAATATCCAATTTGGCGCGATGTTTGGAGAGCACGATTATTGGCGCGAAAATAGACATGGATCATGAGTTGCTTGAAAATGGCTGACTTTGTAATCGGTCGAAAGCTGGCCATGGTTTATCCCAATCAAACAAGTTTTGGTGTATATTTAATCGGAAGGGTAATGTACTAAATCCAGTATGGCCCTGTTGAGAGGGCACTATTGCCTCATAGTATTGCCTCGTGATGGAATAGTGCCCTCGCCTTCGGCTCAGGCACTATTCCATCCCTCGACAATACTATGAGGCAATAGTGCCCTCTCAACAGGGCCATAATAGATAAATTAGTAGTTTCTCATCTCTGCTTTACTCCCAGTCTTACAATTTAATGGCAGTGTCTTCTCTCTGTTTTACGCCCAGTCTTAGAATTCAATGGTAGTTTCCTCTCTGCTTTACTCCCAGTCTTACAATTCAATGGCAGTGTCTCCTCTCTGCTTTACTCCCAGTCTTAGAATTCAATGGCAGTGTCTTCTCTCTGTTTTACTCCCAGTCTTAGAATTCAATGGTAGTTTCTCCTCTCTGCTTTACTCCCAGTCTTACAATTCAATGGTAGTTTCCTCTCTGCTTTACTCCCAGTCTTACAATTCAATGGCAGTTTCTCCTCTCTGCTTTACTTCCAGTCTTACAATTCAATGGCAGTGTCTCCTCTCTGTTTTACGCCCAGTCTTACAATTCAATGGCAGTTTCTCCTCTCTGCTTTACTTCCAGTCTTACAATTCAATGGCAGTGTCTCCTCTCTGTTTTACGCCCAGTCTTACAATTCAATGGTAGTTTCCTCTCTGCTTTACTCCCAGTCTTACAATTCAATGGCAGTGTCTCCTCTCTGCTTTACTCCCAGTCTTACAATTCAATGGCAGTGTCTCCTCTCTGCTTTACTCCCAGTCTTACAATTCAATGGCAGTGTCTCCTCTCTGCTTTACTCCCAGTCTTACAATTCAATGGCAGTGTCTCCTCTCTGTTTTACGCCCAGTCTTACAATTCAATGGCAGTGTCTTCTCTCTGTTTTACTCCCAGTCTTACAATTCAATGGCAGTGTCTTCTCTCTGTTTTACTCCCAGTCTTACAATTCAATGGCAGTGTCTCCTCTCTGTTTTACGCCCAGTCTTACAATTCAATGGCAGTGTCTCCTCTCTGTTTTACGCCCAGTCTTACAATTCAATGGCAGTGTCTTCTCTCTGTTTTACTCCCAGTCTTACAATTCAATGGCAGTTTCTCCTCTCTGCTTTACTCCCAGTCTTACAATTCAATGGCAGTGTCTTCTCTCTGTTTTACTCCCAGTCTTACAATTCAATGGCAGTTTCTCCTCTCTGCTTTACTCCCAGTCTTACAATTCAATGGCAGTGTCTTCTCTCTGTTTTACTCCCAGTCTTACAATTCAATGGCAGTTTCTCCTCTCTGCTTTTCGTCCAGTCTTTTGATTTAATGGCAGTTTCTCCTTTCTGCTTTTCGTCAAATATAACAATTTAATGGCAGTTTCTCCTTTCTGCTTTTCAGTATAATGTGACGTGGAGGGTTGTATACTTCAGATTAGTAACACCTTATAATTCGGCACAAGTTCCGGAATATCTCAAGCAGGCTGAAAAGAACATATCACAGTCTCCCAAATACACACGAACTCAACACACACACTCACATCTCTAACATTGTGATACCGGCCTTAACTTGCCTTAGCTGTTGTTGTGACGTGCATGTGTACAACTTAAAACAGTGTAGCAAAGCGTCAACAAATTTGAATAAAGCTAATATTTATACAGCGACCCTTGGATAAGAAGATCAATGTACCGGAATAGTAAGTGTCTCCTGCTTCATCGAAAACATCCACCATGTCACAGCCAAATAAATGTCATGGTCTTTAATTAAGAACTGAGGCACCACAAAGGAGCATATTTAAAAAACGTCCATCTTCATATCATAAAATGATACGGATCTTTTCTCAATGATATCAAGATAGTGGCCATAACACTTCATAATCTTCATCACCTTGCACATTTCGAATCCCTGTGCCGTAAGTGTGTTCTTCAGCAGACAACATTATCACGAAATTTCGATATTTAGAGCAAGTGCCAGAGTAACGAATGAACTGCGACATGTACACACCATAGGTTGGAAAAGCAGGGATGTTGCTATCAAGAAGGGACAATTCACGATCTGAAAATCGAAATCCTCACAAGATAAATATTTTTACAAAAATGTAACTAATTATTTAGTATATAGTTAACTAAACACAGAATTTACAATTATATTCATTATTTCTTTATAACACCGTGCGCTGACTTTCAACAAACCTTTAGGCTCGGCGTAAAACATCCCTAGTACACGGGCTGATCGTCTTTTTCTTAGATTATCCATTCTGTAAGGATATCCATGGCAACTGTCGTTATTAAAGAAAATCGACAGGCACACTGATTCAGCGGCGCACATTATGGCACATCTAGATAAGGAGAAGCTGCCATTCTGCGTCCATAGCAACTCATCAGATGGGAGGAGGTCTGTATATCTGGTGTCGACATGGAAGAATTGCTTCATCAATGCAGTTTCTGAAACAACCGTAACTGATATCAAAAGAGAAAGATTTCTGGAATGTTCTCTTTTGCGGTTTTTTTCTGCTAAATTCCCTTATTTTGCCTTCTGCTTCTACATTAGCTTAGACTTTTTTATTCCCATATTTTGGCCCCTGGCATCAATGACGAGTCCCAGAAGGACGAAACAGCTGTATAATGCAGTTTAATTCATTTTTTGTGGCATACTGTATCTTTCACTAAATTCAAAAGGTGCAGCATATATGTGTTACGTCTTCTTTGCAACATAAATTAATTCAAACATTTCTTATATAAACAATTTATTCAACAACACAGATACATGTATAGTTGGCTTCAATAATCATTGTGAAATAAAACATAGCAATTCAGTTCATGTAAAGTATAAACGAACGTTGCAAAAATAATCGACAGTGTAAATAAAACTAAATATATTTGGCTGCTTATTTACATAATAAACGCATTATCGTAGTACAGGATTTGAAATTGTTCAGAACTAGTTTTAAATTTTTTCATCGTTTTATAATTAAAGGGGTTCTATGCACCTAACTTTTCTGCTTCTACATTAGTTTAGACATTTTGGTTCCCACCATTTGGCCCACAGCATCACTGAAGAGTCCTAGGAGGACGAAACAGCTGTATGATGCAGTTTAATTCATTTTGTCGGCGCACTGTATCTATTACTAAATTTCAAAGGTGCAGCATATGTGTGTGTTACGTCATCTTTGTAAATATAATTTTCCTTGAAAATGTTTTCATATTTCATCCATACATACCAAGACACAGTTGTACCTTGTTACCCTGGACTTGTCCTGTATACATGTACTCGAATTACCCAAACTTTTCTCTCGGCCAACTTTGATATAATACGGTTTTTGAAACCACTTGGTATATATGACAAATATAAATGCAATACAAAATGTATCCACTGAGAAACAAATGAAATAAGAGAATACCGAAGCGTCAACATAATCATAATCCAAACTCAAAATCGATTAAACCAGGGGCAAATGGAGACCCTTGCAAAAGTACAAGAGACTAAGACCAGGTGTTCCGGAAGAGTAAGCGTCTTCTGCTTCATCGACGACACCTGCCATGTAAATCTTTTGTCACATCCAAGTAAACATCAAGTTCTCAAAATGAGAACCGAGTATCATTGTCAATCACAACAAGTTAACAAGCATGGGAAGTATTAGTTGAAACATAAAAGGTCTAAACCATTGTTTGTGTTAAGTATGGGTTCATACAGTTAAAGTGGAAATGGAACTTCAGGATCCATGTAAAGCTGTCAGATATGTATATATATATATATTAAATCTCCAGAAATCCTTTTTTACACAATGACCCGGGTTTGTTACATCACTGTCAAAAAACTATTATCCGCAGGAATTCTTAAGGTATTTCATTCTCATTTATTTTTTTTTCATTTCAACCGATTTTATTGACATTAAGATGTTAATTGTCAAATGTATTGTGCAACAGGTACAGTCTATGTAAGCCCTTTCCATATAAGTAATACACTGGTGGCAAAATTGTATATGAAAATATATATATATTAATAAATTAAGTAGGTCATAAAGTAGCCAATTAATTAAACAGTCAATGGATCTAATTGTTTTTTTAATGATAATTATGATAAATATTTACTGAAATGAAAGTTACAACAAACATATAATATACAGCAGCTATGCTATATCTATTGGTTATGGAAATATGATCTTATGAATTTAAGCTAATTAATTATTCAGTATGAGATCAATAAGTCTGGACCAGCCTGAAGACACAGAGTGTAGGTCGCACTGTCCATGGTTTCACTTAAACCTACTACATCTGGTTTCTTGCTGGTAGATAAAAAATCAACTATAAATATGCCAAGACGTAATAAGGAAGAATTTCATTTAGGACTTTCCATTTAATATATGATAACAGCATAATGGGTGTGAGCTGTATAAGAATAGATACAGTACAACCTGTCCAGTCCAAAAGTCAGTGGGATCAAATGCTATGACTGGTCCATACAGGAGTCTGGACTGCCAAGGCAGAACATGGTTATATTTTCTTTGATGTAACCTAAATCTAAATGGCGGGCGTCATCAATGAAGCAAAAGACGTCTCCCCTTCCGGGACACATGGTCGTGTACATTTCCAATGTTTTCTTAAGTATGTTGCCTTTGTTCACGATTTGTCTCTAGTTTAATCGATTTCGAGTTCGGGTTACTGTTTGATGACCCTTTTGTATCCTCCGATTCTCTTTTTAAAAGAAATGAAATATACAACTTATAACAGATTCTAATATGAACAAAAGAGATTGAAGAGAAAAAAAGAGGTCCGGAAGGTTATGCTTCTTCTGCTTCAACGACGACGACAGAAATGTAAATCTCTGTTAAATAAAATAGATGTCACGTCCGCACATCGAGACTCACCAAACAAAAGGTAAACGTTTAGGAGCTCAAATAAAACCATATCTAAAAACACACTGGTCGATCTTACTAAGTCTCTTCAGAAGATGGTGGAAAATGTCGTAAGAATGTCGGCACAAAACATTTCTATGGTCCATTGCTACTTTGTTAAATGTATAACTGTGTTGAATAAGTTTTGAAGAGAGTGTTTCTCTTGTCAAAACCAGATTTTGTTCTAAACAAATAATATATGCAACGTGGTGTACATTGCATTACACTTTAATTAGTTGTAGGTGCTTTGTACAAGTAATAACCTCCCTTGGCATTACGGTTTGGGTATACATGTGTGTTACGTCATCTTTAATGATATTGGGTGGCAGACTCTGCTGGTGGATGTTTAAGTCACCGAGGTTTGCTGGAGCCTCCATACTTAATCTCATTTGAGTAGTGGCACGGTACATGATATTCACATTTTACTAGTACACAGTTTGAAATTACACAGAATTTGTTTAATTTTACGTCTAAATTCATAAATTAAGTGTGTTTTCGCATCTGATCCTTCTGCTTCTACATAAGTTAAGACATTTTGGATTCCCGCCTTTTTGCCCCTAGCATCACTGAAGAGTCCTAGGAGGACGAAACAGCTGTATGATGCAGTTCAATTCATTTTTTCGGCATACTGTATATAATTACAGAACAGACAATGTACGCGGGAAACAAATGAGAAAATGAATACCGAAGCGTCAACTTATTCGAACCCAAAATCGATTAAACTACGGGCTAATATATGAAAAAAGGAAAGATGTACAAGGATATCCGTGAACAAAAATACAAGAGAATGCGACAAGGTGTTCCGAATGAGTAAGCGTCTTCGGCTTCATCGACGACATCCGTCCCGTAAATCTTAGTCTTACCCAAGTAAACATCAAGTCCTCAAAATAAGAACCGAGTCATCACAGCCAATAAAAACAAGTAAACACACCAATGAGCACTCTCGTCCATCTTTATATCACATAAAGATACAGTCCGCTTGACAATTGTTCCTCCAAACTCAACATATATATAAGACACCTACGTCAGTTAACTAAAGAGTTGGAACGTATCAACGTTGAGTAAACCATAAAGTGATTGCTTCCTCCTTCTCTGGCTATTGCGGTCTGTTTTGTTAACTTTATATTTTCTTCCTTGCTACTGGTTTACAGAATTGATTGTCTACATTACAATGTATATGTATACGTAAAAGAGCAAATATGTCATTCAGAGATAGTTTAGAAGAATCGTAAGCATCACCTTCGATAGCACTTTAAGACATCTCAACATTAAAATGTCTTTGAATTATTCAGTTGTTGAAGTAGTTTGTGAACATATCATTTTTCCATATTTTGCCATTATTTTATCGAATTCGAGCTCGCGAGTTCGTCGATGCCACCATAAGGCAGTCGAAAAAAAAACAAGGGCCGAAGGTCGGTGTTCATTCTTCGGGCACTATTGTTCATCAAAAACTGGTTCGTCCTTATATACGTGTTGTAGTCATATTAGAACGCGTGCATAAGCAAACAGAGTGTCTGGTTTATGCGATCATGGAGTCGTGACACGTTCATTTTACTTATCATTAATTACAATAGATGGTTTTACATGCTGTATATCAAATCAATGATAGAAGACCTTGGTAGAAGGTATTAGATACGGAAAGTGCTATACGTTAACGTGTTATACCGGAACTTCACGACGCTGTGTGTTTCTAGGACGTGCAGTAGCTCCGGCAGCTGATCTGGCGTAAAGAGAAAATCTATAGTCTGTACATTGCTATTATATTCATAGGCTAATGGACGCTTTTGATATTTATGTTTTATGATTGGGTATTGTTACATGGAAACACGACCTTCATTATAATATCAGGAAATTACAAACCAGGTCAACTGGTTCGGACCTTTTTACTTGGTGGTAACCCCCTGGCTCAATAACCTAGAGGTGTCGGGTTCGCGCCCGGCTCGTCTCACTAGTTTCATTTCTCCTTTTTGTTGTAAAATATTGTTTATTTCCAGGTCGATATGTTTGTATGTACGATATGTACTAATTATCACAATGATAATTTCTTAAATTATTCACGAGGAAACGATTAGCTTATTAGTGTCACCTATGCTACATAAAATTATTCTTAAAATGCAAATGGCGACTGTGAATACATCACACAAACAAGGACTATAGGAAAGCATTTAAAGCATCATATACACATTTATTAGAAATCATTAATAACGTTAACTCTGAGCATAGGAAGTAGACTGTTTAAGGACAAAATATTTGAACTGCTGAGGTTCAAGTGCAAAATGAAAATTTCTGAGAAAAAAACTCAGTTTTTACATTTTTCTTGTAAACAGTCTTGTTAGTGTTCAATAGTATCAATGAATGACTATAATTCCTCCTATATTCTTTAATACGTCTTAAAGTCGTCGTTTACATATCCAAGGCCAGTTTTTTGTGTTACATAATAATATGATCTACATGAGACCATTGTTGGCTCAGTAAGCATGTTTTTCTTTTCTTTTTCATGATAGCAAAAATTGACAAACAGCTTAGTAAAGATGACGTAACACACACATTTGCTGCACCATTTAAATTTAGTAAAAGATACAGTATGCCGAAAAAATAAACTGCACCATACAGCTGTTTCGTCCTCCCTGGACTCTTCAGTGATACTAGGGGTCAAAAGGTAGGAATCCAAAATTTCTAAACTAATGCAGAAGCAGAAGGGTCAGGTGCGTAAAACCCCTTTAATTTATGAATTTAGAAGTAAAATTAAACTAGTTCTGTATAATTTCAAATAGTGTACTACGAAAATGTGTATATAATGTACCGTGCCACTAATCAAATGAGACTAATTTAAATGTAAAAGGCAAGATTGATGGTTACCAGCAATCGATACAGTTAACACTGTAAAATTCCTGATGCAGTGATTATAGGATCTCCCATTAAAAGATTGTATTATGACACTCAGAATCTAAAATAAAATAGAACAATAAAAGTGGTATGAACGAATTTCAAAAAACAAAAATATCTGATTATGGTCGAGACCACACAGAAATATCTAGTAATGGTAGAGACCACACAGAAATATCTGGTAATAGTAGAGACCAAACAGAAATATCTAGTAATGGTAGAGACCAAATAAACATCTGGTAATGGTGGAGACCACACAGAAATATCTATTAATGGTAGAGATCACACAGAAATATCTGGTAATGGTAGAGACCAAACAGAAATATCTGGTAATGATAGAGACCAAACAGAAATATCTAGTAATGGTAGAGACCAAATAAACATCTGGTAATGGTGGAGACCACACAGAAATATCTGGTAATGGTAGAGACCAAACAGAAATATCTAGTAATGGTAGAGACCAAATAAACATCTGGTAATGGTGGAGACCACACAAAAAATATCTATTAACGGTAGAGACCAAACAGAAATATCTAGTAATGGTAGAGACCACACAGAAATATCTAGTAATGGTAGAGACCACACAGAAATATCTATTAACGGTAGAGACCAAACAGAAATATCTAGTAATGGTAAAGACCAAACAGAAATATCTAGTAATGGTAGAGACCAAACAGAAATATCTAGTAATGGTAGTGACCAAACAGAAATATCCAGTAATGATTTGTTTAAACAAAATGTATAAATGGGTTTTTATCTGAACATGGGATTGTCTGCTAACAAAAGCTGTTATTACAAGGATCATTAGCGTCCTTAATAGTGTAAAAAATTACATCAGACTGTATATTAGCGTTTTACCTTATAAACGAGTTCGAAAAATCCATTGAATTTTTTTTTTTTTTTTTGTCATTGTGGTAGAGTTGAATAGGTCGGCGATATGATAAGAACAGATATTCAAATGGTAGTTACGGTCAAATGGTAGGTATGGTCAAATAGTATTTACGGTCAAGTTGCATTTATATGTTAGAAATTATTAGCAGTCTAGTGATAGTTATGGTCAAATTTTGTATTTGTATGCAAGACATTATTAGTATCCATGCATGTTGGAATATTAAGTGAAAGGGAATATATATAAATAACAGTTTTTGGGCAAGTTTTATGGTCGCAATCTTTGTCTCATTGAGAAATCTTCTTTATCTTTAAGTGAAAGTTTTTAAGTATGCTTATTAGTGTGTACTTGTTGTGATTGACAATGATACTCGGTTTGAGAACTTGATATTTCCCTGGATGCGACAAAGATTTACATGGCGGGTGTCTTCGATGCAGAAGACGCTTACCCTTCCGGAACACCTTGCCATATTTTCTTATACTTTTACAAGAGTCTCCATGTAACTATTTCCGTTGTTGATATTTTGCCCCTAGTTAAATGGATTTTACTTCGGATTATGATTTTGGTTGACGCGTCGGTAATTTCTATATCTTTTTTTACGATATTTTTTCCCTCTCATCAATTAAAAGAAAATAGTATTTTTGTCATTTCTGCAAACAAACATTTAATTCGGATAACACATGCGAATGGTATTGTATCAAGATGTCCTGCAATTGGTCAAAATTCACGTGAATATTGACTTCTCAGAAGGATATATTCTTAAATGAACAAATAGTTGAAGACATATTTGACCTACTAAAATGTCTTGTGAAAGGGCTTATCTGTCGGTGTTATCAAACAAAATCAAGTCCTTGAAATGAGAACCTATCATAAAGTGAGAGTAAAATTTCTCTCACTCACTTTTTTCTTCAGGAAAGCAATTTGAGTTATATTTTACTGTGAAAATCTACATTTGTTTGCAGATATATCAATATTTTTCACAATTTCGGGTTCAAAAAGAAAAAAAACTTCAGCTGTAATAAATTTATGAATAAAAAAAAATAAAAAAAATTATCCGCTTTGTTGCATAAAATATTAATAATTTTGAACATTATAAAGTTTTACAGCAAAAATGAGCTTGCTATGATTAAAAATGGCGAAGCACTGTCATTTTTAAGATATCAATTTAACATCAAAAGGAGATATTTCGACCATTTGCGAATTGCAAAACATACACAGAAAAACGGATTTTCAAATGTATTAAAAAATTTTCAGATGCATATCTACCTTCAAAAATCATCATTTTTCTTCAATATAGCATAAAATCTTTATTTGATATTAAGCGAGAGTTGAACGTGAACTGAATCTTAGAAGAATACAACCTTAAATAACAAATTCTAAGGATACAACACGGAAATATAAAAAAAATAGAATGAAGACATATCTAGAATATTTGAAAAACTCACCAGCGACAGATAACGGACTTATCAGCAATACTAGAAAAAACTGGCAGTGAATCTTCTCCATCATTCCATAAATTTAACACAACCGCTCCGATATTACATTACCAAACTGTGTCCTCAAAAAATAAGTCACTCTAGCTAGTCACCAATCTGTGTCCTCAGATGATGAGTCACTCTAGCTAGTCACCAATCTGTGTCCTCAAATGATAAGTCACTCTAGCTAGTCACCAATCTGTGTCCTCAGATGATGAGTCACTCTAGCTAGTCACCAATCTGTGTCCCCAGACGATTAGTCACTCTAGCTAGTCATAAATATGTGTCCCCAGACGATAGTCTCTCTAACTAGTCACAAATCTGTGTCCCCCGACGATTGGTCACCAGTGCTTGTTTCGAGAAGTGTGTAGTCACTTTAGTGAGAGATCATGATCCGTAATCGTTTTATAAGTCACACTTCATAATGTAATTATGTAAATACATAAAATCCATATTGTAATGGGAGGAGGTCGGATGAATAACTTCACAGAGTTTACACGTTGTGATGAGTGTGTATGTCCCACAAGCTGCTACGGCCGATATGACAATACTGAATGTCTGACGTATACCGATATTGTCTGTTCTGTTTATCTTAATTAATCGGGAAATTGAGTATAAAACTCAGACATTGATAAGTTACCATATGAAATGGAATCTTTCACACTGTTTATCAAATGTATCATTTCATTAGCATGAGCTTGTACATTAATACGATATGAATGCAAATGAAATTAATGATTCGCAAATAAGACCTATTTATAAACATGTAGATGATGAAGCGGTATACACTAAGATAAGGTTATAAAGGTTATAGACGGCAATTTATCTCGAAGCAACTCCAGTTATCGTGATCTTGTTTATCGTCTCGTTTTCTCATTACATCAAAACTGTTGAATGGACAAAACATAATAAAGAAAAAAATTAGCATTCAATGAATTTGATAGGAGATTGATTGACATAAGTTTGAGTCAACAATGAAAACAAATTGAAGACAGGATCATTCAATAACGTGCATAACTAGGGCAGAAACGCCTATAAGTCATTGTCAATGAAACCATAACTAGGGCAGAAACCCCTATATGTCCTCGTCAATGAAACCATAACTAGGATAGAAACGCCTATATGTCATCGTCAATGAAACCATAACTAGGGCAGAAACGCCTATATGTCATCGTCAATAAAACCATAACTAGGGCAGAAACGCCTATATGTAATCGTCAATGAAACCATAACTAGGGCAGAAACGCCTATATGTCATCGTCAATAAAACCATAACTAGGGCAGAAACGCCTATATGGCATCGTCAATGAAACCATAACTAGGGCAGAAACGTCTATGTGTACAGTGTAACCGTCAATAAAACCATAACTAGGGCAGAAACGCCTATATGTCTTCGCCAATGAAACCATTACTAGGGCAGAAACGTCTATATGGCATCGTCAATGAAACCATAACTAGGGCAGAAACGTCTATATGTCATCGTCAATGAAACCATAACTAGGGCAGAAACGTCTATATGTCATCGTCATTGAAACCATAACTAGGGCAGACACGCCTATAAGTCATCGTCAATGAAACCATAACTAGGACAGAAACGCCTATATGTAATCGTCAATAAAACTATAACTAGGACAGAAACGCCTATGTGTACAGTGTTACAGTCAATAAAACCATAACTAGGACAGAAACGGCTATATGTCATCGTCAATGAAACCATAACTAGGACAGAAACGCCTATATGTAGTCGTCAATGAAATCATAATTTAAACTCAAAGTCGATGGTAAGTGTGTAAAATATGAAGGAGGGAAATAAGGTCCTTTAAACAAGTATAAAGACAATAAGATCGGGTGTTCTAGAAGGGTAGGAAATCCTTGAAACAAGTATAAAGACAATAAGATCGGGTGTTCTAGAAGGGTAGGAAATCCTTGAAACAAGTATAAAGACAATAAGATCAGATGATCTAGAAGGGTAGGAAATCATTGAAACAAGTACAAAGACAATAAGATCGGATGATCTAGAAAGGAAGGAAATCATTGAAACAAGTACAAAGACAATAAGATCGGGTGTTCTAGAAAGGAAGGAAATCATTGAAACAAGTACAAAGACAATAAGATCGGGTGTTCTAGAAAGGAAGGAAATCATTGAAACAAGTACAAAGACAATATATTGGGTGTTCTAGAAGGGTAGGAAATCCTTGAAACAAGTATAAAGACAATAAGATCGGGTGTTCTAGAAGGGTAGGAAATCCTTAAAACAAGTACAAAGACAATAAGATCGGATGATCTAGAAAGGAAGGAAATCATTGAAACAAGTACAAAGACAATAAGATCGGATGATCTAGAAAGGAAGGAAATCATTGAAACAAGTACAAAGACAATATATTGGGTGTTCTAGAAGGGAAGGAAATCCTTGAAACAAGTACAAAGACAATAAGATCGGGTGTTCTAGAATGGAAGGAAATCCTTGAAACAAGTACAAAGACAATAAGATCGGATGATCTAGAAAGGAAGGAAATCATTGAAACAAGTACAAAGACAATATATTGGGTGTTCTAGAAGGGAAGGAAATCCTTGAAACAAGTACAAAGACAATAAGATCGGGTGTTCTAGAATGGAAGGAAATCCTTGAAACAAGTACAAAGACAATATATTGGGTGTTCTAGAAGGGAAGGAAATCCTTGAAACAAGTACAAAGACAATAAGATCGGGTGTTCTAGAATGGAAGGAAATCCTTGAAACAAGTACAAAGACAATAAGATCGGATGTTCTAGAAGGGTAGGAAATCCTTGAAACAAGTACAAAGACAATATATTGGGTGTTCTAGAAGAGAAGGAAATCCTTGAAACAAGTACAAAGACAATAAGATCGGGTGTTCTAGAATGGAAGGAAATCCTTGAAACAAGTACAAAGACAATAAGATCGGGTGTTCTAGAAGGGAAAGAAATCCTTGAAACAAGTACAAAGACAATAAGATCGGGTGTTCTAGAAGGGTAGGAAATCCTTGAAACAAGTACAAAGACGATATATTGGGTGTTCTAGAAGGGAAGGAAATCCTTTAAACAAGTACAAAGACAATAAGATCGGGTGTTCTAGAAGGGTAGGAAATCCTTGAAACAAGTACAAAGACAATAAGATCGGGTGTTCTAGAAGGGAAAGAAATCCTTGAAACAAGTACAAAGACAATAAGATCGGGTGTTCTAGAAGGGTAGGAAATCCTTGAAACAAGTACAAAGACGATATATTGGGTGTTCTAGAAGGGAAGGAAATCCTTTAAACAAGTACAAAGACAATAAGATCGGGTGTTCTAGAAGGGTAGGAAATCCTTGAAACAAGTACAAAGACGATAAGTTCGGGTGTTCTAGAAGGGTCGGCCTTGCTTCATTGATAAAGTACTGAAACTCAATGATGATTCAATCTAATAACATGAAGCTTACTAGACCAAGATATACTGTCAACAAAACAAATAACCCGGAGATATACCGTCAACAAAACAAATAACCCGGAGATATACCGTCAACAAAACAAATAACCCGGAGATATACCGTCAACAAAACAAATAACCCGGAGATATACCGTCAACAAAACAAATACCCCGGAGATATACCGTCAACAAAACAGATATCCCGGAGATATACCGTCAACAAACAAATAACGTGGAGATATACCGTCAACAAGACAAATAACCCAAAGATAAACCGTCAAAAACAGTTGAACCGCAGTTGATTCGTTATTCTAGGGCTTGCTCTGAATATAGCGATTTTCGTGATAGATGTCAACTGCTGACAAGCAAACTTACTACGCAGGGATTCGAGATGTGTAGGTGGATCCGAACAAAAGAAAATTTTATGGTCGCCATCTTTGTCTCATCGAGAAATATTTTGTATCGCTGTGTAAAATATGAAGATGGACGTTTTTGCGTGTGTGCTTACTTATTGCGATTGAAAATGATCGGTTATCACTTTGATGACTTCATGTTTACTTAGATATGAACAAGATTTACATGACGGGTGTCGTCAGTGAAGTAGAAGATACTTACTCTCCCGGATCCCCTGGTCCTATTCTCTTGTACTTTTGTTGGGTCTCCATGTAAATGTTTTCTTTGTTCATATTTTGCCCGTATTTAACTAGATTTTGAATTAGGATTATGGTTTATTTGACTCTTCGGTATCCTCAATAATTTTAAATAATGAATACGCAAAAGCAAATGCCAGCTTTTAACATAGAAACATAGTATGGACTCATACAACTATAGAAATGTTCAATCATTGTGTCCGAAGTGAGGTTCTTTGCCATGCATAATTTATATGGTGTCGTTAGTTTAGGTAATTGACCATGGAGCTATGTAGTGAAGTTTGCTTAGACCCATAGCAACTTCCGGATAAGCTCGCAGTTCAAAGTATGACAACATCTTTTTTTTCCCAATACAGGACTTGGTTTAACAAAGATTTTTTCAAAGACTGTCAGTTTATAGTTATGTAACCGCGAGATTCTTTTGGTCGAAGAATTGAACTTTTGTTTCACTGTTTAGGATGATAAAGAATGATTAATTTTCCTTAAAAACATTATGAACATCAACGTTTTGGTGCCTTAAGCTCACCTTGCCCATTTAATGATATAATGCTGTGGTGAAGCTTTCGTCGTCCATTGTCGCTTTGTTTTAGTTTTATGGTCGCCTTCTTGTCTCATTGAGAAATATGTTTTATTCTTATGTGATATGAAGATGGACGTTTTAAGTATGCTCATTTGTTTGCTTACCTTTGATTGAGATTGATGACTTGAAGACTGGACGGATTTAACCTAGATTAAAATGGCAGGTGTCGTCGATGCAGCAGAAGACGCTTACTCTTCCGGAACACCTGGTCTTATTCTTTAGTACTTTTACTCTTTTATTAATTAATATTGCCCTCGAGTTAAAAGTGAAAATCCCTCTCTCAACCACATTACACCATAGATAGAAGTTAAACTTTTATAAGTCGACCACAGGAACAAAACTATCCCAGAGTCTGTTATCAATAGACGCTTGTTGAGTGTTGTGTGCTAGCTTTTTTAATTGCAAACTTGTCGAAAAGATATGGAAAGGAAAACATTTTAAAATATATGATAATTAATGAAATTGTGCCGCAATAAAGATTTATTTATTCAGAATTCATCGAGTAATAGTCAGTACACGTACAAATGGTCCATATTACCATGACTTCAAATGATATCAATCTGGCTTGGCATTATTGTAATTATTGACATACAATAGCAATCGCTAACAAACAGAATGTAGCCCGCAGTCAAAATCAGGTACGGTCCTAACATTTACATTACCAATAAAGTTTATTTACTTCCGAGATATATTGATGAATCTTGCCGGCACCAATGTCAACATCCAGAGGATCCTTACTGGGAAAAACTACGAGAGTTTCCGGGGGAAACCGTACGATGTAAGGTGACCCGGTACCATTTCACGTCGTCCATCCAACGAATCTAACGCTAGCTGTCTTGGCGAAAGGAGTGTGCTCTCCACTGAGCCGTCCGACAACCAGTGTATGGTGTGTCTGTGATTCGACATTACGGATAAGTTCCGTAAACCTCCACCTCACACAAAGTCAGAACTTTCTCAGTTTTACTGATCCTGACGAGCGTCCCTAGGGATGGAACACTACAGGAAAGTTCCTTGAAGGTCTTGCCAATGGAACTAGGCCCAGGATTGCTTATGCACTCAACACTGCCGCCAAAAGCATTCGCTATCTCAATCTTGATACTTGATATTGGGTCAGCTGAAAATAATATACAGTTAAGGTAAAATATGTTTTATTTTAAATGGACCAAAGTCATTTTAAAATATTTTTAAAACAATAGTAACGTCAAGACGTTTACTGTTTCTGTATTAGGCAAACCTGTAAAAGGGTTCATGTCATATCCTGTGCACACCCTTGTTATTATGACAATGACCTTTGACCTTCAACCATAAATGGTGGACATACATCTAATCTGGTGTAGAGCTTGATAGTGTGATGACGTGGTGTGTTAATATGCACAACAAGTGTCAATGTTTTCAATATGCTTGTAACAAGAAGAAAAATATCAGAGAATACAGGCGACATACCAAACTTCGAGCAGAGAACAGTTAGTCAACCATTCCAGGATATTTCTTGCACCGAAGAAAATATTATGAAGCTTCTGCTGAAATTGAACAGTAACAAACCATGCGGGCCAGACAAAATGCAACCAAAAGCATTAATGGAACTAAGAAATGTTTTGAAAAAGCGATTATCACTAATATTTAGAATATCCCTGGAAACAGGAAAATTGCCACAATCTTGGAAGGACGCAAACATCACAGCCATCTACAAAAGGTCCTACGTTCGACCCATGAAACTACCGCCCATTGAGTCTGTACACTACCAGACCACATGCCAAACTGAAAGAACGTCTTCGGTCTCTCATTATGAGAGCTTTCTTTTCATAGAAAGGTGAACGACGATACAAATACATGGTTGTGAGCTATCTTGGAGCATTCATTGTGAAAAACACAACAAAAGCTAGGTTGAAATATACCGAGGAAGATATAGTACGAATGATTGAATTCCTGGTTGACAATATCTTTGTTGAGTTCGGAGGAAAGATTTTCCAACAGACCGTTGGCATTCCAATGAGCACTAACTGTGCACCACTTTTGGCTGCCTTACCTTTGTTTTCATACGAGGCAAAATTTGTCGAGGGGTTTATCAGGACGGGTAACAAAAACCTTGCCAAATCTTTCAATTTCACTTTCAGGTATATAGACGATGTGTTGTTTATAAACAACAAGAAATTTGCTGACCTAGAGATTAAAGACACAACAGACTCTCCTAAATCAGCTACTTACGTTGATTTTTACTTAAACTATGACCAACATGGCCACCTTACTACTAAGCTGTATAATAAACGTGACGATTTCGATTTTCTGATCATGAACTTTCCCTTTCTTGAGAGTAGCATCCCTGCATCTCCATCCTATGGTGTTTACATGTCGCAGTTGATTCGTTATTTTAGGGCTTGCTCTGAATATCGCGATTTTCGCGATAGATGTCAACTGCTGACCAACAAACTTACGGCACAAAGATTTGAGAAATGCAGGTTGATGAAAACCATGGGCAAATTTTATGGTCGCCATTTTGATATCATCGAGAAATATTCTGTATCTTTGTGTGATATGAAGATTGGCGTTTTTGAGTCTGCTTGTAAGTGTGTTGACTTGATGTGATGACAATGAAGACTCGGTTTTCATTTTGAGGATTGATGCTTCCTTGGATGTGACCACGATTTACATGGTGGGTGTCGTCGATGAAGCAGAGGACGCTTACTCTTCCGGGACACCTGGTCTTATTCTCTTGTGCTTTTACGAGAGTTTCCATGTTAATATATCCTTTGTTCCTATTTTGCCCCTTGTTTAATCGATTTTGAGTTCGGATTATGGTTTTGTTGAGGCTTTGGTATTCTCTGATTTTTTTTCACAAACATCATAGCTAAATCAATGGAAAAGAAATAACTTATTCAGTAACAATCAATTTGGGTTCCTGCCAGGAAGATCAACAACACTCCAAATATTAACAGTTCTGGACGAATGGACACAGATGTTGGATACAGGGGGACAAATAGATGTTATTTACACGGACTTTATGAAGGCTTTTGATAAGGTACCCCATCGTCGCCTCTGACATAAACTGTACAAATATGGAATCAGTCATAAAACTGTAAAAATAAATTTTTAATAAAATTTCCTGAGCAATAGACACCAAAGAGTTGTTGTTAATGGATCCACATCGAAATCCCACGACGTCCTCAGTGGAATAACTCAAGGAAGTGTGTAAGGGCCAATTCTGTTCGTTCTGTACATATACGATATGCCGGAGAACACAATATCGCCATGTCCTTTATTCGCAGTTGACACAAAATTATACCGCAACATCAGAGATGACAACGATATACGCACTCTACAATCGGATTTAGATAAAGTTCAGAAGTGGTCGATTGATTGGTTATTGAAACTCCATCCCCCAAAATGTAAGATCCTCAACATTAAAGGATCTGGCCACCGTGAATATAAATTAAAAGGACAAAATGGAGAACAAATCATGATAAATGATAAATTGGACTTCTGAACGCATAAGCAAAACGCTATTAATAAGGCTCTTTCGGTACTGGGCATCATAAGAAGAACTTTTATGTACATTGATGAATGTATATTTAAACAACTATTGCGGCGTGTGCATGGAACCCCTACAAACAGAAGGATATCAACATGTTAGAAATTGTGCAACATAGAACCACAAACCTCGTCCCAGGGCTGAAGGAGCTATCCTACAGAGAGCGCTTACATATGTTAAATCTTCCTACACTGAAGTATAAGAGAATGCAGGGGACTTGATTACAGTTTTTAAAATAATTAATAAAATTTTCGATAACAGAGTAACTTCAAACTTATTTTCTTTTGACATTAACCATCGAACCGGGGGGCATAATTTTAAGATATAGAAAAGCCGCTGTAATACAGAACTGAGAAGGAACTTTTTCACATATAGAGTGGTTGATACATGGAATAGTCTCCCAACACATACTGTTAACGCTCAATCAATTATTCAATTTAAAAAAACTAGTGAATGATCAGTTCAGGGATGTAATATATGATTATTGATACTCTGTTGTATAATATGCTTTTACATATTATTTTTGTGAAATATTTACTGATATAGACATAGAGGGTTTCCATTAAAATTCCATTTAAATACCAATTAAAATCGATTCGACTAAGAGAAAAATATGAACAAAGGAAATATTTACATGGAGATCATCGTTAAAGTACAAGAGAATAATCTAATCTTGCTTTTCAAAGTTTTAAAAAATTAAGTTATCAGCCCATAACGTAAAATAGTGACGTCGTCGCTTATAACGTCGCTTTTGATTGGCTGATGAAGCAGCGTAATAGTTTGTAAGAGAAAAGAGTCCATCAATAAAGTGAATTTTCGCAGGGCATAGATTAAATTATAAGGATTAACTTGAATTTATTTTTTATGTTATGGGGTCATAACACACACAAAAACGGAGTGTACTCTCATCATAAATCCCTTCGCGGTTTATTTAGAGTGCACTCCGTTTTTTGTGTGTTATACGTCTATAGCAGAAAAAATATATTCAAAGATGACGTAACATACACATTTGCTGTACCTCTGAAATTTAGCAATAGATACAGTTTGCCGAAAAATTGAATTAAACTGCATCATACAGCTGTTTCGTCATCCTAGGACTCTTCAGTGATGCTAGAGGCCAAAAGGTAGGAATCCAAAATTTCTTAACTTATGTCCAAGCAGAAGGGTCAGGTGCATGAAACCCCTTTAATTTATGAATTAATCCTTTAATAAAACCTGGTGTTCCGGAAGAGTAAGCGTCTGCTATTATTACCAAGGTGGTTTACGGTGACCATTGACATTCAGCCATGATGCTCAAGATCTAATCAGAACCTGTGTGAATACTAAGTTGGAGTTACTAAGATATCTTTAACACAATGTTTCCATAGACAGGTGGACGGACGGATGAAAAGAAGGACTAAGTGATTACGTTATACCTACAATGTTAATATGATGATGATGACCACGTGTGTATGACGTTTGTTTGATCAGCTGTTACTAACCACTGATGATGAGGATGGCGACCGCATGTACGACGTACGCCTGCTGTAAGTCAACTTGCCAGAAGGGAGCGGTGTCATCAGATTTGGAGATGCTGCATAAAGTGGGTGGCCTCAATATCCCGGGCCAACGTTGTCCATCCACAGCGTATTCAGACGTCATGTCCCCAGCTTGTCCAGGTCTATAGCTACTTTGTATGGTTGGTTTGAGGACGGCAAGGTTCCCAAGCATTCCTATGAAAACAATATACTACCATGTCTTTTAAAAATGACGTAACACACACATATGCTGCACCTGCTTAAATTTAGAAATAGCAACAATATGTCGAAAAATGAATTAAACTGCATTATAATATAGCTGTTTCGTCCTCCTAGGACTTTTCAGTTATGCTAGGGGCCAAAATATCTAAACTAACAGAGAAGCACAAGGGCCAGGTACGTAAAGCCCCTTTAATTTATAAATGTAGAAGTGAAATTAAACTAGTTCTGTAAATTTCAAATCGTATACTACGACACAATGTGTATATGATGTACCGTGCCACTACACACATGAGATAAACTGTGGCTGTGGATTCTCCAGCAAACCTCGGGGACTAAAAAATCCTCCAGAAGGGTCTGCCATCCCCTATCATTAAAGATGACGTAACACACACACATGCTCAACTGCACCTCTTTAAATTTAGTCATAGATACAGTATGTCGAAAAAATGAATTGAACTGCATCATAAATATTAATTGCTAAAAAAGTTAAATAGATCTACTATGCCTTATAATTCCTGATACTATTATCATTAAATGCGTTTCACATTTCATTCAATGTGCCTATTACCGTGATATGTAAGGTATTTCTAACATTTCATTTCATTCTATCATTTTCAGATCTATCTTAAACAGTAAAACGAAATGTAAGTATATATAATTTTTAACGCATATCGAGCGTTAAAAAACATAATCCGATATAAAAATCGAGTATACTAATGATACGATATGAACAAAGTATATATTTTCACGGATACCCTGAAATAGTAAGACCAGGGGTTCCGGAGAGAAAGCGTCTAAATACAAGGATACAGAATAACTCACAATGAAACAACTTCCTTTATGAAAGGAAAGTAGTAAAGATCACCAATATGTACGATCCAAACAATATTTTTAGTCAGACATATTTCTGATATGTAAATTTCCTATTTACACTAACCAAAAGAAAATCCAAAAAATATATAAAATAAATAAATAAGAAACAAAGCAAACACGTTTTTGGAAACTCAAAAATACTTTTTTTACAAAATAAACTAGGTATTGGTAATTAAAATACCAAATAGATGGATAACGGTATTGTTATCTAACTCTCATGGTATCATATCACACAATACTAATAATAATATAAATAATTTGATAAAGTGTCCTATCTAGCTAACATAAACCACTCTAAAGCGGTATATATAATAGTACATACATATACAATTCTTATACAATCAATACAACTAACACATACAGTACTATCATATCCAATTCTGAGGAGTTCGCAGGTGCTACTTGTCCTATTCCACATGGCTAATATATCCCTATGTGTATGTATGTATGCGTGTGTGCTGGAGATGAATTGTGTTATGTTTGTAGTAGGACCGTGTTTCCAACGGCATCTTTTATAGTGCCACCTCACTTGAATGCTACAGCACATATACTGCCACACCCACCCCAGACCATTTTATACTCCACCTGGGTTGTTGGAGTTGTGTGGGCAGGACAAAAACACTTTCACTGAATTTCCATGCGTATGGCTATTTCGGGGATTGAACCCCAGCCGCCTGCGCGAAATGCCGGATTGTTAACCTCTTGACCAAATGCGCCCATAAATGACTGAATGCAATCTGATTAAAATCATATCTTGATCTCCGCGCCGTTACGTAAACTTCTCTCTGCTGCGTTAAGATCTGAGATAACCCAATAGAGGGTCATATCCCGATGACCTTTCGCATTAGCCAATCAAATTACTACTGGCAGAATTTTGACAGTGAAATTTTGAGGCGACAAAGCTTGCATAAACACATTTTTCCGTTCAGTCATTTCGTCACCAAAAAATTTGTGCGGAATAATGTGACGAAATGGCTTGCTGCAAGATGACGGGTCGTTGGAAAAATAGTTTTAGTGTTGAGTAAAGAGGCGACAAAGGTCATCTGGACGTGACCTCTTAAGGGATTATGTCGGATCCTTGTAAAACGGAGTGAGAACAAGGATCTGTATTTTAATTAGATTGGACTGAATGCAAACCGTGTAGGGAAACAATTAAGAATTCAACGGGACCACATCATCAGCGTCAGTGCAAACGTCTCGCAAACAAGGAATATACGGGCTCAGGTTAAAGTTTGCCCTGGTCAGAAAGCGGAGGGGTACAGTAGTTTCGGCACCAGGTTATTTCGGTACTTCAAATACAAGTTGTTTCAGCAGTTCTTGCAATTTGTTCAGGTATGTTTGTTTTGTAAGAGCTGTTTCGGTATTTTGATTTGTTTTTACTGTTATATGAATGATAAGTTGTGTAACCTCTAGGTATATAATGTCCAAACCTGTTGTAGTCGCTCAAACGTTGTAGGCCCGGTATTTAACATGATGCTGGATAATATTTCTGATAAATAGAGGCATTTATTGGTACAGATATTACGCCTTGCCTGAAGGACTTGTAAAATCAACGACAATGATTGTTTGTTTACATATTTTTTTGCCTGCAGTGCCCATTGCATGACTGATAAGAGGCGATAAAGTTTGAATCTTATCTTTCTATTCATTCGACTTTTCTATTTCTAACGTTTCCTTTGATAATACTTCCACGTTCGTCCCTCTAAGGAATGCTTTGTGTGTCACTTTGACGAGATATACAGGAGTCTTCAAAATGGAGTTACTACTCCTTGTTTTACACTCGGCATATGGGAGAGTAACGACTGGTTCGCTCGTTGTCAGAATAATGTGACCGGATTGATGTCCGGCCTAATATACTTCAATGCGATAATACGTTCGGGATCGTATCCTGCTCTTCTGCATTTACAACTTTTAACTTTTAACATTAATTAAAGACGTTTAACGCACCTGACCCTTTTTTTCTACATCAATTGAGACAATTTCGATTCCCAAAGTTTGGTCCCAAGCATCACTGACGAGTCCTAGAAGGACAAAATAGTTGAATGGTTCAGTTTATTTTATTTTTGTCGGCATACTGTTTTGAAGTTGCTCATTAGTGTGATAACTTGTTGTGAATGAGAATGATGACTCGGTTCTTATTTCGCGGACTTGGTGTTAACTTTTATGTGACCACGATTAACATGGCGGGTATCGTCGATGAAGCAGAAGACGCTTTCACTTCCGGAGTACCTGGTCTTATCATCTTGTACACTTAGTCTTATCCTCGTGTGTTTTTTCGAGAGTCTCTGTGTAAATCTATCCATTGTTTCTATTTTGCCTCTAGTTTAATCGATTTTGAGTTTGGATTATGGTTTTGTTGACGCTTTGGTAATCTCGAATTTTTTACATTAAGGCAGACAGGAAAATAATATTCAATATACTAAAACCTCTTTATTTTGAACCTGGTGGGACTATTAAAAAATATCGAGTTATTCGAACATTCGAGATAAGCGATTTAGGATGATGTTTCGTTTGTACAAACTGGAGATGTTAATATTATTGTGAAATCGAGTGGTGTAAATATATACGAAAGATGAGTTATCTTGCCTCTATGGTGTTACTATCAGACAGCGCAGGAACGACAGGTAAAAACGTCTGTGTTGCTCGGGGGTCTCACGATAACTGACGGCTAAAACACTACATATGGATAAGTATAAGGCCTTTCTGGTAATAGCTACCCAGAATCCTTGTAATCGTACCTTTGCTATCATGCCATTTACAACAATATCATTTATATAACACCGTGCGCTGACTTTGAACAAACCTTTAGGCTCGACGTATAGCATCCCCAGTGCAATGGATGCTTTATCCTTTCTTAAGTCATCCATTCTGTAAGGATAACCATGGCAGCTGTCCTTATTGGTGAAAAACGAGAGGCACAAGGAATCAAAGGCGCACATTGTGGCACATCTAGATAAGGAGAAGCTGCCTTTCCGCGTCCATAGCAACGCATCAGATGGGAGGATGTCTGTATATCTGGTGTCGACATGGAAGAATTGCTTCATCAATGTTGTTTCTGAAACAATCAGTTGATATTATTTTGTGTCGTTTCGGAAAACTTTGGGATCTATGTAAAACTGCAAAATATTTATCTGATACTCCAAAAAACAGCGTTTTTATAACATCACTTTGGTTGTGAAATTCGCTGTAAATGCACACATGAATTCACAGAGACGTTTAATGAATTAAACAATTAAGAACAACTTCTATTACTACTGCAACAACAACAACAAAAGCAGTAACAACAACAGAGTTTGAGAATGAGGTTAAATATAATGTGCGCAAAATTGTGGCGTTTGCCATCATGTCTGTTAAATTTTGTCGATTATATGTTGTTGAAATGTTTGTTCATTACATTGCGATTGGCTTTCAAAACCGCTTACAGATAATGGTCCATACAAAAAAAGAGTTCCAGTAACCCTGATGCAGCTGTAAAATAGTAGTTACGATGTCGAACAATGAATATGAAAACAATGTGAATTTATGACACGTTTACGTGAAAACATACCTTTATTGATGTGTTGTTATCGAGAAACAATATTCCAACACGAGTACACTTAATAGAAGTTAGTAATGAGTATGGAGTAAATCAACGGAAAGACGGTTGCTTTAATCCTAATATTGTTCCGAAATTTTGTCGTGAAATTTTGGTGTTCAATTTTTGATCACTTACCACAGGCGCCAAATAAACCAAAATATAACCATATCCAAAATATCCCAATGTTCGGTACGAGTTTAAGAAAAAATGAAAATATAGGTTAAAAACACGTGTTTAAAACACAATGAAAACATATCAAGACACCAACAAAACGAAAAATTGTTAAAAATGAAAAACTCACCAGAGACAGATAACGGACTTATCAGCATTGATAGGAATAGCTGGCAGTACACCTTCATAGTGCTTCACTTAACACAACCGCTACGATCTTACCAAATCTGTGTCCCCAGACAATAAGTCACTCCAGCTAATCACAAATCTGTGTCCCAGACGATTAGTCTCTCTAGCTAGTCACCGATCTGTGTGCTCAGATGATTAATCAATCGAGCTAGTCACCAATATGTGTGTCCCAGACGATAAGTCAATCTAGCTTATCAACAAATATGTGTTCCAGACGATTAGACACTCTAGCTAATCACAGATAAGTGTCCACAGATAATTAGTCACTCTAGCAAGTCACAAATATGTGTCCCAAAACGATAAGTCACTCTAGCTAGTCATAAATATGTGTCCCCAGGCGATTAGTAACTCTAGCTAGTCACAAATATGTGTCCCCAGGCGATTAGTAACTCTAGCTAGTCACAAATATGTGTCCCCAGGCGATTAGTAACTCTAGCTAGTCACAAATATGTGTCCCCAAACGATTTATCACTCTAGCTAGTCACAAATCTGTGTCCCCAGATGATGAGTCACTCTAGCTAGTCACCAATCTGTGTCCCTAGACGATTAGTCACTATAGCTAGTCACCAATCTGTGTCCCTAGACGATTAGTCACTCTAGCTAGTAACCAATCAGTGTCCCAAGACAATTAGTCACTCTAGCTAGTCACCAATCTGTGTCCCAAGACGATTAGTCACTCTAGCTAGTCACCAATCTGTGTCCCTAGACGATTAGTCACTCTAGCTAGTCACCAATCTGTGTCCCTAGACGATTAGTCACTCTAGCTAGTCACCAATCTGTGTCCTCATATGATTAGTCAATCTAGCTAGTCACCAATCTGTGTCCTCAGATGATAAGTCACTCTAGCTAGTCACGAATCTGTGTCCCTAGACGATTAGTCACTCTAGCTAGTCACCAATCTGTGTCCTCAGATGATGAGTCACTCTAGCTAGTCACCAATCTGTGTCCCAGACGATAAGTCTCTCTAGCTAGTCACGAATCTGTGTCCCAGATGATCAGTCACTCTAGCTAGTCACGAATCTGTGTCCCAGATGATTAGTCATTCTAGCTAGTCACGAATCTGTGTCCTCAGTTGATGAGTCACTCTAGCTAGTCACGAATCTGTGTCCCAGATGATCAGTCACTCTTGCTAGTCACGAATCTGTGTCCCAGATGATCAGTCACTCTAACTAGTCACCAATCTTTGTCCCAGATGATCAGTCACTGTAGCTAGTCACGAATCTGTGTCCCAGATGATCAGTCACTCTAGCTAGTCACCAATCTGTGTCCCAGATGATTAATCAATCGAGCTAGTCACCAATATGTGTGTCCCAGACGATAAGTCAATCTAGCTTATCAACAAATATGTGTTCCAGACGATTAGACACTCTAGCTAATCACAAATAAGTGTCCACAGATAATTAGTCACTCTAACAAGTCACAAATATGTGTCCCAAAACGATTAGTCACTCTAGCTAGTCATAAATATGTGTCCCCAGGCGATTAGTAACTCTAGCTAGTCACAAATATGTGTCCCCAGGCGATTAGTAACTCTAGCTAGTCACAAATATGTGTCCCCAAACGATTTATCACTCTAGCTAGTCACAAATCTGTGTCCCTAGACGATTAGTCACTCTAGCTAGTAACCAATCTGTGTCCCCAGATGATGAGTCACTCTAGCTAGTCACCAATCTGTGTCCCTAGACGATTAGTCACTATAGCTAGTCACGAATCTGTGTCCCTAGACGATTAGTCACTCTAGCTAGTCACCAATCTGTGTCCTCAGATGATAAGTCACTCTAGCTAGTCACCAATCTGTATCCCTAGACGATTAGTCACTCTAGCTAGTCACCAATCTGTGTCCTCAGATGATGAGTCACTCTAGCTAGTCACCAATCTGTGTCACAGACGATAAGTCTCTCTAGCTAGTCACGAATCTGTGTCCCAGATGATCAGTCACTCTAGCTAGTCACGAATCTGTGTCCCAGATGATCAGTCACTCTAGCTAGTCACGAATCTTTGTCCCAGATGATCAGTCACTGTAGCTAGTCACGAATCTGTGTCCCAGATGATCAGTCACTCTAACTAGTCACCAATCTTTGTCCCAGATGATCAGTCACTGTAGCTAGTCACGAATCTGTGTCCCAGATGATCAGTCACTCTTGCTAGTCACGAATCTGTGTCCCAGATGATCAGTCACTCTAGCTAGTCACCAATCTGTGTCCTCAGATGATCAGTCACTCTAGCTAGTCACCAATCTATGTCCCAGATGATCAGTCACTCTAGCTAGTCACCAATCTGTGTCCCAGACGATAAGTCACTCTAGCTAGTCACCAATCTGTGTCCCAGACGATTAGTCACTCTAGCTAGTCACCAATTTGTGTCCCCAGACGATTAAAGTCACTCTAGCTAGTCCTAAATCTGTATCCCAGACGATTAGTCACTCTAGCTAGTCCTAAATATGTGTCCTTAGATGAATAGTCACTCTAGCTAATCATAAATTTGTGTCCCAGACGATTAGTCTCTCTAGCTAGTCACCAATCTGTGTCCTTAGATGAATAGTCACTCTAGCTAGTCACCAATCTGTGTCCTTAGATGATTAGTCACTCTAGCTAGTCACCATTCTGTGTCCTTAGATGAATAGTCACTCTAGCTAGTCACCAATCTGTGTCCTTAGATGATTAGTCACTCTAGCTAGTCACCAATCTGTGTCCTTAGATGAATAGTCACTCTAGCTAGTCACTAATTTATGTCCCAGACGATTAGTCACTCTAACTAGTCACAAATCTGTATCCGTAGACAAATAGTCACTCTAGCTAGTCACCAATCTGTGTCCTTAGATGATTAGTCACTCTAGCTAGTCACAAATCTGTGTCCTTAGATGAATAGTCACTCTAACTAGTCACAAATCTGTGTGCCCAGACGATTAGTCACTCTAACTAGTCACAAATCTGTGTCCCCAGACGATTAGTCACTCTAACTAGTCATAAATGTGTGTCCCCAGAAGTCACTCTAGCTAATCTCCAGGAGGAGAGAGACACTCTAGTCGAAGATGATTCAAAATCGTCTTATAAGTCACACTTATTATTAAACAGGTAAAATATCCGTTCTTTCCCTAAACGAAGTCGGGTGATTAGTTTCACAGAAGGTACACGTTTTGAGTGTTTGTAATTGTGTCCTGTTCGCAGCTACAGTCGATATGACTGACAGGTCTGACGATACTGTCTGACTAATTAGTGATCACAGGTATTTTAAATACTTAGGTAATTGAGTATAAAGACTCCAAACAGTGGTAATTTATCATATGTTATGTGGAATTCCTAAACACTGTTCAGCAAATAAATCATTACATTTGTATATGTTAGTATATTGATACGATATGGACCCAGACACGGGAAATATGATGTCGGCATTAACCACATAGGACTTTGATGAAACAAATAACTAAAAACAATGAACCAGAACATACAGGTACATATTGATAAAAGTATCATATTAAACGCAAATTAAAATAAAATTATACGCATGCTTGCGTGTTTTTGAAATGTAAATGTATAATAGCATAGTTATCTGGCGCCAAAGGCAACCGAGCGAAGCTCGCTTGTGATAACACACGCGTGTGTAAACTGGGTTGATTCCCCTTGGTCCAATTTGGAATGAAACCTATTACCAACACGGGCAACTAACTACTAATTAAACAAGTCAGGTAATACCACAGCGACCTCAGAACCAAACTCAATATCGATTACACTAGGGGCCGCATACATGTATGAAAAAGTAAAGATCGTCATTTAGACCCTGTAAAAGTACAGGAGAATAAGACCAAGTGTTCCGGAAGAGTAAGCATCTTCTGCTTCATCGACGACACTTTTTGTCGCCTACAAGTAAATAACAAGTCCGAAACGTGAGAAAATAAATATACGTATAGTGGGCGTAATAATGTATATCGTAATGTGCATTTAATTATTATCTGAGAGAATTTGACAGGGTGTCAAGCTATTGTATACCTTTCTTAATGTGTTAATTGACCAGAAGTATGTACCGATCGTTTTTTTACCTCTACCGGCCGCCGCGCATCCCTTTGATATCACAGGTAAGTCATTTCACACCTGTGATGACCTCAGGAGTTATTTGCATTAGGTAACTAGCAAAGATGAAGCTGAAAAATTTATGAAATATCTAAAGCCCCGATTACATACCATTTTACACGTACCGTAAAATGCGAAAATAATTTGGAGATAAACATTAATTCTGGTTATTTTTGTCAAATTGGTATAAATATAAAGTTGGTTGCCTGGTGTACGTGTGTATCGTTTTTATGACTCTGGTACGGGTTTTGCCGTCCTGACTGATGTCAGTATATATAGCAGTATAAAGGTAAAACGTTACCATCTACCTGTCTTATCAAGGTGAATTCACTGACCAATCAACTAATTAGTGTCACGCTTGTGTTAGATCACTAATCCCCTGTGAATGGCACGCCCGTGATTTGTAATGTTTCGACAGGGTGTCGATCTCTTGACTACTATATCCTTCGGGATGACGAACGAAATTAGCATTCAAATGTCCCACAAAACACCATTTTGGCCAATACAAGTTAAAAGTATGCATAGACTTTCGTTTTAAAAAGTATATTGTACGTAATGTATGTATCAGTATGTAACTATCACAACAATATTTGCTGTTATACACGTTATACATATACAAGGTTTATGTAAGCAAACAGTGTTATATGTCGATAGCTTGATTTTCCCGGACTAAGATGACGTCACAGGGGGAGTGGCCTCGTTTTGGGTCAGAAAATATGCATAATTTAGAGGTCGGTGAAAATGACCTAATAATCGTGTCACCACAAAGTAACCGGACCAGGCTTGCAAGATTGGGTGTTCGAATATGGTTTTAAAACATGACTTTTACCAAATATAAAATTTTCATTTTTCGTTGCACAAATCCTTTAACGCTTCGGTATTCTCTTATTTATTGAATGGTTATATTGATGTTTTAGCGTCTGTAGACTTTAGGCGAGTTCTACAACAATTTGCTGTGATTTTGTAGTTGCAGGAAATCATTTCCGACCAACTAGATCTGGTGAATGAATAGTTATTGTTTTCTTTTTTTTAATCAGATACAAATAATTTACACAATGAAGTAACACAAACACATGCTGCACCTTTTAACTTTAGTGATAAGATACACTATAACAATATGCCGAAAAAATGAAGTAGGCCGCACCATACACATAATATACACATTTTCGTAGTACACGATTTGAAATTATACATAACTAGTTTAATTTTACTTCTTAATTCATAAAGAAAATGGGTTTTACGCACCTGACCCTTCTGCTTCTACATTAGTTTAGAAGTTTTGGATTCCCACCTTTTGGTCCCTAGCATCACTGAAGAGTCCTAGAAGGACGAAACAGATGTTTGCTGCAGTTTAATTCATTTTTACGGCATACAGTATCTATTACTAAATTTAAGAGGTGCAGCATATGAGTGTTATGTCATCTTCTAGGACTTGTCATCGATGCTAGGGGTCAAAAGGTAGGAATTTGAATTTTCTAAATTAATGTAGAAGCAGAAAAGGCGGATGCTTAAAACCCCTTTAACTTATGAATTTAAAAAACGAAATTGGTACTGTATACATGTAATTTCAAATCGTGTACTACGAAAGTGTGTATATTATTTACCATTTGATAGCAGCCTTTCCTTCAATTTTAGCATATTGCATCGCGTTTGTATTTCAAGGGCTGTGTTGGCCGAGTGAATAGTCCTCCACCTCTGTGTTGCAAGTTTGAAACCCTGATTGGACAATTAGCAAGTATTGACCATAGGTCGGTGGTTTTTCTCCGTGTATTCCGGCATTCCTCTGCCTCCAAAACCCGGCACTACCTTAAATGACCTTGGCTGTTAATAGGACGTAAAACCTAACCAGATGGAACCAACAAACAACAAACACGTGAAAGTATTGTATAAAATTAGCTTGTATTGCAAATGTACACAAGATTGCACACAACACTTCCGTCAAAAAATACTTTTCAGTCACGTAAACAAGAATGTATATATTTCTAAAGTAGCACACTGTTCATTCACAAAACCATTCGCTACCAACATTTCACACAACTGTTTAATGGGCGAGTCACTCGCACTGACAAACTAGACTATATATACAGGAACGTAAACATTTTCGTGGCAGGCATTTTTTGGAGTTTACCAACATCAATTCAAAGCTTTTAAAGTACTGCACTCATGAAAATGTTGTCATTCTCAAACGCAAATCCTATGCTCAAATCCAGCTTTTTGTTTTGGGAGTCAATTATTCAACGTTGGCAAAATGTGGTAAAGTGTTGAAGCCAATTAGTCGATGAGGAGTCTCAGTTTACTTTTTAATTAAAATATCATCCCACAATAAAAACAAGTTATCAGAAAGTTTGCTAGAATACAGAATCCATGCGTGTGCATGTAAACGGGATATACATTTTATAGTCTGGTGATATGATCTTTCAATTTCATACATGTAAAAGTTATAACGTAAAATCGTGCCACGAAAATATGCACTTAAAAAGTATATAAAGTCATCTCAATCACACTTTTGAACTGTCGTTCATTTGATTTAGACTTAGATTACACTCGGGAAAGTTTGTTTCAACATAACAAAGACTTTCTGGATGTTTAAAATGACCACAAATGTTGGTGTTTTACACCGATAACTGGTCTCATTGGACAAAAACCTTGAGTTATATTCATGGGAAAACAGCTCCCACAGAAATGTAAAAAACGTACGAGTTTCAATTAAGGATTTTTTTATTCTGATTTATGAACAGTACGACATAACGTGAAACAATACCTGGTAATACTTATATGTATTTATCTCGCCTTCGTATTGTTATACGTCATAATGTACTGGTTTCGTTCAGAACTTTATCAAAGAAAGGTAGAGTTCAATATGTAGATTATCATCTAACACTAATAAATGAACATTTAATTTTTGTTTTAACGTTATATTTCTCTCAGGTCGATTCCATATATCACACGTATACATCTTGTTTTGATCTCCTCTCACATAGCACAGTCAGTCATACCGTCATTCTCACATTTCTATGTAATATATATATACAACTTCATAAAACACACTATCCTCAGTAATGATACATTAAAAAGATCTGAAGTTCAATTCCAATTTATCTCGACAGGATAAGTTCAATCAGTGTGATCACATGGGTAGACACATCCCCACATCTCCACGGTCTTCGTGTTGTACCATACAGGTATAATGAGAACCTATGGAATAGAGGTTTGTGCCATACTCCTGTAGACATGACTGGAGGCCAGGCTGTTTGTATTTACCTGTGGTATCAATTTACATATTTTTTTGGGTCAGGAACCATTCCCGAAATAAGAAAACATTGTATTATAAATTTAGCGAATAGAAAACTTTTAAAATGATTGAATACTACTTATGTATATTTTTGATCATATGTGATTGTGACTTAGTTGATAAATGTGACCTAGATCAGCTATTATATGACGTGTTTGGCCATGTGACGTATATCTGACGAACACGTGACATTCAGCCAAACACGTGATACATTGAGCTATACTACATGTGATTCATAGAATGTAATAATGTCGATGATTTGATGAACTAGTTAAATACATTAATACACACACACAAATCTTAACAAATATTGCAAATGATATATATATATGTATATATGGATAACAGAATAGTAATCTTAACAGGAATTGAAATAAAAAGCAACTCAAAACAGTCAATAATGAACACCAGGGGGACTAGGGTCACACATACAGTTATAACAGCATCAGGGTTATATCCCTTTACAGCCAGAGTTACTTCCATTTATAACGTTTCTTTCACTTTTTTGTTTTCACTGAAATACTTAACACATGTTTAAGGCCAAACAAATATGTATGTTTCAGGTAACATGCCTTCAAAATTAGGGAAGGTTAGTAGGTATTTTGCTTTTTTGTAAATTGATTACGTGCTTTATCTAAAATTTTACAATTATTTTCCAAAGTCAGGGAGCACATTTTATTGAGTTGTTGTGAACTTTGCCAGGCTCATAAATTAATCTTATATACAAGATGGTGATACAATAGCTAGGCTCGGCTGCAAAATTCAGGGTCGGTCGGGATACCTAAAACATAAATATTACTGTTTTGGCCTAATATGAATGTGTCTGACATTGAACAACTTATCTTAAATCTGTCCTGATGTTCCACAAGTTTCTCATACTAGAAGAAAAAACTTTATATCGCCAGAATGGGATATATAAATCTACTATTTCTTACTTTGAAAGGATGACATTGATATTCTGAATTATTATGGAATGGTTCTTTGCATCCAATCAGAAATTCCAGGACACAAGTATAAATTATGTCCTTTCGTCCTTTTTCTACCTAAACGATTTAATGGGATGATCTGTAAAGGTAATGTGTATAAGAAAACTATTAACAAAACTGTTTAATATTTTTGTATCTTTTACACGACTAATTAGGTTGATAATTTTCATTTTCACCAATGATAACACACCTTTATATTTAATGTATCTACTACGGGATGTGTAACTTTGAAAAGATATGTCTCTGGTGTTGTGAGGATTAATTGAAGTCCGCAATCCGGACCACATAATGTAATAGCCTTGGTCGATGAATGATAAATTAAAGGAAATATCGTAGGTGTTCATCATAAACATTTGTAATTGAGATAGAAGAAAATATGTATCAAATGTTATTTGTGTCTGTACACTCTAAACAGAACCAGCTGATCCAATTTTTACGCGTCAGATGTGATGTGAAAGTCACACTGAATAATAACAAACACATTAATTAAAATTTTATAAAAAGGGTGCGATAGTCTCCAATTAAACCGGTTTCCAACGTAACCGTATGACTAGAAAAGTGTGCCATTCTAATTTCAAACAGGATATAACTTTGAAATTCATCGAAAATGTGTAGTTTCTTTTGGATATACTTGGTAGTAGCAGTATGTCTATTAAGAATAATTACAATACTCAATTTGGAAATTCTAGTAGGATTAGGTAATGACGTAAATGTCCACACGAGATCAAAGGGCAGATAACTCTGGGTGCTATAACAGTACAAAGTCAGCAATAAATATAACTATTTTACATACAGAAGCAGTCTTAACACAGAGTGGACGGTCAAATTCGGACATGCAAATTTTCCAAAAAATAATATTGGAAATGTATCCACATGCCCTCAGCCCTGCTTTTCATGATCAAAATTTACAATGAAAAACAACAAAAAATCCATACTATCAACATATTCACATTATCACAACATCGTCCACCGATACAAACGGCGTCATACTTAACGTAATCATATCTGGGTTTTCTACTCCAAACATTTCAAATCTCAATAAAATGTTTTTGCTTCAATATTAGGTGTTCGCCGGTAAACATCAGTAATAAAAGTTATATAGAGTCGAACCTCGTTATCTCGACCTCGTATAACTCGAAACCCCGTTCAATTATTAGTAGTTCGTCGGTCCCGACCAAGCTTTACACGAGCATTAAAATTCACGTTACTCGAATACTTGGTTAACTCGAAGTGTCCTCACAATCCCATCGAACTCGAGATATCGGGTTTCGACGGTATAATCATAAATTGGATTTCTAATGCAACGTTCGAGATTTCTTGTAACAAAGCTCTGACACAAGACTTTTAGTTTTTGTTTCTATCAGACGACTTTTGAAGCAATGTCAATTTTAGACATATATGGCCTCGATATAATTATTAGGCTCAAACGGTGTTTTTGTTTAATTTGCGTGAGGAACATTTCAAAGCTGTTTCTGTATAACACGACTGTGATATTGACTTGATACTGGCACAACAAATGTGCACAGTATTAACGGTTCCGACCTCATTACAGATAAATATGCATTTTCTAGACAAACCTTCATTTATATGTGGTATATAAAAGTCACAGTTTCAATCAATTGGAAGATAACTCTACATTCCGCCAAGGAGAAATACCTCAGTACATATTCACAAATATCTCCACCATTTTATCTTGCACAACAACCAATAATAGCTGCTTCGGGGAACGGCCTTGACCTTCCACAATTCACTTCAAAAGGCATCCACGTGATCTGCGTGTTGACTCCTTCTTGTGATTCGTTGACACATCTATTCTAAGTTAGTCCGAGTCTGAGCAGTTGAGATCTTTGTTGTGGTCCCGGTTGATTGACAAAGGTCAAAGGTCAGTATAACCAATGCGTAGTTATGCCATACCTAGGTAAGTTACTACACATCCTTGATGATTGGAAATACACGATTGTCTGGTTACATAAGACAATTGATGAGGATTTGACACCTGACACGTTTAACTGTATGAGTGTGTGACTGGCGATATAGACGCTACGTTACTGATGCTAAGTGAAATTTCTAACGTATTGTTCAAACATTTAGAAAATGTTACACTATTGTTACAAAGGCACACGTCAGACGGTGGAGAAGCAGTTAGGTCTGGTACCCGTCACTAACGCTGACTGGCTCCCTGCTTTGCGTTCCAGTTACGTTTTGCCAATTTGGTTAACTCCATCAGTATCGTTAAGCTGTCTATATGGAGTTTAACCTTTTTCACAGACAACGTGATATCATCCTAATGTTTAGTCGATTCACATTAGTTCCCATATAAACCCAGTAATAACACATCTCTCCGTCCTCTCACATCTACAAGCAATGTTGATTTATAGAATGATGAAACACAAACTAACGGTAGGTCCAGCCCCCTCTCATACGGAACAACATCTAAGGACGTGTACCACGTGACGCGATACTCGGTACTGTACATTGATGACGGATGAAAATATGGCTATGAAATGTTCATCTAGTGCGTGCATAGACTATGATACCAAATGCTGAATGTCACTTTGTAAACAATCAGTAGTTTAGACTTCCGGTTTGTGATAAAGACCGAGATCTTAACAGACACCTCCGGTTGGTGATGAAGACCAGGAGTCAAACAGATACTTCCGGTTTGTGATAAAGACCAGGAACTTAAGGACACATTCTCCCCGGAATGAAGCATTAGAATATGTTTGTTTTATTACACTTCCCGAGCAGAGAAAGAGGCTCTTTACTGATCTCTCTTTACCATGTATTGGAATAGTCGCTATGATTGGCCGTCCCGATGTGAAATCTTGTAACAGTGGTAGAGGCACATAAGTGTTAACTTGTTCTCAATACCCGACTTTCTTCCTGCCGAAAATGGTGTTGAGATCTGCTCGGAACAGCCCAGTTCTGACCACCTGATCATCTACAAGGCAGTTGAATATCACCTCCTCCACAAATATTTCCCCACATGTGACTTGGTCTTACACGACCAGGTCGACCTCACGGTCTTTCACAACAAGTGACATGATCGTGTCTAATATCAGTCCAAGGTGTCGACGAAGTTTCTGGTCCTATCACACCGTGGTGGCCAGCTTTGCCGTGTTGACATCAGCGGGCGGAAGTCTGTTGGAGTACGGATCTGTGTAATCCGGATTGGTGAAGTCTGTCCGCGATGCACTCCTAAATGAACTTGTTCCGTATGTATTGTATCCGTTTTCAAACCTGAGGCATAGAAAAAAAATGTCATATAATTTGTAGCCATGGAACCCTTTTGTTAGATATTTCATCGCAAAAACAAAAGTTTGCATTTATAAATTTTAGAATACAGTTTTTTGGTAAAGTGTTATTTTCGCGTTTTTGTGTGATATAACTAATCATCGTTACATAATATATAAATTTATTTGTTGTTATCATGATACTATTTGGATAGAATAATCAATAACAAAAGCCGCCTCTTGTCTGGTTGATTTATACGGAACGCGAAAGTAACACTGTCATTGATTGTGACCTATTAATTTTACTTTTGGTATTCATATACACTTATTTTTGATAGAGTTAAAAAAACGAAGTGGTGTAAAGATAAAATACAAGAAAAAAATAAGTGCGAAAAACAACTGGACAAACAGCAAAACAAAACTAAACTACTAAACTTAAAAAAATATCGCCATGACAAAATAAATCTCCCATTGTACATAACCATTCAAAAAAGCAACCTTATGGAAGCACTTAGGACCTAACATTACTAATGAGCCACTGCATCATCTCCAGCGCCAACACGCTAAAATAAAATCATATACTACGGTATTTTACAGACTTCTCTAAATCGGGGTTTAAAGCATTAAAATGAAATGAACATGATTAAAGAATAGGAGGACAACTTAAAACCACCAAAACATCAAAACAGAAAACGTGGAATAACAGGAAGAATTCGTAAATAAGGAGATAATTCAACATACAATCAGTGGGAATTTGGTTGTTCCGGGCAATCATTAGCATCTTAAAAACATTTTGATTCAGAATAAGGTTGAGATATGCATGCATTTTTCAGTTGCTTTAATAGGATTTTTCATACTAACTAGCATGATTTTGATATTAGCTAGTAATAACTGTAGTATTTAGCTTCCAATGCAATGGAATCAGGCCAGTTTACAATCACCTCAATACGGCATTATTTCAGCATGACAAACGTACTATACTAATAAATACTGGCAAACACAAGCTGCCAGTTATGGGTCACATGAGATTGGCATGATATGCCTTATCAGGGCTAAGCAGCAAGGAATGCCATATCAGGGCCACACACTTACCTAGACCGTGACAAATGAGGCGAGTACGATATTGTATTGTAACCATACTCATATCTGACGAGGATACAAGGACAACAAAATGAAAATGAATGAAAAAACTGACAAACATAAAAGAGAGCATTTGGCGTAGAAACGTATCATATAATCGATAAGGCCAAACTGACATGTTTATCGTAGAAACGTATCATAGTATCGAAAAGGGCCAAACTGACATGTATATCGTAAAAACGTATCATAGTATCGAAAAGGGCCAAACTGACATGTATATCGTAGAAACGTATCATAGTATCGAAAAGGGCCAAACTGACATGTATATCGTAGAAACGTATCATAGTATCGTAAAGGGCCAAACTGACATGTATATCGTAGAAACGTATCATAGTATCGAAAAAGGCCAAACTGACATGTATATCGTAGAAACGTATCATAGTATCGAAAAAGGCCAAACTGACATGTATATCGTAGAAACGTATCATAGTATCGAAAAGGGCCAAACTGACATGTATATCGTAGAAACGTATCATAGTATCGAAAAGGGCCAAACTGACATGTATATCGTAGAAACGTATCATAGTATCGAAAAGGGCCAAACTGACATGTATATCGTAGAAACGTATCATAGTATCGAAAAGGGCCAAACTGACATGTATATCGTAGAAACGTACCATAGTATCGAAAAAGGCCAAACTGACATGTATATCGTAGAAACGTATCATAGTATCGAAAAGGGCCAAACTGACATGTATATCGTAGAAACGTATCATAGTATCGAAAAGGGCCAAACTGACATGTATATCGTAGAAACGTATCATACTATCGAAAAGGACCAAACTGACATGTATATCGTAGAAACGTATCATAGTATCGAAAAGGGCCAAACTGACATGTATATCGTAGAAACGTATCATAGTATCGAAAAGGGCCAAACTGACATGTATATCGTAGAAACGTATCATAGTATCGAAAAGGGCCAAACTGACATGTATATCGTAGAAACGTATCATAGTAATAAAAAGGCTTAACCGACATGTATATCGTAGAAAGGGCCAAACTGACATGTATATCGTAGAAATGTTTCAAAGTATAAACGGAACTAGTTTGACAAAGACAAAGGGGAAAAAACGAAAATAAAACAGAAAAATAATCCACAAATTTATCTTCATATCATCTACTTCGTATTTCATCATTATTATAATTTTAAATTAAAATCCATAAAAACTGTGAAATAACACAAAACGTTTAAGTGTAAAACGTGTATCACAAAAATACATAAATATAAATAGTGCGGACAACACAGAGTGCTTAGCATCGACATACTGTGGAGAAAACACCATCTTGTTTCCCCCAGTTTGTTTATGAAAACGTGATGATGTTTTCCTTTTATCTGAATTCCTAATTCCATCAAGCTGGCGACAACATATACGTGCTTAATCAAAACTGTACAAAAATACTTCACTTCTTTATGTGCTGTCACAATTATTAAGCAAGACTTACTAACTAATGAAATGTAGCTTTTTGAATACCTTGGAGAATCGCATTACAAAATGACTAAAATTGAATTGTAAACTTGAACAAACTTACTGTGACTATAAACAAGTTATGTGATAATTTGCGAAGGTAGAAAATAAGTATCCCTACATGAATGATCGAACTACAAAATTTGCCTTGCAAATGGCAGGCACTAGATTCCTAAGTTAAGCGAATCCTCTACTTTGCGTTATTTTGATGAATAGTATTGCTCGAGTTTAGTAACATTTCCACATAAACTTGAGCCATACTTTCCATTTAAAAAAGCATGAATAAGGCATCACGTATGTACCTTTAACAGAAGTGCGCAGATTACACGAGTTTTTACGGTTTTTCAGGAAGCTTGGACTAGACAATCAAATTAATGTGGATATTTTTTTTAGATATGGTTGGCGGTTATTTTATTGGCCAAGTCTGCACAACCAGCCCCGACCTACAATGGCATGTTGAGACGCGGACTCCTTACCTTTCTGCTGGCAGAGCCTCGTCTGTTCGGTGAGCATAATCACTAAATAGAGGCCCACCATTGTGATGGTCGTAAGCATTTATGTAATTATCAGACGTCAGCGTCCCGTAACCGCTACTGTTTAACTTATGTTCCTGTGTGAAAAAACAAAAAACACAGTGCAAAATATTTGGACAAATCACTTTGTCTCAGTGCAAATTTACATTTATAGCTCTCTGGTGAAACTTTGTTACAGTTCATAACACAAACGGATAATGACTTCGAAAGACGTTATAAAGCGATGTTGTGTGGTTGAGAAAAAAAATGAAAATAAAATTTAATTTTCTGTATGTGTGCCATACTAACGATGTATAAAATGATCTATCAAACATGAAATGACTTGTAAGCTTTAAGATTCACCAGAAAACTGACAAACACATCATGAACACAGCCATATTTTACATTGAAATATTCAAAAGCATATAACAAGCCAGGTGTAATTTGTTAGCAACATTACACAATGATTCTTTCGTCTAAAATATCACCCATGCATCAAATTCCTATCTTTAAAATAGTGCACATCATGTTGATTCTATTCCAGCATATATCTACTTTGTAAAACTTACTAATTAATGTTAAAGTGAGCATTATGTATTCAAGTGATCATGAATCTATATTATGTTTGATGAACTAAGCTTGATGTCACGGAGAGATACTGCTTTAAATATAACAATAAAGAATTTGTGAACAACGAATAGAAACAAAAATAAAACGCATTTCTCCTCAGCTATTTCCATATGTTACAAATCAAATACTGAATATTTCGTCAAGTTATCCCCAAGAAAAAACGAAACTGGATAATGTAATGAGAAATTGAAAGGACTTTGTCAAACAAACGCCAGCCTATCTCATTATAACGTCTACAGAAAAATAATCAAAACATTAGACCTAGCAGATAATAGTATTCCTTCAATACTGATTTTATATTAAAGATTCGTTCAAGATTTTACGACATAAATTTATAGCAGTTAAATGGGTTTTGTCTTTAAAAAGGCTAAAAGTAAATATCCCAATAGTATTTATGTACTCATGCTTTATTAAGCATAAACAACAAAGGGTGGATACGTGTAAAGCTGAATGAGTGACGTTGTACGTGGTGATGAGTGCAAAATAAAAAGATGAAATAAATTTAGAAACAAACAGCCCATAAAATTGAATGAAATAAAACTAAAATGATATGAAGTCAAGAACATTGTAATAAATAACACATGATCGTACATTGTGATAAATAACATGACTTCATTATGAACATGACGATTTGTAATAGATGATTTCATTGTATATAACGAAAAACATGAATTATAAACATTACGATTTGTAATGAATGATTTGTCTGTATATGATAAATACCAAGAATTATAACATGACAATCTGTAATAAATGATATCATGTATGAGCTAACGGGCAATTCCTATCTAGGTGACACAAATATCCTTTTCAATAAAAGCAAGAATGTTAAATGAGCTCGTTATCCAATATCCTAGATTATCTTAAAAGCATAATGACATGAATAAAATGACGTTAATTAACAGAGGTTGTTGTTTTTGTCAGAATATTTTGTCGTAATATATTTTCAATAGAATAATTTCAATGAATCGTAACAGTTACAAATATAAATTGATAAATACGCTACAGAAGCCCAGGCTTTTGTGGCAATTTCGTCAAACGTAAAATATTTTAAGAGAAACTTAAAGTACGATTTTCAAAGAATCATAATAGTCACAAATACGAATTGATAGATAATCAACATTATAACACTGATATCAGTCCATAACTCACAAAGATACAGATTATGAAATGGGGTACTAAGGCAATAACTTATCAAATAATAGAGAAGAACTTGGAAAAATGACTTATGAATTAAAGATATGTTAGGAACGGATACCAATGTAACTTATTCTGAATGTTCAACAGTAAATTAATAAGTTTCAGTTTAATAATGACATCTGTCGCTCGATTAAAAGACGATTCATTATTAAGATTTATATATGTGATAAACTAACAACATATGTAAATGAGGTCTTAACTCATCAAACCCTGAGGACAAGGTTAAACTCTTCCAATTCTAAGTTAGAATAGACTGCTATGAAATATTAAGGGAGACAATGAGTTGATAATCACTCTCGAACGTTTTGTCATCGCATCTAAAGACACCATTACTGGCATCAGAAGTCGCATAAGGTTACACATCACATGTGTTCCGACATATTCAATCAGAAACGATAGAATATGCCATCATCTCCATATCATCCTTTATGTTAAACTATTTATACAGTTCAGGGATTTTCTTTACTCCATAGCATATTGAAGTTTCAACACACAAATGAAAACAGCCAAAGAATTCAAACATTTCTACTTCACAAAATTTCTATCTGAATCTTGTCATTTTGTCACTTCACATCACAGCAATCTAATGCCATTTTCCATCAAAAGACTGACAGGACCACCTCACTTAACACATCACACAAATTCACAACATTTGAAACACAAGTTACGTAATACTTGCCTGTCTCAAGGTTATTATCATCGTCACAAACACAAAACAGCATCACACACAAACCTTTCACACCATCAAGCTTTACTTATGATTTTTTTTATGAAAATTCCCGGAGGTTCACGGGAAATGAACTGTACCAATACACTAGTTTATAAGTGTCCAGCAGTTTCAACGATAAATGAACTTTACATGTACGAACACCTTCTATATGAATGCCCTGCAGGTTCGTGGAAAATGTACTGTACCAATACCATTCTATATGAATGCCCCGCAGGTTCGTGGAAAATGTACTGTAACAATTTATATGAATGCTCAGCACATTAGTGAAAAATGACCTGCACCAATACCATTCTATATCAATACCCCACAGGTTGGAGGACGTACATGTCCTGCTGCACCTATGCATATCATTGAAAGAGGCACACATGTCGAGTCCCCTGCAGAAACGGAAACTTCTGGACGGAGATTAATGACAATGATTATCTGCTGCTGACCCGTTGAGCTCTTACGGTCTAAAACTATTTAACTTTGACTGAACGGAGGTCGTTAAACACCCAATACCATAAATAAATGTTTTAAAGACTGTCTGTTGACAAATTTGCTCTAAACAACACGCCACACAAAGGGTTTCTCACACGCAAAACAACACAATACCCAGCATCCATTTTACAGCTATAATGTTTGCCAACACTTTTGTTGAACATTTACGTACGTTCTTGGGAATTATCATTAGTGAACCGTTCTAAGCGATATGTTGCGTCGATTTGACAAACATAATAGAAGATCATTGAATTATATGCACTTAAGTCGAGAAAACAAAATAGAGCCAAGCTAGGAATATGTTTTTGGCCTTTAACTGTATATGATTTATATCATCCGAGAAGGTTGTTCCTTATTCCAAACTTTAATCAAATGGTACTGATCTATTATTGTAGATTGATCAAATGTTTCATTGACCATGAGTAAAAGTCAAAAAGAGTGTCAGTATGTTAGCCAGTCAGTGTTATATGTTACTGGATTAAATTGCATTGCATTTGTTAAAGAATCGTATTAGAGGTTACAATCTGCGAAAACAGCATGTTGGTCCTAAGAGGCAGTTAACAAGGCTTATCTCATTCACTCATGAAGACACATTTGAAATCTTTCAATCCAAAGTTTGGTATAGTCCTTTATGACATTTAAGGGATGAATGAAACTACACGATTTGTTTTTTTTTTATTGCACTTCATACATGTAGTGGGAGAATCAAAATGCCAACACAATAATAAATCCTCGCCAACGACATGTAGTTGGCAATAAAACGCCAAGCAGATCCGTATGCAGCAAAAACTATCAAATGTCCTTGCCATGGTAATTCTTCCGCAATGCAGCCAGTCAGAAAGCTCATTCTCTTCGATAACAGCCAGCTTGAGGGATAGCTCTTCATTGACAACACTTTCCTTTTCACAAATCATCCCAAACAAACGCAAATATGCAAAAAATCACCAATCATCATATGTTCAGATCACAAACCAAACTAGAGAACATTATAAAAGCTCATTCTGTTGTCAGCCTGGGCCAGACGTTGTTTCGAAAACCACACGGAAAATAAAACCAAGACACCACAACAGGAAGGTGAAACACGCTCCGGACCACAAACCTGTATATATGAATGAGCACAGTGATGCCAACACGGTCTATGTGGTAACGTGGAGGTCGCACATTGTAACACATCTCTACTAGCCGCCAGAGGGCGTCTTGGTAGTGTCCGTCGACCTCCATAAGAGGTCAGAGTTCGCTGTCCTTGCTCATAAGGTGACATTGGTCTTTGGTTTTGTTCACAAGGCGTCATGGATCGCTGACCAAGGCCACAGGGTGTCATGGATCGCTGGCCAATACCGCACGGTGTCATGGATCTATTTCCAAGACCACATGGCGTCATGGATCGCTGGCCATACGGTGGTATGACGTGATAAATGTTTTGATTGGTTGATTGGGCTGGTAAGGTCCTGATTGACGGGGCCATACAGAGTTGCTGGTCTCTGTTATATGTGGCCTAGGCAAAGAAGGCACAATGATTGAGGAAAGTCTGACTTTATACAACACATAAACACCACTATTATATACTCCCAAAGTATCATCTTCATGACGCACAGTGTCATTTATACCTTTCACTCAAGACATTCACTCAAAAGTCAATCAATCAAACAAAGGTCAACATGTCAAAGGTCAAAAGGTCAACGAGGTTGAAAATTGATGGAAAGGAAATTGGTACCTCTTTGTGTTCTAGATCTAAGGCAGCATTTCGTATTAATTGTAAAACTGAAGTAATGACATATCTGGACAAAAAAATCAAAAGGGCGGGTAAATTGCATACCAACCACTAACAGTGGACAAGGGAGGTTAATCACATACCAACCACTAACAGTGGACAAGGGAGGTAAATCAGATACCAACCACTAACAGTGGACAAGGGAGGTAAATCACATACCAACCACTAACAGTGGACAAGGGAGGTAAATCACATACCAACCACTAACAGTGGACAAGGGAGGTAAATCTATTTAATTTCGTCAACTTTATGACTGTTATACAAAAACGTTAAAGTATAAAACAGTTAACATAGTAGATCATACAGGTACAGATTTATATTCATCGGTAATAGTGATAGATATGTATTTTGTAAAAGGTAGGGACCAAAGTGGCCAGAATAAAAACATATACAAACAATGGAAAATGTACTTTTTACATTTGCGGACGGTAGGATAGGAATGTTAGATACAACCATGGAAGAAACGGGCTCAAGAATATCAGGGGGCCACAGAAAGTATCACAGGGCCACAGAAAGTATCACAGGGCCACAGAAAGTATCACAGGATGTACAGATGGTCCACAGCAAACGACAAGTTATAGAAATATCAACAGAGATAATAAATATTAAAATATTTTCTTTTTAGCCCCAAAAAATCATGAAATGATCTTATTAATACTGGTATGAATGATTAGAAAGCATGAACATGTAATTATGCATTTCTGTACATGTTTGTTTGGCAGCACGAGCCAAATAAACAAGGTAGGTATAGCAATATTGACTTAACAACAGCTTGGCTGTCATTTTCTACAAAAGCAAAATCACTATTTATAGACAATAAGCAAAGTTCCACCATATGTATGAGTCAATGACTATCAAAGTTTTCATTGACTTTGTAGCAGCAACTGTAGTATTTCCCTACCACCACAAAGCAGCAGTTATTCCCACCACTATAAAGCAATGACTGTAAATATAATAGCTAGACCAATCAAGTATTTATCATAAAAAAATAATCAATGTACCAAATACCCTTTACGACTAAGGGAGATAACTGGTGTGTCAGACCGGTTTGTGGTGTAATGCTAGTATTTATGGTACGTTATAAGTTAAGTTGTGTGTGAGAGTGTATGTGTGAGGGTGTGTGTTGTCTAATTGCCAGACTTTATATATGTAAAATTCATATGTCCGCCTTTTAGGAGAGGGCTGGTAAAGGCTTTTGCCCAATCCTATTGAATAGTTTTTCAATAAAATCTTTGTGAAATAAAAGAATTTATCATTTTGACAATCATCTCTTCTTCTTACACGACCAAACAGACCATAAGAATATTCTGATGGAAAAATTGAACAAGCTGAATGAAATCTATGGTGGTGAACATGTGTACTGTGTGGACTGCTTGCAACACTAGTAAATTTTGTTACTTATTTGTCAATGTATGTAAAGAATACATGAGCAATTGCTGTTATAGTCCTCATCAAGCTTGTTAATGTTTACTTGGATGTGACAAAGATTTACATGGCGGGTGTCGTCGATGAAGCAGAAGACGCTTACTCTCCCGGAACACCTGGTCTTATTCTCTTGTACTTTTACAAGGGTCTCCATGTAAATCTTTCCTTTGTACATATTTTGCCCCTGGTTTAATTGATTTTGAGTTTGGATTATGATTTTGTTAGCGCTCCGGTATTCTCTAATTTATTTGTTGTCATCAAAATGCAATTTGTGTTCTCGGGCAATAATAACAGTTGCTACCAGTAAAACATGTATTGCTAAATCACAGCATTGGTTACCAAAGGTAGGTAATGATGAAATGCTTCCCTATATATATATGTGACTCTGTGATGGGGAAACTCCGGGGCTTGACCCATGAAAGGGAGATGACAAATGTTTGAGAAAATTGGAAAATGGTCAGTCCTAGGAATGAAATAAGATGTTTCCAAACAGGGTGAAAGCACATGGTTATATAAGCATGGAGCTAGAATGTTTTGTTTTCACAACTTTTCATCCCTCAATGTCACAATAGACTTGTCCTTAGCAATGCACAATGTTTTGAGTCAGGTTAAGTCTATTAAGCCATTAAGGGGGTGAAAGTGTCAGCAGAAGATAAAAGTGAAGATTCAGGAAAGGCAACCAGAAGAATCCAAACCATTGGTATATAATAAGAATGTGTTTTATACATATAATATATATGTTGTTCAAAGAAATTCTTCCGCAAAAATGGTGGTCTACCCAATTATATTTCAAAATCTTAGGCTTGGGACTTTTTATTTACTTCCTAAATTTAAATAAGCTTGTATCCTTTCACCCCTATAATTGTAATGGACTATTCCGTTTTTAATATATGGCAGAGTCCACTAAATACCTAAGGGTAAAGGTTAAACTACATTCTTATCTTAATTGTAGTCTTAAGATCCTGAAAAGGGTTGCAGACAAATAATGCACAATTACATATTCCAAGTACACATATAACACACACCAAAGAATATGTTTTATGCCCACTGTGTTCATGCTACCCTATATGCCTTTAAATCCTTATTTGCTTGCAATCTTTATCAGAATAATAGGACTACAATTTAAGAGTCTTTCACAAAAACTAGCATGGTTTTACATTAAGGTGACTATTTTTAATCCATATTTTCTTCTAATATGATAATACCTACACTATAAATAAGTTGGTATATTATTTGTTAGTAATATTACAACTAAAAGGCATGGACACCATTAGAGAGAGAACGTCTCACATTCCCCTATTAACATTGATAAATTATCAAATAGTAAACTACATATAGATCAATTTTATATATATTTAATGAGCTCCAATTTCCATTCATTTTATTATTTTAAAAGAGAAATTTTTAATTTAATATTTCAAATTATTTAAGAGTTTAGATAAGTAATGGCCTTAAAATACATTATTTAAATTATAGCTACTTATATATATATTTGAATATAGGGTGTTTGAGTTATATTCAAAGAAAGGATCGAAGGGTCCTTAAAAGGACTGAATTCCACATAGGTATTAACAGTCAAAACCTACATAACACTATATAACAATAAAGCTAAACAAATAGTATGACAGACAGGTAATAGCCACTGATGAGATAACATTCCACTTTACAATGTTAAACTATCATGGGACTTTTTATGGAAATTTCAGAAAACGATTGATTGATTAATTGATCGATGAGTGATTTTTTTTGTCTGCTACAATATGGATTTTTTTATTCCTCAGCAGACAAATTCAGAACATCATTAACAATTATATATTAACTTTTATAATTGATATCTTTTAAATAACTACAAATTCAGGACATCATTAACAATTATATATTAACTTTTATAATTGATATCTTTTAAATAACTACAAATTCAGAAGATCATTAACAATTATATATTAACTTTTATAATTGATATCTTTTAAATAACTACAAATTCAGAACATCATTAACAATTATATATTAACTTTTATAATTGATATCTTTTAAATAACTACAAATTCAGAAGATCATTAACAATTATATATTAACTTTTATAATTGATATCTTTTTAATAGCTACAAATTCAGAACATCATTAACAATTAAATATTAACTTTTATAATTGATATCTTTTATAATGGAAAATTATCATTCTTAGTTGAGGTAAAGTATTAAATCCTTTACTCTCTCACCCCTGCAGACATAATTTGAACTCTTCCAATTGAGAAGTTTGAATAGTTCATTATGAGATTTCAGGGTGCCTAAGATTGGGTAGACCAGTCAGTAGAAGCTGTAGAGAAAGGTGTTATATATATAAACCAGAACCCCACAGTCACTTACGTTACAGTTGGTGTCCGTGCTGTCGACTGTACTCACGGTACACGCCTGTTTACCCTTCGTGAAAGGGGAGATAACTCCATCAGTAAATAATGGATCAAGTTATACTTGACCATAAGATGATGATTCATACAAGCTGTATATAATTTTATTTTCGCTTTGAATATCTGTTTGATTTATTAGACAAAAAAATATTCTTGGAGGAACTGAAACCAATGTCTTTCGTCTGGAATCTATTAGCATTATTGAAACAAGGGGAAATAACTCTAATAAGGGTTTTGTTGACTCTAAATTAAACCAAAAAAGAAAGTTCTAGAAAGCAATCTTCTTATACGTTATGTTATAACGGTGATATTAATCCTATGTGATTGAATCTGTGATTCCTATTTAACATAAACAAATCCTCAAAACATTTCCTCTAGAAACTTTCCATGGGCATGAAGAATGGTAATTTGAATTATCACTGGAGGAAGGGAGAGAACTCAATCTATTTCAAGATAAGTTGCTTCACAGACTGCAGAAACCCATTTATTTTGATTCATAACAATCAGCAGGTGTTGTTAACAGATTTATCTATATAGTTCTATTATCATGACAGGGGACATAACCCGTGTTACATAGATATTTAGGTATAACCCCACTAAATTTATTGCACACAAAGCCTAAGGTCTGCTCACCTTTTGTCCGTACAGATCTTCGTAATCTGTGGGGCAATGGAAATTTAAATCCTGTCGCCATTGGTCCATCAGAGTGGATTTTGTAAAATCTGACGGCGATTCTGTTTTCTCGCGTTTTTTAATCTCTGTGTTACTGTCCGTTTCGGCGTAGGAGTCTGAAATAGAAACGGTGCTTACAAAACTAACAAAAGCTCTGAAGGACTCACACAACTAAATAATTTACTATATGTTATTACTAAGCTTTCGAGCTAATAACTTTAATATTTGAAGTACAACACTTGTGAAAACTGCCTAAATTCACAGATACATACATGACAAAGGCTTCAAGGGGCATTTAATGAGGAGTTTACTGGCATATTAGCTTGCTACAGGCGTCTGCTTCGGACAACCGGAAATTTACATGTCAAACCAGTGAAATGGGACCGGAACACCCTCTGACTTTTGACCCCATATCAATCCGCCATCACATGTCGAAATCTACCAAAAGTATATATTTTTGTAAAGTTAAATATCTACAGATTTCATTCAATACAGAATATGTCAACAATTACCTATTTAAATTACCCAGAATCACTGTACTTAGCCGGAACAAATTTTCAGTAGGGACTACAAACGTATGAAACACTTCGTGATAGGCTGATTTAGTTGTGTGAGTCCTTTAAAGGGCCCTAAACCTTTCAGATGTTGAAATAAAGTTTACTAACTGAAAGTATATACATTTCCGAGTAAAATGGTGAAGTTTGGTTGAAATTGAATAAAAAATTATGAAGAAAACCCAAGTTATTGCACCTAATGTACACTTGCTATTCAGAGCTAGCACCAGAAATTTCTCGTTTCTTTTGCATAACATTTACCTCTAGCACCTCAGTTAAGCACGCACTTAGCAATTTCATATTTTGCACAAAGATCAAATACGCTTACCGCTCAAATGTTTTTGAAAAGAAATCTTGTTACCTCAGTTTCTGTTAATTTTAAAGTCTCTGCAGTAATTAATTTTTATCTTAAGTATTTTTTTATTTAATTTTAACAATAAAACACACTTAGAATTCACACACAACTTCAAACTTCTACAGAAAACATGAGTCATAAACGGTTATCAGATATCCACCTTAACTGTTTATCTATCAATTACACCAGCTTACATTTAGCACTTCTAGCTCCCCGGGGTGCCTCCATTTTACAGGGAGAATATTGGGGGTAGGGGAGATACAATGCTATAAACGGCTTATTGTATGAGTAAACAAAGTACACAAACGCATTAAATCAATAAACAAGATGTTGAACAAGGTATATATTGTGACAGGAATAAAGAAATATCTACAATTTACTGAAAATATGGAATATAAGTTGGATTTAGCCACCAAAACATGTACGTGACACATACACATATATAAACTCACATGTGCAATATTTATACAAGCTTATTATGTGATTGTTCTAGTTATTGCTTTCTTAGGATTATAAAACACGCATATATTTATAATTTGCATGAAGGAAGAAGCCTGAGAATGACTGGGCAGAGTTGGAACGGGGTTTGGGGGGGGGGGGGGGGGGTGAAGACAGCACACTAGATCTTTGTTCTATCAAAATTTGGATGCTAAAACCTGGTACACATATCAGTTAAGTTTTATTAACACGCACGCAGATTAATTATCACAGTTAATTGAACCAAACTTAATTAAAAACGTGAGTATGATGGTCAGTCCAACAATACAGGCTTCAACACAGGGCCATGTTTTGCCAGATTTTAAATAATTTTGAAGTTTTTTTGTCAAATTAAATATTTTTACACACTGAAAAATGTGCAAACACTCAATGACAGTGGTTGTCTTTGAAAAAAAACAACCGGAAGCACAGAAAATGTTATATAGGTCAAGCACATGGCTAGTTCAATTAAAGGACTCACACAACTAAATAATTTACTATATGTTATTACTAAGCTTTCGAGCTAATAACTTTAATATTTGAAGTACAACACTTGTGAAAACTGCCTAAATTCACAGATACATACATGACAAAGGCTTCAAGGGGCATTTAATGAGGAGTTTACTGGCATATTAGCTTGCTACAGGCGTCTGCTTCGGACAACCGGAAATTTACATGTCAAACCAGTGAAATGGGACCGGAACACCCTCTGACTTTTGACCCCATATCAATCCGCCATCACATGTCGAAATCTACCAAAAGTATATATTTTTGTAAAGTTAAATATCTACAGATTTCATTCAATACAGAATATGTCAACAATTACCTATTTAAATTACCCAGAATCACTGTACTTAGCCGGAACAAATTTTCAGTAGGGACTACAAACGTATGAAACACTTCGTGATAGGCTGATTTAGTTGTGTGAGTCCTGAAACAGAAGGGTACGGACTATGTGTGGTATTTCTGTATGGTGATGGTTTCTACTGTTTATAAATAAATCTATTTGTGCTAACCTTTCTATATTTGTTTTTTAATCTTTGCTTGATAAATATCTCAGAGAGCAGATGTCCCGATTTCTATTGTTCTATTGAAACATATTTTTTTTCTGTGATTTTTCATATTTTTATGGTTCTTTGAGTAAAATTGCGAAGACTTAACTTTGTGACAAGAACAATAAGAGATAAATGAGCCTTGTGTTATAAGGTGGCGGAATCAATAACTAGGATATTGTTTTCTTTCATTATTATTGCACATAATTTCTGCACTTGAATGTTTGTTCTTTTCTCAAAAAATTATTTTTAGATTGAAATCAAAGAACAGTGCCCTATGATTAGTAAAAGCTTTTGATAAATCAATTTGACTGGAATTAAAAATCTCAATGACACCAAAAAAAAATCAAAAAAAATCAGTGACCTACATTATCTTTCATGTACAAGCTTACTACAACTTTCCTAGGACATTTAAACTTAAATGTGAAGTACACTTTATTCATTAATGACAAAAGTACAAGTGAGTAAATCTATATTTTGCAATGAATAGGAATATCGCAAAGATGGTTAAAAATGTGCTAACTAAGGATGATGATTTTTTTAAACTTATGAAATATTTGTGCAGGCTAAATATATTGCATTAAGCAATGTGGTATTTCAGTCTCGCAAAGCTGATAAAATAACTGTCAGGATTAACGTAGCTACTGTTTTGTAAATATAAACATTTACATTTTCATCCTAGAAAAGTCTCAAAAAGGGAGACAACTGCTACATATTCTACTACTTCAGCGTTACAGACAAAAAACACAAGTGATCTCTATTTTATAATCTACAAATACAAAAGTTACACATTAAAAATTTAAAATCTTCTCTAACACCAGACATTATTGCAACTGCATATTATATACTTTTCATTATAAATTCTTCTTTCAATTTATATTCAAATTTGAATCTATATTATAAAATCTGAAGTGAACTATTCGAATTGTTTGAGTTGTTTTTGTAAAAATTAAAATCAACTGCAGATGCAAACATAACTAAAGATTTGTGATCAACAGCAGAACAAATCGCCAACACAATTCACATACAAAAAAAAAATCCAAATTTTTATAAAAAAGTTTGCATGGTTACCGGAGTCGGAAGCCTTGTATCTATGGTAGATGACAAAGACGATGACGATGAGGAAGATGAGAGCCACGCCCCCGACGACACCCCCTATGATGTAAGACAGAGGCAGGATATCTGAAAATAAAGGGAAACAACTCTGTATACCATTACCAATCATATTATACAATCTTTAACTCTAGTTTCTTTATGATTAGCATTACCTTGGACAATATTTTGATTTAGAAATGCTCTCTGAGGCAAATAAGGTTGTTCTCCACTAACAAGTCTCCAGATTGTTTACAATAGGAGATATAGAAGTAACAAGATCACACAGGGGAGAATTTCCAAATTTTAAAATGTACATTTATGCTGAGGTGTTGTTTGATGGGAGTTAAATACGTCGAAAAAGACCAGAAATTACAAACATGCATTAAATCATCCAGTTCCATAGACATTGCTATGGACTACACCTGACTTACATGGACTTTTATTTAACACTCTAGTGTATATAAATATGATAATAAATATTTCTTTACAGCTTACCAGGGACACGAGGAAGTGAGGACCACTACACAGGGTGAACAGGTCAGATGACATGGCCGTAGTGAGGGGTGACAGATAGACAAAAACCGTGCTTTACGTTAATTTATGATTACATACAGGCATGTTCACATAGAACATAACAGCTTGTAACACCTGGTTAAGTAGGAGGTAATACTGAACCTGGATTAGGTTTATATAGGTGTCCAGATTACACAGGTTCAGTTTATGTAGAAATGCATACAGTGGGACCTAGCTGAAAGCTCTGGTTTATACAGGTGTTCAGATTACACAGGTTCAGTTTACGTATACAGTGGGACCTAGCTGAAAGCTCTGGTTTATACAGGTGTTCAGATTACACAGGTTCAGTTTATGTATACAGTGAAACTTAGTTGTAGGTCTGGTTTATACAGGTGTCCAGATTACACAGGTTCAGTATACATATACAGTGGGACCTAGCTGAAGGTCTGGTTTATACAGGTATCCAGATTACACAGGTTCAATTTACTTATACAGTGGGACATAATGAAGGAGTGTTGTCAATGGTTACCTTTTTCCAGGAGTGTGATGGTGATGAGGTCCGACCCCCGCGAGTTTTCCACGCTACAGTTGTACTGTCCGAAGTCACTTTCCTGCACCTGTATAATCTGTAACATGTGCTTAACGCCATCGGCCAACGGTTCCTCAAGTTCCGAGTATCGTCCGGAGTTGGCGTAGTCGATCTCAACGTTGTTTCGCTCCCATTTTATCTTGGTTGGAGTCGGGACAGAGCGAACCAGACATTCCAGTTTAGCACTAGCTCCAGTGGCTGCGTACTGGTTCTTATTACTCAGAATTTTTGGTGGTCCTGCAAAACATAATGGTATTTGTTCAGAATGTGTTGTGAACAAGTCATACACATACACCTTATAATATTGAGAATTCTTTGAGGTAATATCGGTACACATTTTTCTCAAGAACAGTAAAACCCAACTTACACCAACACGGTTTATTTGAATACCCTTCATTCATCGAACAGTTCCTTTGGTCCCGACCAAGTCTGTACATATCCAATCAACCTCAGATTCCTCGAACTATTGTCAGGTTAGCATGAGTTCGAGTAAGTTGGGTTCTACTGTACTCTTGACCTTCGTATAATACATATAGAACAGTGTTTGTAATGCAAACTTTACTGTGGTGTAATAAATTGATTAAACAAAATTATGTAAGTACAGTCAAACCTCATAAGTCAGACAATAGTGGCTACTTGTCTAGTACTTGTTGAACTTGATCAAATGTGTCTTTGACCTTTATCAAATGTGTCATTAACATTGGACTAAATGTCTTTAGCACAAGTTTATATACCGTATTTTACCGGGAATAAGCCCCCTCACACGATTAAGCCCCCTCCCCACTTTGGCAAAGGTTCTTGGAACAGGATGGGAGCCTGTGAATAAGCCCCCACCCTAAATTTGCCTTTCTCTCAATAAAAAGCATGTTGATTTCTTTTTAATTTGTGTCTGAATATCCAAGATGGCGAACTTTTGTGAACAGGGGTGTATTCGTGAATAAGACCCCTCCCTACTTTTGATCAATTATTTTTCTCAGGGGGTGGGGGCTTATTACCGGTCAAATACAGTACACACCCCGGACTTTGACCTTGGTACATTCCTGACCTTGACCTTGGAGTAAATATATTTAGTACATCTCTGACCTTGACCTAACTCACCTTTCTGCAGCAGTAAAATTTCACGGCTGACCTCGTGGAAACCAGCCACTAGGGACGTAGCGGTACAGATGTAGGTGCCGAGATCCGCGACCTCAACCTCGGGGATGTGGAAGGTCGGGGAGGTACTGACAGGGTTGTAGTAGTCCTGTTTGGTCCACAGGATGTTAGGCTCGGGGTTTCCCTCGGCATTACAGACCAAGGTCGCGGAGTCACCTAAATCTACTGCCACATGTTGAGGGGCACCAATAAATCGGGGACCATCTGTAGACATGTATAACATATACATTTTCTGTAATTTGTTTGTGATATGTGAATCGTATTCTAATTCTAAGATTCCACTTCATGAAACATAGGCGAAATTGTTTAACATATTTATTTTCTTTTATTATTTGTTTGTGATACAATGTATGTGAATCGGATTCTAATTCTAAGACTCCATTTCATGAAACATAGGCGAAATTGTTTAACATATTCATTTTCTTTTATTTGTTTGTGATATGTGAATCGGATTCTAATTCTAAGAATCCACTTCATGAAACATAGGCGAAATTGACTGGTTTTCGGGGATAACGTTAACATATTTTACAAAGTGTGCATACACTTTGCTGGTCATTGATCTGATGAAGGTGACAGTGACGTACTAGCCATTGATTAGTTGTGTAAAAGAATCTCAATATAATCTTCAAATAAATCATACTTTCCAACCTGAAGAAAATATTGACAAACACTTCATTAACTCTTCATAAAATCATTATAATTACAAACATCTAATAATAAGAAAATTTCTTTTCTTTTCGAAGCAAGCTACATTTTTTGTATACTGAGAAGAAAAATTGCTAAGTGACCCCAGTTGAATGCTTTCAAGTGAAATTCCCTTCAATAAGATCACCGTTAAAATATGTATTTTTAGAGTAGTTTCCCTTACATTGTATGTGTAGTACTTCGTTGGCGCGCGTGCTGCCCACAGCGTTCGAGCCCTCGCACGTGATCCGTGACTGATGGTAATCACGTTTAATTGACGGGATGTCCAGGTAGTTCTGATTGCTTCCGGAGATCGCTACGCCATCATGGTACCATCTGTGGGAAAACAGAACTGTACATCAGTCTCAGACTTTTTCAAGTTCTCGCTGACTTCAAAATACAAGAGGTTCAACTTTAAATACATCACCTACATATTCCATCACCTAGGACAGTTACCATTAGATAAACACTTAAGACAACAATATCAGTGATTCAGATCTTACATAAGTACAGGAACACTGATGGTGACGTAGATTTTACTTTCATCATATGCTGTATGGCTTAGCGGTTCCTGTACATGTAAATTGTATGTATATTTAAAGCACATGGTTATGTTTTTTTGCAAAACAAATTTTTTCATAATAAAAACCAAATCATTGTATAAGATCTATGTTTTATATATGTATCTTTAGAAATTAACTTATAAAGAATGACCACAATTTTGTTTCTGGTTATACAATATATACACCGAAACAAAATTGTCGTCATTCTTAAAATAACCTATTAACATGTGTCACTAGTAGGGTAATACTTGGGTGACGTGGCTCTTACTTCCACTGTATGTTGTATGGGTTAGCGGTCCCCGTACAGGTAAATCGTATGTAGTCATACTCTCGGATCTGCCGGCTGATGTTATGAGCCATAGTGAGGCTCGGGGGATCTGTCAACCAATCAAAATACAAGATGTAAAACATATAGCAGGCCAATTTTGGAAGATATTTTATCAATTCATTTCACAATATATGCTTAAACTTGAGTCCAGTTCAGAAATTAATATGACAAAATGTTGAGTGTTGTAACATAATGAGTAAAGGTGCTGATATTTGCGTATCTTCATGGAATTATAAAGATAGTTATTTTACATAGTAATTGTGTACCATTTTTATGTTAACTTCAAAGATTTGTCGAAATAGGCATAAGGGAAATAACTCTTACTAGCTATCTTTGTCTCATCAGGTTAAAACTTAAAATAAAAGGTTAATATTCAAAAGCAAATTAAATTATCATTATTAAAAGAGTCCATGCTCTGATACTTACATTGCACATCCAAAATGGCATGAGTTTTATATGGAACTCGGAGTGCAGGGTTGTTTGCCCGACATTCAATTTTTTTCCCAGCATCCTCTTTAGAAGCCACGATAGTTACGACGCTGAGAGTGTCTGCTCGCTTGTCTGTCCTTGTCATCGTGCGTGAGAACACGTTGTGTGTGATGCGGACACCCTCCTGGTACCATGTTATTTCCGCCCCCGGTTTGCCGTTGTTTGCCTGACAGGATACATTGGTCGGTGAGCCCTGAATCACGGCGATAGTCGACACATCTCCCATCTGTGGTGGGTCAGGTGGCACTGTCAATAGAAATTTGTTACAGAAGCTATGATTGGTTATCAACAAAATACTGCATTGCTTTATATCAAGACGATAAAGAAACATTGCACAAAGATATTCTAGTTTCAATTTTTGTGCCATCATTACAATTAATACATCATCAATACTGAATGATAAACTTGATTGTAACAGTAATTCTGATTGGTTGTATCCATGGTTACCTACATTGTACATTGAGTGTGACTTTGTTGGTGATGATGCCGCCTGTCTGCTCTGTGGCGGTGACCTGACAGCGATACTCGCCATCGTCCTCGAGTTGTACGTCTACAATCTTCAGGTTATACTCCTCTGCAAATACACAAAGAAATAACAGCCATGAACTAATCTATAATGAATTTGATGTAAAGGTTTGATGTTTGATTTTATTGGTTGCTATCAACTTTACACCTTAATGCTCAATTGAGCATTTTCGTGTCCATAAAACCATTGCTCAATTGAGCACTGAGTAGTCCACAAAACCATTGCTCAATTTAGCATTAAGGTGTCAGCTAAACCATTTCTCAATTGAGCATTGAGTCGTCCACAAAACATTGCTCAATTGACCACTGAGTAGTCCACAAAACCAATGCTCAATTGAGTATAAAGGTTTCCATAAATTAAACCATTGCTCAATTGAACATTGAGTCGTCCACAAAACATTGCTCAATTGAGCATTGAGTAGTCCACAAAACCATATCCTTTTTTATAAAATCAGGTTTATATACTAATTAGCTAAAAAAGAAAAAGGATTTAATTTAAGGCATATAAATTATGATGTATCTAGATTATAACGTGTTGGATACAGCCAATAAGATTTAATTTAAACTTTTCAGTGAATCTAAATTTTGGACAATTGTAAGTATGTGCAATCATCACATTTGATGTACTAAAGACTTTCATTGTTTTCTATATCAGGTGATGCTACTGATGTTACCATAATACACTGTCGAGCTAAACTCAGCTCTTGTCTATCCCTGCTGAAGGAGTATGGTATCACCAGTATACAGAGTATAGTATAATGCTACAGAATTAACTTATAAAGTTGATACTCAGTAGTTATAACCCATTGAAGGAAATTGACTTTTCCCTAACAGAGAAGTCTGTAGAAAACCAGTGGTGGAATGATACCTATGATGTTCACCAAATGATTAAAGCAAATGAGAGTTACCTCCCTTCAACCATCTGGGGATCTCAGTTTGAAAGAGTATTGTTACCATAGTGATTACAGTGCATGGTTACCATAATGATTACATAAGATATTGATAGCATCACACTTATATGTACCATTATAGTCTACAGGAAAAAACAATCTTTTTGATTTCAAATGTAAAAAAAAAGTTAGTCTACAGGAAATTTTTTTTTTTTTTATTTCAAATTAAAAAAAAAAAAGTATGATTGTTTTTTGTGATTGTGAGGTTATTTTTATTATTTAGTTATTTACCTCTCAAAAATATCACAGTGAAAATGATGAGGTCATGAGAAAATTGGGATAGAAGTAAACATACAGTCTGATGTCACAAAACGATTCAGTAATGAAATAAAATTGCTTTGTCAACAAGGACTCACGGAATAGCATTTGGGACACATGTACAGTATCTGCAGGCAATACAAACACCTAAGGGACTTTGAGTTTAGGTATGCTATTGGAACTGGTTACGAACTGTTCCTTTCCAGGCACTATGTATACAATACAAAATAACGTTTATTGTTTTACCCGTTATTAATAATGCAGGAAATATTGTAACTGATAGCAAACACAGCTCGCTGTAGACAGTTACTAGACATTTTGTAAACAACCATTTTTCATGTTTCGTTTAATCTTTAGAAAGCCAGGGTCCGACTACCGTCCATAAAAGATATAATCCCCTCTACATGATTATTATAGACTGACAGTTCCTATTTTGTTGCGTTTTTTATTTCGGCCATTAAATAACTTCCACCATTCACTAAGCTGATTTTGACGACCATATTGTCCTCAAATCTAAATGATTGATAGAATGTTTTTTGTAACAAATTCATTCAACCGTATTCATAGATAATTTCACAAATGGACAACCTTCAGAGAATCAATTTTTTATGACCATCATTTGTTAAAAAAACTAATATGTTTACAAGGCCTATACCAGGATGGCCTTCAGGTATTGTTGGCGGTCAGCGGGATAATGACTTAATCACTAACGCAGAAGTAAGGAAGTAAAATATTAACAGGAAGTCTGATACCCCTGTGTTACCATTAAAGGATATTTTCCAGTTTCACTCATGGATGCCGTCAGAGTTTAAATGACATAAAAACATGATTTATTAGTAAGAATTATTATTTTTGCCATAAAAGAGGCTCCCCTGCATAACATGCCTCACCATTTCTTTTTCTATTTTGTTGTGAACAAAATATTTGCTGCATTGTGTAACTGCCGATTTCCTGCCAGCCAATATCGTAACAGTTTAACACCAAGCATAAATCCTAAGTCATTGAGGGCCGTAGTGTTTGATATTGAATCTGATTTAGGAAACAGAATAGTTTATGTGATAACACCATGTCCCACCGAAAATACAATTAGAGGTCTGGCTTAGGCCAAATAAAAAAACAAGGTTTGTTTCAGGTAACCTGAAAAAATAAGGTAGGTCATTAGGCAAATCATTTCATTTTTGATTTTATTTATATGAATAAATATTTCTCATAATTTCAAATTTTACAATGCATTTTCACACATTTCAGAGGCCATTAGGTTGTCCAGAATAAGGTCAGACTCCCAGAACAGGAAGGACGCACATTTAATTGAGTTGCTGTGCCAGACTCATAAATTAATCTTAGATACAATGTGCTGATGTAGCTAGGGTCGGCAGTAAAATCTAGGGTCAGTTGGGGTACCTGAAACACATTTTGTTTTGGCCTAAGTCAGACATTATGCTGTAGAACAAAAGGGAAAGAGTCTATAAAGAGACATGATTTATACAGCGCCTGTCTGAAAATTTTATATTTTACGAAAAAAAAAATTAAACAAAAAGCTAGAATACATGTACATCTTCAAAACTGTATAACAATGTAACTGGAGGCATGAAAACCCTATAAAATCAAAAGTCCTTCAGAGCAGTTACTGAAGGAGTCACAAGGGACGTCAGCGGGTGAAAAAAACGTCTTAAACCTCAAAATTAGTCTGCAGCCTAGGGGCGTTAGAGTCCTATAAAACACAGCCTCCTCACGGAAACCATGCATTTAAATTAATAAGTCATATACAGCAAGTAAACCAGACCGTTTTTTTTTATCTTACATGTCCAATTTTGTGCAAGCATGAAATTTGTTGGAGCTGGGAGATTGCGGGGCCCCCAGGGCAGCAGCTAATTGGAGCTTTGTAAAGCTTGTATTGTTTTATATGTCAAAGGGTTATCTATAAACAGTCGGCAATAAATGTTAACAAACCTACGACTTCAAAAGTTTGTAAGGAGCATCGTCCTGTACACTCCAACCACACACGAGGGCTGTTATATAACATCACTCAAACAAAATGTATAAAAATCCAACAACACTCAAAGGAAACGTATAAAAATCCATTTTTTTTAAATCTTAGAAAAAAAACAATCCTCCTTGTTTCGTGGTTTTGAATATAAACTCTTTGACATTAGCAAAATATGAGTGTGAATGTAATTAGCCATTCACCCCTGACGATACATTTGAACTCTTCTAATACAATGTCTGGAAGAGTTCATTACAAATTTTCAGGGGGGAATGAGTTTATACAAGAAAGAATTGTAAGCAGACCTAATTTTTTTTATCTCAAATGAAATAAATTCAACAACACGTGCACTGCTTTTAGATTCAGAAAGTTAACATAGACTTTCTTGTTAAACATTATATCATATAGACTGGCCAACATCTCTAAAATAGTATACAGATTTTAAATCATTTAGAAAAAAAATGAACTGTATCACTTGGATGTTGGATTAAAGTTCTAAACTAGGGGAGATAACTATTAGTAAAATTTGGGAGAGAAATTCTCCATAAAAGGTTAGGGGCTGGTAGGTAGTCATATATAACGTTCTTCTGAAAAAAAAAAGTTATATTTACAAGATTTACAAACTACACTGTACCCATAAAGAAAGACTATTACAGCTATGATAGCTGAACTCAGAGTAGAGGGTGGAGATGTTTGTGTGGTGTAAGTGAGCTCACAAGATTACATTGCAGATTTGAATCATTAGAGCTCTATAATTCAATTTATTACATTTTTACATCCAAATTAAAATTTTGTTGATTGAGTTGCAAACAATAATATAACCAAACATACAAACATATTAAGTACATATGAATGTATATAGTATTTAGCAAACTTAATGCAAGCTTAAACCTTCATCAGTTTAAAAGACTTTTTAATGAAGAAGCCAATATCACAAAAATATTGAGGTTCAAAAAGATGATAATAGCATTTGTGGATTTTGTATATCGGAGAAACTTGTATCGAATACTTACGAAAAGGAAGGGAAATAACTCTCACCCAAACTTGGTGTTACGAACAAACTCAAAAACTCATCCACACCTGTAGACACATTTGAACTCTTCCAATTCAAAGGATTGAATAGTTCAGAATTAAATTTCAGGGGTGATTTCAGTTCCAAGTTATAACCAATACTGAAATCTCCAAATACAAACCCTGGGTACACTTTTACATACTGCCATCATATGTACATACTTCAGTGGAGGTCAGTAAGTGTAAGAACATGGGGCAATGTCTGTCAAATCTCTTATGTAATTACAAATATCATGGAAAAATACTGGCTTCAAAGACTTTATAGGGGGGGAGTGGGGAGGGGGCGGAGTTGCTTCTACGGCACCATCAGTTAGTGCTACTTAAAACTACAACTTATTACATATGTAAAACTAATTTCTCCACTTTTGTACAGCTACACATGAACTTTTTCTATTGATGCCCTCTATAGTAATTATGATAATACAGTATTAGTGAAATGTATCTTGATAAAATGGAACTGAATACATCAGAAGATGAAAAATCTTATCACGTTTTTGTCAACTTATAACTCTGAGATTATAAGAAAAATCTTCTCTATTTCGTAAACAGTCTTTAGAACAGAGGAGAGTGTGGGCTTGCATGTAGTATAATCTAATAGTCTACTTATATTTCTTAAACAGCTGTTTTTTGGATTCGAAATTGAAAGACTGATAATCATTAGGGATAAACTATTTTATATTAGAAGCCATGTTTATTAATGAAAATATTTCAATATCAAATAACACAATTATACAGGGGAAGATAAACTATGAATTGTTTTTGTTTTAGATAAAAGTCAGTTTTTGAATTTTGAATATAATATTCATAATTTGGTTGGTTACTTTTTATGCAGGTATATTCAATTCAATTTTATTGCGTTTTACGTCCAAATAACATTGTATGGATCAAGCTGCAAATAACACAACAAATAGCCAGATACCTTTTGGAAGGGGATACCTTTTATACACGACTCTGTTAAAATTACTGAAGTATTTTATAGGGTGGTGAGTGTAATCATGTTTTAATTTAATCAACCAAAATGTATTTCTATTACACAGAAAATGTACAGTTTTCCATAAATTACGGTCTTACATTGTAATTGTTACACGAAACAGATTGAGTTATTTATATATTGGACAGGCTCATTAAACCGCCGAGTGTTTTAACTCAACAGGTAAACTAACATCCTACAAATACCATTAGGATCAGCCTTTAATATGGCAGAAAGCACTTTCAATCTTGTTTTATAATAGAATAAATATGTAGGTTCCCAGGCTCCCAGGAGATGCTGTATCTTAACCCAAGTCCTTAATTCACAGACAGAGAGGTGTATTATTCTGCAGAAATCATCATCTTTATTCATCCTTTAATATACTTATGAGTACAGTGTATTATGCGTTGAAATTAAATCAACAAGGCGAAATCCACGTACAATTATATTACCTAATTACAGAGGTATACTGACTGTTAGCGGTTTTAATTATATACAGAAGTTTAACATACCATGCTTATTTAGGAGTTCCTAAGACATCAGTTATAAAGGACTTTGGTTTCCTTAGCACTATACTGAACTGCTATTGTTTCAGGATAACATACAACCATTTATCCATTCTAAGATGGTTTCCGACACATAATCAACTCCAGGACCATTTCAAATTTCAGTATATCCATTCTGGGACAATATCCTATTTCTTTTGTCGTTTGTAAGAAATCTTCTAGCTATAATATATTTCATCTCGGATAATTTCTAACTCTTTAATCTACTTAGGGGTTTTCTGTTCCTACATCATACAATGTCGTTTGTAAGAAATCTTCTAGCTATAACATATTTGATCTCGGATAATTTCTAACTCTTTAATCTACTTAGGGGTTTTCTGTTCCTACATCATACAATGTCATTTGTAAGAAATCTTCTAGCTGTAATATTTTATCTCGGACAATTTCTAACTCTTTTATCTATTTAGGAGGTTTCGATCTTTTCCTGCACAATTTCATTTTTGAATTCACCACCATTGGTCAATTCTGAGAGAATTTCAACCTTTATCAGTTTTACAAGATGTCCAATATGTGATTTTTAACTTTTGATTTATTCGAGGAAAATTTCAACCCTCTATCTAAAGTACTAACTTTTCTTCCTTTTTCCACACAAAATTTCCATAAAATGTTTATCTGTCTATGAAAAATTTCCAACCTTTAAAATTTATTTTTGTCAATGGAAGATTTATTTTCGATTCAGTCCGTTCTAGTATGATTATGAGTATGACCAGAAAACCTAGCGAATATTGACAGCTAATTAATGGCAGCAACTGGACAACTGTAAACACCCAGGCTGGTCACTGTGACTGACCAACAGATTGGAAAGACAACAAGTCGTACGTGACTGATGTGGTCAGATGGATGCTGTACAGGGTCGAAACTGACCAGTCTATCCATCATCATTGTGGACAAAGACATGTCATAACAATGAGACACACAGATACTGTATTATTGGGGGGGGGGGGTCTGTCATTTAACACATACTACACAACTTTTAACTAGAATGGTAATTAATATAGATTGTCTGGTCAGATATATTGACTGATTACAGTTTACACTGATAAACGGTGGCCATGAACTGTTCAGATAAGCGGTTTCCCTGTCATAGTTTTAATGACCACTTACTCATTAACACTGACAGATGACCGTTATACAGATGCTACTTTTGAGTATAATGTTTATCCAAGGAATTTTCCAACTGTTTCCACTGGGACAATTTGTATTCCCAGTTTCACAGTGCTGGGTAATACTTTTATATCAAGTTGTCCAATAATATTCCAAATAAAATTTAATTGGCAATGATTCTTGGCATTCAACCCTGAAGACACATTTCAACTCCCCTGAAGATACATTTCAACTCTTCTATCCAAAGGATTGAATAGTTCATTATGAAGTTTCAAGGGTAAATGAGTTAGTCTAACAATATATTTATCATTCATTTACATATATATACATGTTTTATAATTTGGGATGGAAAAACAAGCTTAAAGCTTATATCAATTCCTATATAATAATAATAAATGAGTTAATTGCTTTTTTTGTTATTATTATATCAGTGTTAAAGAATTGGCCTGGAGACAAAATTTGCCTTGATCGATACTTTAAGGATAAATATATGATAACTGTCAGAGACAATGAACCTATAACTGTTATGGAGATCTTATGTCATATATTATACTCAGAAAGTTGTAAGGAAATCTAACAGAAAGGTAAAGAAGAACTTGTTTTTGTCCTCTTCACCATGGAACTGACCACAGTTGAGAAAATACCCCCAACCCCGCGCAGGCTCGCGTGCACACACACACACAACCTGGCTGCCACCCCTGAAACATAGGACTTTTGCAAACTTTGAAATGAAAGTGTTTAAATGTGTCTTCATGATCAGGGGTGACGAATTAGTGTAATAAGGAATTGGAAGGGTCAGACATTTTGTCCCATCAGTGATGAGACTGACCACTGTCCCAACATCATCAATCTCTCCAGTCACAGCCACTGGACCAGTCAAATGTGAATGATGGTATTCCTGGCTACCAATCATCAAATCCTACTTTAGGGGCTGTTATCTTGTCCAGTGTGTTGTGATACTGACCACAGCTGTCTTCAGTCTGACCACTAATGCTACACACTGATAATTGGTACAGCCATGAAGTTAGTACTGACCAGGAGTAATGAAAAGTGGGGGTTGGAATCTAAACTGACAAGTACAAAGATCTGTCAGCTTAATATGTCTCAGTTATATATACTGTAGACTATACAGACTCACCACTAGCACTTCACACTGATCATTGGTACAACCATGCCGTTATTGCTGCCCCCTCCCCACCCTGTCAAATGGACATTTTTCCTTCTCTTATTTGCTTTTAGTTATATGAAAGAGAATTCCATTGAAGAAATAACAATCGGAAAAGTGTGATGCAATCCCATGTACTCCCAGAGTGATTGAGGGTGGAGATACCCCCCATTAAAGGATCTTGAAGGACAGATGAAGAACCCCCCCCCTTCCCTGATGAGGGTGGACATAGAAATACTGACCAATATAAAACTGGTCAAAGGTCCTGTAAGATACTGAATCAACCAGAACAACCAACGTTGTTTGTGATTGGACCCAAACACTGGTTGAAGGTCCTGTAAGATACTGAACTGACCAGAACAACCAACGTTATTTGTGATCGGACACAAACAACCAACGTTATTTGTGATCGGACACAAACATTGGTCGAAGGTCCTGTAAGATACTGAATTGACCAGAACAACCAATGTTATTTGTGATCAGACACAATTAGATATGACACAGTCAGAATGTAGAGATCGCAACCAAAATCTGTATAATGATTGGCTGTCATCTGGTCTGTGTAACGACTAACAGGCTGACCTCGTCCTAACATGTTGTGTGTCTGTCTGTGTGTCCATAGAAATAAATCTATGTCCGATGAGTCAGGGGCCTGATCTGTGTGGAACTCTACGATAATCAACATCAAGTAGTTACCATAAGTGTCCTCCGTAGGGCAAGTGTCGTTTTAATCAAAATTTGGGAGTTTCTCTAAAAACTGTTTGAAGTACATGTGATATGTTTTATAAAACCTGTCTGTCATAAAACACCCAGACGTTTTTGTGGAACAATTTTTCGAGATCACTTCCATATTATAAATGAGATTTCGTTCCATATTTCTCCCACTCGCTGGCATAAGGTAAACAATTTCCAATGTTTCATGACAATCAGCAGGAGGATTAATGGCCGCCTTATTTATCAGTCGTCTCCTTAGTAACAGACAAGCCGAAATGTCTTTCAAGAACTTCAACAAAAACTAATATTTCAAAATAATCTCTGTCACAAACTGTACATTAGATGTCAGACAGACGTCCTGATGGATTTCACACTTCAGACAGCTAAAGAGGATCTCCGCTTTTTGTAGGTGAATTTTATTTTGTATCTAGACAGTACTGCTGAAGTATGTGACTCTGAGAGTGGAAATATGTCTGTTTATGATAGAGTGGCAACACAGTCTTATTTTTCACTGATGTCAATTTGTTTATAGGTCAATTTCCACTTCATTAACTCATTCACCCCGAAGACAAATCTGAACTCCTCCAAATCAAAAGTTGGAATAGTTCATTATGAAATTTTAGGGAGGAATGACATAAAATGCATTAATCAATTTTTACATTATATCTTAAATTTTGCTTTTGTAATTGCAAACTCAAAAAGAATTATGATACTGTATATATTTATATATAGATGAATTAGCACTCTTACAACAGTTGATATCTTGTACAAATATTTACCATCATTAGGAATAAGATTCATCAGTTTGGTATGAATGATATATACTAAGTTTGTTTTGTACACAAACAGGTAATCAGCTCTCTATATATATATCAAAATAGGGCGAGTTAGAGAAGTCAGCTGTCAAAAACGTAGCGCCTATTTTGGGTAGTGGTCAGAACACCGACACTCGGCTATTGTACTCTTTGCTTGACAAACGAAACAGACGTTTTCGAAAGCTCGCAAATTAAGTTTTCAATTCCTGTTTGTTTACAAAACAAACTTAGTATTTATATATTACCATCATATTCAATTTGACTGCATTACAGAGAGCAAAACTGCAAAGTTATAAGAGGCACCTGAAACATCTCTACTTCAAAGGTATTAAAATCAGGGAGCTGTGGGGTCATTTAAAACTACAAGGAACTAGCTTTAAAATAGCGGATGTTAATTAATTATTTATAAGTGATAGGGTTTGGCCCTGCCCCAGAACACACAGCAGGCTTTACTGATGGTTGCTGTGATATGTTTGTGATTAGGGTGAAATATTCCTTGTGTCCAGTCTGAGGTAAACCCCCATCTACCAAACTAATCCATAGCAGATTGACCTTCTGTTCCAAATATTCCATCAAAACTTTCTTAATTGGGGGTCATCTTAACCCATTCATCCCTGAAGACATATTTGAACTCTTCCAATACAAAGGTAGGAAGAGTTCATTATGGAATTTCAGGGGCAAATGAATACTTTAAAAGTTGTTTTTTTCGCGGTGTTGAAATTTTCCCTTATTTCGATGGCATTAAATTACTGTGAATATATCCACAGGCAAACATATCTAACACCACTCAAACTCTACAGAGTATAATAGTATTATAGTGGATTCCACTTAATGTCCCCACTCTTAATATCACATTCCTCTTTATATCATGTTTTTCCCAAGCACCAATTTTCCCTCTTTATATTCAATGTAATTTCATTTGGTTAATATCATGGACTTTGAGGTGAATTCCTCTTAATATCACGTTTTTTAACAAAACTTGTACAAACTATTTCATAGAAAAAAAATAACAAAAATAATGATTTTTTGATGAAATAATGTTACCTATAGATAGAAACGTCTTCATATATATATACATTGAAAAGGTTACTTTTAGTTATGGAGATTGGAAATGCACTAGATTTTGTGGGAAAACTTGTTTCTTTTAATGTCACATTCCTGTTAATATCATGTTTTTGTCTGACAAATGCAACATGATATAAAGAGGAATGCACTGTATAAGTACACATTGGAAAACAGCTTGACTTTGATTGCGAAAATGTCCACATCACAAGCAGTTTGTGGAGGCTGTCTAAACGGAACATTAAACATGAAAAACTATTGGTTTTTTTCAGTAAATGTTACAAACTAACCAGGCGGCCTGAAGGAGCTCCAGTCGGAATTACAATCATGATTTAATTGCGACTACTGTTTCCTCGCTGTAAATCATACTGCTAAACTTCCTGCCATAAAATTGTGAAGAATGTTATTTCTAAATTCATCAGAAACTATTTTAAAGGTTATCAGATTTTTAAAGATCACTAAAAGTCCAGGAAGACTATATAACTAATTTCAAGGTTAAATTCTTTTTAAAGCTATCAGATTTTTTCAAGGTCACCAACAGCTGTTTCAAGCTTGTAATAGACAATTTTTAAGGTCATAAAAACAATTTCAAGGTTATCAGATTATTTAATGATCCACAAAAGCCTCTTGAAATGACTTTAAAACTTTTTTTAAGATCAACAGAAATTACATGTATTTCTAAGGTTAATATTCCTTTTAAGGTCACTATAAGGTATACTTAAAAGTCCTTGGAGAATTTTGAAATCAGGTAAATATAATATGTATATCTAGAATCATCAGAGATTATTTTAAAGGTCATTGACAACTATTTTCAAGGTCATCAGAGAGTTATTGGAGATCAGGAAGAACCAACAAGAGTGTTAACTACGGTAAGTACGGTATGAGATGTTCCTGGAGCGGTAACAGTGTAACCGAGTACATCAATTAATGTGCTAACTACGGTAAGTACGGTACGAGATGTCCCTGGAGCGGTAACAGTGTAACCGAGTACATCAATTACTGTGTTAACTACGGTAAGTACGGTACGAGATGTTCCTGGAGCGGTAACAGTGTAACCGAGTACATCAATTACTGTGTTAAGGACTAGGTACAGGACAATTCAATATGGCGGGGGCGTTTTTACCAAAACTTGTTATTTTATTAAATACTGCAAAATACATGACCAAAATAGACTACAAAGTACATTTTCTGATGGAGAATCGATAAGTTCAACCATATTTTGGTACGTTTGGTGGTTTTTCTGATATTTTGTGTTATATGTCAAAAAACGCGTGCACGTTTGCAGAATACTGCGAAAGATAATAAAAACAATGAATATCATTTTTTGTTACTTTAATATACACAGAATGATAGACGAGCCTTCGATTTTTGAATAAATCTCTCTTTCAATTGAAAACCGCAGAATAAGAGAATGTACTCGTCACATGAATGGCAATTTATGTACATTCTGAACACCGCTCACATCTGGATCAAATTTTTAAAATTTCCATCGCCGATCGACAAATTTATGTGGCACGCCGCATAGCCAAAACAAAAATCTTACCCTCTGCGGTATGACGAGTTATGACATTATGTCAGATCTCTTAAATCAAACATCTTCCCGTTGCATGTAGCGAAATTTACTCCCCTGTCCTCCATTTTGCACTATTTACTTTTTTAGATATTCATACGCCTGACTTAGAGGCATGGTGAAACATCGACAAAATTAACAATTAAATTGGATTCAAGCATGCAGTAAAGGTAAATGTTACTTGGTATATCGTCACAAAGCAAAAACTGTCCATTCCTATCACGATAAATTGTTTTTAGCGATTGCCAGTTTCACATTTTTGGGCGAATGTATAGCACGTGAAAAGATGTCCTTCGGCACTTCCGGCAGTGGTTTTTTAGGTAATTTAATGATTTTGAAAGAATTGTCAACAAAGTTTAATTTGTGTTGTACAAATTCTAATGGAATTCGTATATATAATACACTTCCGCGTGGATCGGACAGTATTAACTCACTGATTATACCGATTCGTTCTCGGCTTCGCACCTGTCAAACATCGTTAGCGTAAATTGTTGCCATCGTAAACATGTGTGGCAGTTGAGGCACATTGGTATCAAAATACATTTTTCAAACTTAATTAGTAACTAGGTAACCGTTTCGTAAATGTAAATTACGTTATGTTGGTTTTATTATTTTTATTTTATACATTAATTTGACACGAAACTTACATTTACATGCCAAATGACCTATTTAATATAAAATAATGCCCCTATATTGCCCCCACGAGATACAGGTAACTACTTTTATCTGAACTGAAAACAGCATGCAATGGTCGACATTTTTTAGAGGGGATACCTGTGTATTTCTCTCTGATACTCTGATTTACAGACTAATATCAAAATTTTAACACTGGGTTATCATTCTATGAACATTGCAGTAGCTTTGTATTATTTTTTTGAGAAGTTTCAAATAACTATATGAAAAATATTTGCGCACTCCCATCTGGATATTATTTACTGAATATTTTTTTCCTAAGTACAGATTTTTTTAATTTTGGGGGCTGAACTGCATTTTATATCAATATTTAACATAATGGGATAAAGCTTATGCCATGTATTGGAAGGAAACATTAAAATTTCAATATTACCATTTTCATCCAGGTAACAACCAATATGGCTGTACCTAGTCCTTAACTACGGTAAGTACGGTACGAGATGTTCCTGGAGCGGTAACAGTGTAACCGAGTACATCAATTACTGTGTTAACTACGGTAAGTACGGTACGAGATGTTCCTGGAGCGGTAACAGTGTAACCCAGTACATCAATTACTGTGTTAACTGCGGTAAGTACGGTACGACATGTTCCTGGAGCGGTAACAGTGTAACCGAGTACATCAATTACTGTGTTAACTACGGTACGAGATGTTCCTGGAGCGGTAACCGTGTAACCCAGTACATCAATTTCTGTGTTATTGATGCTTTATGTTTATTTCTCATGGTTCCCAAAATATATCTACCATATAGAACATTTAACATGGGGAGCTTTGTCAATTTATTTCCAATTTCCTTCAATTTTCACTTTTAACATGTTTTATTTCCTGATTTTAATTATTAATTTAATTTTCCTGAAGAGTTGGCCTAGTGTCTACGCAGGATTGGCTATAAATTCTCCAATCAAACCCAGATCAGTTCAAGTGTCAGTTACAAGATTTAATAAACTGTCATGAATATACCGTATTTACCTCAAATAAGCCCACCCCCAAGATATAAAACCACCCTTTATGAGGTGATTTATTCCTGCCCTTCTGGCAAAGAGTGTCTAACTTCAATTCTTTGCATTCACCCCTGATATTTCATTATGAACTAGTCCAACCTTTGAATTGGAAGAGTTCAAATGTATCTTCAGGAGTAAATGGATCAAGTCCATATCCTTTTACTGTGCAGATTAATTCCATATTCCACACGTGTGCTCATGCTTTTTGTGTTAAACCCAATCCTTGATAGGATATATTCGAAGTGATTTCCCATCTGGATAAAAAAACCTTGATTCGGTCAAATTTAGAATTTTTTAAACCCATTACCAGTTTTTTTTACCAAATGAAGGCCTGTCTAGGTTTATCAGGGGTTTGATTTTAAGGGTTTTGCATCCCGCTGCAGCTGAGGTCCGAGAAGTGGGGTTGACTACAGGTATGCTATGGTAGATACCACACTAAATATGACATGATATCGGTGATTTCTGCCGAGATACCAAAAGCCTACTGACACCCCGCCAGTACAAACCACTTGACTACCGGAACATGTACCAATGTCTATATAAACGCATGGCTGACACTGATCTATATACTGATCGTGCGCGATACACAGATACTGCGATATCAATCGAACATTTATAATAATATTTCTACAATTTTACAGTGCTGTAGTGACAATCAAATTCACTAGAAATAATGGCGTTTGCTAAAGTGATTGTTTTTTTTTATTTTCACATTTTTATGGCTATTGAAATATAGTGGGGCCTATAGTAATGGTTCTATTTTAAAAAAAATTGTACAAGTGGGGCCTAGTACTTGTTCTATTTTAAGAATTTTTGTACAAGTGGGAACTGGTACTGCATGATTCTATTTTAAGAATTTTTGTACAAGTGGGTCTATATCTTAAGAATTTTTGACAAGTGGGGACCCCGGTACTGGCTCTTTTTTAAGAGTTTTCATACAAGTGAGGCCAGGTCTATTTTTTGTATGATCTGTCAGTACATCTTTTTCATCAATAAAGCCCTTAGTTGCACAGGATTTGACATATGTAATTTGACATGTCCATTTTTTTTAAATCATAAATATTCAATAACATATTTGTTTCTTCACTTAGAAGGTGCTCCTTGCTGATTTTTTTCATAATCATGAAAGACTAAAACAGAATATCATTCCTGCTTTTAAAATACTTACAAACATCTGGGAAGAATTCAACCAATTTGAAATTTGTGATTTCTTGTCACATGACTTCAGTACTCACCAATCGTATCGCCTCCGATGATATTAGTCCCTCCCACCATGGAGTAGCGGGGAAATCCAGGCAGAGCGCGGACCGTGCCCAGTCCCAGCCTGTTCCGTGTCCACTGGAGCGTGCCTTGTCGGTTCTTCACCTCACACTGCAGTACGACTGTGGAATTCTGGGTAGTCGTCGTATTCTCTGGCTGAGCGGTAAACTGTTGTGACCCCAGTGCTGTTGAAAAAATAAATTTTAATTTTGATAAGAAAATGTGATAGTTACTCATTTTTCTTTTAAGACCAATTTGTACATTTTTACTTTTTAACAACTTATATTAATATTGTAATTTTCTAAGAAAACATGTTTTTGAGGAAACCTATCAGTACTCAGTCTGTCGTATATATAAACAAAATCCAAAACGATCATACATGGATCTGCCGAAATCTTCCAACAGCTGTGCTGGGAGGGAAATTGTACCTGTAAATTTTCTTTAAAAGTCACCACGGCTGACAGCAAGTCTGAACCAATAAGACAAGGCGCCGAGGTTATTTACCGGAGGACAACGTCAGAATTTAATTTATTCACCTCTGAAGACACATTTGAACTCTTCCATTGACAGGTTGGAACAGTTTATTATGAAATTTCAGGGATAAATAGGTTAAGATGAGTAAGATAATTACAGACAAACTGCAGATCGCACCTAGCACCTAGTTGTTACATGAACTTTTTGAAATGGCGAATTATTTTCATTTATTCCTTTTCAAACTGTTAGCTTACAATGTAAACAACCCACCACCATTTTTTAATTAAGTTAACCAAAAAATTCTCAGATGAACTTAACTAAATAATGTTTTACAGTATCATCACCGCCATGAAAAGCACACACAATACATGACAGTACTGTCTGTCTGTCTGTCCCTCACAGACATTTTACAATTTTTTATCGTCACTTCATATAAACTTTATTTCATTTCTTTTTCAATTCGGTACATGATGCAGAGTAAATACACAAATTTTTTGATTGGATTTGGAAACAAGTTTTCCAACTTATGTTCATCCATCTCCAGTGAAAGACGTATGAAAATTGCGAACCATATATTTTCAATATTAGTGCCACTGGGTGTTCGTATCCCCCAAAAACCAATGTTACATTGTTTATTTGTCACTGGGTCAACAGCTAAAACCATTATAAACCTGCGGAAAGCAACTCATTCCAGAAAGGTTCCGACACATTTTTTACGGACATGTCTAGAAGGGTAAGAATGCTGAGTCAGCATGCTCCAGTCTGATTCGGCCATCTTCTATTATATAGGTATCATTATAGGACTGTAATAGGCAAGAAAATGTTGTTCGACCTCAGATCTCCAGGTCTCTTGTCAGACGCTGTACCAGTGACAGTGAATGAAAGGAAAATTCCACCCAAGCTCAAAGCTAGAAGGAGACCGGGGTTGTTTGTACAGTTAAAATCTGCCACAGGACTTAATTAAAGCCAACATAATATAGTTAAAACTTAACTTTATAAATCAATTCCTGAAAATTGATCTTTGATTGATAAATCTTAGAGATTTCATCCTGAAGAAATTGAGTTCCCACCGCAAACACCATTCAAGAATTTTCATTCCGTACATCCATCATGACTTGTTGCCGATGTCCGTCACCGAGACTTTTGAATATTTATGGATTATGTTTGCAACTTCAAAAAACCCCATTGGTGTTAATTCTAAATAATCAACTATTAACTTGGAGATCCACGTTAATTTATCGGTCACCATCAAACTTCGACTAAACACTCAAATTTACTGACTCGAGTTACCCCGTGGTCCTGCAGGCTTTGCTATTAACAAGGTTGGACTGTACTTTTCCTTCATATTTTTGTAGACATTTTACAACATAATCATTCATCATATGGAGGACAATATCTTATGCATAACGGTGTGATATTACAACACTGGTAACAAAATCTCAAACCGTTTCCTAGACAACAAATCTTACAATAATTGTGATTCCATCACCAACCCACATGTCAGAACCCTCGGCCTGGGCGTTCTTTATCACGTTGTCAGTTTGTAATTATATTATTGTGTCTGCACCCAAACTTATGTGCCTGTCAATCGTATAGACCTGGTACATTACGACAGTTAGTACACGGTAAATTCAATAACACGAGATGGACATGCAGCCCTGATAATACCAAATGTTTTGCACTCTCCCTGTTAATACCATATTTGGCTTATTGCCAGTTCATTGAACCTTGTTATCTCCAACTTGTATGACTTGAAGACCCGTTTAATTTGAAGTTTTTTGTCTGTCACAAACAAACCTCACAATATATAGTACTTCTTTTTCTGTTTTTCGATCAAGAGTTATTTCCTGCCAAATGCATTTGATAAGCATTAACTAAGGATTTCCTTATATGGTGTTATCAACCTTTGAATTCTTGTAAACCTTTTTAATACGTCATCTTGTCCAAACATATCAATAAATTATCAACTAACGAAGTTCTAATAACCAACAAAAAGTAATGTCTTACAGCCATTATAGTGCAAGCTCTTTTGAATTGGAAATAATAATGTCACAACAAGAAAAGGTAGCATACAACCTTAAGACAGAAATACGGTAATCCAATTAACATGAATATGAAAAGTAATGGGTAACTTATATGTATTTATTTTGGCTTGAACACCAAGATTTTATATAAAACTCCACTAAATATATATATTACAGACCATTATACACATGCATGTTCCAAAAAACCTTCTTATGAAATCTTATTAATGGGTAGACCACCCATATTATTTTTTAAATGTTTTGTTTGAAATTTGGTTTGAAATTGACTTTTTATCTGGGCCAGAATAATATGCACATATCATCTGGATAGGAAAATCTCTCTGTTCATCCATAACTGAGATTTATACGAGAGCAGGTACATCCTGTAGGTCTGTGTGTACAAATATAGATTTCTGATACACTATGGATATATCTGATACACTATGGATATATCTGATACACTATGGATATATCTGATACACTATGGATATATCTGATACACTGTATATATATTTCTGATATACTGTATAGATATTTCTGATACACTGTATAGATATTTCTGATACACTGTATATATATTTCTGATACACTGTATATATATTTCTGATACACTGTATATATATTTCTGATACACTATGGATATTTCTGATACACTGTATATATATTTCTGATACACTGTATATATATTTCTGATACACTATGGATATTTCTGATACACTGTATATATATTTCTGATACACTGTATATATATTTCTGATACACTATGGATATTTCTGATACACTATGGATATTTCTGATACACTGTATATATATTTCTGATACACTGTATATATATTTCTGATACACTATGGATATTTCTGATACACTATGGATATTTCTGATACACTGTATAGATATTTCTGAAGGTTATATATCTGATGGATAAAGGATGAAATATTTCTAACTACAGATAATTGGTTAAATTAATCAAGCAAATATTTTTTATGGCTATATAATCTAGGTTTCACAATTATTTTATGATTTGGGAAATTATTGTTCTTTGATCAAATTCAGAAACATGACTTCTATTCAGGTTTCTTGAGCACATTAATTTGACTGTAAAAGGACTTGCCAGCTAGGGGTTTTGTAGTGAAGAAAAACCGAAGTGAACACGAAAAAAACCAACTGACCTATAGCCAGTACCTAATAACTGCCCCACGTTGGCTACGGACCAGCGACCGAGACATTGACAGTACTATGTAGCCGATCCCGATGACTAACCCACGAGACCTTCATTCCCCTACATATATTCTTAATAAAACACCTACTCTATGTGTCAAACAAAAACATCGTGATTATGTATCACATCTATATTGATGACTTTTTCTTGTTCATGAAATCAATTATCTGCCACCTGTATCTTCGTCGGTAAATCTGCGGACAGAGAAAGGGTCCCCACAACAAGGTATGGCCTTTGATGAACATGAAGATTAAAGATGCCAGACGTTTGTGGTTAGGCTAGGAAGTAAGTTAAGAAGCCAATACTCAATAGTTTTTTTCCATCTGTCATTCTGATCTGACATCTTATGAGCCGATTTCAGTCTAATTACATGTTTAACACGCACATTCACACCTGTCAATGGTTCTACATCATTCCCAACACGGTTGGATACGGTGCCAAACGCCTTCACGGCACCCGGCAGGTAATACAATGTATAACAAACGGTCCGGATACCTGTCTTGGAACATCCCGACATAAATCAACACTTGGCCTCTGTTCTAATACAGCATGTCCATGTCATTGATGGTCTATAGAACAGTGATAATAACCTAAACGTATATATATAAATATTGTTGTCTTCAAACACATCCTTCAATCCCCAAGGCCATAGTGAATGTTTTAATCATTAGTATAACAGCAAGGACCTTAAATGGATCACCTTTTGTCTTTGTTGGGGTGAAAAACTGCCCATAATTTCTTGGTATATGTATTTTCTCTGCAGTATCTGTGTTTTCTTTCAGAATACAAAGGTTATAGTAATGTTATGTATACAAACAAAATAGCCCTGTATATATATTACAGAGGAGTTAATGGTCAAGTACCAGCCAGCGCCATGGAAACATCACTATAGAAACATCACTTTAGAAACATCACCATGGAAACATCACCATGGAAACATCACCATGGACATAATCTGTAAGTATGCAAATTACTTGATTGTAGCTTTTGAATAGGGGAACACTTGGAGCTTGGAACACAATCATTCTGACAAGAAGGATGATTTTTATGTAGGTAACATTATAGAAATTAGAATACTACTGATTACCAAGCTTAGATCTCATTACAGTAAAATGTGGCATCATTAACAACAAAAACTATTTTGTTTCTGTCGAATATTAACAACAAAAACTATTCTGTTTCTGTCGAATCTGTAAATTCACATTATCTTGTTCTGTTAATGCCGCAGAGAATTCAGCCAAATAAGTCCCAAATCAGACATGAAAGTCCCGCTGTTTACAAAGTGTGTACGGGTTTACTTTTTCTAGTTTTGTTTTGGCTTGACATTAAAAGCTCGGCTTTAAGATACTCTCAGGAACACTACATGCTAAAAGTGGTTTTTTTTTGTTGTTGTTGTCAATTAAGATTCATTTGTTTATGTAGCTGCAGCAAATGTTTATGTAAAGGTGATGAAAGCGGTAGTACGCCTACTAGACAAAGGCGATTATTACACACACAAGTGCTAATTAGCCACGCTGTCTTTGTGCCATACCAGCTACGGAATGGGTAGTCAGAGACTTATGAACACTTGAATCATAATCACATGGCCTCTTGTAAAAAGTGATATTCTAGGTAGTATTGTGAACACTTGAATCATAATCGTATGGCCTCTTGTAACATTTGTTATTTGTATAGACACATTTTTGTCAATGGAGCTGATCGTTTACATCTCTCATCTCTCCTGTTGCCAAATTGTCGTCTCGAGAGCGAGAACTTGTAAGATCTAGGTTGTAGATCTTGAAAGTAACAGCTCAGTAAAACAGTTTCAGCTTTAAACTATATGACAGACACAAAAAATTAGTTGTCGTTCACCTTGGCACAGAATTTCAGCAGACATATTTAAAGACGTGCAATATATTATAGGATATACATTGTTAGTGTCGTCTATTCTTGTTTCCCTGAAATGTTTTTAAATACATGAAGGATTTCAAGTTTTGCCATTTTTTTTAATCTGTCTTCCAAGACAGATAGCTCCAATAGCTTTGTCACACCGTAATAAAACTCTGGGTTTCTTTTCCTTTTAAATATCAGAGACACATATCTGTGAAACTAATGTGCTTTTTATTTCTTTTCCAATAACTAAAATAATCTCCAAACGTTATGAGACAATTTTAAATCCTTCCTTGAACTAGAATTTTCCACGAAAGACAATTGAATATTTCTAATTTTGTCTTTGATATTTTCAGAATGACAAGTCTGTTGAAATCCTGACCCTACCCATCAATATAATGTACAAGATTTCTAACCTTTTCCTCAACACTTGTGACAACCATTTTGTTTTCCAGTTCCGTCAATGAGTTTTCACACGTGCTATGAAGACGCAATTACCCATCGGCACAACAACCAGCCAGGAACTGAAGCAGGACTCCAACCCATGATTACGCAAAGTTCAATCTTGTAGTTAGGTCAGAGACCATCAGTATCGGGAATGCGGAGTGTCGGCTACTTTACACATGTCTGTTTCATCATTTGATTACATGTACCCGCCAGATACACAGACAAGACTCGGACCTACCAATCAGTCAGCGCCCTGACGTAGCTTTACACCAGTACCATCTTCAACACAGTATCACAAACAATTTGTTACCATAGTGACATGACCTGTTACCTTAGTGATGTGTTTCATCGAAAAATGGCACATCAGTTGTCATGGCGACATGGTACATGATATGTTACTATAATTACATGACACCTGGTGTCATACAATTGCCAAATGATACCAGTTTTGTTGCTATTATAATTTGACACATGTTGTTGCTATGATGATATTTTTGTATGATCTGTTACCATGACAGGTATTTACAGGTATAGTCACTATAGATCTACTGACACAATGAAGAAGGTTTTTTATAAGTTTGATCAATTACTAAATTCCAAAAACAGGTAAACTGTCTTTATCAAATCAAGCCAGTGGCAAATGATTATAAAGCAGTAACACAACCATTAACAACTTTTGAAATCAAATCAAATTAAAGATAATAATTTTGAATTTATCATATCAATCTTACATTGACAGCACTTCATAAGTGTCATTTTCGTCTGTTCTTAAAAATGTGTATAACAACATTTTCATACCAAGATACCACAACAGCCACCAGAAATCACTAGAACTTCCAAGGCACCACACATGCTCTAACAACTCCGATGTTCAATGGTAAGTGATGCTCACTTTGCAATTTGTCACGGTAGGCATGAACAGATAGCTCTATACACACTTCTAGTGAGTAAGGAGTACCGCCCAGGTAGAACCCTAAACCAAACAGCGATCCTGTATCTATGGCAACATACTCCACAAATAACATCACACCTGCTTACGATGATGATGTAAGTTTGATACCTACCAGGTAGGTCTCTCTACCATCTTCAACTAATTACAACTTGTTACTATAATAAGAACAGGATAAATTGACACCTATATATATACATGGCTCAAGGTCGTACTGTATACACGACATAAGCCTTGACCATTTTGTACTGGGTCAAGGTCATTAATTTATCATGAAGTTGTTTTCTAAATTTAGAAAAGATAAGAAATTATCATAATTTAAGTGTTCCAAAATCACCTTGTCTATTTACATGTAACTAGTCAACGATATATGCTATCTTACACATTATACCTGTGAATTGTTTTAGAGTTAAGGTTGTATGCTACCTTACACATTATACCTGTGATTTATGTTAGAGTTAAGGCTATATGTTACCTTACACATTTTAACTGTGATTTGTGTTAAAGTTAAGGCTATATGTTACCTTACACCTTATAAATGTGATTTGTGTTGTGAGATTTAAGGCTATAAGCCACCTTCCTGTTTATAGTTGTGACTAGTACCAGAGTTATCTCCCTTGTTAACTTAATGAGTCATCTAGTTCTAATGTAATTATATATAACTTGATGCATCCCAAGCAACACTGGTATTTAAAAGTCGTGAGACTCCGAATTCAAACCAGAGGAATTAGTTGCTTAACTCCCTTTAATTTGATAGGATCTTGTAGTGTAATTCTCCTACAAATGTAGCACATTAACACAACCATTTATACCAGTTAGTTTTGTTGTCTTCCATAAACACTAAAGCTGTGACAGTTACACCACTAATGGTGTTTTAATTTCTCCTTTAAGTCGTCTAATTTCAGAAGAAAACCCCCAATTTAGGAAGGAAGCATTAGCGCCCAATTAAAGGATTAATGCTGTATCATCTATCTTAGAGGAAGGTTCTGACTCATATAAAATCTAGGTTAACTTAAAGCTTGACAGTAATATGTGGTTTGTTAACGACAGCTATGAAGGGTTAAAATCCTGGCTTGCTACAATATGGATATTTTAGCATAATGATAATAAATAAATATACAACATTTGATATAGCGCCCTATCTATAGCTAACATACACCACTCTAAAGCGCTTTACAGTACATACATATACAATTCTTATACAATCAATACAATTAACACATACAGTTTTATCATATACAATTCTGAGGAGTTTGCAGGAGCTGCCTTATCAGGCTCTAACTACTTGTCCTATACCACCTGGCTAATATCTCCCTACATGTGTGTGTATGTATGCTTGAGTGCTGGAGATGAAATTGTGTATAAAACAGAAGGTGAACATTTACCATGCTCAGGAAAAATAAAGTGCATTTTTACATTTACACAATTGAATATCTAACAAAGTATCGCACGTATACAAATCTCCTCGCTCGCCTTCATAATAAGGTTTTCAGTAGAGCGTCTGTCTAGAGTTAGGAAGGTCCTTGGTTTGAACCCTAGCTGACTGCATTTCCCCCTCTCCACTTACTGTGGTGCCTGTAACAAACCTTAGGTTCATCCATTTGGTGAATGCTTCAATTCATGGCAAGGGGATACCCAAACCAGGGATGTAAATAGTTGTATAGAACTAACCAGGTCAATCGTTGACAACCATTTAGCTCAATTGGTTGAGTGTCCATCTAGAGTCAGGAAGGTCCTTGGTTTGAACCCTGGTCTGGATGTGCATTTTTCCTTTCTTGTTGCTTTTGTTGTATACCAAGTTCTGGGTTGTAAGTAGTTTTGTAGTGGGATTCAACTAGGCTGAGCTCATTGGCAACCAGATTATAAGCTCAATTGGTTCAGTTCAGGTTGGGTTTAATTTTTGCTGGGCACATTTCCTCTCTCGTTACATGTGTAATCCTGACAAAGGTTTGGTTGTCTATATAAAATACATATAGCGCTAGGGATGTTGTATAGCTATCACATTACAAATCGTAGTTCCTGTGTGGAAGCATAAAAAACAGTCAATTAGGGTTCAAACGCAGTCGTAATTCATGACCCGCTCATTAATTAGTAAGTGTGACTGCAGTGTTGGGACGTAAGGGCTTGCTGTATACCCAACACAACACAAACAATCATCATATCAACCATCACAGGCGAAAAAACAAACACAATCTGTCGCTAATCCATTAATTTGTGATGCAGACCCAGTGTAGTGGCCTGATGTTGAGACAATGTTACCTTACTTGGTAATGACAGCCAGGAATATGACCTAGGTACACAGACTTTACATAGCAATATGGGGTTCAAATACTGTCCCAGCAGGGGTTACCGGTCAAACAATATAACTGAGAAAACAACATTTATTAAATGTAGACCAAATTACATTTTAGGACTTTTGTACAACGATAGATTTGGGACGTTCTATAATTAGGAACTTTTGTACAACGATGAGTTTGGGATGTTCTATAATTAGGAACTTTGTACAATGATATGTTTGGGACGTTCTATAATAAGGAACTTTTGTACAACGATGAGTTTGGGACGTTCTTTGATTAGGAACTTTGTACAATGATAAGTTTGGGACGTTCTTTGATTAGGAACTTCTGTACAACGATAAGTTTGGGACGTTCTTTGATTAGGAACTTCTGTACAACGATAAGTTTGGGACGTTCTTTGATTAGGAACTTCTGTACAACGATAAGTTTGGGACGTTCTTTGATTAGGAACTTCTGTACAACGATAAGTTTGGGACGTTCTTTGATTAGGAACTTCTGTACAACGATAAGTTTGGGACGTTCTTTGATTAGGAACTTTGTTCAATGATAAGTTTGGGACGTTCTTTGATTAGGAACTTTTGTACAATGATAAGTTTGGGACGTTCTTTGATTAGGAACTTCTGTACAACGATAAGTTTGGGACGTTCTTTGATTAGGAACTTTGTACAGCGATGAGTTTGGGATCTTCTATAATTAGGAACTTTTGTACAATGATAAGTTTGGGACGTTTTATAATAAGGAACTTCTGTACAACGATGAGTTTGGGATCTTCTATAATTAGAAACTTTTGTACAACGATAAGTTTGGGACGTTCTATAATTAGGAACTTTTGTACAGTGATAAGTTTGGGACGTTTTATAATAAGGAACTTTTGTACAACGATGAGTTTAGGTTCTATAATTAGACACTTTTGTACAACGATAAGTTTGGGACGTTCTATAATTAGGAACTTTTGTACAACAATAAGTTTGGGACGTTCTATTCTTAGGAACTTTTGTACAATGATAAGTTTGGGACGTTTTATAATTAGAATTTTTTGTACAATGATAAGTTTGGGACATTCTATAATTAGAATTTTTTGTACAACGATAAGTTTGGGACGTTCTATAATTAGAATTTTTTGTACAACGATAAGTTTGGGACGTTCTATAATTAGAATTTTTTGTACAACAATGAGTTATGTCCCTTTGATTAGGAACTCCTGTACAACGATAAGTTTGGGACGTTCTATAATTAGAATTTTTTGTACAATGATAAATTTGGGATATTCTCTAATTAAGAACTCGTAAAATTTGGGCCTAGCTTCAAATGAAGTGTCGAAGTTTAAATGACAGAACTCATACAGATGTAATAAGTAAATTGTACAAGTCATAAAGAGATTTATTTATTCTATTGCTAACCAGCAGTATGTACTTTTAATACCTATGTATGTCACTGGGTACTCGGGTCTAATCATGAGTTATGTCCCTTTAACTCACTCCTTATCTATATCTATACTCTAGAAATAGGTTTATTGTTGAAATCAATTCCATACCCCAGTATAGAGAGATATGGTCCCCCTAACTGCTGGGAACACTACTGTACACCCAATCTCTAATTGATATCAGTTATCTTCATAGTCTCAACCTGGAAATCAATCTTATAAAATTTGGTAAAAATAATGGCGCAAATGACAATTGCACTTGTACGATTGCTGACGGATATCCACAGATCTGCAAAAATTTCAGAACAAAATTCGCACTGATTATCTCCCTTTGACATGGATTATCTCCCTTGACATGCCAATCTCTTGTGTTACATAGATACCCACTTAGAAGTCACTCACCTTGGTCTTTAAACTGCAGACTGTTTACTTAATCTAGAAACTTACAAGCCAGAACGGATAGTGGCCCCTGATGTCAGATAGGTGGCAGCACTGAGGATTGATATTTCACACGTGAACCTGTCGTTAGTTCTACCCCGACAAACAGGTGAGATGTATACGTTACTGTAGTGCAATCCTACGGGATAGTCGGCTTGGAAATGACACAAAATCCGACAGAATCTATCAGGTGATCTGACAGTTGTTGTTTTACAGAAAAAATATACCTCTATTCCGACTGTTTTATCAACCAATATAAACACAGCTGAGTGAGAACATAACCATTGCCAATTGGAATTTAGAAAAGTACATTTTTTAATCTTGTGATTTTTTGTAAGTTTTGTCTCCATTTTCATGTTGAAGCATTTTGTTTACGTCAAAGAATAGATTACATCATTTTAACATTTTATAGAAATGTGCAATTTGTCATCAAGATGAATTTCTCTTGTTTTACATTTTCAATTTTATTCTAGCTGACCTTATAAGCTGTGTGAAATAATTAATAGCTGTGACTTGTCCAGATCTATAACTCATTAAAGTTACATGGGGTAAAAGGGCTAATTGAACATAGCCAAAAAATCTTCACACTAAGCTGAGAAGCAGTTTAGGATATGTTCCTATTAGGGGACTTAAGAACACAACAAATTACATGTTGCTGGTCATTTATTTCCCGTTAAAGTTATCAGCACTTTGAAGATGGCTTAATATATTTACAAGTTCACCTCTTCAATGAAAACATGACTCAACTGAAAAAAAACGCAACTAAGTACGTATCAGGGTATGGTGGAGCGGGTTAGAAAATAATATCCCACAGGATCGTAGACGAGGACAACCACATGGCACCCCCAGGTTACAACAGCAGATGGCATCAAGTACTTCTATATATTACGTCTCTAGGGCCCAGACATAAAACTTTCAAAAAACATATTCAACCTCCTAACCTGGGACAATTTAGCAAATAGAGCACACGCAGTCACTGAAAATCAACGACAGGCATGCGAAAATGCACATTTTGAGTCCGACAAGAGTTTTGGAGTTCTATTTGGGATATTATTGAAATTGAAAATTTAGAGTAACAACTTTTCTTGATGATAGATCTAGAGATGCAAAAACAGGGCAGAATTTGAAACGACATGTTTCAGGCTGCTACTTCTGAGGATCAGAGTGTATGTGGTGAGTTCTATAGCAAGTCAAGAATGAGAATTTAAGGGAAAACAAGATTTTCCCATAACCCTCCGGCAATTTGTTTTTGTCAGTACAATTACATAAGAACCCTTCCAGGAGGTTAGTTAGAGGCACAGCGGGGGTCAACATTTGTACATGTAGTCAGGGTCTCCAGAACTCTCGACATGGAACTACAGTTCATGGGGACAGGGGTCTGGTCTATACATGTTGTCAGGGTCCCCAGGACTCCCCGACATAGAACTACAGTACATGGGGACAGGGGTCTCATCTATACATGTTGTCAGGGTCCCCAGGACTCCCCGACATAGAACTACAGTACATGGGGACAGGGGTCTCATCTATACATGTTGTCAGGGTCCCCAGGACTCCCCGACATGGAACTACATGGGGACAGGGGTCTCATCTATACATGTTGTCAGGGTCCCCAGGACTCCCCGACATGGAACTACATGGGGACAGGGGTCTCGTCTATACATGTTGTCAGGGTCCCCAGGACTCCCCGACATGGAACTACAGTACAAGGGGACAGGGGTCTCGTCTATACATGTTGTCAGAGTCCCCAGGACTCCAGACATGGAACTACAGTACATGGGGACAGGGGTCTCGTCTATACATGTTGTCAGGGTCCCCAGGACTCCCCGACATGGAACTACAGTACATAGAGACAGGGGTCTCGTCTATATATGTTGTCAGGGTCACCAGGACTCCCCGACATGGAACTACAGTACATGGGGACAGGGGTCTCGTCTATATATGTTGTCAGGGTCACCAGGACTCCCGACATGGAACTACAGTACATGGGGACAGGGGTCTCGTCTATACTTGTTGTCAGGGTCCCCAGGACTCCCCGACATGGAACTACATGGGGAGGGGTCTTGTCTATACATGTTGTCAGGGTCCCCAGGTCTCTCCGACATGGAACTACAGTACATGGGGACAGGGGTCTCGTCTATACATGTTGTCAGGGTCCCCAGGACTCCCGACATGGAACTACAGTACATGGGGACAGGGGTCTCATCTAAACATGTTGTCAGGGTCCCCAGGACTCCCCGACATGGAACTACAGTACATGGGGACAGGGGTCTTGTCTATACATGTTGTCAGGGTCCCCAGGACTCCCCGACATGGAACTACAGTACATGGGGACAGGGGTCTTGTCTATACATGTTGTCAGGGTCCCCAGGACTCCCCGACATGGAACTACAGTACATGGGGACAGGGGTCTTGTCTATACATGTTGCCAGGGTCCCCAGGTCTCCCCGACATGGAACTACAGTACATAGAGACAGGGGTCTTGTCTATACATGTTGTCAGGGTCCCCAGGACTCCCCGACATGGAACTACAGTACATGGGGACAGGGGTCTTGTCTATACATGTTGTCAGGGTCCCCAGGACTCCCCGACATGGAACTACAGTACATGGGGACAGGGGTCTTGTCTATACATGTTGTCAGGGTTCCCGGGACTCCCGACATGGAACTACAGTACATGGGGACAGGGGTCTCGTCTATACATGTTGTCAGTGTCCCAAGGACTCCTGACACGAAACTACAGTACATAGGGACAAGGGTCTCATCTATACATGTTGTGTGGGTCCCCAGGACTCCCGACATGGAACTACAGTACATGGGGACAGGGGTCTCGTCTATACATGTTGTCAGGGTCCCCAGGACTCCCGACATGGAACTACAGTACATGGGGACAGGGGTCTCGTCTGTACATGTTGTCAGTGTCCCCAGGACTACCGACATGGAACTACAGTACATGGGGACAGGGGTCTCGTCTATACATGTTGTCAGGGTCCCCAGGACTCCCGACATGGAACTACAGTACATGGGGACAGGGGTCTTGTCTATACATGTTGTCAGGGTCCCCAGGTCTCCCCGACATGGAACTACAGTACATGGGGACAGGGGTCTCGTCTGTACATGTTGTCAGGGTCCCCAGGACTCCCCGACATGGAACTACAGTACATGGGGACAGGGGTCTCATCTATACATGTTGTCAGGGTCCCCAGGACTCCCGACATGGAACTACAGTACATGGGGACAGGGGTCTCGTCTATATATGTTGTCTGGGTCCCCATGACTCCCGACATGGAACTACAGTTCATGGGGACAGGGGTCTCGTCTATACATGTTGTCAGGGTCCCCAGGACTCCCGACACGGAACTACAGTACATAGGGACAGGGGTCTCGTCTATACATGTTGTCATTTTTGATTAATGGAGTTATGAAGTAGTCCAGTTCAGCGTCCAAAAATCAACTTTAACATATGTACATTGTCATATCGTCAGTAAGATTTATCAGTTTGAAAATATTGGACATTAAAGATTTCCTTTCTACATAACACTGTACAAAACATCATGTATTGATAAAGGAACCCGAGTGAGTCTTGATATAATTTCACACGATTAATACGACACGATTAATATTTATATGTTTGTGTGGAAAGTTAAACACTTTACAGTACAGAATTTAACTGTTACATAAATCTGATATCTCAAGTCATTCTCACATTTGTTGTATTTTGTTTGTTTCCATGCCTACAAAGTTTCTTTGAAGGTCATTATTCTCAAGGTCAAAGGTCATACATCAATTTGCAAACGGGTTGCTCATTAACAGAAAACAATGCCGAGAGAGACACACACGGCCTAGACACCAGTTATTGTTGAGTCTGACTAGATGGAGGAAAGGCTCGGGATGATTGGGCGAGTCCTGGAAAATACATTAGGTATGTGATGTAATCAGTAGAAGGCTAGGGAACTGTATAACACGGCGCCGGGTAACGTGGAGAATTAGGAAATTTAGACCTGTAGATTTAGCCTAGATATAACTATATAGCAAAAGAGTTCTGTACGTTTTACCAGCTAGGAATTAGCAAAATGCACCACGGAAAACTTCGCAGATTTATCGACAGATACAGGCATTTGATTAGGGTAAAAACTGGGTGTTTGTACACTCCAAGCTGCTGGAGAATGCTGATCTATCTACGATACTGGATTCCTCATCTATATTTCTTCTTATATTTATTTGTGTATTCATGTCAGTGCCAAAGATATAATGAAAGACCAGTTTTGTCTATTCAGTTTTATTACGGATAAATCAAATCAGAAGATTATATAATAATTGTCGTAATACCTCCTGTATACATGCCAATGATAGCACCAAACATTCACTCGGGACAAGGAGATGAGGTGTCTAGGTCACAGATGAACACCATTTCAAATCATTACAATAGGTAACGAGATTGTGTATTAAGATCACAAGTGAACACCATATCAAATCATTACAACAGGTAACAATATGGTGTTTAGGTCACAGATGAACACCATTTCAAATCATTACAATAGGTAACGAGATGGTTTGTTTAGATCACAGGTGAATACCATTTCAAATCATTACAACAGGTACCAAGATGGTGTGTTAAGGTCACAGGTGAATACCATTTCAAATCATTACAACTGGTACCGAGATGGTGTGTTAAGGTCACAGGTGAACACCATTTCAAATCATTACAACAGGAAACAGGTAAAGATGAACACTGTAGATCAAATCTTACTTCGACCAATCACAGGCTAAGAAAAGGCACAATTTAAAGGGGATGCCAATGAAATGGAAGAGTTCTACAGGAAACACCTGGAGGAAAGGATATTTTAGCAACAAGTGTCTTACTCTTATTAACATTTTGATAACCACTAAATGTTCAAGCCAGGATCTGATTTTCAATAAGTGAATCTATGAAATCAATGTTTGGCATTCACAGTGTTATATACAGAGTAAAAGGATGAGAAAAAGCGATAAAGATTCTAGTGCTGTAGCTGGGGCTTGAACCCGCAACCCTTGGCTCTCCAGCCCAATGCTCTGCTGACTGAGCTAAAGGGAAATTCCCTAAAGCTCGCGCTTGTAAGGCAACCTAATCAATGCACAACTTTTAAACAGGAAATAATACATTCCTGCCGAGTGTCCGGACCAGAAATCAAACCGGGTGTCATGCATAAAATGTATCCAGATACTTTTTGGTGGGGGTACTTTTTTATGCAGAACAGGGGCTCTGCGGCGTGACAATTCTACAGCTCTACCAACTGAGCCAAAGAAGCATGCTCCGTCAGCTGAGTGATAAAAACCGTACTTAACACTCTATATGTACAAGTCACAACTACCCATTTCCTTTACAGCAACTAAAGCTAAATTTGTTTAATCGCCAATGGCATTAGTTACTATGGTAACAATTACTAAACAGGAAGTGATCCAGATTCAAGTCACAATAGAAATACATGCAATCGGGTTTTCTTGGAAAACACAAATATAGGAGACTTTTCTGTAATCTAGCTTTAAAATGAATAATGCTATATCCTGGACATGTGAAGGAAAGAAGAAGGAAATCAGAAAAAGGAAAGGATGAGAGAAATAATAGACAAAGAAGGGAAAACGAAAAATGAAGAATGAAGAAAATTGAAGAAATTTTGAGTTTCTACAAAGAACTTTAATCTGAACTGGAAAAAGAAAAATTATGAGATGACAAATAATGATGGGGAGAAGAAAAGAATTGAATTTAAAATGAAATCTAGATTGAGGATGCAAGTACTGGGGTAGAAAGTGTTTGTTTGTTCCTCCAGGCATAGACTGGATAGTGATAAAGACATAGACTGGATAGTGATGAAGACATATATAAACTTGTGGTCTTTCAGTAAGCAAACACTCCTAATGTTGAAATTAATGATACAGAATTTTTTTTTTTAACTTTTAAAAGCATACCAATGAAAAAAATATCAAAACGTAAGAACTTTAAGACTAAATACTTGTTTTCTTCAGGCTTCCAATTTGAATTTTCAGAAATAGCTCCGATTTTGTATCAACCTTTCTTCAGGTGATAAATCTTACTTGGTTTTAATTTCTAACTATATCCCCTGCTAATGGCTAGCCCTGGGGCGACAGTGTTAATACCCCGGCCTATCTCAGCACTAATGATGATGTAGTCGCAATTAAAAACAACATTCTCCGACATTCCGTGGAAGCCCCACAGCCACATCACATGTGTAAGTTAGGATAAGATTCGGTATATCAGAGCTTGTTCTGTACTAATTAGCTCAATTTTCATGTACATTCCAACAAAAAATTTACATATCAGATTATCCAATGCAATTTTTGTTTGCAATTTCAAATATTCCAAAAGTTTGTCTAAATTGTTGTTTGAAATTACGAATTTTCCAGAAAATAATTGGTAACTAATGAGGAGAGTATGAATTTTTATATATTTTTTTATTCCGGCTGTTTCAAATTAATTTGCGACAGGCATCCTCCGCGGTAATATTTGTCTACTCCTTAAGTTACCGAATACACTGAGAATCAAAGTCGTGTTTTTGTCACCCAAGCAGAACGAATCGGAGTTTATTAAGACAGCTCTGATATTTTGATTTCAAGGTCGTTAGCGCTGATCGAGAATCTGATATTCATTCTCAACAATATGTTTTTATATATTCCATATCTCAATGTTTCTAACGGTTCCCTAAAATATTTTAATTTTTTAACAGTTTTAGCAAATATCTTTTGATGATTAATCATGTCATGAATCTGTGATTCAAGGAATGCAGAAAATCCATCCGGTGATTTATAAAGATGTTTTGAAGATTTACGCTAATTCTGGGACCTCCCAATCCAGTTGTAGTGTCTCCCTCAGTATCTGTGATGAATATATTCACCATTCAAATTGAATTTGGAGTTCATTTTTAGCAATTTTCCTCGAGATATGTGAATTTATTAGGACAGTTGACCTAAGCTACCCCGTGTAGTGTTCCAGCCAGAGAGAAGATTACACTGATAAAGCCTCAGCGTCAATGTATTTGATACTAATTGACTCAGCGATGCCGTTATTTCTGTAGGTTTGTGTAGGGTGCCCTGATAACACCTGTATTCTGATATAGATAGAGAAGTTCAGTCTAACAATAGGGAGCGTAGATCCCATAAATAACACACAGTTTAACTCCGAACCCCATTGTTCAAAGTCTGGCAAACTTCATTGAAATTTCGAAAATATTTGTCTTGAGAAACAAAAGCAAGGCTTTTTGAAAATATCAACTCTCATTAATAGCAATTTTAACACACACACCCCCCCCCCCCCCTCCCCGACCTCCTCATTTTTGTAATATTTGATCATTTACATTCAAGGTGCATTGTTCAAAGTCTGGCTAAACTAACGTGAAATTTCAAAAATATTTGTATTGAAAGTTTTGAAAAGAAAAAGCAAGGATAATTAATGTAAAATATTAACGCTCATTAATAACCAAAATGATAATGAACTGTTCCAACCTTTGAATTGGAAGAATTCATTTTATCTTCAGAGGTAAAAGACTTAATTTATCCTTAAAGGTAAATGTCAACATAAGTTTGGTTTTAATTGTTTTTCTGATGCTCAGAACTCACTTTAAAACTTCAAGGTCATACATGTATTAATCACAATGGAGATAGCTAGCTAGCTGTTACATCAGTCAGATGGAGTATATGATTAAACGATACATTTGTTTGACCTTGATTAACCTTGACCTACAAAAATAAGTTTATTAATTAGAAAATCACTTAACTGATGATTTTACGTTACATCTTCGGTGGAGAATGAAACAAAATGAAAAAGAGTAATTAAAAAAGATGCCATATTCCAAATGTAGGAGTTGAACTTTCCGTGGCATTTAATTTCCTGCTGACTAAGGGGAGCTTACGACTGCCAGGTTTTCACATGTTGGTTCATACAATTTCTTCCACAATAACAATTTACAATTAAAATGTTAATGTCTTGTCATTATAGACAGCCAGTAGGCCCCATAAGTTTTGTTGTAAGACTGGATACAATATCTTAAGTATAGAAATAAATGCCTATATCTTAAAGGATGGAATTTAAACATGAAATACCTAATTTAGATGAAGAAGTAAGTCATGCTAAGGATGCTTTAACAGGTTAACTTAAGAGCTAGAAGCTGCTAGTTTTTAACAGCAAGGGACATTGGGTTTATCATCAACAATATGTCACAATATCACAAAGCTGGTGTCCAAAGCATAGAAGGACTGGACAAAACAGTACTGCTATACTTCTTAAATTGAGATGTTTCCAGATCAAAAGATCAAAGCAAATCGTTATGAACAAAGACCAGCTAGGGCCTGTATTCATGAAACCATTCTAACGCATGGATTCTGGGCTCAAGCCAGCTTTCTTGTAACTTGCTTAAAACACCTCAAACAATGAAAAAGTCCAACAAAAACAATGAAAAAGTCTTCTGCCTTAAGGCTCTTCTTTGTTTTCCCAAATCATGAACATGATAAGCAACTCTTATTAATTTATAGTTGGAATAAGAAATTCAGTTTGAGCACAAAATCCATACTTGAGCACAAAAATCCATACTTGAGCACAAAAATCCATACTTGAGCACAAAAATCCATACTTGAGCATAAGAACGGTATCATGAGTATGGGTCCTGGATTATACTGATACAGTTTCTATAGTGGTAGCACATGATGACACTTGATCTCGAGAGTCTCCAGCCTGCCTAAATGTCGTGGCAACACTGGTAGTTGTCAAGTTCATGCCAAACATGTTTTTTTCCATTTGTAATTTTCTTTTTTTAATGAAAATATGGGCCAAGAATGTGTCACCAGAAGCAAAGAAAAAGTTGGAAGCAGGATCCACGTATACCTCTTACCAAAACACCTTGATGTGCTGCAGGGCTTATTTCAGACCAACCCACGACAGTTATGCTAACAATGAGTGCCAATATCGTTATGTAACATGTGGTCGCTAGACGGCCATTAAATCGTCATGGCGAATAGCGAACCTCCTCGCGCATAAAAAACCAAGCATGCATCTCCTGCAACCAGTCATGTGAAGTCATGCGCGATGTCTGCGATAGCTTCACAACTTGCATCTGTCCTCTTTCTTCATTACTGACAAGATGTCATAAAAAATATGATCAAGCGTAAAATTAAGATTGGTGAGTGTGTTACTGAAGCCACGAGTCATCCGAGTGTAATTAGCCAAGGTGAGAACGGCCCGGATCAACTGCGAGGCGCAATTCGTACGAGAGAGGAGCACGTTTAATCATCTGTCTGTTGGTGGTCTCGTATCACAAAGGTGATAGATCAACGATGAAATATTTCTATGGTCCCGAAAACTCTTGTATTCTATGTGTTTATCAGTTACACCATGTAGCGGTTTCTACCTCTGTATCAAATCAGCTATTGTTATATATTTGTAGACTTCCAACTATCTGAGACACAATTTAATGGAATGAACTCTCCGAGACTCCAGCAATAAATGTGCTACTTGTCCCGAAGACTCTTGTAATAAATGGGATTTTCCTATTTAGAAATAGGATACAGATGTTCAGACTCTTCAGTACTCCTGTAATCTATGTATGCTTACATTACTCTGTAGGTGCAAATCTCTAATCTCCAAGACTCTTGAATCACATCTGTAACTCAATTGTCATCAATTGTTAATGTTCGGTACATTATCATGGTCCTCCAAACTCTTGTAATGTATGAGAAAGGACTTGGATTTGGGAGATGAATAGTGGTTGTACACTATGCAGGTTTGGACTTTGAGAACAAAAGTATATGTAACCTCGTAGGAAGACTGGAGAGTCTGCACCATACATGTAGGCCATTACAGTGTAGATCCTAAACAAACATGGATGTCCATCACTGTACTTTACGGACTGGGAGTCCAACGCAAGCTGTTATGTATGGAACCATGTGTCCAGATTTTAAGTGCAAACTTAAAGATTGATAGCATCAGGACCCTTCATCAAAGTACTTCCCTCATATAACATAATTAATTTCCTTTTTTAGAGAATACACTGTATGTATATCAACAAGTCCTTCACCGAGCTCTCACATTTATCAATTAAGAGTTCAAATTTGTCTCTAGGGGTAAATGAGTTCAATATAATATTTTCCTTGTAACATGTATGATAATGAGCCCACATATAAATATGTGATACATATGAGAAAGAAATGTGCACCTCAGGTTGTCATTATACTGTGATAAGTTTAGCCCCCCCCCCCCGCCTTACTATCAGATCAGGAACAGACAATTGTGTACAGATTACCGTACTATCAGATGAGGGGGATACAACTGTGTAGAGATTACCCTACTACCAGATCAGGAGCAGACAACTGTGTACAGATTACCGTACTACCAGATCAGGAACAGACAACTGTGTACAGATTACCCTACTATCAGATCAGGAACAGACAACTGTGTACAGATTACCCTACTACCAGATCAGGAGCAGACAACTGTGTACAGATTACCGTACTATCAGATCAGGAGCAGACAACTGTGTACAGATTACTGTACTATCAGATGAGGGGGATACAACTGTGTAGAGATTACCCTACTATCAGATCAGGAACAGACAACTGTGTACAGATTACCGTACTACCAGATCAGGAACAGACAACTGTGTACAGATTACCGTACTATTAGATCAGGAACAGACAACTGTGTACAGATTACCGTACTACCAGATCAGGAGCAGACAACTGTGTACAGATTACCCTACTATCAGATCAGGAGCAGACAACTGTGTACAGATTACCGTACTATCAGATCAGGAACAGACAACTGTGTACAGATTACCGTACTATTAGATCAGGAACAGACAACTGTGTACAGATTACCGTACTACCAGATCAGGAGCAGACAACTGTGTACAGATTACCGTACTACCAGATCAGGAGCAGACAACTGTGTACAGATTACCGTACTACCAGATCAGGAACAGACAACTGTGTACAGATTACCGTACTACCAGATCAGGAACAGACAACTGTGTACAGATTACCGTACTATCAGATCAGGAACAGACAACTGTGTACAGATTACCGTACTACCAGATCAGGAACAGACAACTGTGTACAGATTACCGTACTACCAGATCAGGAACAGACAACTGTGTACAGATTACCGTACTATTAGATCAGGAACAGACAACTGTGTACAGATTACCGTACTACCAGATCAGGAACAGACAACTGTGTACAGATTACCCTACTATCAGATCAGGAACAGACAACTGTGTACAGATTACCGTACTATTAGATCAGGAACAGACAACTGTGTACAGATTACCGTACTATCAGATCAGGAACAGACAACTGTGTACAGATTACTGTACTATTAGATCAGGAACAGACAACTGTGTACAGATTACCGTACTATCAGATCAGGAGCAGACAACTGTGTAGAGATTACCCTACTATCAGATCAGGAACAGACAACTGTGTACAGATTACCGTACTATTAGATCAGGAACAGACAACTGTGTACAGATTACCGTACTACCAGATCAGGAACAGACAACTGTGTACAGATTACCCTACTATCAGATCAGGAACAGACAACTGTGTACAGATTACCGTACTATCAGATCAGGAACAGACAACTGTGTACAGATTACCCTACTATCAGATCAGGAACAGACAACTGTGTACAGATTACCGTACTACCAGATCAGGAACAGACAACTGTGTACAGATTACCGTACTATCAGATCAGGAACAGACAACTGTGTACAGATTACTGTACTATTAGATCAGGAACAGACAACTGTGTACAGATTACCGTACTATCAGATCAGGAACAGACAACTGTGTACAGATTACCCTACTATCAGATCAGGAACAGACAACTGTGTACAGATTACCGTACTATCAGATCAGGAACAGACAACTGTGTACAGGTTACTGTACTACCAGATCAGGAACAGACAACTGTGTACAGGTTACTGTACTATCAGATCAGGAACAGACAACTGTGTACAGGTTACTGTACTACCAGATCAGGAACAGACAACTGTGTACAGATTACCCTACTATCAGATCAGGAACAGACAACTGTGTACAGGTTACTGTACTACCAGATCAGGAACAGACAACTGTGTACAGATTACCCTACTATCAGATCAGGAACAGACAACTGTGTACAGGTTACTGTACTATCAGATCAGGAACAGACAACTGTGTACAGGTTACTGTACTACCAGATCAGGAACAGACAACTGTGTACAGATTACCGTACTATTAGATCAGGAACAGACAACTGTGTACAGATTACCGTACTATCAGATCAGGAACAGACAACTGTGTACAGATTACCGTACTATTAGATCAGGAACAGACAACTGTGTACAGATTACCGTACTACCAGATCAGAGCAGACAACTGTGTACAGATTACCATACTATCAGATGAGGGGGATACAACTGTGTACAGATTACCGTACTACCAGATCAGGAGCAGACAACTGTGTACAGATTACCGTACTATCAGATCAGGAACAGACAACTGTGTACAGATTACCCTACTACCAGATCAGGAACAGACAACTGTGTACAGATTACCGTACTACCAGATGAGGGGGAGACAACTGTGTACAGATTACCGTACTACCAGATCAGGAGCAGACAACTGTGTACAGATTACCGTACTATCAGATCAGGAACAGACAACTGTGTACAGATTACCCTACTATTAGATCAGGAGCAGACAACTGTGTACAGATTACCGTACTATCAGATCAGGAACAGACAACTGTGTACAGATTACCGTACTACCAGATCAGGAACAGACAACTGTGTACAGATTACCTTACTACTAGATCAGGAGCAGACAACTGTGTACAGATTACCGTACTACCAGATCAGGAACAGACAACTGTGTAGAGATTACCCTACTACCAGATCAGGAACAGACAACTGTGTACAGATTACCGTACTATTAGATCAGGAACAGACAACTGTGTACAGATTACCTTACTACTAGATCAGGAGCAGACAACTGTGTACAGATTACCGTACTACCAGATCAGGGGCAGACAACTGTGTACAGATTACCTTACTACTAGATCAGGAACAGACAATTGTGTACAGATTACCGTACTACCAGATCAGGAGTAGACAACTGTGTACAGATTACCTTACTACTAGATCAGGAACAGACAACTGTGTACAGATTACCGTACTATCAGATCAGGAGCAGACAACTGTGTAGAGATTACCTTACTATTAGATCAGGAGTAGACAACTGTGTACAGATTACCGTACTATCAGATCAGGAACAGACAACTGTGTACAGATTACCTTACTATTAGATCAGGAGTAGACAACTGTGTAGAGATTACCCTACTATTAGATCAGGAGCAGACAACTGTGTACAGATTACCGTACTATCAGATCAGGAACAGACAACTGTGTACAGATTACCGTACTATCAGATCAGGAGCAGACAACTGTGTACAGATTACCGTACTACCAGATCAGGGGCAGACAACTGTGTACAGATTACCTTACTACTAGATCAGGAACAGACAACTGTGTACAGATTACCGTACTATTAGATCAGGAGCAGACAACTGTGTACAGATTACCGTACTATCAGATCAGGAGCAGACAACTGTGTAGAGATTACCCTACTACCAGATCAGGAACAGACAACTGTGTACAGATTACCTTACTACTAGATCAGGAGCAGACAACTGTGTACAGATTACCGTACTACCAGATCAGGGGCAGACAACTGTGTACAGATTACCTTACTACTAGATCAGGAACAGACAACTGTGTACAGATTACCGTACTATTAGATCAGGAACAGACAACTGTGTACAGATTACCTTACTACTAGATCAGGAGCAGACAACTGTGTACAGATTACCCTACTATCAGATCAGGAACAGACAACTGTGTACAGATTACCGTACTACCAGATCAGGGGCAGACAACTGTGTACAGATTACCCTACTACCAGATCAGGAACAGACAACTGTGTAGAGATTACCCTACTACCAGATCAGGAACAGACAACTGTGTACAGATTACCATACTATCAGATCAGGAGCAGACAACTGTGTACAGATTACCGTACTACCAGATCAGGAACAGACAACTGTGTACAGATTACCCTACTATCAGATCAGGAACAGACAACTGTGTACAGATTACCCTACTATCAGATCAGGAACAGACAACTGTGTACAGATTACCCTACTACCAGATCAGGAACAGACAACTGTGTACAGATTACCTTACTACTAGATCAGGAGCAGACAACTGTGTACAGATTACCGTACTACCAGATCAGGAACAGACAACTGTGTAGAGATTACCCTACTACCAGATCAGGAACAGACAACTGTGTAGAGATTACCCTACTATCAGATCAGGAGCAGACAACTGTGTACAGATTACCGTACTACCAGATCAGGAGCAGACAACTGTGTACAGATTACCCTACTATTAGATCAGGAGCAGACAACTGTGTACAGATTACCTTACTACTAGATCAGGAGCAGACAACTGTGTACAGATTACCGTACTACCAGATCAGGAACAGACAACTGTGTAGAGATTACCCTACTACCAGATCAGGAACAGACAACTGTGTACAGATTACCATACTATCAGATCAGGAGCAGACAACTGTGTACAGATTACCTTACTACTAGATCAGGAGCAGACAACTGTGTACAGATTACCGTACTACCAGATCAGGAACAGACAACTGTGTAGAGATTACCCTACTACCAGATCAGGAACAGACAACTGTGTAGAGATTACCCTACTATCAGATCAGGAGCAGACAACTGTGTACAGATTACCGTACTACCAGATCAGGAACAGACAACTGTGTACAGATTACCGTACTACCAGATCAGGAACAGACAACTGTGTACAGATTACCCTACTATCAGATCAGGAACAGACAACTGTGTACAGATTACCGTACTACCAGATCAGGAGCAGACAACTGTGTACAGATTACCGTACTACCAGATCAGGAACAGACAACTGTGTACAGATTACCCTACTACCAGATCAGGAGCAGACAACTGTGCACAGATTACTGTACTACCAGATCAGGAGCAGACAACTGTGTACAGATTACCCTACTATCAGATCAGAAGCAGACAACTGTGTACAGATTACCCTACTACCAGATCAGGAGCAGACAACTGTGTACAGATTACATTACTACCAGATCAGGGGCAGACAACTGTGTACAGATTACCCTACTACCAGATCAGGAGCAGACAACTGTGTACAGATTACATTACTACCAGATCAGGAGCAGACAACTGTGTACAGATTACCGTTCTACCAGATCAGGAGCAGACAACTGTGTACAGATTACCGTACTACCAGATCAGGAGCAGACAACTGTGTACAGATTACCGTACTACCAGATCAGGAACAGACAACTGTGTACAGATTACCCTACTATCAGATCAGGAACAGACAACTGTGTACAGATTACCGTACTACCAGATCAGGAGCAGACAACTGTGTACAGATTACCCTACTATCAGATCAGGAACAGACAACTGTGTACAGATTACCGTACTACCAGATCAGGAGCAGACAACTGTGTACAGATTACCGTACTACCAGATCAGGAACAGACAACTGTGTACAGATTACCGTACTACCAGATCAGGAGCAGACAACTGTGTACAGATTACCGTACTACCAGATCAGGAGCAGACAACTGTGTACAGATTACCGTACTACCAGATCAGGAGCAGACAACTGTGTACAGATTACCGTACTACCAGATCAGGAACAGACAACTGTGTACAGATTACCCTACTATCAGATCAGGAACAGACAACTGTGTACAGATTACCGTACTACCAGATCAGGAACAGACAACTGTGTACAGATTACCCTACTATCAGATCAGGAACAGACAACTGTGTACAGATTACCGTACTACCAGATCAGGAGCAGACAACTGTGTACAGATTACCGTACTACCAGATCAGGAACAGACAACTGTGTACAGATTACCCTACTACCAGATCAGGAGCAGACAACTGTGCACAGATTACTGTACTACCAGATCAGGAGCAGACAACTGTGTACAGATTACCCTACTATCAGATCAGAAGCAGACAACTGTGTACAGATTACCCTACTACCAGATCAGGAGCAGACAACTGTGTACAGATTACATTACTACCAGATCAGGGGCAGACAACTGTGTACAGATTACCCTACTACCAGATCAGGAGCAGACAACTGTGTACAGATTACATTACTACCAGATCAGGAGCAGACAACTGTGTAGAGATTACCGTACTACCAGATCAGGAGCAGACAACTGTGTACAGATTACCCTACTACCAGATCAGGAGCAGACAACTGTGTACAGATTACCGTTCTACCAGATCAGGAGCAGACAACTGTGTACAGATTACCGTACTACCAGATCAGGAGCAGACAACTGTGTACAGATTACCGTTCTACCAGATCAGGAGCAGACAACTGTGTACAGGTTACCCTACTACCAGATCAGGAGCAGACAACTGTGTACAGATTACCGTACTACCAGATCAGGAGCAGACAACTGTGTACAGATTACCTTACTACCAGATCAGGAGCAGACAACTGTGTATAGATTACCCTACTACCAGATGAGGGGGAGACAACTGTGTACAGATTACCCTAGCAATCTATGACATTCCATCTATTACCTGAAACCATCAACATTGTAGATCAGTAACGATTTCTTAATACACAATGTATCTAAATATTAAACTTCGTAATTTTTAAAGCAGTTTTTAAACATATTTATACAATGTATATGTCTATTTAATGCATGCTTGTAGCCTAACTAGTTTAATATGAAGGGAAAGCTTTTTCATGTTGGATCAGGAAAATCAAACCAGTTTAATCTGTCTCTGTAAAAGTCAAGTTCCCTGTCAAACATTCAGTTGTTTTCTTTAAAATAGGTGATAGATGAGAGAAAACCAGAAAAAAACGTAAAAGAGTTTGGAGTCCAACAAAAACATTTCCACGAATATTTTTTCCCCAAGTATAAACATTTTCTAGATTAAGAAAACTTTTTTGAAATTCTGTCGCTGCATGTTTTACGTACAAACATGTGTGATACACTTAAGTTTAACGGGTGTACCAGACGTCAGACAACTGGAACTACTTGACTGCTACACATGTTATGTAACCTACGTCGTAATACGCTGTCGTAATACGCGTATGTGTTGTCTGACATAACATGCTCTCTCGGTAGGGACCATCTCCGCTGGATCACGGTATGGGGGTTATGTATGGAGTCAACTTTAACGACCGAACCGTCACTAGATCCACCATCTCCGGCTACTTAGTCTCAACTGTCTCACAGAGCTGACATCTTAAAAATGGTTCCCTTCTGCGTTTGTTATCTTATACATCATACCTGTCAGACCTTAAACACTTCCGTGTGTACCTTTCTCACAAAAAATACTCTTGGATACCATATAAAAATGGTTCCCTTAGATACCATCTAAACAGTGGTTTCCTTGGATACCATCTCAAAAATGGTTTCCTTGGATACCATCTAAAAAATGGTTCCCTTGGACACCATCTTTGAAATGATTTCCATTGGGTGTCATTCCCAAACAAACCATGAACTGAAATATCATCAACAAAAACATCTTTGCAATATCATTTCCAAAACTATTTGATTTGATATCAATCCCAGAACAGTAACCTTGGTAATTACCACCAAAACTGTTCACAAAGTGTTTTCTCTTTTATATTTAACAGTGAACAAAATGCTGTTCTGTCCTGTAAATGATTTTATCCATTCAGCAATTTCCATAGGAAGACTTTATCATTGTTTTAAACCTTTTTATACTCCAACAGGACAACTCAGCCCAAACCTAGATGTATGTACTTGTGGCCTTTGTTATTCGGTAATAAATCTAAGCTAGCAACAATCCCTCCCCACCCCACCCCTCCCAAATTTTGTGGACAGTCTTCATAGGACTTTGACTGATAAGAAGATCTAAATCCAAATCAAACAAATCCTTTGCTAGAAATTTGATTTTAAAGTAGAAATCAGTTTGAGAAAATTTTGTTTTCTGCACTTTAGTTATGTTTTGTGATATTTATCAATATCTTGAGATGTTCAGTGTCGAGACTGTGGCCATTATCTGAACAAACGTATCTGTGGCTATGTCGGTGGTCACGACACAAACTACCGCCAAAGTTCTATCCTGCCATCTTTGTCCTTAATAGCGATCAAGAAGGCCACTATATTATTTCTGAAACTGTTAGTGTAAGTTGTCAGTTGGAATCGTAATCAAGTACGCTGGCTGGATTACCATCAAGTATGATTACCATCACCAACTGGACTGACCCAACCCTAACCCTAACCCTAACCCTAACCCTACTGTTGAAAGATTTAATTTCGGAGTTAACTTATTCACCCCTTAATTTTTTCAATGAACTATTCGAACCTTTGAAATGGAAGAGTTGAAATGTGTCTTGAAGGATGAATGAGTTGAACAAGACATCTATGAGCTTACATTTCCTTCTCTCTGACACAAATCCACCACATACATCATCTACACCAAACATTTACATATAACTTGTCATCTATAATCAAATTCTCACAAAACACTTAAAACTGGTAGTACATCATAGTCTACAGATAAGATCATCTCTGACCTGACTTTTGACAGCACTATGGACCCCCCAAACCCCTCAACCACCCCCTGGGACCCCCTTCCAGTCTATAGCCACTGTAGCGAGTCTACACCAGATAGCTCAATTGGTGGAGCATGCATCTAGAGTTTGGAAGGTCCCTGATTCAAACCCAAGTCCACCACATCCAGTCTTTATTTCTTTATTCTTAACTTACCCCTATATATTGCTTATTCTCAAAGCCTATCATAAGCAGCCTGATAACCCCCCCCCCCCTCCCTACTCTCAGCTAATCCCTCCCCCTCCCCCCAGCTGTACCACTATCACACCTGTATCCATCAAACAGCCCCACACAGTTATGTTATTACAGACCTAACTGTAGGTATCACATCACACCCTCCTACAAACTTTTAATGGAAAAATCAGATTCCCTGGACTCTTGTTTGCCATTAGGCACCAGAATCCTGGTTACAGAGAGTCTTATGTCATGTATACAGTAACACCTGTGAGGCAAATGTTTTTGTGATTAGGTCACCTCAGCTTCAGTTTTAAGCTTGGCTAAGAGGCAGGCTACAATATTAACCTTCGACTCCTTCACAGATTTCCATCTGTAAAGACTTAATACTGCCGTTTCTCCGCCTCATCCTCGAACAGGAAATGAAGGGAGTTAAATCCGGAGATTTATGGCTCGGTATTACAGCAGATTTATTCTGATGTTGTCTCAGAGAATAATTTTCTGTCAACTTTCCTTATCATAACATGCCCTGATTACCTGATTCTTTATTTCAAATAATATCTCTGTCTTTAATCAACTTCAGGGCTTTTGTTCAAAGTGAAGGAAGGAAACTAATCACATTCACAATAGATAATATCGATGATATTTTATGCTGAGAAAACTGTAACCGTCCAAACATTTGGGTCTGTATTTGAATGACATTTAAAATACAACAAAACAATATATCCCTTCTGACATGGAAGATTAATTCTTTCACCCAAAGAAACAAAGTCCAGAGATTTCTGAAACAAAATTTTCTAACACCTTGTTTGAAAGTCTGATATATGAATTGTCTCATCTATCAACGAGCACATCTTGGTTCAAATGCTGGTAAGTCTCCAGCCTTGCCCCAAATATTTCATAATGAACTATTCCAACCTTTGAATTAGAAGAGTGTGAATGTTTTCTTATTCTAGCGATAATGAGGAGCAAGAGTGAAAAGTACAACCAGCTCTAGACTAACTACTGGTCCTATGAAACCTTGCTAATATCTCCCTATGTGTGTATGTATGCTGTTTACTCACTTCTAGCGATGATGAGGAGCGAGAATGAAAGGTACAACCAGCTCAAGACTAACTACTGGTCCTATGAAACCTTGCTAATATCTCCCTATGTGTGTATGTATGCCTGTGTGCTGTTGACTTACCTCTAGCAATGATGAGGAGCGAGAGAGAAAGGTACAACCAGCTCTGGACCAACATCTTCTGCCAGCCTCCGTAACGTTCCATCATGTTTGTAAAATTTCACTTAAAACTCCACGGGAAAGATTTGTTCACTTAATCCAATAGGCTTGATTTACCTGCAAGTACATAAAAATAAAGAGTGATTAGAAAAAAATCAGAAAAATAAAAAGCCTGCCAAGTAGATTTCTTCGTCTAGATTCCATAGATTTATCCTCAAGTGTTTCGGTTTTCCGTTGTTATATATGCACAAATAAAAATTTGGTAAATAAGACATGTGACCTATTCCAGTATTCCAACTGGATGACATATATATGTCACATGACGGTAGACGAAAAAATGATCCAAATAAATCACCTGAGTAACACTCAGGTGACGTTTAAAAGAGACACTAATATGTTTCTACTGCCACGAGAACTTTCACTCTGATCACCTTAGTAACAGAACTGGGAAAGCCGTGCGATTGAGTTATCAAATTCAAATATAAAGTAAAGTAAAAACAATTTGATTTTTACCAGAACACCAAAGGTAAGCGTTACCTGATGACATGTCAGCATTGCTTTGCAGCATCGGCTAAAACTAGAAAATAAACTTTTGAAAGTCTATTTTATTTAAAACTTAGACAAATAAATTCCCATGATCAGCATAAGTCTAAGAAATAAATTAGATAAACAAATGTCTATATTTTTTCTAGTCTAGCTCTATAAACAAGAAAGGATGTGTTTAGCCAGCGAGATTAGGAAGGAGACAAACATCAAAGTGCGGAGCTTCCCATCAGATAGAGAATTAAACCCCCACAATAAAACCGTTACCATACACAATGTAATATCTGACCTTCCCAAATCTCCGATTTCCAAATTATCAAAAAAAGCTTTATAAAAATAACCCTGTAAATAAAACGGACATTAAGTCTACAATGTATCTGTTTGATTTTTGTTCCGAGAGGTTTTTTTGCTTATTTACTCAAATGACATCTAAAGGGAAATCTCTTGTCGGAAGACAGGCTTATCAATAAACGTATTTTTATTTTTCCGTGCTGCGGACAGTCGATCACGCGTGTAGATTGTTATAGTAACCACTAGACCTGTACTTTTATGATCAAGGGAGACAACCCAGCCGTACAGAGTTTTATAACCTTAAATGACTTTTGACATTTGAGACCATTAAACTAAGCCTCTGTGATTTTATCAACTTTAAAGTATTTTTACATTAAATCAGGGGAGATAATACAATATTTACTTACAACCTTTGACCTTGTGGAATATCCTATAAGCTATAGCTATCAAAACATCTGTTGCCATGGTAATAAATTTCATATCTATTTCAGCCAATCTAATTAATGATATCCTTTAAACGCTTTTGACTTTACATAGACAAACATTGTAAAAATATTTTATTTCATGATTTTTATTTACTATTTATTTACGATGTTTAACCCTCATTTATATTCAATGTAACAAATACCGACCCATCAACAGAGATCTTATGATCTTATCATACACAAAACAATTTTTATATTGATTCTGATAACTTTAATGTGAATATGTAAGAAATATCTAAGTCTAGAAAATGTCTGTAACATATTTAATACCCTCTCAGACTATTAGGATTTCTGTCGCGTTGACTTTGAATCCCTGAAAGCCAATGTATCAGAGGTTTACTCATACTTGACTTTTGACTTGACTGTGTGTGTGTGTGGGGGGGGGGGGGGGGGGGGGTCGCATAACAAAATAGATGTCTTAGAGAAATAGTTTGCTGTGACATCTGAAGTCCAGTGAGATCACAAATTGTGAGCACTTACCACTAGATTGGACAACATCTGTCTTTTCTATGTCCAGGTTTTCAAAGCCTTGCATGAGTTTAACAATATTCTTCAACATTATGTTTAAAGAATTATATCTATATATACAGAAAATTCTCATTTTTTTCCGCAGTTGTCTTTTGTTTCTGTATCTTCAACAATATTTTTTATGAATTATATTTACTGAAAATTCCCATTTTTTCTGTTTTGATTTTTTATATGGAGTCTTCAATAGTTTAACTTTAATCCTTTACACCAGAAAAACATGGTTTGGCATTTCCTTAGAAATAATTAGGAAACTTAAATGTTTTCATAGAGACAGGAGAAGGTGTAGACTGATATTTGATGGCCATTTTTATGCTATTTACATGTATTTATAGGTCACCATGGCTGTTTGAACATAACTGTCCTGTCTACAATATTTGGGTTTACTCTCACATAAACTATTCCTACTTCTTTAATCCTCAGAGCACTTTGTTCTACAAACAACTTTAGACAGCCATTGATATTTTGTTCCAATATTATCTCTCCACCATGTTATATATAAATATATCTAGATCTGTCAGCATGTCTACATCATGCTGGACAGCAATCGAGCAGAACAGGCAATATGGCTACCAGACCATCTGTAAAGTAGCTGATGGGGCGTAATTAACGACCCCCACACATCTAGGTGGGTGAATTGTCTGCAACAGTGAAATAAAACCAATCATTCTTTTTGTGTTTTTCACACATTTCTGTCCGGAATGACGAGAAATTCTGCCATTTGAACAGAGTGATGGCATGTTTAGTAAGCATCACGGCCCACTGGTGTTGGCTGAGAGCGAAACAGTCGCCTAATTCATTACCGTGATGTCACTTACTCCCTTCCGACACTGACCAGACATACATAAACTGGACAACAGGCCTTCAAGTTTACAGGCCTTGCATGCAAGTTGTACACACATACAATAAATTCTAGGAGTGACTGAATTGTATATCAGAAGAAGAAATGGTTTTCCCCGATACAGTGACCCACAGAAAAATATGACTATAAAGATGTAAGAACAGCTGTAGATTACTTGTGAATTACACAAGCCTGGCATCAAAGATTTCGATATTATTGTTGTTATTTGTTCTAAGACTGCATGCGGTTGCTGAAAAGGCTTGTCTTGAGAAATCAGAAAGCACAAATATTTCAAAGATGACTTTTTGGTTTTGAAGGCAAAAATTAGAAAAGTAACATTTACAAAACTTTCAAAACAGATCAAATTTATTGTGGTAAGCCTTGCTGGATAAACCTCCTCCCAGGAAATCGGGATGTTTGGTGAAGATGTGAGGGCTGACATCCAGACACAAAACCTGGCCTGTTAAACATCTGTACATAACATCACAGCTTGTTTACACTGGTGGTACAGCTGGTGTGTCAAGTCAAGCCCGAATCACATCGGCTCATCATATACAACTATTCCCCACATCTAGTCCACTCACCATTTTGGCAATGACCTCCAGGATCATTAAAGTCATAACTATTATCCTCTTCCTTATTATTATGGTAATTCTGATACATATTTCATTTCCAAAATACATGCTCCACATCTCCATGGTAACCCGTATATCTATATAAAGTTCTACATCCCCATGGTAACCCGTATATCTATATAAAGTTCTACATCCCCATGGTAACCAGTATATCTATATAAAGTTCTACATCCCCATGGTAACCCGTATATCTATATAAAGTTCTACATCCCCTGTCCTCAGATAAACTTCTAACAACTTCAAGGTCACCATGGCGACCAGTATGTCCTGGGATATATTTCTTACAACTTCCATATCACCAATGCAACTCGTATATCCTTGTAAAAAGTTCTACATCCCCATGGTGACCAGTTTGTCCTGGGTAAACTTCTTACAACTTCCACATCACCATGGCGACCAGTTTTCCTTGGATAAAATTCCACATCACCATGACAACCAAAATGTCCTCAAACAAACTTCTATCAACATCATAATTTATCACATTTTTTTTATTTAATCAAGTACATTTTTGTTACTTGTCATCATAGCAGTTTCCAAGTCCTAAAATTAATCACTATAGCAACATCTTAGGAGCCATGCATCTTCATCATATTAATATTTCAATCAACAGGGAATCTATTACGTGTGTTTCTAGCTACAAATGGTTTGTCTGTCATTAGGTTTGTGTGGCAGTGCATGCCATGTGTGATACAGAGGGTTAGGAAGGGAATCTTAATAAAAATACAACAAAATTCCAGAAACAAAAAATAATTGGAAAATAACATATATAATGGGTCTAAATAATTAATTTTCTCCACTCAAGGTGAGAGGTTAAACAAGGCAGAATTATATGCATGTCACTAAGTGTGAAAGTAAATATTTCAATATCATAATTTCGAACACATTTCGTTTTAATTTAAAACATGGCTTGTGTTGGGTTATATATCTCAGGTCTTGGTTGGGTTGATTTACTGCAAGTAGAGGTGAAAGTTCACTGAGAAAGTGCCATTCTATATTTATGTAATTGCAAACAGATTTCAGCAAATCCAACCTTTTAAAAGTAAGTATTCTATGACCCAAAGCATTCATATAGATGATTCAACATTTTTTTTTTACAATTTTCTCATATTTTGTTTTTATGTAATTTTATATGTAACAAATAATTCCATTGCTACACAGAGTTATGCCCCTTTAATACCCGTCCATGATGAAAATGACATGTTTCTTTCTTTATGGTTTTCTTGACCAAATATCAAAAGTTCTGCCGGCCTTCGTTTTCAACCAAAATTGTTTAATCTAAACAAACAAAACTTATATAAATTTTGACTTTTTTTTTTCAAATCTGTGAACAATTCATTGGTCATGGCTTCATGAATGATTTCATGCTCAAACTCAGATGGTTTGCTCAAACCCAATTTCTAATTAAACTTGTATTTCTGCCCATGTTATGATTTGAGGAAAGTTACAGGAAAGTTGATTTAAGCACAAAATCCATGTTTGACCACGAGAACGTTTCATGAATACGAGTCTATATGTGTTACTTCAGAAGCAGTCAGCAAATCAAAGTGATAAATAGAAAAAACCTTTTATAAGCTATGTTACTAGGCTTGCTACAGTGAGGCATGAGAATCGGCTATAACTCTACAATCTACTGAGTACACTAGTACTCTAACTACATCCTTCTCGTTGTTGTGAAGTGATCGGCAATAGCCAGAGTGTGAATCACTCCTCGGGCTCAGTGTTTCCGTGGTAATAAGTTTACATTGTTGCCGTGACGATCACCAAGAGAACATTGCCACGGACCTAAAAACCTAGTAATTACATAAGAGAGGGGGCATTACGTCATGGAAAACAAAAACTTGGCCAAATTATGGCGTCAAAACTGAGGTTCTTGGTGATGTGTTTCCATGACAACACCAATGATGTTCGACACACCTGGAGACACCTGCTTGCCTAGTTACAGTGTTTTGGAGTGAACGGCATCAGACGGGCTGGTGGTTCTGCTTAGCAAGGTTTATTTCACCATCAGGAACATGTTACTCCCCAACATGGACGCCGCGATCTGCATCAACACGACAACATGTTTCATTTAATTAGAAAGTTTTATTTCAAAATAAAATTACGGCTGAGATTAAGTGCTAGCCTTTCTGCGGTGTTGTATAATTACTGTTCCATTTCATTAGCGTTAAGGCTTTTTCTCCTGTAGTTTATTTGGGTGCAGCGAGGAGATGACTTGCTGGTCGGATAGGTTTACGTAGAAATAAAAGTTTTATGCAGAATAAGTTTGCCTCTATGAGCAGTAAAAGGTCATCAAGTACATTGACTTCCTTTAAGACGAAAACATGGTAAAAGTAGATAAATTGTATGTGAGGAAACTAAGACAAATTACTGTTTCATCTCACAACAGAAAAAATATAATCCAATAGACAAATTAAAACCATGGATCCCAATTACGACAAGAAAATGCACTTTTGTATAATAGAGATATACAGTAAACCTGTTTCCTAAAGTCTTGTTAGCTTGGCTACCTATAAACCAGTCACTTTACATAGAGATAAATAGTGAAGCTGTTTCCTAAAGTCTTGTTAGCTTGGCTACATATAGAATATAACAAATGCACACATCAAACCAGATCTGTCACAATGCAGCTAATGTAACATTGAATTGGGAACCTGGGACTGTAATTGTATTTAAAAAAATTATCATTTGTGATAATTATTACAAAAAAACACCGTGACATGGGTAATAAACAATAGCTTATGGGTAAGATCAGAAATGAGAGACCAGCAGGTCACGAACTCACGAACCCACAAACCCTCTAGATAATGGAGCCAAAATGTCCGGACCATTTGAACTGGTTCGAAACTTCCTGTTATTGTTATGGAAGATCTTGTCTCTCTTCGTCACAATCTGCAGAAATTTTTCCGAATTATTTACCAACTACATCAACTTAATAGGAAAGTAAGAAGAAATTGTTCTTTTCTTTGCACAAAAAGTTGCTTCAAATTCATTTTTTTTTTATTTGAATATTCATAGACTTTATGAGAAAAATAAGTAAGCCTTTTTTAGACAAAAAAAAATTAATTTTGAATTTATCCCTGAGATTTCTTCTGAATTTTCCTTTTTTTATTAGTTTTATTTATCATTACGCGAAAATTGCTACGAACTCATTCTCTTAGAGTTATACCTATATATGAACAATATAACACGGTAACAAAGATAAAACCTGTTTGACATAATTCTAGCCGTACCTGTCCAGAATTCTAGCCGTACCTGTCCTAATTGGTACACATTCCCCTACCTCTATCTCTTGTATCTAGTACCAGGCCTCAGCCTCACCTCAACGTGATGACAGGCATACCTAATCTGATGAAGAAGATGTATGGACAACATTTGTTAAAATGACAAGTTCTTGATGCCGCTGACAAACTGATTGCAGATTTTGGCACCAGGGGGAGTTGTTGGTGTATTTGTACTTTTAGGGATGATGGGAAATCTGTCAGTGTCTCAACATAAGATACTTTAAGACTCGCAGTACATCAATAATACTTGAACTATCAACGTATCTGTATGTGTGCAATTTGTCTTAGAATTGTTACACACCAAATCTTGTCAATCTGTGTTATTTATATCTGTAGTGGGACCCTCAGAGACTGGTGACTAACAGAACTGCTGCCAGATATCTTAGTTTATATATTGTTTGGAGATCGCAAGTTCAAACTTGAGTCTAAGTAGGTCCGGTTTTTGGAGGTCACAAGTTCAAATCGGAGTCTAGGTCCAGTGTGTGGAGGTCCCAAGTTCAAATCCCAGTCTAGACTCTGAGTTTGGAGGTCACTGGTTCAAATCGTAGTCTAGGTCCAGTGTGTGGAGGTCCCAAGTTCAAATCCCAGTCTAGACTCTGAGTTTGGAGGTCCCAAGTTCAAATCTGAGTCTGGGTCCTGTGTGTGGAGGTCCCAAGTTTTGAATCCTTGCTAGGCCAAGGGTGTGGAGGTCCTAATTAAAATTTGAGGCTAGGTCTAGTGTTTGGAAGTCCTAAGTCCATATCGGAGTCTAGGTTCAGGGTTTGGAGATCTGCCGTTCAAATCCAAGTCTAGGTCCATTGCAATTCTTCACATGCTTTAGATTTTCGATGATGTCAGTTTTGGAGAGTTTGATTTGGTGTTACTCCTTTTGTTTCATATTACAGGATAGCTCTATACTTATTCCACTGCTGAAACTTCAAAATCAACTTTTCCAACTGTTGATTTTGAAAAGTTCAAATGTATCTTCACGGTTTAATGTGCTAATTACCAACGACGAACCAGGAAGAGTTGAATTTAAGAGAGCAATGTTGAACTCTATTCAAATGACCTCTGGCCCGAACAGAAATTTTGATTCGGAATATCTGACCTCTACTTCATTTTATAGTGACCTTGACCTTCAATCATTAACTACACTACAGAGGAGATAATCCAAATCCATCCACAGACTTTACGTCTTGCAATAAATAACAAAGACAAGTAACAAACATTGTGTAGGGACCTAGAACATAGATTTAGTGTTTTTGTGTTATACAGGGGAGATAATCCAAATCCCTCCACAGAGTTAACATCTGGTAATAAATAACAAAGACAAGTAACAAACATTGTGTAGGGACCTAGAACATAGATTTAGTGTTTTTGTGTTATACAGGGGAGATAATCCAAATCCCTCCACAGAGTTAACATCTGGTAATAAATTACAAAGACAAGTAACAAACATTGTGTAGGGACCTAGGACACAGAGTTTACATCTGGTAATAGATTACAAAGACAAGTAACAAACATTGTGTAGGGACCTAGGACATAGATTTAGCGTTTTTGTGTTATACAGGGGAGATAATCCAAATCCCTCCACATTGTTTACGTCTGGTAATAAATTACAAAGACAAGTAACAAACATTGTGTAGGGACCTAGGACATAGATTTAGCGTTTTTGTGTTATACAGGGGAGATAATCCAAATCCCTCCACATTGTTTACGTCTTGTAATAAATTACAAAGACAAGTAACAAACATTGTGTAGGGACCTAGGACAAAGATTTAGTGTTTTTGTGTTATACAGGGGAGATAATCCAAATCCCTCCACAGAGTTTACGTCTGGTAATAAATTACAAAGACAAGTAACAAACATTGTGTAGGGACCTAGGACATAGATTTAGTGTTTCTGTGTTATACAGGGGAGATAATCCAAATCCCTCCGCAGAGTTTCCATCTTGTTATAAATCACAAAGATAAGTAACAAACATTGTGTAGGGACCTAGGACATAGATTTAGTGTTTCTTTGTTGTTATGTAAGACACATGGGAACACGATCTTCCCAATCAGCCTAACTACTCGCGACAGACACAGTCGGCGTGGAAACGGAATAGAGTTACGCCCAGCTTACCTGTCAATCACCAGCATTCGTGAGTGATGACACATGCTAAGTAGGCATGTCGCCTGTCTGTTGGTTGCATGGACAACATTTCTCTCATCTTTATTCTTTTGTACCTAATCCACCATATTTATATTCATTGTTAAGTGCTGCTTCAAGTAAATATCTAGATAAATTAGCTCACAACTTCAATGGTATCTAGGTAAATTAACTCACAACTACAATGGTAACTAGGTAAATTAGCTCACAACTACAATGGTAACTAGGTATATTAGCTCACAACTACAATGGTAACTAAATAGGAAATGTTGTGTAGAAACGGTGTCTTTGAATTTTAGAAGAGAAAATTACCAACATAGGTAGGGTGTGAATTGTAAACAAAACAGATTTTCATGAGAAAATTTATTCATTTCTCTGCTATCAACTAGAGATTTTGTTGTGGCAGGGTCCTTAACTTGTAATTCAAAGTCTGATCAAGTATTTAACACAATTGAATTAAGTCAACTTACTATGAATTTTTTATCTGAGAATATTTTTAACATTTTGAAATTCAATGAAATCTATACAACAGCAATAATGCCGTGTCTCAATAACAAGGAAAAGAAATTGTTCATTAAATTTTCAGATGTTTAACGCAAATATTTATTTGAACATTTGTTTATAGGCTGTACCCAGCAGGCAACAATTAACAAGGCCCTGGTGTATCTGTAATACAATCCACTGCCAATCAAGCTGTACATGTACTCCATTAAAAGTTGTGTAACTATGACAACACCAGTACAGAAGACCTGCGTGATATTTCATTTACTGGCTCCTAAGTTGGTGATTATTTTAGATCATAATAAATGACCATTTCATGTTGAACTTCACTTTGTGGGAGTTAATCCTGGGGTTTTCGGGCCATTTTGTGTGCAGACAAACATGAAAGGTTTACCCCTTATCTCAATGAATGTACCCTTATGAACCCAGCACACTCCTCATCAATCAAAATACCAAAAACAAACTTTCACCAGAACAAGATTTGACTCGGAGTGACACATATGTTTGACACCAGTGCAGCAAACATCCTGCCTTCCCTCTGATCTGATTAAATTCACCCAACATCAAAGACTGGATTGGTCCAAGATAAAGAAATCTGCTGATTAAATAGTTTTGACTCTTGCTCTGTTTCATGTTGAAGGAAGACTTAATCACTGATAAGTCAATCACTCATCACAGCTTTATTAACCTTCTCACCCCCGTTTTCTTAAAATAGACTCTACCGCCAATTGATGCTAGATTAGAGCATTTTATATTGTAGGAATGATAACTTCAAGGCCATTTTCACTTACTTTAAGTCTTATCATTATATTTTTAGACTTAGTTACAGATTAACAAAGTACAGGATCCAGCATTAAGTTATATAGCCAAAAGTACAATAATGAGTGACCAGACATTAAAATATGTAAAATTCTTATTAGCTTAATTAACAAATAATTCTTGCTTATTTTCCATCTATCCAGTAAAATACCCAGAATTCCTTTAAATCTAATTAACTTGTAAGACATGTTAAAAATTTTCTTGAACATAACTATACATTTCTGAATTTGATGTCCAAGTCCAATATCATATGTCAACAATATATTAGACATTTCGAATGAAGGCTGTAGAGAATTACAACTGTTAAACCTGACACTGTCTTAAATATCGTAAGAAATTGATAGATGTTACATTTCGACAGTTTAAACACTTGATTTCAACAGTTTGAACGTGTAGTAGGTTAGGATGATGGGTGACTTCACGCTGGATTAACGGGATTGTTTGATTTCTTATGCCTGCACTAAACAACCTTGTAACTGTTTCCACTCATCCATCAACCGAGGAGCATCAGCTCCAGTACATAGCCTCACACAAACCTCAGCGTAGAGTAGGGGTAAACAAACCCTAGCTGTGATGGAAACTCCGATAGCTTTCTCCAAGAATAGTTTTTTGGGGAAGCCCTTTTTTAGATGCCAGAATGATCTACACAAACAGTTTTGAAACAATATGTATTACATTGTATAAAGCTGGGAAAATCTCCGCTACAGTTAGTGTGAATTTTCAGAATGTGAACGGGAAGCTGGATTTGTGGTTTCGAATGCCACATAGATCCATGCAAACATTGACGTCTGTTTTTGGACAGATTGGGACCAAGTACAAACAATAACACAGAACCTCTGTACAAATAATGATTTTTAACTAGGAATCACTTCAAAAACATCTTAATTAAGACTGAAGTTTGGTTACCAGAAAATGTGTCAGACAGTCAAATTCTTGGCTAGAGACTACTTCCAATAAGAAACACTACAGTAACTGCTGACTACATGTAGACTATTAAGCATGGTTACCAGAAATATGTAAATGGTCAAATTCCTGCCTGGTCCCAAGGTTACATCAACAGACAGTTTGTTAGCATCATCTGCTGTACTTGGATTAACCCGTAATATCTGGTGTAAACATTACATATCACTCTTGTAAACATCCACACCATCTGCCAGCTGTTTCTGTCCATACATCAACAGTTCGGCATAAAACCCACATCACTACATGCTAAAATACACGTAGCCAAGAAAATACTTCTACCCAGAACTCTCATCTCATCCACCCCGAACAAGCATTTAAACTCTTCAGATTCATAAGTTAGAATAGTCCATTATAAAATTTTAGGGGTGAATGAATTAATCTTTATCTTAGCCATGATTTGGTTCATAACAAGATGACAAATATACATAAATTGCAAAATATTCAACATTTTCTGCTCGGAAGCAATACTATGATACTATTTAATAACATTTCAGAGTAAAGCTGATGCAGAGGAAAATTCATTATTAAATTTTGATCTCTTTGAAGTTTCGAAGTTGATGAGACAAAAATAAGGATGAAGTCTTCATCTGGTTATGTAATCATCTTTCCATCACACTCTCTGTGTGGCTAACTCTGATATTAGCAATGATAGCAAAACTTATACCATAAATAAATTTGAAAAAAAAAATCTTTCGTAGTTTTTAAACCGTGTTACCTCATCAATCACTCCATCTTAATCTGTTGTACCAGTACAATCATATATATTTTTTTAATGCCAAACTGATTTTTTTTTTGTATCTTACGCTAACTTATCCTAGCTTCTCTGAATTGGGGGACGAAATCATATCAAAAGCAAATGATAAAAGATCTAGAGCAATATGTCTTTCCACTACTAGCTATTTCGAGGTTATTTTTTGGGGTTTTTTTTTTTTGCAAAAAACATGCAGAAAATTTTATTTTTACTCAGCATGAGCAATCTTTCATTTTCTTTCAGAAACGAAGTATACTGAAGTCACTTTTTCTGTGTAAACAGAAGAAATGCTGATAAAGATAGTGCTGTCACTGGGTTCTCAAACCCGCAACCTTTGGCTCTCCAGCCCTGATGCTCTACCGCTGAGCTCAAGTGAAATTCTGTACAATATACAATTTTCTAAGGCAACCTAATCAATGCACAACTTTTACAAGCATATCCCAAAGGTAGACATATTTAAAACCTGACTTCCAATTTAATTTATTTGTTTAAATGATTTGTTTGAATTTAACCCAATCACCCCAAAGACACATTTGAACTCAATTTCAAGGATGGACTAGTCCATTAAGAAAGCCTAGGGGTCAATGAGTTAACATATGAAGATGCATACCAAGGGAGGCATTGCTGAAAGGGTAAGAAAGGAGGAAAGGTGAAGGTCATAGCATTACAATTGAGACAGATCAAATCTGGTTTCTGCGATGTCCCCTACACATAAGATACAAAGAAAACTCCGGATCAGCAGGGCTCTTGAATAACCGTCCTCTCTATCAAGCACACAGAAGACCCGGTGAGTTTTACAGCAGGCAGGTGCTGCCACCTATAAACCTGTGCTGCCACCTATAAACTGAGAGATAAGGGAGGATCTGTACAGCCACACGGTGATAGATACAGAACACCTCTGTTCTCCAGGCCAGTCATGACTTCATGCAATGACGTTACCATGGTAATGATATCAAACTAAACTTTCCAAACAAACTTAAACAAGAACTAATGGAGCTTTCTACGGTTTATATCATCAGCTATCCTAGGTTTTAAATTTGATCCTTTTTTTTCAACTCCAAGCTGTCTTTTTTGACATTTGTTGTTCTATCTGTCCGAAAGGCTGTCTATCTTTTTTTACTTACGGATCGTTGTCTCGATGTGGGCAAAAATTTCGATTTCGATCCACTGAACATTTTCGTAGAAAGAGTAGATGCCTGAATTAACTTTGGTTTGAACTATAACAGCAACAGGTAAGCAAGAGCCGTGTGTCAAACAGTTTGTCCAATTATTGCCATTATTACAGTGACTGTGGATACGTCCATAAACTGTTTATTGCAATCCCCTATCACACAAACAGATGTCACATTGGATGGAAACGGAGAAATGTAGCCACAATATACTGTAAATGTACTTATTTTGGTGGACTCAAATTTTGGCACATCACCTAATTTAAATAGGTAAGTACTATGATGACTTGGCACATTCATTCAATACTTATACTGTTGAACACAATATACCAAAACCATAACCAGTGCAATAATACTTTAGCGGCATAATTTCAGCATGAAAATCGCTAAAATAAGATTAGCTAAATATGTAGGTTTACAGAAACAAAGATACAAATCCAGATATCACAATTGTAGGAAGCAGAAAAAATAGAAACTGATCTATTTCATTGGAGTGTTCGAAGCACGCACAGCAGTCTCGTTTGAGATGAAGATGATCCAATACATATTTATAAATCTTAATTATAATTGACTTTATTAGTGGGAAATTAATCTCATTTTCCTTATATTATACTTGTTTGACAGAAAGTCATGTAAGAACAAACCTATAATTCATTTGTATTTGATGACAAAATTTTCTAATGAGGTAATTCTAAAACCTGTCTACATTAATCTTACAAGATTAATTAATACAGTTTCTGAACATTCCCATTACAGACCCTGTTTTTGTGATTTTGATATTTTGAATCAGTGCCGCCATTCCTTAATTGTATTAATTTGTGAGTGCTCTTTTAATCACAAGGGAACACACCTTCTTGTGTGCCACAATGTATAAAAGAGTCAGACCTCATTTTAAAGGCCCAATATACGTAACTTTCGGCAAAACTTGAAGCGAAAATCAAGCCTAATAATTTATTATATTTATAGATTTAGTTCAGATTAACCGATATCAGCAATATTTAAGATGAATTCTTATGCGGTTACCATTACAGCAGCAGTTAAAACACTGTATTTGTAAACACGCGTCAATTTTGAGCTGTCTTCTTACTTCGGTTTGTTGTTGTTGTGGGGCCCACCTGAATCATTTTCAGTTCTTTGGATTTTTCTGTCAAGAGTTTCTTATTAGCTACCTTTCAGGTTTACTTCGTTTTAGGCTAATTTTTGCATAGTTATCAACTGGATTTTTTTCCCCAGAAATTTTCAGAATCACGAAAACTTTCCTGAAGTTACGTATATGGGCCTTTAAGCTGTTGGTGCGGTGTATTTTGGTCTCGTTAATACCATCACAAGACTTATCTGACATATTTTTACATAACGTGATATCCATCGATGTTTTAGGGGGGAGTTGACTGTATCAAGGGGACACCAGGTAAAGCATTTACTAGTTCACCCCTAAAGACATATGGATTCTTCCAATTCAAATAATGGAATAGTTCATTATTAAATTTTAGGGGTGAAGCATACAAAGTTTACTTAAGATTTTGTTTCAAGCTTACTCAACTTGAGAACATTAAAGCAACATTTTCAAATGCATTTCTTTTAATAAAAAGCAAAATGTTTTTTTTCTTTATTTTCTTAAATTTTCAATGTGATGATTATAGCGAGTTTAAGATGGGCATTTCAAATTGCAGCATTAGACTAAACTGTGTATTTGATTTCAGTTTCAGTAATTATCATAATATAACCATTAAGCTATCAAGTTGACGATACTTTATACCAAAGTGTAAGTCTATAATAGGCCACCTTTAAGCTTTCTTTTATATAATTTTTGAGCTAATAAAATTCTAAACAGAATTTTCTGCATCAACAAATCCTGACTCCGCAGGTTCATGATGTTTCGCCAATTTTGGTTTTTATAACTTTGTGACTCACTCTATAGCCTCTTTGTGTGTCCCTGAGCAATTATTTGAAAATGATTTGTTTTTCTTTTATCTTTCAATTCTGCCTCCCTGTATTGGTTTGTTTACCTTACAAATGATTTGTCTCTGCGGACAGTCTTGATGACCTGTTTTTCAATATTTTTTACTGATTTTTAGATTGTTTTCTTACAAATGTCAAATAAATCATTTAATTTTTGACAACTTTCTTTCACACACACTAGGAAAAAATTATTGCTTTGAAGCGATTTTAATAACTTTAATGGGAAAACAAGATATCCTTTCACATAGAAATGTGATTCCTGAAAACAAGAAAATCTCTGGATTCTCATGACCCAGAAAACCTAAACTTGATTCAGAAATACTACGGGAGTAGGACACTATGACACCCATGTCTACCCTAACACAGGTAGATAATTAACAGGTATATAAGGTTACAGGGGTAGATAGGTAGCTGTTTTACAGGTAGATATATTGAGTCATTCCGAATCTGACATTTAACCGGGTACATAGATATAAGACATAAATACCTACAAACAGATTTACATTTATAGGTATCATGGTTAACATAAAACAGGGCGTTTTATTCAACTGTCACCAGATTACCCATCTTCCCATGGATAAGCTGTCGATCAAAAGACTGAGGTTGTGGGAATTTCAAGAAACGGAAAAAGACATGTATCTTAATTATAAGAGTTTGTGAAAAAGATAGGATTATATAGTAACTCATAAACTTTTCTTATCTCATACTACCCTGAAATCTTATAATGGACTATTCGAACCTTTGAATTGGAAGAGTTTAAATGTGTCTCTTGAGTTGGATGAGTTAACAGACAAATAAGTGATATTTCTGCAAGTCCCTGTAACAAACCTGTTCATCTTCCCATCATCTTGTCCTAATTTGTTTTCATTTATTTACTTATTTTTTTAAGTTGGTAAAATAATTGACATCTTCGCTAACATATCACTCCGATAATGCAAACCATTTGGGGAACAGTTGATGGCTACGGGAGTACAGACAACTTTAACCAATCAGAAAAGATTTATTGCCTGGAAAAATGCCGATATACACAGAAAAATAATTGTGTCATAGCTTGTTTTAGAAATGTTTTTGTTCTAATGCTTCTTTTCCTTTTAGTCACAGAAAAAAAAATCTCTCCGTATATAAGAATCTGACATGATTTATTCTGAGGAAGAATGACTGTGGGCAGATATTGCTTCATGCATTATCATGCCTGAGAAGGGTCCTGGACACTCAAAAAGGCCTGCAATCTAAATTGAATCGGACAGGCCTGGAATAGTGTTGTCACCGTGGTAACGTTACACCAGATGACTGTTGGGAGATGTAACTGTTACAAGCTCTTTCATGACCCAGATTGTGGGAGGTTTGGTTACTGATCTGTATCAGGTCTGCACTTGTAGTGGGCCTGTTACACAACAAAGACCAATGTTTAGATTTCCAGTGTGTCTTACTGTCATTCCTTTGTCCTTGGTGTTTTTATATGATTTACAGATAAATCCTTTTTATCGTAGAATTGTACAGTTTTGTTCTAATTCCTAGTCTCAGATCTACCATCAACAGTCAATTCTGCTCTTATGTCTCGATTAACAGCGTCTTAAGTCATAATCCATATTTTACTCAATCTTAAGTGCCAACTCTTTTTAAAAAGATGAAAGAACTGGAAAGGTATTTTCATCGGACTGTAGAGAGTAGACTTTCCTAGTTAACAGTATCTATATCCCTTTAACATAACCTCTGCTAGTTTTAATCTAATCTAGCTCTCTTTAAGCCATTTACGTGTTTTACAGATAAACTTTTCTTATCAATGTTCACAGAAACATCGAAAACTACTCTCAATAATGTGACAAATACAAAATTGTACTTCTGAACATGCTATCAAAGTCTTTTAAAAGAAACTTTTTCTTCCAGACTGAATGGGTTTGTGAAATTTATAAAAAATTCCGATCTTCAATATTGCATGAAATGCACACTTGAGCTTTGGGCTGTTATGTTTCTATTGCCCATGCATCTCTTGTTGTTATTACATGATTGCCATGGGGAGATAATCATAAATCACAAATTATCTCCCCTTCATCTCAGGGGAGATAACTTAGGACAAGAAAGATCATCATACCAATGACTCTTATAAATGTTATGCATGTTCAATTAACCCTTCCACCCCTATGTAGCTTTAATTAACTTTACTATACACAGATGTGGGTATATATAAGCCCATTGTCGTCTACAGAGGTAAAAGGTTAATCACAGATGATTTTGCTTCAGCAGAAAAATAAATGAAAAGTGGACTGGGCTCAAACACAGAGAAGACCCTGATCATCACTACATGCAAACAACTTACATCCAGAGATTGAGAGATTGGAAAGACAAACCAGAAAAGTTGTCTGGTCTTGAATTGGTATCCAGGAGTCAGGAGGGAAACAGAGAAGACACAAATCAACACTTCATGGAAATAACTTACAAAGAGAAATTAAAGATGGTTTGTTATCCCATTGGTATCCAGGAGGTTCCCCATATCAACATTATGTACCATTACAGCCATACAGACAGTTCACCTTTTTCTACAATGACTTCCAGCCCCATGATTTTATATAGAATTTTTCGGCATTATCATCTTGAACATTTGAAACAAGCTCCATACTGATGACTATGTAACTCTGGAGATGGGACTGGGGAGGGAACTTTATCTTGTAATTCTCAAGTTAACTCCACTGGGTCACCCATCCAAATCTCTACAACACTGAGAAATCTCCTCCTAATCCAAGCCTAATGGGTTTGATGGGGCTTTACTACAGAAATAGTTCACCTCTCCCAGGGGTACTTTTGTTTGGTATCAGTCCTACTCTCCTGGGACTTCCCTAACACCACACAACCCCACCTGTATTGACTCAAGGGGCCAGGGGACTCACACTGTTGTCTCTAGGAGCTATGGGGTGTCTCTAACACCCTATGTGCCTGTATTGATTCAGTTCCTGACACAACAACCCCAGCCTCCCTAGTATTGACTCCCTTGGTCCTTCATGTTGTTATCAAAGCATCCTATGTTCCTACAGCCCTGGTATTGTCCCCTTCTTCTCTTTAATAAAGCCCCATCCTCCCTGTTTGTTGCCTCCATCCTTCCTGCTTAATGCCCCCCCCCCCCCTTCCTCTTTGGTGGTACCTTTCCACCCCTCTGTTCTGACACCCTAGCTATTATTGTCATAGACATAGCTTCCCACCCTTTCTGTTAAACCCACTCCCTCCTGTTGCCTCCACCTACTGGTGTTGCCCCCCCCCTACTGGTGTTGACACAGTCTCCTCTGTCTCTGAGTACAGTAAGTGACCACCTCCATATCTTACACCCCCTCCCCTGGTTTTGCCCCCCCTCCCCTGGTGTTGCCCCCCCTTCCCTGGTGTTGCCCCCCTACCCCTGGTGTTGCCCCTCCTCCCCCTGGTGTTGCCCCCCTACCCCTGGTGTTGCCCCTCCTCCCCCTGGTGTTGCCCCCCTCCCCCTGGTGTTGCCCCCCCACCTACTGGTGTTGCCCCCCAACCCCCACCTACTGGTGTTGCCCCCCACCCCCCACCTACTGGTGTTGACACAGCCACCTCTGTCTCTGAGTACAGTAAGTGACCACCTCCATATCTTACACCCCTCCTGGTGTTGCCCCCTCCCCCTGATGTTGCCCCCCCCTGGTGTTGCCCCTACCCCCTCCCCTTGTGTTGACACAGCCTCTTCTGTCTCTGAGTACAGTAAGTGACCACCTCCATATCTTACACCCCCTCCCCCTGGTGTTGCCCCCTCCCCCTGGTGTTGCCCCCCCCCCTGGTGTTGCCCCTACCCCCTCCCCTTGTGTTGACACAGCCTCCTCTGTCTCTGAGTACAGTAAGTGACCACCTCCATATCTTACACCCCCTCCCTGGTGTTGCCCCCCTCTCCCTTGTTTCCCCCCTCCCTTACTAGTGTTGACACAGCCTCCTCTGTCTCTGAGTACAGTAAGTGACCACTTGACTTATCAACACCTTACTAACATCTATAGAGATAGAAATGACTGACCTGAGGAAAATTTGAGATTTTTCTCAAAACATATCAAACATGGTTCTGGTGCACTATAGCTTTCAAAATAAACATCGTTTGTAGATAGGGATCAGTTAACCTGTTACTGACTGGACCTAAGATCAGAAGCTCCTGTGATCTGGACCTAAAGTCTTGTCAGCTTACAGATATTTGAGTTTTCATAATAAAAACCTCAATTTATTCAAAGCACCTGCAAAATCTGAGAATAATATATTCTATTCTTTTCCTGAAGATAGCAGTCTAATCTCCTTGGAAATATATATATATTTATTTTTGTTTCATCAATGATTGAAAGTATAGATTTTAAATTAATGGAGCTAGTAAAAGTTAATACAAAAGTCTTGGACAAAAAGATTTAAGTTTTGTCAGCATGATTTAAGCTTTAACCAAAATAAATATGCATATTTTCTAAATTATCAAACTGAAAATAAAACTACATATGCTTATATTCAAATTGATCTCAGCTGTACCTAAAACAATGCAAAAATGCTCTCAGCATTTTCAAATTTGACTGGATTTATTTTTTGGAAATTGAGAATTGATTTTTGAGCCAACAAGACTAGGTCCAAAAAGGTTCAGCATCTCCCACCATAAGAAGAGTTCATCAATGCTAATTACCCTTCTTCTAGTCATTTACTGTGACACTAAAGCAATAAACAGACACATTAAGGGCCAAAGGGACTCCCTAATGGGACCAAGGGACCTGATAAATGTCCAGACCCCTCCCTGTGTAAATAAACATGGAGGCGTTTGAGGTCTAAATGATGTCTACAGAGCTAGGAGATTGTTTTACAGCTATCATTTACAACATTTTCAACTGGACACACATGTTTCCGACCCCCAAAATATCATTTGCATAAAGAACTAACCATTACACTGGTCATCAAAAGGTCACATTAACAGGATCATCAAAATGTTTGACAGATATATCACTCTCCAACAAAACATTTATTTGAATTGGACAAACATGCTTTATCATTGTTTTTCACAATCAGTTGAAATGAATCAAAGGTTAAGGTCAGAATTAAATGTAAGTTTCTTTTTCCTTGTGCCCCCCTACCCCCCAGCCCAAACCAAGAGAAGACAAAGAAATTCAATTAGAATAGAAACACTTTTCAACAAAAGGTTCAGCAGCGGCCAAATTGCTGAACTATACATTATCTGTAAGTGTCAAAATAGGACAGATGTGTAAAATAAAATTACACAAACAGGTCTTCAACTTCGCAAATCATCTCCAAACAGATCTAAAAAAAAACTTCCCAAATCTCACCTGGAGGAATCCAGAAAATGGTTATATCTGTGACCTTGAAATTGATTTTCTTCACAACTAGACACATATGTCAAGTAACCCTATCTATCTATACACAGGTTATATAGAAACTATCCTCTACACTGAACAGAGTTGACAGTTCAACAAATCAACCGTAGGCTGCTTTAATGGCTGTTTCTGACTTAGCATACAGTAGACAACCTTGACAGGATGAGAATGAACTAGGCAGACAGGTTTTTCCTCTTTTTCAACGAAAATGAAATGGAATTTACACAAAACTTGATGCAAAATGACCTTGTAGAGCTGTTTTTCTATTTTTCTAGTAATTTGAAATGAAATAAACAAAATTCTAGACAACACCAAACAAAACAGTCATTTTTTTTCTTCTTTCAGGAATTCACTTGTAACTACAACATAACACTGTCTAAATCACCATCTTCCTCAATTTATAAACATGGGTCTCACATGAACTTCCTCTGTCACAAAGTACTGACATGCACATTCTTTAAATCGCCATGGAAACAAACATCATACATCTCCATGGCAACCAATCACGACTAAATAGGTCTGGTATGTAGCCAGCCAATCAGAACTGGTGCTGAATTATTCAGAAACTTTTTAATTAGTTTTGAAAATGAAGTCTGAAGCAATGTCTGTCAGTACAAAAAGACAATGGCCACATGTTTTTTAGTACAATTGTCTTTTTCTCTTCCATTACATAAATAGATGTATGCAACCAATACTTCATTGCTCCTATCTGAAATTGTCTGTTCACATTTTACCTTGAACATATCATCCCCAATAATTCAGCAAAATGGTGATCTTTTTCTAGGTCCCATCCATAAAACTTGTTCGGTTCTCAAAATATTCAATTACACAATGATTATGAAATGTATAATTTCTTCAAGAAAAATGTTTTCTGCTTACGCTTTAAAACAAACAAAAGACATAATAAGTATATTTTGTTGTCAAATCAATGAATGCAAGATTGAGATTGATCTGCACAGTTCACAAACTATTCTTTGATGTTTATATAACACACATGGTGTCTCAATAGCTGATTATCATAGATTCAGTACAGACCAAATCTTCTCTTCATAAATTAACCCAAAAGCAGCTATCGAATTCAAGGGAAGTAATTATCTGCCGACAGTCTTACATTATGACTTATAAATCGCTATATCACAACCTATAGTCTCCAAGCGGTTCACAAATTTGTAGTTATAGGGCCTTAGCAACCACCCAATATCATTCTCAACTCACTGGGGAACATATAACCGGTGCTGCCATTTCTGCACTCACAGCTAGCATTCTACAATTCTACCACTGCCCAACCACATACTCATTTACAGCTGAGTAGACTGCAACAAGCGGAGTAAAGTATCTTGTTCAAGGATACAACACAATTGCTGTGGCAGGGACTTGAACTCACAACCCTTTGATTACAAGCCCGGCGTCCTACCACTAGACCACCATGCCTCACAATCATCGATAATTCATTACACTTACTGTTTAAGACGAGGATGAAGATACAGTAGGATTCACCGTCCCTCTCAGCCTCCGCAGGAATATGAATTAATCCCACAAGTTTGTATGAATTAAAATCTTTTACAACTGTTAAACCTGAGACACGTGAGAAACAGGATGATACAAATATACTTATCACAACAAAATTTACATTCATGCATTCATATTAAAATTTAAAAAGCTATAAAGGGGTATACAATGTGAAACAGGATACAAAATCGGCCCCGCCAAACCTTTGTTCGCTTTCCTACTCATTACCCCTCAATATTATACTTGGGCTCATCCAAGAACATAAAGGATTCAGTCATTATCAGATAAAAGGGGAGGGAAGCTAAGTGTTACTTTAATTGTCATATAAACCCCGAGATTGGCTTAGAGTCACACCTGAGATGCTAGCCGAGATTTTTTTGTGATTTATGACAAGTCTGTCGCATCAACCGCTCAATTTACCTGGCGTCTATTAAGCTGACGTACTCAATTAAACCTTTATATATTTAATCAGCAGGAGTAGTAGCACCTTTAATGTGTCGGATAGATAACATTTAAACTGTATATCCATATACTTACATTAACAACAGAACACCTTGGTACCATTTACATGAATTTTGTTTTATGTCAATCAAGTTCTCACCTGCCCAGGTATAAATAAACATCAGCTGTAGGTTTTTACCATCACTACAGTATCGTAGAGATCTATCACACGGCAACGTACCAGGGCCGACTATAATTTCCTTTTGTTAGATATAAGGTAATTAGGGACTTTGTCCAAACTTGACTCGTTTTAAATTTTCACAAATTCATGATTTATTCATCTGAGTAAAATTACCTTCCAATAACTAGTTATAATGCCACCAAATTTTTTTCATAATTTCATTAATCCCTTTGTGTGCTTTTCCGCTCAGTGGGTCGTTATTTAAATTTTGGCATTTATTTACGGAAATTTAAAATTTAAAATGATAGTTGATCACAATAACAGGAAGCCAATTTCCACCTGTTGGCCATGTGTTGAATAATAAAACGAACACTAATTATCTATATACATAGATGTATCAGTTTACCTGTATCATAAAGACCGGCAAAACTTGTTAAACGAGCTTTGTCGATACCCATCTGTCCCTACCTCGGTGCCAGAATCATATTCATCTATCGGTTGTAATCTTTCAAAATATATACGATAGAGCATAAAATATGAAAATACTCTTAAATATAGCCTCACATTTTATGATTTATTCTCTTAATTCTGCTGTTTCATGCCGAATCTAATATATTTATCCTCAGAAGTACAGATGGGTTTTTATAAGATTTCAGATTTTATTAGCAAGAAAACCAAATAATAACATCTGTATTCACCATCACAACACTCATATACAATAAGAATTTATCCACGTTAATTGTTTTGCAATACAACTTTCTGGTTATGGTCTTCAATTTTTTCATGCTGTATATGGTCCAGGACAATACCTAGGGTCTTTTTTTTAATTTGGAAAAGTTTGGGTCTATGTATTCCTATGAATTTCTGTATGTTTTCTTTCACGAGTACAGTTATCTTTGACCTGATTTTTTTCACAATATTAGAATTGAAACTAAGATGGCCCCTAGCGAGCCTCTTAGTAAGAGAAAAAATATACAAACGTGAAATAAGATACCCGATAAGGCAGATGTGAATCACATAACTCAGGCAGCTGTCTAGTAAACAGGGAATCTCAAACGCCCCTATCTCTACATATTCCTCTCGGAGTCCCTGTCTGTAGCAGTCCGTCCCTCTAGTCCCCCACGTGTATTAAGAGCTATCCTCTCCCCAAGTCCCTTATTCTCCCCCTGAAGACTTATTTGAACTCTTTATTTAAAAAAATGGAATAGTTAAAGTGTAAATGTGTCTCAAAATATTGGTCAGGGAGGCAGTCAATATGGATGTGACGTCACCCAAAACCCTTTTACTCTGGACCACACCAGTACCTACCAGTACCTTTGTCCACGTTCTCATAAACATATTACAACGAAGGTGCCCTAAGTCTGCCCCCAAATTCCCTGAGCCCTGGGTAAGATAGTGGTCAAGTCTCTGTCACTGAAGGATGCTAAAACTGGTCCAATCATCCATCTATATATGTGTATCTTGTAACATAGTCCTCAATATCAAACTTTAAGTCAGTGAAGCGAAGTGTGAAAAAACAATAGTCCAACAGAAGTTTAATTGTTGGCAGACTTGGATCAACTTAAAGATCATGTTAACGCATAAACATCTTTGTAGTAGGCAGTAACTTATTCACCTGTGAAGATAAATTTGAACTCTTCCAATTCAAAGGATGGAATAGTCCAATATGAAATATCAGGGGTGAATGAGTTAAAGTGACAAAAAGTTCACCACTTTTTTAAATAAACAAGGGGGATAACTGATGAAATTTCACAAAGATATGTCCTGATTTCTTGAGAACAGGTGATTTACATATTTCTACTGTCTAAATCCAAGATGGCCAACAGGTAAAATGAAATGTACCTTAACAAATGTGCTTTCAGGTATATTTGACACCTAAGTTGTCCACAAACATTAGGGAGACACAGATGAGCAAGCAATGTTTTGAGTAAATGTTTATTTGCTAAAACAATGTAAAAATTGAATTCGCAAAATCAATTCAATATATCAATGCATGTAAGAAGCTTATAGACATGGATCCACAGTTGCTACAGCTTTGAATCCTTTCAGTATATGCCAACATATATAACTCTCTGAGTCCACAAACATCAGGGAGACACAGATGAGCATGCATGTTTTGCGTAAACGTTTATTCACAAGCATTAATTTGACATATGTAAGAAGCTTATAGATATGGACGCTGTAACTCCTGTAACTCCGAGTCCTACACATATGTGGCAGCACCTTGCGGTCAATGTAGCCCCTATCTCTCAGAATCCACAGAACGGTTCACATACCCACGTGTGACCTCTATCAAACTTGATCCCTTATACCCAGCTACAGCATACATACCTGCATGTGTACCGCTTCTCAAGGTCATAAAGAATTTTCAAGGTCAAGGTAAAGCGTTCATCTGTTTAACACCCGTTATATTTGAAATGTCCAAGGTAATAAGTTGTCAGACGTCCCAGACCGTTATACAACAAATCTGCTTTGTCTGTACGGACCAGAACAGATCCAGATTACGTCTTCACCAGACACTACATATTACAGTGTTTTACTGGGTTTCTAAATCGCCAAAATCAGCAGAATTTTACAATTCAATGAGTCACAGAGAACATTTCCCAGAATTAAGTTTTTTTTGAATCCCTCTAAATGATCATCTTATCTGTTTAAATCCCGAGGGTGTCCTTTCCGAGTCTTTCACCATCTGGTTTCTAACCCCCTCCAGCTGACCCTGTAAAACACATGGCCTGGGATGCATCTTTAGAGCCCTAAGGGGTCATCACAAAATGTCTAGATTTCCATTTTTTTTGTTAAATTTGAAACCTCGATAAAGATTCTGCAGCTGGTTGCTGTCCATAACTACGGGTGTGAAAGCTCTGAAATCAACACACTGATTCTGGTCGGACATTGAACTGGGTCAGTTACATGCTTTTAAACATAGGTCTCCAACATGGTCAGAGAGATGTTTGTAACACATTAGTAAAGATGCAGTTGCTAGGCACATTTAATTAAGGATTTTTTTGAGATAGATCATTTTTGCCTCAGAATGGCATTTATATATAACATGAAATCTTATTTCAAAAGTTGTTTCACCTGTACCTCATTCACCCCTGAAGACACATTTGAACTCTTTCATTTCAGGGCTTGGAATAGTTCATTATGAAATTTTAGGGGTAAAGGAGTTCGAACAGTGGAGATTCACTCAAAATTATTGTTTGTATTATCTACATATAAGTGCACTGTAACTGTCAAATAACATATTCAATTGGATAAATAAATCTGTAGAAACATTTTTTTTTGTCTAAATTTTTTGAATTGTATAACGTTTCTCTAAAACAAATATTGTGCATGGAATATTGCACCCATTTTGTAGAGTCAAGACTCATTTTGTAAAGTCAAAACACTCATTTTGTAGAGGTAAAACACTCATTTTGTAGAGTCAAAACACTCATTTTGTAGAGTCAAAACACTCATTTTGTAGCGTCAAAACATTTATTTTGTAGCGTCAAAACATTTATTTTTTAGATTCAAAACACTCATTTTGCAGAGTCAAAACATTCATTTTGTAGTGTCAAAACATTCATTTTGTAGTGTCAAAAATGCATCAGGGTGAAAATCAGGAATTTCTTTCCAAATATGGGCACATGGGAAGTGTGTTACCATGTAAATCCTTACCTTACATGTAACACTGCATGCTAGTATGACCGGCTGTACAGATCTGTCGTTGTTTCTTAATTTGATGTTAGTTCCAGTGCTATTCACCTGAAACAAAAAAGAAAAAAACATGACATCTATGAAACAAGATGAACATAGCCCAAATTATACCATGGAATTTCAGAGAATTTCTGTTATTTTTTAAACTTTTTTTAATTTTTGAAAATTTTAATTACCATCTCAAAAAAGTATCTTCTTACATTTTAAAGAGAAATTATGAAATAGTATATATTTTGTGTGTTTTTTAAACTGTCAAGAGACAATGATTAATGACTGATCCCTTCAAGCAGTCCCTGACAGTGATGAGGAGAGTAGCCCCCTACTAACTCCACACCCTCCCTTCCTCAATTATAACTCTACACAGAAAATCTATACAGGGATAGCTTCCCCCTCCTCCCCAAATATCCCCCCCCCCCCAAAAAAAAAAAATAAATATCCCTCCTACTCCAATGTCTGACTCCCCTTTCTCCCTTAATTCCTGATTCCTCTTTCTTCCTCAATATCCCAACTTTCCTACAATTTTGTATCTCCTCATATATCTCGACCCTTTTTCCCTAAAAAATCTCAATTTTTCCCTCTCATAGCCCCTCCTCATAGCCCCTCCTCATAGCCCCTCCACATAGCTCGGCATGGGCCACTGAGAGAAACAATTTCAAATTATTTTCACAGAAATTCGAAGAATGTAGCACCCAGGACACAGTTGTTAAGGAATTGTGGGAGGGTTGACATTCCCTCGGATAAATCACTGGTTATGGATTAGGAACCAGAGAACACTTTGTCTGTACTGATAAAATATACATTATATAGCCAGGAAATGGAGGACAGGAAGAGAACGGTGTCGTCAGGATAACTTATAAATCACGTAATACTGTCATCAGCCGTTTCAACAATGTCATTGTTTAACAAGAGACTTTCTAGCAGCAGACTAGATTTCTATATAACCATATTGTTTGAGAAGATATATGGCCCAACTTATTTTCATTCTTCTGCAGAAATGTCCGATACTGTTTCCGTGGTGTAGAACACATCTATCAGGACAAAACGTCTATTATATCGGCACAAAATTGGCACAATCAAAATGAAATTCTCCGTGTAAAATGGAAATAACCAGCACAAAAGTCAGCTGATGTCATGTCACAGTTAGTAACAAATCAAAGGTAGGGATTGGTCGTTCGGTTATGGTCATTCATCACCATGGTAACAGAGTTCTGTGTAGGATGATTGGGACGGGAAAGTACATCCTGTATATACCACCTATATCATGACACTTGTCTGAATATCGTAAAGAATTACTGTCATCTGTCAAACTTTTTGACAATTTTTTTTTCAAATTGTTGAGTGTTCATAATAAGGATCCAGATGCTGCCATGGTAAAAGATGGCGGGACTCAAATAAAACTTTAAAAGATGGAGTACGTTAGTACTTAATGTCAAACATCACCAACAAGTTTGTTTCATCATAATATGTCTACATTAAGTTATCATTTGAAATTTTCAAAGATAACCTAAGCATTTTGATTGGTTAACAGGTCAAACCGTTACCGGTCTAAAGCATAATCATATAATCACATTTCCGTATACTGATATGATTAACTAGTGGTGAGTATTTCTGTAATCAGAAATGACCCTATTTTTCTGATTATTTCAAATACCAATAGTCAAAAGAGTAAACATCTGAATGTAAAAGGTGAAAGTTTGTCGGTTAAATTCTGGTGAACCGTGGTAAAAGCTGGCGGTGAACAATGGGGAGTTGTAGAACTCGGACTTATCTGAAGAGCTCTGTTCACTGTCATTTACAGTTAACCCCGGTGTAACTCTGGCACGACAGAATGCAGATTGTACGACAAAAACGCCACCATTCTGGCATGTAATATTGCACATGCATTGCATGGCTACAGGCCGGGGCTGTTCTGTAGAGATAACCGGCAGTGATAGCGGGAACTACGCGGAGGATAACTCGATAAAAACCAGCCGAGAGATTGCTCACCCATCTGCTGTATGGTGGAGTATATTTTTGTTTACTGCATACAAAACATGGAAAACAATCAGATTTCATGACTTCGTTATGCAATAATATGCTGACAATGAGGTTCACTGTTCCAAGTAAATCAAAACAAATCTGACGACAAAAAGTAAATCCAAACAAATCTTATAACGGCAAGTAACTCCATACAAATCTGAGGACAAAAGTAAATCCAAACAAATCTGACGACAAAAGTAAATCCAAACAAATCTAAATATGAAAAGTAAAACCAAATATGATAAGTAACTTCAAGCAAATTTAATAATTGGAAAGTCTTCCACATAGATATGTTAAGGTCACCGACATTCAAAGTCAGTCAAGAACAGATCGTGATCGGTAAGACAGTTAAACATATAAAAGTTAATAGATAATGAGGATGGAGCTAGCCGAAACATGTCAACCTGCTAATAAAACTACGGAATCAAGATGTTGATGCTCCATCCTCATTATTTATTATACCTACTCAACCTGATGGAGGTCTAGTGGATACTGTTTGGTATCCATCGAAGATTCCTATAACGTACTGTTACCGCTTACCACAACCAAGACGTTGGTTCTCTCGCCCTAATTCATGGAACTTTATTATATAAAAGTTACATAATTTTTCTATAACCGTTTCAATATCTAATACTGGGTCACATCCCAAAGGTTAAATTATTCTCATCTTCAAGGTCACATATACCTCAAGGTCATTTATTGGTGTCAAAGCAATTCCAACAATTCAATATCTAGGTTATCGCCCACTATATGTACTGGTTCTGTTCTATAATACTGTGTGATGACATTTCTAAGGAAGACAATTATTGATAAACAAAAGGTCAAGGATGGAGTGTATTTTTGAAATATAGATAAAACAATTATAGATGCTCTCCCACATGTACAATTCAATGAGCCTTGTTTAATGATATTAGGTTCGAGCATACTAGATGGGTTTTTTTTATATAGACACCAAAAAAACCAATGCAGAATATGCTGGTACTTTTTTATGTCATCATGTCTGTGAGATAGGGGGTGGGGGTGGAATGGGTGGGGGTGGGGCATTAGTTCATGGTACAACACAGATGCATGTTGACCATATTTCCAATATGCTGGGTCACCAGCTAGCTATCATAACATCTGGCCAGTGCTTTGTAGAGGATTTATATTATTAGGATTATTATGGGATGTATCACTTTATATCACTGTTTATTATGGGATGTATCACTTCATATCACTGTTTATTATGGGATGTATCACTTAAATCACTGTTTATTATGGGATGTATCATTTAAATCACTGTTTATTATGGGATGTATCACTTATATCGCTGTTTATTATGGGATGTATCACTTTAATCACTGTTTATTATGGGATGTATCACTTAAATCACTGTTTATTATGGGATGCATCACTTAAATAACTGTTTATTATGGGATGTATCATTATATCACTGTTTATTATGGGATGTATCACTTATATCACTGTTTATTATGGGATGTATTACTTTTAATGACATCCAACCTACAATAGTTAATACACATCCTTTATCAAAATTACTTAACACATTTTTGAAGAGAAATATTAAGATGAACATGTCTTACTATAGTTTAGCAATCAACTCTTACAACAATATTTACCAGACTGATTTAAATAGTTCTAAGATGATTTTAAATCATGATCACAAGAGAGTCACAAACCTGGTTGGAATACTGAGATAGGTATATCTGAGGGGGATTGGCAAGTTACCCACCAGACAGAATAAGTCCAGCGCCGGTCAATAATCAGTGTTTGGGTTATCAGTAAGAGGGGGTAGGGAGGTTGAAGTGAGGCTAAGTGTAAAGATAGTTTCCTCATAGCTACTAGATATTGGTAAGGGGAAATGTCTGGGTATCACTGGTGGAGCAGGAATATATAATGTAGAAGGTGTGATATCAGGTTTAGTTAGTGACAGGGGGGAGAGGAAAGTTATATGATGGGGGAAAGGAAGGGGTAATATCAGGTTAGGGGGGGGGGGCAAGGGAGGGGAGAGATAATAGCCAAGTACTTAGAGTACACACATGGTTTTATTTATCTCTCTGGAAGCAATGGGGAATGTGAAACATTTCTACTGACCAGTAACTGTCAGGCTGGTCCAGTGTATAGGGAGACAGACTGGGGGGAGGGGGGACAGGGATACACACCCCCTGGGAGATACCAGGAGACAGACTCTGGGGGGGGGGGGGGATATAGACTATAGGGGAACGGGTACAAAGAAACTAACCTTGGGGGGGGGGGGGTGTTTGGGGGGGGGGGAGGAAGAGACTGGGAGGCAGACCTTTGGGGTGGAGAAGGGATTCAGACTATAGGGAGAGGGTACATGGGGGGGGGGACAGACCATAGGGAAACACATTACAAGTTATATTGCTTTTTACTGTTGTCATTCATTAGTTTTTAATTAAACAATCACCAACCAGGAAAAGCTATACGTTGTTGGATGAAAAGTAAAACTATTGAAATTCTGTAGGTCAGCTAATAATACTGAGGTAATTGTGTTTCCAGTAGAAGAAACTGTCCTAATGTAAAATTAAAATTTTGTTTTCTTTATGTACCCCATGACCTTTACAATTTTATACTGTGACAACAAAGGTCACCAATCATTATTTCCTGAGTGAGAATTGATTGTCTTTTAATGTTTAAAAAAAAAACAGTCAACAGGAATCACTCTAAGCAACATGGCACATGTTATGGACCACATCAACACTGGAAACAGGCCTGTTAGAAAATTAACCGACAAACAAAGAGATATATTTGTTTTTTCTCCAGGTACTCCGGTTTCCTCCACCTCTAAAATCTGGCACATCCTTAAATGACCCTGGGTATTAATTGGATGTAAACAAAATAAACCGACCAAAATTAAATGTACAGGAAAGGAAAAAAGAAGACCTGCAGGAGGACTAGATGTGGTACAGACAACGAGGGGGAGGAAATTAGAAAGACGAGGAGTGAAAAGAAAATTGGAAAATAGGACGAATAGAGGAAATGGTGAGGATGATGACAGAGCAATTTACTGTAAATTGGCACCTAGTGGTGAGATAATGTGTCAGGTAGGAGTTCAGGCTCCTATAGCCTCACTTCTGTGGGGGGGGGACCTAGTAGTGAGATAATGTGTCAGGTAAGGGGGCAGGAGTTCAGGCTCCTATAGCCTCACTTCTGTGGGGGGGGGGGGACCTAGTAGTGAGATAATGTGTCAGGTAAGGGGGCAGGAGTTCAGGCTCCTATAGCCTCACTTCTGTGGGGGGGGGGACCTAGTAGTGAGATAATGTGTCAGGTAAGGGGGCAGGAGTTCAGGCTCCTATAGCCACACTTCTGTGGGGGAGGGGGGGGACCTAGTAGTGAGATAATGTGTCAGGTAAGAGGGCAGGAGTTCAGGCTCCTATAGCCTCACTTCTGTGGGGGAGGGGGGGGACCTAGTAGTGAGATAATGTGTCAGGTAAGAGGGCAGGAGTTCAGGCTCCTATAGCCTCACTTCTATGGGGGAGGGGGGGACCTAGTAGTGAGATAATGTGTCAGGTAAGGGGGCAGGAGTTCAGGCTCCTATAGCCTCACTTCTGTGGGGGGGGGGGGGACCTAGTAGTGAGATAATGTGTCAGGTAAGGGGGCAGGAGTTCAGGCTCCTATAGCCTCACCTCTGTGGGGGGGGACCTAGTAGTGAGATAATGTGTCAGGTAAGGGGGCAGGAGTTCAGGCTCCTATAGCCTCACTTCTATGGGGGAGGGGGGGGACCTAGTAGTGAGATAATGTGTCAGGTAAGGGGGCAGGAGTTCAGGCTCCTATAGCCTCACTCCTGTGGGGGGGGGACCTAGTAGTGAGATAATGTGTCAGGTAAGAGGGCAGGAGTTCAGGCTCCTATAGCCTCACTTCTGTGGGGGGGGGGACCTAGTAGTGAGATAATGTGTCAGGTAAGGGGGCAGGAGTTCAGGCTCCTATAGCCTCACCTCTGTGGGGGAGGGGGGGGGGGACCTAGTAGTGAGATAATGTGTCAGGTAAGGGGGCAGGAGTTCAGGCTCCTATAGCCTCACCTCTGTGGGGGGGGGGGGGACCTAGTAGTGAGATAATGTGTCAGGTAAGAGGGCAGGAGTTCAGGCTCCTATAGCCTCACTTCTGTGGGGGAGGGGGGGGGACCTAGTAGTGAGATAATGTGTCAGGTAAGAGGGCAGGAGTTCAGGCTCCTATAACCACACTTCTGTGGGGGAGGGGGGGGGGGACCTAGTAGTGAGATAATGTGTCAGGTAAGAGGGCAGGAGTTCAGGCTCCTATAGCCTCACTTCTGTGGGGGAGGGGGGGGGGACCTAGTAGTGAGATAATGTGTCAGGTAAGGGGGCAGGAGTTCAGGCTCCTATAGCCACACTTCTGTGGGGGGGGGGACCTAGTAGTGAGATAATGTGTCAGGTAAGGGGGCAGGAGTTCAGGCTCCTATAGCCTCACTTCTGTGGGGGGGGGGGGGACCTAGTAGTGAGATAATGTGTCAGGTAAGGGGGCAGGAGTTCAGGCTCCTATAGCCTCACTTCTGTGGGGGGGGGGGGACCTAGTAGTGAGATAATGTGTCAGGTAAGGGGGCAGGAGTTCAGGCTCCTATAGCCTCACTTCTGTGGGGGGGGGGGACCTAGTAGTGAGATAATGTGTCAGGTAAGAGGGCAGGAGTTCAGGCTCCTATAGCCTCACTTCTGTGGGGGGGGACCTAGTAGTGAGATAATGTGTCAGGTAAGGGGGCAGGAGTTCAGGCTCCTATAGCCTCACCTCTGTGGGGGGGGACCTAGTAGTGAGATAATGTGTCAGGTAAGGGGGCAGGAGTTCAGGCTCCTATAGCCTCACTTCTATGGGGGAGGGGGGAGGGGGGGGACCTAGTAGTGAGATAATGTGTCAGGTAAGGGGGCAGGAGTTCAGGCTCCTATAGCCTCACTTCTGTGGGGGGGGGGGACCTAGTAGTGAGATAATGTGTCAGGTAAGAGGGCAGGAGTTCAGGCTCCTATAGCCTCACTTCTGTGGGGGGGGGACCTAGTAGTGAGATAATGTGTCAGGTAAGGGGGCAGGAGTTCAGGCTCCTATAGCCTCACCTCTGTGGGGGAGGGGGGGGGGGACCTAGTAGTGAGATAATGTGTCAGGTAAGGGGGCAGGAGTTCAGGCTCCTATAGCCTCACCTCTGTGGGGGGGGGGGACCTAGTAGTGAGATAATGTGTCAGGTAAGAGGGCAGGAGTTCAGGCTCCTATAGCCTCACTTCTGTGGGGGAGGGGGGGGGACCTAGTAGTGAGATAATGTGTCAGGTAAGGGGGCAGGAGTTCAGGCTCCTATAGCCTCACTTCTGTGGGGGAGGGGGGGGGGACCTAGTAGTGAGATAATGTGTCAGGTAAGAGGGCAGGAGTTCAGGCTCCTATAGCCTCACTTCTGTGGGGGGAGGGGGGGGGACCTAGTAGTGAGATAATGTGTCAGGTAAGGGGGCAGGAGTTCAGGCTCCTATAGCCTCACTTCTGTGGGGGGGGGGACCTAGTAGTGAGATAATGTGTCAGGTAAGGGGGCAGGAGTTCAGGCTCCTATAGCCACACTTCTGTGGGGGAGGGGGGGGGGACCTAGTAGTGAGATAATGTGTCAGGTAAGAGGGCAGGAGTTCAGGCTCCTATAGCCTCACTTCTGTGGGGGGGGGACCTAGTAGTGAGATAATGTGTCAGGTAAGAGGGCAGGAGTTCAGGCTCCTATAGCCTCACTTCTGTGGGGGGGGGGACCTAGTAGTGAGATAATGTGTCAGGTAAGAGGGCAGGAGTTCAGGCTCCTATAGCCTCACTTCTGTGGGGGGGGACCTAGTAGTGAGATAATGTGTCAGGTAAGGGGGCAGGAGTTCAGGCTCCTATAGCCTCACCTCTGTGGGGGGGGGACCTAGTAGTGAGATAATGTGTCAGGTAAGGGGGCAGGAGTTCAGGCTCCTATAGCCTCACTTCTATGGGGGAGGGGGGAGGGGGGGGACCTAGTAGTGAGATAATGTGTCAGGTAAGGGGGCAGGAGTTCAGGCTCCTATAGCCTCACTTCTGTGGGGGGGGGGGGGACCTAGTAGTGAGATAATGTGTCAGGTAAGAGGGCAGGAGTTCAGGCTCCTATAGCCTCACTTCTGTGGGGGGGGGGACCTAGTAGTGAGATAATGTGTCAGGTAAGGGGGCAGGAGTTCAGGCTCCTATAGCCTCACCTCTGTGGGGGAGGGGGGGGGGGACCTAGTAGTGAGATAATGTGTCAGGTAAGGGGGCAGGAGTTCAGGCTCCTATAGCCTCACCTCTGTGGGGGGGGGGGGACCTAGTAGTGAGATAATGTGTCAGGTAAGAGGGCAGGAGTTCAGGCTCCTATAGCCTCACTTCTGTGGGGGAGGGGGGGGGACCTAGTAGTGAGATAATGTGTCAGGTAAGGGGGCAGGAGTTCAGGCTCCTATAGCCTCACTTCTGTGGGGGAGGGGGGGGGGGACCTAGTAGTGAGATAATGTGTCAGGTAAGAGGGCAGGAGTTCAGGCTCCTATAGCCTCACTTCTGTGGGGGGAGGGGGGGGGGACCTAGTAGTGAGATAATGTGTCAGGTAAGAGGGCAGGAGTTCAGGCTCCTATAACCTCACTTCTGTGGGGGAGGGGGGGGGGACCTAGTAGTGAGATAATGTGTCAGGTAAGGGGGCAGGAGTTCAGGCTCCTATAGCCACACTTCTGTGGGGGGGGGGACCTAGTAGTGAGATAATGTGTCAGGTAAGGGGGCAGGAGTTCAGGCTCCTATAGCCTCACTTCTGTGGGGGGGGGGGACCTAGTAGTGAGATAATGTGTCAGGTAAGGGGGCAGGAGTTCAGGCTCCTATAGCCTCACTTCTGTGGGGGGGGGGGACCTAGTAGTGAGATAATGTGTCAGGTAAGGGGGCAGGAGTTCAGGCTCCTATAGCCTCACTTCTGTGGGGGGGGGGACCTAGTAGTGAGATAATGTGTCAGGTAAGAGGGCAGGAGTTCAGGCTCCTATAGCCTCACTTCTGTGGGGGGGGGGACCTAGTAGTGAGATAATGTGTCAGGTAAGGGGGCAGGAGTTCAGGCTCCTATAGCCACACTTCTGTGGGGGGGGGGGACCTAGTAATGAGATAATGTGTCAGGTAAGGGGGCAGGAGTTCAGGCTCCTATAGCCTCACTTCTGTGGGGGGGGGACCTAGTAGTGAGATAATGTGTCAGGTAAGGGGGCAGGAGTTCAGGCTCCTATAGCCTCACTTCTGTGGGGGGGGGACCTAGTAGTGAGATAATGTGTCAGGTAAGGGGGCAGGAGTTCAGGCTCCTATAGCCTCACTTCTGTGGGGGGGGGACCTAGTAGTGAGATAATGTGTCAGGTAAGGGGGCAGGAGTTCAGGCTCCTATAGCCTCACTTCTGTGGGGGGGGGGGGACCTAGTAGTGAGATAATGTGTCAGGTAAGGGGGCAGGAGTTCAGGCTCCTATATCCTCACTTCTGTGGGGGAGGGGGGGGGGGACCTAGTAGTGAGATAATGTGTCAGGTAAGGGGGCAGGAGTTCAGGCTCCTATAGCCTCACTTCTGTGGGGGAGGGGGGGGGACCTAGTAGTGAGATAATGTGTCAGGTAAGAGGGCAGGAGTTCAGGCTCCTATAGCCTCACTTCTGTGGGGGGGGGGGACCTAGTAGTGAGATAATGTGTCAGGTAAGAGGGCAGGAGTTCAGGCTCCTATAGCCTCACTTCTGTGTGGGGGGGGGGACCTAGTAGTGAGATAATGTGTCAGGTAAGGGGGCAGGAGTTCAGGCTCCTATAGCCACACTTCTGTGGGGGGGGGGGACCTAGTAATGAGATAATGTGTCAGGTAAGGGGGCAGGAGTTCAGGCTCCTATAGCCTCACTTCTGTGGGGGGGGGGACCTAGTAGTGAGATAATGTGTCAGGTAAGGGGGCAGGAGTTCAGGCTCCTATAGCCTCACTTCTGTGGGGGGGGGGGACCTAGTAGTGAGATAATGTGTCAGGTAAGGGGGCAGGAGTTCAGGCTCCTATAGCCTCACTTCTGTGGGGGGGGGGACCTAGTATTGAGATAATGTGTCAGGTAAGGGGGCAGGAGTTCAGGCTCCTATAGCCTCACTTCTGTGGGGGGGGGGGACCTAGTAGTGAGATAATGTGTCAGGTAAGGGGGCAGGAGTTCAGGCTCCTATAGCCTCACCTCTGTGGGGGAGGGGGGGGACCTAGTAGTGAGATAATGTGTCAGGTAAGGGGGCAGGAGTTCAGGCTCCTATAGCCTCACCTCTGTGGGGGGGACCTAGTAGTGAGATAATGTGTCAGGTAAGGGGGCAGGAGTTCAGGCTCCTATAGCCTCACTTCTATGGGGGAGGGGGGAGGGGGGGGACCTAGTAGTGAGATAATGTGTCAGGTAAGGGGGCAGGAGTTCAGGCTCCTATAGCCTCACTTCTGTGGGGGGGGGACCTAGTAGTGAGATAATGTGTCAGGTAAGAGGGCAGGAGTTCAGGCTCCTATAGCCTCACTTCTGTGGGGGAGGGGGGGGGGGACCTAGTAGTGAGATAATGTGTCAGGTAAGGGGGCAGGAGTTCAGGCTCCTATAGCCTCACCTCTGTGGGGGGGGACCTAGTAGTGAGATAATGTGTCAGGTAAGAGGGCAGGAGTTCAGGCTCCTATAGCCTCACTTCTGTGGGGGAGGGGGGGGACCTAGTAGTGAGATAATGTGTCAGGTAAGGGGGCAGGAGTTCAGGCTCCTATAACCTCACTTCTGTGGGGGAGGGGGGGGGGGACCTAGTAGTGAGATAATGTGTCAGGTAAGGGGGCAGGAGTTCAGGCTCCTATAGCCACACTTCTGTGGGGGGGGGGACCTAGTAGTGAGATAATGTGTCAGGTAAGGGGGCAGGAGTTCAGGCTCCTATAGCCTCACTTCTGTGGGGGGGGGGACCTAGTAGTGAGATAATGTGTCAGGTAAGGGGGCAGGAGTTCAGGCTCCTATAGCCTCACTTCTGTGGGGGGGGGGGACCTAGTAGTGAGATAATGTGTCAGGTAAGGGGGGCAGGAGTTCAGGCTCCTATAGCCTCACTTCTGTGGGGGGGGGGACCTAGTAGTGAGATAATGTGTCAGGTAAGAGGGCAGGAGTTCAGGCTCCTATAGCCTCACTTCTGTGGGGGGGGGGGACCTAGTAGTGAGATAATGTGTCAGGTAAGGGGGCAGGAGTTCAGGCTCCTATAGCCACACTTCTGTGGGGGGGGGGGACCTAGTAATGAGATAATGTGTCAGGTAAGGGGGCAGGAGTTCAGGCTCCTATAGCCTCACTTCTGTGGGGGGGGGACCTAGTAGTGAGATAATGTGTCAGGTAAGGGGGCAGGAGTTCAGGCTCCTATAGCCTCACTTCTGTGGGGGGGGGGGGGGACCTAGTAGTGAGATAATGTGTCAGGTAAGGGGGCAGGAGTTCAGGCTCCTATAGCCTCACTTCTGTGGGGGGGGGGGGGACCTAGTAGTGAGATAATGTGTCAGGTAAGGGGGCAGGAGTTCAGGCTCCTATAGCCTCACTTCTGTGGGGGGGGGGGACCTAGTAGTGAGATAATGTGTCAGGTAAGGGGGCAGGAGTTCAGGCTCCTATATCCTCACTTCTGTGGGGGAGGGGGGGGGGGACCTAGTAGTGAGATAATGTGTCAGGTAAGGGGGCAGGAGTTCAGGCTCCTATAGCCTCACTTCTGTGGGGGAGGGGGGGGGACCTAGTAGTGAGATAATGTGTCAGGTAAGAGGGCAGGAGTTCAGGCTCCTATAGCCTCACTTCTGTGGGGGGGGGGACCTAGTAGTGAGATAATGTGTCAGGTAAGAGGGCAGGAGTTCAGGCTCCTATAGCCTCACTTCTGTGGGGGGGGGGACCTAGTAGTGAGATAATGTGTCAGGTAAGGGGGCAGGAGTTCAGGCTCCTATATCCTCACTTCTGTGGGGGAGGGGGGGGGGGACCTAGTAGTGAGATAATGTGTCAGGTAAGGGGGCAGGAGTTCAGGCTCCTATAGCCTCACTTCTGTGGGGGAGGGGGGGGGACCTAGTAGTGAGATAATGTGTCAGGTAAGAGGGCAGGAGTTCAGGCTCCTATAGCCTCACTTCTGTGGGGGGGGGGGGGGGACCTAGTAGTGAGATAATGTGTCAGGTAAGAGGGCAGGAGTTCAGGCTCCTATAGCCTCACTTCTGTGTGGGGGGGGGGGGGGACCTAGTAGTGAGATAATGTGTCAGGTAAGGGGGCAGGAGTTCAGGCTCCTATAGCCACACTTCTGTGGGGGGGGGGGACCTAGTAATGAGATAATGTGTCAGGTAAGGGGGCAGGAGTTCAGGCTCCTATAGCCTCACTTCTGTGGGGGGGGGGACCTAGTAGTGAGATAATGTGTCAGGTAAGGGGGCAGGAGTTCAGGCTCCTATAGCCTCACTTCTGTGGGGGGGGGGACCTAGTAGTGAGATAATGTGTCAGGTAAGGGGGCAGGAGTTCAGGCTCCTATAGCCTCACCTCTGTGGGGGAGGGGGGGGACCTAGTAGTGAGATAATGTGTCAGGTAAGAGGGCAGGAGTTCAGGCTCCTATAGCCTCACTTCTGTGGGGGAGGGGGGGGGACCTAGTAGTGAGATAATGTGTCAGGTAAGGGGGCAGGAGTTCAGGCTCCTATAACCTCACTTCTGTGGGGGAGGGGGGGGACCTAGTAGTGAGATAATGTGTCAGGTAAGGGGGCAGGAGTTCAGGCTCCTATAGCCACACTTCTGTGGGGGGGGGGGACCTAGTAGTGAGATAATGTGTCAGGTAAGGGGGCAGGAGTTCAGGCTCCTATAGCCTCACTTCTGTGGGGGGGGGACCTAGTAGTGAGATAATGTGTCAGGTAAGGGGGCAGGAGTTCAGGCTCCTATAGCCTCACTTCTGTGGGGGGGGGGACCTAGTAGTGAGATAATGTGTCAGGTAAGGGGGCAGGAGTTCAGGCTCCTATAGCCTCACTTCTGTGGGGGGGGGGGACCTAGTAGTGAGATAATGTGTCAGGTAAGGGGGCAGGAGTTCAGGCTCCTATAGCCTCACTTCTGTGGGGGGGGGGGGGACCTAGTAGTGAGATAATGTGTCAGGTAAGGGGGCAGGAGTTCAGGCTCCTATAGCCACACTTCTGTGGGGGGGGGACCTAGTAATGAGATAATGTGTCAGGTAAGGGGGCAGGAGTTCAGGCACCTATAGCCTCACTTCTGTGGGGGGGGGGACCTAGTAGTGAGATAATGTGTCAGGTAAGGGGGCAGGAGTTCAGGCTCCTATAGCCTCACTTCTGTGGGGGGGGACCTAGTAGTGAGATAATGTGTCAGGTAAGGGGGCAGGAGTTCAGGCTCCTATAGCCTCACTTCTGTGGGGGGGGGACCTAGTAGTGAGATAATGTGTCAGGTAAGGGGGCAGGAGTTCAGGCTCCTATAGCCACACTTCTGTGGGGGGAGGGGGGGGGGACCTAGTAGTGAGATAATGTGTCAGGTAAGGGGGCAGGAGTTCAGGCTCCTATAGCCTCACTTCTGTGGGGAGGGGGGGACCTAGTAGTGAGATAATGTGTCAGGTAAGGGGGCAGGAGTTCAGGCTCCTATATCCTCACTTCTGTGGGGGAGGGGGGGGGGACCTAGTAGTGAGATAATGTGTCAGGTAAGGGGGCAGGAGTTCAGGCTCCTATAGCCTCACTTCTGTGGGGGAGGGGGGGGGGACCTAGTAGTGAGATAATGTGTCAGGTAAGAGGGCAGGAGTTCAGGCTCCTATAGCCTCACTTCTGTGGGGGAGGGGGGGGGGACCTAGTAGTGAGATAATGTGTCAGGTAAGAGGGCAGGAGTTCAGGCTCCTATAGCCTCACTTCTGTGGGGGAGGGGGGGGGGGACCTAGTAGTGAGATAATGTGTCAGGTAAGAGGGCAGGAGTTCAGGCTCCTATAGCCTCACTTCTGTGGGGGGGGGGGGGGGGACCTACCACCTTCACTTACATATACACATAAATCAATCAGGTTTTAATAGGTACACACTGAGGGACTATTTAAGGAATCTAGTTCTGTAGCCCTACAGCATGGTTACTCCAACAATAGCTGTCTGTACACTGGTACTGTTATTGAACTCCTGAGATTTGAAGGGAGGGGGGCATCAAAGGAATAGAAACACAGCCAGATATGAGAAACTTTGAGCATCTATATTTATCTATAAAGGATGTACTGATTAAAGCTAGCTACAGCAGTCTAAAGCATTCATACATGTGTATATTTAATGAGCTTCTTGAATTGAGTTATCAGTACAGAAAAATAAAAGATATAGGTTGGGTTTGTCAACTATTTTGTTGCCCTTTTTAGAAACAAAAATCTGCCATTTTTGAGCCATAATCCTGAGTTTTATGGTGCCACATTCAAACTATTCCAAGGAAAGGTTTTTTTCACCATAATACCAAGTCATCGGTGGCCATTTTTTATCTCATCTATAATCTGTTTCACTAAGAAGCTCAATTTCAGGAAAAGTTCAAAGGTCATTGGTACAATTTGATATTCAATTTTCCTTTCATTTAAATCAAATTTTATTTTATGTAGTGAAAATAAAACACGGCTTGATATGCAAATGAAGACATTAAAACTCCATCTTTTTAACCAAAAATCAATTTTAATGAAATATGAGTCTATTTAGGTAATGAAAGTTGAGTTTATGGGTTCTGTGGGGAATATAAAATTTTACCAGTCCAGATGATCTCCATATGTTTGTGATCTTTATGACAACTGCAGCCACTGTGTCACCAGGAACTGATTGGGTCAGTCTGGTCGCTAGGGTCTAAGGTCTGGTCACTATAGGGTCATATCTGGGTCAGTCAGAAGCCTGTAAGGCTAGGAATTATTATGGGGTGTTTATGTGACATCTGTATGTGGTGAGATCTGTATCACCTAAAAGCTTTTACAAGAGAAGTAGGCATGGGGACCCGAGGGACCTGTCAGCCACTGCAGCCCCCATTAGTCCCCTCTGATAATGAAATGTTTCTACACACTGGGTGGAGAGGGGGCGTACCAATACACACAATATCATCCAATACCAATACATCTAGATTGATACCAAGATTACTCCCAAGATTGGTTGGATTTCTTAAAAGACACTTTTAATCGATTTCTGAAAGATTGATGAAAAACGACCTTCAGATATCTTTTTGGAAAAGATTTATAACTATTAGTAGAAAAGGTTGCTTATGTTTAAGTCTCTGAAAACAGCAGAGGTCCCAATATCGATTTGAAATATTTCTATAGAGGCCCTGATTTTTAAAGACATTTCTGACAAATTAGTCAAAATTAACTGGTGACTTTGTAAATTTAATGCCTGATAATTGACTAATTTCTGTTAATTAATTGAAAACAATTTGAAATGCAACCTGGGATAGATTATCAAACTGAAAATTCTGAGTTAATATAAAATATTTTAAGGGGGGATAAGCCTAGGCCGTTTTCATTTATGCAAATCAATCAGTTTATCCACTTTTAAATCTAACATTTTCAGGTAAAAATCTTGGCAGAGACGTGTAAAAGTTTATTCAGGCAAGGGTTTTTACAAAGCCTGTATGAACGCAGCATCTGAAACAATAACTTTGGTCTGACCAGTTCAACCACACAAACGAAACAGCCCTAGCATACCTCCTTAAAACATGAACATCATAAAACAACTGGGATGTGTCAATAGTCTACAGGATAGCTAAATGACCTGGAAACACTCTCAATATGACTTTCTGGAAAAACCGACATGACAGGATTGCTTTCGGATACACAGCTGAGGAGCTAAGTAATTGTTCTGGTGTGTAGCTTAATGGTGTACTTCATGCCTCCTCTCTCCCGAGAACTCCGAGAACTTCGACAAACAGACGAGAGATGATAAATTAGATGATAAATCTGATGATAGAATAGATGATTACAATGATGACAGATTAGAGAAAACATTAAACGCGATGACAAAATAGGAGTCAAATCATCAAATGAAAATCAAATGAAACAATGGATCGGAGTAGTTTTTGAAGTTTTAATTTCTATATGGGGCTTGTACACAACGGCCAATTGATTTTAAGGGTAGAGATTGAAATCATCCTCAAATGTGACAACAAATAGAATCTGATTGAAAACTTTTACGAATGGCGAAATACGTAAAAATGTTACAAGGTCTATGGTACCATAATAGATGCTAACAATCAGAAATCAGAAACAAAATCTATCATACGTGGATTAGTGATTAATGGGGTGCTTTTATTCAATTTTCATTTTATTTTGATGATAACAGAAATGATGATTATGACTTAATCATACTTAGATATATACATTAATTATAATAGAGTAGCAAACTGGGGATAAGACCCCATTCCCCGTGAGTGATGGGTTGGTAAAACGGCTGTGTAGAATTCTGAAGATTCCAGCGCACCAACATGTCTTTTTGCTATTTTCTTGATTTTCTTGCGCAAATTTTTTCATTTAAGAGATCACACATGAACAGACATTTGTATGTTACAGGAATGGTAGTGTGCCTGGCACCAAATGTAACTTACACACGAGCGACCCATTGTTAAAAGTTATTTTGCAATAACACCCCCTACCTTTCTCTTAACCTAGAACATTTAATTACTGAAATATCCTCTTTTTTTCCTGCTAAGCCATCAAACTGTTCACACTCTGACATTTTTTTAGCCAATCTAACTCACCGATACCCTTACCTCCCCTTCTTACTTATGTTTTGTGTGTCTCATAGATAAAAAAAAAACCTAAAAACATATTTACGTCGTGCCGATAATTGTACGTACATGAAAAAAGATGGTTTGATGGGGACGAGCTGACGGTAAAACTAGCATACCACAAGATTATGCGTTGTAGCATCACTATCGTCAAAATGTTTGAAGTTGTTGAGGCAAATTAGTGCAATCCAAGCATTGATGAGATTTACACATTTGACTGTTTAGGTGGGGTGATAAAAAATCCCTGAGATTTGTGTGTGGAAGTGCATATCTACAGGGCCGTAACTGAAATTATCATGAAAGTATGTTAGCTTATTTTTTATTTTATTTCCTAATTATGTCTTTTAATTGCATAAAATAGCTCACATACTGTGAAATCTTTGTTGTGTTAGGGTTCCCCATTCATTATGTTATTCTTAATGTTTATCAGTGCTAAATTAATTTCATTTTTCACAGAAATTACAGCAAATTTATCATAAACAGGTTTTCCTTGGGACCCCCTCATTTTATAAACTAAGAGTCCTGGGACTCAATTCACACATAATATGGAAGAAAACTTTATCAATTTCGGGAGTCCTTTTTCAATTTTAGTAATCAAAATGCAGGTTTTTGTGAGTCCCATAAAACCCTGCACACACCATTTTATATCGAATTAAATTCTTAAAATATTTCAGATTTTTTCCAAAATGAACAAATGAATATTCAGTAGGGTAAATATATTCTATATACTCTTAAATAATTATCATCATCCTTAAACGGATACATGTATTTCTTAAGTCTAAATTTAACTCATTCATCCCTAAAGACTTATTTCAACTCTTGAATCTCTTTTCAACTCTCTATGGTTTATTTATTTGGTTTATTTTGGGGTTATTTTTTATCCTATTAACAGCCAGGGTCATTTAAGGATGTGCCAGCTAGGTTTTGAAGGTGGAGGAAAGCAAGGGTACCCGAAGAAAAATAACCAACCTACGGCCAGTAGCTGGCAACTGCCCCACAAAGGTTTCGAACTCGCAACCCAGAGATGAAGAGCTATAACCACTCGGCCACCACCGCCTCCTTCAACTGGTCCAATACAAAGGTTGGAATAGTACAATATGGATTCAGGAGTGAATTTGTTTGATAATTCGGCTAAATGAATCAATGATGGTATTTCTTTGTTAAGTACCTGTCGTAGACAGAGTTTGGTTTCTTCGTTAGACAGGAGAATGTAGATACCGTAACAACACGTAGAAGGTATACTGCCCGACTAACATGGAGTTGGCGCTGTCCCTAACAGTCAATTGTAAGTTTGGTTCTATATACATCTAAGTCTGCCGCTATTAGATTTGCCAGATAATGGATCAAATGGGGAGTATAATGAGATAAATCTAGTACATGTGTACCCTGTTAGAGAGGGGGAAATTTGTAGTGGAAGGTTTTAGTTGTAGATTCCCTACAGTTTGTATGTTACCTTGTTCAGACATCTCCATTTTACTCCAGCAGGCAAAATGCAAGAATGACATTACTAAGTGATTAACTCATATACCCTTGGAATACTGTAATGAATTCGAACTATTCCAACCTTTGAATTGGAAGAGTTCAAATGTGTCTTCAGGGGTGAAAGGAAGGGTAATCAGTTTTTTCGTCATTCTCCAATGATATTGTTTTATTCCAGGGACTGGGCTATTTACTCCAATGACTATTTAGAGCTATTTAATTGAAAATCAAGAATTAATCATTCATTCTCCTAATCTTTAAAATGTTGTCATCAATTTTTGTTAACTTGTGAGAAATGTCATCAATTCTTGTGACCTTTTCAGATGTGTCATTGATTCTCTTGTGACCTCTCAGATGTGTCATCAATTCTTGTGGCCCTTTTAAATGTGTCATCATTTATTGTGAACTTTTCACAGTGTCATCAATTCTTGTAACCCTTTCAGATGTGTCACCAATTCTTGTGACACTTTCAGATCTGTCATCAATAATTCTTGTATTCTTTGAAATGTCATCAATTCATGTTAATTTTTTCCAGAAATATGAATTATTGCAACATTTCATGTCATCAATCACCATCACATTAACTTTTCATCAAAGTATATTTTATTGGTTTAACTCTTTAGTATTAGAGGAGTGAAGATCAAACTAGGATAGTTTATGCGACATACAGCCTTAACTAGAGTACACAGGTACAGACAGTAGATACTGGTACCTACCCATTCATCTCTTCCCTAGTGTCCACTCACCTCTCAGACTCATCAATACTTGTCTACCGAGGCTCATGATCGCTCTACATCAGCTCCAAATGCTAAAGAAAATTGGAACTCTTTCTGAATGGTGATAAGAAAGTCATTAAAGTACGAGTGTACTTTGATACCTATAGGTACATACAAGGAGTACAAACCACGTCCTCAGTTACAGATGATTAGAGACTGAGGCTGAGGTCAGATCATAATTTGGCCGACATTTCTATAGCAGCTTCATCAAAATCTCAGCTTCGATGTAAAATGGAAGCTTTTCAAAACCGTCAACTCTAAATTATCAGTAATTAAAAATGGATTTCCTTTTGATCCATATTTGTATTTATCTTCAATAAAATCAGATGGCTTGGTATATTGTGAAGGGGGAAATTGTTCCCCCTGTCTTAACTTCGCCCTCTCATAATAATGTAGAAAACTTTGAATCCTCATTGCTCAGTAAAATATTCACCTTGTCAGTGTCTTAAGTTCGCCCTTCCATTGTTGGGTGGAAAGGGCAAAAATAAAATGAGAGAGAATCAAATTTCCAGTTTTACAGTAATGTTCTAACCCTTTCTTGTCTGTGTTTGACCTACATGGCAGTATGAAGCAGAAACAACTTTGAAAAACTTCCTTAATTTTCACAAACATCTTAGACTACATAGGGAACATTACACAGGGTCAGAACAGAAGTTAGAGAAATGGGTCGCCAGATAAACGGCCAATAAGCCAGCCACTGATAGGGCAGGAAGAGTTCCTCAGATCATTGAGTATCGGACATGTGTTAGATCATGTGTTTACTAAGGACGGTTTAAGAATACTTAGGGGTTGAAAAATGGGGTCTAATGTCTGAAAAATACATAAAAAGATTGACTTTCTAAAACTGACTTCAGGGGGCGCCAGAAGGGGTCCACGGAACCAAAGACTTTGTACACCAGCAGGATAAAGTTGTAGTAACCAGTACCTACGGAGAAAAGGCTTGTGAAGGTCAGTCATTCCTAAAGACACATTTGAACACTTCCAATCCAAAGGTTTGAATAGTCCATTATGCAATTTCAGGAGTGGATAGTTTAAAATAAAAGAAAGGCACCAAGCCGAAAGGGGGACTAAAACAAGGCCCCTGAAGATTGGAGGAAAACTGATGGGCTACCTGGAGGGGTCGCTCATTAAATATCCATCAAACTGGATTTGAAAGAAAACCATGAAATTGCCAAGGAGATAAACTCATTCACCCCTAAGGTCACATTTATACCTTACCAGGTCAAGGACTGGGCTGGTCCAATTTATATATGTAGGGGTGAATGTCATGGTCAATAGATACTCCCTACTCAGCTGCTGAATCACTCATTCTAACACTGTTGGTGACAGTAAAGATACCATTTTATCAATTTCCCTCAATAGACTGCCAACCCTGTTTTAAACTGCCCCCCCCCCCCCCCCTAAATATACTGTCAAACTTTCATAATTCTACTGAACAGGCCATCACTAACAGAAATTCAATTTACTTCAATTGGAAATTGTCAGATTTACTGAAAATATGAGGGTTCAAAATCAAATTCAATAGAACTGCTTCAAGTACTGTAACTTCTTGTGTATAGCCCACTCCTTTGTATAGCCCCCACACACCAAAATATCAATTTTATGATTTCAAATTTTCATGACATAATGACAAATAATAATGAAATAAAACTAAGTAGACTAAATATCACAGAAATGTTTACACTAGGACAAGATAATTTGGAATTTAGATATTCATTTTCAGTTACAAATCTCTTGAGAAATATGTAATATTTTGGTTATCCTTAAGATTTATAAAAGTTCAGATTTGACAGACATCACATATAGCCTGTAGATTTTTAAGTTTTAGGAAAACATTTCAACAGATAGCCTGCTTCATCAAATTTTCAATGTTTTAGATTGTATAGGCAATTGGGCAATAAGCAAGAAATTACGGTACTGATCTACTTACAATGACACAATGAACGGTTTTACAGAAATAATGTCTAATCATGCTTCAATTAACAGCTTTTTGAAGTTCGATAGTTTGCTAAATTACATTTACAACAGATCCGTGGGAACCATTTCCGTAGAACACAGGGATTGTGAAACTCCATAGAATGGCCATTCACAAATACTATGGGATTCCTGGAAAAGATAGTTTTCCGCACAAATAAAAACTTTTAAATGATCGTTTGCCATTAGCTCGGAAGTTAATCAATTCAAGGCCAAGCAGACAACAACTGGATGAGAAGTCAAGTTGTAGGATTCTAAACGATAAATTGGATCAAAAAGTGGTCCCAGGGTGGAAGTTACATTTCCTCACATAAAATAATCCTTGTTTCTCAGCATTTTATCTTGATTTATTGGATGCAATAAAATGCTGTAGTTACAATAATTTAGTCACCAGACAATAGTTGCCTCAGTCAACAACGGCCAAACAAGACATAGTGACCTTGACATGATGACCTTGACATTATAACCTTTATATGACCTTGACATAATAACTTTTATATGACCTTCATATAGTAACCTTGACATAATGACCTTGATATAATAAATTTTATATAATGACCCTGACATAATAACCTTGATATAATGACCTTGACATAATAACCTTAACATAATAACCTTGACATAATAACCTTGATATAATGACCTTGACATAATAACCTTGATATAATAACCTTGACATTGTAACTTTGATATAATGACCTTGACATAATGACCTTGACATAGTTACTGAGATGGAACTATACCATCTAAAGCTGCTCTCTCATCCTGACTATAATAATGGGTAACCTTACGACTGTGAGACTGTAGTGATAGGTAACATTTTGGGATACTGCCATGCATTTGGCATCTCTTCTCCACCAGTGTTTACTCAACCCAAACAAACAAAAACATAGTTACAGATAATCCCGGCTACAAAAGATGGCAGGTTCAAAGGTCACGTGGCTGGAGGTTAAAGAGGGTCATGGTTACAGGGCAGCCAAGTTTCTATCTACAGCAGCAGACGACATGTGGAGATTGGAACTCTTTTATCTCGCTACACCTGCAAGACACTTACCATCTCGTCACGGCAACAAAAATATAGAGATTTAGTTAGATGTATAGCTGGTCTGGAGATGCTTGAAAAAATGTCAACAAACACTTTATTGGTGCTGGCTGTTCCATTGAGTTTACAATTTGGAAAAAACAAATGCCAAAAATTTCAAAACAGTTCTGAAATTGCAAATTTTAATGTAAATATCATCCTTTTCTTGGCTTTTTTCCACTAGCAATGCATTTATATCAAGTGTCAAGAACTTGTAGACTTGCTCAAGTCAAGAAAGAGATAGGTAATTACAGGCCTCTGGATCATGAAACAATCTTAGACAAGTTACGTAATACGTGATTGGCTTAGCAAAAATATAGATCATTTATATTTTTGCTAAGCCAATCACGTATGACGTAACTTGTTTCATGACATCGTTTGTGATTGGCTAAGTCCAAACTGAAGACATTTAAATCTTAAGATTGTTTTTCGCATGATCATGGAGCCAGACCTGTGTTGTAGAGAATATTTATTGGTTAAGAAGACTTTGAGAGAAGATGGTAGAATGTCGACCAGATCTGTTGAACACTAGGTAGTTCAGTAACAATATTTGTAAATCTTTCACCAAACCTAATTACACCACAACAGACCATTACACCAGCTCCTTTGATAAATGGGTTTGGCACCGCAGCCAAAGTGAAATACTTTGTTTTTATTTTTTTAGTACAATGTGCAGGCCTGGTCTGCGAAACATCCACAGGTAATTAAAACTGTGATACACTTACAAAATATTACACACGTGATAACCTCAGCAATAATTCTCCACATCTGCAGCCTCCACCAGTGAAGAGTGAGATGGCGTCATCCTCACCACGATAAACTTGTAAACAGTAAGGATACCGCCACTTCAGACGTTGTTAGCAACAGCTAAATTCATTTTGTGATCATTTTAAAACAGATATCACAAATTACTTTTGCAAAATACCTCACTGTTTACTTTTCCGACAGACCATTTATATTTGAAAATAATTTTCCCTGACAAGATTACACGAGGACTTTCATCCCATCCGAAACAATTCCATTAGTTTCTAAGAATGTTATCATAATTTCATCTTATAAAATCCAGATCGTCTTCATTTCCTTCGTGAATCTCATAATAGGCCTTAGATAATGGTATCGCAAAATGTTAGGAAAATGAGTTCTATTTTGAAAAAATCCATTTGCTTTCAAGGAGGTGCATTCCAACCACCACAGAGCTGGATTAGTCTGATTCTAAAAATACGAAATACAACACCAGACGATTTTCAAATTTCAAAGAGTTATATGCTTAGTGAAATTATATCCTGAATCAGAATTGATTACTTAAGTATATAAATCAATTACAAAAAAGGAAGCATTAAACTAATCGTAAATTATTTTACGTATTGTAGAACCACTCTAACTCCATTAGCCCAGCCTATAAGTACATATGTAATTACATTTCCATAAGAATGTCCATCTATATCACAAGACAAACTGGCTGCTAGCCCGTACCTGCATCACCAGTGTTTAATAGAGCCACTATCTTCAGGTAGCTTGTGCTTTCTCCAGCTAACACTGTCATTCAAATACATTTTTACAGCATCTTCTAGGTTAGACTTCATGCAGCAAGATTTCATAACTTTCAGTAACTTAATACAGAATCGTTAATCCTGAACCGATTGATGGACAGCAATAACGCTGTTGTTCACAATTTAAAATGTGTTCCAGTTGACCGGACATATGATTCTGTCTAACCTTGAGTGTGATTGGCTACACAAGCTTATCAAAACCAATTAACTGTCAGTAAGTATGTCGATATTGATTACCTCCCTTGGCTGATAGTGATTACCTCCCTTGGCTGATAGTGATTACCTCTCTTGGCTGATAGTGATTACCTCTCTTGGCTGATACTGTTTACCTCCCTTGGCTGATAGTGATTACCTCCCTTGGCTGATAGTGATTACCTCCCTTGGCTGATAGTGATTACCTCCCTTGGCTGATGACAGTACCACTCACTGTAATTAGCTGGAGATTGTATGGGAATTTAATTAGATAAGTTGTACATGGACACGGTTTCCTGTCTGATAAGGTTCCCAGATCAGTGTGCTGGTGTTACCCTGGTAACCTTAGCTCGGAGAGTTAACACCATACACTTCACTACAAACTAATCGTCTCTATTTGAAAAGTTTAACATTTATTATCGTTTGATTTATATTGATTTAATCCAAGTTATTCACCATGATTACAAATTTTCAATTTTTTTTTATTTTCATATTTCATTCAAATTTAACTTTATTCAAATGGATATTATTGTTCTATATGAAAGCTACATTTTGGCTCTTCTAGTTTAATTAACTTTGTCCTCCTTCAATCAATATTGATGCAGTAAGGACCCCCTTTGTAATGTTGATGTATATATAGCAGTCGACAAGTGTAATGTTTTAGATTATTTTTCCTTTTTGTTTGATCTCTACAGTTATGAAAATGAAAATTTGAAAATCCAAATCTTCAGAGTTTTTTCGTTGAAATGCTTCAAAAAAAATTTGATTTGAGAAAGACCGTAAAAAGACAGCTTTCTCAAATAACCTGATGTCTTTAGTACAAGCTTACTGTGCGTCTCCTGAAGATTCCGAGGTTTTTGTCATTAGGAACTGTAGACCAGTTTGAGTGCGGCCTGTTCAAGCATCCCTACCCTGTCTAACTATATTAGTTCTGTATTGAAGAGTGGTTATTCTAAACACACTTGAATACTCTCCGAAGCCATTTATCCACCGAAACACGACTCCAAAAACAACTCGACAATCGCCAAACCAGTCCTTCGGGCTAAATGGCTAAAACTTCATTAGCGGCCGTTTACACAGTGGTAATACCTGATGACTTTCCCATCTTAAAAAATATCCTGATTTTCCGATACGTTACCTGGCATGGTTATGTATTTTCTGCCATATCTCTGGGTTATTTTTCCCCACTAAATAGATCAGACAGTATTTTACGAGACTCTACCGTGGCGTTGAAAATTGGATGTTATATTACGGCTATTTTCACAACCTTTCAAAGGATGATCACCTCTAAGTTAATTAGCGTTTCACTTCTTGTCCAGACTTAACGGCCTGTAATTCTCACCTTCTTACAGTATCCTGTAGATTGATGCTGTAATACATCATACCTACGTGCCCTTCACAAAGTCAGGCCCAGGATCAAAGACTCGACCAATGAGAAACTCTATGATCAAGGGCATTTTCATCAGCGATTCATGACAGAAAAACTTTTTAATTAATGATTTTGTTTTTTACCCAAAGGACAGAGTGAAATAGGTATTGTTTTGAAGCAGTAAAATGATTTCTTTATATTATCGATTTTTTTTTTGAAAAATGCCAAATGCCAATTTTTTTTAAGAAACCCATGCAACCAGCATCCTGAAGATTCTGTAACATATAATAATATGTTACTGTGAGACAATTCTAAGAGACAATTAAGTTACTGTATGGTTGTCAACTTTTTTTGATTTTGTGAATTTGTGTCTTACACTTATATTACAGGGGTTTAATATCACATATCATAAAATAACTGTGAAACCCAGATTGTAAGTCCACCGTCTAAAAATTTGCACATTTTTAGCATTCAGCAATTTATCGAAATTCAAACCTGTGTTAATATTAGCGATTATATTACAGTAAGAGACTCTATTCACCTTTCTTCCTTACATCATGCACTCACGACCTCAGCTTCTTGCATTCAGTCTTGACCTTTGTCCTTCACTGACAATGCCTTGTTTTAACTTTTTCAGGTCTGAGTCTGTGATAGTTAGGGTTAATTAACACAACAGACCTGAAGTCCTATCTAAGATCTCCCACTTATCAGCAGGTCAACGTTATTTTGAGATTATTTTCCTGACCCTGAATGTGACCCCGTCCTTACTCTCCAACATATGTTGTTTTGTTAGACTAATGAGAAATGACATGTGGTTTAAATGAAATGTTCATGGTTTTTTTTTTCAATCTGTCTACCTGTCACTTTTTTCTGAACTAATCTCGGGGAATTTTGTTGAGCCAATCCTTGATCATTAATTCTCCATTATATGCTGACAAAAATGTAGAGTTTTAATTAGAGGTCATTTAACACCCTACGTGAGATATATCTGAGGTTATCCCCAGGAAACAGAAATTCCTCAGCAGGTTTGCTTATAAAAAAGTGCTGTGAAGAATCCATAAACCCCCTCCCCAAAGAAAATTTTCTGAATGAAAAGTCAACAAAGACTATACATTGTGCAACATTCTGCCACCCCAAAAGTTGCAAATATACAAAATCTACAGATGTTATTATCAACTAATGAACCACAACGGGTGAACAAAAAATCCTCAGCAGCCATTACCTTATTTAAAAGTGTTGGGAAAAATTTTTAGTCCCCAAAACATGAAGAAAGGTGAATAAAGGGCCATAATTGTGTATATAGGGTGTCAAAGGGCCATAACTCTGTAAATAAAGGAAATGAAATCACAGTTTAGTACAGTACATGACATTCCGCCATCCCAAGAACATATTTACATACGAAATCTGGCATTTGTAAATTACACGGTTAATGACAAATTCTCCGCACAAAATGAATACAGGGACATAACTGTGTAAAAAGAAGGGTACATGACTGGATTTCAATATGTGAACCTGAATACTTCATATGAAAATGTGCCACCCAAATAGAATTAACAGTTCCCAGTACAGAGCAATATAATCTCATTCACCCCTAAAACATCAAAAAGAAATTTGTCCAACCTTTGAATGGGATAAAAAAAAGAGAAATCATACCAGTATTTTGGATAAGGATGAACAAACATCAAAATACCATTTTCTATATTTTTCTCATCTCCTTTATCATTCTTCATTCTAAGGTCAAAAGGTCATGAATTCCAATGACAGTTGTATATAGCTATTTCCTGTTTGGTCGATTTGTCTCTATAATAAACATTAACATTGTCCTATAATCCCCCTTTTGATAATACTATATCTAATTCAGTCCAGAGGTCAACTTTCTGCTCATTAATTACAAGGGATGTTCCAACTCTGTTTAATTAATGTAAACAAACCCATACAATTAATCCCTGTTTGTTTGATGGAACTTGTGGGGGAGTTCGCTTCCCCAGTACAGTACAACATTAACTCTACACAAACCCTAGATTGTTCAAATGAGGACAAAAACACAACCATGGTTAGCATTTAATGAATACGAGAATTATCCAGACAAATCCCTGATTGTTTTAACCATAGCTAAGGGTCAGACCCCTTTTACTACAGAGTAAAACAAACCCTGGGACCCTAGAAGTACATTATGTCATTAGGGGCCCCTGGTAACATGACACCTTACTGTGGTATCCTGGACCAATCCCAGCCGATCCTTATTAGAGACAGACAAAGGAAACTCATGTTTTTGAAGTGTCAGACAAAATTAGAGGGACGATTTGTACCCATTAGTTTAGATGTCTCAATCCCCTCTTAGAGCCAGGATGTCACGTCCGAAATTAAACACTAGTTCTTGCTATCTTTGTTTTCTTTTATATCCCTGTTAGAATAGAACCCACTTGTCATAAGATGTCTTTTATATCCCTGTTAGAATAGAACCCACTTGTCATAAGATGTCTTTTATATCCCTGTTAGATTAGAACACACTTGTCATAAGATGTATTTGTTTTTCATTTGTGATATGGCATTTTATTACTGCATCTGTTTTTCAACTTTTTTTAAAAATATCAAATGTATTTCAGAATTAGATTTATTTTTCTTCAATATGTTTTTTTGGTATATATAAAACAGATAGGTCAATGAAGGATTTGAAAAGTCTGTAGTTGATGACAATTCAAAAGCAAGCATTTTGTTTAAACTTTTTTCTCACACTCATCATCATGATCAGTAAAACTGATCGAGTGTGAGGCAAAAAAAGGCATACTGTGACTACAAGTGGCACAGAATATAAATTTACACTTGTAAATTGAACAGTAAGGACATTTTTTGGAGGATATTTAGTTTAATGGTCTAAGATCTGAAACTTTTTTGTAGAAATTCTCTATTTGATTACCAGTAATTAGACAAGTACAGCTTGCCTACTTAAGTACAACACGGCTGATACACAACATTAAAACAGAGGTAAATTTCCACTTAAACCTCCCCCTTTCCATGTTTAAATGTTTTCTTTCTGATAATTCTATTTTTTTTAAAACCACTTCAAACAGCTGGGAAACCTTATACAGGAAACAAAAAGATTTCGACACGGTAATTACTACACCTTTTTAACTTCAATGCCAAAAGAGTTCTGAATTGTTACTGCACCTTTTTATCTTCAATGCCAGAAGAGTTCTAAATTGGAGGAGACAACAAATAAAAACTTGGAGAGAAGTCAAGTTGGTCAGGATAGGAGTGTTACCCACTGGCATCAGATCAACGGGCAGTTTTTTATCAAACACAAGTACGACTTCTCGCGTTCGTTTCCTCCGATTCGGTTGTAAGTGGATAGTATAACTTTATACCTAAATGGACATCCCGAGTTACTGGGCCAGAGATAACCGTGTTTTTCTGAGATAGGTTCTGTCACGTTCTGAGTAGCATCTGACCAAAAGTTGTAAGAGGAGAAATGATGATGTGCCGTTCCTGATGAAAGCTTAAACTCTAGAACAATATTACAGACCAAAATTCAGCCCTGCAACCTTTAAAAAGAATTCTGGATGTAATGTTTTTTTCAAAATACACAGTGCACTTGTAGGTTTACAAGGCAGGTTACTAGAGAGACAAACAGCAGCGAGAGCCTAAAGGTCAAGCCTAAAGGTCAAGAAAACATCTTTTAAACTCGACATTTATTGACAAATACCTCTTTTTCTAATTCAAGTGACGAATGAAAAAAAAACGACAATTGTATTTTTTCCTCTGTGATTGACATTGCGTGTTTTATTGTTTCCAGTACAAAGGAAGGCTTGATACCTTTTTTTTTTCAATTCCGAAACCCTCTCATAAAGCAAATCACGTTCCAGCGCGGTGCGTCCCATCACCGGCCCCGAAGATATCAGACATGTAAACCTGATTAAAGGTGTGGAACTCTTCATGTAGGGAGGCAGACAATTCCTAAATTGGTGATGCGGTACAGGTCTGGTTTTCACGAGCTTAGTCCCCACGGGAACGGCTAGTCGTCTGATTGGTCAAGAATCTACCGAATTTACAAAGTTAACAACGGCAAAATATCCAGCGTCAATGTCTAACTGTGGGGACGTAGGTTTCTACTTGCACAGGGTCACCGTAAGATCAAACCAATATCCGTTTTAAATATTTACAAATAAACGCCATCATATGTCATTTGTTACCTACCGTATTTACCCAATATTGTGTTACTCTATCTAATCTACCGTATTTCTTCTGTTATTTGTTCCACAACCTAAAGTTCAATTACTGGGAAACAGATCACGACAATTCCCTGTTAGGTAAGGAAAGCAAGGGTAAAGCCTGTAGCCTCAGGTTCCTTAATCTTGGGAAGTTATCCTGAGGCCTCTTCCCTCTAGTTTGTAGCCCTCAGAGCCCCATGCAGGCCTTAGGTCTAGACTTTGAATCTCAATCCCCCCCAACCATCAGCACCTTCAATCCTTATTTTTCCCTGACACTGACCGACCTACAACCCTATCAACTAAACGGTCTATATTGACAGGTATCCATACCTGGTATAGTTTCTGTGTGTTTTATATCATTCATCCCTAAAGACATATTTAAACTCTTCTGTTTCAAAGGTTGGAATAGTTCATTATGAAATTTCAGGGGTGGAAGAGTGAAGTCCCTAGGCTCCTACCGTTATAACTTTATCACAAGTTTCCCTGACAACAAGAGCGTTGAGGTTACCGTAAAGGAAATTCTCTAACGTGTATATAACTCTGTTACTATAGCAACATAATTTCATATCACAATTGAACACTTTTCTCCTCACATTCAAACTGTTATTAATCTTCAGCATTGTGATGTAACTATGGTAATGGTGTTAGTATATATACATACACATCATAAAAACCCTTTAACTGTATAAAACACTTTTGTTTTTTTAATAATTTTGTCATATAAAACATTTTATGTGAGTAAATGATGTAATTGATATTGAAACATTTATTTATGCCTCCAGAGATACTTTTATCATTTTTTTCATTTACCACAGAAATTGCAGTTTGTTTTAATATTGTATAACATTTACAGTTGTTTCACAGCATATATAACCTAATGGACGTAATATTTCTGAAAAATGTCTGAAAATTTGTCAGAATGATAGAGTTCACAGTTTACCAGCCACAGCTTGCATCTCATAAAGAATAATAAAAAAAAAGATATTTGGAATCCTAAATTTAAACATAAGGTTACATGGAGTGATCATTTTCAAATTCAATAAAAAGAACTAGAACATGTCTGTAACATAAGAATTGACCTCTTGACCCGGTGGTTAACCTCTAATAGCAACAATGACCTTGTCATTGACCTTTGACTTCATAACCTAGAAGAGGCATAAAGGGTATGCATTATTTGCTGACCTTTGACCCTTTCTTTCCTTTCAGAAATTTGCTTATTCTTTTTTTCATTTGAACTTTGACCTGAACTGATAACCTTGATCTTTGGGTACAGATTTTAATTGATTGTATTGGTTTTAGCCGTCATATTAACAGCCAAGGTCAATTCAGTAAGTGGAAGGGTACAGAACATAGAAGGTTTGGCCAAACATCATCCAGTCATGATACACACATCTATGAAGCTTTAATAATGATATATATATAGTTGTACCACTAGCGAAGCAGTGACCTTGGATTGACCTTTCCATTACATTCAGTTTTATAATACTGACTTGAAAGTCGTTCACAACACTCTTTTTAGTCCCGCTGGTTTGACTTGATCTGTCAAATCCTCTTTAGATTTGCTACAGGACTAATGGAACTTGAGCAAGTCTAGGTCAATAGCTCTATGATACTATAAACATATACAAGCATGAGGAAGTTGATTAGATTTGCCGAAGTCATTAGTCAATAATTGCTAATCATTTACCCTAATTGTATCCTGATTTAATTGGTCATTTGAGACCGTTAATCTGACCGTTGAGAGAAATTCTAGCCAGGGCGAGGCAAGTCTGACCGGTCTTATCAGGGGACAAGTCAGTACGGCCCCAAACAGGGATCCTAATTACAGAATTTATATCATATAAGGGTCGACAGAGAGATAACAATTACATATAGAAAACCTGTAGATATGGGGAACAGGGCTAGACGGCTAGTACCTAACATCTCATACTGTCAAACTGGTTTTCAAAAAATGTCCTGGGGGGGGGGGGCACCAACTGGCAGTGAAAATCTATCTAAATGGAACACCTGTCTGTAAACTATACCTGTAACTACAGTTTACCTGTCTAAATGGAACACCTGTCTATAAACTATACCTGTAACTACAGTTTACCTGTCTAAATGGAACACCTGTCTGTAAACTATACCTGTAACTACAGTTTACCTGTCTAAATGGAACACCTGTCTGTAAACTATACCTGTAACTACAGTTTACCTGTCTAAATGGAACACCTGTCTGTAAACTATACCTGTAACTACAGTTTACCTGTCTAAATGGAATACCTGTCTGTAAACTATACCTGTAACTACAGTTTACCTGTCTAAATGGAACACCTGTCTGTAAACTATATACCTGTAACTACAGTTTACCTGTCTAAATGGAACACCTGTCTATAAACTATACCTGTAACTACAGTTTACCTGCCTTATATGTGCTTCCTGATAATTGTTAAAAGACACACCTGTCAGACAACTATACAACAGTAACCTAAATACACAATGGTATCCTTTATAATTCTTCAACAGTCTAATCTTTCTACAATCTAACGTAACACAGCTGAATTCTGACACCTGGACAAATGGTTTCCAAATGAAATGTCACGAATGACACCCCCAGATCCTGCAATGGACTTAACTTTCTTCAAAACAGATGGTACCATTAAATTTTATAGGTTGATAAGGCAGTAGATTTGGAGGTGAAAACCATCTGGGGCCTTATATAAATAAACAATTACTTAGAGACTTTAGCAACCCTGTAATTGAAAATTTTGTGCCACATGTGCACTTTATATTGGCCTGATGTGTACTTGTTAGATCTATTCACTTAGAAGTACGGCTGTGGGTAGTAAGGATAGATGAAGTCTGCAGCGGCTTGCTTAAGAATTTATTCTGTAAATTTTAAACATTTTTAGGAACATTTTCAATTTCACACCTAATATCCACCTAAACTTTCAAATTACCGATGTTCTGCCACAAGTGTGTGAACCCCTGCTGAATAAAAAGATGGACTGGATTATATCTAACATTCATGGAATGCTGAAATATCCTCACTAACGCAGCTTTTAATCTTTCAAATCATTTAATTACAAGTTTGTCCTTAAAATTGATCTGTTTAGTTATTGTCTTTACCATACCAGACACATTTCTATAGCGGCCATTTTGTGGATTTCAAAACGGTTCTATGGCACCTTAGTTTGACTTCAATTTTGTCTATAATACTGCACAGTTTACACCTATTATAACCACTGATGCTGCTATCAAACGGTAAAAATTGAATATATAGAACATTTTAAGAGTTTTTGTAATAAGACATGAATTTTTGAGAGGTGAAGTTTTCTTGATGTCAGACATGACATTGACTTCATTATGAAAAAAAAAGACAAAACATATTGATTGTCTGAGAAAGAAATTATGTAACAAAATTTCTGGTTATGTGACACAACAATTTTGAATTTGTCCCTCGATCATATAATCTTACTTGTACCCTACCTAATGATAAGATATAAAACTCTTTACAACTGTAACACAAAGTTTTCTCTCCGTAGACTCTTGCGAAAGTTTCCAAAAATTTTTCCGCTTTTTTTTTTATAAAATTGAAGCTCGTATTTGTGTAATCACATTGTTATTTATGATTCATAGAAACCTATTAGGAACAATCTATTCTTTGTAACTTCTTATTTCTGATTCATCGCAGGTTTGAGTGTATACATGATGTAGGTATATATTTACATGTACTAGTGTCTGTGAGGCTGATGTACAGGGAAGTCTGATGGGAAGGAGGGAGGGTGGGGGGGGGGGGGAGTACAGGGGGGAGGGGGCTGCTGAGTCACCCTACCTTACTATCAATACACACACCTGACAACAATAAAGAACCCCCTCCTCCCGATACATAATTGTCAATGTTTGATGTCTGACTGAAACAAAAGCCTCCACACAGACATCCACCTGGTACTACAGCTGTGGTAGGTTGTAGTTTTTATTCTTAAATCAATGAGACGAGAATATATTTATAACTCCACCAGGAAAAAATAACAATCAACTAAGAACAAAGGAAGTTTTTTGTAAATAAAGCTTGTCAGTGAATTAGATCGGTTATATATTGTTACGGGTAAAACTCTCGTAATTAGCTTCTAGCTGATCGAAACAGAAGCTTCCAGACCGTTCAAGTCGTCGGAAAGCTCTGTAGTTGTACAGTGTTTGTTATCAGGTTAGTAAAACAAAACTAGTTCACAGAGGTATGGACCGTTCAGTCATCGGAAAGCTCCCTAGTCATATGTGACAGGGTTTGTGATGTTATTAGATCAGTAAAACAAAACTAGTTCACAGAGGTATGGACCGTTCAGTCATCAGAAAGCTCCCTAGTCGTATGTGACAGGGTTTGTGATGTTATTAGATCAGTAAAACAAAACCAGTTCAGATCTGTGTCACTGAGCGTGTGCCAGGGGATGAGTAAATGCCTCCGAATCGTAAAACAATTATATCCTAGGGAGTAATTATTATCTCAACTTCATGCCAAGTAATGACTGCTCCCTTTAAAGTTGGGAAATGAATCACCATATCTGTTAACAGGTTCCATATATTAAAGAACCAGATTTAAACATAACATTAAAATTAAAATAAAATCTGATTCAACATTTAAAGGACCAGGGTCTTGTATAAACATTGAAATCAAAATAAAACCTGATTCAACAATTCAAGTATCGGAGTAAAAACGAATGGCGTAATTCAACTGATTGTTGTTCAGGACGTTTCTGTAATAGCTGTCTTGTATTTTACTAATTAGCGGAAAAAACGAAACAGATTCTTTTAAATCCGATCACTGCCATCAACTTAGTATTGTCAAACTAATCATTAACGACGCTATACAAATAGGAAGGGTAAAATACCACTCGACATTGCTGTGTTTCTGTGTTGTCTATATTCCGTCTAAGACCCGATTAATTGTCTGTGAATCAGCCGATGAGGAGATTGGCTGTGTAACGTTATAGTGTTAACCTGCGGAATTCTCCGACCCAATGCTACAGGCTGTGACTACACAATCACGCTTTTCATACATTTGGCATCGCATCAAGACAAGATGAAAATAAAAAACCTGTGCAAGGTCAGGGCAGGACAATGGGTTGCATGTCTTGTCAGAAAACTTTCACTTCGCCAAACATCTCACGTGATTTCGTATTGTCCGAGCATTTCACTTGCCCTACAGAGCATTTCACTTGCCCTACGGCTAAACATGACCTATTTTATAAGTGCAGTGGGTTGGTATCATTTGGATACAAACTTTTGTACTGTTTGGATACACTGGCTTCAGCATAACGCTATGTTACCCAAGTCAACATGGAATATCTGGCATCATTCCATCCATATATTGAGAATCAGAGAAAATGTGGTGTGTGAGTGTTGGTGTGAAATTATAATTCAGCATTAAACCCGAGCCTGGTAATAAACCAATAAACTCGGTTAAATGATGGTTTTTAATTGTCGGTAAATAACTTCCGACCCTTCGCCACCAAACTCTGAGCCAGAGATTACATTACTGGCCCAGGAGTTTCAGCAAAATAAAAATGGTATATTCAAGCTAAACTCATTCACCCCTGAAATTTCAAAATAAACTATTCCAACCTTTGAATTGGAAGATTTCAAATGCATTTCCAGGGATGAATGAGCCAAAAATAAAAATAATGTATATTTATATTGATTCTCTGTACAATTTAACACGGATATTTATAATGAGCATCCTACATCGATACGACATTCAGCCATGATATTCGTGCCATGTCACATCATGTAACAACTATCTTCGGCAGTTATCAACACTCGTCCTCTTCTGGCAACAAGTCAGCCTCTTTCTAGCTACAGATTATCTATTAGCCAATTTAATCAATCCCAATAAATATATAAAATCATAAGGTGTAAACTGAGTCTGGCCTATAATACCGTATAGATCCTATCAAACACACCAGGTCCTAAAACATAAACTAAGTCTGGCCTATATTACCGTATAAATCCTAAAAAACACTAGGTCCTAAAACATAAACTCAAATAATCAAATTACATTCTTTTCAACATCTGAGACACATATTCTATTTAAAAGAATTCTCTTGATAAATCTGATCGGAAGAAGAAACAAACAGTGAAGACTATTTATTATGGCAATGATGGTATATACAGCAAATATTAGTGATGTTCATGCAGGTATTGAACGGCGTTTTTTAATTTTCATGCCGGTATACGAGCGGTTACATCCATATTTCATGAAGCCCGCTAGGGTCAATATGGATGTTACCGATTTGCATTCATACCAGCATAAAAATTAAAACAACGCCGTTCAATCCATTTATTTACATTTTTACTACTAAACAATTGTCTAATTAAATTTCTTATTTTTTGAACAACTGGTTAATCAACTGCGTTATTGCGCCGTCCTTTATCCGAAGCGGAGCCGTAAGACTCGTATTGAACAAGACTAATATATTACGTCATAAGTAATTCACGTGAATGGATGTATTCATACTGTTATCATAATGTATTTATTCATAGTCTTGTGTTTGTTGTTTTTAGTTGGTATGTTGAGAAGAAAAAATCAGAATGTAAATATATATCTATGAACCAAACCTTTGTAATTACATAGTCAACAAGAGACCAATTCTTGTCAACAGAAAAAAATATTTAATTTACTAAAAGCTGTCCATGTTCGTCTGACATGAATTAACGAAGAATTAATTTACTCTGGCCTCCCCAGACAAATTAAGCCTTGATTCTGTCCTCCAGACAAAACAGCCATCAATAAGCTAGATATCATCACAGTTTTGCTACAAAGTTTTCACAGCCAACACTGTCTTGCCCATGAAAACTATATAGTTATAAGATTGTTCCTTCTTATAGTCATAAAAGATATGCATTCACATTAAATATATGAATGTTTTCATGCTGTTTTCATATTAAATGCTAGCTATCTCATAACTGTCTTGCTGTAGGACCATACCTTAGTACTTAACGGAACTCTTTTATATTGGAGGAGAGATACATGATGACTGCTAGAAGCCTTAATTGGACTTACGTGAATGCCACCTATCAATAATTCACCATGCTTGCATATACTACATCTTTTAATGTTCAGTAGAAAAAAAATATGTCAGCAAATTAATGTAATTTTTTACTTGTGTAATTAAAGTAAAACCATCTTACTGTTACCCTGGACCATGGCCTATCTATTACGCCAGCTCTGGTTTCATCAACATTCTTTAACTAATTCACCCCTGTAAACATTTGAATTCTCCCAATTCAAAGGTTAGAATAGTTCATTATGGAATTTCAGGGGTTAAAGAGTTAATAAACATTTGCTAATTCATCAGGAAAATTATACCCCTTCATTAACAACTTTTTAAAAACTTATAAAAAGGAAGAGTTTGTTTTTACAGGTTTTTATGCTTTATTTTTAGCAACACTGAAGATATTGTGTATTTTCTAAATCCTAACTAAATTTAAACCCTTTATAGGAACAAGATGTTTAAATTATTTAATTTTTATAACAACGGAACTCTTCTGAAATGGAGGAGCAGATGTCAGTAACAGCCTTAACTGTGAAGTATTAAGAACTGGCTGATGCGTTTACGGACTGATTCTATCAAATCACGGTAGAACTGCCTGTCAAAATTCTGTTGTTTATTGTTTACTTTTTAAAAATTTATCTTCAAAAATGTTAAATGTCAGCTTTAAAAATATAACATGTCCCATTAGCAGCAAAAAATTATCCTGCATAATACCAAGATAGGTTTATCTAAACATGTGAGTGATTTTATCACAATATTTACAGTGGCCAGTACTTTCACTGAGTGGCAAAACTGCCTTGTTAACACTGAGTAATGATGGCAATGGAGCTAGCCTTCAATTCTAAAAGTGACTACTTAAGGGTGTATGCTGCCTCGCAGTGACACAAATCTCCTTACTGAAGAGTTCCAAACACTATGAAACATGTAAAATTGTCTATCAAGAATACTTTTCCATCTTGGTCTAGTCACTGAATAAAAAAAAAATATGAGGGAGATAAATCTTGTACGTCAGCATTTTAATGTATTAGGTGGCATACACCTTTAACTGCCTTAGATGTGTATGTATGTATGTTAATATACTTACAGAAATTCTTATTCTTTCTAAATATTTTTCTACACCAGAAAATCACAGACTTCCCCATCATTTAGCTGCTGTAAAGACGAAAGACGACCAAATTAAAGGTCTGTATGTATGGCCACGTTATGTCACTAGCAGAAAATGCTTACTCTTTCTAAATATTTTTCTACATCTAAATGTCACAGACGTCAGCAAGATTCAGCTTTTATAAAGACATCTGAACGGAACTTCACAATTAAGTTGGGTCCCGTAAAACATGATTTCGACCTGTGTAATAGATTAATAGGCTACCTAAGTAGTCCTACAGCAACATGTCCTTATAAACATGATTTCTGCATCTGCACAAGTACTTTTTTTTCAAAGTTTGCAAAATTCACAAGCAGTTTAAAACATGAAAGCATGGTGTTCTTTATCATCACCAGCTAAACAATGTTTTATTTCTAGTTTAGTCAAATAGATATATCTTTTTTGCATCTAGTTGTTAGATATTTTTTTATGTTCAGACACCAAATTTTAACAAAAATTGACATCTTAGTTTTGAGAGAGACAAAATTTTGGGAGGGGGCTTATTTATAGGCACCCACCCTGTTCCAAGAACCTTTGCCAAAGTGGGGAGGGGGTTTATTCACAAAAGGAGGCTTATTTCCGGTAAAATACGGTAGATGACAGAAATTATAGACCCACAAAATGTCAGTATGTACAATGGTGACCCAACACACCCCGTTTCATTATAAATTCTCACTGCTTTGTGGATCAAATGTTCTGCTAAGAATATCTCCTTTAACACCCCTGAAGACACATTTGAACTCTTCCAAATCAAAGTTTGGAATAGTTCATTATGAAATTTCAGGGGTGGATGAGTTAATACTGTAACTGTGATGTCATAAGGTGTCAGGTGGACACAATATCGGCTCAAGAAACAATGAAACAAAGAAAATAAAGATACGCTTTCGTCTATCATAATGCTATTTGTCATCATTTTCTCTCGCTTTTAGATTCGTTCAAAACTCGGAGGAGAAAATGGCCATTACTTTCATCAATAAGGGACTGCAGGCTCAATTTTTTACTAAATTGAATGAAAAAAAAAAACATGTGAAATATTTTTTTGTATTCTTTCCCTTGACTTTCCACCCTCAAATATAACATTAAGGTTATACCATATCAAACAAACAAAGTACGGCCCTGAAAGCATGGTTAGCATCCATATTTTGTTTTAATTTCTAAAACTAATTTAAACTTATTCTAAGATGACCTTCACCCCAAGATTGTCCACATATCATCACACTACGCTTTAGTTTCAATTTATCATTTAAATTTTTTTAACCTTCAATACTGAAGATTAAACAGTTTTAAATTGTATACATGAACAAATGATGCCTGGCTGACAAGGTGAGGACCTGTGAGGATGAGGTATAGCCAGGGGTGAGGTATAGTTGGTTTGGTGTATGATGAGGAATATGGGGGTAATTTGTACAATCACCGTAACAACTACACCAAACATAAACCTACGGGTACGAGTCATTTGTTTCTAATTTCTCTATCGGAGGTCTCAGTTTGAATTGAAATTTCTATTATGGAACCGTAATATTAGTCTCTCGAACCGACGGATGAGTTCAACACAGCCATTAGAGATCCCCAAAAGTAAAACGATTTCTCCAATTTCTACGGGCCATTGAAGAATCTAATGTTTGTAGACAGTGACGACCCCGCCATCACTGTTATCAGTTATTTCTTGAGGGGGAAATCTTGATTAACCAAATATTTATTTCATTCTCTGAACTTTTTATCCAATTTTTTTTAAGGATAATTAAGATTTAATACTTAAAAATCTGTGACCAGATGTTGCAATTTTGTTTTTGATAATAAATGTCAGTATAGAATTCATAGCAATGATCAATATCTTGCCAAAAGAATACTGTCCAGGGCTAGATTATTTTTGTCAACTTGCACAGAAACATTTGTTCTACTCTCTCGTTCATGCCCTGGAGGTCATAGCAATTGTACCGGCTGCCCCTATTCTATTATTTGTAAGAGCCGACTTAATTCAGGATCTTATCTTTTCTCCTCTTTCTTAGCAACTTTTTTTCTTTCTAATGTCTCTGTAACGTCATTTCCAGCATTATTGGGTAATGACAAGGTGAGATGTTGTGCTGGGGGCCTTCAGCATAGCAGTTCAGTGAGATAGCACTATGAAGTTGGCATTAGTTCTGTGCTATCACAAGGAGGCAGGTACACCAACATACCCTGTCTCTGACATTCATACAAGCATGTTTGTATACATAACACATATAGAGGCATGTCCTTAACTAATTCACCCCTTTAATCACATAATGAACCATTCTAACCTTTGTATTTGGAGAGTTAACAAGCATCTTCAGGGGTGAACGAGTTAAGGAACCTTCGATATTGATTCACCCCTCAAATCTCATTATGAACTATTCTAACTTTTAAATCGGAAGACTTCAAATGTGTTTACGGGGTGAATAGACAAAACAAAATAAAACCAAGCTCGACCTACAGAGTAAACATACTTTCCAGGTACAGAGTACTTTGTTGGATTATTTCCTCTTTTTATACAGTACGGAACTGTATAAGTATGGCTACTACAACTTAGCATCAGTATTCTGTTACCACTATCACTCAGTTTTCAAAATAAAAAACGATGTTCCTAATGAAACGGTACATGTCATGGCTTTATCACGGCCTACAATCTCCAAAAATCCCCTCTGAGGAACAAAAATATGTAGTACCCCTCCGACTAGTCCTTATCGCCATGGAGATCTTACTCCATCTACTCCACATGCTCTGAAGTCAGCCGTCTTACGTTTATAAACATATGAAAAACTACTCACCGGGAAAACGCTGAAGTTACACCGCTACCATCCCTTAGAACATTGATAATCAAGTCCCCTACAGCACTGATAATCCACCGTAAAAAAAATATTGGATGGTTCCAGCAAGTTTAGGTTTCTAGTACACACAAAGTAACACTGTGAACAATATAGCACGCTACTCCCAGTACAAATAGCAATAAACAAACTTTTTAAAAAATCTGTAAATTGCACTTTGTTGTTTTGATGAATCACGGCTGGTAAAAATCTTTGTTCAGTGGGTTAGAAGGATGCTTCGCTACTCAACGCTATCTTCAAATTCAAATAAAGATAAAAAGTTAACTATCTTTCACCCCCACACAACACAATGTTACCTTCCAACTAAACAGCAGGTTTAGTCCAATGTTGATAAACAGGGTAGAAAACTAATCCATGAATAGCTGAAATAATCCCACACTTTCTTAACTTCTCAGCCTCTGTTTCCAACCGTTCCACGTTCACAAAATCCACCGTTTTTAAAAGTTCTCCTAAGTGAGTAACACTTTCTCCAATTTTCCGGTAGTTTCTCCTTAACTGATCTCTACGACAGCTCCACTCTCGTAATTAGTCGCAGTGTCTGAAATGGAACGGACAGACATTAATTAGTTAAAAAGAAAGCCAATAGAAGGCTGTTTACGTATGTGTTATGGCTGTGGTACCAGCTACAGTGTACCTAGACACTGTGTAATGTTTGTCAGCCTCAGCACTCTACCTAGCATCACCCCTCATCCCGAAACTTACGGCATGCTGGTAATCAAAGACTGGTCTGCACTCTCAGAGAGAATGCTGGGAAACAAGGAATGGTCTACCTATAGCATCACCCCTCATCCCGAAACTTACCATATACTGGTATACAAAGACTGGTCTGCACTCTCAGAGAGCATGCTGGGAAACAAGGAATGGTCTACCTATAGCATCACACCTCATCCCAAAAATTACCATATACTGGTATACAAAGACTGTCCCACTCTCAGCGAGCATGCTGGGAAACAAGGAATGGTCTATCTATAGCATCACCCATCATCCCCAAACTTATGGCATGCTGGTGATCAACGCTGGTGATCATGGAATGGAAAGCAGAAAGCATGCAGGGAAACAGGGACTGGACTATGCCAGATGACAAAAGGGCCAGGATTTGGGATTGGAGATATCAAGGTATATGAGGCAAAAAAAAAAACGTGTTTCAGATATCCCGACCAACCCTAGAATTTACGGCTTCTTGCCATAAGAGCGTCTGAGATCGGACCAGACCTCAAGTTCAACATCTCTCAATACATTGTGAAAGTTACTGCATGTCAAAGGGGTCTTAAAATTTACATAATTAACTACTCACACAAGTCAGGGACACAAATAATTTACTTAACCATAATTAAGGACCTTCGACCCAATAAAATTCAAAGTTCGGATGCTGTTATTGATGAAAGCAACGTACAGGTATGGAATAAACTACAGTCAGCAATTTACCTTAATGAAATTGAAAAATAATTCAATTTTTTTTTAAGCTTATACTGTGAATAGTATAAAAGATAATTTGCCAGTAAAGCTTAGTAAAGAAATGTAGGTTTTGACCGGTAATTTACACGTGTTGAAGGTGTTCATAGATACTCATTTCCTACCAAAGCTAAGACAGCATGATGCGAGATGATTTGGCAGTAAAGCTAGGTAGCGTAGCCAGAGTACCGTTAGATCAGGGTCCCGTAATCACATGTAATAACACAAACATCAAACATGTTACGATCCCTTGTCGCTTGTTTACCTGGCAGTTACAATGAAGTGTGTGAATTATTAATATCAAATACAACACCTCATCTGATTGGACGATTCTATCGCAAAAACGGCTGAAGGCCATAACAATCTTCGATGAAGGAAAAGAAATATCTTAACTTGGAAATCACAGCTTTTAATTATTTATTTGTCCTAATTAGATCTGGAGATATTTAACTGTGCACTCGCCTGATTCTAATACTCCTTCTTTGATCAGTACTTGGGTAGACAGCAGTGCCTTTTTCAGAGCACAGTAGGAATGGTTGTGGAGGGTGATATAGGTACATAGAAATGCCCTGGGTACTTACACATAAAGTCCGTGTACACAGTAAAGTGTTCCTTGGTACAACATTATGACTTCTTGGGTGCAAAGTTAAGAGTTTGTTGGTTGTTAAGAGTTTGTTGCACAAAATAAAGACTTTTTTTGGTACAATGTTAAGACTATGTTGGTACAAAGTTAAGACTTTGTAGGTAAAATGCTAAACAAAGTAAAGACTTTGTTGGTTGTTAAGAGTTTGTTGCACAAAATAAAGACTTTTTTTGGTACAATGTTAAGACTATGTTGGTACATAGTTAAGACTTTGTAGGTACATAGTTAAGACTTTGTTGGTACAATGTTAAGACTTTGTTGGTACAATGTTAAGGTTTTGTTGGTACATAGTTAAGACTTTGTTGGTACAATGTTAAGGTTTTGTTGGTACATAGTTAAGACCTTGTTGGTACAATGTTAAGACTGTGTTGGTACAAAGTTAAGACTGTGTTGGTACATAGTTAAGACTGTGTTGGTACATAGTTAAGACTTTGTTGGTACATAGTAAAGACTGTGTTGGTACATAGTTCAGACTTAGGTGGTACAAAGTTAAGACTTTGTTGGTACATAGTTAAGACTATGTTGGTACAAAGTTAAGACTTTGTTGGTACAATGTTATGACTTTGTTGGTACATAGTTAAGACCTTGTTGGTACAATGTTAAGACTATGTTGGTACAATGTTAAGACTTTGTTGGTACATAGTTAAGACTTTGTTGGTACAATGTTAAGACTTTGTTGGTACATAGTTAAGACTTTGTTGGTACATAGTTAAGACTATGTTGGTACAAAGTTAAGACTTTGTTGGTACAATGTAAAGACCATGTTGGTACATATTTAAGACTTTGTTGGTACATAGTTAAGACTTTGTTGGTACATAGTTAAGACTATGTTGGTACAAAGTTAAGACTTTGTTGGTTCATAGTTAAGACTGTGTTGGTACATAGTTAAGACTTTGTTGGTACAATGTTAAGGTTTTGTTGGTACATAGTTAAGACTATGTTGGTACAAAGTTAAGACTTTGTTGGTACAATGTAAAGACTTTGTTGGTACAAAGTTAAGACTTTGTTGGTACATTGTTAAGACTTTGTTGGTACAAAGTTAAGACTTTGTTGGTACAATGTTAAGGTTTTGTTGGTACATAGTTAAGACTATGTTGGTACAAAGTTAAGACTTTGTTGGTACAAAGTTAAGACTATGTTGGTACAAAGTTAAGACTTTGGTACAATGTTAAGGTTTTGTTGGTACATAGTTAAGACTTTGTTGGTACAATGTTAAGGTTTTGTTGGTACATAGTTAAGACTATGTTGGTACAAAGTTAAGACTTTGTTGGTACAATGTTAAGACTTTGTTGGTACAAAGTTAAGACTTTGTTGGTACAATGTTAAGATTATGTTGGTACAAAGTTAAGACTTTGTTGGTACATAGTTAAGGTTTTGTTGGTACATAGTTAAGACTTTGTTGGTACAATGTTAAGACTATGTTGGTACATAGTTAAGACTTTGTTGGTACAATGTTAAGACTTTGTTGGTACATTGTTAAGACTTTGTTGGTACAAAGTTAAGACTTTGTTGGTACAAAGTTAAGACTTTGTTGGTACAATGTTAAGGTTTTGTTGGTACATAGTTAAGACTATGTTGGTACAAAGTTAAGACTTTGTTGGTACAAAGTTAAGACTATGTTGGTACAAAGTTAAGACTTTGGTACAATGTTAAGGTTTTGTTGGTACATAGTTAAGACTTTGTTGGTACAATGTTAAGGTTTTGTTGGTACATAGTTAAGACTTTGTTGGTACAAAGTTAAGACTTTGTTGGTACAATGTTAAGACTTTGTTGGTACAAAGTTAAGACTTTGTTGGTACAATGTTAAGGTTTTGTTGGTACATAGTTAAGACTTTGTTTGTACAATGTTAAGACTATGTTGGTACATAGTTAAGACTTTGTTGGTACAATGTTAAGACCATGTTGGTACATAGTTAAGACTTTGTTGGTACAATGTTAAGGTTTTGTTGGTACATAGTTAAGACCTTGTTGGTACAATGTTAAGACTGTGTTGGTACAAAGTTAAGACTGTGTTGGTACATAGTTAAGACTGTGTTGGTACATAGTTAAGACTTTGTTGGTACATAGTAAAGACTGTGTTGGTACATAGTTAAGACTTAGGTGGTACAAAGTTAAAACTTTGTTGGTACAATGTTAAGACTTTGTTGGTACAATGTTAAGACTTTGTTGGTACATAGTTAAGACTTTGTTGGTACATAGTGAAGACTTTGTTGGTACATAGTTAAGACTTTGTTGGTACATAGTTAAGACTTTGTTGGTACAATGTTAAGGTTTTGTTGGTACATAGTTAAGACTTTGTTGGTACAATGTTAAGGTTTTGTTGGCACATAGTTAAGACTTTGGTGGTACATAGTGAAGACTTTGTTGGTACAATAATAAGGTTTTGTTGGTACATAGTTAAGACTTTGTTGGTACAATGTTAAGGTTTTGTTGGTACATAGTTAAGACTTTGTTGGTACAATGTTAAGACTGTGTTGGTACATAGTTAAGACTTTGTTGGTACATAGTGAAGACTTTGTTGGTACAATGTTAAGGTTTTGTTGGTACATAGTTAAGACTTTGTTGGTACAAAGTTAAGACTTTGTTGGTACAATGTTAAGACTTTGTTGGTACAATGTTAAGACTGTGTTGGTACATAGTTAAGACTATGTTGGTACAAAGTTAAGACTTTGTTGGTACAATGTTAAGACTTTGTTGGTACAAAGTTAAGACTTTGTTGGCACATAGTTAAGACTTTGTTGGTTCATAGTTAAGACTATGTTGGTACAATGTTAAGACTTTGTTGGTACATAGTTAAGACTATGTTGGTACAATGTTAAGACTTTGTTGGTACAAAGTTAAGACTTTGTTGGTACAATGTTAAGACTGTGTTGGTACATAGTTAAGACTATGTTGGTACATAGTTAAGACTATGTTGGTATAAAGTTAAGACTTTGTAGGTATAATGTTCAACAAAGTTATGACTTTGTTGGTACAAAGTTATGACAAAAAGTAAAAAAAAATTAGGGTACAACATTCAGTCTTCTTGAGTACAATTCTAAGACTTCTTTGGAAAAAATGTAAGAATTTTTGAGTAATTGGTACAGAGGCTCCTTGGGTAAAACTCAAAGATTTCCTGGGTTCATTACTAAGCCTTCTTCGATGCAACTCTAAGCCTTCATTGGTACAACTCAAAGAATTCTTTGGTAAAACTTTGGTAAGACTTCTAACCCTTTACATGGTGGGTGTCGTCGATGAAGCAGAAGACGCTTACTCTTCCGGAACACCTGGTCTTATTCTCTTGTGCTTTTACGAGAGTCTCCATGTAAATCTTCCCTTTGTTCCTATTATGTCCCTACTTTAATCGATTTGGAGTTCTGATTATGGTTTTGTTTACGCTTTGGTATTCTCTGATTTTTTTTTATCTAGCCCTAAGACTTCTTGGGTACAGCTCTAAGACTTCTTGGGTACAACACTAAACATTCTTGGCACAACTTTTTATCTAGGTATCTAGGTTTAATCTTGTTGTTAATATAATGTGACTTAAGGAGCGACAAGGTCCTATATCAAGTTGTCTCCCTTGGTATCTAGGTTTAATCTTGTTGTCAATATAATGTGACTTAAGGAGCAACAAGGTCCTATATCAAGTTATCTCCCTTGGTATCTAGGTTTAATCTAGTTGTCAATATAAGGTGACTTAAGAGAGTAACAGTCCTATGTAGAGTTATCTCCCTTGGTATCTAGTTTAATCTTGTTCTCAATATAACGTGACTTAAAGAGAACGACAAGGTCCTATGTAGAGTTGTCTCCATTGGTATCTAGGTTTAAGAGAGAGCCACACCTTATACTGTACAAGTTATGACCTCTACACTACTTTAACTCTACCCTCCTGTGGCCCCTGTCTATATCCACTGCCTCGCCCAATCACAATAAAGCCACTGCATAGAAAACAATTTAACCTTGTAACAATCTGTCACCTTTTAATTTGATTTCTTGTCTGAAGGTACAGTGTGACCTTTCTAAACGTGTTTAAAACAAGGTTTTCAGTTATTTTGTAGTTTAAGAGTTGGATGGATACAGTTTTGCAGGATTTGAGTATTGAACGGCTGTTGCCTCGCTAAGTATCAGGATTTGACGATAAACCTCAAGTGTCTTTCTTTGTCAATCGTTCTCTTCGTGAGGGTGAAACCTTCAATACCAGAAGTAGCTCTACTGCTGTAGGCTTAATTCCCCTCCCTCGTACATTTATATGTAAATGAGAAATCATTGTAGATTTAGTGTGTGTATTGCCAGCAGCAGTTTGTCCCTAGGTATCCATTTTCTCAAGAATCTAATGGAAAGAGCCTTTTGTTTCTTTAAAATAGATAAAACTCCTGTATAATCGGCCAGAGACACATCCAGACAAGTTGTTTGCAATCTTGTCCTCCCTCAATGTAGCCTCATCAGGAGAAATTGTTCTAAAATATGAAGAAACAATTCAAAAAAGCTTTTGTCATGGAGAGATTTCATTCTCTCCGACATAAACTGCTAAAATCTAGGGCTCTTTTGGGTTTGAAATAGTAGGGAACTCTTCTATTTGGAGGTGGTAAAAAAACACATGTCAGAAGTACCCTTAAATTTGCTGACATGGAAGCTCGTTGGCGATCGTTTGGCTTTCAGGGATGTTTGTGGCGTGTACTTTTATCATGCTTACACCTTCATGAAATATTTATACAGGGATGGTGATAAATGTATTCTGCCTTTTTTCACCTCAGGTGAAATGTACGTTCAATTCGATGAATCTTGCACTTAGTATGTTTCTGACTGGTTTCGTGTCGATGGTTGCTGGTTTAGCAGGAGTTTGACGCGTGAGATCTACTTCTGTTAATTTGGTGCTGGATTTGATGCGTGTTTTATCTTTTCCACACCAGTCTAATTAATTAACCAACACAAAACACACACAAAAAATCTAATCCTGTCAGGACGTTTTCAGTAAAGGTTTGTAGTGAAAAAACCCTGTCGTGTCGTGTATAAATACATCACACCAAATTTACTTTTCCAATCTGGATAGGTTGAGTTGAGTACAGTGGAATTAAATTGATATAGCTGTGAAAAGTTTAATGTATTATGATAATCACATTACGAGTGTAAGGTGTCGTGGTCGTACACTTAAACGCACTATTGATCCGTCCGGTGACATGATAATGTTTTATTATGATCAGACAAGATATACTACGGAGTGGTAATCTCCCCTTTATATAACTCTCTTGGTACTTACATACACATATTCACATCGTAATACTGATATTTTGATGACTGTTTTTATGTCATCCGACATTTGCGAGCTCTCTGGATTAACGTTACTGAGAGCTGACGACTGGCATAGGTGATACTAAACCTGAGTCTGTCCTTGTTATCCTGAGTCTGTCCATATTATAAGACTATCAGCAGACATTACTTGTGATAAAAGAAATGGAATTTTAATAGGGAAAACATACTTTTTTATACAGAAAAAACCTTAAATACATTCATTTGTTTCTCATTGTAATTATTGGCACCTTCCTAATTCGAGTTTCTAGCTCATTTTCCTTTAAATATATTATAATTTTTTCCCCTAACCACAACATCAAGAAGTAAGTTAAATGGACATTTAGAGGCATTATAACAAGCGTCAAAGGTCACTTTTGTATGTGGGGTCTGTTTGCTAACCTCTGACCCCAAAGGTCACTTTTGTATGTGGAGTCTGTTTGCTAACCTCTGCCCCCAAAGGTCACTTCTGTATGTGGGGTCTGTTTGCTAACCTCTGACCCCAAAGGTCACTTCTGTATGTGGGGTCTGTTTGCTAACCTCTGACCCCAAAGATCACTTCTATATGTGGGGTCTGTTTGCTAACCTCTGACCCCAAAGGTCACTTCTGTATGTGGAGTCTGTTTGCTAACCTCTGACCCCAAAGGTCACTTCTGTATGTGGGGTCTGTTTGCTAACCTCTGACCCCAAAGATCACTTCTGTATGTGGGGTCTGTTTTCTAACCTCTGACCCCAAAGGTCACTTCTGTATGTGGGGTCTGTTTGCTAACCTCTGACCCCAAAGATCACTTCTGTATGTGGGGTCTGTTTGCTAACCTCTGACCCCAAAGATCACTTCTGTATGTGGGGTCTGTTTGCTAACCTCTGACCCCAAAGATCACTTCTGTATGTGGGGTCTGTTTGCTAACCTCTGACCCCTAAGGTCACTTCTGTATGTGGGGTCTGTTTGCTAACCTCTGACCCCAAAGGTCACTTCTGTATGTGGGGTCTGTTTGCTAACCTCTGACCCCAAAGGTCACTTCTGTATGTGGGGTCTGTTTGCTAACCTCTGACCCCAAAGATCACTTCTGTATGTGGGGTCTGTTTGCTAACCTCTGACCCCAAAGGTCACTCCTGTATGTGGGGTCTATTTTATTCTTTGTCTAACCTCTGACCCCAAAGGTCACTTTTGTATGTGGAGTCTGTTTGCTAACCACTGACCCCTAAGGTCACTTCTGTATGTGGGGGTCTGTTTGCTAACCTCTGACCCCAAAGATCACTTCTGTATGTGGGGTCTGTTTGCTAACCACTGACCCCAAAGGTCACTTCTGTATGTGGGGTCTGTTTGCTAACCTCTGACCCCAAAAGTCACTTCTGTATGTGGGGTCTGTTTTGTTTTCTGTCTAACCTCTGACTCCAAAGGTCACTTCTGTATCTGTATGTGGGGTCTGTTTGCTAACCTCTGACCCCAAAGGTCACTTCTGTATGTGGGGTCTGTTTGGTTCTTTGTCTAACCTCTGACACCAAAGGTCACTTCTGTATGACCTCTGACCCTCACACATTAGATTTGCTGTTGATTAAATTTGTACTTGTACACAATAAGAGATCGTGCATTAATCTTAAAGCTTTTAAAACAAACCAACGAAAAATGTGAACATTTAGACAATTTCATCGAGAGATCTTAATTTCAATACAAGACTAAAGTTTCAATCGAAAGATAAATTCCAATATCAGTTTATCATATATTCTCCCGTATAAATTGTACATAAGGGATTACTCCCCTTTTTCCGTAATTGTTATTCTAAAATAAAAATGTCACATTTAAAACAATTCACAAACTTTACGATTGAGAATAACCAAAATCTAATTCTGATGGGCGCGGAAAACTATGCATAATACATAATTTACTATGACAAGGGTAGCCATTCTGTAGAAATATTTTCACTGAAATGATAATATGTAGCGTACAAAAATCATCTGTCACACGATAGCTTCAATGTGTGTTTGTATTTTATAGTAATTCACGCTGACTTGAGATACAATTGCGTAACAAGATCAAATTTAGATTCTCCAGACAAATCTCGCATCTGGATCAAACTAAATCTCTGTTTATATTTTTTCTTTATTTCATTTTCCTGATGTGAAAAAAACCAGCACATGTCAAAAAGAAAAAATCTCAGACAAGTTATTTTTTCCGTGACATAATGTTATGGTTGTGAATTCCTTTGGCTGTTTCAGAGATATACGTGGTGGAACAGAAAACTGTCACAGCTAGCTTTCTCTGTCGTAGTTTTAGATTTATACGACAGAGTACCGTCTAACGAAAAACCAGAAATGTCTCGGGAGCTTTGAGACAGTAAGCTACAGTTGCTCTAATACCTAATGTCTGTCGCTTGTTGTTCAAAATTTATGAAGCTTATTAACTTAAAAAAAAGAAAAAAAGAAAATGCTTACCCAAAAATGTGGGATTCAACAGTATATTCAATTAACAAATCTCTTTGGTACAAACTGTCAGGACAGTCAAAACATTCAATAAACCATTTTCTGTACCACCATTAGATTTGTCGAATAAAACATTCTGAAATTGAAATTTTTTGAAATAATCAAATCAAACTTTAAATAAGGTGAAACTGTCTGACATAACAGGAACAATAAAGTTAATATTTTTATCAAAGCAAAATACTGATGTCCACTATTTAAACATCAGTACTTATTCTATTCTAAACAATTCAAAGTTCATACTTCAAACATTTGACAATTGGACAATGGAAGTCAGGAAACAATGGAGACCTGTTGTCGTGGTGACTAGTACCGACAGGTGAAACAAACGTGACTGACACAATCCGTCATCACACCCCTCGCTCCCCAGCCTGCAGGACAACAGGATGTGGAATGTTACAGAAATCAGGCAAAAGGCATATGGGGCCCGTTCATCTGGGAGTCTAGGCATTAAAGGAAGAGGCAAAAAGGGGGTCAGGAAGGGGCTTGAAGGGCCTGATAATTTCAGTAAAGAGGTTAAAGGCCAATGAACATGCATACATTGCCTTGTTACCTCAAGTAAGAGGTGCACTGGGCCTGCTCATCTGAAGGATAATGTATACTAAAGTCTATGTTTTGGAAATTAAAACATCCATTCTGGTTATTTTAGGAAGGAGGCATGATAACAGGACCCTGACTCCCAGCTAAAAAGCAAACGGATCCTAGAATTCTAAAATCTTAAATCTCAGGTCAACCGGGGGTGCACATTTGAAATAAAAGACTAGATGAGTTTGTTTTAAACTCAGGAAAGAGGCATACAGGATCTGATCAACTTAGGGAAGGGGCATACAGGGCCTGGTAAGCTCAGGGAAGAGGCATACAGGGCCTGATCAACTCAGGGAAAAGACAGAATATTTTGTTGATTTCAGAAAAAAAGGATTAGAGTGTTCCTGAGGCAGGAGAGGATTCAGTAGAATTGCTAAAAGAAGGTGAGTATCGCGTTCATGAGGAGACGATTCAGAAGAACTGGTATCAGAAGGCGAGTATCGTGTTCCTGAGGCAGGAGAGGATTCAGTAGAACTGGTATCAGAAGGTGAGTATCATGTTCCTGAGGAGAGGATTCAGTAGAACTGGTATCAGAAGGTGAGTATCATGTTCCTGAGGAGACGAGACAGTAGAACTGGTATCAGAAGGTGAGTATCGTGTTCCTGAGGCAGGAGAGGATTCAGTAGAACTGGTATCAGAAGGTGAGTATCGTGTTCCTGAGGCAGGAGAGGATTCAGTAGAACTGGTATCAGAAGGTGAGTATCGCGTTCATGAGGAGACGATTCAGAAGAACTGGTATCAGAAGGCGAGTATCGTGTTCCTGAGGCAGGAGAGGATTCAGTAGAACTGGTATCAGAAGGTGAGTATCATGTTCCTGAGGAGAGGATTCAGTAGAACTGGTATCAGAAGGTGAGTATCATGTTCCTGAGGAGACGAGACAGTAGAACTGGTATCAGAAGGTGAGTATCGTGTTCCTGAGGCAGGAGAGGATTCAGTAGAACTGGTATCAGAAGGTGAGTATCAGAGTAACTGTAGTACTCCTGAGTACTGGAGTAGTTGGAATAGTAAAGACTTTCTGAGTATTGGAGAGAGCAGAAGATATTTACAGAGTGAAGGATTTTAGAGTCCTGGAGAACATGAATAATTTTTGATTTTTTAAGAACAAAGGTAAACTAGACAAAGTGTTGGTGGTAGTAGAATACTGGAAACAGCCGCGGAGATCAGGAGAAAGTGGACGATCTGAAAACGAACGGGAGCAAAAGTACCACAGAATCAAGATTAAGAGTATGAACGAAAGCAGATGAGTACCAGAAAAACAAGAGCATTCTGAGTATGAATGAGATCAGATGAGTACCAGAAAAAGAAGAGCATTCTGAGTATGAACGTGAGCAGATGTGAGTAGCAGAAAAAGTAGATAATTGTGAGAATGGAAAAGAGCAGATGTGAGTAGCAGAAAAAGTAGATAATTCTAAGTATGAACTAGAGCAGAAAAGTACCAGAAAAAGTAGACAATTGTGAGTATGGAAGAGAGCAGATGTGAGTAGCAGAAAAAGTAGATAATTGTGAGAATGGAAAAGAGCAGAGAAGTACCAGAATGAGTAGACAGGGACTTTTGTTGTCTATAACTAACCGCCTTTGTCTATGTACTGTGAGGACAGGGACTTTTGTTGTGTATAACTAACCGCCTTTGTCTATGTACTGTGAGGACAGGGACTTTTGTTGTCTATAACTAACCGCCTTTGTTTATGTACTGTGAGGTTTTGTTGTCTATAACTAACCGCCTTTGTCTATGTACTGTGAGGACAGGGACTTTTGTTGTCTATAACTAACCACCTTTGTCTATGTACTGCTAGGTAGTGGCGTCCCCCGGGTCCATATTGTTGTGCCAATTATTTGTGTCTGATCAGATAACAGTCTAGATCTGTGATGTCACCACAAGAATTCCAGCCTTCGTCTCTACTCCTGTATCGAGTGTTTAAGTCTCCGCCTCTACTCTGGTGACGTAAAGCTGGCTATATAAGGGCATACAGTACAATAAATAACTCTCCAATGGTCTGATATTGAAGAAAGCTTAAACTTCACGACGTCCCCAATGTCGTGACTTTTGATCTGCGTCCCACGTTTACGGTAGATCACTCCGGAGCAGACTTTTTTGACACCAGTTTTTTGACGCCAGTATTCTCAAGAGAGAGTCAGATAAAACTGACAACTTCTGCACATGACATTGAGGAGATACATCAGCCAGGAATTATAAGTTCTTCTTCATATTAAAAGGTGACTCAAAATTATTCCAGAATAGAAATATTATGTTAGTTAACATCATTACTGGTTTCAATAGTTTAAATTAAATTGACCTTTTTTTGTTTTCACATTTTCCACCGTATAATCCGAAATTCTATAATCATTTATTTTTGGAAGTTGTCCTGATGAATTAAGCCTCAGACCGAGAGACAGAACTAGTCGACTGATAAGTTATATGGGTGACACTTCAGCAAATTTTCATTAAAATTTCCTTTTTTGTCAAATCATTGATTAAAATCATGGTTATGTCTATCAATATTCTACTCAAAATTAATTAAAAATTTCAAGACTTACCAATAATAGACATTTTCTTTCACATCATTTTCTTTTTTTTTTTTTTATTTTTTTTATTTTTCAACTTTTTTGATACATATAGAAGACATATACAGAACTTTAAGCAGCAGCACAATTTCAGACATTCATGATCATTCATAGCTAACAACACAGTACAAGCTTAGAGGTGATGAACCATTGTCTTTATCATTCCGATAATAACATCATTATCAAAATCATTAGCATCCTTCATACAGAAATTACAAACATCATCATCATAATCATCATCGTCATCTATATACTATGCTAGTCATCATCATCATCATCATCATCATCATCATCATCATCATCATCATCATCATCATCATCATCAATTCACAATGCATCATCATCATCCATACACAATGCATCATCATCATCATCATCATCATCCATACACAATGCATCATCATCATCCATACACAATGCATCATCATCATCATCATCATCATCAATTCACAATGCATCATCATCATCCATACACAATGCATCATCATCATCATCATCATCATCATCATCATCATCATTATCATCATCCATACACAATGCATCATCATCATCCATACACAATGCATCATCATCATCCATACACAATGCATCATCATCATCCATACACAATGCATCATCATCATCATCATTATCATCATCCATACACAATGCATCATCATCATCCATACACAATGCATCATCATCATCCATACACAATGCATCATCATCATCATCATTATCATCTTCATCCATATACAATGCTAGTCATCATCATCATCATCACCATCCTCATCATCATCATCATCCATACACAATGCTATTCATCATCATCATCATACGTACATCACTGTCATTATCATCATCATCATCCATACACAATGCACATCATCATCATCATCATCATCATCATCTGCCATGCACAAACGACAATCATCATTGTCATTATCATCATCAACATCCATGCATAGAGATAAAAAAATAAAAAAAAATAAATAAAAATATCATCATCACCACCGCTACAATCCTCATTATTTCATCATCATCATCATCATCTACCATACACAATTGGCAGTTATCATCGTCATCATGATCATGATCATAATCAGTATTCGTCATAAGCATAATTACTTGCATCTTGTCATTATAATTACCATGTTTATACATCAATCCTGTGCACTGCTGTTACCAATATTTTTCACACACATCATTCATATACTAATACATACACACCAACACTCTCACACACACACATAGTTCACAACAAGAGGAAGAATAGAATTATAAGGAGAAAGAGAGAAAAAGAATAAGTAGAGAGAGAGAGATAGAGAGAGAGAGAGAGAGAGAGAGAGAGGTGGATTGCAATTTCAGAATGGACATAATCTTACCAGGTACATGTATATTCGTTTTAGTGATAGCCTGATGGGCCCTGCCAAGGTCATAAAAAGTACTTACTACATGTAGGCTATGAGAATGATTTGACAATAAATATATTCATATCAGGTAATTTCACTTCCATACAACTTACTGTGATATTAATATATACAAAGCATAACACTATGGAATTTATATTGTATCTTTATAAATCAATTAGACTGATCCATTTTTTCCATTCAATTTCAAATTTGTCTCTGGAGTTATCTCCCTTACTTACTGCTATGTACTTTTGAACTTTGTAATGATCTTTAATTGTATTAACTAATGCGTTTATATTTAATGAGCTATGGAGGCATTTCATCTTATAGATGTAGTGTTTGATTATGATTGTTATTTCATTATCAACACGATTACTCGGGAGGTAGTTAGAAAAGAAATGTCCAAAGAAAAAGGATTTTTTGTTGACAGAAAATGGGATAAGTAGGGCTTGTAGTAGTATTTCAAGACTTTCTAGTAATTTTTGAACTTCTTGACATTCCCATAATACATGGACGATTGTTTCTCTTTCAGAGTTACATAGCGTGCACAAGGGAGAGATTACAAGTCCAATTTTGAATAAAAATGAATTTGTTGTTAATATATGGTGATTAACTCTATACTGAAACCACTGGAGTTTTGTGTTCGATGTTGTCTCAAAGGGGTTTTTGAAAATTTTTATCCATGATGGATTATCAATGTCATCAAAAACTTCATTCCATTTTGTTTGTCCACGAGGTAAGGAATTATTTTTATTCAGAATGTTATATAAGAGTTTTGAATATTTTGGATATTTTAGAAAAATTTCAATATTTACAGGAATAAATGGGTAGCTCACACTAACATAAGGAAAGGTATTCTGTGAAGTATATCGTTTTATTGCATTTACTAAACCATGATACTGAAGGAGGTTTGTTGTTATTTGGTATTTCTCAGAAAATTCTTGCATGGTATAGAAAGAACCCACATCATTTTCATTAGCTTGTAAGAAGCTTCTCGTTCGTATCTAATAATCCCACTAATATCACGTTTGTCTAGCTAATTTGTTTTCTTCTTCCCGTGCACTTTGTAATGACATCTAGTTAACGCCAAGTCATTGGAAATCCCGATTCATTAATTCCGCTGTTTGATGCGCGAAGTCCTTCACATGCATGCATGCAAATGCATGTGATTGACACGCGTCCATTTCGCCCTAATGAGTGCCTTTGGTTTTATACGGGAAATGTACGAGATATAAAGCCCTTCCTGAAAAGGCAATGACAAATCTAACCCCTCATCAAATAAACCTCCACTTGACCCTTCGGTGACCAAACTGTCCAATGGTCATCTAGGACAGAAATCACTCCGTTAGGGTGAATTCAGGCAATGATAGAAAAGTCTGTGCTGGGTTTAAACCAACTGAAATGATTTCATTTCACTTTTTCTCATTACAATCATTGCCTTGTTTTATCAATTTGTCTCCAATGTCAGCTGTTAGATGAAAGGTCGTGACCTCACATTACCCACAAGTCATTGCTGCACACATGGCGATTATGACCGATCATGACCTAGGTCTCAACAAGGATATTTGAACCAAGATAAAAATTAAAACCTGAATTCAAGACATTCCTACAATTCTTCACTCATCTAGAAATTAGGCGTATAAAAAGCCTTATTTCTTTTGTCTTTTACGTGGAAGAGAAGGAAATTAGGGGGGTGAGGATGAGGAGGAGGGGGGAGGGCAAGGAAAAGAAGGGAGTTGGGGGGATGGGGAGGGGTTGGGGGAGAAGAACCCTGTCAGAATTGTCTGTCTGGGGGGATGGGGGGGGGGAGAAGAACCCTGACAGATTTGTTGTCACCACTCTCTCCAGCTCTAACATGTTAAGTCACCAACACCATCTGTGTGATATGGGAATTTAAATGTGAAGCCTCACAGGACGAAACTCTCCTTCCATCCCTCGAGGGGCCCCAAGAGACCATGCAAATTTGGTTATATATTTGTTACAGATAATCAGAAAATCCAGGTGATCCTGCGAGGCCCCTTAGGGAGAACCTCACATGTCAATTTTATAAATCCCTTCAGGGGTCCATAGGGAACATTAATTGTCAGATGGTATTTCAATCAAGGGATTGCTTAGTGATAATTGTCAGGATATGTTACAACGACCTTTGCACTTGGTCAATTGGTCAAAAGAAGTTTATCTCCAAATTTGCAAGTGATGATTGGATGAAATTTGTTCTGCTCGTGTCCAGGGTTAAAACCAAGGCTGAAGTGCGATATCATCATGTTTACTAATTAGTTGGATATGACCTTACACTTCAAGGTGAAATAATGACCATTGAATTTTATCTTCTTGTTTAGAGAGCTCGAAAATAAATTAGGTTCTATAATGAAAATGCTGATTGGATAAAATCATTTAGCACTTTAGCGGAATTACATTAAGCTAACTGGGGCCACTTTGATCTGCTAACATGGCCTTAAGCTGTGATCGGTGATCCAATTCTTGATTGACCGATGGTCAGTGAAACTTCTCTTGGTTAGGGATGAACTTTAAATGTATCTGCTTAATAATGTATCATGGACAGTTAGCTTTACCACATGGAGTTCAGCTCTACAAACAATGAAATTTTTTTATTCCAGATTTATGATTAACATATTCATCCAAAAATATAAAACAAACTGCAGTTGGTAGGCCTATATGTCAAATTTTTCAAACATATCTGTCAAATACCTGGCAGTTCCAACGGGCCAATAAACATTTACAAAATAACAGACAGAAAAATCAGGGGTTACATTATGATATAACAGCTGGCTCTCAGTGACCATTATCAACTGGAGTTGTGTAAATACAGCATAACCTACCAAAACTGTCCATACTACACAGGTTCTATGTAAACTGAACCTGTGTAATCTGGACACCTGTATAAACCAGACCTTCAGCTAGGTCCCACTGTATATGTAAACTGAACCTGTGTAATCTAAACACCTGTATAAACCAGACCTTCAACTAGGTCCCACTGTAGACATTTCTACATAAACTGAACCTGTGTATAAACCTGTGTATAAGCTAGACCCCATTGCATGTATATATATATATTAAATACAGTATATATATATATATATCTTGATACCTGTACAAACCAGATTTTCGACTTGTAAAGCATTTAAGGGAAAAAACCCTGCTATGCATTAATTTAAAAGAAAAAGTTTGGTATAATTTTATAATAGATATTGGTGATGTCATAACAAGCCTGTAATCCAGACGTGTATGGGTCCATGATATGTCTATGTTAATATCAAACTTAATCCTTATAATTGGATTTCGTTTGTTTGTCCCATTAACAGCTATGGTCATATGTTTTGGTGTTGAAGAAAACCAGGAGTTCTCTGATAAAAACCACTGACCTACAGTCAAGACCTGAGGGCAAGCCACGTAGAAATTGAAAACTAGCAAGAATAAATTTGTGAAATATTGAACGACTACAAAAATTATGTTTTACAGTATTGCCGTTTTGTGATGGTCGTTATTCTGGACACCACATTACCTATCTCCCGTTATCGTTGATAAACTCCGGCTGTTGTATGTGCACAAGTTAGATCAACGCGTTAATTATTCATCGTTAGCTTATTTACAGTTAAGTACTCTTGCACTTTACCACTGACTAATGAACGCTTTATTTGTATGAAAACTCTCAAACTTGTTACGATTCGGAATCATTTTCCCATAAATATCCATCAGAGTTTAATGAATACATAGAGAAAAGCCGAGGCAATTTCCGTCAACATTACGTAGTACGAACGTGTCATTATACCCCGCAATGAAGCACTACCGCAAATTTTTACTCGCAATCTTACAACTGTTTACTGTGGCCCACAAAAACTAAGTTATGCTTTTTATTTTACACCAATAAGCCTAACAGTATAGACTCCATTATTTGTTCAGCTTACAATGATTAGTAGCAATCAGCCCACTAAGACAAATATATTTAAGCTTCAGCTTACAGCTTTCGCCAAGTAAAAGACATTATATCAAATTACTTCATAATTAATCATGTCATAATATCTCCTTAAAATTTCAGATTGTACTTGATGATTCTTTTTCTTTTAACATTAATTCATCTTCCGAAAGGATAAATTTACTGCTTTTATATATACATGTATATGTGTAACAGCACAAGAAGTAGCAGGTGCGGATGCAGGATTTTCGAAAGAAGGGGGACCAGCTGATGCTTTTTCAATGATTCAACGGTAAACACTTCCATTTTTAAGGCTATAAAAATTTTACTCCTCCGAAAAAGGGACCCTCTCTGGATCCACGAGTTAATAGTTTTAAAAATGGTGCTGGGGCTCGAACCTATGCCCTTTTGCTATCCAGCCCTGATGCTCTTCTGCAGAGCTAATGGGAAATTCCCTATAGCTTACACTTGTAAGAAAACCTAATCAATGTACAATTTTTACTTGCATATATGTAAATGTACTTGTTAGGTTTGGTTTGTTTAAAGTCCTTTATTGTTATTTAACTCGCTCACCTCCGAGGACATGTCTGAACTCTTCTAATTCAAAGGTTGGAACAGAACATTATGAAATTTCAGGGGTGAAAGAGTTAATTTTTTCATTCAAAATAATTGTGATACTGACACAGTAAGCCAATCAGCTAGGCTGTGAATAAAACACCTGGGCCCTGGTAATATCCCTGCTCAGCCAGGTACTAGGTTTAGTGTCCCATTTTAGTGTGGAGTGGGAAAAAGTGTTATAATCAAGCATGAGTTACCTCCCTTCCAGTGTAAAGTATCTGTAAGGTAGATGTGATTACTTTACTGCCCATTAACCTCTCTGTGATCATACCACCAGATAGATGCTATCAGTATCATATAGTCATTGGACAAGAGTGTGTATTGTAACAACTCATAATGGACTGGAGATACAGAAACTATTTTCCGGAGGAATAAAGGGATCAAAATTTCCTCAGGGGTTTCCAAAAATCAATATATTTTTTTTTAAAAGTTGTCAAGAGATGGTGTGAGGAATTCTAGGTAAAGAAGACCCAACAAGATTGGTCGATTATGTAATGTCGAGTGTTAACAGAAGTAAATGAATTAGACTATATAAGATATATACCTTTATATATATATATACAACCCTATGTAGGTATACTGGTGTAATATCAGACTCGTGAAACATGATAGTGTTCACTAGGGTATGTAAAGTGTACGAAAATCAATAGCAAAGAATTAATCAATAGACGGAACTCATTTACATATAATTATACTCTACACGGCTAAAATTTTAATGAGAAGGGGGTCTCAATTCCCAGTGGTGTTCACGCAGGTGAACTTAACGACCGACCGTGAGAAATTACAACTGTACACCAGCCCTGTCAACCCCATCTCGTGACATCAGACGATCCATCTGTCTCATCTGGACTGGTCCACTGAGATGTGTAGGGGTGTCAGGGTGTTATGTAATAACAATATTAAAAGCAATGAAGTGTACCTGAGTCGTATTGACCACATAATCGGTATCCATGGTAACGAGATTACCTGTAAAGTTTCATTGTAATCAATATCATAGTATTAGGTATTGTAACAGGTATATCTGGTGTTGGTTCCAGTTTTCCCTGTAGTATACACTTATCAAAGTCTGGAACTTCTATAGGCCAAGGCAATAAATATAGGTTTCCAGTGGCACAAAGAGTAGGCATATAGGAGTGCAAAATATATCATGTAACTGAATTGTATTGTACTGAATTGTATTGTACTGTATTGTATTGTACTGTATTGTATTGTATTGTATTGTAATGAATTGTATTGTACTGTATTGTATTGTACTGTAATGAATTGTATTGTACTGGATTGTATTGTACTGTATTGTATTGTATTGTACTGTAATGAATTGTATTGTATTGTACTGTAATGAATTGTATTGTACTGTATTGTATTGTACTGTATTGTCATGAATTGTATTGTACTGTATTGTCATGAATTGTATTGTACTGTATTGTCATGAATTGTATTGTACTGTATTGCATTGTATTATATTGTTTTGTTATGAATTGTATTGTACTGTATAGTATAGTATAGTATAGTATAGTATAGTATTGTATAGTATAGTATAGTATAGTATTGTATAGTATTGTATAGTATAGTATAGTATAGTATTGTATAGTATAGTATTGTATAGTATAGTATTGTATAGTATTGTATAGTATAGTATTGTATAGTATAGTATTGTATAGTATAGTATAGTATAGTATTGTATTGTATAATATAGTATAGTATAGTATAGTATAGTATTGTATTGTATAATATAGTATAGTATAGTATTGTATTGTACAAGGAATCTCTCTGTACCGACAATATCTCCTGCACCGTCATACCATCCTTCCCTTTCTTTCCCTTTTCCAACTTTGAAATTTTTTTCTTAACCACTTCTTAAGAGAATTCCTACCTCTTTATATTAATTCACTTGTGCTCACTCTCAAATGACCCTGTCTGTAAGAAGACATTAAACTTTTGTCTTCAAAATACCTGTCTATTGTGATCTTCAAATTAACTGAAAGATTTAAAAGCAGAATATTTATTAATTTTCAAACATTTTGATTTTTTTTATAAAGGACTCATTAACTCATTCACCCCTGAAGACACATTTGACCTCTCCCAATACAAAGGTTGGAATAGTCCATTATGAAAAGATTCCAGGAGTGAATGAGTTAAGCTAACAATACTTTCAACACACAGACCCGGGGCACCTTCATATCAATCTTCATTAATGTAATGACATATTAAGATAAAATCTTGATCACAAATGTTATTAATTATTGATATTCACACTATAATATGCACACTCAGGGACTGAACAGGAAAGTGGACTATAGCTAATGCCCTGTTTTATTCACAGCCTAGCTCATTGACTTACTGTGTCAATATCACAAATTTTCTAAACGGAAATTAAACTCATTCACACCTGCAATTTTGTGTTAGAGTAAGTTAGCATACATCCTTAAGTCTCCATGTCACAGGAAGTTATCATACATGCTTAATTAAGTTTCCATGTCACAGTAAGGTAGCATACACCCTTAAGTCTCCATGTCACAGTAAGGTAGCATACACCCTTAAATCTCCATGTCACAGTAAGTTAGCATACACCCTTAAGTCTCCATGTCACAGTAAATAAGCATACACCCTTAAATCTCCATGTCACAGTAAGGTAGCATACACCCTTAAGTCTCCATGTCACAGAAAGGTTGTATACACCCTTAAGTTTCCATGTCACAGTAAGGTAACATATTACACCCTTAAGTGTCCATGTCACAGTAAGTTAGCATACACCCTTAAGTCTCCATGTCACAGTAAGGTTGTATATACCCTTAAGTCTCCATGTCACAGTAAGTTAGCATACACCCTTAAATCTCCATGTCACAGTAAGGTAGCATACACCCTTAAGTCTCCATGTCACAGTAAGTTAGCATACACCCTTAAATCTCCATGTCACAGTAAGGTAGCATACACCCTTAAGTCTCCATGTATCAGTAAGTTAGCGTACATCCTTAAGTCTCCATGTCACAGTAAGGTAGCATACACCCTTAAGTGTCCATGTCACAGTAAGGTAGTATACACCCTTAAGTGTCCATGTCACAGTAAGTTAGCATACACCCTTAAGTCTCCATGTCACAGTAAGGTAGTATACACCCTTAAGTCTCCATGTCACAGTTAGGTAGCATACATCCTTAAGTCTCCAAGTCACAGTAAGTTAGCATACATCCTTAAATCTCCATATCACAGAAAGGTAACATACACCCTTAAGTCCCATGTCACAGTTAGGTAGTATACACCCTTAGTCTCCATGTCACAGTTAGGTAGCATACATCCTTAAATCTCCATGTCACAGTAAGTTAGAATACACCCTTAAATCTCCATGTCACAGTAAGGTAGCATACATCCTTAAGTCTCCATGTCACAGTAAGTTAGCATACACCCTTAAGTCTCCGTGTCATAGTAAGGTAGCATACACCCTTAAATCTCCATGTCACAGTAAGGTAGCATACACCCTTAAGTCTCCATGTCACAGTAAGGTAACATACACCCTTAAGTCCCATGTCACAGTAAGGTAGTATACACTCTTAACTCTCCATGTCACAGTAAGTTAGCATACACCCTTAAGTCTCCATGTCACAGTAAGGTAGCATACACCCTTAAGTCTCCATATCACAGTAAGGTAACATACACCCTTAAGTCTCCATGTCACAGTAAGGTAGTATACACCCTTAAGTCTCCATGTCACAGTAAGGTAGCATACACCCTTAAATCTCCATGTCACAGTAAGTTAGCATACACCCTTAAGTCTCCATGTCACAGTAAGGTAGTATACATCCTTAAGTCTCCATATTACAGAAAGGTAGCATACATCCTTAAATCTCCATATCACAGTAAGGTAGCGTACACCCTTAAGTCTCCATGTCACAGTAAGGTAGCATACACCCTTAATTAAGTCTCCATGTCACAGTAAGGTAGTATACATCCTTAAGTCTCCATGTCACAGTAAGGTAGTATACACCCTTAAGTCTCCATGTCACAGTAAGGTAGTATACACCCTTAAGTCTCCATGTCACAGTAAGGTAGCATACACCCTTAAGTCTCCATGTCACAGTAAGGTAGCATACACCCTTAAGTCTCCATGTCACAGTAAGGTAGCATACACCCTTAAGTCTCCATGTCACAGTAAGGTAGTATACACCCTTAAGTCTCCATGTCACAGTTAGTTAGCATACACCCTTAAGTCTCCATGTCACAGTAAGGTAGCATACACCCTTAAGTCTCCATGTCACAGTAAGGTAGCATACACCCTTAAATCTCCATGTCACAGTAAGGTAGCATACACCCTTAAGTCTCCATGTCATAGTAAGTTAGCATACACCCTTAATCAAGTCTCCATGTCACAGTAAGGTAGAATACACCCTTAAATCTCCATGTCACAGTAAGGTAGCATACACCCCTAAGTCTCCATGTCACAGTAAGGTATCATACATCCTTAAGTCTCCATGTCACAGTAAGGTAGCATACACCCTTAAGTCTCCATGTCACAGTAAGTTAGCATACACCCTTAAGTCTCCATGTCACAGTAAGGTAGCATACACCCTTAAGTCTCCATGTCACAGTAAGGTAGCATACACCCTTAAATCTCCATGTCACAGTAAGGTAGCATACACCCTTAAGTCTCCATGTCATAGTAAGTTAGCATACACCCTTAATCAAGTCTCCATGTCACAGTAAGGTAGAATACACCCTTAAATCTCCATGTCACAGTAAGGTAGCATACACCCCTAAGTCTCCATGTCACAGTAAGGTATCATACATCCTTAAGTCTCCATGTCACAGTAAGGTAGCATACACCCTTAAATCTCCATGTCACAGTAAGTTAGCATACACCCTTAAATCTCCATGTCATAGTAAGGTAGCATACACCCTTAAGTCTCCATGTCACAGTAAGGTAGCATACACCCCTAAATCTCCATGTCACAGTAAGTTAGCATACACCCTTAAGTCCCCATGTCATAGTAAGGTAGCATACACCCTTAATTAAGTCTCCATGTCACAGTAAGGAAGCATATACCCTTAATTAACTCACCATGTCACAGTAAGGTAGCATACACCCTTAAGTCTTCATGTCACAGTAAGTTAGCATACACTCTTAAGTCTCCATGTCACAGTAAGGTAGCATACACCCTTAAGTCTTCATGTCACAGTAAGGTAGCATACACCCTTAAATCTCCATGTCACAGTAAGGTAGCATATCCCCTTAAGTCTCCATGTCACAATAAGGTAGCATACACCCTTAAGTCTCCATGTCACAGTAAGGTAGCATATCCAACCTTAAGTCTTGATTTTATGGTAGGGTGGTATCTTTGTCACTGCAAGGCAGCATACAGCCTTAACTCTAAGCATTACATCAAGTTAGCACACAACCTTAAGCCTTTAATTCACAGAAAGGTAATATCTCAAATATCAATCAATGATATATTTTATCACCATGGTTACAAGGATAGATGTATTTGTTGTAATTGATCTCTTTACTACAAACACAAAAACAGTAATTTACGCCCCGACTCATGATAGACAAATTAACCAATCATTGACGATCATAAAGCCGTTATAATTGACAATATACCACACAATCCGCATGTAAAGGAATTTTCTGTTTGTTGATAGACAAGCGGGACTATCCATTATCTTTATGGTGTTTGTCCCTATACAGGTGAGACTTACAGTGTTTGTCCTATATACAGGTGAGACAGTGTTTGTTTAATCTTGGACAGGTGTTTTACGCAGCCTGTTAGACACGGTAATGACCTACATCAGGTTTCCGTAATGGTATTAAAAGTCTGATCCCGATACGTTAGAGAGTGTAATGTATTCTGGGTAACAGCTTAACTACCGATGTATAGTAAAACGTATTTAGTTGTATTGTGGTGTACCTGGTGTACGTCCCTCACCGTCCCTCCCCTGTCCGTCCCCCTCCTCAGCAGATGTCGTCTGCCACGGTATTGTCACCGTAGCTACAGCGTTGTCACCCTAGCTACGGGAGGTAGCAGATGTTCTCACGTATAGAAATGGAAATCTGTTCGACTGAAACCTCAGAAATCATTTGGACAGACGAAAACAGCTTTATTCAGATTACCAGGCGTACCAGACAGAAATTAATTTCCAAATCTAAACTTTCTCGTAAAGTAATTATAAGCCGGCAAAAATCCTCAAATCAGACGGTAAAAACTTAATCTCCTGTGTGAACGGTCCTTAACTCATAAATTATTTAACTTGTAAATCAGTTTATCTTTAAACTTTCTGAAAAATAATAAAATATTTTTTATAAATGTGATAATGTTCAAAAATTGAAAAGCTGAAATTGAAACAAATAGGTTTGGAATATTAATTTCTGGTGTAAAATATTTTTTACCAGTAAATAAACTTTACCTCTAAACCACCTGTAATTAAGTTAATTTCTGAGGTTACACTTTTTTTACCTGTAAATAAACTTTACCTATAAATCACCTGTAATTAAGTGATTTATCTGTATATGTAAGGCTATGACTCCACAGAGGAAATCCACTCTACCGTATCATTATTACATAACTGTAGAAGGATTACTAAGATACCATAGCAACTGTTTGCCCACTTTTTACCTGGGACAGATTACCATGTCAAAAATCTCCGATGATCAGCTGTTACAAGTTTCAAGTTAAAAGCTTCAACATATGATTGGATCGTAATGGCATTAAAAATGCTATAAATGTCACGGCTGTAGATATAACGGCCTTAATTCTATAGAAGCTCTCTAATCCACACTACAAACAACACGAAGCGGAGGCGCCAACGTTGTGTACGAATTCTGATACAGACGCTGGGTTCAAGATCAATCAATACCAATTGATTATAAGAGAAACAAAATCTAATAATACCTGTCCGAACATTTACCTATTTAATTATCCAATCCACGCAGGCATTGATAAAAGGATGGAAAATGGATTTTAAATGTTTCACCTGTCTGATGTGCCGCGGTGGAAGTAAGGCACTAACAATGGATTTTAAAGGACTCACCTGTGTGTCGTTTACCTGAGTAATTATCAAGCAGGTACGGATGTTGACGTAATTAAGGCAATACCAAATAGCTTATTAAATCATTCTCGTTTATTTGAATGGCTACCTGTGTAATTATAAAACAGGTAGACAATAGATGAAAGACACACACAATGGACTCCAAGTCGTTTACCTGTCTGACCATTTACCTGTGTAATTACGGACAGGTACACACATTGACGGGTCAGACTTAGGAGGAACTGTCACGGAGATTACCGTCGACGTAACAATAGACACAGCCTCCCCGACACTCGTGCCGTCCCACACCACACGCCAAACCTTCACTGATACGTCCGCCAATAACAACCCACTCAATACATAATCCACATGTCACGGCCGACATCCTTTCTATACAGCCTCGGAAATAAACATGTCCAATTGTCTCCAGTTCATCACGGACAAGAAATAACAAAGGGCTACCAAGTGATAGTCAATAACATAGGTTTGGTAGATACAGGATCCCAGTAGTCAGCTATAAAGGCCAATATACAGTACAATAGGCACATTCCGTAACTCTGTGTCCCGTTAAAAGGCTCCGTTACAGATTGGGGCTGTATTACACACGATGACGATAGTTTTACCAAAGAACATTACTTTAGTTCATGTATTGGTATTTTTGTTTCAAAACTCATGGACAAATTCAGTAACATATGGAAACACGAGACTGGAATATCAATTTTGTTATTTTGGGATGGTTTATCATGGAAAAAAGATCGGCTCATTAAAGGAAGTGTATAACTGACACCTACAAATGTCATTGTTGAGTATCCCTCGGAACACAATCAAGAATATTGCCGTAGGAACCGATACCTAAACAGCCAATATCATAGTTATACTGTATCAGTGTACGCAGTTTCCAACGACGTTCTGTCAGAGATAGGACCTTCCTGTACATTTTAGCTATTCTTAAATTTAAAAAAAAACCAACAAATATTCTGTTTGATCTGTAGACATTTACTCAGGATCTCCTTGTAGCATTATATTGCTGGTATTTCTGATTTTCGGTATACCTCGGGATTTTACATTACTTTTTATGTATTTCTGGAAATGTTCAATTGGTATACCTCTGGATTTTACATTACTTTTTATGTATTTCTGGAAATGTTCAATTGGTATACCTCAGGATTTTACATTACTTTTTATGTATTTCCGGAAATGTTCAATTGGTATACCTCAGGATTTTACATTACTTTTTATGTATTTCCGGAAATGTTCAATTGGTATACCTTTGGATTTTACATTACTTTTTTTGTATTTCCAAAAATATTGAGTTTATATATAATTCCGTAATACATATTGACTTTGTATACCTCAGGAGTCTCCACTACTTCTCAGTTTATCTCAATTAAGGTCAAACTCGGTTGATTAGCGAATTGAACATTTACCAAAGTGTTTTCATAATCCAATCGTTCGGACTATTATTTTACTATTGTCATAGGATGGGAAATAATCGTTGTCTTGACGATGTTTCACTCCAGAAATAGAGGATCACTAGCGCTATATTAACAGTGCGGCCATGTTACTCAGTAGCATTGGGTGTACTCCAAGACATCAAGAGACACAGGTCCATTGATGCCCCGACGAAAATAAACTTCAAATAAAAACACCTCAAGGGCGATTTGTCATTTTAAAGCAAGTCTGATAAAGCCAGGATCAATACAGACGAGCTATATAGAATCTTCTACAGCTATTGGGATGTTATACGAAATGGGCACAAAAATTCATATTTATGGAAAAGGCAGTAACTGTGAGGTAAATAACGTGCTGAATGAGAATCTAGTTCTGTGATCAGACAGACAGGAGACTGTATTCAAAATCATAAAATAAAAAGATTATTCAGGAAGATTTGTCAAGTTAAATGATGTAAAAATATATATGATACAAGGCAACCCAGACAAAGTATCTAATTTGGATGCAAAAAGTTTTGGTTGTTCGTTTTGATTGGCCGTAAGGGGAGATTTAGGAGTAAGCAGGCATCAGTATCTATGATATAAACATGATCCTATATCAACAACACAACATAGGAACCGTGTTATAATGAAGGTTTTATACTTTCACTAGAAGTCTGGTAGTTCGAAACGGTGGAGACCATTGGGATGAGCTGTACAGTCGACTTGGTATACATGGTGTTTGTAGGGACGTATCACGTCCACGATTAACGATGTAGACGACCACGCTACATTGACAATCTAGAAGTAACAAACAATGAGATATATTGTCTAGCTGTAGCTTTGTATAATGTGATTTCAGCCATGATCCGGCAAAATACATAGATTTTGTTAAACAGAAATAAAATGGCACACACAGAAGCAAAAAAATATTCTATCACCGACCATTTCTCAAGGGCCTCAGAAATAGCATCGAATCTCGTTTGATTAGAGATAAATTAGTGGTATTATTTAAAATATTCACCTTTCTCTTCAAAACAAATGTGTGTATCCATATTTGTAATGATAAAGATCATTTTGAAAATTAACGGCATGGTAGTTTGATTTTATTCTGATGATTAATAAATGATCACACAATACGTGTCTATAAATATGTTACACTGTTAATGCAGCACACAATTGACTCCATATCTCACATCCGTGTATAACGTGAAACGATATATTACGTCAACCATATTATCTCTATAGCTTTGTTAAATCTATTCATCAAAACTCTTTAACACACTGGATTTTTTTATCTAATTTCAAAGCTTAAAATAGAACACGTTAAGCATTTGATAGAGGCATTCCTACAGATATATCCCCAATAGATTAAAAGCAGAAAAATTGCATGTTTTTTTAAATTAATGGGAAAATTATTAATTAGAACTGAATTAAACGAGTCGCAAACCTAACTAACCTTATATTACTGAGTGGTGATCACTTAATTCAGCATTTGTGTCAAATATAAAATAATAAACATCCCATTAATGGAACAGCCAATTTCCCAATGATTAATTGACAGCCGTACAGCAGCAGGCTTCATTTTCTGTCGGTCAGAACCAACGGTAAAGGTTTGAGGTCTGTCTCTATCACAGGTCACACAAAAGACTTTTATATTACGTAACAAACGGGCTTCATCATTTTCTGTCAGAGACAGAACCAATGGTAAAGGTTTGAGGTCTATATTACAGGTCACACAAAAGTGTTTTATATTACGTAACAAGCGGGCTTCATCATTTTCTGTCAGAGTCACAACCAACGGTAAAGGTTTGAGGTCTATATCACAGGTCAAAGATGTTGTATATTACATAACAAGTGGACTTCATCATTTTCTGTCAGAGACAGAACCAACGGTAAAGGTTTGAGGTCTATATCACAGGTCAAAGATGTTGTATATTACGTAACAAGTGGGCTTCATCATTTTCTGTCGGTCGTAACCAATGGTAAAGGTTTGAGGTCTATATCACAGGTCAAAGATGTTGTATATTACGTAACAAGCGGGCTTCATCATTTCCTGTCGGTCAAAACCAATGGTAAAGGTTTGAGGTCTATATCACAGGTCAAAGATGTTGTATATTCCATCCAAAGCAAGCTTCATTTTCTGTCAGGTCACCTATAGTAAAGGTTTGAGGTCTATATCACAGGTCAAAGATGTTGTATATTACATCCAAAGCAAGCTTCATTTTCTGTCAGGTCACCTATAGTAAAGGTTTGAGGTCTATATCACAGGTCAAAGATGTTGTATATTACATCCAAAGCAAGCTTCATTTTCTGTTGGGTCACCTAAGGTATAGGTTTGAGGTCTATATTACAGGTCATACAAAGATGTTACTTACAGGAAGGTAACCAGAACATGACCTAATAAATATTAGCCAACACGAACCACACTGCAGACCAAACAGACAATATTAACCATTATATCAAAGATAAAACCTAAAGGTCAAACAATAGTTGTTAGGACGAAGATAAAACCTAAAGGTCAAACAATAGTTGTTAGGACGAAGATAAAACCTAAAGGTCAAACAATAGTTGTTAGGACGAAGATAAAACCTAAAGGTCAAACAATAGTTGTTAGGACGAAGATAAAACCTAAAGGTCAAACAACAGTTGTTAGGACGAAGATAAAACCTAAAGGTCAAACAACAGTTGTTAGGACGAAGATAAAACCTAAAGGTCAAACAACAGTTGTTAGGACGAAGATAAAACCTAAAGGTCAAACAACAGTTGTTAGGACGAAGATAAAACCTAAAGGTCAAACAATAGTTGTTAGGACGAAGATAAAACCTAAAGGTCAAACAATAGTTGTTAGGAAGAAGATAAAACCTTAAGGTCAAACAATAGTTGTTAGGAAGAAGATAAAACCTAAAGGTCAAACAATAGTTGTTAGGAAGAAGATAAAACCTAAAGGTCAAACAATAGTTGTTAGGACGAAGATAAAACCTAAAGGTCAAACAATAGTTGTTAGGACGAAGATAAAACCTAAAGGTCAAACAATAGTTGTTAGGACGAAGATAAAACCTAAAGGTCAAACAATAGTTGTTAAGAAGAAGATAAAACCTAAAGGTCAAACAATAGTTGTTAGGACGAAGATAAAACCTAAAGGTCAAACAAAAGTTGTTAAGAAGACGACCATCAGCCACTGTATAGGGATGTCGTGATTCTTCGTGAATTTTCTTATCATCATTTTATGATTTAAAGTAAAACATTTTGCATAACATGATGATTGTAAGATGTGACAGAAAAAGTTGTTCTCCACAAAGTCTTAATTAGTGAAATGTGAAAATATCAAAAATAAAATACCTGTGTTAATATGGCTACCAATGTCTGTTGTCCATAGCAGTCAGGTAAATCCAAGTTAGGTACACCCAATCATAGATAGAACAAGCATGTCACCCTCGGTAACAGGTGCATGGCAACACTTTCTGATCAGAATTATAACTTAAAGATCCCTTTAACAAAACCACTACAGGTAGCGTGTGCCCGCCAACACTTTCTGACCAGACCGGAGGGTTTAAAGCTCCATTCACTGCCTACTATCCAGATGGTTCAATATTCACTGTTACATCTCAGGTGATATTAACAGTGAGAAGCACGGCCAATATCCTGTGAGTGAAACGTAAGGATGACTGTCAATACAATTTTGTAGCAATGAAGGATCGTCAATATTGTGTCGTAGGAATCGTCAATAATGTATCAGAGAAGTCGTCAATAAAACATCTGAGCACGGTAGGACACCGTTCAACACCTCTACGTGGAGTTTGCCACTAAACGCTAATATACAGCCTCCTCTACATCAATTTGTCTGACTTAATGAACACTACGCGCTACATCGTACACATGGGTCGCCGGAGCGTGCCACCTCTCGATGAGGTCGCTGAAGCGTGGCCCCTGTTCTCAGTCTGTCGGAGGCGTCCGAGACACTGAGTGAATTATCCCGTTACACCGATAATCTGCCCTAAAGGTGAAGCTAGGAAAATCGTAAGATCGAAAGCCCATCAGGCGCAATGAACACTGGAATCCTATCCCCGTACTGTAGTGTTAGATCTACAGGCATAGCTAAAGGGAAGCAAACTAGTAACACTCTGATACAGCAAGGATCTCCTGTAATACACAAGTCATACACGGCCTGATAGCCAAACATTGGAAAACTGTCAATTACCACAGAAGTGCTAAATCTACCCACCTACAGAAAGATGGTACAGACCAATGCTGAGAAATGTCTGGAGGTTTTAAATATGTTGTGTTTTATACTCACTGGGAAAATATAGAATTGACCGGTAGTTAACCAAACTGACAAAGGACCAGAGACATAGAACACAGACCAGTGACATAGAACACTCACCAGGGACATAGAACACAGACAAGGGACATAGAACACTTATCAGGGACATATAACACTCACCAGTGACATAGAACACTCACCAGGGACATAGAACACAGACCAGGGACATAGAACACAGACAAGGGACATAGAACACTTACCACGGATATAGAACACAGACCAGGGACATATAACACTCACCAGGGACATCGAACACTCACCAGCAACATAGAACAGAGACCAGGGACATAGAACACTCACCAGGGACATAGAATACAGACCGTGCAGGGACATAGAACACTCACCAGGGACATAGAACACTCACCAGGGACATAGAACACTCACCAGGGACATACAATACTCACCAGGGACATAGAACACAGACCAGGGACATAGAACACAGATCAGTGACATAGAACACTCACCAGGGACATACAACACTCACCAGGGACATAGAACACTCACCAGGGACATAGAACACACACCAGGGACATAGAACACTCACCTGGGACATAGAACACTCACCAGGGACATAGAACACTCACCAGGGACATACAATACTCACCAGGGACATAGAACACTCACCAGGGACATAGAACACAGATCAGTGACATAGAACACTCACCAGGGACATACAACACTCACCAGGGACATAGAACACTCACCAGGGACATAGAACACACACCAGGGACATAGAACACTCACCTGGGACATAGAACACTCACCAGGGACATATAACACTCACCAGGGACATAGAACACAGACCAGGGACATAGAACACAGACCAGGGCCATAGAACACAGACCAGGGCCATAGAACACAGACCAGGGACATATAACACTCACCAGGGACATAGAACACTCACCAGGGACATAGAATACTCACCAGGGACATAGAACACAGACCAGAGACATAGAACACAGACCAGGGCCATAGAACACAGACCAGGGACATACAACACAGACAAGGGACATATAACACTCACCAGGGACATAGAACACTCACCAGGGACATAGAACACAGACCAGGGACATAGAACACAGACAAGGGACATAGAACACTTACCACGGATATAGAACACAGACCAGGGACATATAACACTCACCAGGGACATCGAACACTCACCAGCAACATAGAACAGAGACCAGGGACATAGAACACTCACCAGGGACATAGAATACAGACCGTGCAGGGACATAGAACACTCACCAGGGACATAGAACACTCACCAGGGACATAGAACACTCACCAGGGACATACAATACTCACCAGGGACATACAACACTCACCAGGGACATAGAACACTCACCAGGGACATAGAACACACACCAGGGACATAGAACACTCACCTGGGACATAGAACACTCACCAGGGACATATAACACTCACCAGGGACATAGAACACAGACCAGGGACATAGAACACAGACCAGGGCCATAGAACACAGACCAGGGCCATAGAACACAGACCAGGGACATACAACACAGACAAGGGACATATATCACTTACCAGGGACATAGAATACTCACCAGGGACATATAACACAGACCAGGGACATATAACACAGACCAGGGACATAAAGCACAGACCAGAGACATATAACACAGACCAGGGCCATAGAACACAGACCAGGGACATACAACACAGACAAGGGACATATAACACTCACCAGGGACATAGAACACTCACCAGGGACATAGAATACTCACCAGGGACATATAACACAGACCAGGGACATATAACACAGACCAGGGACATAAAGCACAGACCAGAGACATATAACACAGACCAGGGCCATAGAACACAGACCAGGGACATAGAACACAGACCAGGGACATACAACACAGACCAGGGCCATAGAACACAGACCAGGGACATACAACACAGACCAGGGCCATAGAACACAGACCAGGGACATACAACACAGACAAGGGACATATAACACTCACCAGGGACATAGAACACTCACCAGGGACATAGAATACTCACCAGGGACATAGAACACAGACCATAGACATAGAACACAGACCAGGGACATACAACACAAACATGGGACATACAACACTTACCAGGGACATACAACACTCACCAGGGACATAGAACACTCACAAGGGACATATAACACAGACCAGGGACATATAACACAGACCAGGGACATATAACACAGACCAGGGACATATAACACAGACCAGGGACATAAAGCACAGACCAGAGACATATAACACAGACTAGGGACATAGAACATTCACCAGGGTCATAGAACACTTACCAGGGACATATAACACTTACCAGGGACATATAACACTCACCAGGGACATAGAACACTATTCAGAGACAATATACCACAGACATAGCATAGCCTGTACCTTTGACAATAACTTTTAAACAAAAAAATCAATAAAGGACAAAGAATATTTACCAGTAGAAAATAATGACCATAGATATTTACTATTTGTTTAGTACATTTACATGACAGTTGTTTTCGACAATAGACCTAACCGAATATCTTGTACTGGAAACTTTCAGAAAGCTGTTGCTAAGCTGACCTTTCTATGAGGATAAAAACATATTAGATGTGTCTCACATTGGAAGGTACGGCATTGATATATTTGTTAGTCTGGCGTAGAATTCACTCGCACATTTAAAAGTAAAGCGTATTCCTAGAACAAACAAAGACCTTCCTACAAGGGATTGTGAGGTAGCGCAGTGACACAGCTAGCCTAATGTACTGGGCTGGCTGTTATACCAGAGCTGTATTACTGAGCTTGCCAGTAATACCAGCCTGTCTCATTACATGGTTGACACTTCTGGCCTTTACTGTAGCTATCACAGGGATCAGTCCTGTGTCACTACTGTATTATAAGGTATAGCTACAGGGATCAGTCCTGTGTCACTACTGTATTATAAGGTATAGCTACAGGGATCAGTCCTGTGTCACTACTGTATTATAAGGTATAGCTACAGGGATCAGTCCTGTGTCACTACTGTATTATAAGGTATAGCTACAGGGATCAGTCCTGTGTCACTACTGTATTATAAGGTATAGCTACAGGGATCAGTCCTGTGTCACTACTGTATTATAAGGTATAGCTACAGGGATCAGTCCTGTGTCACTACTGTATTATAAGGTATAGCTACAGGGATCAGTCCTGTGTCACTACTGTATTATAAGGTATAGCTACAGGGATCAGTCCTGTGTCACTACTGTATTATAAGGTATAGCTACAGGGATCAGTCCTGTGTCACTACTGTATTATAAGGTATAGCTACAGGGATCAGTCCTGTGTCACTACTGTATTATAAGGTATAGCTACAGGGATCAGTCCTGTGTCACTACTGTATTATAAGGTATAGCTACAGGGATCAGTCCTGTGTCACTACTGTATTATAAGGTATAGCTACAGGGATCAGTCCTGTGTCACTACTGTATTATAAGGTATAGCTACAGGGATCAGTCCTGTGTCACTACTGTATTATAAGGTATAGCTACAGGGATCAGTCCTGTGTCACTACTGTATTATAAGGTATAGCTACAGGGATCAGTCCTGTGTCACTACTGTATTATAAGGTATAGCTACAGGGATCAGTCCTGTGTCACTGTATAGGTAGAGGTGTGGACTGATTGGTAACTGACTGTATAGGTAGAGGTGTGGACTGATTGGTAACTGACTGTATAGGTAGAGGTGTGGACTGATTGGTAACTGACTGTATAGGTAGAGGTGTGGACTGATTGGTAACTGACTGTATAGGTAGAGGTGTGGACAGATTGGTAACTGACTGCATAGGTAGAGGTGTGGACAGATTGGTAACTGACTGTATAGGTAGAGGTGTGGACAGATTGGTAACTGATCTGACTGTATAGACACTGCAGCAGAACCTGCCTTATTGTCATGGTCTTTAGGAACCACACTTGTTGTCATGGTCTTTAGGAACCACACTTGACATTGTCATGGTAGATTTACTTTAGAGTCAACACTTGTCATGGTAAACTTGTCTGAAAAAACCACCCTTGATGTTGTCCTGGTAAACCTGTTCTGAGAGACCACCCCTGATGTTGTCTCGGTAACCTCTCTTGAGAGACCAAACTTGTTGTCATGGTGATCCTGTTTTGAGAGACCACCCCTGATGTTGTCTCGGTAACCTCTCTTGAGAAACCAAACTTGTTGTCATGGTGATCCTGTTTTGAGAGACCACCCTTGATGTTGTCTCAGTAACCTCTCTTGAGAGACCAAACTGGTTGTCATGGTGATCCTGTTCTGAGAGACCACCTTTGATGTTGTCATGGTAAACTTGTCTTGAGAGACAACCCTTGATCTTGTCATGGTAAACTTGTCTGGAGAGATCACCCTTGATGTTGTTTTTAGCGCTAAAACTACGAGTAGTTTTTGCGTCTATTGCTGCCACTATTCTGTGACCTTTGACCCATGTCATTTTTCCCCCTCCCGCTTCGGAAAAGCTTGAATTGCTACCAATCGCATGATATCTGAACTATTTGAAAGCCTAAACCTAACAGGAAATGATGTTCCTATGGTATTGTTAATAATTATGATGACTTTAATAATCTATATGCGATTTGTAACAAAGAAATCAATTTTTCACTCCCACGGCTCATTTAAATATTACGTCTCTGCTCCTGGTTGACCTCTCGTTCAATGTTATTTTGTCTGTCACACACTTACAGGTTAAACTCTCACACAACAATATCATATTTAACTGCCACAAAGATAGGGTCTATGGTGGGGCTCGAACCCCACACCGTTAGTTCTCGAGCCTGATGCAATAGAACCTGTGTTGAGAGACCATTAGATTCAATCCTGTGTTGAGAGACCGCTACTTTCTTTTAATGCTTTTGGTAATCACAGTTTCATAACAGCAAAATTTTCAAATGACTTACCATGACACTAGTATACTGAAGTGTTTAGATCACACACAAATTATGAAAGAGTACTATTTACTCAGTGTAGAGTGTCGGAATATCTGTTTTCTGTAAGGGCGGAACTACCCACACTTAAATATCCCTCGGGTGTCAGCGTACAGACAGTTTTATTGTCGTATATAAGTGACCATCACTTTCCCTCCATTCCATGGTAATTAATTCTGGAAGATCCATATTACCAGTACTGTTGTCCTTATCATAAAAATGTCGGACTTTCTGCCAGTATCTTTGTCAATATGGCTACATCAGCTTGACATCCCAGGGTTGTCATAAAACTTCTGCATCATATTGTCCACTCTAGTCCGCTGACCACAGTGGAGATATGTGTGGAAAATGGCTGACGATTCGATCCTTGGATCAGGCCATGGTTTCATCAACGTTCCTTAACTTAAGGAAATTCCTTAACTTAAAAATCTCCATAGGAAATAATTACAGAATTAAAGGGGAAAATCCTTAGTTAAGGAACTTTCCTTAAATTCTATAATGCTTTCCTATGGAGATTTTTAAGTTAAGGAATTTCCTTAAGTTAAGGAACGTTGATGAAACCGGGGCCAATTGTTGTCATGGTCAACACATTAGTAATCATTTGACACATACAAATGTATTGCTTTTTCAATAAAAACGTGACTTTGAACTGTAATGCTTACACAGGATTGTAATTTACAACGTAGTGCTTCCCCCTCACTACGTCAACAGTGAAGTTAAATTGACAGATAAACTTGACGTAGGTCCACTATGGGGTCATTATGAAGTTTCTACGCGAAGTCTTTGAACATGAATTGTCCACTAAGTGACGTGTAAAATACCCATCACTGGATTTACTTCTGAGACAGAGTCAGTGTTGGGGAGGTTGATAAAAATGAACAATTGATGCCAATATATTTATCAGTTAAGCAAAACTTCCCTCATTGTAAGATTTGGTCTGTCTATTTTCATAGATGTTGTTTATAGAGTTTCCATACCTGGATGTTTTGTACTTGTATAGGACCTATAATTCCCAATAGCTTTTTCCTTATTTTTCATGGTCTTTAACACTTTTATTAGCTTCTGTTGCACTTTGTTGTCAATTTGTCTTGTATGGTACTAATTTCATATTCTAAAGACTTTTCAGCATGTGTTTCCTTACTAATTATCTTAACTCTTAAGTATTAAAACTTGTCATTGATAATGGGAAATGTTACTCAAAAGTGATCATTATTGAACAGTAACGAAAATGCAAACAAAGACAAGGACAAAACAGAAATCAAACCATACAAATGTATGACATTCCTTTATATTTCCTTTCTTAACATAACACCCATTTATAAATGGTTCGCAGCTGATTTCAGAAACATCCAGTTTGATACTTTCACACCTGAAGTTTCATAATGAACTATTCCAACCTTTGAATTGGAAGAGTTGACTTCTGTCTTCAGGTTTTAATAAGCTAACAACAATCCATGTTCGAATGACATTTTTGACAAACTGTTTTTTGTTTTGTTTTTGAGACACACAATGATTTAATACAATGACATGGTTATATATACAACCCCTATACTGACATGCGATTTGCCCATCCTTTAAGTAATGAATGTCTATGTCCCCCAAGAGAGGTTATTACCTGCCTCGGGTAGACAAATCCTCATGTCACCCCCATACAGAGTCAATAACTATATATTGATGGAGGTCTTGATGCACTGTATTATTTTCCTATCAGAAAAAAATAGGAAATGAAACGTTACTTTATTAATCATCACAGAGAGATAAGAACCGCTTGTACCAGATTTCTATGCCATCCATCACTTGACCACTTCTCAACACTGGTCATTATTGACAGAGTGACTCATAAATCTGTCCTCTCAAAAAAAATATAAACTTCATATCAAATTCTCCAACACTCTGACCACCTGTTTAAACAGGAACTGTGAGGACGGGGTCCATCTCCACGTGTGTAGCTCCCGAGGGTTTTCTTTTTCATTATGTGTCAGAGCTGTGGTAATTTTATCAGCAGTGTCATTCTCATCACTCCAGCTCACTGCAATGGTCAGTAATCCAATCTGATAGCTAGGTGATTCTCCTGCAGTAAAAGCTGGTCATCTGAATGTCCAGTTTTAGGACCGTGTATGACTGAAGGCATGTTAGGGACTGGTCAATCCTATAATAAGCTCATTGATTACTGTCTACAGCGGGAGCAATCTGCACCAAATCACCCATTTATCCCAAATTTAATTCTTCCACCAATCCAGTTAGTAGGGGCTATATGAGAAGCCTTCCGATCTATTCTGTCAAATGAATTGATTTTTTTTGTCTAATGTGATTATTTCTTATTTTCTTGTCAAATGAATTAATTTCTTATTAATTGTTTTTAGATTTAGATTTTTTTTTGGTCAAATGCATTAATTCCTTATCTTTTTTTTTCGTCAAATGCATCAAGTCCATTTTTATTTATAACTTGGCATACCTTTTATTATATTCCTTTGAGAATTCTAATGTAATGAAGGTGACTGTTTTAACTTTGCCAGATAAAAACCATTGTCACCACTTATTTTTGTCACATTAATACTTAAATACTTGAATATGTTCATGGGAAAAATTATATGAACATGATTTGTTGTGACTGTATCAACACCATGCTACCAGAAGTAATTTCCCTCTCGGGCAGAATGCATGTTTGACAGAAGATAGAATTATCTGCCTTTTTCAATTGGAGTTACCTTCCTTATTCAACCAGGAAAAGCATAATGTATTTTCTGAAGGCTATGTGAATCTAAGGGATCTTTGATATTTCATTAACACAAAAAAGAAATTATTCTGGATATTTAATTCCTAAAATCAAATCTTCTGCTTCAAGGATCTCAGTATGTGTTCATTGAGTCATGAATCTTAATTAATCTATTTGAATTGCTAAATTAGTTTATCAATTGATCTATTTTTCATTTACAAATGTAGTCCTTTTTTTAAGCGTTATTTTGTTCTGACTGCAGATCAGCCGATTGATTTAGAGTTAACACTGCAGCTCTTTAATGAGAAACTTCGGCCTATAAAACAAATTCGTGTGACAAAACGTCCGATTTTCTCAATAATAGATCAATTTCACTCGTCTCTAATGCTCCAATTTCCTCCATCTTCCCTGTCTTTTAAAAATTTCTCAGCTCTTAAGCTTTTTTAAAATTTTTCTCAAGGCATTCTTTAAAATCCGTTAAATTTTCACCAGGTTATCTCCCCTTTTATGAGTCTCCTTACCACATTTCCTGTAATCATGCAATATTGGCATCATCAAGTTAACGGGAAATGTGCTGGGCTGGGGGAGGCGGGGGGGAGGGGGGGGGATGTTAAATGTATCTCCACTTTTACCCACCCTGCCAACACCTTATCAGTAAATTCACAATCCCTTGTTTTTTCCCCCAATTGTCTCCCTCAACAGTTTTTCTCAATTTCTGAAACCATCCTTCATAACATATGTTGTGGCCCTTCATATCATCTGACACCACTGTAGTAATTAACCCTTTTAACATATCCTTCCTCCTCCCCGCCCCTGTTGTTTCCTTCCTTACATCGACCCCCCCTCCCTCTTCCATCTCAGTCTTATCCCCTCTTTGTTTTTGTTTTAATTTTTAACCATCATCCTGGTTTATTTGTCTCCACATTTTGTCACCCCCCTTTATCACCCCTTGGAATTTCCCATTATATATTCCTTTCTACCATCCCTAATTATCTCCCTTTATCTTTATCTCTTACCACCCCTAATTTTCTCCCTTTATCTATATCCTCTTCTATCCCTAATTATCTCCCTTTATCTATATCCTCTACTATCCCTAATTATCTCCCTTTATCTATATCCGCTACTATTCCTAATTATGTCCCTTTTCTATAACCGCTACTATCCCTTATTATCTCCCTTTATCTATATCCTCTACTATCCCTAATTACCTCCCTTTATATCCTCTACTATCCCTAGCAGTTATTTTATATACACATTCAATCCATCCTACTTGTTTCCGTTTCTAAACTGTTTTTCTACCACCATTTCCCTTGACCAACCATGTGCCAGTAATTCGTCTCCCTTTCTAAACTATGTTTCTACCACTATTTTCCTTGACCAACCATGTGCCAGTAATTCGTCTCCCTTTCTAAACTATGTTTCTACCACCATTTCCCTTGACCAACCATGTGCCAGTAATTCGTCTCCCTTTCTAAACTATGTTTCTACCACTATTATCCTTGACCAACCATGTGCCAGTAATTCGTCTCCCTTTCTAAACTATGTTTCTACCACTATTTTCCTTGACCAACCATGTGCCAGTAATCCGTCCCCCTTTCTAAACTATGTTTCTACCACTATTATCCTTGACCAACCATGTGCCAGTAATTCGTCTCCCTTTCTAAACTATGTTTCTACAAGTATTTTCCTTGACCAACCATGTGCCAGTAATTCGTCTCCCTTTCTAAACTATGTTTCTACCAGTATTTTCCTTGACCAACCATGTGCCAGTAATTCGTCTCCCTTTCTAAACTATGTTTCTACCACCATTTCCCTTGACCAACCATGTGCCAGTAATTCGTCTCCCTTTCTAAACTATGTTTCTACCACTATTATCCTTGACTAACCATGTGCCAGTAATTCGTCTCCCTTTCTAAACTATGTTTCTACCACTATTATCCTTGACCAACCATGTGCCAGTAATTCGTCTCCCTTTCTAAACTATGTTTCTACAAGTATTTTCCTTGACCAACCATGTGCCAGTAATTCGTCTCCCTTTCTAAACTATGTTTCTACCAGTATTTTCCTTGACCAACCATGTGCCAGTAATTCGTCTCCCTTTCTAAACTATGTTTCTACCACTATTATCCTTGACCAACCATGTGCCAGTAATTCGTCTCCCTTTCTAAACTATGTTTCTACCAGTATTTCCCTTGACCAACCATGTGCCAGTAATTCGTCTCCCTTTCTAAACTATGTTTCTACCAGTATTTTCCTTGACCAACCATGTGCCAGTAATTCGTCTCCCTTTCTAAACTATGTTTCTACCAGTATTTTCCTTGACCAACCATGTGCCAGTAATTCGTCTCCCTTTCTAAACTATGTTTCTACCAGTATTTTCCTTGACCAACCATGTGCCAGTAATTGTATTACAGGACACAAGTGTAACACAATGGCTTTATAAGGACTCCTGAGTTCTATCATTATAAAGTCGGGACAATAACACTTCCCAGACTGAAAGGAAATTGTTATGTCCAGTTTCAGTGGGAGTTTTTACTGACCAGATGTGAACGTGGCTGAAGTGTTTGATGGACAGGTCAGACTGACCAGTGATAGAAGTCAATTAGAGATCAAGGAGTCGCAATGATAATTTTATTGACCGTAGTTACCTAAATATTATTTATTTACCAGGATCTTGGCGCAAACTACACGGCTGACAATACTGGGATATTCTACGACCTGTGACTCCTTTCCGACTCGTCGTTTCCAGCAGATAAGATTGACGTATTGGAGCAGTAACGGCCCCCGAACACGTTCGCCCCGTTTTAGCCTTGATGTGTAATCCTCTGTCCTTGACATTGTTTTTTCATTCATTGTTGCCCGATTTAAATTTTTATGAAGTTAACTAAAACAGGATAATTTGGAGAAACTGTAAAGAGAAAATAGAAAACTCATATAAAGGACAGTGGTAGGTATGTAATAACTACAACAGCGTTATCTGTTGTCGTCGATAGCAAATATTTATTGTCAGGACATTCCATCGGCTCTGGTGCTCTGCCGTCTCTGCGCTACATCTATCTGTACAAAATCTCACAAAATCTCGCTGTCTGTGACGTCACACACCGAGGTTCTTCATGACCAAACGACGCTCAAAACTACAGAACAGCATTCCAAGGTATTGGCCATCGTGTGTATGACACCTTAATACTGCTACTAACGATTTGTTCTATAGAAGAATTATGACATAATGCTAACATGGTTATCTCGCTGCCAATAATAAGCTCAGAGCCTTGATGTTCATGTAATGTGTGCGTAAGCAGAGTTGCCTCTCCTTGTTAAACAATGTCTGGATTTTTTTCATCTAGAAATAGCTATCCAGTAGGAAAATGGAAGTGTATCCTTGAACGGTCATTTTACACTGTGGTCTCCTATTATAGGTGCTTACATAAACTAGTCTGACTGTTTTAATAAAAAGATACTGTAACAGAGGTCATTATTATTTTAATGACTCCTCTGGGAGTTGAACTCAGAACCTCTGGCTACTAGTTAACCGATCGAGCTAAAGAGAAGATCTTTCTAGCCAAGCGGTATATTGTAGCCAGTATTTACCAGGGTTACATACTCCCCTCCTTGAAAGAACTTGTACTGAGTTTTCCTGGTGTCATAAGAATTCCTTTTCAAATATCCCTTGTGGATGTCATATTTCCTGGGTCCCGGCATGAGCACTACATGTAACAGAAGTCATTATTACTTCAATGAAAGTATTTTTTTAATTGGTTCCAGGATTACAGTATTCTTTTAATTGGTTCCAGGATTACAGTATTTTTTTAATTGGTACCAGGATTACAGTATGTTTTAATTGGTACCAGGATTACAGTATGTTTTTTAATGTTTTTGTTATACTATCACATGTTGCGATGACCAAGATGATAGATACCGTGCAGCGGCGCTGCAGGTTTCACTTCCTGGGACAAAGACCGACACCTGAAGAACAATTGACATTCCACATGTTGTATGTAACATATCGAAACAAAGAACATCGAAAACAAACCACGACAGCTATAAAGCCTCCGTCTGACATTTTAACTACTGTTCACGGACGCCAACAGAGGATCACACCGCGGCTCTCTCATTGTCCCGCACTCCATAAAAAAGTTCCATTACCGCGGGGAAATATAAAGTGGGTACTACCCAACGTCAGTGATTTTTCACTGTACCGGGAAATATATAGTGGGTACTACCCACCGTCAGTGATGTTTCACCGTACCGGGAAATATAAAGTGGGTACTACCCACCGTCAGTGATGTTTCACCGTACCGGGAAATATAAAGTGGGTACTACCCACCGTCAGTGATGTTTCACCGTACCGGGAAATATAAAGTGGGTACTACCCACCGTCAGTGATGTTTCACCGTACCGGGAAATAAAAAGTGGGTACTACCCACCGTCAGTGATGTTTCACCGTACCGGGAAATATAAAGTGGGTACTACCCACCGTCAGTGATGTTTCACTGTACCGGGAAATATAAAGTGGGTACTACCCACTGTCAGTGATGTTTCACTGTACCGGGAAATATAAAGTGGGTACTACCCACCGTCAGTGATGTTTCACTGTACCGGGAAATATAAAGTGGGTACTACCCACCGTCAGTGATGTTTCACTGTACCGGGAAATATAAAGTGGGTACTACCCACCGTCAGTGATGTTTCACTGTACCGGGAAATATAAAGTGGGTACTACCCACCGTCAGTGATGTTTCACTGTACCGGGAAATATAAAGTGGGTACTACCCACCGTCAGTGATGTTTCACTGTACCGGGAAATATAAAGTGGGTACTACCCACTGTCAGTGATGTTTTGCGGTACGATGTCCCGATGCCACAGTTATTCACACAAAACAGGATAGTATACCTTGTCTCGCAGGGCGATATAAACAAATCAATGAATCGGGAGAGAAAAAAAAACATTTCTGGGATGAGGGCGGAATGTTTTTTATCTCTGGGGTCTGAGGTTGGACATTAACTCCGCTTTAAGACAAGGCGGCCGTCAGGTTTAATGGGACATCAGACTAAAAAGTCTCTGATGTTTTCGTCCCAATGTCTCCCCTGTGGTCCTATCGGAGCTTGTAAGGTTTACAGGGACAAAGTACCGCTGTTATCACAGCCAATTTACCAAAACATCCAATAACATTTAAGTATTGTCGTTTTAAATCAAATTTTCCAAAGTTAATATCACACCAAATGAGTTTTACGCTACATTTTTTTTGTTGGAATTGAAATTTGAAATATTGGCCATTTAAAGTGTTGTAACAGAGTTTTGATAATTAGGTACTTTTACTTCAAAAACAAATTCTAGTTATCAAATTTTCAATATTAATGAAAACTATACACCAAAATATGTCCTTATGTCTCTTCTATTTCATGAATTCTTAAGTTCAAATACTCAGCATTTTCTCACCTGAAGATCCTGAAATATTCCAAATGTTTCTGTTCAAACTAAATAATTTTAAAAATATTCATAGACATCTTCTCCCTATACAGTGGACTCCACTTAATATCACCCCTGTTAATATCACATTTCTCTTTATATCATGTTTTTGTCTGACAAATGTAACATGATATAAAGAGGAGTGCACTGTATTATATGAATTCACACAGATAAACCACAATCTGTTCTACCTTAAAACATTTCCTAAAATGAAAGAGAATATTTCATAACGTCTCATAAGATCATGAACTCTTCAATGAATGATGCCCAGAGCGAACTTATTTCTAGGCTACGAGGGTTCGTTGTTATACATGTCGGACGGTAAAGACCATTCCGCCACCCACCAAGACTTAAACCTGACTATTATTCTGTCAAACAATCGCTACGGTAACCGTTAACCACCTAGCTCCCCCTTTAAATCTATTACCCCGACCTAACAATACACAGATTCTCGTCCAATCATAATGCTTTTAAAAAGATTTCTTTCAAATTTTATTGGGTAAAAAACACAAAATGTAATATAAATAATATCCTTTGCGAATTTCCGGTGAAAGTGAACTTTTGACCTGATTTTTACAATGTGATCACTTAACGTGATCAGAGAATACAAGTCATTTCCTGTTCAAACATCCGTAGTGTATTGACACCCCTCTCCGTCTCGTTTACTGTACGGTAGTGTCACCGTCATCAGGGACCGCAGCTCTAAGTAAACATAGGAGTCAAGATTTGTAAGATAAAACCCTCGTAATATAATAGAAATTCACGTTTTTCACAGATACAAAGAAAAACTACGATCAATATTGATACAATTTATATTGATTTGAAATAAACTTTAATTGTTCGACGGAGGGTTCTTACAACCTGCTATATCACGCTTCTCGTTTCCCCATCAAAACTTATCAACGTGTTTGACATAGGAGCTTCCCAACTAATTGCACTATAAACTCGCATATACAGAAAAGCATTAGAAATAGGCAACCTCAATGTCAATATGCATTTTAGCCAATCAGATGTGTTAATTGAATTTGCTGCCAAGTCTGTGCGCACAGTATTATTGACTAAGTGATTTGAGGCAGCGAAAGAAATAGCTGTTGTAGGACCCGATACCAACCGTTAGGTGCTCCGATACAAACTCCGTTAATTACCTAGATATATTTTGTAAATAATTTTAACCCCCCTGGATGTGTAATTATATTTGCTGCGGAGCACAATATTTACTGCTGGGCATTGATAAAAGGTTCCGGACCGAGTAGAACGAGTTTGCGATGATATAAACGCCACTTAGTATCAAACGTTATCAATAACTTATACCATTGTTTTCTTTCACAAGAGAGCGAGATGAAAAATATCAATACCAAAAAAGTTTTTTCTGTCTTGCCTGAAATTCAGTACACTAAATAGGAAAATATCTGATGTGTCAGAATTGTGTAAACCAATGCGCTAGAACCAAATTATTTTCTTTTAATTTAGGAGCCTTTTGTTTCCAACTAATTCAATTAAACAAAGGGAAAGCCGGAAACGTTATCTGAAATATCCCAATTAAAATTTCTTTCTAAATATAATTGTTCATTTCCATCTCATATGAAATATGGCTGTTATTTTCACATAAATTTGTTTGCTTTAACAATGAAATAAGTATTTAATTAACAAAGAACACCTCTAAAGACACATTTGAACTCTTCCAATTCAAATGTTTGAATAGTTCATTATAAAATCTTAGGGGTCAATGAGTGAAGCTAACAATACTTGGACTTTGTGAGTCAAACTTTGTAAGCTTGATGATAAAACTTTTATTGAACAATTTCCAATTAATTTCTTTTCAAGCAGGAGAAGAAATGTAATATTTGGAGTAATGATTGGAGGGATCATTTGTAATTAAAGGATTCCTGAATTATAATTTCAGAATTCATCATAATGAAAATGATACAATATCAAATTTACCAGAATATATAGAAGTAAGATGACTAAGTGTGTTAGGACGTGTGGAAATTTCTGCTTATTTCACTGGTTTTATATCTCCGCGAATATATCCACACACAAACATATTCAATACCACTCAAACTCAAAAACTGACTAAACCTACAATTTGATGGCGGATATACTGACTTTTACAGTACGTAAGCTAACAAGGCTTGTTAGGAGAGGCTCTGGGCCCCCATAGACAGCTGTTATGTATAACCTACAACATCTACTAATTACATCAGCTGTATCATAGAAATAATCTGTACTGCACCACTGGTCAATTGTATCAACTGACCAAGCCTCAGTGAGGATATTGGTCATCTCCAGGCCTTACCACCAAGAGAATAGACTTAGGTCATGGTCAAATATATCTACAGACTGACCGGCACAGATCTATCACAGAACAGAGGTTGGATGAGGACAGTTGTATCAGCTGACAGTTGTATCAGCTGACAGTTGGAGACCTAAGTCCTGTTCAATAGTAGGACCAATATGTAAAACTAACCAAAGGGCCAATAAGGACAGAGGTTGTATCAGCTGACCGTTGGATCAGCTGACAGTTGGAGACCTAAGTCCTGTTCAATAGTAGGACCAATATGTAAAACTAACCAAAGGGCCAATAAGGACAGAGGTTGTATCAGCTGACAGTTGTATCAGCTGACAGTTGTATCAACTGACAGTTGGAGACCAAAGTTCTGTTCAATAGTAGGACCAATATGTAAAACTAGCCAATGGGCCAATAAGGTCAGAGGTTGTATCAGCTGACAGTTGGAGACCAAAGTTCTGTTCCATAGTAGGACCAATATGTAAAACTAGCCAATGGGCCAATACGGTCAGAGGTTGTATCAGCTGACAGTTGGAGACCAAAGTTCTGTTCAATAGTAGGACCAATATGTAAAACTAACCAAAGGGCCAATAAGGTTGTATCAGCTGACAGTTGGAGACCTAAGTTTTGTTCAATAGTAGGACCAATATGTAAAACTAGCCAATGGGCCAATAAGGTCAGAGGTTGTATCAGCTGACAGTTGGAGACCAAAGTTCTGTTCAATAGTAGGACCAATATGTAAAACTAGCCAATGGGCCAATAAGGTCAGAGGTTGTATCAGCTGACAGTTGGAGACCAAAGTTCTGTTCCAAAGTAGGACCAATATGTAAAACTAGTCAATGGGCCAATAAGGACAAAGGTTGTATCAGCTGACAGTTGGAGACCAAAGTTCTGTTCAATAGTAGGACCAACATGTAAAACTAGCCAATGGGCAACAAGGTCAGAGGTTGTATCAGACAATTGTATCAGCTGACAGTTGGAGACCTAAGCCCTGTTCAATAGTAGAACCAATATGTAAAACTAGCCAATGGACCAATAAGGACGGAGGTTGTATCAGCTGACAGTTGGAGACCGAAGTTCTGTTCAATAGTAGGACCAATATGTAAAACTAGCAAATGGGCCAATAAGGACAGAGGTTGTATCAACTGACAGTTGTATCAGCTGACAGTTGGAGACCAAAGTCTTGTTCAGTAGTAGGACCAATATGTAAAACTAGCCAATGGGCCAATAAGGTCAGAGGTTGTATCAGCTGACAGTTGGAGACCAAAGTTCTGTTCCATAGTAGGACCAATATGTAAAACTAGCCAATGGGCCAATACGGTCAGAGGTTGTATCAGCTGACAGTTGGAGACCAAAGTTCTGTTCAATAGTAGGACCAATATGTAAAACTAACCAAAGGGCCAATAAGGTTGTATCAGCTGACAGTTGGAGACCTAAGTTTTGTTCAATAGTAGGACCAATATGTAAAACTAGCCAATGGGCCAATAAGGTCAGAGGTTGTATCAGCTGACAGTTGGAGACCAAAGTTCTGTTCAATAGTAGGACCAATATGTAAAACTAGCAAATGGGCCAATAAGGACAGAGGTTGTATCAACTGACAGTTGTATCAGCTGACAGTTGGAGACCAAAGTCTTGTTCAGTAGTAGGACCAATATGTAAAACTAGCCAATGGGCCAATAAGGTCAGAGGTTGTATCAGCTGACAGTTGGAGACCAAAGTTCTGTTCCATAGTAGGACCAATATGTAAAACTAGCCAATGGGCCAATACGGTCAGAGGTTGTATCAGCTGACAGTTGGAGACCAAAGTTCTGTTCAATAGTAGGACCAATATGTAAAACTAACCAAAGGGCCAATAAGGTTGTATCAGCTGACAGTTGGAGACCTAAGTTTTGTTCAATAGTAGGACCAATATGTAAAACTAGCCAATGGGCCAATAAGGTCAGAGGTTGTATCAGCTGACAGTTGGAGACCAAAGTTCTGTTCAATAGTAGGACCAATATGTAAAACTAGCCAATGGGCCAATAAGGTCAGAGGTTGTATCAGCTGACAGTTGGAGACCAAAGTTCTGTTCCAAAGTAGGACCAATATGTAAAACTAGTCAATGGGCCAATAAGGACAAAGGTTGTATCAGCTGACAGTTGGAGACCAAAGTTCTGTTCAATAGTAGGACCAATATGTAAAACTAGCCAATGGGCAACAAGGTCAGAGGTTGTATCAGACAATTGTATCAGCTGACAGTTGGAGACCTAAGCCCTGTTCAATAGTAGAACCAATATGTAAAACTAGCCAATGGACCAATAAGGACGGAGGTTGTATCAGCTGACAGTTGGAGACCAAAGTTCTGTTCAATAGTAGGACCAATATGTAAAACTAACCAAAGGGCCAATAAGGTTGTATCAGCTGACAGTTGGAGACCTAAGTTTTGTTCAATAGTAGGACCAATATGTAAAACTAGCCAATGGGCCAATAAGGTCAGAGGTTGTATCAGCTGACAGTTGGAGACCAAAGTTCTGTTCAATAGTAGGACCAATATGTAAAACTAGCCAATGGGCCAATACGGTCAGAGGTTGTATCAGACAATTGTATCAGCTGACAGTTGGAGACCTAAGCCCTGTTCAATAGTAGAACCAATATGTAAAACTAGCCAATGGACCAATAAGGACGGAGGTTGTATCAGCTGACAGTTGGAGACCAAAGTTCTGTTCAATAGTAGGACCAATATGTAAAACTAGCAAATGGGCCAATAAGGACAGAGGTTGTATCAACTGACAGTTGTATCAGCTGACAGTTGGAGACCAAAGTCTTGTTCAGTAGTAGGACCAATATGTAAAACTAGCCAATGGGCCAATAAGGTCAGAGGTTGTATCAGCTGACAGTTGGAGACCAAAGTTCTGTTCCATAGTAGGACCAATATGTAAAACTAGCCAATGGGCCAATACGGTCAGAGGTTGTATCAGCTGACAGTTGGAGACCAAAGTTCTGTTCAATAGTAGGACCAATATGTAAAACTAACCAAAGGGCCAATAAGGTTGTATCAGCTGACAGTTGGAGACCTAAGTTTTGTTCAATAGTAGGACCAATATGTAAAACTAGCCAATGGGCCAATAAGGTCAGAGGTTGTATCAGCTGACAGTTGGAGACCAAAGTTCTGTTCAATAGTAGGACCAATATGTAAAACTAGCAAATGGGCCAATAAGGACAGAGGTTGTATCAACTGACAGTTGTATCAGCTGACAGTTGGAGACCAAAGTCTTGTTCAGTAGTAGGACCAATATGTAAAACTAGCCAATGGGCCAATAAGGTCAGAGGTTGTATCAGCTGACAGTTGGAGACCAAAGTTCTGTTCCATAGTAGGACCAATATGTAAAACTAGCCAATGGGCCAATACGGTCAGAGGTTGTATCAGCTGACAGTTGGAGACCAAAGTTCTGTTCAATAGTAGGACCAATATGTAAAACTAACCAAAGGGCCAATAAGGTTGTATCAGCTGACAGTTGGAGACCTAAGTTTTGTTCAATAGTAGGACCAATATGTAAAACTAGCCAATGGGCCAATAAGGTCAGAGGTTGTATCAGCTGACAGTTGGAGACCAAAGTTCTGTTCAATAGTAGGACCAATATGTAAAACTAGCCAATGGGCCAATAAGGTCAGAGGTTGTATCAGCTGACAGTTGGAGACCAAAGTTCTGTTCCAAAGTAGGACCAATATGTAAAACTAGTCAATGGGCCAATAAGGACAAAGGTTGTATCAGCTGACAGTTGGAGACCAAAGTTCTGTTCAATAGTAGGACCAATATGTAAAACTAGCCAATGGGCCAATACGGTCAGAGGTTGTATCAGACAATTGTATCAGCTGACAGTTGGAGACCTAAGCCCTGTTCAATAGTAGGACCAATATGTAAAACTAGCCAATGGGCAACAAGGTCAGAGGTTGTATCAGACAATTGTATCAGCTGACAGTTGGAGACCTAAGCCCTGTTCAATAGTAGAACCAATATGTAAAACTAGCCAATGGACCAATAAGGACGGAGGTTGTATCAGCTGACAGTTGGAGACCAAAGTTCTGTTCAATAGTAGGACCAATATGTAAAACTAGCAAATGGGCCAATAAGGACAGAGGTTGTATCAACTGACAGTTGTATCAGCTGACAGTTGGAGACCAAAGTCTTGTTCAGTAGTAGGACCAATATGTAAAACTAGCAAATGGGCCAATAAGGACAGAGGTTGTATCAACTGACAGTTGGAGACCAAAGTTCTGTTCAGTAGTAGGACCAATATGTAAAACTAGCAAATGGGCCAATAAGGGCAGTTGGATCAGGACAACTACCTGGTGACCATTGGAGACCAAAGTCATGGTCCAACATTTAGGGTGACCACCAACACAGAAGTACAACTAGAAATGTCTGTTAGACATAAATACCCCCGCCCCTGTATGAAATAAGTTCTTCGTGCTTATTACGTATACGAAGTTTGATGACAATTGGATCAGTAGTTATTGAAATAAGCTTGTTAGGCGAAGGAACGGACATGGGTAACACTATATATATGCCCTCCCATTTCATAGCGGGGACATCAAAATAGAGGCAGATAAGGACACAAAGATGCCCATCAGGTCTATGAGGACAGAGTTTGGATCAGGACAGCTGTATCAACTGACCAATAGAGACCTAAATCCTGATCAGTGGTCAAACAGTACATAGTATGACTGATATGTACACACTCATCAGGTCTTTAAGGGTAGAGGTTTAGTTGAGGACAGCTGTATCTAGTGACCAATGGAGACCTAAATCCTGATCAGTGGTCAAACAGTACATAGTATGACTGAGGTTTAGTTGAGGACAGCTGTATCTAGTGACCATTTGAGACATAGCAGGGCTTTATCAGGGGCTTTTGGGAGTTGGACCCTGAGATCAAATTGGGAAAAATTGATCGCCATAACAGCTATTTGAGAAATTTTGACAAACACCATTATAACAACTAAAAACATTATTTCTTTTCTAAATAACTATTATTATTGTTTTTTTTAAATGTCCATAAAAAGGGGCACCTGCTGCAGGTCTTATTGATTCCTGTAAATTCATAACGAACTATTCCAACTCCTGAATTGGAAGAGTTCAAATATGTTTGCAGGTGTGATAAGTTAAACTGACCAATTAAAGGGCCTGAAGCTGACTGTTAGACGCGGTCACTGACCCTAAACCTGCGATAGGAACGGATCAGAGTATCGGTGATCGGAGTATTGGTAATCCGAGTATCAGTGTCTGTGTGTGCTAGTCTCGGTCACAGATCTGGACGGGACGAGTTGTTAGATCAATAACACAGTAGACAAATAAATAAACACTCGATTTGATACCCTGATTGGAAACTCTCAAAACTCAGCAATTATCTGTCAATTAGTGTTTTCAATAGGCTTTCTACTAGTGGAGGATCAAAGCCGGGGATAAATAACAGATAAGTGATTTATATGTTGTTATCACTTACAGATTATATAGTTCTGACACTGGACATCATGTCCGTCTGTATACCAGACCATCTATTGGACGGTATCACTGTGTTTGTCTGACAGCCTGGGCGCTGGCCGAATTACCGATTGTACTTATCAACCATACAAATATACAGTCTGCTTCCTACCCACTGAATTATCGATTGTACTTATCAACCTTACAAAAATACGGTCTGCTTCCTACCAACTGATTACCGATTGTACTTATCAACCTTACAAAAATACAGTCTGCTTCCTACCCACTGAATTACCGATTGTACTGATCAACCTTACAAAAATACGGTCTGCTTCTTACCAACTGAATTACAGATTGTACTTATCAACCTTACAAAAATACTGTCTGCTTCCTACCAACTATATTACCGATTGTACTTATCAACCTTACAAAAATACAGTCTGCTTCCTACCAACTATATTACCGATTGTACTTATCAACCTTACAAAAATACAGTCAGCTTCCTACCAACTGAATTACCGATTGTACTTATCAACCTTACAAAACTACAGTCTGCTTCCTACAACCTGAATTACCGATTGTACTTATCAACCTTACAAAAATACGGTCTGCTTCCTACCAACTGAATTACCGATTGTACTTATCAACCTTACAAAAATACAGTCTGCTTCCAACCAACTGAATTACAGATTGTACTTATCAATCTTACAAAAATACGATCTGCTTCCTACCAACTGAATTACCGATTGTACTGATCAACCTTACAAAAATATGGTCTGCTTCCTACCAACTGAATTACAGATTGCACTTATCAACCTTACAAAAATACAATCTGCTTCCTACCAACTGAATTACCGATTGTACTGATCAACCTTACAAAAATATGGTCTGCTTCCTACCAACTGAATTACAGATTGCACTTATCAACCTTACAAAAATACGGTCTGCTTCCTACCAACTGAATTACAGATTGTACTTATCAACCTTACAAAAATACGGTCTGCTTCCTACCAACTAAATTACCGATTGTACTTAGCAACCTAACAAAAATACGGTCTGCTTCCTACCAACTGAATTACAGATTGTACTTATCAACCTTACAAAAATACGGTCTACTTCCTACCAACCTTGAAAAAATACGGTCTGCTTCTTCCCAACTGAATTGCAGATTGTACTTATCAACCTTACAAAAATACGGTCTGCTTCCTACCAACTGAATTACCGATTGTACTGATCACCCTTACAAAAATACGGTCTGCTTCCAACCAACTGAATTTCCGATTGTATTCATCAACCTTACAAAAATACGGTCTGCTTCCTACCAAATGAATTACAGATTGTACTTATCAACCTTACAAAAATACGGTCTGCTTCCTACCAACTGAATTACAGATTGTACTTATCAACCTTACAAAAATACGGTCTGCTTCCTACCAACTAAATTACCGATTGTACTTAGCAACCTAACAAAAATACGGTCTGCTTCCTACCAACTGAATTACAGATTGTACTTATCAACCTTACAAAAATACGGTCTACTTCCTACCAACCTTGAAAAAATACGGTCTGCTTCTTCCCAACTGAATTGCAGATTGTACTTATCAACCTTACAAAAATACGGTCTGCTTCCTACCAACTGAATTACCGATTGTACTGATCACCCTTACAAAAATACGGTCTGCTTCCAACCAACTGAATTTCCGATTGTATTCATCAACCTTACAAAAATACGGTCTGCTTCCTACCAAATGAATTACAGATTGTACTTATCAACCTTACAAAAATACGGTCTGCTTCCTACTAACCGGATTTCCGATTGTACTTATCACCCTTACAAAAATACGATCTGCTTCCTACCTACTCGGCTAAGTGTTTACCTTAGAACATTGAGTGAAGCTTCAGACCAGAGGTCCTGAATTCAATCCTCACCAGATGGTTTATAAATTATCACCTTGGTTACATACACGTTTGTTGTTAATTTCAAACCATACGGCTAAGTCTTAGAAACACCTGTGTAGACTGACGACCTTCACAGTGTGATTCTCACAATCACTTTTACATCTGACATGAAAGGCAAGCTGTGCTCCTTAAAGATTAATTATTTACATGCATAAATTAATTTTACAAGCAAAGGTTAACAATTTAAAACATGACTATAAGAAATCAAAGTCCTTAAGGACATCAAACTCAGTCCAATAACGGTATTTGTCACAGCCATTCTGCTGTCACCATGGGTACATCATTGTCACCAATAGGTCGTTGTCAAGGGAGAGTTGTCACCTGTTTGTGGTTGTCAAGGGAACGTTGCCGTTACATGACGCATAGGGTACAAAATTGGTCAACAGGGTAAGAGAAAAAGACTATTTCACCCCTTTTAGGTGAGACGGAGATCCTTTATTGCCGCAAAAAGATTCTTAAGTTACAAAACACTTGATGATAAACCTTGCATTTGGGTATTTAGAAATCTTCTATCTCTCAGTTTGAAATTTCTACATTTCAATGAAGTGAAGATTCTATGTTTCAACGTAATCATTGAGATTTAGGGTTGGGGGTGGGGGTAGAAGGGTTGGCAGTGGGGGTAGAAGGGGTGGGTGTGTGTGTGTGGGGGGGGGGGTGTAGGGATGGGGGGTAGAAGGGAAGGGTGTGGGGGGGGGGGGGTAGGGATGGGGGGTCATAACCTGTACCCTACAGAAGATGTGGGTCGCTCACGAACACCAGCTACAACAAGTCAGAACTTCTCCAACAGTCAACTAATTGATGTACAACCACATCCTAGTAATGTTGTAATCTGCTTCGTAACCATCTCAGCACTTAGATTATATGTTTCTCCACAGACAGTTTAAAAAATTACCCCAAAAAGCACAATTTGTTCTTCTAAGTAGGTCATGACATCAAAACCACTTCGTACAAACCCCAAGATGTGCTACCTAGTTAAACAAAAGTCGTATGGACTTTCCACAGCAATTACCAAAGATATGATGCTGAGATAGCGAGGAAAACCTAGCTGTAACCGTGACAATATAACTCAAAATGGCCACCATATCATGTCAAATGATTCAAAAATGCTTAAACAAGGAAAGATGCCGTGGGTGCCCAAAATTTAATAACCAAACCATTAGGAGTAAATAGGTAAAAAGACACAGGGCGTCCAACAAACGGATGTGATGGATAGGCCCCTATTGTGACCATTGATCTGGTCCCCACGGCAACAGTTTCCCTGCTAATCACAGCCAATCAAAGCCAAGATGAATGAGAGATGATGTAATTTGCATGTACGGTACCTCAGAGTGCACAGTAATTCATACACATGCAGGCGCCTTCTCAAAAAATATGTTCTCCTCCACACACCGTCAACGTAAAGCTGGCCCCAGCTTCCCATCCTCCTCTTAAACATTTACAACTTTCACACAGCTTTGACATAATTTTCAAGATTTCATTGAGTAAGCATAAGAATAGAAGGCAAAGTGGTCTAGTGGTAGGATGCCAGACCGGGCTTGCAATCGAAGTGTTGTGAGTTCGAGTCTTGTACTTTACTCCGCTTGTTCCAGTCTACTCAGCTGTAAATGATTATGTGGTTGAGCAGTGCAAGAAATTGTACAATGTTAGTTGTGAGCCCCGAGATGGCAGCACCGGTTGTATGCTTCCCAGGGAGATGAGAACAATATTTGCTGGTTGCTAAGGCCCTATATTTATGGATAATTATTTTTGAACTGCTTTGAGACGACCTTTAAGGTTATGATAAAGCGGAATATAAGAACCTCAAAATATTATCATTATGTATGTAAATATGCTTTGATGAAATCAACCACTTTCCTTTTGAAGGTTTCTCAAACGTATTTAACATATACTTGTCTGTTGTACATGAATACACAGATTGAAACATCGCAAAATACTCTCAATTGAGGGCCAACCAGAAAATTTACTATGTTTTGTGATCGAGGGACAAAACTACCCTGAAAATTGTAGTATGACATTAAAAATTTGTTATGATTTAAGCAAAATCAATTTCTAGTATCATACCAAACTCTCCAAATAAATATCCCATGGATATAATTGAACCTGCTAGATATGGCGAAGAAATGTTCCTTCAGCTATGATGTCATGTTTAAGTATTGTTAACCTTCTAATATTCATTCTACAAATAAATCTAAGGTCCTTGGAGTTTTTTGTTTCTCTCCTGGAGAAGTAAGGATACATGATGGTAAATAGATATTGGTAAGGCACTCTCTGGTAATCAAACCTGATTCTCAGGTACGTAATGTTTATTGCGGCGGTTAATGTGTTTATTGATTAATAACAGCGAGGGAATGTACAACCACGATATTCTGTGTAAACTACACAACTTACCAATTAGTAACACAAAAATAAAATACACTTCTCATGTCATCAATAACCCAAACAAAAATAATCTACATAATTTCCAAAACACACATTTTTATATTTAAACATTCCGACTGCTCACGCGATCTAACCTGTTGGACACAATTATACATACATTGATGGCTACGTATAACATTGATTTGTCGTCTGAGATGTCCAGAGATATACACTGTCTACACAACTACAGTAGGGTCCAACAGTAAATCCTGCTGGTCATCTACACACCTGCTCAAAGCTACAACAGTTTCCCTTTCTCTCTTGCTTATCCTTAGTAGCATTTCCCCCCCCCCCCTCCCTTTTCATGTCCTTACCGCCCCCCCCCCCCTCCCTTCTCATGCCCTTACTGCCCCCCCCCCTCCCTTCTCATGTCCTTACCGCCGCCCGTCAATGCTCTAGTGACATCTATTCCTCGGTTCTGATTATTCCTCTGCACAGCCCCCACACCCAAGAGCCCTTACTTGCTCCCCTAGTGGCATCAGTTCCTGGCCTTGATTGTTCCTTCACACTTTCAGTCTCCCCCCCCCCCCACCCAGCCCTTGGGAGCCCTAACTTACCCCCTAGTGGCATCAGTTCCTGGTCCTGATTGTACATCCACACTTCCAGCCCACCCCTCCCCACCCAACCCTTGAGAGCCTTAACTTACCCCCTCCCCACTGCCCTTGAGAGCCCTAACTTACCCCCTAGTGGCATCAGTTCCTGGCCCTGATTGTTCGTCCACACTTTCAGCCCACCACTCCCCACCCAACCCTTGAGAGCCCTAACTTTACCCCTACATGAAGTGGCATCAGTTCCTGGCCCTGATTGTTCCTCCATACTTTCAGTCTCCACCCCCCCCCCCCAGCCCTTGAGAGCCCTAACTTACCCTCCTACCCACTGCTATCAAGATCCTTAACTTACCCCCCTCCCCACTGGCCTCGAGAGCTTTAACTTACCCCCCTGCCCTCAAGAGCCCTAACTTACCCCCCCCCCCCCGCCCTCAAGAGCCCTAACTTACCCGCCCTCAAGAGCCCTAACTTACCCCGCCCCCCGCCCTCAAGAGCCCTAACTAATCCCACTGCCCTCAAAAGCCCTAACTTACCCCCTGCTCTCAAGAGCCCTAACTCACCCCCCTGCCCTCAAGAGCCCTCACTTACCCCCTAGTGACATCTATTTCCCCATGTTCTGATTGTTCCTCCACGCCCTGAGTTACAGTTTGATGAATTAAATATAACCATGGTTGTTCATACTGGGGTAATAGTGAGCATGCTCACACCCTGATATCAGCATAAGCTGATGAATTGGTTACCTAGGCGACAAGTCTGGAGCTACCGTCTGCTGACTTTGTTGGATATTTTTTCTCAGAGAGTACGGAAATTTAGATTTTTTTTTGCACAAATAAATCAAACAATAGCAGTGCATTGAGGGTCGTGAGGTCAGCTGGTAGAATCAATCGGTCTTCCTACATGGACGGAAAGCAGTGGCTAGGAACGACACAGAATCACCAGCGCAACAGGGCGCTCGGCCGTCGTGATGGACAATGTACCAAAAAGTGTCAGTCCTCTCCCCGGGACAGCTAGACTTAAAGTACAGCCCCATAATGTGTTTCCGTAGAACCCGTTATAAATTGACGTATATCTAAATTGTTTAGCACAGTTTGGTTACTTTGGAAAATGTACATAAAACAGAAAGGTTTGAGAAGAAAAAAAGAGCAGCAAAATTTCAGTCATAGTTATTTTCAATCTCATCTTTGACACACACATTAAATAGGATACAAATCTAATCCTTTCAATTGTAACGTTTTCAAATGACTTCATACATGATACATACATCTACCCTTACCAATTAACTTCATCCACAAAAATAAGACAAAATATGACCTTGAGGTTAAACCTTATAAGACATCTTGACCTTGTTACCAAGGAGATGACACAATACATAATTGAATCAAATCTTCAAAAGTTGTATTTGAACTTTCACCTTAATCTTTGACTCTATCAACATTTGGAATGATCCTTATTTCTATAAATAGAATGTTAAATCCTTCCCGGGGCCAGACACCGAGGTAATCACTCACTTTTTGTTATATCAGGGTTTTTTAGACAAACACTATGATTTATGGAGATGAGATCATGTCTCCAGGTCATTCCAAGGTCAAAATGGCTTCCGTATCATGTCTAACACTTCTGTACACGGCAGAAACCCGAAATCAATAATCTATTCCTATAATTTAATAATTGTTTGATTAAATTCTGATTGTGGAAGCATCCATGTCACCGAAACTCTTTCATCAATAGTACATTCCCATTCAATTTGCATCATCGTCATCTGAACCAGCAGAACGTTTTGAAGGCACCACCGTCAGCATTATGTAACAAATGATATATGAGGCACGAATAAAGTTGTCCATTACGCAGACGTCCCGCCGACTCCCCAATCCTCAAGTGATTGATATGCAAATAATTAGATAACAATTTTATCAGAAGCCAAAGACCAATCGAACTTCAACAAGATCGGCTTCAGTTTGACAAGTACACGAGGAAAGTTTGGCAGTCTGACTTTTGAACTAATTGGTTCATTGATGTAAATATTTACTGATACAATTCAGCATCAATTCCGTTATTTTAATTTTAGGCAAGTCAGAGTTTCACCAGATAATATTGATGATGAATATTGATTTTAATTAATCCTATAAAACATGTCACAAGTGACGGGCAATACACAGTAAATATAATTATTTTCCATCAAATCACAAACTCAGTTCTAAATCATGTTTTGACAACAAATTTACGGAGATTTTCCTTAAAGAATTTAAATGTGTCAGTTATTAAATCACAAATTCTTATAATTTAGAGAGTTTTATTTTCTAAACCACTTTTGCAGATTGTTCAACATGTTTCATCAAGAGATATAAAGCTACTTGCTGTATGTGATATAAAAATATATTTAAATATAGGGCCGCCATTTCTTGTCAGATTCGTCTTTTAACCAATAGAAGCAAACTAAAAGAAGGGAAGATTTTTTTTTTTAAACCAACAATTCTGCAAAATGTTTCTAAACAAACAAAAATTCAAAGAAATTTCAAGCTGAAATTAATTGAGAAAAAATGAAGTATTGATGTCAGACCAAACAGTCAATAAACATAATATTAATACCTGCAGCCGTTATTTGATATAGGCCACTGTTATTTGATCGGAGAATTCATGCCAATTTACGATTTTTTTGTCGTAGAATCTGATAAATATTGACATAATGATCTATACCTGGTTAATTGTATGTACTGACGCAGTGAAGCAAGTTGATAACTCCCCTTATTAATAACTTTGTTGATCCTATTGTAGAAAACGGGTATTAATTATTTAATTAGGGACGGTAATTAAACATTGATTATTTTTCTTGTACCCGGCTTACCGTATATGACCTGATAAATAGACTCAGTACTTATAATTTAGTACAAAAGGGGTGCACTTAAGTCTCTCCATACTCCATTCTTATTTAGCGCTCGCTAGGCAGAAGTGATTGTGGAATATTGCTTTGAGCATGACCCTCTACAGAGCACATGGAGGAATATAATTTAGACAATAATTTTTCTCAGTTGTATTTTGTTAACATTTTTTCTTCTTTTCTTCTGTCTTTTCTGTCATAATGCCTTGAAATGGAAAAACAGCCATTTTCCGAGTATATAATTATTATCACAAATGATTAAGCTTGTAATACAAAAACTGCCTTTGGGTGTCCTTTTGGGGCGGATGTACTTAAGAAGTGGAATATAATGTGTATTTGCCGTAAGGAGCAGAAACAAAATGAGTTCAGTGTCTCTTTAAAGCTTAAACAATAAAGTCACTGATATATTATACAGATATTATGAGCTTTGAAACAGTGTATGAAATTGATAGCTTTTGAGATCTAGTTATATGACTGTTTAAAACCATTGACAAAGATGTGTATTTACAATACAATTTAATTTATTCTTAAAGAAAATCATGTGAACTATTAAATTTTCAGGAAAAATGCATTCTTCATTATTATCTTTTAATCAAAGAACATTTAATTCTAAAAAAATCTCAAAATTAAAAACAATTATATAGTTTGTACAGTGTGAAGCTTACCATGTTAAAACCATATAGATCCCATTGTTGTATTATACATGTACAGGAATCACAGGTCCATGAACAAAGAGAAGAAATTTGGTTATCACCTATGATACAAAATATACAAGTCCGTCATCAAAGGGAGGTAATCACTTATCATACAAGTCATCAAAGGGAGGTAATCACTTAACATACAAGTCATCAAAGGGAGGTAATCACTTAACATACAAGTCATCAAAGGGAGGTTATTCATTAACACGATTTAGCCTTGTTAGTTACACATCACACATTTAATCGACATGTCTGTGAATAAATCCTAGATAATTAGCTCTGTACAATGTGAGCATTTCCTGTAGGGTCAGCTGACTATATAATATTATCTCTAGGTACACTAAACCTGTCTGGGGAAGCCAACAATATGAAAATGAAACTTTATTATATAGAGGTTTGACAGCTTCAACTAACTAATGGTATATAAAACCTGTCTAGAAAGGCCACCAGCGAGTAGTATATAAAACCTGTCTAGAAAGGCCACCAGCGGGTAGTATATAAAACCTGTCTAGAAAGGCCACCAGCGAGTAGTATATAAAACCTGTCTAGAAAGGCCACCAGCGAGTAGTATATAAAACCTGTCTAGAAAGGCCACCAGCGAGTAGTATATAAAACCTGTCTAGAAAGGCCACCAGCGAGTAGTATATAAAACCTGTCTAGAAAGGCCACCAGCGAGTAGTATATAAAACCTGTCTAGAAAGGCCACCAGCGAGTAATATATAAAACCTGTCTAGAAAGGCCACCAACTATTAGTTTAAATAGGTCACCACTAATGGTATATAAAACCTGTCTAGAAAGGCCACCAACTAGTAATCTAAATAGGTCACCACTAATGGTATATAAAACCTGTCTAGAAAGGCCACCAGCTAGTAGTTTAAATAGGTCACCACTAATGATATATAAAACCTGTATAGAAAGGCCACCAGCTGGTAGTATAAATAGGTCACCACTAATGGTATATAAAACCTGTCTAGAAAGGCCACCAACTTGTAATTTAAAAAGGTCACCACTAATGGTATATAAAACCTGTCTAGAAAGGCCACCAGCTAGTAATCTAAATAGGTCACCACTAACGGTATATAAAACCTGTCTAGAAAGGCCACCAGGTAGTAGTTTAAATAGGTCACCACTAATGGTATATAAAACCTGTCTAGAAAGGCCACCAGCTAGTAGTTTAGATAGGTCACCACTAATGGTATATAAAACCTGTCTGGAAAGGCCACCAGCTAGTAGTTTAAAAAGGTCACCAGTATAATGATAGATAAAACCTGTCTAGAAAGGTCATCAGCTAGTAGTTTAAATAGGTCACCACTAATGGTATATAAAACCTCTCTAGAAAGGCCACCAGCTAGTAGTTTAAATAGGTCACAACTATGGTATATGAAACCTGTCTAGAAAGGCCACCAGCTAGTAGTTTAAATAGGTCACCACTATGGTATATAAAACTTGTCTAGAAAGGCCACTAGCTAATAGTTTGAATAGGTCACCACTATGGTATATAAAACCTGTCTAGAAAGGCCACCAGCTAGTAGTTTAAATAGGTCACCACTAATGGTATATAAAACCTGTCTAGAAAGACCACCAGCTAGTAGTTTAAATAGGTCACCACTAATGGTATATAAAACCTGTCTAGAAAGACCACCAGCTAGTAGTTTAAATAGGTCACCACTATGGTATATAAAACTTGTCTAGAAAGGCCACTAGCTAATAGTTTGAATAGGTCACAACTATGGTATATGAAACCTGTCTAGAAAGGCCACCAGCTAGTAGTTTAAATAGGTCACCACTTATGGTATATAAAACTTGTCTAGAAAGGCCATCAGCTAGTAGTTTAAATAGGTCACCACTAATGGTATATAAAACCTGTCTAGAAAGGCCACCAGCTAATACTTTAAATAGGTCACCACTATGGTATATAAAACTTGTCTAGAAAGGCCACCAGCGAGTAGTTTAAATAGGTCACCACTAATGGTATATAAAACCTGTCTAGAAAGGCCACCAGCTAATACTTTAAATAGGTCACCACTATGGTATATAAAACTTGTCTAGAAAGGCCACCAGCTAGTAGTTTAAATAGGTCACAACTATGGTATATGAAACCTGTCTAGAAAGGCCACCAGCTAGTAGTTTAAATAGGTCACCACTAATGGTATATAAAACCTGTCTAGAAAGGCCACTAGCTAATAGTTTAAACAGGTCACCACTAATGGTATATAAAACCTCTCTAGAAAGGCCACCAGCTGGTAGTTTAAATAGGTCACCACTATGGTATATAAAACCTGTCTAGAAAGGCCACCAGCTAGTAATCTAAATAGGTCACCACTAATGGTATATAAAACCTGTCTGGAAAGGCCACCAGCTAGTAGTTTAAAAAGGTCACCAGTATAATGATAGATAAAACCTGTCTAGAAAGGTCATCAGCTAGTAGTTTAAATAGGTCACCACTATGGTATATAAAACCTGTCTAGAAAGGCCATCAGCGAGTAGTTTAAATAGGTCACCACTATGGTATATAAAACCTGTCTAGAAAGGCCACCAGCTAGTAGTTTAAAAAGGTCACCAGTATAATGATAGATAAAACCTGTCTAGAAAGGTCATCAGCTAGTAGTTTAAATAGGTCACCACTATGGTATATAAAACTTGTCTAGAAAGGCCACCAGCTAGTAGTTTAAATAGGTCACCACTAATGGTATACAGAACCTGTCTAGAAAGGCCACCAGCTAGTAGTTTAAATAGGTCACCATTAATGGTATATAAAACCTGTCTAGAAAGGCCACTAGCTAATAGTTTAAATAGGTCACCACTAATGGTATATAAAACTTGTCTAGAAAGGCCACCAGCTAATAGTTTAAATAGGTCACCACTATGGTATATAAAACTTGTCTAGAAAGGCCATCAGCGAGTAGTTTAAATAGGTCACCACTAATGGTATATAAAACCTGTCTAGAAAGGCCACCAGCTAGTAGTTCAAATAGGTCACCACTAATGGTATATAAAACCTGTCTAGAAAGGCCACTAGCTAATAGTTTAAATAGGTCACCACTAATGGTATATAAAACTTGTCTAGAAAGGCCACCAGCTAATAGTTTAAATAGGTCACCACTATGGTATATAAAACTTGTCTAGAAAGGCCATCAGCGAGTAGTTTAAATAGGTCACCACTAATGGTATATAAAACCTGTCTAGAAAGGCCACCAGCTAGTAGTTTAAATAGGTCACCACTAATGGTATATAAAACCTGTCTAGAAAGGCCACTAGCTAATAGTTTAAATAGGTCACCACTAATGGTATATAAAACTTGTCTAGAAAGGCCACCAGCTAATGGTTTAAATAGGTCACCACTATGGTATATAAAACCTGTCTAGAAAGGCCATCAGCGAGTAGTTTAAATAGGTCACCACTAATGGTATATAAAACCTGTCTAGAAAGGCCACTAGCTAATAGTATAAATAGGTCACCACTAATGGTATATAAAACCTGTCTAGAAAGGCCACCAGCGAGTAGTTTAAATAGGTCACCACTAATGGTATATAAAACCTGTCTAGAAAGGCCACCAGCGAGTAGTTTAAATAGGTCACCACTAATGGTATATAAAACTTGTCTAGAAAGGCCACCAGCTAGTAGTTTAAATAGGTCACCACTAATGGTATATAAAACTTGTCTAGAAAGGCCACTAGCTAATAGTTTAAATAGGTCACCACTAATGGTATATAAAACCTGTCTAGAAAGGCCACTAGCTAATAGTTTAAATAGGTCACCACTAATGGTATACAGAACCTGTCTAGAAAGGCCACCAGCGAGTAGTTTAAATAGGTCACCATTAATGGTATATAAAACCTGTCTAGAAAGGCCACCAGCGAGTAGTTTAAATAGGTCACCACTAATGGTATATAAAACTTGTCTAGAAAGGCCACTAGCTAATAGTTTAAATAGGTCACCACTAATGGTATATAAAACCTGTCTAGAAAGGCCACTAGCTAATAGTTTAAATAGGTCACCACTAATGGTATACAGAACCTGTCTAGAAAGGCCACCAGCTAGTAGTTTAAATAGGTCACCACTAATGGTATATAAAACCTGTCTAGAAAGACCACCAGCTAATAGTTTAAATAGGTCACCACTAATGGTATATAAAACCTGTCTAGAAAGACCACCAGCTAGTAGTTTAAATAGGTCACCACTAATGGTATACAGAACCTGTCTAGAAAGGCCACTAGCTAATAGTTTAAATAGGTCACCACTAATGGTATACAGAACCTGTCTAGAAAGGCCACAAGTTGGCTATAATGAAAGGCAAAACCTGACTTAATAGAATTGTTTTTTCTTTTAGAGTTGGTAAGAGCAAAATAAATTATCACCTAGTTACAAGGGCCACCATCTCAGAACTTCAGATCGTCACAAAAAGTGAGAGACTAGGTCAGACATTATCTACTATTGATGAATAAATAGCACAAGCTTGTTCGACTTTCTGATTGTTTTTCTTCTTTTCATGTTACAATTTTCAAATCTCACTTCCTTAATGATTTCTTTCTATTTTGTCTAGTTTTACACACAAATGCAGACTGCTGCTTCACCTTCATAAAAGTTATGTCAAATATTTCCCAAAATGTTGAAAAAGTAATCAAAAACCTCTTTCCGAATCCAATAAAAATAATGGTTTACTTTCCCTATTCAGATAAAACTGTAGTTGTACACTTTAGACAGTAAAACAAAAGTACCCTACAAATGGTATAGATCTCGGGAACATATTTGTCTCCTAGTATTGGTGGCACCCACAACATCAATGGCGCACAAGAAAAAGTTCAAACAAAAACTAAAAGGGTTTTACATCAACAGAAGAGAAATGCTTTTTCTTACCACAGTTTTTATTGGTTCCACAATGTATTTAATGAATGAAACGCTCTTTTTTATCAGCAGTATATAATCACAATGACAGGACAGAATAAAAGCTCCTGGAATTCTCTGTTATACATTGTGTATCAATTTAAAAGTTACAGAACAGTTTAGACCATTTCCTAATAAAACGTGAATGGAGATCTACATGTATAAACAATCTTAAATCTAACCCCCCCCCCCCCCCCCCCCAACACTAACTCTAATAAAACCAGTATAGAAAGCCACACACATAAACAATCCTTGTAGACAAATCTAGCTCTGCAGAATGTTTTATCCAGTACCACATCAGGCCTCCAACACTTTACAAAATGGAGTTCTTAACATGATTTGGAAATCTTTTTCTCCCATCGCAAACTCTGGTCACCAGAGAATATGCACTACTACATCCAAAAGCAGAAATTTATCAGAAAATAATCGCATATCACCCAAAGAATCTATCCAATTCATCCATATTTGATCTGAGTTACTGCTACGTTTTTACTCTAAGCAGTCTCCTGGGACTTTAGAATATAATTTTCAAAGCTTTAAAGCGAAGCAGACATATTTTATTTATGCGTCCACACTTTGTAGATTTTACTGGATATTCCTTCTTCGTCCATTAATGCAATGATTACGGTGAGCGATATACACACACTGAGCCAATCAACACTTGACATCGTACAAAATATCGACCAATCAGATAATGGGATCTTTGGAGAGTTCATGCAATGAGATCAGAAGTTGTACATTACACATACAGATTGAAATGAACCTGTTTCCCCTTCAAACTTCATTACAGATTCCATTTTTTTTTAAATTTGGTTAGGTCCATTATCACCAAAGGGATGGCAACGTTTGGAAAATTCTACTTTATTTTTTATGATGTAGACATTTTTTTTCTAACAGGATGTTTCAAGTGATGTGAAGAGATCAGCCAATCAAAAGAGAGAATTTGGAATGAGAGACTGAGATGCAAGATTGTAGAAGTCAATGAACCATAACTGAGGGTTAATGAGCCATGCTTCAGTGAACACAGGTGTACAAGAGAATACAGGAGCAAAAAAACTCTGAATGAATCATGAATCAATTTTGTTAAAATGGCATTCAAACTCATCAATAAAAAAAATCCAATTTGTCAGAAAGCAAGCATGTTAGATGTTTAATTTATCAGGCTTTATAGAAGAACAAAGAACTGCAGAGAAAAATGGTGCTGTCATTGAAAAAAGTTCCAGTAAAATCTCAGACCAATTTAACAGCATCTCTGTCAATCTGCAGGAACAGGTGGCTAAACCATTCTGATGGTGATAAAAAATCTCTACCAAAGCATCAAAAACAACTTTCTGATAATATTGATCTAATCTGTTCATACAAGGACACTGATCACTACATGTAACATTAAACTGATTATAGAAACTGTAACTTAAAAGAATATTGGGTTGGGGTGGGGGTGGGGAGGGGGGGGTTGTTTTTGCAAATTTGGATAAAACATGTTTGAAATGCCAATTATCTCAGGTCAACAATATAACGATTTCATCAAATTACATAACACAATCAAACCCATGGAACAGACTCACATATGTATTAAGGTAGATCTCTTATGAACATGAGGGGTGCAAAAGGTCCTTTATAAATTCAAGACTAAACCTGAGTTTCTACTGGAAAACTTCGTAGAATGTACTGTTTGAAAAACGGCTCTGGACTGGTGTTTCTCTGGCTCTGGTCAGGGATACCCCCACTTTTACCGGTGTGAGATTTTATTACCTTACCCTAAGGTTGAGACAAGCTACACATGTTTTTGCACGTTCTCAACAATTGCATGACGTCATAGCAAAAATACCATGATGTCATGGCAACAATACAATGACTTCACATTAACAACTCATTAACATTATTTCAAAATTGTCTTGAATTATATTAATGTAACATCAATATTAGATATATACATGAGGTTTAAGAGGGTAAGAGAAAATAATCATTGGCCCCTTGGTAATGAGACAGGGGATCTCAACCCTCGGGGTAAGATTCTAAGCTACCAAACACTCAGCAAGCCTCCTGTTTGGCAACTTAGGATCTTACCCCAAGGGTTGAAATTTCCATGTCTTAAGGGGTGAAAGATTCTTTCAGTCTCTCAAAGGAGTGTTCCTGGAGACCTGAGGGTCTGTATATGTGTCTCACAAAGGAGTGTTCCTGGAGACCTGAGGGTCTGTATATGTGTCTCACAAAGGAGTGTTCCTGGAGACCTGAGGGTCTGTATATGTGTCTCTCAAAGGAGTGTTCCTGGAGACCTGAGGGTCTGTATATGTGTCTCACAAAGGAATGTTCCTGGAGACCTGAGGGTCTGTATATGTGTCTCACAAACGGGACATGGATTATACATCTCCCTGACGTACAATATCCAGTTTTTATCGTTGAGAAGACAAATCAATCAAGGGTTAATCCTAGTACATAGGGTCGGCGAATGATGTCATCTTGAAATAGTTCATCAATTGGCCACCAGGGGGATACACTTAACGGGAGCATAAACCTAGCAACATGTCATTTGTTAGCGATGATAGATTCCGCCGTGGAGAGTGATGAAATTCTCTCGGGTAAACGGATATTAAATCCAATTGGCTGGATCAGTGGGTCTCCAAGGACAGGTTCTGGCGAGTTTTTTGTGGCGGGTGACATCTGTCACTCTCGTTCAGATAAAATCAAGGAGTCGGATGATGATACATATTACAGCAAAAGGGCCATCGCACTTCTCTGACGAATTCTGTGGAAAATCTGTTTCTTGTCACACAGAAAATTAGGTCCTTGGTAATACTGGGCCAAATCCCTTAGAAATTCTGTTTTCCTATCACAGAGAAAGGTCCCTGGTAATACTGGGCCAAATCCCTTGGAAATTCCGTTTTCCGATCACAAAGAAAGGTCCATGGTATTTGTACGCCAAATCCCTTAGAAAATCTGTTTTCTGTGACAGAGAAAGGGCCATGGTATTTGTGGGCCAAATCCCTTAGAAAATCTGTTTCCTGTGACAGAGAAAGGACAATGGTATTGGTAGACAAAATCCCTTGGAAATTCTGTTTCCTATCACAAAGAAAGGTCCACGGTATTTGTGAGCCAAATCCCTTGGAAATTCCGTTTCCTATCATAAAGAAAGGTCTATGGTATTTGTGGGCCAAATCCCTTGGAAATTCCGTTTTCCTATCACAGAAAAAGGTCCCGGTATTTGTGTGGGCATCAACATTTTAATGGACTTTACCTTCAGAGCTTCGTGATTCTTTGGACTTAAAATTGTTGTAGACTTAGAATTATAATCCTAGATTTGTTGTACAGTTAGAATTATGAAATTATGAATTTGTTAAAGTTAAATATATATTTGACAGCAATAAAATAAATAAACTAAGGGCATTTCATCAAGGTATCAAGGTTTTGTAACAAAGTCCGCTGGTTACCTTATCCTGTATTACTTCATACAAATCTCAAATATTCAAATATATATACAAATATTCGTATAAAGCAAGATATGCAATATATATATATATCTTACATCTATTTATATCTTATTCAGCTATTTTCAATTTAAGACAACAGCTGATGCTTACAAAACTAGAAAAAAAAGCGCTTGGATTCCCATCATTAAATTTGGTTTTGTTATTTATCAGCAAGGCCCCTAATGAGTGCTTCATAATTATAAAGTTTCCCCACATGATATGAGGATTTTGTCGCCCCCCCACCCCCTCCCCCCTTATTATACCTAAGAAATGGATCCTACATATATATATAGTTTCTCTGCAGTAATCATTGCTAAATATATATATAAAGTTTCTCCCCATAGTAAAGAGGATTTTGTTCCCTCTCCCCCCTCCCTTATTATACGTAAGAAATGGATGCTACATATATATATATATATATATATAAAGTTTCTACCCACAATAAAGAGGATTTTGTCGGGCCCGGTTATTATATGTAAGAAATGTATGCTACCTTATCACAATAATTCTGATGGATGTTTATTTCACATGCTCCGAAGAGAACGTATACGTATGACAGTCCATCAATATTTGATAAGACGATTCCACCTTTCGTCGTACTCAGCCTTCTGTAAGCTCATTAGAACAGCCACGTTATTATAACTCCCCTATTAGTGATGTAGAAATTTGAATTTCCGTTTTTTTATCACTTAATAAGATCTATATATCTTTATTTCCTCGCGTACTGGAGACACGCAGTCTGGAGGACTCCACACATTTTAACGCAGCAGTTTTATTCATTTTTAAATATGGAATCTTGGACTGAAAAGGTTTCATCAATTTATAAGAATGACACAATAAGATAAAAGTGTCGGAAAACTGGGACGACATCACACCATCTCGTTTATATACACGGAAATTGTGACGAGTCTGGTATTGGTAATTTTTATATAAAACAATGAACACGAACTCCAATAATGGATTGGTATAAATAGCTGGTTAGGTGGTGGTTAGATTTCCTCGTTTTAAAACAATTTGTTCTTGTTATGACTAGAAGCCGAATGAACGCAATGCCCGGGTGGTTTGGTGGTGCAGTGGATACCACACTTGCCTTCCACCATGGCAGCCGGGGTTCATTTCCTTTCCCCGATCAAATGTGAAAACTTGCCTGACCACACGGGCTCTCCAGGTACTCCAGTGTCCTCCCAAAATACACAAGTCACAAAAAGGGCAAGTCCATTTAGAAACCACAAGGATTTTACAGGTACCGTTCGTGTGCAATAAATACACATTCAGACACATAATATTTGTACCATATATTTCACACATTTCGACAACATTCAATGAATTTTTCTGACATCAGTTTTCAATGGATTTTGTTCGCCCTTTCATCCGATACTTTTTCAATACTTTTCCTTTGCTAATTAGTTTTCACAAAAGGCTAATGGACTTGTCTGGAGTTTATAGACCCGAGCCGAAGAACACACCAAGCAAGTAACTAGCTATTTATACAGTCCTTAATTACTCCCTCATTTCTTTGTACTTACAGAATTCTGATTAAAAATTAAATGCAATATATATTTTCTTCCTGAGACCTCACTGATTACCAGCATACATGTATATGTATTTTACTAGAATGGCAGCAAGTACAATTGCTGGCATGGAATTTTTAAAAAATTTCGTACTTTACAAGAATTTCCAAAGGTACAGAAGGCCTTTGGAGACCCAGACTAAAGTACCACATAATACAATTCTTCCTCATAATTCATGTCAATTAGCACAGTGTCCACACAAAGTTAAATATCATCACAGAAAAAACGAAAAAAAACACAAACAAAATCAGTGTTTTTAGGTGTGAACCAGCCAGTAACAGGGAATTTTATGTAAATTAGTAACACGGCAATCTGTCTCCTCAGCACTACTGAATTCTGGGTAATTACGCCAAATGTCCGCATGATCAACGGAATGAATGGCTAACAACAGAAGTTATGTGTTAAAGACTGAAAAAAGAAGTCGTTCATTTGTTTATAATGTTGATGATACGAGTGAACATTTCTAGGGGGAGTAATTACCTCAGTGCTCTGTTCCCGACTCTTTACCGATGGTTTGGTTCTCCTAAACACTTGTAAATCTTTTTCCAGGGAAGGTCAGAATGTCTCAAAGCTGTTTGAATGAAAAACAGACAAGAAATTAACACAGTTTTTATGCATAACAAATAACCAATAAATTTGTTGTAAGATAGTATTTGTTTAAATTTCACTGAGATAATGGACTTGGACAATAACCCAGGACATTTTTGTAGCCCTTCATACCAGCATGCTACAGGCACAATATCAGTATCCTGGGCCCTTTGGTTTTTGAGAAGAAGTTGTTTAAGTAAGATATTGATGCCAGCTGATGGACAATGGATGCTGTACCACCACACTTGGGTAGGTGAGCTAAAGAAGTTGATGCCAAACAACAAATAGACAATAGACACGTAAATGCACAAGAGAATAAGACCAGGTGTTCCGGAAGAGTAAGCATCTTCTGCTTCATCGATGACACCCGCCATGTAAATCTTGGTCACATCCAAGTAAGCATCAATCCTCAAAATGAGGATCGAGTATCATTGTCATCACAACAAGTAAACACACTAACAAGCAAACTCAAAAACGTCCATCCACTTAACAAAGCTCACATGACCTAAAAAGTATGATGACGTCTTCAGTTTAATCTGAAGATCATTCACAGTGTAAAAATCAATATTGCTGAAAAAATTATCAACAACATGTAATTTGTAATGTTGTTATCATATTCTAAAGTTCTTCACTGAATTATTCCAAAACAAAGTGAAGATTTTGGAGTTTGGTTAAATAATTACAGAAAACAACAACAAGACATAATCTGGTTTGTTTAAACAAACAAAACGACACCCTCATCCTAATGTTACAAATTATCCAGCATTATTCTGGTTATAATCAGATAGGAATAGGACAAATCAAATCACATTCTTCTCCAAATAATCTTTTGAAATCTTCTAAACAAATTCAAACAGAAACATCTTTTAAAAGTCGAACTCCTTTATGTGGAAATCAGTGGAACCGTAGGAAAACGTGGAGTTATATTAGTATTTGAGTCAAGCAAGTTTGAAGTTGAGTGAGAAGTTTGTCATGGACGAACGAAATACCTCAGATTAAGTGGAGTCTTTGGGCTATCCCAGATCCAGACAATGAGGTTTGACTGTATATGACACCATAAAAAGTTGCGCTTGAGCACAAAACGAACCAATAAGGAACCCAATTATAATCTGTACTGGGTGTCAAAAACTGGCGGAAAGTGACCATGTCCTTTGAGACACCAGTCTATCATAACAGTAACTTTCTAACATGTCCATTTATACAGCTAAATAGACTAGAGCAATCTGTGCAGTCTAAACAACTTTTCTAACAGTAGTCTGTCGTACAAACTGCTTTTTTTATGAAATAGTAAGTAAGATTTTCAAGGTGTTCCCTTTATTTATGTAGTATATATGTCGACCTTTTCCAAATACATTTTTGGTTAAAATTTCATTTTCTAGGGAAGCAAAATCTGCAGAATAATAAAAACCTTTCATGGGAAGCACTTTCCTCAGATTTTAACATAAAGATGTTAAGAATGATGTGTATACTATGATATGTCCTGTACAGAAAGCCTACTATAGGTGCTCCGCCAGCTCATTCTGCCATGACTTATTCTAACACTGGTTATAACCGTACTGGAGGAAAGGTCAGGACCCTTTCTAGTCGGAAGTTTTACTCCTGGAATTATTGCCTTGATCATTCCCCGTCTTTGGTTTCAGTACAACTTGACATTCCTGTAAACACATTTTTAATGTCTTTATTGCGAACACTGAAATACCAATTACTGGTGCCCCTACGTTCTGACAGATCAAACTGTCGCTGCCTTATAATATCAAGTTTTAACAAAGTTCTTCTACATAATTGGTCGTTTAGCAAGCCTTAATACCAATCTATCTGGATATGTGAGGTTTCAGTGACCTTGAGATCATAAAAGAAAACTTAAATTGGATATTTATTTTGGTGCAAACTTTTACTGTTGTTCAATAGCTAAACATTTTTTTCAAAATATGAAATTTTAAATTTAGCATGGTTACGATGACAACACATACAGTAACCATCAAAACAGTTACCGGATTCATGGTAAATTGTACCCCAATGTTGGTAACCATAACCACACAGAGAGTAGCTATTAAAAGAGAAATGGTAACCATAACAAAAAAGATACATGTAGTTACCATAACCACAGACTGTAAAACACAGATGGTTACCAAGACCACACAGATGGTTACCATGACAACTCAGATGGCTACCACAACCACACAGATGTTAAAAATGGCCACACAGATGGTTACCAAGACCACACAGATGGTTACCAAGACCACACAGATGGTTACCATGGCCATACAGATGGTTACTAAGACCACACAGATGGTTATCATTGCCATACAGAGGGTTACCATGGCCATACAGATGGTTACCAAGACCACACAGATGGTTACCATGGCCATACAGATGGTTACCAAGACCACACAGATGGTTACCATGGCCATACAGATGGTTACCCAGACCACACAGATGGTTACCATGGCCATACAGATGGTTACCAGGACCACACAGATGGTTACCATGGCCATACAGATGGTTACCAAGATCACACAAATGGTTACCATGGCCATACAGATGGTTACCAAGACCAGACAGATGGTTACCATGGCCATACAGATGGTTACCAAGACCAGACAGATGGGTACCATGGCCACACAGATGGTGACAATGACAGATGGTAACCATAGCCAAATAAATGTTTATCATAAGCACACAAACTGCTTTCCAAATATGGTTTTTAAAGTTAGTGCATACATTCTCAAGAAATGTTGTTCCATGTAATGTTGTTTTTGTATCACCTATGCCCGAATCAACACAAAGTTCAGTTAAAAGAAAAATAGAATCAGTCATTTTATAAGTGCTTTTTACTTCTTTATTTTTCTTCAAATCAGTTTGGTCTTTTTTTATACAAGTACCACAAAATACAGGATTTCTTTTCAGAAACGACTGATAATCAGTTTCAAGTTGATTACTACTGTTTTTATGTGTTACTGATCTTAAACAGAAAATTTCAGAATGACTTTAAAAGGTCAAAAGTTCACAAGGTCACAGAGTTCTCTGACCTAAATTCATTGTCAAATAGTTGGTTCCATACAAAGTAGAATGCTTATTGGAACTTGACTTGAAAAAAATTAAAACAGAAAGGAAGGAAAAGGAATTCTAGTTTCATTTAACGTATTTGTCGATTAATTGTAGAAAATTACTCCGTGAACATTTCAAGGACATGGAAAGAAATCCGTCGAATTGCTTTGTTCAATTGTTTTACCATCAAGCTGAAGAATTAATTGACATGAGTCATAGAAGGAATTAAAATCAATCTTTGTGTGAAATGGTAATTGTTTAACCATTACAGAATCACTACTCTGTTCACAGTGCAGTCAGGTGTAGTCCGCGAGGGCCAGGCTAACAAGGGCTGATGATAGTCAGGCTAACAAGGTCTGACAACGAGGAGTAGGCTAATAAAGGATGACAACGAGGGCCAGGCTAACAAGGGCTGACAACAAGGGCCAGGCTAACAAGGGGTGACAACAAGGACAAGGCTAACAAAGGATGACAACAAGGGCCAGGCTAACAAGGGCTGACAACAAGGGTCAGGCTAACAAGGGCTGACAACAAGGGCCAGGCTAACAAGGGGTGACAATGAGGGCCAGGCTAACAAGGGCTGACAACAAGGGCCAGGCTAACAAAGGATGACAACAAGGGCCAGGCTAACAAGGGGTGACAACAAGAGCCAGGCTAACAAGGGCTGACAACAAGGGCCAGGCTAACAAGGGGTGACAATGAGGGCCAGGCTAACAAGGGGTGACAACAAGGGCCAGTCTAACAAGGGCTGACAATGAGGGCCAGGCTAACAAGGGCTGACAATGAGGGCCAGGCTAACAAGGGCTAACAGAGAACTAGTCCCAGCAAAACAAACGTAGAAAACGACAAATTAACAACAGCGGGGAAATGAAAAGTAATTGAAATGACACAGCAGAAGGAATAAGGAGCTTTGTAAAGCTTTAAGAAGAGAATTACACAAAATACAGATGATTATCTACAGCAAAAGGATGACAGGAATGTTGATACAAGAGGCCCAAAGGGCCTGGCAGAAGTTTATGACGGTTGTTCTTATTCCTTTTGGTGTAAGTTAGTACAGTTAATGCTTCCATGACTACACTGTACAAAAACTAGAAAATGTTTCTGTTTGTTTGATCAGAGTTAATTGCCATTTCCAAAATTCTTTCCCACCGAAAAAATATCAAACACATTGGTAGGACCTTGGGAATGTTATTGTTTACTAATTTGTGTTCACATTGGCTTTGCTGAGACTTAGAAAATGTCAATGAAAACACCCTAGCCAATCTGATACTATTTTGGAATTTAAAAGAACCAAAGAAATATCACATTGTCACATTCACAGATATTAGTTTTGATCACGTTTGGTAAGAGTTAAGTTTGCCTTGTCCAGTATTTTCTGTTGAAGTTCTAATTATAACTATTTTGCCCACAAGTGGGACTAAATCCATCTATCATTTACACCAAAATCACTTCCCAAACTGGACAAAGTGTTATTATAATTAGCAATGAAACTTGAAACAATCAAATTATGTATATCAAACACAATCTGAAATATGAACCCAACAAATTAAGCAACACACAAAATTACATCATGAATTTTTGATAGACATTTTCACATTGAGATTGTATCAATGTTGAGTGACCAACATCAGACGGCCATTAAAATCTGATTAGGTGTGATTTAATTATCACACCTGTCCCGATCTGTCACACCTGATCTAGTAATTACTCTGTACTTTACCTGTTACTGAGGTTTTACAGGTACACAATTTTTTACCTGTCTCATCAAACAAATGCAGTTCATTAAAATCGAGATAACATGTTGAAGGTGTGAGATTGAATTGGTGAAATTAAAAACTACCAGTACAATTTTCTGTTTTTTTTATACAGGTAACACAGCCTGGTCCACTGATTTGATTATTTCTGTACCTAGAACTGATCAGATAGCTCTGTGATTCTTTGATAACGTAAGTTTTAATTATCACGACATGCTATTGAAGCGTGTGTAGACCGTATACTAGATTGTTGTGCCTCAGGGTTTACTTATAAAGGGGAGACAACCATGTCTCTGCTAAAATTACACTACAGCTACCTTGTCTAACAATACACCATGACAACATCTTACATACAGCTCCCTTCTGGGTAAACTTTTATAAAGGGGAGACAACCATGTCTCTGCTAACATGACACTACAGCTACCTTGTCCAACAATAGACCATGACAACATCATACATACAGCTCCCTTCTGGGTAAACTTTTATAAAGGGGAGACAACCATGTCTCTGCTACAATTTTGTTACAGCTACAATGTCCAACAATAGACCGTGACAACATCATACATACAGCTCCCTTCTGGGTAAACTTTTATAAAGGGGAGAAACCATGTCTCTGCTAAAATTACACCGTGACATTGTCATACATACAGCTCCTTTCTGGGTAAACTTTAATAAGGGGAGAAACTATGTCTCTGCTAAAATTACACCATGACATCATCATACATTGTACAAAAAGCTCCCTTCTCGGTAAACTTTTATAAGGAGGAGACAACCATGTCTCTGCTACAATTTTGTTACAGCTACAATGTCCAACAATAGACCGTGACAACATCATACATACAGCTCCCTTCTGGGTAAACTTTTATAAAGGGGAGACAACCAAGTCTCTGCTAAAATTACACCGTGACAATGTCATACATTGTACATAAAGCTCCCTTCTGGGTAAACTTTTATAAGGAGGAGACAACCATGTCTCTGCTACAATTTTGTTACAGCTACCATGTCCAACACTTCATTGTGACTTTATAAATTATCCTAAATATAGCATTATATCTACTATCATATGCATATTACAATAACTGTATAAAAAGTCATTTCACCTTATATTGTGAATATCAGCGCACAAGGGTCCGAGTACACAATCTTCAATGAAGTTACATGTACCTTTTTGGTATTCATAATGCCTATGAACGCCGTAGCTATCACCTGTATGAATTGTTTAACTCAATTCTACTCATGTATGGCATAACACTACCCCGTATCACATTATGATAAACATGAATTAAACAGACATTACACAGAATTCATTACACCATGAACCCATGATTTTATAAATTATTCTGTTAAGAAACAGGTAGGAAAATATTAATCAATATTACCTAAAATATGATGAATTATTCAATAGCTATTTTAAGCCAAAGATTTTAGAATATCCCTAACTCTAAGTATTCATTACATCATGAACCCAGTGATTTTAGAATATCCCTAACTCTAAGTGTTCATTACATCATGAACCCAGTGATTTTAGAATATCCCTACCTCTAAGTATTCATTACATCATGAACCCAGTGATTTTAGAATATCAGTACATCTAAGTATTCATTACATCATGAACCCAGTGATTTTAGAATATCCCTACCTCTAAGTATTCATTACATCATGAACCCAGTGATTTTAGAATATCAGTACCTCTAAGTATTCATTACATCATGAAACAGGTGATTTTAGAATATCCCTAACTCTTAGTATATTCATTACATCATGAACCCAGTGATTTTAGAATATCCCTACCTCTAAGTATTCATTACATCATAAACCCAGTGATTTGAGAATATTCCTACATCTAAGTATTCATTACATCAGGAACCCAGTGATTTTAGAATATCAGTACCTCTAAGTATTCATTACATCATGAAACCAGTGATTTTAGAATATCCCTATAACTCTAAGTATTCATTACATCATGAACCCAGTGATTTTAGAATATCCCTACCTCTAAGTATTCATTACATCATGAACCCAGTGATTTGAGAATATTCCTACATCTAAGTATTCATTACATCATGAACCCAGTGATTTTAGAATATCAGTACCTCTAAGTATTCATTACGTCATGAACCCAGTGATTTTAGAATATTCCTACATCTAAGTATTCATTACATCATGAACCCAGTGATTTTAGAATATCCCTACATCTAAGTATTCATTACATCATGAACCCAGTGATTTTAGAATATCAGTACCTCTAAGTATTCATTACATCATGAACCCAGTGATTTTAGAATATTCCTACATCTAAGTATTCATTACATCATGAATCCAGTGATTTTAGAATATCAGTACCTCTAAGTATTCATTACGTCATGAACCCAGTGATTTTAGAATATTCCTACATCTAAGTATTCATTACATCATGAACCCAGTGATTTTAGAATATCCCTACCTCTAAGTATTCATTACATCATGAACCCAGTGATTTTAGAATATCCCTACCTCTAAGTATTCATTACATCATGAACCCAGTGATTTTAGAATATCAGTACCTCTAAGTATTCATTACATCATGAAACAGGTGATTTTAGAATATCCCTAACTCTTAGTATATTCATTACATCATGAACCCAGTGATTTTAGAATATCCCTACCTCTAAGTATTCATTACATCATGAACCCAGTGATTTGAGAATATTCCTACATCTAAGTATTCATTACATCATGAACCCAGTGATTTTAGAATATCAGTACCTCTAAGTATTCATTACGTCATGAACCCAGTGATTTTAGAATATCCCTACCTCTAAGTATTCATTACATCATGAACCCAGTGATTTTAGAATATTCCTACCTCTAAGTATTCATTACATCATGAACCCAGTGATTTTAGAATATTCCTACCTCTAAGTATTCATTGCATCATGAACCCAGTGATTTTAGAATATCAGTACCTCTAAGTATTCATTACATCATGAACCCAGTGATTTTAGAATATCCCTACCTCTAAGTATTCATTACATCATGAACCCAGTGATTTTAGAATATTCCTACCTCTAAGTATTCATTATATCATGAACCCAGTGATTTTAGAATATCAGTACCTCTAAGTATTCATTACATCATGAAACCAGTGATTTTAGAATATCCCTAACAATAAGTATTCATTACATCATCAACCCAGTGATTTTAGAATATCCCTACCTCTAAGTATTCATTACATCATGAACCCAGTGATTTTAAAATATCCCTACCTATAGGCCTATCTCAAAAGTGTTGTTATCTCCCTTGTTTGCCTTATCGTGACTATACATTTGGAAGTGTTTTTGAAACAATTTTGAGCCATGTAAGTGTGACATCATAATCAGAATTACATCATCCAATTGTCACATGGCGCAAAATCATCACAAAAACACTTCCAAGAAGTCCATCTTGTATCCACCATTGTGGCCTATGAAGGGGAATAACAACACTTTTTTGGAAGCCCTATAAGTATTCATTACATCATGAACTCCGTGATTTTGGAATATCCCTACCTGTAAGTATTCATTACATCATGAACTCAGTGATTTTGGAATATCCCTACCTGTAAGTATTCATTACATCATGAACTCAGTGATTTTGGAAAATCCCTACCTGTAAGTATTCATTACATTATGAACCCAGTGGTTTTGGAATATCCCTACCTGTAAGTATTCATTACATTATGAACCCAGTGATTTATATATATTCCTATCAAGAAATAGGTATGAAATTGAAATCAATAGATATCTAAATATGATAATTCTGAAACATTACATCAAATAGCATAAGTTTAACTTTAAACAAATATCTTAAGCGAAATATTTTAGAATATCCTTACCTGTAAGTTCAGACTGAGCTATAAATATCCATACACTGGTCTGAGGTCAGTGTAGGCCCACAAGTCCAACAACAGTGACACAATCCTTGACAAAAGTCACACACTATGTTACTTCACAATTTAACCAGCAAATAAATGAAAATCAAAATGTCCAATAATGAAATGTTATCCTCAGACAACTCCATACTTTATCCTTAGACACCTCCATATTATAATGGAATGCTCCACTTAAAACATTCAGGTGATACCATTTATCATTACAGGTGTGATAATGTGATCAATAAAAAAATAATCTTCATCCTTTTCTCATTACATAATTACCTCCCTTGATTTGAAATCTCCATCTATCACAAGCCCCATGTTTTCCTAAGCACAGATTAACACGGATTAGTGCTCCCTTTCATCTTGGTGATAAGAATGCTTGTAACTGTACAAAGTTTCTGTAAGCGGGTGATTAGTGGGAGATAACTCTTTACTTTGTGTCGGTAATCCCGTTGTTTTTACGAAATATAAGCTCCGAGTATCATCAGGTAAATATTGGATATTTTTGAGACAACAAATACAGAATATAGAGATTACAACAAAGAACTATAAAGTATATCCTAACATCTGCTTCAGCTATGTTTCATTACAAGAAGATTTCTGAAAATATTCAAATTTTTTATATATTATCAATACAAGAATCCTTAAAGTACACGTACCACCATGTCACGTAAGTATTGTCAGCAATTATTTACATATTTTAGACAACATCTTTAAATATTGATTTAGGGTTTGGGTTAGGTTTTACTTCAAAGACAATGAACTTGAATCTTATTTGTAGAAGTTTAAAAATTTAACTAAAAATACAAGCTTTTACATTTAGATTATTTTCAAAGTACTTAAAGAAGCTAACAATGATTTGAAAAAAAAAACTTATTTGACCCGCGAGGACAGGAGCCGTGCCGATGGCCGCCTCTATAAATGTGTGTAGTTTAATAAGGATGGTGCAGACACAGGATATACCCATCATAAAGCACAGATAAGGATGTTATGTTTCCTTTCCTAGGTAATCCATACTGTTCCGTAACATGTTATGAACAAATACGTCATAAAAAAACACCTATCCTTCATAATGTTGGTACTAATCACTGCTAGTGTGGACGACAACTCGACGTAAATCGTCAGTAGGGACTATATTGTCTGTAACAATGAACACTTGCGAAGGTTTACAATTTACAAGACAGCTTTGAGACACAGCAACCAACCATAGAATCTTCTACAGAAATAGTCTTTTTTTATTATTAATAACACAAGTTGTTAATTTCGCCTAAAAAGAAATATTGACTTTCACAAAATATGTGACGTTTAGGCACTGCACATAGAGAATTTCCTTGGATGATCAGTACCTGTATCAGGACCAAAAACTTCACAACAAATACTGTTTTATGTAAAGGCTTTAATGTTGGTAAATTATTAAGAAAATTTTGAGGAATCTGAAATCTGAAATGCCACATCTGAAAAACAATCGAAGATGTTCTATGCCCCCCACCACACACACAAATAACAGCTAAAATCTTAGCTATTGGTCCTTTGTATGATATGAGATACCAGTATGACTTTATAGAAGAAGTCTGGGGTTTGATTCCCTGACCAGACATAAAATGTATTCTGTGACCTTGCCAACAGTGGGTTTTCTCTGGGTACCCTGGTTTCTCCTCTATACTGAGGACCTCTGTGCACCATCCTCCAGGCCAACATGAGACATAAACATAAGTTCAAACAAGAGAAAAGTCTGACACAAGCATCAAAAAGATCAGGCACAAAAGAATTTTGGAAGAACATGTAAAAAATGCTGTTATTTTATTGCTTCAAATTCTTTAGGACTCACACAACTAAATCAGCCTATCACGAAGTGTTTCATACGTTTGTAGTCCCTACTGAAAATTCATTCCGGCTAAGTACAGTGATTCTGGGTAACTTAAATAGGTAATTGTTGACCTATTCTGCATTGAATGAAATCTGTAGATATTTAACTTTACAAAAATATATACTTTTGGTAGATTTTGATATGTGATGGCGGATTGATATGGGGTCAAAAGTCAGAGGGTGTTCCCGTCCAATTTCACTGGTTTGACATGTAAATTTCCGGTTGTCCGAAGCAGACGCCTGTAGCAAGCTAATATGCCAGTAAACTCCTCATTAAATGCCACTTGAAGCCTTTGTCATGTATGTATCTGTGAATTTAGGCAGTTTTCACAAGTGTTGTACTTCAAATATTAAAGTTATTAGCTCGAAAGCTTAGTAATAACATATAGTAAATTATTTAGTTGTGTGAGTCCTTTAACAAGTTTAAAAAGTGCTGTTGAGATTTACTATTAACCAAAATCAAAACGATTTCTGTCATATATCACTTCTAAAATCCTGAATCTGTGTCAGTGTAACTGAACAGCAAGAAGAAGTTTGTGATGCTAAACCGCATTTTAGCAAGAGATCATCGAGGTATCAAATCAGAGTCTCAGAAAAGCTTGGTATGGATAGCTGACACGCACTATAACAAGTATCCAATCGAAGTCACAGAAAAACTTGGTATGGATAGCTGACAAACACTACAACAGGTGTAGAACTAACATATAGAACTCACGATTAAATTTCCTGTTCAAGTTTCAACTTCACAAAGGACACAAGGTGACAAACGGACACCAAGTGAAAAATAAAACCACTTCCTGATAGTGTTAACATCGCTTAACTCGGACATAATCAAATTTACACAACATTTGACAATTTATGAAGAGGAAGAAGAAAATTGCTTCACTCCATTATATTCTATGTTGGCTTGTATTTTCACAATGGCAATGGTTCTCCAGTACAAAAACTAACTTATATCTGCGACATTGGATGGCGACACACAGCCGTTTTATCGCTGACATTAACTGTACCAATGGGACTGCTATATTGTTGCCTATACTAGCTGTCAAAGCATTATGCTTACTTGCTATAAAATTTAATTGCAAAAAAAAAAACCTGCTAAACAAATGAACTGCGGACTACTTAATTAGAGCTACGACTGTGTGCAACAGAATTTATCTCAAGGTTAGTTAACAGTGTTGATTTTTTTTTTACAGTTCGCTGTTTGGCTGGTTTGTTTTGAGAATTAACCGCATATCATAGACAAGGATTATATGAACAATCTTGTTGCTCAAAGCCTAAAAAACTGTTAATTTCAAAACAAACTATTCTTCTAGACTAAACAGTGTATGTTCAACTGTAACAAGTCTGATCCTGCTGAGGGATCACATGACCACAAGGAACAGGGAAAAAACATGTACAAGTTTTTATAGTTTGAGTTTTGAAAATATGTTAAATATAACACTTATTTTGATGTGTAAAGATTTTTTTACACAACCAATAAATGTTTTATGTGACATTTTAATGACAAGTACCTGATGTACGTCACCTTCATCTGACAAACGACCAGCAAAGCGTATGTACACAAAGGCGTATGTGTACGAGCATTTAGCGCTTAGCCTTCTTGTACAATATTATTGTAATTGTACAGAAATGACTCAATTGAGCAGCCTTAATTGTGTTTAAGACTTGCCATAGATGTGCAGAGTGTATGAGCCCCCTCATCTCGATTTATAATTGGTCCACTGCGAAATCATTTGTGTGATGAAAACGACAGAGTAGTATAACTTACTACCCATCAAAATATCACATATTGAAATATTAATTTGTCGTGTAAAATAATCTTTACATAAATCATAGTTTCAAACCTGAAGAAAATTAATGCTTACAAAAAAAATATTTTTAGGAACAAATTGATCATTAATTACAGTGTACAATTAATCTTTCAAGTACCAATCACAATATACAGGTAATGACATGCTGCACTTCTGTTACCCTCGCTGTCTCAGTGACTACCATTTCATACCATGACATCTCTGTAACTTCAATCCAAAACAATCTCACTTGTAACATGGAGACATGACCTTGCATAACAATATCAGGAAATTACAAACCAAGGTCAACTGGTTCGGACCTTTTGGCCTGGTGGTAACGTCCTGGCTCCATAACCTAGAGGTCTCGGGTTCGGGTCCGGCTCATCTCACTAGTTTCATTTCTGCTCTTTCTTGAGAAATATTGTTTATTTCGGGATGTTTGTATTCATAGTAACCCAAGTCTGGGTGTGTGCATGTATACAATATGTACTAATTATCACAATGATAATTTCTTAAAATATACCAACCCCTATTACCCGATTAAACGTTACGTCGTGACCGATCTGTTTGATTTGTAAGCCTACACCAGGTTCAATAAGACGTCACATTTTGTAACACACTTCATGGAACAAGGAAGCGACAGGAACATCACACAAATTATCAATTATACCTCATTTTGTCAAATCATCCATTTTAAATATTGATATTATGTTTAACTATAAAACAGCAACTGAATGATACTGATGGTTTGTTTGGAATTATGAACGAATCAATTCTTATTTCAGGTATTGGTGTTTCTAGGAAAGGAGAGAATCTGTACTTTTATGTTTTTTTCATGCAAAGCAATAGTTTTCACTCTTGTTTTTGTTGCTATGGTGATAGCAATTCTTGTTTTTGTTGGTATGGTGATAGCAATTCTTGTTTTTGTTGCTATTTTGATAGAAATTCTTGGGGTTTTTTTTGCTATGGTGATAGCAATTCTTGTTTTTGTTGCTATGGTGATAGCAATTCTTGTTTTTGTTGCAATGGTGACTTCTTGAGAACATCACTTTCATCTATGAAATCATAAAGGTCATGATCTTGAGTCTTTACAATGTAGGTGTACTTAAATGTTCTGTCAGACTTTTTAATGCTGTACAGAACTGATTAAATTAAAACCCTATGAAAGTCAATGAAAGCTGAATAAAACTCCAATGACATTAGAACACAACCCCCTCCCAAACCCTCCCCCCCTCCCCCCCCCCCCCCCCCCTCCAAAGCAATATTTCACCTCTTGAAGACCTATCTATTACCCAAGCCTTTTACAGACAAAGCTGTAGGATTGGGATCCTGAGATACCACCAAACTTTAGGAAGGTAGAATTTCAACCTCACATTCGTCTTACCAACTAGAACTGTAAGCCAATCGCTAACTAAAACCCAACCCCAGCCCCCCACCTTTGCAATAAAAATTTTGGCCATATTGATGACAATTATGCAAATTTTTATCTTCAGATACATCTACACATTGTCGCTAACACTCCTGTGTACTTTCAATGAAATTGGTTCACAGGTTTAGGAACACTTTTCCAGCCAAATTTTCCAACAAAAAAAATGTGTATAGTGACCTGGTTACCATGGCAACCAAAAGTCTGCATAAAAATAATCTGCAAACCTACATATGGTTCATAATATTCATGTGGAACTTCATTGAATTTGGTCCACTGGTTAGGAGGAGTTTTCTTAGTCGAAAGTTTCCAACAAAAACATGTTTATATAACCTTGTTACCACGGCAACCTAAATTTCTGAAAAAAAATCTGCATATATGCATATCTACACATAGTCCCTTACTTTCCTATGTAGTTCCATTGAAATCGGTTCATAGGTTTAGATGGAGTTGCACTGACAAATTAGTGTTCAACAAGAATTTGGGTATTTTGACCTGATGAATATGGCAACCAGAAATTCTGCCGAAAAAAAACATGCATGCACATTTACTTATGGTCCCTAAAATTCCTGTGTAGTTTCACTTGAATCGGTTCACAGGTTAATGAATTCAGAATTTCCTCTCTCTTATCACCAAACTTTAGGGTGACAGATTTTCATCCCTCTAACCACCAAATTTTAGGAAGTTTTAATTACGGTAAACTAACAATAAAGCATTTTGTCACAATCAAATATTGTTATCTCACACAATTACAGTGTAATTATAGTTTTAATGGTGTAGATTTATAATAAACATTTATGACAGCATACTGCATGGTGCTTCATTTTTTTCTTTTTTATGTCACCCCATTTTGTATGAAAAAGACCATAAAGTTGATTTGTTATGAAAATATTAATACTTTGTTTGGATAAGCTTTTAAATGCCAAAGATCAGGGAAATGTTTACAGACGTTGTGTGTAGTAGTTTGACCTTTGTTACAAACACTTCAGTGACACCAGATGTTTGGGATTATACAAACTTGTATGGATATGACCCTTTTGTAATTCTCTTACAAGCGATATCTACTGAAGCTTAAAATGTGCGAAAGAATTTTTGTTGTTGAAATATTGATGTGAAAGACACACCATTGATATAAAATTAAGGGACATTTCACAATGTTTTTGAGAGAATCTCCTGAAAAGTCCAATGTCTGTCGTAATCAATTAAATTGTCATTAAATGTGCAGTAGGCTTAGAAATATTGAATATATATTGTAAGTCATAATCAATTAAAATGTCCATTAAATGTGCAGTATGCTTAGAAAGATAGAAATGTCTGGTATAATCAATTAAATTGTCCATTCAATGTGCAGTAAGCTTAGAAAGATTGAAATATCTGGTATAATCAATTAAAATGTCCATTCAATGTGCAGTAAGCTTAGAAAAATTGAAATGTTTGTCATAATCAAAGATTGAAATGCCTGTTGCAATCAATTAAATGTGCAGTAGGCTTCGAAAGATAAAAATGTCTGCCGTAATCAATTCAATTGTCCATTAAATGTGTAGTAGGCTAAGAAAGATAGAAATGTCTGTCATAATCAATTAAATTGTCCATTAAATGTGCAGTAGGCTTACAAAGAAATGTCTGTCGTAATTAATTTCATCATCATTAAAAGTTAACTCATGTAATTTTGTTACAAACTTTTCGAGCCTTTGAATTTCCCTTTATATCAATTGCAACGATTTCTGAGTTATGCCCCCTTTCAAGCTCAAATTCCTTATGGTGAAAGCAGGGAATAAAAATATCTGTCCTATGTCCCAACCCCTATTTTCTCTGCCCGCGTAGAGACCCCACACCCATAAAACTTGTCTGTACTCTTTACTATTAAATTTACTTGGAGAAATTGATTAGAATTTGATGCTGAACTTAAATCAAGTACAAGTGACAAATTTATGGTAAACAGAGTGAAGGGATAATCTCATTGTGTTCACTGTAACCAAAGTATCACAAGTTCTAAGCTGTTTAATCATGTCACATTACACCATCATACTGACAGACTCTTCTGTGTCTTCATCTTCATCTTCGGAACTTGAGACTCCTTCTTCTGGAGGTATTTATTTTCATGTTTGGAACTCTCCTTCTTCTGGAGGTATATATTTCCATCTTCGGAACTCTCCTCCTTTGGAGGTACATATATATCTGTCCTTTCCGAGCTCTCAAATGTCAACTCTATATTTCAGACACGAGTTATAAGTTGAGGTCAGAGTAATTTCATATTATTAAAAATTTGTTGTCAAAATAATGGATTTTTCAAAAATTTATGCAGAACTAATTTGTGTTTTGTACCCTACTCTGATTAAACTGGGTTTTCTGTAATCAAATTCTGCACTAGATAGTAAAAGTGTTTTGTGTGTTTGATGAACACGTGTTGGGAATTTAAATTTTGCTAAGCGTACATCTGTCATCGATTCTACTATTCCTTCGATATACATGTAGATGTCAGCATGCATAATAAAAAAAAATTTGAATTCTAAATAATTTTTAAGGATATTATTCAAAATTCATGAATGTAATCATTTACAAGTAGTATAGTGTATAATATCAAACTTTCACAATTAGACCTTTTACATCATCATTTCTTTAGGTCACGACCTTGAAATTCTATCTCACATAGCCATCCATGGTGGCGATGTATTTACAGGCAGAATGCATGATAGGTCCCCATTCACCCCTGAAAACATATTTGAACTCTTCCTCTTCATAGCTTGGCAGAGTTCATTATGAAATTCCAGGTGTGAATGATTTAACCAAACTGTGAGGCATGTGGGACACCATCAATCTGTGGACAGATTATCAACAATAAACTAATACGATCAGAAACACCAATTCAGCCTGAAATTCTACCAGTCTTATGACTGACGGAGCGCGACCTGAGGCTCACAAAATCACTTCCTGTTTTGACAGATCGAAAAAATTACTTCTGTCTCACTTATGTCAGCTAAGTGTTAGCAGATGATAGAACCATGATCCAATTTTCTTGGTATCACGATTCGCGCGAACATTACGGCAGATTCATTGTGATCTTGTCACGATCACTTTGCCCGAGTCTTAGTCATTCCGTCACTTAAGCAGTTCTCACCATTGTGGCTTTTCCTCGCCAACGCTGATGACGCTTTCATGGGGATATTTAATTACTAAAGGTTTTGTGATGAATCCATGTTTTAAATTTTTTGGTGTCTTTCAGGAGATTCTCCAGGAAATAAATGTGTTCGTTTTGCACAGCAAGAAACTTTTGCAGAATCGTAAAATCTGCTCAGTCAATGGAAACAAATCGTGCCGTCTTTTGTACGATTCTAACAGATTTGGTGTTTGAGTTCCCGTGAAATGCTGTAAAAATGTTGATAATAAAATTAATGTACTTGAATGCTGTGACATGTGAACTGTGGTATTGCTGGCATCCTCATACAACACCAGAACTCTTTTGAATTAGAATTTACAGCAAACCAGGTCAGATCTCGGAGGGTCATGTGACACGCACTGTAATACAGACCACTATAAAGAAAGTCTGCCGACATAAAATAACTTTTACAGACAGAATATCGGGCATAGTCACTTCTTTATTTTCCATATAAAAATACAAAATGACTACTTCAGCTGTGCTAGACCAATTTCCGTGCTTCATTCTTCTATAGATAGGATTAGGACTACCGACCCTGGATTATTCTTTGGAATGGTGTGAGAATGTCTGTAATCGAACCTGTTCCATTTATTTCATCATTATTTCTCACCAGCAATCTCTAATCGGACACAACTTAAACTGTTGTCACATTGATAGAAAGGGAGCTTAACTCTGAGCTGCGTCATATTGGTATGACCAAATATCTTTTAAGATCTCTTATTCAGATAAAGGCTACTAAGGGATCTAACTCTAAAATAACTGTTTCTGAAGGAAGAAGCTTGTGTATAAAGCGTCGACATTAGTCTACATGTAAAATAAATGTATTTCATGCACAAGAAATAGAGTTCTAAATGATCCAAGTCTATAGATAGGGCACTAAACTGAAAGCAGGGGACAAAACTATATGAGGGGACGTAACTCTGAAAGTTGTAAGGGATCACAACTAAAATTGGTATTATTTTGATGAAAGGGGGCATAACTCTGAAAGTTGTAAGGGATCACAACTAAAATTGGCATTATTTTGATGAAAGGGGACGTAACTCAGAAATAGTTGCAGTTGATATAAAGGGAAATAACTCTCCATAGTCAAGGTCACCAGGGACTACAGATCTAAGGTTATTCCGAATATCACACGGAACACATCAATGTATGTATAATATACAAAGTCTTAGCCCGTTACACCAAACAACGTGGCAGCTCTCCCGATTCTCAGAGACTAGTGACAGGAATCTAAAATTCAAATCTGTTTCTAAATGAAATTTAAAATTCAAATTGTGAAGTTCCTTTTAAAACATTTGAAATGACAATCAAACAGTGTATACATCTGCATAGTAACTAGATATTTCTGGGATTAAATTTACTCTTTCAGTTTAAGTATACTTTTACTCATAACATTTGCATGTATATTTTTTTTTTACAAATCCTATTTTTTTGACAGAATTGAAAAGGCAATCAAACAAAAGCGGAGGAAACGCATAAAGCAATCAAGAATGCGGAGACAAGCGAGCAATCTGCCGCGATCCTCAAATCTCCGTGATCCACTCCACATGCAGGTTTGATAATTTGCATCATTGGTAGGTGGCTTTCTGTGAATAGATCGGCATCTGATTTACATAAATACCTATCTGTTGCTACATTTGAGGGGTGCTCACCATAGTTACACTCAAACACTTGATCCCAGCCTCCTGACACATAAGACTTCAGTATTTAAATCGTTTGTTAAATCGCTTTTGATAAAGAAACCAAATCATTTCCTTTTTTTCCTCTGTTATTTCTACACGTGTTTACTAGATTTTGTCAATCAACATTTGTCTCTTTCATACTTCCTATGTTTGTTTTTAATCAATTTAATTAATTCTAAGATAATAACAAGCTTATTGAAACATCTATTAATTTTTCTTTTCAAACCAATTTACTAAATTTGACCTTATTAGGGCATGTACCCCTATTATCATACCTAACACCTTTTTTAGGGAAAGGGAATTGGTACACTAATTTAAACCTATAAAAATGTCCTTATACAATCTTAAGCCAATTTGAAAAGCACACTTTATTTCTAAGAATTCAAAGAAATACTTTCCCTGTACATGGTTTTATCAAGCGCACCCCCTTTGCCTTTTTGTAAGTGCTTATTAATAAGGTCGAATACGATATCAAAGACGTGGCCATGCAGGAAAATAGTTTACAATAGTTTCAGCTTTTAGCAACGGTACAGGGATTTTTAACCCACTCATCCCTCCAGACACATTTGCACTCATCTAATTCAAAGGTTGGATAAGTCCATTATGAAATACTTGGGTGAATGATTTATAATTATGAATTAATTTCTACATTTTTGTTCTGCATCTTTACACAAAACGATATTTTAGTCTGCAACATCAATGAAGCTTTCCAATGATATTTTCACTTTGATGTAAAGTGTCTCAGTTTAGACCCCATCATTTCAGAGGATATTTCTAAGACTTGACCAAATTAATATGTCTGCTACCATATTTGGAAATCTCAGACGTCCATTAGACGATATAAAGCGTAAGTTAGAGGCTAGGGAGGGGAATGTTTTGGATAACATCTGGGGATTCTGGGTAATATGTCTGCAGAATTCTCTCAAGAACATTACATATAAATCACTGACTTATCTAATAGAGTATTCTGTGTGAATAACTCGTGGTCTGAATTTCAAGTTATGTTTTTTAGATGAAAACAATTAGGTTTGTTCTTTAGGTAGGAACACATCTTTGTGTCAAATTAGTGACATTTTTCTCCTGCAGTATTCCCGAGGTGGCCGCCTTGTCACTGTTTACAAGTACATCTGTCCTAAACATTGTACCGCTAGTCCCCCAATCAACACTAAGTTTGACAGATCCTTTTAAAAAAGTTGCAGATCCATGAATCACTGTTACTGATAAAAAAAACATGGTTTGATTCGGGTGTGTAAGCCAAGACAAACATCGGCCTCATCTTCTCCTTTTCTCCGCATATACATAGATGTTATAATGCTCTCCTGAAGCTTTTCTGCAGGTTTACCCGTCGCCAACGACAACATCCAGTGGCAATTATAAAGTCCACTAGGTCGGAAAACAAATGGAGTTTGAGTTGGAGGGGACCCTGCAGACGTATTAATCCACATCAGACCTGTGGTAATGGTGATGCCGTTCAATAAGGGGAGGTAACTGTGTACAGAAATACTTCACAATACAAGGAAAGCTTGAAAATGTAACATACTTTTGCAATGGATTTTCTTGATTTTGAGAGATAAACGAAGAGTTGTTTCCCTTTCTTTGAGCAAAATGGAGTCGTTCAAATCAACAAACTACTTGTGAAAACCGCATCAAATCACCACTTCTACCTCAGTCTTCATCTTCAGATCCTGTGATTAAAATCATCGTGAGGCAGGAGAATTTTGTGTAAATGAAATGAATCTATGGTACAATGTAATACCAGGACAATAAGCCTGAGGCTTTCAATATCCCTCTACCTTCACATATTTTAATGGGCGAATCGGTCGAGTGGGTAACGCTCCGGCCTTCCATGCAGGCGGCCGGGATTCGATCCCCGAAATTGTCGTACGCATGGAATATTCAGAGAAAGTGTTTTCCTCCTGCCCATACAACTCCAACAACCCAGGTGGAGTATAAAATGGTCTTGGGTGGGTGTTGCAGTATCTGTGTGTAGGATTCAAATGAGGTGGCACTATTAAAGATGCCATTGGAAACACGGCCCCACTACAAACAGAACACAATTCATCTCCAGCACACACGCATACATACACACACATATGGAGATATTAGCCAGGTGGTATAGGACAAGTAGTTAGCGCCTGATAAGGCAGCTCCTGTGAACTCCTCAAAATTGTATATGAATTATATGTGTTAATGGTAATGATTGTATAAGAATTGTATTTCTATGTACTTTAAAGTGCTTCAGAGTGGCTTATGCTAGCTAGATAGGGCGCTATATCAAATGTTGTATATTTATTTTTATTTAAAACAATCATTTTCAGAATTATTCATTACAAAATTAGGAACTTCCTTACACAATTACAAAGCACAGCACATATATTAAACTTCTTTTTCGTTTTCGAAAAACAGGACAGTTTGACCAAAGAGAAACTCATCATGGCAACAGTTTCCTAGACGACTGTTAATAGTTACAGTGTCTCTAATTGGTGATTAGAGTTAACTGTTTGTTTATCTTTATAACAGTGACCTTGACCTTTGACCTTTGAACCTTGAAAAACAATCTCAAGCAAGCGCTTTGACTAAGGAAGCGCTGTATGAAGTTCGAGTTTGATTGGCCAAAGGGAACTCCAATGTAGTGATACCTATATGTCAACTTTTCAGGTGACACAAAAAAGGACAATGACATCACTCACACAATCTCATACTTGCCACCCTCCCTATTTAGGAGGGAGACTCCCGATTTAAGACCCTCAAATTGTACATTTTGATTGGGTGAATTTGCTAATTACTATTCCTTTTTTGTAAGATATGATTACATTATTAGAAATTAAGAACAGATAAAAAAGCCATATAAAAGTGTTCTTTTTCCTTTGGGTGTACATAAATATGTATTAATTATGCTTTCAATTAAGAACACGAGTAACCATGCAAGCTCCGTCATGAAACTTTCAAGACCTTGGCAAGTATGCGATCTTCATTTTCGCAACAAAATCTGTGTCAAATTTTCTACCACAAAATCAAACATTTTCGTGACATGATTGAATCTGTAACAGGAGAAAACTGTTTAATATTCCATCAGTTATCGTATTTAAGCTGCTCAACAGATGTGACAAAAATCGGTGTAATACAAGCTGAGAAAACATTTCCATATCAGATATGGAAAAAAATTGGAAATATTTGCATTTTTTGATGACTAAATTAGTGAAATAATGTATTCATTCCTGCAAAATCTCATTAAAAAATGCCGAGTTGGTCTTTTCTACTGTTTTTAGATCTTGAGCCTCCGGGTGTCCCAGAAAAATTTTGCATAATTGTTATTGATACCTGCAGTTTAGCTGGCAAATTATACAGAATTATGAATGAAATGTTTTCTGATTAAATGCTGATTGTCTTAATCTCCCACACGCTTCAATATTGATTGTCTGAATCACAAACATGCTTGATTTGCAGGAAAATGTTGCCTCAAGCAGCATTTTTGTGTTTTATTGCATACTGCTATTTTTTTCAAATGTTAGTAAATTATGGCAATAAATCAAATTTGGTATGGATGATGTTGTCAGGATCTCCCAGCCTAGTGTAACACGATGAGCTGAGGAAAGTTGTGTAATATGACACCGTCAGTGGCCCAGTCAGCTTCGTTTGGTTAAATGTTTGAGTTTTACGTCACATTAACAGTGATTGTCATTTAAGAACGTGCCACGTTTTTTTGTGGTGGAGGAAAGCCACCTACCTACGGCCAGTACATGGCGACTGCACATGAAGGTTTCAAACCCGCGACCAAGTAGCAGGCTATAATTGTAGCAGAATATCAGACACAAATTTGTTTTCAGGGGTGAATGAGTTAAAACCAGCTAGGATATTCCGCCCTCTAAAACCCCTGTTATAGCAGTAACTGTGTACTATTGATTTCTGGCAGTGACTCACATCCTCGAACCATTTATCCGACATCTCAACAAGTACATTTTACAGGAGTTAAAACCAGTGTGAATATTAACCCTTTAAAACCTATCTTTAAACCAGCAAGAATATTCCGCCCTCTAAAACACCTCTGTTATAGCAGTAACTGTATACTATTGATTTCTGGCTGTGACTCACGTCCTCGAACCATTTATCATCTCAACAAGTACATTTTACAAGAGTTAAAACTAGCAAGAATGTACCGCCCTCTAAAACCCCTGTTCTAACAGTAACTGTTTACTTTTGATTTCTGGCTGTGACTCATATACTCCGACCATTTATCCGACATCTCAACAAGTACATTTTATACGAGTTAAAACCAGCGAGAATATTCTGCCCTCTAAAACCCCTGTTGTAACAGTAACTGTAATATTGATTTCTGGCAGTGACTCACATACTCGGACCATTTGCATCTCAACAAGTACATTTTACCCGAGTTAAAACCGATGAGAATATTCCAACCTCTAAAACCTCTGTTATAGCAGTAACTGTGTGCTATTGATTCCTGGCGGTGACTCACGTCCTCGAACCATTTATCATCTCAACAAGTACATTCTACAAGAGGTAAAACCAGCGAGAATATTCTGCCCTCTAAAACCCCTGTTATAACAGTAACTGTGTACTATTGATTTCTGGCAGTGACTCGCATCCTCGGACCATTTATCCGACATCTCAACAAGTACATTTTACCAGAGTTAAAACCAGCGAGAATATTCCGCCCTCTAAAACCTATCTTTAAACCGACGAGAATATTCCGCCCTCTTAAACCTCTGTTATAGCAGTAACTGTGTACTATTGATTTCTGGCGGTGACTTGCGTCCTCGGACCATTTATCCAACATCTCAACAAGAACATTTTACACCAGTTAAAACCGATGAGAATATTCCAACCTCTAAAGCCTCTGTTATAGCAGAAACTGTGTACTATTGATTTCTAGCAGTGACTCACGTCCTCGGACCATTTATCCGACATCTCAACAAGTACATTTTACATGCTCCATGTACACTTTTGAAATGAATTTATCAATTTTTGATGTTCAATGTTTACAGTTACAGCCGTTAACTCTCTGCTCGATTCAAAATGCATGTTATGTACTACAAAACCCCGGACTGTTTGAATTAAACATTTACCACAAGTGAGTTTTAGCCGTGAAACCTTCCGCGGGGGAATATCTCCTTGTTGGGCCTGTCGATACCCGCTTGGCTCGGGATGGAAACTTGGAAATATACCACATCATTAAACTCTACAGGATACAATATTTAAAGGAGAAGAAAGCTGTATAAGACAAAGACGGTTACTAGGCCAGGGGCGGTGTGGTGGCAGTGGGTTAAGCTGTCAGTCAGTGAATTAGAAACGGCACTCTCACCCATGATATTCCTGGCAATATTTCCTGTTCTCCCATCTTGCTTACTGCCATCGTACTTTAAGAGTTTTTTTTTCTTATTTTTTAGAATTTCTTTATGCAACAGCCTTAATCTATTCCAAAACCTTTTTGATACACAGAAACTTCCCTAGACAATGCATACTTGAAGATGTCATTTAAATATATATATATATACACAACATTTTTTTATGTTTTTGAAACTAAGCAAAATATCTCCACAGGGAATCGGCAAGTATATAAATGGTGACACCGTAAAAGGTTTCACTAATATATGGGAAATAGGACCCTGCATGTTAACCCCCACCCCCCACACACCAGCCAGCAACAGTTCTATATGTCAGTTGTTTCACGGCTTGTTTCATCTACTGTTAGTAAATTGATCTATGATGTGACATTTCGTTGGGATTACACTACAAACTTGTTAGTTTCGCTAATTCTAAGACAAGTTAAACAATATACTTCATATCTATCAACCCTCCCTCATTAGGAGGGAGACTCCCTCATTTTGACCAAAATTTACCTGCAAGCTAGCTAGTCTCCCTAAACATTTCCCTCATTTAAGTCCAAACTCACTCCAACTTAAAATCTACATCATGTGGTCAAATGAGATCCTAATTACTGCAGGGTGTGTAATGACCATAATCCAGGTGTATCTGGATCAAGTAAATACTTCGTGAAATTATTTTGATACATAATAAGGGAAAGACAATGCAAATTGAGCAATGCAGTTTCAGTCGCATTTCACGCTCTTTCTCCCTCATAGGAAATATGGAAGGGAGATCTCCCTCATTGGAGATTTCAGAGGTTGACACCTATGACTGAGGGAGATCTCCCTAATTGCAGGTTTCAGAGGTTGACACCTATGACTGAGGGAGATCTCCCTCATTGGAGGTTTCAGAGGTTGACACCTATGACTGAGGGAGATCTCCCTAATTGCAGGTTTCAGAGGTTGACACCTATGACTGAGGGAGATCTCCCTCATTGGAGGTTTCAGAGGTTGACACCTATGACTAAGGAAGATCTCCCTTAATGGAGGTTTCAGAGGTTGACACCTATGACTGAGGGAGATCTCCCTCATTGGAGGTTTCAGAGGTTGACACTTATGACTGAGGGAGATCTCCCTCATTGCAGGTTTCAGAGGTTGACACCTATGACTGAGGGAGATCTCATCCATTGGAGGTTTCAGAGGTTGACACTTATGACTAAGGAAGATCTCCCTTAATGGAGGTTTCAGAGGTTGACACCTATGACTGAGGGAGATCTCCCTCATTGGAGGTTTCAGAGGTTGACACTTATGACTGAGGGAGATCTCCCTCATTGCAGGTTTCAGAGGTTGACACCTATGACTGAGGGAGATCTCATCCATTGGAGGTTTCAGAGGTTGACACCTATGACTGAGGGAGATCTCCCTCATTGGAGGTTTCAGAGGTTGACACCTATGACAGAGGGAGATCTCATCCATTGGAGGTTTCAGAGGTTGACACCTATGACTGAGGGAGATCTCATCCATTGGAGGTTTCAGAGGTTGACACCTATGACTGAGGGAGATCTCCCTCATTGGAGGTTTCAGAGGTTGACACTTATGACTGAGGGAGATCTCCCTCAGTGGATGTTTCAGAGGTTGACACTTATGACTGAGGGAGATCTCATCCATTGGAGGTTTCAGAGGTTGACACTTATGACTGAGGGAGATCTCATCCATTGGAGGTTTCAGAGGTTGACACCTATGACTGAGGGAGATCTCTCTCATTGGAGGTTTCAGAGGTTGACACTTATGACTGAGGGAGATCTCATCCATTGGAGGTTTCAGAGGTTGACACCTATGACTGAGGGAGATCTCCCTCATTGGAGGTTTCAGAGGTTGACACTTATGACTGAGGGAGATCTCCCTCATTGGAGGTTTTAGAGGTTGACACTTATGACTGAGGGAGATCTCCCTCATTGGAGGTTTTAGAGGTTGACACTTATGACTGAGGGAGATCTCCCTCATTGGAGGTTTCAGAGGTTGACACTTATGACTGAGGGAGATCTCCCTCATTGGAGGTTTTAGAGGTTGACACTTATGACTGAGGGAGATCTCCCTCATTGGAGGTTTTAGAGGTTGACACTTATGACTGAGGGAGATCTCTCTCATTTGAGGTTTCAGAGGTTGACACTTATGACTGAGGGAGATCTCCCTCATTGGAGGTTTCAGAGGTTGACACCTATGACTTAGGGAGATCTCCCTCATTGGAGGTTTCAGAGGTTGACACCTATGACTTAGGGAGATCTCCCTCGTTGGAGGTTTCAGAGGTTAACACCTATGACTGAGGGAGATCTCCCTCATTGGAGGTTTCAGAGGTTAACACCTATGACTGAGGGAGATCTCCTTCATTGGAGGTTTCAGAGGTTGACACCTATGACTGAGGGAGATCTCCTTCATTGGAGGTTTCAGAGGTTGACACCTATGACTGAGGGAGATCTCCCACATTGGAGGTTTCAGAGGTTAACACCTATGACTGAGGGAGATCTCCTCTATTGGAGGTTTTAGAGGGTGATACCTTTGACTGAGGGAGATCTCCCTCATTAGAGGTTTCAGAGGTAGACACCTATGATATTACTTTAAGTGTTGTTCTGATAGGACATTAAAGATGAAGATTTGAACCTTTCATTTTGAAACCATCTTCCGTGTGCAATCATCTCCCGCCCCTTGTATATGTAATGGAGTGGAAAACATACACCCTGGATCAAAAGCCGACATCACTGCCACCTCAGTTACTACGGAAACAACAATGTTACATTTAATGTCCAGGGATTCCGTGCTGATGATGTCATTGAAAGCTCCGACGGAAATCAAAATCACACAACTGCTTTCTTAAAGAGATAGTGATCCAGTTCATTCTAGAAAAGAGAGCCTCTTAAATTTAAAATACAAAAAAATCGTACATTTACGATTTAAACCATTTGTGCGGGAGAAGAATTTGTCGGCAATTGTGGACTCGGACGATTACATTTAAAACTGTCCTCCGTGCACGTTTTTTTTTTTTTCCTCAGACAATTTACTAATGTTGAGATTCATAGCACACAATTCTCAGCAATCGCCACGGAATTTTCTATTATAATGGCGGATCATCACACTGCACGAATTTTACATGAGTTAGGGAAGGCTGTGGATATCTGCAGCAGTAACAGTACTGGAAATCAATTATCATGTCGTTTACGAAGCAAATCAATTTCGGGATACTTTTTTGTATAAATGGAAATTACGTATAGCACCTAAATCACATTCCAGTTACATTGATATACTACATCAAGACCTCCCAATGGAGAAATCACCTCACACAAGATTAACGAAGGTCTTGCTTCAAAACCTTACACCTGTATATCATTGATCGCCTATAACTTTCACACTGTATAAAGTACACTCCTAATGTTGCATTTGTCAGACAAAAACATGATATTAACAGGTATGTGACATTAAGAGAAACATGCTTTTCCACTAAATCTAGTGCATTTCCAATCTCCCATCATAACTAAAAGTAAGCTATTCAATGTACATATGAATATGTTTCTATATATAGATAACAATATTTCCATTAAATCTAATTTTTGAGGTTTTATTTTCTATGCAACATTTTGTACACTTTGTATCAGAAATCAATGGAAATGACATAATTTTCTGGATATTTTATATGATTCTTTAAAAAAAAAAAAGATATTAAGAGGAATTCACCTCAAAATACATGATATTAATAAAATAAAATTGCATAGATTAAATAGAGAGAAAAATGGTGCTCGGGAATAACATGATGTAAAGAGGAATGTGATATTAACAGGAGTGATATTAAGTGGAGTCCACTGTACTGCCAAACCTGTGTAAAGAAATCACTCTTTCAGAAGTCCAGTGTGGATCTTTAAAGACAGGTGGCCCCCTAAGTCAGGTTCATTTTGCAACAAAATCACCTGTAGGAATATCAAATTGATCTTTTAATACATATGGTTTCTTATTACAAGTGGTCTCTTTACACAGGTGGTCTTTTTACACAGATCTCTTAAACAGGTGATCTCTTAATACAAGTCATCTCTTAACACAGTTGGTCTCTTAACAAATGTGGTCTCTTAATACAGGTGACCTCTTAACAAAGGTGGTCTCTTAATTCAGGTGGTCTCTTAATACAGGTGGTCCCATAACACAGATGGTCCCTTAATACAAGTGGTCTCTTAACAAAAGTTTCTTAATACAAGGGGTCTCTTAATACAAGTGGTCACTTAACACAGGTGATCTCTTAACACAGGTGGTCTATTAATACAGATGTTCTCTTAATAGAGGTCTCTTAACACAGGTGGTCTCTTAATACAGGTGGTCCCATAACACAGATGGTCCCTTAATACAAGTGGTCTCTTGACAAAAGTTTCTTAATACAAGGGGTCTCTTAACACAGATGATCTCTTAACACAGGTGGTCTATTAATACAGATGTTCTCTTAATAGAGTTCTCTTAACACAGGTGGTCTCTTAATACAGGTGGTCCCATAACACAGATGGTCCCTTAATACAAGTGGTCTCTTGACAAAAGTTTCTTAATACAAGGGGTCTCTTAACACAGATGATCTCTTAACACAGGTGGTCTATTAATACAGATGTTCTCTTAATAGAGTTCTCTTAACACAGGTGGTCACTTAACACAGGTGGTCTCTTAACACAGGTGGTCACTTAACACAGGTGGTCACTTAACACAGGTGGTCACTTAATACAGGTTGTCTCTTAATATAGGTGTTCTCTAAACACAGGTGGTATTTTTAATTTTTTAAAAGGGACACAAAAACTGATATACACAAATGGAATGGCTGCAGTTTGATGATACAAATGGTAAGAAAACAGTACAATGATGGAGACAGAGGATTAGACCGATGGATGGATGTTCTAGGATGCAAATGGAATGAAACCCTGCAGATTCCAATATATACTATATACACACCAACAGTGTAGTTGAACCCCCCCTCCCCCTACACGATCCCCCCCTCCCCCTACACATCACCATCATCAACAAATTCACACTTCGCGGCATGGTTATAAAGAGATTACCTATAGATTAGCTAAATACTAGGGTGCAGATGTACTTGTATAGATTTAATTAACACAAAATAAACAAAGATTGACACCACCAAAATTTTAAACTTGTGCAGTTCTAAGCTGGTTTCTCATCCCCACGATACCAAATATTGCATTTAAAATCTATAGATATCTCACACTTTCATCTCTAGCCCAAGATAATGTAAAGATAGAGAGCTTTTTAACGCTGTAACACTCTGTGGGTATCAAACACGGCAATCTGTAAACAACTATAGCGGCACCAAGGTGTCCATGTTGACACCCTGTCGCTGTAAAATACACGGTAACCCAGCTGTAAAATCGGACACAAATAGCTTGACATGAAAAGTAAAAACGCAATGTGTCAAACTTGTAATGAAGACAAGAAAGAAATGGGTTTCAGGGAAAACGACAAATCTCGCAAAACCCACGTTTAACGTCCCCGTGAGTACACAAAGGGGCTATTCCGCATCTTAATGTACTGAGATAGTGGAGAACTGACAACAAGGGCTATCAAAGGAAACCTCGCGAGATTCGGACGTATTGTACGGAGCTAAGAAAGGTTCCCGAGTGAGAATATCCACGCTGCCGTCTCTCCCAGAGTCAATCTGTAGCAGGGTTCATTGATGGTAGAAATTGGCCTAACCTAATAATTTATAATCCATCATCAGCAGGGAAGAGATGGAATGTTTTGCTCACGGTGATCGAATCACACTCATTTAGGTTTACGATGGTAGAGCGGTATTGTAAACAGACATCGTAAAGCTACCTATCATTTCTGACAGAAAGCAAACAGATCAGGCGGTAAACTCCGTCTATCCCCGCGATACTGATACACTCCGTCTTATTCTGAAGAAATCTCCGATATTTGTTCAATAAAATACTGGTTTTCGGAATAATGATTTGTCAGAGAAGATGGCGATTTGACACCTTGTTATCTAAACCATAACCAACCCTGCTCACAGCATCATAGACATACTAACTCAAACTTTACCAGAAATTTGTAACCCCAGTTTTATGGCTGCTGTTTATATTATATAGACGAGCTCAGGTTAATTCCAGTTCTATACAATTCATATGGAACACGAGACTGAATACCATAAACATCAAATGTAATTATAGCGTTTCTGCTTTGATAAGTTCAAAAATCTTGACAGAATTGAGAGCGATTTCCTTACATTATAAATTTTGTTGTAATATTACCTAAGACAAATACCCTAAAATCTTGGGAAGGGGTCTCAGCACTCTTAAAAGGTCTTAATTCTCAAATTTATCAACTCAATCATCCCTGAAATTTCATAATGAACAATTTCAACCTTTGAGTGGGAGAGTTCATGCCTTAGTTGCATTATTTTCCAAGAACATTCATAAAACATTTACAATTGTAAAATTTACATTTTTTGGGGGGAGCTGAAATAAAAATGTGCAAAAATTATACAACACTAAAATATTCCCTTTTTTTATCAACAAAAAGGCTGACTCTTTTTCAAGGTCAAACATAAATTGCAAATTGACAGCAAGAAGTTTGAGGCATATTTTGTAGACCGCCCTATTTTCAAAATTATATGGCTTAATAATGACATAATTTTAATTGTTTTGTTGGCTGATATTGAAAGTAGGCTTATTTCAAAACCGGTTTACTATCAATAAAATGTTGATGATATCAAGATGAACGAGAATATCATGTCATTACATCATATCATTATTCTTTATCACACAGTTATTAAACCGTTTAGGAAGAAGTATAACATAATCGTGTAATTAAATCCCTCCTGACATTTTTTTTATGTCTAAAAAATATAATCACACTATTCTTTCTTTTCAAATTATTCAGAACAAAGTCAGGTCAAATTGACATTTTAGAGAAAAAAACATCCCGAGCCAACTGAAGTAGTCCTCAGTGATAATTCCAGCTCGTCGCAATTGTCCGTCGTTAAAGGGTGAGCTCGCCACTCGAGTCGAGTTGTAAAGAAAGCGTGATAGAGCGACATTTGTGTGATGGCTCTCATCTCATTCATACAACTCTCAAGAACTGCGATTCCATGCCGTATTTACACAAGTGACGCATTTTTTGTCGTTAACATCCTTCAACGCACGAGAATGAGATTACATGTGTATTGTCTGTCGAGTGTGTTCTGTTGACAATCTGTGAAGGCTGCCGAGGTTTAACTGTTATATGTGATATTTTTACGGGATTTCTGTACCCAACCTTTACATGGGCAATGGTCAGACAAAACACCATGGACAGGTCTTTGATGACGGAGTGTATAAAACTGATTAATTTTATTTATATGATAATTATTATGCACTTAAACCTGGCATGTCTTGAATGGTAAAACATGCGTACATAAACAGAGTTGTTTCCCCTTGCTTGGTACCCTTTGCCTTTGATTTTTTTCGTCCAGAAGTAGTCCTCCAGTGGGGAAACGGAAGCACGTTACACAATTACGCTACTTCACAAAATTACGTTACATCACACAATTACGCTACGTCACACAATTACGCTATGTCACACAATTACGCTATGTCACATAATAACATTACGTCACACACTTACGCTACGTCACACAATAAAGTATGTCACACAATTATGCTACATCACACAAATATGCTACGTCACAAAATTACGCTACGTCACACAATTACGCTATGTCACACAATTACACCACGTCACACAATTAAGCTATGCCACACAATTACGCTATGTCGTATAATTATGCTACGTCACACAATTACGCTACGTCACACAATTATGCTACGTCACACAATTATGTTACATCACACAATTACGCTACGTCACACAATTACGCTATGTCACACAATTACACTACGTCACACAATTACACTATGTCACACAATTACGCTACATCACACAATTACGCTACGTCACACAATTATGCTACAGCACACTCGACCATCATCAGTTATTTCTGGAATTAACAAAATAACCGGAATATCTTTCAGTTGATGTCTGTTGCATTTATCTCGGTCATTGCTTCAAAAGCGGCTCTTTGTTCAACTTGCCGACTTTAAATTTTGGAAATTGTATCTGTTTCTGAACCAGTATATGTTTGAATGATTCTCAGTAAATATCAGAGATTAACTATAAAGCTAGCTCTTTAAGGTTTTGTAATATTAGGTCATAAAACACAAACAAACATAACCAAACAACAATTATGAAACAAGTTATTTAACTTATATAATCACTCTCGGCTCGAATGTTAGTGTGCGAGTAGTGTTGCAGGAGACCCAAATAACCCGGTAGTTGACCCCTATTCACGTCCGAGTGGGGAATCAAACCCTGGCCGCCTTGGTGAAAGGCAAGTGTGCTGCCCACTGCACCACCCAATCACCTAACGGAATTACAGACAATATTGGTCACAGGTTGTCCACCGTCCCACGTCTCCTGTCCTTGACTATAAACAAAGTGTAATTACTATTGTTAATTTGTTATTCTTGCTACCAATTTGTTTTTCATAATTTAAAATTTATTTTAAAACACAATTTTCTTTCCTCTTTTCCATGACTTTCAAAATTCAAAATCGTCCAAAGACAGACTTGAAACCTCAATCCATATCTATTATGAAATTGTATCCTCCAAATTTGCTCACATGATTTCATTTGGAAATTTATTCTCACATACAACATAATTCCATCCTTCCTTTGTTTGTATATGACGATGATCTACCTGGTAATGGAAAATTCATTCAATTTGAGAAATAAGACCAATTAAAATAAAGAAAAGGGATTACTGCAAATGCAACGAAAACTTACACCCTCTAATTCCTCCAAACTCTCTACCCTAAACTGAACAAGGACCAATTTATACATGTGCATTGCTCGTTCCCAATCAATTTCCGCAGTGGGTGCGCTCGGCTTGCCACTACCCTAATGTCCGGCAGTGATTATCACTATCGTTTGTTGTAAATTGTTCCTCCACACGAGACTTGCCGTCCACTGAAATGACCCACGGTCAGTCAATCGTCTGTCACACTTGTCCAAAATACCGGTTTTATTTTCCAAATTTATCACACCATCATACGTCAGTAAGGTCAGAGAGAGGCCACTTAAGTGACGATCAGTTTTCATCAATTTTACAAGAACAAATCTTACTCCCAAGAAAGAATTCAAGGTGTTTTTGTTCTCAGGACGGGTATGAGAAATACAAAGATTTGTGAAGATTCACAACTCTAAGTGATGAAATATTTCTAATGTCCATTTCAAGATCCTAATTAGTGGAGCAAAATAAGTAGAATGGGAATAAAAACATTAACAAATGACCCCTAATTCTATCAGAACTGACATAGGGGTGGGCTTATTACCGAGCATGGGCTTCTTGCCAGAGAAATTTGGTATTACACTCAAATAGTAGTAAATTATATCCAACAAAAGATCTTACCAAATAAAAAATGCCTTTACAACCTAACATCTTAATGTTAAAAGAAAATTATAATAATGTATTACGATACAATTACGAAAGAATCTCAATTGAATGTTATTTCCAAAGAAAATTATGACTATTTTAAAATAGACATTTTTCAGAAACATGAGATACAGACCAATCCCGTCTTATTGAGTGTAAATGTAGTTATATTGATGGTTGAAAATCAACCTGGATAAAAAAATCAGGATTTACGAGTCTTCTTCAATAGTTCTCTGGCTATAAAATACAGAAACAAAGCGTAGCATTATCCACGCAATAAGTTGTATCCCAACAGAGCAGTTTTGTTTTTCTGTTTCTTTTCAAGGTGACAGATAATATTTAGCAAAAAATGAAACCTCCCCAATAGCAAAAGGCATAGATAGCGTTCTAGCCTAATATCTATAAAAGATTTTGTTGAGATCTGTTCAATGGTAGGGTTGAAGCCAGAAAACAGTAATTTTGTATCTGGCTGTTTCCATGGTTACAAAGAAAATATAACAAATGAAAAACCCCACCAATAACGAAAGATGTGTTGAATGGTTTTGAGTTGTACCACTAAAAAACATCTTTCATTTATTTTTTATTTCAACAAGACCACACTTGTCAAAGTTTTGAAGCATCACCAAAATGTTTTTATAAATCAGTAGAAGAACCACGAAATACCATCTGAAACTCGCTCGGGAAAATTCAAGTTCATACAGTAGTGTACAGCAGATTTTACAAGTCCATGAAAAACCTGGTTTTCAAAACTGCTGTTAAATATCATTATATAAAATTTCCTAAGAACAAAAGGTGTTTCTCCTTGGTGAACAATTTTACTGTTCATTTGGTTATTCTTTTGTTCAATTTTATAAAAAAAAAATTTCTTAAGTGCTTAAGTCCACTTTCTATAGACTGATACTGTACAATTTTATTTATATGTTTTCCATTATTTTATTGATGATGCTGAGTTTGGTTCAGATAATTACATTGTAATTACGTTACCTTCCTAGCGTAGTAAAATACAGATTAAAGTTCATACTAACAGCTTATAACATCACTAGAAATGTCATTGGACAAAAACTGCTAAGTGTGACTTCTGAATTATACATACTGGCAATGACAGCCAATTCCTGGGAATAAAAGATTTGAATTTTATGACAAAAACTGAAATAATGAATGTAAAGTTTATATCTAATACAATTAGACAAAAGTGTGAATGATCTTTCAGGCTATATCACCAGGGAGGATGCCATTATATCATGTACATTTAATAGTTTATGAATACAAATCCTACTTCTACTAAAGCAAATTTCATTTCAGGTTTAAATTTTCGTTGCCGTAGTTACAATGAGAGTACAAATGGCCCCTGGAGACGTGTATGCACTTTGAACAGACGTAAGATTTCCCTGTCAACACTCGACAGACATCAGTGAGCTGTGCAGTGCAGCATTATAACACTTTCCTCATAACCCATTAGTACACCATAAAAACAAGGAAAACAGGAAAATCCCGGAAACCTACCGTATTTATGATATTATTGAACTAAGACGTAAAACATGTAATTGATGCCACTTCTGCTTTAACAGAAAATTAACTGAAGGTAAAAGACACAGCTTACTAATTCTGGTACCAAATTCACAACTTGAAAATAATTTCCCATTGCTGTAATATATTTTTTTCAAAAGAACTTTTTCATAAAAATTACCAATTTGACAAAACTGTTATTGTTTGTAATTCGAATGAAAACAGAAAAACTTCAGTAGATGATAGATGAACTAAACTTAAACAATACTAGATAGATATACAGTGGATTCCACTTAATATCAACCCTGTTAATGTCACATTCCTCTTTATATCATGTTTTTCCAAAGCACTTATTTCCCCTCAATATAATCTATGTAAATTTATTTGGTTAAGATAATGTATTTTGAGATGAATTCCTCTTAATATCATGTTGTTGTTTTTTTAAATCAATTACATAAAATATCCAGAAAATGGTTGATTTCAGATACAGCCTGCACAAAAAATTGCTTAAAATTTTGTTATCTATATATTGATACATCTTGATATTTACATTGAATAGCTTACTTTTAGTTATGGAGATTGGAAATACACTAGATTTAGTCTAAAGACATGTTTCTCTTAATGTCACATTCCTGTTAATGTCATGTTTTTGTCTGACAAATGCAACATGATATAAAAAGGAGTGCAGTACTGTATAACATTTGAAAATGCCCCCTATATAGCTAAAACCACTCTAAAGTGCTGTACTTTACATAGATCTACAATTTGTACAAAAAGATACAATCAACATTATACATTAATTGATACAATTCTGAGGTATTCACAGGACCTGCCTTATCAGGTGCTTCCTACCCAGGTCTTATACCATCTGACTAATATCTACCCAGGTTCTAAGTCACCTGACTAATATCTACCCAGGTTCTATGCCATCTGACTAATATCTACCCAGGTTCTATGTCACCTGACTAATGTCTACACAGGTCTTAGCCACCTGACTAATATCTACCTAGGTTCTATGCCACCTGACTAATATCTACCCAAGTCTTATGCCACCTGACTAATACCTACCTAGGTTCTATGCCACCTGACTAATATCTACCCAAGTCTTATACCACCTGACTAATATCTACCCAAGTCTTATACCACCTGACTAATATCTACCCAGGCCATATGCCACCTGACTAAAATCTACCCAAGTCTTATACAACCTGACTAATATCTATCCATGTCCTATGTCACCTAACTAATATCTATCCAGGTTCTATGCCACCTGACTAATATCTACCCAGGTTCTAAGCCACCTGACTAATATCTACCCAGGTTCTAAGCCACCTGACTAATATCTACCCAGGTTCAAAGCCACCTGACTAATATCTACCGTGGTTCTAAGCCACCTGACTAATATCTATCCAGGTCTAATACCACCTGACTAATATCTACCCAGGTTCTATGCCACCTGACTAATATCTACCCAGGTTCTAAGCCACCTGACTAATATCTACCCAGGTTCTAAGCCACCTGACTAATATCTACCCAGGTTCAAAGCCACCTGACTAATATCTACCGTGGTTCTAAGCCACCTGACTAATATCTATCCAGGTCTAATACCACCTGACTAATATCTACCCAGGTTCTATGCCACCTGACTAATATCTACCCAGGTCTTAAGCCACCTGACTAATATCTACCCAGGTCTTAAGCCACCTGACTAATATCTATCCAGGTCCTATGCCACCTTACTAATATCTACCCAGGTCCTATACCACCTGACTAATATCTACCCAGGTCATATGCCACCTGACAAATATCTACCCAAGTCTTATGCCACCTGACTAATATCTACCCAGGTTCTATGCCACCTGACTAATGCTATCTGACTAATATCTACCCAGGTTCTATGCCACCTGACTAATATCTACCCAAGTCTTATGCCACCTAACTAATATCTATCCAAGTCTTATGCCAGGGTTAGGGTTAGGGTTGTGTGAATGCTTGAATGTGTGCTAGAGATGTATTGGTCCTCTGTTGGTAGTGGAACAGTGCTTCCAACAGCATCTTTTATAGTGCTACCCACCCGGACAATTTCATACTTCATCTGGGTTAATTGTTGGGAGTTGTTTGGTTAGAAGAATAACACGTTTTTCAATATTCCATGTGTACATGACTCAGGGGATTAAACCCTGGCCGGTTGCTTGGAAAGCCACACTTTTAATAATTCAACCAATCCAGTTGGGTGTGGTTGACCAGTTTCACCCTCAAGGTGAATCTTTCTAGGACCTGAACTTTCTGACATTTTTTTTTAAATTTTATCTTGCTGTTAAAATACACAAGCGTACTAAATACCACACATTGTCAAACAATAAATTTCTTTTTAATTCTTTAGATATCACAAACTGCTACCTCTGATGATGTAGCAATCTTAAATTTACATTTTTATATTCATTAGAGACACTATGGTACCTGACATAGAAGATATCAGGTGATCTGTGAATGGTTTGTGATCTGTCTGTCAAGAACATATTTTAGAGGAAGAAACCTATCAACATATCGTAGTGTGATACTTTGGTGTACATGCTCTCAGCTTCCTATGCTGTGTCACAGGAGATTTCATATTTTGGAAACTGATGTATTTTCTTTCAGTTGGCTGAAGGTATTGTCGTGAAAGGTAGGAACATACCTTTCCTATCCAGCAACTGTCCCAGATGGAACCAAGACTTTAAAAGTAGTAACCCTCCCAGAGAGGAACCAATTAAGACTCAAAGTAGGGGAGGAAACTCTTTCCAGGACAAAGACCCAGCATGTTCTTTATTCTGCTCATACTTATTTCAGTCTGTGACATTAACATTTTCAAACACTAGTTTTGACAAGCTACGTGCAGTGTTTATTATAACAAATATATTGAAATTCAAGGACTTTCCACTAGTCCAAACCAAATATTACTAGTCATGGGCATAGGACTACTGGCTAATGTCCCAGACTGTTATTAGACATGAGTGTCAGGTTATCACCTCGTAACATCATGATCAAATCTTAACTTGATTAGATTACAAATGTGGAGAACAGATTTGTTTTCATCCTTGGGGGGGGGGGGGGTTCAGTAATTTCATACGGACATATGTCATAAATATGGTGAACATGAGGAAAAACACTATTGTGATGTCATCAACAAGTGACAACTTTATGACATCATATGATTGCCTTGGTAGTGAAAATTGAATTGAATCATGCTAAATTTTTTAAATCATTTTATAAAATCCATATTCTATTGACATGTAGCGGATCTAGACCGGGTCGATCGTTGGGGACCAGATAGCTCAATTGGTGCAGTGTCCGTGTAGAGTTCGGTTTGAACCCTGGCTGGCCGTGCATTTTTCCTCTCCTGTTACATTTGGTGCCTGTGACCAAACCTTGTTTCAAGTAGCGATGCATACTTGGAAAGGAGACACCCGAACCTGGGTTGTAAATCGTAATGTCTTCGGGGTTGAAGACTTTGTTAAAGTCGATCATCGGCGACCAGATAGCTCAATTGGTTGAGCGTCCGTCTAGAGTTCGGAAGGTCCCGGGTTCGAACCCCAGTCTGTCCGTGTATTTTTCCTCTCCTGTTACAGACACTCATGTAAGATCCTCTACCTATATTCTATGATATGAAAATCTTATCTTGGAGAACTACTCAAATTATGTCATTTTAAAGAATGATTTTGTCCCATAGGAGTATTTAGGAGTATGTTCACACAGTATCGATGTTCTACTTTTGAGTTTTTCCTCCATGGAAATTTCAAAGGGTATATGGCTAGTACATGGACAGACGAAAGAATCAGATAAAAGCAAGAAAAAAAGTTTTAATGCTGGTCTTTACTCCTATATGGGACAAATAATCACCCCCTTGTCCCCATGTCCATACTTTTTAACTGATACACACCTGAAAACAAATTGAAGACTTTCAATTCAAAAGTTCATTAAGGAAATTCAGGGGTGAAAGAGTTAGAAATAGGTGATAAACAAACATTAATTGATGATTCTGGACAGATTCACATTGAACCTGAAGATGACAGTTTTCCACATTTATCCTCAGCAGTTTATCTGTGGGTCCTGGATCAGGGAACACAAGAGCACCATATTGACAAGAGAAATAATTATAAGAAGATGAGATAACGAGCCTTACCTGAGGAATCTGTACAGGTGTCGTTACAGGTGTTGTACAGGTATCTCAAGGTGTCGTTATAGGTGTTGTACAGGTATCTCAAGGTGTCGTTACAGGTGTTGTACAGGTATCTCAAGGTGTCGTTACAGGTGTTGTACAGGTATCTAAAGGTGTCGTTATAGGTAACTACATGGACAACAACCTGGAATATCAAAGATAATTGTGTTAGTATTGACAGGATGCTGTGACCACAGGAGGGGACGGGAACGTCGTTCATATCACTGTCTAATATCACAGGATTTCACCTCCTCAACTTTATTCTGGTTGGTAATTTCTATAGTATGTGGACTCAGATGTTGCTGCCTCCATATTTACATTGATATGATTTTATATTTAATTTGGTAAACATGAAATAAGTCTATATCGTACTTCGACTCAAGCTCTTTCCAGTATTTGTCAAAGTTATTCACAAAGTTAATTACTTCATGAGATGAAATAACATTTTGTAGGAGACAATTTTAGATATCTATTATTCTTTGAGTAACATAAATATTGATACAATGAAATCTGTGGACGGTAAACGTACTAATATTTTGGCGCACTCATATTTCAGCGCTTAACCGATTTTTATTTTTTATACATCATCATCATCATCATCATCATCATCATCAAAACCACAAAATTATAATTTTTCTTCATCATCATTGCATATACATACTGACAATCATCATCATCATCATCATCATCATCATCATCATCATCATCATCATCATCATTTTATATACAAACTGACAATCATCATCATCATCATCATCATCATCATCATCATCATCACACATAACTGCATCAGCTTAACCGATTTTTAGCATATTAGCGCAAAGATAGAGTGACACAACAGCAATACATGCTATAGATAGAAAGCGATGAACAGAAATCTCAATTAGCGCAATCATAATTTAGAAGAAAGTTGTCAAAAGCGCTAAAATGAACTTACCGCTAAAAAATGTATATTTATTTTACAGTATTCTCTCCCCTGTGTATTTTGACATCCTGTCTAAACTGACCAACCCAATTTTCCCACATAAAATCAAACTTCACTCACTGTAGGTACTGTGTTACGTGAAATATTCATGAGTATACTTTCTTTCCTTGCTTTGATCTTTCAAATTATTTTGTCGATACAAACTTTTGTGGTTAGTCCGTACAGCAAAGTGGATTAATGTAAGCCACCTACATTCCGAGAATTATCAGTCCAATGCTGCAGCACATTTGCAATAACTTTATAACTGGGAACGAGAAACTTTCAGCATACTTCTCTGTTTATGTCGAACAATTATAACCATTATCACAAAGGTAAAGTCAAACAGTGGGAGTGCTGACCTGTCCTCGTATTTACTGTCCATTATATCTACCGTTTAACCTAATTGAACATGTACTTAGTTAAACAATACGGAATGGTAGTTATACAACAGATCAATACTGCATGTCTATTACCACTAACAATATACATTATAAAATGTATCTTTATTATTAAATTATCTTAGAATTGTAACAGGAGAGGATAAATGCAAGGTCAGACCAGGGTTTGAACCTAGGACCCTCATAACTTCAGACGAACACTCAACCAATTGAGCTATCTGGTCGCCAATGATCGATTCGGTCCAGATCCGCTGCATTCCTCCCTCCTTTATCAAAGTCTTTTACCCAAAAGACACACATGAGAGTCTATACCACCTTCCCTGGATATATCTCGTCGGGCGCCAAATGTAACAGGAGAATTAAATTTTGAGTATGCCAAAATAAGTGCATTTATAGTAGTGTGACTTTTCACCATATGGACCGAATACAGCAAAGATATATATATATATATTATGTTTCTTTATATACAGACAAGTACCTTCAGTCGGGTTTTTATCTTCAACAATATTACGATTATTTACGATACATCTAAATATATATAATAAACCCTGTTTGTGATAATAGGTTGGACAGCTGTTACATCAGCTATTCCATCTTATGTGTTGTTCAAGTGCTACGAGCATGGCCTGTAGTCTTCAATAACAACAACAACTTCCAAGTCTCCTTTGTGTTTAAATTGAATGCAATTACAGCTCAGTGAGTAAACATTTGACTTTGACTTATATTTTTTAGGATTGCCATCTTTTACATGGTGGCGATGTTACAGTTTTACAACTCCCAATATACCGATTTAACTTAGACATATTTATTGGGATTGTCATTTAGTAAGATAGCGACGACATTACAATTCTTTTACTCAGTAAACATTTAACTTGACTTATATTGCTGTTGCCATATGCTGCAGTTTGCAACTAGAACCCTCCAGAGTCTTTACTGACATAAGTACAACAAGTGTGTGGAATTGAAACATTTAAGAACAGTTACAATGATAGCAGCTTATGTTACATTGTGTTAGGAAGAGTGACCTCCCCTTGGGTAATGCACTTACAGTTTGTTATTTTTGTTAGGCAGAGTGAGTACGTGAACTGGATTTATTTAACTCTCTAATAAAAGTTAGTCCCACTCAGATCCCAGGCAGTGAAGTCTATGATCATTTTGACACGCAATTAATTCCTCCTCATCCCTCTACAGGTAATTAATGAAGAAATCCTTGTTAATTATGCATGAATCTTTTCCTACTGTTTGTTCACCTGTTGGCCAGGTAAGGCAGTAAATGGCAATTAGACAGGTACATTACACCTTGTGACCTCGGAGAGCTGGTCAGCGGCCAGGGTCAGTCTGGCCAAAGTATGGTCAACTTAATTAATAAAATAAGAGACCCATGGGGCCTTAATAGTCACCTGAGTTTTGAAATCGGGCAAGATTTATATTTTAAATAATTGCATCTCAATGGATGCCAATTTTTCAAGTCAGGAAAGGGAAACTGCCATCCAAAGACCTTTTCATCTATGAAGAGTATTTTATTCCAGCAAATGTTGTTGGAAGATGTTTTCCTGATTTGACCCATGTGATCTTGAAAATGGGTCAAGGTCATTTATTTCAACAAAGTTTGAAGCCCTTCTTCTCAGAATGATGCAGACTCAATATCAGTCCTAGGGGCCTTTTGGTTATTGAAAAGAAGTTATTGGAACATTTTTAGCCCATTTGTCCACTATGACCTTGAAACTCAATCAAGGTCATTCAGTTGAACTTACTTGGTAGCTCTTCATCCCAGTACCCAAGGCCTTTCAGTTATTGACGAGAGGTCTTTGGAAGATTTTAACATTTTTGACCCCTGTGACCTTGAAAGTAGGTCAAGGGCATTCATTCAGCCACTTATGTCAGTAATGTATATACCAAATATTATGATTCTGGCTTTACTGTTGACAAAGTTATGCTCTAGACAAGAAATTTTAACAAAGGGTAATAACTCTGTAAATAAGGGATTGGGAGTCTTGAATTAAGCACACTACACATCTTCTTTGTGTAACTAATGTAAACATCAAGTGTCATAATCATTGCCTACCTGTGGGCGGGGTTATGCCCCGGACAGACAGACAGAAAGACAGAGGGTTGACAGGTATGTGGGTAACACTCCAACTCTGCTAAGGTGAGTGGTATATAGAGGCATACTTGCCAACTTTTTGAAATTTCCATGGGGGAGATTACGCGTGATCAGAATTGAAAACATAAATATTATGTATACATGTACATTCAGAGGAAAACTAACACTTTAAAATGGCTTCTTTTGAGCTCTTCTTTCAGATGAAATCATCAGATCTTTAAAAATAGGAACGGTTAAGCAGATTCCATAGATGAAAATGCAACATTTTAGGGTCCAAAATCAGGGAGTCTCCCACCTCAATAGGGAGGGTTGGCAAGTATGTAGAGGTGCAAAGAGGGCTATCCCGTAGCTAGGATACAACAGCCTGCTTTCATATATGCCTCACAGCTCAACAATAAATGAACAGAAAAATTTTAATCAGCCATTTTTACAGAAAATATTGAAATTCATTTCTAAAATTACATGTATTTAGGATAATAGGCATAATTCAAAAAAAAATTTCAATTTCCCGATATCTCGCAAAAGTGGCTTGTTAAAAAACTAGAGAACACATCTGAAGATTGAAATGGTGAGCGTTAAAAAGTGTTAGAATCATTTAATCAAACCGTAACCACACCTTAGCCAGGAGCACAGCTAATAAATCTAAATCAAACGTGGTAACTAGATCGATTTAGCCGCATTATAAATTGTGACTTAACAAGCAGTAAAGGTACATAACCACCGATTTCAGCCATTTCTCCAGCTATCATCTCGCGGAACGGCAATTTCTTATCTTACTCTCTCAACAAAATAGCATATCACCGATCTCATGATCACACGTCTTCGGTCTCTTCCCGCGTCACGCTGCCATTAACAGACGAGGAAATTCTCGTTTCACTTCTTTTCTGTATTTTTTTTATATGTTATGTTTCATTCGGACATTATTCCTGTAACTGAACACTTTAAACTGTGAATTGTCAATCAAGAACTAAGTTATCCGTTCATGAAAGTACTGAAGTAATATTATCCACAGTCCTTTGAGAAAAGAATCTAACAAACACCTCAAAACAACAATACACAACTGACAGTTAGTCAAATGTATTTAACAGACTAACTTCATGTGACTTCAGTTTTTTGTTAACGAAAGAAAACAATTTTGACTTTAATTGATTTTGTCAGTGTTAACTTAAAGGCCCATATGCATAACTTCAGGAATTTTTTTGTGATTCTGAAAAATTCTGAAGAAAAATCCAGTTGATAACCATGTAAAAATAAGCCTTAAACGAAGTAAACCTGAGCGGTAACTAACTAGAAACTCTTGACAGAAAATTCCTAAGAATTGAAAATAATTCAGGTGGGGCCCACTTCAACATCAAGCCGAAGTTAGAAGACAATTCAAAATGGACTCGTGTTTACAAATACTGAGTTTCAACTTCTGCTGTACTGGTAAACGCGAAGGAATTCATCTTGAATATTGCTGATATCAGTTAATTTTAACTAAATCTATAAATATAATAAGTTATTAGGCTTGATTTTTGCTTCAGGTGTTAGCCGAAAGTTACGTATATTGGTCCTTTAAACAGGCAAGCTGGGAAGATTTTTGTATTGAAAGTGCATGCCAGGATTTAAACTGAAGACCTCAACACTAGACTGGTGCTGTCATAAACCTAAAGCAAAGATTTAAATACAGATCTATATCATCGCCCTGTTACTCTCCCCATAAGATCTGACAACTTCCCATAATGAGGTCGAGTTCGGATGAATTTTTGCGTTATTTGAGATATTCTAACAATGTCAGTCTTAGAAATCCTGAAGGTGTACTAATGTACCTTCCTTCTGATGAGAAAGATTTGAAAAAAAAATAACACAGTTTCGAAAAGACTGGAATGTTTTACGGTTTCCTGAAGTCCTCAGAAATTTCCCTGGATCCAGTAGTGTGTACAGGATACTTTGTATGGATTTTTTTTTTTAAATGTGCATGAATTTCACTGCCTATATCCTTAACAAACATCAAACCAGTTTATGATACATAGCATATTTCTCTAACAGCAAGCCCATGCTCGGAAATAAGCTTTGGGGGATGTCTGGTAATAAGCCCCCCCCCTACTTTTTGGCCTCAGCCGCCTGTCTATGGAATATAATTTTATAAGTGAAAAGAAAATATGAGACATCAAAAAAAATATGGCTCCAAATCTATGGTATTTGGATTGATTGGGAACAATTTGGCTCTCAACCATACAAATAACATTCATTACAGACCTATATATCTGGTCCCCTAGGTAATTGACCGCCAGTCCTTGACCAGTACATGTTTTCCCTAATACAGTAAACCCTACTGTCTCAAAGCTTCTCTCCATAACGGAATCAAACAATTAGAGCGAAATCAGATCAAATTATTTACAAAGTGGTTCAACCAATGAAATCAATGAAAGAATTGGTTCAGCCAATGGAATCAATAAGAAAATTTGTTCAGCCAATGAAATCAGAGTGATGGGTAATATAATTGTCATCATACTCTTTGGGCATCAAAACAAAACAAGAAATTATTTGTGATGGTAAAAAGCTTACGAGGAAATAGGTTTGGACAGCGACTTTGGCTGGAGAAACACGGTAATTGAATACAGGGGAGGACAGATTGTCCAGCCAGCATGCTAATCGCATTCATTAAAGACGGACGTTCGGTCATTTACTTAATTGACCGTCGGATTTTATCCAGCTTTTTACAAGTAGCTGAAGTAGGTATATGTGACAGATGGATGGCCCTGATGATGTGTCTCTGTATCTATTATTTTTACAGTGTTCTTGCTACCTAGCTTTTACAGCAAACTGTGCTTTATTGAATTGAGAAAATAAAAAGGATTTTCAGATGAATTGGAAAAATATTCTTAAATTTTGCTTCATTTTGGGAAAATAGCACAAATTTTGACTGAGGGAAACAGCCTTATATCAGCTGTAAAATTGGCAAACAAAATCAGTGTTTTATAATGACATTGATATGTTTTAAAGTCTGGTGTATAAAGAGCACAGAGTTCTGTAAATTTACTGATTTTGGTACACTACAAACTGTATAAAAAATTCCCATATGTCATCATCGGATAACGGTCACAATTTGAACATTTTTATTCAGCATGGGAGTTTCGCTTTTTTTTTACATTCTGTATTGAGTTGTTGGTAAAGTAAGCTTTAAATCATATCTGCAACTTTCTGTACAGAACTGTATATTCACCCAAGGGCAGTGAAAATGTCATTATACGAAGCTGAAAAAAATAATTTTTAAATAATTTCATTTTGAAATACAGAAAAGTGAATTTCTTCAATTATGGTGCCCTTGGAGAGGATCACTTTTTTTATCGACTGTTTCAATGTGTGATTACTACTTAAAATCTAGAAAACTGCTCCTTGAATTGAAATTTAAAACTGTATACATAGGTCATTAGGTTTGAGAAATTCTGGTTCCTGTATTAGAATCTAATTTAACATGTATTTTTGAAGTCAAATTAGTTCAATCATGTTATCTTCAATACCAAAAATTCAAGTTAAAAATATTTTCATTATTTTTACATTGGGAGCTTATATGACAATGAAATTACTTAGAGAAGGAAATGTATGATAGAAGATAATGATTATATTGCTTCGGGCATGATGTAGTCATCAGAAAGATTACCCAGAAAATTGTCCTTCATGAATCCTAATTAACATAACACGGCTGTGACTTCAATTTAATATGGTCCAATAAAGGGTCATGTTCAGACTTAATAATATGTGTTAATTTGATTTAATTTACCTTCATTTGACAAGAGTTCCTACAAAGATCTATAATGTATTTCCTGGTATCTTTATTCGTATAGCCTCCTTTTCAGTTTCTTTTAAAAGTTTTGCTATAAGCAGTGTTCTGTATTGAACAACAAAACATCCGAGCCTTTGTTGAGCTTATAAGTGAGCTCCCTTTCCTCAGCTTATAAGTGAGCTCCCTTTCCTCAGCCTATAAGTGAGCTCCCTTTCCTCAGCCTATAAGTGAGCTCCCTTTCCTCAGCTTATAAGTGAGCTCCCTTTCCTCAGCTTATAAGTGAGCTCCCTTTCCTCAGCTTATAAGTGAGCTCCCTTTCCTCAGCTTATAAGTGAGCTCCCTTTCCTCAGCTTATAAGTGAGCTCCCTTTCCTCAGCTTATAAGTGAGCTTCCTTTCCTCAGCTTATAAGTGAGCTCCCTTTCCTCAGCTTATAAGTGAGCTCCCTTTCCTCAGCTTATAAGTGAGCTCCCTTTCCTCAGCTTATAAGTGAGCTCCTTTTCCTCAGCCTATAAGTGAGCTCCCTTTCCTCAGCTTATAAGTGAGCTCCCTTTCCTCAGCTTATAAGTGAGCTCCCTTTCCTCAGCTTATAAGTGAGCTCCCTTTCCTCAGCCTATAAGTGAGCTTCCTTTCCTCAGCTTATAAGTGAGCTCCCTTTCCTCAGCTTATAAGTGAGCTTCCTTTCCTCAGCTTATAAGTGAGCTTCCTTTCCTCAGCTTATAAGTGAGCTCCCTTTCCTCAGCCTATAAGTGAGCTCCCTTTCCTCAGCCTATAAGTGAGCTCCCTTTCCTCAGCTTATAAGTGAGCTCCCTTTCCTCAGCTTATAAGTGAGCTCCCTTTCCTCAGCCTATAAGTGAGCTCCCTTTCCTCAGCTTATAAGTGAGCTTCCTTTCCTCAGCTTATAAGTGAGCTTCCTTTCCTCAGTTTATAAGTGAGCTCCCTTTCCTCAGTTTATAAGTGAGCTCCCTTTCCTCAGCCTATAAGTGAGCTCCCTTGTCTCAGCTTATAAGTGAGCTCCCTTTCCTCAGCTTATAAGTGAGCTCCCTTTCCTCAGCTTATAAGTGAGCTCCCTTTCCTCAGTTTATAAGTGAGCTCCCTTTCCTCAGCTTATAAGTGAGCTCCCTTTCCTCAGTTTATAAGTGAGCTCCCTTTCCTCAGTTTATAAGTGAGCTCCCTTTCCTCAGCATATAAGTGAGCTCCCTTTCCTCAGCTAATAAGTGAGCTCCCTTTCCTCAGCTTATAAGTGAGCTTCCTTTCCTCAGCTTATAAGTGAGCTCCCTTTCCTCAGCTTATAAGTGAGCTCCCTTTCCTCAGCTTATAAGTGAGCTCCCTTTCCTCAGCTTATAAGTGAGCTCCCTTTCCTCAGCTTATAAGTGAGCTCCCTTTCCTCAGCTTATAAGTGAGCTCCCTTTCCTCAGTTTATAAGTGAGCTCCCTTTCCTCAGCTTATAAGTGAGCTCCTTTTCCTCAGCTTATAAGTGAGCTCCCTTTCCTCAGCTTATAAGTGAGCTCCCTTTCCTCAGTTTATAAGTGAGCTCCTTTTCCTCAGCTTATAAGTGAGCTCCCTTTCCTCAGCTTATAAGTGAGCTCCCTTTCCTCAGCTTATAAGTGAGCTCCCTTTCCTCAGCCTATAAGTGAGCTCCCTTTCCTCAGTTTATAAGTGAGCTCCTTTTCCTCAGCTTATAAGTGAGCTTCCTTTCCTCAGCTTATAAGTGAGCTCCCTTTCCTCAGCTTATAAGTGAGCTCCCTTTTCTCAGCCTATAAGTGAGCTCCCTTTCCTCAGCTTATAAGTGAGCTCCCTTTCCTCAGTTTATAAGTGAGCTCCCTTTCCTCAGCCTATAAGTGAGCTCCCTTTCCTCAGCCTATAAGTGAGCTCCCTTTCCTCAGCTTATAAGTGAGCTCCCTTTCCTCAGCTTATAAGTGATCTTCCTTTCCTCAGCTTATAAGTGAGCTTCCTTTCCTCAGCTTATAAGTGAGCTCCCTTTCCTCAGCTTATAAGTGAGCTTCCTTTCCTCAGCTTATAAGTGAGCTTCCTTTCCTCAGCTTATAAGTGAGCTCCCTTTCCTCAGCTTATAAGTGAGCTTCCTTTCCTCAGCTTATAAGTGAGCTCCCTTTCCTCAGCTTATAAGTGAGCTCCTTTTCCTCAGCCTATAAGTGAGCTCCCTTTCCTCAGCCTATAAGTGAGCTCCCTTTCCTCAGCCTTTAAGTGAGCTCCCTTTCCTCAGCCTATAAGTGAGCTCCCTTTCCTCAGCTTATAAGTGAGCTCCCTTTCCTCAGCTTATAAGTGAGCTCCCTTTCCTCAGCCTATAAGTGAGCTCCCTTTTCTCAGCTTATAAGTGAGCTCCCTTTTCTCAGCTTATAAGTGAGAAGTACTGCCTTAGTACGTCATTAGATCTACATGACACAGGGTCCCAGACAGTATAGCCACTAAAGGGGCATAACTCACTACCAAATATTGTCCAAATTTTACGAAAAGTAAAAAGTGACATAACTTTACATCCTAGGGATGTAGTATACCAAGTTTGAGAAATATTGCTTCAGCACTTTTATAGATCCACTTGACAATATTCCAGACAGATGAAGGATCAGACAGGGGGATTCCGATAAACCAACCCAACACCCCCCACCCCCCAAACCCCCACCACTCTGTAGAGGGGGGGGTATAAAAACTCTCAGCCAATCAAAACCTTTTATTTTTCAACAAATTCTGCTGGAAATTTTCATTTCACAAAGATTTTATTGAATAACGATTCAATAGGATTGGGCAAAAGCCTTTACAAGCCCTCTCTAGTCTGACAATTAGACAACACACACACACCCTCGCACATACACTCTCTCACATAACTTAACATATATAACATACCACAAATACTAGCATTACACCACAAACCAGTCCGACACACAAGTTATCTCCCTTAGCAGTCAAGCATATATGGTACATTGATGATTTTTGTAATGAAGGAGAACAGCGTGGGATGTTAATACATTGTTTATAAAAATATGTTTTGTAGGATGGCTCTTATAATAAAACAGCATCAGATATATGGTAGGCACACTGATGGAGAACACAGGATGATTGGATATGGTTAGTTCCAAGGAAAGCAAAACAAATTCTGCTGGAAATATTTTTGAGAAGGAGACAATTAAGCCAGACAGGGTTTCGAACCTGGATTCCTGGGGAGCTCTAGATCCACGCTCGACCAATCGAGCTATCTGGTACAAGACAAGCAACCCAATTCCATCCTGCAACAACTGGAGACTAGTGAGAGAAATCCATGATTTACAGAAGAACTTACGTTTCCACGGTTGATCACTAATTGTTTCTCTGTTACTGTAAACTGTTATTGAACTCCTAAAAAACAAGATTAATGTCTACTTAAGCCGCAGAAACGTTTTTCTATCGGGAAACGATCCATCCTCCCCCGGTAGATCAATACCAACTAACAGGAACCAGGAGGAGTCAATAGAGTAAACCACAATCACATCCTTTTTCTGTGAAATGTAATTGAGCAATTATATATATTTCCTTCAGCGGTGACTCCAGGAGATGTATGGCGACGAGGATGTACCCCCCTATCTTCTTTGTTCTGTGAACCAATCATAAACCTCGACTTTGTTAACAAATATCTAAAGTAGACATAATTAAAACTACAAAAGGTCAGTAAGCTTTAGTGCTTATCAGAATGACAGAGGACAATATTTCACTGGAGTTTGATAAGGGACATAACTCTAGTTTAGTGGTGTCTCAAATAAGTTGTCAGTATCTCAATGAATATCTCCAGTTTTGAATAGTTACACAGCTCTTACAACTGATTAGCATTCAGGCATCGTAATCAACATATTGTTGTTTGATTACCAAGGGGACATAACTCTATTCATTATTAATAAGGGGACATAACTCTCTTCAAGTATCTACATCAAGAAAATGTCTTTTATTTCCATGGGAACATAATTATGACTCAAGATTACCCACATTAATAAAATTTCCTTGAAGCATATCAGTATCCTTTTCTTTTATTACCAAAGGGACATAACTCCCTTTAAATTATCTGCTTTAATAAAAATTCCTTGAAGCATATAAAATCTTTCTTTCAATTTAGGTCTGCTTTGATAAAGGTTTCCCTGAGCGTACAATCTTATCAATATTATCTAGAAACATATCTTCTGTAAATGTTTATCTTGAGAGAAGAAACTAAGCCTAGCATTGGCCTCTGATTGGCTGTGGTTTGCAATTAATTCATTTTTACCCGAGTTTCGCAATCTTAATGTAAAGTGTAACACAATTTACTACTGTATTTGATAATCAAATCATAATAACAAGCAGAAACAAAACCACACAATTAAAAGTAATTGTCAGAGACAATAGTTCTTTTTTTAAATTGTTATTTCATAACTACTATTAGAAATTGAAATGAACAACATCCGGTTTGTTCCTGTTTTCATTACACATACTGAATACAGGCTACGATATCTTGTGTACTTTTCGCCCACTCTCCAGATTAATAGCAGTAAAATATATAATTAAACCTCAAAGAGGAGTTGTGATGAGGAATCAGATGAAGAAAGACCAAGTTTTCATATTAAATAATCTTCTCTATTTCTAACCTACCATCAAAGAAAATTAAATTTTCATCATTTTACAGTGTTCATCAGAAACTAGAAAATGTCTTTGAAGACATGAACGTCCCCGCATCCATGTCAACTTAGTAATATTGTACGGTATATTCTCTTTATATTCTTGTTATTTTCAGGACATTTTATAAATAAAGCAGTGTCATAAGTGTCGTGTACGGATGGAGGCAAGATTATAATCTATATAGCAAAACATGAAATGACCTATAAAACAATATGTTTCCCAAGTATTCTATCTGAAAGCTGTCTACTTTCATCAAAATCTGTTAAGAAATGATGTTTTCATAGTAATAATAATGAATTGTTAATTTCATGTTTTTCTTTGTACAAAGTTAACAGTGACCTTGACCTTTGAGCCTTGAAATATCATGTCTGAGGTTTCCTCACACATAAATTGTGTGTAAAGTTACTGCACAAAAACTTTATTTGGTTGCCTGTTTCATCCAAGTAAGAATGACCTTGAACTTTGGATAAAGCTACAAAAAATATGAATGTTGTGTAAAGCTACTGCACAAAATCTTTTATTAGGATGTCAGTTTTATCCAAATAAAAATGACCTTGAACTTTGATTAAAGCTGGTTAATTGATGACACTGAATCAATTGATGATATTATATAAATAGCAATGGTGATCTTAGCTTGACCTTGAAATCCTAAAACATGATCTTCACTCATTTTACCCACAAGAGCCATTTGAGCGCTTCCAAATCAAAGGATGGAATGGTTCATTAAGACATTTCAGGGGTGAATGATTAATTGATGTATCTGCCTTGTTTTTACATTTATATAAGCTTGAACAAAATCGGTCCAGAATGAAGTTGCTAGATCGTGTACATTGAATTTCAACTTGAGGCAAAGGGAAAGGGCATGGGCAACACAGTATGACCAAGTGCCGCATTTTGAAATGTTTAAATTGAATTCATTCAAATTTAGTGCATTCGATATCAATTCATTGAAAATAAAGTTACAAATTCAACACAGGAAGAAAAGTGGAAATTATGAAGAAAAAAAAACATTTGCCTGTGTATGTCTTTGACAGAAATCCCAAACCCATGGGATAAAATTTTAAGGTTCATCGCTTCATAAACCTTCATGCTAAGTATCAAATACCCTGGCCTCAGGTAGGGATACTTGTGTCTAGATCATACAGGAGTGATAAACTACACTAATCTCACCATGACAACGTCACATTAAAGTGTATCAGCATTAATGTCCGATACTCGATGACACTTTGCTCTCACCTCGACAACATGTGACACAGCAGATGACAAATCTACACGAAAAAACAAAATAATTTATATCGCACCATCTTAACTGACTCATCAGGTTTAAAGGGGAGATCACTCTGCACTCAAGTGCATCCAATTAAACATAATTCACGATTAGGCTGGTTGAAGTGACAAGATGTTATCATGGGATGATTCATGATAAATGGTGTGAGGCTGAATTGATAATGAGGTAACAGCTCCAGGTAAATCAGAATTACCTGTTCAATATCAAACAGGTAAATAAAAACCTATACAGTCCCATCTTGTTCCCATTTTTTTCTAACTTGTTCTCTCTCTCTCTGACTCCAGGTAAATCAGAATTACCTGTTCAATATGGAACAGGTAAAAATCTATTATGCCCTTCTGTCCTTCTTATCTTTCTTTCCTATCTTTCTTTCCTTCTCTCTCTTCTTCTCTCCTTCCTATCTTTCTCTAACTCGTTCTCTCTTTGACTCCAGATAAACCAAAATGACCTGTTCAATATGGAACAGGTAAAAATCTATTATGCCCTTCTCTCTTTCCTATCTTTCTCTTCTTCTCTCTTTCCTATCTTTCTCTTCTTCTCTCCTTCCTATCTTTCTCTAACTCGTTCTCTCTTTGACTCCAGGTAAACCAAAATGAGCTGTTCAATTTAGAACAGGTAAAAATCTATCAAGGTAAATCAGAATTACCTGAGCATTTTGATATCACACAGGTGAAAACCTATATGGAATATGTATGAGTTTCCCTTCTCTCCTTCCTGTCTTTGTATAATTTAGTTTTACCTTCGTTGTAACAAAATAATCATCTCCAACAATGTAGTCCCACGGTTTTGTTTTGTTTGACTTATTTTTGATTTTCGTCTTATTAACAATCAGGGTCATTTAAGTATGTGCCTGGTTTTGGAGTTGGAGGAAAGCTGGAGTACCTGGAGAAAAAACAAAGACCTATGGTCAGTACCTGGCAACTGACCACCTGGAGGTGGAGGGCTTGTGGTTGAATATAAAGACACCTTAACCACTCGGCTGATGCAACCCCTCAGGGTTTGTCCATCAAGCTCACCCAAATTGTGCTGTGAAAAGATTATACAATAATAATATTTCAAATGGTTCTTAAATGATAGTTTGTCAAGTTACAGGTAAATATTTGAAAAGTAGTCAGCAAAGAGGCTCCGTGATCATAAGACCTATATCAGGTGACATATGTATTAATGAGGTGTTAATGAGTGGTTATGGCGGCCTGAATCACGATATTGTGTTTTTATATCACCAGATAAGGTACGTGACATTCATACTACGTATATTTGTACTGGTACAGAAATGTCTTGTTCTGGTTTTAGTTTCCGCAGCGACAGCTGGTGACCAATCAATGTCACTTATTGACCAGATAAGCTGCTAAGTACTTTGTCAGATCCTCGAAAAAAAAAAACATCTTTTCGATCTTCTCATTTATAATTAAAAAACATTAATGAAATATTGACGAAAGATTCAAATGATCATAATAACTTTAATAGCACTACAGCAAGTATGGTTAGCACAGTTGTGCAATAAGGAAGCTATTTTGATGTTGGGATTTATGTTAATTAAATATCATTTCAAGCTGACAATGCTTTAACACTTGGTCATTACCTCCAACACCACTGCTTAGTATAGAGTATAACTCTCATATTATCAAATGTAATAAAAGCGTGAACAATCAGATTGAGAATTGTAAACAATGTTCACTTCGTACATACATGTACCTTTGTAAGTCACATGATCAAATCCTGTATAATGATTGGATATCAAATCATTCACCATGTTATCTTTATATTTTTAGATGAACAAACATTTTATTTAATTTTTTTTTTATTTCTGATTTACTTGTGAAAAAAATTATAACATTAGAAAGTTTAAAGAATGAATAATTAACTTTAATTTTAATTTTCTCATGAGTGAAATCATGTCCTTATCTTCCCAACAAACAGTCCAATTCTGCCTATGTCTGAGTCTTCTTAATTTGGGTTTAAACATTCGCTTTGGTATCAAATCAAACGTAACAAAATATTCTCACGGAGATAAATTACCTTAATACCTTTTCTCACAGAGATAAATTACCTTAATACCTTTTTCTCTAAGTAAAGAATAAGGCACTCACGACTTTAATTTGAATTTCTGTCTTTACAATTGCAATGACGTTCCTTGCGTAAAATACAATAATTCTTTATTAATTCTTATGAGTGTGCTAATGTATCAGTTTGACAGAGTCGAGTAGACCATGGACCTTGCCTTAGTTTATCTGAGTTTATCTCCATCTATCTCCATCTATCTCCGTCTCCCATGGTTCAGCCAGATCTTTCACATTAATTTTGTATGATGGAGAAAATTAATGAATTGCCCATCAGCAGTTTCTTTGCTTTTAAAACCAGATCTTAGATGTGAAAATGTGTACATAGCCATTTACAGTAGTAGCGAGAACCATAAAGGTATAACACATTATTGACCTGTCAGGAAATGTGTGCTTGTTCTTAACTGTAAAAGCATTTAATTCATTTACAGGATTACCAAGTCAAACAAGAACAACAATTACCTAGTTATCTCCCCTTATCAAAGTACAAATTCACGTTTTTCCCTGAGACACAATTTTTTTCAAATTTAAGAGTCCTTGGACTGTAAATCACACATATTAAAGAGTCAATCTGATTAAAATCATATCTTGATCTCCGCGCCGTTACGTAAACTTCTCTCTGCTGCGTTAAGATCTGAGATAATCCCATAGAGGGTCATGTCCCGATGACCTTTCGCATTAGCCAATCAAATTACTACTGGCAGAACCTTGACAGTGAAATTTTGAGGCGACAAAGCTTGCATAAACTCATTTTTCCGTTTAGTCATTTCGTCACCAAAAAGTTCGTGTGGAATAATGTGACGAAATGGCTTGCTGCAAGATGACAGGTCTACACATTTACCTGGTAGTTATTAAACTAGAGCTGTAAGCCAATGGCTAACAAATACCCCCATCCCCACCTCCACATTTTTGCAATAAATACTTTTATACAGCAATCTCACTTAGTTGACAAGATACATTTGATAAAACATTGTAAAAATTGGCATATAGGTAGAAATGATTCATTCTATGGTACCGTTTTACTGTAGCGTTCCTCCCAGATAAATTGTTATATATATGTATGCATATAAGACCTAACTGTTTTGTGATTTTTTTCTGTTTTTGATGTGCCTTTCTCACGACAGTTAAACCCCTCAAGGGACAATAGTATTAAATTAGATATTGATAGTGGTTTATATTTATACCGATAGACTAGACTTGTGACAGAGGCCAGACTCGGTATTTCTTACAACTGCCAACTATTTAACAGTATACGTCTAAACATCCCATGCAAGTGTACATGTGAACTTCATTTGTTTGTCTACGAGCGTGATCCCCAAACGTGTCATATTCAGACAAACTCTGCCTGACCTGGTGTTATTTTGTATTGGTTTCAAACGTGCTCGTGATCAAGATACATTTTTATGTCTAAACAGACCTCTGTAATTTTCTCCCTGAAATTTTACAAATTATTGACGGTAGATATAAAACCGATAGAACAATGTGGCACACCATGGTTTCTGTTTTGTCAAAAAATCATTTAGATGCCCGGCTGTTGGTGGGGCTCGTGACCCGGAGGAAACATATAGACATATTATCACACACAGTTATTGTAACGTGTACATGTGGTGCAGAATTTTTGAAAGAAATTGACAGAAAATATATCATATGTATACACTTGAGATATAAGGCCCTGTAATTGTTCCTGGGGAACTTTTATGTTGGTGGATCTCACAGCAATATGGTTCATCTCCTGCCAGTATTGTGGCAGAGTATCAGGAACAGTAAAGCTATCTAAACATGGCGATCCTGTTCTCTGAGAGATTCTGATAGTATCTCAGAGGAGAGTCAGGCTTTCGTTAAAACTCATTCACCCCTTAAGGTGGTTTCTTAATATTTATTTTCTATGGCAAGAACTGACCTCTATAGGCAGGTAATTTCAATAGACAGCTGCTTTCTAAATATATATATAGTTTGTCTATGGCAAGAATTGACAATTATAGGCAGGTAATTTCAAACATAAGATGGGTTCTAAATACAGTTTGTCTACGGCAAGAACTGACCTCTATAGCCAGGTTATATTTAGAGTCAGGTGGTGTCTAAATACAGTTTGTCTATGGCAAGAATTGACCTCAAAAGACAGGTAATTTCAAAACACAGATAACAAGAATTGTTTAAAGACGGATGACGGACAGGCGGACGACAGACTGACAGACCAGAGACGCAGGGCGATTTGAATAGCCATCATGACCTTTAAACGCATGGGCCATACAATATAAGCACACAAACAATTATCTATTTGGTTTAATCAACCAATCAAAATGTATTATTTGATTAGTTTCTTTCAGATTAAAATAATATTAACACTGAACCAATCAAAATTTATTAAACATTAACTTATCAGAATCTGTCATCTCAATAACAAAGATAAAAAATAATTTCCTGTTATCAGACCTATTATACAGCGCGAGAACAATCACTGGAAATAACTATGCAGATCAGGAAACTCTTTTGACAATGACAGGATGTATTTCAATTTTCTTTAATTTTCTTTGACCTGGATACATAATTATCACCGTTCGTATGTCAACACACAACGTCCTGTCTGTCCACGGACGCCCTTGTTTCATTGTTTCCTTGACAACAGACAATACTCGGAAAAAACATTTCATTAAGTCATCAAAGGAATCAAGGACTTTAATTTCCTGTAACAGGCATTACTGTAAATAATTATGATAATGATTTTTCAATTTGAAAATATATGCATACAGATTAATATTTTTATGTTTATTTTTTAGACTTAAAGAAAATTTACTTTTCCATTTATTAGTTTGAGATTATATGTTATTTTGAACATGACATAACACAGGTAAAATCATCTCTATTATAAAACAGAATTTCACCTCAAATGCCTACTTACAAAAGCTGACATCACTGGTCAGTTTGGTTTAATTTGGATTACTGTCCTATTAACAGACAGGGTCTGATTTGCCAGATTTTGGAGGTGGAGGAAAGCCTTATAACCCGGAGAAAAATCTCTGACCTACTGTCAGTAACAGACAACTGCCCCACTTGGGATTTGAACTCAAGACCCGCAGGTAGAGGGCTAATGGTAGAATGTCGGAACACCTTAACCACACGGCAACGTGGCCAAGAGTTGGAGGGCTAGTGGTAGAATGTCAGGACACCTTATCCACTTGGCCATCACAGCCCAGAGGTGGAGGGCAAGTGGTAGAATGTCGGAACACCTTAACCACACGGCAACGTGGCCAAGAGTTGGAGGGCTAGTGGTAGAATGTCAGGACACCTTATCCACTTGGCCATCACAGCCCAGAGGTGGAGGGCTAATGGTAGAATGTCAGGACACCTTATCCACTTGGCCATCATGGTCCAGAGGTGGAGGGCTAGTGGTAGAATGTTAGAACACCTTAACCACTCGGCCATCATGGTCCAGAGGTGGAGGGCTAGTGTTAGAATGTTAGAACACCTTAACCACTCGGCCACCACGGCCCAGAGGTGGAGGGCTAGTGGTAGAATGTCGGAACACCTTAACCACTCGGCCACCGCAGCCCAGAGGTGGAGGTCTAGTGGTAGAATGTCAGAACATCTTGACCACTCGGCCACTGCAGCCCAGAGGTGGAGGTCTAGTGGTAGAATGTCAGAACATCTTGACCACTCGGCCACCGCAGCCCAGAGGTGGAGGTCTAGTGGTAGAATGTCAGAACATCTTGACCACTCGGCCACCGCGGCCTGTCACTGGTCAGAATTCCTAAACCTACAATACACATATTATAGAACAGCACTTCTACCATCACCAAATCACATCTCATTATTTCTATAATAATTTTCCTCTGTAAAATCTACTCCATATTTATCGTGGACAGTTATTTCTATAATAATTTTCCTCTGTAAAATCTACTCCATATTTATCGTGGACAGTTATTTCTATAATCATTTTCCTCTGCAAAATCTACTCCATATTTATCGTGGATAGTTATTTCTATCATAATTTTCCTCTGCAAAATCTACTCCATATGTATTTATTGTGGACAGTATCATTAGCGTCTAAATCAATGCCATTTAACAATAAATCACCCAAGTATGAAAGTCCCATGTTTAAATATTTTTATCACTATCACCGATCTCCGTATAGATTTTTGGGGGAAGTTTGGCTCGACTTACCATACCAACTCTGGATCGCTATTGCGGAAACATAGCTTCCTCTGATTATTGGACCACGACCAGGATCTGCCGAAACTCATTTATGATAAACTTATGAACCTGTCGTTCGATTGGCAAATATTGATTTGCAACTGTCGTGTATCAATCATGCGTAGAAAGACTTAAGTACGAAGTGGTTCCGTGTACGCAATTAATGGCAGAAAACTAGTATTGATCTGTAGAACAAACAGAAAAAGTCAATATAACTAATATTGCCATGTATTAATGAAGAAATGCCGTTGTATTTGAGCATGTTTTTAAGTAATGAATCTTTTGTTACCATTAAGATATGAAATACCTCTTGTGATGTTGATTTATCATGATGAGTGTAAACAAATATCCTTCAAGAAATTGCGTAAAACTAAAAAGAATCAACAGAAGCCCATGATCTCTTGATATTGTTATGCGTAGACGATTTAACATACAGTTTGCCGATGAGTCTGTAAGTTGATGCCATTTGATCAAATGTAAATTAACTACATAACTAACAAATATCTGGTTCATTATATACAAGTTACATTTACTACATAACTAACAAATATCTGGTTCATTATATACAAGTGTTTGCAATCATAATATATTTGCAAATATAATGGTATTGAGGTTTATATATATACCCCTCTGTATATTGTATAACTGTAGTAAGGTTTATATATATACTCCTCTGTATATCGTATAATTGTAGTAAGGTTTATATATATACCCCTCTGTATATTGTATAACTGTAGTAAGGTTTATATATATACTCCTCTGTATATCGTATAATTGTAGTAAGGTTTATATATATACCCCTCTGTATATTGTATAACTGTAGTAAGGTTTATATATATACCCCTCTGTATATCGTATAACTGTAGTAAGGTTTATATATATACCCCTCTGTATATCGTATAACTGTAGTAAGGTTTATATATATACCCCTCTGTATATTGTATAATTGTAGTAAGGTTTATATATATACCCGTCTGTATATTGTATAATGGTAGTAAGGTTTATATATATACCCCTCTGTATATTGTATAATTGTAGTAAGGTTTATATATATACTCCTCTGTATATTGTATAACTGTAGTAAGGTTTATATATATACCCCTCTGTATATTGTATACATTCAGTCTGTATATCGTATAACTGTAGTAAGGTTTATATATATACCCCTCTGTATATTGTATACATTCAGTCTGTATATCGTATAACTGTAGTAAGGTTTATATATATACCCCCCTGTATATTGTATACATTCAATCTGTATATCGTTTAACTGTAGTAAGGTTTATATATATACCCCCCTGTATATTGTATACATTTAGTCTGTATATCGTATAACTGTAGTAAGGTTTATATATATACCCCTCTGTTTATTGTATACATTCAGTCTGTATATTGTATAACTGTAGTAAGTTTTATATATATACCCCTTTGTATATTGTATACATTCAGTCTGTATATCGTATAACTGTAGTAAGGTTTATATATATTCCCCTCTGTATATTGTATGATTCTGTCTGTATATTGTACAATCGTACTAAGGTTTATATATATACCCCTTTTTATATTGTATACATTCAGTCTGTATATTGTATAATTGTAGTAAGGTTTATATATATACCCCTTTGTATATTGTATAACTGTAGTAAGGTTTATATATATTCCCCTCTGTATATTGTATGATTCTGTCTGTATATTGTACAATCGTACTAAGGTTTATATATATACCCCTTTGTATATTGTATACATTCAGTCTGTATATCGTATAAGTGTAGTAAGGTTTATATATAGATTCCCCTCTGTATATTGTATGATTCTGTCTGTATATTGTACAATCGTATAAAGGTTTATATATATAACCCTTTTTATATTGTATACATTCAGTCTGTATATTGTATAACTGTAGTAAGGTTTATATATATACCCCTTTGTATATTGTATACATTCAGTCTGTATATCGTATAACTGTAGTAAGGTTTATATATATTCCTCTCTGTATATTGTATGATTCTGTCTGTATATTGTACAATCGTACTAAGGTTTATATATAACTGTCCGTATACTATACAATCGTATTAAGGTTTATATATAATCTTGTCTGTATATCGTATAACTGTAGTAAGGTTAATATATATTCCACTTTGTATATTGTATGATTCTGTCTGTATATTGTATAATTGTATGAAGGTTTATATATATCTCTCTGTATATCATATAATCGCATTAAGAGCAGTATAAACAAGAATTGTCACTAGCCTCTTTATCAGAACGGTAAAATCAAATAAAGTGTAATCAGAAGTACTGCCCTCACCGGAAACATATGATCGCGACAAGGCAAACAGTTCAATTATCTCATTAATGTAGATCAATAATGCGTATATCCCTAGACAAATAACGGGCCGACCTGTCGGACCGCGGCACTGCCATTTCTACGCTTAATTGTCGTTTGATTTTTTGTTTCAACATACACGCAACATACGCAACGATCCAGTCCCGCTCCGTGTTGATTTATATTTGTAGGTAAAGTGAGAGTGATGAGTGTTTAGGAAATATCGTTAAGGATTAATCTCCCACCACACTTGTTTCACAGAGGTGATCCCAGTCACTGAGGGTAACCGGTGTCTGTGTACTGATACTAACATCACTAAACGGAGAATTACAATACACAGCTGTTCTATAGTCGCGTAGGTGAACAATATCACAGTAGGTTTTGGAGAAAAAAAATGTTAAAAAAAGAGTTTGAGAAAAAAGGAAAAATTGAGTTTTTATCTTAATTTTTAGATTCATTAATTTGTTAATTACCATTACAAAACAGCATAATCATTTGGCTCTAGTTAAAAGGATTATTTCTGAATTTCATCTGGATATTTTCAAGGCACCATTTGTCAGTCCATATATCATGTGCAGTACAGGAGTTGGCTAATATTAATTCACACCTGAGGACACATTTGGATTCTCCTAATTCAAAGCTTGGAATAGTTCATTATGAATTTCAGGGGTGAATGCATTAAAGAAGTAAGACAGTAGCAGTGTCTGAAATTTCACTTAAATAAAGGTAGAAGTAGAGAGGAGGATTTAGAGGTAGGGGTCTAGTGGCCAAGATGGGATGGATTTTACACGGGTGGTCTCATAACACAGGTGGTCTCATAACACAGGTGGTCTCATTACACAGGTGGTCTCTAATTAATACAGGTGGTCTCATAACACAGGTGGTCCCTAATTTACACAGGTGGTCCCTAATTTACACAGGAGCTCATTTAACAAATGTCTCTTAACAAATGTGGTCTCTTAACACAGGTCGTCTCTAACACAGGTTTTTTTGGATAGGTCTCATAACAAAGGAGCTCTTTTAACAAAGGTATCTTAACACATGTGATTTCTTAACACAGCTCTTTTCTGATAGGTCTCTGATCACAGGTTGTCTCTTAATATAGATGGTCTCTTGAGGACTCGCACAACTAAATCAGCCTATCATGAAGTGTTTCATACGTTTGCAGTCCCTAGTGAAAATTTGTTTCGGCTAAGTACAGTGATTCTGAGTAAATTAAATAGGTAATTGTTGACCTATATTCTGCACTGAATGAAATCTATATATATGTTTAACTTTATAAAAGTATATATACTTTTGGTTGATTTTGATATGTGATGGCGGGTTGATATTCGGTCAAAAGTCAGAAGGTGTTCCCGTACCATTTCACTGGTTTGACATGCAAATTTCCAGTTGTCAGAAGCAGATGCCTGTAGCAAGCTAAAATGCCAGTAAACTCCTCAAAAAATGTCCTTTGAAGCCTTTGTCATGTATGTATCTGTGAATATAGGCAGTTGTCACAAGTGTTGAACTTCAAATATTAAAGTTATTAGCTCGAAAGCTTAGTAATAACATATAGTAAATTATTTAGTTGTGTTAGTCCTTGTTACAGATGGTCACATTGGTTTTACTCTGTATGACCAGACCAATAATATCGTACATGTCCCTGCGAGTGTATTGACATATACATGAGGTCAAGGCCCCAACACCCTGTTAGCGTTATCTGTTAATACATGGGTCTTCAGGGCTGAATATTGTCAATAAGAGACACATAAAAATTCCACAACCTTGTGACCTTGAGGAACAAATCGACAGTGGTGTTCTGTCTAGGTCACATTTATCACAGAAAAGTGCATAAACTCAGGGGAAGACCTACCACTCCTGTCTCCTAAATACCATGTAGGTACCGAGTATAAATAACCAAATGCTGAAAGATTTTCACTTGAGAAGTTTCTTATTCAGGGAAAAAAGGATTCATGACAAAATGACTGCCATTGTGTAAAGCGTGCCCAGGAAATGTTATGAATATTGACTATGAGTATGAAAATATAAATCAAAAGTTAATAGTTATGGGTCTAAATTCACTTTTTTAGCAATTATTCTCAGAAAACAACACAACGTTAGGAAACCTTAGATGTAATACGAGGAGAAAATAGTCCGTTTTACATCTAAAATGTCAAAAATCAGCGGCGACTTTAACCCTATGACTGATCAACTTCAAATATTTCGGTTCCATTATACATCATGCATGAAAACGAATCCCAACAAATCTGAAAACATGGAGAATTGTATATACGTGGGTTAAACAGCCACTATACAGGCAAATTACACAGATCGGCATTCTCATGCTACTTGACATATCATGCTTTACCAAGCTCAATCACTCATCTTGAAATCGTCCAATCAGGAATGTTTATTTCAAATTTCTATTAAGAACTTGGCCAACAAGTCTACTGTATATAAGTCATATCTTCAATATCAATGACAGAAAAATCTAAGATAAGATAGGTGATCATTTTATTTTGTTCCCTGCCAGATCAATAAGGAGGCAATACATACAAAAATCAGAAACATTTTTAGTTCAATGGATTTTATCTGACGAATCAAAACCAATAATTCTAGATTTGAATATAATTTTTTTTTTTGTGTTTTTGCTACGTCTAGAATTCTGCTGAATCGGTAGATATTGTCTCTGAGCTGACCAATCAAAATGATCTATTTTATACACCGAATTATACCGTTTTTATAGGTTTCTATCTCTGGAGAGATCATATGGATATTTTCTACAATACATCAAAATAATACGGCAGTAAGATCGGCCATTTATTACCGTGGAATATACAGCTCTGGGCCCAGGGTTGAGCTGTCTATAATAGGTGTATGTATATCAATATACAGAAGGTTTTATGTAGGAGAGCCACCACATCCCCAATCTACTGACACGTGTAGGCGGAGATGCACTGTCTTATATCCATTGTACAACATAAAATCATTCAACCCAGAAGACACATTTGAACTTTTCTAGTTCAAAAGTTGGAATAGTTCATAATGAAATTTCAGGGGTGAAAGGGTAAAAAAACATATTCCTAGTCAACTGAAGGATTTCCATCAATGTAGTTATCTCCCCTGAATATCATTTTGATGTATCTGAAGCACAGCTGTAGGTCCAGATACTATTAATTAACAGTGTTTTTGACTATAACAAATTCTGTAGCACTGCAGGCAAAAGACGAGAACTCCAATGCAGCTTTTAAGAATACAGTTACCCCCCTTGTTTTGATATGTACCAGGTACGTAGCCTTATCTAGACCCCTATACTAGTAAACATTTTTATGTGTGTTGTGTAACACTGAAGTATATTGACAAACATATTCAACGACTCCAGTACCATTTATTACAGGTAAACTAACAGTGTAGCTATTGAAAAAACAGTTACCTCCCCTGGATATTACTAAGAAAAATTTGTAGTAAAGTTTTGGTTACCTCACCTTGGTATTATTTAGTTAACTCTGAAGTATGGTTTGGTTTACCTCCCCTTGATATTGATTGAATAAATTGGAAGTATGGTTTGGGTTACCTCCCCTTGATAATAAATGAGATAAATCTGAAGTATGGTTTGGGTTACCTCCCCTTGATATTATTTAGACAAATCTGTTGTTCAGATTGGGTAACCTCCTTTTGATATCAACTAAACAAATCGGTAGTACAGCTTGGGTTACCTTCCCTTGATATTATTTAGATACATCTGTATAACAGCTGGGTTACCTCCCCTTGATATTATTTAGATACATCTGTATAACAGCTGGGTTACCTCCCCTTGATATTGATTTGATAACAGCTGGGGTTTCCCCCCTGGATATTGCTAAAGATAAATCTATAGTACAGTCAAGGTACTTTCATTGACCAATTTATCTCCATTTTTTTTATGAAACTTTCTGCAAGGATTTTTTTAATGACTATTTAAGCAACAGTCATGCAGTAGTGATAAAAGATTCAAACACTTTTCGGTAAAGGTGCATTGGTCATTAAGTCTTACTTTTACTGCTTCTCTAATACAGATAGGTGAAAAGGCCGATTATACCTCTGTTACATTTATCATGTGGAACATAAAAACGATTAATTCTGAGGTTAGATTTGGTCCCAGATAATACTGAGCTACTCAGGTGTGAGTGATCTCCCTTTGTCTTGCGGCAGATAGGTAGGCCAGTGCTTGTACAGACAGGCAATGAGTGTAGCGACATCTAAACGTGTACCCAAGTGTGACCAACACAATGGTCCTGACATCTCCCCCGAGACCGTGGTTAGAGAAAAGGCACATCCATTATACATGCCATGTAGTAGTGGGACAGGCAATCTCAGAACCTGCAGAGAAGGTATCCCAGGCTTCAAGATCCCGCTAGTTACCAAGCGTTAGAATTTACGGAACTGAAACTGTCGCCCATTAATACTGCATGTGCGTACACCGATGCTATCAGGTGGTGTGCTCTTGTTGCGAGATGGAGTAGGGCTCCAATCTAACCACCGCGCTGAGACAAACACCTCTCGGGACTCATTACAGTAAAATGCACGTCGTCTACGTACTGCATGTGCACATGCTGGTGCAGGAGATTGGTAGATCTCCGGGGATTTCTGACACCGAGCTCATTCCTCACTCTAACATTGATCACTGTGTAAACCATGTGTTTTTGTACGGCAAACCAGCATAATTGTACTTGTTTATACAGCTAGGCTGACTAGAATAATCTTGGTTAAAAAAAAAGGTATATAATCAACTAGAAATTATTAAATAAAACACCAAACTAGGCTCCTTCAATAGCCAGACAAATACATCAGTTGTTGGTTCCTATTAATGTTTTTCTTATACACAACTTCTGGTGCCATATTGAAGCACCACTTCTGGTGCCATATTGAATCAAATGCTGACATAGAATATCATTACACTGTTCATGTTGGTATAATGGCCCAGTGCCACCTAGTTCAACCCCCCCCCCCCCCCCTCCCCTCAACATGGTGACGCTATGACCCATGTACAGGTTATGAATATTTACACAGCACTTGGTGACATTTATACCCTGTTATCCGCCCGCTCCATCTAATTGACATATCAATATATATGGGTGTTAATAATTCACGGAAATTGATAACCTTACATCAAACGAACCACTCCGTAATTAGTACTAAAAAGTTTATCTTTGGTAAAAATCTACAGTCATTTGTAAGATTTCATCAAAGGTCATGATTATTGATAACCTCCAGCAGTATTTATATCTGATAGTATACATACATACTTGGCTGGCAAGTGGTCTCCCCTTTACTGACAAACAGTTAGTTAGCTTTGTGTGGGGTATACAAAACCTAAACATATAATAATTTGAGCTCCTCAAACCCCAGCCTATAGGTTGAAGGGGAAGCTTGATCGCATCAGCCTACAAAACACCAAACCTAGCCTGATATTAAAAAGGGTTTTTGGAGCACTGGCTTGAAGCATAGGAGGAAGATATCTCACACAGACATTTTGTCACCATTTCAGGCACCCAAGATCAATACTAAACAATAGCAAAGTTATTAATTAAATCATTTTTTCCCACTTAAAGCGTTGGCCCCTCGCTGTGTTGATCTATGAGAGCACGGATCGGAGACATACTCCCAGATATTCATCAATAAGCCTGCGCTACGTCTTATGCCGATGTCTCCTAACCACACAGCACCAGGACTATTATAAATCTCGTCTGTCACTGTAAACCGGTGATTCTATAGGGAGAGCTGTTTTATCTAACTCTCTAGACTGAATCATATCAAGTTTAATTAACAATGTGTTAAATCCGAGTGATCAATATTTTTTTGAAAATCATTAAATTGAGAATTAAATGAGTTCTGGGATTTTGAAAGAGCAGTGTCAGATAAAAGAATAATTGAACCAATATATTTTTTTAGATTTGAGTAAATTTCTTCATTTAAGGATCCCTGACATTATAGCTAGCAAGAAATTAGAGAGTTCTACTGATTGTTTTGTTGAATATAGTTACCTCCCCTTTATTTTAAAATGTCTGACATTCTGTTGTCATTAGCCCTCCACCTCTGGGTCGTGGGTTCAAGGCCTACTCGGGGTAGTAGCTAGGTACTGGCCATTGGTAAGTGGTTTTCCTTCAGGAAGTTCAGCTTCCCTCCAACACTAAAATTTGTATATTGTTGGTTTTATGTTTTCTGCTATGATATCTTGTAAATACTTATCTTATTTTTTAAACTATTACTTAATTTGTTTTAATAATAGTTTCATTTAACAAAAAAAAAATTTTAGTCATGCTGCAAAAATTGTTCTCATGTATTCAGTTTTTGACAGCAATAGAAAGAATTCTTGAACAAGTAGAACACAACTAGATCCAGGAGACTAAAGTCTTGTACAAAATGTATAAAGAACTTGACAAGTACATTTACACACAAACCCTGACAACTTTGTGTCTGGTACAGTTTGTAAAACTTCATTACTACAATACATGACAACACCGAGCTTATGTTTCTATCAGCCAATCAGATTATTTCACTGTCAATAAGATAGCTATGGCAGACCTTGATCTTGTCTGGGGTAGCCAATCAGATCAATGACAGGTCACTTAGATGTAATAACAGCCTTGACCTTGTGTCTGGGTCAGCCAATAAGCTAATACTCTGGTTACTATGCTATAACTGATAACCTTGACCTCGGCTCTGATAGCCAATCAAATCATCAACCTTGTTCGAAATACCCAATCAAATAATTTCTCAATCACCAAAATATATTGACTTTGACCCTGTCTGAGACACCAATGTTATCATATTACATTGATATAGAAGTCACCAGACACAACCACAAGACAGACTCCAACCAATGTCATCAAACCAACCTTCAATTTGCTTCTTTTAAAAGGAAATAAAACAATTATTGAGACATAGACTATGAATATAATGCAAACAAGTCCTTCAAAGTATCAAAGTACCAATATAATGCAGGTGTTTTAAGGGTCAGAGGTCAAATTACTACTTAAACCAATCTCTCTGGATCTTCTATATGCCAATCAATTAAGTCTAGTGAACTCAGTTCCAGTGAATTTATAATTGTTTTATCAAGACAAGTTTACTTTGAGCGTGTGTTATACAATGTACCTAAAGAGTTTATCTTTCCTCAGAGATGTATGATTGGAAAGTCAAACCTTTCGGTTACCATGACAACAGGTCCACCTGTTGACAACACAATCGGTGGTCAAAAAGCCAATCTTCTCCACAATTTGTGGTCTGGAGTCTCATCTCCATCATAAACATTGGCCTGTAACCTCGTGTACTTTTGGACAGAAAAGTACATCATAAAATAGGCATGAAATATTTAGTTATGTTAGATTTACAGGTCACGGAGAAACGGGCGGCTTTCTTACCCCACAGTAGACCAACCGACACCCCGTACTAATTACTTCATACACCAAGCCTGCAGGACACTGTACCAACATATTACTAGCTGTTCCGTGAACAATCCTTGTGTGGAAGGCAATCAGAGTAGACTAACACTGTCTGGTCCGGAAACATTATGTTCTTTACGAAATATCAGCCGAAAAATAATCAGTTTTCTTGTTGAACAGTAATAAGCAGTGGATTGGAACACCCATTGAAGAAAAGAGGCTTAATTTCATTTTGCAGCGACCTGACTTACATCGCATACTGTGTCAAGGATACTGAGGTGTTCTTGGGGGGGGGGGGGTGTGTTCAGGGATAAAAAAAATGGAGCATGTCTATTTCTGTTGATTTTTGTGTCTGTTGCCAACAGCAACACAGGTAAACAATCACATGGTACTGGGTGATGTGATAAGGGACAGAAGCAAAGGTAGTACAGGAACAACATCACATTGTATTGAAGTTTGTGACAAGGGGAGGGGTCTGCCTAAATTTTGGAGGGTTGAAGGTTTGCACCAAGGTCTGGCCATATATTTCTGTTTCCCTTGCAACACAAAGATAAAGCACAATTTAAAGAAATAAAGGATTTAGATATCAGTCCCATTAACTCAGTTATCCCTAAAAACATATTTCAACTCATCCAATTCAAAGGTTGGAATGGTCCATTGTGAAATTCCAGGGGTGAATGATGTTAGACCACTCAATCATTAGAATCAACCAGAGATAACACTTTAGTACTGTTTCCGTATCGTCAACAATAAAAAAAGTGTCAAGAGCCTTGTGTGAAGATTGAAAGGGAGATTAGTCAAGGTCATCTAAATAACTCTGGGTATTTATCGCCCTCGGATATATCTCTCCGTATTAGTCGATATAATTCCGTCTTGAGAACCCTCATCTTTATTGCCCTGATCAGCCTGGTATATTGGGTGTCACTTAAATGATTGTAATGGTAGCAAAACAATAGACGAGGAAATCAAAGTCACAAGAGTGTTTGATATTAATGGCTACAACCTTGACACATATATGGCTATACGGAATGTATGATTTAACGTAAGGTTCACTAACTCGCAGCCTGATTGCTTCCTGTTGCATCAGCGGCCACTTTATTATATCGTTCACTTACTTCGGTGATTATCCGTCCAAGCGGAAAATGTGTATATCTTCAGATCCAACGTTATAGGTTTAGTTAGACTTGCGTCAAGGCCATTCATATTTTTAGAGACAAGAGAAGGAAATATATTTCAATCAATGGAACAAAACTAGCAAGCACAGCGAGAAACGATGGGGATCGGTTTTAAGTCGTAAAGCATCGGAGAAATTCACGTTCTTGTTAGGCAAGTTTATGACTGCGGCCATTAAATGTTCCATTGACAATTTTGTATTAGCTTCACCAAATGTTCTAACAAAGCAAAACAATGTTCGCCCACACACAGTCAATAAAAAACAGTCCGGCATTTATAGACAGGGGGCTAGAACTTCTTTACAACTTGTACAGCCAACATGGCCTTTGTAGACAGGGGGCTAGAACTTCTTTACAACTTGTACAGCCAACATGGCCTTTGTAGACAGGGGGCTAGAACTTCTTTACAACTTATACAGCCAACATGGCCTTTGCAGACAGGGGGCTAGAACTTCTTTACAACTTATACAGTCAACATGGCCTTTGTGGACAGGAAGTATTACAAAACAACTGTGTTCAAATGAGAATAAGACAGGTACAATAAAGATGAACAAAGTGGTAATTATCGACAGATAAACAGGGATAACAGTCAATGTCCTAGAATTTTCTGTTATAGAAAAAGTCTATGTTCACCAGGATAACATGACAGGTTAGATTGAAGGCGCTGCTACAGAGATATTTTACAAAGACTTGAAAATAAACCAGTTGTACAGGGTGAAGATCTTATCAATACTCTAACAATTGAACACATTCCAAATATGTAAATCATGCCACATAGAGATATGAAGTTATAAAAATATCCTGATATCAGTTTATTCAGGTTTAAGAAATTTACAGTTTGTTCTCCGATACAAACAGACACACGTCTTGCCGTTTGAAAAGGAACCGTAACTCTATTAGCACTTTTACCAATAGCCCTGTCAGATCTGGTACACAGGAAGAAACATTGAATGGGAGCTCTTTAGTAGATGGAGGTGCAATATTTCAATCTTGTTAAGTGTGCATATTGTCATTTCATAAAGCATATTGATTTGTGGTTGTCATGCATCTAGAATCTTCTGCAGCATGTGGCTGCATAGCCCCCAAGGTCGTGACCTTTGTTGAAGACATTTTTGCAGGAAGTGACGGCCAGATGCTGTGAGGTTGTGACTTATGTGAAGCACTATTTTTATAGAGGACCAATCACATGGTGATAGAAACGGATCTTATTCTTCCAACAAATACAGGGGGCATTTCTTTTGACAATTATTGAGCGTGTCCCTTTGACATGGAGGGAAAACATCTATTACTGCAAATGTCCTGCAAACACACGGTCTCATTTGTTCTAAGTGACCTTGACCTTGTATCTATGTGTTCCATCGACCTTGTTATAAACTTTATATACCAGTCTAACAATTACTTAAACAGATTTTTAAATTATCTTCATCACTCATGTTAGCCCGGATGTTATAATTAATGCCAATGGGTTTTCTTGTGGGGGAAACTAGAGTACCTGGAGAAAACCTTCATGGTTAGGAAAGTGACCCCATAATTTTCACATCTGACTAGGGAATCGAACACTGGACCTCCTGGTGAGATGCCGAATTCCCCATTGACCTTGACCTTGCATATCTATTCAATGACCTTGATCTTGACCTTTAAGCAATCTGCTTTAATTAACTTCACCTTGACCTAATTTAAATTTTACTTTGAAGACACACAGTCTTATTTATTCACTGTCTTCTTTATAACCTCAGATGATGCGAGGGTCATTAAAAAAAATATAAACACTCACATCTCCTGAATAGCTGCCTCGCTATAATATAGACATGAGGTCTATTGAAGTGATACAATATATACTCTTACAAACTTATCCTACATGCTTTTAACACTTTAAACACACAATGAAAGTATTTAAATAGAGTTTTAAGTGATCTACATCCTTTAAATTGCTGTACAGCTGTCCAGAACGGTGCTTTATTTACACCAAGACAGTAAAAGATTTCTACAAATTCGGTTTTGTCTTTATCTTTTCGTTTTATTCTATCTACTTTTAAAAGCCATTTACCCAACTTAACAAATTTGGAGTAAGTTGCGATTCTTCTCATTTCTAATGTAGAATTTGTACTTTTGGTACAGCAAGAAATTACACTGCCTTCCAACAATATCCTTTAAACTACCTTTTAAGAAATCATTTGTCTAATAAACGCCCACGTAAAACACTTACAGTTTCTCATATACTGAATGTCATATCATCAGATCATCTTAATTGTAGTTAGGGGAGGGATATTCAAAGACTTATAAAAACAATCTAAAGGGAAACAAATGTATGGTCTTTAACAAGTTAAAAGAATTATGAAAAGATATGATACTACAGTAAAACTTGTCTAAACTGGCCTCTGTCTAATCTGAATCCCTGTCTATTCTGGCCTAACAGTTTGGTCCCAATATTTCCCGATAAACCTACATCAAACCTCTACCAACCGGACACCTGTGTAATCGGGCCAAAAACTTTGGTCTCAATGACATATCCGGTATAAACAAATTTTGAAATTCCACAAAAGAAATGAACAATTTATTTTGTCATGAGTTAATGTATGGTCTTAAACTAGTTTAAAAGTTAATCAAAAGTATATGATGCTTGAATAATTTTCAAAATTCAGAAAGACAAATGCACAATTCATTTTGCCACATTAAAGTATTTGGTTTATTTAGACCTTACTATAAAGACTATCTTTGCTCTCCGTGTGACCGGTGTTAATTATACACAGGTATAACTTAAGTCTCTCCGTGTGACCGGTCTTAATTATACACAGGTATAACTTTAGTCTCTCTGACTGGTGTTAATTATACACAGGTATAACTTTAGTCTCTCTGACTGGTGTTAATTATACACAGTTATAACTTTAGTCTCTCTGACTGGTGTTAATTATACATAGGTATAACTTTAGTTACTTGTAAGTGCTAACTGATCTTCAATAAATTGGTTTGACTGATAATTGTTAAATATGGCACGCTTACATACATATAAAGTGTGCCCTTCACACATCCTTAAAAACCTGCCACGCGTCTGTAAAAAATTGCCACGCTCCGTAGAGAACACCATTACATACCTGTGAATAGCATTTGAAAAGCAATAGAACTTTACACCTGATAACAGGAAACCACAAACTCTCGTTAAAGTCGCCGAGACATTTAAATAGTCAACAAAGCATCACTTATTTATCTATACCTATATACAGTCACTTTATACATATCTATAATGGAATTGACTAGTCTTTGACTTAGTAAGGTTTAAATGCAAATTAAGGGGTGAAGGTTAAGCCAGACTCCTCACGATCTGCAGTAAGTAAAGATCCAAGGCAATGAAGCAATTTAGATGAGGCTCGTTATAGAACCATTGGACAAATTGTACACTCACTATATTTATTTTAAAAAGCAACATACATACAGAATCTGTAATTAAAAGAGTCGTAATAAGCAGAATGCTTTCAGCATGAAAATATACTGTATTTGATACCTGACTTTTTCATTCTAAAGCTGGGAATTTACCGTATCCATTGAATTTAAAAAGTTTTGATATTTGTTAAAGCTGGGTACTTATCCCGTATGCTGAAACTTGTGATATTTGTTAATTAATTGTCTGAAATGCAACAATACTGGGTAATATCGAACATTTCTAACACCTTAAAAACACAATATTTCTAAATTCTTAGGAACCAGAGATAGCCCTACTTACCACACAAGTTGCTTTCCGATCCGACGGACGATGTATCAGTGGGTGTATATATCTATCTACAACAACACAAATGATGGGGCGGGTCGTATTTAAACTCAAAATATATACCACAATGAAAAAATTTAAATGGTAGAGAGGAAAGTTATCGAATAAGGACCTGAGGGAGTGCTGAAGCGAAAGGGCGCGTGTGTGGTGACAATACCAGATTTTATGCTTAGATGAATCGACTAATTTAGCCAATTTGTCGCACAAAAGCAGTCGCGGGTTACAAAAAGGTGGAGTCCGATTCCGATACCATGGTGATAATACAAGTGCTGTCTACTTCAGTCACAAACAAGGTCAGCTTAACTTGGTATGAAGGAGAAACACAGAATTTATTTCTATTTTTTCTGGTGAAGCATGCTGATAATGTAGAGGCAGTTTTTACTAAAATCAAATAATGCAACAGAACACGAAATTAAACAGGAAAACTAATTGCAAGATTCAAAATGGTGAAAATATAAACAACTTTGGATCTATTGAAGAAAAATACCAGAATGTATAAGATTAGAAATAAATTCTTTTTAAAGTATAAAAAGCAGTGAAAAGTCTGATATTATTCAATATTAAGCAAACCAATTACATTGTTTTTAACTTAAATCATCAAAAAAACCAGCTGATAATTTGTTTGTGAATTGTACCCTTTACTTTGCAACAAGAATTAGAAAAGACGGGCAAGGTTATAAATTCTTTGCCTAACACTCTCTATAAGGGCTTGTTTAAGGACTGAAGTTAACAATGATTAAACTGTTAGCCAGCCTTGGTGCATTGTCAGTACCATAATCTGAGATCAACACACAATGACTGATAGCGTTTCCACGACAAGTCCGTTGTAATCGTGTTTTTCATTGTTCAAACGACTGTGGCAATGGCCACGAATGTCACTTCACCACAACTTCCTCTCACCCAAAAGGAACCAGTACACCATTATAGCGTAAACTAGCGAAAAATGGGTTCAAAAATCACTTAAAACTCTCGTTTAGGATAAAGATAACACCTATTGTTAACTTTACAATTAGGGCTCCGAGACCCTCTAATCTTTGGCGGGTGTCGAAACCACTTAATAGTTGATCTTTTTTACAGATCTGCTTTTACGTTTTTATTTTTTTTGACCTGTTGAATCATCAAAACGTTTGTGTTATACCACACTGTTCTAGGTAGGATTTGAACAGACTACAATGTGAGTCAGTGAATGAATAGGTGATGAACTTGATCGATAATCAAATGAAACAGTACATACAATTAAAACTTATTATTAAATTAAATCAAATTTCGATTTAAATTCAATTATTTACAATACAGAACATATTTATTGATCTCGGACACAGCTCTTGCTGATAAGGAATAACTGATAACTCAGTATCATGTTTTTATTTCATGACAATGTAACACGCTTGGATACTATCTTTTATAACTTTATAAGTCTATTGAGGTTTCGTATGAAACTTGATATTTTAGTTAATTGTTTTATAATTACCAGAGCTTCCACCCTCAAAGTTTAAATGGAACGACCCAGTTCTATGAGGAAGATAACTTATTATCAGTTTAAAGGGACCACAGCTGTTACATTCAAAATTAATAAAATTTTTGGAGAAAAAAAATGCTGATTTCCCAACAATACTTGAACTACAAAATGTTGAAATATATTGAAAAAAAATTAAGTTGATTACTGTATGAAAGATATGTGAAATTGTGATATTGGATCATGTTTGGCGTTTCTTTATGTGATATTGAATCATGTTTGGCGTTTTCATACGCCCGAACCTGCCAAGATTGTACACTCCCATCGTTTGTAAAGATGAGTCACGCAGCTATAAAAGTAAACGACGCATCATAAGAGACAATATCTAGAATCATCAATATCTCTTATTGTTATATAGGTTTATATAAGCACGAAGGTTGTCGGATGGTGCCTACGGTGGAATCTTAACGCAGCGTTTACAATCATGCTTAGCAGAACATGTTTACTGTATAGTGTTCCGTTTTCTCTGGAGATTTTCTCTTGAGACTGATTGGTAGCAAGAATAATTCAATATATTCTCTATAGAGCTCTACAGTATTTGGTCTCTCTGTTAACATACTGGTCAGCTTGCATTTGAAACCCAAAGAAATCTTTATATTTTATTTCATTTCTAAAAATTTCTTTTAAAAGATATTTGTGTCAATATGAAATTATTACTGCAGCTTATGTAATGTAATTTTATCAAATTCCAAAAACAAAAAAACTTTGTCCAGGTGAAATTTGATAAACATGAAATAATGTTCGTTTGAAGGCAAGCTAACTATACTTGTTCATTTGTGACCAGATAAACATCCGAGATGTATTCCGTCAATTTTTATGGTCACATTGAACGCTTTTCCTCAAAAAGGAGTCAATGCATTTAGACAGTTGATAAAACTTTGCCATCGTTGTGAAATGAGGCAGATTTGTTTTGGTTGAAACATGCCATAAATATCGTCCAAAAGATCCACAATTTGGTGAACTTGTACGGCACTCGGCGTGATTAAGGGACGATCCGCGGGAATTTACTGTAGCCGTGTTAGTGGTAAACCTGCTAAGTATTGAACACTTCCACGTCCAGTAAGACCGCATCTATTACAATTTTAGTACAAGCAGTCTGGGGCAGTACAATTTCCTGGTGATCACTAAATCTTAACAAAGTATAAGATTTCCATGTTGCCATGGTGATAATATCCAAAGTATTGGTTAGTGGATGGTCACATGACCTGCATAAAGTAGAAATGCAGGCTGGGTTGATCATAGGTAGCGATGATGGTGTAGCGGAGTGGTGGCCAAGAGTTATTAACTTTGGGGTCCTGAGGATAATTTGTTATGATTCCCTTCCTATTAATAGATGTCTCTGACCAAATGATAATGACCAGTACAGATATGATGGCTGGTCATTTTAGATGTGGGACTGTTTTCCCTTTATTTCCACAATTCCTGTTTAGAAAGGGGAAATAGCTCCCAAGCTACTTAACAAATGTCATTCCAGGTTTTCTAATGTATTTGAAATAATCAATATGGGATGGTGGAGACACAAAGTCTCGGGAGGAAGTAAAACGTACTGTAGATATCCCGTCGTCCCGGGAGGTAGTAAAATGTACTGTAGATATCCCGTCGTCCCAGGAGGTAGTAATAATGTACTGTAGATATTCCGTCGTCCCGGGAGGTAGTAAAAACGTACTGTAGATGTCCCGTCGTCCCGGGAGGTAGTAAAACGTACTGTAGATATCCCGTCGTCCCGGGAGGTAGTAAAAACGTACTGTAGATGTCCCGTCGTCCCGGGAGGTAGTAAAACGTACTGTAGATATCCCGTCGTCCTCGGAGGTAGTAAAACGTACTGTAGATATCCCGTCGTCCCGGGAGGTAGTAAAACATACTGTAGATATCCTGCGTCCCAGGAGGTAGTAATAACGTACTGTAGATATCCTGCGTCCCGGGAGGTAGTAATAACGTACTGTAGATATCCCATCGTCCCGGGAGGTAGTAATAATGTACTGTAGATATCCCGTCGTCCCGGGAGGTAGTAAAACATACTGTAGATATCCTGCGTCCCGGGAGGTAGTAATAACGTACTGTAGATATCCCATCGTCCCGGGAGGTAGTAATAACGTACTGTAGATATCCCGTCGTCCTGGGAGGTAGTAATAACGTACTGTAGATATCCCGTCGTCCCGGGAGGAAGTAATAACGTACTGTAGATATCCGGTCGTCCCGGGAGGTAGTAAAACGTACTGTAGATAACCCGTCATCCCGGGAGGTAGTAAAACGTACTGTAGATATCCCGTCGTCCCGGGAGGTAGTAAAACGTACTGTAGATATCTCCTCGTCCCGGGAGGAAGTAATAACGTACTGTAGATATCCCGTCGTCCCGGGAGGTAGTAAAACGTACTGTAGATATCCCGTCGTCCCGGGAGGAAGTAAAACGTACTGTAGATATCCCGTCGTCCCGGGAGGTAGTAAAATGTACTGTAGATATCCTGTCGTCCCGGGAGGTAGTAAAACGTACTGTAGATATCCCGTCGTCCCGGGAGGTAGTAAAACGTACTGTAGATATCCCGTCGTCCCGGGAGGTAGTAAAACGTACTGTAGATATCCCGTCGTCCCGGGAGGTAGTAAAACGTACTGTAGATGTCTCGTCATCCCGGAAGGTAGTAAAACGTACTGTAGATATCCCGTCGTCCCGGGAGGTAGTAAAACGTACTGTAGATATCCCGTCGTCCCGGGAGGTAGTAATAACGTACTGTAGATATCCTGCGTCCCGGGAGGTAGTAATAACGTACTGTAGATATCCCATCGTCCCGGGAGGTAGTTATAACGTACTGTAGATATCCCGTCGTCCTGGGAGGTAGTAAAACATACTGTAGATATCCTGCGTCCCGGGAGGTAGTAATAACGTACTGTAGATATCCCATCGTCCCGGGAGGTAGTAATAACGTACTGTAGATATCCCGTCGTCCTGGGAGGTAGTAATAGCGTACTGTAGATATCCCGTCGTCCCGGGAGGAAGTAATAACGTACTGTAGATATCCGGTCGTCCCGGGAGGTAGTAAAACGTACTGTAGATAACCCGTCGTCCCGGGAGGTAGTAAAACGTACTGTAGATATCCCGTCGTCCCGGGAGGTAGTAAAACGTACTGTAGATATCTCCTCGTCCCGGGAGGTAGTAATAACGTACTGTAGATATCCCGTCGTCCCGGGAGGTAGTAAAACGTACTGTAGATATCCTGTCGTCCCGGGAGGAAGTAAAACGTACTGTAGATATCCCGTCGTCCCGGGAGGTAGTAAAATGTACTGTAGATATCCTGTCGTCCCGGGAGGTAGTAAAACGTACTGTAGATATCCCGTCGTCCCGGGAGGTAGTAAAACGTACTGTAGATATCCCGTCGTCCCGGGAGGCAGTAAAACGTACTGTAGATATCCCGTCGTCCCGGGAGGTAGTAAAACGTACTGTAGATGTCTCGTCGTCCCGGAAGGTAGTAAAACGTACTGTAGATATCCCGTCGTCCCGGGAGGTAGTAAAACGTACTGTAGATATCCCGTCGTCCCGGGAGGTAGTAATAACGTACTGTAGATATCCCGTCGTCCCGGGAGGTAGTAAAACGTAATGTAGATATCCCGTCATCCCAGGAGGTAGTAAAACGTAATGTAGATATCCCGTCGTCCCGGGAGGTAGTTAAACGTACTGTAGATATCCCGTCGTCCCAGGAGGTAGTAAAACGTAATGTAGATATCCCGTCGTCCCGGGAGGTAGTAAACCGTACTGTAGATATCCCGTCGTCCCAGGAGGTAGTAAAACGTAATGTAGATATCCCGTCGTCCCGGGAGGTAGTTAAACGTACTGTAGATATCCCATCGTCCTGGGAGGTAGTAATAACGTACGGTAGATATCCTGTCGTCCCGGGAGGTAGTAAAACGTACTGTAGATATCCTGTCGTCCCAGGAGGTAGTAAAATGTACTGTAGATATCCCCTCGTCCCGGGAGGTAGTAAAACTCACTGTAGATATCCCGTCGTCCAGGGAGGAAGTAAAACATACTGTAGATATCCCGTCGTCCCGGGAGGAAGTAAAACGTACTGTTGATATCCCGTCAAACCTGCTGTGGATACAGGTGTATACACGAGGTCTCCCCACAAAATCCAGGTAATGTACAATAAAATAGGGAGTCCAACACAGAGGTTTTTCCAAAAGTTTTGATGTTTTTTATTGGAGCGTTGTTAAAATGTTTGGACTTTAAAGGTAGCCGTCATCAGATCCTTTAAAGTCAAAACATGTTAACAACGCTCCAATAAAAACCATCGAACCATTGGAAGAACCTCCATGTTGGACTCCCTATTTTACTGTACGTATTTGAAATAAGTTGTTTCAATATATCGGTTAAACTGTAAACATGCTTATTTTGACGCCCTCAAATTTTTGTGCAAAACTTAATTTAAACAGATAAGCGCAACAATGATTTGGCACAGTCACAATACTTGCGGTAGAACGTAATATACAGAAACTTTGTTTAGCGTTATCATGATTAAGCGGAATGATTTCAGCTCGGAAAACGCTAAAATAAAATATATAATTTCGTTTTCATTTTTTGTGTATCCTCTTTTATAAGTATGTGACTGTCACAGTCCTTGTACACATCACTTGAACATGGAACCATTCTGGAGGACGTGGTTCATTATATCCAGAGTTATTTCCCTTGTAACAATCTCCCCTATCCAGAGTTATTTCCCTTGTAACAATCTCCTCTATCCAGAGTTATTTCCCTTGTAACAATCTCCTCTATCCAGAGTTATTTCCCTTGTAACAATCTCCTCTATCCAGTTAGTTTCCTGCTAACAATCTCCTCATGGCTATTATTGTCCATTGACAATACTGACAATATTACCATTATTTGGAGTGACATTTGACCATAATTTTTTTCAACATTTAGTTAGTGTAAAGCTCTAAATCTCATCGTCATAGTGTGGAAGATACATAATATCATAAGTTTCAAAGTTCATAATATTTATTTTCCTTTTGTTCTGAAGTTACATGAACCTACCGTTGAAAACAGAATGTGTTGTTTTGTAAACATGAACTCTATGATCTGATAAACTTTCTCACTTTTATTCAATCTAACCTTGAAGCCTGTATTTGATACAAACATATAATCTACCACACTGCCTACACATTGTCACAAACATTTTTCACTCTGTATAAACCTCCGAGGCGGAGACTGAACGGTGTGCCAATACCATTCTACAGCCTGCCCAACAGTTATAAAGCTGAGACAGATGGAGGGTATTTTCATTGAAACGAAATTGAAAGCAAAAAAAACCCCAAGAAGACACATGTTTTTGTTTTCAAGAAAATGTCATTTACACAGGCTCGGTAATCTGTGGTTGATTCTGATGTTGAAGATTACTTCAGCTAGCCTAGTACCACAGGATGGGTCAGACTCCGCCATTATACTTCTGTTAAAGCCCAAATAAAAGGCTGTTTAAATTAATTATGTTCTATTTGTGGTAACAGCCTGCTGAGATTGATCGGATACAGCCAGCTTAGTATGTTAGTATGATGGGTCATTTCCAACCCAAAGGTCTTCTTTTATCATATAATTCTTGTAACAGTTTTAAGGGGAGATAACACCTACAGAGAAATGAAAGTGACAGGAAACCGTTTGGTATCATGTAAGATATAAAAGATGATAAACCATGCCTCAATAAAGAGGTATAAGGTAGCATAAGGGAAATATATCTTAACACACATCACAAAATGTAAGGTAAGATGTTTACCTAAGGGAGATCACTCTATTTGGTGCGAGGCATGTTATAAATAATCCTTTATAGTTTCAGTATTTACCATGGCATTGCAACTATATGACCCTACAAAAGGCATTTGGCATTCATAAGGCCATGACTGCCATTGATGGATAGTTGACGTCAACATTATTATAACCTCATCATTGTTACATTGGATACCATTACCTCTATTATATGTACGTTTACAGTATTTTCTCCCATTGATAAACTCAAGAGAAAACAAATCCTTATACAACAAATTCTATTGTAAATCTAGCAGCTTAAGATACATAGTAACAGCCAGCATGTGGCACGTACCCATAGTAACATGCATATATTCAAAGTAACAGCCAGCATGTGGCACGTACCCATAGTAACATGCATATACTCAAAGTAACAGCCAGCATGTGGCATGTACCCAGAGTAAAAGGCACATAGCCATTGTAACAGCCAGCATGTGGCACGTACCCAGAGTAAAAGGCACATAGCCATAGTAACAGCCAGCATGTGGCACGTACCCATAGTAAAAGACACATACCCAAAGTAACAGCCAGCATGTGGCACGTACCCATAGTAAAAGACACATAGCCATAGTAACAGCCAGCATGTGGCACGTACCCATAGTAAAAGGCACATAGCCATAGTAACAGCCAGCATGTGGCATGTAACCAGAGTAAAAGGCACATACCCATATTAACAGCCAGCATGTGGAACATACCCATAGCAACAGCCAGCATGTGGCACATACCCATAGTAACAGCCAGCATGTGGCACATACCCATAGCAACAGCCAGCATGTGGCACATACCCATAGTAACAGCCAGCATGTGGCACATACCCATAGCAACAGCCAGCATGTGGCACATACCCATAGCAACAGCCAGCATGTGGCACATACCCATAGTAACAGCCAGCATGTGGCACATACCCATAGTAACAGCCAGCATGTGGCACATACCCATAGTAACAGCCAGCATGTGGCACATACCCATAGTAACAGCCAGCATGTGGCACGTGCCCAAAGCCTTTATGCAGCAGCACTTAACTACTCATGTCAAGAAACTTTCAATAAGTCAAAGTTTTATCTTTAATGACTAGAAAATTTGTGGGAATTTTCAAAAAAAAAAAATGAATTTAAGACAACGTTTTTTATACGATACTTTAAAGATATAGAATTTTCTGTCTAATATAGGGAACATGGTTCTTTGCGAGTCGATAGGCCCTCCATTAATTTGACTACATAGAAAAATCCTCTCTAAGTTTTCTACCCATCCCATAATCATACCAGTCTAAAGTAAATCCTTAGTGCATCACGTTTCAGTGTGTGGGGTGTACCATGTGACAGCCGGCGGAGGATGCTATATTATTACGCTAGACTATCACGTTCATAAGTTCAATACATTACACCGCCCCTGTAACGGGCCCGACACCGAACCACACCACACCAGCTAAATACCTGCACATTTCACGACCGCCCAACACATTACCATGACCAGAGATAACATACAGGCCGATCCAGTCGTGCCGCTCAAGTGTCACGCTCTGTGACCTTACACAAGGTCATTGTGTGTGACGGACAGATATGTAGCCGAGTAAATAAAACAACAGTTACTTTGTAATCTAGCATGATTGTCGTCGGGGAAAACGTAAGTTTGATTTGGTCAATTAATTTAAAGTTGCGGTATTTTATCAATATTTCTAAATACAGAAAAACACATGCACAAGAAAAACAATTGTTCATTTGAACGTAACAATATACAGTGTACCCTCGACCTATCACAATCAGAATTTACCGCCACCCTCGCATACCGCAACCTAAACCTCTAGAACGGATTTCCCTTTTATATAATTCCCTCCTTAAGTTTGCCACCCTCCCATATCGCCATCCGCCACACCCTTTAAAATACAAATGTCCTGAATCACCATACATTTCCCTCGACAGTAACGGGATATTGTTCTGTTTCTGGAGATCGAGGAAAGCTTTAGTGTTCCATTTGGAATGGCATGCGGCAAAAGCAGATCAATAACTATTTTCAGATATAAATGTGCCAATGTAGATCTATATGACGATTTAATACTAAGCTTGTTTTTGATAAAATGTTGGAAATGCAATCTATTATGCAATTTAATTCTTGTAATAATTTTCATTCACTATTGCCACCCTCGTTATACCACAATAATTGCTGTGGACGAAAGGTGGCGGTATAACGAGGGTCCACTGTAGGTTGTTATAGTGTAGATGCGGACAAATTCAAAACTTACATGTAGTTGCCATGGCAATGTACCAGGACAAAGATTTTTTTTAACTTTTGGAAAATTAGTCTTTCCCACTGAAAAACTAATTCCTCCTGTTGACAGCTAAAAAAATATTCAACTCATTCACCCCTTAATACTCATTTGAACTCTTCCAGTATAAAAGCTAGAAGAGTTCATTATGAAATTTCAGGGTTAATGAGTAAAGTGTTGATGAGACATATGTATTTGACAAGAGGACTTTCTACGTCATTCAAGTCCCACGATGAAGGAAACATGAGGGAAAATCCAATTTCAGGAGTCGCAAGTGGGTGTGAACGAAATAATGGAGACGGCGTTACAAAAACCACAAAAAAACATCTTTATTTAACAGATAATAAAACTGCCTGGTTTGTAATCAAATCAGGTGGAATGATGCTTCGATCACATGTATAAAACGGTGGCAATCCAGCATTTCTTTGGTTCGGCTCAGATACACGCCCAATTATAACAGATGATCTCATAATCTTTAACATATACCCCGAAAAGGAAACTATCTTGGGATTTCATCATTGAATTCCACCTTAAAGTCACAACGATCAAATCTCCAGATACGGTCCTGTAATGTAAGGTATCAGCCTCATTACAGAGATAGCAAAGATCAAAGTTCGCGGCAACAAACATTTCGCGCCATTAGTAACACGGCTTTGTAAAGACAATGGATTTGTCCTTCCCAATTTGTTTCTTCGTTTTTCCTGTCCCCAGTTCTTAGTTTACCAGAATCGGAAACCTTCGTTCCAGACAGGACCCATAAAAGGTGATATAGGACGTTACGGCCTATATATGTCCGTCTCTGAGACAAAGGAAGTGCAGAGTGCGCGTCCCTCTGTCGTAACATCTTCGTCTCATTAATGATCGGCTAATTATAGTAATGAAAAACAGCGCTCAGCCTTTTATCTCGCCAACCTTAACTGTAAAAAAACTAAGGACCGCTATAAACTAATCAATCATATCGGAAAGCCAAAAAAATCCTTATTCTTTCAATGTAACCTAATCGGCCAGACGTTACGTTTCCCAATTAAGGGTAACGATGTCTCCACAGGGTTTTACCACGTCATGGAATGTGGCCTCCAAAAAATGAGGGAAAAAAATCAATGTTTATTTGAAACGAGGCCTTGATTAAATGCCCTAGGGTGTATGCTCCACCATTACTTCATTGTTTACGGTAGGGAAATGTCGTAACTATCGAAAAACAAATCTGATAGTAAGTCCATGACACGATACGTCATACAACATCATGGAGGTTTTTTTTTCAAATTGACTGAATTTAATTGCCGAACATGAAATAAATTTCTAATTATTTTACCATTTTCTAGTTGTAATTGATGTGAGATTGGGCTCAAAATGACATACAATGTGTTAGCATTCTACCTGGTATAATTCATACACTGACTCATTCCTACGACAAAAAGTAGTACATGTGTAGGAATACTGTTAAACCACTAAGATGGTTAATTAAGGCAATACGTCCCCTACCTTGAGAGTGTGAAAGAGTAATTCCTGGCCCGATGGGTAAATTTTTTTTTTATTTGGTTCCAAGTCTAATTTCTTCTGTTCCATCCTAACGATAGTGTCGGGATTATAATCTAAAATATCATTCCAATAATATGATGAAAATTACTTTTCAAAATTTGTAATCTATTCTTTTATCCCGATTAGCATAATTACATATCTCCCCCCCCCCACCCACCCCCCCCCCCCCCCCACCCCCACCCCCCACACACACACCTCCAGTTAATGTGACACACAGACTGACTTAAGTATCAATCTATCCAATTTTTTTAACAAGGATCTCCAAATCTGACACGCTCTAGCTGTTTTTCAAAGTTTGAGTAAAGCTAAGATTCAACAATTTTATGAGAAAAAAATATTACACAAATAATTAATTGTCGGCATTTGTATTGTATCCAACGATCATATGGTTATGCCCTCGACGGTCAGACAATGCTATTTATAGATCATCAAAGGTCTACCATTGTTCTTCAGTTGGCTTATAAAGTGACCAAGTCAGCATATCTACGGTTATCAAGCAATGGGCTCAGCATGTACAATTCTTACACCCTACCGGCAGGACAGCAGGTACAATTCTTACACCCTACCGGCAGGACAGCAGGTACAATTCTTACACCCTACCTACAGGACAGCAGGTACAATTCTTACATCCTACCTACAGGACAGCAGGTACAATTCTTACATCCTACCTACAGGACAGCAGGTACAATTCTTACATCCTACCGACAGGACAGCAGGTACAATTCTTACACCCTACCTACAGGACAGCAGGTACAATTCTTACACCCTACTAGCAGGACAGCAGGTACAATTCTTACACCATACCGGCAGGACAGCAGGTACAATTCTTACACCCTACCTACAGGGCAGCAGGTACAATTCTTACACTCTACCTACAGGACAGCAGGTATAATTCTTACACCCTACCTAGTACCTACAGGACAGCAGGTACAATTCTTACACCCTACCTACAGGACAGCAGGTACAATTCTTACACCCTACCTACAGGGCAGCAGGTACAATTCTTACACTCTACCTACAGGACAGCAGGTATAATTCTTACACCCTACCTAGTACCTACAGGACAGCAGGTACAATTCTTACACCCTACCTACAGGGTAGCAGGTACAATTCTTACACCCTACTAGCAGGACAGCAGGTACAATTCTTACACCCTACTGGCAGGACAGATGCTGTATAAAGAAGCTATATTCAGTTGAGTTTTATTTATTATGAAATAACAGAGGTTATATCTTATTTTCTAAACAAGCATTTTATGATTAATTTGATACATACAGGTTTTTCTACTATAAGGAAATGAACTGCAAGTTTTAACAATATCGATCAGGACATCAGGACATACACAGCTCAATTCTGCTTCAACAGGCAAACTCAAGCTTTAACAAAAGCAAAAAAAAATCTTTTACCCAATCTAAACTCAAACCATTCAAAATGTCACTTTTTCATTTCCTTGTGGTTTTTCAAGTTTTGTTTTAAGAACAATGGCGACAGACTAAAGACAGTGTTCCCGTAACAGTTGTAAATCACGCGGGGCTGAATCATGGCGGTATCAGGGTGTTCTTCGTTAAATGGTGTAAAACAATTGGAGTCCTAAAGTACTTCTATTTATAGCATCATGCTATATGTAGACATCCCAGTGCCAGTAGATATAGGTAGAGTTTTAATCAAATCGTAACGAGAAGGGTTCTGTCACAGTGGCAGACGACATTCTGAAAGTGGTTGCCACGACAATATATCAAGACAAATTTCTATAAATAGTCTGGAGAAAGTCGTATTTCGGTTCTGAACCTTTGTTGTGAAAAATACACATGGATTTCTGTGAAATTTAAAAGGACAGGTGAGGATAATGACCTTCAAATGTTAATGAAACTTTTCAATTGGCTAAATATCACGTTTGGAAAAATTAGTAGTTTTTACATTCATTTGAAAAGTCAAATTCGCAATAATAGCTTTTTCTGATCAACGACAATTCTTAGATTCTCCGTAAAATGATAATTTTTTGCTGGAGTTGGTGGATGCAGAAATGTCATTGAGAAGGACTCTTGATATTTTCAACTATTTCTGTTTTAATTATCAAAATCAGCAGGACTTTCTAAATGCTAAAATTTAATCAAATTGTAAAGAACACAGTTTTTATATACAGGGACAGAAACGACATGAGTTTTGAAACCTCCGTTCAGGAAAAGCTTGAAAGAAATGTCAAAACCCAGATGTCTTTGAGGAAAACCCTCAGGTGTTAAATTTACACGGATGAAAAGAAATGAAAATGTTTTGCTAAGGAGACCTATTCCCATACCTTTGTTATTGTAAATTAATTCAAATATTAGGCGATGTAGCCGATACAAATTTTCTGCCTATGGATATGAAAATTCAAACTCCATCTTGCAGAAATATGTACAGTGCCAAAATTCCTATTATTTCTTTCTTCCCTGGAACTGGTTCCAACTGGGACCGGCCTACTGCACCGCCAGATAAGGCTCCATTGATTGCCTGGGTTACACACAGGCAGCAATTCCTCAAATCTACGATATGCTATCATTTTACCATGTTTTTACCCAATGTAGCTCTCGCACTTCACAATTATCGTAACTTGTTGATTCTGATCAATATCACAGACATATAGGCAGAAAATTTGTATCGTCTACATCTCCCAACATTTGAATTAATTTACAATCACAAAGGCATGGGAATAGGTCTCCTTAGCAAAACATTTTCATTTCTTTTCATCCGTGTAAATTTAACACCTATGACCAGTTTATGTCAACAGACAGGTGAGTTTATATTACACCTGTAAATATCACACCTGTTTATATTACACCTGTAACTTCATTACTCAGGTATATCTGTTTATTTTCAGGTGAAAAGAAAACATTTGTATCCTGTATGTAAATAGTTTGTATTGATTCTTTTACTGCTGATGTTATTGTGTCTATTCCCCAAAACAGATGTTAGAAGCCACTCATTCTCAGGAAACATGCTCAATTGAGACCAAGGATGAGATGCGGTATGTCAGCTCACTCATTCTCAGGAAACATGTTCAATTGAGACCAAGGATGAGATGCGGTATGTCAGCTCACTCATTCTCAGGAAACATGCTCTATTGAGACCAAGGATGAGATGGGGTATGTCAGCTCACTCATTCTCAGGAAACATGTTCAATTGAGACCAAGGATGAAATGGGGTTTGTCAGCTCACTCACTCTCAGGAAACTTGTTCAATTGAGACCAAGGATGAGATGGGGTCTGTAAGCTCACTCATTCTCAGGAAACTTGTTCAATTGAGACCAAGGATGAAATGGGGTTTGTCAGCTCACTCACTCTCAGGAAACTTGTTCAATTGAGACCAAGGATGAGATGGGGTATGTCAGCTCACTCATTCTCAGGAAACATGTTCAATTGAGACCAAGGATGAGATGGGGTATGTCAGCTCACTCACTCTCAGGAAACATGTTCAATTGAGACCAAGGATGAGATGGGGTATGTCAGCACACTCATTCTCAGGAAACATGCTCAATTGAGACCAAGGATGAGATGGGGTATGTCAGCTCACTCATTCTCAGGAAACATGCTCAAATGAGACCAAGGATGAGATGGGGTATGTCAGCTCACCCATTCTAAGGAAACATGTTCAATTGAAACCAAGGATGAGATGGGGTATGTCTTGTCAGCTCACTCACTCTCAGGAAACATGCTCAATTGAAACCAAGGATGAGATGGGGTATGTATTGTCAGCTCACTCACTCTCGGGAAACATGCTCAATTGCCAAGATATTAAAAGGGGTACCGCTCGCTCATTCTCAGGAAACATGTTCAATTGCCAAGAAATTAAAAGGGGTACCGCTCGCTCATTCTCAGGAAATATGTTAAATTGCAAAGAGGTAAGAAGGGGTTCAGCTCACTCATTCTCAGGAAACAAGTTCAAAAGCAAAGAAATGAGAAAGGGGTATTGCCCTTCCATTTTCAGGAAATTTGTTCAATTGCATAGAGATCTAAAAAGGGTACAGCACACTGTTCAATTGTCTTGAGATTAGCAGGGGTACAGCTCACTCATCCTCAGGAAACATGTTTAATTTGCCAGAAGATGAGGAAGGGGTACAGCTCACTCAATTGGCAAATTATCTTAAAAGGGTAAAGCTCACTATTCACAAGCCTGAAGATTATAAGAGGTAGAGCTCATTAATTCTTAAGAAATATATTCAATATCCACTTAAGCACAGTCTAAAGGCTCTACCCCCTTTATCTGCAAAATCTTAGTATTCTATTAACTACTCTTACTTTCCTATATGGATGTCAAAATCTCGATACCTATATTAATGCAAAAATTCTGGAGATGGTTCAGAGATTCGTTGAAGATACTAAACATTTTTACTAGATTATAACTACTTATTTATCTATCTTTGTATTACACTGATGTATGGAATTATTCCAACACAAAATTGTACTTTGTGCTGTCCATTAGCCTCTTTGCATATTTTTTTCTCTAGGAACCTATAGCATGATGCAATTTCTATAACAATTTCTATTACAATATCGAAATGAAATAATAAAAGAAAGTAATGATATATAGTTAACAATATGTAACTAGTATATGTATGTGTTATCTATATTTGAATTCAGTAAGATGTGTATAAACTGTTTATAACTGTAAGGAGAGGGCGCTCATAGGCTTTGCCTGTTGCTCAATCCATTGTATCAAAGAACTGAACAATATGAAAAACTTAGTGATTGCCATTAATAAACTCCAAAGAGTGACATGAAAACTGAGCTGGCATTTTCTTACCACTTCAGCATTGTAGGAAATTAAATATTCTATAATATGGTTTTGTATATACTTTTCCAATGAGCTTGAATTAAGGAATTAAAGCCTTTTTTCAGTGGAGTACCACATAAAGAAATTTATGGAGAATGAGTGATTTTCTATGCATTAATGAGTTTCAGCTCTGCAACATTAAAATAAGTTAAATTTCCGTAGACTAATCTATTGGCACCGTATTCGTAACTCGATATAAATGATTGTAAAATATTGTTGCAAACTATGCATTATCTGTATTTTATAACTCTACCCCAAGTGACAGATGTAGAAAATGCAAAATTTCACCTTGGACCTTCTTAAATACTATCCCAAAGTGATACACAAAAATTTTACATTTTCTGGAAAGAAATTCGAACCTCCGTAGAAAATTGATTTCTGCAGTAGAAATCCATTAGGCACCATCCATCAGTCCATCACGGAGCTGTAAATATAGATCCTGTCAAAACGCAGCGTCCCTAAATATGCAATATTATAATTTATAGGTTTGGAAATGATGTTTTTGTTAATATAATGCTGAGGAGATAAACACATTGTATCATAATAACAGTATGTGCTTGGCTTACATTGCAGATAATGAGTTTCTCTAATCAGGCTGAGTTTTTGTAAATATGTATTCCGTCAAAGTGATAATTGCCAATTGTTTTGGGACTCTCTGTTTACCGGTAAAGTAGGAAGGAAACTGTTACATATTTGGTTGGCCACCCTTCCAGCCAATGATAAGGACTATACATACATAATAAACTTTATTTATTTTACAACAATTATGAAACAAATTATCAAACTTATATTAATCACTTTTGTTGGCCTGGATGTTAGCACACGAGAGGTCTTATTGTGAGAGGAAACCAGAGTACCCGCAGAAAACCCACGTGATCAGGCAGTTGACCCCATACCTTTTCACGTCTGGTCGGAGAATCGAACACCGGCCACCTTGGTGAAAGGCAAGTGCTCTATCCACTGCACCACCTGACCATACATATGTTGGTCATTGCTAAACTAGGGAGCAAATGTCCAAGGATTTTATACAGCATGACCATTAACCCTATAGCTTGCCAGGAGGTATTTCTTTGACAGTTACACAAAGTTTTTAATTGAACTGCATCATTTCAGCTTTGGAATCAACTCATCTGGTACATAGGGCCTGTACAACTAACATGGTACAGAGTACACGAGGCAGACAGGGCCTATTCTGCTCACCTGGTACAGAGTACAAGAGGTATACAGGGCCTGTACTGCTCACCTGGTACAGAGTACAAGAGGCAGAATGGGCATGTACTGCTCACCTGGTACATACATTGTAGTACAAGAGGCAGACAGGGCCTATTCTGCTCACCTGGTACAGAGTACAAGAGGTATACAGGGCCTGTACTAAACACATGGTACAGAGTACAAGAGGCAGACAGGGCCTGTACTGCTCACCTGGTACAGAGTACAAGAGGCAGACAAGGCCTGTACTGCTCACCTGGTACAGAGTACAAGAGGCAGACAAGGCCTGTACTGCTCACCTGGTACAGTGTACAAGAGGCAGACAAGGCCTGTACTGCTCACCTGGTACAGTGTACAAGAGGCAGACAGGGCCTGTACTGCTCACCTGGTACAGAGTACAAGAGGTAGAAAGGACCAATACTGCTCATATGGTATAGAGTACAAGAGGCAGACAGGGCCTGAACTGCTCACCGATTGGTACAGAGTACAAGAGGCAGACAGGGTCTGTACTGCTCACATGGTACAGAGTACAAGAAGCAGACAGGGCCTGTTCTGCTCACCAAGTGGTACAGAGTACAAGAGGCAAAAAGAGCCTGTATTGCTCACATAGTACAAAGTACAAGAGGCAGACAAGGCCTGTACTGCTCACCTGGTACAGAGTACAAGAGGCAGACAAGGCCTGTACTGCTCACCTGGTACAGTGTACAAGAGGCAGACAAGGCCTGTACTGCTCACCTGGTACAGTGTACAAGAGGCAGACAGGGCCTGTACTGCTCACCTGGTACAGAGTACAAGAGGTAGAAAGGACCAATACTGCTCATATGGTATAGAGTACAAGAGGCAGACAGGGCCTGAACTGCTCACCGATTGGTACAGAGTACAAGAGGCAGACAGGGTCTATACTGCTCACATGGTACAGAGTACAAGAGGCAGACAGGGCCTGTTCTGCTCACCGAGTGGTACAGAGTACAAGAGGCAGAAAGTGCCTGTATGGCTCACATAGTACAGAGAACAAGAGGTAGACAGGGCCTGTGTTGTTCACCTGGTACAGAGTACAAGAGGCAAACAGTTGTATCTAAGCACTCATGAACCTGAAGAAAATGTTTACAAATTTTGTAGACTTACCTTACTGAGGAATTAGAACAGTATCCTGATCAGCCAGCAGATTCTCACACAGCACAAAGTTACAGAAAGATAATCCAGGTTATTGTTGAGGTTTCTTTATCTTTTAACACTTTTCAACTTAACTGTTGAACCACCCGATAAATCACTCAAAGTCCAAGTCTCTGTGGGAATGAGTTCAGAACAAATCTGTAACAAGACATAAAATTATTTAAGTCACTTAACTGTTCATGGACTGTCGATCATTTTGATTTTCAAAAAGGCACATATATATAATACATTTGGGTGTTCTGCTGGGGGCCTTCAGCAGTATACTTCAGTGTGGTAGCACTTTAAATCAGCAAAAGATCTGGACTATCGCAAGAAAGCTTACGCGAACATACCACAGTCTCCCAAATACACACGCTCTCAACATGCACACCCAAATGGCATTACACCGGGAGGCTGTCCTTAAATGACCCTGGCGGTTAATAGGACGTAAACACAACCAACCAAACCAAACTAATGACAATTACTAAGTAATTAACCATAGTCATTTGAGCGTTTGACACAGGGGCATTCTTCATGTTATTTCAAGCGAAGCAACATGACTCTCATTTGAAAAGATTGATCTATGATGTCATAAGTAAACCATGTGTTAGGTACGTCAATGGATTTTTTGCTTTCATCCTCAAATAAAAAGTATTTTGTACAGCTTGAAGACCAGATTTGTTTAATGTTTAATCAGTCCTAGTCAAGCTTCATACCAAACAATCAAGCTTGCTTAGTTTTCCCTCGGTCCAGTCGACTTGGGAGATAACAAGACTTGTTGTTATGGTAACAAATAGCTACGGCAATACACAGCTACAGTAACAAGTCATAATCGTAACAATTTCAATGTCCTATTACAGTTGTCAAACACCACATTGAATCACTGTTTGGCGATAACGCAAGGTTCTGTTATCATTTGTGAAAGGTTTACAGGAAGGTTGAGACATTCAAAAACAAAGTGATGTTGATTCCAATCGTCATTTAAAACTGTCGGCAGAATCGGTTTCTCTGTCAATATGTAGGACAGAGCTAGCGTACAACATAGAGGGATGATAGGAAACCAAAGACTTTATGTCATTCACCCCTAAAATTCCATAATGGACTGTTCCAACATTTGTATTGGAAGAGTTCAAATGTATCTCCAGGGGTGAACGAGTATCCTCACCAGAGACATATCAAGTTTACTTTTATATATACATATGAAATGCCTGATAATGACCGAAAATTAAAATCTTTCTGTCAATGAAACAATTCCATTTCCATGACAACTAATTCTGATTCTGACAGTGCCCTTAAGGCCCATTATTAAGACAAGACACTGAAAATTTTAAAATATTTTTTTTAATTTCGGGAAAAAAAATAGTGATGCTACAGGAGATGCTAGAAGCCTTAACACTGTGAATTCACTGTGGTATAATTCTATATATTTAACAGAAACAGCATAAACCATAACCCAATTACACGGTGTATATATGTGAGAGACCATATTGATTCTGTTATGTACTCCAAAAATATCAAAATGTTGCCAAGTAACAGAGAAGGGTTAAAAATTGAAAGTGCTTAGCTTGTCAAATCTGTTTTTTTTTTTTTTTTTTTGGCACTTGATCGTGAACGTATTTCTGTTCTCTTGATATACAGGACTTCTTCGACTTGTACCTGATTTTTGTCTGTTGAGTTTTTCAATTATATACAGAAGAAGTTTCTCAAACCTGACTCACTCTTTATATGGGAAACATTTTTGTTTTGACATATACAACAGCTTTGATCACCACACAAGAACAAAATGTACCAGTGTCAACATGCAAGGACAAAACAGTGTCATTTTCTGTTTACAAGAACTGTATACTGATTCTGCCCCATTTCATCAGAACACTAAAAACATCCATGATTGATTTGAACACACTATATAAGATTTCCAATGCAGCCATGTGCTATAACTGTGAGTTTCGTACTCTGTATCAGAGTAATAATTAACTGTTATACATATCACAGATAAGTCAACAGCATTAAGGCCGTCGCCTTTTGACGCTGACTTTCTAATAACGGTTAGCGTCATCTCTTTTAATATCTGTAACTGCCCTGGCAGAGTCACAGGATACAATCAATAATGTCTTAATTTGACAAATCACCCAACAATCTTCTCATTTCAAATTTTCAAATTAGAAAACCAATATCAAATTAGCTTTGCTGACATTTCGATATATTGATACTTGCAACATTCAGCTACCTATAAAGATTTAACACTGACTGTATAAGGTAGTTATAACTATAGTAGAACCTGCATTGTGAGACCACCCCTTCTGTCACTACAGTAGAACCTGCCTTGGGAGACCACCCCTTCTGTCACTACAGTAGAACCTGTCTTGTGAGACCACCCCTTCTGTCACTACAGTAGAACCTGCCTTGTGAGACCACCCCTTCCGTCACTACAGTAGAACCTGCCTTGTGAGACCACCACTTCTGTCACTACAGTAGAACCTGCCTTGTGAGACCACTTCTTCTGTCAATACAGTAGAACCTGCCTTGTGAGACCACCCCTTCTGTCACTACAGTAGAACCTGCCTTGTGAGACCACCCCTTCCGTCACTACAGTAGAACCTGCCTTGTGAGACCACCCCTATCACTACAGTAGAACCTGCCTTGTGAGACCACCCCTTCTGACACTACAGTAGAACCTGCATTGTGAGACCAACCCTTCTGTCACTACAGTAGAACCTGTCTTGTGAGACAACCCCTTCTGTCACTACAGTAGAACCTGTCTTATGAGACCAACCCTTCTGTCACTACAGTAAAATCTGCCTTACGAGACCACCCCTCCTATCACTACAGGAGAACCTGTATTGTGAGACTTCCTCTTTCCATCAAAGAAATAAGAACCTGTCTTTTGAGACCACCCCTTCAGTGTCAGAAGAGAACCCATTTTAAAAGACCACCACTTTGTTTTACTTGACAAAAGTGATCCAATCCCAATTTGGAGGCTAGCATCATTTCAAAACATTCTTCAGTTCTACAAATGACGATGGTTTTGAGTTGCTCATGGGTTTTGCTCTATCATCAAAGGTGCTGACCTTCAGTCTAAAACACAGCTGAATATCGGGGACATGATTGCCGAGGGACTATTTTACAATAATCCCTGTAATTCCCGCCCAGACCCCGTATGTTTCTCCAACAGTAAGGAAACCAGCCATAAAAATACCACACAAAACATGCCACTGTTACCTTGAATGAACAGTTTGTTTTAAATTGTTTAACTGAAATGTGCAGGACATTTCTCACAACCCACTCCAACCGTCAATTAGGAACTGCCTCCTCCATGTTTATCTGATTGTGAACATTTCTGTCCTTAAAATCAATCTCGTTAACCACTAATTAGCGATCTGATCCAGTAATTAACATGACCACATTCCATGTGTAATTTCTGATGACAACAGACATTGTCTCATCACAGATTTATTATCTTGGGAAATGAACAAACTGTCAAATAGTCACTTTTAAACAGGTAAATAGAATATCCAGCATAGTGAACTATGTGACAGAAAGCATGTTCTAGCCACTATCACCACAATTTGTGCATAAAGACCAAGTGTTCTCTCCTTTGTAAGAGTTCAATCCCTTAGGCTTAATTTTCTCCCCTGAGCATACTTTTCTCCTTTCGGCATAATTCTCTCCTTTAGGCATAATTTTCTTCTTTGGGCATAACTCATGCCTTGAGCATAATTCCCTCCCTTGAGCATACTTTTCTCCTTTAGGCATAGTTCTTTCCCTTGAGTATAATTCCCTCCCTTGAGCATACCTTTCTCCTTTAGGCATAGTTCTCTCCCTTGAACATAATTCCCTCCCTTGAGCATACCTTTCTCCTTTAGGCTTAGTTCTCTCCCTTGAACATAATTCCCTCCCTTGAGCATACCTTTCTCCTTTAGGCATAGTTCTCCCCTTGAACATAATTCCCTCCCTTGAGCATACTTTTCTCCTTTAGGCATAGTTCTCTCCCTTGAACATAATTCCCTCCCTTGAGCATACTTTTCTCCTTTAGGCATAGTTCTCTCCCTTGACCATAATTCCCTCCCTTGAGCATACCTTTCTCCTTTAGGCATAGTTCTCTCCCTTGAACATGATTCTCTCCCTTGAGCATACTTTTCTCCTTTAGGCATAGTTCTCTCCCTAGAGTATAATGATCTCCATTGAGCATATTTTTTCTCCCTTAGGCATTATTCTCTCCTTTTTGCATAGGTTTTATTCTTGGGCTAGAGTTCTCTCCCCCTAAGGCATAATTCTCTCTCTTGAGTATAGTTGTCTCCCTATTTTAGATGACAACTTGCAATATGTCATTACACATATAGAGTACTGTAGAACAGACACAGTCACCAAAGGTTTAAATGTTCTCCAAGGAAGCAACATCTACTGGGAATCACTGTATATTTCACAACCCGTCTGTACAGACCATTTGTCTACTGTGACCATTTTCAATCCCTCCCTTGACCACCATTCTCTCCCTTGACCACCATTCTCTCCCTTGGGCACCATTCTCTCCCTTGACCACCATTCTCTCCCTTGGTCACCATTCTCTCCCTTGGTCACCATTCTCTCCCTTGACCACCATTCTCTCCCTTGGGCACCATTCTCTCCCTTGACCACCATTCTCTCCCTTGACCACCATTCTCTCCCTTGACCGCCATTCTCTCCCTTGCAATTCTTTCCCTTGGCCACCATTCTCTCCCTTGACCGCCATTCTCTCCCTTGGCCACCATTCTCTTCCTTGGCCACCATTCTCTCCCTTGGCCACCATTCTCTTCCTTGGCCACCATTCTCTCCCTTGTCCACCATTCTCACCCTTGACCACCATTCTCTCCCTTGACCACCATTCTCTCCCTTGGCCACCAATATCTCCCTTGGCCACCATTCTCTCCCTTGGCCACCATTCTCTCCCTTGGCCACCACTCTCTCCCTTGGACAGTGTATTTTCAACTGATCAGACTGGCAGTGTCTTTACCCTCCGGCAGTGTTCTCTTCCTTTATTTATCCTCATGATTCTTCACATAAATAATCCACACTATAATTTTCTCCTTTCTAAATAGAACATCAAGTAATAAAAACAGTTTCTAGATTTGAGTTACTTCCCTTGTTTGGCTATTTGATAGTGTTGATATAGAAACTGATACTAACAGGTGTGTAAACAACTGGTAGTGTCCAAGTGCTTAGTTTTATCCCTGCTTACACTTTTGCTTGATATTTACTCTTGTTTTTTCAAATTTTAAGTTTTAAACAATTATTGTCAAAAGAAATGCAAAATGTTTTATGAAACATGTACTCTATGAAAATGGCAATTTCAACAATGAATGTATATTATCCAGATGAAACATTATTCCCAGTCAGTTTTACCTCTATGTCCCGTCCACAAGGCCACTGTCCACAAGGCCACTGACCACAAGGCCACTGTCCACTACAACACTACCGACTGCCAGTTCCTGTCCTGTCCGTCTCTCCCAGACATTCCACGCTTACCAAAGCTGCCCACTGATAGATGTTTCACTATACAAATCACCCCTATCTTAGAAAATCCTCATTATACCCTTCGATTCAGCTCACAGTACATGAATGAAGATCCTATAGGGTCGTAATTCGCCTATACAAAACCTCGGTGTCGCCTCAGCGATTCCGTCTCACATCAGCGACAGTATCAATACATTAGCTGCTGATCAGGCTAGTTAGCCTGGGGCCGGAGAAGTCAACAGCACTCGTCAGATTGGGCTTTCCACGGCTAAACCACTCCAGCCCTATCAATTGATTAGAGCTGCTTGCTTGCTCAATTCTGTATAACGGTCAAACAAATTCTGACTTGTCAAACCCAAACTCTAGAATGTGTCCAGTCAAACAAATTCTGACTGGTCAATCCCAAACTCTAGAATATGTCCAGTCAAACAATTTCTGACTTGTCAAACCCAAACTCTAGAATATGTCCAGTCAAACAATATCGGACATGTAAAACACAAACTCTGGAGTGTCGAGACAAATAATTTCTGACTAGTCAATCCCAAACTCTAGAATATGTCGAGTCAAACAGATTCTGACTTGTAAAACCCAAACTCTAGAATGTCCAGTCAAACAATTTCTGACATGTCAAACCCAGACTCTAGAATATGTCCAGTCAAACAATTTCTGACATGTCAAACCCGAACTCTAGAATATGTCCAGTCAAACAAATTTATACTTGTCAAACCCAAACTCTTGAATATGTCCAGTCAAACAATATCTGACTTGTCAAACCCAAACTCTAGAATATGTCCAGTCAAACAATATCTGACTTGTCAAACCCGAACACTAGAAAGTCCAGTCAAACAAATTCTCACTGGTCAAACCCGAACTCTAGAATATGTCCAGTCAAACAATTTCTAACTAGTCAAATCCAAACTTTAAGATGTCCAGACATTGCACACAAAGTTAACCTTCATACTATTACTCTGATAGACATGGTGTTCTTATGCTCAAGCAAATATCTTGCTTTACTTTAAATGTAAAATGGAACTTGCACATACTGACACCCTTAAGCTTCTGTCCAGGAACAGTTTGATGTTACAGTGAGATATTTAAATCAAGGTTATACTGTTCCATGAAAACTTCTAAACCAATATGCATAGTGATAAATACTTCAATTCCAGAAAGATCAAATTTTGGTTAAAATCAATTTATAGCATGTGCCTTTAACTTTATACACATCACAAGTATAATGTGTAAGGTAGCATATACCCTTAACTTTAATACAAATCACAGATATAATGTGTAAGGTAGCATATACTCTTAACTCCAATACATATCACATGTACAATGAGTGTATGTGTAAATTAACTCTTAACTCTGACACAGGTTACGAGTAGAATGTACATACTGCCTTAACTCTAAATCACAGGTATAAAGTTTTAAGTAACATACTGCCTTAACTCTAAATCACAGGTATAATATTTAAGGTGACATACTGCCTTAACTCTAAATCACAGGTATAAAGTTTTAAGTAACATACTGCCTTAACTCTAAATCACAGGTATAAAGTTTTAAGTAACATACTGCCTTAACTCTAAATCACAGGTATAATGTTTAAGGTGACATACTGCCTTAACTCTAAATCACAGGTATAAAGTTTTAAGTAACATACTGCCTTAACTCTAAATCACAGGTATAATATTTAAGGTGACATACTGCCTTAACTCTAAATCACAGGTATAATGTTTTAAGTAACATACTGCCTTAACTCTAAATCACAGGTATAACGTTTAAGGTGACATACTGCCTTAACTCTAAATCACAGGTATAAAGTTTTAAGTAACATACTGCCTTAACTCTAAATCACAGGTATAACATGTAAGGTGACATACTGCTTTAACTCTAAATCGCAGGTATAATGTTTCCGGTGACATACTGCCTTAACTCTAAATCACAGGTATAAAGTTTAAGGTGACATATTGCCTTAACTCTAAATCACAGGTATAACGTTTAAGGTGACATACTGCCTTAACTCTAAATCACAGGTATAAAGTTTTAAGTAACATACTGCCTTAACTCTAAATCACAGGTATAACGTTTAAGGTGACATACTGCTTTAACTCTAAATCACAGGTATGATGTTTAAGGTGACATACTGCCTTAACTCTAAATCACAGGTATAAAGTTTTAAGTAACATACTGCCTTAACTCTAAATCACAGGTATAAAGTTTTAAGTAACATACTGCCTTAACTCTAAATCACAGGTATAAAGTTTTAAGTAACATACTGCCTTAACTCTAAATCACAGGTATAAAGTTTTAAGTAACATACTGCCTTAACTCTAAATCACAGGTATAACGTTTAAGGTGACATACTGCCTTAACTCTAAATCACAGGTATAAAGTTTAAGGTGACATACTGCTTTAACTCTAAATCACAGGTATAACATTTAAGGTGACATACTGCCTTAACTCTAAATCACAGGTATAACATTTAAGGTGACATACTGCCTTAACTCTAAATCACAGGTATAATGTTTAAGGTGACATACTGCCTTAACTCTAAATCACAGGTATAATGTTTAAGGTGACATACTGCCTTAACTCTAAATCACAGGTATAATGTTTAAGGTGACATACTGCCTTAACTCTAAATCACAGGTATAATGTTTAAGGTGACATATTGCCTTAACTCTAAATCACAGGTATAATGTTTAAGGTGACATACTGCTTTAACTCTAAATCACAGGTATAATGTTTAAGGTGACATACTGCTTTAACTCTAAATCACAGGTATAACATTTAAGGTGACATACTGCCTTAACTCTAAATCACAGGTATAATGTTTAAGGTGACATACTGCGTTAACTCTAAATCACAAGTATAATGTTTAAGGTGACATACTGCTTTAACTCTAAATCACAGGTATAACATTTAAGGTGACATACTGCCTTAACTCTAAATCACAGGTATAATGTTTAAGGTGACATACTGCGTTAACTCTAAATCACAGGTATAACATTTAAGGTGGCATACTGCTTTAACTCTAAATCACAGGTATAACATTTAAGGTGACATACTGCCTTAACTCTAAATCACAGGTATAACATTTAAGGTGACATACTGCCTTAACTCTAAATCACAGGTATAATGTTTAAGGTGACATACTGCGTTAACTCTAAATCACAAGTATAATGTTTAAGGTGACATACTGCCTTAACTCTTAATCACAGGTATAATGTTTAAGGTGACATACTGCGTTAACTCTTAATCACAGGTATAACATTTAAGGTGACATACTGCCTTAACTCTTAATCACAGGTATAATGTTTAAGGTGACATACTGCGTTAACTCTAAATCACAAGTATAATGTTTAAGGTGACATACTGCTTTAACTCTAAATCACAGGTATAACGTTTAAGGTGACATACTGCTTTAACTCTAAATCACAGGTATAATGTTTCAGGTGATATACTGCCTTAACTCTTAATCAGTGTTAATGAAACAGTTGACAACATTTTTTATTCTAAAGTTAACTTTCTCAATTAAATTCCCTTAAATACATCAAACATGATCGTGCAAATAATTTACCATCATAGCATGCAATTGGAAACAATATGTTAACTATAGTAAAACAATCTACTTCACAATGGCAGATTATTGTACCAGGTCAACTCTTGCAGTGGAAGTGTTTCCAAAAATACTTAACCCTTTCACCCCTATAATTTCATAATGGATTTATCCAATCTTTGAATTGGAAGAGTACAAATACGTCTTCAAGGTTGACTGAGTAAATATGCATCAAACATCATTTGTAGTGAATTTTCGTTTTGAGGGAAGTCTTTTTCTTTGATTTTTTAAAGCAATTTAATTTAATTTAATTCAAATTTAAGTGTGATCGAGATTTTAATTGTCATTATTTTCAAACCCATAGCAGGTTTTGTAAGAAAAATTTTGCAGGAAATAATTTAATTAATAATTTTTCTACTCTGTCACTAATTTTCTTAGAAAAATCAAATCTTTTAACGATCAATATCACCTGAATTAAGTAGTTTCTTACCTATTATAAGTTCTGAGCATTGTTTACAAACAATGCCACACTGTATACAATCTAACCTTACCTGTCAGTGACGACTTCCGGCCGTATTATGTGGAGGAACAATTTCCCCTGGAGATCAGTTGCCGGGGCCCTTACAGACGTACAACACTAAATGTCGAGGTGAAGTGTGACACGCTCAGTGACAGTTAAGTCACCACGGTTACAGGTCGTCGTGACGATCCTCCGTCAGCTTGCTGCTATATGCTCTGTATGATACGTTCACAATGGTATTGACAAAGTAACAGCCACCAACTCAACATTCACAAGTGTGCAATACTACAGTACCACTCCAGGAATACTACTGAGAAACGGCGCAGTCAATATCGGCAAAACTTCACTTATAAACACGAATCTGAATTGGAATTCTTCTGGTCATAAACAAAAGTTAAGGTTTATAAAGTATCAATCAGACATTCACAATGAGGCTGCGTTTTATTGATGCGGTGTCTGTATAGTACGAGCCCGTTTCTTGGTGTAACAGTTGGTGGAACACAATGTCTGTCTCCGTAAGATTAAACTTGTATCATAGCAGAACTTACAGAGTATACAAACTTATGTTTGAATATATTCTGTAGTATAGGATATTACTTATATATTTGATCTGGAAACTAATGAAAATCTTGACCTGGAAATTTGAATTCAAATGATGACTTAATACTTTATTGACATACATTACGACTTGGACTTACGCAGACTAAGGTGACAGCTGGCCACATATGATCAGACATTTATATGTTTATCCTATATTCTGATTAAAAGATCAATACCTATTTTAAGAATCTTAAAAACACATCTTTACTTTAAACAGGCCATCAAAATCTAATCTAATTTAATATAAAGATGATGCTGTTTCCTATATGGGATCAGTCTGAAAGGGAGCTGTCCTTAATAGACAGGTTGGTTGTAGGGAGCTGTCAGTAATAGACAGGTTGACTGTAGGGAGCTGTCAGTAATAGCCAGGTTGACTGTAGGGAGCTGTCAGTAATAGCCAGGTTGACTGTAGGGAGCTGTCAGTAACAGACAGGTTGACTGTAGGGAGCTGTCCTTAATAGACAGGTTGACTGTAGGGAGCTGTCAGTAATAGACAGGTTGGCTGTAGGGAGCTGTCAGTAATAGACAGGTTGGCTGTAGGGAGCTGTCAGTAATAGCCAGGTTGACTGTAGGGAGCTGTCAGTAATAGACAGGTTGACTGTAGGGAGCTGTCAGTAATAGACAGGTTGACTGTAGGGAGCTGTCAGTAATAGCCAGGTTGACTGTAGGGAGCTGTCAGTAATAGACAGGTTGACTGTAGGGAGCTGTCAGTAATAGACAGGTTGACTGTAGGGAGCTGTCAGTAATAGACAGGTTGGTTGTAGGTAGCTGTCAGTAATAGACAGGTTGGTTGTAGGTAGCTGTCAGTAATAGACAGGTTGGTTGTAGGGAGCTGTCAGTAATAGACAGGTTGACTGTAGGGAGCTGTCAGTAATAGACAGGTTGACTGTAGGGAGCTGTCAGTAATAGACAGGTTGACTGTAGGGAGATGTCCTTAATAGACAGGTTGACTGTAGGGAGCTGTCCTTAATAGACAGGTTGACTGTAGGGAGCTGTCAGTAATAGACAGGTTGACTGTAGGGAGCTGTCAGTAATAGACAGGTTGACTGTAGGTAGCTGTCAGTAATAGACAGGTTGACTGTAGGGAGCTGTCAGTAATAGACAGGTTGTTTGTAGGTAGCTGTCAGTAATAGACAGGTTGGTTGTAGGGAGCTGTCAGTAATAGACAGGTTGACTGTAGGGAGCTGTCAGTAATAGACAGGTTGACTGTAGGGAGCTGTCAGTAATAGACAGGCCGGTTGTAGGGAGCTGTCAGTAATAGACAGGTTGACTGTAGGGAGCTGTCAGTAATAGACAGGTCGGCTGTAGGGAGCTGTCAGTAATAGACAGGTTGACTGTAGGGAGCTGTCAGTAATAGACAGGTTGACTGTAGGGAGCTGTCAGTAATAGACAGGTCGACTGTAGGGAGCTGTCAGTAATAGCCAGGTTGACTGTAGGGAGCTGTCAGTAATAGACAGGTTGGCTGTAGGGAGCTGTCAGTAATAGCCAGGTTGACTGTAGGGAGCTGTCAGTAATAGCCAGGTTGACTGTAGGGAGCTGTCAGTAACAGACAGGTTGACTGTAGGGAGCTGTCCTTAATAGACAGGTTGGCTGTAGGGAGCTGTCAGTAATAGACAGGTTGACTGTAGGGAGCTGTCAGTAATAGACAGGTTGGCTGTAGGGAGCTGTCAGTAATAGACAGGTTGACTGTAGGGAGATGTCAGTAATAGACAGGTTGGTTGTAGGGAGCTGTCATTAATAGACAGGTTGACTGTAGGGAGCTGTCAGTAAAAGCCAGGTTGGCTGTAGGGAGCTGTCAGTAATAGACAGGTTGACTGTAGGGAGCTGTCAGTAATAGACAGGTTGACTGTAGGGAGCTGTCAGTAATAGACAGGTTGGCTGTAGGGAGCTGTCAGTAATAGACAGGTTGACTGTAGGGAGCTGTCAGTAATAGACAGGTTGACTGTAGGGAGCTGTCAGTAATAGACAGGTTGACTGTAGGGAGCTGTCAGTAATAGACAGGTTGACTATAGGGAGGTGTCAGTAATAGACAGGTTGACTGTAGGGAGCTGTCAGTAATAGACAGGTTGACTGTAGGGAGCTGTCAGTAATAGACAGGTTGACTGTAGGGAGCTGTCAGTAACAGACAGGTTGACTGTAGGGAGCTGTCAGTAACAGACAGGTTGACTGTAGGGAGCTGTCAGTAACAGACAGGTTGACTGTAGGGAGCTGTCAGTAATAGACAGGTTGACTGTAGGAGCTGTCAGTAACAGACAGGTTGACTGTAGGGAGCTGTCAGTAACAGACAGGTTGACTGTAGGGAGCTGTCAGTAATAGACAGGTTGACTGTAGGAGCTGTCAGTAACAGACAGGTTGACTGTAGGGAGCTGTCAGTAACAGACAGGTTGACTGTAGGTAGCTGTCAGTAATAGACTGGTTGACTGTAGGAGCTGTCAGTAATAGACAGGTTGACTGTAGGGAGCTGTCAGTAATAGACAGGTTGGTTGTAGGGAGCTGTCAGTAATAGACAGGTTGGTTGTAGGGAGCTGTCAGTAATAGACAGGTTGACTGTAGGGAACTGTCAGTAATAGCCAGGTTGACTGTAGGGAGCTGTCAGTAATAGACAGGTTGACTGTAGGGAGCTGTCAGTAATAGACAGGTTGGCTGTAGGGAGCTGTCAGTAATAGACAGGTTGGTTGTAGGTAGCTGTCAGTAATAGACAGGTTGGTTGTAGGGAGCTGTCAGTAATAGACTGGTTGACTGTAGGAGCTGTCAGTAATAGACAGGTTGACTGTAGGGAGCTGTCAGTAATAGACAGGTTGACTGTAGGGAGCTGTCAGTAATAGACAGGTTGGCGGTAGGGAGCTGTCAGTAATAGACAGGTTGGCTGTAGGGAGCTGTCAGTAATAGACAGGTTGGTTGTAGGTAGCTGTCAGTAATAGACAGGTTGGTTGTAGGTAGCTGTCAGTAATAGACAGGTTGACTGTAGGGAGATGTCAGTAATAGACAGGTTGACTGTAGGGAGCTGTCAGTAATAGACAGGTTGTTTGTAGGTAGCTGTCAGTAATAGACAGGTTGGTTGTAGGTAGCTGTCAGTAATAGACAGGTTGGTTGTAGGGAGCTGTCAGTAATAGACAGGTTGACTGTAGGGAGCTGTCAGTAATAGACAGGTTGACTGTAGGGAGCTGTCAGTATTAGACAGGTTGACTGTAGGGAGATGTCCTTAATAGACAGGTTGACTGTAGGGAGCTGTCAGTAATAGACAGGTTGACTGTAGGGAGCTGTCAGTAATAGACAGGTTGACTGTAGGGAGCTGTCAGTAATAGACAGGTTGACTGTAGGGAGCTGTCAGTAATAGACAGGTTGACTGTAGGGAGCTGTCAGTAATAGACAGGTTGACTGTAGGGAGCTGTCAGTAATAGACAGGTTGTTTGTAGGTAGCTGTCAGTAATAGACAGGTTGGTTGTAGGGAGCTGTCAGTAATAGACAAGTTGACTGTAGGGAGCTGTCAGTAATAGACAGGTTGACTGTAGGGAGCTGTCAGTAATAGACAGGCCGGTTGTAGGGAGCTGTCAGTAATAGACAGGTTGACTGTAGGGAGCTGTCAGTAATAGACAGGTCGGCTGTAGGGAGCTGTCAGTAATAGACAGGTTGACTGTAGGGAGCTGTCAGTAATAGACAAGTTGACTGTAGGGAGATGTCAGTAATAGACAGGTTGACTGTAGGGAACTGTCAGTAATAGTCAGGTTGACTGTAGGGAACTGTCAGTAATAGACAGGTTGACTGTAGGGAGCTGTCCTTAATAGACAGGTTGACTGCAGGGAGCTGTCAGTAATAGACAGGCTGGCTGTAGGCAGCTGACAGTAATAGACAGGTTGACTGTAGGGAACTGTCAGTAATAGACAGGTTGACTGTAGGGAGCTGTCAGTAATAGACAGGTTGACTGTAGGGAGCTGTCAGTAATAGACAGGTTGACTGTAGGGAGCTGTCAGTAATAGACAGGTTGGCTGTAGGGAGCTGTCAGTAATAGACAGGTTGACTGTAGGGAGCTGTCAGTAATAGACAGGTTGACTGTAGGGAGCTGTCAGTAATAGACAGGTTGACTGTAGGGAGATGTCAGTAATAGACAGGTTGACTGTAGGGAGATGTCAGTAATAGACAGGTTGACTGTAGGGAGATGTCAGTAATAGACAGGTTGGCGGTAGGGAGCTGTCAGTAATAGACAGGTTGGCGGTAGGGAGCTGTCAGTAATAGACAGGTTGGCTGTAGGGAGCTGTCAGTAATAGACAGGTTGACCGTAGGGAGCTGTCAGTAATAGACAGGTTGACTGTAGGGAGCTGTCAGTAATAGACAGGTTGACCGTAGGGAGCTGTCAGTAATAGACAGGTTGGCGGTAGGGAGATGTCAGTAATAGACAGGTTGACTGTAGGGAGCTGTCAGTAATAGACAGGTTGACTGTAGGGAGCTGTCAGTAATAGACAGGTTGACTGTAGGGAGCTGTCAGTAATAGACAGGTTGGTTGTAGGGAGCTGTCAGTAATAGACAGGTTGACTGTAGGGAGCTGTCAGTAATAGACAGGCCGGTTGTAGGGAGCTGTCAGTAATAGACAGGTTGACTGTAGGGAGCTGTCAGTAATAGACAGGTCGGCTGTAGGGAGCTGTCAGTAATAGACAGGTTGACTGTAGGGAGCTGTCAGTAATAGACAAGTTGACTGTAGGGAGATGTCAGTAATAGTCAGGTTGACTGTAGGGAACTGTCAGTAATAGTCAGGTTGACTGTAGGGAACTGTCAGTAATAGACAGGTTGACTGTAGGGAGCTGTCCTTAATAGACAGGCTGGCTGCAGGGAGCTGTCAGTAATAGACAGGCTGGCTGTAGGCAGCTGACAGTAATAGACAGGTTGACTGTAGGGAACTGTCAGTAATAGACAGGTTGACTGTAGGGAGCTGTCAGTAATAGACAGGTTGACTGTAGGGAGCTGTCAGTAATAGACAGGTTGACTGTAGGGAGCTGTCAGTAATAGACAGGTTGGCTGTAGGGAGCTGTCAGTAATAGACAGGTTGACTGTAGGGAGCTGTCAGTAATAGACAGGTTGACTGTAGGGAGCTGTCAGTAATAGACAGGTTGACTGTAGGGAGCTGTCAGTAATAGACAGGTTGACTGTAGGGAGATGTCAGTAATAGACAGGTTGACCGTAGGGAGATGTCAGTAATAGACAGGTTGGCGGTAGGGAGCTGTCAGTAATAGACAGGTTGGCGGTAGGGAGATGTCAGTAATAGACAGGTTGGCTGTAGGGAGCTGTCAGTAATAGACAGGTTGACCGTAGGGAGCTGTCAGTAATAGACAGGTTGACCGTAGGGAGCTGTCAGTAATAGACAGGTTGACCGTAGGGAGCTGTCAGTAATAGACAGGTTGGCGGTAGGGAGCTGTCAGTAATAGACAGGTTGACTGTAGGGAGCTGTCAGTAATAGACAGGTTGACTGTAGGGAGCTGTCAGTAATAGACAGGTTGACTGTAGGGAGCTGTCAGTAATAGACAGGTGGACTGTAGGGAGCTGTCAGTAATAGACAGGTTGACTGTAGGGAGCTGTCAGTAATAGACAGGTTGACTGTAGGGAGCTGTCAGTAATAGACAGGTTGGCTGTAGGGAGATGTCAGTAATAGACAGGTTGGCTTTAGGGAGCTGTCCTTAATAGACAGGTTGGCTGTAGGGAGCTGTCAGTAATAGACAGGTTGACTGTAGGGAGCTGTCAGTAATAGACAGGTTGACTGTAGGGAGCTGTCAGTAATAGACAGGTTAACTGTAGGGAGCTGTCAGTAATAGACAGGTTGGCTGTAGGGAGATGTCAGTAATAGACAGGTTGGCTTTAGGGAGCTGTCCTTAATAGACAGGTTGACTGTAGGGAGCTGTCAGTAATACGTTGTTTGAGGGGAGTACTCTTTATGCACTGATGTTCCCGACTCTAATATAAGATTGTAGTATTGAATATTTTCTGTGAACACATAAATTGTCAATATGTTGTATTAGCCCAGCAGAATGTTATATGTAATAAGTTTCTATATAAATGGGATGGGAAGCAACAGTTGGCTTTAGTATACAGAATCCCAGGAGTAAATACTACGCACCGTCAGCTTAATAAAACATGAAACAATGCTTAAAAATATATTTTCTGCAAGTAATTACATTATAATTCATCTCGAGTTTCTGGGCTTGGAAAGTGAACTTTTAATATAATACACAAAAGAATATAGCAAAAATAATAAAAAAACGCAAAATCAATTGTGCATCCTGTTTTCCTTTCAGTAAACATCCTGAGGCGAGGGCTATCAATTGACTTCTGAATGTCAATATCTTGTAAACATATGTAAGCCTGGTTAGCTTCCTCGTAAAATAATAAATATTATTTATAATTTTTATCAAATTCATCGACAAAATTTTCAAATACGGTTGGAACTGATAATTTGAAATAGACAAAGAATCACAGGAGACACTAAAACCTTTTAAATTTTAAACAATAGAGTAATATAGGAAGTATATTATAATTTTAATTTTGATATTATTAAGCTAACAAAACTCAGCACATCTGGTAAATTAGACCAATGTAAGTGAATATGACATTGTTTGCATTGATGGTTTCTCACAGAGTTATGTCCCCTGTTTAGAAAATGTTTCAGTTTAAGAAGGTTTTTGCTTGTCTTATTATTTTTTTGTTTTATTTCAGAAACAAATTCATATGAAAAGAGGCCAGATGTCAAAATTATGGATTTTTTACATAATAATATATGGATTTTTCTAACCTGAAAAGGACAATGCTGTGAACCAACACACCTCCAATTAAACTTATTATGAGCTGTTTGTCCACGCTTATGAAAGTCAACTACTTTTTCTCCAGCTGCTTTTCAAGTTAGAAAGTCAACAGTGATGAAAAGACTTTTCTTCCTTTCATGATCGAGTTTGGCGACAGGCGCAGGAATTGATTGTATGTGTATTTGTTTGGGAAGGAAATTTCATCTAACTGTAAGGAAATAGGTGTGTCTTCTACTGTTGGTCAATAATTACACCACTTCAGAGTCTGAAGGCGAGATATAATTGACATTGATTGGTTTTGAAAGGTTTTGTTTATCACAAAATAAAACAATTATAAAGAGGCCTGTTTTATATATATAGTTAATTGGAGGTTCCAATTTACAGAGTATAGCTTATTCACTCCTGAAATTTCATAATGAGCTATTCCAACCTTTGAATCGGAGGAGTTCAAATGTGCCTTAGGGGTGAATGAGGGTACATTTCTAGACTACATCACCCAGACAAAGCTAGGTCAAAAACGAGGAAGTGCGTGATCAGGGCAAAATGTCCGCAAAATTATTTATACGGATTGGTGGGGCGGCTATTTCTATCATCCAAGTTTCACAAAAGTAGATTAATTGATGACATTAAGTGACTCTATAAAGGCCTCTTCCAAAGGCAGTGAAATAAAACCAAGATTAGATGATACCCCGTCGTCGGTCATCGACTGGCAGACAAAACTTCAGAAATTGTTTTTGAGGCAGAAGAAAAACTATTTGAAAATTGTATCTTAATGATCACAGTTATGTAACGATGCTGAATTCCATTCAAGGAGAGATCTTTACTGGGCCAGGTTGATGTTTATTTAATTAGCCTATGGACCCCACACAACAATACAGTATACAGTCAGTAAATAAACATCTGTTTTATGTCAAGAAAACAGTCTAAAGTATCAATTATTGATTACCTGTAAAACATCAAAGGAAACTAATAGTAGCACTCAATTAGTACCTGAGGCCCATACACATTAACATACCCTGTAAATATCCCAGGGGTAATTCTGCTAGCTTATACCTTGGCTTGGTATGAGTTAACTCCCTTTGTTAATTACATTGTACTCGGAATAATTCGAAGGGAAATCCTGGAATTTTAGCCGTACTTAAATGACCCTGGCTGTTAATAGGACGTTAAAACAACCAACCAACAAATGGAATTTTAGACTGGTGCCATCTCATCAAATTTTTTTTTGTCACCATCAAAATTTTATTATAAGAAATTTAAGGTAAAATTTACCTGCTTTACCAATTAGGTAAAAAACCAGGTAAATGATATCTTAGATTACTTGATTAAAATTTTGATGTTGACAAAAAAGTTGAGGATTGGCCATGGGTCTATATTGATCCCTATAGTACATACAATATGACATTTCAACATCATAGTTCTCTGTGTTACAGTGTAACAACATTAGAGAACTGGACATGTATACGTAGGTGAAGGTTATTAGTTCTGTTAGTCAATGGCCGACAAACTTATAATATATATTTCAGTTCAACAAATTTCATTGCATATTTACAAAAGGATCGGACAACCGGCATGGCCTATATACAAGCTTAAATCATTAATGATGACAGTTGTATATCAGTATTGACAATTGTATTGTATGACAATTCTACACTTCAACAATACATTGACGTAATGTCAACATACAAAGTCATACATACATTTTAGGGTCCAAAATCAGGAGTCTCCCCTTCTAAATAGGGAGGGTTGGCAAGTATGCATCTCTTGGGGTAGGTCCTTTTATACTAAGGTACCAGTCAAGCTGCAAGCCTTGTCCACGATCACAAAATGATCGCAAGTCTGAATTTGTCTTTAGTTTTTACTTAGCCAATCACCAATGGTGTGACAAAAAGTTATGTCATACATGATTAGCTAATCAAAAACTTAAATCAAACACTGTTTCATGATCCAGAGGCTAGATAATTTGCAACTTAAGAATTTTACTTTCCAATTTGGTCCTCAATTAAGAATGAATGGTGCCACCCCATTATTGAACTTTAGCCCAGAAATATACAATAAAGGCCAATAACTTACTTATCAGTGGTACTTATATTAATGATTTCGATGAATATCAATGAAGAACATATTTAACATTTAAGTAATAATAATGAATTTTTTAACAAATAGCAAACCTGGTCCTGTAAATATACTTGTTCTGGTGCTCAAAAATTTTAGCCCATAACCGAATTTAAACAGATAACAGAATTTAAACAGATAGCAAATACAAGGATGAATTGGAACACTCGTAAAACTTTTTTTTTTTTTTATTTTTTTTATTCATCAACAATAAACATGTACACATATAACGAATACATAAATGTATCACATACAGCCAGGATACAGGTAGATATACACACACACAGGCAAATTAATATATATAAACATATAATTCACACACATACATACACATACAGACATGCATGTGCACATGTAAGTACACATGGACATGCACTAATATTATGAACCATTACACAGGGGTTCATACATCCATGCACATACACATAAATCACACATGTACACATACATAACCTCACTCGTAAAACTTACAAGCAAGAAAATCTTTCAAAAATAGCTACTACTGGGTTGTCAGGTGGTGCAGTGGCTAGCTTGCTATTCACCAAGGCAAACGGGTTCGACTCCCCGACAGAACATGAAAAGGTATGGGGTCACCTGCCAAACCACGTGGGTTTTCTCTGGGTACTCCGGTTTCCTTCCACAATAAGACCCCTCACACGCTAACATTTGGACCAACAGAAAAGGTTAATAACTGAGATATGCATGCTTGTAGCATTTCCAGTTTCCAAGATATTTCTACATTACAAAAATTGCTCCTTTAACAGGATGTCTGCATGATGAGACTTTAACTGACGAGAAAAAATGTCATCGCCTGATTGACGTTAAAAAGTTATCTTCTAAAGGAGATATGCATACATAGAATCTATTTTAATTTCAACAGAAATGTTTTCTGGATAAGATTGCATCACTAACAGTGAATACATGATTCTCACAAAGGGTAATCTTTTAACTCTCAAGGTTGTTCCCTTAAAAATCACTTTCCAATTTAGATGTTTTTTATAGAATAGTTTACCTATGTTAGACAGGGTTTTACGTCTAATCTTTGTTTTTAGTATTTTTCAATTTGCTGATGCTCTGTACAATCCGATTTGTTCATTGAATGGGTCCGCTTTTTTCCAATTTCCAAATTAAAGGCCATCCTTTTTTCCCCCTGAACTATTCACCATCACTGAAACACAATGGTATCTGTACAGGCCGTTCACAGAACACTCCTGTCACGTGTAGCTTTCTTTCATTACTTCCAGTCTTACGTTTTTTCTCATTACCACAATAATGGTATAGAACCCCCAGTACTCCCTGTACTGCCTGATAAGTGCCCTGTTCCTTACTCAAACACCCAACCACCTTCCATGCTCCAAACCTCAACTCTTTTTGTGAAGATTATAATGATACATTTGCATAAATATATGATTACAAGGCATAACAACCCATATTATGACAAACGGACCAATGAAAAACCATGCTCTCAAAATTCAAAATGGCACAAGACCTCCCACAAGGTCAAGGACTAAAGTACAACAGTTGGGGGGTGGGGGGGGGGGGGGGGGGGGGGGGGGGGGGAGGGGGATGTCATTTATGGTAGATATGATTCCAGGGTACGGTGAGCTACGTCAGATTCTGCCTGACCTCCATTAATACGAGAAAATAGATCAGGGTTGCATCATGTTGGAGAAAACAGCTGTCAAGTGTCCAAAAGAGGTCAAGATGGAAAGGATTCAGAAGGGGAGGTGAGACAAGAGAAGACATAGAACAGATCATACTTGCCAACTTTTGAAATTTTCATTGGGGAGATTACGCTTGCTCACAATTGAAAACATAAATTATATGTATAAATGTACAATCAGAGGAAAAATAACAGAGAAAATAATAGAAGAGTGGTGTTGAGAATCGTAGGGGGAAAGGAGCTTCTACTAGTAGGGCCATACATAAGAATAAATACGGTATACTGATGTTTCTTATCGACAATCAGTCTATAAATATATTTTCTATGATTTCAAAATTTCTAAAAAATTCCAAAATTGACCTCAATGCTTAAGGAATTGATACTGTGATTTTGTTTTCATTTTTTCATTGTTTGAAATACCGTATTACATTACTGAAATGGTTTTTGTAACACTGATCTATATTTTCAGATGCCAAAAACAGCATATTTAGAAATAATTACTACACTCGCTGCTTTGTACACGCTCCTGGGAGAAGGGTATATGTTCAAGGTCACTGTCGGAATGAAAGGAAAAATCCAATTTGCTGTAAATGCGTAACTTCTGAAGCACAGAATGGAGTCGGTGTAGAGTATTTTTTCCCATTAAGAAAATCAAGGTCAACCCTGGCCACATCTTTAACACACACTACACTTGGCAGCTTAGTAACGCTGATTACACTTAATCAAGATAAATAAACACGATATGTAATCCCTTCACACTAATCCTCCCATCCCTAAACTTATCCCCCCCCCCATATTCCCTTAATATGTTTCCAACCCTAAACCCCTGTATCTTCCCCCACCCTCACTCCATCCCTCCCCAATCCAACAAATTTCTACCCTAAACCCCTGTATCTACCACCACTCTCACTCCATCCCTTCCCAAATCCACAATTTCTACCCTAAACCCCTGTATCTACCACCACTCTCATTCCATCCCTTCCCAATCCCACAATTCCAACCCTAAACCCCTGTATCTACCCTCACCTTCACTCCATCCCTTCCCAATTCCACAATTTAAACCCTAAACCCCTGTATCTACCCCCACCCTCATTCTATCCCTCCCCAATTCCACAATTTCCAACCCTAAACCCCTGTATCTACCCCACCCTCACTCCATCCTTCCCCAATTCCCCAATTTCCAACCCTGAACCCCTGTATCTACCCCCACCCTCACTCCATCCCTCCCCAATTCCACAATTTCCAACCCTAAACCCCTGTATCTACCCTCCACCCTCCATATCCCTTTCTCAACCCCTCCCCCGGCCCTATTTATATCCCTTTCTCCACCCCTCCCCCTGCCCTATTTATATCCCTTTTCTCCATCCCTCCCCCCTGTCCTATTTATATCCCTTTCTCCACCCCTCCCCTTGCCCTATTTATATCCCTTTTTCCATCCCCCCCCCCTGCCTATTTATATCCCTTTCTCCACCCCTCCCCCTGCCCTATTTATATCCCTTTCTCCACCCCTCCCCTGCCCTATTTATATCCCTTTCTCCACCCCTCCCCCTGCCCTATTTATATCCCTTTCTCCACGCCTCCCCCTGCCCTATTTATATCCCCTTTCTCCACGCCTCCCCCTGCCCTATTTATATCCCTTTCTCCACTCCTCTCCCTGCCCTATTTATATCCCTTTCTCCACTCCTCCCCCTGCCCTATTTATATCCCTTTCTCCACCCCTCCCCCTGCCCTATTTATATCCCTTTTTCCACCCCTCCCCCTGCCCTATCTATATCCCTTTTCCACCCCTCCCCCAGCCCTATTTATATCCCTTTCCTCCACCCCTCCCCCTGCCCTATTTATATCCCTTTCTCCATCCCTCCCCTGCCCTATTTATATCCCTTTCTCCACCCTCCCCCTGCCCTTTTTATATCCTTTCTCCACCCCTCCCCCTGCCCTATTTATATCCCTTTCACCGACCCCCCTGCCCTATTTATATCCCTTTCTTCCACCCCTCCCTCTGCCCTATTTATACCCCTTTCTCCACCCCTCCCCCTGCCCTATTTATATCCCTTTCTCCACCCCTCCCCTGCCCTATTTATATCCCTTTCTCCACCCCTCCCCCTGTCCTATTTATATTCCTTTCTCCACCCCTCCCTCTGCCCTATTTATACCCCTTTCTCCACCCCTCCCCCTGCCCTATTTATATCCCTTTCTCCACCCCTCCCCCTCCACTATTTATATCCCTTTCTCCACCCTCCCCCTGCCCTATTTATATCCCTTTCTCCACCCCCCACCCCCCTCCACTATTTATATCCCTTTCTCCACCCCTCCCCCTGCCCTATTTATATCCCTTTCTCCACCCCTCCCCCTGCCCTATTTATATCCCTTTCTCCACCCCTCCCCCTCCCCTATTTATATCCCTTTCTCCACCCCTCCCTCTGCCCTATTTATATCCCTTTCTCCACCCCTCCCCCTGCCCTATTTATATCCCTTTCTCCATCCCTCCCCTGCCCTATTTATATCCCTTTCTCCACGCCTCCCCCTGCCCTATTTATATCCCTTTCTCCACCCCTCCCCCTGCCCTATTTATATCCCTTTCTCCACCCCTCCCCCTGCCCTATTTATATCCCTTTCTCCACCCCCTCTCCCCTGCTCTATTTATATCCCTTTCTCCACTCCTCCCCCTGCCCTATTTATATCCCTTTCTCCACCCCTCCCCCTGCCCTATTTATATCCCTTTCTCCACCCCTCCCCCTGCCCTATCTATATCCCTTTTCCACCCCTCCCCCAGCCCTATTTATATCCCTTTCTCCACCCCTCCCCCTGCCCTATTTATATCCCTTTCTCCATCCCTCCCCTGCCCTATTTATATCCCTTTCTCCACCCCTCCCCCTGCCCTTTTTATATCCTTTCTCCACCCCTCCCCCTGCCCTATTTATATCCCTTTCACCGACCCCCCTGCCCTATTTATATCCCTTTCTCCACGCCTCCCCCTGCCCTATTTATATCCCTTTCTCCACCCCTCCCCCTGTCCTATTTATATTCCTTTCTCCACCCCTCCCTCTGCCCTATTTATACCCCTTTCTCCACCCCTCCCCCTGCCCTATTTATATCCCTTTCTCCACCCCTCCCCCTCCACTATTTATATCCCTTTCTCCACCCCTCCCCCTGCCCTATTTATATCCCTTTCTCCACCCCCCACCCCCCTCCACTATTTATATCCCTTCTCCACCCCTCCCCCTGCCCTATTTATATCCCTTTCTCCACCCCTCCCCCTGCCCTATTTATATCCCTTTCTCCACCCCCCACCCCCCTCCACTATTTATATCCCTTTCTCCACTCCTCCCCCTGCCCTATTTATATCCCCTCCCTCAATCATCACCCAGTACCATCATGTTCTGGTACAAATTATAGATGTGTATCAGACAATATAGAAGACAGCAAGATTTCTCAGTCATATAAGAAACCGTTAATTTGATAGAGAAGAACGTCTAGGGAATAACCTTAGTAACGCTGATTACACTTAATCAAGATAAATAAACACGATATGTAATCCCTTCACACTTATCCTCCCATCCCTAAACTTATCCCCCCCCCCCATATTCCCTTAATATGTTTCCAACCCTAAACCCCTGTATCTTCCCCCACCCTCACTCCATCCCTCCCAAATCCACAATTTCTACCCTAAACCCCTGTATCTACCACCACTCTCATTCCATCCCTTCCCAATCCCACAATTCCAACCCTAAACCCCTGTATCTACCCCCACCCTCACTCCATCCCTCCCCAATTCCACAATTTCCAACCCTAAACCCCTGTATCTACCCTCCACCCTCCATATCCCTTTCTCAACCCCTCCCCCGGCCCTATTTATATCCCTTTCTCCACCCTCCCCCTGCCCTTTTTATATCCTTTCTCCACCCCTCCCCCTGCCCTATTTATATCCCTTTCACCGACCCCCCTGTCCTATTTATATCCCTTTCTCCACCCCTCCCCCTGCCCTATTTATAAACCTTTCTCCACCCCTCCCCCTGCTCTATTTATATCTCTTTTTCCACCCCTCCCCCTGCCCTATTTATATCTCTTTCTCCACCCCTCCCCCTGCCCTATTTATATCCCTTTCTCCAACCCTCCCCCTGCCCTATTTATATCCCTTTCTCCACCCCCCCCCTGCCCTATTTATATCCCTTTCTCCACCCCTCCCCCTGCCCTATTTATATCCCTTTCTCCACCCCTCCCCCCTGCCCTATTTATATCCCTTTCTCCAACCCCCCCCTGCCCTATTTATATCCCTTTCTCCACCCCTCCCCCCTGCCCTAATTATATCTCTTTCTCCACCCCCCCCTGCCCTATTTATATCCCTTTCTTCACCCCCCCCCTGCCCTATTTATATCCCTTTCTCCACCCCCCCCCCCTGCCCTATTTATATCCCTTTCTCCACCCCTCCCCCTGCCCTATTTATATTCCTTTCTCCACCCCTCCCCCTGCCCTATTTATATCCCTTTCTCCAACCCTCCCCCTGCCCTATTTATATCCCTTTCTCCATCCCTCCCCCTCCCCTATTTATATCCATTTCTCCATCCCCCCCTGCCCTATTTATATCCCTTTCTCCACCCCTCCCCCTGCCCTATTTATATCCCTTTCTCCATCCCCCCCCTGCCCTATTTATATCCCTTTCTCCACCCCTCCCCCTGCCCTATTTATATCCCTTTCTCCACCCCTCCCCCTGCCCTATTTATATCTCTTTCTCCACCCCTCCCCCTGCCCTATTTATATCCCTTTCTCCACCCCCCCCCCCTGCCCTATTTATATCTCTTTCTCCACCCCTCCCCCTGCCCTATTTATATCCCTTTCTCCAACCCTCCCCCTGCCCTATTTATATCCCTTTCTCCACCCCCCCCCCTGCCCTATTTATATCCCTTTCTCCACCCCTCCCCCTGCCCTATTTATATCCCTTTCTCCACCCCTCCCCCTGCCCTATTTATATCCCTTTCTCCACCCCCCCCTGCCCTATTTATATCCCTTTCTCCACCCCTTCCCCCATGCCTATTTATATCCCTTTCTCCACCCATCCCCCTGCCCTATTTATATCCCTTTCTCCACCCCTCCCCCTGCCCTATTTATATCCCTTTTTCCACCCCTCCCACTGCCCTATTTATATCCTTTTCTCCACCCCTCCCCCTGCCCTATTTATATCCCTTTTTCCACCCCTCCCACTGCCCTATTTATATCCTTTTCTCCACCCCTCCCCCTGCCCTATTTATATCCCTTTCTCCACCCCTCCCCCTGCCCTATTTATATCCCTTTCTCCATCCCTCCCCTGCCCTATTTATATCCCTTTCTCCACCCCTCCCCCTGCCCTTTTTATATCCTTTCTCCACCCCTCCCCCTGCCCTATTTATATCCCTTTCACCGACCCCCCTGTCCTATTTATATCCCTTTCTCCACCCCTCCACCTGCCCTATTTATAAACCTTTCTCCACCCCTCCCCCTGTCCTATTTATATTCCTTTCTCCACCCCTCCCCCTGCCATATTTATATTCCTTTCTGCACCCCTCCCCCTGCCCTATTTATATCCCTTTCTCCACCCCCCCCCCCCCTGCCCTATTTATATCTCTTTCTCCATCCCTCACCCTGCCCTATTTATATCTCTTTCTCCACCCCTCCCCCTGCCCTATTTATATCCCTTTCTCCACCCCTCCCCCTGCCCTATTTATATACCTTTCTCTAACCCTCCCCCTGCCTTATTCATATCTCTTTCTCCACCCCTCCCCTGCCCTATTTATATCCCTTTCTCCACCCCTCCTCCTCCCCTATTTATATCCCTTTCTCCACCCCTCCCCCTGCCCTATTTATATCCCTTTCTCCAACCCTCCCTCTGCCCTATTTATATCCCTTTCTCCAACCCTCCCCCTGCCCTATTTATATCTCTTTCTCCACCCCTCACCCGACCTATTTAAATCCCTTTCTCCACCCCTCCCCCTGCCCTATTTATATCCCTTTCTCCACCCCTCCCCCTGCCCTATTTATATACCTTTCTCTAACCCTCCCCCTGCCCTATTTATATCTCTTTCTCCACCCCTCCCCCTGCCCTATTTATATCCCTTTCTCCACCCCTCCCCCTGCCCTATTTATATACCTTTCTCTAACCCTCCCCCTGCCCTATTTATATCTCTTTCTCCACCCCTCCCCCTGCCCTATTTATATCCCTTTCTCCACCCCTCCCCCTGCCCTATTTATATCCCTTTCTCCATCCCTCCCCTGCCCTATTTATATCTCTTTCTCCACCCCTCCCCCTGCCCTATTTATATCCCTTTCTCCACCCCTCACCCTGCCCTATTTATATCCCTTTCTCCACCCCTTCCCTACCCTATTTATATCCCTTTCTCCACCCCTCTCCCTGCCCTATTTATATCCCTTACTTCACCCCTCCCCTGCCCTATTTATATCCCTTTCTCCACCCCTCCCCTGCTCTATTTATATCTCTTTTTCCACCCCTCCCCCTGCCCTATTTATATCTCTTTCTCCACCCCTCCCCCTGCCCTATTTATATCCCTTTCTCCAATCCTCCCCCTGCCCTATTTATATCCCTTTCACCACCCCCCCCCCCCTGCCCTATTTATATCCCTTTCTCCACCCCTCCCCCTGCCCTATTTATATCCCTTTCTCCACCCCTCCCCCTGCCCTATTTATATCCCTTTTTCCAACCCCCCCCCCCCTGCCCTATTTATATCCCTTTCTCCACCCCTCCCCCCTGCCCCTATTTATATCTCTTTCTCCACCCCCCCCCCCCCTGCCCTATTTATATCCCTTTCTCCACCCCCCCCCCTGCCCTATTTATATCCCTTTCTCCACCCCCCCCCCCCTGCCCTATTTATATCCCTTTCTCCACCCCTCCCCCTGCCCTATTTATATTCCTTTCTCCACCCCTCCCCCTGCCCTATTTATATCCCTTTCTCCAACCCTCCCCCTGCCCTATTTATATCCCTTTCTCCATCCCTCCCCCTGCCCTATTTATATCCCTTTCTCCACCCCTCCCCCTCCCCTATTTATATCCCTTTCTCCATCCCCCCCTGCCCTATTTATATCCCTTTCTCCACCCCTCCCCCTGCCCTATTTATGTCCCTTTCTCCATCCCCCCCCCTGCCCTATTTATATCCCTTTCTCCACCCCTCCCCCTGCCCTATTTATATCCCTTTCTCCACCCCTCCCCCTGCCCTATTTATATCTCTTTCTCCACCCCTCCCCCTGCCCTATTTATATCCCTTTCTCCACCCCCCCCTGCCCTATTTATATCTCTTTCTCCACCCCTCCCCCTGCCCTATTTATATCCCTTTCTCCAACCCTCCCCCTGCCCTATTTATATCCCTTTCTCCACCCCCCCCCCTGCTCTATTTATATCCCTTTCTCCACCCCTCCCCCTGCCCTATTTATATCCCTTTCTCCACCCCTCCCCCTGCCCTATTTATATCCCTTTCTCCACCCCCCCCCCTGCCCTATTTATATCCCTTTCTCCAACCCTCCCCCTGCCCTATTTATATCCCTTTCTCCACCCCCCTGCCCTATTTATATCCCTTTCTCCACCCCTCCCCCTGCCCTATTTATATCCCTTTCTCCACCCATCCCCCTGCCCTATTTATCTCCCTTTCTCCTACCCTCCCCCTGCCCTATTTATATCCCTTTCTCCACCCCTCCCCCTGCCCTATTTATATCCCTTTCTCCACCCCTCCCCCTGCCCTATTTATATCCCTTTTTCCACCCCTCCCACTGCCCTATTTATATCCTTTTCTCCACCCCTCCCCCTGCCCTATTTATATCTCTTTCTCAACCCCTCCCCCTGCCCTTTTTATCTCCCTTTCTCCACCCCTCCCCTGCCCTATTTATATCCCTTTCTCCACCCCTCCCCTGCCCTATTTATATCCCTTTCTCCACCCATCCCCCTGCCCTATTTATCTCCCTTTCTCCACCCCTCCCCCTGCCCTATTTATCTCCCTTTCTCCACCCCTCCCCCTGCCCTATTTATATCCCTTTCTCCACCCCTTCCCCCATGCCTATTTATATCCCTTTATCCACCCATCCCCCTGCCCTATTTATATCCCTTTCTCCACCTCTCCCCCTGCCCTATTTATATCCCTTTCTCCACCCCTCCCCCTGCCCTATTTATATCCCTTTCTCCACCCCTCCCCCTGCCCTATTTATATCCCTTTCTCCACCCATCCCCCTGCCCTATTTATATCCCCTCCCTCAATCATCACCCAGTACCATCATGTTTTGGTACAAATTATAGATGTGTATCAGACAATATAGAAGACAGCAAGATTTCTCAGTCATATAAGAAACCGTTAATTTGATAGAGAAGAACGTCTAGGGAATAACCTTTCCATTCTGTTTAAACACAGATTCCATACCTGTCTGACACAATCACCAAGGTTAGATTTAATTGGTTTTGCTACTTATCCGCTAAAATGTCATCTTTATTCTGTAACACTACATCAAAATCCTGTTTCTGCCTAAAATAAAAGGGCAAAGGCATCATATGTGATATAGTCTTACAGATTTCAACCCTTGACAGTGAGTTTCCTGCAGTTCTTTTCTGTTCTATATAAAAATATGTGTACAATTTTTATGCCAACCTTTGTCATGAATTACATAGACAAAGTCAACCATTTTGAATTCTGCCATGGTTATAACATTGTATAACACCCCTGAAGTTCCATCATGAACCATGCCAGTTGAATTGTATCTACAGGGTCGAAATGCGTTAAAGAAGAAACTGGCCCCTATTTTTTTTGTTTGTCATTCTTAGAACAAAAACAAATTCCAGTAATTGTGCCATGTATAAAAGATGGAGGGCACCATTTTCAATTTGTGTATAGCGTGGAGCCGCGGCTGAGGGGTGGACGGAGCAGAACGAGGCGGAGATATAGTATCTAAATGGAAATCTGTCTGTGTGTCTCACATGTCCCACTTACGCCCTATCGACAAAAAATACCAAATAAATCAAAATTTGTTCCTGCTGCTTGGTTCCTCCATTTTACTTTTAACCAATCTACATAGTGAAGTGACTGGAACCTGTAAGGCCAAGTCAATACAAAAACTGGTGTTCAGAACCCACGAGGCCAAGTCAACACAAAAACTGGTGTTCTGCTGGGACTGGAACCTGCAAGGCCAAGTCAACAAAAAAACTGGTGTTCTACTGTGACTGGAACCCGCAAGGCCAAGTCAATACAAAAACTGGTGTTCTACTGTGACTGGAACCCCCAGACTGGAACCTGCGAGGCCAAGTCAATACAAAAACTGGTGTTCTACTGTGACTGGAACCTGCGAGGCCAAGTCAACACAAAAACTGGTGTTCTACTGTGACTGGAACCCGCAAGGCCATGTCAACACAAAAACTGGTGTTCTACTGTGACTGGAACCTGCGAGGCCAAGTCAACACAAAAAATGGTGTTCTACTGTGACAGGAACCTGCAAGGCCAAGTTAACACAAAAACTGGTGTTCTACTGTGACAGGAACCCAAGAGGCCAAGTCAACACAAAAAATGGTGTTCTACTGTGACAGGAACCCGCAAGGCCAAGTCAATACAAAAACTGGTGTTCTACTGTGACTGGAACCCGCAAGGCCAAGTCAATACAAAAACTAGTGTTCTACTTTGACTGGAACCTGCGAGGCCAAGTCAACACAAAAAATGGTGTTCTACTGTGACAGGAACCCACGAGGCCAAGTCAATACAAAAACTGGTGTTCTACTGTGACTGGAACCGGCGAGGCCAAGTCAATACAAAAACTGATTTTTTACTGTGACAGGAACCCAAGAGGCCAAGTCATTACAAAAACTGGTGTCCTACTGTGACAGGAACCAACAGACAAAATCAATACAAAAAACTGGTGTTCTTTTATCTCCTGTCTATAACAGCTGCCGTTACTAATATAATCATGAAATTCCCAAACTTGACAATAATTAAAATTTTTATCTGGTTTTATAACTTTAAAATGTATGTATGGTAAAAACATGAAACGTAATTTCAAATACTTGTTCGAAATACTGAAGTATCATTGCATTAGAAATGTCTAGCCCAAAGATCATTGAGGTCAAGCTCTAAAGGTCAAAAGGTCAAGATGATACATTTAATTGATACTGATATTTAATCTATTAATTGGTCAGAGATGACTTATATGATTAAAATCCTCAGTTTATAAAACATTCATCACGATAATTATATAGGAAGGTCTCAGTCCACCACTAGCACCAAAGTAAGAATAAAATCGAAAATCTTGAGTTTTATTCCTAGTCAGGTAGACAATCAGTTGTATTTCCCTATCTTCTGAGGGTGTATTGATAGCCCAATGGTTAAAGTGTCTATCTGTCTAGGACCACCAAGGGTTGTGGGCTAGAGCTTGCATGGGACAGTTGCCATTTTTCAATTAAATATCACTTTTCTTTTTTTGATTGATTCATGCATGAAAAGCAATTTCTTGAAATAATGCATTTTAGAACTAGGATAAAACACTATAAGTGTTTGGGTTTAAGGTACTTTAAGAAGACTATTGGTGGAGCTGTCATGGATGACAGGCTACAGACACCTGTAGTACAAGTCTAGGGTCTGGAGGGTTTCAGATTTTATTCTGTCACTCCTGTCTATGATACTTGTTAACCTCTCGATTCTTCCCTGTTCTGTTACCTTGGATACTTCCCTGTTCTGTTACCTTGGTTACTTCCCTGTTCTGTTACCATGGATACTTCCCTGTTCTGTTACCATGGATACTTCCCTGTTCTGTTACCGTGGTTACTTCCCTGTTCTGTTACCGTTGTAACTTCCCTGTTCTGTTACCATGGTTACTTCCCTGTCCCTGTACCGTGGTGATGTTGTTAGAGTAATGTAAGCATTTCGTCTGGTCAGATATCATCCCCACAATAACTTTAATGGGAAAACGGAGAAAAACGTAATCAAGGCAACTGGACAAAATGAAACTAGACATCAAGGGTGCAAGTCACTGATAATGGAACAAAGTTGTCCTGGGGCAAGACAACTAAGACTGAAGAGGTATACCCAAGGGAGGTAACTCGTGGACAGGGTAAGAATGGAGATTTAAATCATGTAGACAAATCATTGATACAGGAAATCATGTCTAAGAAAAACTGAGAACGAGACGTGAATTCACAGCTAGACCGGAGAGATTTGCATCTTGTGTATCGTTATTCATAGACTGAAAGTATGTGTCTAATGCTGCAACAGTGTGAAGAGCTCACCCAAGGGGCAGATAACTCACAACAAGACAGAATTAAAAATACATCATATCCAGAAGTTTTTGCAAAACAGGACTAGGCTAAATGAGTGCAAAGAGTTATTCAAAGGGAGATCAGTCTGCACTGTAAAACGGTACAGGATTCAAATGAGTTGTCCGGGATTGGCTGGAATTTTTTAAGAGCTTTAAATCCCCATGGGGAGGATACAAAGGAAAAACATACTATGTCGTTATGGTCTGTGTGAAATATTGGATAAAAAGGTGATAAAAACCCTGGTCTGGACTGAAGAAATCACCCAAGGGAGGTAATCCAACAGGAGGAGATAACTCTATCAAGCGAAGACAGGATTATAAAGTGTGGCGAGATTTCTTGGCGCCAGAGATAACCATTGAGTGTTAATGTCTGACCAGCCATCTTGGAGGAGAAGAAGCTGGAATTCTACAATTTTGATAAAACTGTCTGTACCAACTGTCATGTCGTAACAGTCTAAATTAATTCTGAACTCATATAATGGCATGCCAATACTGGTTTTCAGCAAAAATGACTTCTTACTGACAATTAGTTGTTTTGTTATTGAACTTAGTCCAGTCCTTCTTAAGATGCTTTATCTGATCTTATGGTCAGATACATTACAATTATCTTTTCCTAATAGAACTTATTGATAATTCTTCAATAATCATTAAGAATTGCACTTGATAATACAATGGTCTATCAATGTATAGACCAAAAGCGCACGCAAAATGAACAACGGAGTGGTTTATGAAAAGAGTGAACTCCAGTATTCGGTCTATACATTGATAGACCATTGTATTATCAAGTATGATCCTTGTAATTTCATTACATTACAAAACTAAACTATCCTACTCCAGTTTTTATAATAATAACATTGCTGTTTTTTTATGAATGGCACAATGTTATCTCCATCAAGCAAGTTTGAAATGAAACAAGAACATTTTATTTTTGGATGCTGAAAATGCCAAGGTCGGTTTGTGATCGTGTTTACATCGTTCATTGATGATATTTTAGCAGGACAAGTACTTGATACAACTTGTTGGGCTTTATTAGGAGCAGTGAGCAGATGTAGGCCTACATCTATGATACCAATAATCTTATTTGGCTCTCCTATGTTGAATGGCATGTAAATGGGACGGTGCCGCGATGTCGCACAATGCAGCACTAGCAGACGATATTCTACGTAAAAAGTAGTACTTTGTGTATGACGTCATCAAAACATGTCCTTTATTTTTCGGTCCATCGCTTGATAGACTTAATCAACAGACCAATGAAAAAACGTGTTTCAAATAAAATTAATTTATTCAACATTAATACTTTTTACTTCATACAGATTAAAATATGGACTTAAAATAAATTATGAATATGCACAAAATGGATGTCTAGCTATGTTGTGTAGAACAAACTTTACAATAAAAGCAGCCTTGACATTGATAGAAGCTGTGGAACGTTTTATTCCCTGGACCAATAAGAATCTTTCATCTTTATGGTTTATAATTTCATTAGTTGAAAAGCTACTCAAATTACCCACTCCCTTATTTCATTCACCAAGGCATTACTACTGGGTTATACTACTGGGTTATACCACTGGGTTAATATACCACTAGGTTTAAGCTTAATTGATAAAGTATTGACCGTCTCTGTAGTGTACGTGGTACAGATCTAGTGTATATAGCCGTCAAACAATACAAGGTCCATTTTGATATCAGCACTGCAATATCCCAGTACTATAAGACTCAAAAATAAATGGTCATCACTTACGCATTGAGACAGACTCTGACTAAATTGAGAAGAGCTACCCTCAAGGGAGACAACTTATACAATTTATTGATTTATACACAAACATTGGCAGGAAACTAAAGGGAAATACTATGTTACCCTAGAGGGTTTGATTCTTACTTATCCCTCCACCTGGTGGCTGAATCCAATACTACTTGACCCAAGGGAGGTAATCTAATATCTACTATAACAATATGTAGCACAAGATACAGCTAATGTAATTCAATAATAAGTAATTATATAAAACCAATCTGTGTCAGGGGCTGTCATGATCTATTTGGCACATCAAGATAATATTGGATCACCGCTCATGTGTAACCATAGCGAGTTCTAGCCCTTCCCATCTTATCACATGGTGACCGAATTCCTAAATTTTAACCTTAACTTATCCTATTACATAAATTAATACCTTTGATATTAGTCAAAACTTTTCAATATCATTTTTTATTCATTTTTCCTGGACTTCGTTAGAATATTTGTTAGAATATAGGGTATTTCTAAAACCACCCACTGTGGATATTTTCACTCATGTGTAAAATTTTAACTGTTTAACCATGATGGTTTAACTCTTTCACTGGTACCCCTGAGGACATATTTGAACTCTTCCAAGTCAAAGGTTGGAATACTTCATTATGAAACTTCAGGGGTGAATGAGTTTCAGTACATCCCAGGTAGTTATGAGCATCTGTTTATTCAGTTCCTGTAATACACTTATAAATATTCAATTAATAAAATAAACTTTATAAAAAAATGTGTCAATCTCACAGAAGCTTTGAACTAACTTCTAACCCTATCTTTGTTCTATTTCAAGAAAAAATGATAAAGAAAGTGCCTTCGCGTTGGCTCGAACCCCCAACCCTCAGCTCTCCAGCCGATGCTCTACGGCTGATCATGAAGTAAAAGGAAAATTTCTTACAGCTCAGTCTTGTAAGGCAGCCTGATCAATGCACATCTTTTACATCTTAAAATAGAATGACATGGATAATAACCTCTGATCCACAGTAAACATTCTGACCTTGACATGACCTTGACCCTGACTAACTATACCCTTGTAAAGCCAGTATAAACAAACAGATTAAAGATAGTACTGCATATATCTATGGTAACTTCATAAACATTAACTCAAAATGAGCCCGAGTAATAGGGCCCTGCATGTCTCTTTTGATCTAAAATACACACAGTTTTGAAGTATACTAAGTATATTTGGCCTCCCTCCACTAACACCAGCTTTGACCTGATTAGTTAACCTTGAAAGGAATCTGTACAACCTGGGTTTGATATGCAGTAATTCCTGGAAAGTCTTTAACTATCTGACCCCTGACCCCATTATTACACCATTAATCACAACATTAAGAAGGATTTCACTATTGCTATGGTAACTGGTCAGTATAATTATAACTATTGTAATTCCTGGAAGGTATTCGTCTAACAGACCCTTGACTCCATCATTGCACCATTAATCCACAACATTGACATACATGCTTCACCATTAAAAGAAGATTTTCACTGTTGCTATGGTGACTGGTCACTTGGAAATACCAATTTAGATCCGTAATCTGTAGTGACAACATGCATGGCAAACACCTATTCATCATCAGCTTACTTCCCTGTAGATACACTTAACCATTTATACAGCTTGGCATGTTAATAAATCAAAATATGTGATGTGTGCAAAACATTCTCCATTGCTTTTCATTAACTTGATCACCCCTACAGACACATTTGAACTCCACTAAATCAAAGAATGGAATATTCCACATTGAAATTTCAGGGGTGAAAGTGTTAAACAGATATTAGTTCCTTGATCAGACACATCAATGTAAAAACAATCTTAGATTGGAATGTTGCTGTTTCATTCCCCAGATAATGGTTTGAGAAATCCTTTAACATGCACAGTTAAAGTCTCAAGGCACTTGACTTAGCTACAACAAATTCCTCTTTAGCTGATTTTTTTTGGCACTGGCCATATTTTGTGGGATTATATTCAATTCTAGTGAAGTTACCACAAACCTGTACTTGGAAAACTATCTTTTGTTATATTTGGAGTACCAATTTCAGTAAATAGTATTTATGTTTGGGTTTATTATGTTTTGCATCCTATTTGCAGTATTAAAGGAGGGCCTCTCGGTGTATGCAAGTAAGTGCGTTCTTGTAAGCCTCTTTGAGATCTTTTCATTTAGATCTTGTCTTCACGTTAAATTTTTTAATAATCTTTATAATTAGATATTCTTCTATACCAGAAATGTTTGGATATCACTATGTAAAGTTCTGGTAAAGAAAACAGATAAAGGTTTGTGTTTTGCATCCTTTAACAGCTTTGGTCATTTAAGAATTGTCCAGTTGGCATTCATAGGCAATATGAATGCCAACTGGACAAAAGTCAAATTCAATGAATAGCACTTCATGTTGGATTTGTCTATGCCCAGTTGGAATTCATATTGCCTATGAATGCCAACTAAAAGCAGTTCAATGCATATATTTACCATTTTCAGAATCTTCAAAAAATTCAATTACTCTTTATATTTCTCAGCATTTAGCTCAAATAACCTATATATCTTATATGCTTGTTCATTGAATTGTCATCACCCAGGGACGGTCTGTGGTGTCCAACTAACAATTATGACGTCATACTAATGATGACATCAATAATCGGTCAATGGCATTCATTGTCTTATATATGTCAACAGAATTCGAGAGAGTTAAAGAGTGACAATGCCATGCAATGGTAAATATTTGTGGACATGTTTGCATTTTAGAAAAAAGAGGGAAGCCAGAGGTCTCAGAAAAAATCTACCAACCATGGCAAATACCACAGGAGGCGGGATGAATTCATGATAAACTGGCTGTAATAAAGAATGATGAGACTGACAACATTAAAGGGTATTTCCTGATGTACCCCCTTCACTTCATCTGTGTTCTTCACAGGAATATTATTTCATTTCAATAAATTTTATTGCAACAGTGCAAAAGGATTAAGGTCCTGACAAAGCCTACATAAGTCTTCTCCATGATGCATGAATATCATCCTTAAAGTTCTTTTTTTCCTACATTTAACGGGGAAATTAATTACCAGTCTTTAACAGCTATTTTTATGTTGCATTATGGGTCCTCACATACATCTCCAAGCCTCCATACACCTTTTCCATGATACATGAATATCATCCTTGGAGTTTCATTTTTTTTCCACATTTTACGGAGAGATTAACAGTTTCTACCATTTTTATGTTGCATTATGGGTACTCACATACATCTCCAACACCTCCTACTATATATAGCTATTATAATTATCTCCCAGTGGCTTATACAATAATTCCTCAACACCCAAAGTAATTGAGAAAATCTAATATTCATTAGCTTTTTAATTAACCATCAAAATAAGTAATTATGGAGAATATATGAGGATATAGTTAGCCCTGTTAATTAGTTACTGGTATTAGTGTTCTAATTACAAACCAGAACTCGTTAACAGAGAACATTTACATCACTAAACCCCAGCAGACTGGATTAACCAATGGTGTAGATTAATAGATATCTGTCAGACTATACAGCTTCCTTACTCCGTTAATCAGTTTATTGTCGGAAATATCAATATTTACGTTTGTAGTTAGTTTATGAAGACTCGGGGGAGGGTTGGTATTTTTTCATAATTTCAATGCCTGATGTCAGAACATGTATAGGTAATTATTTGCTACTGACTTCCTAAGGTTTTACATCATTGGTTTGGTTTATTTAGTTTTATGTCCTATTAACAGCCAGGGTCATTTAATAATGTTCCTGGTTTTGGAGGTGGGGGAAAGCCGGAGAACCCGGAGAAAAACCTCTGACCTAAGGTCCGTACCTGGCAACTGCCCCACGTAGAATTCAAACTCGCAGCCCCGAGGTGGAGGGCTAGTTGTAGAATGTCGGGACACCTTAACCGCTCGGCCACTGTGACCCCATCGTCGAGGTCTTCATTGTTAAGTAATTACAATGTAGGTGTTCTTCCTTAAGTTTTTTTTATAGACCACAGACAATTTGAAAGTAGCTGTTCCCTTTTAATCATTTTTTTTTTTTTTTTTTTATAGACCAAATACCATACCTTTTATTTATTTATTTTTTTTTGCTTTATTCATAATCATCAGAAATAAAAATTAAAGTTCAAGAAAGAAAAATTAATCATAGATGATTGATTCTCCATAAATCAATGAAATCTTTATTTGTTTCTAGGAACAAACATTATCACCTGGTATGAAGTTATAGAATGCATTTAAAGTAACTTGACAAACATCATGATCGTACATTCTTTTCAAGTCCTGTTCGAAGAAAATTTCTTTAATTTTTCACTTTTGATTTAAAGTTATTTTTGTTTCAAATCAGATTAACTAATTGCACAAAGTCATCTTATTTGAACAATTTTTTAAATTCATGTAAACAATAAATATGAATGAAAAACTTGAGGGAAACTTTAGCAAGAATTTGAATGTTTCAGGAGATTTAAACAACCATCAAGCTAATTACAGTTCTACTATACATCTGGTTCCTTGAAAGGACCCTTTTCTGATTCAAATTTTTCTTTAATCTTTTTTTAAATTATCTGAAAAATGTTTTTCAAATCACTCCATAAATACCATATATCATATCTGTAAAACTAGTGAAGAGTTTTATCTCTCCATCCTAAATTGTTTAAACCTGTGTGAGGTTTATAATTCTAAACCCGACATGTACCCAGCTACCTGCCTACAGTCCATTGTTACGTTAACTTCAGGTAAAAATGAGACAGGTAACCAGGTAACACTTTAATTAGGTCTGGAGCATTATCTAACAACACAGGTAGCTTCCGTAATCCTTAAAGTATTACTCAAAATCTGATTAAATTCAAATGACTTTAAATGGCCTGAAGCTGACACGGTGACATCACACCGTGTATGAAATTCCTTAGTCATTATGACATCACACCCATGATCACATGACAATTACATGATAATGAATGCCATTCAGTGTAGAATCAAGCTCAGAGGGTGACTACTTTTCCCATTAAGTAAAAGACTGATATGCTGAATGACCAATACCCACAATACATCTGATATTAATGAGATGACTGCCCGGAGGGCACTTGGACCCAATGGTCAATTGGTCAGCGCTACATTCCTATGGCCCTCCAGACGCCCATCACTGGTCAGTGGACAATGTTTGGGACTTAAGACACACGGTCAATCGGCACTGTACTCAGAGTTATCTGTCGCACGGGACAGCACTGTGGCCCGAGGACGCGAGTCCGGCGGTCAATGTCAGGGTATTATGGGTAATTACGTGTTAGCGCGACCATGTTAACCCACCATTCAATCAGGACCTATAATAACAGTAATTCCCAGGCGCGTGGCTGATAATCAACACAACATTATCTACAACTTAGATACGGTCACATCTATGATAATACACTGCGACCTACAGCAGGGGTGACACGACAGCAGCAAGACGTAGACAAGACGGCAGCTCATGTAAGCTCAACAGTTAACGTTCTGTTTAACTGTTACATTGTATAATTGTCCCAACAACACAACACCTTTTTGAGCTTAACATTGGCTTGACTTTTTTAATATCATTTTATTTTGATTAGCCTTTTAATATCAATGATATCAGGCACAAGATGTGCAACTATTACTAAGCCTTTCCATTACCTTGGCTGTAGTTCTGTTGTATCAACAACATGTACAACTATTACTAAGCCCTTTCCATTACCTTGGCTGTAGTTCTGTTGTATCAACAACATGTACAACTATTACTAAGCCCTTTCCATTACCTTGGCTGTAATTATGTTGTATCAACAACATGTACAACTGTTACTAAGCCCTTTCCATTACCTTGGCTGTAATTCTGTTGTATCAACAACATGTACAACTGTTACTAAGCCCTTTCCATTACCTTGGCTGTAATTCTGTTGTATCAACAACATGTACAACTGTTACTAAGCCCTTTCCATTACATTGGCTGTAATTCTGTTGTATCAACAACATGTACAACTGTTACTAAGCCCTTTCCATTACCTTGGCTGTAATTCTGTTGTATCAACAACATGTACAACTGTTACTAAGCCCTTTCCATTACCTTGGCTGTAATTCTGTTGTATCAACAACATGTACAACTGTTACTAAGCCCTTTCCATTACCTTGGCTGTAATTCTGTTGTATCAACAACATGTACAACTGTTACTAAGCCCTTTCCATTACATTGGCTGTAATTCTGTTGTATCAACAACATGTACAACTGTTACTAAGCCCTTTCCATTACCTTGGCTGTAATTCTGTTGTATCAACAACATGTACAACTGTTACTAAGCCCTTTCCATTACCTTGGCTGTAATTCTGTTGTAACAACAAGATGTACAACTATTACTAAGCCTTTCTACTACCTTGGCTGTAATTCTGTTGTAACAACAACATGTACAACTGTTACTAAGCCCTTTCCATTACCTTGGCTGTAATTCTGTTGTAACAACAAGATGTACAACTATTACTAAGCCTTTCTACTACCTTGGCTGTAATTCTGTTGTATCAACAACATGTACAACTATTACTGAGCCCTTTCCATTACCTTGGCTGTAATTCTGTTGTATCAACAACATGTACAACTGTTACTAAGCCCTTTCCATTACATTGGCTGTAATTCTGTTGTATCAACAACATGTGCAACTGTTACTAAGCCCTTTCCATTACCTTGGCTGTAGTTCTGTTGTATCAACAACATGTACAACTGTTACTAAGCCCTTTCCATTACCTTGGCTGTAATTCTGTTGTATCAACAACATGTACAACTGTTACTAAGCCCTTTCCATTACCTTGGCTGTAATTCTGTTGTATCAACAACATGTACAACTGTTACTAAGCCCTTTCCATTACCTTGGCTGTAATTCTGTTGTATCAACAACATGTACAACTGTTACTAAGCCCTTTCCATTACATTGGCTGTAATTCTGTTGTATCAACAACATGTACAACTGTTACTAAGCCCTTTCCATTACCTTGGCTGTAATTCTGTTGTATCAACAACATGTACAACTGTTACTAAGCCCTTTCCATTACCTTGGCTGTAATTCTGTTGTATCAACAACATGTACAACTGTTACTAAGCCCTTTCCATTACCTTGGCTGTAATTCTGTTGTATCAACAACATGTACAACTGTTACTAAGCCCTTTCCATTACATTGGCTGTAATTCTGTTGTATCAACAACATGTACAACTGTTACTAAGCCCTTTCCATTACATTGGCTGTAATTCTGTTGTATCAACAACATGTACAACTGTTACTAAGCCCTTTCCATTACCTTGGCTGTAATTCTGTTGTAACAACAAGATGTACAACTATTACTAAGCCTTTCTACTACCTTGGCTGTAATTCTGTTGTATCAACAAAATGTACAACTGTTACTAAGCCTTTCTACTACCTTGGCTGTAATTCTGTTGTAACAACAAGATGTACAACTATTACTAAACCTTTCTACTACCTTGGCTGTAATTCTGTTGTATCACCAAGATGTACAACTGTTACTAAGCCTTTCTACTACCTTGGCTGTAATTCTGTTGTAACAACAAGATGTACAACTATTACTAAGCCTTTCTACTACCTTGGCTGTAATTCTGTTGTATCACCAAGATGTACAACTGTTACTAAGCCCTTTCCATTACCTTGGCTGTATTTCTGTTGTATCAACAACATGTACAACTATTACTAAGCCTTTTCATTACCTTGACTGTAATTATGTTGTATCAACAACATGTACAACTGTTACTAAGCCCTTTCCATTACCTTGGCTGTAATTCTGTTGTATCAACAACATGTACAACTGTTACTAAGCCCTTTCCATTACCTTGGCTGTAATTCTGTTGTATCAACAACATGTACAACTGTTACTAAGCCCTTTCCATTACATTGGCTGTAATTCTGTTGTATCAACAACATGTACAACTGTTACTAAGCCCTTTCCATTACCTTGGCTGTAATTCTGTTGTATCAACAACATGTACAACTGTTACTAAGCCCTTTCCATTACCTTGGCTGTAATTCTGTTGTATCAACAACATGTACAACTGTTACTAAGCCCTTTCCATTACCTTGGCTGTAATTCTGTTGTATCAACAACATGTACAACTGTTACTAAGCCCTTTCCATTACATTGGCTGTAATTCTGTTGTATCAACAACATGTACAACTGTTACTAAGCCCTTTCCATTACATTGGCTGTAATTCTGTTGTATCAACAACATGTACAACTGTTACTAAGCCCTTTCCATTACCTTGGCTGTAATTCTGTTGTAACAACAAGATGTACAACTATTACTAAGCCTTTCTACTACCTTGGCTGTAATTCTGTTGTAACAACAACATGTACAACTGTTACTAAGCCCTTTCCATTACCTTGGCTGTAATTCTGTTGTAACAACAAGATGTACAACTATTACTAAGCCTTTCTACTACCTTGGCTGTAATTATGTTGTATCAACAACATGTACAACTATTACTGAGCCCTTTCCATTACCTTGGCTGTAATTCTGTTGTATCAACAACATGTACAACTGTTACTAAGCCCTTTCCATTACCTTGGCTGTAATTCTGTTGTATCAACAACATGTGCAACTGTTACTAAGCCCTTTCCATTACCTTGGCTGTAGTTCTGTTGTATCAACAACATGTACAACTGTTACTAAGCCCTTTCCATTACCTTGGCTGTAATTCTGTTGTATCAACAACATGTACAACTGTTACTAAGCCCTTTCCATTACCTTGGCTGTAATTCTGTTGTATCAACAACATGTACAACTGTTACTAAGCCCTTTCCATTACCTTGGCTGTAATTCTGTTGTATCAACAACATGTACAACTGTTACTAAGCCCTTTCCATTACATTGGCTGTAATTCTGTTGTATCAACAACATGTACAACTGTTACTAAGCCCTTTCCATTACCTTGGCTGTAATTCTGTTGTATCAACAACATGTACAACTGTTACTAAGCCCTTTCCATTACCTTGGCTGTAATTCTGTTGTATCAACAACATGTACAACTGTTACTAAGCCCTTTCCATTACCTTGGCTGTAATTCTGTTGTATCAACAACATGTACAACTGTTACTAAGCCCTTTCCATTACATTGGCTGTAATTCTGTTGTATCAACAACATGTACAACTGTTACTAAGCCCTTTCCATTACATTGGCTGTAATTCTGTTGTATCAACAACATGTACAACTGTTACTAAGCCCTTTCCATTACCTTGGCTGTAATTCTGTTGTAACAACAAGATGTACAACTATTACTAAGCCTTTCTACTACCTTGGCTGTAATTCTGTTGTATCAACAACATGTACAACTGTTACTAAGCCCTTTCCATTACCTTGGCTGTAATTCTGTTGTATCAACAACATGTACAACTGTTACTAAGCCCTTTCCATTACCTTGGCTGTAATTCTGTTGTATCAACAACATCTACAACTGTTACTAAGCCCTTTCCATTACCTTGGCTGTAATTCTGTCGTATCAACAACATGTACAACTATTACTAAGCCCTTTCCATAACCTTGGCTATAATTATGTTTTATCAACAACATGTACAACTATTACTAAGCCCTTTCCATTACCTTGGCTGTAATTATGTTGTATCAACAACATGTACAACTATTACTAAGCCTTTCCATTACCTTGGCTGTAGTTCTGTTGTATCAACAACATGTACAACTATTACTAAGCCTTTCCATAACCTTGGCTGTAATTCTGTTGTATCAACAACATGTACATCTATTACTAAGCCCTTTCCATTACCTTGGCTGTAATTCTGTTGTATCAACAAGATGTACAACTATTACTAAGCCCTTTCATTACCTTGGCTGTAATTATGTTGTATCAACAACATGTACAACTATTACTAAGCCATTTCCATTACCTTGGCTGTATTTCTGTTGTATCAACAACATGTACAACTATTACTAAGCCTTTACATAACCTTGGCTGTAGTTCTGTTGTATCAACAACATGTACAACTATTACTAAGCCTTTCCATTACCTTGGCTGCAATTCTGTTGTATCAACAACATGTACAACTATTACTAAGCCCTTTCATTACCTTGGCTGCAATTCTGTTCTATCAACAACATGTACAACTATTACTAAGCCCTTTCCATTACCTTGGCTGCAATTATGTTGTATCAACAACATGTACAACTATTACTAAGCCCTTTCATTACCTTGGCTGTAATTCTGTTTATCACAAAGATGTACAACTGTTACTAAGCCCTTTCATTACCTTGGCTGCAATTCTGTTATATCAACAACATGTACAACTATTACTAAGCCTTTCCATTACCTTGGCTGTAGTTCTGTTTATCACCAAGATGTACAACTATTACTAAGCCCTTTCATTACCTTGGCTGCAATTCTGTTATATCAACAACATGTACAACTATTACTAAGCCTTTCCATTACCTTGGCTGTAGTTCTGTTTATCACCAAGATGTACAACTATTATGAGCCTTTCATTACCTTGGCTGTAATTATGTTGTATCAATAACATGTACAACTATTACTAAGCATTTCCACAACCTTGGCTGCAATTATGTTGTATCAACAACATGTACAACTATTACTAAGCCTTTCCATCACCTTGGCTGTAATTCTGTTTATCACCAAGATGTACAACTATTACTAAGCCCTTTCCATTACCTTGGCTGCTCTGTTGTATCAACAACATGTACAACTATTACTAAGCCTTTCCATCACCTTGGCTGTAATTCTGTTTATCACCAAGATGTACAACTATTACTAAGCCCTTTCCATTACATTGGCTGTAATTCTGTTGTATCAACAAGATGTACAACTATTACTAAGCCCTTTCTATTACCTTGGCTGTAATTCTGTTGTATCAACAAGATGTACTTTCCATTACCTTGGCTGTAATTCTGTTCCATCAACAACATGTACAACTATTACTAAGCCTTTCCATTACCTTGGCTGTAATTTTGTTGTATCAACAAGATGTACAACTATTACTAAGCCTTTCCATTACCTTGGCTGTAATTCTGTTGTATCAACAACATGTACAACTATTACTAAGCCTTTCCATTACCTTGGCTGCAATTTTGTTGTATCAACAAGATGTACAACTATTACTAAGCCTTTCCATTACCTTGGCTGTAATTCTGTTGTATCAACAAGATGTACAACTATTACTAAGCCTTTACATAACCTTGGCTGTAATTCTGTTGTATCAACAACATGTACAACTGTTACTAAGCCTTTCCATTACCTTGGCTGCAATTCTGTTGTATCAACAACATGTACAACTATTACTAAGCCATTTCCATTACCTTGGCTGTAATTCTGTTGTATCAACAACATGTTCAACTATAACTAAGCCATTTCCATTACCTTGGCTGTAATTATGTTGTATCAACAACATGTACAACTATAACTAAGCCTTTCATTACCTTGGCTGCAACTCTATTGTAACAACAAGATGTACAACTATTACTAAGCCATTTCCATTACCTTGGCTGCAATTCTGTTGTATCAACAACATGTACAACTATTACTAATTCTTTCATCACCTTGGCTGTAATTATGTTGTATCAACAACATGTACAACTATTACGAAGCCCTTTCCATTACCTTGGCTGTAATTCTGTTGTATCAACAACATGTACAACTATTACTAAGCCATTTCCATTACCTTGGCTGTAATTCTGTCGTATCAACAACATGTACAACTATTACTAAGCCTTTCCATAACGTTGGCTGCAATTCTGTTGTAACAACAACATGTACAACTATTACTAAGCCCTTTCCATTACCTTGGCTGTAATTCTGTTATATCAACAACATGTACAACTATTACTAAGCCCTTTTTTCATTACCTTGGCTGTAATTCTGTTGTATCAACAACATGTACAGCTATTACTAAGCCCTTTCCATTACCTTGGCTGTAATTCTGTTGTATCAACAACATGTATAACTATTACTAAGCCCTTCCATTACCTTGGCTGTAATTCTGTTCTATCAACAACATGTACAACTATTACTAAGCCTTTCCATTACCTTGGCTGCATTTCTGTTGTATCAACAACATGTACAACTATTACTAAGCCCTTTCCATTACCTTGGCTGTAATTCTGATGTATCAACAACATGTACAACTATTACTGAGCCCTTTCCATTACCTTGGCTGTAGTTCTGTTGTATCAACAACATGTACAACTATTACTAAGCCTTTCCATTACCTTGGCTGTAGTTCTGTTGTATCAACAACATGTACAACTATAACAAGCCTTTCCATTACCTTGACTGCTCTGTTATATCAACAACATGTACAACTATTACTAAGCCCTTTCCATTACCTTGGCTGTAATTCTGTTGTATCAACAACATGTATAACTATTACTAAGCCCTTCCATTACCTTGGCTGCAATTCTGTTGTATCAACAACATGTACAACTATTACTAAGCCTTTCCATTACCTTGGCTGCATTTCTGTTGTATCAACAACATGTACAACTATTACTAAACCCTTTCCATCACCTTGGCTGTAATTCTGTTTTATCAACAACATGTACAACTATTACTAAGCCCTTTCCATTACCTTGGCTGTAATTCTGTTGTATCAACAACATGTTCAACTATTACTAAGCCCTTTCCATCACCTTGGCTGTAATTCTGTTGTATCAACAAGATGACATCATTTGTCAGTTTAACTTCACCACAATCTCTGTCACTTGTTTTTACATGTTGCAAGGTGAACCTCCCCCCCCCCCCCCCTTCCCTCCCTATCTTTGATAAAATATTTCTTTTATGTCAATTCTAACATTGTCTTTTCATTATTATACTGTTGAATATCTGTACATACCATCATGTAAACCACTGTACATTTATAATATGTCATTGCGGGAGTAGTCATTTATAAGCTGGGAAAAACTTACTGACTAATGCCTTTGTCTTGTCATTTTATGTCAATAGAATATGTTTAATCTACAAGTCTGTTTAACTGTTACACTGTTCAATTGTCTCAACAACTTCAAAAAGACAACAATTCTTGTAATCTTAACCTCATCTACAAGTCTGTTAAACTGTTACATTGTACAATTGTCTCAACAACTTCAAAAAAGACAGCAACTCTTGTAAGCTTAACCTGATCTACAATTCTGTTACACTGTTCAATTGTCTAAACAACTTCAAAAATACAACATTTAAATTTAAAATCAATAAGTCTAAGATAACAATTCAAAGTTAAATTGTGCCATTCTCTGATTATTTTTTTTTTTTACACTTTTATCTTGATATTGGCAGAAAAATATTGTCTACTTTATCACTTTTTTTTATATTTGATGAAAATCTTTAGACTAACAGATGGAATTTTTCACAGGAGTTTATCACTAAAACTTCCATTGATTATAGATAAGCCGAAGGCTAAATCAACAACAGATTGAATGTTTTTCTAAACTTAATACAAAATATCTTCAATACTTACTAAGGAACAGATATTTCATTATTATGATACACAATACAACTAATTGTCATACTTACATGTAATGGTATAAACAGCTGAATACTTATTATAAACTTAACCAATTGGCCCAGTAAGGTGACAGTTGAACTTTTCTCTACCATATCATGGGTAACATGTAAGTCAACTAAATGAATTAGCGGTTGCAAGAGTTTAATCCATTTGTAAACAACTGGTTTCTGAAATCTATGGTAAATAATTGTCTCTGACTAAACATTTTTTTTTTTAAACGATCATGAAACCTGAAGGTGAAGCTAGAGAAATTGGGAGGGTGAGGAAAACTCCTTCTTCACAGAACAGCACTTGATTGGATTGCAGATTGCACACAAACACACACCCATATATATCGTCCAAATATTTAGCGGGTCAGAGAGTCAGAACCCTTCGGACCCCCCCCCCCCCTTTTTTTTACCTTAAATTCTTCTTACCTTAATCTTAAAGGCGGCATCCCTTCATACAGCACCATAACAAATTCTAAAACAGAGAAAAACTAGTCCATGTTAGAAGCATTTCAGTATTTAAGGAATTGTCTTCAAACTTGGCCGATATCTGTTGCATAACCGATGCCCAACGCCACAACCATGACGCCTTGTTACAATAAATGCAATCAAGAATTTGACCTCATTGGGAAAACTTGAAGTATATTTAACGTCGTTATGACCAGATATGACATGCATCATGTAAAGAGAACCTTACCTTATAATAGTAGCTGTTTTCGTACGTAGTTCGACGTTTTCTTCGCTACTGATCACGATTGACAAGTTCCGGCTGACGTAATTTCTATTTCAGTTTTTGGCGATTTCCGAATTTCTCGGAATTTGCCGAAGATCAACGTGTATTACCACAGGGTCATGATAATTGATTACAGCTGGTTTTGGACCTAAATTAAAGTTTTTAGTGCAATTTTAAACTTTAGAGGAGTTTAGATCATTTTTCGACTTAAACATTTTCACCTAAAATACATGATATTAACCAAATAACGAAGCATTAAGGAAGAGGAGTTGTAAGCGGGCTATATAACCAATGAGCAATACAGAGAATACGTCAATATTGATCAATTACAACTGAATAGAATAGTATTAGAAGTCACACTATATTTTCTTTTTTTTCTTTTCTTTTTTTTTTTAATATAGATTAGGATATATTTTGTAAACGCACTTTTAAAGGCGCGATCATGGCGCTCAAGGCTGCAGTCGATCTATTAGCGCGATCCATAAATTAGCGCACCCACTCTTTCCTTTGGCGAAAAGTACGGGAAAACGTGTACTTCCTCGGTAATTTCTGTGAAAAAGATGTACACGGAGTAACGTTATTGGTAATAGAATTTATTTTTTTCGCTGTAATAAAAAGACGTGAGAGAAATACACTGTTACAGTAGACATTATAGGGGTTCTGAACCCTGTATGTACTTTCGTTACCTCCTAGTTTTGTATGAGCAATATATCAGGAATAGATATGTGGTGCCATTTTGCTCTGACACGATTTCAAATGAAAAATAAACAAACGTTAACTGCACTGAAATATTCGTTCCAACATTTCATTGTATGAATATGTCTCTATGACTTACTTTCCGTGTTAAAGGGCCATCCCGCCAAAGTTAACTTTTTTCATCCTTTTTTTTTTAGAAATGCTACATACACGTGTCAAGTTGGTTTTCTTATGGACTATGACGATCGGATTTTGCTGATATGTATTCATAAAATGAATAATTTCAAAATAACGCATGGAATTTCCTTCTGACCAGACGCTTTGCTTGGGGCTTCATACTTGACCTTGACCCTGAAGTGACCTCGCGTTTATAGTTAGGTGAATTTTATTGTTTGAAATACTGACTTGGTAGTATGTTGACCTTGAAAATAAGTTGAGGTCCTCATGACCTGGTCTTCTAAAGTAAGTAAACTTTGGCAGTAGAGTAATTGAATAGATGACCTTGACACTCGGTTACCTTGACATTGAATTAATGTCCTTAATTATCAGCTATACACCCCACACAAGCGGGATTTTTTATCTTACCCCAGTTTCATGAACATTCCTTAGTTTAAGAAAATTCCTTGACTTAAAAAAAATCCACAGGAAAGTGTTAGAGAATTTGAGGAAATTTACGACTTTCCACTGAACTTCTGAAATGCATTCCAATGGAGATTTTTGAGCCTCCTCGACATTTTTGTCCTCCTTTGAGAGGACTCATTCTCTATTCTTCTTTCCTTTTCTTTCTTTCCTTATTTTTTTCTTTATTTCTTTCTTTTTTTACTGTCTTTGTTTGTCTTCTTTCATTCATTCTTTCTCTCTTTTTGCTCAATTTAGTACGCTAAATATAAGTTATGGAATATCCCTAAGCTTAGGAACTTTCATGAAGTTTGGGCCTGAAATGACTATGATAACGAGTATAATTACATCACAACTTAGTTTGTTTATATTCAGGATAAAGACTTTTGTAACTTCATGAACACTATATAGCCTCACACCACTACGGTTACCGCAAACACAATCCTCTATGTGGAGTGCTTTATTGTTAATCTAATGGTGTTTATATTTCCAATGTTATATGATTTATATTTCTAACAGAGAAACCCAATTATACGGTTATCACAGGCCGTTTGAAAATTTAAATTGACTCGATACATGCATTTTATTTGGTTGATGTGAAATTATGTATTTGACTTTTTTTTATTATTATTTTTTTCTTCAATTTTCCCATGAATTCAAACTTATGAGTCATCATTGAAAACTATTCTTACGATTGGCACAAACTCCAATCATATCAGGAAGGGAATCGTCATTTCTCACTGTCGATACCGCGAACAGACAAGAGACCGGAAATGAAAGGTCTTAATCTGTTGTTGTGTTTTGTGATAACATGTATTACCGCCTCGCCCCCCCCCTACCCCCCCTCCCCACCCCAATCCCCTCACCGCCTGGGACTACCTGCCGCATTACTTTGATCGATGTTTCACAGAGTTCTGTTTAAAGTATAGGGGTATAACATTGGAATACACTGAGCAGAAAATTGGAGACTTTTGTGGTTTAACTGATCGTAAATTCTTAATATTCCACAGACGATTTGGATCTTTTATGACTCATGAATGTAACATACTAACCTCTATGTTTACTTCTGAATAACAGAATTACTTAGTTTTTCTCTGTCTCACTCCTTTATTGCTACTGGACATTGCGGCTCTAAAAAGCTAATTTTTCCTTTCAGAACAAGGGCATGATACTTAACCCATAACCCCCACTGAGAAACTACAGTCCGGATTATCCAGATACAAGAGTCTGGATCACTGAGAAACTTCTGTCCGGATAATCGAGATACAAGAGTCTGGATCAATGAGAAACTACAGTCCGGATAATCGAGATACAAGAGTCTGGATCAATGAGAAACTACAGTCCGGATAATCGAGATACAAGGGTCTGGATCAATGAGAAACTACAGTCCGGATAATCGAGATACAAGGGTCTGGATCAATGAGAAACTACAGTCCGGATAATCGAGATACAAGGGTCTGGATCAATAAGAAACTACAGTCCGGATAATCGAGATACGAGAGTCTGGATCAATGAGAAACTACAGTCCGGATAATCGAGATACAAGTGTCTGGATCAATGAGAAACTACAGTCCGGATAATCGAGATACAAGAGTCTGGATCAATGAGAAACTACAGTCCGGATAATCGAGATACAAGAGTCTGGATCAATGAGAAACTACAATCCGGATAATCGAGATACGAGAGTCTGGATCAATGAGAAACTACAGTCCGGATAATCAAGATACAAGAGTCTGGATCAATGAGAAACTACAGTCCGGATAATCGAGATACAAGGGTCTGGATCAGTGAGAAACTACTGTCCGGATAATCAAGACACAAGAGTCTGGATCAATTAGAAATTACAGTCCGGATAATCGAGATACAAGAGTCTGGATCAATGAGAAACTACAGTCCGGATAACTTAGATACAAGAGTCTGGATCAATGAGAAACTACAGTCCGGATAATCGAGATACAAGTGTCTGGATCAATGAGAAATTACAGTCCGGATAATCGAGATGCAAGAGTCTGGATCAATAAGAAACTAAAGTCCGGATAATCGAGATACAAGAGTCTGGATCTATGAGAAACTACAATCCGGATAATCGAGATACAAGAGTCTGGATCAATGAGAAACTACAATCCGGATAATCGAGATACAAGAGTCTGGATCAATGAGAAACTACAGTCCGGATAATCGAGAAACAAGGGTCTGGATCAATAAGAAACTAAAGTCCGGATAATCGAGATACAAGAGTCTGGATCAATGAGAAACTACAGTCCGGATAATCGAGATACAAGAGTCTGGATCAGTAAGAAACTACAGTCCGGATAATCTAAATACCAGAGTCTGGATCAATGAGAAACTACAGTCCGGATAATCGAGATACGAGAGTCTGGATCAATGAGAAACTACAGTCCGGATAATCGAGATACAAGGGTCTGGATCAATAAGAAACTACAGTCCGGATAATCGAGATACAAGAGTCTGGATCAATAAGAAACTACAGTCCGGATAATCGAGATACAAGAGTCTGGATCAATGAGAAACTACAATCCGGATAATCGAGATACAAGAGTCTGGATCTATGAGAAACTTCAGTCCGGATAATCGAGAAACAAGAGTCTGGATCAATGAGAAACTACAGTCCAGATAATCGAGATACAAGAGTCTGGATCAATGAGAAACTACAATCCGGATAATCCAAATACCAGAGTCTGGATCAATGAGAAACTACAGTCCGGATAATTGAGTAACAAGAGTCTGGATCTATGAGAAACTACAATCCGGATAATCCAAATACCAGAGTCTGGATCAATGAGAAACTACAATCCGGATAATCGAGATACAAGTGTCTGGATCAATGAGAAACTACAGTCCAGATAATCGAGAAACAAGAGTCTGGATCAATGAGAAACTACAGTCCGGATAATTGAGATACAAGAGTCTGGATCTATGAGAAACTACAATCCGGATAATCCAAATACCAGAGTCTGGATCAATGAGAAACTACAGTCCGGATAATTGAGTAACAAGAGTCTGGATCTATGAGAAACTACAGTCCGGATAATCGAGATACAAAAGTCTGGATCAATGAGAAACTACAGTCCAGGTAATCGAGATTCTACTCTCCTTATTGTCCGGATAACGAGGCACAACAGTATGGGAAATGGAAGTATTGTCGTCCAGATATTTATACAATTGATGTATATATTACAGTCGTAATATAAATGATCAAGATTGATGTAACGCCATTTGTCTCCTCACAAATTAAATAGATTAATTTGAATCTAATATTTCCTAACTCTACACCAAGAGTAGATTGCGCGGGTCGCGGGAATCATGATGTGGCGGGCTGCACTTCTAGTCGGAATGGCTACCTCTGTTGGGTTCCTTGCAATTAAAATTCAAAAAAGTTTAATGAAAATCATATGATTAAACAAATAGCTTTCTCGACATTCTCGCTCAGGTGATAAAACTTCGTTGTGAGTTATTTAATTTAAATTCAGCTGATTTTATTTTAATTTTAAAGGAGCCAGAAATATCCCGGGGTCCCAATCTAAACATGAAATAAAAATAGGTGATGTCACATGATCAAACAGGTTCACGTGTACTCTAAATAAATCATTAAAACTTTATGATATGATTATATTTGTGTTTGGTTTGTAATTAATCCGATTGAGGTCACCGTAACCCCTGAATTAGATCTCTTGTTTTAAAAATTACTTCAGATGAAAAAAAAAGAACTTTGGAAAACACGGAGCTTGCCGAAAAAGACCGAAATATCGCGATTTATCACCTCGTTTATGAAAACAGTATTAAGTCATATCCTTGTGAAAGTTTGATTATTAGTTTTATTAAGCTAGGGCAGAAAACGTGTAAAAATACCAAGGCCCTCTGGCCCTCTCTTAAATTTTCCAACAATGTTTACTCTAGAATTGTGAAAGTTTAAAAAATATAAAATAAAGATGTTTATTTCTACAGAAAGAAAGGATACCTTTGTTTGTAAACATTATAGAAAACGAAAGTCTAAACTGCGGAAATGAAGTTTAAAAAAATCATTTTTTACGCTAGGGTTTGCTCATACGGAAATTCTTTTGCTATCGAGAGTTCAAAGAAATAGGAACATGTTCAGTTACAATAAAACACCAGTAAGTTCGATATTTTTGCAATGTTTTTTTTATGTATTTTACAAGCTTAAGTAACACACACCATTGCAAGAAACATACCTATTAACGTATTTTAGACCAATTAACGGTTTAATTGTCAAATCTTAAGAAAAACACACGTAAATATTTTTAAAACTTTTTAGAAATAATTATATTAACATCTCCTCTGTTATCGAAACCCGGCATTCAAGCTGTTATCCTTGAACGCTCTGTTTCAAGGTTAAGTCTGACAGCAACATGCGGGTGCACGTTAGTTCCTCGTGGTGAACAAATGGAAGTTGATGAGACTGCGCACACTCGCCGTGATTATAACGGTACTCCATTACACAACCTTGATCTCACGTGTCACCCGAATTAAAACTCACCTTACCCTCCTCTAACTCGCGATGCTGTATAAAGTATAGGCGAACTGAAAGTTATGGTGGCTTTTATGTGCCATTTCGTTCGTTTTTTTTCGACCCGCTAAACATCGCCTTTTCGCAGCGACAGAACGTAATAACGAAACTATGTAATGCGAAATAACGAAAATATGAAGTCGCTGTTTAGCGACCCGAAATACTCCGCCCCGCTGTTTATCGTTGCTTTTTGAAAAAGCTATATTCTAATGCTGTGATAATTGCCTATTCGGGCTTTGAAAATGAATTACGTGAAGAAATACAAACAATATGTACTTAGAACAATTTTACAACTAAAACAGACTTTTTTATTTTTATTTTATTTAAAAAACAAAAGGATGGACCTACCGCTAAGACGTTTTGTTGTGTTTGTCAGAATAATGTCTGTGTGTGGGGAACACTGTGTTCAGTACCGATATCTAAATGAGCGCGAGACTGGAGAGGCTCCCCTCGGACAGGGAGCGCGAGACTGGAGAGGCCCCCCTAGGACAGGGAGCGCGAGACTGGAGAGGCTCCCCTCGGACAGGGAGCGCGAGACTGGAGAGGCTTCCCTCGGATAGGGAGCGCGAGACTGGAGAGGCTCCCCTCGGACAGGGAGCGCGAGACTGGAGAGGCTCCCCTAGGACAGGGAGCGCGAGACTGGAAAGGCTCCCCTCGGACAGGGAGCGTGAGACTGGAGAGGCTCCTCTCGGACAGGGAGCGCGAGACTGGAGAGGCTCCCCTCGGACAGCCTGGGAGCGCGAGACTGGAGAGGCTCCCCTCGGACATGGAGCAGAACTGATATTAATGGAACTCAATAATTCAGGAGCTTTAAACAGCGTGGTGAATTAAACAGGTGAGTATTGGTTTGTAGGTCAGAGTGATCTGTTTAATGATGTATCTAATGCGCACGCACTTGCTGTTGTTTAATCACTATTTTAAATGACGTTTTTAGTGAAATTCAAGGAAAAAATTAAATGGAGGGGGGGGGGGATCAACCAATTCACTAGTAGAATTTTAAAATCAAATTAAAATATAATTAGAAAGAATTAGAAAATAATTTTATCACAAATATAAAACAAAAGTAAACAAGAGACGTGTTTGTATACAAAAACTTATATATATCCCCTTCAACTGTTAAAACTAATAGCCCAGACAAGATTTGCCTGAAAACATTGCAATACCTTATCACCTGTTTAAGCTAAAGGGACTGCATCGGGTTCAATTATAAAATGTTCACATTATTGTAATTGTAATGGGGACCATCATAGCAGTCCTCAAAACTGACTCCTTGGTTGGAAATGATACCTGGATAGAGTTTCATCATACATGTATGGCATACAAAGTTTAAGCAATACTAGAACACTGACACGTCAGGAGGGACGCCTCGATATTTTCTGACCCAGAGTTTAGCAGATATATAAAATATGACAACGTGTTTCATACCGGCCAACTTCACTTCATAATATCATAACACAATGTTTAGCAGTTAAAAAATGTAGAATTTGACCTTGACCTTTGATCCGATGTCCTTGAGGAAAAGATGTAAAATAGGAGATTGACTTTGATCCAAGGTTTGATAAATTATTGATAGGACTGATGGTGTCACCTTGCCGTTACCCTTTGAATGTTTATAAACAATCGTACTTTTTGACCTCCGACCTTTTGGGTGAAGGTCACAAAGACCTAATGACATGCACTGCACATTGGCTTTGGGTGATACAAAAACTTCACACCTACAATGTATTTGACAATTGACCTCAGAATCCAGAATCGAAATAATGGCATAGGCTTTAGGTGATTCAAGTAGACTGCAATCTCTAACGGTTTAGACTATGTGGCATGGATCCGGACAAGAAGTTAGTAGAGGAGGAGGAAAGGAGCAGGAGGAGGAGGAGGAGAGGAGGAGGAGAGGAGGAGAATATATCATTCGAAGGGGAAACATAATAACAATGTATATTAAATGGTACAATCGTATAATTTGGAGTCTGGCGGTGTAGAGGAAATACTTCGGCTCTGGCATTGGAAAGTTTAACTTAAGTTAGTTTCTACTTACATTCCCTTACATTAACAATAACACTTAAAATGTTGAATGAACTCTCAAGTTTGTATCTCATGACAGGACTTCACAAAATTGACCTGTTAAGAAAATTCATTTCAAACCTTCGTTGATCTTAATTTAGATGCATTCAAATAACTTTATTGACAAATCGATAGATTAATTGATATTGTTTGTCGGTGGTATTAAAAGCAATTATCTCCCTTAAATCAACAAAATTGCCCTTTTGGTAAACAATGACCGTCAGGTAGCGAGGTTAATTAACACACAACGATTATAATCAGGAGGAGATAACTCTGTTATATAGTCGACACCATATGTGACCTTCTCATGCAGGACAAAAGGCTTTCTATCCTTAATTAGATATGAAAGATTACCAATGATGTCATCTTTTTATCATATTGATGAAATTTTTATAATCAACTTATTAAGCCTATCAAGACACGCTAAAAATCGGTTCATATGAGAAGATAATCAATCGGCGGGAAAATCTATTGAACAAACAGCGAAAACGCAACTAGAGGTACAGATGGTGAAATTGATCCTAGAGACAGAAAACATGGATAGAAATTATTAATTCTCAATTAAATACATGTCATGTCCGATTCAGACCGTAGGTGCTCCTCAGACATATTTTCAGTTTTTCACTTTACAGACGTTTCCATTCAATCTTTGCTTAAACAAGTCTGTACCACTATATACGGCAACTATAATCGGGAAATGTCGTTACTCTCCATTTACGTTACGGAAAGTCCCGATAGCTCCCGATTGCGGACGGGGTAGGCATTTTTACCGAAGCTGATCTATCTAAACCAATACAATGTAAAATGTTACTCAGAACATCAAATTTAAGGTCCAAATATATCTATAACGAGTCTTTGGGATTCTGTGATACGAACAGTTATTATCTTACCAATTTATTCACTCTGGTTGTAATAAGTTAACAATTGAACCTCTCATCTGCACTAAAATGACATTCACAATTTTGCTGCTTCAGCTGAATTTTTTAAATCTGTGATCATGTATAAATCGCGACTCGCTTCAGACTGGCATGAGGAACTACTCTGATTCCGAAGTACAGTCCCTGATCTGGCATCATTACACCGAAAACGAGGCTATTATGTAGCATTAGACATCGTAAACGAAGTCTTCATTTCATCATCAAATCCCCTCCTTAATCACTCAACATCGGCATGGTTTTTCTTCCTTTCCAAGTTTTTAAGAAAATCTCATTTGTAATCAGTCGCGCCTACAGCGATCTCTGAAAGGACACACCTACCGGATTCGGGTCAATAATCCGGCGAACCAAGGCCGAGATGTGACATCTAATTCGCATAAATCTCCGGTATTTATCCTGTCCCCTGTAACTAGGGATTGATGGACCCAGAATCAGTCCGATTAGATGTAGGTATTGACGTGTGATTCGGTAGGTAAGCTGTAAGGAGGATTTACACGGAGTCATTAGGACAGTACACGAGATACGGTCGTAAATTATATTACATCAGTGCAACTACAGCAAAGTCCCAGACACAATCGGGAACCGTCGGCACTTTCCGTAAATGAGAAACGTCGGCATTTTCCGTAAACGAGAAACTACTCGTCTGCGGAAAGTGCTGACGCTACTGACGGTGTCCTGACGGTTCCCAAGTGAAACCGCCAAACACAATCGGGAACCGTCGGCACTCTTGTAAACGAAAAAAATGTGGAAAGTGCCGACAGGTAAGTGCAAGGAACGACAACTCTTGGTAGACAGCGCCGACAGATCAGTCATTATGGATCAGATCGGTCAAGACACAACATTGAACCGTCAAGTATATATACAGACAGGAATAGATGTCTGTCTCAGGCTCATCCTGTCGCCGTTTCGCTGTACGACCTGTGTCGGACCTGTGTCGAACCCCAAGAGGCCTTTTACGAAACCAAAAGGTCCAAGAACATGACAAGTTAGGACCTCCACGTGGAACTTGGGTGTTTCATGTTGCAATAAGTATACCCCAAGTTGAGGATGTTGATGTCGTAGACAGATCGGACTACATACTGCTGAAAATGGATACGGACCCCAGCGCTGCTTGTGTCTGAGTGCGGACGCCGTCAGACCGGATATGAGGATCCCCGGAATGCTTACAAGAAAGGTTTATTCGGAGTTTGCACAGAAGCCCGCGTCTACGTTGTGGCGAATACCACTGGCTTCCGCGGCGGTGGTTTAATGACGCAGGACGACTGGTGTCTTCAAGATGGAGTAAGAAAGAGACAAAATGGGCCTTTTTTGAAGACTTATGTTACCTGTTCATGATCAGCGGCACCAAGATCATGAAAACAAGGTGCGATGTGGTTGCCGCTCCACCACCTTTCAGGCACAGCAAGAAATTAAAACCAAAACGTTTTTGAAAACCAGACCAGGACGACGGATGACTTTGAATTCAAAAGGCGTTTCTAAATATGAAAATTCCCTCGCCACATTTCGACGGTTGCTGAAGATCCAGTTTCCTGCCTTTGGCGCGACAATTTAACCGCGTTTTACCTTCGTATTTAAGCAATTTGATACAATAAAAAATTTCTAAATGTTATACGACGAATCATCTATAATATATATTACTAAAAGAAATAATAAATAACCATGTACACAGCTAAATTACAATATAAAGCGATATTGCATAAATGTTTCCTGTTTCAATTTCACCACGAACACATTCATTATCACAAAAGTGGGTGACGGTGTCTTTTTAAAATATTAATTGTTATTTCAACATAAATTTCGCCCAGTGACAGTCACTTTTGGCCATTAACACTAGTGAGTCATTAATTATTGACTGCGAGGCTGTAATAGATTATGTGCACGTGCTCGCCGTTTAATTGATGTCGTGCGTGGTGTCAGATATTCAGTACACCGTTATCATAAGTTACTGCCTTATGTAACTCAGATGACCTTTACCTTGACAATACCAATGACGTCATCAGCAACAATGTATCCATATTTCAGTGTTGCATAGATATCATGAATAGTTTTGTTTTCATAAAAGTCAATTAAATTATCATTAGAAATAGGGGCGGGGGGTAGAGAATACCAAAGTGTCGATAAAACCGGAAGAAGAACCCAAAATCGATCAAAGTAGGGTAAACAGAATTAAGAGAATACCGAAGCGTCAACAATTGGCGGATTGGTCGAGTGGTTAACACTCCGACCTTCCATGCAGGCGGCCGGGGTTCGATCCCCGTAATCGTCATACGCATGGAATTTTTAGAGAAAGTGTTTTTCTCCTGCCCACACAACTCCAACAACTCAGGTGGAGTATAAAATGGTCTGGGGTGGATGTTGCAGTATCTGTGATGTATCATTCAAGTGCGGTGGCACTATAAAAGATGCCGTTGGAAACACGGTCCCACTACAAACAGAACACAATTCATCTCCAGCACACACGCATACATACACACACACACATGGAGATATTAGCCAGGGGGTATAGGACAAGGAGTTAGCGCCCGATAAGGCAGCTCCTGCGAACTCCTCAGAATTGTATATGATAGAACTGTATGTGTTAATTGTATTGATTGTATAAGAATTGTATATCTATGTACTGTGAAGCGCTTTAGAGTGGCTTATGTTAGCTAGATAGGGCGCTATATCAAATATTGTATATTATTATTATTAAACCATTTTCCGAAATCAAAATCGATTAAACCAGGAGCAAAATAGGAACAAAGGAAAGATTTACATGGAGACCCTCGTAAAAGTACAAGAGAATAAGACCAGGCGTCCCGGAAGGAGTCGACCAACAACCTACTACGTATTAGAGAACAGGCCCCAGTTTCATCATTATTCCTTAAAGATGACGTAACATACTTTAAATTTAGTAATAGATACAGTGTGCCGAAAAATGAATTAAACTGCACCATTCAGCATTCAGCATTCTTCAATAATGCTAGGGGCCAAGAGGTGGGAATACAAAATTTCTAAACTAATATAGAAGCAGATGGGTCAGGTGCGTAAAACCCTTTTAATTTATGAATTTAGAAGTAAAATTAAACTAGTTCTGTATAATTTAAAATCGTGTACTACGAAAATTTGTATATTATGTATTATATTAACTTCGGAAATGTTTACTTAACTTAAACATCCCAATTGAAAAGCATTACATAAATTTAGGGGGAAATCTTAATTAAGTTAAGAAACTGTCTTGAAATTCTATAACTCTAGATTCCATAATACTAGATTTTTAAGTTAAGAAATTTCTGTAACTTAAGGAACATAGATAAATCCGAGGCCTGTCCCACTACACCACGTGACCATTGCGTCGTTTGTTGGCTTGTTAGGTATATAGGGCTAACGTACTATCAGTAATGTCATTACACATGTACATCAATGGTACGAATGTTCAAAAAAGAAGAAATTCCATTCAAGAGAATAAAAATGGGTTGCAATATTTTCTGAAATATATGAAGAAATGTGGTTAAGCAGGAAAGGTGTCCCTCAGATCATTCGGAGCAATTTGGATAACAAACTATGTCCTGCTGTATGACATGTGTAACTTTATATCCGGGGTCGTTGTTTAAATGGTTTCTCGTCCCTTGTTTGTGTGTACTGGTTTGTTGTATAAGAGATGTATCATTAGATAAGGAGACACTGAGGGACTTCCACAAGCTGGAGTATGTTGACACTGAGGGATCTTCACAAGCTGGAGTATGTTGATGTTGAGGGACCTTCACAAGCTGGAGTATGTTGACGTTGAGGGACCTTCACAAGCTGGAGTATGTTGACGTTGAGGGACCTTCACAAGCTGGAGTATGTTGATGCTGTGGGACCTCCACAAGCTTGAGTATGTTGACGCTGTGGGACCTCCACAAGCTTGAGTATATTGACGCTGAGGGACCTCCACAAGCTGGAGTATGTTGACGCTGAGGGACCTTCACAAGCTGGAGTATCTTGATGCCAATAACTTTTCTCTGTACGGAGTGACTTTTGGACGTTTTACTGTTTTTTGTGTTTTTATGTCGACATATTTTCTCAATTCTTTTTCGGAATTTTACATTACATAACTAAACAAGAGCGATAAAAAGTGAACATAGTATAAAGCAAAGAGATAATGCCACGAATGATGAACGAAAGAACGAATGAATGCATGACCGGAAAACAAAAGCCCTTCAAGAATACGGGATTACGTGGATGCTCATGAAATTGACGAACAGGAAAATGGACAGAGCTGATTTTATCTTGCCCGAAACTCAGTTTGGAGGTTTGCTCTGATACTGGATGTTGTATCCGCATCCCAAAACACTCACATGACACGGATGTTGTACCCGCACACCTACACGTTCACGATAAATCAAGTTATGACATCATTGCCGATATTGCTCCCGAATATAAGCAACAGAAGATCGAGGTAGGCTTGTCTGTATAGACAATGTTTACGATTATATCTCCGGCAGAAGGTTAATAACCAGGCTCCAGACTTATCAACAGAGATGACCTCCAGACAAAATCACTCAACATATCCATCATAACTGCTTTGTTTCTGCTCGCCTGTATTAATCATAAAACAGCAAGGTCAAAATGGCCAAGATGTATTCCAATCACGTGACTGATTTACATAAATGAGCGTGATTTTATTCCGTCCCCGTAACGTGTATGGTATTCACATATGATGAGGGCGGATAAGCCGTATTCAGCTTGTAATCGATTTATATTGAGATATGTTATTTTATTTATTTATTTTGGAAATTTACGATATTGTGTATAAGCTAAGAGCCAAACGTTGGATCTGATTAGTTTGTCGATTTACAGATTAATGCAGGAAAACCTTGAATTTGTGTATGATGAACGTCGCGGAGGAATAGCAAATCACCTGACTAGAAAACTTTGTACAGGGTATTGTCAGTAACTGACTTGCATTATACAATTAGAAAAAAAAAAGGTTCACCTTTAAAACATTCCGGAGATCTATGTAATGAATTATATTTTAACTTGCATGTGCCAAAACGCCTGAAAGAATTACTAACAGAAGTTTTACTTATCAAGTGATATATATGTAAAATAATAATAAGAAAAACCCATTAAAGTGACTTGACAAGTAGATTTTGATTCGATGATCATTTCGCCGCTACACAAAACACTAGCAGCCCTATAGTCTCGTTTTGGATTAACTGACGTCGCTTTCCAATAGCTCGAAATTTTGTTGATAAGGGTGACGGTATCTCTAATTCCAGGCGGACCAGTCCGGTCAATTAATATTTGTTGGCAAGTTGTTATTTCGGATAGGAAGTGAAGAGAAGACAGTATTTGAATAGGAAGGAGTAATGAAAAAACACAAGTCTTCCCCTACCGGGTTTCGAACTAGCGACCTTTCTGTCTCCAGTCGGACACCCTGCCGCTTGTCACCAAGTCAGGGCTAGTAGTACTCTCAACTTCTACACTTCTTCCTCCTTCACAAAGTCTTCGACCCCCCAAGACAGCAACAATCCCGATTCGATATCTCAAATGAAGCATCTCAAGCTCACATAGTTTCTACCTTTAGAGTTGTCAACTGCACCAAATCTGTCATAGGAAGCTTAAGGAGAAATGAAAACACAAATCTGCCCACCAGGATTCGAACCAGCGACCATTAGGTCTCTAGTTGGACACCCTACCACAAGATTAAGGAAAATTCCCACAGGGCTTGTAAGGCGACCAGTGTTCTCCACTCCAACCGTATTATGACTAGAGGTAAGAGTAACCCAAATCCCGTTTGTCCTCGTTTTATTGTCTTTCATTATTTTTCAGAAATTATTTACAAAACTTTAATCATGACGCAGAAATGTTTTATGTGTTTATATTGACAACATTTGGCCGTGGTACAGTACAGAGACCTCGAAAATGACTAATAGGCCAACCATTGACCGGGAGATTTCGCGTGGCAATACGTCAAACAGGAACCACGTAAAAACTTACGTCATCAATAATTACACTGTTGCCATGGTAATTACAGGGTTTGTATCTCCCCCACTTCTCATCAGTCGATGGTGACAGATGCCCCGACTGAAGGAAATATATCTGTATGACACTAAAGAACACACGTACCACGTGATGAAGTGCCGTGTGCTACCATGACGAAAGATGTATTGGTGACGGCACTAGGACGTGATAATGTGACGGTGACCGATCGCTGTCAGCCATTCCTTGTCGTCATGGAAACATAGTTTACCGGCTCATCAAGTTTGAAAGTCACTTTTTATCTTGAAATTTTGCTTGTAATCCCATTTTACTCTTAACGTTTGTGACAGTTTATAGTTAGGCTTTAATTGTGTTGTTGTCTAGCTTTCTAAAAACACCAATATGAATGTTGTGCTATATTTGAAACAATGTTTATTAGAAATGGCATACCTTACGTTAAGTGCAATTTGGTAGTTTTTTTACGTCAATACCATTGTGACGTCTTCATTTTGGTAAGGAAATGTCGTTGTCAGCATACAGTTTCCTTTATATTTCGTCCGTTTCTTTGTAATATAAGACGTCACAATGAAAATGACGTATACCCCTCTTACCAGACAGGGAGATAACTCTTGTGTATGAAAATACCCAATACTTTCAATGTTGACACATCATTCAATATGTTTAAAAAAAAAAATAACATAAGAACAACTAAAATGCAAGTGCAAGCAGCAAGTTTATAGAACAATTTCAAATCTGGGATGAAATGCATGATGATTGATCGATGATGGCGACACCAGGCAGATCAAACGAGTTGGCTTAGCGTTCCGGAGGAAAGTAATGCACCCTCTGGTAGTCGTATCTCTCCTTAACCTGAACAGGCAAACGTGGGTTTTTATGGTTTATTAATATCTTTGGTGTCACTCCAGCAATAAAAGAACGCGGCACGGAGTCAGTGACATATCAATCCAGCACTGTTAATGAATTTCTCTTATTTATTTCCGAATGGGCAGCTAACATGCAGGCTATTGCATAATGCGGAAAATTATGGAAATGCCCTTGCCTTTGTTACGGGGAATATTGCCACGGGGCATAAACGAACTTTACAAGAAATATGGAAAACTGTTGCAGAAAATCTAAAAATAGTTCTTGTTTGCTTGTCAGATGTGTTGCTGTCTGGTTGTCTCCCTTTGATGTCGAGATCAAACGCCGTGGACTTGTAGGGATGCAGTTTGTTACTCAACGATATTTACTCATTTGCATTTAAAATTGTTATTGCTAAGATACAGTGGTCACCATGGAAATATGTGTTTATGACAGCAGCATGAAGTTGGTGTAATATAGTGAAATGTAAGGATGGTTAGCTTGGTACGAACTATCAGGATAGAAAGGAACACTACCTGCAAAATACGTTTGGATATTCAATATGTTGTTATATTGTATTTTTTGTGTATGTTAAATATATAGGTATTACTTTCTGTAATGGTCTGGTGGTGCGTTGTTATATTATATTGTTTGTGTATGTTAAATATATAGGTATTACTTTCTGTAATGGTCTGGTGGTGCGTTATTAGCGCACTTGTCTTTCACCAAGGCGGCCGGAGTTCGATTCCCCGACCGGACTTGAAAAGGTATGGGGGTCACCTGTCCGACGATATGGGATTTCTCCGGGTATTCCGGTTTCCTCCCACAATAAGGCCCATGTATAACTTGTTCCATAATTGTTGTAAAATAAATTGATGAAGTTTATATCTTATATTTCTGTTGTGGGCCTGGCTAGGGAATCACCACTGGTCTGGTAACTATGTCAGACCACCCAATGGGAAAACCTTATCATTATGTTGTAGTAGCGTTTACTGTCTCTGCATTTGAGTATTATGACGAGTGTAAAACAAAGCAAAAGTATCGTCAACAGTGGTCCGGGTTCGAATGCCGCTCAAGGTATACTCTCAGAACAGTTACTGTCTTTAAAAAAAAAAACTAAATATTCCGCAATAGGTTTTTGTGATTTGGTAAGGCTTTAGATATGCAGAAAACACACAACGAAGTTTCAAATTATAGCATTTGAGGTTTTACGGGGATCCTTATACTACAGTTCAATATCGATATCTGTGTGGTATCCGATATGTCACTTTTTATATAATTCCTAATCCAAATATTGTTTAAACAAAATTTATACATGACAAGAGCTTGTTATATTGTGCCCTTGAGGTGTTTCTGTACGTGGGTTTATTGTGGAAATCCGTAGAATATTGTGTTCTGTATCGGAGACATTGTAAACAACGAGTGAGATCCGAGTGACATGATGAAAACCGTATTACAATCACGTTCCTCTACGGAACATGATGTGATCAAAAGCCGTGCTTTTATCATTAAAACGGAATACATATTAACAAATCTGAATTGTAAATCCAAATGCTTACTGTGGCCTTGGGTAGGTGTTGTTCTATTTAGAATTTATCAACGTTCAAGATGTATGTATTGTAAAAGGGTTAAATCAATATTGATTTATTTTATCTAAACCATCAAGGGTAACTTCAAGTTTCCGATCTGGTACGGAATCTGGCCAGGACCAATCATTATCGGTCGCGTGACGCTGGTAAGTTGGAGATGGTGTGGCGTTACGTTGTGCAGTTGCGATTTCATCGTATCATTCTCGTCATCATCTTTTTACGAGCTCATATGTTTAAGATTGGCACCGTTTCTGCAATCCTGCCCATAGCATATACTAAGTTAAAAATCAGCCAACCTTCACAGGAATTTCACGTGAATTTTATGTGAATTATAAGTGAAACAATTTTTTATTCAATTTTTAGATTCTCTTTTTTTCCACTTGAATTTCATTACAAAAAAAAAAGTTCAAAATTTCATGTTACATAATTATATGAATTTAATGTGAAATTCGAGTTAATTTTACGTGAAGGTCAGCGTACTAATGAGTAAGAATAAACATAAGTCTGGACAAAGTTAGACACAGGGATTCGAAAGATGCAGGTTGCCGCAAGATATGAAATAGCTTTACGGTGGCCATCTTGGTCTCATTGAGAAATATTCTATATCCTTATGTGCTATGAAGGTGGACGTTTATACATGTCTACTTGTGAATGAGAATGGAACAGTTCTCACTTTGAGGAGGTGACATTTACTCTTTACATTGCGGATGTCGTCGATGTAGTAGAAAACGCTTACTCTTCCGGAACACCCGGTATTATTTTGTTGTTCTTTTTCAATGATCTCCGTGTGAATCTTTTTTTTGTTCATATGTTTCTCAGGCCCATAGTTTAATCGATTTTGAGTTCGGATTATACTTTTGTTGATGCTTCGACATTTTCTAATGTATTGTTTGTTTTATTTTACAAGAACTTGATGCAGAAACGGAATAAACAGTTTAAAGCATATATAGATGATCGAAGAATTCCGGACGGGTGTCTGTTTTCGTGTATTATACTCACCAAAACATAATTATGATGGCCTACATTGCAATGATAAATGGGATGTCGACTAAGCCACTCGACGTCAAACAACAAACAAATCATTGTAGCCTCGTTATCGGACGTATCTAGTCCGAGTTTAACAAATGGAAGTTCCTTTGATCAATTCAAGAGTTACGCCTATTTTAAGCAAGAAACAATGAATATCTGTGGTTCCCACGCTCTTAAGTCTGTAAGAGATATTTGTCTCACCAATCTTTGAATTTCAATTAAGTTTGATTCATACTAAACTTTTTGTACATCTAGATTTAAAATAAAGCATGCCTTAAATCAGTTGTGTGTAGTATTGATTGATTGGTACTTTATATGCATCGATCATAAATATTTTGTATAAAACATTTTATCGTTTTGTTAATTATGATTTTCTATTGAAAAATATTTCAATTGTAACTTTCGAAGAAAATAATTATTTTGTTTTAGCTTACAAAGAACAAAGAATAAAAGAGTTCGGTTTGGAACTAGAGTTTCTAGTGGATAAAAAAGTGAGGACTGGTATACAACAGTGCTGTAAACTTGGTCCCCTGTTCTCTATACTGTACATGTATGTATATTTACATTTGCGCTGCAACCCACTATATGAACATTACCAGCAAAAATGCCTTTCATAAAAGTATGAAAGCAATGGCTCTCGAAACGTAGCACGTGGTTTAATTATGACGTTATATATTAAGTTTGCTTAATGAGAGTCTTGTCGCGCCGCTTCGGATAACATGGAAAATGCCCTTGCGTCAAACGCTCAAATGACTAATTATTATCATTGGCGTCAATTTAAAAATTCTATTCAAACTGGGCTGTTTCGCCAATGTCGTTTAGATGACGACACATATACAAATGCAGGTAATAAACTATTATCTGGAGAAATATAAATAAAGTTAAGTAATTGTTCTAGAGTAAAAATGTAAATATATGGATTGAAAGTCATTTTTTGAACTTTTTAACTTTCATAGTGCTATGAAAGGTCAGCCGTTACATCCATATTTAACATGAAGCTTCATTCAATATGGATATAACGACTGACCTTCCATAGCACTATGAAAGTTAATAGTGACTTTCAATCCCTATATAGTACTCGGAGTTATGGATCGGTAGCATTAGCTGAAAATAATCCAACTTTGTAATATTCAACGCATCTTCTTGCGTAACCAAGTTAGCATTAGTCTTCAGGATGCCGTAAAACAAACACACGTGCTTGTACATGTACCTACAACGTATATAATTTTGTAATCAATACAGCGTACTAAACATTAACTACACTGCACCATACAGCTGTTTAGTCCTCGTCAGTGATAGTAAGTTGGAGATAACATTTTACAATTATCATCCTGAACTTCTATGTCAGGTAGGATTTTCTTTATTCTCATTGGCTTATCCTTAGTTTTCACGTAAAATAAAGCCTTGTTTATATATGTCCAGCAGTTCATATCTTGTACTCGTAGGTTTACCTAGGTCTCTCTTCTCTATCCCAATCCTCCTTAATATTTTCATTCTCGTCACTCTGTTTTTTCAAGTGGCACAATCATGTACAATTTTGTATATATAATTGTTTTCCTAAGTGCGTGCGCTTGAATGAACATGAGTCAGTGTGGTATTATGTGTGCGATATTTTCGATAGACCTTTGTACATACTGTAAACACGTGTATAAAATAATATAACATAATTGGCATGTGATGGGCCATCGAGCAACAGTCGGCGCAGTGGAAACGGATTTTCAAGAAAGGACGGATTGAAAGGAGAAAGACACAAGCGCGGGATGAACAATTGTATAGTTAAATGATTCGAATAGTGCCAGGATATCACTGTGCTGACTGTGCTGGGTGGTCCAAAGCACTTGACCAAAATATTGATATTTATCATAAGAATATTCTTAATGTATTTTAACTGTGTAATTATAGAGTAAATGTGTAAATAGTAAGAGAGAAAGTGTAAAAGTATTTATATATCATTATTGTGGAGGTAATCCCCCCTCTCCCCCCCCCTGCCCCCTCTCTCTCTCAACTCTCTCTCTCTCTCTCTCTCTCCCTTTCTCCCTCTCTATATAGCATTAAGATTATGAAATTTAAACTAATTAAGCCATCTTATGATATGTATATAAAATTGAATATATTGATTGGAAAGGGCGTTGATAATGTTCATGTAACTTGTGCCCAATCCATTTGCAAATTGGCAATAAAATATGTTTAAACTAAACTAAAATTAGTTTTCACGTCCGTCGATACACAGCTTATCAACGCCATGTTTATATTTCCTGTAATTTCATGTCATGTTATAATCTGAGAAAAAATAATTTGTTCTCGGTTCTCACTTTGATGACTTGTCGTCTACTTGGATGTGACCAGGATTTGCATGGCGGGTGTCGTTGATGAAGCTGAAGACGCTTACTCTTCCGGAAAACGTGGTCTTATTCTCCATGTAAATATGTCCTTTGTTCATATTTTGCCCCCAGTTTAATCGATTTTGAGTTCGGATGATTGTTTTGTTGACACTTCGGTATTTTCTGATTTTTTGGTGTACACTCATCTGAAAGTGAAGCGTTATGTATTGTATTATTGTAGAGATATCAGGAGTTAACAAATAGAAACCACTTGATTGTGTGGAGTTGTGTTGATGAGGTGTTGATGATTAATCAGTTTAAACACGTACCACTTACCTAATGAACTGTCTATTGTGAGGTAGTGTATCTAGTCAGATATGTCCCGTCATGCATTGCTGATGAAGTCACGAGACCCACGTCACGACCGGATATAGTGTCTTCACATAAAGAAGCGTTTTACCGCTAACAGAAAACAGATCAGATGCAATCACGTGATCGTGTCATCAATCATCAATTTGCACCCTTGCCGGATACGTTTAAAGAAAATTTACAAATAATTACGGGAAATCCCTCGTATAGATATAACATTTTCACGATTACGTCATGGTTGATTACCCATAATGCCAATCAGGTGAAGAGAAAATCAGCCAATCAGTGTCGAGCTATCAATTGAGTAACGAAGACTTGTCACCTTGCCAACATGGTGTATTTTTATTATTTTGGTGACGATTTTGATGATCTGCTATAGTCAGTTCTCAACCTTCTCACAGGATAAATCGTAAAGCAAATATTTGTTTTCAAAGTAATTCAAAATACAAATGTTACATTTTCAAATTCACGCTTATACATCAATTAGCTTCGAATATCCAAGCATGCAATCCTTTATTGATATTGTTCACAAACCCACAGGACAAAAATAATAGTTGTGACATAATTACCCCCCCCCCCCCCCCTTCTTTTTTTATCAATTAAGCATTACACTGAAAAGTTTCTGGAATCAAAAATTATGTCATTTTGAAAGGCTGCACCTAAAATAGCAGACGTCGGAATGGTTTTTTATTGATCAACTCAATTACTGTCAAAATTTGAGAGTTTTGATAACAAGTCTGAAGCTGAGTAGACGGCGCCCGGAACAGCCCACTTCCACAGAAATCTGCGTCCGCGTTATAACGGCGACAGTTAAGGCCAAAGAAAAAATATGTGTGTGTTTGAAATAAGATGAAATAAACTTAAAACAACACTTAGCGCTCAACTGTAACCTTGTCGCCTACATTTGTTACCAACTCGTCCTGGGAGCATTTATCAAGTATACCGCATGATCTGGGTTAGAGTCTTGTTCAAAAATTAATTTCCTTCGCAAAATCCGTGTCCAAAAAAAAAATCCAAAGAAGTATTGAAAATACTTCATCCTCACACGCCTTCGCATCGGCTTCAGGGGGGATAACTCACACGCATTTGCGGAGGCTTCCGGGGGGATAACTCACACGCATTTGCGGAGGCTTCCGGGGGGATAACTCACACGCATTTGCGGAGGCTTCCGGGGGGGATTACTCACACGCATTTGCGTAGGCTTCCGGGGGGACAACTCACACGCATTTGCGTAGGCTTCTGGGGGGAACTGACACGCCTTCGCATAGACTTCCGGGAGGATAACTCACACGCATTCCCACAAACTTTCAGGGGATCCCTTGAAAGCGATATTTTCACCGAAATCGTACAATGGTCATTAATAGGATGAAGAAAGTGATAAATGTGTCGTGTCGTCGATGGGGTTCGAACCCACGATCCTTGGCAGCCTGATGCTCTACTCTTTCTCTTTAATCATATTTGGCACAAACATTTTTTTAATTTTCTGAAGTTTTACATATCCTGGTTTGTAACACCACAAATTGTATCTAAACAAGCTCTATTGTTACAAGGTTCGTGGGTCACTTGAGTATTTGTTGATCTCAGTTTTACAGACGCTTATTAATCTTCATTGGTCAGACGATTGCCATTTATATCGGTTTGTAAAACGCTAACTTCCAGAATGTTGGATATGCAGACGACTCTCCGAAGGTTCGGGCGATACATAGGGAGCGTGGAACCGTCTCTATGTGACGTTCCCAGCAGGCTCAGCGTCACATCCATCTCCCAATAGGCTTTGGCCTTGAGCTCATTTAATACCGTTAAAACTCTCCTTTAATATACATAATTATATGCAAATTTCGTAAATATGTTTATGCAAATTATTTTATTACTGGCTTGGGCCAGTAAGTTAGGTTTTGTTTAAGATCGGCCGCGCGGTATATCCACTCGAACACCGTATCTGTAGAAGAAATCGCAGAGAAAATCTCATTAAAAAGAATCAATTTGTTTGGGATTTACGAGGAACATAGAGTTACATGCTATTGATTTTTAAATTCACATTCAATGACTTAATGGCATTTCTGCGCAATCGCGGAGAAAAAAATCTAATGTAAACAAATTTTAAAAATGTAAAATTAAGTAGAAAAGAAGGGCAAAATACACGGAGTGTCGGATCCCTTTCGACTTCACTTGGCAATCACCGCCAAAAAACAGAGCGTTTCTCAGCCTCAGATCAATTACAGTAAATTGTGCCTGCGAACAAACGTTCCCGGGACCTAGACAGCTTGATAGTCAGCCCAAATTGTTAGCCAATAAAGAATTGTCGGAGAGCTTCGTTCCAATATAGTGAATGACAGATAGCGTTATTTCAGCACAATTCTTACGATTTAAGTGTAAGAGAATTACCGTACGTTAAATACGATCAAAAATGTCCTGAAGTGCGCATGTACACGTAGAAAAGGACATTTCAAGTCGCCGCTTGTCCGTTATTTAGTTAGGGAACGCTTGAACTTTAGTTTGCGAGTTTCGTCTCGTTTTCAAGAGTCAAGCGCACTACGACCAATTTTCGGACATCTGAACTAAGTATCAACTTCATAGAAAGTACAAAGCCTGTCTATTTACCAAAGCCGGGCCCCGTTATCACAAATCCTGATATGAGACGATTGTTTCTGTGTTTGCTTCTTTTGCTTAAGCAACTCATAGAAATTGACACATATGGGGTAACCAATGTTGGAGTTAGCGAAATCGAGAGATTTCCCATTTCATTCTCCAGAGTTGATCCAGTAGCGTCATTATAATTCAAATATCCTTCATACCTATTGTCTTTTCATTCATTTCGACATTTTTTTGCCTTTGATAAATAACAGTTAACTGTGCCTTTGAATAATTGTTCCAGGAACCAAGACAGCTTGACAGCCAGTCATTGACACCAATCGTGAACCGTCGGCACTTTCCGTAAACGAATAACGGAAAGTGCCGACGGTTCCCGAATGTCATTGACACATGTCTTCATAAGACATCGACCGTTGCAATGCAAAATTAAAAGAATGGAGGATTCTTCCTGTCGTTTCATCCCTTTGTTGTTGTTTTTTAAACATTTTAACTGTAGCAAAATGTAACGTTGTTAATCATGAACAATTTCATAGAGCGAGGTTTGAGTTCGCTACATGAAAGGTGTAAAAGTGATTAAAAATAAAATAAAGTTTTAGTTGAAAAATATGCAATAGTTGATCCACTCAGAAAGCTTTCGTGTTTCTATGGAGCTTTTTGATTCCCCTCCAGTGATGTTTGAAATTTAGTCACGTTATTCTTTATGAAATATTGAATATAAATCATCCGAATTCTCCACAATACGACACAGAATATGTTCAAATCTAATCTACAGAAGCTACGAGTCGGGTCCAATTTTTGAAAGTCATATTTCTGAATTTATTTGTATCTATTACAATTGAATTTAATATATAACCACTTCACATTTTATTATAGAAAAAGAATTATGATGTGCTATTACCGAATTTGAATAGACATTACAACCGTGTTGCATCTTGGGTAACTTCATCTACACCCATCCCTTCGGAACAATAAAAGCGTTAATTGGTTACTTCGGAGGAATACGCGTGTTTATTGGTATGTTGAGATGTCAGGTTTGACTGTATCTCCTATTACTTGTAATGAATGGTACAATATAGGAATTCTTACAACACTCACAGCTGATAAGCCATGTTAGCTGTATTCTAAATGTAATAAAAAAAACAGAATAACGACATTTTCTGAGCTATTTCATCTTTCATATGCAACAATTGAACGATAACATAAAATGTTTTGATTTCTTTATTACAACATGTAAACCCTGTCATTGTTTTTTATACACAAGGCCTACGCGTAATGAAATGAATCGGGTGGTCGGATGTAGCAATGGATAACTCACCCGCCTTCGCATTGGCTTCCGGTTATAACTCACACGCCTTCGCATAAGCTTCCGGGGGGATAATTCACACGTCTTCGCATAAGCTTCCGGGGGATAACTCACACGTATTCGCATAAGCTTCCGGTTTTAACTCACACGCCTTCGCATAAGCTTCCGGGGGGATAATTCACACGTCTTCGCATAAGCTTCCGGGGGATAACTCACACGTATTCGCATAAGCTTCCGGTTATAACTCACACGCCTTCACATAAACTTCCGGGGGATAACTCACAAGTCTTCGCATAAGCTTCCGGGGAAAACTCTCATGTATTACTGTCGCTAATTTGGAACTTCAAATATGAAAGTAGGTGACTGGCTGAAAAGAAAACAATTCCGTGACTTGGGAATTCAGTGTTGTACGCTAGAGACGTGTCTCTGGTTATATCATGACAATCAGCTTCCAGTTAAACCTTGTCGGTCAGCTTCCAGTTTCACCCTGCCAGTCAGCTTCCGGTTACACCCTACCGATCACACCATACCGGTCAGCTTCCGGTCATACCATACTAGTCAGCTTCCGGTCACGCCATACGGTCAGCTTTTGTTTACATCCTGCCGTCATCTTCCGAACCGGTATTTTTTATTGCATTTTCTTCCAATTACTCATCTATTTTCATTTCTTATTGTTTATGTTAAGAGTTGGCGACATGATCAACTCTTCAACATCTAACGTGTCATTATGGTGGCTGATTTCTGCCATCTCGCCCTTTCGCCTTTTCGCGTAATTTTTTACACGAAACCGGCGGGTTTTTCGCCTTGTAAATTTAAATCGAATAGGCGAAAAGGCGAGAAAATGAACACGAATGAACACGTGCTATTTTTCTCGTCTTTTCGTCTATTCACCTTTTCGTGTAGCTCATCCTATTATAAAATTTACGCGAAATCCCGCCGAATACGCGAAAAGGCGAGATGGTAGTAATCAGCCACCATATATCATACCTATACACTGTGTGTCTATCATCATGTTGTATTATAATTCTATACTATATTATAATTCAATCCAGGTTTCAATAAAACATGTCCTAGTTACGAGGAGACGTTCGCCGACGAATGTACTTAAAAGAAATTAATAGAAGTTTTAAGCTTGTAATCCTGTCCATATAGAATTATACATGTTTGTTTGCAATAAAACTGTCCGATTATTGAATAAAATCAACTAAGTAACATAGGACGCACCATTTACTTTATAAACAAGTGTGAACGTTCGCTGCCTTAATCAGATTTATTGAAATTTGCTGTCACTTGAGGTAAAATAGACGTCGATAAAATAAAATGGTTTGATCCTAGACAATACAAAGCCATTTCTATCTTGTATCGGCGCTTAAAACCTGCGATTAAGGCGATGTATAGTGGGAACTTTGTCCTATGTCGGTCCGTGTACAGCAGGGACACAGCGGGCAACCAGGCTTAATTAACACTACAAACTTAATCTACAAACAACACACGCGGAGTCGGCTCTGCTCACAGGAAATTGAAAAGTAAATGAAGCAAAAAGTGCGATAAAGTTTTGTATTCCGATAAAAATGAATTTACCTGGTGATAAATGTGTTTTTATCAGGTTACGCCATCTCGTACCAGGAGACAGCATTTAAATGCTCAATCGAGTGTGTAATTATTGTCAACATGCCCAGCCAGTCAACATTTCTAGGAAATGCCCAAAACCAATCAACAATTCTAGAAAATTCCAACAGTCAGTCAACAATTCTAGGAAATGCCCACAGCCAGTCAACAATTCTAGAAAATGCCAAAAGTCAGTCAACAGTTCTAGGAAATGCCCACAGCCAGTCAACAATTATAGAATATGCCCACAGCCAGCAACAATTCTAGGAAATGCCCACACCCAGTCAACAATTCTAGAAAATGCTCAGAGCCAGTCTACAATTCTAGAAAATGCCCACAGCCAGCAACAATTCTAGAAAATGCCCACACCCAGTCAACAATTCTAGAAAATGCCCACACCCAGTCAACAATTCTAGAAAATGCCAAAAGTCAGTCAACTGTTCTAGGAAATACCCACAGCCAGTCAACAATTCTAGAAAATGCCCACAGCCAGCAACAATTCTAGGAAATGCCCACACCCAGTCAACAATTCTAGAAAATGCTCACAGCCAGTCTACAATTCTAGAAATTGCCCACAGCCAGTCAACAATTCTAGAAAATGCCCACACCCAGTCAACAATTCTAGAAAATGCCCACACCCAGTCAACAATTCTAGAAAATGCCCACAGTCAGTCAAAAATTCTAGAAAATACCCACAGCCAGTCAACAATTCTATAAAATATCCACAACCAGTCTGCAATTCTAAAAAAAAAATGCCCGCAGCCAGTCAACAATTCTAGAAAAATGTCACAGCCAGTCCACAATTCTAGAAAATGCCCACAATTCTAGGAAATGCCAACAGCAAGTCAACAGTTCTAAAAATTCCAACAGCCAGCAACAATTCTTGGAAATGCCCACACCCAGTCAACAATTCTAGAAAATGCTCAAAGCCAGTCTACAATTCTAGAAAATACCCACAGCCAGCAACAATTCTAGAAAATGCCCACACCCAGTCAACAATTCTAGAAAATGCCCACACCCAATCAACAATTCTAGAAAATTCCAACAGTCAGTCAACAATTCTAGGAAATGCCCACAGCCAGTCAACAATTCTAGAAAATGCTTAAAGTCAGTCAACAGTTCTAGGAAATGCCCACAGCCAGTCAACAATTCTAGAATATGCCCACAGCCAGCAACAATTCTAGGAAATGCCCACACCCAGTCAACAATTCTGGAAAATGCTCAGAGCCAGTCTACAATTCTAGAAAATGCCCACAGCCAGCAACAATTCTAGAAAATGCCCACACCCAGTCAACAATTCTAGAAAATGCCCACACCCAGTCAACAATTCTAGAAAATGCCAAAAGTCAGTCAACAGTTCTAGGAAATACCCACAGCCAGTCAACAATTCTAGAAAATGCCCACAGCCAGCAACAATTCTAGGAAATGCCCACACCCAGTCAACAATTCTAGAAAATGCTCACAGCCAGTCTACAATTCTAGAAAATGCCCACAGCCAGTCAACAATTCTAGAAAATTCCAAAAGTCAGTCAACAGTTCTAGAAAATGCCAAAAGTCAGTCAACAGTTCTAGGAAATGCCCACAACCAGTCAACAATTCTAGAAAATGCCCACAGCCAGCAACAATTCTAGGAAATGCCCACACCCAGTCAACAATTCTAGAAAATGCTCAGAGCCAGTCTACAATTCTAGAAAATGCCCATGGCCAGCAACAATTCTAGAAAATGCCCACACCCAGTCAACAATTCTAGAAAATGCCCACACCCAGTCAACAATTCTAGAAAATGCCCACAGTCAGTCTAAAATTCTAGAAAATACCCACAGCCAGTCAACAATTCTATAAAATATCCACAACCAGTCTGCAATTCTAAAAAAAATGCCCGCAGCCAGTCAACAATTCTAGAAAAATGTCACAGCCAGTCCACAATTCTAGAAAATGCCCACAATTCTAGGAAATGCCAACAGCAAGTCAACAGTTCTAAAAATTCCAACAGCCAGTCAACAATTCTAGAAAATGCCCACACCCAGTCAACAATTCTAGAAAATGCCCACAGTCAGTCAAAAATTCTAGAAAATACCCACAGCCAGTCAACAATTCTATAAAATATCCACAACCAGTCTGCAATTCTAAAAAAAATGCCCGCAGCCAGTCAACAATTCTAGAAAAAGTTCACAGCCAGTCCACAATTCTAGAAAATGCCCACAATTCTAGGAAATGCCAACAGCAAGTCAACAGTTCTAAAAATTCCCACAGCCAGTCAACAATTCTAGAAAATACCCACAGCCAGTCAACAATTCTAGAAAATGCCCACAGCCAGTCTGCAATTCTAGAAAATGCCCAAGGTCAGGCTGCAATTCGAGAACATGTTCACAGCCAGTCAACAATAATAGAAAAATATGCCCACAGCAAATCTGCAATTCTAGAAAACACCAAAAGCCAGTTAACAATTCTAGAAAATACCCACAGCCAGTCAACAATTCTAGGAAATTCCAACAGCCAGTCAACAATTTTAGAAAATCATATATTGTTTCTAATCATATTTGTGGATAAAATCATTTTGCAATACCATACCTTTACCATATCTGTTGTATGACGATGATGATGATGATGATGATGATGATGATGATGCTTGACATTCCCTTTTACGCGAGTAAAAATGGCCTTCTACCCTGAAATTAAATTTTTAAGGAATTATCATAACAACATTTTGGGGAACAGAGATACCTGAAGCGCCACATTATCACCAAAATGTTTGTTTCAAACTGGTTACCTTGCGTCCATAATCCAATGAACGCAATTTCACTTCTATACAATCATACACGTATGTCTTGACATAGCTCTCTCAATTCTGCAAAATATATAAATGAACGCTGTAAACACATTTATTACACCAACTCTTCGATTATACAAAATTGAAACGTAGTCTTACATAGATATTTTTTCCTTGTCAGAATGTTATTCAGTGTGGTTTATGACAAGTTAATAACGCTTTTTCCTCTGGTATGTGTTACTTGTAGAAGCAGTGCGACAAAGCAAACAAACATGGAAAGTCATCGAAACAAATTCAGAAGCCTGAGAGGTTGAAAGACGACGTCGATCACAAGTTTCTTTGATTGAATTTATTATTAAGAACATACTAATATTCAAAGTACAAGTCCAAGATGTAGTGTACCTTAAAGATTTAATCCATAATTCATTACCTTAATCAAGCTTTCACTACACGACATGTGTGAGGTCACTCCGGGGGTCAGCGTCTCCCTAGTGTCACTAACAGCCCCATTAAGGCGCGCGAGCCCCCTTCAATTTGATTAAAGGCCGCTCCTTTCCGCGTGAGTGACCTCGAGTGTTTTATAATGAGTGGACGTGTTTAAGCTGACGTTGACCGTCGGCTGTCCTCCCGGACGCGTGACCTTTTTGAAAGGAGGTGTAAAGGGGTAGCACTAAACTTTCGGACGTGAGACCATCTTGAATATGTAATAGTAACTGATATTAAAGGAGGTTGAGTAGGCCATGTATATTGTAGAGAGGGAGACACGGATATTGGAATCTGGACACACACCCCGCCCCTTTTATTCAGAGTAGTGGGCGAGAGTAAAGGAGCAGGGCCAAGTCGAGCGCCCATGGGGAGGGGGACGAGAAGGCCAGGTACCGTTAGGGGTTGGGGTTGGAGGTTGGATATCAGAAGCAGAATATGTCGTTACCTATTGATAACACTAGAAATGTGTTGAAACTTCAACACATTGTGTACATACGGGAGTCCCCAGCGAAGGGTCGGGAAGGGGGGGGGGGTGCAAAGGAGAGAGGGGTGTTGAGGTGAAGGAGAGAGTTGAGAAAACAGGGGACGAATGTGTACGTACAGGAGTCCCCGGCTATGGTCGAGGGGGGGGGGGGAGACAAAGGAGAGAGGGGTGATGAGGTGAAGGAGAGAGTGGAGTAAAGAGGGGACGAATGAGAATGACGTTTTGTCAGTGATCGCCGACACACGACTGGGAAAGCGATATTGGTTGTGGAGGACTTGTTTAATTTCTCGTTGAACGACGGCACACGTTCTAGCGCGTGACCAGCTTCTATTTTCATGTTTAACTGACCAACGACACGCGTTTCTGCATAAGATGGCCGTCTTAAATTTATGGAAAGGGACGGGGGCAATTGATAGACGGAAGGTGAGGAGGGGGTTGATGGACAGGAAGGGAGAGGGAATAATTGGTGGACGGAAGGGGGAGGGGGTACGGAAGATTTAAGGTAAGATAAAGGAGAAAATGGAGTCGTTAATATATCCATATTTGTTTGCAAACATAAGGGCAATGATGTCATGCAATAATTCCGATGGATATTAAACATGAGCGTTGGCCCTTTTTTGAAATTTCTATTTAAATGACAAGTCATATAAAACTTTTCACGTAAAAAAAAACCTTGCTTCTTTCCACTTTTTTCATTGATATCGACAAGAAGTTTATCAATGGGAATGAACAGAGGTTTTATAAACGTGGGTCACCAACGTCCACGGTAACAAAAATAGAATTAATTGAATAAGATATTGTTTGGGCTGTCATGATCAGAGAAGGATGTCCTTCCTTGACGTAAAAAAAAAGAAAATATTGCTTTCTTTGCACTTTTCTTTATTATTATCAAGTAGATTTTTAAATGTGTATGAACAGAAGTTTTACAAAAGTTGGTGACCAGCGTCGAAAGTCAACAAAATCAAATAAACTGAAATAAAAATACTGTTTTGGTTGTCCAACAATGACATCCTTCCTTATCATGATGGTTTAAAGTTAAACATATCCAATATCATTAAGTCCTTCATACCTTGTTTAACGAACTGACCATTGGCAAAATATAACATAATAATTAAGTGTATATTACATTTATTTGATTTTTACAGTACCTGTCAGTTTGATAGTATTTTACTACTTTTATATCATTGCAGGTGTGTCTATAAAAAATCAGAGAATACCGAAGCGATAACAAAACCATAATCCAGCATGAAAATCGATTGAACTAGAGGCAAGATATGAACAAAGAAAAGATTAACAAGAACATTCTTGTAAAAGTGCAAGAGAATAGGACCAGGTGTTCCAGAAGAGTAAGCGTCTTCTACTCCATCGACGAAAACCTGCCATGTTAATCGAGGTCAGATCCAAGTAAATGCAATGGCCTCAAATGTCATGGCCTCAAAGTGGGGACTGAGGCATACTTTCGGCAATCTTAACCGTAAGTAGTTCTCAAGAGGAAAGCTCACTTTACCAGACTATATATTTATGAGATATTACTGTTATACCTACATGTACCTTTGATTATTATAAAGTGTTTGGTGTAATATTAAAACAAAAAGGAAATGTATGAGTATTTGTCATAATTAAGAGTTATAATTTAATCTCCATAATTATGTGTGTAATTAAATAAAGGTCATGTTTGGTATGCTAAAAAAAAGAACTTTTCCAGTTTGGGCAATGTGTTCATGAAACCGTTCTCATGCTCAAGCGTAGATATTGTATACATGCCTAATTTCTTTTCCAGCTGTAAGTTTTTTTTCAAAATATCTGATTTTCATAATTATAAAATTGAATTGAAGAGTCATAAAGCGAACACCGTTTTCAATATTTACAATTTACTTTCTGATCGTTGATATGATTTAGGTGAGTTTCAAGAAAGCTGGCTAGAGCACAGAATCCATGCTTGAGCATGAGAACAGTTTCATGAATACGAGCCCTGGCCTAATGTTAGGAGGAGGTTCATTACGATTATCTATAATGATAATGAATGATGATTTATGCAGTTATTGTTCAGTGCAGTAGTTAGTGGATCTACATACGACGAAAAAAAAAACTGAAGTGGGGACCTACATTTGACCCGACCTTATCAAAGTTATCTTTTAGTTATTTTTGTGATGTGTCTGACATAATCTTCAATTCGCTGCCATTTTACAAAAAAATGAAACGGGCTTTAATTTTATTGATAAGAAAAACATGGGAAACCCGTTTGAGGTCATCTATAATCCCAAGGACCTATATAGAGATGTAAGGATAAGGACGACAACTCGTGGTAGATACCGCTTTGTCCGCTAACAAACTATTTCACTCACTGTCTACATGTACATGTATATATATGTATTGATTGTTGGCGCCAGTATTAAACGTGAACGTTACCAGGTAATTCATAGGTAGGCAAAATGTGATATTTATAGTCTAGACTCTCACTTGACCTCGAGAAATTGAAGTGGATGTCCACTAGACAGACACTGGCCCTGGTTTCATCAACGTTCCTTAACTTAAGGAAACTCCTTAACTTAAAAAACTCCATAGGAAAGCATTACACAATTTAAGGGGAAAATCCTTAGTTAAGGGACTTTCTTTAAATTCTATAATGCTTTCCTATGGAGATTTTTAAGTTAAGGAATTTCTTGAGGTTAAGGAACGTTGATGAAACCGGGGCCAGGACGCACAGGGACCTGGATTTTTTTTACAACTAGTTTTGGACCTAAACTAGGGTGTTTAAAGTAATTTTACTCTTTTGAGGGGTTTAGATCAATTTTGTATAAAAATGCCCCTCAATGGTCATAAAGGCCTGTACAAATGTATGAACATTGAGGGAGCATATTTATCGAAAATTGATCTCCCCCCCCCCCCCCCCCAAAGTGTAAAATTACTCCAAACACCCTAGTTTAGGTCCAAAATTAGCTGTAACAAATTATCAGGTCCATGTGACTGGACGTACAATTGTACAATTATTAAACCAATGGATGTTTTAAGCAAATGATGTTATGGTCCTATAACACACATTGCTGTTGAGGATAAAGCTCGGTAGGGTGTCATGTAGGTTTGTCAGCAAACCATGTTGTGGGACCATAACAATATTGGCTACAATATTAAGTATCTATATTTAGTACATTTTGATAGAATAACTTTGCTTAGTTATTTCGGGCAGTTTTTGAACTGCAAATCAAGTGTGGACAACAATGAAATTGATGACACCATAATAGTGATTGATAACATTACATAACATAGAATTGTTTTATAGTCTCATGACAGCATTTGCCCTCTCAATGCATCACAATGGAAAAACCAGGTGCAAATGTAAATATACAATTGGAGGTAGCACGTAAATATTGAACTGGCCTGAAGTAAACGTCACTTAATAATAATAATAATAATATACAACATTTATATAGCGCTCTATATAAATTGTAAAATTACTCTAAAGCGCTTCACAACATGTAGATAATAATTTGATACTTATAATGCATAAATAAAGGTTATTACAATCTAAGATAATGTGATAATATAAAAAATGCATATAAATACAAACTACATCTTCTGTAGATAAATAAATGTCAGTATATACATGTCGTCTATGTTGGTACCCTAATATGCAGACGTGAAAAGGTACGTCTACAGATGTTTCTTGAATTTGGCCAGAGTATTCAACGTTTGTATGTTAGCTACAATTGTATAAAACAAAAAAAAAAACAGGTAAAATCACTAATTAGTGTTCGTTGTTACTGTCGCCTGAATGTGAGATATCTTTCATTTTATTCCTGATAATCAGAAATAAAAAAGACGATAATCTAAAATTAAGTATTCCCTTGGCAGATTTAATCAACTTGACATTTTAAAGATAATTATCAGCAGAGAAAATAAAATCAAGCGACTATGATACATTTACCATCGACCAAGAAAATGATAAAGTTCCTTCCTTCTCTATCTCATTTCGGTCTTTGCGAATCACGAATTTGAATCTTATTATAGTTAACCCTTTCATCTCGACATATATAGTTTAACAACAGTCGAATGCAATATTCATTCAATGTACATACATGTTTTATAATTTGGGATTGAAAAATAAACTTAATCTTACATTAATATATTTATAACTTAGACATATATGAAATGGTGTATTTGTTAAGTAAGATCCAATGTTTTACAGTGTGTTAAATTTATTTATATCTTTTTTGATGTAGCGTACGTGGATCGTTGTATCTAATCCCAGTTTACCATTCTGACTCCCGTGTTAAAAGAAGCACTAGCATATCACACCTGTTAGAAGATAATTGTCAAAAATACACCCCAAATATATGATAGGCCATTACTTGATAAATTATTTAAACTGAAACCTTCTTAGATGTGAGTAAGATAGCACGGTCTACGTAGTCTTGACCTACGCTCACATGCGACCGTGCACGTGATAACCTCTATTTCTGGAGCAATTAGGGAAAATTTAAAGTAAAGTGGGAACGCACTTGAATAAAACATGAAAAATGAGTCTCCATAAATGAAATAATGTTATCATCAATTTTATCATATTAGTGCATATTTATCAAATATTGAATAGCATCTTGACAGGGGTATGGTTTTAATCCCTACGTGACCCGTAAAACAGCCGTATATAATGCACACGGGAGCAGCCGGGTGCATCCAGGTGGCGCTCCATACCGACGGGACGACAGGTGACCGACTGATGCAGCCAATCAGAGCCGTGGACACAAAGTTGCTGCCGTGACATCGCAGCTGATTAACTGACCAAACATGTAGATCGGGCGCGTGACAGATGGACCTATTAGAGTTTTGAGCCAGAAGTAACAGTAATTGATGCTTTATCTGGAAATTGTCACAGACAACAGGTTTTAACACTTATCATCGGCTGTTAAACGTCCCCCGAAACAAACCCATTTGTCTGAGTGGCTCTCAATAAAAAACAATACAACGGAATCCTTGCATGATCAACCTCAACAGGGCACCAGTATGTATCGTTTAAGTGTATTTTACAAAATATGAAACAAGAAACAAGTTTATCTACTTAAACAAAAACATTTTTTCCTGCAAACTTGCGTTTTTATATCACAGCCAGGCCAATAAGGAGTTACCTTACTCTCCATATAAAAAGATTTTCAATTAGTTTGACTATATTTTTGGTTAATCCGATGCATTTCATATACAGCTATGAGAAAGTTAAACTATTTGTCCGGAACTTCACGAACTAATACATGGTTCCTCAGAAACGCATGCGCGCCAAAACGTTTATGTGACCTTGATTAAAGCGTTTTGTTTCCATTCAGACGATATTTTCTGGCGAGCTATCACAACTCGAAGACATTTCGAGATATTCAAGTAAGACACAGAACATGGTAATTCAACAGAATTATTGTGACGTAAATGGTTTACGATGTTGGAATTAGAAGTGAGTGATGAACTCCTTACAAATCTCAGGAAATTCAGGCTACAAATAATTAAAATGTAACAAAGCAGTTAACTGATGCCCTTTCAGTCAACTTAGTCAAAACTGTGTTCCGGAGTTGCTGGGACCATCCTGGTGAACTATTTTCCAAGACCGAACTATGATAAAGTATTAAGTCTTGTTTTGGCGGGAGCCAAATGCAAGGTCCCGTGGTACTGACCGTAGGTCGGTGGTTTTTTCCGGGTAATCCGGCTTTCTTCCATCTCCAAAACCTGGTACGTCCTTAAATGACCCTGGCTGTGAAAAGGCCGTAAAACAAATCTAAATCAAAGCAAGGTCCCGGTACATATAATGATCGGACAGGTGATCGGAACCTCATATCCGGTCGGGGAGTCAAAAGCGTAGCTGTATAGGACTCACACAACTACACAATTTACTATATGTTATTACTAAGCTTTCGAGCTAATAACTTTAATATTTGAAGTACAACACTTGTGAAAACTGCCTAAATTCACAGATACATACATGAAATAGGCTTCAAGGGGCATTTAATGAGGAGTTTACTGGCATATTAGCTTGCTACAGGCGTCTGCTTCGGACAACCGGAAATTTACATGTCAAACCAGTGAAATGGGACGGGAACACCCTCTGACTTTTGACCCCATATCAATCCGCCATCACATATCAAAATCTACCAAAAGTATATATTTTTGTAAAGTTAAATATCTACAGATTTCATTCAATGCAGAATAGGTAAACAATTACCTATTTAAATTACCCAGAATCACTGTACTTAGCCGGAACAATTTTCAGTAGGGACTACAAACGTATGAAACACTTCGTGATAGGCTGATTTAGTTGTCTGAGTCCTATACGTGTAGTAAGGTCGTATAGTGGTTGTTACTTGTCTTTTTTTATGAAGTATAAACAAATGCTTTTCGTTTAGAAAGAGACACTAAACCCAAAAATCTTGATAATAAGCCACGACGTCAAATTGTTACCAAACTAGGGTCCCTTATTCATGAAACCGTTTCCATGCTCAAGCATGGATTTTTATGATCGAGCCTAATTTCTTATTTCGGCTATAATTTATTAAAAAACCTTATAAGTTTTGGTTTAAAAAATGAATATCCGTGATGTCCATTAATGTTTGCAATAGTTACAATTGACGTGTTGATCTTTGACAATATTTTGGTGAGTTTCAAGCTGGAGCACAGAATCAATGCTTGAGCACCAGACCGGTTTCATGAATACGGGCCCAGGTTTTATACATCTATGGTACAGATTTGTTCTCGGAATAATCATTTAGCGTGTTCCATTTAGTGGAACGTTCCGGTTGTTTCAGAGCGAACCGGACGTTCCGCTAAATGGAACGCGACGTTCCGCTAAATGGAACGCGACGTTCCGCAGGAACGAACCGGTTCGTCTGGAACGTCTCATTGGAGGGTTCCAGGTTGGATCCAATATTGCCATTGAAAAGTTTTCGTTTCAGATTTTCAATAAATTGTAAAAAGACCTAACTGTAACCAGTTAGACTGCATTTCATTAGTAAAATATATCATTACCGACTCCTAGTGGCATCATAGAGCGAAAAACTTGTAAATAAAAGCGATTACTCGCATTGTTTTGCAGATTATATGACTGAACCGTTTTGGTTATTTCCGAAAAAAGGTTTTTTCTTTTTCCATTTCGATTATTAGATTTTCACCCACAGGAACGGAATTCGGCACGTCCTGTTCCATTTAGCAGACCAGTTCCAAGTAAGCACATCTTGAATGTTCCTATAAAAGGAATACACTACTTGCTATCATCCTATTTTTTTTCCAAAGCGCGGCTGCAAATAGAAATTTGGTTGATTGCTGATTGTTTTTAAACAAACTTCAATTTTCCAATACGGATACATTTTGATTCCAATATCAGACCCTACAATAACTTATTCCACTGCATATTTGCCACCCAGGCTCCATGTCCTGATCACTTCAATAATCTACCGCCTGATGCCCAACAGAAAAAGCTACAACCGATCCTCGAGGTATCCCATCTCATTACCATGGCGACGGGCATCAATTTTCTTTCAAGAGTCCATTAGACTAAGATGTCCTTTATTTGTCCACTTTGACTGGTCATTATGTACTTGTAGGGTCAGCTGCGTCCATAGTAACGCCATTAAACAAACAATGATGTCATTCCACAAATACCCACTCAAAAAAACGGTACCATTTCTGTACACGATATTCGGATTAGTGTTTATTATAAAGCTTTTTACTGAACAGACTGTCTTTATTACGCTTGAATCATGTATAATGTAAACACTTAGGTAAACAGACAATATCATTGACGATAGTAAATGAGGATTTGTATTGCCACTGTCATCATTCATGATAGATACTCTAGGACTCACACAACTAAATCAGCCTATCACGAAGTGTTTCATACGTTTGTAGTCCCTACTGAAAATTTGTTCCGGCTAAGTACAGTGATTCTGAGTAATTTAAATAGGTAATTGTTGACCTATTTTGCATTGAATGAAATCTGTAGATATTTAACTTTACAATAATATATACTTTTGGTAGATTTTGATTTGTGATGGCGGATTGATATGGGGTCAAAAGTCAGAGGGTGTTCCCGTCCCATTTCACTGATTTGACATGTAAATTTCAGGTTGTCCGAAGCAGACGCCTGTAGCGAGCTAATATGCCAGTAAACTCCTCATAAAATGCCCCTTGAAGCCTTTGCCATGTATGTTTCTGTGAATTTAGACAGTTTTCACAAGTGTTGAACTTTAAATATTAAAGTTATTAGCTCGAAAGCTTAGTAATAACATATAGTAAATTATTTAGTTGTGTGAGTCCTCAACATGTTTCGCCAGTGAGCCCGGTACTAGTCACACTGAATATAACCTCTGGCCAAGAGATGGAAACACTGCAATGTAATAATTAAGGATGAAAAGTTGCATACACGTCTTACATGTTTATCATGGTTTAACGTATGATTTGAGGATCTAAGTACTGGGGTTATATCCAGTTTTTGTTCATGTTTACATAGTCATGGAAAATACAGTTCCCAAACACTAATCCTGTACCTGAGTTGTTTATTCTGTGTTCCTGTTGTGATTAATGATTGCGTTGTAATTAAAGTGCAAACAAATTATTTTTGGAAAAAAATCTTAACTGAATAACACTATTTCATTTTCTGCTTAAAAGAACAATTTTGCAAACACAAAATCGAATTTTTCCTTAAATAACCAAAACATCAGACTTCCTGGTGGGAGATGGTGTAACAGCAATAATTTTAGCCAATCAGAAACCGTTTCCTAGTTTCTGCCTAATTGAATGATTTGTGTTTTTCTCCGCGATTAAATATGGCCGATTAATCCACCTTTTCGTCCGGGGTAACGATTTTTACGTTATAAAAGGGAATAATTCCATGTGAAATGAATTATCTAACAAAATTATTCAGCTGGCAGATGGCTGAGCTCGGACACAATCTGTATTAGCAGTCGTTTGGCGGGAACTACTGTTGATGATATTGTATCGAGACTGGACGATATATAATTACCGCGGACTGGTGTTTCGGGCGTCATTTCTAATTAATGACATGCTAAGGTGAAGTTTGAATCCATCATAATTATTAAACTCAAATCAAGACTTTACCAGTTCTAGATTATATATTCCTTTTTCAGATAATTCGTACACAAAAGAATTCATCATCCTGCGGGCAGATTTTTAAGTAATTAATCTGAAAATTTCACTCAACATGCATATGTCTGACCGCTAATTAGTTTGATGAATTAAATTAGTCTGCCCAAACTACACAGAACAGATGTTCCGTGGTAACCGGTGGTTATCTCCCCTAGTAATACTGGTCTACCTAAAGGACATTACTATCATGCAATTAATGATTTGGCCAAATAAAAAAAAATAAGGTGTGTATCCATTTATGTACCCGCAAAAATAGGGTAGATAGGTCGGAAATACTTTCTACTTTATTTTATTTTTTTTTCCATAAAGTCAACACTGGAATATAATGATGTAATTTGAATTATATAAAATGTAAAGACACCTCTAATGTTGTTTGTTTTGGCATTATATTCCTGTTGGATCTGGTCAAAAAATCAAACAATGAAGCATTCAGGTGATAAAGTGTGTAGTGTAAAACATTAGCCGTAATGTTGACATGTTTTCCGATTTTGTTTTTCACTGTTTCTGATATAAACATATGTAGGGTCGGGACGGAAAAACACCTACTTTTATTGTATATGTCTTTATATAAGATAACGACTTTGCTTGGTGGCCGAGTGGTTAAAGAGTTCCGACATTCTACCACTAGCACTCATCTGCGTTGCGAGTTCGTAATCCACGTAGGGCAGGTGCCAGATACTGACCGTAGGTCGGTGGTTTTTCTCCAGGTACTCCGGTTTCCTCCACCTTCAAAACCTGGTACGTCATTAAATGACCCTAGATGTTAGTTGGACTAAAACACAATAAAACCAAAACCACCAAAACCAATCTATAATATACCATGATTTACCTGCACACTCGTATTGCATGCAACATATATATATATGAAAGCATACAGAGTTTGTCCGAAAAAGGAGTCGGACAACAGAGGGAGTCAGAAAATGAAGACGTTGGACAACAACGGATGCCAGACAACAGAGGGTGTCAAAAAAACAGAAATCAGATGGTAAAGGGAGTCGTTCTTCGTGTTTAGTTTTTCATTATAGTACATAATATGAACCAGTCTTCTGTCAAAGCTAAATCATTATACGTTGATTTAATTAAAGTCAATCATAAAATCTTAGAGAAAAAATAACAACACAATTAGGTGAAGAATAGGAAATGTTTGTGATATATGTATACTCAACTCAGGCTAAAAAGCACATCCAGGGAGACAACCCGTACAAACACCACTGGGCAGGCTGCTGCTCAACACCAGGCAATGTATTATCTGGTGTTGTATGCGAGAGATCAATATTTCCCGAGTGTTGTCGTATGTATCTTATCTAACCAATATGATAGTGGTATTAGATTGATCTTTGTTTTATCATTTAGAATAACATGGTAAGTAGAAAAAAATGTCCGAGTGTTATATCCAAGCATGTGTGACTTGGAATACCTTCTCTCCCTCCTCAACGACTGCCAGATATTTACCTGTGAATTTATTGTTTTTGTCTAAACAAAACTTTAATAAGTCAGTTATAAAACAGAAAACCCACACCTTACGGAACTTTTATGAATATTCATGAAGACAAAATTTGGTCAACAGAATAAATACAAAAACGCTGATATTCATACCCTGGAATTTCTGTAAGGATGTGGTCGAAAACCAACCGAGCTACATGTAGCAGATCTACCGGTCGCTATGCAACAGGGCTACCAGACCTACCTGGTCGCAAAGAAACCGAGCTACCAGAGTTACTGGTCGCAAAGAAACCGAGCTACCAGACCTACGTGGTCGCTAAGCAACCGAGCTAACATACCTTCCCGGTCGCTGAACAACCGGGATACCAAACCTACCTGGTCGCTAAGCAGTAGAGCTTCCAGACCTACCTGGTCGTTAAGCAACATAGCTACCAGACCTACGGTATAAAATAATGTCGCTAAGCAACTGACCTACCAGAACTACGATAGATAAGAATGTGGTTGCTAAGCAACTGAGCTACCAGTCATGAGGTATATAATTATATAAGGCTGTGGTCGCTAAGCAACTGAGCTACCAGTCATGAGGTATATAAGGCTGTGGTCGCTAAGCAACTGAGCTACAAGTCCTTAGGTATATAAGGCTGTGGTCGCTAAGCAAGTGAGCAACCAGTCTTTAGGCATATCAGAATGTGGTCGCTAAGCAACTGAGCTACCAGTCTTTAGGCATAACAGAATGCGGTCGCTAAGTAACTGAGCTACCAGTATTTAGGTATATCAGAATGTGGTCGCTAAGCAACTGAGCTACCAGACCTACGCGGTATACTGAGTCTAAAAGAAATTTTAATGAGATTTTCTTATTATGGGACAGGAATTCTAAGGGGAGATTATTGTACGTGTTTTTATAGCGGGGGTATTTAGGAATGGAGGTGATGTCAAAATGAAGTCAGATGATGTAGCCTTAAGGAGATAGCTCCGTCGACTACAAAGGACCGTCAGAACAAATTGCGCGCGAAATTGTACGGCAGATTCTAACCTAACTCCGCCAGAATTAACACAAGTGATTTAATATAACGAAAATATTGCCGTCACGTGTCTGTCACTGTCAGTATCACACGAGTGTTTGCGTGCTACGAAACGTAACACACTAATTAAACGACAACGTAATCACAGCTCTCTGTCGAGGGGCGAGTGGTGGCTGGGAATATCGGGGCTCTCCTATAAAACATATCGTGGGCCCATACCGGCTTGATCGGACTACTAATTCAGGGGGACGAGACGAGCATGCGTGGTGGGAGCAATAATCGGGGTTGGCAAGGAGTTTGTCGTCAACGAATTAAGTAGTAGATCCGAGAAGATTTCTTATAATTGCATTGCTTTCTTCTATTGGCATTGAATGACAATGGTTTACAGGAGAGCGAAAGGAATATTTCCCAGACAAAGGAATTCATTTCTAGACGTCGAGAACTGCCATCAACCTTGACAACATATTGTCTTATCAAATTTGAACGCTAAGCTTTTGAATAATTCCAAAATGCCAAAAGCGTTCCCATGAAAGAACAGAATTCGGTTTAAGTTGAATTATTAGTTATAATGGCGACTGAAGCCTATAGTAGAGGTGTAGACGAGATTGGTATAGAAATATTCCCACCAGTGATACCGAGTTATAGCTGATATGGTCCGCCACAAGGCAGACGTGTTTATATGTCAGAAGTCTTTGGCATTTTTTAAAAATACTTTCGAAGAGCGTAAAGATTAAGTAACAAAATTTGAAAATCCGATAAACTCATAAAGCAAAATATCACGTGTTTCGTTTCTAAACGTAAATGTGTCATTTGTATATTCGAGATTAGGAGTTGACTGTCATGCCACAGACTCGTGTTTTATAAAAAGGGAAGAAAAATTATGGAAGAACAAGTAATAAGAAAGAGAGAGAGAGAAAACAAAAGAGAGAAAAGAGATGTACATGAGTGGAAGGTCAGTTGAACGTTCCCCTCCCCTAACACCGGTATGTCTGTTATCTTTTTTCATTTCAACAAATTATATTTCAAAAAGAAAAAGGATTGAACAACAGGCATAGCCTATATTAGTTCTCTACAAATAGTAACAATGAGTATTTACACAATGAGATATAAGTTGAAGTAAGGACAACTTTCAAACACATTTATATTCATTTGATTTACTTTCATTATATTAAATGTAATTAATTTAATTTATTAGAAAAGGTAAACTCTGCTTTCATGACTGGTATCCTTCCACCTATGGGATACAAACTGTTATCTTTACTCATACTTCTAAACTTACTACTGTCAGCTACAACCCCCCCCCCCCCCTCCCCCACCAATTCCTGGGACATTAAACTCCGCACTTTTTTAGAAAAAACCCCGCTCTCCTCCTACCCTTCTCCTTGAGACGTTAGTTCTGGGACTCTAAGAAAATATCACTCCCCCCTCCCCCCCACTCTTCACACCCCCCCTCTTCCCCTGTGACGTTAATTCTGGCACAGTAAGACACACACACCCCCCCCCCTCAACATCGTTAATTAAGCTAATGTGGCTATACCCCGTATAGCACTACGGCATGTTTTTGTGAGTTTTGGCGGCAATGTTCTCTTGGATTAAACTATCATTAAACGATTTTAAAGAACGCTAATTTCTTCTCATTAATTTTGCACTTTAATACTCGATAACTGTGTCGCTGGCTCGGTACTAATTCAACAATCTCGTGGTTATATTGCATTTATAAAAGGTTATCAAGTTTTATCATCATCCATTATGATCATGAGCTCATTATTTCGCGAGATTATTCAGAAGGCTGTGATAAAAATGATAAAAATATACAATATGCTGGTCCGCCCTCCAACGCCATGATAACAGAGAGTAATGGACTGATTAGGACAATACATTTTTAATCGACGTTGTTGATAAATGGTCTAACTAATGTGACATTTAAGGGTTAAGGGTGTATGTAGGGGGGGGGGGGGGGTTCTAGAAAAGGTGTATGAGGGGGGAGGTGTAGGAGAGGTATTGGTGGGGAGGGCAGGGGGTGGGGGTTTGTACAGTGTAATAATGCTCGGACCGGGTTTTTGTAAGAGTACTCGTTCGCGAATGTGCATGTGGTGAACATCGTATATATGTTAAAAAAAATCTGCTTGTTATGGGTCTGTGTTTCCATTTACTCTTATTACTCTGCCACGATGCTTGAATACTACAGGTTCGTGTGAACAATGTTACAGTCAATACCATTACGCATGCTGTAATAGAAACAGAGACATACAATGTCATAACGGGATTCGAACCCAGTGTTCTCTGATCTACAGACGAGCGCTCTGAGATCACAATCTTAGACTTATATTTTTGCTGAGTCAATCATGTATGACGTTACTGTCTGTTTCATGGTCCTGGGGCCCGAAGAACTATCATCCAGTTCGCAAATAAGGATAGCGTAACCATAGGTACCTGAGAATATGTTACAGTTAGTTTTGGACCTAAACTAGAGTGTTAAGTGTAATTTTACACTTTTGGGGGGTTTGAATAAATTTTCGATAAAAAATTGTCATTATAGCCTTCACGACAATTGAGGGCATTTTTATAAAAAAAAATGATCTACCCCCCCCCCCTCACAAAGTGTAAAATTACTCTTAACACCATAGTTTAGGTCCAAAAATAGCTGTAACAAATTCCAAATGAAAATCAAGTTTTGGCGGTACTAGACACTGACTCGACCGGGCCAGGGCGGCACCTTCCTAAGGGCTAAGATGTACACTACTAATGTTTCTTCATATTGAATATCACGTGAAAAAAACCTTTACGTGGAATTTGAACGAAAATATATGCATGTAAAAATCAACTTAATTATAAAACATGAAATTCACATGAAATTCACGTGAAATTCATGTGAAAACCTTAAGTTATAATGAATTCAGCAATCAAAAATTAACGAAAATAAAAGTCTTATTAATTTCACGTGAACTTCACGTGAAGAGATATATTGCCTGTGTAGGGATGAAGTTCTCATTTCCACAGCCGTCAGACTGTGTGGCCACAGCATCTTAGGTATGTAGTCTGGCCAATCTATCAGAGAGAAGTCATCCCTACCCCGAGCAAACGCCTTACAGAAACAATGTAGATCCGTCCGGAGACGTCCTGAAAGGCATGTGCAACTGTATACGTACCTTACTTTCCATTTATCAATGTTGAACGAAATCAATATAGGAAATATTGGCTAGTTTTCTTAATTTCTTGTCGTTCTGTTAGAAATAACCTTCAATATATGCAAGCAACATATAACCTTTAGATTCAGTCAAATGCAGCCTGATACGGTGGAACAACCCATTGGCGCCGTGCGAGTTGTTTCCCTTGAACCGAACACAGGGGTCCATGTTGAGGTGTTATGCTGCGGCACAATTTTTACGATTTTCTATTTAGAAATGATACTAAGGATTTATAGAGTGTTAGCGAAGAAAGAACGCTGCAGGATTTTTTAATAGAAAAAATCTGGGACCATACATCACATATTGTAAAATATACTTGGCTCTGTTTTTATGAGCAATTCTTTATTGAATTACAAGTATTTATACGTCTCTGGTATTACAAACGAAATTTGTTGTCAACGAAGCACAGATTGTCTCATTATTTTCATAGAATATGGTAATGTAGGCCTAATGCTTATGATGACGGAAACATTAATTACATAAATGACTTTAGACGAAAAGGTCGGTAATTGATATAAAAACAGACAACATTAGTTAAATAAAATATTTTCTAATTTTTAATTAGACAATACAGAGCGGACATATTTCCGCTGCAATCAGAGCATCTAGGCATTTTACATGTTTTTGGTATATATAAATATATATATATATAAATCTTCAAGAGACGAGCTGTTTTGAAATATGCGGAATATTCAGTGTTAATGTTATTGTTTAAATAAATCGGTATTGCATCTGTTAATATTCCATCGGACTCTAGATAGCATATTGGTTTGGTTTTTATTTAACTGTGATTCAGCGTCAGTTTTTTTTTAAATTCAATTCAAGATATTTTATTGATAATCAAATAATTTTATAATCACTAGGCATAATATCCGGTTCCATTTTTACTTTTTTTTTTTATAATCACCCGGCACGATCACTTTCCCGGCAAATAATCTTTACCCAATTCTCAAAAGCACGACAGTTTCCAAGGCCTGAAAGAAACGCGTTTCATCGATTCGGCGCGTTTTATTAACTTTAAATTAGTTTCTAAATCGTCGTTCATGAGTCCATTCTAAATCGATTGACAAATATACGGACCATGGATAATTAAATATTTATGAAGACAATTTACAAGCACTTTCTAAAGACGAAGGAAAGCGATTAAAGATTATCTCCCTTTTCTAAGAAAAAACTGCCATTAATAAAAAAAAAGTCGTTTTTTAACAATAAAATGATGTGTTATCACTCTGTTAGGATAATTCATCTTCCTGTGTGATCAACAATCCGTTTACAACATGGCTGTTCCACATCGCTGAATACTTAACGTGTGCAAAGTGAAAGTCGCCACGTGATAAACTATTTTTGGCACTCGTCGTACCCGTGCGACTGGGGTAGACTGCATTTAATCACGCGAGGCGGGTGAGTTCCTGAGAAACACTTGATCCGCTCTTCTCTTATCAAACAATCAACTGTCAAAACTACTCGTGCGTGACAATCTTACCCGGCCCCAACCGAGTATCAAGCATACATACCCAGTGCATTTGTACAGTAACTGTACCGGTAGAGCCCTAACATTACTTTTGATTGTGACAGGTACTGTAGGCCTAGCAAGTCTACATGCGTTACGGGATTCTATGACCGTTACAGTCTACAAAATACACACTGACCATGCAGTAATTGACAGGTGAGAAAATTAATCAAAATTAATGTTGCTTACTTTTTCAATGTGCAATGCAATCTCAATATATGTATATATATAGTAGTCCTACAATTCATGCCCAGTTTACATGTAAACAACGGTGAACTTCCATTAATTGGCAAAGCGAATGATGTAGGTTTCATTTTGCAATTCAAAAGGAGTGAACAATACCATATAGAATATATTGCATTTGTAACAGGTAATGCTATTTTTGTTTGCTATCACGAATAGTTGTAATACCTAGATATACATATGTAGGCTATATCAGGGTTTGCGTTGAAGCCGCCCCTATATTTTTTTCAAACATAGAAACTGAAAAGGACCCCACTAATTTTCAGGACTCCCATTTAGACTATGCAAAAGGACCCCATTTTCAAAATACCCAGCGCGAACCCTGCTATATATATATATCACAGGATCTCATCTTGCACATGGCCCTATAAATATCCAGAATCCTGAATTTGACTAAAAGGAACCCTAAGTTAGAAACTTAAACTTTCCATATTATATGGAACTGTCTGTTATGTCAATGTTATGACTTCTCCAAGGTGTGTAGTACTAGTAGGACAAGAGATATGTATAGTGCCGTCCAACTGGGGCTCCTGTAGAGCGTCGGGCTGGAGAGCCAAGGTCGCGGGTTTGAGCCTCAGTATCTTCATTACTTTTTCTTGTCCTATTATATAGAACAGAGTAGAAAAGATGATGATGCCAGACTAGATATAGTTTATCAGTGATGATGACAATAGTGATGATAATGATGCCAGACTAGTTTATCAATTTAGGAAATGACCGACATTTTCTAATTTTGATCCATTGCGGGGATAATTCTGACTCTTAAAACCTATAAGAGAATTTCAGGGATTTGTCAAATCAGCAAGTATCTATGAGATTTTTCTATATGAAGTAATATAATTTTGAATTTTTCATGAGATTTTCAAGAAAAATATGGGTAAAAATCCCCAAATCTTGCCTCAGATGATCACTGCCATTGTGATAATTTATTATACAGATTGCTTGTTATCTGAAAATCAGCTTTACTGACTTATGCATGTAAATATGTATACATGTGACATCAATCAAAAACCCATATTCTACCTTGCCTTGCTATTCATTTCTGATCTTACATTTGTCAAAACGTGTCAAGATTGTATCATGTCTGCTTAAGTTTAAAAAAAGTGTCATATTTTGTTTCCAAATTTTCAAATGAATTCCTTTATAATGTTGATAAGTGTCAAAATTTACACAAAATATGAATCAGACTTGACATGGAATTAATGTGTAACTAAAAGAAGCCATTATTTTTATCTCCGAATTAATGCTTCTGTGGGCACAAGAAGCATCATTAATCACCCAGGAAAGTAGTGGATATCGCAGAATTTTCATGTCTTTTTCAGTAGGGAATCTACGCTCAAGGGGTCGCCTTGGGGTCTAGCGGGGTATAAAACTGACATAAAGGCGGATGAACAAACAGTTAATATTTACAATATTCCAGATAATCATGATGTGATAAAATATCTGTACACCCATTGCAGCCTCTGTAAACAAACCAGGAAATTGATTATGTTCTCTCTGGTAGCAATGCTGTACACTGTTGGACCAGATTTGTTCTTGCTTTAAGAACGGATATTTTTTGTAATACATAATCGTTTGTTCTGATCTATTCAACACATAATATGAAGTGAGTGTTCATTGTTCAAACTAGGTATTTATTAATAATAATTATGATCTAATTTGTGAAATACTAGTTAAAAGAATATTTAATTTATTTATATCTGAAGTTGTATTTTGTATAACTGCATCAAATAAAAAATAACTCCTCCAAAGTTATGTTTGAAATATGTGGATATGATTATAGGTTTTCCACTTGTGTCCCTGTAGTTTAATTTAGTTTAGTTTACCAGGTAGTTTTATTAGGGCCTCCAGGGTCTGAATTTAACACTAACGCACTCGCCAAATGCGGAAATTGTGAGTCAAAAATCATTGTACATGCATTTTTTGGCCAGTGGGTAAATCATTTTGCCTGCTGAAAAGTGTATACAATTTTCAAATCTGTACACATGTCATATAGAAAGTACATGTATAAAACAAATCGTGAAAGAAATCCTTGTTAACAAAGATCTAAAGAGAAAAGTTCATTGGGTCAATATTAGCTGTAATAGAGATCTCATGTAAGCTGCATTTTACCTTGAGGTCAAGGTTCGACTCCTGGTGGAGGTATATAACATAAATAATATCCTCTATTACATTTGTCGACATGTAGATCACTGGGGCCCCGGGGATAATACTCAGGGATGCAACTTGTGACAAGAGAGGAAAAATGCACGGCCAGCTATCTGGCTGCCGCCGATTGACCCGGTCTAGATCTGCTACATTCCTCCCTCCTTTAACAAAGTCTTCGACCCCGAAGACATCATGATTTACAACCCAGGTTCGGGTATCCCCTTGCTAAGTATGCATCTCTACTTGAAACAAGGTTTGGTCACAGGCACCAAATGTAACAGAGGAAAAATACACGGCCAGACCAGGTTCGAACCCGGGATCTTCCGACCTCTAAACGCTCAACCAATCGACCTGGTATAGGTCTGCTACACAACCTCTGGTAAACTTGAGATAAGTTCTTTCTCTGAGTGGGAAGAGATCTTCTCTTTAGCTTAATTAATTGCTTGATCGTAACACTAGTAGTCAGAGGTCTGGGTTTGACTCCTGGTGGAGGAATTTTACATAAATGATGACCCCTATTACAACTGTATCCCCCACTTTGGTTGTTACAAGTCCTTGTGTGGTCCTCTATTGTAGACCTGTTTTGTATAGGATTCTTGGGTCACAAATTAGCTTGACTATGTAACAGGTTCATCACTTAGGGAAGGTCAGGTACTTGACCACTGAATTGAAGAGTCAGTCAGAACTCCCAATGTGATATCTTCTTTATTACATCTGTTGTTAAGATAACACTAGACACACTCATTGGGTTCTCTCCATAGTTATGTAACAGGAGAAGAGAAAGGCACAGTAAGACTGGGTCTGGGGTTCTGAAATCTACAGAGGGATGTTTTCCTCAACTGTCATGAGAGATCCAGCTTATCAAGTTCCACTACAAATTATAGACTATGATCATGACTTGCCAGTTGGTTGAAAATCAACCAGTGAAATATGTAAAATTTTCAAGTTTTGGAGCTGGACTGGGTTGATTACTATTGAATTCAGAGGCTGTAAGAGTAAAATCCTGGTGTGGCCATGCATTTCTTTTATAGTGTTGCAAATTGTATAATACAATACAATAAACCCATGCTCGGCAATAAGCCCCCCCCCCACACTTTTGGTATTAGAAATATGTACAACAACAAGATAAAACAATGTAACACTTAAAGCATAAACAAATATTTTCATTTTAAAATAAATGATTATATAATTAAGAGTAATAAAGCAAAATGTGCTTAGTTTTGATTCACAAGAAATGACGACAACATATATGAGTCTAATTATTGCCAATATTCATCATTATTGAGGACTGACATGCAGTAGAGGACAATTTCAAGAATTTTGACTTCGAAATTTTGAGTGTAAGGCTTTGATAACCACTGCCATAGCATTTGAACAATATTAATGAAGTGACTGGAAATGAAGGGCAGATTTATGGCAGTCCCTCCGGATCCCCGTCCCTCCTAAAATAAAACACCTTTCAAACCCTGTTTTAACTCCCACCATACAGTATGTACATGCAACAGAAAGAACTACTCCAGAATTCCATGACAAATCATTTCCCCAATACAACTTCTTAATATGATACCCAGTTTTGGAAAATCGTTTTGAGCCATCTTTTGCCCTTATATTTACTCCCTGGAGAAAAAAAATTACCACTACAAAATCACCTCTCCCCTTACTTCCTTAGAAATAATCTGATTACAATGCCTTTTGGTACAAAAAAAAGAAAAGGAAATTGAAATCCCAATTCAGTTCATATGAGGAAATTTAAAAGTTGCCCATGAATCCAGTACAGAAACAAAAAATGATTGTGTGTATACTTATTGCCAATAGTGTATATATGTAGGTGTGAAGAATTCAAAGCGCATTGATAATTATAATGTTGGCATTGTGTAGATATGGTTAGTCTATTGTCAAAACGCAAACATTCAATAGACCTAGTAAGCCTTAAAACGTCATTACATCAATTCAGCTTGTCGAGCAAGTAAAGATTTGGTAAATAAACTGTTTTTTATCGATCGTCCTTACAATGTTTGTGATATTAAACAGATTCGCGATTTTAAATGGCAATAGAAACGGCGTTCCTTTGAAAGGGGAGAGCACTTACCTACTGATTTGTATAGCGATACATTGTAAAGTTTATTTAGTTTATCAGGAGACAAATATTTACTCGCGATGAAGCTTTGTCTTATTTCTATCCTTACAGTAGTTAAACATTAATGTAACTTATTGTTTACACGTGTGGACAAATTGGCTACCTGTGTACACTAACGCTACAATAACACTGTGTACACTAGCGGTACAATAACACTGTACATGGAAGTTTATATTATAGGCCCTACGCACCCGTTTGTCAATACTTCAGTCCATCACGTATTGATCAGGGCTCTGTGTTTGGTACTTCAGGATTAAAAAAATTGTGGTTTTCATTTTCAATCTAGTCCAAAGTAAGAATGTCTGCATTGATTGAAAATGAAAAGGAAATGAGGAAAAATACAGCCTACAATATCTTATTGGTATTTTGTTAAGCTAAAGAATTGAATAACAATCTGAAGTGATGTCTTAGTTTGTTTAGCTGACTATCGAGTGCTCTATTATGATATTAATGCTGTACATTCTTTACTTTCGTGATTAATTTGCCGTTTCACAGGAAATTTACTTTCAGAAAATGGAAATTAGTTTTTTTTTCACAGAGACTTCTTTGAAGGAAACGAGCATTAAGAGTTTAATGGAACTTTTTTGTCCAGTATAGGACCCTGGAGTTAAGGACTGGTTATAATATAATTACATGTAGCTTACATTAATATTGATATACAGGGTTTTCCCTGGGACCCCCAAATTTAGTAAATTTAGGAGTCCCGGGACTCAAGCTCCCAACACATATAATATATAGTAAAACTTCATTAATTTTGGGAGTCCTAGTTTTGTCAATTTTAGGAGTCAAAATACAGGTTTTTGTGCGTCAGGGAAAAGCCTGATATAATTATTGTTTTTTTCTTGGATATTGATATATTTAAAATTTCAGATGCAAAGTTGTATCAATATGAGATTGGAATCAATTATAAGAACAATAATTTTCTTTATGAATTGTACAAAATCTAGGAAATTAGTTATTGTGAAAATGTTAAAAGTATTGCAAGGAATACATGTATATTACCAAAGGATACTGTGCCACAATGAATAGGGACTGAATGTTATCCTTCTTTTTCTTTGACCTCTTCCCCTGTATGCATTCTGTCAAGACAAGTTGTATTTCAAGCCCAATTTCATACATTTTATATATATAATTAGCAGAGGATTGACTGACTAAATAAAAAAGTGTTTTAATATTAATATTGATAACAGCCATCACCAAGGAAATGTATTGTTTGAAGTTTAAATATTGTAAACATTCATAGAAACCTGTACTTGTAAACATTTCATCCTCCAAGACAGAACAAGTATTGTAATTGCTTTTTTAGAGTACATTTCAATTCTCTTTATGAATTATTCAAACACAAGTCTTGTTCTGGCTGTGTTATTGTTGTAAGGTGAAACAAAGACTATTCGGGTCTATGATAGTGCATGTGCATTCATGTGGTTGTTTTGTCCTGCGGTAAGATAGGAGGACGTCATTGTCTGTTCCTTAGGGGAACATTTTGACTGATTAAAGACACCATATGAAAATATTCTTTGGTGGTACATGTAGTAAAATATTTAAATACATTTGTTTTTCTGTGTTTCTAACTTTTTAAAAAGTCTTTTTCTTAAATCATGTGAATGAAGGTGAGAAAAAATTCAAGGTCATACTAAGGAGTTTAAGTTCATGCATACTTGTCAGAAGCTTAAGTTTCTCATTAGGTCATTGGTTCAGCATTTTAAACAAACATCTTTCTAATGGTGACCTCAGTTTTGAATATAATTAAATTTATACTAATGGACTTGTATTTAACAAAATTGCATGAAAACCTCAGCTTCTGTCAAAGAGGACAATTTTAATTGTTTTTCAGAAAATATGAAGGATTTTAAAGTTCTTTTAAAACATGGTGATTCATGTTTAAAATTAATTTGTTTTATTTTCGAGAAAGGAAGTTCTGTGGACTAAAACGCCATTATTGTATTAAAGTGTATTCTGTTTTAGAAACAATTTGGTAAGTAAATAATTGATTTCACAGATGAGTCATGCTGTTTTGTCTTTGGAGTATAATTATGCCTCCGAGCCTACTTAACTCTGGGCACCTGTGACTAGACGTTTGTGAGGCAGATCGAGTACTAGTCTGCAGTATTGTCTCACAAAGGCGAAAAACATGAAATATTGAAATCATACCTTTCTATAGTCTGTGACAGATCCTACAGCACTACAGGGAATTGGGTAATTTAATAGTTGTCTTCGGGAGTGAAGACTTGGAGAAAAGGGAAAAAAGGGAGGAACTGGACTGGGTCGATCGTCGGCGACCAAATAGCTCAATTGGTTGAGCGTCCGTCTAGAGTTTGGAAGGTCCCGGGTTCGAATCCCTGTCTGGATGCTACATTTTCTCTTTCTCCTTTTACAATTTTTTCGAGACTTGTAGCTAGGGTAAAAGTTTTTGCTTGGTAAGAAGGGCAAACTCTAAATACAGGTGGTTCTGGTGGTCAGGTAGTGAAATTCATGTTGGGGTTTCGGTTGCTATATTTGAGTTGTGATTGAAGGTTAGAGTAGAAGGGGATCCGTATTGCTAAGTTCACTTGCAGCTAATTTTATGATGTAAGGTATAAGGGTTAGTTTGGGTTGTTGCAATTTTTCATGAGTTTGATTGTAGGTAATTTGTGATGTACATGTAGGGTATAATATGTTAAGGGTTTGTGTTAGGCGTTATGGGCAGGGTTCACTTTTGGGCGCGATTTCGCGAGATTCTCGCTGTATTTTCATATAAATCGCGTTGAAGTCGTTCTAAAGCGAGAAAAAATCGCGCATGCCAAAATTCATGCATAGTGGATACCTACATCGATCAATAATACTGATCATAGTTCCAGAAGTATTCCTTTCTGCAAATCCTAATGATAGTGTGTACCAGTCATAGTCTCAACAACGCTTGTTTCTCAATCAGTTGCAATTCAAACGTTTAGATGACAAAGCCACCACGAAAACACAAAGGTGCAAGTGAGGTGTCTGTAAATTTGTGACAGGTTGGGGGGAAATGTAAGTAGTTAATGCCTCCAGAAACAGTATTGAAAGTTGATCAAACAGCCTGGGATGTCTTAGTTTATTAAATTAACGTTAACCCAATCATTGAAAACAAGTAGATGGTTGAGAGAGGAAATGACTCCACCGATTCCACCGGTGCTGGGGCCAATAGGCCAACTAGACGGTACTGACTGTATCCGTGAAGATGTCAATGCTATTGATGTTTAGTAGCAAGTTTAATGTTAGGAAGTGTTAATTTTGGAGGAATTTGAGCTTTAATTAGGCCTGTATATGACAGGGTTAAAATCACAAACAAGGACGATTTTCTCCAGGAAATAAAATAAACAAAAGATCAGGAAACCCATTTACTGTACCTTGTGTTATTTATTTAGGCCTATTGACTTAATAAATCTAATTGTTATAGCATTCCTATCAATTCATACTAAATTACGTGTCATAATACCAAAAATCTTTGGAAAATTAGGAGCAAGAAAATAAAATCCCATCCATATATGAAAAATCTCACTGAAATTAGGTAAGGGAGATTTTTTCTCTCATTGTGCCCAAGGTCTAGGGTGAACCCTGTATGGGGGATTATTGAGTTTACTTAATCAGTGATCAATTTACAATTAATTTCCATCAGTCCCTTTTGTACATATTGCCGAAAACAACGGGTCCCACACTGTGAAATTGAAGTATTTTCAGAATTTCTATGAGTCCCATCATAATTTTATGAGTACTGGACTCGGGACTCGCACGGAGATTGATCACTGCATAATAAGGTATTAGGGTGGACTGGTTTAGTTGGATTACCTAGTGAGAGTTAGGGTTGGGTTGGAGGGTATGGGACCATTGTTGAGTTTACCTGATAAGGTACTAGGGTGGACTGGTTTAGTTGGATTACCTAGTGAGAGTTGTTAACTTTTACTTCCTTATTGACAACAGAGCTAGCAATGTTCAGAGCAATAGCTTAATCTTATAACGAGGATAAAAAATTGTAGCAATACAGATTTACAAATATGTTACAAATCGTCTGGAAAAGAGCAAGTCACAAGATCAGATTACAAGCTTTACAAACATTAAATTACAGAGGGGGAGAGTATATTTAGATATCGGGTAATGATCAAGCATCATTGTATGGAAGTTTGAAAGTTAAACAACCGTTTAATAGCTTAAATCTGTTGTGAATTGTTCACTGAAGCAGCAATGAGGACTTGACAGACACAAACACTCTCGGATTTTGTCTAAACTCTGTTGGTTAGTTTCATGATGTAAACTTAAATGATGCTTTGCTACAGGTAGGATAATTACTGTAGGCAGTGACGCTGAACTTGTGTTAATGTAGCGTGGTACGTTAAACTTTTCTGGTGAGCTGTGATCAAACTTCAAGGTCTTACATGTTATGATGTATTTCTTCTATTGACCACTCGACTTACATTTACACTATATACTGAGATTGTTTTTTGTACACAAACAGGAATTGAAAACTTTTGTACAAAAAACAATCTCAGTATATATCATTCATACCAAACTGATGAATCTTATTCCTAATAACACATTTACACTCTTCCAAAACAGTCAGTGGAATACTAAGTCCAGTCAAATTAGCCAAAACATAGGCCTAACCGTGACAAAATTGCAACAGAATTGATTTATATATTTTTTGATTGTTGGGTACCTATACTGGAATACTAGTCTTGTGTGAAAATTCAGGGATGATGGAGGAAGGCTTGCTACTATAGAGAAAACATTCCTTAAATTAGTTTTACTTTATTGTATATATTGTGTATATATTTTCATCTTTTAAGTTTTTGTCAAGAGCAATTTAATTTTACTATATGTGCATCTGCGTGAACATAGAATGTTTATAGTTCTGTACAACATACTTATTTTTAATAAAAGGAGATTTTACTGCTGAAATCTTTACGACTACGACTTCATTATACATACATGCGTGATTTGCAGTCATGTTAAACGTGACAATGCAAAAATCAAAATCTAGACGAAACACGCTTTTTACAATATTATGGAGCAATGAACCATGGTCTGTGGAATGTTTGTCATTTAAGGTATGATAATGAAAGCATTTTATTGATTGACTTCGTGAACAGTCATAGAAAACGGTTATATGGAGTGTGTCCCGTTCCTATTGTCGTTCATGAGAGAATGAACCGAGACCAAGCTAGACTCATAGAGGCGGATTTCTGCCGTGATATTATAAAGACATCGGGTTTTGGGTCAGCAGGTATAATCCTGTCGTTAATGAGTGGAGGTGCGGTCTATTGGGTATCTACACAACGGGCCAATTCAAACATCAATGATGAAATTTTACGATAGCAATTACCGAATGTTTGTTGGTATTAAGTGCTGCCCAGCAATCACTTACCGTTTCACTGACGATGAATGTAGTGGATTTGGTTATAACTTAATTTCTCCAAAAAGTGGTGATTTTATTACGATTCAATGCAAATTTTGTATAGTATTGTTGACGGAAATTTCAAGTTTGTAAACCTACAATGAAAATTTGTGTAAAAGCTTTTGAGTGAAATCTTGACAGCCATGCATGGTGTTGCGACCTCATGAACCCTACGCTGGCTGCCTTCGACATTTTACCATGGTGACAGTGTTCGGCTGTCATCGTAAAACAAATCACCGCAGATTCACATCTCTTTGATACATCTGAATAAAAAACTATTTTCTCATCATGAAAAAATTATTAAAAGATGCGAGTCTGATATATGAAGAATCTGGTTATAATTTTGTCATAAATTTGATTTTTCACAGATCGAAATCTTTAAGATATATTAATTTTATACCATACAAATTCCATTTATTTTCATGAATATTTTCTAGATTTATTCTGACAGTCAAAAGTATCTGTACGAACTTGGTCAGAAATGAGAAAAAGGTTTGATTTTCAGATTACAGTAAATATGAACTGTCTCCAAGAGAAATGGTTATTTTCATTGTGAACGTACCTCAGAAGAAAGTACATGGTTTGTTTAGATTATTGTCAGTTGAGAACTAAGTATAAAGAAGGAAGATGACAACTTTTCACTAAGGAGATTGGACAATCATCTCTCCCTATGCTATCTACAAAATTCTGTCTGACTTTTACAATATTCTGGACTTTCTGACAGCTGCCAATCAATTAATTGTGGCAAACAATTAGGGAAGGGAAATTACTAAACATGGTCCGTAATGTAAAAATCAGAAAGAGCAAAGTATGTTTCGGGCTTATTGATATGGTTGGAAAACTAAACACTAGAAATACAAAAATATATAGTGTGTTTTATCTACAGATGAGCCTCGTTTTCTCGCGGAGTTATGAAAAAAACTTTTGAGTTATCGGAGTATTAAAAGTGAATTGAGTTTGAATGTTTAGTTTCAAGTCTGGTTGGGATCGATGGCATACTTGAAATTAAATGGGATCAGAATTCATACTTGCCAACTGTTTGAAATTTCCATAGGGGAGATTGTGTTTACTAAGAATTGAAATCATAAATTTATTATGTATGTATGTACCTGGTAGGAAAAATAACTTTTAATGGCTTCTTTTGAGCTGGTCTTCCAGATGAAATCATTATACAGTAGACTCCGCTTAATATCACTTCTCATTTGTCTGGGAAAAACATGATATTAACCGGAACATGATATTAAAAGAAAACGTATTTTCTGACATTTTTCAGCCCTCAAAACCGGAAGTGGACTTGGTTAAATGTCGTAGTGCTGTGACTCAACAGAGAAGATTGTTGAATAAAGATATTTTATCACTAACAATGTTTTTTCACTCCAGTGACAGTATAATCTTTGGTTTTATTCTGGAATGCACTTATTTTCATATATATTGTTCGTACGTAATATTATCAGTAGGCTAGCTTCACACGAAACCAGGGACGAAACGTACTACGATTGTTTACTGCAGTAGGCCTACTGTAGTGATGTAACGTTAGGCATACAAGTGGCTGGTATTCTGCATCAAATTCGTGTTTTGAAATCATGACACTCCGTAAATATTTACCGTTATCTTGATATGTATACTGGGTTTTCGCTTGTGAAATCTGTTGTTTGTTTAATTTCTTTAGATATTCGCTGCAAGTGCGACATCGTTTTCACAGAGTTTGTCGGTTGTATACCGCTACCGCGAAATGAACTTCTACCTTTGAAACGTGACGTTTCATTGGATGACCTCTATGCAAATAAAACAACCACGCGATAAGATTTAGTCTCGGCACTTATTCACCAGCCGGCCTAGAATCACGGCATGTCGGCGTCGTACTTTGGTTTTTTAAAAAATCAAAACAAAGACGATATCTTTGCATTTTACGTGAACATTAGCTTAAATTAATTAATTGGACACTTATTGTTTAAAAGACACTTTTTATTTTAATTTGAATCAATATTTCGTCATGTTTACGGAAGACCATCCACTTGTAACATAAGCCTTCTTCACGACAACGTGAATTCAATCTAAGACGAGCTGAAATGAAAAATAGAACTCGTGTTAGGAACACATGGCGTTAGATAAGACTACAAAAGTATGGGTTCCCTCACCCAAAGGTGTAATCTTTGCTCCGGTATGCCAAGTCAATCTATTGTTCGACTAGTACGGCAGTGATCAGGTAGGTGTGAAAGAGACGCAGCTGACCACGGCGTTGTTTACATAGCGATTTCAGGTGTGAAACTCGGGTCCCCGGGGCACTTATTTGAAATTATTTCTAACATTTACCTGTAATTTTTGTGTGACAGTGGCCAAAAAAAGTGATATTAACCGAAATCCACCTGGAAACAAGTGATATTAAAAGAATGGCATTACATAGATTATATAGCAGGAAAAACGGTGCATGAAGAAAACGTGATAATAACCGAAAAGTGATATTAACCGACGTGACATTAAGTGGAGTTTACTGTATTCTAAAAAATAAGAATAGTTTAGCAAATTCATTGGTTGAAAATGCAAAATTTTAGGCTCCAAACTCGAGAGTCTCCCTCCTAAATAGGGAGGGTTGGCAAGTATTGTGTCTTTGAGTTCCATAAGTTTGAGATACTAAGGTTCGACATGACAAGGAAAGTGCATATGATTACATTTAGTCCCAGTAAGTTTTCCTTTCACCTTCAATCCCTAAATTACAGATGTGCATGTCAAACTGTGGTTGTGTTGACATACAAATTATAGGTTATATAGTGAAAGGTATAAGTTGTCGTGTCAGCAGAAAAAAGACAAAATCTCTGATCTTTATCAGAGAAACTATCTAGAATCTTATCAGTCCCTAATAGGCCACCTAATTATACTCTCTAAGTGTTCAGTTAACATAATTATTGGGGTGTGCCGTGATTTCAGGAGCGGTTAAATAAGATTTACACATTATATGTTTTATGACAATAAAAGATTTTATTTCAAGATAAATGTTTAAACATTTGTTACCTTTTGAGACTTAGAATTAATTTCAAGCTTAACTGGTATCAGATCTGGTCATTTGTAAAATGTTAACTTTGGTACTGAAATAGATAACATCAAGCATGATCATTTATCAGAAAAAATTGTTTATCGCAGCAATCAATAGATGTTTCAAAACTTAATTCTTATTTTCTTCAATAGAATCATTAAGGCAAATACTTTTCCATGTATGAAACATATTATGCAGTAAATATAGCCCTAAATCTTCCATATCACAATAAGGTAGTATGAACCCTTGTGTTTCAATTTCACAGTAAGATAGCATACACCCTTAAGTCTCCATATCACAGTAAGGTAGCATACACCCTCAAGTCTCCATGTCACAGTAAGGTAGCATACACGCTTAAGTCTCCATGTCACAGTTAGGTAGCATTCACCCTTAATTAAGTCTCCATGTCACAGTAAGGTGGCATACACCCTTAATTCTCCATGTCACGGTAAGGTAGCATACATCCTTAAATCTCCATGTCACGGTTAGGTAGCATACACCCTTAAGTCTCTATGCAACATTAAGGTAGCATACACCCTTAAGTCTCCATGTCACAGTAAGGTAGCATACACCCTTAAGTCTCCATGTCACAGTTAGGTAGCATACACCCTTAAGTCCCCATTTCACGGTATGGTAGCATACACCCTTAAGTCTCCATGTCACGGTAAGGTAGCATACATCCTTAAATCTCCATGTCACGGTTAGGTAGCATACACCCTTAATTCTCCATGTCACGGTTAGGTAGCATACACCCTTAAGTCTCTATGCAACATTAAGGTAGCATACACCCTTAAGTCTCCATGTCACAGTAAGGTAGCATACACCCTTAAGTCTCCATGTCACAGTTAGGTAGCATACACCCTTAAGTCCCCATTTCACGGTATGGTAGCATACACCCTTAAGTCTCCATGTCACAGTAAGGTATCATACACCCTTAAGTCTCCATGTCACAGTTAGGTAGCATATTACACCCTTATTTTTAAGTCTCTATGTCACAGTAAGGTAGCATACACCCTTAAGTCTCCATGTCATGGTAAGGTAATATAACAAACACCCTTGAGTCTCGATGTCACAGTAAGGTAGCATACACCCTTAATTCTCAACATCACAGTATCAGGTAAACTGTAGTCCTAAGCCTTTACATGTGTATGTCACATTAAACTAGCATACAGCTTTATATATTCAAGTCCAACAAAGTTGTCATATTGACAAGACTTCAGACTCTTACTAGATTATGGGTTGTGTCATATTTAACAATGTAAACTTGTACACCCCTGCGTTGAGAAGGAACCAAGACTTGAGTGAGATGTACCAATTACTTGACATTTGTTAATTACTTTTTAGCATGACAAGCACCTTTAGCAATACAAATGTTTGTAATTTATTTTTAATAAATATGAATTTGGCTATAAGTTATTTTACATGTCTTTTATTGTTTTTGAATATCTTTTGTGTTGTCACTTAAGTAGATAATGATTTTAACTGGTCCTAATAGTTTTAAACCTTCATGGTCAACAATTAGATCTTTTTTGCCTCTTTAAGTCGACTGAAATCAGAAAGTAGATGAGTTTTTTCTCGTGTGAAGATACTCTGTGAAATGACGTGTTAGAATTCCTTTTACTTTCACTGCCATTATTTCTTTCACACAAATGGTAAAGATTTTACATATAATTATAAACTGGACACTTTTTCTGTAAAGAAATGTGTCCTGGTGTTCCTTGTCTGGGTATGATTATAGCTCTCCCCAATCTTACAAGTAACAGCTAGCGTTTAATAGATTAAACCATGATGGATTCATTCTGAGAGTTTGTAGCTCCCAGGTGGAGGTAGCCCTAATTATATAACATGGTGACCAGCTACTGAGCAGGTGCCCCTTTCTGTTGTGTGGATCCTTGGAGCTCTCCTATTATACATTATGGATGGGACGAAAATCTGGTCCTTATGGTTTTAATTGTTGATTATCCAACCAAAATAATTTCATTATTAAATTTAAATATACTTCTATTCCTTTATAAGCCCAGTTCCAGGTATTCCAGCGCCTGAAGAAATTGTATTTAGTCCATCAAGCCATCTAGATTCTGAGTTAGAATCGCTGTTTGGCCATACATTAGTCCTATCCAGTATGTTTATTGTTAAGGAGCCTGACGAAATATAACTATGGAAATGCAGTATAGGATTATTTTGTGTCTTTGGAGTTGGAGACTCTTAAAGGAGGGAGAAATGTCTGAACTAGGTCAATTGCTGGTGGCCAGATAGCTGAAACATGCCTGTTTAAGAGTTTTGAGACCTTGCCAGGCGTGAATCCCAGTTTGACCATATGTATCATGCTCTGTCAAAGTTTCTTTCCTGAATTTTCATTTATTTGTTAGTTAAAAAAATAATCAAAAGATACTTGGGAGAAAAGTTTACGTCTTGTGATCTCTGAGAAAATGTTTGGGTGACTGGTTCAGGTCATCAATGGAACGACACTAAATAATTGACAGTAGATTTGGTGTGAAAGTGTGATTGTCACAGACCCCACAATACAGCTCAAATGTTGATGATAGGACATCTCCAAGGTCAAATGTAAGGTGATCAAGGTCAGATTAAACTGATGGTATCTCAGAATTAAACTCTTCAATGAGGTGTTTTTCTATAGCGAGAGTATCTCAGAATTAACACTTTAAAGAGGTGTTTTTCTCCACTGAGAAGACAGTCTCATTAAGTTTATAACGTGGGGATGGAAATCTGATACCAGTTGTGTTAGATATGTAATTAGAAATGGGCATTAAGGATTGGTTCATAGCCAAATGATTATAGGGCTCTGAGTGACCGGAGTGATTGACCAAACTAAAACTGACAGATGATGTGTGAAGTGTCCTGAGGATGACCACTCCCGGTGATGACCAATGAACACCACAAAATGACCATTTCATGGTCGGGTAATGTGGATTATATTGAGGGGTATAGTTTGTTTGTTTAGGTAGTAATGAGAGTAAAGATAGCTGTCGCCCATCTGATTATTGGTCAACTCTGGAATTGTAGATTGAACTGACCACTCCCTACTGGTGGACAAAATGACCATTACAATAAGTGTTATATAGGGGAATGAGCATCAGATTGAGGGGTACATAGGAAACAAGCATCGGATTGATGGGGCAGGGTCAATAGGTGTCAAATTGAGGGGTATGGTTGGTTGTACAAAGGAGGGCTGACCATTATGTCAGACCCTGCAGGTGATCACTAAGTCGTCAGACCACACTGACCACTGGAGTTTGACCATTACTTTCCTCTATGTCAGGCCTACTCTGTACCTTGTTGACTGTACAGACCAGTTATCGGGGACATGTAAATAAAAATAGAAAACATTCCTGTGTACAACTGCTAAATATGCCTTCTTTGAACAGCCCAGAGTTTACAATTTTTTTTTGTTTGGGTAACAGAACTTGGCTGGGTCAACGTTCAGTGCTAAGGCCTCAAGATCATGAAACAGTCGTAGTTTCTGCTTAGGTACATATCATGACATTCTCTGTGATTGGCCAAGTCAAGACTAAACACAGTTTCAGAAATTTTCATAATTGTAGAGGCTGGTATAGAATTTAAGGCTACACTATTATATATCATAGGTGTCAACCTCTGAAACCTCCAATGAGGGAGATCTCCCTCAGTCATAGGTGTCAACCTCTGAAACCTCCAATGAGGGAGATCTCCCTCTTTTCATATTTCCTATGAGGGAGAAAGAGCGTGAAATGCGAATGAAACTGTATTGCTCAATTTGCATTGTCTTTCCCTTATTATGTATTAAAATAACTTCACAAAGAATTCATTTGATCCAAATACACCTACAATGTATTTATGGCCATTACACATGCAGTAACTAGGAGATGATTTGACCACAAGATGTAGATTTTGAGTTATTGTGAGTTTGAACTTAAATGAGGGAGATGTCGAGGGAGGTTGGTAAATTTTGGTCAAAATGAGGGAGTCTCCCTCCTAATGAGGGAGGATTGACAGGTATGACTAACTGTTCTTATTATATAATTAAATTTGTTAACTGTTTTATGCTTTTTAATGGAATATGCTGCAAGACTGCCTAATCCTTGAAAAATACAAAATATTCATTGATGTTCTTTACAAATATGGAATACCTCTATCATTACGTTACAAAATTTCCGAATAAGAATATCAAATTTTAGACGCCTATTTGATGATATGTCAAAATGTCATTATATATCAGTTCAAAAAGGGCAGATGACCCAAGATGACCAATCAAATTCAATGAAAACCAATATATACGAAATATGAATGCATCAATTTCAATTACGATCATTCTTTAACAAATCCGTAATACCCTCATTATTTTGGTTCAAATTAAGAAAATTTAGGCCTATTTGATGACGAGTCAAGATGTCATTGGTGTTCGAGGAAGGGCAGATGACCAAGATGACCAAACTGACCGTTGCTGCTAAAGTTGTCCGTTGTGACACCTGTCCTTACTTCACGTTAGATTTTATGTGACGAGATGGCAGAGCTTGACTGCCTGTATTGACTTTTAATTTACCCGCTTGGCCCCGGGTACCTGGAGATCCCTCATTGAGGGTACGTGGTTGCTTATTGTTGGTACGTGGACGGGGAATGACAGTTTAATTATCTGTAATTACCTGGTCATTAACTCGGACAACGTGGACGGGCTGTGATACTGTATTTAGTTAACGGTAATGACAGGGTCATCAAATCAAACACAACCCGAGGTGAGCTAAATCACCAGCTCTGAGAACACGACTAATGACAAAAATCATGTGCAAAGTGTTTGATTACAGGTGTAAATTTTACAGGTATGTCAGGTCAGTTTTTGGGTTCACAGAATCTTGTTAGCTTGACTGCAATGATTTGAATTAGAATGTGTGGTATCATTTTTAGAAATTTTTTCTTAAAACAATATTTTGTACACTGATGTTAAAGGCCCAATATACGTAACTTCAGGAATTTTTTTGTGATTCTGAAAAATTCTGAAAAAAAATCCGGTTGATAACCATGCAAAAATTAGCTTAAAACGAAGTAAACCTAGGCGGTAACTAACAAGAAACTCTCGACAAAAAAATCCAAAGAATTTAAAATAATTCAGATGGGGCCCACTTCATTAACAAACCGAAAGGTAGAAGACGGTTCGAAATGGACGCGTGTTTACAAATAGCGTGTTTCAACTGCTGCTGTACCGGTAACCGCGAAAGAATTCACCTCGAATATTGCTGATATAAGTTAATCTTGACTAAATCTATAAATGTAATAAGTTATTAGGCTTGATTTTCGCTTCAAGTTTTGCCGAAAGTTACGTATATTGGGCCTTTAAGTAAGGATGCTATTTGTGTGGAGCCTAAGCTCAGGACGTACCTGTTTATTCTATTTGTGTGGAGCCTAAGCTCAGGACGTACCTGTTTATTTCCAGGTAAATTAGTTGACTGTATCTTTGATTCAGGTTTAACCTTCACATAATGTGATATCAAGCTAACAAACCACCTACAGTGATGTTCCTGGGAACGCATGTCCAGCGCGGGTGTTGATCTGAATCTCCAGGGTCCTTTGTTCGACTCTAACGTGACTGTAAACCGGCTTTATAACTCTAATTTGTTTCGCACCTTTTTCAAACAGACATCGTTTCGTTTTTCAGGTATCAGGTGAAGTATTGTTTGGTTATAGACATATTGAAGGGGAGCGATAAGAAACGGGAGAAATAAAACGGAAGATTATTGGTAATAATACTCCCACTAAATTTTATAGAAAAAAATCATATTTCAGTTTTTCTGAGATATACTGTGATGATAAGTTAAACGCTCCAGGCAGTATTCAGGGGAATAATATTCATTTGCGGAATGTAGAAATGAAACTTGATTTATAGTTTTTATATAGCCTTTAATAGTAGCGGTTAAAATGCCTGACTTTTGTACCAAGAAGAAGAGAATAGATTGAGATATTCCAATTCAGGTAAAAAATTAAATTTTGAAGAAGGAAGATAATTGAGATATAATTATTGAAGTGGAAAAAGAAGATGATGATATCTTTATCATTTAATCGTAAAGGACTATATTTACTAAAGAGGTGCATGAACAAAATCTTGTTAAATGTCCTGTACCTTGTATGTCTATAAGTGTGAAGCTGTTAAAACATATTAATAAATGTTAATAGTTATTCATATACCAGATTTATAATGTATAGACTCTTTTTGATATCACTTTCTGCTATAATGACACAAATTACTGCCGAGTATATTTGTACAGAGTATTTCTAAGTTGAAGGACAAAGTTAAGAGTAAATATGGAAATTGCATTGGGTAGACCATAAATTATCTCTGCAAAAATTTGTTGATAATAAATTATTCGTATGCAATTAAGAGAGAAATTGTTATCACTTCTTGCTATACAAGGTTCATGAGAAAACCACCTTTTCGTCATGGGCGGATTGGTCGAGTGGTTAACACTCCAGCCTTCCATGCAGGCAGCCGGGGTTCAATCCCCGAAATCGTCATATGCATGGAACATTCAGAAAAGTGTTTTTCTCCTGCCAACACAACTCCAACAACCCAGATGGAGTATAAAAAGGTCTAGGGTGGGTGTTGCAGTATCTCTGCTATAGCATTCAAGTGAGGTGGCACTATAAAAGATGCCGTTGGAAACACGATCCCACTACAAACAGAACCAAATTCCTCTCTAGCACACACGCATACACACATAGGGAGATATTAGCCAGGTGGTATAGGACAAGTAGTAAGCCCCTGATAAGGCAAGCTCCTGTGAACTCCTCAGAATTGTATATGATAGAACTGTATGTGGAAAATTGTATTGATTGTATAAGAATTGTATATCTATTTACTGTAAAGTGCTTTAGAGTGGCTTAATTATGTTAGCTAGATAGGGCGCTATATCAAATGTTGTATATATATTTATTTATCTATTTATTTATTTATTTATTTTTGCCTCATGATTACTATTTTAGAAGAGTACCTCACATCATAAACTCATATTCAGACATTCAAGACTTACCCAGGATATGTAAGTAGTTCCGGTGGTTTTGAGTAATTTGGACAGAATATACTAAGGACCAGTTTTAAGACTGAAGGGCTGAAAGTTGATGGGGTGGGCTTATTAGGGAACATGGGCTTTTCACAAATGTAGTGGTGATTTGTTACAAATTACAGATGTCTTCACATTGTTAAAATCGTTATCCTAGATCTTGATAGAGAGATATTCTTGACAATATAATTAGAAAATCTCCTAAATCTTAATGTTATGGCGCTGATTAAAGGCCCAATCTGTGTAACTTTTGGCAAAATTTGAAGAGAAAATTAAGCCCAATAACTTTTTATATTTATAGATTTAGGTAAGATTAACTGATATCAGCAATATTCAAGATGAATTCTTTCACGGTTACCGGTACAGCAGCAGTTGAAACACGCTATTTGTTAACATTCGTCCATTCTGAACTTTCTTCTACCTTCGGCTCTTTGTTGAAGTGGGCCACACCTGAATTATTTTCATTTCTATAGATTTTCCTGTCAAAAGTTATTCATTAGTAACCGCTCAGGTTTACTTTGTTTTAGGCTTATTTTTGCATGGATTTTTTTTTTCATAATTTTTCAGAATCAAGAAAAATTTCCAGAAGTTACGTTTATTATGCCTTTCATTTCCATAATAAAATTGAAATGACAAGGTCATGTGATGTGTATCAATAATATGCAGGTGCTTGGCATCACGTTGATCTTCACCATCATCTTACATGATCAAAGTAAAGTACCTCATAACTCGTAGAAAATTGAAAAGAAATCTTCAGTTAATTGATTGTTGGAGGGGTTTTATTACGAGATTTGTACAGATGTTGTAGCTCTATGGGGTATTAACTGTAGAACTGAACTTATAATACCTTACCGTAACGGCTCAATTAATGTAAGGTTAATGGCAGAGTAATTGGTAACAGATTATTTTAGCAGATAAATAGATTAGTAGATTTAAATAAAATCTCCAGATAAGATAAATTGCATGTATTTCAAAAAACTTGCTAAAACTGAAAAAATGTCTAACTGCTGATGTTGAGAAAAGGTGTCACTTGAATTAATTATTTCTGAATACAGTTATTTATAGCTATAGCAACTGTATACAGTTGGATCTGTGGTTTGGAGATAAATACCGGTCCCTGTAGAGCACCAATTGTCTTGAGACTTGGATGGTGCAGAGTTTGAATCCTATAAATACCGGTCCCTGTAGAGGACCAATGGTCTTGAGACTTGGATGGTGCAGAGTTTGAATCCTGTAAATACCGGTCCCTGTAGAGCACCCGGGGTCTTGAGACTTGGATGGTGCAGAGTTTGAATCCTGTAAATACCGGTCCCTGTAGAGCACCCGGGGTCTTGAGACTTGGATGGTGTAGAGTTTGAATCCTATAAATACTGGTCCCTGTAGAGCACTCGTGGTATTGATTCTTGGATGGTGAAAAGTTTGAATCCTGTAAATACCAGTCCTTTGGCTAAACATGTATTTTATTCTCAGAAAATAAAGTTTATTATTATTATTATTATAAATACCGGTCCCGTAGAGCACCCCCGGTCTTGAGACTTTGATGGTGCAGAGTTTGAATCCTGTAAATACCGGTCCCTGTAGAGGACCCGGGGTCTTGAGACTTGGATGGTGAAGAGTTTGAATCCTGTAAATACCTGTCCCTGTAGAGCACCCACGGTCTTGAGACTTGGATGGTGCAGAGTTTGAATCCTGTAAATACCTGTCCCTGTAGAGCACCCGGGGTCTTGAGACTTGGATGGTGAAGAGTTTGAATCCTATAAATACCGGTCCCTGTAGAGGACCCGGGGTCTTGAGACTTGGATGGTGAAGAGTTTAAATCCTGTAAATAACGGTCCCTGTAGAACACTCACGGTCTTGAGACTTGGATGGTTAAGAGTTTGAATCCTATAAATACCGGTCCCTGTAGAGCATCTGCGGTCTTGAGACTTGGATGGTGAAGAGTTTGAATCCTATAAATACCGGTCCCTGTAGAGGACACGGGGTCTTGAGACTTGGATGGTGAAGAGTTTAAATCCTGTAAATACCGGTCCCTGTAGAGCACCCGGGGTCTTGAGACTTGGATGGTTAAGAGTTTGAATCCTATAAATACCGGTCCCTGTAGAGCATCTGCGGTCTTGAGACTTGGATGGTGAAGAGTTTGAATCCCATAAATACCGGTCCCTGTAGAGGACACGTGGTCTTGAGACTTGGATGGTGAAGAGTTTGAATCCTGTAAATACCGGTCCCTGTAGAGCACCCGGGGTCTTGAGACTTGGATGGTGAAGAGTTTAAATCCTGTAAATACCGGTCCCTGTAGAGCACCTGGGGTATTGAGACTTGGATGGTGAAGAGTTTAAATCCTGTAAATACCGGTCCCTGTAGAGGACACGTGGTCTTGAGACTTGGATGGTGAAGAGTTTGAATCCTGTAAATACTGGTCCCTGTAGAGCACCCGGGGTCTTGAGACTTGGATGGTGAAGAGTTTAAATCCTGTAAATACCGGTCCCTGTAGAGGACACGTGGTCTTGAGACTTGGATGGTGAAGAGTTTAAATCCTGTAAATACCGGTCCCTGTAGAGGACACGTGGTCTTGAGACTTGGATGGTGCAGAGTTTGAATCCTGTAAATACCAGTCCCTGTAGAGCACCCACGGTCTTGAGACTTGGATGGTGAAGAGTTTGAATCCTATAAATACCGGTCCCTGTAGAGCACCCGGGGTCTTGAGACTTGGATGATGTAGAGTTTGAATCCTATAAATACCGGTCCCTGTAGAGGACATGTGGTCTTGAGACTTGGATGGTGAAGAGTTTGAATCCTATAAATACCGGTCCCTGTAGAGCACCCACGGTCTTGAGACTTGGATGGTGAAGAGTTTGAATCCTATAAAAACCAGTCCCTGTAGAGGACACGTGGTCTTGAGACTTGGATGGTGTAGAGTTTGAATCCTATAAATACCAGTCCCTGTAGAGGACACGTGGTCTTGAGACTTGGATGGTGAAGAGTTTGAATCCTGTAAATACCGGTCCCTGTAGAGCACCCACAGTCTTGAGACTTGGATGGTGAAGAGTTTGAATCCTATAAATACTGGTCCCTGTAGAGCACACGTGGTCTTGAGACTTGGATGGTGAAGAGTTTGAATCCTGTAAATACCGGTCCCTGTAGAGGACACGTGGTCTTGAGACTTGGATGGTGAAGAGTTTGAATCCTGTAAATACCGGTCCCTGTAGAGGACCCCGGGTCTTGAGACTTGGATGGTGAAGAGTTTGAATCCTGTAAATACCTGTCCCTGTAGAGCACCCACGGTCTTGAGACTTGGATGGTGCAGAGTTTGAATCCTGTAAATACCAGTCCCTGTAGAGCACCCGGGGTCTTGAGACTTGGATGGTGAAGAGTTTAAATCCTGTAAATACCGGTCCCTGTAGAGCACCCACGGTATTGAGACTTGGATGGTGCAGAGTTTGAATCCTGTAAATACCTGTCCCTGTAGAGGACCAATGGTCTTGAGACTTGGATGGTGCAGAGTTTGAATCCTGTAAATACCGGTCCCTGTAGAGCACCCACGGTCTTGAGACTTGGATGGTGCAGAGTTTGAATCCTGTAAATACCAGTCCCTGTAGAGCACCCTGGGTCTTGAGACTTGGATGGTGAAGAGTTTGAATCCTATAAAAACCGGTCCCTGTAGAGGACACGTGGTCTTGAGACTTGGATGGTGAAGAGTTTGAATCCTGTAAATACCGGTTCCTGTAGAGCACCCACGGTCTTGAGACTTGGATGGTGAAGAGTTTGAATCCTGTAAATACCGGTCCCTGTAGAGCACCCGGGGTCTTGAGACTTATATGGTGAAGAGTTTAAATCCTGTAAATACCGGTCCCTGTAGAACACCCACGGTCTTGAGACTTGGATGGTTAAGAGTTTGAATCCTATAAATACCGGTCCCTGTAGAGCATCTGCAGTCTTGAGACTTGGATGGTGAAGAGTTTGAATCCCATAAATACCGGTCCCTGTAGAGGAAACGTGGTCTTGAGACTTGGATGGTGAAGAGTTTGAATCCTGTAAATACCGGTCCCTGTAGAGCACCCGGGGTCTTGAGACTTGGATGGTGAAGAGTTTAAATCCTGTAAATACCGGTCCCTGTAGAGCACCCAGGGTCTTGAGACTTGGATGGTGAAGAGTTTGAATCCTGTAAATACCGGTCCCTGTAGAGCACCCGGGGTCTTGAGACTTGGATGGTGAAGAGTTTGAATCCTATAAATACCGGTCCCTGTAGAGCACCCACAGTCTTGAGACTTGGATGGTGAAGAGTTTGAATCCTATAAATACCGGTCCCTGTAGAGGACACGTGGTCTTGAGACTTGGATGGAGAAGAGTTTGAATCCTGTAAATACCGGTCCCTGTAGAGCACCCACGGTCTTGAGACTTGGATGGTGAAGAGTTTGAATCCTATAAATACCGGTCCCTGTAGAGCACACGTGGTCTTGAGACTTGGATGGTGAAGAGTTTGAATCCTGTAAATACCGGTCCCTGTAGAGGACACGTGGTCTTGAGACTTGGATGGTGAAGAGTTTGAATCCTGTAAATACCGGTCCCTGTAGAGGACACGTGGTCTTGAGACTTGGATGGTGAAGAGTTTGAATCCTGTAAATACCGGTCCCTGTAGAGGACACGTGGTCTTGAGACTTGGATGGTGAAGAGTTTGAATCCTGTAAATACCAGTCCCTGTAGAGCACCCAGGGTCTTGAGACTTGGATGGTGCAGAGTTTGAATCCTATAAATACCGGTCCCTGTAGAGGACCCGTGGTCTTGAGACTTGGATGGTGTAGAGTTTGAATCCTATAAATACCGGTCCCTGTAGAGGACCAATGGTCTTGAGACTTGGATGGTGCAGAGTTTGAATCCTATAAATACCGGTCCCTGTAGAGGACACGTGGTCTTGAGACTTCGATAGTGCAGAGTTTGAATCCTGTAAATACCGGTCCCTGTAGAGGACACGTGGTCTTGAGACTTGGATGGTTAAGAGTTTGAATCTGTAAATACCGGTCCCTGTAGAGGACACGTGGTCTTGAGACTTGGATGGTGCAGAGTTTGAATCCTGTAAATACCGGTCCCTGTAGAGGACACGTGGTCTTGAGACTTGGATGGAGAAGAGTTTGAATTCTGTAAATACCGGTCCCTGTAGAGGACACGTGATCTTGAGACTTGGATGGTGAAGAGTTTGAATTCTGTAAATACCTGAGTCCCTGTAGAGCACCCAAGGTCTTGATTCTTGGATGGTGCAGTGTTTGAATCCTGTAAATACCGGTCCCTGTAGAGCACCCACGGTCTTGATTCTTGGATGGTGCAGTGTTTGAATCCATATTTTATTGAAATTCTGAAATACTGTATTTTTCTCCCTTGATTTAAATGTAGGAGTTTGATCTTGTGGCTAAATCATTTAGACATTTTTACAAGTTTATCTGACTTTGCAGCAAATGGTTATATTTATTTAGTCATGTAGATAATTTTCAGGACTAATTCAGGATGTTTCCAGGAGAGAGCCATTTCAATTTTGGGGCATCACACCAAGAACAACTTGATAAAACAAAGAAAATGCGAATTTTACTATTAAAGTTACTATACATTTAAACTTTTTGCTGCTATATCACTGAGAAGTCCTGTTTGCGTTTCTATGGCGATGACAGACATGATAAGAAACACATAAAAATATTCTAAGTAATTTACAGGTGAAATTTTATTTTTAAGATTGAAACTAAATGATGTTTCTGACTTGGTAGTCTATCACTGACACTGCTGTACTGGAGTCGATCACCTAATACTTTATGTTACATATTGAGATGGTTCTGCCGTTTGATGTAGTGCACTTAGACCTCCATTATAAAACTCACACCTGTAAAATTGAGGTATAGAGCACCTGTACATTACTGGTTAATTGGTAAATTACAAACATCTCGACTGCTTAATTGTGATAAATATCGTAATTTGAAACATAATGTTCTGGATTTGAAGAAGTATTGTGGGGTTCCGAAAAGAGTTGAACTTGTGAAATGTTACTTAGAAATTTGATTTGTGGGACCAATATAGTTTCATATTTTGGAGTGTAATTTGAAAAAAAAAATTGATCAATTTCAGAGTCTTATTTGAAACCTCAAAATCTGTAACTGTTGATGGTTTATAAGATTGTTAAGAAAATGTAGAAGTTTCAATTCTTTCTGTCTATAACACTTAACAATTTATTTCAGCAGTATAAAAAAAAATCTGGTAAAAATATATATCTCATATTATATAAATGTTTCATGCCTTAAAATTATACAACACAATTCAAAGAACAGGAATGTATTGACTACAGCTAGGGTCACACAGCTTCACTTCCTGATTCAGTCTTTTGTGTGATTTGAGACAGCATAGGGTATGATTTTCTGTAATTTTGACCTTGACCTGTTTGACCTCATGATTATTTGCATCCATGTCTTACAAGGTTTTATTTGAATAATACTTTTTTCTATAGAAAATAAATTTTAGAAGTTTGTTTATAGCTTGTAATAAAACTTACATAAAGCATTTTAAAAGAATTTGATAGGGTAAAAAATGTCTAAATTCCATTTGGAATGGGGCCGAATTTCTGCAACAAATGAAATGATGGGGGAAAAAAAACAAGAAATGTTGTTAAGTCAAAGCACATGCAAACTTACTCTACATGTGTTAAAAAGAAAATTTCAGGCATTAAAAAAGCAATAAAGATTTGTGTATCTTCATTTGAATAAACACATCCTTTGAAGGTTTCAAAGTTAAACAGTTTGAAGTGTGGCCTGTTTCTTTCTGGTCAAATATAACTATTGTGTCCTATTCAAACTTTGCGTAGGCTGAAATCTGTCAATACGGTAGGTATCGAAGTAGGGGTTTATTTTGTTGTGTTAAGGTCAACTTTGAAGTAACGAGTGTTTACCTGTATGGGAATTTGCAGGTGTAGATGTATCAGGTTTAATTAGTCGGTGCTGGGATAAATCACACACAGATGTTACGTGTTCAGATGAATTCTTCCCCAGTGAGTTTAAATCGTGATCTGTGTTCTGTACGTTTGCAGTGTATCAGGTCATTAGGTGCAGCACTATCACAACATGACAAGGTAAATACCAAAAGTATCCCAGTTCCTTGATCTGCCTAAAATATTCTTACAATGCATTGGATACTAATTTCTACCTTAATTGACACTGGGGTATTTTTGTAAGCAAGAGTTGCTGCCCTTTTGGGTAAGCTGTACTAATGAACTTCATTATCTCAAATTCAGCAGAACTTGGCATTATCCGAGTATTCAAATTAAGTGAGGTCAAATGTTTTATGTGAAGTTTGGTTGGGACACTTGCTTTCAGCCTACGCAAAGTTTGAATAGGACACAATAGTTATATTTGACCAGAAAGAACATTGAAACCTTCAAGCATGCATCAACCCAGCTTTCTTTTAACTCTCTTAAAACACTTCAAACATAAAAATGTCAATAAAATATTAAGTCTCTTCAATGTTTTCCCGAAACATTAATACTATAGCTGAAACAAGAAATCTGGCTTGAGCGTGAAATCCATGATTGAGCAAGGATCTCTGGAACAGTTTCATGAATATGGACCTTGGTATCAAACACTAGGGTCTTCAAGTTTTTTCGAGTTTGAGATAAGGGGGTTCGATTGTGATGTCATTATATACCTAGAGAACCAATGTTAATATGCAGGAACATGTTGGCTAAAAATTCTGTTTCCTTACCAATGTCATGTCTCGGTGGTATTGACATAAACACCAATCAGAATAGTTGGCAACTCTAGTGAAGGTATATAATATTTATATATTTCAGCATCATCTGAATTCCCTCTAATTTGCAGCTAAGAATTCGACCTAAATCCTATGTACGACTCAAATCTATATCATTTAGAAGTCTATGTTCCTTAATTTCCGGAACATTTGTGAAATTTATGTAATACACATTTTTGGACTGGACAAGATTATTTAAAATTCTCTCCACACCGTAGTGTTATAGAAACGTATTTACTTTTGTGCTGTATTTCTACAGTGTGTGACCGTGTCTGTAAATGGGTTATTTGTGCTTCTAACATGGTGGTATGTAAATATATTTACACAATCAGGTAATTAACTATTATATACCTGGGAATTCCTCCCTCTGTGATGATGTAAGGGACTTGGTGCTTGGTTTGTAACATGAAGAAATCAATATTTAAATGTTAGCTCTGATTGTATAAGTGGAGTGTGACAGGAACACGAAACATTTGATATTTATTTGACAGCAACAACAGTATCCACAATTATATCTATAGATCTAGGTATTGTATCATTGTGTAAACTGATTATTCATAAAATCAAAAAGTTGTTGTTGTGATACATCAAATATATCATGAGTTGTTTAGATTGTAATTCACATATATATACTAGAGTTTACAAAACTTCAGGTTGTTTTCATGTTTTCTTAGCAGGTCTATTTGTTAGTCCTCATGTATATTAAGATAAGGTCACACAGGGTCACACAGTAGTGTGACTACCGATCATTGGAGTTTTCTGATTTACAGACCTTGTGGGTGTAATATCAGGGCCAAGAAAGTGACTTCATATACCGTAAAAACTCGTGTAATTTACGCACCAGTGTAATTTGCGCACCCTAAAAATCACCCCAAAACTACTGTAAAAAGGTCTGTATCAATATAATTTACGCACTCAAAAAAATCGAAAAAATTGCCAGGTTGACGACCATTAATTTGTCTCGTTCTCATGTCATTCAATATTCTTTTTTTCTCTTTATAGATGACGATTTTCTCCAGTAAATAAAAAAAACATGGATGAGTTTGTGTTATTATTTATTAGAAAAATGCAGAATTATTAGCAAGTATAAGAAAAACGTATTTTGTGCCTACCGGACCCTACACACGCCTGGTCGATCAAAAACCATCCTCGGTCAAGCTGGCATGTAATTATCGACGACAGGTGTAATTAAAAGCACAATTATACTGATCTCATTGAGTAGGGTATCTTGTTTAAACAGTAATTACCTTAGAAGTGTTCTCCTTATCAATTAGACGATAATTACTTTCATTAAAACCCATTCCGACGGCTTGGTATAATTACCCGCAATCACACGGGTACAGCTAGGCCTAAGACAGTCCCACGGCGCGGGTTGACCAATGAAAAATTGCCTTTTTTGACACGCTCTCAGTCCTCGATAATAGGCTACCTTTGATTGGTTATATCAATTGTAAACACAAAGGCGACCACGTGGAGACAGTGAAAGCATTGTTGCGATAATTAGCGGTAACAGCATAGATGATGTGGCATAAACGTTAAGTTGCATTAATTAATAATATGTGTAAATGTTAAAACTCTTACGGTTAACTCCTCGGCCCCTGTTAACGCCTTTACGCGCTTTATTTGCTTCGTGTGGTCTCTGTTATTGCTTTATGAGAGATGACGCCATCCTTGTGGTTCCGACGGTCGTGAAGAAACGATTTAACGATTGGTATAGAAAACATGTTACGACAGTTTCGATTGGCTGAATGTATCACGCGACTCTGGCGACAGAAATAGTAATGGAAATTTCCATTCATAAAGGCATCACATGACACGATATTCCCGCGAAAACCAAAGAATGTACTACGAAAGTTACTCGCGTAGAACGCAATGGCGACTTTCGATTTTGATACGAGTTCCTGCGAATTCGATGATATTTTGAAATATTTACTGCCAAAGATGTTGCAAGAGCAATTGAAATGGCTGCAGAATTACGGGAAGAAAAGCAAGGAACTTAATCGGACATGCCTTTAGTGTTTATTCGTCTGGAATTGAAAACGATTTTGGGAAGTACTGTATGTCAATTTTACCGTGGTCGGAATATTTATCGGCAATATAAATACCTGATTTTTCCTAAACTATTAGATAAACTATGGTTTTAATTGACCACACGAGTGAAATAGAATGCCAGTATTTGCGTTATATGTTTTGTTTACCTAATTGGGCTTATAAAAATTACTTGTCAAATAAACGTTGTATGCCGAGCGGCCGTCTCAACTCGGGCCTGGTCCAAATTACATCGGGACGTCAATCATAAATAACTTATCGTCAATTCCCGTGTAATTTATAAATAACAACACAAATACAATATATATTTTGAATCTTTTTAATATTCATTTATTTAATCTGCTTTCGTCGTCTGGATTTTGTGAACAAGGGGAAACAATCCCGACTTTCCAACATGGCGGCGTCCTTCAGATTTCTCGATCTTTCACTGAAAAAAAACTTGACACACATCTATATCATTGAAATTTACGCACCCCTAACTATTTGATTTGAATTTCCCTTAAAAAAGTGCGCAGATTACACGAGTTTTTACGGTAAGTTGAACATGTTTTGTAATTATACCCCCCCTCCCCCTTGCAACGAAGTTGGGGGGGGGGGGGGTATACTGGAATCAGGTTGACTGTCCCTCTGTCTGTAGACACATCTTGTCCGCACAACTCCTCCTTTACTTGCAAACCAATTTTCATAAAACTTCACAGGTATGTTAGGGAACATGTGTATATGTGCATGCAGCTGTTAATCAATTCCAAAATTTTGGTTGCCATGGTAACTGGTCATTTTTGGTTGGCATGGCATTGGCACTCATTCGGATAGTGGGGGTATTAGTCAGCCATCCTGGCGACAGTTCAAGTTGTTGTATAAAAGTTTTTGAACAATTATGTACCTAAATACAAAGGTAGATGGTGAAGCAGGCATCCTATAATGGGATATGTCCACAAACTAAATAGAGAAAGATTGAACTATCAAGTATCTAAACAGTCTGTTGGTGTATGAAATAGACACATTTTGACATGTAGAAAAATGATTTGTAATATACACTAGGAGGATTTTTACTGCTCCTATTGCACCAACATACGACCTACATTTTATTGTGGCTTGGCAACATCAATTTAAATTCCACTTCTTCCTTGTCATCACAAAGATTAAAATCTTAAACCCCGACATCATGTATATTTTCTCAAGGTTCTCATTATCTTCAAATCATTACAAATACAAAACATTGCATAACTTTTCTGGAACAAGTAAACATTTTAGTGACATAATCACCTAGAGTGTATGCCCAATTACAGGTAATTTAAATAGGTGTCAAAAGATATTTAAAACACCTGTTTTTATGTCATTTTCATTTTATATAATATAAGAGAATTTATAGGAGTAGAAACATATTTTCACATCTCATATTCGGTAATAAATTTAATTGAAATTTTTGGATGTTGTCTATATGTAAAATATTACACATTGCACAATGTGCACGGCGCGTTAACTTCTGTGATGGTTTGTTGGCGATTTCTTTGTACATGTTCATACAAAGGTAACTTGTCGTAATGTTGCATACGCTGGAGATCGTATCGTGTCACGTTGTTAGATAAAAGGTTCCCCACATCCTTGATGATATCCTGGTATCCCATGACTTTGCTCTCATTGTCAAAATGAAATGCGGTATTTTAAGCAATATTTAATTTCAGTTCATAGGTAATTTCACATGTTGCATTGAAGACATAATCGTTTCTAAATTCTTCAAGTGTAAAACCCATTAAATATCTTTGTTGTTAACTGATGCTGATAGGGCACATGCATTTGGCTAACTTTCTACGAATGTTCTTGTTTGGTATTTTTCTGCATGATGAACATTAATTGACAAGGAAGACAGACCGAATTTATACTCAGTCAGCAGTGTGTATGGCTGTGTTACTGTACCTTAGACCAGGTTGGTGATTCTAACATTTTCTGGAAGGTTTTATGGAATATTGGAACTCGAGCAGGATTGAATCCATCCCAATGTGAATATCTTAAGTTTTTAAGTAACTGGTGGGGAATGTTTTATCATAGTTGTTCAGCTCTCATTAACATCATTTTGTCATAATATTAGCTTTCATGGTTCATACAGAAGATGAAAAAAAACTTGAATTTTGGTCAGTGCTGGAAAAGTGCTGAAATTTGCTTCCAAATCCTTGAAAAGTGCTTGAATTCATACTTACTAGCTGTAAACATGCATATTTATATAAAGAAAATGATTAAAAACATCACAGGAAATTTTTAAAAGATCAAAGTCATCGATTATTCCCCTATTCCCTGCAAGTTTGGACAAAAAATGCACTTGAAAATGGGAAAATGTGTTTAAAAAGTGCTGGAATTAGGGTATGAAAATCTGCATGAATCAGGGCTTTACGGAACTAATGTTTGACTTGGTGTGACGAAAAAGGAAGTTTCTTGCATTTCCTATAGTTCTTATTTTGTAAGTTGGGAATTATTTTCAGTTGTCAATTTGCCATTTTTCTTCATGAACATGAGGGAGGGTGATTTTAAGATCGGATCAAATATATTTAAAGAATCTATCAGTAAAATATAAACAGGGTGTTAATTTCAACATCAGATAATATGGCAATCATTCTTTTAAAATGCATAATTTAGCAGTTCATGAAATATCATTGTTAGAAGTTTGAAGGAAAAGAGACTTAAAGGATCGAAGCCTGTATGCCATTTAAAAAAAATCAATAATTTAAAGGAAAAACCTTAAATAAAACTGGATGGTCCAAATATGGGAATGTTTTAAGATTTGATGTAGAATTTAGTAAAACCTAGGATAATCTTTGACTATCAAATTCTGTTTTCACCATTGCTAACATTTATCAAGCTTTAGGGCCACCTATACTTAGTATGGAATGTTGTGCCAGGTGCCTTCAGCATGGTATTGCAGTGAGATAGCACTATAAAGTCAGCATTGGATGTATGCTATCACAAAGAGGCAGGTACACCAACATACCCTGTCTCCAGCACACATACACCAACATACCCTGTCTCCTGCACACATATCCACAAGGAGGAATTAACTATTAGATGTTCAAGATTCTGGAAGTATTTTTTTGTTCCTAGTGAACGTAAATAAACAAGCTAAATAATTTTGGGACACGATATTCCCTGCATGATTATACAGGCGTATTATCATGATGACTGTTACATGCATTGGTAGCTTTGAACTTAAATATGTATTTATGTCAGTCTGCATAGCAACCCAAGAGCTATATAAAACTTAAGTTGTTGTAACGATACAAAATGCATTAGGATTGCGGTTCATTTTCAGAAAGACATACTTGTGTAAATTTTTATGACTTTTGTAATTAAAAAAAAACCAGATGATGAATATATCAGTTTCATAACTAGGAAAGATATATAAAGCAAGCTTAATTCTTCACTAGGAATTATGTCGCAGTATGTAAAGTAAGTGTCGTCTTGCAAGTGATGTTTTGGTTGCAGTAGCAAGTTATGCCTGTTTGTAAATAAACTTAACAGCGGGGTATTAGTCTTGAATATTAATGAGACGGCTGCTATTCATATCCCCTCATCCGTTGACCTTTGTCGCTAGAGGTCGTCCAGACGGTGACGAAATGGTACCTAGATACAGGATGGTATTGGAATGTAAATAAAATGTGAGATGACATGTCTAGATTCAGTATCAACAAAATATACTGTTAGACGAAACCTGTGTTATTTAAATTAGCCAGACCGTTACCATGACTTATCAAATTTTCGTACATTAAGTTAAGGGTAGATGTATTTTATATGTTGTTTGCCTTTGTATTTTGCAGGTGTCGGGCTGAACCTGTGTGATGTTGGACATTAATCTATATAAACAGTAGGTACACAGGTGTGGATTAATGGAGGTATTATCAGGTGTGAACAGCTGTGTACCTGTATCATCTAATTAACAGGTAAGTTGTTTTTAAAATATGGATTATTAACCAAAAATGGGATCTACCTGAGTACGTTGTACACATTTTGTGCTGTGTTACTAACTCTGACAGAACCGATATTCAGAGAAAAGCGAGTTTTGTACCATTTAATTAACAGGTAAGTTGTTTTTAAAATATGGATTATTAACCAAAAATGGGATCTACCTGAGTACGTTGTACACATTTTGTGCTGTGTTACTAACTCTGACAGAACCGATATTCAGAGAAAAGCGAGTTTTGTACCATTTAATTAACAGGTAAGTTGTTTTTAAAATATGGATTATTAACCAAAAATGGGATCTACCTGAGTACGTTGTACACATTTTGTGCTGTGTTACTAACTCTGACAGAACCGATATTCAGAGAAAAGCGAGTTTTGTACAATTTAATTAACAGGTAAGTTGTTTTTAAAATATGGATTATTAACCAAAAATGGGATCTACCTGAGTACTTTGTACACATTTTGTGCTGTGTTACTAACTCTGACAGAACCGATATTCAGAGAAAAGCGAGTTTTGTACCATTTAATGAACAGGTAAGTTGTTTTTAAAATATGGATTATTAACCAAAAATGGGATCTACCTGAGTACGTTGTACACATTTTGTGCTGTGTTACTAACTCTGACAGAACCGATATTCAGAGAAAAGCGAGTTTTGTACCATTTAATTAACAGGTAAGTTGTTTTGTACCATTTAATTAACAGGTAAGTTGTTTTGTACCATTTAATTAACAGGTAAGTTGTTTTGTACCATTTAATTAACAGGTAAGTTGTTTTGTACCATTTAATTAACAGGTAAGTTGTTTTCATATTGATGCTAATGGAATATTAAACATACTTAAATTTAGCACAATCATATTTTAGTGCATTGTCAGTTTTAGGCTTATACGCGCAATGATAACTTCCCGCATCCTTGGTAAATACAATAAATGTACTTAAAATTGCAGTATAGATCATTAACCAATAATGGGATATACCTGTGTACTACTTGGTACACATTTTGTGCTGTGTTACTGACTCGGAGAAATAGATATTTAGAGAAAAGTGAGTTTTGAAGTTTGCTACAGTAAAATGTCATCCTGACACGGACCATTGGTCCCTTTGGTAAGTAGCTAGGGCACACACGATCTAGTGAGTTTTGGACATTGGTTCCTTTGGTAAGTAGCTAGGGCACACATGATCTAGTGAGTTTTGGACCATTTGTCCCTGTAGTAAGTAGGGCACACACGATCTAGTGAGTTTTGGACCATTGGTTCCTTTGGTAAGTAGCTAGGGCACACGATCTAGTGAGTTTTGGACATTGGTTCCTTTGGTAAGTAGCTAGGGCACACGATCTAGTGAGTTTTGGACCATTTGTCCCTGTTGTGAGTAGGGCACACACGATCTAGTGAGTTTTGGACCATTGGTCCCTTTGGTAAGTAGCTAGGGCACACACGATCTAGTGAGTTTTGGACATTGGTTCCTTTGGTAAGTAGCTAGGGCACACATGATCTAGTGAGTTTTGGACCATTTGTCCCTGTTGTGAGTAGGGCACACATGATCAAGTGAGTTTTGGACCATTGGTCCCTGTAGTAAGTAGGGCACACACGATCTAGTGAGTTTTGGACCATTGGTTCCTTTGGTAAGTAGCTAGGGCACACGATCTAGTGAGTTTTGGACCATTTGTCCCTGTTGTGAGTAGGGCACACACGATCTAGTGAGTTTTGGACCATTGGTCACATTGGTAAGTAGGGCACACATGATCGAGTGAGTTTTGGACCATTTGTCCCTGTTGTGAGTAGGGCACACACGATCTAGTGAGTTTTGGACCATTGGTCCCTGTAGTAAGTAGGGCACACACGATCTAGTGAGTTTTGGACCATTGGTCCCTTTGGTAAGTAGGGCACACACGATCTAGTGAGTTTTGGACCATTGGTCCCTGTAGTAAGTAGGGCACACACGATCTAGTGAGTTTTGGACCATTGGTCCCTTTGGTAAGTAGGGCACACACGATCTAGTGAGTTTTGGACCATTGGTCCCTGTGGTGAGTAGGACACACACGATCTAGTGAGTTTTGGACCATTGGTCACATTGGTAAGTAGGGCACACACGATCTGGTGAGTTTTGGACCATTGGTCCCTGTGGTACACACACGATCTAGTGAGTTTTGGACCATTGGTCCCTTTGGTAAATAGGGCACACACGATCTAGTGAGTTTTGGACCATTGGTCCCTTTGATAAGTAGGGCACACACGATCTAGTAAGTTTTGGACCATTGGTCCCATTGGTAAGTAGGGCACACACGATCTAGTGAGTTTTGGACCATTGGTCACATTGGTAAGTAGGGCACACATGATCGAGTGAGTTTTGGACCATTTGTCCCTGTTGTGAGTAGGGCACACATGATCAAGTGAGTTTTGGACCATTGGTCCCTGTAGTAAGTAGGGCACACACGATCTAGTGAGTTTTGGACCATTGGTTCCTTTGGTAAGTAGCTAGGGCACACGATCTAGTGAGTTTTGGACATTGGTTCCTTTGGTAAGTAGCTAGGGCACACGATCTAGTGAGTTTTGGACCATTTGTCCCTGTTGTGAGTAGGGCACACACGATCTAGTGAGTTTTGGACCATTGGTCCCTGTAGTAAGTAAGTAGGGCACACGATCTAGTGAGTTTTGGACATTGGTTCCTTTGGTAAGTAGCTAGGGCACACGATCTAGTGAGTTTTGGACCATTTGTCCCTGTTGTGAGTAGGGCACACACGATCTAGTGAGTTTTGGACCATTGGTCACATTGGTAAGTAGGGCACACATGATCGAGTGAGTTTTGGACCATTTGTCCCTGTTGTGAGTAGGGCACACACGATCTAGTGAGTTTTGGACCATTGGTCCCTGTAGTAAGTAGGGCACACACGATCTAGTGAGTTTTGGACCATTGGTCCCTTTGGTAAGTAGGGCACACACGATCTAGTGAGTTTTGGACCATTGGTCCCTGTAGTAAGTAGGGCACACACGATCTAGTGAGTTTTGGACCATTGGTCCCTTTGGTAAGTAGGGCACACACGATCTAGTGAGTTTTGGACCATTGGTCCCTGTGGTGAGTAGGACACACACGATCTAGTGAGTTTTGGACCATTGGTCACATTGGTAAGTAGGGCACACACGATCTAGTGAGTTTTGGACCATTGGTCCCTGTGGTACACACACGATCTAGTGAGTTTTGGACCATTGGTCCCTTTGGTAAATAGGGCACACACGATCTAGTGAGTTTTGGACCATTGGTCCCTTTGATAAGTAGGGCACACACGATCTAGTAAGTTTTGGACCATTGGTCCCATTGGTAAGTAGGGCACACACGATCTAGTGAGTTTTGGACCATTGGTCCCTTTGGTAAGTAGGGCACACACGATCTAGTGAGATGAGTTTATTACACATCATAGAAAGACATTGAAAGTTTCCTGTGAAGGGAGGCTTTAATAGAGTGACAAAACTTGTAAGCATCGCAAATAATTTAGATTGAGAAGATTTCTTCTTATCGATGTAGTGCAGTAGTAACTGTCGAACCCAGGATTTCAATCTTTATACAGTAGACTCCACTTAATATCACTCCTGTTAATATCACATTCCTTTTTATATCATGTTTTTCCCAAACACCATTTTTCTCTCGATATAATTTATGTATTTTTTTTTTAGTTAATATCATGTATTTTTAGGTGAATTCCTCTTAATATCATGTTTTTTAACCAATCACTTAAAATATCCAGAAAATGATGTAATTTCCATTGATTTCAGATACAACTTGTACAAAATGTTGCATAGAAAATAACAAATATCCCCAAAATTGATTTTTAATTGAAATTATGTTATCTATATATTGAAACATCTTCATATGTACATCGAGTAGCTAATACTTTTAGTTATGGAGATTGGAAATGCACTAGATTAAGTGGGAAAGCATGTTTCTCTTAATGTCACATTCCTGTTAATATCATGTTTTTGTCTGACAAATGCAACATGATATAAAGAGGAGTGCACTATATTGCCAAACTTAATATATTGCGTTATAAAGAGATCTTACTCCTGGGTCCATCAACAAGGGTAGCTTGCTTATTTGAGGCTTGCGAAATCTCTTTAGCTGGACTATTGACTTGTTAAAATTTTGTGTATAGCATAAAATTTTCTTTAAATGTTAAATGATATTAGGTTTCCTTGCAATGAAATTAGCACATGGACTTATCAAATTTAAAACTATGTACTTAAAAAAAAATATTTATAGCCCAGGTCTTAATTGTAATGGTAGCCAGGCCCTTGTTTCATCAACGTTCCTAAATTTAAAATCTCCATATATGAAAACATTGCAGAAGGGGAAGATCTTAAGTTAAACAACTTTCCTTAAATTCTGTAAGGCTTTCCTATGGAGATATTTAGTAAAGGACTTTCCTGAAGTTAAGCAACGTTGATGAAACGGGGCCAGATTTCTGTTCAGTTTCTTCAAAGAATCTGACACCAACATGGTGCAGACATTGAAGTGAACTCATATGATCATGTAGTGGAAAAGAGCAGGCGAGATATTTTCTAACGTTCTGAATAAAATTCCATTAAATTTCACAAGCTCGTGGTTCATCAACATTAGAAGTGTATGTAGTGCATATAATTGTCTATGAAATATTGTATTGTACAAATGGAAAGTTTTGTAAATCATTATGACATTGAGGTTTGTTGCAATGTAAGTTAAACCAGGGTTAAAAATGTTATGTTCATAAAATCAGGTGTAAAATATATTAAAGTATATATTTTGCTACCATTAGTATAACGGCATCATATATAGGTGAATGTTTACTTAAATCAGGAAATCAAAGGTGCACACTGCTAGCCATGTTGGAACAGGATTGGTTTCAGAGGTAGGGCACGGGGAGGGGGGGGGGGGGGTCAATAGCTGCATCCTTTGTACAGAAGTTTGACACTGACTTTAGAGCCAGCTAGTACTGCTTGACAACAGGACAAGTTTACTTGACTTCCGTATAAGTGTATGCTACTAGGATTGGCCCTGTGGACTGGCCTTACCCCTGGTGTCTTATTTGCCAAATTTCTTTTGATAAGTATATTTTGCCATGATTGTTGGAATGTCTAGAGCAATACAGGTCCTGTAGACCTTTGTGTGACTCGTTTATTATATTGAAAACAAAAAAAAAACACGGCTTGCAAATATCTTATCACTTTAATTACCTACAAGGTGGCCAAAGTGTGATTACTGTATGTTTTCATCAGAAGTTTTATGCTTTCAGTTAATTTGGTCTTGAAGAGGTTTAGGGTTTTGCATTTGAAAGGTCAAAGGACAAAGGGCAAAAGTTGACTTTGAAAAATTCCTTGTTTTTTTACAGCTTTTTAAGGGTGGTGGTGTCCTAAGAAAATGATTGTTCACTTCCATCAACGTGATGTTGAGGAAATATTTGAAAAAAACGTTATTTATGCTAATTTGTAATATGAAATGCCTCAATTATGTTTGCCATTTGTTCAAATGACTTTAAAATCAGACTCCAAATTAGAAATGTAAAATATGTACATAAACAAGAAGTTTTGTTTGTTGGAGAGAAACTTTATCTCTGCCAAGATAATTTCGTTTTATGTATTATTTCCCTATTTGAATATAAATGTTGTCGTCACTGAGATGTGATTGGCTGCTGAGTGGATACCTGACACTGTTATAACTGTAACAGTTATAGTTGTGTATCTGTCTGGAATACTAATGAGGTACCTGTCTACTTCCCCGGCACAGTGACGCGGAGGATGGTTCTCTGTTACGGGGTAGTGACACTCGGGTGCTCGGGATGCTGTGATGATCATCTTCACAAGGGAGACAACTCAGGTTGGTAATGATACAGCTAATCTGATGTTATTGTAGATATTAGTCATCAGTGAATTAATGACAAAAGTCAATGTTACAGGTTTCTTACTAAAAATGATTTGTAGCAAACACGGAGAAAAGTTGTGTCTGGGAAATAGTCGGTTATGATCATGGCTTCTCAGAGAAGACTCCACTCTGGGTCACAACTTCTCAGTGAAGACTCCACTCTGGGTCACAACTTCTCAGTGAAGACTCCACTCTGGGTCACAACTTCTCAGAGAAGACTCCACTCTGGGTCACAACTTCTCAGAGAAGACTCCACTCTGGGTCACAACTTCTCAGAGAAGACTCCAATCTGGGTCACAACTTCTCAGAGAAGACTCCACTCTGGGTCACAACTTCTCAGAGAAAAATCAACTCTGGGTCAAAACTTCTTAGAGAAGATTCCACTCTGAGTCAAACCATAAAGCTGGATTGCAGCTTTTCTTACAAAATGTATTTAAGTTAATCCAAGTATAGATTGGTTCATTTAGAGAAGATTTATTTTAATGATCAGAGTGGAAAATTAGGCAAGATAGGTAAACAAGGCTTTATCATGTAAAAGATAAATAAAGTTTTGAGCTGCCTCTAGAAGTTCTGAATTTACTTCCATTTTACCTTTAGGAATGACTTGTAATACCTGTTACATACTTAGGTGTTATCATACATTGTATGGAGTCATTAGCTGATGAGAGATACAGACGTCAATTTTTGTGAAGCCATTTAATTTGAATCCCTCGGGTGTAAAATTGAATATACATTACTATTTACTGGTGACACATAAATAAAATCCCATAACCGGTGAATCTCTGGTAAATCATCGGCTTTGGAGGATAATTTTCTCATGTATATGAGGTTACAATTTCTGTTTTTAAAAGAGAGATGGGGATTTGGCTGTTTGTAAGATTTTATTGTCACTTGAACACGATATCCCCAGAAAAGTGGCGGGCTAAACGCTGATCGGGCTGAAAGCTGATTGAGTGGTCGGCTGGTGGTGTTTGGGTCACATGATCCCATGTGTTTACGAAGGTAACAGTGAATTGTGATCGTGATATTATAGTCTTTGTAAGGAAACTTGATCTAGTTGGAACCTATTTTATTAAAGTCAATTACAGAATAGCACCTTTCAGCCTTCTTACTCTGCTGAGTCTGACAATGTCAATGTCACGATGAGCCTGCTGAAGATCCTATTTGACAAGAAGGATCTAGTATTTCTCATTATCCAGATTTGTAGGAGATTTGAGATCTTTATACCTCTCACAATTGTAGGGATTTTCATAGTACACAAGCAAATATGATCTTAATCAACTGTTTATTAGGGATATTTCACTTGTATGATTTATTACTGTTTACGAATGGATGTCTCGGTGTTAATTGAAAATGACTAACTGTGTTCCCACTTCCTCTTTACTGTATGGCGATGTCCTGATGTTTAGCAGATGATGTCCTCCTGATGTAGGGCCACTTCCTGTTTACCAGAAGATGACCTAAAATAGGGTCACTTCCTGTTAACCAGATGATGTCCTAAATTAGGCCACTTCCTGTTTACCAGATGATGTCCAAATGTAAGACCACTTCCTGTTTACCAGAGAATGTCCAGATGTAGGGCCACTTCCTGTTTACCAGAGGATGTCCAGATGTAAGGCCACTTCCTGTTTACCAGAGAATGTCCAGATGTAGGGCCACTTCCTGTTTACCAGATGATGTCCAGATGTAGGGCAACTTCCTGTTTACCAGATGATGTCCTGATGTAGGGCCACTTCCTGTTTACCAGATGATGTCCAGATGTAGGGCCACTTCCTGTTTACCAGATGATGTCCTGATGTAGGGCCACTTCCTGTTTACCAGATGATGTCCTGATGTAGGGCCACTTCCTGTTAACCAGAAGGTGTCCAAATGTAGGGCCACTTCCTGTTTACCAGAGGATGTCCAGATGTAGGGCCACTTCCTGTTTACCAGAGGATGTCCTGATGTAGGACCACTCCTGTTTACCAGAGGATGTCCAGATGTAGGGCCACTTCCTGTTTACCAGAGAAAATACAGATATAGGGCCACTACCTGTTTAACAGAGAATGTCGAGATGTAGGTCCACTTCCTGTTTACCAAAGGATGTCGAGATGTAGGGCCACTTCCTGTTTACCAGAGGATTTCCTGATGTAGGGCCACTTCCTGTTTACCAGAGGATTTCCTGATGTAGGGCCACTTCCTGTTTACCAGAGGATGTTGAGATGTAGGGCAACTTCCTGTTTACCAGAGTGTGTCCTGATTGAAGGCCACTTCCTTTTCACCAGAGGAAGTCCAGATGTAGGGCAACTACCTATTTACCAGAGTATGTCCTGATTAAAGGCCACTTCCTGTTTACCAGATTATGTCCTGATTGAAGGCCACTTCTTGCTAACCAGAGGAAGTCCAGATGTTGGGCCACTACCTATTTACCAGAGTATGTCCTGATTGAAGGCCACTTCCTGTTTACCAAAATATGTCCTGATTGAAGGCCACTTCCTGTTTACCAGAGGAAGTCCAGATGTAGGACCACTTCCTGTTTATCAGAGCTAGGATGTCCTGATGTATGGCCACTTCCTGTTTACCAGAGGATTTTCTGATGTAGAGCCACTACCTGGTCATAAGTGTCTTTTTCAATTTCTTGAGATCAAGATTTCTCATTGTAGGAAAAGTCTTTATGAGTTCGCTCTATGATGTTTCTTAACATCCAGTATAAGTTTCAATATATATTGGAGACCTGTATATGACCTGTGGCAGATGTTTGTATTGTGGCTTACAATGTAGTTATTATTTCTGCTACAGAAGTTAGGGATGTAATCTCCTTAGTCTGTACATGTCAATTAAAGTTTCGTGAAGGTTTTAAAGTTATCCCAGTTCACCTTTTGTATTTCATTATTTCATCTTTGATGAAATATCTTTGTTGTGTTGACCGCGGAAATCTGAGGTAGATATAAAACTTATTGCTACATTGTATTCAATTTCTTCTAGGTTCAAATATTTGAATTGTTTATTCATCATGTGATTATTTGAATGTTTTTCCATGGAAGATTAAATATGCTGATCTGACTGTTAATATTGAAAAAGTCTGAAGGATTGGCTGCTGTAAGGATTAATTATTGTTTGTACTGTTCATAGATAGTTATAATGTTTGAATCAACATCTGTAATCCTGTACTGAACGGTGTACACCCCTGTGTGGTATACTGGGGTACGATATGATCCCGTGTCATTAACCTGACACGACCATGTACCTCAGTTATTCACATCTGTATGAACTAAACCCTGTCAAATGAAAATGACAGGTAAAATTCTAATTTGTAAATTCCCATTTCCTATCTTTGAATTAAAAGGAATATATGTATAGAAATATACAACCTTGATATCAAAAACAAAAGATGACTGAAATGAATATAAAAAATTATGAATTTTCTTTTATGTAGTAATAATGCTTCTGCTGGTATACAAAAAAATTCTAATAAAGCTAGATTTGTACATGTATAATATATGGAAAACTTTTCATTCTATTTTCAATTTGATGAATTAATTGTCTTTATGTATATATTTATATCAGCTTTTCCCCTCCTTCAGCATCTGTGTATTATTTGTTGTTGATTTCACACACATGGTTGGTCATCATTGGTCAGACGTGTACAGTGTAAGTCCTGTCTCTGGCTTACTCTCCTCGAGTAGTTATTTATATTGTTCATAAATATTGGTTATATTCTTATACGTCTCTCCCTTCTTCAGCTTAGTAAACTCAAATCGCATATAAATTGGAGTATTCGCAGTGTAAAAAGGCTTGGCAGATTAATTTCTGTTTTAAATATGTCGTTTGATTACAACCATTGCTTTGTTCCTTTAATATCTTGAAACATGGAATGCATTTGGTAGACATAATGTCTAATTATACAATGGATGGTGGTAAATTTCCTATTAAATTGCTATACATTCAAAATTTGTTATGATGTCTGACAGCATAAATCCAAGATCAGTATGTCAATGTGTCTACATAGCAACCATTGTAGGTAAATAAGTATATTTGAAATGGTGATAATAGCATTTAATTGAAAATATTCATGTTATGAAAACAGGTAAATATTGCTGTTTACTAGCTACTTTCTAAATTTATCAATATATCGATGTAGATTCACCGGGACTTGATTGTCCTAGCAACCACAGCTATCGTGGTTATCGTCATAGCAACCTGCCTTGAATGTTTTTCTTAGCATAACATTTAAACATTAAGAATGATTAAAACATCAGGATTATACCTCATTTTGACTGTATACGGTAGTAAGGACTCACACAACTAAATAATTTACTATATGTTATTACTAAGCTTTCGAGCTAATAACTTTAATATTTGAAGTACAGCACTTGTGAAAACTGCCTAAATTCACAGATACATACATGACAAAGGCTTCAAGGGGCATTTAATGAGGAGTTTACTGGCATATTAGCTTGCTACAGGCGTCTGCTTCGGACAACCGGAAATTTACATGTCAAACCAGTGAAATGGGACGAGAACACCCTCTGACTTTTGACCCCATATCAATCCGCCATCACATATCGAAATCTACCAAAAGTATATATTTTTGTAAAGTTAAATATCTACAGATTTCATTCAATGCAGAATATGTCAACAATTACCTATTTAAATTACCCAGAATCACTGTACTTAACCGGAACAAATTTTCAGTAGGGACTACAAACGTATGAAACACTTCGTGATAGGCTGATTTAGTTGTGTGAGTCCTAGTAAGCCCATAGTCGGCAAGGAACATTTCACTATGGAAAGCTAACGCACACCATAGAATATGTTTGTTGCCAACTGCGGGCATACTACCGTATACGCAGTCAAAATGAGGACCAATCCTTATTTAGATTTCTATATGTAAGTTTCTGTAAGTGTTCTCTGTGATTCTGTGTCATAGCAGATTGCTCTGAAAATTAACAAATTTGCATTGACAGAGTGACTATTGGAGTGACTTTCTTGCCCGATATGATACTTCAATATTAGCAATGTCACGCTCTCCTTCTACCTTACCGAATATTTCCTCTCTAAACATGATGTATACTAAATAAGCTACGCTGACAACATTAAGTTTGGTGTATGATATATTTCCAGAAGAAAATCTTCATATTTTCCATAAAGCCTATGATTTATACACAAAGAAAATCAGTCTATAATCTGTTGGCTTGATCTAAGTGTTCACATTTCAATTTAAATAAACTGTTGATGCCAGTAATCCATTGGGAATGTCTAACTTGTCATTACTGACGGTTTTCCTCCACAATTTGTCAGTGATAAGCTAACCTGTCCACCACCGAAGGGCTTGCCGAGACCTTGACAGAGTAATCTCCCCTTTGACGTGGGGGTTTACTGGAAGATAAAGCTGACAATATTCTTCATTTTCATGAAGTGTTACGTTGACAGGAAGATTGCCTAGAGTATGTGGTACTTGCATGTGTGTATGACCTTTAGGACAGGCAAGATATATTCTGTAGATATGTACAATTGTAATAGTATACTCTCAGTGTTAGGGAATGATGGAGTGAGGTGGGATATTTTTGTTAGCAAATTCAATCTTTGTAAAGGCAAGATGAATTCCCTTGCAAATCCAAGAGATATTTTTCTGTGAGTTCACAAGAGTTTCTAAACTCAGCCATTGAGAACTGATTCAGAACCTCTTGTGATTGTTGAAAAGTGGTTTTTCCTTGTACAGGAAAGTTTTCCTTGGGAAGTCAGCAAGGCTTTCTCTGCAAGTTTAATACAAGTTACAATTTTATCCTGTTTGTTGAAAAGATTTTTTTTTGTGCTTTGTAAGTTCAGCTTGGGAAGATATTTTTGTGAACTTGATGTCTTGTTGACCTCAAGATTCTGCATCCGTCCTAAAATATGATATACAGTGGATTCCACTTAACATCACCCCTGTTAATATCACATTCCTCTTTATGTCATGTTTTTCAAAATCACCATTTTCCCTCTATATAGTTTATGTAATTTTATTTGGTTGATATCATGGATTTTGAGGTGAAGTCCTGTTGATATCATGTTTTTTTAACCAATCACAAAAATATCCAGAAAATGATGTCATTTCCATTAATTTCAGATATAACTTGTACAATATATTGCATGACAAAAATTTAAAAAATACCAAAAAAAAAAGTTTTTTGATGAAATAATGTTATCTATAGATTGAAACATCTTTATATGTACATTGAAAAGCTTACTTATAGTTATGGATATTGGAAATGCACTAGATTAAGTGGAAAAAACATGATTCTATTAAATGTCACATTTCTGTTAATGTCATGTTTTTGTCTGACAAATGCAACATGATATAAAGAGGAATGCACTGTATCTATAAAATTATTTCTTCATAAAAATACCACATCTTTAGAACTGATAAAACCTGACATTTTACAAAAGTAATATAATAGTGTGTATGGTGTTAGGCTGTCCGTGCACACACCCTTTGTCCATTTGTTCCGATTTTAACGACTCATCATAATCCTTCTGTATGGCAGTCACATACATACTTACCTTCTATATATTGGTCTTTAGAAGTGTGGAATGAGTGCAGACGTCCTTGAATTTCTAAGTGTATGGACTCTGACTTATTTTACTGATTAAACTGTCAAGCGATTGATGTGAAATCTTTTCTGAGAAAATTGAATTTTGAATTTTTTGCTTGTAGAACAAACATTTGACCTTTCCTGTGTCGTAGACTGGTTATCAGATCCTTAGGGAAGAATTGGATCAAGACAAATTAGACAGATTCAAAATTTTAAAAAATTGATGTTTTTGATTGGTCCGTTAGAATATTGAATTAATTTGAAAGATTAAAAATAAAAAAAAAAATAGATGTTTTTGATTGGTCTGTTAGAGTGTTGTAGACACACATTATAAGATCTCCCCTTTAAACGTGAAAAAAGTTGATGAACAGCAATATGGTTATGGCAGGTAATTTTAGAAGTAGGTTTCAGTTAAACTTTCCATTGTTGTGTAACAGTTACTCATTCACCCCTAAAATTTCAAAATGAACTATTCTAACTTTAGAATTGGAAGAGTTCAAATGCATTTTCAGGGATGAAAGGGTTAAGAACCAGGTTTTAAAAAATCTTATTCAGAATTTTGTCAAATGGATTCCTAGTTAAATATGTAAGGTGAGAGGAAAAATGCGAGGCCAGACTGGGGTTTGGACCCGGGACCTTCCGAACTCTAGATGGCCGCTCAACAAATTGAGCTATCTGGTCCCCGAGGATTGACCTGATTTAGATCCGCTACAAATATTTAAATCTGAGATAGGGTTAGTATTTTGGTCTAAGTGGCGGGTAGAAGTGTTTTATTAGAAAGTTCAAAGTATACAGAAGGAAGTTGTTTTTTTGGAAGAGAAAAAATAGAGAAAAAACGCTTAAGATTCCCTTGAGTAGTGCAACAACCTGTTTTACATTGAGGATCGAGGGAAGAAGCTCAGTTTATGTAACTGTAGCAGGTCATTGTTAGCCGTTTTATACCAGAAATCAATTATCACGATTCCATAGCGTCGACATATATGTAATACTTACACAAACTAACCTGTACTGGGCATAAAATGGCGAATTAAATATAATCACATTTCCCTAGCATGAATTATAAATTACATGTTCCCTGTTAATGCAAATTATAGATTATTTGTTTCTCTGTAAATGTGTGATGTAGATAGTTTTGCCTGTGGAAATGTTCCAACTCCACAGTTTTATACTGTTAACAATTCTCTAGGATACTACAAAAAGGTTCAGACATTTCTACAGTGTTAAAAGTGTGACTACTTTGCGGTTTTGAGTGAGGTGTTTAATTTGTGTGTTAGGTAGTGTCTTGTGATTGCGTTCAATCTTGTGGTACTTTTGTGACGTTGTCACTAGCTGTACCTAAGGGAGGCATTGATCTCCCCCTGGAGTAAGATTTATTGTGTATTGTGTGTTCCTCCACTGTTAAAACAGCTGTACATCAGGTTTATACCTTTCTTTATTGGAAATGTTTTGTCAAAGAAACTTGTATAAAAAAGTGGACAAATGATGGAGTCATTTTTTTAACTTTATTTAATCACATAAGTCGGTTCTTTGTAATGGTCTCCCCTGAATTCTTTGGTGGTTATCTGCACTTATAACAAGCACAATGGTTTGGTTTGTAATTGTCTCCCCTGATTTTTTTGGTAGTTATCTGCACTTATAACAAGCACAATGGTTTGGTTTGTAATTGTCTCCCCTGATTTTTTTGGTAGTTATCTGCACTTATAACAAGCACAATGGTTTGGTTTGTAATTGTCTCCCCTAATTTTTTTGGTAGTTATCTGCACTTATAACAAGCACAATGGTTTGGTTTGTAATTGTCTCCCCTGAGTAAATGTAATTTTTATTGTCGCCCTTTGTAACATACTTTGAGATGGTCTAAATTATATACGCATTTCATTTTGTGATTGTCTCCCTTTATTGTACACACATGATACAATATGTTATCCCCCTTCCCCCATTTTGAATTATCTCCTCTTGTTAGTGTTACATACAATCCCCCCCCCCCCCAAAAAAAAAAATCACTGGCAAAAAGTTAAGTTCTAATTTCTATTTTTAATTTGACTGTGGCTATTAAAACCAAAGGACACATGTTATTTTGACATTGAAAAACAAATATTCATCTATTCTTCGGAAAAAAACCCCCAAAAGATTCATATTTATCTGTGAATGAAATGAACAGAGCTTGAAAGTGCTGACTCAACATGCTTCTCAGAAAAGTGCTCCACCTATTCTTCAAGAGAAAGATAAGTAATTGCATAAAACCTGTATGTTTTATTAAGGAAATGAACAAATAAATTGATTTTGTTATTTTTATGGGATTCTTTTCCTGTCGATGAGTGATGTATTCACACGAGAGGTATCAAGAGATATCGCCTTTTGATGAGCACGCACCAGTACCCAGAGAACGTACCGTGTCTGTCTGATTGCTCGTGATGAGCAGGAAATCGTTGTTTGGTTTATCAAGGACAATCAAGGAAGCTGGGTAACGAGTTCGAGTCAGGCACCAACTTAGGATTCAAAGTCTGGTTAGTTTTCAAATCAGCTACAGTAAATTTTAACTGTTATAATTTGAGACCTGTGCGACATATGATAAATTTGAAGAAATTATTTTTTTTTAAAAATTGGAAATCTTTATTTGTTAAGCTTACAATGTATAGAAGATGATTTACGAAGAACGTTTTAACACAAGTATATTACACGTGTTGCCAAACACTTGAGAATATTCCAAAGTCTGTCTGTGCTGTGTGATCAAAGACAAGAATGACGTATAAATTGTATGTAGAAAATAATATAAACAGCTAACATGGCATGACACAAGTAACACCTGGAGTTACAAGGTCAGTGATTGAGCAGAAATGAACTGTCTTGGTAATTGTTAATTTTGGGGTCACCTTGGTACGCTTTATTCTGGTCCCTGTCCTCAATGATGTTAATGATATATAAATTCATAAAATCTACCAATCTAAATAGGAGGTGGGCTTATTACCAGACATCCCCTAATCATAGAGGAGAGGTTACAAGTGGGTGGAGGGCTTATTACAGAGCATGGGCTTATTGCTGGAGAAATACCGTATACAGTGTTGTCAAGGAGGAAAGTTTACACAAGTACATTTCAGTTTTCGGCAGTCGTATAAGGATCCTTAACTCATCCACCCTGAGAACATATTCAACTGTCCCAATTCAAAGTTTGGATTAATTCATTATGAAATTTTAGGACGCATTTGTTGAAATAGAGTACATAATTCAATGAAAAAGAGTCATTCAGAAAAAAAAAATAAAAAGTTTCCTATCCCTTGGATACAGTTAAAGAATACAGCACTATGTATAACACATACACACATTAGAGTGACAGTTATTGATGCTGTACAACCATCTAACCTTGCCGCTCATAATGAAGTCATGTGACCTAATCACCCTCCCACTCTACGTCCCACAGAGGTTTAATTTTTTAGTCCCGGTCAGACAGATGTTTGTCCGCCTCCTCCCACTCTATGTCCCACAGAGGCTTGATTTCCAAGTCCCAGTCAGACAGATGTTTGTCCGCCTCCTCCCTCTCTACATCCCACAGAGGCTTGATTTCTAAGTCCCGGTCAGACAGATGTTTGTCCGCCTCCTCCCTTTTTACATCCCACAGAGGCTTGATTTCTAAGTCCCGGTCGGACAGATGTTTGTCCACCTCCTTCATTTACCTCCTCAGTAGCTGTGCATACTCTAATGGGGCACATGTAGCCTCGTAATTACGAAGGGGAGACTTTCTATACACGCACCACATTGTTTCTGTCAAGGGAGCTAATCAGACTGATGACAGTAAATTGATTAAAGAATGTAGTCATGTGTTGAAATCAGTTTATTTAGACACCTGGTCTGATATTTGTACAGAAATACTGAAATGGTTTCAGACACAAACATGTTATTATCTTATAGAAATGTTTTTGTTGGAAGTTTTAAGGATGAAAAATTCAGCATAAAATCTTGAAAAGCTGAAAATCTTGTCCTTGTCAGGTATTTGGTATTATGGTATACATATTTAAGACATCTTATTAATCTGTCCATATCTACCCTGATTTATGAAATGAGTCATGAGGCTTGGTTTTAGCAAGTCTGAAAGACGGTGTTATTATGAGTAATGGCATATTAATGACTTTAGAAAATACAGCAGTAAATGTTATAATTCCGTGTATTTTTTCTGTGTGAAGAAGTTTTTCACAATGTCACACTTTAAGGAGCTTATGATGATGTCATGGTTTAGAGGTCATGTTACATCAAATATTGACCTCGGCATATAACATTAAGTGGCCATAAACTATGATGTTGAAAGGTAATTTTACCTAACATTTCATGTAAAAGATTATGTAAATAATGCCACATGCCCTACCTCTTTACTTAAGGGAAATCCCCACTAGCTGGGATTAGTAAGGCAACCTGTAAACTCAACTTTTACTCATAAAACTTAAATTGGGGTATAGTTTACCCGTATATTGTATGTAGGTCAGAATAGAGGAATATGGTTCTCATCAACTATAACAATACAATATAAATAATGGGGTGCTCCAACGTTATTCTGAGTCATCTTAAGTGTTCCCATGAATTGCATTTAATTTCTTAAAAAATATCAAGTTGTTTGTGTGAAGAATTTTTTTGATAGTTTTAGTCCCTAATACGTGACAAAATTTTAAAGATGGAACTTCAAAACACTTCTTTTAAAGAAAATATTTCAAAATAAATAGAAAAAAGCGATTTAGAAATTCAAATTTTAAATGGTTTTATTGAAAAATCCCAGCCATTAAAATGTTGAAGTTTTGTAAAGCCATCACAATAAATGTGCCAGTGTGTGATCTCTGTGTTTGTGATAAAATCGTTAAATATGGCAAAATGTTCGCTATTAAATGAAATGCACTTTTAGACTCTGAGCTGGAAAGGAAAGTTAACTTTTTAGAAATTTAATTTAAAAAGAGCTCAAAATGGTATCAGTGCTTTACTAAATAGAAATGTTGCTGGATTCAATTATCGTTTTAGAGAAAGAAAAAAATAACTTTGCAATTTGCCAGAGAGTCTGAGATATTTGGACCATTGCATCATTTAAGTTTTTTGAGAAATTTTAAGATTTTATGATATTTTGAAATTTTTCTAGATAACAGAATAAAAATAGGCTTTGTTAAAGTTACAGAATTTTTCAAGATTTTTGTGATAATCTAAAATTTATAGATACAGGAATGAAAACAAGATTTGTCAATTTCATGAAAAAATTTTGAAGATTTTGTGATAGTTTACAAATGTTTGATTGCAGAAGAAAATGAAATTGCTAATCATTACTATTTGTCAGTTTCATCCCGTGTATAGCATTATACTGCGTTTAAATAGTTTATGGTGTTAGTTGCGTAAGATATTGACCAAGGTGCCGAAGTGATGACATTCTGCTTCACTAGCCCTCTAATGAATTTGGGTGGTGCAGTGGATAGTACCCTTGCCTTTTACCAAGGCGGGCGGGGATTCAATTTTCCGACCAGATATGAAAAGGTATGGGGTCACCTGCTTGACCATGTGGGTTTTCTCCGGGTACTCTGGTTTTCTCTCACAATAAGACCCCTATTGCTCTGACATCCGGGCAAAGAAGAGTGATCAATATAAGTTGGGTAACTTGTTTCAAAATTGTTGTAAAATAAAAAAAAGTTTATTATAATCCCTCAGTCGCAAGGTACTGACCATACTTTCAAATTCAAATTCAAATTCCTTTTATTTCTCTTTTTCACAACACAATGCATAGAGAAAATAAATTTACAATATAATACATACAATTATTGTAGTGTTCGTAGTATATACACAGCACAGTTTCAAAATATTACATTTACATTAATTTTGTATTATGGAGGACAAATCATGTTGTTAATTATTAGTATTAGTTGTATTCATCAAATCATGGAACTTAATAACATTTGGTCTTGACCAATAGTATTTATCTATATATAGAATTCTATGAGCGTACATTGTAGGTCAGTGGTTGATAGTTCACCTGAACTGAAGGGACAACTGAACTTATACAATAGTTGATGGTGTGGGGTGTCTGTTAACTTTTCCTTTAAACGACCTCTTCTGAAATACCATAAGACCTAGAGACATCATATTTGGTTGGTGGCTTCCTTGTTTTATAAGAAACTAGGCACATCATTAAATTACCGAAGCCATTAATGGGACCTAAAACAAACAAACCAAAGCATCAGAAATACTTGCGATAAACTTGATCTTAATTAAGGCTACATGCTATAGTTACAAGCCTTCTGTGACTTGTATAAGAGTTATCACCCCTGAGCTGACATTTAACTGTGTTGCCTGTCCTCTTACATTCAAATTGTCATAGTTTATATATTATGAAAAACATACATGAATCAGTATTTGGTTTGATCTCACTTTTTACACTTTTACCATTGACACCACATTTGAACACTTTCGATACAATGGTTGGAACAGTTCATTATGAAATTTTAGGGATAAATCAGTTACAGGTAAATAATGACTATAGGTAACACCAACACCTGGGTAGGAATAATGATACCGGTAAATAATGATACAGGTAAATAATGATACAGGTAAATAATGATACAGGTAAATGATGATACAGGTAAATAATGATACCGGTAAATAATGATACCGGTAAATAATGATACAGATAAATAATGATACAGAGGTAAATAATGATACAGAGGTAAATAATGATACAGAGGTAAATAATGATACAGAGGTAAATAATGATACAGGTAAATAATGATACAGGTAAATGATGATACAGGTAAATAATGATACAGGTAAATAATGATACAGGTAAATAATGATACCGGTAAATAATGATACAGGTAAATAATGATACAGATAAATAATGATACAGAGGTAAATAATGATACAGAGGTAAATAATGATACAGGTAAATAATGATACAGGTAATACTGATACAGATAAATAATGATACAGAGGTAAATAATGATACAGGTAAATAATGATACAGGTAAATAATGATACCGGTAAATAATGATACCGGTAAATAATGATACAGGTAAATAATGATACCGGTAAATAATGATACCGGTAAATAATGATACAGGTAAATAATGATACCGGTAAATAATGATACCGGTAAATAATGATACAGGTAAATAATGATACAGGTAAATAATGATACCGGTAAATAATGATACAGGTAAATAATGATACAGGTAAATAATGATACAGGTAAATGATGATACAGGTAAATGATGATACCGGTAAATAATGATACAGGTAAATAATGATACAGGTAAATAATGATACAGGTAAATAATGATACAGGTAAATAATGATACAGGTAAATAATGATACTGGTAAATAATGATACAGGTAAATGATGATACCGGTAAATAATGATACAGGTAAATAATGATACAGGTAAATAATGATACAGGTAAATAATGATATTGGTAAATAATGATACAGGTAAATAATGATACAGGTAAATAATGATACAGGTAAATGATGATACCGGTAAATAATGATACAGGTAAATGATGATACAGGTAAATAATGATACAGGTAAATAATGATACAGGTAAATGATGATACCGGTAAATAATGATACAGGTAAATGATGATACCGGTAAATAATGATACAGGTAAATAATGATACAGGTAAATGATGATACAGGTAAATAATGATACAGGTAAATAATGATACAGGTAAATAATGATACCGGTAAATAATGATACAGGTAAATAATGATACCGGTAAATAATGATACAGGTAAATGATGATACCGGTAAATAATGATACCGGTAAATAATGATACCGGTAAATGATGATACAGGTAAATAATGATACAGGTAAATAATGATACAGGTAAATAATGATACAGGTAAATGATGATACCGGTAAATAATGATACAGGTAAATAATGATACAGGTAAAACCTACACCTGGGTAGGAATAATGATACAGGTAAAACTAACACCTGGGTAGAAATAATTACTGCATTAGAATCTTCCTTTGATATTTATTTTTGCCATTTCAGTTTTGATGTATAGTGTGATTGTACCATGGTGTGAAAACCTATTTTGTGTTAATTTATGACTTCAGATTTTTAAAATGAAGTTTTGTGAAATCATAGTTATGTTACAGATTCACATAAAATTTAAGTTTGTTTGTGTGACTGGATAGAATGTGGACTTTTGTCGAAACAACAACACTGACTCTGTTGAGTACTTCCGTAAAAAGTTACTTCATGATGTAATATTTCAGAATTTTGATGCGAGTTATGCTAATTAAAATTGCTTGTATCCCATTATGAATGTTAGGTATGTATGACTTGCAATTGTGAACAGGCGTCCTCTGTGAAGCTATCGTCTTATCACCAGCATAACAAGAGAAATATACACTTTACTCCTTTCCTTGTCTGGAAAGGAATCCTCATAAAAATTTAATGCCATTTCTCATAATTAAATGAGTTAATTATGCATGATTATTTTCACTAAACAGATCATCCTCCGAGTAAAACCTGATAGTTTATCAAAGCAACCAGCATTGGATGGCACATATACTACTATAATTGCAGCAAAATCAATTAAGAAATGTGACGACAAGAGGAAAATTCTTATACTTCAAAAAGGAGTTTTTGGATACCCAAGAATTTGATTTGAAAAGTTCTTTGTTGAAAAAAAGCTGTGTTTAAGAGTTTGCTTAAAAGTGCCTTGGATGGCTTCTCCATGCCAATCTCTGTGATGTAAATAGACTTTACGAGATTTTCCACAAACACATTCCTGAAGTTGTATGTAATTAATATGTGTTACATCTCAGTGTGGCCAAGTAGTGAGAATTAAGTAGAGAGGAAATGCTTCCCCCACCCCCATTGCTCTAGTAGACGTGGGATTGGCTAACAGGCTACTGTTCAAACCAGCTCCAGGATAAAATTGTCTATTCATTACATCACATTGGAAGTACCGATTTGGTACAAAGAATTGGTGAGTAGGAGAACTAAAAACCCTCTGCCTTGATGTCACTTTCACAAGAGATAGGCTCTGTTTTGCACAAAGGAAGGTTGTTGTCTTTCCGTTAATTACCCACTAGACTGCCAGGAGTCGTAGATCTGTGTGTAAATGAATTGTGTATCGGTGAACTTTGTACGGTAAGGTCCTTTCTCCCCTCATCTTTAGGGTCCATCCCGCCAATCATCGTCGATTCCGATGTCGGATATTCCACCTACAATCCATAATCACCGTCAGATCTAATAGAGTTCCACTTTAAAAGTGCACACGTAATTACAACATTGTTTTTTTCGGTGAAGAAATGTCAGGAAGTATACTCCCCGTATAATAGTTGTGAGGGTACAGTGAGCCGGAAACATTCCGTATTTAAGGAAGTTATCATGTGGGTAGGTTAAGGAAAATCTTGTTACATATGAGCTTGGGGAGTTAGGTTGAAGTAGTTGATGTACTTTGTTCAGCACGGGGGATAACAAGTAGATCGTCAAGAAACTCAGCTAGAACTCACCGGAAAATAAAAAAATCATAGAATACATCAGAATTAGGAAAACCATAATCTAGCTCAAAAATGATTAAACTAGGGATGGAATATGAACAAATAAAAGATTTACAGAGAGCTGAAAATCTAGATATTTAAAGCAAGATCTTTTAGAACAAATTTAGTGTGACATGTAAACACCATAGGCTGGAGAATTAGGGATGTTACTATCTAGAAAGGGAATGTTAACAATAAGGAAAATTTATACTGCCATGTTTATCATATAGCTTAGTAGTAAGCTGTCCGTGTTGGTCATAGTGTAAACAAAGATTGAGGTAATAGCTGATGTATAAAAGTCTGTTGTTTTCTTGATACCAAGTTCCGAAGGGTATACTAATGTATTTTTCTTTTTCATCTGGAAATGTTAAATCATTCACCCCAGCAATTTCATAATAAATTGGAAGAGTGTATTCAGGGGTGAATTAATAAAGCAAATTGGTAAATTTCAAGCAAATTTAAATAAAATCAGTATTTTTTGAAAACGTATGTGAATCAATACAAAAAATAAACCCAGCAATTAGTCAACACTAAACGAGTCCAACAATGCAAGAAGGTTCAACTCATTCGTGTAGTCCGCTGTACAGTTCAGGGTGCCTTTGATCAGGACTTCACCAACGGCCCAATCATATGTAACAGCCTAGTTTTGGTCTAAATAGGACAACCAATTATTTTCTTGTCAATATTCCCAGAGTGATCTCCCCTCAGTACACAGGAGTGCCTTCAATTTCAACTTTTATACCCACTATCCCATTATGTTGTGGCTGTCTACCTCAGTCTGTGGTCATCTCATGTCCAGTCCTCCTGTATGTCCACCATTACACACCCGCTTGTTGGTGTCTGAAGTACATAGGTATTAGATCTGTACTACAATCTTAGATGAAAATTACCTATTACTCTGTAACGCAATGATTTTGGTAGAGTTCCGACAGCAAGGCTAGGCAGTCAACAGTAAGGCTAGCTGGCAGTCATAACAGCGCTGATGGTCGAGTTTGGTTACAATACTGAAAATGTACTTATCTTCGTGTAAATGTTATAACGATTTTTGTGCTGAAAGCAATCATTCAAAATGAAAATATAAATGAAGGTCACTACTTTCGTATAAAAAATAAAAAATAACACCATCTTGTCTTTTTGTTTAGGTTGGACAGGGATCCTTAAAAGTGTAATTATAAAGGGAGGTAACTGTGTATAGAAAATTAAAATAGAACTCTTTAGTGTTTTACCTTAGGTGTGACATGGACCCTTAAAGTGAAATTATAAAGGGAGGTCACTGTATATAAAATAAAAATGGAACTCCTTAATTTTTTTACCTTAAGTGAAATTATAAAGGGAGGTAACTGTATATAAGATTAAAAATGGAACTCTTTAGTGCATTTTCTTATGTGGAAGAGGAGTATTTAAAATGAAATTATAAAGGGAGGTACCCAACCCTGGGCGGCCAGGTCGGTTGGGATCGACGGTTTTTTTCAGGGTTTTTTTTTCTGGGAACAGACTCGTCTCACTCTCGGTCATCCTCCATTCGCGCTAAATCATCTTGGTATAACCAGCAAACTTCCTCCACTGAATTTTAGGTAGGACAATTTTAGGCAAAGGGGTCGCCTTCAAAATTATAGCGCCCCTATGTAGGTTGGTAGGCCAGACGACTCCTATATCCACCCTCTCAACCCATTCCCCTTGCCTTTCCTCCTACATACTTTATCCCTTCTACTCTCTTTCCTATCTTATCTCGTCCACCGAAGGTCGCAAGGCCATGTGAGGACGTAAAACTCTCAAAATAAATAAATAAATAAGGGAGGTACCTATGTATAAAAAAATAAAAATGGAGCTCTTTAGTGTTTTCCCTTAGGGACCTTTAAATTGAAGTAATAATGAGAATGTTATCTTAAGGAAAGTCTCTGAGTGTTACATTTTTCATTGAAAGAAATCTATTGGTTTTATCCAATTAAATTAGAGATTGGATTGGATGTTGTTGTGAAATATGGCTGACGGAAGTCGTGGATTATTGACGAGTTCTGTAAGTACACAAGCCTGACAGCCATAACTAACAACTTCACTGTGGTTTGAGAGCTACATTCCAATGAATGTAAAAGATGAAAAGTGGAATTTACATGGAATCTTTAGATATTGTCTGGAGCAGAACATTATTAATGTCACGTATACGAAATGTTTGTGAAGACAGGGCCCAGAGGAAAAGTACCTTCTAATTGTTTAATTTAGCATACTTTAGTGTTTAACAAGTACTTTCAGATGAAATAAAAAAGAAAAAAAGCTTTATCGAATTATTTGCTATTGCACCAAAATCGCACGGGAAAAATCACATTATGGTAATTATGAACACAGGAAGTTTAATTGATGAACGGTAGAGTTTGATTTGCCGCCAAGCTTTCCGTTAATTAGACCAGGAGGTCGCTTGCTGATATTTGATCGAGAGTTTTAATAAGCGGGTAACTGGTGTTGTTATTTATCAGAGAAAACAAACAAGTGGTTTATTGGTTGTTTTTATATGACATGGCTGTGTACTTTTATAAAGACCGGAGTAGAAACCAACTGTAACACTTACGCTATTGTTCTTTTTGCTATCACCATCTAGATCGAAGTGGTGAAGGGGGCAGGGTGTCTGACATGTTGCTACTACTAGCCCTCCACCACTGGGTTACGGTGGCCAAGTGGTTAAGATGGCTGACATTCTGCTACCACTAGCCCTCAACTTCTAGGTCTTGGTGGCCAAGTGGTTAAAGTGTTTGACATTCTGCTACCACTAGCCTTCAACTTCTGGGGCGTGGTGGCCAAGTGGTTAAAGTGTCGGACATTCTGCTACCACTAGCCCTCCCCCACTGAATTGTGGGGGTTGAGGTTTGTGGGCAGTTGCCAGGTACTGGTCATAGTTAGGTCATAGGTCGGTGATGTTTTCTCCTGGGGAGGGGGGGACAAAGTATTGATTATGCTTCCTTTTTGGGGTTGGGGAGGATTAACATAACACACTGTTTACCTGGGTCCTGTCTATTTTATAACATCCTCCTGTTTCACTGTCACTGCTCTAGCGACTTCTGATTGGTTTTTGAACTTAATTTATTTGTATATCACTCAATGTTTCCAAGGCCAAGGTCCCATTTGGTCTCATTGTTTTATATATAGACACTTGTGTAAAATACATTGCTCTATACTCACAGATTCAGGATCGTGTCTAAACTTTCAAATTCTCCCTCTATCAAATTGATCAGCTTCAGGAAATGCCAATCATTGTGACTTGAGTGAAATTGTATATATATATTTTAGAGTATTCCATCAATAGATATACTTATCGACAGCCTAGCAATCATTTACTCTGTTATAAATGTGTTCTTCAGTGATTTACAAATTCCAGTTGTAGTATTGATGAAAGTGATTTTACATTATGCTTTTAAATTGTTTATGCTTCAATGACTGATTTCTGTAAAGTATATATTATATATGTGCATGACTCAAGTTTTCTCTTCCGTAACATTTATTTGATAAAATCTCTAATAGAACAGTAACTACCAGTTGATTTTGGAATGGCCGATATTTGTATCCCTAGGATGGGGGAGTGGGATGGGGGATGAGTGGATGTGGGGGTTGTGGAGAGTGAGGATGGGGTTGGTTGTATGTAAATGGGGGGTGGGAGGGGGACAGACAGTTGATTTTGGAATGACTGATATTTGTATCCCTAGGATATGGGAGTGGGATTGGGGATGGGGTGGACGTGGGGGTTGTGGAGAGTGAGGTGGGGTTGGTTGTATGTAAATGGGGGGAGGGAGGAGGACAGACAGTTGATTTTGGAATGGCTAATTTTTGTATCCCTAGGATATGAGAGTGGGATTGGGGATTGGGGAGGAAGTGGGGGTTGTGGAGAGTGAGGTGGGGTTGGTTGTATGTAAATGGGGGACAGGAGGGGGGCAGACAGTTGATTTTGGAATGGCTGATATTTGTATCCCTAGGATATGGGATTGGGATGGGGGATGGGGAGGATGTGGGGTTGTGGAGAGTGAGGTGGGGTTGGTTGTATGTAAATGGGGGGAGGGAGGAGGACAGACAGTTGATTTTGGAATGGCTGATATTTGTATCCCTAGGATATGGGATTGGGATGGGGGATTGGGGAGGAAGTGGGGGTTGTGGAGAGTGAGGTGGGGTTGGTTGTATGTAAATGGGGGACGGGAGGGGGGCAGACAGTTATTTTTGGAATGGCTGATATTTGTATCCCTAGGATATGGGATTGGGATGGGGGATGGGGAGAATGTGGGGTTGTGGAGAGTGAGGTGGGGTTGGTTGTATGTAAATGGGGGGAGGGAGGAGGACAGACAGTTGATTTTGGAATGGCTGATATTTGTATCCCTAGGATATGGGAGTGGGATTGGGGATTGGGGATGGAGAGTGAGGTGGGAGTGTAGGGGGGGGGGGGGGGGGGACAGACAGTTGATTTTGGAATGGCTTATATTTGTATCCCTAGGATGTTGGAGTGGGATTGGGGATGGGGTGGACGTGGGGGTTGTGGAGAGTGAGGTGGGGGTTGGTTGTATGTAAATGGGGGGTGGGAGGGGGACAGACAGTTGATTTTGGAATGGCTGTTATTTGTATCCCTAGGATGGGGGAGTGGGATGGGGGATGGGGAGGAAGTTAGGGTCGTCGAGAGTGAGATGGGAGTGGATGCCAGGGGAGAAATAAGGTGGGGGTTGGTTGTATGTAAATCGGGGGCAGGAGGGGGTCAGACAGTTGATTGGTGCGGAGACGGGGGTTGATGTGGGGTTGCAGGGTTTGGGTACAATATGATTTGGGTGGGGGGCTAGTCTGGATGATGGTATGTTTTCAAACTTTTCAAATTAAAAATTGCTTTTATGGGAGTCTTCTGCAAAATCAAATCTTGTTTTATAGAACCTATTCATATTTTTGATTTTGAATAAAACATGAGCAAAATCATGACTGTATTAGATAAGTTATGTTTTACTAGATATATGCTTCATCGTCTACCAATTCCTGACTCCATTTGTTACTTAGCAACCAAAGGTCAACATCAGTGTTACTATCTTTGGAATCTTTTAAAAATCAATATATTTCACAAATTTGCTTGAGAGTAGAATATATATGTTTTTATAATTTTTTCTAGTTTTTGGTTTCTTTTTTACATTTCAAACATTTTTTAGCCTCTTTGTTTTCTCCGTACAGTGCTGTTTTAGGACCTGATTTATTAACCCACATTTCTATAGGTAAGCTTTATGTGTAATTACTGCTGTTTGAACCTAGAAGGATGTCATTTACTTGTGAAAGTGTTTATGATGATAAAGTTGTTTGATAGCAAGGTAACTGATATTTAATGTCCAGTCTCATTCTCAAATCTAGCCACTGGTGATCACTTGTTCCTAGTTAGCTTGAAAAAATACATTAAAATTTTTTTTTAAACAAATTGTGCAATTATTTCAATAATCCAAAAATATTTATTCATTTTGATCCTAATCATGATTTATAGTTAAATGTAATTACAATTATAAAAATTTAAATTGTTTGTGAAATAATAAAAAATTAAAGGATATAAAACTTTTGTACACACGTCAAGGTGACTATACATTTGACATCCTTGCCCTCAGGCATTATAGCAGTAATTGATATTAGTAGGAGGTGAGGAAGCTTACCATAAAATCTCAATTTCGGTGAAAATATTTGTGGTAACAATGACTTGCGATATTAGGTAATTACTTGTAATTTGAGGTCACATCTTGTGACACTCATGGAGAGAAACATTTGTCACAGAAAAAATACGGACCAGTTCAAAATGATAATTAGGGAAAAAGATTATCAGTGAGGCAACCGATACATTATGTAGGAAATCATTGGAAGACATTGGAGGTACGGTAACAGACTACAACAAAATGTTCTGAAAGAATGTGGGTACAGAGTTGTTTCATGCCAATTACATGAAGCAAAATACGGTAATTCATGAACTCTTTTATGTCTTGGAAACAGTTAGGAGGCCGTGACCTCCATTACAAAACCTGTCAAACTCATCAATTTGGAGAAGATTTCCGTGTTGTAGTTCAGCGGACTGTAATCGGTGATTACAAACCAATACATCGGCCCTTTATCACATTCCTTTTCTATTTGTATAAAATTTGGCTTGCAAGTCTGAACGTTAGTTTTGATAATTACTGATGTCGCGGAATAAATGGAGACTACTGCTCCGTCGCCCCTCAGACAGGAAACGCATCATTTGTACAGAATCATAGATGGACAGAAATCTCCGCTGTAAATCGCATCTGTTTACATAATGGATTAACGAGGACATTCAATTGGATTTGTGATGCGGGGTTAAAGAGATTCACTTAGGTTCTCGGTCTGAGATATGCTTTCTCCTTATCTCGCTGACACGCACATGTTTTCACAGCGGGAAGTCGGAGAAACCTGTTCCCAACATTTCTGGTCATCTTGGATATCAGTGCCGATAATAGAGAAAAAATTAATTATTTTCGATTATCCCAACTATTGATGGGTGAAGGCACACAATTCTAGTCGGACAAAAGCTTGATCATCTCCATGCCCAAGGGCAAATATGGAAGCTCTCATAAGATCTTGACTAAATAGCTGATCTTGATTTTGATAGAAGAAAATTTCAGGTTTATAATCGTGTCATCCGGATTATCGGTGTTCAGGTCCCAAGTGATGCGTTAATGGTGTTACAGTCATTAGCAGCCATTTTCTATTGCCGTGGCAACACTAATGAACCACAGAAAAATTTTGAAACAATTTGCTAATTGGTGTCATTGGATTATGTTTAAGGACCAGTCTATTAGGAATGCTTTGTTACCAAGGTGACAATAATGTGTGGTGCGGTGTACAGCTGCCTTATAAGGGCATTAAAAGGCTTCCAATGGTACGGAATGTTAGACAATTATTTATACATGTACGGGACATAAAACATCTTTGTTCTCGAGGTGAATTATAACAAAAGGACGCTACTGCAGCCACGAACATTACTTCAGGTCGAATGAAGTTTAATAAAACTTAGAGATATTGTGTTAATTAGATTCTCTTTCCCACTATGACTATAGTCTGATATGTACGAGACAATTAAACCTTTCTAAACACCAATCATAAAACACATCTGATGGGAGTCTGACTTTGTTACTAGCACGTAAAGTGTGTTTTGATAATTGACATTATAAATTTATTGTGGTTGACTCTATTTAAATTTATTATGATAGACTGTGTGTGTCTGATTGAGCGAGGTAGCGAAGTAAAATGTGGTCAACAATAGGTATTCATCACAGCAGATTTCTTCACAAATCACGACATAGAGGGATATATTGAATCTGTTTCTGGTTCCTTAAGATTAGGTCTATTTCTGGGGTTGAAGCTATTGGTTGAGCCCTCCCCCATCCTCAATCTTCAAAGACCCCTCCCCCTCCTCAATCCACAAGGCCCCCTCCCCTTCCTCAATCCACAAGGGCCCCTCCCCATCCTCAATCCATAAGGCCCCCTCCCCATCCTCAATCCACAAGGCCCCCTCCCCCTCAATCCACAAGGCCCCTCATCATCCTTAATCCACAAGGCCCCCTCCCCCACCTCAATCCATAATGCCCCCTCCCCCACCTCAATCCACAAGGCCCCCTCCCCCACCTCAATCCATAATGCCCCCTCCCCTTCCTCAATCAACAAGCCCCCCTCCCCCTCCTTAATCCAGTGTGAATTATAAGAATTAGTTGAGTATAAGTGAAACGATGTATGGTGCCTCTTACAGCATGAGATGGTTTTGTTGGACAATTCTCTTTCCTCACCCCTCCTCAACCCAAAGGGAATTGAAAAAGGGAAACGATAAAAACCATTTTAGGGGCGTCTTGCACCATGTAATCTTTGCCCCTCCTCGATCAAAATTTTTAAGGGAATTGAAATAGGGAAAAGATAAGGCCATGTTAGGGGCATCTTGCACAATGAGATGGTTTTGTTGGACAATTTCTCTTTTCTCGCCCTTTTTCAACCCAAAGGAAATTGGAAAATGGAAAAGATAAAGACCATTTTAGGTGTGTCCTGCACCATGTAATTTCGCCCTTCCTCAACCCAAAGGGAATTGAAAAAAGGAAAACCATTTCTATATTGGACGTTGTATCTCTCCTCCACCCTCTGTACCCGTAGAAAGAAGAAGACCATATCTATATTGGACGTTGTATCTCTCCTCCACCCACTGTACCCGTAGAAAGATGAAGACCGTATCTATATTGGACGTTGTATCTCTCCTCCACCCTCTCCACCCATAAAAAGAAGAAGACCGTATCTATATTGGACGTTGTATCTTTCATCCACCCTCTCCACCCATAGAAAGATGAAGACCGTATCTATATTGGACGTTGTATCTCTCCTCCACCCTCTCCACCCATAAAAAGAAGAAGACCGTATCTATATTGGACGTGGTATCTCTCCTCCACCCTCTGTACCCGTAGAAAGAAGAAGACTGTATCTATATTGGACGTGGTATCTCTCCTCCACCCTCTGTACCCGTAGAAATATGAAGACCGTATCTATATTGGACGTTGTATCTCTCCTCCACCCTCTGTACCCGTAGAAAGAAGAAGACTGTATCTATATTGGACGTGGTATCTCTCCTCCACCCTCTGTACCCGTAGAAAGAAGAAGACCGTATCTATATTGGACGTGGTATCTCTCCTCCACCCTCTGTACCCGTAGAAAGAAGAAGACCGTATCTATTTTGGACGTTGTATCTCTCCTCCACCCTCTGTACCCGTAGAAAGAAGAAGACCGTATCTATATTGGACGTTGTATCTCTCCTCCACCCTCTGTACCCGTAGAAAGAAGAAGACCGTATCTATATTGGACGTTGTATCTCTCCTCCACCCGCTGTACCCGTAGAAAGATGAAGACCGTATCTATATTGGACGTTGTATCTCTCCTCCACCCTCTGTACCCGTAGAAAGATGAAGACCGTATCTATATTGGACGTTGTATCTCTCCTCCACCCTCTGTACCCGTAGAAAGATGAAGACCGTATCTATATTGGATGTTGTATCTCTCCTCCACCCTCTGTACCCGTAGAAAGATGAAGACCGTATCTTTATTGGATGTTGTATCTCTCCTCCACCCTCTCTACCCTCGGAGTACTGAGGATCGGGCTAGATCTGTCACCTGTTATAATCAATAAGGTGTTGTGTTCCAGCTGATTACACACTCCAGGTATATAATACTGTCACTTAGAGCTGTGTCAGTTCCTTCTCTGCTCATAAACACAGATTAATTTATTGTTATGCGACTAATTCACCGTTCAGTACTGATCTTATCACCCTTCCGGCTTCCCTTTTGGACCAATATTTCATTAGTAGGGACTGATCTACTGTTATCTTTAGGGATGACAGGTTTTGTTTATCATTCACAGTTGGAAGTTTGTTATTGTAATGATTTGTCAGTGTGCATTTTCATCCTTTGTTTATGAAAAGAGAATTAAATCATTATAATGTGTAGAATTTCAATATGAAAGTCTTTAAAAAGACACCATATGTCAAGATGATAAAAATATTTTGTATGTTTATTGGATTATGTAAACAGAAATTATGAAAAAAGATTTTGATATTTTTAGTTTTGAGTATGTTAAGCTGCCTGTGTTGGGGTGCAGCATCCCATTAAATATTGCCAAAGGCTGTATTTACAAAACTCTGTCAGCTTAATATGTCATTTACCCAAATTTTCCAATCCATTATTTTTCCTTATAACCTTTTAAACTACTACCATTTCTATGTCATATGTTTTCCTACAATCATTTTGAATCTTTGTAAATGTAATTTAGATAATGAATTTTTAATATTTTAGAAATATATTAAGTTGAAATTTACGTGTAAGAATATTGTAAAGATGACAATGCTTGGGAGGTTGTGTGCCCAGGTGGCTACTGAGGAGGTGGAGAGGGGACATCAAAGGTGTCACAGGTAGATTTAATATTCATGAATTAATGGGCCTGAGAGAGTAAACATTGACAGTGTGAAACTGTAATGGTGAGCCGTCTTACCTGGCTCAGGTGTGGATCGGAGCGGACAGGTGTGTCACTAACTCGTCAACTCCTTACTCTCCGTACACGGGTGTGGATCGGAGCGGACACGTGTGTAATGGTACAGGTACCGGTACTATACGCTACTCCAGTATTGATGAGCTGGCATGTTGAAACATTCATGATTTCATGATTGTCTTCCTACCGCGACAGGAAAATTACAGATTTTTTATGGTGTTTGAAGAATGTCATACAACAGCGTGGCTATAAATTGCAGAGTTTTTGTGATGTTTTGAATAATTTTCTAACAGAAGAAGCACGTTTCTGGATTTCAAACACAAAAGTGATGCGTATATTCGTGGATACATATACTAATGTTTCTATAGTTCTAGGATTCCTTGGATACAGTAACGTAAAATGCTGCTCAGAAATGTCTGCAATTTATTTGAAGCTGTGAAAGTCAGTGATTAAAATTGTGTGTGTGATTCTGTGGATAATATGGATACATTGAGGCAGTCGGCTTATTGAGGTAAGAATAGGTAGTCTTTGGTGTCAGAAGTTCTCGTCCAGATATTATAGATACATTGAGGCCGTTGGCTTATTGAGGTAAGAATAGGTAGTCTTTGGTGTCAGAAGTTCTCGTCTAGATAATATAGATACATTGAGGTCGTCGCCTTATTGAGGTAAGAATAGGTAGTCTTTGGTGTCAGAAGTTCTCGTCTAGATATTATAGATACATTGAGGTCGTCGGCTTATTTAGGTAAGAATAGGTAGTCTTTGGTGTCAAAAGTTCACGTCCAGATATTATAGATACATTGAGGCCGTCGCCTTATTGAGGTAAGAATAGGTAGTCTTTGGTGTCAGAAGTTCTCGTCCAGATATTATAGATACATTGAGGCCGTTGGCTTATTGAGGTAAGAATGGGTAGTCTTTGGTGTCAGAAGTTCCCGTCCAGATATTATAGATACATTGAGGCCGTTGGCTTATTGAGGTAAGAATAGGTAGTCTTTGGTGTCAGAAGTTCTCGTCTAGATAATATAGATACATTGAGGTCGTCGCCTTATTGAGGTAAGAATAGGTAGTCTTTGGTGTCAGAAGTTCTCGTCTAGATATTATAGATACATTGAGGTCGTCGGCTTATTTAGGTAAGAATAGGTAGTCTTTGGTGTCAAAAGTTCACGTCCAGATATTATAGATACATTGAGGCCGTCGCCTTATTGAGGTAAGAATAGGTAGTCTTTGGTGTCAGAAGTTCTCGTCCAGATATTATAGATACATTGAGGCCGTTGGCTTATTGAGGTAAGAATGGGTAGTCTTTGGTGTCAGAAGTTCCCGTCCAGATATTATAGATACATTGAGGCCGTCGGCTTATTGAGGTAAGAATGGGTAGTCTTTGGTGTCAGAAGTTCCCGTCCAGATATTATAGATACATTGAGGCCGTCGGCTTATTGAGGTAAGAATGGGTAGTCTTTGGTGTCAGAAGTTCCCGTCCAGATATTATAGATACATTGAGGCCGTCGTCTTATTGAGGTAAGAATAGGTAGTCTTTGGGGTCAGAAGTTCTCGTCAAAATAATATAGATATATTGAGGCGGTCGGCTTATTGAGGTAAGAAAAGGTAGTCTTTGGTATCAGAAGTTCTCGTCCAGATAATATAGATACATTGAGGCCGTCGGCTTATTGAGGAAAGAGTACTATAGGTAGTCTTTGGTGTCAGAAGTTCCCGTCCAGATAATATAGATACATTGAGGCCGTCGGCTTATTGAGGTAAGAATAGGTAATCTTTGGGGTCAGAAGTTCCCGTCCAGATAATACAGATACATTGAGGCCGTCGCCTTATTGAGGTAAGAATAGGTAGTCTTTGGGGTCAGAAGTTCTCGTCCAGATAATACAGATACATTGAGGCCGTCGGCTTATTGAGGTAAGAATAGGTAGTCTTTGGGGTCAGAAGTTCTCGTCCAGATAATATAGATACATTGAGGCAGTCGGCTTATTGAGGTAAGAATAGGTAGTCTTTGGTGTCAGAAGTTCACGTCCAGATAATATGGATACATTGAGGCCGTCGGCTTATTGAGGTAAGAATGGGTAGTCTTTGGGGTCAGAAGTTCCCGTCCAGATAATATAGATATATTGAGGCTGTCGGCTTATTGAGGTAAGAATAGGTAGTCTTTGGTGTCAGAAGTTCTCGTCCAGATAATATAGATACATTGAGGCCGTCTGCTTATTGAGGTAAGAGTAGGTAGTCTTTGGTGTCAGAAGTTCTCCTCCAGATAATCAAAACGAAAGTCGGCCGATCTCTCACTATTTAATGGCATTGTGAAATTTACAGTGAAGTTGTTTATCAATGCATGATACAAATATAAAAATATGAAGAAAATATGAACTTTTTCTTAAATTTCAATTTTATCATTGCGCTAATATTCCAAAAACTTGACGATGTGCTAAAATTGGATTGAGCCAAATTAAGTATGTACATGGTCATTTCTGAAAGGAAGAATCGCGTAAAAATAATTGTTCCAAAAAAGATGCACATCAAAAGATTGGAAAGAAAGAAATTGAGGCTACTGCTACAACTAGGTTGTTCAGGTCTTTAACTATTGAACATCTGCTTGGTCCAATTGGCATTCATATTGACTATGAATGTCAAACTAAATGCTGTTTTAATAATAATACAGTTTTTAGCTCACCTGGCCCGAAGGGCCAAGTGAGCTTATGTGATGGTGCAGCGTCCGTCGTCCGTCCGTCCGTCCGTCGTCCGTCGTCCGTCCGTCCTGCGTCCGTCAACTTTTTCCTTTAAACGACTTCTTCTAAAATACTGAAAGGCCCAGGGACATGAAATTTGGCTGGTAGATTTCTTGGAAGGAGCTGAACAAAGTTTGCGAAATAAAATCACATTGACCTAATTTCAAGGTCACAGGGGTCAAAAATGTCGAAACCTTCAAACAACTTCTTCTAAAATACCGTCGGGCATAGAGACTTCATATTTGACCAGTAGCTTCCTTGGATAAAGCCAAATAAAGTTTGCGAAAAGAAATGACCTTGACCAATATTCAAGGTCACATTGAGGTTAAATCTATTTCAACCTTTAAATGACTTCTTCTGAAATACCAAAAGCCCTAGAAACATGGCATTTGGCTGAAAGGTTCCTTGGATGAAGCCCGACAAAGTTTGCGAAAAAAAATGACCTTGACCTATATTCAAGGTCACAGGGGTCAAATCTGTTAAAACCTTTAAACGACTTCTTCTGAAATACCAAAAGCCTGAGAAGCATGATATTTGGCTGAAAGGTTCCTTGGATGAAGCCTGACAAAGTTTGCGAAAAGAAATAACCTTGACCTATATTCAAGGTCACAGGGGTCAAATCTGTTAAAACCTTTAAACGACTTCTTCTGAAATACCAAAATCCCTAGAAGCTTGATATTTGGCTGAAATATTTCTTGGATGAAGCCCGACAAAGTTTGCGAAAAGAAATGACCTTGACCTATATTCAAGGTCACAAGGGTCAAATCTGTTAAAACCTTTTAACGACTTCTTCTGAAATACCAAAAACCCTGGAAGCATGATATTTGGCTGAAAGGTTCCATGGATGAAGCCCGACAAAGTTTGCGAAAAGAAATGACCTTGACCTATATCCAAGGTCACAGGGGTCAAATTTGTTAAAACATTTGAACGACTTCTTCTGAAATACCAAAAGCCCTGGAAGCTTGATATTTAGCTGAAAGGTTCCTTGGATGAAGCCCGACAAAGTTTGCGAAAAGAAATGACCTTGACCTATATTCAAGGTCACAGGGGTCAAATATGTTAAAACCTTTAAACGACTTCTTCTGAAATACCAAAAACCCTAGAAGCATGATATTTGGCTAAAAGGTTCCTTGGAAGAAGCCCGACAAAGTTTGCGAAAAGAAATGACCTTGACTTATATTCAAGGTCACAGGGGTCAAATCTGATAAACCTTTAAACAACTTTTTCTGAAATACCAAAAGCCCTAGAAGCTTGATATCTGGCTGAAAGGTTCCTTGGATGAAGCCCGACAAAGTTTGCGAAAAGAAATGACCTTGACCTATATTCAAGGTCACAGGGGTCAAATCTGTTAAAACCTTTAAACGACTTCTTCTGAAATACCAAAAACCCTAGAAGCATGATATTTGGCTAAAAGGTTCCTTGGATGAAGCCCGACAAGGTTTGCGAAAAGAAATGACCTTGACTTATATTCAAGGTCACAGGGATCAAATCTGTTAAAACCTTTAAACGACTTCTTCTGAAATACCAAAAGCCTGAGAAGCATGATATTTGGCTGAAAGGTTCCTTGGATGAAGCCCGACAAAGTTTGCGAAAAGAAATGACCTTGACCTATATCCAAGGTCACAGGGGTCAAATTTGTTAAAACATTCGAACGACTTCTTCTGAAATACCAAAAGCCCTAGAAGCTTGATATTTGGCTGAAAGGTTCCTTGGATGAAGCCCGACAAAGTTTGCGAAAAGAAATGACCTTGACCTATATCCAAGGTCACAGGGGTCAAATCTGTTAAAACCTTTAAACGACTTTGTCTGAAATACCAAAAGCCCTAGAAGCTTGATATCTGGCTGAAAGGTTCCTTGCATGAAACCCGACAAAGTTTGCGAAAAGAAATGACCTTGACTCATATTCAAGGTCACAGGGGTCAAATCTGTTAAAACCTTTAAACGACTTCTTCTGAAATACCAAAAACCCTAGAAGCATGATATTTGGCTGAAAGGTTCCTTGGAAGAAGCCCGACAAGGTTTGCGAAAAGAAATGACCTTGACTTATATTCAAGGTCACAGGGGTCAAATCTGTTAAAACCTTTAAACAATTTTTCTGAAATACCAAAAGCCCTAGAAGCTTGATATTTGGCTGAAAGGTTCCTTGGATGAAGCCCGACAAAGTTTGCGAAAAGAAATGACCTTGACCTATATTCAAGGTCACAGGGGTCAAATCTGTTAAAACCTTTAATCAACTTCTTCTGAAATACCAAAAACCCTAGAAGCATGATATTTGGGTGAAATGTTTCTTGGATGAAGCCCGACAAAGTTTGCGAAAAGAAATGACCTTGACCTATATTCAAGGTCACAGGGGTCAAATCTGTTAAAACCTTTAAACGACTTCTTCTGAAATACCAAAAGCCTGAGAAGCATGATATTTGGCTGAAAGGTTCCTTGGATGAAGCCCGACAAAGTTTGCGAAAAGAAATGACCTTGACTTATATTCAAGGTCACAGGGGTCAAATCTGTTAAAACCTTTAAACGACTTCTTCTGAAATACCAAAATCCCTAGAAGCTTGATATTTGGCTGAAATGTTTCTTGGATGAAGCCCGACAAAGTTTGCGAAAAGAAATGACCTTGACCTATATTCAAGGTCACAGGGGTCAAATCTGTTAAAACCTTCGAACGACTTCTTCTGAAATACCAAAAGCCCTGGAAGCATGATATTTGGCTGAAAGGTTCCATGGATGAAGCCCGACAAAGTTTGCGAAAAGAAATGACCTTGACCTATATCCAAGGTCACAGGGGTCAAATTTGTTAAAACATTCGAACGACTTCTTCTGAAATACCAAAAGCCCTGGAAGCTTGATATTTGGCTGAAAGGTTCCTTGGATGAAGCCTGACAAAGTTTGCGAAAAGAAATGACCTTGACCTATATCCAAGGTCACAGGGGTCAAATCTGTTAAAACCTTTAAACGACTTTTTCTGAAATACCAAAAGCCCTAGAAGCTTGATATTTGGCTGAAAGGTTCCTTGGATGAAGCCCGACAAAGTTTGCGAAAAGAAATGACCTTGACTCATATTCAAGGTCACAGGGGTCAAATCTGTTAAAACCTTTAAACGACTTCTTCTGAAATACCAAAAGTCCTAGAAGCACGATATTTGGCTAAAAGGTTCCTTGGAAGAAGCCCGACAAAGTTTGCGAAAAGAAATGACCTTGACTTATATTCAAGGTCACAAGGGGTCAAATCTGTTAAAACCTTCGAACGACTTCTTCTGAAATACCAAAAGCCCTAGAAGCATGATATTTGGCTGAAAGTTTTCTTGAATGAAGCCCGACAAAGTTTGCGAAAAAAAATGACCTTGACTTATATTCAAGGTCACAGGAGTCAAATCTGTTGAAACCTTCAAACGACATCTCCTGAAATACCAAAAGCCCTAGAAGCACGATATTTGGCTGAAATGTTTCTTGGATGAAGCCCGACAAAGTTTGCGAAAAGAAATGACCTTGACCTATATTCAAGGTCACAAGGGTCAAATCTGTTAAAACCTTTAAACGACTTCTTCTGAAATACCAAAAACCCTAGAAGCATGACATTTGGCTGAAAGGTTTCTTGGATGAAACCCGACAAAGTTTGCGAAAAGAAATGACCTTGACCTATATTCAAGGTCACAGGGGTCAAATCTGTTAAAACCTTTAAACGACTTCTTCTGAAATACCAAAAGCCTGAGAAGCATGATATTTGGCTGAAAGGTTCCTTGGATGAAGCCTGACAAAGTTTGCGAAAAGAAATAACCTTGACCTATATTCAAGGTCACAGGGGTCAAATCTGTTAAAACCTTTAAACGACTTCTTCTGAAATACCAAAATCCCTAGAAGCTTGATATTTGGCTGAAATATTTCTTGGATGAAGCCCGACAAAGTTTGCGAAAAGAAATGACCTTGACCTATATTCAAGGTCACAAGGGTCAAATCTGTTAAAACCTTTTAACGACTTCTTCTGAAATACCAAAAACCCTGGAAGCATGATATTTGGCTGAAAGGTTCCATGGATGAAGCCCGACAAAGTTTGCGAAAAGAAATGACCTTGACCTATATCCAAGGTCACAGGGGTCAAATTTGTTAAAACATTTGAACGACTTCTTCTGAAATACCAAAAGCCCTGGAAGCTTGATATTTAGCTGAAAGGTTCCTTGGATGAAGCCCGACAAAGTTTGCGAAAAGAAATGACCTTGACCTATATTCAAGGTCACAGGGGTCAAATATGTTAAAACCTTTAAACGACTTCTTCTGAAATACCAAAAACCCTAGAAGCATGATATTTGGCTAAAAGGTTCCTTGGAAGAAGCCCGACAAAGTTTGCGAAAAGAAATGACCTTGACTTATATTCAAGGTCACAGGGGTCAAATCTGATAAACCTTTAAACAACTTTTTCTGAAATACCAAAAGCCCTAGAAGCTTGATATCTGGCTGAAAGGTTCCTTGGATGAAGCCCGACAAAGTTTGCGAAAAGAAATGACCTTGACCTATATTCAAGGTCACAGGGGTCAAATCTGTTAAAACCTTTAAACGACTTCTTCTGAAATACCAAAAACCCTAGAAGCATGATATTTGGCTAAAAGGTTCCTTGGATGAAGCCCGACAAGGTTTGCGAAAAGAAATGACCTTGACTTATATTCAAGGTCACAGGGATCAAATCTGTTAAAACCTTTAAACGACTTCTTCTGAAATACCAAAAGCCCTAGAAGCATGATATTTGGCTGAAAGGTTCCTTGGATGAAGCCCGACAAAGTTTGCGAAAAGAAATGACCTTGACCTATATCCAAGGTCACAGGGGTCAAATTTGTTAAAACATTCGAACGACTTCTTCTGAAATACCAAAAGCCCTAGAAGCTTGATATTTGGCTGAAAGGTTCCTTGGATGAAGCCCGACAAAGTTTGCGAAAAGAAATGACCTTGACCTATATCCAAGGTCACAGGGGTCAAATCTGTTAAAACCTTTAAACGACTTTGTCTGAAATACCAAAAGCCCTAGAAGCTTGATATCTGGCTGAAAGGTTCCTTGCATGAAACCCGACAAAGTTTGCGAAAAGAAATGACCTTGACTCATATTCAAGGTCACAGGGGTCAAATCTGTTAAAACCTTTAAACGACTTCTTCTGAAATACCAAAAACCCTAGAAGCATGATATTTGGCTGAAAGGTTCCTTGGAAGAAGCCCGACAAGGTTTGCGAAAAGAAATGACCTTGACTTATATTCAAGGTCACAGGGGTCAAATCTGTTAAAACCTTTAAACAATTTTTCTGAAATACCAAAAGCCCTAGAAGCTTGATATTTGGCTGAAAGGTTCCTTGGATGAAGCCCGACAAAGTTTGCGAAAAGAAATGACCTTGACCTATATTCAAGGTCACAGGGGTCAAATCTGTTAAAACCTTTAATCAACTTCTTCTGAAATACCAAAAACCCTAGAAGCATGATATTTGGGTGAAATGTTTCTTGGATGAAGCCCGACAAAGTTTGCGAAAAGAAATGACCTTGACCTATATTCAAGGTCACAGGGGTCAAATCTGTTAAAACCTTTAAACGACTTCTTCTGAAATACCAAAAGCCTGAGAAGCATGATATTTGGCTGAAAGGTTCCTTGGATGAAGCCCGACAAAGTTTGCGAAAAGAAATGACCTTGACTTATATTCAAGGTCACAAGGGTCAAATCTGTTAAAACCTTTAAACGACTTCTTCTGAAATACCAAAATCCCTAGAAGCTTGATATTTGGCTGAAATGTTTCTTGGATGAAGCCCGACAAAGTTTGCGAAAAGAAATGACCTTGACCTATATTCAAGGTCACAGGGGTCAAATCTGTTAAAACCTTCGAACGACTTCTTCTGAAATACCAAAAGCCCTGGAAGCATGATATTTGGCTGAAAGGTTCCATGGATGAAGCCCGACAAAGTTTGCGAAAAGAAATGACCTTGACCTATATCCAAGGTCACAGGGTCAAATTTGTTAAAACATTCGAACGACTTCTTCTGAAATACCAAAAGCCCTGGAAGCTTGATATTTGGCTGAAAGGTTCCTTGGATGAAGCCTGACAAAGTTTGCGAAAAGAAATGACCTTGACCTATATCCAAGGTCACAGGGGTCAAATCTGTTAAAACCTTTAAACGACTTTTTCTGAAATACCAAAAGCCCTAGAAGCTTGATATTTGGCTGAAAGGTTCCTTGGATGAAGCCCGACAAAGTTTGCGAAAAGAAATGACCTTGACTCATATTCAAGGTCACAGGGGTCAAATCTGTTAAAACCTTTAAACGACTTCTTCTGAAATACCAAAAGTCCTAGAAGCACGATATTTGGCTAAAAGGTTCCTTGGAAGAAGCCCGACAAAGTTTGCGAAAAGAAATGACCTTGACTTATATTCAAGGTCACAAGGGGTCAAATCTGTTAAAACCTTCGAACGACTTCTTCTGAAATACCAAAAGCCCTAGAAGCATGATATTTGGCTGAAAGTTTTCTTGAATGAAGCCCGACAAAGTTTGCGAAAAAAAATGACCTTGACTTATATTCAAGGTCACAGGAGTCAAATCTGTTGAAACCTTCAAACGACATCTCCTGAAATACCAAAAGCCCTAGAAGCACGATATTTGGCTGAAATGTTTCTTGGATGAAGCCCGACAAAGTTTGCGAAAAGAAATGACCTTGACCTATATTCAAGGTCACAAGGGTCAAATCTGTTAAAACCTTTAAACGACTTCTTCTGAAATACCAAAAACCCTAGAAGCATGACATTTGGCTGAAAGGTTTCTTGGATGAAACCCGACAAAGTTTGCGAAAAGAAATGACCTTGACTTATATTCAAGGTCACAGGGATCAAATCTGTTAAAACCTTTAAACAACTTCTTCTGAAATACCAAAAGCCCTGGAAGCATGATATTTAGCTGAAAGGTTCCTTGGATGAAGCCCAACAAAGCTTGCGAAAAGAAATGACCTTGACCTATATCCAAGGTCACAGGGGTCAAATCTGTTAAAACCTTTAAACAACTTTTTCTGAAATACCAAAAGCCCTAGAAGCTTGATATTTGGCTGAAAGGTTCCTTGGATGAAGCCCGACAAAGTTTGCGAAAAGAAATGACCTTGACTCATATTCAAGGTCACAGGGGTCAAATCTGGTAAAACCTTTAAACGACTTCTTCTGAAATACCAAAAACCCTAGAAGCATGATATTTGGCTAAAAGGTTCCTTGGAAGAAGCCCGACAAAGTTTGCGAAAAGAAATGACCTTGACTTATATTCAAGGTCACAGGGGTCAAATCTGTTAAAACCTTTAAAGAACTTTTTCTGAAATACCAAAAGCCCTAGAAGCATGATATCTGGCTGAAAGGTTCCTTGGATGAAGCCCGACAAAGGTTGCGAAAAGAAATGACCTTGACCTATATTCAAGGTCACAGGGGTCAAATCTGTTAAAACCTTTAATCAACTTCTTCTGAAATACCAAAAACCCTAGAAGCATGATATTTGGCTGAAATGTTTCTTGGATGAAGCCCGACAAAGTTTGCGAAAAGAAATGACCTTGACCTATATTCAAGGTCACAGGGGTCAAATCTGTTAAAACCTTTAAACGACTTCTTCTGAAATACCAAAAACCTGAGAAGCATGATATTTGGCTGAAAGGTTCCTTGGATGAAGCCCGACAAAGTTTGCGAAAAGAAATGACCTTGACTTATATTCAAGGTCACAGGGGTCAAATCTGTTAAAACCTTTAAACGACTTCTTCTGAAATACCAAAATCCCTAGAAGCTTGATATTTGGCTGAAATGTTTCTTGGATGAAGCCCGACAAAGTTTGCGAAAAGAAATGACCTTGACCTATATTCAAGGTCACAGGGGTCAAATCTGTTAAAACCTTCGAACGACTTCTTCTGCAATACCAAAAGCCTGAGAAGCATGATATTTGGCTGAAAGGTTCCATGGATGAAGCCCGACAAAGTTTGCGAAAAGAAATGACCTTGACCTATATCCAAGGTCACAGGGGTCAAATTTGTTAAAACATTCGAACGACTTCTTCTGAAATACCAAAAGCCCTGGAAGCTTGATATTTGGCTGAAAGGTTCCTTGGATGAAGCCTGACAAAGTTTGCGAAAAGAAATGACCTTGACCTATATCCAAGGTCACAGGGGTCAAATCTGTTAAAACCTTTAAACGACTTTTTCTGAAATACCAAAATCCCTAGAAGCTTGATATTTGGCTGAAAGGTTCCTTGGATGAAGCCCGACAAAGTTTGCGTAAAGAAATGACCTTGACTCATATTCAAGGTCACAGGGGTCAAATCTGTTAAAACCTTTAAACGACTTCTTCTGAAATACCAAAAGCCCTAGAAGCACGATATTTGGCTGAAATGTTTCTTGGATGAAGCCAGATAAAGTTTGCGAAAAGAAATGACCTTGACCTATATTCAAGGTCACAAGGGTCAAATATGTTAAAGTCTTCAAACGACTTCTTATGATATACCAAAAGCCCTAGAAGCATGATATTTGGCTAAAAGGTTCCTTGGAAGAAGCCCGACAAAGTTTGCGAAAAGAAATGACCTTGACTTATATTCAAGGTCACAAGGGGTCAAATCTGTTAAAACCTTCGAACGACTTCTTCTGAAATACCAAAAGCCCTAGAAGCATGATATTTGGCTGAAAGTTTTCTTGAATGAAGCCCGACAAAGTTTGCGAAAAAAAATGACCTTGACTTATATTCAAGGTCACAGGAGTCAAATCTGTTGAAACCTTCAAACGACATCTCCTGAAATACCAAAAGCCCTAGAAGCACGATATTTGGCTGAAATGTTTCTTGGATGAAGCCCGACAAAGTTTGCGAAAAGAAATGACCTTGACCTATATTCAAGGTCACAAGGGTCAAATCTGTTAAAACCTTTAAACGACTTCTTCTGAAATACCAAAAACCCTAGAAGCATGACATTTGGCTGAAAGGTTTCTTGGATGAAACCCGACAAAGTTTGCGAAAAGAAATGACCTTGACTTATATTCAAGGTCACAGGGATCAAATCTGTTAAAACCTTTAAACAACTTCTTCTGAAATACCAAAAGCCCTGGAAGCATGATATTTAGCTGAAAGGTTCCTTGGATGAAGCCCAACAAAGTTTGCGAAAAGAAATGACCTTGACCTATATCCAAGGTCACAGGGGTCAAATCTGTTAAAACCTTTAAACGACTTTTTCTGAAATACCAAAAGCCCTAGAAGCTTGATATTTGGCTGAAAGGTTCCTTGCATGAAGCCCGACAAAGTTTGCGAAAAGAAATGACCTTGACTCATATTCAAGGTAACAGGGGTCAAATCTGTTAAAACCTTTAAACGACTTCTTCTGAAATACCAAAAGCCCTAGAAGCACGATATTTGGCTGAAATGTTTCTTGGATGAAGCCAGATAAAGTTTGCGAAAAGAAATGACCTTGACCTATATTCAAGGTCACAAGGGTCAAATATGTTAAAGTCTTCAAACGACTTCTTATGATATACCAAAAGCCCTAGAAGCATGATATTTGGCTGAAAGGTTCCTTGGAAGAAGCCTGACAAAGTTTGCGAAAAGAAATGACCTTGACTTATATTCAAGGTCACAAGAGGTCAAATCTGTTAAAACCTTCGAACGACTTCTTCTGAAATACCAAAAGCCCTAGAAGCATGATATTTGGCTGAAAGTTTTCTTGAATGAAGCCCGACAAAGTTTGCGAAAAAAAATGACCTTGACTTATATTCAAGGTCACAGGAGTCAAATCTGTTGAAACCTTCAAACGACATCTCCTGAAATACCAAAAGCCCTAGAAGCACGATATTTGGCTGAAATGTTTCTTGGATGAAGCCCGACAAAGTTTGCGAAAAGAAATGACCTTGACCTATATTCAAGGTCACAAGGGTCAAATCTGTTAAAACCTTTAAACGACTTCTTCTGAAATACCAAAAACCCTAGAAGCATGACATTTGGCTGAAAGGTTTCTTGGATGAAACCCGACAAAGTTTGCGAAAAGAAATGACCTTGACTTATATTCAAGGTCACAGGGATCAAATCTGTTAAAACCTTTAAACAACTTCTTCTGAAATACCAAAAGCCCTGGAAGCATGATATTTAGCTGAAAGGTTCCTTGGATGAAGCCCAACAAAGTTTGCGAAAAGAAATGACCTTGACATATATTCAAGGTAACAGGAGTCAAATCTGTTGAAACCTTCAAACAACTTCTTCTGAAATACCAAAAGCCCTAGAAGCATGATATTTGGCTGAAAGGTTCCTTGCATGAAGCCTGAAAAAGTTTGCGAAAAAAAATGACCTTGACCTATATTCAAGGTCACAGGGGTCAAATCTGTTAAAACATTCAAACGACTTCTTCTGAAGTACCAAAAGCCCTAGAAGCATGACATTTGGCTGAAAGGTTTCTTGGATGAAGCCTGACAAAGTTTGCGAAAAGAAATGACCTTTATCTTTATTTGCCTAGAGACATGAAATTTGGCTGGTAGCGTCCTGGGATGAAGCCAAACATAATTTGAAAATGAAAATGATGTCGTCTTATGAGGTCACAGGGGTAAAATATGTTTAAATCTTAAGATGTTCTTCTAAATGTCTTACATTAAAAGATTTTACGGGACTTTAGGATTACACTATAATATAAGTCAGAGATTAATACCAGGTGAGCGATGCAGGCCCATTGGGCCTCTTGTTAAAAATAATTTCATGCGAAGTTAGACTCATTCATCAAGATTCAAAACTTCTTCAGATAAAGTGTATATTATCTTGTTGAATGAAAAGAGCCGAGGATCAGTTGTCTATTACATGTCAGCTACAGCTTGATGATATTACCATTTGCATTATGGCATTCATTGCTGGTATGAAAGCCATCTGAACTTGATAACATGGCGGTAAAATTAAAGTGGTGCTTTTATACCCTTGTAACTTGAGTTTCTGACCAAAATACATCAACAGACTGATATGTCTTGAGTTACGTTGGTGCAACTTTTAGAATTTCTGTCTGGAGAAATATGTTCTGGATCCTATAACACAGGATTTTGACTACATGGCACTGACCTGTCCCTGGCTACAGCTGTAAAAGTCTACTCCATATGTAGCCCAGAGGAAAACTTGTGTAGGTATAAAAATTGTCTGTGGTTATAAAAAATGGTAAAAGGTTCCGTCTACCTTGTGTACTGGTGTTTGATATGCAGAGGTCAAGAAAAACTGAAGTGCTATCGTCTTAAATTTATAAAAAAAAAAACCTCCTTTGTCTGGCTTTTAGAGTAGTGGCTAACTGCCCAGGAATCCTCAGGCATGCTTCTGTCCGGTGCTGTTAAAATCTAATGTCAGTCATGGCCAGTAATCCAATGATTTTCAGTCTGTAGACAAACTTTATCTTCAATATCGGTTTAACTTTTGTCTGGCCAGAAAATTACTTTATCACTATCGACAGGACAAGATTTTTTAATATTTTTTTTTTACCGAGAAATTGGAAAATGTGACCTTATAATGCAACAGACATCTTAGGATCAGTGTTTTATTTTATAGTGATGGCCGAGTACTGTGGAAACCGTCCCAAAAGTTGACAAGCCTGTAAAATTCCAGCCAGTTTAAGATTAAGGTTTGGACAGAGGCTGTGGCATGCTGTTATTACATAAGTAATTACGTCTCATGTAGCTTATTGAGTTAGAGGTGTGAACTGCTTCAGGTTCTGTAGCAGCCGTAGAAGTTCGAGGAAATTGGGACGCAATAGGTATTCCCAGGGAGATGCAGTTTAACAGGTGTATGGTTTGGGAGGGGAGATGGAAAGCTTACAAGATGCCCATGTTTATGGGGATGGGGGTATTATATGGTGCTTTCTAGGAATTGGCAGGTAGATATTGAGGGGGATAGGGGAGGGCAGCTAGGATCAATGAATGGTCTCTGTCGGAGGGGGGTATATATAGTTTAAATGAAGAGCTGAATTTTCTTATTTGGGGGTTTGGGGGAGTAGGTAGATGAAGGGAGGGGGTATGGGTAGTGATGTTAAAGTAAATAGAATCAACTCTTGGTAAAGACATGATTTGGTGAGCTTAGAATGTTGAACTAAGTGAAGAGCACCATCAGTAATAGTAGGTATTGTATACCATACAAGGGGAAACTACGACAACGAGAAGCATTTAAAGGTTGTTTTATATGTTTCCAAATTATAGGAGTTTAATTTACGGAGAATGTATCAATGGGGGCCTGTTTGAAGGTAACGACGGTATTAACACATCACAGAATCATTCTGGTATGTGTAATGTTACATTTCGTCCGATGGAAGCGCTTCCTTCCGACTTCTCTTTCTCCGGGGAAGCCACACTGATCCTGTAACTCAGACAGTTTATGAGTGTGAGTGTTTTTTAAAGCTTTCTCCGTCTCCTATCTTATCTGACTGGTGTTTAACAACTCTTAAGACCACAACAACCAACAAACTACAGATATAAGTCTATGTAAAATACCCACGATACCGCCACAAAAACGTAAAAAAGGGAAATGTGTTACGTACGTAGAGGTAGGAATGATATTAAACATCGCAGGAGTGTGGTGGTGCATACAAATGCTCTATACTGTAGTGTGATGATTGCAAATCTGGCAGCTTTCATAATTTACCGAGCTATTATAGCATAAAGGGACAAAATACGGGAGTATTGAAATACTATTAAACGCTGACGATGGCCCAGAGTGTATCCGTGTACATCTCTCGCGTGTCACCGGGACAGTTTTAGGGGAGCTGTGTGCCGACGGTTACGTTATTAATGGGTGTTTTCTTATAGCTTTAGACATTGGATTGGGTAGTAGCTCTCGTTTATCCGAGGGTATATCTCGACGGTCTACGCCATATTTGTCTCGTCACCTACCAGAAGTGCCCGAGGTCTGTAATATGTATCTGAAATACTGTTTTGAAGAAGCTTTTTCAAATTTAATATCTAAATGGACTCGCAGCCTTGATAGGTTATATATTTTGAAGGTTTAATTACAGTGCGCTACTGAAAGGTTGCTAAGTCGTGATTCTAGTCATTAGCTCTAAGTTTAAGGATCCTCGTACCATCTTAACTTGGTCACCCCTCAAGACACATCTGAACTCTTCCAATTCAAAGGTTGGAATAGCTAATTATGAGATTTTAGGGTTGAAAGAGTTAATGATTCTTACACCACGGCCATCTATCTTGCACCACCCCAAAAAATGAAAAGAAAGACACTTTGAACTCTTCTTAGTCATTGTTAGGAATGGTCCATTATGAAAGTTTATAAATAAATGAGAATGAAGGCTTGACAAACTTCGATCAAGTAAAAGTACCTTGGAGCCTTGTATAAAAAAATATTAGCTCATTCACCCCTGAAGACACATTTGAACTCATTTGATACAAGGATTGGGACAGTTCATTATGAAATTTCAGGGGTGAATGAGTACTAGATTAGGATTTGAACACTGGACTACATTGCTGTAGTTATATTAACTGACTGGAGTACCTGCATGGTTACTTTGGAAACTTTGATTATATAGCCACAATATAAGATTTTTCATGGAGTGTTATTTTTCACGAATTCAGATACATTCACAAATATAACAAAATTCAAACCCTCGTAAATACTAGCAGCTATACAGTAATTATGAAGAAGTATACAAATTGTATTGACATAAGCATAGTGAACTATAAATTGACAGTGGGAGAGTGAGCTGTATGTTTTATGTCATTAATGGATGTTTATATGACAACTATAGAAAATGTGAATTTCACAGTCAAGTCGTTTTTGTCACTGATAAGAAAATGTGTTCTGGGGTGTTTTCCTGTTATTTAAATACACCGACTCTGCTCATCTATGAAATTGTTTTTATTTTTAAGTTAAGTATTTAATCAAAGAAAACGGATGAGACCTGGGAGTTGATTAGTTCAGCGTGGCCAAACAGAAGGACTCTGATGGATTAGATTTGTAAGGCAGAAATCTTCTGACAGGATCAAGGAGGGTGTCGCGGAAATCTTATACATTCGCACGAAGCTCTCCGCAAATAACCACCATCCACGGCAGTTAATATCATCATCGTCTTTTCTCACCGTGAATTGTGCTCAAATACAGAATAATATTTCATTTGGAAATTGCCATCATTTTCTCGTAAGTGGTGGAAATGAGTGCTATTATTGAGAAGATCTAAATCTGGCCGGTCCGTTCGGCAAGCTTGACTGGCTGCGGTAATGACCGACGGCGCTGTTTAGGGGACCCTCAGGACGAGCGTGGAGTGTCGTCCGGAGATTTATTGGTCAGTTAACCTGCAGATTTGTCCTGGTCATTTGGTGACAACGACAAATATTTATCACCCTCGTGTTTCTACATCTGTTCACGAGTACCGTTACGCTTTCATTTGTATAGTGTGTAACTTAGCCCATTAGAATGAGAAGGAAATCTGTTTATATTTTGTTACAGTTTGTCGTTGACCGTTGAATTTCGATATAACTTGGAATTATGTCCTAGACATTTTGCAGTCTTCACGTCCACTTCACAGCTCTGTCACTCTGGATCTTATAACATGGACATCGTCATAACACATCCTGCACTGTGATCACATGATACTGATATCCAGTTACCATTGAGCATTATTTTATGTGTATGCCAGTGACACATACACATGATACCAATATTTGAGTAATACAGTGTTCAATCCAGGCTGCGCCATTGCGCCAATGACCCATTTGTAAAATAAAAGGCGCAATCTGAACACACTAATAGGCCGGGCCGGCGCAATGAGATTACCATTTGTGAAATGCTTAATTCTTGTTTCTGTCATAAAATTTACTGAATAGGCAAAGATTTATTAGTTTCTAACTCATTCCGTGATCAACTTATCTACGTAGTGTTTACATTGGAAGTGGAGAAGCAGGTTCATAACGATCCCATGTAAAACGGACGTTTCGGTGTTTCAGATTTGGCAACGTAATTTGTTGTCAACGAAGCATGGTTTCAATATAGTTTCGATACCAGAACAAAATATCTGAATAGTTAAGATGGGAAAGTAAAACAAGTCAGTGACTTTATGAAATAGAGGACAGCAAAATACCTTTAGCAAGTAAGGAAAAGTCCGGGGAAATAAAATCGAACGAAAAGAAACAGGCTAATATTACTATTATGTATTATGTAATAACACTTTTCAGTGGCTCTCTTTAATTTAAAATGGCCCCCATTATAGTAAGACTTCAGTTAGGAGATGAACTATATAAAAGCTTCAGGAATGACCAGATAGACGGAAACATTAAGAAGTGAAGAAGGAGTATAAAACGTACTGTAGGTGACATTGACACTATGACACATAGGTGTCAGGTATATTTAATGTTAACGGACCAACAATCAGCCACTGGTTACGTAACATTGTCCTATTATGTCGGTATATACTGGTCATAAATCATAAAAACTCATGTTACAGATATATAATCTAAACCTCGGATACCAAATTATTTAACTGAAAAAATCCAGGATGTGGTTTTAAATTTTGTCAGGACAAAAATCAACAGGCAGATTAGGTAGACTAGTGGGACAATTTGTTTATGTAATCTGAGGAGAAACGTACAATTAAAAGCTGAAATGGCGATTTGATATGTTGTTTATTTATAAATAACTGCTGCATTCAAGTTCGGTTATCCAGTAACAGAGGTCATGGGTTGAAATCAGAAGCACGGGTCTTATGTCTCTTGAGTCGTGCCGTGCAGGGTCTAATGTTTCTCTCTAGAGGCCGTGCACACTTCTGGCCGCAGCTCCGGGGTGCTGGAATCTGCATGCACACGACTGAAGTGGCATGAAGGTGACATTTTGGGATGATTACTGACTCGGTAGCCACATGTCCAGTCAGCAGCCTCGTGACGAAGGCGACATTAAAGGTCACAGTAGGACTCGTCTTAAATTGTAGTCACATGATCTGCTCGAAAGATTCATCAAGTCCTGAAATTAGAAAGAAAAGTCTGTAAGTCTTTTCTTTATCGAGGACAATTTCCTCCATTATGAGACGACTTTTGATTTCCCGAACTTCAATCATTTCATTGAAATTTCAACCTGTTCATGAGACACCTGCATAAAGGGATCACTTTTTGATATCTTAATTTTGGTTCCATACAGTTTGTAACGTCTTCTACACATAAAAGTTGATGGAATGGGATGGGGGGACTGGAGCTCTTAAAAATTTATGAAATCAATTTGATGGATTTTTCAACATAAAAACTCTGTGTTTATTTTTTTACAAACCAATTAAAGCACAGAGAGAATCGTCAATGAGTGATGTTTGACGAAAAAAATTCAATTCAATATTCTAGAATTTTTCAATTGTGCCTGTTTCTGATTGACATCGGCCTAGTAGGGTTTCTAGTCTGCCTCGATCCCGACGTGAAGGAGATTGAGGAAATTTACATTTGATTCACGGTTATAATTGCTTATGAAATGTGCATGCCTTGAGTTTTCTCCCGCTCAGATGGGATTGACTTCCTGCGAGAGACAATTACGGAGAATTGCCAAACCATACCGCTTCGAATCCAGCATCGTTCACGAATTATATTTTTGTGTTTGCCGTTTTATTGATGATTGGTAAATTACGTTATCTATTGTTGCATCTGAATCACCTAGACTCTTGTAATGAAATTGTTGTATCCAAAACACGCATCAGTAAAGGCATAGATCTAATTCTCTTGGACGTTTTTCATGGGTGTCACACGTCATTTGGCTTTCTCTTCACGCATGCCATGATACTTACTTCCTCGATAATCAAATTACGTATGTCGCATTCAGACGATGGATTCACAATCTTGATTTATAAAAGGTATGTGGCTGGTATCAATACTCGTTTTCCTTTTGTCAGTGCGTGTGTCATAGGCATGTGCTACTGTTAACTGTGCAGAGGTCATGACCCCATTCGTAAGAGGTCATGACCCCAGTCGTGTTATAAGAAATGTAACATTGGCTATTGATACATAAAGTTTAGGATGCATATGAAACAGTTTGTTTGACAAATGTCTGTTTTAGTACAGTATGTGTTTGTATAACTGTTTTTTTGTCAGTGAAATAACACTGCGGTAAGAAAATTGTTGTTTTAAAAAATGATTTTATTGTGTTTTATTCTGATCTCCCTAAAGGGAAAGTTATCCAAAAGTTTAAAAATCTCCTTCTCCAGACTCAGAGGTATTACAGTCTCAATAGCAAAATTATTGGTTTCAATAGTTTTAAAATTCTTATCCTTTGATGACACAATAAATATTGTATTTCACCTTGTTTACATGTTGATTTCTTCATAGAAATAAAGCTACCATTACCTAAAACTTCACTCAGGTGTATGTAAGGTTGCTTCTAGTTGCGTGTTTTATAATGACAGCTTCCTTAAATGTTGTACATAGAACGTTGTTAGTACTAGTACTGTAAGTCTGCTGTATCTACTTGCAGTGAGGCCAAAGTGCTAGCAAAACAAAGGAAATTCTTTTTCCTTTTTTTTTGTTTTTAGAAATTCAATTTTCAAATTTTTTTATTTGTCATTTTGTGTGTATTTTCAGATCTAGCTGATAAAGTGTATTAGGAATCTGGATTCACTGGCCTTAACGACCCAAGTACGGTAAGAAAATGGCTTTAATTTAGGACACCCAACATTTATTCCAGTCATAAACTGGAAGATGTCTGTCATTTCAAAAATGTAGTCATTTATTTGAAAAATAAAGGACATGAACTTCTGCCTTTATTAAATCTGGTTTAAATCACTTTAAACCTTCATAAAAATGTCTGTTTTTTATCAATCCTCTAACAAGATTTTACAGACCAATGGATGGGTTGGAGACTAAATATTTTAAGATGGACTTTAATTTGAATTTGATCTGGTAGTTAAAGTTGCTTGCCTCTTACAAACAAAGCAGGTTTACCATTAGTAGTGTTGTACCAGGAGCCCAGACACTATTACAGACCCGTTAAGGGGACGGACCAGTCTCCTCCAGGGAATACTAAACTCTCCACACAAATGGACTTTTCTGATTCCTCGCTAATCTCTCCTCCCTGCATTCAAACGACCTACATAAAAATTATATGCTCCAGCGATTAAGGTTGTCATGACTTAAGGACTTGATTCAGTCGTCACCCTGTCCCGTCACCTCCAAGGATGTGACTGAGGACGCAGCTGAGGGCCCCGGTGTGAAAATGTCCTCCATAAATTAATCTCATCATTGCTAATTAGGCGATTAAGACTTCAGAAAGTAGCTATTATGATGTGTGAGGTTATTATAACTCCAGTCATTTTATCCGAGTTGCCAGGCAATGATCACGACACAAAACCTTTGTTTGACTTTTAACGTGTGGTCGTAGATTATGAAAATCAAATATTAAAATCATATCACATCATTCATTAATTTTCTGTAGAATCTTTGAAAAACTCTGAAATTTAATTATTGTGTGATGTTTTAAATTGTTAAACAATTCTTTCATGCAACCCCCACAGAAATCTCATAATGAACTATCCCAACCTTTGAATTGGAGAGTTCAATTGTGTCTTTAGGGGTTTACAGGGTTCTTTTGTTCAAACTTTTGATGTGATGGGCCCATCTTAAAATCTTAGAAATGTGAATGGAATGGCAATTTCAAAAATATGTTTGTTTGACCTCATGCAGTATTCAGTACATATTCCTCAGACTTGGAAACTATACAGGCTTAAAAGATTGACCTAGCATTGAAAACAAAATGTTTTTTTTTTCCATTGTATAAGTTTGTTTGAGCTCAGTCAGAATGTGAAACAGTAGGTTTAACTTGGCTGTGTACTTCAGCGTTGTTTATCTCCCGTCTGCTGTAAATTGTGTCTATAAGCCGTGTAAACCCAGAATAAATCTCAGAATAAATCTCGGCTGCGGACAGAGCATTGTGTACTGTAGTGTGAGTGTGAATGGTTTCCCTTGTAACATCAGTATACGGCACTGAAAGGTACCCCTTATCTGAACAATCAAACGAATCACATACAGGTCTAACAGATTTCAATTATATGGAATTAACGAGGCTTAGATGTAACAATATGGTGAGAAATAAAAATGTTTGAATTTAGAAGTTTTTCAAAAATTGTGTATTGTTATTTAGTGACTGGTTCAAGGGGAGATAATCAATTTAGCGAATTTTTTTTTTTAATTTGTAATATTATTTATTGACTGGTTCAAGGGGAGATAATTAATTTAGTTTTTTTTTTTAAATTAAAGTCATTATGTTATTAAGTGACGGTTCAAGGGGAGATACTTTACCTGTGACTGCATGCTATGTGTTTGATCTCTTGTGCTTTACCTAGGATAACATGCAGTCATTTTACACTTGACTTACTGGCGTGTGATTGACTGGTCGTTGTCGTTATCTCCAGTAATTAATTGTCATCATTTTACGATCATTGGTCAGTCGCCTGTCACATTGGTTCTGATCAAACCTGATTGTTTCTCGGACACAGGACCTGTACTTGACAGGAATAGATTTACAGTACAGTCTAATGTGTTTTACTGATATTAATATCAAATAACCACAACCAAATCCGCAGATTATATGGAATAAACACAAGAAAATCGACTGATGATATAGAATAATAACGATGAAAACAGCAGATAATGTCGCAGGATAATTGACACAAAGTGTGAGGCACAAATTACAGGGTGTCCATCATATGTAATCCTAGTGACAGAAAAGCTTGAATGTGTACAGTCCGAGTGACAGGGAAGCTTTGACATTCGATTGGTTCTGGTCATTGTCAGGCTCCATTTTTTGCAGGACCGTGTTTTTGAGATTGAATGTGTGGAATGTTAATGGGTGGCTGTAATTACAATGGTGATCTGTAACTTGATCCTGATTAGTTGTCTGATGTAGAGGTGACAGGAAAGTTGCTGTCTCTTTAAACTGATACCCGCCCTGGTAACTATGGCAACTGATCCCTCATGATGTTCTGCTATAGCTCACATTATCGTGAAAAATCATTGGCTAACCCTTCAAAATTCCCAACACTCAAAATGTATGATATTTTGCATCATTTGAACTTTCATAAAAATTTCCATTATTCAACAAAAAAAAATATCTTGAAAAATTGTGAAACAATACCCTCTCATTTTAGAACTTTTATTTGATTTCCCTAGGAATACCATTATTTTGTATATTTTGATAAATCACAGACCAGTCATGAACTTGTCCTGTTATTGAAATAGATTTTAGGATTTATTAACTGTATCATTGACATTTGTATCTTGGTGAGGTAATACAATAGGAGTATTGTGTTGTCTGTGAAATTCCGGTGCTGATGATACAGGAATGTAACAGGAGCCCCCAACATCAAACATCAAGTGATGATCCATTTGTCAGTCAATATTTGCTCAGCGGGAGAATAATCGAAAAAAAAATTTAATTCTAGCAAATTTGCTGTAGCTGCAGGAAAATGGCGAATCTGGAAAAAAAGTGTTTGTTGACGCAAATCAGACGTTATTTGTCGTGTGAATGTTTCCGGGGGATCAATTATGTCATGTGACCACTAATGGATGTTGGGAGTTTTTACAGCACGCTTTTAATTCCATCGCAAATGAAATTGATCAATTCTTAAAACACATTAGAAGCTTTCAATTGAAAATAATCTAGGGAGAAATGATCATTGACAGGACAAGCTAGAAGAGAAGGTTTGAGGCTGTGAGACAGTTCAGTTATAAGTGTGATGGGCCGAGTCAGTATGTCAATATGTATTCGTTGATAATGGTAACAAATAAGGGGACAGTTCAAATTACTGTTAATACCACAAAATTTGATGACAAACTCAGTAACATTTATCACAAAGAGATTTTACAGTACAGTCCAACTTTCTCCGTGTAGAGACCACTTCAAGTATGTGAGTTAAGTGAGTTAGACTATTTAGTGTTAGTTTGATGGCATACTTGCCAACATTTTGAAATTTCCATGGGGGAGATTATGCGTGCTCAGAATTAAAAACATAAATAATATGTTTACATGTACATTCAGAGGAAAAATAACACTTTTAAATGGCTTCTTTTGAGCTTTTCTTTCAGATGAAATCATCACATCTTTAGAAAAGGGAACAGTTAAGCAAATTTCAAACTTGAAAATGCAATATTTTTTGGTCCAAAATCGGGAGTCTCCCTCCTAAATAGGGAGGGTTAGCAAGTATGTGACGGGGACTAACAAAATACTTCCGAGTTGAACAACGGGGCTCCGAGTTGGACTAGTTTGGGATAATGAGATTTGACTACGTAGATCTTTGTACCAGTGTCACAGTTCAACTGGTTCACCCTCCCCCCCCCCCCCCCTCCTCAAATTTAATCAGACCAAATTGATCAGAACTAAAGCTTCATACACCAATATGATTGAAGGGATTTGGTGGTATAGTGTCCTAGAAGTACTCTTATAACATACGTTTTAAAAATATGTTTCCTTCCAGAAATGTTTATGTCAAGTCAATAATGGTAAAGTATTAAAGGGTTTTTACTGTAATATATAGCTCAATATTTCTATCATCCTCGGTTTTGGTTGAAGTGTACCATGTAACAGTATAGAGATAAGCGGTTACAATTTATAGTACAAAGATAGACAATGCTGGTCTACAGTCGGACGAACAACGACAACACGTACGCGTAACTTTAAAAAATTGTTTTTGAGTACGGAGAAATGGAATCAATTTGTTGGTTCCATTAAGTGATGATGTTGATGGTGAGGAGATTTAATGACAGCTTGTTGTGTGAGGTATGATAGGGAGTGATTGGTATCTCCTATCACCAGATATACTCCGTGTCGATGCCTCGTGAGATCTAGTCCTCGTCGACGCCCAGTAGGTACCCCTACAGTACATCATGTGTCCTGCTGATACTGTTGTAGCCTCATTGACAGTGATATAACGTACTTTGTGAGACGGTTGAATGTGTAGTATAGGTCACTGGGTTTTTAATTGCATGGTAAGGGAACATCAGCCGTTATCAGATATAAAAACACGATGTGATGATGGGTCATCCACAAAGATCGCGGAGATTTTCTCAAGTGATGTCAAGATAATAGACAAAGATAGGTGTCATTCACTTATACCTGATGGTTCTGACCTAAGGGTAGATAACTCTGTTACTGTGACAGTCATGACTTATTATGATAAAAACAATCTATATAATAACTCTTGTTTTAATCATTACTGTTTCTAGTAAAGGGTAAACTTTTTTACTACTGTGAGAGTTGTACTGACTTCCACCATCTTTTACTTATACCTGATGGTTTTGACCTAAGGGTAGATAACTCTTACTGTGTCGGTCATGACTTATTATGATAAAAAAAATCTTTGTTATAACTCTTGTTTTAATCACTGCTGTTTCTAGTAAAGGGTAAACTTTTTACAAATGTGTGAGTTATACTGACTTCCACTTCCTTCATTCATACCTGATGGTTTTGACCTAAGGGTAGATAACTCTGTTACTGTGTCAGTCATGACTTATTCCGACCATAAGGTGAAGATTATAACTGTATATTTGTCACTTCTGTTTCCGACAAAGGGTAAAACTTTTTGAAATTGAAATAAAATTTAGACCAAAGCTGAATCTATCATGTGTACTACAGTCCACTAGATAGCTTATATAACTGTTGTCAGTTACTTCTGCTTTTTATGTTGAAGACTAATTTTGAATGTTGATCTTGACACCATTTGGTGGTTGGGAAGGTGAAATTGACAGGACAATATTACATAGGGTATGGATGGGTGTTGGATGACAACTACTGACTACTTTCTCTGTTAATGGTTGGTCAGATTCTGTATAACACAATGCTGCACAAATCTGCAGTGTAATAGAAAACCTTGAGCGGGTTGTTCACTTGAACCTGTATATTATAAAGCTGTCTGTTTTTATCCCGATTTAGTATAACATGAGACACTCGTCAGTGTGTCCAATACTAGCTCACGGTATACTTTGTCTACGATAAATAAAAATACCTCGTCTACGGCAAATATATCTTTTATATCATTCACTTACACTGTCGACTCCGATAGCTTTATAATGTTATGGATTCTCGGTATTGAATTGTCCTGTACTGCTGCATGAAAGGAGATTCTCGGTATTTTAAATACACCCTGGTCTCCGTACCGTGTCGATACCCGGATATCGCCTGACCCTTGCCCATCGTCGTGATCCAGCTACTACAAGGCTTTGGTTTAACACAGTGAACTCACTGTTGTATGATCATTGATTTGAGCGCACAAATGAGAGACAATTCAAAGTGACGTCTGCCGATACTCGGGTGATTTATATCCGCGCGATGCTGCTCTCTGACATACGCTCGCCACACACTTTACCTCCACTGCTGGAGAGTTCAGCTGTGCGACCAGATCAATCCATTTTACTTTGGAGTTTTGTGTTTTCACTTGCTGAAGAATAGACTAAAATTTCCTATATGAAGTAATCACATTTTACTTAGAGTTATTTTAAGGGTGTCAATTTGTATTTTAAAAAGTAACAATTTTCTTACCATGTTAAGCAAAAACACTATGTTTGGCAATAACAGAAAGAATATACATGTAATAACAAGGTTTTGAAAATTACCCTCAGCCCCAATATGTAATGCTTTTATTACGTCATAACCTCAGAGTTTATTGAATGTGAAATATTTTGAGTTTATATTAAGACCCCTTTAGTTATAGGCCCAGCTATATATATTCAGTCTGTTTTAGGGTACAAATTGATCTTCTTGGGTACACATTCGTGACGCTTAACTAAGTATGTTATGGTCTTAAAGAAATTATGTTTTTGTGCAGGAAAAATGCTTCATTCCTCAAATCTTGTTAAATTGAATATTTCGCAACAGAATTTTGGCTGTAAAAGAGATTCGTTCTTTATCCAATTTCATGTTTAGCAGAGGGTGGGATATTGTATTACCTGAGGAACTGTGTTTTGTTTTATTTCGTTTCAAAAATGTGACATGGTACAGGTGAAACATTTGTACCACCAGTTGTGTACATCAATTTGTTACATAAACGAAATAGATCAAGGACTGATAGAGAACCGAGTCCTCATATTTTGTACAAAGTACAAACCCACCAAACAATGAGATATGAAATGTTAGATTTGTCACATTCTATCTATGGACAATATAGCACTAAAAACAAAGACAAGTTTGAATTAATGTTTTCAAAAGTTTGGGCTCAGAATATTATTGCATTTCCATTTGAGAAATATTCAAAAAAGGAAGATTACAAATTTGCAATTGACATTTTGCTTGTGTCTCTCGCGAGCTTTATCAACAACTGACTGTGTTCTATCAGATAAATAATTTGCTGAGTTAATTTGTTCTTTCATGTAAGCAAATATTTCATCAGCAGGAAAGCACATATCTAATCAAGTACAACACAAAAATAATTTGATTATAACAAAATCTATCTGGTATTGAATTTGGAATAAAAGACTTATTCGAAAATTGAAAATATACTTTTTGATTGATTGAAGACTTTGAACAGATTTAATGTTTTATGTTTTTTTCTGTAAAGTGTTGGGGAATATTGTATATGGAGTAAATACCAGATAGTGTACTAGAGAACGAATGTGGAGTGTATCGGAAACGGAAACAATTAGGGACTTTATCTGACATTGGGACTTTATCTGACATTGGGACTTTATCTGACATTGGATGAAATGACGTGTCAGAAAAGGAAATAGTGAAATTATAAAACGACAATCACAGTATGAAAATGTTTCAGTGGTGTGCAGAAGAAAATTAAATTGGAAATAGAATCGTCCAATCAGTGATCAGTTTGATGTTTGGTTAAAACATTTGTTTTTTTCATCACTGTTGGTGGGGTGGGGTGGGGCAGTGTCCTCCACTACAGTGATCTGTCTAGTAGTGATAGACTTACGGGGTGGGGCAGCGGGGTGGGAGAGGGGGGCAGTGTCCTCCACTACAGTGATCTGTCTAGTAGTGATAGACTTACGGGGAGGGGCCGGGGGTGGGAGAGGGGGGCAGTGTCCTCCACTACAGTGATCTGTCTAGTAGTGATAGACTTACGGGGTGGGGCAGCGGGGTGGGAGAGGGGGGCAGTGTCCTCCACTACAGTGATCTGTCTAGTAGTGATAGACTTACGGGGCGGGGCAGCGGGGTGGGGGGGGGCAGTGTCCTCCACAGCAGTGATCTGTCTAGTAGTGATAGACTTACGGGGAGGGGCAGCGGGGTGGGGGGGTGGGGGGGGGGCAGTGTCCTCCACAGCAGTGATCTGTCTAGTAGTGATAGACTTACGGGGAGGGGCAGCGGGGTGGGGGGGGGGCAGTGTCCTCCACTACAGTGATCTGTCTAGTAGTGATAGACTTACGGGGAGGGGCAGCGGGGTGGGGGGGGGGGCAGTGTCCTCCACAGCAGTGATCTGTCTTATAGTGATAGACTTACGGGGCGGGGCAGCGGGGTGGGAGAGGGGGGGCAGTGTCCTCCACAGCAGTGATCTGTCTTATAGTGATAGACTTATTGGGAGGGGCAGCGGGGTGGGGGGGCAGTATCCTCCACAGCAGTGATCTGTCTAGTAGTGATAGACTTACAGGAAGGGGCAGCGGGCCGGGGGGGTGGGGGGTGGGGGGGCAGTGTCCTCCACAGCAGTGATCTGTCTAGTAGTGATAGACTTACAGGAAGGGGCAGCGGGGTGGGGGGTGGGGTGGGGGGGCAGTGTCCTCCACAGCAGTGATCTGTCTAGTAGTGATAGACTTACGGGGAGGGGCAGCGGGGTGGGAGAGGGGGGCAGTGTCCTCCACAGCAGTGATCTGTCTAGTAGTGATAGACTTACGGGGAGGGGCAGCGGGGTGGGAGAGGGGGGCAGTGTCCTCCACAGCAGTGATCTGTCTAGTAGTGATAGACTTACGGGGAGGGGCAGCGGGGTGGGAGAGGGGGGCAGTGTCCTCCACAGCAGTGATCTGTCTAGTAGTGATAGACTTACGGGGAGGGGCAGCGGGGTGGGAGAGGGGGGCAGTGTCCTCCACAGCAGTGATCTGTCTAGTAGTGATAGACTTACGGGGAGGGGCAGCGGGGTGGGAGAGGGGGGCAGTGTCCTCCACAGCAGTGATCTGTCTAGTAGTGATAGACTTACGGGGAGGGGCAGCGGGGTGGGAGAGGGGGGCAGTGTCCTCCACAGCAGTGATCTGTCTAGTAGTGATAGACTTACGGGGAGGGGCAGCGGGGTGGGGGGGTGGGGGGGGCAGTGTCCTCCACAGCAGTGATCTGTCTAGTAGTGATAGACTTACGGGGAGGGGCCGGGGTGGGAGTAGCACTGGAATAATATTAGACTTATGGGGAGGGGCAGTGGGGGGCAGTAGCGCTGCAGTGATCTGTCTAATAGTAATTTACTTAAATGGAGGGGCAGGGAGTGGGAGGCGGGGGGGGGGGGGGGGGGGCAGTAGCAGTTGAATACATTGTCAAATCAATTGATTGCATTTTTTTCTTCAAAATTTCATTGCTTGTATTAATATTTTCAACTTTTTTAGTAGTAATAGTAGTAACCATGATCTCCTTTGTTATTTTTGGTTTTGTTAGTCATACAATCATAGTATTGTGACCCTGTTGAGATTTTTACCCCACAGGCCCAGACTAGAAATAAGTATTGTAATTATCACTCTTAATTATAAATGTCATTTAAATTATGATTTATGTCCCCTGTTCATTATCTATATCTACTGCCGGCCAACATTGTAGTACGATCAGTCAACACCTTCTGTATGTCTGTTGTCAAGGGTCCCTACAGAGAAATCAGACTTTTGTTAGGCTGAAGACATACAAAGATTAGATATTGTTCACGATTATTCTGTGTCATTTCACTTTTACTCATCTATGGAAAGATGTTTGTTCTTTTTCAATAAACAAAAATCTGTGTTGAAAGAAGAAAAATATCTAAAAAATGTTGTACTTTTCTCGATTTATAGCTGAACCAAGCGATGTGGAAAGATAATGAAATTGTAATAGAATCATAACGCTATGGCGACACAATTTGAAATGGGTGATTGTAAATAGCGTTATTTGTCCGTGCGACGCTGTGTGTGGGTAATAGAATGATCCAGGAAGGGAATGCTATTTGAAAAACAATTTACAGGTCAAATTATAAAGGCCGTGTTGGTTCCACCTGGGTTGTTTAGGTTGTTAGTTGACTTTTTAGCAGGATTATGGTAAACTCAGACTAAATATGGTGGTTGCCTTAGCATTTGCTTGGTAACGCGGGAAAAATTAGACAGATTTATACATACAGTGAACCTTATTTTTATCAAGATCACGAGATTTTAGTTCTATTTGGAAGCTCCTTTTATAAAATAAGTGAAGTATAAAAGTTTAGAATATTTGAAATGATATTTACAATATGTGGTACAGTTGCAATTTGAAGTGACATTTGACACCAGCTATCATTGTGACCTTTGATATCAGCTATCATTGTGACCTTTGACACCATATACCATTGTGACCTTTGACACCAGCTACCATTGTGACCTTTAATACTAGCAACCATTGTGACCTTTGACACCGGCTATCATTGTGAACTTTGATACCATCTATCATTGTGACCTTTGACATCAGCTATCATTGTGACCTTTGACATCAGATATCATTTTGACCTTTGACATCAGCTATCATGGTGACCTTTGACATCAGCTAATATGTTGTGACCTTTGACATCAGCTAATATGTTGTGACCTTTGACATCAGCTAATATGTTGTGACCTTTGACACTAGTTAACATTGTGACCTTTGACACTAGTTAACATTGTGACATTTGACACTAGTTAACAATGTGACCTTTGACACTAGTTAACATTGTGACCTTTGACACTAGTTAACATTGTGACCTTTGACACTAGTTAACAATGTGACCTTTGACGCTAGTAAACATTGTGACCTTTGTCATCTTTGTGTAAAGATGTGTATTTAAAGCAGGTAGGTTGCCTTACAAGTATGAACTGTAGGGAATTTAGGCTAAAGAGCCAATTGTCGTGGCTTCGAGCTCCAGTGACGGCACTTTCTATATCACTTTTCAATCATTTTCAACAAAGTATTCAATCTTGCTCCAGATGAAGATCGTTGTAGTATTTTTTTTTGGCATTTGTTTATGTAGTCGAATGTAGCATGAACTTCATCATATTACATACGTTCGTTCTGAGTTGTTTGGTCACATTAACGGTTGTTCTCGAGTTACCTTGTCATGGTAACGGTTGTTCTTTCGTTATTTGGTCACAGTAACGGTTGTTGAGCATCGGTCATGCCTTACTGATTCCGTGACTAATTGATGGTGTTGATAGATTCTGACACTACCTACCCTGTATAATAGTTGTGTTACCTCACCATGTTGATACAGAGATAGGATCACTCTCGCCCCAGGTAATTACTCCGGCACAGCTATACCTAGGGTGGTATTGTACTGATGGAACGGCCATTAGCATTCTAACAATATCAGATGAAAGGTGAGAGGTCGTATATCTTGATCAAAATAATTTCGGTTTAAACTTTGAAATGGATTACAAAATCATACGGATGTATTAACATTTTCAAACAAATTTTAAATTTTAATGTTTCTGCTTGACCTTCAACCTTTAGAATTTGGAGTATAGGTTACGTGTGTGATGTAGAAATGGGATATAAAGTGGTCTAATCTCTCTGAATTCAGATGTGGATACGAAAACTGAATATTTTATAAACTTAGGGGTGACTCACATGTGGAATATACAGGATGTATATTTGTTATATCTGTCAGCGTGGGCACAGAATGGTACAGACTTGGTGTCAGGTCGGAAAGGTAAACAAAAACATAGGTTTATACACTTAAAGGTGGAGAGGTGGGGTGTACTTATGGTGGTTTTTAATTTTGACGAGTTCTTGCTGATCAGTAAATATTTAATGTATTTTAAAAAATAATTTCATTTACAAAATATACATTTTGTACCTTAAAGGTAAAATGGAAGATCAGCAACATGTCAGATAAAATTGTTAAAAAGTTCACTTGATTTAGGAACTCTTCTGTTTGTGAAAGCAGATTTGGTGTACAGTTTAAGTATGTATCTATAATCCTGATGAAGTCTACTGCTCTTCCTCTTTGTAACCTAAATTTGTGTTTGTTTTACTTTGCATATCAATATTGAAATTTCTTAATTGAAATTTATTCATCACAGAAAAGTGTGTAGATTGCAAATTGAAGATTCCAGTACTGTGGCAACTGTGTTATTTTCAATAGAAAGATAACACTTTGTTTACGACATATACAGAATATTTGAAATTTGAAATTAATAAAAAAGACGCTGCAGACATCAGAATTTTTATTCCGCAACTTCTTTGAGGTAAACATCACCGATATAAAAGTTTGTTTGCTGTAAAAAGGAACCAACCATTATAGATAATTAAGATGCGAAAAGATCACCGCTTTATAGCTCTCTAAGGGATCCACACAAGTTGATAAAATAGTGTGTCTTGGTGAAGAGAAAATTGAATAAGAATTGATAGAATTTTACCGTCCTCTTAGGGAGCTGTTGTGAGGATGTATGAAAGGTAATAACAGTTACGCTTGACGCTAGCTGTTAATTGTGTACGACTATAGAGAAAATTTGTTACGTTTGACGCTAGCCGTTATTTGTGTACGACTATAGAGAAATTTGAAAAGTACTAAAAGTTAAATAGCTGTTATGAGGCTAGAATTCTTAGATCAATGAGCGACCCTCGATGTAAAGATTTGTTTGAGCAGCGTGGTATCTGTATGTACGCTGCAGCAGTCATGCTCCCTGCTGATAAATATACTGCAGATTGTATATTGTATGTCACGGTGACATTTCTATAGCAGATTTATCTGATTCCGACTAGTGTTTTGATGACGGCTTTTCACCTGAATTAATTGACCCCACGACTTGTGAAGACTTGATGATTTTTACCTGTGTGGTGTGGATGTGTGTATTTAAGTTTGAGGACACAGGTAAGAGATTCTGTGATAGTCACTATGTAGAGTGATAACCTGTCTATACTGACTTACATTACAGTTAGTGATAATGTTCTCTTTGTTAAATGACACAGGTAAGGGATCCTGTGATAGTCACTATGTAGAGTGATAACCTGTCTATACTGACTTACATTACAGGTAGTGATATTGTTCTCTTTGTTAAATGACACAGGTAAGGGATCCTGTGATAGTCACTATGTAGAGTGATAACCTGTCTATACTGACTTACATTACAGGTAGTGATATTGTTCTCTTTGTTAAATGACACAGGTAAGGGATCCTGTGATAGTCACTATGTAGAGTGAAAACCTGTCTATAATGACTTACATTACAGGTAGTGATAATGTTCTCTTTGTTAAATGACACAGGTAAGGGATCCTGTGATAGTCACTATGTAGAGTGATAACCTGTCTATACTGACTTACATTACAGGTAGTGATAATGTTGTCTTTGTTAAATGACACAGGTAAGAGATTCTGTGATAGTCACTATGTAGAGTGATAACCTGTCTATACTGACTTACATTACAGGTAGTGATAATGTTCTCTTTGTTAAATGACACAGGTAAGAGATTCTGTGATAGTCACTATGTAGAGTGATAACCTGTATATACTGACTTACATTACAGGTAGTGATAATGTTCTCTTTGTTAAATGACACAGGTAAGGGATCCTGTGATAGTCACTATGTAGAGTGATAACCTGTCTATACTGACTTACATTACAGGTAGTGATAATGTTCTCTTTGTTAAATGACACAGGTAAGAGATTCTGTGATAGTCACTATGTAGAGTGATAACCTGTCTATACTGACTTACATTACAGGTAGTGATACTAATACCAATACCTGTCTAACTGACTTACTGTACCAGTGTTGATTTATGTCTTTGAAGGTTTGACTTGTCTACCTGTAAACAGGTAAGAGATTTCATCATCATCACTGTATTCACTTAGTTTACAATAAGACCATTAATTGTCACTGTGAGGTATATACACCTGTCTTTAAGACTTTTCCGTCAGTAGTGTTGGTGTTGGATGCTGTGATGCTCACTAACGTAAAATCTGTTTTATTATCTTTATTTACCTATAAAACACATATAATAGCTGCAATATACCGCATGGCAAAAGAGATATTCTTTTTAGCTCGATCAGTTGGGCGCAAGACTTGTAGCCAGAGGTTCTGGGATCGCCTCCTGGTGGAAGCATTGAAATAATAATGACCTCTGTAACTATCACGTGTAGGTCATGTTTCACTCTGTAAAAACTGAGCTAAAAGATTTTTCTGTGATGGTGTATAGTGACTTACTTTACCAGAAGTAAAACCTTTACATGATGAACACAGATTCTGTGATGGTGTATAGTGACTTACTTTACCAGAAGTAAAACCTTTACATGATGAACACAGATTCTGTGATGGTGTATAGTGACTTACTTTACCAGAAGTAAAACCTTTACATGATGAACACAGATTCTGTGATGGTGTATATAGTGACTTACTTAACCAGAAATAAAACCTTTACATGATGAACACAGATTCTGTGATGGTGTTTAGTGACTTACTTAACCAGAAATAAAACCTTTACATGATGAACACAGATTCTGTGATGGTGTATATAGTGACTTACTTTACCAGAAATAAAACCTTTACATGATGAACACAGATTCTGTGATGGTGTATAGTGACTTACTTTACCAGAAGTAAAACCTTTACATGATGAACACAGATTCTGTGATGGTGTATAGTGACTTACTTTACCAGAAATAAAACCTTTACATGATGAACACAGATTCTGTGATGGTGTATAGTGACTTACTTTACCAGAAGTAAAACCTTAACATGATGAACACAGATTCTGTAATGGTGTATAGTGACTTACTTTATCAGAAGTAAAACCTTTACATGATGAACACAGATTCTGTGGTTGTGTCTAAACCAAGACTTTATTTATTTTCTCCACCTGCAGTGTTCACCTTCTTTGATGAAACAATGTCCCGCAGTTTCTTCGTAACAAATTTTAAGTTCAAAGTCTTAATCACATGATTGTTTAATCTTAATCAGCTGAGTGTTTATCTTTTATGGAACCATCTACATGCAAGATTTGATGTAGTGTGTGTATTATTGATTAAGAGTAAAAGATTGCTATACCTGAGGTTTACCTGTATGTCTCTCACCTGTTCATTGATTACCTGTGATTCCTCAGGTGTTCACCTGTCCGTCAATCCTCCTCTCCGTGGAGGATCCCGTAATTAGTTAATCGAGTGTATCATTACCTTGTCATTATCAATCGTCTTTGATGAGCGTGTGTAGAGGATGGCTGTAGGGCTGATGACATTATGTCATTGTTAGCGGTTTAGTTAGAGGCGGAGAATGTCCGTTTAAACCTACGGAGAAGCATTAAAGCTAGGTAAGGTGGTACTTATGTCAGATCTGTATAAAATCTTCTCACGGAAATATCATTCTATTTCATTAGAAGTGGTTAATGTGGTCCTTTTGTCAGATCCTTATAAAATCTTCTCACGGAAAAATCATTCTATTTAATTTTAAGTGGTTAACATGAGCAAAAGAACTTTCTGATATAAAGGCTTAAATCAGATTTTCTTTTTGTTTTTTCTTTTATCTGTGACAACTATTTTTTCAGGTGAAATTGATAAATTGATGCAAACCATGAGAGAGAAAATAATATAAAAATATTAAATTTACATCTAAAAAAAACCACCTCATAAAAAAGAAGACTGAAAACTTTCTGAGGTTTCACTTGAAATCCGAACTTTTCCCTGAACACGCCTAGAAAAAAATGCCTGAAAATAAAATTAAAAGTGAATATTACATAGAAATATTCTGTTTTTTGGTGTATGATAATAGCATCTACCGAGAAACAGAACCTGTGCTGCATGATGTGAGAATCCACTAATTGTAGCGTAAGTTTTCTTTACTTGTCCTGCTCTCTGCTCTGCCTTGTAATGTGTTGATAATTCTCTCTATCCCATACCAAGCAGTCGATGCAGACGCGGAATTCCTTCTTGCCTCGAGTTTTTCCTTCGTTCAGAAGTGATAATGAAACATTACCACTCGTAAAGAGCACCTACATTTTTACTGCTCCGCCCAGAATATACTTGTCTGTCATCTCGTTAAACAAAGCCTTTGTTTTTTTTGCAGGTCTAGAACATCGGGACGTTGGGGAGAGAGCATTCCTTGCCACATGATATCATTAAGGTAAGACTGCCTAAGTACCTAGTATTACGCCTCGTGTTTAATGGACACGGACTCTACTGCTGGTGAGGAGCTGCTGATTGTAGGTAATTGGTAAGTGGCGTCGTTATCGACTCCGGAGCTAAAATTGTCACAGTGAGGCATGTTTGACACCTTTATATCAATCTGCCAGTAAGAACAGGAAAATTGTGTCTTTTATGTAAAGTGAATTTCAGAAAATATTCCACGTATTTTCGTTGATGTTTTTTATAATCCTTTCTGTTAGAAAAGTCAGTCTGACAATAAAACAAACCTCTGTGTAATGTCTAAGTAGTGCCCTAAATCTGTACTTTAGTCCAGTTGTAGATATTTTTGAAAAAGAAAGCTTTGCTTGGTGTTTCTAGTTCCAATAATAGTCACTCTCTATGATATATCTGTAACACTGATCTGGTGATGTGAATTTCAGTACTAAAAACTTTGAAACTGAAAATGAGTTTATCCACTGAAAATATTTATTGTAGTGTAGAACTTTAGGATATTCCTGTCGAAATATAAAGAGATAATTCATGGTGGTTCATCTTTGGTTATGTCTTCATAATCCATTGTGATAGGTGTCTTTGAATAATTAGTTAAGGCAAGAGGAAGCTTGTGAAACTTTTGTACTAGTTATTTTGTTTCTGGAAATGGGACATATTGTTTTTGTGACGTCAAAATAAGATTGCTGACAAGCCAGAGTTTGGTTTGGATGATGTCTTAGACATGCTGTTCACCAAGGACACACAATCAGCAGGATGAGAGACAAGCTTGTCTGTAGTTGATATGTTAGGTTTGTAGAGTAAATGAAGGTCCACTTGACATACAGGACAAGATAACGGCCTTGGAGGAAACCCTACACTGTGTATTGCTTGATCAGTTTTTCCAAACCATTTACTCAAAAGTGATATTACTTGATAGTCAGGAACAATCCTGATAAAAGATCAAGTGGAAGCCAGATTCTCCTTGGTCCGGAGATTATCTCTACATATTGGTCCATGTGTAACACCACTCAAGAGAGAAAAGGCCGAAAATAATCCTTTATAAACGCTCGAGTCATTGCCAGATTATCATGGATGTTCGGTCTGCCGACGTCGCCAATCAGACGTCGCCAATCAGCGCTGAATAAACCTTAAGTAGATAGGTGGAAGATTGGCAAGAGATTGACTGGACTGTCTGTGGCTTCTGATGAAGGGAGATAATTGTCTATTACTTTATAAGGGGAGATAATTGATTGTTCTAAAAGGGAGATAATTGTCTTTTAAGTTTATAAAGGGGAGGTAATAGATTATTCAGAAAGGGAGACAATTGAATACACTGGCAATGAGTTTAGGTAATCGTCTGGTAATTAAAACTTTGATGCTGTACAGTGAAGATTTAAATTTAGTTAAAGCTGTCAGAACAGAATCTCATCTAGATTATTGTATAAATTGAACAATTTCATTAAGATCTACTTCGGTGTACTGTATAATTAATGCTTTGAAGTCTTATTAACTTGGGACAATAAAAATGACTTAGAACCCTATAAAGTATCTTGAAAAACTGCTATGATAGGCATTTTGTAAAGTAATTGATAAGCTTTTCAAATAAATTAGTATTCTATAGCTGTGAAATAAGACGTTCACACCCCATTAAGGAAAATGACAATAAGGGATGGGGCAGTTATGAGATGAATTACGATAACACATTACCATTCTGCTCCAGGGATTATTACCTCGAATATGCAGGTTTATATGTAACACTATTTTATGGATGACAGTTTATGATATTCATCCAGTAAAATGTATGACTTGTTTTCAAGGGGAGTTAATTATTTTATTGATTTAAAAGCTGTGATATATTCAGGAGATGGACCAACAAAGAGTAATTTTTGACAAAAACAAATCTGATTAAACCATTAAACAATATATGAGAACTTTTGGTGCGTTATGACATCCCTGTAAAATTTTTATGGCTACATAAAAATTATAATTGGATTCAGGCTCATAATTCGCGAGAAATTGTCTTTAAAAAAGCAACGATTGGAAGTATAGCAGTGAGCATCATTAAGGTGATGGAAAAATTAAAAATACTTTTGTTGAAAGTTTACACCTACAATAGAATTTTAAATCAGCTGAAATTGGTACGAAAAGATACATTTTCTCATCAAGTTTAGAACTAACCAGCTGAGACATGGCCTATAAAAATAACAGTAAAGGAATATCTGACGGAGATATGGATTGTCCCATGAATGTCACAATGAAGGCCCACATCAATAGATCGCACTTCCGAGGAACAAAAGCCTGCAATAATGATGGCTTTGGTGTTGGGAATCATCGCGGCCCGGATCTACCATTAATTTATAGTTATTTGAATGTTCGAAAATTTTCACTGTTAGTTATTTCATGCTCATGCTTTTTATGCGATTGTCAAAATGATCGATTTCCTCATGAACACCACCACAGCAGTTTGGTGTGGTAGTAGTGATCTAGATATGAATGAACGTCACACCGAGACCCCAAGTTTAAGTTTCTCAGTGACCCTGATTATCAAGTTCCAAGGTTAAAGCATTTAAGTGACCTTGAGTTATTGAGACCCAAGGTTAAAGCCTCCCAGTGACCCTGAGGTATCGAGACCCAAGATTAAAGCTTCTTAGTGACCCTGATTATTAAGACCCAAGGTTAAACCTCTCGGTGACCCTGAGGTATCGAGACCCAAGGTTAAAGCTTCTCTGGAACCCTGATGTGGTCCTGTGATCTGTTGTGTTATGCCACATTAATATTGCATCTTGTTAAATGTGACCTTGGTGTAATGGTAAGGGAACCACTCAGGTGGTAATTGTTTGTTTAAACATGGTTTTGACTGATTACATACTGAAGAGTGTGGATGTTCTGTTGATTTGAGAACTCTGTGTTAAAAGAATAACAGCTGAGCTCATTGAAGTGTCATGACATACAATGGATTCATTAAAGCCTTGTATTGTAACACTCCATTTGTCAAGTGTAAGCATGATATTAACAGGAATAGTGACATTAACAGGAATAAACTATTTTACTCCAATATGGAGAAATTTGATATTTTGAATAGAAACTAAAAAGACATAATGTTTAGAACTCATCAGTTAAGCATTATTTCTTCTAATTATCGTAAAACTAACATTTCTCAAATTCTAATGCCTCGGAAAGTTGTAGAAACATGGATTTTGTGAAAGCTAATCGTAACATTAACAGAATGAGGCGTCGGAAGAGGTGGCGGAAACGGGAACAGTGAAAGTATACACTTAAAGTGGAGGCCATATTTTATTTTAATGTTTAGGAATAGGGGGAGGGCCAAGCTCTGGGGATATCAGGGAAGAATTGCAATATGTGTCTTGGAATGTGTGCCAGGGATTGAGGTATAAATTACATTTCTAAACAGGAATATATTATCTGTAGTGATAATTATAAAAATATTTTGGTTAGCAGGGTATATATATTATTCATCACTTTTTCTGTGCGTCTCTGTTTTTATGAAACAACTCTTTGGATATATAAAGGAAAGAAACTATATAATGAGCGAGAGTGGCTGTAGAGACTGGCCATGCTCAGTGAAGTGTGACTAACCAATGTTCTGGTCAGGGTTCGAGTCTGGCCAATGTCCAGTTTGTAACTCTTAATTGACAACCAATGTCCAGCTGCCCTTGTTTTTAAAACCGATATTTCATTCTGGTTCTTGATAAGCTGGTCAAAACAGGTGATTATTGACAGCAATTAATTTGGATAGACCGAGCCAAAAATGTATTAAATCCTTCACGGCCATCGATAAAATACTTCTTCTTGTACAATTCATTGATGACACGTTTAATCTGATTCTCGTTAATTTTGCGGATTTGACATGCGGACGCGTTGCCCAACTGACACCAGACCAGACGGACAGCTCTTAAATTATGATTTCAGATCACCCCCAAGTCAACGGAAGACATCTTCTGTAGCAATGATTCGTTTTTCAAAAGGGACTGTTGTGTTGACGATATTGGATTTACAATAATTGATAGGAAATCGCATGGTGCCTCCCGCGCCGCAGATTAAATCATTGCGTCCCTAATATCACAGCTCCGGAATGCTTCCAACGGCCAGATACATTGATTTTCATGGCCTCGGATGTATTTCTGATCCCATCTTGGAAGACGTTGGGGCGCTTTGTTTGAGAATTTGGGTGGGGTGAGAGAGCCAGGGGGCGCTATCGTCTGGTTTACTCGTGAAACTTGCAGACCGATTACATATTGGCATATTTGTGCGATACATCAAACTTCAAATTTGATTTGTCAGTGCCTACAGATGTGTTTAGCATGAAATAGTGAATAAGAATACCGCACACTACAGTATAAAGTGATTGAGTTATCTATGTTACATGTTAGGTAAAGGCGGAGGATCATCGTGAATAAGAATACAGCACACTACAGTATAAAGTGATTGAGTTATCTACGTTACATGTTAGGTAAAGGCGGAGGATCATCGTGAATAAGAATACCGCACACTACAGTATAAAGTGATTGAGTTATCTACGTTACATGTTAGGTAAAGGCGGAGGATCATCGTGAATAACGCTTTCTTTATCAACATTCTCTGTGTGGTTGATATGTACCAAAAATCAAATCTATCCCACAATGCTTTGCTGTGCTGCAGGGTTTATTTTACAAATTTAGACCCTACATGTAATCGTAATAGGGTCGTAACTAAAGACTCTAACCTCTTATCCTCTGAACTAGGTTAGAAAACAGACTTTTACATGTCCTCTGTGCTAACATGTCAACTCTACTGACTAAAACATGTAAACTATACCCTTTTATTGGGTTAATGAACAGAATCAAGCAAGTTAACTACATACTAACTAGGTTAATGAACAGAATCAAGCAAGTTAACTACATACTAACGAGGTAAGTGAACAGAATCAAACAAGTTAACTACATGCTTACTAGGTTAGTGAACAGAATCAAACAGGTTAACTACATACTAACTAGGTTAGTGAACAGAATCAAACAAGTTAACTACATACTAACTAGGTTAGTGAACAGAATCAAACAGGTTAACTACCTACTAACTAGGTTAGTGAACAGAATCAAACAAGTTAACTACATACTAACTAGGTTAGTGAACAGAATCAAACAAGTTAACTACATACTAACTAGGTTAGTGAACAGAATCAAACAGGTTAACTACCTACTAACTAGATTAGTGAACAGAATCAAACAAGTTAGCTATATACTAACTAGGTTAGTGAACAGAATCAAACAAGTTAACTATATGCTAACTAGGTTAGTGAACAGAATCAAATAAGTTAACTACATACTAACTAGGTTAGTGAACAGAATCAAACAGGTTAATAAACATATTAACTAGGTTAGTGAACAGAATCAAACAAGTTAAATACATAATTACTAGGTTAGTGAACAGAATCAAACAGGTTAATAAACATACTAACTAGGTTAGTGAACAGAATCAAACAAGTTAACTACATACTAACTAGGTTAGTGAACAGAATCAAACAGGTTAACTACATACTAACTAGGTTAGTTGAAATATTCAACATGTTAACTCTGCTAATAGCTTGGTAAGTGAACAGAAAAAAATGTACCTCTAGATCTATATACTTGGAAGGTTAAAAATATATTCTACATGTTAACTGTTTACTAACTTGAAGGCGAAATAACTGATTTAACATACTCTATTTAAAAAGGCTAGTTAAAATATTGATTGAACTTACTCTATTTTAAAAAGGCTAGTTAAAATATTGATTGAACTTACTCTATTTTAAAAAGGCTAGTTAAAATATTCAACCTATTAATGTCTAGATTAACTTGGTTCAACAGATTCAACAGTTTAACCCATTACTAATCATGTTAATGAACAAAATCCAAACAAGCTGAATTATACTACAATGGCTAGTTTACAGATTCAACCTGTTAACTAGTGATGCAACTTGTTATATTGTAACTAACTAGATTAATTAATGGATTCAAATTGTTAACTTGTAAGTAACTAGATTAATTAATGGATTCAAATTGTTAACTTGTAAGTAACTAGATTAATAAATTTATTCAACTTGTTAACTTGTAAATAACTAGATTAATTAATTGATTCAACTTGTTAACTTGTAACCAACTAGATTAATTAATTGATTCAACTTGTGAACATTTTACTAGCTAGGCTAGTTAACAGATTCAATTTGTTTTCTCTGCACTTACTAAGTTAGTTATCAGACTGAACTTGTTAACTTTACACTAATTAGGTAAGTACCTTGTGCTATATTAGGTAAATTAATAATAACCTTTGTCCTGTAAAATATTTAATGTTATACAATCATTTATAGAATTGAAGTCTATTCTGTCTTTAACACAGTATAGAATTGACAACTTGGATACATTAATAGCTGTGTACATACTTGGCGGTTTCTACACAACGTAAATCAAATCAAGTCTGCTGAAGGTATAACCCGACACTGCTAACAGTGCAAATAGAATGGGATACAACATGTAGTCCATCTTTGAGGAAAATGTCATTGCTATTTCCATGGCAACTGCCGTTATCAAATTCAGCTATTGTTAAATGAATTTTATAGAAGCAAGCCTTTAGATGACAGATACATTACGGAGAGTTTAAGCTTGTTACAGACTCAGACTATGACGTCAGTTTTCGAAACGTTGATCCACCAGGTCAGCAACTTAAGAGGACTATTACGAGGGTTTTGATAGGGTAGGCTTGTACTAAACTAATTGGGCCATGTACCTATCAATGTGTCCTCCGGGCTCGTAATCTAGATTGATCACACCGGAATACACCTATCTCGGAGAACGCATTTGCTTCTTATTCAAAAATAGCAAAATGACATTTCGAAAAAATTCTGTTGAAAATTGATTTAAAGGTCAGAAGCTTGGATTTCAAATGTGATTACTTAAACAATATGGAGTCTTTTACAGTTTGAACTATTGAGAAACGTTTTGTGTTTTTTGTAATTGGAAAAAAAAAGCATTCCATGAATAGATTCTTTGAGTAATGAATGTTCTAGATTTGTTGCTATGGCAGTATTTTGGAGAGAGCGAGGCTCAGAATATATGACAAAATAAGCAGTAGTCGGGATATATTTTTGAAAAAATCTTAAGTTTAGCATAAGAGCATTGCCAATGAGGTATTTCTACTGACACCATAAGAAAACTTCATATTTGATTATTTTTTATCGGAGAGGATAAATTCTGATACTTTGTAAGTTATCGTGTACTCTTGTAATAAAGCTGATTCCGGGTTTTCAAGTCTTGGTATTTAGACACGAGTATTTAGACACGATCAGCATGACAGTGGTGGGAAGATTTAAACTAATGGAGATTCTTCTCCGACATGTGACCTGCGGTAGTCGATTGATATCGTTAGCCTCTATAATCACCTTACATTTAGTGTAGTCTTGTTCACCTGTAAATATGACTGATGTGCCTACAGACTGCAGTATTATTTTCAGCTACAAAAGTGATTAACTCAACTATCTAAGAAGTACAACTTCACTGTCTCAGCATTTCCAAGAAAGTACAATTTCACTGTCTCAGCATTTCCAAGAAAGTACAACTTCACTGTCTCAGCACTTCCTAGGAAGTACAACTTCACTGTCTCAGCACTTCCTAGGAAGTACAACTTCACTGTCTAAGCACTTCCTAGGAAGTACAACTTCACTGTCTCAGCATTTCCAAGGAAGTACAACTTCACTGTCTCAGCATTTCCAAGAAAGTACAACTTCACTGTCTCAACACTTCCTAGGAAGTACAACTTCACTGTCTATGCACTTCCTAGGAAGTACAACTTCACTGTCTCAGCATTTCCTAGGAAGTACAACTTCACTGTCTAGAAGTACAACTTCACTGTCTCAGCACTTCCTAGGAAGTACAACTTCACTGTCTCAGCACTTCCTAGGAAGTACAACTTCACTGTCTCAGCACTTCCTAGGAAGTACAACTTCACTGTCTCAGCACTTCCTAGGAAGTCCAACTTCACTGTCTCAGCACTTCCTAGGAAATACAACTTCACTGTCTCAGCATTTCCTAGGAAGTACAACTTCACTGTCTAGAAGTAAAACTTCACTGTCTCAGCACTTCCTAGGAAGTACAACTTCACTGTCTAAGCACTTCCTAGGAAGTACAACTTCACTGTCTCAGCACTTCCTAGGAAATACAACTTCACTGTCTCAGCACTTCCTAGGAAGTCCAACTTCACTGTCTCAGCACTTCCTAGGAAATACAACTTCACTGTCTCAGCACTTCCTAGGAAGTCCAACTTCACTGTCTCAGCATTTCCTAGGAAGTCCAACTTCACTGTTTCTGCAATATCACAATACAACAGCATGTTGTTGTCCCTTGCTGGTTTGGGACATGATCCTGAGAGTGTTTGTTTTTGATAGAGTTATTGCCCTTTATCGGATTGTTTTTGGCAGTAGTTATTTCCCTTTATTTTATTGTTTTTGATAGAGTTTTTGCCCTTTTTGAATGTTTTTGGTAGAGTTATTGCCCCTTATTTGTGCCTTGTCATAAATTTGACTAGTTGATTTCAATATTCCTCGTAAACTTTTGAACCAACTTCAGTACTGACATGAAACTTGCTTTCTTAATAAGTTAATCATGCATTTGTGTACATAATTTTTCAAAATGATTGATGTACATTGTTTTTTTAATAATTGAAAACATTGAAGATTGGGGTCGGTCTATTATAGAAAACGTTTGAACATTTTTGAAATGCATAGAGAGTTGAGTGTATGACGAGATGACCTCGGGACATACTGTATTGGTAATTACCATGTGTGTGGTTTCTACGTTGTAGCATTAGCCTGGTTTATCTGTACTGGTCCCATTGGTGTATTGACTGTCATTTATAAACCTGTAAATGCCAGACAGAGATCTTCATGTAAATAAAGGTATATATCAGTAAGTGAAGAAATATGTCAGTCAGTACATCTTACAGCTGATGGTAGAAAAGGAGAACAAAAAAAAAAGTGATTTTTTTGAAAGAATCAATTAAAAAATGTTAGAAATGTCCTAATTGGATCCATTTTTGTATCAGTACAGATGTCAATGTGTTTTTGTAGCAATCCAGACACTGAACATTCAATCGGAATCTTTGAGATTTACAAACCATATGACGTGATTCATAAAACCAAAACTGCGTCTGATGAAGGACTTAACACCTCCGGCGATGACACTATAGTACATCTATATACCAGAACATGTGGTTTAATTCACTCTCCTTGTAGCACAGAGTTCCAACATGAGGTAACTCGCTGGTCACAGAGATTCAGGGCGGTTCTGGGCTGCGGTACTGGGTTCCAACCACACTTAGTAGGGACACCCTGTTTTAGATGATTCACACTCTTTGTTGTCTCAGGATTAAATTTAAAAAAAAAAATTAAATTTTGAATTCATGAATCATGTAATGGATTTGAATATTTTATATTAAATGTCGTCGTTTTCTGCAGTGACAGAGTGGTTTGTTTGATTTAGAAAGGTCTGTTGTTCATTATGTGAGGGCTATGTGATGGGAGACACTCTACGTTTTCTGTCACGCTATTAATATCCTCAAGTGCGATCAATGACTTCAAATTCTTAAGATTTGCATTTCATAGTTAATTTGAGAAGAAAATCAATGAATTTCAGTATCTTGAAGTTATTTAATCAAACTTACATTCTAATGTAATTATGTCCGTCCCAATGAGTCTCGTATTCTCCCACACTACATGCATCCCTGTTACTTCTGGAGACAAGACTATTACAGACACATGTTTTACACTTACAGGAATGGGAGTTAAGGGAGATAACCCAGGATTATGACAAGCACAGGTTTTACACCTATAGGAATGGGAGATAAGGGAGATAACCCAGGATTATAACAGGCACAGGTTTTACACCTATAGAAATGAGAGATAAGGGAGATAACCCAGGATTATGACAGGCACAGGTTTTACACCTATAGAAATGAGAGATAAGGGAGATAACCCAGGATTATGACAGGCACAGATTTTACACCTATAGGAATGAGAGATAAGGGAGATTACCCAGGATTATGACAAGCACAGGTTTTACACCTATAGAAATGAGAGATTAGGGAGATAACCCAGGATTATGACAGGCACAGGTTTTACACCTATAGAAATGAGAGATAAGGGAGATAACCCAGGATTATGACAGGCACAGATTTTACACCTATAGAAATGAGAGATAAGGGAGATAACCCAGGATTATGACAAGCACAGGTTTTACACCTATAGAAATGAGAGATAAGGGAGATAACCCAGGATTATGACAAGCACAGGTTTTACACCTATAGAAATGAGAGATAAGGGAGATAACCTAGGATTATGACAGGCACATGTTTTACACCTATAGAAATGAGAGATAAGGGAGATAACCCAGGATTATGACAGGCACATGTTTTACACCTATAGGAATGGGAGATAAGGGAGATAACCCAGGATTATGACAGGCACAGGTTCTATTCCTATAGGAATGGGAGATAAGGGAGATAACCCAGGATTATGACAGGCACAGGTTTTACACCTATAGGAATTGGAGATAAGGGAGATATCCCAGGATTATGACAAGCACAGGTTCTACACCTATAGGAATGGGAGATAAGGGAGATAACCCAGGATTATGACAGACACAGGTTGTACACCTATAGGAATGGGAGATAAGGGAGATAACCCAGGATTATGACAGGCATATGTTTTACACCTATAGAAATGAGAGATAAGGGAGATAACCCAGGATTATGACAGGCACATGTTTTACACCTATAGAAATGAGAGATAAGGGAGATAACCCAGGATTATGACAAGCACAGGTTTTACACCTATAGAAATGAGAGATAAGGGAGATAACCCAGGATTATGACAGGCACATGTTTTACACCTATAGAAATGAGAGATAAGGGAGATAACCCAGGATTATGACAAGCACAGGTTTTACACCTATAGAAATGAGAGATAAGGGAGATAACCCAGGATTATGACAGGCACAGGTTCTACACCTATAGAAATGAGAGATAAGGGAGATAACCCAGGATTATGACAGGCACATGTTTTACACCAATAGGAATGAGAGATAAGGGAGATAACCCAGGATTATGACAGGCACATGTTTTACACCAATAGGAATGAGAGATAAGGGAGATAACCCAGGATTATGACAGGCACATGTTCTACACCTATAGAAATGAGTGATAAGGGAGATAACCTAGGATTATGACAGGCACATGTTTTACACCAATAGGAATGAGAGATAAGGGAGATAACCCAGGATTGTGACAGGCACAGGTTTTACACCTATAGGAATGGGAGATAAGGGAGATAACCCAGGATTATGACAGGCACAGGTTTTACACCTATAGGAATGGGAGATAAGGGAGATAACCCAGGATTATGACAGGCACAGGTTTTACACCTATAGAAATGAGAGATAAGGGAGATAACCCAGGATTATGACAAGCACAGGTTTTACACCTATAGAAATGAGAGATAAGGGAGATAACCCAGGATTATGACAAGCACAGGTTTTACACCTATAGAAATGAGAGATAAGGGAGATAACCCAGGATTATGACAGGCACATGTTTTACACCTATAGAAATGAGAGATAAGGGAGATAACCCAGGATTATGACAGGCACATGTTTTACACCTATAGGAATGGGAGATAAGGGAGATAACCCAGGATTATGACAGGCACAGGTTCTATTCCTATAGGAATGGGAGATAAGGGAGATAACCCAGGATTATGACAGGCACAGGTTTTACACCTATAGGAATTGGAGATAAGGGAGATATCCCTGGATTATGACAAGCACAGGTTCTACACCTATAGGAATGGGAGATAAGGGAGATAACCCAGGATTATGACAGACACAGGTTGTACACCTATAGGAATGGGAGATAAGGGAGATAACCCAGGATTATGACAGGCATATGTTTTACACCTATAGAAATGAGAGATAAGGGAGATAACCCAGGATTATGACAGGCACATGTTTTACACCTATAGAAATGAGAGATAAGGGAGATAACCCAGGATTATGACAAGCACAGGTTTTACACCTATAGAAATGAGAGATAAGGGAGATAACCCAGGATTATGACAGGCACATGTTTTACACCTATAGAAATGAGAGATAAGGGAGATAACCCAGGATTATGACAAGCACAGGTTTTACACCTATAGAAATGAGAGATAAGGGAGATAACCCAGGATTATGACAGGCACAGGTTCTACACCTATAGAAATGAGAGATAAGGGAGATAACCCAGGATTATGACAGGCACATGTTTTACACCAATAGGAATGAGAGATAAGGGAGATAACCCAGGATTATGACAGGCACATGTTTTACACCAATAGGAATGAGAGATAAGGGAGATAACCCAGGATTGTGACAGGCACAGGTTTTACACCTATAGGAATGGGAGATAAGGGAGATAACCCAGGATTATGACAAGCACAGGTTCTACACCTATAGGAATGGGAGATAAGGGAGATAACCCAGGATTGTGACAGGCACATGTTTTACACCTATAGGAATGAGAGATAAGGGAGATAACCCAGGATTATGACAGACACAGGTTGTACACCTATAGGAATGGGAGATAAGGGAGATAACCCAGGATTATGACAGACACAGGTTCTACACCTATAGGAATGGGAGATAAGGGAGATAACCCAGGATTATGACAGGCACAGGTTCTACACCTATAGGAATGAGAGATAAGGGAGATAACCCAGGATTATGACAAGCACATGTTTTACACCTATAGAAATGAGAGATAAGGGAGATAACCCAGGATTATGACAAGCACAGGTTTTACACCTATAGAAATGAGAGATAAGGGAGATAACCCAGGATTATGACAGGCACATGTTTTACACCTATAGAAATGAGAGATAAGGGAGATAACCCAGGATTATGACAGGCACAGGTTTTACACCTATAGAAATGAAAGATAAGGGAGATAACCCAGGATTATGACAGGCACAGGTTTTACACCTATAGAAATGAGAGATAAGGGAGATAACCCAGGATTATGACAGACACAGGTTCTACACCTATAGGAATGGGAGATAAGGGAGATAATCCTATCTTGACTTACTTATAATTAATTAAGAAGACAGTTTTTGGATAAAGACACGTTGTTCTGGAAATGTCACTTCACTTTGTTACTTTCTTTAGTGCAACAAGAGTATCGTAATCAATTTCTTTCACAGTACATGTACCCTTTTATTGGCATTGGGTTTGATTTGACATCAGGATCATCTGGCCGGATTAGACAGTTTTCACTTTATCCGTATCATATTCTTCATCTCTGTCATTTGTTAATTGTTGCCCGAGGTAATTTAAAGACTGATTGTAGATGAGCTGAAATGGATTCAGAATAATGGGCAAAACATGAGATCAAAGAGTTCTAATCCAGGACTGATTTTGTGATAAGATTTGACATAAAATGACGCAATTGTCCTGATAATAGTCTAGAATGAATTGTGGGTGTACGACACGCACAAAGGACAGAGGCATATAATCCCACATACAGACCCGTACACGTTCGCTGTTCCACTTTAAGCGTACCGTTTGCGTAGCATTTCCGTAGCACTTCCGTACCATTACCGTAGCATTTCCGTACCGTTTGCGTAGCATTTCCGTAGCATTACCGTAGCATTTGCGTCGCACTACCGTAGCATTACCGTAGCATTTGCGTCCCACTACCGTACCATTTCCGTAGCACTAGCGTCATTTACAAAGCGTTCGCGAAACGTTCGGTTGAAAATTTTACGGAATAAATCTGACGAAACGAATAGTTCATGTTTCCATAAGCTGCATAAACTCAGAATGTTGTAAATAATCTCAGTCTCAAAAATTTACAAAACAAAAAAGAAGGCTTTTATCAATATGTATGAATCTGACTAAATTTAACATGAAATTAAATTAAATTAAATAAGAATATCAAGGTCATATGCCCCAGCCAGTCGGACAACAATGGGCCTTTCCAGCAAGCTCGTAAGAACATACCCGAGGTGTTCCGACTGATGCCCATGGCTACCTGTCAGAGTAAGTCAGGTCTCTTTGACGGAAAAAAAATCATACATGTTCCAATATTACCGATATTTGATATTGTTCCCAATTACTTTTAAGGCATGTATGTATGTTTCACTCTCATACCATTATCTTAATGGCAAAACAAACATTAAAAAACAATCGTACGCATGTGTACACGCTGGATCTCCACTTTCGGTTTCAGAACACGTTTCCCAATGCATTATGGGTATTTCGTTTCGTTTGTATGTGTGATTATGTGGATCCGTTTTTATAGAAATCCGTTTATGTGATCGACCGTTTGCAAGCGTCATCCGTAGCATTTCCGTACCGTTTGTGTAGCATTTCCGTAGCATTTCCGTACCATTTGAGTAGCACTTCCGTACCGTTCGCGTAGCATTTCCGTAGCATTTCCGTACCGTTTGCGTAGCATTTCCGAAGCACTTCCGTACCGTTTGCGTCTAAGGTGGAACAGCGAACGTGTACGGGTCTGTACTTTTCTCTGGCCGATTAATTCCAGGCGGTTTTTGTCAAAGTAAGGATTTGCGTGAACATACATATAACTTGCCTATCATTGGTGGCCGGATTATATGTACTTGGAGGTTGGATCCTGTGACTGGGGTGACACTGGTGTAGGGGTGATTGGTGTTGTTTGATACATATCGTGTATTGAATTTGTATCACTATTCTCTGGAGCTATCCCAGCCTTCCTCATCATTGCAAGCTTCACTAGACCTACTGTAGTATCAAATTCTATATAGAATCTTTTTTTCTTCTGTGGCCAAGTGGTTATGGGGTCTGACATTCTACTACCACTTGCCCCCCTTTTTTGGGTCACGGTGGCTAAGTGGTTAAAGTGTCTGACATTCTATTACCACTAGCCCTCCACCACTGGGTCACAGTGGCTAATTGGTTAAGATGTCTGACATTCTACTACCACTAGCCCTCCAATACTGGGTCACAGTGGCTAATTGGTTAAGATGTCTGACATTCTACTACCACTAGCCCTCCAATACTGGGTCACAGTGGCTAATTGGTTAAGATGTCTGTCATTCTACTACCACTAGCCCTCCAATACTGGGTCACAGTGGCTAATTGGTTAAGATGTCTGACATTCTACTACCACTAGCCCTCCAACACTGGGTAATGGGTTCGAAACTTTTGAAGAGGAGTCGCCTGGTACCGGCCGTAGGTCGGGTTTCATTTCTCTACGGCTTTTGCCACCACCATGTCCGTAACTGACCATAGCTATTAAAACATTAACAAACCATCTTTGTTTTACATAAAATCAGGACGAATTAAATGAAGGGATTGTAGTGTAAAGCTTCAGTCCCTTTTTTTTTTCAAACATTTAAATTTCAAACAACAAAAGCTCTGGCAATAGTGACAGTAGTTATAGACCAGCTTAACTTGTTGGATCTCATTGTCAGTTTGTATAATATGACCAGGTTAGTTGTTCTGCTGGACTATCACCAGGAGGCTAAATTACAAAAGCATACCACAGCCTCCCAAATACACATGCACTCAACACACACAGACATCACATACACCGGGAGGCCATCCTTAAATGACACTTAGTAGGACCTAAAAACCAAACTTTGACTTAAGTTTTCCTTTCAGTTGCTAGCTCCTTTGTAGAAAATATTTGTAGGTTAATAGTGATATTACATTGAATTCAAATACATTAAAAATTATTCTATTTAATATAGAAATTGTTTATCAATTAATAGTACTTACTTTTCAATTGCAATGATATGTACAACATACAGTAAAACCCCACTCAAGTGGACCGGATCAATTGTTCGACGAATACATGGAATTCGAGTTAGCCGAGTTAGATTGAATTCGTACAAACTCTCTGTTGACCAAAGGTACTGTTGGACTAATGAGGGTATTCGGAAACAGGGTTCGAGTAAGTGGGGTTTTACTGTATAAGCCATATCACCAAATTACCAACACAGAAATGATGAAAATATATAAATTACCGACACAGAAATGATAAAAGTGTTCACCTAATTTCCGACACAGAAATGACAAATGAGGGTTGGGATATTGGGGATCCCCACACATAGACCATCAAAGAACTAGGCCAGGCCAGTTGTCATGTTTATATCACGGAGGTGAAAGTTTGAAAACAAAAGTGATGGACTCGACCATAAGTCAGTTCCCCCAGACTACTCATTTCTGTTAAACAATCAATAACAATGTCTGCCTTATATAAATCAGATACATATCATAAATCTGAAACATTTCTGAAATTGGCAGCAAATTTAATAAGTGGAGAAGTTCTGAAGGAAGAGAACAGCCGGCTTCATATAAAGTAACCTAACTTTTCCTAAAAAAAAAAAATTTCATCTTTTAAATATTTCTGTCTATATCTATCTATATGTTATACTGCAAAGAGACCAGACTATCTTAATTGCAGAGATTTACAAAAATAATAATATTGAAAAATAAAACATTGTAAAGCTAGAATGGCTTTGATGAAATAAATTTCTGTTTCCAGTAAGATAACTGGATTGATATGTCATTTAATTTCAGTGAAAGTTGGTAAGCTTATGCATAGACTTGTTTCAGTTTGAAGTTTAGTGTTTAAGCATAATTTATAGGCTCCAATTAATAAAAAGACATTCAGCAAATATGTATGCATTTTAAAAAATTAGCATAGATAAAGTCAAAGTTTGAATTTGAACAAAATTTGCGTGTAAAAAACTTTTTATTCAATCTGTCTGTCCAGTCAATGAAATAAGTGACCCTACACTGTCTATAATAATCAATATACAGAAGCAGTGATATATTGTCACAACATACTATCTTCCTGTCTCGTAAATTTCATAATTGTGCTATAAACCCATTATATCAATAACAAGGGACAAAATCTGGTATAGGGTTGTTACTGTTCGCTTAGCACCAGGCTCAGTTCTAAATTGTACTAATTGGTTCTGCACAAAGTGTCTCCATGTGTCCTATTCTCCAACAAGAAAATGTTTGATTGGGTGTTTTTTGTTCACTAAACTAGCTATTGGAGTGAGACCTTATTTTCAAGGACAAGTGCCTGGGAGTCGATTGTTTATGTGCATGTTACCTAGGTAACAGGTAAAATTTCCAATTAAAATTGTTTGTGCCAATTTCTCAAGGTCTGGTTTAACATAGTGAAGAAATATTGAGCATGTGGTGCTAAAACAACCATAAGGAATATCTTCATAATCTTCCTGGATGTAATAATGGGAAATCTTTGTAACAGAATCTATACTGAACTATTAATGGAAATGTCTCCCTTGAAAATCTACCGATGTATTTTGCCTTGCACCTTAAATGCAATTATCTCCCTTGAAAATGTCCTTGCGTATTTTGCCTTGCACAATAAAAGGAATTGTCTCCCTTGAAAATGTCCTAGTGTTTTTGCCTTGCACCATAAATGGAATTGTCCCCCCTTGAAAATGCCCTAGTGTATTTTGCCTTGCATCATTAATGGAATTATTTCCCTTGAAAATGTCCTAGTGCTTTTAGCCTGCATCATTAATGTCCTAGTGTATTTTGCCTTGAATCATTAATGGAATTATCTCCTTTGAAAACACAGACTAGCAATAGTTTCGGCCAGGTTTGTCTTGACCCTCAAACCAAACGTGCCAGATTTTCCACAGGTTCAACTGGTAGCACGAATGTACCCCTAGTGCTTTAAGCCTTGCACCGTTATCTTGAACTAGTGATGGAATTGTCTCCAAATTGTTTCAAAAAAGGACTTGCTTTTGTGGCTGCTCTTTTAAAATTCCACAAAAATATTTGCCTCTGTGTTTTAACCCTTTGTGGAAGAATTTTCATATTTGCCCAAAGGCGTAGGCTCATTTTAAATAACTAAATTTTTGTCAAAATCCAAACGAAGTTAGAATTGAAATGAAGGCGTAACTCCGTGATGATTCTGTGTGTTGTGGAGGCTTTTGTTGTTAACCTGCTGGAACGGATTCTTCCGTTTAATGGCAGCGATGTAATGGTCCCTTAGGGGATACATTGTTTATCCATTAATTGACAGAGCTCCCCACACACTGATTCCTGCCTGCTTTTTAATACATTATACAATTTAAATCTTGTGGAAAAGTTTCAGAAAAAATCACCAAAGAATTTGAAATGATTGTGCATTCCTTCAACAGAATTAGAAATATGGCAGATTTGAATGTCAAATTCAAAGTTTTTTCTGGAGTATTGGAGCAGGATTTTTCTCCTGGGTCTATTTAGCTGTTGAATTGAGTGATCAGGGAAGTTCACATAAAAGTCTTGGTTACAAGTAGCAGTAATATTAACATGCATTCAGCTTTATTTTGTCAAGCGGATAAACTCATTTTACACATTTAAGTCCAAATAACATCAGCGATATGCCAGTGGCTTTGACTTTATCATGTTGGAAGATCCAGAATTCAAATTTGCCTTCTCCTTGGGTTTAAGGTCGGAACCTGTTATGATAATATCAGATCTGTGGCACTATTCCTCCGTAATCCAGTTAAATCTTGTCAAACCCTCGATCTCCTTTCTTTCTAGTTTGGAAGTCGTTTTAGTGATTCTCTGAATAAAAATGAAAAACAAATTCTCTTCGCTAATTTCCCAACTGGTATTAATTTGCGGCGCTTGCGTTGCTGCTATTCTTGACTCAAATTCTCTTTCGTTTCCGTGAATGCAAGTTTTGATTTGTATTTTTTATGCTGAAGTCAATCTAATGAAAGAAACTTGACATTTTTCTGTATAATTTAGATAGCGTCGGTAATTCTCCACACTTAATTCTACCGTGCTTTATTTGATTTCCACAGATTTGAGAACTGATTTTAAAGCAGATAATTCTAAAATCTCATTTGCTATTTTTCAAACAAGGGTGAAAGGAACAATCAGCATCTATTAGGTGTCGGTACAGGGAATAGCTGATACAGGACCAAATCAGAAATGTGAACTGGAGAGTGATCTCCCTTGATATATTACACATCACATCTATTCGGTGTCGGTACAGGGAGTAGCTGATACAGGGCCAAATCAGAAATGTGAATTGGAGAGTGATCTCCCTTGATTTATTACACATCTATTAGGTGTCAGTACAGGGAGAAGCTGATACAGGACCAAATCAGATATGTGAACTGGAGAGTGATCTCCCTTGTTGTATAACACATCACACCTATTAGGTATCAGTACAGGGAGAAGCTGATGCAGGACCAAATCAGAAATGTGAACTGGAGAGTGATCTCCCTTGTTAGCTCACCTGGTCCAAAGGACCGAGGTGAGCTTATGCCATACAGTGGCGTCCGTCGTCCGTCCATCCGTCCGTCGTCCGTCAACAATTTTTTTAAACGACTTCTCCTCCATAACCACTGATAGGAAATCAACCTAATTTGGCAGGAAGCATCCTTAGGTGCCCAGGATTAAAAATTGTACTAATGGTGGGACTAACCCCCTAGGGGGCTGAGGGGTGGGGCCAAAAGGGGTTATTTAGCTATATCTGTTTAAGCGACTTCTTTTCCATAACCACTGATTGGAAATCAGCCTTATTTGGCAGAAAGTATCCCTGGGTGCTCAGGATTCAAAATTGTACTCATGGTGGGACTGACCCCCTAGGGGCTGAGTGGTGGGGGCCATAAAAAATTATTTAGCTTTATTGATATTAGCGACTTCTTCTTCATAACCACTGATTGGTAATCAACCTTATTTGGCAGGAAGCATCCTTAGGTGCACAGGATTCAAAATTGTACTATTGGTGGGACTGATCCCCTAGGGGGCTGAGGGGTGGGGCCAAAAAGGGTTATTTAGCTATATTGGTTTAGTCGACTTCTTCTCAATAACCACTGATTTGAAATGAGCCTTATTTGGCAGGAAGCATCCCTAGGTGCTCAGGATTCAAAATTGTACTCAGGGTGGGACTGACCCCCTAGGGGGCTGAGGGGCGGGGTCAAAAACCGTTATTTAGCTATATTGGTTTAAGCGACTTCTTCTCCATAACCTCTGAATGGAAATCAACCTTATTTGGTAGGAACTATCCCTAGGTGCTCAAGATTCCAAATTGTACTCATGGTGGGACTGACTCCCTAGGGGGCTGAGGGGCGGGGCCAAAAACCGTTATTTAGCTATATTGGTTTAAGCGACTTCTCCATAACCACTGATTGGAAATCAACCTTATTTGGTAGGAACCATCCCTAGGTGCTCAGGATTCAAAATTGTAATCATGGTGGGACTGACCCCTAGGGGGCTGAGGGGCGGGGTCAGAAAGGGTTATTTGGTTATATTGGTTTAAACACCTTCTTCTCCATAATCATTGATTGGAAATGAGCCTTATTTGGCAGGAAGGATCCCTAGGTGCTCAAGATTAAAAAAATGTTCTAATGGAGGGACTGACCCCCTAGGGGGCTGAGGGGCGAGCCAAAAAGAAAATATTTTATCATGATTACCTAGATACCAATGTATCCAGGTGAGCGATACAGGCCCTCTGGACCTCTTGTTGTATAACACATCACACCTATTAGGTATCAGTACAGGGAGAAGCTGATACAGGACCAAATCAGAAATGTGAACTGGAGAGTGATCTCCCTTGTTATATTACACATCACATCTATTAGGTGTCAGTACAGGGAGAAGCTGATACAGGACCAAATCAGGAATGTGAACTGGAGAGTGATCTCCCTTGTTGTATAACAAATCACACCTATTAGGTATCAGTACAGGGAGAAGCTGATGCAGGACCAAATCAGAAATGTGAACTGGAGAGTGATCTCCCTTGTTAGCTCACCTGGTCCAAAGGACCGAGGTGAGCTTATGCCATACAGTGGCGTCCGTCGTCCGTCCATCCGTCCGTCGTCCGTCAACAATTTTTTTAAACGACTTCTCCTCCATAACCACTGATAGGAAATCAACCTAATTTGGCAGGAAGCATCCTTAGGTGCCCAGGATTAAAAATTGTACTAATGGTGGGACTAACCCCCTAGGGGGCTGAGGGGTGGGGCCAAAAGGGGTTATTTAGCTATATCTGTTTAAGCGACTTCTTTTCCATAACCACTGATTGGAAATCAGCCTTATTTGGCAGAAAGTATCCCTGGGTGCTCAGGATTCAAAATTGTACTCATGGTGGGACTGACCCCCTAGGGGCTGAGTGGTGGGGGCCATAAAAAATTATTTAGCTTTATTGATATTAGCGACTTCTTCTTCATAACCACTGATTGGTAATCAACCTTATTTGGCAGGAAGCATCCTTAGGTGCACAGGATTCAAAATTGTACTATTGGTGGGACTGATCCCCTAGGGGGCTGAGGGGTGGGGCCAAAAAGGGTTATTTAGCTATATTGGTTTAGTCGACTTCTTCTCAATAACCACTGATTTGAAATGAGCCTTATTTGGCAGGAAGCATCCCTAGGTGCTCAGGATTCAAAATTGTACTCAGGGTGGGACTGACCCCCTAGGGGGCTGAGGGGCGGGGTCAAAAACCGTTATTTAGCTATATTGGTTTAAGCGACTTCTTCTCCATAACCTCTGAATGGAAATCAACCTTATTTGGTAGGAACTATCCCTAGGTGCTCAAGATTCCAAATTGTACTCATGGTGGGACTGACTCCCTAGGGGGCTGAGGGGCGGGGCCAAAAACCGTTATTTAGCTATATTGGTTTAAGCGACTTCTCCATAACCACTGATTGGAAATCAACCTTATTTGGTAGGAACCATCCCTAGGTGCTCAGGATTCAAAATTGTAATCATGGTGGGACTGACCCCTAGGGGGCTGAGGGGCGGGGTCAGAAAGGGTTATTTGGTTATATTGGTTTAAACACCTTCTTCTCCATAATCATTGATTGGAAATGAGCCTTATTTGGCAGGAAGGATCCCTAGGTGCTCAAGATTAAAAAAATGTTCTAATGGAGGGACTGACCCCCTAGGGGGCTGAGGGGCGAGCCAAAAAGAAAATATTTTATCATGATTACCTAGATACCAATGTATCCAGGTGAGCGATACAGGCCCTCTGGACCTCTTGTTGTATAACACATCACACCTATTAGGTATCAGTACAGGGAGAAGCTGATACAGGACCAAATCAGAAATGTGAACTGGAGAGTGATCTCCCTTGTTATATTACACATCACATCTATTAGGTGTCAGTACAGGGAGAAGCTGATACAGGACCAAATCAGGAATGTGAACTGGAGAGTGATCTCCCTTGTTGTATAACAAATCACACCTATTAGGTATCAGTACAGGGAGAAGCTGATACAGGACCAAATCAGAATTGTGAACTGGAGAGTGATCTCCCTTGATGTATTACACATCACATCTTTTAGGTGTCAGTACAGGGAGTAGCTAATACAGGACCAAATCAGAAATGTGAACTGGAGAGTGATCTCCCTTGATATATTACACATCTATTAGGTGTCAGTACAGGGAGTAGCTAATACAGGACCAAATCAGAAATTTTAACTGGAGAGTGTTCTCCCTTGATGTATTACACATCAGGAAGCAACAGCACAAACTGCCATCAGCCTGAATACTTAGAAATAGATTTTTTTTTCAATCTCCCTGCAACAAAGTAAAGGGCTGTACTGGAATCGTCTGTTTACACCAATTAATCCATTCATACTGCTAACCAAACAAAAAACAAAAATGAATACCCCTTGACTCCAATGAAAAATCATCTCTGCAAAAGTTGTGTACTGGCAAGGTGTTAAATTTGTCTGTCTTTATGGAAATAATGACGCCTGTATTTTATGGAAGTTATGTCTCCTGTATTTTATGATAGTTATGCCCCTTGTATTTTGTGGAAGTTATGTCTCCTGTATTTTATGGAGTTATGTCCCTTGTATTTTATGGGAGTTATGTCCCTTGTGTGTAATCCTTAAAAGGTTTGGAATGTTCTGGTTTATGTGTACTGATTTTCCAAACACATGTTTTTGACAGCTAAATCAGTATGTTTAAAGGTATACTTTCTTCAAGACGTTTACAGCTGTTAAAAGAATCCAACCATATATTTTTATTCAGGTCTTTGATTTCAATGTTGGAATACTCACTCTCAGCATTCAAAATCTGCCCTTTTTGGGCTCTATAAGAATAAGCTGCAAAATCACCATTTGTATTCTTAAAGACACTTTAAATATTTTTTTCAATCGATGCAATAGAAATTGACAAAGAAAAAAAACAAAATCAAGAACCTTTAAAATGATTTGGTAATGGCAATTTGTAATTTGGTTGAGACATTGCACTAGTGATTGCCATGTTGTGAATTCAGAAGCAAAATTTGTGAAAATTTGATGATTGCCATCACTCAAGCAGTAGTGTGTGGATGTTTGTTTTTATAAACAAGAATGAGTAGATAGTGCAGGTATGAATTTTACATGAGACAGGTTTACGTGCACTTTGTGCAATAAAATATTTATTGAACTTATACATTTAACATTCAAAATTTTCAGTTAAAACATTTGGACCATGTGTTATTCTACTGAAGTTCATATATACATACTGGAGTATATGTTACAACACCAGGGCCCATATTCATGAAACTGTTCTCATGCTCAAGCATGGATTATGTACTCAAGCCAGTTTTCTTGAAACTCGCCTAAATCATGCCAACGATCAAAACATGAATTGTAAATATCAAAAACAGTATTCGGCTTCATAGATCTTCAATATTTCATAATGGACTCTTCCAAACTTTAATTTGGAAGTGTTGAGGGGTGAAGAAGGTCAGGGATGTTACATGATAGCTTGGCTGGCAGTCCTACTGCTGATCAGGGCATCAAGCCCCAGATATTTCTCTGACTGTCCAAGAAATTAAAGTCAAGCTAAAAAGGTCATCAGAGCCTTCTAGGGACTATGCATTCCATTTAAATAAGCTACAAAAAATCCAACATAAAAATATTTCCCTTACAGCATTTAAAGTTAAGTGTGAGATGCTGATAAAGGGTTAAGGAATATTTTGTGAGAAACAAGAGATTTAAATCGCAGACAAGACACATGGACTAGTAGTATCGGCTCGGTCAGACACGGCTCCGTAAGACACAGCTCCGTCAGACACAGCTCCGTCAGACAACTGTCGGAGATTTACAGGAAGTATAAGACAATGGCAACAGTGATCACTTTATAGTCACCACAATAGCAGGCCGAGAATTAGACAGGAATCAATTATTTCAGTGTGAAAGCGCAGTTTGACATTAGGCGTGATTAGTGCTGGACTTTTTTATAACGTTATTACGCAAATGGTCCATAATTCCTGGTCTGGAGCTAAGATGATTACTGTCACGTTATGAAAAGGATGTTAGTCCCTGACTTTTCATTTATCTCCTTTCGGAGAAGTTTCTAAAACAAAAACAGATCCATAGATTGTTATCTTTATTAGACAGAATGATGTAGACCATTAATTAATTGAGAAGGGATTTATATAGAACATTGTGTTGCCTCCATTCTGGCGTTTATGTATATCTATTTACTAATTTATTTATGATAGTTTGAGAGGATCTTCACGAAAGGACTTAAAGACGTATGTCACCTTGCACATGATAAACTAAAGATTTTCTATGGAGTTGTCTCCCTTAGAGAGAGAACCTAGTTTTATGTATTTGTCCTATATAATGAGTGGCTTCAACTTTTCAGTGCACACTTAATTATACTCAAGAAAACCACATTTATTAAACTCACACTCAAAATTTAATGATGATTTGAGTAAATATTCAATTTTTAGTTCAAACTTTGTACCAGAAAATTCCAGGTGATTCTGAATTAAGAGCACATTGTTGTTTTATATCTAGACAGATTTGTGTGATCACGCTGCTTTTTAAAGCTCACTGTAGTTAACTATCCCCTCCCATCATCCCATTGTTAAATGACCTTAGCTGTTGTGATGACCTTGACCCATATTGCCATCACAGAAGGAGACACAGCTGTCTGTCTGTGGCTTGGTAAATGGTTGTACAATAGCTGCCTTTCATAACATCCATTATTTAATAAGGTAGATAGGGTATGTCCTGTTCAGTTCGGGCATTTTCGATCAATGCTTTAAAATTTCCATATCGCCATTCATGACGATTTATCAACAAAGACAGAAAACTTGAAATTTTGACACCGACATTATTTTCTGCTTGAAGCAATTTTGTAATTACAGAACGAAATTAATTTGTTTGGCCTTCTCAAGGTCTCGGCTCCAGCCCAAAGTTAACGGGATCGTTTGCTGTGGAATTAAGAATGAGGGATATAATCACTCGAGCATTATTACAGATGCAACAATTATTGTGTTTGTTGATTCGCCGAAGATCTTAAAAAATATTCTCAGGAATTTAAGCATTAGTGTTAGGAGAGTATTTTCTGACACACTTCACTGGTGCATTCCTGTTTAAGCCAGGGAGAATATAAACATGTCCTAGTCTTTGAATAAGGGAAAGACAGCTAGCATGTGTCTAGATTGTGAAAATATCACCAATTTATTAAAAGATTGCATCAAAGGTTGTTACTTAGTTCTATAACTGTATCACAATATGATTCAAAGGTTGTATCTTAGTTGTATAACTGTATCACAATATGATTCAAAGGTTGTTACTTAGTTCTATAACTGTATCACAATATGATTCAAAGGTTGGTTCTTAGTTGTATAACTGTATCACAATATGATTCAAAGGTTGTATCTTAGATGTATAACTGTATCATAATATGATTCAAAGGTTGTATCTGAGTTGTATAACTGTATCACAATATGATTCAATGGTTGTATCATAGTTTTATAACTGTATCACAATATGATTCAAAGGTTGTATCTGAGTTCTATAACTGTATCACAATATGATTCAAAGGTTGTATCTGAGTTGTATAACTGTATCACAATATGATTCAATGGTTGTATCATAGTTTTATAACTGTATCACAATATGATTCAAAGATTGTATCTTAGTTGTATAACTGTATCACAATATGATTCAAAGGTTGGTTCTTAGTTGTATAACTGTATCACAATATGATTCAAAGGTTGTATCTTAGTTGTATAACTGTATCACAATATGATTCAAAGGTTGTATCTGAGTTGTATAACTGTATCACAATATGATTCAAAGGTTGTATCTTAGTTGTATAACTGTATCACAATATGATTCAAAGGTTGTGTCTTAGTTGTATAACGGTATCACAAACTGTTTCAAAAGTTGTATCTTAGTTGTATAACGGTATCACAAACTGATTCAAAAGTTGTATCCTAGTTGTATAACGGTATCACAAACTGATTCAAAGGTTGTATCTTAGTTGTATAACGGTATCACAATATGATTCAAAAGTTGTATCTTAGTTGTATAACGGTATCACAAACTGATTCAAAGGTTGTATCTTAGTTGTATAACTGTAACACAATATGATTCAAAGGTTGTATCTTAGTTGTATAACTGTAACACAATATGATTCAAAGGTTGTATCTTAGTTGTATAACGGTATCACAATATGATTCAAAAGTTGTATCTTAGTTGTATAACTGGATCACAATATGATTCAAAGGTTGTATCTTAGTTCTATAACTGTATCATAATAAGATTCAAAGGTTGTATCATAGTTGTATAACTGTATCACAATATGATTCAATGGTTGTATCATAGTTCTATAACTGTATCATAATATGATTCAAAGGTTGTATCATAGTTCTATAACTGTATCATAATATGATTCAAAGGTTGTATCTTAGTTGTATAACTGGATCACAATATGATTCAAAGGTTGTATCTTAGTTGTATAACGGTATCACAATATGATTCAAAGGTTGTATCTTAGTTGTATAACTGGATCACAATATGATTCAATGGTTGTATCATAGTTGTATAACGGTATCACAATATGATTCAAAGGTTGTATCTTAGTTCTATAACTGTATCACAATATGATTCAAAGGTTGTATCTTAGTTGTATAACGGTATCACAATATGATTCAAAAGTTGTATCTTAGTTGTATAATGGTGTCACAAACTGATTCAAAGGTTGTATCATAGTTGTATAACGGTATCACAATATGATTCAAAGGTTGTATCTTAGTTGTATAACTGTATCACAATATGATTCAAAGGTTGTATCTTAGTTGTATAACTGGATCACAATATGATTCAAAGGTTGTATCTTAGTTGTATAACTGGATCACAATATGATTCACTGCCACTAGCCCTCCACCTCTAGGTTGCGAATTTGAATCCCACGTGGGGCAGTTGTCGGGTACTGACTGTAAGTTGGTGTTTTTTCTCCGGGTACTCAGCTTTCCTCCACCTCCAAAACCTGGTAAGTCCTTAGATGACCCTGGCTGTTAAAAGGACGTACAACAAAATAAACCAAACCAGTATCCCGCAAAATTATGATTGCCCTCATTATTTGGTTATTGTATATTGCTTGCGACAGAATGTTTGTGAGTGCACCAGTTCATCTATTGAATGAAATGAAGCCTGACATTGAGATTCTACTGTCTTACAGTCTCCTACACAATACCAATCATCCTGTGACCTTGAACATGACCTTTAATCCTCACCTTTGACCTTTAATTTCTGTTCTAGTTGATGTGACTAAGTGAGATCGACAGTTTTGATATGATGATAAATCCATATTACTTTTGATGTATTTCTGTTTCAATTCATTTTGTTATTTTTAAGAAATAATTGAGATGGATGATCGACTTCAGTCATCAATTTCAACATGGCTGTACTTCATGTGTATGTTTTGATTCTCTTGCAGTAATTTTAGCCAATCATTGTTGTGAGGATTGGGATATAGTTAAATATAACTATATCACTTATACCGGTCATGTGACTGTCACATGGTTCTTTGTTACAGCTCTACCCGTCATGTGACTGTTATATGGTCCTTTGTTACAGCTCTACCTGTCATGTGACTGTCACATGGTCCTTTGTTACAGCTCTACCCGTCATGTGACTGTTATATGGTCCTTTGTTACAGCTCTACCCGTCATGTGACTGTCACATGGTCCTTTGTTACAGCTCTACCCATCATGTGACTGTCACATGGTCCTTTGTTACAGCTCTACATCTATATACAGATTGATGTTTTGAACTTTTCTTTCTCTATGTTTTTCCCTCTAATACTTTACTTTTTTTTGCACATCTCAATAGCCCTTGTTAAGTTTGACAGGAAAAATGTCTCGGGACAAAAATTGATCAATATTCAGTCAACATCTGATTTTGACATGTAACGATTACCCTAGCAGGCGTCTGGGAAACTTTTTGACATAAAAGAGAAAAGAATAATAGCATTTTGATTTCCTCCATCCAACACTAACTGGGCATGTGTCACTCCGGTGAGATAAAACCGGACAAGTCGTTTATTAGCACCGTTTACAGGGTTTCATACACGATTACTGTAATATTCACCAATATAGGCAGGCTACGCTCCGTAATTCTCACAAAATAATGGTGATAAAACAGTATTTGAACTTTTGAGTCATCACAAGATGTTCCTTAGAGGATCAGTCACAGACATGATGTTTTCTTTGTATCCCATTATCTCATTCATCGCAGAAAAGAGATTTGAACTCTTCCAATTCAAAGGTTGGAACTGTTCATTTTGAAATTTGAGGGGTAAATGAGTTCAAGCTATGTTTACCTCTCATCTAGAAAACATCTGAAAAAATGCAGACTGTGATTGGATGAAATTGGTCACATGATGATCACGGTCAGAGATAATTCAAGATGGTAGCAAATTGCTAAACCCATCTTTGATAAGCAATATAATTGAGTGACAGAGTTGTCTCCCTCTGACCAGCATGCAGTACAAATTAAAGCTTATTTACCCATGAAAATTCTTAGTGAACTTTCCAAACATTGAGTTGGAAGAGTTCAAATGTGTCTTCAGGGGTGAACGAGTTACTTGTCTGACATCAAACTAGCTGAAACAGTTCAGTTTGTTTTGTTCTGTCACTGTGGTAAAATATAAAATGTTTTCTACCATGACTCGGCCATAGAGAGCTTCTCTTTGGATGATGTTATAGAGCATTAGGCTGATATAAACAGGTCCAGGGTTCAGTTACCGTAATTTCTCGCGTATAGTGCGCACTTTTTTAGGGAAAATCGAAAGTGTCAAGAAGGGGGTGCGCACTATACGCAAGAACAAGCAAAAACCTTGACTTGGTCGCGATCATGTATCGTTAATTTTTCGGAGATTTTCAGAATAACCTGAAATATCCTCGCGGTAGTTAACAGTTGATATTTTGTTAAATAATTCCTGATTTGCATTATCTTTTTACAACCACGAAAAGTTGCAATTATAAAAGCCATAAATACGATAGGATCTGATAAATAAACTTGAGGAAAGTAGCCTGAACTTTCAGGTCGAGATTGGATCGCCGCTACATTATCACAAGGCATATAGTGAAATATACCGAAGAATTAGATCGTTGTTAGCACTCTGATGTTAAAAATGCTGTTCTTGTGTAAAATCATACTGCACAATTCAATCCTGACGGTAGAAATGTGTCAAGAACGACTTGGAAGTTCGCCGGATTGTGTATTGTAAAGAGTGAAGGTCGCGTAATATTAATACCCGACAGTAACAAACAGAGTCGCAAACAAGCGAGTTGAACTGGTAACAATAACAGTTAGAGTTTGGAAAATAAACATTTAGGGACTCAAAACAGTCCAATAAATATCCATGTTTTCTTTTCAAAGAAAAAATGCTGAAATCACAACGGGTTTGTGTTTTTTATATCAAACAAATTTGGCTGTATGAGGTCCTCGTCGGACCTGATTGAGTGACTGCTTTTAGTACACCCGTCAACCCAGTACACTGCCGACTCTATCGATGTCTAGACGCACAGACTCCACAATTGTTTATTTTATAGAAAACCTAGAAGATTAAGTCTTATGCAAAGATTTAATTGAATAATTTATGAATGATATTGCCGTGAAAACATCGTTTATTTCAATTATCTGTATTGGGCCTGTGCCTTCGCTGGTGTTAACAGATCTTCACCGTAACTCGTGCGAGGTGTCAATCAATGTCAAGTCTAATTAACGAGGCATTGTGTTATGTTTTCAAAGTTTCCTATTCAAAGGTGTTTGTTTATATACCCTTTAATGGCGACTTACCTGGTTGGTGCTATCATTCCGACTTGACGTTTTTTTTTTACAAAATTTTTTTTTTTATTTTTTTTTTCCAAGATATTTTTTTTTTAATTTTTGGACCCCAAAAAGTACCTGCGCACTATACGCGAGTGCGCACTATACGCGAGAAATTACGGTACTATTGGAGACATTGCCTACCAACTCAGCCAGGGAGAGCTTCTCTTCAGCTGGTGCTATAGAGCATAAGGCTTGAAAACCAAAGGTCTGGGGTTCAACTCCTATTGGAAGCATTGTCCATTTAACAAAAATGACTTCTGTTGCACATTTATAGATTGAATTCTTGAAAAAAAAAATGTTATTATTTGAGGCTGAAATGGGGTATATCGTTGGCAACCATGCAGTTACAAATTGTATAACATTCCTTTAGAGAAGGCCCTGGGTTCAAATCTCTGGATTGTATGGCCTTATCCTTTTCTTCCTCTGTTACAGGTACAGTGTATCTCAAAGTCAACTGAAAATTTCCGAAATTTGTGTCTAGCTTTCTACCTTTCCTTTGCGTTGGCGGAGTGGTTAAGGTGCCCTGACATTATACCACTAGCCCTCCTTCTCTGGGTTGTGAGTTTGAAACCAACATGGGGCAGTTGCCAGGTACTGACCATAGGTTGGTGGTTTTTCTCCGGGTACTCTGGCTTTCCTCCACTTTCAAAAACCTGGCAAGTCCTTAAAAGACCCTAGCTGTTAAAAGGAAGTAAAACAAAATTAAACCAAACAATAAAAGGTTAAGAAAACTTTCGTACTTTGTACAGCACAATGTTAAAGTGCAAGGTTGACTTCATTCAAGGCAGGGCAATTTGACTTTTGAAATACTTACAAGGGTTGGAATTATGGTAGTTGTCATTAATTGTATCAGTAACAATGTATTACCAATACAGAAAACAGGTATAAGTACTGCATAAAACATGTTCTAGTCGTAGGCTGGGTGCCAAGGTCTGGGGGCCAAACTGTTTCTGGATATTAGTTCTGTAGAAAACTGACAAAGTCTCCTCGGGAGAGTGAGAAAGGCTGAGGGCGGTAGACTTTGTACTTACAAATATATCATTAATCCAGACAAACAAGACAGGATCAGCAAGTCACAGAATTGGACAGGTGTCGACTCCAATTGTGTTTGCTGGAAGTCTGGGGTTGATTTCTGGTTCATTTGTTTGTTTGGGGTTCTAAGCCCCTTCTCAACAGGTGAAGTCGTAAATGACCGAAAAAGAGGGTAGAGAGGAAAAGACAAAAATCTATAATAGATACAATAGCACACAAGATGCTATACAACTCATCCATGTTTTGGTGAATCGTTATACACCTGTAAAATCCATATGGTTTCTTTACTGGAATAAGGAAAAACGCATGATTCTACAGGGAATGGTATAAAAAAGGTTCAGAAGTTCACCTGTTGTCAGCATAACCTGACTGGGTGGTTTGCTGTGCAGGGTGCCTTGATTCGCCATGGTATTTCAGTGAGACAGCACTATAAATTCAAAATCAGCTATCACAAGGTGGCAAGTACACCAACATACCCTGTCTCCGGCACACATACACCAATATACCCTGTCTCCGGCACACATACGCCAACATACCCTGTCTCCAGCACACATACACCAACATACCCTGTATCCAGCACGCATACACCAACATACCCTGTCTCCAGCACACATACACCAACATACCCTGTCTCCGGCACGCATATCACATGCAATACGTATGAAGGTATGTCCTTAAGTGATCTTTTAGCTGTTTATAGGATGTTGAACTAAATAAAGCCCAAACCATCAGCCACCTAGCTTTGCCTGTTTGGCAGGATGATAGTGTAAAATGTTAAATTGATTACCTCTGAAGACACATTTGAACTCTTCAAATTTAAAGTTTCAGGGTTGAATGAATTAACAATTCTGTACAATATGAAAATAATTAAAAATCAAATATGTGGTCGAAAAATTGGGAGACTTTGAAAATATGAAAAAGGTACAGAAGGATTTTTGCAGTGATATTGTTAATGGAATACTATATTACCATTCTTAGATATTCATACACTAAATTTCTACCAGAAGAAAGGTACAGAAAAGTCGCACGTCTCTTCAAGAGAGAGAAAATTTGACCCCAATTAAAAGAAGAAATGCCCCGTTTTCGACCCTGAGACAATGACGAGACACGATGACGAGACACGAGGCTCGTACCGATACTAAGGACTCGTAACTCAGACTTGAGCCGGGAAATGATGTCATTGAAGCCGTAGAGGATCTGATGACCTCTATTGAAATGTACTTTATCACTCCAATATTATTGACCGTTTATGGTCAGCGCCTCAGGCCAGTTAACCGGTTGTTAGTGGTTTGTTGCCATGGTAAGTCGCTAATCTGACGGTTATATGATTGTTGTCTGACCGTAGGAGTGATAAGCTGGAAATATGTCGTTGAATCAATTTGGAACTGGTGAGAAAAAAAAAGATGCAGTTATCTAAAACTTGTTTGATATGATATGATTTCCTGCATGAATTCTTTCACAAGTATCAACATGCAGTCATTGTAGTGAAACCTGTCTTATATGTCTCCTGAGTATTCTGACTTCATTTAAAAAATATGAACGTGTCTTTATTGCATCTATAAGTGGAGTTCCTCGTTAATATAGTTTTATTGTTCTGAAGCCGTTAGGTTTTCATTATCTAAACTGATAACTGATAATTTTCTATGACAGAAAATATTTACCAAAACCAACTGTACATCATCCAGAAGTAAAAAAATCCTGGAGGGAAAATTTTTAAAATTTTGCCAAAACTACCGTTATAAATTTTCAAAATTCCATGAGGTGTGTTCTATTCTGTCAAATTTTTCTAACCCATGATAAATAATAAAACTGATCAGTTTGACCCTCAGTTAAAATATTTAATCGATAAATAAAATTGTCCATACCTTGGGCAGGCTGGACTGTAAGCTGATTAGCCTGGTTTTCTCCCCTGTATAAATCCCTTTAATTAGTGATACCGCCCCAGCAATGAGTTCACACACATCACTCAGTAAATATGTTCAGTTGTGATTAATTTAATCAGGACTCCTCTTTCAACCTGTCTGAGAAATTCATTAAAGTCACTGTCATCCATTTAGAACTTAATCCCAATCAAATTTCAGTAAGCACAGTGTGCTTTACAAAAAAAAAAAAAGTCTGTCGTATTTTGTACTATTGTCTTCATGTAAATTGTTTGATAAATTCAGCTATCAAATGTAGTCTGTCAAGTGTTATACCTTATAAATAGCTTGAATTTAAATGATAATAATAAAAAACAATTTTAGACAATAATTAATTGTGATAAACATTGATGAAGGTGACCAGTCGTACTGGAGACGACAGCGGGTCAGTAATGAGTGTATTATACGACAAATAAGGTCGTGGATTAATTAAAGAGTTCCGGGATCTGTCAGCATCTGTCACTGTCCTTACACCTTCATTGTACAGTCACCTCTCCTGTCGTCAGCGTCCTCGTCAGCGTCCTCGTCAGCGTCCTCGTCAGTCGTTAGTCCTGTCAATCCCATCAGGCCTCCCTGTTGGTCCCCATCGGTCCTGTCTGTCCCGTCAGTCCCATCAGGCCTCCCTGTTGGTCCCCATTGGTCCCGTCAGTCCCAGCAACCCTGGATTGTCCTCTTCATCCCTAACAATTGTTCTTTAATCCGGGAAGTTCACATCACTTGTATGAATGTCGGACCATTTCCCCTGCGATGGATTGACTCCGACGACTGGGGATTAAGGAGTCAATGTCAAAATTGTATCAAAATTACACAAACATCTGCGCACGATATTTTCGAAAATGTTCAAGCATGACAAAATAAGTAACAAGAGATTTCTAAACAAAGGTAAAAATAGATTAAATTATTTTCTTATGGAAAGGAATGAAACATTCTAAAGAGCTAACTGTGTGTGTATTACAAGATTTCCTGTGTATCTGTTGAGGGAGGTAAACAGAACATCCAGATGGTTCAGAGAACTAATGAATTGGACAGGTGCCTATTGGTTGGAGGTAAAAAGAAAGTCAGCTTGATGAGTTTTTCAGGTGGAGGCTGTTTCGAGGTTGTTGGTGCATGAACTACAAGATGACAAGTCTGTCATAGTTACGGGTCTACTTCCTGGAGTGGTGGGAGGTCAAGGTCGGTGGAGGTCAGGTTAGGGGGTGAGGTGGGGTGCTTGAGCTGTGCATCTGTATTAAACATCTGTAATAGAAACCATTGTTACTGTGATGTAGAGGAAAAGATGATGATTTTTTGGGGGGGGGGGGGGCATTGGATCACTTCTTCCTGTAGTTTGGTGAAGGTCAGGTTTAGGGAGAAGGGGGGGGGGGGACTGTGCATCTGTAATGGACACTATTGTTACATTGAAGTTTTTGATGTAGAGGAAGTGATGATGATTTAGGGGGGGCTGGGGGGGTGGACATTGGAACACTTCTTCCTGTAGTGGTAGGAGGTTTAAGTTGGTTGAGGTCAGGATTAGGGAGAGGGGGCGCTGTGCATCTGTAATGGACACCATTGTTACATTGAGTTTTATGATGAGAGATGTAGAAGAGGGGATGATGGTGTTGGCAAGGGCGGGGTGGGGGGCATGCATTGAAACTCTTCGGGTGTTTTATACATTGTATGTGCCTTTGTATGTACCACTAGAAGGGATACTATGGAGTGTACCTACACTCTGATATCCTGTCTGTCATATTGTCAACAAATTATGATCTTTGTTTTTTCACCAAGAGTTACCAAATAGGGACAACATTTACTGGAAACTGTAACTGTGTCTGTCCTTCATTTACCACTAACCATAAAAAAAAAAACAGAAATTAAACACTGGAGCCTTAAGCCTACTATCATCAGTAATTCCTCTTAGTCTATTGTGCCCTTTCGATTTTGAGGCTGATTTGAAAAATAAAAAAGTGGCTGATAGCTGGTGTCCATCTTGGATTTTGATAATGAAAGCTTGTAATTACTACTTCTTGAAAAGTATTGAATGGAACTTTCTCGAGTTCATATGTACGATTAGGATTCCAAACACACAACAGATTATTCTAAACTCTGTTGTTTTGAATTGGATTTCAAGATTTATTTTCTGAAACATCAATTTATCAATCAATTTATCAAGACAAGTTTCATGCTGTGTGTCAGGAAATCACCTGCTTTTCTTCCGAATGTAAATTGACTGCAGTAAAACATAATCCTGAAATATGTGACGAATGATGATTTTCATATGGAAGACATTGACTCGTTCACCCCTGAAGGTATATCTGAACTGTTCCAATTCAGCGGATGGAATAGTTCATTATGAAAAGGAAATCCTGATTGATTCTCGGAAAACCTTCTGAGAAGTGTAAAGCATACTAAGTGATAACTATATCTACAATTGTGTAAGTGATAAAATCACTATATTATACTGATTCTTCGCTACATCCAATATGATTGCTTTTCAAAAAAGCCCTTGAATATTGAATCCCTAGTCAAATAAAAGCAATATATATTTTGGGACAAAAAAAAGCACACTTGTGGAGTAGAAGTTATATATGTTGGAACAACAATGGATGAATGTGTTAAAATTGTCACTGAATACATATCGGGGATTAGATTTGTACATAGTTCAGATCTCTTTATGACATTTGTATGACCTTGACATCATTTCTATAAGTCGAGGTGTTACGACAGTAATCACGTTGCACGGTACTTCAGGGAAATATCGGAGAAATCATTTACAGCAGCCTGCGTGAGGAGATTCTAGTTTTGTATCCTGTCTATGTAGTACATTGACTATGAATGAGAAATTGGAACAAACTTCTTGTAATTTGTTTAAAAAGTAAAATTGTGATGGGAAGTGTTGCTGTCTATTCCCAAGGCTGTAATATGTTCCGTGTGAATTTTTCATGTATCTTCGAATCATGGTTATTGAAAAGAAATACATGTAAAAAAACTGTATATGAATTCCTAGTGAAGTAGCGTATGAAGTGAGAATAATTGTCGGAATGAAGTCTCTCCAGTCTTGTTCATTATTGATACGCAGCACTTGTGCCGTCGCCAAACGCTGATCTCAAGCATATAGAAACACCCGATTTCCATCTCCCTGTCATTTCTGGGTGTTGCGAATCATTGATTCCCACCATTATCATAACACTACGGAGGATTCTCCAGATTCAAGCACCCAGACGACTTGATTGTATCCATTCATCGGCATGGCGACCAGGTTTCTGAGAAGTAGTACCTGACTTCAAGGCCATCGGCTGGTGTTATGAATTTTTGCTGGATGACATAAATTCTTCTTTCTTCTTCCTCGACAGCAAATGAGCCAAAATAAATTGCTGGTATTCGGGCTTGGCTTTATGAGTTTCTTTTTGAAATATTGGTAGAATTTGTAGGGACGACATGAAGAGTTTGTAAGAGAGGGGTATTGTTTGAGATATTCTGCGAGTCAGAACTGATACAGCTTACTAGGTATACTGGTGCCACCATACTTTTTACTAATATCAAACTGCAGGGAGTGCCAAATTGCCTGGGTCTTACTTATACTGCGTATAAAATATTGAAAATGTGGGCTTCCTGTTGTAAATGAGATTGGGAAGGGTAGACAACTCCCCATGGGTTGTAATACAATTTTGAATGCGTTTAGATCTCCTGAAATGCTATAACTATAGTTTTGTGCCAAAATTCATGATTAAATTATTCAAGGTGTTAGCTTAAATGCGACTTCTTTATCCATTTTTTGGTAAGTTAACTCCGGAAGTTTTTAACATTTTGTGTTAGAAGTTGCCTACCATTGGTTGAAATTTATTTCTTAAGTTTTGTGATCCCAACAGGAATTATTGAAAAAATAGGAAATTTAGAAAGAAGGAACTTTTTGTTGGAAGAGGTGTGGTGATTAATTGACAGATTTGGTCAGGTTTAGATACAATTTGCTACATTCCGTTAGAAAACTTTGTGTTTAGACAGAAAAAACTTTTGAACAAAACTCCCTGTTTTATTGCACTTCATCTGTTATTGAGATTTGAACACTTTATAAGTGAGGGATTTGGCTACTGTCCTTTAGAGTAGAGAAGGCACATTTGAACTAATGTAATTTAAATGTTAGATTAGTTCATTTTGAAATTTCAGAGGAAATCATAAATACAGTCGAACCTTGTTGTTTTGAAGGCAATGGGACCATATTAAAACTTGGAGTTAATTGAGTATTCAGGTTTCCTGAGTTTGAATGCCATTGTAAAGCTTGGCTGGGACAGCCAAAATACCTCAAATTAAATGGAGTATTCAAGTTATACAAGTTCGAGATAATGAAGTTCAACTTTATCTCACAAAAGTACGGTCAATATAGGCTTTTTCAGTATCAGTGTTATAAATGACAAACAACGCAAAAAAATTGGGGCTATAGTTAATAAAGAGAAGAGGAAGATTTTATGTTGTATGTCTAAATCCTTGTCTTGGGAGATGGCTTAATATAAGAGTGAACTCTTATTGCCAAAACCCATTAAATCAAATGTTGTATATATTGAATCTTGTATTGTAAATAGCTGTGAATAGAAAACTGTTTAAACCAAATCCTTGTCTCAGCTGATTTACCCCTGAAGACACATTTGAACTCTTCCAAGTCAAAGGTTGGAAAAGTTCATTATGAAATATCAGGGGTGAATGAGTTGATGTCTAAAAATAAAAAGTTAAATAATTCAGAATTCATGATCTGGTGTCTGAGAAAATTAAATGAAAGTATGTATCCAGCATTAAGCCCCGGATGTCTGGAAAAAGGTCCCTAATATCTATTACATTTCAGTAGGGATGCCAAGAAGCTGTTAAAAGACTTTGTGGTGATCCCCTGGGCTTTTATAGGGATATTTACAGTACTTGTTAATTATTATCATTTCCAAAACTTTCAGGAAATATAAAAAAAACTGCAGAAAGGGTGGTCCCTACCGGGCAGGTATTGACATTATGTAACCTCTGTTATGTTATCTTATGTACATACCTGATTGCCATACTGAACACAGATGTAAGAAACACTGGCGGAAGTTAGCGTTAATTAATCTATACCACTGAAATGTGTAATCCTCATTACAATTCCCATACTGTAGAGGGAGGGTACTGGAACAGCCTGATAAGCAAGTGTGTTATACAGACAATGGTAACGCTAAGGGAAGGAAGAAAGAAAAATAAGGACAAACACAGGGTGTGTTATAGACAATGGTGGGTGAACTAAGGGAGGGAAGGAAGAGAAAAAGGACAAGCACACGGGGTGTTATAGACTATTGTAGCTAATCTAAGGGAAAGAAGAAAAATAAGGACAAACACAGGGTGTGTTATAGACAATGGTGGCTGATCTAAGGGAGGGAAGGAAGAAAAATAAGGACAAATACAGGGTGTGTTATAGACTATGGTGGCTGATCTAAGGGAGGGAAGGAAAGAAAAAATAAGGACAAACACAGGGTGTGTTATAGACAATGGTAGCTGATCTAAGGGAAGGAAAGAAGAAAAATAAGGACGAATACAGAGTGTGTTATAGACAATGGTGGCTGATCTAAGGGAGGGAAGGAAGAAAAATAAGGACAAACACAAGGTGTGTTATAGACAATGGTAGCTGATCTAAGGGAAGGAAAGAAAGAAAAATAAGGACAAACACAGGGTGTGTTATAGACAATGGTAGCTGATCTAAGGGAAGGAAAGAAGAAAAATAAGGACGAATACAGAGTGTGTTATAGACAATGGTGGCTGATCTAAGGGAGGGAAGGAAGAAAAATAAGGACAAACACAAGGTGTGTTATAGACAATGGTAGCTGATCTAAGGGAGGGAAGGAAGAAAAATAAGGACAAACACAGGGTGTGTTATAGACAATGGTGGCTGATCTAAGGGAATGAAAGAAGAAAAATAAGGACGAATACAGAGTGTGTTATAGACAATGGTGGCTGATCTAAGGGAGGGAAGAAAGAAAAATAAGGACGAATACAGAGTGTGTTATAGGACAATGGTCGCTGATCTAAGGGAGGGAAGAAAGAAAAATAAGGACGAATACAGAGTGTGTTATAGGACAATGGTCGCTGATCTAAGGGAGGGAAGAAAGAAAAATAAAGATAAATACAGGGTGTGTTATAGACAATGGTGGCTGATCTAAGGGAGGGAAGGAAAGAAGAAATAATACATGGTGTATGAGAGTGGCGGTTTGTTGCCCTACCATGTTACAGAGATTTGTTTTGTACCGAGGTGATTGGCTAGCTGATGGATAGCACACTTCCAGCGGTATATCAGAAGTCTGTTAGAGATGATTACTTTAACAGACTGTTCCACAAACATACCTCACCTGTAGGTCTGAGGTAGTCAATTAGCTGAATTACATTTATAACTGGGAATAGATTGAAACTTTGTAAAAAATCTACTGAAAAATTTACTATTTCTTTTGAAACTTGAACTCATAATATACCTAGTATACACATCAGTGTTTTGGAAACAGTTTAACATACCTAAAAAAATGTATTATTTGATTTAAGTTCACAAGACTTTCAAATACTAAAGTTACATTGAGTTAAATACAACCTGTCATTATCACTCTCCAGCTCAAACCATCTTCTTATCTGTCACACAGGTTTATATACCTGGCAAGCTTTATTTAGAATGGTTTCTTATCTTCAAAGCATCTAAATTGCCTTTTCAAAATATATCTTTGTTTGAATTGCATCTTGAATTGAGTTAGACTATTGAACATGTCTAGAAAGCGTGTCCTAACAACACCTTTATTAGCCATTATTCTTTGGATGAAACAAGCGGGGAGATAATATCTCCACAAATAAACACAAAATCTCTTGACTCTCATGTCTTAGAAGTTTTTTCAGAATTCAGTATTGAGATTCTAAAGAATTAAAATATGTATTTACATAGATTATTGTTAAGCTTACTATACTGTAAGATTTGTGAGGTAGCATAGCTTTAAAAACAAGCATGCAAAGAGCCAGAAACTGGGGGTGTTTTGTATGTTTGTTTTGCCCAGATCCCCACACATGTAGATCAGTTCTCCCCAGTTATTATTGTGTAGGCCAATTCCAGGTCATTACCTTCCCTTTCTCTTCCCTGATGTTCGCTGTCAGATCTGATGAAGGAAACTGAGGCAACGGTTCTGATTTCGGTTCGTTTTTTTAAGCTGTGTCGTTCCACTTTACTATTGATTTTACTGTATAAGCCAGATATCAATTCACAAGTGGAAATATTGTGCTGTTATATATCAGTTTTACAGCAGTAAGTGAAAGAAATGTTTTGTAATTTGGCCCGCATGGGAATATGGCCTTTTTATTTGCTCGGTCATCTGTCTCAATGATCTCCATAGTAACAGGTCGTGTCTCAAGGTCACAGACTTCATTTGGAGACAGAACCGTTTGTTTTCTACACCGTAATCCGTTCAAGGCCATTATTTCCTACTGTGCTGCTCATGGCATGACATATGGTCTCCAAAGACAAATTGCTTACGTGAAATTTGTCAAATAAAACATTTTCTAAACAAGTTGTTCCTTTTAATTAAGGTTATGGCTTTGTTTGACCAAGGATAGATATTCAAGGCCGAGGGTTTCGTTTGTGGCATCCTAAAGTCAAGAGGTCCATTTAAGTTGGCTCATTCCCCGAACACCAACTCTGGTAACTTGAAAGAGTTGGTGTTCGGGGAAGTCCCCTGTTTGGAGAGCAGAGTTAGTGGTCATTATACTTCTGGATTTTATATGCTTGTTTTACTGGTTGTTTGCTTGCATTTCAAAATATAGTTTGTTATACCACTAACATTCCTGATATATAGTATATTAGGAACCGTTTACAGTAAAAAGCTTAACATTAGATTGGATTGAACTTCAACCAACAAGAGAAGTTCAGTAATATAAAAGATCCCAAATTATTAAAAAAAGAAAACAAAAAGTTAGTGTTTCTATGATTCCAAGCATCTTAAAACCTGTTGGTCTTTTCAAAAATATTTAATAAAACCATTTGAAATCTGAAATTGAGGAAATTTTCTAAACTTCTGTGTTTTCACTGAAATGTGCCTTTGTTTTTTGTTACAGATTGTGTAACTGCGGAGACCTCCCCCTTTATACTGTAAGTACCTGTAGATTTTCTCTCGTTTAATTTAGCTCCATGACCTTGAAATTAGGTAAACTTTGCTGAGCGAGGACTTTTTCTGTGTTTAACTGTATGCCTGATGTTTCTTTTGACCAATTTCTACCTGACCTTGAAGGTAAGTTTGTTTGGTGTTAAAACACTTAAACTAGTTTTGGCCTTGAAACCATCTCCAATGACCTGTCACAGTTGATTTGCTTGTCCTGATCATGAATACATGATGAGGGATCACCTTTGAGCTGAAACTAAACCTATAGGAATAGTTCATCTATAAGCAAAGTTCTGCTGTGTAGTCCATGCGCCTTTAAAGTTTATTGATGAGCTGTAGGGGATAAAGGATGTATCACTGGTAGAAGTCTTGCACCTGATTTTCAACTTTAAATTGAACCTTGTATTCCCAGCCCCTTTGGGTGATTAACGACTGTTAGTTAACTCTGTGAACTGGTATTGACCTTGAAACCATTTGACATTGGAACTTATATCTGTTAACACTGTTGTATATTATAATCTCTTCACTAACAATAAATAACAAAACTTGGTTTAGGTCCTGATATTTCAGAATTGGTTTGTATTTTGTAATATGTTGTGCTTCATAAGTCTGTAAATGCCATTCTGTTTTGTGTGTGCTTTCTAAAAACAATTGTAGTTGGATGCAGATGGTTTTAAGGTAGAGGTTTTCTTGGATTGATTAGATATGGTAACAGGTAGAGTGAGATAAAGTTCCCTCAATAAATGACCTTCAGCTATACTCTCAATGTCACAAGGGTCAAATACCAACCTTGACATACTTTCCCATGTACATATATGCAGGTGAGTGATACAGGCTCAGTGAGCCTCTTGCTTGGGAAGGATTTGATAGAATTGGTGATAAAGAATTTCTCACTGAGTCATCATTCATTGAACTTGAGACAAAGTGGTGACCAGTGGGAGTAAACCAGTTTTACATGACATTTATGAAAACAGCTGAGCCCGGTATTTATGTGTATATTTTAACCATAAAGTTGAGTACATCTTTGATAAAAAATCCCACGACAAAATTCAATCAACAAAAAAAAAGCCATAATGCCAAAGTATTCCCGAAATTGCTCTTTCTGCAATCACCTTGACTTCGTAACATAAAACCGTAGAAGACCTTGACTTCAAAACAAAAGAGAGAATTGTCGGACATGGGTAGAGATGATAAAATCTTATCAGCTTCTCCATTGACCTTTATCGGTGTGCCACAAACTACGGGCACCAATAAAACGGGTATATTGAAGTCGGTAAATCAGGCAAAACTTCTCCATGTGTGACCTTGCATCAGCAAATTTGGAAACAGTAACGTTCCACTTTTTGAAAATGGTATATTGGCATGAGGATGTAATATCCTGTCTCCCAGACTAGTGGTACATAAACTTGACGTCCCACGGTAAATCTGACACTGACCTTTGACAGTTGATGCTGTGAACTCTGACCTGCATTTGTCTGCAGTTACAGAAAGTAGATCACTAAAACCAAGAATATCATTGGTCATTAATCACTTCCCTAATAGGGAGTTCTTGGACTTTATCTGCAGGGCTTTAAAGATAATTATTCTTTATATTGGAAACATTTTGGAAACTTAACAATATTTTTCAAATCTGTGAGATAACTATTGAAAATCACTTTGATTTTGGTAATTCATGAAATGGTTCCAAATATCTGATACACAATAAATATAATATCAATTTGCCACCAACTTCCAGTGTTTTGAACTATTATAAAAGGTCGTTTTAATATATGTTGAAGGAGAAATAATTGGATTGCAGTAAATGAGGAATTTGATTAATTAGGCTATTAGAAGTTCAGGTCTATCTATACAGGAGGCCTTTATGGCCAAGCAAATGGTAGACAAGTTTTTAGAGATTTTGACAGAATTGATTAAGCGAGGAAAAAGTAACTTGACATTCTATTTAAACTGAGACGGCTGTGAAAATAATAATATTTGATAGCTGAGCAAGTGATGAGACCATACAACGGTTTATGTTTATCTTGTAGAAAAAAAATATGATTTGTCAAATCAGCAGATATTTCTGACTTCAGTCTGGAATTAGAAGGAATATGTGTATGTCTGTTTTTGACAGTTCATGATTCAATGTATACAAGACTGTATCTCTCTCTCTTATATAATAGAGTTAACAGTACATACAAACTTCTAAAGTCTATGTAGATACATACAAATTGAAATTCACATTTTCTTATACACACGTCTGCGTTTCAATGGAAAGGGAAATAAATCGTTGAGTTCCTAACTATTTGTAAATGAAAGCCAATATTTCAAGTTTGTTGTAATTTGTCAACAGTTCAAACTCTCAGAACGGGCTGTCAGAGCCACATGCATCTTTGGAAATGTAATATTTTCCACCCTTACGATTCCTGATTTGATAAGTCCCCAGTAATATCCTGATAGTTCACCTCTAGTCTGATTGTCCATTTAGGTGACAGTAGTAGATGATAGAATAGTTCATGATGAAACTTTGGGAGTGAATAGGTTAAAATGGGCATTGGCTATCAGCTCATTACACACAAACTCTTTAACAGAAGGAACCATGGTGACCATGTGGTTAAGGTGTCTGACATTCTGCTATCACTAGCCCTCAACCACTGGGCCAGGGTGGCCTTGTAGTCAAAGTGTTCAACATTCTGCTACCACTAGCCCTCAACCACTGGGCCAGGGTGGCCTTGTAGTCAAAGTGTTCAACATTCTGCTACCACTAACCCTTCACCACACGGTCGCAATGGCCAAGTGGTTAAGGTGTCTGACATTCTGCTAACACTAGCCCTCCACTACTAGGCAAGGGTGACCTTGTAGTCAAAGTGTTCAACATTCTGCTTCCACTAGCCCTCCACCACTGGGTCGCAATGGCCAAGTGGTTAAGGTGTCTGACATTCTGCTAACACTAGCCCTATACTACTGGGCCAGGATGACCTTGTAGTCAAAGTGTTCAACATTTTGCTACCACTAGCCCTCCACCACTGGGCTGCAAGGCAGTCACCAGGTACGTGCAGTTGGTTGTTGATTTTTCTCGGGGAACTCTGGCTTTCCTGCACGAAAACCTGTCATGTCCTTAAATGAACTTAATGCTGTTAATAGGGCATAAAACACAACCAAACCATGTAGTATCTTCATTTCAGATTTGAACTCATATTGGTAATGGTAGAAAGGAAAGTTATATAAACATGTTATTATCAAGTGTCATGGGAATTGGGGTTGACATTATCATACTTGGAGTTAAATGAATTTTGAATTTAAAAATCGAAACATTGAAATTTCAAAACAATGCAATTTATATAAATCAAAAATTTAATCATAATAGAATTTTACAGAAATTGTTTACAGAAAAAAAAAATGTTCAAATTCAGATGAAGAATTTTGAGATTGTTGAATGAAGTCGTTTTACATTCAATCTATTGTAAGGCATTGATTAAAGCTTGGAACATTTTAAGTATTTGCAACAGAGTTTGATTTGAAATAAGGAAGAGTAGATTAAACTTTGATAGATATGAACGAGTAGGCAAGAACGTGGGAAAGAATTGTCGTCGAGGGAAATCTGAAGTAAAAGCAAAATGACAGGCTATAGATTGAAAATTCAAAATGTCACGACAGAAATTAAATGTGAAATAAAAAGAGTGTAAAATAACTTGACAACCACAAAAGTATTTTGTCTTAATTTAATCCTGAAACTGGGTGTATTGGATTTTGTCGTAGATTTGAGAAACAGAAATTGACAGTTAGATACCTTGCTTGTTACAGAACCTACTGTCGCAAATCAAATTACGTTTGGAACTTCGGATTCCATCCGACTATTTCCTGTTGCGACGTCCTGCTCCAAGTAGTCATCCTTATCTTTGTCATCATCCATTTTGCGTCCTCTTTCTTTGTCATCTGCTTATATTAATTGTTTCAATTTTCATGCAGAATTTTCTTTATAATATTATAGTTCAGCTGATTCGTACCCAATGACGGGACTAAAATGTTTAGACATGCTGTTTTTCAACAATAAAACTTAGTAATTCTTTAAAAAAAAAAACAACCAACAGACATGCAGACAAATAAGTTGGACTTGCCCCGGTTTTGATGTAATTCGCCGACTTTGGGATAATATTCTCCGTAAATATCCGAGATATGCTCTTTTAAGGCTTTTTCATTTTCATATTAGAGTTAACAACACAGTTTAGTGGACAGAATGAAACTATGTACTGTAAAATAAAAACCTGTTGTGGAAACAATTTGTCTGGAGGTATTTCCAATTTTCTTTCAAGATTAGTTTCACCTCCTGATGCACAAACCACATGCTATGCACGGCCATTGTCGGCCATCATTGGTGGGGAATGACAGGTGTTGTCATGGTTACAGCCTGATATGAGGCCCTCGGACAGTTTTACGGCCATTTTGCATTGTTGGGGGCTGCAGAGTGCATTTTTGGGGTGTTTTTGTGGTGGTGATGACCCTTGGTGTCAGTTGTTTGTGTGGGGGTAGCTAACTCTCACAGCTGTCTGGTCCAGATTTTGTCTACACAAGTCTAGAATGGGAATCAGTTTGTAAATCATATCAATCAATCAATCAGAAAAGTCAAGAAGAAAACATCAGCCAATCTTGGTGTTACTAATCGATTCAGAATTGATAGTAAACTCGTCCATGTGGTTAGTCCGCGTTTCAAGTAATGGAAATATTATCTGTTTTGAAACAACAGATTTTAGTCAATTGTAACCTTATATTTGATATACACAATTTCTTAGGTTCTTGATGTATAATGAAAACATAAACTTGAACAAACATTTGATATTGATATTTAAATTTCTGCATACATGTATCCATGCTAAAAATAATCCTATCACATAAGGTGTGGTACTTAATTGTTTGCTTTCATACAAAAGTGTGACATTCTATTTATCAAATAAAATAACTGATTCCTAGAAAAAATGCCTGATATGTGGTCTTAAGTAAGTTTGTACTACGTAAGTGTGTGCGATCCTCATCACCCACACTTTGACATTTCCATGGTAACAGAGTGTCGTAGTAACAGAGTGTCGTAACCTTACTGAACTCTTCTACAGCTTCTGTAGAAATGTACAAGCAGGATCTATGATGATTACATCACTGATCAAAAGAGTTCTCTTATAAGTAAAAAACGAGTGAGCCAAATACTATAATACTCTTTCATATGCGAGTATGTAGGATAGGGATATTCCACCTCGGGGGTCCTAAAATGTGGTGAAACCCGAAGCCTGCCGAGGGTTTTACCACATTTTGTGATCCCGAGGGTGGAATATCCCTATCCTATATACACACATAATAAAAGAGTCTTTTTCTCTCATATCAACTACCCAAATAAGCTCAAAAACCATGAAAATATGTTTAAACAGGCTACCATTTTGAAATTTCAACTTTTTCCTTGAGCTTTTTAGACGAAAACGAATAAGACATCGAGTTTAAGCATACCCTGTATTTGCAAATAAAGTTTGCGCAGAAAAATTAATCTCCTCTTCCTGGTGTTTATGGTTAAAATTTTGTGAAAGGTTTTACCATTAAGTGCTATATAAGATAGATTTTTTCTTACATAGCTTTTTTACATGGGCAACCTCTATCCAACATGGTGAGATATGAGAGAAAGTAGTTTATTCCTATATCTTGTATTTATTCCGGAGCATTGTTTACATGTTTCGGCTCTAGGGGAGCCGCCATCAGTTCTCGTTATGTTTAGGTTGAAATGTGTGTGATGTGCCTAACCTAACTAGCTGACGAAGTTTGTGATAGATCGTTGTCGTGGAGTATGTGCTGTATAATCCACTCGTAAGAATCTCTATGAATATTGTAGGTTTCCTTGTCTGACACAGTTTTCAATAACATGTAAAAACTTGTATCATTAAAAAATAAAAATTGCATGTCAAGCTAGTATTGAAGATTGTTTCAATTGCACAATATCGACAGGATGGCTACATTACTGCACGAGATTTCTTCCTGTATCACTACATACTGCTCTGCAGTGATCGAGACTAGAAAATTCCCGGAGAACAATGTGATGTCTGCTAACTAGAACGTCTGCTTCCTCTGTTTCGGGTGTAACAAATTGTAGAGGTGACATGAGATCTGACAGACGTATCTGGTGCGGTGGCGTAATGACGCCAAGCTCGTGTAGCATTTAGTGTACCACCTTGTTACTGTGTGGAGATTTGTCAGCCACGAAGTTCAGCTGTCTGTCCTCTTGTCCGCCTGTCTGTTTAAATTCTGTCTGTCTGTCTGTCCATCTGGTCTTTATATGTGTCCAGCTGTCGGTAAAGTTGTCCCTGAAGTACTGTTTAAATAATTAGTGTAGAGTTGTTCACAGTGCTTTGGTCGTTATTATTCCCGCTGCCAACATCTACCGTTAGTAACTTGTTAGTGTGGACTCAATGACTTGTCTCAGAAATAGTCCCTCAGATAGAAGCTAAGTTTGTTATTATCCCTGCTGCCAACATCTACCGTTAGTAACTTGTAAGTTTGAACTCAATGACTTGTCTCAGAAATAGTCCCTCAGATAGAAGCTAAGTTTGTTATTATCCCCGCTGCCAACATCTACCCTTGCTAACTTGTAAGTTTGGACTCAATGACTTGTCTCAGAAATAGTCCCTCAGATAGAAACTAAGTTTGTTTTTATCCCCGCTGCCAACATCTACCGTTAGTAACTTGTAAGTTTGGACTCAATGACTTGTCTCAGAAATAGTCCCTCAGATAGGAGCTAAGTTTGTTATTATCCCCGCTGCCAACATCTACCGTTAGTAACTTGTAAGTGTGGACTCAATGACTTGTCTCAGAAATAGTCCCTCAGATAGAAGCTAAGTTTGTTATTATCCCCGCTGCCAACATCTACCGTTAGTAACTTGTAAGTTTGGACTCAATGACTTGTCTCAGAAATAGTCCCTCAGATAGAACCTAAGTTTGTTATTATCCCCGCTGTCAACATCCACCGTTAATACTTGTAAGTTTGGACTCAATGACTTGTCTCAGAAATAGTCCCTCAGATAGGAGTTCAGTTTGTTTTTATCCCCGCTGCCAACATCTACCGTTAGTAACTTGTAAGTTTGGACTCAATGACTTGTCTCAGAAATAGTCCCTCAGATAGAAGCTAAGTTTGTTATTATCCCCGCTGTCAACATCCACCGTTAATACTTGTAAGTTTGGACTCAATGACTTGTCTCAGAAATAGTCCCTCAGATAGGAGTTCAGTTTGTTTTTATCCCCGCTGCCAACATCTACCCTTGCTAACTTGTAAATGTGGACTCAATGACTTGTCTCAGAAATAGTCCCTCAGATAGGAGCTCAGTTTGTTTTTATCCCCGCTGCCAACATCTACCCTCAGTAACTTGTAAGTGTGGACTCAATGACTTGTCTCAGAAATAGTCCCTCAGATAGGAGCTAAGTTTGTTTTTATCCCCGCTGCCAACATCCACCCTCAGTAACTTGTAAGTGTGGACTCAATGAGTTGTCTCAGAAATAGTCCCTCAGATAGGAGCTAAGTTTGTTATCCCCGCTGCCAACATCCACCCTCAGTAACTTGTAAGTTTGGACTTGATGACTTGTCTCAGAAATAGTGTCTCAGATAGGTGCTAAGTTTGTTATTATCCCCGCTGCCAACATCCACCCTCAGTAACTTGTAAGTTTGGACTCAATGACTTGTCTCAGAAATAGTCCCTCAGATAGGAGTTCAGTTTGTTTTTATCCCCGCTGCCAACATCTACCGTTAGTAACTTGTAAGTTTGGACTCAATGACTTGTCTCAGAAATAGTCCCTCAGATAGAAGCTAAGTTTGTTATTATCCCCGCTGTCAACATCCACCGTTAATACTTGTAAGTTTGGACTCAATGACTTGTCTCAGAAATAGTCCCTCAGATAGGAGTTCAGTTTGTTTTTATCCCCGCTGCCAACATCTACCCTTGCTAACTTGTAAATGTGGACTCAATGACTTGTCTCAGAAATAGTCCCTCAGATAGGAGCTCAGTTTGTTTTTATCCCCGCTGCCAACATCTACCCTCAGTAACTTGTAAGTTTGGACTCAATGACTTGTCTCAGAAATAGTCCCTCAGATAGGAGCTAAGTTTGTTTTTATCCCCGCTGCCAACATCCACCCTCAGTAACTTGTAAGTGTGGACTCAATGAGTTGTCTCAGAAATAGTCCCTCAGATAGGAGCTAAGTTTGTTATTATCCCCGCTGCCAACATCCACCCTCAGTAACTTGTAAGTTTGGACTTGATGACTTGTCTCAGAAATAGTCCCTCAGATAGGTGCTAAGTTTGTTATTATCCCCGCTGCCAACATCCACCCTCAGTAACTTGTAAGTTTGGACTCAATGACTTGTCTCAGAAATAGTCCCTCAGATAGGAGCTAAGTTTGTTATTATCCCCGCTGCCAACATCTACCGTTAGTAACTTGTAAGTTTGGACTCAATGACTTGTCTCAGAAATAGTCCCTCAGATAGGAGCTAAGTTTGTTATTATCCCTGCTGCCAACATCTACCGTTAGTAACTTGTAAGTTTGGACTCGATGACTTGTCTCAGAAATAGTCCCTCAGATAGAAGCTAAGTTTGTTATTATCCCCGCTGCCAACATCTACCGTTAGTAACTTGTAAGTTTGGACTCAATGACTTGTCTCAGAAATAGTCCCTCAGATAGGAGCTAAGTTTGTTTTTATCCCCGCTGCCAACATCTACCGTTTGTAACTTGTAAGTGTGGACTCAATGACTTGTCTCAGAAATAGTCCCTCAGATAGAAGCTAAGTTTGTTTTTATCCCCGCTGCCAACATCCACCCTCAGTAACTTGTAAGTGTGGACTCAATGACTTGTCTCAGAAATAGTCCCTCAGATAGGAGCTAAGTTTGTTTTTATCCCCGCTGCCAACATCCACCCTCAGTAACTTGTAAGTGTGGACTCAATGAGTTGTCTCAGAAATAGTCCCTCAGATAGGAGCTAAGTTTGTTATTATCCCCGCTGCCAACATCCACCCTCAGTAACTTGTAAGTTTGGACTTGATGACTTGTCTCAGAAATAGTCCCTCAGATAGGAGCTAAGTTTGTTATTATCCCCGCTGCCAACATCCACCCTCAGTAACTTGTAAGTTTGGACTCAATGACTTGTCTCAGAAATAGTCCCTCAGATAGGAGCTAAGTTTGTTATTATCCCCGCTGCCAACATCCACCCTCAGTAACTTGTAAGTTTGGACTTGATGACTTGTCTCAGAAATAAGTTAGGAGATAGGAGCTAAGTTTGTTTTTATCCCCGCTGCCAACATCTACCGTTTGTAACTTGTAAGTGTGGACTCAATGACTTGTCTCAGAAATAGTCCCTCAGATAGGAGCTTTGTTTGTTTTTATCCCCACTGCCAACATCCAACGTTAGTAACTGTTAGTGTGGACTTGTTAAAACACTGAAAAAAATGATAAAACATTCATTTTAACCTGTATACGTCTGACTCTAGCATAAGAATAAAAATGCTAATGTTAAATTTGTTTGATCTCCAATCATCACAGAAAATCAATTTATAGATGAGACGTTAGATAAACAAAGACAGAAAACGGAGGAGATTCTCTTTATCATTGTATCACAGACTTTATTGTTGACAGAGGAAAAGTAATCCGAATTTCTCCCAGATTTACAAGTACAATCTTGTCTCATCAGTTGACCTGCCAATCATCTGACCACCTACTGACCACACCAGTCTCACTGACCAGGCTACTGACCACACCAGCCTTGCTGACCAGTGAGATAAGGGAGCCATATCTATTCCTTTTTCTGACCAGTTGATTGACTTTCGTGATAAGAAATGTTAATATCGGACTTGTTTTGTTTATTGACCCGACAGTTGGATTTTGTTAAACACTCTTTTGATCCATACAAAAAGAAATAGTCAGATTTTCTTTTCTTGTCTATCTCCACTCTTTCATCGTGTATTTTCTGTGACCAGATGTAGAATGGAGCTACTGTGAATAGTCGGATCATTCTAATCGAACACTTGTTGTTAGTGATATGTATAATTATAGATCCCTAGCTGTCCCACTGCAAGCAAAACGAAATAATTCCGCTGTATAGAGTTACTTCCCCATTATTTTTTTTGTTGACTGAATAGTGATATAGGGGTCACTTTGTCTGTGTTATCGTCAGTGGTGTTGTCTGAACAAAGGTTTCGTAGTGATAACTTCAGTTCCTTTTGGGTCTTATTACAGTACTTCATCACTGAAGTCCTTATTTAGGATTGCTTTTCAGATTTGAAGGTCAAAGATCAAGGTCATTTACTATATAGATAATGCCCATGTCCAAACAAAGGTTTTGGTGTAATAGCTTTAGTTTCTTTGGGACTATCAAACTGAAACTTCATACAGAGCTTTTTCACTGAAAAACCTTGTAGAGATTGCTCTTCAGGTCTGAAGGTCAAAGATCAAGGTGACTTTATGCAAGTAGAAGCCGCATCTGAAAAAAAATATCAGAGAATACCAAAGCGTCAACAAAACCATAATCCGAACTCAAAATCGAGTAAACTAGAGGCAAAATAGGAACAAAAGAAATATTTACATGGAGACCCTTGTAAAAGCACAAGATAATAAGACCAGGTGATCCGGAAGAGTAAGCGTCTTTCGCTTCATCCACGACACCCGCCATGTAAATCTTTGTCACATCCAATTTCACTAAATCAATTTGAAAGAAGTGAGCTTATACCATGATAATTTGTCTGAAATACGTAGCCAGTCTGTCATATTTATCTAAAATCCTACTTGTCCAGAAAGGCTGAACGTATTTTGACCATTTTAGATGTGGAACATTTCAAGGATAATGAGGTAGGGTGGGGAGGGGGGGATGTATAAATGAAAGGTACTATGAAGAGGGATGAAGCCAGTAGGGAAAACTTTCAAATCCTACTCTTGAGTATCGATGAAGGGATTTAAACCTTGTTAGGGCCATCCTTGAATTTTGTCAAATATAGTGCGATTCTTTCCTATTTAAGATGTCACAAGTCAAACTTTTCAAACACTTTTCAGACTCTCCTTTGTTTCTCTGTTGATCAGATTCCTGGTTCCAGTCACTTACCTTCTTTAGGAGTCTGTGATAAGGAATGTCTTATCTGTTCTGGTCACTGGCTCTAACTACACATAATATTGTCAGTATCCTGTCTCCTTACTGGGTACCCAGTACAATCTGATGGCAGAAAACCCTAATGCTGATTGTTCCTGGTAATATCTAAATGTGTTTAGGCAAGATTTCATCACTTACTCAGCAGATAGATCTGTTTCTAATAACTTCATTCAGGACTATAATAAGCTGGATTTCTCGTTTAAAGTGGATCTGGTGAGATTATTTGTCTGATAGGGGATCTATCAGTAAAGATAAATGCTTACAGCCTTTTAGTAATTGGTTTACGTAAGCTAACTCAATGGACTTGAAAGTGCACAAAAATGTATTGGTATTTTAATCTTTTAACGAGCATGAATCTGCTCAGGAATATATTGATATTTTAATCTCGGTAGACGTTTAGATAGGAGCGAGATTTCCAGTTCATATTTGATTCATGAAACATGTCCAAAAGTTTGAGTAAGGCTGTTTTAGGTAAAATGTCTAAGTTATACAGAAGTCAGCAATAGTTACCGAGTATCTAGAAGATTTTATTTTAGTTATTTTGGTTATTAGTCACCTACCAGCTAAATAAAGTGTGTGTGTGTGTGGGGGGGGGGGGGAGTGGTTCTAAAGGTTTTGTGCCTGTCGGTCCGTCTGTCCACCAATGGTTTTGGTTGATAGTCTAAGGTAACATATCCTGCGGCTAGATCAATAGACTCCATGACAAAATACATCAATGCAGTAGATTTGATTGTGAGTTTCACTTTCAGCTCGCTAAGCTTTCATGTAAAATGATCCACCAGTTTTTTATAACTTGGGAATTAGGGGCCATATTAATATCTGAACCAATCACAGACAACAATGTCTCCATCAACACTGTGTGATAGGATATCGACAGAGTCCGAACATCCAGTTTTTAATGATCTTCAATACTTGCTGACTACCACATTTTACCCTTTTGAAAGAAAATCAAGACCGATCTCCGTCCATCTTGACCTTTCTGTCTATACTGACCATGATTTGACCATTGTGATTAGAAATTAGATACAATAGCTACATCTCTTGACCTTGGGCGACGGACAATGGCTCCAGAACCGTGTAGGTTATAGGAGAGAGCTGGACATAGAGAATCCATTTCCTTAATGCTGTACCTACTGATGTTTTGGTGCCAGCGGCCAGGATTGTGTGGTCATTCTTGTTCTCTATGCCCATCATTGACCAATCTCCGGCTAGGCAGCGACGATTTTACGAGAGCTAGACATTCATAAAGAAACTTTTTTCTGTTGCAAGGTCTCCGATTACCATTTATGAGAATTGATATACCATTGGGGCTTGCTATATGAGGTAGATTCAGTACAGGGGACTGGTCTAGGTTGTCCTTGAGGTTGATAGTCATCTTCCCTGTCAGTTTGTGGCAGGCCACTACACAAGTCTAAAATTTCATGCATTTATGTCAGGGACAATCCTTGATGAAATTACTGTATTTGAAGAATTTCTATTTAAAGGAGAAAAGAGGTCTGTTGTTGCAGATGATGGGTGTGTTAGTGGTGAAATACGGTAATAAAATAAGGAATATTTGTGGGGATGGATCGTCTTGGAGAATTAGTGTTTAGTGGTGAAATACGGTAATAAAACATTGTTGGAATGGATCGCTGCACTTTCTGTGTCCATGTATCACTTCCTGCTCGCTTGTCGTCCAGCAGCGGTATCCATGTGGTCATTTAGTCGGTCCGGTGGGTCATCTCTGGCCACTGCAGGTAATGTTTCACTATGTCGATAACCCCCGGTCACTAGGACTACCACAATAACCTCGGTCACTAGGATTTCGACAATAACCCTCCCCCGGTCACTAGGACTACGGTTGGTGTACTTGAGATTCCTTACTGGTCATCAGGTCCAGACCAATTGGCTCAATAGTAAAATCCCGGATTGTTTGACCATTCCATCATCCACGTCCAATATACAGCCACAAGTTATAACCACACAGAGTATTGTCAGCCAGCATCCTTAGAGTAAGGGGCAAGGACTCTACTTTTGGAAAACATTGAAATTTGATGTAAATTTTCTAACGTCCAATTAAGGTTACTTGGATTATTTTCAGACTATAATATATATAGTGAAGTTATCGCTGTATTCATTGTTGGTTTGTACAATTTCTTCTTCATAGATATATTTTGATTTCTTTACGTTTTGTTTGAATTAATATCTGGCAATATAGTTATATACTGTATAGATGCTTTTATTCATGGGGAGTTATTTTCGCTTTATTCACGGAATTAAATACCTGTGAAACATAACACACTGTTAAGACTAATTACCATGAGAGAACCAAAAAATCCTGACAGAGTGCAGATTTTTATACCCGTCTCTACATAATACTGTCTTTGATACTTTTCATGAGGACACATATTTTGGGAAACTGAAGTATGTCTTACCCTTCGTAATATTAACCTATTCTCAGTACGATATAGTGGTCAAGGACGGACCACAACAACTTGTAGGATTGTAGATTTATGCTTTGACCGTTCATTTGACCGCCACAGTGGTCAGATGATCTTTAAGGATGGGTGATAACCGCTGTGGTTGGAGGGCGTAAAGACGAGAGCGGTTTACGACAAACATCAGGAAGCTCATGTACTTAAGTAATGGAGAGCTGAGATACACGTAACTCCTGTTAAACTACGGACCTATCCAACCAGGCTTGAACTCATCAAATATATATATATGTAAATCATAAGTACCCTGATCTAAAATCGTGAAAATAAATTCTAAAAGAAATCTTAAATGAATAAAGTTTCAACGGATATCATGCTCGAAAAACTAACTGGGAAGAGGATCGATCCATTGATGCGACCAATTGAGATAATGGAGGGGATGGTAAGATGACAACTCTGGAGACAAAGAAAGCTCATTTATCAGCTATGTGTTTGTGTAAGGGGCTCATTTGTGAGATGGGTATTTCTGGACAGTGGGACCGGGCGGTCAAGTGTTTGTGTGTTAATTTTAGGAGTGGTCAGTTTGATGTGAAAGGACATTTGGATAGGGTATTAAAGAAGGCCGGAATTCTAATTAATTTGTGGTACGCTGGGACATACCGTTTATCATAATGGAATTAACGCTGCGTTTGACAAACGATACCCATACAGTACATAGCTATACAGGAAAGCATTGGAATGGTGCGTCAGAGGCTGCATGATGTATAGGGTCCATCAATGACACAAAGTATGAGTGTCAATATTTAAATAGGATACAGTTTGAGAGAGGATTCAGTAACAGAATATGATTGTGACATTAAGGATGTCTGTCACACAGTCAAATACTGGAACTGTTTGGAACTGTAGGCATTAGAGACTTGAAGGATCTCTATACCACTGTCAAAAGCAATTACTATGAATTGGAGGCAGACATATTTCAATTCTTCCAATTCAAAGAAGTCCATTATGAATTTTCAGGGATGAATGAGTTATAGTAGTTTACATGCATTTTGTATATTAGTTGACCTTGAACCCATCCTCTGATGACCTTGAACCCATCCTCTAATGACCTTGAACCCATCCTCTGATGACTTTGAACACTTCCTCTTATGACCTTGAACGCATCCTCTGATGACCTTGAACACATCCTCTGATGACCTTGAACCTATACTCTGAGGATTTTGAACACATCTTTTGATGACCTTAAACATAGCTTCAAATGACGTTGAACCCATCTTCTGATGATCTTGAACTCATCCTCAATGACCTTGAACACATCCTCAAATGACCTTGAACCTTTACTCTCAGGAAACATTCTCAAACAGCAGATTTTGTTTTCCTTAATGAAACATTTCATGATTTAATTGTGTATAAATAATATATTTTGGGATCATTTTAAATGAATTATGGAAATATAACAGATTAGATTCAAATGTTGTGAAGAAGCTGTCTCAAGTCTAGAACATTTTGTCAGATTGTTGGATGGGTATTTTCCATTCCAACTTTCTGTAGGTTTAATGTTTGGTGTACGATACTGTGGCTGTCACATTGGTCTGCCAAGGAACTTCATCAAACCTCAAAAAAATATTTTAGACTCGGCTTTAATTCTGTCAGTTTGAATTAGCATTTTAATCAATCAACATCTCGTCCTTGTATGGGCAGACAAACATCTTTGTGATGCAGATGAAACAATGAAGTGCATTTGTCTGTTTGCCAATCATTTTCTATTCACGAGAGCTTTGTAAAGGGAGATAATTGAACCAAAGAGAATTGAAAATAATTTTGTTAGGATGATTTTTAAGTGAGTCAATTTTGAATGAAGATTTCATTAAGTTACTCTGTCAGATAATTCTGTAAAATGAATTTTGCACAAATTGATTCATCATGAAATTCCTTGAAATATGTATCAAAAGATCTGTTCTTTTTTTAGTTTTACAAAGTTGTCTGAGTTGTAAGTTCAATAATTTAAGATTTTTTTAGTTTTTCATGAAATTTAAAGGAAAAGTTGAAAATATGTTATAAATATTGGTATCTCTAATCCAAATGTTGAAATGTTTGTAATACAGAAAAATTTTACCATAACTGAGATTAAACTGTTTACATGTATGGAGTACCATTAAGGTTAAACAGTTTACATGTATGGAGTACCATTAATGTTAAACAGTTTACATGTATGGAGTACCATTAATGTTAAACAGTTTAAATGTATGGAGTACCATTAAGGTTAAACAGTTAACATGTATGGAGTACAATTAAGGTTAAACAGTTTACATGTATGGAGTATCGTTAAGGTTAAACTGTTTACATGTATGGAGTACCATTAATGTTAAACAGTTTAAATGTATGGAGTACCATTAAGGTTAAACAGTTAACATGTATGGAGTACAATTAAGGTTAAACAGTTTACATGTATGGAGTATCGTTAAGGTTAAACTGTTTACATGTATGGAGTACCATTAATGTTAAACAGTTTACATGTATGGAGTACCATTAAGGTTAAACATTTTACATGTATGGAGTACCATTAAGGTTAAACAGTTTACATATATGGAGTGCCATTAAGGTAAATAGTTTACATGTATGGAGTACCATTAAAGTTAAACTGTCAACATGTATGGGGTACCATTAAGGTCAAACAGTTAACATGTATGGAGTACCATTAAGGTTAAACAGTTGACATGTATGGAGTACCATTAAGATAAAACAGTTTACATGTATGGAGTACCATTAATGTTAAACAGTTTACATGTATGGAGTACCATTAAGGTTAAACTGTTTACATGTATGGAGTACCATTAAGATAAAACAGTTTACATGTATGGAGTACCATTAAGGTTAAACAGTTTACATGTATGGAGTATCGTTAAGGTTAAACTGTTTACATGTATGGAGTACCATTAAGATAAAACAGTTTACATGTATGGAGTACCATTAATGTTAAACAGTTAACATGTATGGAGTACCATTAAGGTTAAACATTTTACATGTATGGAGTACCATTAAGGTTAAACAGTTTACATGTATGGAGTACCATTAAAGTTAAACTGTCAACATGTATGGGATACCATTAAGGTCAAACAGTTAACATGTATGGAGTACCATTAAGGTCAAACAGTTTACATTATGGAGTACCATTAAGGTGAAACAGTTAACATGTATGGAGTACCATTAAGGTTAAACAGTTAACATGTATGGAGTACCATTAAGGTTAAACAGTTTACATGTATGGAGTACCATCAAGGTTAAACAGTTTACATTATGGAGTACCATTAATGTTAAACTGTCAACATGTATGGAGTACCATTAAGGTTAAACTTTTAACATGTATGGAGTACCATTAATGTTAAACAGTTAACATGTATGGAGTACCATTAAGGTTAAACAGTTAACATGTATGGAGTACCATTAAGGTTAAACAGTTTACATGTATGGAGTACCATTAAGGTTAAACAGTTTACATATATGGAGTACCATTAATGTTAAACAATTTACATGTATGGAATACCATTAAGGTTAAACTGTCAACATGTATGGGGTACCATTAAGGTTAAACAGTTAACATGTATGGAGTACCATTAATGTTAAACAGTTTACATTATGGAGTACCATCAAGGTTAAACAGTTTACATGTTTGGAGTACCATTAATGTTAAACTGTCAACATGTATGGAGTTCCATTAAGGTTAAACTTTTAACATGTATGGGGTACCATTAATGTTAAACAGTTTACATAGATGGAGTACCATTAATGTTAAACAGTTTACATGTATGGAGTACCATTAAGGTCAAACAGTTAACATGTATGGGGTACCATTAATGTTAAACAGTTTACATGTATGGAGTACCATTAAGGTCAAACAGTGAACATGTATGGAGTACCATTAAGATTAAACAGTTAACATGTATGGGGTACCATTAATGTTAAACAGTTTACATGTATGGAGTACCATTAAGGTTAAACAATTAAGGTTAAACAGTTAACATGTATGGAGTACCATTAATGTTAAACAGTTTACATGTATGGAGTACCATTAAGGTAAACAGTTTACATGTATGGAGTACCATTAAGGTTAAACAGTTTACATGTATGGAGTACCATTAAGGTTAAACAGTTTACATGTATGGAGTACCGTTAAGGTCAAACAGTGAACTTGTATGGAGTACCATTAAGATTAAACAGTTTACATGTATGGAGTACCATTAAGGTTAAACAGTTTACATGTATGCCCATACCAAAAAAAGGTACAAAAAAGTTACATTTTTATAGGTACAAAAAAGTCATAACTTTTTTATGCTAGATTGGAACCCTATCAGAAAAGAGGTTTCAATCTAGCACTAAAAAGTTACAAAAAAGGTACAAAAAAGTTATACTCAACACATTTGTTCAGTTAAATAATCACTTTATTGTCAAAGAAAAAGGTACAAAAAAGGTATACTTTTTCAAAGGTATTAAAAAGGTACAAAAAAGTTATAAAAAAGGTACAAAAAAGTTATACCTTTTTAAAAGGTATACCTTTTCAAAGGTATGAAAAAGGTACAAAAAAGTTATACCTTTTTAAAAGGTATAACTTTTCTGTACCTTTTTTATACCTTTTTAAAAGGTATACCTTTTCAAAGGTATGAAAAAGGTACAAAAAAGTTATACCTTTTTAAAAGGTATAACTTTTCTGTACCTTTTTTATACCTTTTAAAAAGGTATACCTTTTTTGTACCTTTTTTATACCTTTTAAAAAGGTATAACTTTTTTGTACCTTTTTCATACCTTTGAAAAGGTATACCTTTTAAAAAGGTATAACTTTTTTGTATAAAAAAGGTACAGAAAAGTTATACCTTTTAAAAAGGTATAACTTTTTTGTACCTTTTTTATACCTTTTAAAAAGGTATACCTTTTCAAAGGTATTAAAAAGGTACAAAAAAAGGTATAAAAATGGTATTAAAAGTTACAAAAAAGGTACAAAAAAGTTACAAAAAAGGTATTAAAAAGTTACAAAAAAGGTAAAGCTTTTTAAAAGGTATAAAAAAGGTACAACAAAGTTACAAAAAAGGTATTAAAAAGTTACAAAAAACTTTAACATTGATATTATCCTATTACAGTGCACTTCTCTTTATATCAAGTTGCATTTTTTAGACAAAAACATGATATTAACAGGAATGTGACATTAAGAGAAACATGTTTTTTTCCGTCTAAATCAAGTGCATTTCCAACCTCCATACCTAAAAGTAAGATATTCAATGTACATATGAAGATGTTTCAATATATAGATAACATTATTTCAAATAAAAATCATTTTTGGGGTTATTTTGTATTTTCTATGCAACATTTTGTACAAGTTGTATCTGAAATCAAAAGAAATGACATCATTTTCAGAATATTTTATGTTATTGGTTAAAAAAAGATGATATTAAGAGGAATTCACCTCAAAATACATGATATTAACCAGATACAATTACATAGATTATATAGAGAGAAAATTGGTGCTTGGGAAAACATGATTTAAAGAGGAATGTGATATTAACAGGTGTGATATTATGTGGAGTCCACTGTAGTACTATATCAAAATTTTTGCAAAAATTATATGTAGAAATATTCCTTTAAGCTACCTGTATGCAATTATTTTTGTATAGCTACTATTTCAAATATGTCATTATTGAGGAACTGTCATTAAAATGAAATTGTAATAAATATTATCTTCTTAAGATTCCCACAACACATACATCATATGATATAAATAAATTTGATAATAAAAAAACCTATCTTACATCATACAAATACACACAAATTTGACAAATATAATAATAATCTTCTAACACTATATCATACTCACTACACATACATCAAACTATAACAATGACAGGTCAGCAAGGGCCCTGTCATGTGCTATTTCTTTTCTGTGATCATCAAATCTTGAGCTTTAGACCCAATGGTCAAACCAAACAAGATTGATCTTTAGTCAATTAACTCCTTGTTAGTTTCTGACCAATCATGCTTCATGATGTCATACGGACCTGTTCATCAGTAAAAGATGGTTTTTGTTTGTTGAGTCTTTATTTAATTAAAACCAACTTTACTTCATAATGTCAAAATAAAAAGTTCATCAGTGGAAAGTTACAAAATTTGCCCATGAGTTGACGTTTTACCTGGTAACCATGAGTTTTGGCCTATTGAATCCTTGTTTAATTCTGATCAACTTTGCTTCATAATGTCATATTAAAATGTTCATCAGTGAAAAGGTACAAAATTTGACCTTGGCCTGGTGATTTTATCTTTAACTCCGTGACTTTGACTTATTGTCAGCTGACTCATTGTTTAATTTCAACAAACTTTGCTTCATTACTGTATGTCACAACAAAAAAATTCATTAGTGACAAAGTACAAAATTTGACCTTGACCTTTGAACCATATGACCTTGACCTTTGACCTCAGAAAGTATTTATGTCAACTTAACATCTTGATCAAGTTTCAAGTAAATTGGTCAATAAATAAGATATCAGCTATGAGCTATTATTGGACAGGTGAATAGAGTGATTACTGTATTTGTCTTAATTAGTGCCCACTAGGCACCTAAAAAATGTCCCAAAGGGAGCGCTTAATAGGATAACAAAAGTAGGACCTGCAAGAACTAGAAATATCTATGAGACATAAATATGAAATCCATATGAAATAAGTTCTGCAAAATTTCATGAAACTTGGATATTTGGATTTTGACCAATCAGAGACCATAAAATGTCTCCCACTTTGTTTTTCATTAAAAGAATACTGTCATTGCCTTCGTATCATCAGATTACATATACATACTAAATTTCAATCAAATCGGACAATATTTAAATTTCGATAAATCAGAAGCCTCTAGTTGGCAGCCATCTTGAATCGTAATGCCACAGCTTTTTGTTTATAATGAGCGCCTTCATGTTATCATCCATCCCATCAAGTTTCATCATGATTGGTTTAGTATAGAAGAAAAGTTATTACAGGATATGTTTTAGCCAATCAGAAGCGGTGGCGGCCCTCTTGGACGCTTGATCCGAGAAAAAAAAGGAGCAAGGTGCACAACAAGACATCATACTTATTATGTATGCAAAGTCTGATGAGAATGCATAAGTAGTTATTTAAATTAGCTGGTTACATTACCATGGGATGGGACGCGACAGGACGGACATGGCGGGGGCATAAAATGTCTTTTTAATAAGGTAAATAAGTACAATGTATTATGACCAGAATGGATAGTACTCATGATGTGAGACATAAATGTCATCAATTTTGGATAATTTGTACACAAATAACCAATATTTGTGGGGTTTTGTCTTGTAAACATGCACACAGCAAGGTTTTACCGCACCGTTAGATGGAATCTTTTAGTTGCATTGCGATTAAAAGGGCACTTGTATAATTTGTATACCTTGGTAGAATGGGGGAGGGGCGCTAGTTACAGTGAATATGATACTATAGGGTACCAGTATCTCCAATATGAGGCCCTAAATGTGGTCCAGAGATGGAAACATCTACACCAGACTGATGCCAGGTAGATCCAGGTAGGTAGTAAATATACATTAATATTATAAGTACAATCTTAAATCATATAAAAACACATACATTTGTAAATTTAAAATCACTTCACATACATCATAAATTATACATCAATAAACATTACAATCTTCTAACACCATTATACTCACTACACACTAATCTTCTTTCTAGAAAAATATGGCACTACACTGCTTAAGGAAATCCCAATTCCTTGGACCCTGGCCCTGCACCCATGGGTTTTAAAAAGTTCTAATTTTCATTGGATTTTGGAGAGTGTTCATTATGAAACGCATGGTGAACCACAAGCTAAAAAGTTCTGTATTTAAAGTTAAAAGGATAATAGGTAAAAACAACAGGTGATGTATCTACAAAATGCAGTGTGCGAAAGTAACGAAAGACTGGTAGACCGAGGCTACAGGAAAACCTGTCGGTCTATGCAAAATGCTAGTATGGTAGACCTTATGTCTTAAGGAATTTAATTGCTCATGATTATGAATGTCGAAGGAGGAGAGATCATGATCACTCTGTTTAAGAGGTCTGTTGACACTGATGAAACAATTCAGTCTACAGAAATTTTGTTTGGTCTATGCAATTTGAATATCGATAAACATATTGTCTATGAAACATTAAGAATTACTTTCGCACACTGAAAATGTATTGAAGTTGAAGAAAGTCAAATATGCTAGGTTGAAATGTGGACTGGACACTCTCGATTGTTGGTTTGGATCAAGTCTCTGTTGCTATTCCATTCCATGTGATGATGGTTCTGGGTAGGAAGGAGTACTGTCCAGATCTGTAAGTGTCTGTTCTGGATGGTATGTGTCAGATGATATTGGCCCGAGGATCCTCTGGTCTTGGCGTCAGCCAACTTGAACATAAAAACATATCTATTAACTTTAATCATGGATTTCGATCTGAATTCGTGCTTCTATTTAGGCTTTTTATATTTAAGTTCCTAATTAATAATATTGGAACAAAATGAGAAGAAAATTTGAGAATATTTGCAATGTATATATTGAACCTGAAATGTTAAAAAATGTTGAGTGTTTGAAAGGTGTATAAAAGAAAACAAAATTGCTGAAATATAGAGAATTAATGTTAAGATGGAAACATTTTAGAAAAAAAATATACCCTAAAAAAAATAATAATTTTTAAATTTGAAGAATTTCAAAGTAAAACATTATTTAACACATTGACTTTGTGATAGATGCACATATATACGTATGGTTCATGTATATGGTATAATTATGTAATTAATTAGTGTTCGTATATAGTTAAAATCAATTTCAAAACTGCCTAATCTCAGCAACTGTGTATTAAGCCCCAAACAATTAATTATTTAGTTTGACTATATTTCTTAAAAAGTTTTGACAATTTAAAACACGTAAAGCAGATTTGAATAAACAATGCAAGCATTTAAAACCTTTAATTGTTATTATATCACAGCGAATCTTCAAACGAATGCATAATAGTTACCGTTAGACAATTTATCAGTATTTATGTAGTCAAATACATTGAAAAACTTACATTACAATTTAAAAAAAATCAAGTCAAGTCGTTGTGAGGAAGTCGTGGCCATGTGTTTATGCAGCTGTTAATTGTGATCGTTGAGCTGGAAAAGATGAAGAATATTCACTAATGAACATGATGAATTGGGTTCTTGAAGTATCCAGCAAAACAATTTAAATATTGACGAAACTTTCACAACTTATATATCGATGAACTTACGTTGGTAATGGCCGCCACGCCGAGGTATGCCGCAAGTTCTGGAAGAATCTATTCGTCGCCGTTTGTGTAGAAAACATTCTGTGTTGCCTTCACCATCTACGTGTGTTGTTCTCAGTTGCTGGGGACCGTTAAGTTCCAGCGTAACATGATAATACAACTGTTTTCCGGTAAGATTGAATCGGTTTGAGACCGACTCCCGTTTGTTTACATTTGCAATCGTAGGTCGTGGGTCAAAGTTGAATCAAATAAGGAATAAATTTCCCGCTACGTTTTGATTGGTCAGTAAATTTTGGGGTTATTGCATCATGGGAAAAAATATGGTTTACGGAGGGTGACGAGCGAAAACTCCCTTAGTTATTTAGTTTTCATTTGTCTTTAATTGAATCGAATCAGTGAATGACATCATTATTGTGATTATTTTCAGAAAAGAAATATAACAAGAAAGGCACATCGTGTCGTACGTAGCGACTCGACATGTTTTTCTCTAATCTTCAATACACTTCCGGGTTCGATTGCGGACTCGGTGAAAACATCCCACCACACATCGACTTCAAAATCAAAATGATTTGTTATCACATCAAATCAGAAGAACACCAACATATATTATATATTGCTATCTTATTGTTGGCTAGTCGCTGACGATAATTCATCACTTACAACGAAGTCATACACCACGAAGCCACTCGGCGTAATTCACGATTTTACGGGACGAAAATTTTCAATAAACTTTTAGGCCTAGCTAGTGCTTGGGTAGCACAGGTTGCAGTGTACATGTATTTTGTTTCGTCCTAAAATCAGTTACCGTTTTTTTCATTACGTATGCATAGACTAAATTGTTTGCGTTTTTACAAAAGATCTGATTTTACATTTCTCAAAAATATGTCTTCAGCTCGATGTGTAAATATACTTGTAATGAAAATTAAATAATATTATTATGCAGGCCTAGAATTCTATCATTAATAATCATGATTAATAATTAAAATGATATGATATGATTTTTTTTTTTTTTTCAATAGAGAAAAAAATATTGAAATCTATACTTAGGCCTTTATGGATATACTGGTGATTTTTATTTTTTTTTTAAATTAAATTTCAAATAATTTATTGTCAATGCCACACATATATACACAATCACATTAATTATACAGCCTTAATTGCAGCATTTACAAGCCAATATCAGTCTTTTCCAAAGAAAAGTTCCACAATAGTTGTTAAAAACAGCTAGAATTTTTTTATTTGTTTATTCAAAATGCATACACCTGGTCAGCTTTTCTCCATGTCCATGTAGAACAACTACCAGATAAATTCAATGGGAGTAATTATCAATTTATTGCTGAATGGGGTTTGTCCATACAGTGTCCAGTACACCTGTGTTATATCTACAGGTTAGGATCTACCTGCTAATTACCTGTTATAATCCAATTATCATTGTGAACTGGCCATGGGTTCTGTTTTGGAGGTAGTTCATACAGGTAAACTTGAGTCTACCTGTTAGGTACAGGTAATTATCCAATTATTAATTGTTAACTGGCCCAGGTTCTGTTAATCACAGGACTGTGGGAGTAGTTTATACAGGTAAGGCTGGTACCTTGTAATATACAGGTAATTGTAATCACTGTTAATTTTGGTTCTGTTTATTTGAAGACTGTGGGAGTAGTTTATACCAGTAAATTGACCTTATACAGATTATTGAGTACTATTCATGCAAAATATGCAACATCTTTTCCATTTCTCATATTCTAATAGAAGTAAATAATTTGCAAAAAACCTCAAAACAGCCATATCTCAAAAAAATATTGATTGTACAGAGTATGTGTAATAATATTTTTTTGTAGATAAACTATAAGATAATATCTAATTTCTTCCTATTCATGTCATGTGAATACAAATTATTTCAAGTAATAAAGCTTGCTGTTGGGTCAAAAATTAAAAAAAATGGGGGGGGGGGGGAATTTAGTTTTCTTTTTTTTTTCTCCTTAAAAATTATTCTTTAGGACAATGGACAATATCATCCCCATAAAAGAGATGTCTTCATTTTTTTAAGCACTACATTTAAGGTTGAACGCCATTTTGAAAATGTCCCTATATATTCTATAGATCTTCCCGTTAAAAAAAAAGTCTCGCATTTCAAATTTCTCCTCAAATTCCACCATTTAGCTCAAATTTACCTGAAGAAATCCTTAAACATTCCTGACTAATTATATAAAAGTTGTTAATTTTGTGTTGGTCTGAAATTCAATATGGCCGCCATGATGTCATACCTCAAAATGTGTAAGTGGTTATAACTAAAAAACTGTTAAACTTGTAGCTTTTTCAAAAGGCATATTTCTGTAAAATACATCAGGGGAAAACTTTTACAAGTTATTACAAAATATGTCCAGTAAAAAAGCTCACCAGAGGTCAAAGTTAATCTATTTTTAGAATTTTTCATTTTTTGCCATTGTTGAAAAAACCCTTTTACAGATTAAAGCAGCATGTCATTCCAACGATATTGATACCTTCTGTTTTTTCAGTAGCATTTCTAGTTAAGGAAGAAGGCCATTTTGGAAATTCCCCAATATATGCTATGGGCTGACATTTTGCATTTTGATAATGTTTCATAATACTTGTTCTTGTTTCATAATACTTGTTCTTAAAGCTTCCATTTTGTTAACTTGATATCAAAATATTATCTTGACGTTGCCCCCGTCAGCTGATGATACGGTCCTAAATTCATCAAAAAAAGCAAAATGGCCACCATGACACCTTTTCTGGTTTTAACCCTAAATGCCATATATATCTCATTAACAGCTGAATGTTAAGAATTAATTTTTGGATATATTAATTATGTGGAATAATAAATAAATAACATTTGTCAGGGAACATTTTTCTCTAAAATGTCAACTTCCAGTTTTCTGTAGGGGTCAAAGTTGAAAAGTGCTGTTTTGGGTGGCAAACTTTGACAAACTTCTGCTCCAGTTCTGTAAAGCCTAGAGCCTTGATATTTCACACATCAAATGTTAAGGTCATGAATCATCAGGTTTAAAAATATGAATGACCTTGACCTACTTTCAGGGTCACAGGGGTCATTAAACTTCAAACGTTTAAATGGCTATTTCTTCATTACCAGAAGACATACAGTGATGATATTTCATCAGCAGCATACTGTGAACACTTTCTCTTAATTGTTTTGAGAAAACATCTGAAAAATCTACCCCTGGTTTTGGTAGGGGTCAAATTTAGAAAGTGCTACTTTGGGTAACAGAGTTTGAAAAGATGCTAAGGTTATTGCATATCAATGGTGGAAGGGAAGGTATTTGTAGACTATGTAAGAGTTACCTCCCTTTTACCAAAGACCAAAGTGGCCATGGATTCGAGTTATTAATTTTATTGATGAAACTCCACAGGACACTCATTTTGGAAACTGATAAATTTAGTAAATTGATGGTTGAATTTCTATTTAAATGTTATTGTATAATTTTTTTTCTGACATTGATAATAAAAATAATGGTACAAAAACATTAAACATAAAATAATCAAAGTCAGTATTTTTGAAGAGCAGTCTTTTAAGAGATGTTCAATATTTTTATAAGTCCAGAAAAGGTACAAAAAAGGTATACCTGATAATTTCAAAGTCCAGAAAAGGTATAAAAAAGGTATCCCTAATAATATCAAAGTCCAGAAAAAATTCTAAGTCCAGAAAAGGTACAAAAAAGGTATACCTAATAATTTCAAAGTCCAGAAAAGGTATAAAAAAGGTATACCTAATAATATCAAAGTCCAGAAAATATTCTAAGTCCAGAAAAGGTACAAAAAAGGTATACCTAATAATTTCAAAGTCCAGAAAAGGTACAAAAAAGGTATACCTGATAATTTCAAAGTCCAGAAAAGGTACAAAAAAGGTATACCTAATAATTTCAAAGTCCAGAAAAGGTACAAAAAAGGTATACCTAATAATTTCAAAGTCCACAAAGGTACAAAAAAGGTATACTTGATAATTTCAAAGTCCAGAAAAGGTACAAAAAAGTTATACTAGTAAATAACAAGTTTTGAATAAGGTACAAAAAAGTCATAACTTTTTTGTAACTTTTTTAAAAAGTACAAAAAAAGCACTAAAAAGGTACAAAAAAGTTATGACTTTTTGTACCTTTTTTTGGTATGGGTGGGGTACCATTAATGTTAAACAGTTTACATGTATGGAGTACCATTAAGGTCAAACAGTTAACATGTATGGGGTACCATTAATGTTAAACAGTTTACATGTATGGAGTACCATTAATGTTAAACAGTTTACATTATGGAGTACCATTAAGGTTAAACTGTCAACATGTATGGAGTACCATTAAGGTTAAACTTTTAACATGTATGGGGTACCATTAATGTTAAACAGTTTACATAGATGGAGTACCATTAATGTTAAACAGTTTACATGTATGGAGTACCATTAAGGTCAAACAGTTAACATGTATGGGGTACCATTAATGTTAAACAGTTTACATGTATGGAGTACCATTAAGGTCAAACAGTTAACATGTATGGGGTACCATTAATGTTAAACAGTTTACATGTATGGAGTACCATTAATGTTAAACAGTTTACATGTATGGAGTACCATTAAGATTAAACAGTTTACATAGATGGAGTACCATTAATGTTAAACAGTTAACATGTATGGGGTACCATTAATGTTAAACAGTTAACTTGTATGGAGTACCATTAATGTTAAACAGTTTACATGTATGGAGAACCATTAATGTTAAACAGTTAACTTGTATGGAGTACCATTAATGTTAAACAGTTTACATAGATGGAGTACCATTAATGTTAAACAGTTTACATGTATGGAGTACCATTAATGTTAAACAGTTAACATGTATGGAGTACCATTAATGTTAAACAGTTTACATAGATGGAGTACCATTAATGTTAAACAGTTTACATAGATGGAGTACCATTAATGTTAAACAGTTTACATAGATGGAGTACCATTAATGTTAAACAGTTTACATAGATGGAGTACCATTAATGTTAAACAGTTTACATAGATGGAGTACCATTAATGTTAAACAGTTTACATAGATGGAGTACCATTAATGTTAAACAGTTTACATAGATGGAGTACCATTAATGTTAAACAGTTTACATAGATGGAGTACCATTAATGTTAAACAGTTTACATAGATGGAGTACCATTAATGTTAAACAGTTTACATAGATGGAGTACCATTAATGTTAAACAGTTTACATAGATGGAGTACCATTAATGTTAAACAGTTTACATGTATGGAGTACCATTAATGTTAAACAGTTTACATAGATGGAGTACCATTAATGTTAAACAGTTAACATGTATGGGGTACCATTAATGTTAAACAGTTAACTTGTATGGAGTACCATTAATGTTAAACAGTTTACATGTATGGAGAACCATTAATGTTAAACAGTTAACTTGTATGGAGTACCATTAATGTTAAACAGTTTACATAGATGGAGTACCATTAATGTTAAACAGTTTACATGTATGGAGTACCATTAATGTTAAACAGTTAACATGTATGGAGTACCATTAATGTTAAACAGTTTACATAGATGGAGTACCATTAATGTTAAACAGTTTACATAGATGGAGTACCATTAATGTTAAACAGTTTACATAGATGGAGTACCATTAATGTTAAACAGTTTACATAGATGGAGTACCATTAATGTTAAACAGTTTACATAGATGGAGTACCATTAATGTTAAACAGTTTACATAGATGGAGTACCATTAATGTTAAACAGTTTACATAGATGGAGTACCATTAATGTTAAACAGTTTACATAGATGGAGTACCATTAATGTTAAACAGTTTACATAGATGGAGTACCATTAATGTTAAACAGTTTACATAGATGGAGTACCATTAATGTTAAACAGTTTACATAGATGGAGTACCATTAATGTTAAACAGTTTACATAGATGGAGTACCATTTATGCTCAGTGTTCAATTGTTCTTATTTTAATTGTAATGAAAAGACTTAAAAAACTTGTGTAAAACAATATGTAAGCCATATTCTATGGACACGGTATTTATGGGTCTATGGACATGGTATTTATGGGTCTATGGACACAGTATTTATGGGTCTATGGACACGGTATTTATGGGTCTATGGACACGGTATTTATGGGTCTATGGACACGGTATTTATGGGTCTATGGACACGGTATTTATGGGTCTATGGACACGGTATTTATGGGTCTATGGACACAGTATTTATGGGTCTATGGACACGGTATTTATGGGTCTATGGACACGGTATTTATGGGTCTATGGACACGGTATTTATGGGTCTATGGACACGGTATTTATGGGTCTATGGACACGGTATTTATGGGTCTATGGACACGGTATTTATGGGTGCTTGGGGTTTTTACCCAGAACTGCCAAATTCTTGTTTAACTCATTCCCCCTGAATTTTTATAATGAACTATTCTTACTATTCTTAAGTGGAAGGGTTCAAATGTGTCTTCAAGGAATGAATGTATTGAATAATAATGGTGTATGTTTAATAAGCTCATCGCTCAGGGAATTAATGCAGATACATGTTAATTGCACTGGGGAAATAATACCTTAGGTTGAAAAATCTGACTGGTCTCGTACGACATTTAAACAGATCAGGTGGAAGCCTGGCTGTGAAGTTTTTGTCGTTAATGTCTTCAGTATGAATTGATCAGCTTAATTTGATGAGAGTGGGTTTACTTTGTCAGAAGCAATCGCCCGACAATATCCTCGTAGACGACTTTCATAAAATAAAAAAAACTCTGCAGGATTGGAATAAAAAATCCTTCATTGCCCATCTGTTTAACGTCTAGGCGAAGATTCTCCCATCATCAGGCGATATGGTTTTCCTCTTTTTCAAAGGATTTGGTGATCATTACTCCATAAAGGATTAATACCGCTGGCCAGTACAATACAAAAGGTCTGTTACTACTGTCAGACTACTCCGGCCAGTACAATACAAAAGGTCTGGTACTACTGTCAGACTACTCCGGCCAGTACAATACAAAAGGTCTGGTACTACTGTCAGACTACTCCCGGCCAGTACAATACAAAAGGTCTGATACTACTGTCAGACTACTCCGGCCAGTACAATACAAAAGGTCTGGTACTACTGTCAGACTACTCCGGCCAGTACAATACAAAAGGTCTGGTACTACTGTCAGACTACTCCCGGCCAGTACAATACAAAAGGTCTGGTACTACTGTCAGACTACTCCGGCCAGTACAATACAAAAGGTCTGGTACTACTGTCAGACTACTCCGGCCAGTACAATACAAAAGGTCTGGTACTACTGTCAGACTACTCCGGCCAGTACAATACAAAAGGTCTGGTACTACTGTCAGACTACTCCGGCCAGTACAATACAAAAGGTCTGGTACTACTGTCAGACTACTCCTGGCCAGTACAATACAAAAGGTCTGGTACTACTATCAGACTACTCCCGGCCAGTACAATACAAAAGGTCTGGTACTACTGTCAGACTACTCCCGGCCAGTACAATACACAAGGTCTGGTACTACTGTCAGACTACTCCCGGCCAGTACAATACACAAGGTCTGGTACTACTGTCAGACTACTCCCGGCCAGTACAATACAAAAGGTCTGGTACTACTGTCAGACTACTCCCGGCCAGTACAATACAAAAGGTCTGGTACTACTGTCAGACTACTCTAGCCAGTACAATACAAAAGGTCTGATACTACTGTCAGACTACTCCGGCCAGTACAATACAAAAGGTCTGGTACTACTGTCAGACTACTGCGGCCAGTACAATACAAAAGGTCTGGTACTACTGTCAGACTACTCCCGGCCAGTACAATACAAAAGGTCTGGTACTACTGTCAGACTACTCCGGCCAGTACAATACAAAAGGTCTGGTACTACTGTCAGACTACTCCGGCCAGTACAATACAAAAGGTCTGGTACTACTATCAGACTACTCCGGCCAGTACAATACAAAAGGTCTGGTACTACTGTCAGACTACTCCGGCCAGTACAATACAAAAGGTCTGGTACTACTGTCAGACTACTCCGGCCAGTACAATACAAAAGGTCTGATACTACTATCAGACTACTCCGGCCAGTACAATACAAAAGGTCTGGTACTACTGTCAGACTACTCCGGCCAGTACAATACAAAAGGTCTGGTACTACTGTCAGACTACTCCGGCCAGTACAATACAAAAGGTCTGGTACTACTATCAGACTACTCCCGGCCAGTACAATACAAAAGGTCTGGTACTACTGTCAGACTACTCTGGCCAGTACAATACACAAGGTCTGGTACTACTGTCAGACTACTCCGGCCAGTACAATACAAAAGGTCTGGTACTACTGTCAGACTACTCCGGCCAGTACAATACAAAAGGTCTGGTACTACTGTCAGACTACCCCGGCCAGTACAATACAAAAGGTCTGGTACTACTGTCAGACTCCTCCGGCCAGTACAATACAAAAGGTCTGGTACTACTGTCAGGTTACTCTGGCCAGTACAATACAAAAGGTCTGGTACTACTGTCAGACTACTCCGGCCAGTACAATACAAAAGGTCTGGTACTACTGTCAGACTACTCCGGCCAGTACAATACAAAAGGTCTGGTACTACTGTCAGACCACTCCGGCCAGTACAATACAAAAGGTCTGGTACTACTGTCAGACTACTCCGGCCAGTACAATACAAAAGGTCTGGTACTACTGTCAGACTACTCCCGGCCAGTACAATACAAAAGGTCTGGTACTACTGTCGGACCACTCCGGCCAGTACAATACAAAAGGTCTGGTACTACTGTCAGGTTACTCCGGCCAGTACAATACAAAAGGTCTGGTACTACTGTCAGGTTACTCTGGCCAGTACAATACAAAAGGTCTGGTACTACTATCAGACTACTCCCGGCCAGTACAATACAAAAGGTCTGGTACTACTGTCAGACTACTCCGGCCAGTACAATACAAAAGGTCTGGTACTACTGTCAGACTACTCCGGCCAGTACAATACAAAAGGTCTGGTACTACTGTCAGACTACTCCCGGCCAGTACAATACAAAAGGTCTGGTACTACTGTCAGACTACTCCGGCCAGTACAATACAAAAGGTCTGGTACTACTGTCAGACTACTCCGGCCAGTACAATACAAAAGGTCTGGTACTACTGTCAGACTACTCCGGCCAGTACAATACAAAAGGTCTGGTACTACTGTCAGACTACCCCGGCCAGTACAATACAAAAGGTCTGGTACTACTGTCAGACTCCTCCGGCCAGTACAATACAAAAGGTCTGGTACTACTGTCAGGTTACTCTGGCCAGTACAATACAAAAGGTCTGGTACTACTGTCAGACTACTCCGGCCAGTACAATACAAAAGGTCTGGTACTACTGTCAGACTACTCCGGCCAGTACAATACAAAAGGTCTGGTACTACTGTCAGACCACTCCGGCCAGTACAATACAAAAGGTCTGGTACTACTGTCAGACTACTCCGGCCAGTACAATACAAAAGGTCTGGTACTACTGTCAGACTACTCCCGGCCAGTACAATACAAAAGGTCTGGTACTACTGTCGGACCACTCCGGCCAGTACAATACAAAAGGTCTGGTACTACTGTCAGGTTACTCCGGCCAGTACAATACAAAAGGTCTGGTACTACTGTCAGGTTACTCTGGCCAGTACAATACAAAAGGTCTGGTACTACTGTCAGACTACTCCGGCCAGTACAATACAAAAGGTCTGGTACTACTGTCAGACTACTCCCGGCCAGTACAATACAAAAGGTCTGGTACTACTGTCAGACTACTCCGGCCAGTACAATACAAAAGGTCTGGTACTACTGTCAGACTACTCCCGGCCAGTACAATACAAAAGGTCTGGTACTACTGTCAGACTACTCCCGGCCAGTACAATACAAAAGGTCTGGTACTACTGTCAGACTACTCCCGGCCAGTACAATACAAAAGGTCTGGTACTACTGTCAGACTACTCCGGCCAGTACAATACAAAAGGTCTGGTACTACTATCAGACTACTCTGGCCAGTACAATACAACAGGTCTGGTACTACTGTCAGACTACTCCGGCCAGTACAATACAAAAGGTCTGGTACTACTGTCAGACTACTCCGGCCAGACAATACAAAAGGTCTGGTACTACTGTCAGACTACTCGGCCAGTACAATACAAAAGGTCTGGTACTACTGTCAGACTACTCCGGCCAGTACAATACAAAAGGTCTGGTACTACTGTCAGACCACTCCCGGCCAGTACAATACAAAAGGTCTGGCACTACTGTCAGACTACTCCCGGCCAGTACAATACAAAAGGTCTGGTACTACTGTCAGACTACTCCGGCCAGTACAATACAAAAGGTCTGGTACTACTGTCAGACCACTCCCGGCCAGTACAATACAAAAGGTCTGGTACTACTGTCAGACTACTCCCGGCCAGTACAATACAAAAGGTCTGGTACTACTGTCAGACTACTCCGGCCAGACAATACAAAAGGTCTGGTACTACTGTCAGACTACTCCGGCCAGACAATACAAAAGGTCTGGTACTACTGTCAGACTACTCCGGCCAGTACAATACAAAAGGTCTGGTACTACTGTCAGACTACTCCGGCCAGTACAATACAAAAGGTCTGGTACTACTGTCAGACTACTCCGGCCAGTACAATACAAAAGGTCTGGTACTACTGTCAGACTACTCCGGCCAGTACAATACAAAAGGTCTGGTACTACTGTCAGACTACTCCGGCCAGTACAATACAAAAGGTCTGGTACTACTGTCAGACTACTCCGGCCAGTACAATACAAAAGGTCTAGTACTACTGTCAGACTACTCCCGGCCAGTACAATACAAAAGGTCTGGTACTACTGTCAGACTACTCCCGGCCAGTACAATACAAAAGGTCTGGTACTACTGTCAGACTACTCCGGCCAGTACAATACAAAAGGTCTGGTACTACTATCAGACTACTCCCGGCCAGTACAATACAAAAGGTCTGGTACTACTGTCAGACTACTCCGGCCAGTACAATACAAAAGGTCTGGTACTACTGTCAGACTACTCCCGGCCAGTACAATACAAAAGGTCTGGTACTACTGTCAGACTACTCCCGGCCAGTACAATACAAAAGGTCTGGTACTACTGTCAGACTACTCCCGGCCAGTACAATACAAAAGGTCTGGTACTACTGTCAGACTACTCCGGCCAGTACAATACAAAAGGTCTGGTACTACTGTCAGACTACTCCCAGCCAGAACAATACAAAAGGTCTGGTACTACTGTCAGACTACTCCGGCCAGTACAATACAAAAGGTCTGGTACTACTGTCAGACTACTCCGGCCAGTACAATACAAAAGGTCTGGTACTACTATCAGACTACTCCGGCCAGTACAATACAAAAGGTCTGGTACTACTGTCAGACTACTCCGGCCAGTACAATACAAAAGGTCTGGTACTACTGTCAGACTACTCCGGCCAGTACAATACAAAAGGTCTGATACTACTATCAGACTACTCCGGCCAGTACAATACAAAAGGTCTGGTACTACTGTCAGACTACTCCGGCCAGTACAATACAAAAGGTCTGGTACTACTGTCAGACTACTCCGGCCAGTACAATACAAAAGGTCTGGTACTACTATCAGACTACTCCCGGCCAGTACAATACAAAAGGTCTGGTACTACTGTCAGACTACTCTGGCCAGTACAATACACAAGGTCTGGTACTACTGTCAGACTACTCCGGCCAGTACAATACAAAAGGTCTGGTACTACTGTCAGACTACTCCGGCCAGTACAATACAAAAGGTCTGGTACTACTGTCAGACTACCCCGGCCAGTACAATACAAAAGGTCTGGTACTACTGTCAGACTCCTCCGGCCAGTACAATACAAAAGGTCTGGTACTACTGTCAGGTTACTCTGGCCAGTACAATACAAAAGGTCTGGTACTACTGTCAGACTACTCCGGCCAGTACAATACAAAAGGTCTGGTACTACTGTCAGACTACTCCGGCCAGTACAATACAAAAGGTCTGGTACTACTGTCAGACCACTCCGGCCAGTACAATACAAAAGGTCTGGTACTACTGTCAGACTACTCCGGCCAGTACAATACAAAAGGTCTGGTACTACTGTCAGACTACTCCCGGCCAGTACAATACAAAAGGTCTGGTACTACTGTCGGACCACTCCGGCCAGTACAATACAAAAGGTCTGGTACTACTGTCAGGTTACTCCGGCCAGTACAATACAAAAGGTCTGGTACTACTGTCAGGTTACTCTGGCCAGTACAATACAAAAGGTCTGGTACTACTGTCAGACTACTCCGGCCAGTACAATACAAAAGGTCTGGTACTACTGTCAGACTACTCCCGGCCAGTACAATACAAAAGGTCTGGTACTACTGTCAGACTACTCCGGCCAGTACAATACAAAAGGTCTGGTACTACTGTCAGACTACTCTGGCCAGTACAATACAAAAGGTCTGATACTACTATCAGACTACTCCCGGCCAGTACAATACAAAAGGTCTGGTACTACTGTCAGACTACTCCGGCCAGTACAATACAAAAGGTCTGGTACTACTGTCAGACTACTCCGGCCAGTACAATACAAAAGGTCTGGTACTACTGTCAGACTACTCCCGGCCAGTACAATACAAAAGGTCTGGTACTACTGTCAGACTACTCCGGCCAGTACAATACAAAAGGTCTGGTACTACTGTCAGACTACTCCGGCCAGTACAATACAAAAGGTCTGGTACTACTGTCAGACTACTCCGGCCAGTACAATACAAAAGGTCTGGTACTACTGTCAGACTACCCCGGCCAGTACAATACAAAAGGTCTGGTACTACTGTCAGACTCCTCCGGCCAGTACAATACAAAAGGTCTGGTACTACTGTCAGGTTACTCTGGCCAGTACAATACAAAAGGTCTGGTACTACTGTCAGACTACTCCGGCCAGTACAATACAAAAGGTCTGGTACTACTGTCAGACTACTCCGGCCAGTACAATACAAAAGGTCTGGTACTACTGTCAGACCACTCCGGCCAGTACAATACAAAAGGTCTGGTACTACTGTCAGACTACTCCGGCCAGTACAATACAAAAGGTCTGGTACTACTGTCAGACTACTCCCGGCCAGTACAATACAAAAGGTCTGGTACTACTGTCGGACCACTCCGGCCAGTACAATACAAAAGGTCTGGTACTACTGTCAGGTTACTCCGGCCAGTACAATACAAAAGGTCTGGTACTACTGTCAGGTTACTCTGGCCAGTACAATACAAAAGGTCTGGTACTACTGTCAGACTACTCCGGCCAGTACAATACAAAAGGTCTGGTACTACTGTCAGACTACTCCCGGCCAGTACAATACAAAAGGTCTGGTACTACTGTCAGACTACTCCGGCCAGTACAATACAAAAGGTCTGGTACTACTGTCAGACTACTCCCGGCCAGTACAATACAAAAGGTCTGGTACTACTGTCAGACTACTCCCGGCCAGTACAATACAAAAGGTCTGGTACTACTGTCAGACTACTCCCGGCCAGTACAATACAAAAGGTCTGGTACTACTGTCAGACTACTCCGGCCAGTACAATACAAAAGGTCTGGTACTACTATCAGACTACTCTGGCCAGTACAATACAACAGGTCTGGTACTACTGTCAGACTACTCCGGCCAGTACAATACAAAAGGTCTGGTACTACTGTCAGACTACTCCGGCCAGACAATACAAAAGGTCTGGTACTACTGTCAGACTACTCGGCCAGTACAATACAAAAGGTCTGGTACTACTGTCAGACTACTCCGGCCAGTACAATACAAAAGGTCTGGTACTACTGTCAGACCACTCCCGGCCAGTACAATACAAAAGGTCTGGCACTACTGTCAGACTACTCCCGGCCAGTACAATACAAAAGGTCTGGTACTACTGTCAGACTACTCCGGCCAGTACAATACAAAAGGTCTGGTACTACTGTCAGACCACTCCCGGCCAGTACAATACAAAAGGTCTGGTACTACTGTCAGACTACTCCCGGCCAGTACAATACAAAAGGTCTGGTACTACTGTCAGACTACTCCGGCCAGACAATACAAAAGGTCTGGTACTACTGTCAGACTACTCCGGCCAGACAATACAAAAGGTCTGGTACTACTGTCAGACTACTCCGGCCAGTACAATACAAAAGGTCTGGTACTACTGTCAGACTACTCCGGCCAGTACAATACAAAAGGTCTGGTACTACTGTCAGACTACTCCGGCCAGTACAATACAAAAGGTCTGGTACTACTGTCAGACTACTCCGGCCAGTACAATACAAAAGGTCTGGTACTACTGTCAGACTACTCCGGCCAGTACAATACAAAAGGTCTGGTACTACTGTCAGACTACTCCGGCCAGTACAATACAAAAGGTCTAGTACTACTGTCAGACTACTCCCGGCCAGTACAATACAAAAGGTCTGGTACTACTGTCAGACTACTCCCGGCCAGTACAATACAAAAGGTCTGGTACTACTGTCAGACTACTCCGGCCAGTACAATACAAAAGGTCTGGTACTACTATCAGACTACTCCCGGCCAGTACAATACAAAAGGTCTGGTACTACTGTCAGACTACTCCGGCCAGTACAATACAAAAGGTCTGGTACTACTGTCAGACTACTCCCGGCCAGTACAATACAAAAGGTCTGGTACTACTGTCAGACTACTCCCGGCCAGTACAATACAAAAGGTCTGGTACTACTGTCAGACTACTCCCGGCCAGTACAATACAAAAGGTCTGGTACTACTGTCAGACTACTCCGGCCAGTACAATACAAAAGGTCTGGTACTACTGTCAGACTACTCCCAGCCAGTACAATACAAAAGGTCTGGTACTACTGTCAGACTACTCCGGCCAGTACAATACAAAAGGTCTGGTACTACTGTCAGACTACTCCGGCCAGTACAATACAAAAGGTCTGGTACTACTGTCAGACTACTCCGGCCAGTACAATACAAAAGGTCTGATACTACTGTCAGACTACTCGGGCCAGTACAATACAAAAGGTCTGGTACTACTGTCAGACTACTCCGGCCAGTACAATACAAAAGGTCTGGTACTACTGTCAGACTACTCCGGCCAGTACAATACAAAAGGTCTGGTACTACTGTCAGACTACTCCGGCCAGTACAATACAAAAGGTCTGGTACTACTGTCAGACTACTCCGGCCAGTACAATACAAAAGGTCTGGTACTACTGTCAGACTACTCCGGCCAGTACAATACAAAAGGTCTGGTACTACTGTCAGACCACTCCGGCCAGTACAATACAAAAGGTCTGGTACTACTGTCAGACTACTCCGGCCAGTACAATACAAAAGGTCTGGTACTACTGTCAGACTACTCCGGCCAGTACAATACAAAAGGTCTGGTACTACTGTCAGACTACTCCCGGCCAGTACAATACAAAAGGTCTGGTACTACTATCAGACTACTCTGGCCAGTACAATACAAAAGGTCTGGTACTACTGTCAGACTACTCCGGCCAGTACAATACAAAAGGTCTGGTACTACTGTCAGACAACTCCGGCCAGTACAATACAAAAGGTCTGGTACTACTGTCAGACTACTCCAGCCAGTACAATACAAAAGGTCTGGTACTACTGTCAGACTACTCTGGCCAGTACAATACAAAAGGTCTGGTACTACTGTCAGACTACTCCCGGCCAGTACAATACAAAAGGTCTGGTACTACTGTCAGACTACTCCCGGCCAGTACAATACAAAAGGTCTGGTACTACTGTCAGACTACTCCGGCCAGTACAATACAAAAGGTCTGGTACTACTGTCAGACTACTCCCGGCCAGTACAATACAAAAGGTCTGGTACTACTGTCAGACTACTCCCGGCCAGTACAATACAAAAGGTCTGGTACTACTATCAGACTACTCCGGCCAGTACAATACAAAAGGTCTGGTACTACTGTCAGACTACTCCAGCCAGTACAATACAAAAGGTCTGGTACTACTGTCAGACTACTCCCGGAAACCTCCCATCTGTACTCTGGCCAGTACAATACAAAAGGTCTGGTACTACTGTCAGACTACTCCGGCCAGTACAATACAAAAGGTCTGGTACTACTGTCAGACTACTCCGGCCAGTACAATACAACAGGTCTGGTACTACTGTCAGACTACTCCCGGCCAGTACAATACAAAAGGTCTGGTACTACTGTCAGACTACTCCCGGCCAGTACAATACAAAAGGTCTGGTACTACTGTCAGACTACTCCGGCCAGCACAATACAAGAGGTCTGGTACTACTGTCAGACTACCCCGGCCAGTACAATACAACAGGTCTGGTACTACTGTCAGACTACTCCAGTCAGTACAATACAACAGGTCTGGTACTACTGTCAGACTACCCCGGCCAGTACAATACAACAGGTCTGGTACTACTGTCAGACTACTCTGGCCAGTACAATACAAAAGGTCTGGTACTACTGTCAGACTACTCCGGCCAGTACAATACAAAAGGTCTGGTACTACTGTCAGGTTACTCCGGCCAGTACATTACAAAAGGTCTGGTACTACTGTCAGACTACTCCGGCCAGTACAATACAAAAGGTCTGGTACTACTGTCAGACTACTCCCGGCCAGTACAATACAAAGGTCTGGTACTACCGTCAGACAATCCCGGCCAGTACAATACAAAAGGTCTGGTACTACCGTCAGACTACTCCGGCCAGTACAATACAAAAGGTCTGGTACTACTGTCAGACTACTCCCGGCCAGTACAATACAAAAGGTCTGGTACTACTGTCAGACTACTCCGGCCAGTACAATACAAAAGGTCTGGTACTACTGTCAGGTTACTCCGGCCAGTACAATACAAAAGGTCTGGTACTACTGTCAGACTACTCCGGCCAGTACAATACAAAAGGTCTGGTACTACTGTCAGACTACTCCCGGCCAGTACAATACAAAAGGTCTGGTACTACTGTCAGACTACTCCGGCCAGCACAATACAAAAGGTCTGGTACTACTGTCAGACTACTCCGGTCAGTACAATACAACAGGTCTGGTACTACTGTCAGACCACTCCGGCCAGTACAATACAAAAGGTCTGGTACTACTGTCAGACTACTCCGGCCAGCACAATACAAAAGGTCTGGTACTACTGTCAGACTACTCCGGTCAGTACAATACAACAGGTCTGGTACTACTGTCAGACCACTCCGGCCAGTACAATACAAAAGGTCTGGTACTACTGTCAGACCACTCCGGCCAGTACAATACAAAAGGTCTGGTACTACTGTCAGACTACTCCGGTCAGTACAATACAAAAGGTCTGGTACTACTGTCAGACTACTCCGGTCAGTACAATACAACAGGTCTGGTACTACTGTCAGACCACTCCGGCCAGTACAATACAAAAGGTCTGGTACTACTGTCAGACCACTCCGGCCAGTACAATACAAAATGTCTGGTACTACTGTCAGACCACTCCGGCCAGCACAATACAAAAGGTCTGGTACTACTGTCAGACTACTCCGGTCAGTACAATACAACAGGTCTGGTACTACTGTCAGACTATTCCCGGCCAGTACAATACAAAAGGTCTGGTACTACTGTCAGACTACCCCGGCCAGTACAATACAAAAGGTCTGGTACTACTGTCAGACTACTCCGGCCAGTACAATACAAAAGGTCTGGTACTACTGTCAGACTACTCCGGCCAGTACAATACAAAAGGTCTGGTATTACTGTCAGACTACTCCAGTCAGTACAATACAAAAGGTCTGGTACTACTGTCAGACTACTCCGGCTAGTACAATACAAAAGGTCTGTTACTACTGTCAGACTACTCCCGGCCAGTACAATACAAAAGGTCTGGTACTACTGTCAGACTACTCCCGGCCAGTACAATACAAAAGGCTGGTACTACTGTCAGACTACTCCTGCCAGTACAATACAAAAGGTCTGGTACTACTGTCAGACTACTCCCGGCCAGTACAATACAAAATGTCTGGTACTACTATCAGACTACTCCGGCCAGTACAATACAAAAGGTCTGGTACTACTGTCAGACTACTCCGGCCAGTACAATACAAAAGGTCTGGTACTACTGTCAGACTACTCCGGCCAGTACAATACAAAAGGTCTGGTACTACTGTTAGACTACTCCCGGAAACCTTCCATCTGTACTCCGGCCGGTACAATACAAAAGGTCTGGTACTACTGTCGGACTACTCCCGGAAACCTCCCATCTGTACTCCAAATAACAGTCTGGTCTTTGTGTTTTTTCTACGCTAATTTTACCACCGACCCCGAGTACTGTATACATCCAGACTTTGTTCTCGTAAACTCTGGTAATGTGGAGCGTTGTGGAGGGTAAATTGGTTGTGTGTTTTGGTGTGTGTTATGGTAAAAGTCAGTGAGGTGATTAATAGAAACATCCTAGTTGTTATAAAACGTTACTTTTGTAATCCATTTTATTTCAAAGTCGTTTTTTTTTCAGTATTAATGAAGTATTATGATACTAATCAATAGATGGAAAACACATTGGAAATTTTGTATTAGGCCTGGTCCCGTTTCATCAAGGTTCCTTAACTCAAGGGAATTTGTTTAAATTGAAAATCGCCAAAGGAAGACATCATATTATCTTGAGGAAAGTTCTTTAACTTCTAATCTTCTTCTCGGCCCATTGCTGATGACCTTAAGGCCTAATGACCCACTGAGGAGGTCAAATGCTGAAGAACTAATGACCCACTGAGGAGGTCAAATGCTGAAGAACTAATGACCCAATGAGGAGGTCAAATGCTGAAGACCTAATGACCCACTGAGGAGGTCAAATGCTGAAGAACTAATGACCCAATGAGGAGGTCAAATGCTGAAGAACTAAAGGTCAACTGAGGAGGTCAAATGCTGAAGAACTAATGACCCACTGAGGAGGTCAAATGCTGAAGAACTAATGACCCAATGAGGAGGTCAAATGCTGAAGAACTAAAGGTCAACTGAGGAGGTCAAATGCTGAAGAACTAATGACCCACTGAGGAGGTCAAATGCTGAAGACCTAATGACCCAATGAGGAGGTCAAATGCTGAAGAACTAATGACCCACTGAGGAGGTCAAATGCTGAAGACCTAATGACCCAATGAGGAGGTCAAATGCTGAAGAACTAATGACCCACTGAGGAGGTCAAATGCTGAAGAACTAATGACCCACTGAGGAGGTCAAATGCTGAAGACCTAATGACCCACTGAGGAGGTCATATCCTGAAGACCTAATGACCCACTGAGGAGGTCAAATGATGAAGAATTAAAGGTTAACCGAGGTCAAATGTTGAAAAGCTCAAGGTCAGCTGAGGAGGTCAAATGCTGAAAACCTCATGGCCAACTGAGGTCAAATGCTGAAGACCTAAAGGTCAACTGAGGAGGTCCAATGCTGAAAACCTCATGGCCAACTGAGGTCAAATGCTGAAGACCTAAAGGTCAACTGAGGAGGTCCAATGCTGTAGACTGCAATGTCAACTGAGGTCAAATGTTGAATCCCAAGATCAACTAAGGAGGTCAAATGATGAAGTCCTCAATGTCAACTAAGGTCAAATATAGAAGATCTCAAGGTCAACTGAGGAGGTCACATACTGAAAACCTCATGACCAACTGAGGAGGTCACATATTGAAAATCTCAAGGTCAACTGAGGAGGTCACATACTGAAAACCTCATGACCAGCTGAGGAGGTCAAATGCTGAAGACATCATGGTCAACTAAGAAGGTCAAATGATGAATGAACACGTCTTGGCCAGCTGAGGAGGTCAAATGCTGAAGATATCATGGTTGATTGAGGAGGTCAATTACTGATGACATCAAGATCAAATGAGTTCAAAAGCTGATGACTTCAAGACCAACTTTGATGATCAAATTTGAACACCTCGGTCAAATGCTGGAGACCACATGTCATATCAGGGTACTTGCAAAACATTAAAATAAGACTTAAGACTTGAAGAAAAAAAAAAAAAAAAAATAAGACTTAACGATAGTAAATCAGTTTTGACACTGTAAGTAGAGCTATTTATTGTGAGTTATTACTTACATTTCCACAGAACTGCAGATGGGTGCTGTTCTTTTTTGTGAATTATGACTACTTGTGCACCCGACTTCAAAGACTTGTATCTCTGCACCTAGAGATCAGGTTTTATTGATGCTCTGACATTTCCAGACCTCAATACAGTAACTTCTTAAAACCCGACACAAGTAACATGTTTGCAGGAAAAGTTACAACAGATAAAAAAAATCTACGATTTGAATGAATTTATCTGCCGTTGGTCGGCATCTTGTCATGATCTTATCTCTTAATTTGTACTTCTTACGCTGGAATGTGCGCTCACGGATGGAAAAAGTTACAAATGGAGGAAAAAGGAACGGGTGTACATGAATTGTGTGACTGTGGCCCCATCAAAAAGTTGTTTTACAGCATACCAAGCATGTGTGTATAGGTAAAGTATTCCGATTACAACATAACTCTTACATAACATCTGTCCCTGCGGCCTGCCAGCTACTCTTCTCCCCGTCACTGCAGGACGTTTTAATTAATACAGAGCATGGTATTCCCTAGAATATCTTGTAACCCTGGAGATGGCCATATAACCGTGGAGATCAGGGATCCTGCTGGTAGTGCCACACTTTACAAGGGCAGTTCTGAAGCAACTCCGCTTGTTTTAGTGAAACAACTTTTTTCTTCCGTCTGTTTTGTTAATTTTTCCTGTGTGGTATGTACGGATATCATTTATTTAGTATCGCACTTGTTTGTTAATTTGGCTTTTATCTTTTTCACCCGATGTTTGCAGACTTTGTTGGAGTGTATTCATTATTTACGAAGGTATACATGTATAAGGACGTAGCTAGTCTGTATATCGTATCACGGAGACATCAGTTAAATCCCTTAGGCCTTACACTCACGGTTCTCAGTGTCCTCTGCTTCAAACATCAACAGCTATCTCACTTATACAACAGCTTCACCTTACGATATAAACTATCATTACCACATTCAAATTGTATTAAACTCATCGGGGATTAAAACTCGTTGTATACTGCACTTTACTTTGCTCCTGACTTTACGATTCGGCATCTATTGCTTTTTTGTCACTTTGATAGGAAGGTTGTGAAACTCGAGGTCTTTTACTCATTTGACTTTTAAGAATTCCCAGTAGTTAAGATGTCAAGAATTAGTGACTTTTTAAATTTTTGCAGTAAACATCTCTGTGCAGTAGTAAGAAAATATTTCTTTACGAAACAGATATAACCATGGTGTTATATAATAATTACACCAACGTCTCTCTATAGATTTTTGAGTAGACTTCTATTTGGGACGGCTATAACAGTTTCTAACGTTGTTGAATCAGTTCTGATGATAAAAGTGCCTTCCGTTGACTTTTATTATATAACCTGGTAGAAAAAATCTTTTCGGGATGAAGTTGTTTTCAGAAATCTTAATACTTAAATAAAAATGTTTAATTTAATATGCAATAAGAGTAATATTTCCAGTTTCAAAAATTCAAAAATTGTAATTTTTGTGATGGAAATCAATATTGAGAGTAACGTGGATGTGTATTAACTTGACTGGTGTCAGTGACAGTACAGCAAGTGCTCGTATGAAAAATGCAAATTGAGTGAGATATTGCCCAAAGCTAATGCGAAAAGTTGATTATAATTTTAATTTTTCCTATGGAACGCGATGGAATTAGATTTATATAACCACTCAACAGATTTGTGTGCTAAAAACAAAAAATCTTAAGACTCTTTATTAAGATCAGAGCTGCAAACATTTTAGATTTGACGTTAGAAGATATGGATACAGGTGCTCTGTTGAACAGAACATGGGGATCCTGTCCAGGTCAGTGTTCAATACCGTGTTGTATTGTGTTATATAGTGTGTCAGTTGGTGTTCCACTGAAAGTCAGATTTAGGTTATCGTAATAATCCTCTCACAATGGTTTCTTTTGAAGAAGACAGCAGTGGAACCCCCGCCCCTACCTTAAACCAATTACAGACCAATTAATGGAGCACTTGTTGGTTGTACAATTATAAACTGCCTTTTGTTGGAGAGCCAGGTTTTTTGCTGCATCTGATGTGTGTAAAGACACTTTCAATGAAGCGCCCTAAAATAGCAGCGTGTTTTTGAAGCTTCCCTGCGGGAGACTGCAGTTGAAGCAGGTTAGCTGACGATCAGGGAGCCTGTCCGGGATTTAAATAATGAATTGGTAATTACTACAACAAACTGCATGTAAGTAATGTATAAATAACTGGGCAGGCGTAAAATGAACCAACATCTGGCTGTAGGGTACAAGTCACTGTGTGGAATACACATTGGAGCACACAGCCGAGAAAACAACACCTCAATACCACAGCAAAACACTCTGGTATTACAGAAAAATCCATAAAAAATTGTTATTTCAATGTCGTGAAATTGAAAACAAAGCTGTTAATTGCTCATTGCACTTGTGTATTTTAAGGATTTGTCAAATATTTGACAAAATTAGTTTTCACCATATTGATATTTTCATCATTATGGCTTCCCCTTACTCCCTCCTGCTACCCTTCTCCTTACCTTTATTGTACGCCTTTGGGTGGTATATTGGCATGGTTTTGTCCGTCTGTCCATTTATTTGTTAGTACATTTGTCTGTTCATCCGTCAACATTTGGTTTGTTCGTTACTTTTTCAGTGAACTATTAGAGCGATGTTGTTCAAACTTCACACAAAGGTTGTTTACATGAAGATCTGAAACAGAGTCAATTATGAGATGCATTCAATATGTCATTAAAGAGTTATGGCCCTTTAACTTAAAAAATTTCAACAAATGTAAGAATGGTCCTTGTCGGAAACTTATCAGGAAAACTTATATTTGAAGGATGTTGATGAAACTTTACACAAAAGTCATATTCATGAAGATTGGAAACAGAGTTGATTTTGAAATTCATTCAATATGTTGTTAAGAGTTATGGCCCTTTAACTTCGAAAATTTCAAAAAATATAAGAATGATATCGCGGGTGGGCGTATCATGTACCCCCCACGGTACTATTGTCATATCCTCCCCTTACCCCATCCATTTCCCTTCTCCTTCCCTTACCCCTCCCTTTCCCTCTCTCCTTACCTTCCCCCTTCCCTTCCCTCTCTCCTTACCTTACCCCTCCCCTTCCCTCTCTCCTTCCCTTACCCCTCCCCTTCCCTCTCTCCTTACCTTACCCCTCCCCTTCCCTCTCTCCTTCCCTTCCCCCTCCCTTTCCCTCTCTCCTTCCCTTACCCCTCCCCTTCCCTCTCCTTCCCTTACCCCTCCCCTTCCCTCTCTCCTTCCCTTACCCCTCCCCTTCCCTCTCTCCTTACCTAACCCCTCCCCTTCCCTCTCTCCTTCCCTTACCCCTCCCCTTCCCTCTCTCCTTCCCTTACCCCTCCCCTTCCCTCTCTCCTTCCCTTACCCCATCCATTTCCCTTCTCCTTCCCTTACCCCTCCCCTTCCCTCTCTCCTTCCCTTCCCCCTCCACTTCCCTCTCTCCTTCCCTTCCCCCTCCACTTCCCTCTCTCCTTCCCTTACCCCATCCATTTCCCTCTCTCCTTACCTTACCCCTCCCCTTCCCTCTCTCCTTACCTAACCCCTCCCCTTCCCTCTCTCCTTCCCTTACCCCTCCCCTTCCCTCTCTCCTTCCCTTACCCCTCCCCTTCCCTCTCCCTTTACCTTACCCCTCCACTTCCCTCTCTCCTTTCCTTCCCCCTCCACTTCCCTCTCTCCTTCCCTTACCCCATCCATTTCCCTTCTCCTTCCCTTACCCCTCCCCTTCCCTCTCTCCTTCCCTTCCCCCTCCACTTCCCTCTCTCCTTCCCTTCCCCCTCCACTTCCCTCTCTCCTTCCCTTACCCCATCCATTTCCCTCTCTCCTTACCTTACCCCTCCCCTTCCCTCTCTCCTTACCTAACCCCTCCCCTTCCCTCTCTCCTTACCTAACCCCTCCCCTTCCCTCTCTCCTTCCCTTACCCCTCCCCTTCCCTCTCTCCTTCCCTTACCCCTCCCCTTCCCTCTCCCTTTACCTTACCCCTCCACTTCCCTATCTCCTTCCCTTCCCCCTCCACTTCCCTCTCTCCTTCCCTTACCCCATCCATTTCCCTTCTCCTTCCCTTACCCCTCCCCTTCCCTCTCTCCTTACCTTACCCCTCCCCTTCCCTCTCTCCTTCCCTTCCCCCTCCACTTCCCTCTCTCCTTACCTTACCCCTCCCCTTCCCTCTCTCCTTCCCTTACCCCTCCCCTTCCCTCTCTCCTTACCTTACCCCTCCCCTTCCCTCTCTCCTTACCTTACCCCTCCCCTTCCCTCTCTCCTTACCTTACCCCTCCCCTTCCCTCTCTCCTTCCCTCTCTCCTTCCCTTACCCCTCCCCTTCCCTCTCTCCTTCCCTTACCCCTCCCCTTCCCTCTCTCCTTACCTTCCCCCTAAAACCCGTAGCTTTGAAGAAGAGACTTCACTTACCTTCTCTTGACATCTGTGATATGATGGTTCATCTTCAGTTTTAAATTCTATATGAGGTAAAATATTACACACTTGTAACAAAACTCTTCTAACTTTCCCTACATCTTTGAAGAAATGTGTTTCCTGATCTTAATGGCGTTACATCAAGATTCTTTTCCCCATCACACATTTGTACATAAGCTAATTGTTACTATGTAAATTTAGTGTTATTGTCACCCAGTTAATATCAAATTACTTTTAATATCACATTAATGTTAATATCATGTTACTGTTAATACCATGTTACTGTTGTTGTCACCCAGTTAATATCATGTTACTGTGGATATCACATTACTGTTAATATCATGTTACTGTTAATATCACATTGCTGTTAATATCATGTTACTATGACAGATAGGAAACCCATGTGTTAGGGTTAGGTAATATATTCATAGATAATAGGGTTAGGCTGTCCACTACAGTGTGTATAGGTATAGTGTCATGCTGGGTCAACTCCCCCAGGCTGACGGGAAGGGTCTGATCCCCCACAGTGAGATACAGGGCACACTATACCTTACCTGATAATATAAATTGAATAGATGTTTTTGTTTTACTTCAAAAACAAGTCATAACTTTAGATACAATTTGAGTAAGATCAGAATATAAATGTCATTAGATTCAGTAAGTTGTTAAGAATATATATCTGTTTTTAGTATTGTAATAAACAGTATAGTGTTGAAGCTGTATAGCTTTTACTGTAACTTCAAGTATATGGAAGTCAGTTTTCTTTAAATACCATTTTAGTTTAATAATACTTTTAAATAATTTCTATATCATTAGAAAGTATAGGAAGTCTTCTTTTATAATATATTTCCATAGAAGATGTAATATGTTAAGTTTGTCTGCTATTATCAAATATAGCAAGACAAGAAACACAAACTGGTCCTGTTAGGCAATAGGTAAAGATCCCTAGGGAGCCTGGACAGGGTGTCCTCCACCAAGGACCAGGACCAGAGATAAGAAGGGATCATATACGATGTGAAATTAGTTAGTCAAGAAGTAAGTCAAGAAGTCAGTCACGAGGAGTCATTAAAAGTCGAGTCAGGAGTCAGAAGTTATAGTTTTCATTTGAGAGTTGGTGATAAGCTTATTATGAAGAACATGGATGCGTGTGAATGCTGTGTGGATTAAACTTTGTATTGTGTATGCTGTATATGGATTAGCACGGTCAAATAAAAGACAAGGAATGGCAGACACTTCGTGAAGCCTTATCATTTAGTTATGTCATGATCGATGTTAATACATGACATAACAATTATGGCCGAAATACCAGCCGGTCATATTACTGTTATTGTCACCCAGTTAATGTCAAATTACTGTTAATATGTTACTGTTAATATCATGTAACTGTTAATATCATGTTACTGTTATTGTCAAATTTTCCTCGTACAAATGAATCATGACATTAACAAAAATGAACTTTACAAGGACAGCTGCAAGTTAACTGGAGCAGGTGATATTAGATTTGGCATTGCTTACTAGTATTACATGTTGTATCGTGATATTTATGGTGCCTGTAATCCAAAATGTAAAAGGATTCTGTGACACGTACTTTTGTCACAGCCTGTGTATATCTTTATAAAATTGTGTAATAACAACGTCTCGTGTATCAAAGGGATGTCAAACGTTCAGAAGACAGAGATGTTATTGCGTTTATATTACACACAAATTTTCCTGAGATACGAAAAGAACGAAAATTCTATAGATAAAAACTTGATTTTGAATTTTTGACAGGCAATTTTCTCCATGCACAGAAATCTATTTTCTAACCTGCCAGTGAAATGCCTCTGCTAGCGAGACAGGTGCCGTGTGATCTGGCTCATCATAGCAAATCAATATCACTTTGATGCTTGAAACTGAAACGGAGCATGTTCTCACTGAACAGCCCTCTTAAAGTTGTTTTCATGATTTTGAATGTTTTTCAATTTTCTCAAAACTTGTACAAAAACATCAGTATAGTTTTCAATTTTCCCCCAAGACATTGGGAATACCCTAGTACTGAAGACATTTGTAGATTTCTCTTGTCATTTCCGCTCCTTGCCTATGATTCTGTTAGGATTTGAAATATATACCCTGTGTTTAACACAAGTCTAAATGTTCTTCGATTTCAACCTTTCATTTCCTAAAAAATAGAATTTGAGTTTCCTATACATGGTCTGTATTTACCTATGGTAGGCTTGGTCCAATATGGATTTCAAAATTGAACTTTTGGAACATTTTCCGACATGTTCCGAACTGATTGATTGAAATATTTGAATATTTATTGACATTTAAAAAAAAAGTTGATTTAGAAATCTTACATTGAACCATTTGTCAGTCAATATGGTTTTGAATTTTCTACGTGACCACAAGTTTTGAATTTTTTCCAAAACTACAGGTTTTGAATTTTCTACGTGACTACAAGTTTTGAGTTTTCGACCAGACTAGAGAGCCGACAGTGCAGGTTTGTAATTTATCGGAACGTCAATATACATTTGTAGCACTTAGCCATCGACCTGTAACACAACAGACTTTAGGGGCATCAAGGTGAACACAATCTGTCGATTTAACAGACTACGTACATCTAAAACGTGCTGTAAAAAATATCGCTGTGGCAATCTTGCAACGTTATGAGAATTTGTGTGGATTTGAATTGTTTAAAGAAATATTTATGTTAGTTATAATGCCATGGATAAGAGTACTTAAAATGACGCCATATGTGACTAAATTAGCTTGATTTGTTTTACAGGAAAACGTTTTATTCTGCCATGAATGCCAATCCTGTGAAAGGATTTCATTATCCAACCAATAAAGTCTCTTTTCTATATTTTGCCAATTTCTTCTTTGAAAGGTCAAGAGTTTAGACCTGTATGATAGAATTGGTAAAATAAATATGAAAGTGATAAAGGATGAAGATTTTCTGGCGGGGGGGGGGGAACAACCGCTGACTTATTGTTATATCATGGAATTTTGAACATGAGATAAAAAAGGGGGTTGGGATGGTGTTTTGTTGCTGACGTATGTTGCTAGAGTTTTGAGTATTCGTGTTGGGATGGTGTTTCGTAGCTGACCTATGTTGCTAGAGTTTTGAGTTTTTGTGTTGGGATGGTGTTTCATTGCTGACGTATGTTGCTAGAGTTTTGAGTATTTGTGTTGGGATGGTGTTTCGTTGCTGACTTATGTTGCTAGAGTTTTGAGGATTTGTGTTGGGATGGTGTTTCGTTGCTGACGTATGTTGATAGAGTTTTGAGGATTTGTGTTTGGATGGTGTTTTGTTGCTGACGTATGTTGATAGAGTTTTGAGTATTCGTGTTTGGATGGTGTTTTGTTGCTGACGTATGTTGCTAGAGTTTTGAGTATTTGTGTTGGGATGGTGTTTCGTTGCTGACGTATGTTGATAGAGTTTTGAGGATTTGTGTTCGGATGGTGTTTTGTTGCTGACGTATGTTGCTAGAGTTTTGAGGATTTGTGTTGGGATGGTGTTTTGTTGCTGCATATGTTGCTTGAGTTTTGAGTATTTGTGTTGGGATGGTGTTTCGTTGCTGACGTATGTTGATAGAGTTTTGAGGATTTGTGTTCGGATGGTGTTTCGTTGCTGACGTATGTTGCTAGAGTTTTGAGTATTTGTGTTGGGATGGTGTTTTGTTGCTGACGTATGTCGTTAAGAGTTTTGAGTATTTGTGTTGGGATGGTGTTTCGTTGCTGACGTATGTCGTTAAGAGTTTTGAGTATTTGTGTTGGGATGGTGTTTTGTTGCTGACGTATGTCGTTAGAGTTTTGAGTATTTGTGTTGGGATGGTGTTTCGTTGCTGACGTATGTCGTTAAGAGTTTTGAGTATTTGTGTTGGGATGGTGTTTTGTTGCTGACGTATGTTGCTAGAGTTTTGAGGATTTGTGTTGGGATGGTGTTTCGTTGCTGACGTATGTTGCTAGAGTTTTGAGTATTTGTGTTGGGATGGTGTTTTGTTGCTGCATATGTTGCTAGAGTTTTGAGGATTTGTGTTGGGATGGTGTTTTGTTGCTGCATATGTTGCTAGAGTTTTGAGGATTTGTGTTGGGATGGTGTTTCATTGCTGACGTATGTTGCTAGAGTTTTGAGGATTTGTGTTGGGATGGTGTTTTGTTGCTGCATATGTTGCTAGAGTTTTGAGGATTTGTGTTGGGATGGTGTTTCGTTGCTGTACCTTGCCAGTGTTAAGCTCATTCTTCCCTGATATTTCATAATGAACTTTTCCATCCTTTGCAGTGGAACAGTTCATTTATATCTTCAGGGATGAACAAGTTAACACTATGATATAATGGCCAGCAAGGTATTGGTTAGGTACATGAATGCATTGGTGATTGTCATGGAGAAAATGACCGATGGTCAAACAGTGTGTTGTCTAAAGCCCGCAGGATTTATGACCGTGTTTTGTCTAATTCCTTGTATAATAAGCCTCATCTCAAAAACATCTCAATCAGTGATAATTTGTGTCAGGAAAACTGGAAAGAGAAAATTACTCTCACCTGGTACCGAAGTTTGATAGCTGCAGGGTTGACCTTACTGACCTTGACCTAGTTCTGATGCCAGAGACCTTGTTTTACCTTGTACCGAGGTTTGATAGCTGCAAGGTTGACCTTACTGACCTTGACCTAGGTCTGATGCCAGAGACCTTGTTTTACCTGGTACCGAGGTTTGATCGCTGTAGGGTTGACTTTACTGACCTTGACCTAGGTCTGATGCCAGAGACCTTGTTTTACCTGGTACCGAGGTTTGATCGCTACAGGGTTGACCTTACTGACCTTGACCTAGGTCTGATGCCAGAGACCTTGTTTTACCTGGTACCGAGGTTTGATGGCTACATGGTTGACCTTACTGACCTTGACCCATCCTCGATATCCAGGGGTTACGATCACCTTTGTAATCTACACCCCTGGGTTATATCATGGCAAAATTGAAAGCTCCTGGGTCTGCCACCTAGCGGTCGGTGTGCGTTGTGTCCCTTTGAATCACGTAATCACCGACCAATCAAAGTTGCGTGCAACAAAACGGCTTATGCAATGGAGAACATCTCATTCGGTTGATCTATGAAAAATTCAAGCTTGATCAAATTGGAAAGCATAAGGAAACGGCGATCGACGCACTGAGTCCTTGTCGTAAATGTGTCGTTGAAGATTGTTCTTCTCTGTTTTACTGGTAAAGATCCATGACAGAGTCGACACTGTGCCATGTTTGTTTACATTTTTTTTCTGTCCCATAAGAAGAACGCGTGATCAAATGTAAGGTGCGCTCTGATTGGACGCAGCCAGACCTAGCTGCATCCAATGAAAATTATCGTCGCGGGATTTACGAAATGTGGTCTATATATGCCAAGGGTGAAGATGAGTGTGCGGATCGTAACACTTGGCTAGCGAAGATGACCTTGACCTAGTTCTGATGCCAGAGACCATGTTTTACCTGGTACCGAGGTTTGATGTCTACATGGTTGACCTTACTGACCTTGACCTAGTTCTGATGCCAGAGACCTGGTTCTAAGTTGCAATCTCTATTAATGGTTTCTCTTCTTACCATTGAAGTTTTACAGAAATATAGTTAGGTATTAATTAAATCCTTAAAGATTCTGCCAGACAAGAAACAGTATCTGGGGATTGTCTTTTTTATGTGCCTTTGTTTTGATAGGAATTGCAAATTTTTTGAATGGCCACATTTCTTACAAATTGAACCAGAACATTGCACAGTGTTAACCAGTTGAAGGATGTACTTTTGGTGCTTTAATTTGAAGTATTTTAAAATGTCTGAAGTTTAAAGGTCAAAGGTTATAAGGAAATATGTCGCAAATACCTAAACACAAAATAGCACTTACAACAAATTGTAGTTAACATTTTCAAATTATCAAGAGGTACACATTTTCAAGAATAAGCATTGTAGATGAAACGCTGAAAACAAGGGTGTGTATATAATGTTCTGTAAAAATAGAAGGTGATGAAATACACATTTGATTAGATTAGCTCCCTTGTCAGAGATCTTTTATGATCCAGAATTTTACAAGCTATTAAAAACCTCTACGGACAAAGCAGTAGGGTAAATGCGTTGTTTGTTACGTAGGTTAGAAATACAGAAAAGTGCCTGGATAATACCAGCAGGGATTTCTGATTGTTTTACAGAGAATAGACAAGGTTTAACTGTTCTGAGAATCGACGGCGAGCATTCTGATTTATTTATACTGATGATACAAATTTAGACATTTAGAGGCAAAACAGAAAGGTTTTGGTTTCCCTGCGGACCCAAGAATACGGGGATATACCCCTTTAACATTTGATTGGTTATAAAGATTCTGAGGAGCGAGGAATATGGTGAACATTATCAAAGTGTAGACCTTAAGATAATGGATTAAAGAGGAGAAAGGTGGGGGTTTAATGGCCTGTATGTACAAGTACTGTTCTATACTTTGGCTGGTGAACAGGGATACAAGGAGATCGAGGTGTTTGTGGTAGCATTACACTCTATCTTATAAAACATGCTACAACATCCATTTACATTCTGTCATCAAACTATAATTGGGGGTTTAATTTAATAACGGAGTTGTATGGAAAATTCACTTTTAGTTCAAGGTATTTGATCAGTGTTAATGTATTGGGGTCAATAATGTTTGAAGGTCAAAGTTAGATGAAAGATGTAAAAATGATTAAAACTTTTAAAAAGAAGGGTAAATTTATAAAATAATAATTAGTAAGGTCAAGGTTAGATTGAAGGTCAAGGTCAGATAAAAGATGCAGAAGAGATTACAACATGTCAATGTCAATCAATTTATAAAATGATGTTTAAGGTGAAGGTCAAGTGGTAAATACAACATGTCAATGTCAGTCAAGTGGTAAATGTATTTCAAAGGTCAAAGGTCATGACATGTGGAGGTATTGAGCAAGGTGGCATAGGACCAGTAGTTAACAAGTGATTATGATAGCAGCTACTTCAAATTTCTGATATCTTGTTGAATCTATCAATTGTCTGAATTGTATATCTAAATATTCATAAAATCATTTGGTTATTCTCATGGCACCGACTTAAATTGATCATGAAATAAATTTATGATTGAAAAAAGAAAATTGACAATTTGAACTGCACATGCATATTATTTCAACATGTTCTGATCTTTCTTTACTTGTATAGCACATGCAATCAATTTGTTTGATTAATTGGCGGTGGTTTCCTTTGTATGATCTGCTACTCCACTAAAGATTGGGGTGTACTTGTTTTTAATTCTGTGTGTCATTACATCTATCCTGAACTTAGTTCATGGTATTAGCCCTTTTAAACAGTTGAAGAGAAAATATTGGTGAGAAAATGTATAAAAGTTGACCAGACTTTTAACATTTGTGGTACCACATGTTGTACCATACACACCCTCTATCTGTAGGGCAGCTCACCCCAATTGACCTTTAATCTGTGACCTCTAAGAGATCCCCCACAGAGGTCATTATGGAGCAATTTCTCCTATGTTGATTTTAACATGTGATAAGAATACATAACAGTTGGTCTATGCCTTCCCTTGAGTCCTTTGAACCTGCACTCCCTATAAGACAGCCCCGGGGCCCTGGGGCCCTGGTATCCGACACTCACTTCACCTCCTTCTCCATTCATGATGTTGCTGTATCACCACTTGTATTAGGACATTAAGCTTCCACTTTTATATCATTTTGATAACCAGCTGCACATTTCATTCATAAAACTGGCCTAATAATTGTGTTTGAAGTTATGGCCCCTCCATCCTTTGCATGTACTACCACCATACTCCCTTCTCCCATCCCACCACCTCCCTACCTAACCCCTGAATTTGGTATTCATCCTGACCTACATGTAGTTCCGACCCTGTGTATTTATTTATAAAGTGATCCTATAGACAGTGGGGTGAGTGATCTCTGGCTGTACCTCTGTCTACCTTTGATATTACGTTTTATTACATCCTGTGCCGGTGTACCTAGTCCAATCTAGCCGTCTTTAGACTTGAACAATCTCCTTAATGTTAAAGCTTTTGAAATTGTTTTTATACCTCTGTCATAATCATCATTACTTAATGAATGACGTCTGTAACGATTAACTCCAGTGAGTCGTCTTGACCACAGATAATTATTATCATCAAGGAAAAGACTCTAACCAACTAAAGCAGCTGAACATGTTTTTTGGTTTTGTAACTGTTTGTGTTTTGGCCGAGTGGTAAAGGTGTCTATGACTGCTAGCTCTGCACCAATGGGACATTGGTTTTAGCCCCATGTAAGGTAATGGCCATATATATTTGCCATGGCATGGATTTTGTCTGGGAAATCTGGGTTTTTTTTCACCACCAAAACCAGAGACTCATCCATTGTGAACATAGCTGTGAATAGGACATAGAACAAAACCAAACCAAAAATGTTAAATCTCTATGATATATTCAACTTATCTACCACTGAAATTTCATATTGACAATTCACTATTGACTTCATGGTTGAATGAGTTAAGCTTGTGGATGGAAAGCAGTTTCTTGGAGAAGTGTTGAAACAAAAAGGGGAAAGAAAAAAGACTTTGTTTCAGAAGAAACATAGTGAATCTTATAAATTTCTATGATAGAACACCAGAAAAAATAAATAGGAGAAATACAGAAGCGTCAACAGAACCCGAATCTGAACTCAAAATTGATTAAACTAGGGAGGAACAAAATACAGAATACTGAAACGTCAACAGAACCATAATCCGAACTCAAAATTGTTTAAACTAGGGCAAAATATGAAAAGAGGATATATTTAAATGGAGATCCTTTAAAAAGAACAAGACCAGAAAAGTAAGCATCTTCTACTTCTGGGTAACATCCAAGTAAATGCCAAGTCCTCAAGGTGAGAACAGAGTCATCATTCTCAATCATACATTAATGAGCATACTCAAAAACGCCCATCTTCATATCACACAAGGATACACAATATTTCTCTATGAGACAAAGATAGCAACCATAAAACTTGCCCATAGAAAGCAGGCCTGTTCTGGTATAGTTTGTTCCATAATACCGTGAATGCCGTCAATGCCCACAGCACTACATACAGACAGATCTCCCAGCGATGTGTCCCGGTGGAGGGAAGACATGTTTAGAGAGACTTATACCAATCTCCATCATTTAGTACAAGTGGTGCCAGTAGCTTCAGATTTAATTTGTAGGGATTTCTAAATATTACAAGAATTGAAATGCAGGTTGTATAGGTTTTTGCTGGCTTTACTTGGATTTTGTAAGATATCTACCTATTCTGATTGGATTTCTTATGCATAGATTAAGGAATGTAAAAAATAGGGAATAGGAAACAGCTTATGTGGAACAACATATGTTGATTATTCAGTAGGTTGTGATCCAGTAATTGGTTCCAATTTAAACATGTCATCTGAAATATTTGTTTCCTGATTCTTCTGATTCGTATTTGTCAGATATAGAGGTCTTTCTTGTTTCTTCCTATACATTTTGATATAAATTGAATTCTGTCGTTGTACATATCTTTTTGTCGATTGATTTCCGTCTGCCTTTGTTTATTTTTTGTACAATTTAAATGTGTAGTTGTCAGAGATAGAGGTCTCTCTGTCTATCTTTGTATGTGTTCTGCCAAAAATTCAATTCTGTTTATGTTGATGCTTGTTTGTCAGATGGAAATGTTGCGGATATCTAAATGAGTAGAGGTGAGTTGTTACTGTGCACTCCATTACCCCTGAACTTGCCTAATGAACTATTCCAACCTGTGAATTGGAAGAGGTTAAATGTGCCTTATGGGTGAATGAGTCATAATTTTCAAATTTTTGAAAAACATGAGATTTATTGATATTTGTTATACAACTTGTAAATCAGCTAATGAGTTATGGATAAACATATGATTATCAATCATCACAAATTCTCCGCCTTTTTTCTGCTAGGATGAGAATATTTTATCAGGGAAACCATATGTTTGTCTCGGATTCCATGTCTGATTGGGAAAAAAATGCTGTGAATCACAACGAACGCAACAGAAGTTATCAACATGGATCACTAGTGGGTGACATCATAATTAGACTGGCCAATGAAATCAATTCTAGGTTTTGACCAACTTGTTGGTAACAAACTCCTTGCCTGTTCATCCAATTCTCTGGAGAAACAATACTTGTTATTGGATAAATTGTATCCATTAATTTATGAATGTGTTATATCATATTTAAACCTGCCACTAATTAAGTGCCAGTTGAACTTATGGTGTGATGTTTGCCAGTTGTCCTTTTGTTCTCATAAGAACTAGAAGACGGAAGGCAATGATATTTAGCCAGTAGGTACATGGAAGTACTATATGCTTCCTCAACTAATTGACCTTGACCTACTTTCAAGGTCACAAGGGTCAAATATTTAAAAACCTTCAGAATAATTCTTCTGAATAACTTTCAGGTCACAATTTAATGATACCTGTTCGTGTATATGTCTGAAGTTTCATATTCCAGAACAAAGAAATAAATGAAGCAAAATGAATGTGATGGGCAACTGGGTTTCAGCTTCTTCATTATTGAACAAACCATTCAACTTAATTGACAAATTCTATATTATCACAATCTTTTACATCTTTACAGTCAAACTTGTCTTGGATTAGTGCTTTCTGAACTGAATTCATCAATTGGAAAACGTTCTAATGAAATACAACACATTCAGTTTATTTAACTGATAGTTTTGACTTGTTCCCATCTAAATGTTCGCACCGTTTATTTAAACAGAGAAAAATGAATAAAAGTCATTGACACAGTGTCCTCCTTGTGGGTCGCGGGAGGTGCCTAATACTTCTCCGTAACAATCAAGATCTCTCCGATGTCAAGCCTTAGTCTCGGCTGCTAATAAAGCCGTACCAGGAGATGGAAGACTCTGTTTGGAAATGTTTTTTTCCATGTGGAGCGATGTGCATATTTATTGAAATAAATCACTTTAAGACACATTCCAATGAACGATTATGACAGTTGAGGGCGTAGATCATAAAAAATCTTATGAAATATTCACAGATTTTCCCTCCAAATTAATGATGTGTGGGATTGTTTGGAGATAAATGATGGGACTCCTGTTAAATGACATCTTCAGAATGGAGCTGGTTATACTGGCCATCGTCAGTGTTTGGTTATACTGGCCATCGTCAGTGTTTGGTTATACTGGCCATTGTCAGTGTTTGGTTATACTGGCCATCATCATTGTTTGGTTATACTGGCCATTGTCAGTGTTTGGTTATACTGGCCATCATCATTGTTTGGTTATACTGGCCATCGTCAGTGTTTGGTTATACTGGCCATCGTCAGTGTTTGGTTATACTGGTTATCGTCAGTGTTTGGTTATACTGGCCATCGTCAGTGTTTGGTTATACTGGCCATCATCAGTGTTTGGTTATACTGGCTATTGTCAGTGTTTGGTTATACTGGCTATCATCAGTGTTTGGTTATACTGGCCATCATCATTGTTTGGTTATACTGGCTATCATCAGTGTTTGGTTATACTGGCTATCATCAGTGTTTGGTTATACTGGCTATCATCAGTGTTTGGTTATACTGGCCATCGTCAGTGTTTGGTTATACTGGCCATCATCAGTGTTTGGTTATACTGGCCATCATCAGTGTTTGGTTATACTGGCCATCATCATTGTTTGGTTATACTGGCCATCGTCAGTGTTTGGTTATACTGGCCATCGTCAGTGTTTGGTTATACTGGCCATCATCAGTGTTTGGTTATACTGGCCATCATCAGTGTTTGGTTATACTGGCCATCATCATTGTTTGGTTATACTGGCCATCGTCAGTGTTTGGTTATACTGGCCATCGTCAGTGTTTGGTTATACTGGTTATTGTCAGTGTTTGGTTATACTGGCCATCGTCAGTGTTTGGTTATACTGGCCATTGTCAGTGTTTGGTTATACTGGCTATTGTCAGTGTTTGGTTATACTGGCCATCGTCAGTGTTTGGTTATACTGGCCATCGTCAGTGTTTGGTTATACTGGTTATACTGGCTATTGTCAGTGTTTGGTTATACTGGCCATCGTCAGTGTTTGGTTATACTGGCTATTGTCAGTGTTTGGTTATACTGGCCATCATCAGTGTTTGGTTATACTGGTTATACTGGTTATACTGGTTATACTGGTTATACTGGCTATTGTCAGTGTTTGGTTATACTGGTTATACTGGCTATTGTCAGTGTTTGGTTATACTGGCCATCGTCAGTGTTTGGTTATACTGGCCATCGTCAGTGTTTGGTTATACTGGTTATACTGGCCATCGTCAGTGTTTGGTTATACTGGCCATTGTCAGTGTTTGGTTATACTGGCCATCGTCAGTGTTTGGTTATACTGGCTATCATCAGTGTTTGGTTATACTGGCCATTGTCAGTGTTTGGTTATACTGGCCATCATCAGTGTTTGGTTATACTGGCCATTGTCAGTGTTTGGTTATACTGGCCATTGTCAGTGTTTGGTTATACTGGCTATCATCAGTGTTTGGTTATACTGGTCATAGTCAGTGTTTGGTTATACTGGCCATCGTCAGTGTTTGGTTATACTGGCTATTGTCATAGTTTGGTTATACTGGCCATCATCAGTGTTTGGTTATACTGGCCATTGTCAGTGTTTGGTTATACTGGCTATCGTCAGTGTTTGGTTATACTGGCCATTGTCAGTGTTTGGTTATACTGGCCATCGTCAGTGTTTGGTTATACTGGCCATTGTCAGTGTTTGGTTATACTGGCCATTGTCAGTGTTTGGTTATACTGGCCATTGTCAGTGTTTGGTTATACTGGCTATCATCAGTGTTTGGTTATACTGGCTATCATCAGTGTTTGGTTATACTGGCCATTGTCAGTGTTTGGTTATACTGGCTATTGTCAGTGTTTGGTTATACTGGCCATTGTCAGTGTTTGGTTATACTGGCTATTGTCAGTGTTTGGTTATACTGGCCATTGTCAGTGTTTGGTTATACTGGCTATTGTCAGTGTTTGGTTATACTGGCCATTGTCAGTGTTTGGTTATACTGGCTATTGTCAGTGTTTGGTTATACTGGCCATTGTCAGTGTTTGGTTATACTGGCTATCGTCAGTGTTTGGTTATACTGGCCATCGTCAGTGTTTGGTTATACTGGCTATCGTCAGTGTTTGGTTATACTGGCTATCATCAGTGTTTGGTTATACTGGCTATTGTCAGTGTTTGGTTATACTGGCTATTGTCAGTGTTTGGTTATACTGGCTATCGTCAGTGTTTGGTTATACTGGCTATCGTCAGTGTTTGGTTATACTGGCTATCGTCAGTGCTTGGTTATACTGGCCATCGTCAGTGTTTGGTTATACTGGCTATCGTCAGTGTTTGGTTATACTGGCTATTGTCAGTGTTTGGTTATACTGGCTATTGTCAGTGTTTGGTTATACTGGCTATTGTCAGTGTTTGGTTATACTGGCTATTGTCAGTGTTTGGTTATACTGGCCATTGTCAGTGTTTGGTTATACTGGCCATTGTCAGTGTTTGGTTATACTGGCCATCATCAGTGTTTGGTTATACTGGCCATCATCAGTGTTTGGTTATACTGGCCATTGTCAGTGTTTGGTTATACTGGCCATCGTCAGTGTTTGGTTATACTGGCCATCGTCAGTGTTTGGTTATACTGGCCATTGTCAGTGTTTGGTTATACTGGCTATCATCAGTGTTTGGTTATACTGGCCATTGTCAGTGTATGGTTATACTGGCCATCGTCAGTGTTTGGTTATACTGGCCATCGTCAGTGTTTGGTTATACTGGCCATCGTCAGTGTTTGGTTATACTGGCCATTGTCAGTGTTTGGTTATACTGGCCATTGTCAGTGTTTGGTTATACTGGCCATTGTCAGTGTTTGGTTATACTGGCCATTGTCAGTGTTTGGTTATACTGGCCATCGTCAGTGTTTGGTTATACTGGCCATCGTCAGTGTTTGGTTATACTGGCTATCATCAGTGTTTGGTTATACTGGCCATTGTCAGTGTTTGGTTATACTGGCCATCGTCAGTGTTTGGTTATACTGGCCATTGTCAGTGTTTGGTTATACTGGCTATCATCAGTGTTTGGTTATACTGGCCATTGTCAGTGTTTGGTTATACTGGCCATTGTCAGTGTTTGGTTATACTGGCCATTGTCAGTGTTTGGTTATACTGGCCATTGTCAGTGTTTGGTTATACTGGCCATTGTCAGTGTTTGGTTATACTGGCCATTGTCAGTGTTTGGTTATACTGGCTATCGTCAGTGTTTGGTTATACTGGCCATCATCAGTGTTTGGTTATACTGGCTATCATCAGTGTTTGGTTATACTGGCCATTGTCAGTGTTTGGTTATACTGGCTATCATCAGTGTTTGGTTATACTGGCCATTGTCAGTGTTTGGTTATACTGGCTATCATCAGTGTTTGGTTATACTGGCCATTGTCAGTGTTTGGTTATACTGGCCATTGTCAGTGTTTGGTTATACTGGCCATTGTCAGTGTTTGGTTATACTGGCCATCGTCAGTGTTTGGTTATACTGGCCATTGTCAGTGTTTGGTTATACTGGCTATCGTCAGTGTTTGGTTATACTGGCCATTGTCAGTGTTTGGTTATACTGGCCATCGTCAGTGTTTGGTTATACTGGCCATTGTCAGTGTTTGGTTATACTGGCTATCATCAGTGTTTGGTTATACTGGCCATTGTCAGTGTTTGGTTATACTGGCCATTGTCAGTGTTTGGTTATACTGGCCATTGTCAGTGTTTGGTTATACTGGCCATTGTCAGTGTTTGGTTATACTGGCCATCGTCAGTGTTTGGTTATACTGGCCATTGTCAGTGTTTGGTTATACTGGCTATCGTCAGTGTTTGGTTATACTGGCCATGGTCAGTGTTTGGTTATACTGGCTATCATCAGTGTTTGGTTATACTGGCCATTGTCAGTGTTTGGTTATACTAGCTATCATCAGTGTTTGGTTATACTGACCATTGTCAGTGTTTGGCTATACTGGCCATTGTCAGTGTATGGTTATACTGGCTATCATCAGTGTTTGGTTATACTGACCATTGTCAGTGTTTGGTTATACTGGCCATTGTCAGTGTTTGGTTATACTGGCTATTGTCAGTGTTTGGTTATACTGGCTATCATCAGTGTTTGGTTATACTGGCCATCATCAGTGTTTGGTTATACTGGCCATTGTCAGTGTTTGGTTATACTGGCTATCATCAGTGTTTGGCTATACTGGCCATTGTCAGTGTTTGGTTATACTGGCCATCATCAGTGTTTGGTTATACTGGCCATTGTCAGTGTTTGGTTATACTGGCTATTGTCAGTGTTTGGTTATACTGGCTATCATCAGTGTTTGGTTATACTGGCCATCATCAGTGTTTGGTTATACTGGCCATTGTCAGTGTTTGGTTATACTGGCTATTGTCAGTGTTTGGTTATACTGGCTATCATCAGTGTTTGGTTATACTGGCCATCATCAGTGTTTGGTTATACTGGCCATTGTCAGTGTTTGGTTATACTGGCCATCATCAGTGTTTGGTTATACTGGCCATTGTCAGTGTTTGGTTATACTGGCTATTGTCAGTGTTTGGTTATACTGGCTATCATCAGTGTTTGGTTATACTGGCTATCGTCAGTGTTTGGTTATACTGGCCATTGTCAGTGTTTGGTTATACTGGCTATCGTCAGTGTTTGGTTATACTGGCCATCGTCAGTGTTTGGTTATACTGGTCATAGTCAGTGTTTGGTTATACTGGCCATCGTCAGTGTTTGGTTATACTGGCTATCGTCAGTGTTTGGTTATACTGGCCATTGTCAGTGTTTGGTTATACTGGCCATGGTCAGTGTTTGGTTATACTGGCTATCATCAGTGTTTGGTTATACTGGCCATCATCAGTGTTTGGTTATACTGGCTATCATCAGTGTTTGGTTATACTGGCCATCATCAGTGTTTGGTTATACTGGCCATCATCAGTGTTTGGTTATACTGGCTATCATCAGTGTTTGGTTATACTGGCTATCGTCAGTGTTTGGTTATACTGGCCATCGTCAGTGTTTGGTTATACTGGCTATTGTCAGTGTTTGGTTATACTGGCTATTGTCAGTGTTTGGTTATACTGGCCATTGTCAGTGGTTGGTTATACTGGCCATCATCAGTGTTTGGTTATACTGGCTATCATCAGTGGTTGGTTATACTGGCCATCATCAGTGGTTGGTTATACTGGCCATCGTCAGTGTTTGGTTATACTGGCTATTGTCAGTGTTTGGTTATACTGGCCATTGTCAGTGGTTGGTTATACTGGCCATCATCAGTGTTTGGTTATACTGGCCATTGTCAGTGTTTGGTTATACTGGCTATCGTCAGTGTTTGGTTATACTGGCTATCGTCAGTGTTTGGTTATACTGGCTATCGTCAGTGTTTGGTTATACTGGCCATCATCAGTGTTTGGTTATACTGGCCATCGTCAGTGTTTGGTTATACTGGTCATCATCAGTGTTTGGTTATACTGGCCATCATCAGTGTTTGGTTATACTGGCCATCGTCAGTGTTTGGTTATACTGGCCATCATCAGTGTTTGGTTATACTGGCTATCGTCAGTGTTTGGTTATACTGGCTATTGTCAGTGTTTGGTTATACTGGCTATCGTCAGTGTTTGGTTATACTGGCCATTGTCAGTGTTTGGTTATACTGGCCATTGTCAGTGTTTGGTTATACTGGCTATTGTCAGTGTTTGGTTATACTGGCCATTGTCAGTGTTTGGTTATACTGGCCATTGTCAGTGTTTGGTTATACTGGCTATCGTCAGTGTTTGGTTATACTGGCCATCATCAGTGTTTGGTTATACTGGCTATCATCAGTGTTTGGTTATACTGGCCATTGTCAGTGTTTGGTTATACTGGCTATCATCAGTGTTTGGTTATACTGGCCATTGTCAGTGTTTGGTTATACTGGCTATCATCAGTGTTTGGTTATACTGGCCATTGTCAGTGTTTGGTTATACTGGCCATTGTCAGTGTTTGGTTATACTGGCCATTGTCAGTGTTTGGTTATACTGGCCATCGTCAGTGTTTGGTTATACTGGCCATTGTCAGTGTTTGGTTATACTGGCTATCGTCAGTGTTTGGTTATACTGGCCATTGTCAGTGTTTGGTTATACTGGCCATCGTCAGTGTTTGGTTATACTGGCCATTGTCAGTGTTTGGTTATACTGGCTATCATCAGTGTTTGGTTATACTGGCCATTGTCAGTGTTTGGTTATACTGGCCATTGTCAGTGTTTGGTTATACTGGCCATTGTCAGTGTTTGGTTATACTGGCCATTGTCAGTGTTTGGTTATACTGGCCATCGTCAGTGTTTGGTTATACTGGCCATTGTCAGTGTTTGGTTATACTGGCTATCGTCAGTGTTTGGTTATACTGGCCATGGTCAGTGTTTGGTTATACTGGCTATCATCAGTGTTTGGTTATACTGGCCATTGTCAGTGTTTGGTTATACTAGCTATCATCAGTGTTTGGTTATACTGACCATTGTCAGTGTTTGGTTATACTGGCCATTGTCAGTGTTTGGTTATACTGGCTATCGTCAGTGTTTGGTTATACTGGCCATCATCAGTGTTTGGTTATACTGGCCATCGTCAGTGTTTGGTTATACTGGTCATCATCAGTGTTTGGTTATACTGGCCATCATCAGTGTTTGGTTATACTGGCCATCGTCAGTGTTTGGTTATACTGGCCATCATCAGTGTTTGGTTATACTGGCTATCGTCAGTGTTTGGTTATACTGGCTATTGTCAGTGTTTGGTTATACTGGCTATCGTCAGTGTTTGGTTATACTGGCCATTGTCAGTGTTTGGTTATACTGGCCATTGTCAGTGTTTGGTTATACTGGCTATTGTCAGTGTTTGGTTATACTGGCCATTGTCAGTGTTTGGTTATACTGGCCATTGTCAGTGTTTGGTTATACTGGCTATCGTCAGTGTTTGGTTATACTGGCCATCATCAGTGTTTGGTTATACTGGCTATCATCAGTGTTTGGTTATACTGGCCATTGTCAGTGTTTGGTTATACTGGCTATCATCAGTGTTTGGTTATACTGGCCATTGTCAGTGTTTGGTTATACTGGCTATCATCAGTGTTTGGTTATACTGGCCATTGTCAGTGTTTGGTTATACTGGCCATTGTCAGTGTTTGGTTATACTGGCCATTGTCAGTGTTTGGTTATACTGGCCATCGTCAGTGTTTGGTTATACTGGCCATTGTCAGTGTTTGGTTATACTGGCTATCGTCAGTGTTTGGTTATACTGGCCATTGTCAGTGTTTGGTTATACTGGCCATCGTCAGTGTTTGGTTATACTGGCCATTGTCAGTGTTTGGTTATACTGGCTATCATCAGTGTTTGGTTATACTGGCCATTGTCAGTGTTTGGTTATACTGGCCATTGTCAGTGTTTGGTTATACTGGCCATTGTCAGTGTTTGGTTATACTGGCCATTGTCAGTGTTTGGTTATACTGGCCATCGTCAGTGTTTGGTTATACTGGCCATTGTCAGTGTTTGGTTATACTGGCTATCGTCAGTGTTTGGTTATACTGGCCATGGTCAGTGTTTGGTTATACTGGCTATCATCAGTGTTTGGTTATACTGGCCATTGTCAGTGTTTGGTTATACTAGCTATCATCAGTGTTTGGTTATACTGACCATTGTCAGTGTTTGGCTATACTGGCCATTGTCAGTGTATGGTTATACTGGCTATCATCAGTGTTTGGTTATACTGACCATTGTCAGTGTTTGGTTATACTGGCCATTGTCAGTGTTTGGTTATACTGGCTATTGTCAGTGTTTGGTTATACTGGCTATCATCAGTGTTTGGTTATACTGGCCATCATCAGTGTTTGGTTATACTGGCCATTGTCAGTGTTTGGTTATACTGGCTATCATCAGTGTTTGGCTATACTGGCCATTGTCAGTGTTTGGTTATACTGGCCATCATCAGTGTTTGGTTATACTGGCCATTGTCAGTGTTTGGTTATACTGGCTATTGTCAGTGTTTGGTTATACTGGCTATCATCAGTGTTTGGTTATACTGGCCATCATCAGTGTTTGGTTATACTGGCCATTGTCAGTGTTTGGTTATACTGGCTATTGTCAGTGTTTGGTTATACTGGCTATCATCAGTGTTTGGTTATACTTGCCATCATCAGTGTTTGGTTATACTGGCCATTGTCAGTGTTTGGTTATACTGGCCATCATCAGTGTTTGGTTATACTGGCCATTGTCAGTGTTTGGTTATACTGGCTATTGTCAGTGTTTGGTTATACTGGCTATCATCAGTGTTTGGTTATACTGGCTATCGTCAGTGTTTGGTTATACTGGCCATTGTCAGTGTTTGGTTATACTGGCTATCGTCAGTGTTTGGTTATACTGGCCATCGTCAGTGTTTGGTTATACTGGTCATAGTCAGTGTTTGGTTATACTGGCCATCGTCAGTGTTTGGTTATACTGGCTATCGTCAGTGTTTGGTTATACTGGCCATTGTCAGTGTTTGGTTATACTGGCCATGGTCAGTGTTTGGTTATACTGGCTATCATCAGTGTTTGGTTATACTGGCCATCATCAGTGTTTGGTTATACTGGCTATCATCAGTGTTTGGTTATACTGGCCATCATCAGTGTTTGGTTATACTGGCCATCATCAGTGTTTGGTTATACTGGCTATCATCAGTGTTTGGTTATACTGGCTATCGTCAGTGTTTGGTTATACTGGCCATCGTCAGTGTTTGGTTATACTGGCTATTGTCAGTGTTTGGTTATACTGGCTATTGTCAGTGTTTGGTTATACTGGCCATTGTCAGTGGTTGGTTATACTGGCCATCATCAGTGTTTGGTTATACTGGCTATCATCAGTGGTTGGTTATACTGGCCATCATCAGTGGTTGGTTATACTGGCCATCGTCAGTGTTTGGTTATACTGGCTATTGTCAGTGTTTGGTTATACTGGCCATTGTCAGTGGTTGGTTATACTGGCCATCATCAGTGTTTGGTTATACTGGCCATTGTCAGTGTTTGGTTATACTGGCTATCGTCAGTGTTTGGTTATACTGGCTATCGTCAGTGTTTGGTTATACTGGCTATCGTCAGTGTTTGGTTATACTGGCCATCATCAGTGTTTGGTTATACTGGCCATCGTCAGTGTTTGGTTATACTGGTCATCATCAGTGTTTGGTTATACTGGCCATCATCAGTGTTTGGTTATACTGGCCATCGTCAGTGTTTGGTTATACTGGCCATCATCAGTGTTTGGTTATACTGGCTATCGTCAGTGTTTGGTTATACTGGCTATTGTCAGTGTTTGGTTATACTGGCTATCGTCAGTGTTTGGTTATACTGGCTATTGTCAGTGTTTGGTTATACTGGCCATCGTCAGTGTTTGGTTATACTGGCCATCATCAGTGTTTGGTTATACTGGCTATCGTCAGTGTTTGGTTATACTGGCCATCATCAGTGTTTGGTTATACTGGCCATCATCAGTGTTTGGTTATACTGGCCATCGTCAGTGTTTGGTTATACTGGCTATTGTCAGTGTTTGGTTATACTGGCCATTGTCAGTGTTTGGTTATACTGGCCATCGTCAGTGTTTGGTTATACTAGCTATTGTCAGTGTTTGGTTATACTGACTATCGTCAGTGTTTGGTTATACTGGCTATCGTCAGTGTTTGGTTATACTGGCTATCGTCAGTGTTTGGTTATACTGGTTATACTGGCTATCATCAGTGTTTGGTTATACTGGCTATCATCAGTGTTTGGTTATACTGGCCATCATCAGTGTTTGGTTATACCGGCCATCATCAGTGTTTGGTTATACTGGCCTTCGTCAGTGTTTGGTTATACTGGTTATTCTGGCTATCATCAGTGTTTGGTTATACTGGCCATCATCAGTGTTTGGTTATACTGGCCATTGTCAGTGTTTGGTTATACTGGCCTTCATCAGTGTTTGGTTATACTGGCTATCATCAGTGTTTGGTTATACTGGCCATCGTCAGTGTTTGGTTATACTGGCTATCGTCAGTGTTTGGTTATACTGGCTATCGTCAGTGTTTGGTTATACTGGCCTTCATCAGTGTTTGGTTATACTGGCTATCATCAGTGTTTGGTTATACTGGCTATCGTCAGTGTTTGGTTATACTGGCCTTCATCAGTGTTTGGTTATACTGGCTATCATCAGTGTTTGGTTATACTGGCTATCGTCAGTGTTTGGTTATACTGGCTATCGTCAGTGTTTGGTTATACTGGCTATTGTCAGTGTGTGGTTATACTGGCTATCGTCAGTGTTTGGTTATACTGGCCATCGTCAGTGTTTGGTTATACTAGCTATTGTCAGTGTTTGGTTATACTGACTATCGTCAGTGTTTGGTTATACTGGCTATCGTCAGTGTTTGGTTATACTGGCTATCGTCAGTGTTTGGTTATACTGGTTATACTGGCTATCATCAGTGTTTGGTTATACTGGCTATCATCAGTGTTTGGTTATACTGGCCATCATCAGTGTTTGGTTATACCGGCCATCATCAGTGTTTGGTTATACTGGCCTTCGTCAGTGTTTGGTTATACTGGTTATACTGGCAATCATCAGTGTTTGGTTATACTGGCCATCATCAGTGTTTGGTTATACTGGCCATTGTCAGTGTTTGGTTATACTGGCCTTCATCAGTGTTTGGTTATACTGGCTATCATCAGTGTTTGGTTATACTGGCCATCGTCAGTGTTTGGTTATACTGGCTATCGTCAGTGTTTGGTTATACTGGCTATCGTCAGTGTTTGGTTATACTGGCCTTCATCAGTGTTTGGTTATACTGGCTATCATCAGTGTTTGGTTATACTGGCTATCGTCAGTGTTTGGTTATACTGGCCTTCATCAGTGTTTGGTTATACTGGCTATCATCAGTGTTTGGTTATACTGGCTATCGTCAGTGTTTGGTTATACTGGCTATCGTCAGTGTTTGGTTATACTGGCTATTGTCAGTGTGTGGTTATACTGGCTATCGTCAGTGTTTGGTTATACTGGCCATCGTCAGTGTTTGGTTATACTGGCCATCGTCAGTGTTTGGTTATACTGGCTATCGTCAGTGTTTGGTTATACTGGCCATTGTCAGTGTTTGGTTATACTGGCTATCGTCAGTGTTTGGTTATACTGGCCATTGCCAGTGTTTGGTTATACTGGCTATCGTCAGTGTGTGGTTATACTGGCCATTGCCAGTGTTTGGTTATACTGGCTATCGTCAGTGTGTGGTTATACTGGCCATTGCCAGTGTTTGGTTATACTGGCTATCGTCAGTGTGTGGTTATACTGGCTATCGTCAGTGTTTGGTTATACTGGCTATCGTCAGTGTGTGGTTATACTGGCCATTGCCAGTGTTTGGTTATACTGGCCATCGTCAGTGTTTGGTTATACTTGCTATCATCAGTGTTTGGTTATACTGGCTATCGTCAGTGTGTGGTTATACTGGCCATTGCCAGTGTTTGGTTATACTGGCCATCGTCAGTGTGTGGTTATACTGGCCATCGTCAGTGTTTGGTTATACTGGCTATCGTCAGTGTTTGGTTATACTGGCTATCGTCAGTGTTTGGTTATACTGGCCATTGTCAGTGTTTGGTTATACTGGCTATCGTCAGTGTTTGGTTATACTGGCTATCGTCAGTGTTTGGTTATACTGGCTATTGTTAGTGTTTGGTTATACTGGCTATCGTCAGTGTTTGGTTATACTGGCCATTGTCAGTGTTTGGTTATACTAGCCATCATCAGTGTTTGGTTATACTGGCCATTGTCAGTGTTTGGTTATACTGGCCATTGTCAGTGTTTGGTTATACTGGCCATCATCAGTGGTTGGTTATACTGGCCATTATCAGTGTTTGGTTATACTGGCCATCGTCAGTGTTTGGTTATACTTGCCATTGTCAGTGTTTGGCTATACTGGCCATCGTCAGTGTTTGGTTATACTGGCTATCGTCAGTGTTTGGTTATACTGGCCATTGTCAGTGTTTGGTTATACTGGCCATCGTCAGTGTTTGGTTATACTGGCTATCGTCAGTGTTTGGTTATACTGGCTATACTGGCTCTCGTCAGTGTTTGGTTATACTGGCCATCATCAGTGTTTGGTTATACTGGCTATCGTCAGTGTTTGGTTATACTGGCCATTGTCAGTGTTTGGTTATACTGGCCATCGTCAGTGTTTGGTTATACTGGTCATCGTCAGTGTTTGGTTATACTGGCTATCATCAGTTTTTGGTTATACTGGCTATCGTCAGTGTTTGGTTATACTGGCCATTGTCAGTGTTTGGTTATACTGGCTATCATCAGTGTTTGGTTATACTGGCTATCGTAAGTGTTTGGTTATACTGGCTATCGTCAGTGTTTGGTTATACTGGCCATTGTCAGTGTTTGGTTATACTGGCCATCGTCAGTGTTTGGTTATACTGACTATCGTCAGTGTTTGGTTATACTGGCCATCGTCAGTGTTTGGTTATACTGACTATCGTCAGTGTTTGGTTATACTGGCCATCGTCAGTGTTTGGTTATACTGGTCATAGTCAGTATTTTGTTATACTGGCTATCATCAGTGTTTGGTTATACTGGCCATCATCAGTGTTTGGTTATACTGGCCATCATCAGTGTTTGGTTATACTGGCCATTGTCAGTGTTTGGTTATACTGGCTATCATCAGTGTTTGGTTATACTGGCCATCATCAGTGTTTGGTTATACTGGCTATCATCAGTGTTTGGTTATACTGGCCATCATCAGTGTTTGGTTATACTGGCTATCATCAGTGTTTGGTTATACTGGCTATTGTCAGTGTTTGGTTATACTGGCTATCAACAGTGTTTGGTTATACTGGTCATAGTCAGTGTTTGGTTATACTGGCCATCGTCAGTGTTTGGTTATACTGGCCATCGTCAGTGTTTGGTTATACTGGCCATCGTCAGTGTTTGGTTATACTGGCTATCATCAGTGTTTGGTTATACTGGCTATCGTCAGTGTTTGGTTATACTGGCCATCATCAGTGTTTGGTTATACTGGCTATTGTCAGTGTTTGGTTATACTGGCTATTGTCAGTGTTTGGTTATACTGGCCATCGTCAGTGTTTGGTTATACTGGCCATCGTCAGTGTTTGGTTATACTGGCCATCGTCAGTGTTTGGTTATACTGGCCATCGTCAGTGTTTGGTTATACTGGCTATCATCAGTGTTTTGTTATACTGGCCATCGTCAGTGGTTGGTTATACTGGCCATCGTCAGTGTTTGGTTATACTGGTCATAGTCAGTGTTTGGTTATACTGGCCATCATCAGTGTTTGGTTATACTGGCCATCGTCAGTGTTTGGTTATACTGGCCATTGTCAGTGTTTGGTTATACTGGCTATCATCAGTGTTTGGTTATACTGGCTATCGTCAGTGTGTGGTTATACTGGCTATCATCAGTGTTCGGTTATACTGACCATTGCCAGTGTTTTGTTATACTGGCCATTGTCAGTGTTTGGTTATACTGGCTATCATCAGTGTTTGGTTATACTGACCATTGTCAGTGTTTGGTTATACTGGCCATTGTCAGTGTTTGGTTATACTGACCATCGTCAGTGTTTGGTTATACTGGCTATTGTCAGTGTTTGGTTATACTGGCTATTGTCAGTGTTTGGTTATACTGGCCATTGTCAGTGGTTGGTTATACTGGCTATCGTCAGTGTTTGGTTATACTGGCTATCATCAGTGTATGGTTATACTGGCTATCATCAGTGTTTGGTTATACTGGCCATTGTCAGTGTTTGGTTATACTGGCTATCGTCAGTGTTTGGTTATACTGGCTATCGTCAGTGTTTGGTTATACTGGCTATCCTCAGTGTTTGGTTATACTGGTTATTGTCAATGTTTGGTTATACTGGCTATCGTCATTGTTTGGTTATACTGGTTATTGTCAATGTTTGGTTATACTGGCTATCCTCAGTGTTTGGTTATACTGGCCATTGTCAGTGTTTGGTTATACTGGCCATCGTCAGTGTTTGGTTATACTGGCCATCATCAGTGTTTGGTTATACTGGCCATCGTCAGTGTTTGGTTATACTGGCCATTGTCAGTGTTTGGTTATACTGGCTATCATCAGTGTTTGGTTATACTGGCTATCGTCAGTGTGTGGTTATACTGGCTATCATCAGTGTTCGGTTATACTGACCATTGCCAGTGTTTTGTTATACTGGCCATTGTCAGTGTTTGGTTATACTGGCTATCATCAGTGTTTGGTTATACTGACCATTGTCAGTGTTTGGTTATACTGGCCATTGTCAGTGTTTGGTTATACTGACCATCGTCAGTGTTTGGTTATACTGGCTATTGTCAGTGTTTGGTTATACTGGCTATTGTCAGTGTTTGGTTATACTGGCCATTGTCAGTGGTTGGTTATACTGGCTATCGTCAGTGTTTGGTTATACTGGCTATCATCAGTGTTTGGTTATACTGGCTATCATCAGTGTTTGGTTATACTGGCCATTGTCAGTGTTTGGTTATACTGGCTATCGTCAGTGTTTGGTTATACTGGCTATCGTCAGTGTTTGGTTATACTGGCTATCCTCAGTGTTTGGTTATACTGGTTATTGTCAATGTTTGGTTATACTGGCTATCGTCATTGTTTGGTTATACTGGTTATTGTCAATGTTTGGTTATACTGGCTATCCTCAGTGTTTGGTTATACTGGCCATTGTCAGTGTTTGGTTATACTGGCCATCGTCAGTGTTTGGTTATACTGGCCATCATCAGTGTTTGGTTATACTGGCTATTGTCAATGTTTGGTTATACTGGCTATCGTCATTGTTTGGTTATACTGGCTATCGTCAGTGTTTGGTTATACTGGCTATCGTCAGTGTTTGGTTATACTGGCTATAGTCAGTGTTTGGTTATACTGGCCATAGTCAGTGTTTACAGTACATTTAGGTTGATTTATTGTTAAAACTAATGTGTGGCTCTGTATAATTATATTGTATTGATATATTGTTGATTAGAATTATCCGCCCCCACATTTCATTACAGCAGTGTTATGTTTTAATAAGAGAATATCGGTGAGAGTTGATGAGAGTTATCCGCCCCTATATTTTGTAGCAGCAGTGTAACGTTTTAATTAGAGGATATCTCTGAGAGTTGATGAGAGTTATCTGCCCCTACATTTGGTAGCAGCAGTGTTACATTTTAATTAGTGGATATCTTTGAGAGTTGATGAAAGTTATCCGCCCCTACATTAGGTAGCAGCAGTGTAACGTTTTAATTAGAGGATATCTCTGAGAGTTGATGAGAGTTATCTGCCCCTACATTTGGTAACAGCAGTGTTACATTTTAATTAGTGGATATCTCTGAGAGTTGATGAGAGTTATCCGCCCCTACATTTGGTAGCAGCAGTGTAACGTTTTAATTAGAGGATATCTCTGAGAGTTGATGAGAGTTATCTGCACTTAAATCTAGTTAAAGCAGTGTTATGTTTTAATTAGAGAATATCTCTGAGAGTTGATGAGAGTTATCCGCCCCTACATTTGGTAACAGCAGTGTAACGTTTTAATTAGAGGATATCTCTGAGAGTTGATGAGAGTTATCCGCCCCTACATTTGGTAACAGCAGTGTAACGTTTCAATTAGAGGATATCTCTGAGAGTTATCTACCCCTACATTTGGTAGCAGCAGTGTTATTTTTTAATTAGAGAATATCTCTCAGAGTTGATGAAAGTTATCTGCCCCTACATTAGGTAACAGCAGTGTAATGTTTTAATTAGAGGATATCTCTGATATTTGATTAGAGTTATCCGCCCCTTCATTTGGTAACAGCAGTGTAACGTTTTAATTAGAGGATATCTCTGAGAGTTGATGAGAGTTATCTGCCCCTACATTAGGTAGCAGCAGTGTAACGTTTTAATTAGAGAATATCTCTGAGAGTTGATGAGAGTTATCTGCACTTAAATCTTGTTAAAGCAGTGTTATGTTTTAATTAGAGAATATCTCTGAGAGTTGATTAGAGTTATCCGCCCCTACATTTGGTAACAGCAGTGTAACGTTTTAATTAGAGGATATCTCTGAGAGTTGATGAGAGTTATCCGCCCCTACATTTGGTAACAGCAGTGTAACGTTTCAATTAGAGGATATCTCTGAGAGTTATCTACCCCTACATTTGGTAGCAGCAGTGTTATTTTTTAATTAGAGAATATCTCTGAGAGTTGATGAGAGTTATCTGCCCCTACATTTGGTAACAGCAGTGTAACGTTTTAATTAGAGGATATCTCTGAGATTTGGTGAGAGTTATCCGCCCCTACATTTGGTAAAAGCAGTGTAACGTTTTAATTAGAGGATATCTCTGAGAGTTGATGAGAGTTATCTGCCCCTACATTAGGTAGCAGCAGTGTAACATTTTAATTAGAGAATATCTCTGAGAGTTGATGAGAGTTATCTGCACTTAAATCTTGTTAAAGCAGTGTTATGTTTTAATTAGAGAATATCTCTGAGAGTTGATGAGAGTTATCCGCCCCTACATTTGGTAACAGCAGTGTAACGTTTTAATTAGAGGATATCTCTGAGAGTTGATGAGAGTTATCCGCCCCTACATTTGGTAGCAGCAGTGTAACGTTTTAATTAGAGGTTATCTCTGAGAGTTGATGAGAGTTATCCGCCCCTACATTTAGTAACAGCAGTGTAACGTTTTAATTAGAGGATATCTCTGAGAGTTATCTGCCCCTACATTTGGTAGCAGCAGTGTTATGTTTTAATTAGAGGATATCTCTGAGAGTTGATGAGAGTTATCCGCCCCTACATTTGGTAACAGCAGTGTAACGTTTTAATTAGAGAATATCTCTGAGAGTTGATGAGAGTTATCCGCCCCTACATTTGGTAGCAGCAGTGTTATGTTTTTATTAGAGAATATCTCTGAGAGTTGATGAGAGTTATCCCCCCTACATTTGGTAACAGCAGTGTAATGTTTTAATTAGAGGATATCTCTGAGAGTTGATGAGAGTTATCCCCCCTACATTTGGTAACAGCAGTGTAATGTTTTAATTAGAGGATATCTCTGAGAGTTGATGAGAGTTATCTGCCCCTACATTTGGTAACAGCAGTGTAACGTTTTAATTAGTGGATATCTCTGAGATTTGATGAGAGTTATTCGCCCCTACATTTGGTAGCAGCAGTGTTACATTTTAATTAGTGGAGATCTCTGAGAGTTGATGAGAGTTATCTGCCCCTACATTTGGTAGCAGCAATGTAACGTTTTAATTAGAGGATATCTCTGAGAGTTGGTGAGAGTTATTCGCCCTTACATTTGGTAGCAGCAGTGTTATGTTTTAATTAGTGGATATCTCTGAGAGTTGATGAGAGTTATCTGCCCCTACATTAGGTAGCAGCAGTGTAACGTTTTAATTAGTGGAGATCTCTGAGAGTTGATGAGAGTTATCTGCCCCTACATTTGGTAACAGCAGTGTAACGTTTTAATTAGTGGATATCTCTGAGAGTTGGTGAGAGTTATTCGCCCTTACATTTGGTAGCAGCAGTGTTATGTTTTAATTAGGGAATACCTGTCGAGTACTGCCTCACCCCCAGGTACCGTTGTGTACTTTCCTTTCTGTAAAATTAAATACAATTAAGGTGTGTGAACCTCATCAATATGTCCTACAGGATCGCAAACATCACTCTTAGTCTACAGTTGTTGTCGATGTACTTTCCTTAATATTTTCTCAATTTGACTTGAAACTTTGTATTGATCCCGATAATTGATCATATTTCTTAATTAAAAATTTCATTTACAACGAACTTCAGGACCTTTGATAAGAATGACTATTAATTCTGTTCATTTATTTTTTATCTTTTTTTATTTATTGATTGCTTGAAAACATTTTATTTAATGCAATGAATTTAAATTTGATTTGGCTCCGTTAGAATTTCGTACTTCTGAACACTATTCCATTGAGGTTGATAGATCGTAATGAAGCTACTTACAGTGTGACAGGTCCCTGGTAAACTAAGATTGATGATCGCACGTATGTCTGTGTAAGGACTACACCTTAAGCTGATTGAATTAATTTTGAAGAAATACCAACAATTATTTATTGGACACTTTTGTATTACCTTACTATATGATGAAGCATGTTAACAAAAAGCTCATGATCTATAGACTTTAATTCTAGCATTCAGAAGCTACCATCGTCTAATCTTCTCTCAGCCGATTTTCTTTTTCTTTAGATTCATAAAACACAAGAAGACAATTTTGTTCACTTAAATCGTGCAAGAGCATTTGTTTATTTTTTAAGTGATAAATCATCTTGTTTGCTGACTTGCGGATTTCTAGCTGCAGTGGGATACGAGCCGTTTCGTTGACAGTGCTTCTGCTCACATCTCATGCTTTAATTAGTAATGGACAGGTTTTAACCACCTGTACTGGTTTAAAATTTAATTTTTTTCTCTCATTTCAGTGCAAGTCCTGAAAATTTCCGAGTCGGGCTGAAGCGAAGATTTTCTGAAGTTTTTCCCTTGAGGTAAGATGGTTTAATTCTCCTTGTCAGCAAGAGAATGCAATTGAGTGGGAAAATTTGTGTACTTGTTTTAGAGACTATATAGTGTAGATACTGAAGTCTTACTGTCTTCAGACTTCATTGACCATACACGATAAGATTAGACTTAAAAATGTAGAATAAAAGGCTAGAAAACCTACAGCGGAATATCCTACACCTAGAAATCCCTACACCTAAAAATGTACATCCTAAAATCCTACACCTAGAAAAGCCTACACCTAAAAATCTGCATCCTAAAATCCTTCACTTAGAAAACCCTACACCTAAAATGTCTAACACATAAAAACCTTCTATCAAAAACCTACATCTTAAAATACTACAGCTAGAAATCCTAAGCCTAGAAAACCCTATATCTAAAAAACCTACACCTTGAAAATGCTACAACCCTTCACCCATCTTTAACTAGAAAACCTACACCTTAAACCCTACACATAGAAAACCTTTCGCCAAAAAAGCTACAGTTGAAAACCCTACAGCTAGTAAACCTACACCTAAAACCCTACACATAGAAACCCTTGCCCAAAACGCTACAGTTGAAAACCCTACAGCTAGTAAACCTACACCTTAAACCCTACACATAGAAACCCTTGCCCAAAACGCTACAGATGAAAACCCTTTAACTAGAAAACCTACACCTTAAACCCTACACATAGAAAACCTTTTGCCAAAAACGCTACAGTTGAAAACCCTACAACTAGAAAACCTACACCTTAAACCCTACACATAGAAAACCCTTCGCCCAAAACGCTACAGTTGAAAACCCTACAGCTAGAAAACCTACACCTAAATCCCTACACATAGAAAACCCTTCACCCACAACACTACAGATGAAAACCCTTTAACTAGAAAACCTACACCTAAAACCCTACACATAGAAAACCCTTCACCCCAAATACAGTTAGAAAACCTAAACGTAAAAGACTTACAGTATTTCCTTGTCTTTTGATATGCGACATGTCCTGAGTTAACTCTTTGAATTTACTCTGACTGTCAGCGACCGGTGGGAACGTTTCTACACACAGTGTAGGCCTGTCAAATCCTGTAAACTTCCCAAGCCTACAATTAACTCTGATAGAACCCCGCAAGGAAGACGGAAATTCACGATGATGTGGATGATACCGAGATCATCTGCTGCGTCATTCCATGATTTCGTAATACAATAGCATTAAACATCCTCAGGAAGGACAAAAATTGTTTTGGGAGAAAAAAAATAGTTTTCTGAATCGGCCGTATCTTGTAAGAATTGTATGTAAATCGAGACATATCACGATCGGCCATTAACGTAAATCACTAGAAACGTAACATTAATTTGGTAAACTTTTCCTTGTCACGATACCATGTCATCACTTGGAGTAAAAGCCGCAGTGTTGGGACATCGGCCGTATGGTTGACGGTGGTGGGATATTAAGGCACGTTATTTATTGTAATGTAACAGAGTTAGTGCAGCTTATTGGGTTATGAGCTGTACCAAACGTTTTCCCCATTATGACTGCGCCGAACGGAAACAGAATTAATACAATTGTTGTCCCTGGTAGCATTGTATAGTGTTAGACGGTCTGTAGGGCTAGCACCTGATCCCCTTTACTTGGTGTATACTCGCTCGTTTTCCTACCTTCTCTCTCCCTTAGTTTCTGCTCTCCGTCTCCCTAGGAACACATCTTTATATCTCTACATCAGAAATACAACAGAGAAATGATAGCTTTTTACTGTAATTGGGGAAGTCAGAAGTGTGGGGGTGGGCTTATAACTGAACATGGGCTTATTGCTGGAGAAATGCGGTAAGTACTGTTGATGTACTTAGTTTTACTAACTTTTATATTACTTGGCCTGATGGAATACTTCATACTTTAGCAGATAACTGAATTTAAACAGATCAGTGCAATGATGAACTGGCATACTTACATATACTTGCAGCTGTAGAAAAGAATTAGAAAATTCTTATACAGAAACTGTAATTAGTTCAATCAAAAATTAGCAAAATGCACAAAAATCACTAGAACAAGATTTCCGCTAAAATATGTATGTCGATAGTATTGTAATTCCTATCTGTTAGTTTTAGTTTGAAATTGGGACATCGCTGCCAAATCCAAAATGTCAATTTGGAATGAACTTGTACATAACATTTGCTATGTTTAAATTGAATAAAGTTGACCTTGACCTTTGACCTTTTAGTTCTTTAGAGGCCTTGTAAGCATAATAAATGTCTGCATTTATCTTGTCACAAGAAGATGATCAGGGACTTGGTGGTATAAGGCTAAACATGAGATCCTGTTACCCTACTGATCTCCCCCCGGCTGTCTTCTCTCCCAGTAGGATCCACTCGTTTAGACTTACGGGAACCCTGGTAATACCTACTTAAAAGGTCGCAGGTCACAGTCATCTCAGTGTCACACTGATGTGCTCCAGTAAATCTGATTGGATAATCTCGGCCTATTTCTGATTTTTTATTTGCCCTCCAAAAAATCTTCCAGATCAATTTTAAGCCGTATTTTCTTCATGAAATCCCAATTACATTTCGACTGTTCATTTTAATATATTGTTGTTTGTGAAAATTAAAAATATGTTTAACAAAAAGAATTTATCAGACATTCGGGAGTCTGATTGTGTAAAACAGGCAGAATAAGTTTGTATCCCGTAGATCCTATAGTGGTACAGATAACTAGTTCTCTGACGCCTTTTAACCGCAAACGGCACAACACTTTTTGCTCGTTTACATTTCTTTTTACCTACCGACTGTTCCAGAATGAGATGCTTCCCGAGGGTCCCATAATGATTGGTTTCACCAACAGACATCAGCCATCACAACTAAATGTCAGGATGTCGGTGTCTTTAATGAGGAGAAGCTGATCAAAACACTTAACCTTTAAATCTGCATCCAAAATGAGCAGTAGGTGATCAAAACTATGAAGAATTTCTGATTTTATTAGGTTAGAATTTCAAAAACAGGCCGTGTTCACCCCGACTTTATCTAGGTTATCTGTGAGTTCTCCATACTTTTGTCAAAGTTTCCTTGTCTAGTTGTCTATTTATCAACTTGTTTGTCCTTAATCTCTTATTCCTGGAAATTTAGACTTATGTGTATACATTTAAACTCTTGGGATTTGTACATCGGCAGTCCAGATAGCCTAAATCTGGTGAAATAAATGACAAAAGCTGATAGATATACTGGAGGAATACTGTTATTTATTGGCCCTGCGATCCCCAGTCTAATATTGTCACACAGCCATCCACTACCCGTAGCTAAGTCTGATTACAGATTTCTGTATACGCATCATCTCCCGAGTATTGTGTAGATGTTCTGGAAAGTCTAACTAATTGTGTGATTTCTGTAAGATCATTTAATGCTGATGTTATCATCACTCTTTAACGAAAATGATGACACAACTCCTGGAGAGAATGTCCTCGCTGGACTTGAGTGTACCAGACACTTGTAAACAGGTTCTATAAATAGTTTATTACTGAAATCTCTACAAGTGCATGTCCATCTTAGCCGGATAAAGACAGTCGATCAGTTGTTATTTTGGACATAAAAACAGATATTGGTCAGAAAACGGAAGAGAAGCACATCTTCAGAACATAAAGATGTTTGTATTGGCCTATAAAGGGGAGATACGGACAAATCGGGATCACAGAACATAAAGATGTTTGTAACAGACTGTAAGGTCGAGGAGAGACGGACAAATCGGGATCACTGTCGATCAGTACACGGGAACCATAAACCAACATGTACAGCGAAATGTCATGAAGCCGGACTCAAATTCATGCCGGAGCCGTAACAATAATTGAGGATAAGGACAGGTCATCAAAAACTACTTGGGTTCGGTCATTTGTCAAGTGGACGACTGGTGGCGAGGCTTCTGTAAGGTGTGCGTTACACGGTTTGTGGCGGACCTTAGTTTGGACACGTCAAGTAACGGCCATTACTCAAGTGATTTGGCCAGAAGTCTTAGAGAGGCACCAGATAGAGGCTCATCTCATCCGAGTCCTCAATATGCTTAATCATAGTCATTACATGGCTTAACTTTTGATTAAAATTCTAATGACTTTCATGACCCAAAAGACATTTAACCGGCCTGAGTCAACTCCTAAAATATCAATGTGTTGTTGTCGTCATGGTAATTACCCGGAAGGTTTACGACTGGTCGCTAGAACTTCTCTGGGGCCAATGTCTCTCATGGAATGTTCAGTATAGATGGATCTGAGGTCGAAGGATATAGAGGGTTTGATCGGGTTATAAGCAGTAACACAATGGAAAACTGGAATATCTGTAGCCTGTGTAAACAAAAGCCTAAATGATCAAGATATCTATAAAAACTAGACTCTTTGCTGAGTCACTGTTTGCACTCAGCTCCTTAAGTATGTACGCTACCTTTCCAAGAAATGTATCTCCTATTAGGAGAGTTCCACATACAGAATGAATAGACCTGTTGTTAATGTGGATTAGGTGTTACAACACAGCTGATTGGTACAGAGCAGTATGACACACATAAAGTGAATTAAAAATAGCTATAGGGGAGATAACTCTAATCTAAATCATAGCAATCATTTTTAGGGGTGCCTAAAGCCTTAATGTTCTAGTGAATTCTGGTAAAAGACATAGAAGATATTTTCAGCATTAGAAACCTAATCAACACATGAATTGTGTCTCTCTTCAAACAAAAAGCGACAAACGATGGATCAATTGTCACAATGGTATGAAAGTAAGGCGTCGCAAAAGTACATTAAGTCCCAAAATGTTTTACAAAAGTACACACCAATTTCAGGAACGTAATAGCTGAAAAGAGCATCCGAATTGTAATGGTGTTTTCATTTCTGATGTTGTGCATGTGTTATCAAAAAGAATTACCGTTATTGTACACAGGGCCAGTCAACCATATAGGATTTATTGACTGTATAATATATGTTGGACCAATTTCATTACTCACATATATTTTGTGTCAAATATCGTAGAAATGCTAAGAAAGTGACACTGAAAAAGTTTGAATTATGAAGCAAGCAGGAAGCACTATTTATCAGTATGTATTTGGTTACCACCACTTGTGGCTTTTTGACAGAAAATAATTTGACAACTGTGTCACATACTCAACCTTGGATGATACCGTAACACATTGTAATAAATCTTTATGCCAATAAAAATTTAACACTAGTGCATCACATCCATTCAGTGGTGAAAACCTCAGAAAAGTGCATTTCATTTCTAGAAAAAACTACACTAGTGCATCATGTTAACCGTTCCCAAGGTTACAGACTCGGGAACAAAATGTTTGTCAACAGACAAGGAGGTTGAAATCAAAATGGTTGATACGGAGATCAGTTAATTACTTGTCCATGGAGGTTCCAATAGATTTTTTCCTCAAGGAATCTCATTCTACTTGGTGAATTAATGAACAGGTTTTTCTTGGTGACAAAGACAAAGCACCAGGGAAGAAACTGGGAGTGTTAATTCTGCTGACAGACTGTAGGTGTTACCCACGGAGATCGCAAGTCGCTAGGTGTATAATTCTCCGCTGATAATGGATCACACATTTACACGTCTTAACGCACATAAAAAATCTAAAAAAAAATAAATTGTGATAGAAAAAAAGTGACTCATTTTGTAAGGTTGTCAATACTTAACCTTTCTTAGAGATGGGAGAAAATATTACGTGTAATGTTTTTATCGGAAAAAAAAAAGAGAAAAGGAGCTGATAGTAAGATGTATGTCATTTGGTCAAAGCAATGCGACAGAAAATCACAGTTTTTACTGGAGATTTCCTCGAGTATACCGTTCTCTGTACTTGAAATCAAGGCCACAACAGACTCTACATCAGCTGCTTACCTTAAGTTAAACTTAAAAGCATATCACTGTTCCTTTCTACATCAAAATGATATGTTTCATTGTTAACTTGAGCGGTTTATAATTTGAAAAAAAAAAATGAAATGAAAGGATTCTATGCTACTGTTTAACTTCATAGCAGGTATAAAATTAGTTATAATGGTAGCTTGTCTTCTCCTAGAGTAAACTGAGATGTGCTGATGGAATGTAGAGGTAAGACTGTACAGACGACAATCACCGCCAAGGTCACAGTGGATTGTGGATAATCAAGATAGATTTACACTTCCTGTGTAAGGGAAGGTCGCCCGGTATACTGATAGGTTACAGGTACCGACCGAGTTCACAGAAACTGTAACAGGACACAAGTAATGAGCATGCAAGCTTTCAGACATACCACCAATGGGAGAGCATGTTGACAAAACAGCGTATAAACATGCAAGCTAATGAGAAAGCTAAGGTTATAAAACTGTGTATGTCCAGACTGTGTGGTCCAGCGATAAGTAGACTAACTTACCAGGACAATACCTAACTGTACACAGATTAATGATGGAAATGGCAGTTATATTGAAGAATCCTATGACTTACTTTCTTTTTTTTCGTTGAGATTTTATGCCCCACAGATTTTTACCTTTACCATTTTAATTAGAATTGACAGTATGACTGTGTAACTGACATTAGCGATGACAGCCTTCTAATTGATAATTTTCTGCCTCACCAATTAGATTTTCACTGTAATGGAATTCAGATTTCTCTGTAGGAGAATAAAAAGTTACGTGATAATGAATTTGTTTGGTAATTATACATATGATGGGAGTAATTAAGGAGAAAGCTTTTGCGATAATTACTTTACTTTTTTTAAATTGAAAATTTCTGACTTTGTACCAATCTGCCCCCGATATCTGCTTTTCATTTACAACAGTCCTTGGTGGTAGACGGAACTTCGGGAGAATCCTTTTGAATAGTCCAGGTAATGGATTGTCTCCCTTCATTCTGATAGCTCTGGGTGTGGATTGTCCCTCTTCATTTTGATAGTTCTGGGTGTGGATTGTCCCTCTTCATTTTGATTGTTCTTGTAATGGATTGTCTCCCTTCATTTTGGTAGTTCCTGTAATGGATCGCTCCCATCATTTTGATAGTTCTTGTAATGGATTGTCTCCCTTCATTTTGATAGTTTTGGGTGTGGAGTGTCTCCCTTCATTTTGATAGTTCTTGTAATGGATTGTCTCCCTTCATTTTGAAAGTTCTGGGTGTGGATTGTCTCCCTTCATTTTGATAGTTCTTGTAATGGATTGTCTCCCTTCATTTTGATAGTTCTGGTGATGGATTGTCTCCCTTCATTTTGATAGTTCTTGTAATGGATTGTCTCCCTTCATTTTGGTAGTTCCTGTAATGGATCACTCCCATCATTTTGATAGTTCTGATAATGGATGGTCTCCCTTTATTTTGATAGTTCTGGTTGTGGATTGTCTCCCTTCATTTTGATAGTTTTGGGTGTGGATTGTCTCCATTCATTTTGGTAGTTCTTGTAATGGATTGTCTCCCTTCATTTTGATGTTTATAATGACATTTATTGTCAGTGTTCAGTACCGTATGTCAATCATGCACATAGATTGTTCTTCTAAATGGGTTTTCCATGTTTATGGTTTCCGGAGAAAACTTCTTCCTTGCCAAAAGTTTTGGCTCTGTTACTTTTTGAACATTTTTGTCAATTTGAAACATTCTTTTATATGTTAGAACCCACTGGGGAGTGTATGGGTGGTATGGGGTGGGGGGGGTGGGGGTGATTGAATGGTTTTAGCACTTGACTGTACATGATATCTCTCCGAGCTGTCCACCACTGGTCACCTGTTGAAGGCCTACCAGGCTGTCCACCACTGGTCACCTGTTGAAGGCCTACCGAGCTGTCCACCACTGTTCACCTGTTGAAGGCCTACCAGGCTGTCAACCACTGGTCACCTGTTGAAGGTCTATCGGGCTGTCCACCAGTGGTCACCTGCTGAAGGCCTACTGAGCTGTCCACCACTGGTCACCTGTTGAAGGCCTACCGGGCTGTCCACCACTGGTCACCTGTTGAAGGCCTACTGAGCTGTCCACAACTGGTCACCTGTTAAAGGTCTACCGAGCTGTCCACCACTGGTCAACTTACCAGGCCTACCTGACTGAGGCAGTCACCAGTTATCGGCTGCAGGTCGGTGGTTTTTCTCTAGATCTGGTTTTCTTCCCACAAAACCTGTCAAATCCTGCAATGATGATCAAAAGCTGGTAAAAGTACATAAAAAATGAACAAACCAAACATATCTCTGAATATGTTCTGTCTGTTTCTTAGCATTCTTTGTCAGATATTGAGAATTTTTGTCACTTTGTACATGCTCAATCATTCCATTCCCCAATTATTATTGGACACCAGTAAGAGGATGGATGGTTTAGAAGTGTCAAACCTCTTAAATAAATTTTTATAAAAAAAATGTTGGGCATATAAAATGTAATCACAGAATGACAAATATTATTATCTTTTGTCAAGAGAGCAACCTAACACTTGTATTTTGATAATAAAAAAAAAATCTTAAGCATTCCTCATTCAAGACCTGTAATATTTTTTTGTTTGAAAATAGAACTTTAAATTCATTACACACTTGAATTTAATTGGTCTCAAACTTCAATAATGGTTTTGATAAAAAGAATAAAGAAATGAAAATAACAAACAAAATCTTTTTCACGGCTTCCGGCAGATCTGTAGAAGTCCTTTTCAGCAAAGTCTGTACAGGTTATTGTGCAGTTAATATCAATTTTAACAGGTGCTTTGAGTTGTGTAGATTGTCTGATTGTGCTGTTTATAAAAGTGGCCAGGAGACGTCTTCAAAATGTCACCAGACTCTTAACAGCTCTTACAAAATAACGATTATCTAACTGGTTTTAATTTGCCTGAAATATAATAGTCAACTGATTGTCAAGGCTTATCTGTCACGTGACGTACAATTAAAACTGAAATCCCCAGAGATGGAGGAAAATATACGCTGCAGAATGATAATAACCAGAAATATTGACACGTATGTAAACTGACTAAAAATCACGTCCTTCTCCAGAGAATATTTCAATAACATAAAACTTTAGTGACAACATGTCTACCAATTGTATTCCCGTTTCCTTTACAATATCATATTTACGTCGTTTTTAATGACGTTTATGACAGGACGTATCGCTGTAGTTTTCTGTATTATAACACGTTAATATACATTTTATGATTCTACAGATCTCCAACGGGTAATGACTCGCTCACGACTGAAGCTTAAGTGGTCATGTGGGAGTTATGTTCGAAAATAAATTTTGAATTGAAAACTTAATTCTAAAACATTGTAACAACGTAGAGGCCATATGTAGGAAGCAGAATAGATAGGGACTGGAAAAACATCGGAAACTGAAGGATGAAAGGACAAAGGTTGTCAGAGAATGAAGAGAGATTTCTGGTCAGGGGATGGAATAAAGGCACAGATTTGAGGTCAGGGGATGGAATAAGGGCACAGATTTGAGGTCAGGAGATGGAATAAGGGCACAGATTTGAGGTCAGGGGGTGGAATAAGGGCAAAGATTTGAGGTCACGGGGTGGAATAAGGGCAAAGATTTGAGGTCATTGGGTGGAATAAGGGCAAATATTTGAGGTCACGGGGTGGAATAAGGGCAAAGATTTGAGGTCACGGGGTGGAATAAGGGCAAAGATTTGAGGTCACGGGTGGAATAAGGGCAAAGATTTGAGGTCACGGGGTGGAATAAGGGCAAAGATTTTAGGTCAGGGAGTGGAATAAGGGCAAAGATTTGAGGTCACGGGGTGGAATAAGGGCAATGATTTAGGGCTCAAAATGTGTAGGACACAAGAGAAAAGAGCCAAACTAAAACAGTCCCAGACAGGAGTTGGATCTAACGTTTGTACTGTGCAGTAGGCAGAGATGGAGACAGGGAGACTGAGCCAGCTAACAGGGCGAGGTGTGATGTGTACTTACTATAGATCAGATATATTTCATTACTTTAAGGTTTATATTCATGCTAATTCACTTACAAAGGCTGTCACTAATTCAATTTTGTTGTACATATGCATTTTTATGTTGATTCAGACAAATTCAAACAATGCATGTATATTATTTTCATTTCCATAGGTCATTTATGAAATATTATGAAAATTAACTTAGAACCTTGAACTCATGTAATTCAAAGATTCCGTTTAATTTGAAGTATTTCATTGGTCCTGTCCAGGCTTCACGCTTAGTATTTTAACTCGCCTAATTTGAATACTTTGATAACTCGAAAAAAATTTGCTGCAATACCGACGACTTTGTGGTATTGAGATTTGACTGTTTTTTACGCCATTTAGTTCGGGTTACTTTTACTAGTTGTGTTCTGTTTTCTGTGATTTTCTGCGTTGATTCGCTTTCCCATCATCCTGTTGTATATATGTTGGTCGGCCAATCACTGCAATGAATGCATATGACTTGTTAAAAAAAATTCTTTTTATACAATTTTCATGATACTTATTGTAAGGTGAGGTATGACAGTTATTGTTGAAAGGAACAAAAAAAAACCCCACTAGATTTGTCAAGTCATGATTTGGTGTGCAAGTGAAGAGCTGCCGACATAATGGACTCCTAACAAAATGCTAAGGGTACAAATAAAAGATCTTTAATGCTGTCTAGCTGGTATTTAACGCTGTCTTCTAGCTGATAAAATACAAGTGTCTATGTATTTTTTAACTGACTGACAGCCTAATGGTGGTGATGATATCTCGTATAGACGGTCACGTGGAGAAGAGAGATGCTGTGTCGTCCGTGTCACTGACGATACTCGGACAAAATGATTCGTAGAATTAGTACCGATTTATACCCCACGGTAAATTACAGGTAAGTCTACACGACCTATTTACAGGTAGTTAATGCCGTCTTAAGAAGCGTACTTAATCGATACACCTACCTGAACAAGTCGGTGTGACAAAAAGACGGTAAAGTGACAACGTTTATTCTAAAGACTTGCTGATTACACGTTTTTGTGTGATTAGGCGTGGAACTGATCACAATATTGATAGAAATGACATTTAAATCTATTTTGTTGGATTTATGTTATTGTATAGAATGTGAAGGGACACACGACTTTGATTGGGTGATTTAGTATTATACTAACAGGTGGTTTGTACAAGTAATGACCTTGTAAAGGTTTAAAATCACATACAAATACTTTAATGGTGACAATTTCGATTAATTTATTATCTGTTTAAAGTTTAGAAAAGAAAATCCATTTTTTCTATTAAAGTATTCATTGCTGACTTTGAGTATGCTATATGACATATTTGTCCTTGAGCTTATTCTGTGTTATTTGACTTCACATCCTGGAACTTACTTTGTCTCTGAACTGACCTTGTGTCACCCTGTAACTTTAATTTGACCTTGAACAGACCTTGTGTCACCATATAACTTTAATTTGACCTTGAACAGACCTTGTGTCACCATATAACTTTAATTTGACCTTGAACTGACCTTCTGTCGCCCTGTAAATTTAATTTGACCTTGAACTGACCTTGTGTCGCCCTGTAACTTTAATTTGACCTTGAAGTGACATTTTGTCATTATGTTGACCTTGATTTCAAATTACATTGTATGTAACTCGAATGTCCTTGAAAAAACTTACTGTAACTTAGTTTTGACCTTATTCTATATAAGTCAAATTTGACCTTTAATTAACCTTTCATTATAATTATAATAATAATATAATAATAATTCAAGGTTCTTATATACCGCTTTATCACGACCTTAAAGGCCGTCTAAAAGCAGTTCACAAATTATTATCACGAAAGGGCCTTAGCAACCAGCCAATATCGTTCTCAATTCCCTGGGGAGCATACAACAGGTGCTGCCATTTCGGCGCTCCAGCTAGCATTCTACATTTTTAGCACTACCCAACCACGTACTCATTTACAGCTGAGTAGACTGGAACAAGCAAAGTAAAGTACCTTGCTCAAGAATAAAACACAAGTGCTGTGACAAGGACTTAAACTCCTTCGATCAGGAGCCAAGCGACCTGCCACTAAACCACTGTGCCTCTGATTATATTGCTGCCTTTGACCTTGACCTATCATGTAGCTTTGAACTGTCCTAGTTTTCTAATTTGACCTTAAACTGACCTTGTGTTTTGTTGTTGCCTTTGACCTTAACCTATCATGTAGCTTTGAACTGTCCTAGTTTTCTACTTTGACCTTAAACTGACCTTGTGTTTTGTTGTTGCCTTTGACCTCAACCTATCATGTAGCTTTGAACTGTCCTAGTTTTCTACTTTGACCTTAAACTGACCTTGTGTTTTGTTGTTGCTTTTGACCTTAACCTATCATGTAGCTTTGAACTGTCCTAGTTTTCTACTTTGACCTTAAACTGACCTTGTGTTTTGTTGCTGCCTTTGACCTTAACCTATCATGTAGCTTTGAACTGTCCTAGTTTTCTACTTTGACCTTAACTGACCTTGTGAGTTATTACTTGGAATTGACTCTGACTTTCCACCACCACTACAAACCTGGTATGTCCTTTATCAACTATTGCTGTTAGTAGGATGCAAAAAGCAAACTAACAAAGAAACCTATGATACCCTACTCCCTCCCCCTCGCCACTCCTGTCGTGTTACTATGAGCCTCCTTCTCTGCTAACCCCCCCCCCCCCCTTTATTTTACACCCCCACCCTCACCTCCATCCCCACCCCAAGCAGCTTGTTAGAATGGCTTTAACAACTAGCTGTCTGATGTTAATTATATAAGAATGTGTCCTGGCTGTGAACAAAGGACTAATCCTGTCATTTCAGAAATTCCTTGTCCGCGTAAAAAGCAATGAAGTGACCTCCTAGGTCCGTGGATATCCAGTTTATTGAAGAACATTTTCTGTAAAGGGTTTTAAGTAGTTGTGTTTGTAGAAACTGTCACAGTAATTTCTGTCAATTCTCAAACAAATTACGTCTGGTGTTGACAATTATTTCTCTACTCGAAAATAATTCAATTTTCAAACTTGCATGTACAATACAATTGTATACCACAGAAGGGGCCATAAACTTCAAGCAATCATTTCAGTTACAAGAATTGGAATACATAATTGTTAGTAAAAAGAATATTTTGCACACACAATTTTCCAATAATCTTTTTGCCACACTACCAAATCGTTTGAAAAAAACAATTACAGAATTGTTATGAAGAAATAACGACAGAGAAAAACAATTTTTCTTCAAACCGAATTGTCTGATGATCGTTTGTTTAAATTTCACAAAATGTACAATGTAAAGAAAAATAAATTTGCTCTCTTGGAATAGAGCGTTGTTTGTACGCAGTGTTAGACGTATTGTGAGCACTGTAATCGGGATAATTACTGGGGTTTTGATAACACGCTTACCTTGTGAATTATACGTGTAATTATTAGCTGACATGCTATTGGCCTTGTTGTAGATAATCACTCTTGTGTGAGCCGAACAAAACTTTCTATCGGCTGTGCTACAATATCTCTCCACGGATGTCAACACGTTTTTGAATTTGAGAGCACGCTACGATTCTTTCGAATGATGCCTATGAATTTTGTGATGCTTGAATTTTAAACACCATGTCATGCGTTGGACCAAGCACCTGTTAGGTTAAACTTTTACCGGGATGTTTATGAATGAGAATTGAACATTTCAGCAGGATATGGAGTAAGATGGATTTTTAAAGGTAATGTAAGTTTGGATGTTAAGATGTGCCGTCAGTTAGTTACTTTTAACTTGCTGTGCGTTTGTGTTAGCCTTTGTAACAACATTTTAACAGCTAATTGTGATCTGTAAGTATATTGTGGATGTTTTAGAATTGAGCTTTTTACCTTGAAACTTTTTTTTCTCATTGAATGGCGACAGATTTTACAATGTGAAAAGTTTGTATAATATTTGAAGATCTTCATCTTTCATTGGATGATCATAGTTACATTGAGTTTTCACTGTGCTATGCATAGTTTTCCTAATGCACAAAAACCTGCATTTTGACTCCTAAAATTGTCAAAGGACTCCCAAAATTGATGAAGTTTTACTATTTATATTATTTGTGATGGTAGTCTCAGGACTCCTAAATTTATTAAGTTTGAGGGTCCCAGGGAAAACCCTGGCTATGAGCTTTGTTTATATCATAAGACCCCTTCAGTCAACTATTGAAGTACTTAAGGTACGTACCGGATGGTAGTCTGGTAAGTGGATAGTGGACTCACCCTTTACCAAGACAGCAGGGGAATGTCTTTGAAGTTACAATATTACTTTCATGCATAGCAACTTTCATAACTTTATATTTTGTTTCCTAATTCAATCACCCCTGATCATTCCTGGGTGCTGATTGTAATAAATATGGTATATTATGGTATGGTTTTCCCTACAAAAGTGTTCTATTGTGGAGTTAAAGACTACAAGTTTTTCCATTGTGGAGTTAAAGACTACAAGTTTCAAATACATGTCTGGGTGTTTACTGTGTACACTTACCCATGGCACATACAGCCTTCAAGGAATGATGTGAGTTTTCGGAGAATGCAATGCCGGGGAATTTTGTGAGTTTTCGGAGAATGTAATGCCGTTTGACAGTACCAGTTATTGTAATTATGTTATCACACATAAAAAGCCTCCGCCTCAGTCTCATCTTCACTCGATCCCCGCCTCCATCTCATCTTCTCTCGATCCTCGCCTCCATCTCGATCCCCATCCCGATCCCCATCCCCTCTTCTCTAGTCTTAGTTTGACTCTTAACCTTGAACCCTGCAATAAAAACAAGATCAATTTAGATTATTTTTTTTCTCACTGAAATATTTGTCCAGTAGACTGACAAAGATATAAATTTTGATGATGTCTGAACTGGAATGTTAGTAAATCAGATTGAAAGGAAGAAAATGCATCATCAGTGTTGAAGGCGACTTTGGTAGGAGAACCTAAAGCCCTGAGCAGAGGAGAATGGCTGTCAAAACGTGTCGCCATGGAGATGATGTATATACAACCTGCTTGTACATCCTTTGACGATACACTTTGTCAGGCGATGCGATTGTAAGCGTAACAAATGTCTCAAGGCGTTGAGTATATATATCAGGTCGCCCTCTCAACTTTAAAAAAAATGTTGAAGTTATATTGAGTCTATTGATTCTGGATCCGTTACAAGAAATTGAAAAAGTACGGTGATTGCCTGAAAAATTGATTTTTTCCTGAATTGTTACGAGTTATAAAGACGACATACTTATTGTTGTAAATTTTCACCTGAATATTGTGTTATACTGAGCGATATTCTACGGAGGATTGAGATAAACACCAGGAAATATTTGTGATGGTATATACAGTGTCTGCGGGGAGGAAATATTTGTGATGGTATATACAGTGTCTGCGGGGAGGAAATATTTGCGATGGTATATACAGTGTCTGCTGGGAGGAAATATTTGTGATGGTATATACAGTGTCTGCGGGGAGGAAATATTTGCGATGGTATATACAGTGTCTGCTGGGAGTTATAACTGTAATACTACACATGCCAAAACGTAAGTAATCGCACACATTCAACATTGCACTGACTAAAAGTTTACCCAGAAGGCCAATCATCCTTGAGTTATAGATCACATGATTCATGTTTATTGTGCAACGATAGTTATTGAAATTTCTTTTCAAAAATACCAGATGGCATTTTATGAAGGCTATATATTTTGTTGTTTAAAATAAACTCAATTTCAAAAATGTTTTACTCAAAGGAAGCATTTTAGTTTGAAAATGTTTAATAATTCATTTTAAGTAATTCAAGAATTGACAAGTTTTACTTGTACACAAGAATTGATGACACATTTAAAAGCTACACAAAAATTGATGACAAATTCCCAAGAAGGTACCCAAGAAAGCATCATTGATAGTGATCAAGTCATTCTGTGAGATTACATATTCAAAAGAGCATAAGAAAAAGACAATTTCAGAGTTAAGGTTGTATATGACCTTTTATTTCGCTCATATCTCCCCATGTTGGATAGAGGTTGCCCATGTAAGAAAGCTATGTGAGAAAAATCTATCTTACATAGCATTTTACGCGACGTGACGTCACAATGGCTCAACAATGACGTGACGTCACGAATACGGTTAACTTTCATGCCGGAAAGAGAAAACGACGGCGTGGTAAAATTAAAACCTTTCACAAAATTTTAACCATAAACACCAGGAAGAGGAGATTAATTTTTCTGCGCATACTTTGTTTGCAAATATAGGGTATGCTTAAAACCCTCGGGATCACAAAATGTGGTAAAACCCTCGGCAAGCCTCGGTTTTCAACACATTTTGTGACCCCTCGGATGGAATATCCCTATCCTACATACACGCATATGAAAGAGTCTTATAATCTTTCAAGACACAAACACCAATCATTGGAATAAAAGGTAGCATACAACCTTAAATCACAGGTATAATGTGGAATGTAGCATATACCCTTATTTAAGGTAGCATATACCCTTAACTCTAATACAAGTCACAGGTATAATGTGTAAGGTAGCATATACCCTTAACTCTAATACTAGTCACAGGTATAATGTGTAAGGTAGCATATACCCTTAACTCTAATACAAGTCACAGGTATAATGTGTAAGGTAGCATATACCCTTAACTCTAATACAAGTCACAGGTATAATGTGTAAGGTAGCATATACCCTTAACTCTAATACAAGTCACAGGTATAATGTGTAAGGTAGCATATACCCTTAACTCTAATACAAGTCACAGGTATAATGTGTAAGGTAGCATATACCCTTAACTCTAATACAAATCACAGGTATAATGTGTAAGGTAGCATATACCCTTATTTAAGGTAGCATATACCCTTAACTCTAATACAAGTCACAGGTATAATGTGTAAGGTAGCATATACCCTTTACTCTAATACAAGTCACAGGTATAATGTGTAAGGTAGCATATACCCTTAACTCTAACACAAATCACAGGTATAATGTGTAAGGTAGCATACACCCTGAACTCTAATACAAATCACAGGTGTAATATGCTAGGTAGCATACACCCTTAACTCTAAAACATATTTTAGGTAAATGGTGTGAAACCCATGTTGGCTTTAGATATTTTCTATTGAACACAATACTGTGTGGGTTTGTACGAGTGGAGCTGTGTTTGGAGTGTTGAAGTATGGATAACTAAGGCATTCAATATAAAAACCAAGTTGGTATGTTTTATGGGCCAATAAAGTTCTGTTCCATGTTACTAAGGATGCTAGGAGCATGTTATGATTAAAACCGTTTATTATATTTCAATATTTTCTGCGGTAACTGATTACGTTACGTACAGAACATTGTGTTATGATTAGTTTACATTGTGTTGAGGTTGTCGATAATCTGTAGCTAACTTGAACACACCACGCTAACTAAATTACCGGATCACTTCGGTGCTGTGTTCTCCGTGTTAGTACCCGTTTTTATCGTGGTAAATCACATACGAGTGTGATCCCCTCGCACTGCTCCGTCGTGTTCCGCGGTATTACAGGGGTAGGACATGCAATAATGATCAATACCATCCCGACAGCAGTACATGTAGATGTTACCACACGTTACGGGATCTAAGAATCTTCTGTCCAGTACTGTAACTGAACATTCATGGTGTATAAAATAAGTATAAAAATATTACAGGAGGTCTAATGTGGAAATGATTAGGAGATTTACGATTATTTCCAGGATTCTGACAAATAAAAACGTTCATATTGACATGCCGATGTTTGGACTAATACATTCTCTGGCAGTTTTTCATATTGTGTAGGTTTGTTTTACGTAAACTGTTGGAACATTATTGTGATGGTTTTGTCGGAATAGCTGTCCCACAGGGCTAGTTATATGGAAGTAGGTTTTAAACGGTTATAAAGTGTTGGCCTTACCGCTAGTCTTCTTGTCCCCTATGTCGTAGTGTTTCATACACAAATATTGTGTGGGTATAATTCTGTTCGGCTCTTTCGTCTCTGCTCTAGATGTTGGCACAACAACAGCCGATTTCCACCAGGAAGGTCCCATGTGTCAAACTGGCTATTTAATTATACCAGGTGATCGTGGACTGTCGGACGTGGTTACCGAGGGCTAATTTTTTATAACAGACATATGCAATATCATGTCTGCGCAATTTTCTCTGTGTGTAGAGAAAAGCTATATCAATAAAAGATGTATTATTTTCAAAAACGGACACCTGAGCATATCGTTGTTTGTCTGGAAAACTGGAGCACAGATGTGGCAATAAGAAACAGAAATACTGAATATTGTCTTCAACATGTTCTTTGTGCTGCCAATATCGAGGCGATCTATGTATAAAAGAAAAACTTCTTTTTTTTTTGGAAAAAGACTGATTTCTTATTTTGAAGGGAACATCAATATGTTTCCATTTTTCACTTCAGCTGACAAGGGGCAATTCAATTTGAATTGCTAGAATAAATAGTTGCATTTGGGCAATTCAGTTGAAATTTCTAAAATAAATAGTTGCATTTGGGCAATTAATTGGAAATTCCTAGAATAAATGGTTGCATTTCTATCAAAAGTGATATATTGAATTTCTACTAACAAGGTGTGGAGTACTTGTGTCTGTAGAGACTTCCTGTTTGTGTATGAGAAGACGGACAGTGTCGGAGAGAAAGTTCCGCCACACCAGATTAGGATGCAATCCAAGTTTATCATGGGCCCAGTCTTAATTGCTACCCACGATGCATCAGTAAGATTTGGGAGCCTGCAACATGCAGTGTGATCGTTCATCCACGTAACCGTGGTGATTTACTGTGACAGACGTAAACTTGTGTCCCCGAGGTTTAACAAAGCTGGTAACAAAGTACATTCTTGTTTAAAGGGGTTCTGTCAGCTCTACTAGTCCAAACAAAAGTACATTTAATTGGAGATTTTTAATCTATTTGTGGCATTTATGGTTTAAACGACAACAAGCCCGTACTGATCAACGATTCTCCAGACAGTACAGAAAAAGTGTGGTTTCCTGCGTAACATGCTTGTAATGTATACAAACACGCTTACACACTCATTACAGTGAGTACAACGCGGAGTTATAAGAGTTTATTATTCCTGTGTGACGAGGTCAGGTACACGATTAAATGTTTGATTTGTACATACTGGTTGTCTCGTATTAATCTGCTGTTATATATCCTCAATTCTGATTGGCTGAACAGCCTTGCTTGAAAATTCTGATACTCAAACAATTTCCCCCTATTTCCATGTGTACAGTTAACCAGAGTAAGATAGACGGTGTAGGACACTTAGATACAGTTAACCAGAGTAAGATAGATAATGTAGGACACTTAGATACAGTTAACCAGAGTAAGATAGACGGTGTAGGAAACTTAGATACAGTTAACCAGAGTAAGATAGATGGTGTAGGAAACTTGGATACAGTTAACCAGAGTAAGATAGACGGTGTAGGAAACTTAGATACAGTTAACCAGAGTAAGATAGACGGTGTAGGACACTTAGATACAGTTAACCAGAGTAAGATAGACGGTGTAGGACACTTAGATACAGTTAACCAGAGTAAGATAGACGGTGTAGGACACTTAGATACAGTTAACCAGAGTAAGATAGACGGTGTAGGAAACTTAGATACAGTTAACCAGAGTAAGATAGATGGTGTAGGAAACTTAGATACAGTTAACCAGAGTAAGATAGACGGTGTAGGAAACTTAGATACAGTTAACCAGAGTAAGATAGATGGTGTAGGAAACTTAGATACAGTTAACCAGAGTAAGATAGATGGTGTAGGAAACTTAGATACAGTTAACCAGAGTAAGATAGACGGTGTAGGACACTTAGATACAGTTAACCAGAGTAAGATAGACGGTGTAGGAAACTTAGATACAGTTAACCAGAGTAAGATAGACGGTGTAGGACACTTAGATACAGTTAACCAGAGTAAGATAGATGGTGTAGGAAACTTAGATACAGTTAACCAGAGTAAGATAGATAATGTAGGACACTTAGATACAGTTAACCAGAGTAAGATAGATGGTGTAGGAAACTTAGATACAGTTAACCAGAGTAAGATAGACGGTGTAGGACACTTAGATACAGTTAACCAGAGTAAGATAGACCGTGTAGGAAACTTAGAGACAGTTAACCAGAGTAAGATAGACCGTGTAGGAAACTTAGATACAGTTAACCAGAGTAAGATAGACCGTGTAGGAAACTTAGATACAGTTAACCAGAGTAAGATAGACGGTGTAGGAAACTTAGATACAGTTAACCAGAGTAAGATAGACGGTGTAGGACACTTAGATACAGTTAACCAGAGTAAGATAGACCGTGTAGGAAACTTAGATACAGTTAACCAGAGTAAGATAGATGGTGTAGGAAACTTAGATACAGTTAACCAGAGTAAGATAGACGGTGTAGGACACTTAGATACAGTTAACCAGAGTAAGATAGACCGTGTAGGAAACTTAGATACAGTTAACCAGAGTAAGATAGACGGTGTAGGAAACTTAGATACAGTTAACCAGAGTAAGATAGACGGTGTAGGACACTTAGATACAGTTAACCAGAGTAAGATAGACGGTGTAGGACACTTAGATACAGTTAACCAGAGTAAGATAGACGGTGTAGGAAACTTAGATACAGTTAACCAGAGTAAGATAGACGGTGTAGGACACTTGGATACAGTTAACCAGAGTAAGATAGACGGTGTAGGAAACTTAGATACAGTTAACCAGAGTAAGATAGACGGTGTAGGACACTTGGATACAGTTAACCAGAGTAAGATAGATGGTGTAGGAAACTTAGATACAGTTAACCAGAGTAAGATAGACGGTGTAGGACACTTAGATACAGTTAACCAGAGTAAGATAGACGGTGTAGGACACTTAGATACAGTTAACCAGAGTAAGATAGACGGTGTAGGAAACTTAGATACAGTTAACCAGAGTAAGATAGACGGTGTAGGAAACTTAGATACAGTTAACCAGAGTAAGATAGACGGTGTAGGACACTTAGATACAGTTAACCAGAGTAAGATAGACGGTGTAGGAAACTTAGATACAGTTAACCAGAGTAAGATAGACGGTGTAGGAAACTTAGATACAGTTAACCAGAGTAAGATAGACGGTGTAGGAAACTTGGATACAGTTAACCAGAGTAAGATAGACGGTGTAGGAAACTTAGATACAGTTAACCAGAGTAAGATAGACGGTGTAGGAAACTTGGATACAGTTAACCAGAGTAAGATAGACGGTGTAGGAAACTTAGATACAGTTAACCAGAGTTAGATAGACGGTGTAGGAAACTTAGATACAGTTAACCAGAGTAAGATAGATGGTGTAGGAAACTTAGATACAGTTAACCAGAGTAAGATAGACGGTGTAGGACACTTAGATACAGTTAACCAGAGTAAGATAGACGGTGTAGGAAACTTAGATACAGTTAACCAGAGTAAGATAGACGGTGTAGGACACTTGGATACAGTTAACCAGAGTAAGATAGACGGTGTAGGAAACTTAGATACAGTTAACCAGAGTAAGATAGACGGTGTAGGAAACTTAGATACAGTTAACCAGAGTAAGATAGACGGTGTAGGAAACTTGGATACAGTTAACCAGAGTAAGATAGACCGTGTAGGAAACTTAGATACAGTTAACCAGAGTAAGATAGACGGTGTAGGAAACTTAGATACAGTTAACCAGAGTAAGATAGACGGTGTAGGACACTTAGATACAGTTAACCAGAGTAAGATAGACGGTGTAGGAAACTTGGATACAGTTAACCAGAGTAAGATAGACCGTGTAGGAAACTTAGATACAGTTAACCAGAGTAAGATAGACGGTGTAGGAAACTTAGATACAGTTAACCAGAGTAAGATAGACCGTGTAGGAAACTTAGATACAGTTAACCAGAGTAAGATAGACGGTGTAGGAAACTTAGATACAGTTAACCAGAGTAAGATAGACCGTGTAGGAAACTTAGATACAGTTAACCAGAGTAAGATAGACCGTGTAGGAAACTTAGATACAGTTAACCAGAGTAAGATAGACGGTGTAGGAAACTTAGATACAGTTAACCAGAGTAAGATAGACGGTGTAGGAAACTTAGATACAGTTAACCAGAGTAAGATAGACGGTGTAGGAAACTTAGATACAGTTAACCAGAGTAAGATAGACGGTGTAGGAAACTTAGATACAGTTAACCAGAGTAAGATAGATGGTGTAGGAAACTTAGATACAGTTAACCAGAGTAAGATAGATGGTGTAGGACACTTAGATACAGTTAACCAGAGTAAGATAGACGGTGTAGGACACTTAGATACAGTTAACCAGAGTAAGATAGACGGTGTAGGAAACTTAGATACAGTTAACCAGAGTAAGATAGACGGTGTAGGACACTTAGATACAGTTAACCAGAGTAAGATAGACGGTGTAGGAAACTTAGATACAGTTAACCAGAGTTAGATAGACGGTGTAGGAATCTTAGATACAGTAAACCAGAGTAAGATATACGGTGTAGGAAACTTAGATACAGTTAACCAGAGTAAGATAGATGGTGTAGGAAACTTAGATACAGTTAACCAGAGTTAGATAGACGGTGTAGGAAACTTAGATACAGTTAACCAGAGTAAGATAGACGGTGTAGGAAACTAAGATACAGTTAACCAGAGTTAGATAGACGGTGTAGGAAACTTAGATACAGTTAACCAGAGTAAGATAGACCGTGTAGGAAACTTAGATACAGTTAACCAGAGTAAGATAGACCGTGTAGGAAACTTGGATACAGTTAACCAGAGTAAGATAGACGGTGTAGGAAACTTAGATACAGTTAACCAGAGTAAGATAGACGGTGTAGGAAACTTAGATACAGTTAACCAGAGTAAGATAGACGGTGTAGGAAACTTCCATCTGACAGTTCCCCATTACATGTGAGGTGACGTCACAATGGCTGAATAATGACGTGATGACATCACAAATTCTCATTCTGCAATGTGTCAAAGATGATATGATGAATTAAACGTTCTTGTCAACTTACCTACTTTAGGTCTGTCTGTCACCGTTAGAATCACTGTTCTGAAAATGAAGACTTTTAATACATGTACTATGTGATTGGTTAGTATTCAGAACTTCACTAGTGCAACTCTTTAAAGTACAGAAACATTCTGGTTCTCGGTAATTCAGTTACAAGCCAGAAAATGTGTTGAGTGCTACTCCTCTGACGAGTGTTACTACACTTTAAACACTCCTCTGACGAGTGTTACTACACTTTAAACACTCCTCAGACGAGTGTTACTACACTTTAAACACTCCTCTGACGAGTGTTACTACACTTTAAACACTCCTCAGACGAGTGTTACTACACTTTAAACACTCCTCTGACGAGTGTTACTACCCTTTAAACACTCCTCAGACGAGTGTTACTACCCTTTAAACACTCCTCAGACGAGTGTTACTACACTTTAAACACTCCTCAGACGAGTGTTACTACACTTTAAACACTCCTCAGACGGGTGTTACTACACTTTAAACACTCCTCTGACGGGTGTTACTACACTTTAAACACTCCTCTGACGGGTGTTACTACACTTTAAACACTCCTCTGACGAGTGTTACTACACTTTAAACACTCCTCTGACGGGTGTTACTACACTTTAAACACTCCTCTGACGGGTGTTACTACACTTTAAACACTCCTCTGACGGGTGTTACTACACTTTAAACACTCCTCTGACGGGTGTTACTACACTTTAAACACTCCTCTGACGGGTGTTACTACACTTTAAACACTCCTCTGACGGGTGTTACTACACTTTAAACACTCCTCTGACGGGTGTTACTACACTTTAAACACTCCTCTGACGGGTGTTACTACACTTTAAACACTCCTCTGACGAGTGTTACTACACTTTAAACACTCCTCTGACGGGTGTTACTACACTTTAAACACTCCTCTGACGGGTGTTACTACACTTTAAACACTCCTCTGACGGGTGTTACTACACTTTAAACACTCCTCTGACGGGTGTTACTACACTTTAAACACTCCTCTGACGGGTGTTACTACACTTTAAACACTCCTCTGACGGGTGTTACTACACTTTAAACACTCCTCTGACGGGTGTTACTACACTTTAAACACTCCTCTGACGGGTGTTACTACACTTTAAACACTCCTCTGACGAGTGTTACTACACTTTAAACACTCCTCTGACGGGTGTTACTACACTTTAAACACTCCTCTGACGAGTGTTACTACACTTTAAACACTCCTCTGACGAGTGTTACTACACTTTAAACACTCCTCTGACGAGTGTTACTACACTTTAAACACTCCTCTGACGGGTGTTACTACACTTTAAACACTCTTCTGACGAGTGTTACTACACTTTAAACACTCCTCTGACGAGTGTTACTACACTTTAAACACTTCTCTGACGGGTGTTACTACACTTTAAACACTCCTCTGACGGGTGTTACTACACTTTAAACACTCCTCTGACGAGTGTTACTACACTTTAAACACTCCTCTGACGAGTGTTACTACACTTTAAACACTCCTCTGACGGGTGTTACTACACTTTAAACACTCCTCTGACGAGTGTTACTACACTTTAAACACTCCTCTGACGAGTGTTACTACACTTTAAACACTCCTCTGACGGGTGTTACTACACTTTAAACACTCCTCTGACGGGTGTTACTACACTTTAAATACGCTACATTAAAAATGCTGCACATTGGAAAAATTCAAGGAATAGAGTTTTCAAAGAGTACTTCAAGAAAAAATTACAAATATAAAAAAAATGTTTTATTGTGTGTATCAGATGACTTGTTTTGAGGAATATTAAGACTTTCATGTCAACAATCTACAACATGTAGTGTTAAAATCTCCAGGGGTAATGGGACATAGCTACAGAATAATATTTGGGGGATTTTGAAGTCTACAATCTACCACAGTAAGAGATCAGATCTCAGAGTCTTGGTGTAATGAGACATAGCTACAGAAAAAAGCAACATTTTGATGAATACTGTGACAAGAGTTCTCGGGTCTACAATCCATACAATAGGGAGATAGACATCCCCCCCCCCCCCCCCGATTGTCAGCGTGTTTGTGACATATAGACTAGCACCATCCTTTCCTGTGGTAAGGTGTAATTCGGTGTCAGATCAGGAGATCAAGGTCAGGGCCGTAGGTCGGAACTCTCCTTGGTGACGAAAAAAAAAACCTGAAAACTTAAATGTTCTACTTCTGGTTTTCCGTTTCTAAAATGAGATTTGAATTTTTCTCTAGAGGGCGTTTGTGACAGTACTACTAGGTTATTTACAATGTGGCTTTCTTATATTGTTGTTGTGTGATAGATGTTTGCTGTACTTGGGCCTCAATGATGGTCTTAGAACAAACAGTTTTATACTAGAAATTCTTGCCCAACCTGCCTATTGGGTCTATCCAGGCTTAGCTCGTTCAATCCTTAAATTTCATAATGGACTATTCCAACTTTTGAACTGGAAGAGTTCAGATGTGTCTTCAGGGGTGAATGAGTTAATATATAATTAAAACTTAATAATATGTCTTACTCCACTTATTCAATTATGGTTTTCAAAATGTATAATAATTTAAGTGATTTAGAAATGAATAATTATTGTGATAGTTGTAAAGACAGATTTGTATAGCTGACCTCGACATTGTACAACCCACTGTCTATAGTGAGTGGATTTATCATACCTCCCCTGCCAAATTATTGTAATCTTCAATTGATATTTATTGAATAGATTGTAACTCAGTACATTAAAATTGATCTATCAAGTTCTTGATGTCACAGTTTCTACCAATTAACATGGCAGCTACAAAACTGATCCACTAAATACTGAAATATATATATACAATATTTATTATTAGCCAAAATGTGCTTGAATATGAGATATGTATCACTGTAATTTCTTTTAAATACTTTTAAAAGGTCTTGTATTGCTACTCTATAGTAGAATTCTGTAAGTGCCACCATCAAATACTGTAGCTTAATTCTCTTTAAAATTTACAGTCGTATTTATAATTATTAAAGAATTCCATATATTACTTTAAATGGCACAGAAAATTATCTAATTGTTTGACGTTATAACTAACATATATTTTGAAACAAGTACTTTGTCAGAAGCTAGGGATCATAACTAGCATATATTTGGAGGAAACAAGTAGTTTGTTAAAAGCCAAGGGATCAAAACTAACATATTTTTGGAAACAAGTGGTTTGTTTAAAGCCAGAGGATCTGATAGATTGTTATTGTTGTTTTGGATAAGAAAGTATACTTAAGGGTGTATAACACCTTAATATTTTGTATGTTTACTAGAGTTATTCCCCTTTTCATTTACCAGTCTCTTGTTAAAGCCTGATAAGATGATAAGTGTAATAATGTTTGCCTGATTAAATGTAACATTTCAATGTGAAATGAAAACTATCTGTTATCAAACTCAGATGCATTTTTCATGTCAAACAAATAAGAAAAAAAATCTTTTAGTTTTTCAAATAATATGCCTCCTATTGTGAGAGATTTTTAGACATTAACACGAAACTTTTAAAATGTCGACTCATCCTGGTTACTACAATCTAAGTGAAACTTGCAAATTTTAAAATGGCAAATATTTAAAATAAATAAATAAAAATTCAATGAAAAAATATAACATTTACCAAAAAAACTATAATAGACATGAAATCATATTCTGTTGGATAATATATATATATATATATATATATAGCAAAAACTTGGTTTTATGAAACACTTGTGAAAAACTCCATGATTAGGGCAAACATTTATATATGGAATTATAAAGGTACATGTCACACATGACAGTGTTGTCACTGTACTGTTGGGTATAAATGTTAAATACAGACATTTCTGATGTACTTCTGACAGAGTGTTGTCCCTGTACACTCGGGTATAAATGTTAAATACAGACATTTCTGATGTACTTCTGACAGAGTGTTGTCACTGTACACTTGGGTATAAATGTTAGATATAGACATTTCTGATGTACTTTTGACAGAGTGTTGTCACTGTACACTGGGGTATAAATGTTAGATATAGACATTTCTGATGTACTTCTGACAGAGTGTTGTCCCTGTACACTCAGGTATAAATGTTATATATAGACATTTCTGATGTACTTTTGACAGAGTGTTGTCACTGTACTCTCAGGTATAAATGTTAGATATAGACATTTCTGATGTACTTTTGACAGAGTGTTGTCCCTGTACACTCGGGTATAAATGTTAGATATAGACATTTCTGATGTACTTTTGACAGAGTGTTGTCACTGTACACTTGGGTATAAATGTTAAATACAGACATTTCTGATGTACTTCTGACAGAGTGTTGTCACTGTACACTTGGGTATAAATGTTAAATACAGACATTTCTGATGTACTTCTGACAGAGTGTTGTCACTGTACACTTGGGTATAAATGTTAGATATAGACATTTCTGATGTACTTTTGACTGAGTGTTGTCACTGTACACTCGGGTATAAATGTTAAATACAGACATTTCTGATGTACTTCTGACAGAGTGTTGTCACTGTACACTTGGGTATAAATGTTAGATATAGACATTTCTGATGTACTTTTGACAGAGTGTTGTCACTGTACACTGGGGTATAAATGTTAGATATAGACATTTCTGATGTACTTCTGACAGAGTGTTGTCCCTGTACACTCAGGTATAAATGTTATATATAGACATTTCTGATGTACTTTTGACAGAGTGTTGTCACTGTACACTTGGGTATAAATGTTAAATACAGACATTTCTGATGTACTTCTGACAGAGTGTTGTCACTGTACACTTGGGTATAAATGTTAAATACAGACATTTCTGATGTACTTCTGACAGAGTGTTGTCACTGTACACTTGGGTATAAATGTTAGATATAGACATTTCTGATGTACTTTTGACTGAGTGTTGTCACTGTACACTGGGGTATAAATGTTAGATATAGACATTTCTGATGTACTTTTGACAGAGTGTTGTCACTGTACACTTGGGTATAAATGTTAGATATAGACATTTCTGATGTACTTTTGACAGAGTGTTGTCACTGTACACTCGGGTATAAATGTTAGATATAGACATTTCTGATGTACTTTTGACAGAGTGTTGTCACTGTACACTTGGGTATAAATGTTATATATAGACATTTCTGATGTACTTTTGACAGAGTGTTGTCACAGTACACTTGGGTATAAATGTTAGATATAGACATTTCTGATGTACTTCTGACAGAGTGTTGTCACTGTACACTGGGGTATAAATGTTAGATATAGACATTTCTGATGTACTTTTGACAGAGTGTTGTCACTGTACTCTCAGGTATAAATGTTAGATATAGACATTTCTGATGTACTTCTGACAGAGTGTTGTCACTGTACTCTCAGGTATAAATGTTAGATATAGACATTTCTGATGTACTTCTGACAGAGTGTTGTCACTGTACTCTCAGGTATAAATGTTAGATATAGACATTTCTGATGTACTTTTGACAGAGTGTTGTCACTGTACTCTCAGGTATAAATGTTAGATATAGACATTTCTGATGTACTTTTGACAGAGTGTTGTCACTGTACACTCGGGTATAAATGTTAGATATAGACATTTCTGATGTACTTCTGACAGAGTGTTGTCACTGTACACTCGGGTATAAATGTTAAATATAGACATTTCTGATGTACTTTTGACAGAGTGTTGTCACTGTACACTGGGGTATAAATGTTAGATATAGACATTTCTGATGTACTTTTGACAGAGTGTTGTCACTGTACACTCGGGTATATATGTTAGATATAGACATTTCTGATGTACTTTTGACAGAGTGTTGTCACTGTACACTCGGGTATATATGTTAGATATAGACATTTCTGATGTACTTTTGACAGAGTGTTGTCACTGTACACTCGGGTATAAATGTTAAATATAGACATTTCTGATGTACTTTTGACAGAGTGTTGTCACTACACTCGAGTATATATGTTAGATATAGACATTTCTGATGTACTTTTGACAGAGTGTTGTCCCTGTACACTGGGGTATAAATGTTAGATATAGACATTTCTGATGTACTTCTGACAGAGTGTTGTCACTGTACTCTGGGGTATAAATGTTAAATATAGACATTTCTGATGTACTTCTGACAGAGTGTTGTCACTGTACTCTCAGGTATAAATGTTAGATATAGACATTTCTGATGTACTTTTGACAGAGTGTTGTCACTGTACACTGGGGTATAAATGTTAGATATAGACATTTCTGATGTACTTCTGACAGAGTGTTGTCACTGTACACTGGGGTATAAATGTTAGATATAGACATTTCTGATGTACTTTTGACAGAGTGTTGTCACTGTACACTCGGGTATAAATGTTAGATATAGACATTTCTGATGTACTTTTGACAGAGTGTTGTCCCTGTACTGTTGGGTATAAATGTTAGATATAGACATTTCTGATGTACTTTTGACAGTGTGTTGTCACTGTACACTGGGGTATAAATGTTAGATATAGACATTTCTGATGTACTTTTGACAGAGTGTTGTCACTGTACACTTGGGTATAAATGTTAGATACAGACATTTCTGATGTACTTTTGACAGAGTGTTGTCACTGTACATTGGGGTATAAATGTAAGATATAGACATTTCTGATGTACTTTTGACAGAGTGTTGTCCCTGTACTGTTGGGTATAAATGTTAGATATAGACATTTCTGATGTACTTCTGACAGTGTGTTGTCACTGTACACTGGGGTATAAATGTTAGATATAGACATTTCTGATGTACTTCTGACAGTGTGTTGTCACTGTACACTGGGGTATAAATGTTAGATATAGACATTTCTGATGTACTTTTGACAGAGTGTTGTCACTGTACACTGGGGTATAAATGTTAGATATAGACATTTCTGATGTACTTCTGACAGAGTGTTGTCCCTGTACACTCGGGTATAAATGTTAGATATAGACATTTCTGATGTACTTTTGACAGAGTGTTGTCACTGTACACTTGGGTATAAATGTTAGATATAGACATTTCTGATGTACTTCTGACAGAGTGTTGTCCCTGTACACTGGGGTATATATGTTAGATACAGACATTTCTGATGTACTTCTGACAGAGTGTTGTCACAGTACACTCGGGTATAAATGTTAGATATAGACATTTCTGATGTACTTTTGACTGAGTGTTGTCACAGTACACTGGGGTATAAATGTTAGATATAGACATTTCTGATGTACTTTTGACAGAGTGTTGTCACTGTACACTGGGGTATAAATGTTAGATATAGACATTTCTGATGTACTTTTGACTGAGTGTTGTCACTGTACACTGGGGTATAAATGTTAGATATAGACATTTCTGATGTACTTTTGACTGAGTGTTGTCACTGTACACTTGGGTATAAATGTTAGATATAGACATTTCTGATGTACTTTTGACAGAGTGTTGTCACTGTACACTGGGGTATAAATGTTAGATATAGACATTTCTGATGTACTTTTGACAGAGTGTTGTCACTGTACACTGGGGTATAAATGTTAGATACAGACATTTCTGATGTACTTTTGACAGAGTGTTGTCACTGTACACTGGGGTATAAATGTTAGATATAGACATTTCTGATGTACTTCTGACAGAGTGTTGTCACTGTACACTCGGGTATAAATGTTAGATATAGACATTTCTGATGTACTTTTGACAGAGTGTTGTCACTGTACACTGGGGTATAAATGTTAGATATAGACATTTCTGATGTACTTTTGACAGAGTGTTGTCCCTGTACACTGGGGTATAAATGTTAGATATAGACATTTCTGATGTACTTCTGACAGAGTGTTGTCACTGTACACTGGGGTATAAATGTTAGATATAGACATTTCTGATGTACTTTTGACAGAGTGTTGTCACAGTACACTCGGGTATAAATGTTAGATATAGACATTTCTGATGTACTTTTGACAGAGTGTTGTCACAGTACACTCGGGTATAAATGTTAGATATAGACATTTCTGATGTACTTTTGACAGAGTGTTGTCACTGTACACTCGGGTATAAATGTTAGATATAGACATTTCTGATGTACTTTTGACAGAGTGTTGTCACAGTACACTTGGGTATAAATGTTAGATATAGACATTTCTGATGTACTTTTGACAGAGTGTTGTCACTGTACACTGGGGTATAAATGTTAGATATAGACATTTCTGATGTACTTTTGACAGAGTGTTGTCACTGTACACTCGGGTATAAATGTTAGATATAGACATTTCTGATGTGCTTTTGACAGAGTGTTGTCACTGTACACTGGGGTATAAATGTTAGATACAGACATTTTTGATGTACTTTTGACAGAGTGTTGTCACTGTACACTCGGGTATAAATGTTAGATATAGACATTTCTGATGTACTTTTGACAGAGTGTTGTCACTGTACACTCGGGTATAAATGTTAGATATAGACATTTCTGATGTACTTTTGACAGAGTGTTGTCACTGTACACTGGGGTATAAATGTTAAATATAGACATTTCTGATGTACTTTTGACAGAGTGTTGTCACTGTACACTGGGGTATAAATGTTAAATATAGACATTTCTGATGTACTTTTGACACAGTGTTGTCACTGTACACTTGGGTATAAATGTTAGATATAGACATTTCTGATGTACTTTTGACAGAGTGTTGTCACTGTACACTGGGGTATAAATGTTAGATATAGACATTTCTGATGTACTTTTGACAGAGTGTTGTCACTGTACACTGGGGTATAAATGTTAAATATAGACATTTCTGATGTACTTTTGACAGAGTGTTGTCACTGTACACTTGGGTATAAATGTTAAATATAGACATTTCTGATGTGCTTTTGACAGAGTGTTGTCACTGTACACTTGGGTATAAATGTTAGATATAGACATTTCTGATGTACTTTTGACAGAGTGTTGTCACTGTACACTGGGGTATAAATGTTAAATATAGACATTTCTGATGTACTTTTGACAGAGTGTTGTCACTGTACACTTGGGTATAAATGTTAAATATAGACATTTCTGATGTGCTTTTGACAGAGTGTTGTCACTGTACACTTGGGTATAAATGTTAAATATAGACATTTCTGATGTGCTTTTGACAGAGTGTTGTCACTGTACACTTGGGTATAAATGTTAAATATAGACATTTCTGATGTACTTTTGACAGAGTGTTGTCACTGTACACTGGGGTATAAATGTTAGATACAGACATTTCTGATGTACTTTTGACAGAGTGTTGTCACTGTACACTCGGGTATAAATGTTAGATAAAGACATTTCTGATGTACTTTTGACAGAGTGTTGTCCCTGTACACTGGGTATAAATGTTAGATATAGACATTTCTGATGTACTTCTGACAGAGTGTTGTCACTGTACACTGGGGTATAAATGTTAGATATAGACATTTCTGATGTACTTTTGACAGAGTGTTGTCACTGTACACTGGGGTATAAATGTTAGATATAGACATTTCTGATGTACTTTTGACAGAGTGTTGTCACTGTACACTGGGGTATAAATGTTAGATATAGACATTTCTGATGTACTTTTGACAGAGTGTTGTCACTGTACACTGGGGTATAAATGTTAGATATAGACATTTCTGATGTACTTTTGACAGAGTGTTGTCACTGTACACTGGGGTATAAATGTTAGATATAGACATTTCTGATGTACTTTTGACAGAGTGTTGTCACTGTACACTCGGGTATACATGTTAGATACAGACATTTCTGATGTACTTTTGACAGAGTGTTGTCACTGTACACTGGGGTATAAATGTTAGATATAGACATTTCTGATGTACTTTTGACAGAGTGTTGTCACTGTACACTGGGGTATAAATGTTAGATACAGACATTTCTGATGTACTTTTGACAGAGTGTTGTCCCTGTACACTCGGGTATAAATGTTAGATATAGACATTTCTGATGTACTTTTGACAGAGTGTTGTCCCTGTACACTCGGGTATAAATGTTAGATATAGACATTTCTGATGTACTTTTGACAGAGTGTTGTCCCTGTACACTCGGGTATAAATGTTAGATACAGACATTTCTGATGTACTTCTGGGTATAAATGTTAGATATAGACATTTCTGATGTACTTCTGGGTCCATCAGTCAGGCCTTAATACAGCATGTTATGTAGTTTAATGGTGGTGGTTAGGAATAAACAGAGGTGGATGCTCCAGGAACCATTGTGCTCTGGTTAGTACATGTGATCAGGTTAGATGGTCATAAAGTTGGCTTCTTTTATTATGTATTAGTCTTTCTCGAATTAAACAAAAACACTGTTACGTAAAGTTAAGGCACAAAAGTTTTCATCGTGGCTGAATTCTATGTGGGTAATATCTCCGTTCCGTATCACATTCTTATTTCCAAATTCTAGTGACATTCTACATTTACTTCTTTGGCAGAAAAAAATACCTGCTAAGTCTCAGAAGAAATGATATGTCTAACCAAGAAATCGTTATTCAGACTTTGAAAGAATTTGGTTTCTCAGGGGGGAAGACCTCAAAACAATTTGGTATTTTACAGAAGGTTGATGTCTATAAAACACTTCACATTCCATAGCAGGCAGGTGTGCCAGAACAAATTGGTCACCCTCAGGAGATGGACTTCAAAATACTAAGTATGGGAAGATACTGCCATAGAAAGTTAGACTTCAAAATACTGAAATATGGGGAGATACTGCTATAGATAGTTAGACTTCAAAATACTGAAGTATGGGAAGATACTGCTAAAGATAGTTAGGCTTTAAAATACTGAAGTATGGGGAGATACTGGTATAGATAGTTAGGCTTTAAATTTCTGAAGTATGGGGAGATACTGGTATAGATATTTAGGCTTCAAAATACTGAAGTATGTGAAGATACTGGTATAGATAGTTAGGCTTCAAAATACTTAAGTATGGGGAGATACTGCTTTAGATAGCTAGGGTTCAAAATACTGAAGTATGGGAAGATACTGTCATAGATAGTTAGGCTTCAAAATACTGAAGTATGGGGAGATACTGGTATAGATAGTTAGGCTTCAAAATACTGAAGTATGGGGAGATACTGCTATAGATAGTTAGGCTTCAAAATACTGAAGTATGGGAAGATACTGATATAGATAGTTAGGCTTCATTATACCGAAGTATGGGAAAATCTGGGTATTTAAGGGATATAACTCTGAGATTATAGAAAATATAATTTAGGATAGTTCGGGAAAAATATGATGTAATAGATAATTTTGCTCTTGCGTTCCTGCATTAATAAATTTACTAAGTTCGCAATCTTGAATGGGGATTGTGTGAGGCAACAAAGCTTGATAATCGTATCTGTATATTTAGTCATTTTGTCATAAAAAAGTTGATGTGCAATGTTGTGAAAAAATGGCTTGCTGCAGATGACAGTGTCTTTGGATAGAATCTACAAGTGTGAAGTAAAGAGGCGACAAAGGTCACCAGAACATGACCTTCCCCTATGGGATGTTGTCAGACCCTTAAGTAACTAAGTGATAGTCAGGATCTGCATTTTAATCAGATTGGGGGGGGGGGGGGGGACATTTCAGTTAATGAAATGTTATTATATATACAATTCTTTCTTATTTGATTCAGTCATGACCAAAAACAGATTTACTGTAGCTCTGTACATGTTTAATGTGAGCAGGAAAAGCCCTGTACCTTTTTTATTAATTGTGGAGAGAAAGGTGCTTCGTACCAGTATACCTTAATGATGTAGATTCTGATACAGATTGTGAGAATGGATTGATGTCCAGAGTATGGCAGGTGGAAATCTGGGAGAAGTACGGTAGGGGGGAGCACCTGTTCCCAGTCACTGAGTCAAAAGTACTGGTTATCATAACCCCATAACAAAGATGGTATATATAATTGGCCTGTTCTACTAATCTTCCAAAAGTACTACACAAATTTGAATGGTACTTCATTGGTACTCAGGATTTCCTATAGCAAGGGAACCTGTGTGATTGAAGGATATTTATTTACTGAACTTTCAAGTTACCTCCCCTTTGTTATGGAGTAATTTCTCTTTGTTTAAAAACCTGCCTAAACTATTGCGACAGTACTTGGTACAATTGTGTGAGGTGGGGGGATTTTTTGGTATTTAGTTGTTCACAGATTACCCTATGTAAGTCACAGCCCTGATATATATCTGTTGATGTGTTTTTTATAGCATTTCCCTTCAGTTTCCTTTCAAATAATACTCGATATTTTGTTAATCTGTAAAAAATCAGATAGAAGTCAGAGCGATATGGAGAGTTCTCGACTGTAAATTGAATTCCAGTGGTTCTGTTACAGATGTGGAATGGCTGCTGTGATGAAGGGACATAACTCTAGAGCAGTATCTTATCTAAATTGGCTCCCCCTGGTGGGAGTTTCCTAGGTGATGAATTGATGTGTAACTCTAGCTAATGAGACCAAAGTCCTACCTCCATTTTCTCTGTTTCCTTTCTTTTTATGATATGTAAACCTATATAAATTTATGTTACCAATTATGTTAGGTGACAAAAGGTCAGGCTTTTGACCAAGGTCTTCTGTCTTCTGTTGCCATAGTGACAATGTCTTGGTGAGGGAACCACATTTCACAGCCATTTCCTGTCTGATAGAAAGTAAAATTAGTATTTATCACTGTGGCAACCGCTGGACAAGATCGCCCAGTGTTGGTTGCCATGGTTATGACTGGTCACTGAAAGTGTTTTTTGTCCATTGTTGTTGCATAGTTACTTCATCCAACTCCAAACTATTAAAAATAAGTTATCTTTGAACACTTTCTGACTGACCATGTTGCTTTTAAGGGAAATCTTTTGAATTCCTTGTGTTACCTGGAGACATGACCTTGCATAATAATATCAGGAAATTACAAACCAGGTCAACTGGCTTGGACCTTTTGCCTGATGGTAACATCCTGGCTCCATAACCTATAGGTCTCGGGTTCGCGCCTGCTCTTCTCACTAGTTTCATTTCTACTCTTTGTTGTAAAATATTGTTTATTTCCCAGGTCGGGATGTTTGTATTAATAAGATCTGTTTGATTTGTACGTCTACGTCAGGTTCTATATGCGGTTACGTTTCATAAAAGTTAAACAAAATTTGTATATGCATTAATTGTGTATTAATAGTAAAAATCTTATTTCAAAGTGTCAAAAAAAAGTAGAAAATTATACACAATCACAGAAGTTTGTGATAAGTGGTAATATCAATTAGTGCGTAGCAGTACACAAAGATAGCTTGATTGACTCGGGATCTCATGTTCTCACCAGTCATGGGAACGTGTAGGAAGTTATCTAGGGGAAGTGCTTGTCAAGGTCACGGCTTTGCGACCTTGAGGTGCAGCTCCATAGGGGTATCATGTGATGGGAACTCTTCTGTGTTGGAGGGGTGGTGTTAGAGGGGAGTAGGTTTGATAGGATAAGTGGTGAGTAAGATAGTACTAACCACATCTGTAATTTCTGTTTAGATTTAAAGTTTAATAGAATGAATAGTTTGGAGTAAAAGTCCCTTTTGGTTAATAGATTCTGATTGGTAGAATGTGTAGTCAGGGGTCGGATGAGTAAGGGTTATATCTATATAGGTACCTAAGATTTGATTAACAGTTGATGTGGTAAACTTACGGCCTTAATGAGGTTTTCATTTGATCGATTTGAACGTTTGGAAACCATACTGGTAGTAACATGGTGCTAAGCAAAATTAGATTATGAAACTTAACGCCTTAGTTTGTAAATGAAATGCTGAATGTTTTCCCCCCTTTCTTTCATCCCCTTTTCCTTCTACCTGGCGAGTTCCAATTTTATCGTCTGAAAACTATACTGTTTATTTTTGATATTGTGTAACTGATCAGATTGCATAATATCATAATAACAATTCGAGGCTTGTATATGTTTGTATATGTACGGCTCTATCACAACCTGAAGATTGTCTCAAAGCAGTTCACAAATTATAATCTATGGTTATAGGGCCTTAGCAACCAGCCAATATTGTTCTCAATTCCCTGGGGAGCATACAACCGATGCTACCATTTCGGCGCTCACAGCTAGCATTCTACAATTTCAAGCACTGCCCAACCACATACTCATTTACAGCTGAGTAGACTAGAACAAGCAGAGCAAGGTATCTTGCTCAAGGATACAACACAAGTACCATGAACGGGACTCGATCTCGCAACCCTTGGATCATGAGCCCGGTGTCCTAACACTAGACCACCATGCCTCTATTCACATGAACAATCCTTTGAATTAATACTAGATATCCCATCGTTCCCTTCAATTGTCGCCAGAAGTTAAACGGGAAACGAAAACTTTAAAGTACCATTGTACTCATTATTTACTACATAAAACTTATCACTCTTTCGCAGAACATTGTTTGTTTGAATTGATTTCCCCTCCATCCCACTGTACCTTCAGCTATGATGTGGTCTCCTCGTGTTCCTAAGGAGTTGTAATCGCTTATATGTAACAATTAGATGAATTATGTGATAACTGTCCACACAGAGGGATGACTCTTATACACAAACACCATGCCTCTTATACATCTACTATATCTGTACTTGTCAGTCCCATTGTGCTGTCAAACTAATGTGACTGGACCCTAGCTTGTTCTACCATAAGATTGTGAGGTTTGAGAGAGTTGGTTCTACCATAAGATTGGGAGGTTAGAGGTTGTTAACACTTTGTGATTGTTCAGTAGCCTCATCATTTGTGTACGCTTGTCATTGCTAAAACTTCAGTGAAGATTTCGGTAACAAATACCACAGCAAGCTGATTCCACAGCTTGTAGAACATCTGTCGTAACTCAAACCAACCAAGTGGTAGGTAGGTGATGTGTAGGCGAGGTCAACTCTCAATTAAACCTCCAAATGAAATGATTCAGGTAATGTAGAAACACCGTTAATTAAATAAATAAAACATGCACCAAGAGGTTTACTTCCGCACAGTCACACTACCTCAAAATGTTGAAAGTGTTCTCTTTAATTACAAGAAATTTGGGTAATGTAGTAATTTGTTCACTGAAAACGCCACCTAAATGAAGAAACATTAGATCAATGTATGATTTTTGGAAGAAAAACATCTGAAGGAATTTATGAACATCAATCATTGAAGGAAGGTCAACTGCACTGTGTGTGCCAGAGTTATTAAATTAAACAAAATTGGAATTGATTTGAGTTCTCTAGACAACCATCGTAAATTTGATCTGTGAATGATTGGTGGACCTGGTGAAGTGGACATCGGGCGAATCATCGACACGTCGGGCGAATCATCGACACGTCGGGACTGTCTGTCCTCACGTCCACTGGGAAACGGTGGCGATTTCAAGGACATGAATCTCTGCATGTGAGCAGTCTGACCTTTGATCTCTGACCTCTGAACTCCAGGTTGTGTGACTTTGACTCATCATTGGAAGACATGTTAATGAAGATGTCAGTAAAGTAGGAACTGACTTGTAAGACCAAACTTGATATTAGTATCTTAAAGAGTTGTCTTGAGAAATCTGACCTTCTGTTGCTACAGAAGAACCTGCCTTATGAGACCACTGCTTCTGTCACTACAGTAGAACCTGCCTTATGAGATCACCCTTTCTGTCACTACAGTAGAACCTGCCTTGTGAGACCATCCCTTCTGTTACTAGTAGTTTGATTCCAGAAATATTCTAGAACATTGGTTCTAGATATGTTCTAGAACAATTCAAGAATGTTCGATGAGACAATTTTCTAGAACACTTGTTCTAAAAATATTGTAGTAGTTCAGTACAAAAAGAATTTGTTGTGGCCACTGACATTCCATTCTCAAACAAAATCATCACAGTTGGTTCAGGATCCTATATGAACTGTTTCAATGTGTCGCTGGGCCGGTAAACTGATGGGAAAAGTGCAGGATTTTTGCAGAAAAGATACAGACTTAGTATACATCGTCTTTCGCTTGGTTAGGTATTTGTAGTTAAAACAAAACGTGATTCAAATATATTTTCAGATATGGAGGTTCCAAGTACGACAATTTCTGAAAAAGTGCTCTTATAATAGAACCATTAGAGTAAGGTTCATGCATTGATCCTTTTTCAAGTACAACAGCAATATCATGAATGTCTTTAAGGCTCAAAATATCTGCAGTTATACAGTTTCATGTGAGAGAGTTTGACAGCTAGACCTGAAAATTAACAATTATATTATGGCCTTGGGTGACAAAAGTTGATATAAACTAATAGTCAAGTGTTGGTAATGATGGATATTAAGTTTTGAAAATATAAACTGGGGTTCTTGGATGGTAAATGCATTCTTTTGTTATGAAGTGACTCTTCACTGTACGAGTTGGTGATTTATATTATAGCCCACAGGATGAGGAAATCTACAGAACTTGACACAATGCCCTCATCCCGACAAATCTGTCTCCTTCTAATACACATGCCTTCATTCGAAAATTACAGATAGGCCCTGGAGTTAGGCCAAAGTAAGAGAGAGGCTCAAGTCATTGAGGTCAAAGTGGGGCTCAAATCAGGAGGTCAAATGAGGCTAAAATTAGTGAGGTCAAAGTGAGGCCCAGTCATAAAGTGAGGTCAAAGTGAGGCTGCAATAAGAAAGTGACATCAAAATGAGACTCAAGTTAGTTAAGTCAAAGTGAGGCTCCAGTGAAAAGTCAGGTCAAAGTGAGGCTTCAGTCAGGGAATTAGAACCAAATCAGGGTAAGGTTTCAGATCGCAGTGAAGTGCCCTCAAAAGCATGCATGATGCATACCCATATTTATTGAATTTCGATGAAATATTTATATTTTGTACAAGATCATGGTTTTGAAACGAATTAAAATATGCAAGTATTTATATAATTATGTGAATGTGATCTGCAGACAAAAAATTCAACATGAAGTCATGAATTTTCTTGATCAAATTGATGATTTCTAGTTGTCATTCAAAATGCCAATGATTGCCAACTGAAAGTAAATCATGTGTATGTATCTCTGATAGTCTGTATGATCAATTACTAAGCTAAGAAATGGGTCGGATTAATCACATTGATTATTGTATCCTGATTCTACATGGGATCCCAGTCCTTCCGCGTCTACCGAGTGCGAGATGAGACAGTCCTTCCGCGTCTACCGAGTGCGAGATGAGAACAATATTTTTTTCCCTTAGTTAGTCGGTCATTCAGATATGTGTACCTGCTATTAGCTGATTGGTCACCTATGTCTTCAGCCAAACGCTGGTCAGCTACGTCTCCATATCGCTTTGTCCGATATTTACAAGCGTACGTGTATAAATCGTTATTCTGTGCGAATGACCCGTTTGTCCTAATCTTACGCCCCACTTGTAAACGTCGTTAAGGGAGAATCTCGCTCCCTCGTCCTCTTGTAATTAATCAATACAATTCAATCTCAGACCACAACACACAACTCTCTGACAAAACATTGGAGCGACCTTGATTACAGGGAGTGTAAACGAACGATCACCAACATTCTTGTATCCTCTTTTACTTGCTCGTAAGTAAGAATAGAATTGTTAAAAGATATTTCTCCTTACAATTATCACAGTTATATCGAGTGTATAGAGTATGCTTGACCAATAAACCACCTACCCCTTGCTTTACGGAGTCAGGAAGGTTTGTGTACTGACCAAAACCTTAAAAACTCTTATAGTTCATTAACTCATAAAACACCTCCGAATTTTTCCAATTCAAATATTGGATCCTTATGAAGTGAGTAAGCTTTGATTGTTAGCTCACCTGGTCAGAAAGACCGAGATGAGCTTATGCCATACTGTGGCGTCCGTCAGCAATTGTTTAAAAGACTTCTTCTCCATAACCACTAATTAGAAATCAACTTTATTTGGCAGGAAGCATTCCTAGGTGCTCAAGATTCAAAATTGTACTAAAAGTGGGTCTGACCCTCCAGGGGGCTAAGGGGCAGGGCCAAAAATAATTATTTAGCTATATTGATATTAGCGACTTCTTCTCCATAACCACTGATTGATAATCACCCTTATTTGGCAGGAAGCATTCCTAGGTGCTCAGGATTCAAAATTGTACTAAAAGTGGGTCTGACCCTCCAGGGGGCTAAGGGGCAGGGCCAAAAATAATTATTTAGCTATATTGATATTAGCGACTTCTTCTCCATAACCACTGATTGATAATCAACCTTATATGGCAGGAAGCATCCTTAGATGCCCAGGATTCATAAGTGTGCTAATGGTGGGACTGACCCCCTAGTGGGCTGAGGGACGGGGCCAAAAAGGGTTATTTAGCTATATTGGTTTAAGCAACTTCTTCTCCATAACCACTGATTGGAAATCAAGTTTATTTTGTAGGAAGCATTCCCAGTTGCTCAGGATTTAAAATTGTATTAATGGTGGGACTGACCGCCCAGGGGGCTGAGGGGTGGGGCAAAAAAGAAAGTATTTTACCATAATTACCTAGATACCAATGTATCCAGGTGAGTGATACTGGGCCTCTTGTTCCAGTCTGCCTAGCTGTATAGGTACATCTACCAGCATATACTGTCTTCCTAGTTAGGAATTATCAAACATTCACAGTAGAAACAACCCTTCAATGGAACTAAATCTGGGTATATAACAGTGTGTCCCCTTGTATGTTTACAGTGTGATGGGAGAGATGCTGGAGGACCAGACTGAGTAGACTAATCAGAAGGTAAGACAACATTGTGTATTAATGTGTATTATTGGTACTTGTTATAGTATACAGGCATAAACCATGTACTAATTTATCTATAGAAATTTACAATGATACAAAAAACTAGAAAATGTTCTGGCAATGGGGAAAAAAAAGAGAAAAAATAATTAAACAAAGGATTTTTGGAAGCAATTTGCATTTTGAACTTCACAAAAAAGCCTGAACTGATTTGAATGAAATTTGGCAGGACCCTTCCCTCGCCAAAGATACACCAAAAGTGTTTATTGAACAGTCCTAACCCTCCAGTTTTGTTTCGCCATTGACGATAGTTGAGTAAGTAAGACTAAGGCGTTGCTTTTTTTTTACAATGTATAATCTGGGTCGCATTCTGATCTGGAATTGATAATGTACCAAGTTGAGGAGTACATGTACCTGCTGGGAAGATAGGTAGGTATCCCAGTATTTAGTTCTGTGGGGGAACTCACGACATGTTTCCAAGCTAGAAGATATACTTCCCCGCTGTGATATTTGTAGTGATGCATTCTTTTTCCAGATCCAGGTATATTTTTACGTGATATCTGTGCAAGCCTGTGGTGATCATTCAGCAGTTTATATAGTTTAATTAGGCAGTTCATACAGGTGATAACACACATGGACATTATCTCGTTAGGATCCTGGATCTACCTGTCGTAGGTAGGTCTGGTGCACTGTGCCACAGCAGAACCAGTATTCTGTTGATAAATGTCTACCTGAGTTAGCGGGCGAGGTGTAGATGGGTGACTGAGGAATGAAGAGGATATGATTGGGGGGGGGGGGGGGGATGGAAGTGTACATGCATCGGTTACATTCCTCCCCTTTATTCACTTAGACAATATGTCTTTATGTAATTTTTACATAAAATGTGGTAAAAAGTGAATATTTCATGAGAAATTTTACGTGAATTTTTAGTGAAATATGCACATACCAACTTTATGACGTGAATTTCACGTTTGTTTTACGTGAATTTCACACAGAATTATATTTTAGCTGATTTTTGCATGCCTATTTTTTCACTAAAATTTCACGTGAAAAAAATTCATGTGAAGATCGTAACATTGGCTGTTTGTGTATCTTCCTATTTCCAACAAAAATCTATAAGTCGGGCCTTTTTCTGACACTCACACTCTGTAATTGAATTCCTTCCAACTATTGGCCGTTAAAAGTTTTTTTATGTGATATATAATTTCCAGCATACTTCACTTTCTGTAAGATAGCATTTTTTTCTTGATTTCAAAGAAAATATTGAATTTTTTGCTGACACTATATTGTCGTTTTTATAGTGCAGGCCTTTTTGAAAATTTCATCGTGAGACAAAGTTCTCCCAAGAGACAGCTATCTATTGCTGCAGCTAGGCAGACTTGACCAATGTGTTATCTTAATTAAAACTGAATGTAGTATTACACAACACATTTCTGTTGGTTGTATGGTTTTGTAACGGTAACTATGTGTGTTCAGTAACCTGTATTTGTAACGGTTAAAAACAATAAACAATGTGAGTTTATTGATAGGAGTATAATAAGACCTGTGTTTGATTGAGATATGTACGGTAGGTAGCTGTATGTAATTATGTGTTATGGTACATAACATAGATCTCTGTAATACCATCATAGTCTACATACCAACTGTACAGGTCCAGCCTGGTTCTACTTACAGTCCCCAGCTCTTCCCTCTCAGCTCCTCCCCCTCCCAAACTCCTCCCCCTCACAAAATCCTCCCCTCCCAAACTCCTCCCCTCCCAACTCCTCCCCCTCCCAAACTCCTCTCCCTCCCAAACTCCTCCCCTCCCTCCTTCCCTCCCAAACTCCTTCCCTCCCAAACTTCTCCCCTCCCAACTCCTCCCCTCCCAACTCCTCCCCCTCCCAAACTCCTCTCCCTCCCAAACTCCTCCCCTCCCTCCTTCCCTCCCAAACTCCTTCCCTCCCAAACTTCTCCCCTCCCAACTCCTCCCCTCCCAACTCCTCCCCCTCCCAAACTCCTCTCCCTCCCAAACTCCTCCCCTCCCTCCTTCCCTCCCAAACTCCTTCCCTCCCAAACTTCTCCCCTCCCAACTCCTCCCCTCCCAACTCCTCCCCCTCCCAAACTCCTCTCCCTCCCAAACTCCTCCCCTCCCTCCTTCCCTCCCAAAATCCTCCCCTCCCAAACTCTTCCCCCTCCCAACTCCTCCCCTCCCAACTCCTCCCCCTCCCAAACTCCTCTCCCTCCCAAACTCCTCCCCTCCCTCCTTCCCTCCCAAACTCCTTCCCTCCCAAACTTCTCCCCTCCCAACTCCTCCCCTCCCAACTCCTCCCCCTCCCAAACTCCTCTCCCTCCCAAACTCCTCCCCTCCCTCCTTCCCTCCCAAACTCCTTCCCTCCCAAACTTCTCCCCTCCCAACTCCTCCCCTCCCAACTCCTCCCCCTCCCAAACTCCTCTCCCTCCCAAACTCCTCCCCTCCCTCCTTCCCTCCCAAAATCCTCCCCTCCCAAACTCTTCCCCCTCCCAACTCCTCATCTGAGAGCTGCCTTTCCTTTCCCATATCTTGTTGATACCCCCTCCCTCTCCTGCCATCTCCTGCCATTTTACCTCCTGAACTAAAATTATGTCAGTAGTTGGTAACTCCCCTCCCTGACCCTCCCTGACCCCGACCAAATTATCAGGGGAAGACAGATTAATATGTTTAGACTTAGTCAGATGATGGTAGACTCATCAACTCAGATATAGGTAGATTGGTAAGTAAATATCTACTCTAGATCTACACCACTCAGATTGATGTCTTGCCTCCTTGGTACCTCTTGTTTTGAGTTCGGCTGTGATATTTCGGTGAGATAACACTTTCAAATGACACTTTACCAAGTAACCTCAAAAGCAATGGAAAATGCTATTGTTAAATATCATTAAACAAATGTTGCTGTATAAACATTTACCAATACTGTTAACCTTAGCTGAAGTTTTAAGTAATATTAGTGCTGAATAGGACAAGAATTGGAGCAAGATTAGTGCTAAACTAAGCTGGAGTTAGAGCAGGATTAGTGCTAAACTAAACTGGAGTTAGTGCAAGATTAGTGCTATACTTAACTGGAGTTAGTGCAGGATTAGTGCTAAACATAACCGGAGTTAGAGCAGGATTAGTGCTAAACTTAACTGGAGTTAGAGCAGGATTAGTTATATACTTAACTGGAATTAGAGCAGGATTAGTGCTAAACTTAACTGGAATTAGGGCAGGATTAGAGCTAAACTTAACTGGAATTAGAGCAGAATAAGATATATACTTAACTGTAATTAGAGAAGGATTAGTGCTAAACTTAACTGGAGTTAGAGCAGGATTAGTGCTAAACTTAACTGGAGTTAGTGCAAGATTAGTGCTATACTTAACTGGAGTTAGTGCAGGATTAGTGCTAAACTTAACCGGAGTTAGAGCAGGATTAGTGCTAAACTTAACTGGAGTTAGAGCAGGATTAGTTATATACTTAACTGGAATTAGAGCAGGATAAGTTATATACTTAACTGGAATTAGAGCAGGATTAGTGCTAAACTTAACTGGAATTAGAGCAGGATTAGTTATATACTTAATTGGAGTTAGAGCAGGATTTGTGCTAAACTTAACTGGAGTTAGAGCAGGATTTGTGCTAAACTTAACTGGAGTTAGAGCAGGATTAGTGCTAAACTTAACTGGAGTTAGAGCAGGATTAGTGCTGAACTTAACTGGAGTTAGAGCAGGATTAGTGCTAAACTTAACTGGAGTTAGAGCAGGATTAGTGCTAAACTTAACTGGAGTTAGAGCAGGATAAGTTATATACTTAACTGGAATTAGAGCAGGATTAGTGCTAAACTTAACTGGAGTTAGAGCAGGATTTGTGCTAAACTTAACTGGAGTTAGAGCAGGATTAGTGCTAAACTTAACCGGAGTTAGAACAGGATTAGTTATATACTTAACTGGAGTTAGAGCAGGATTAGTTATATACTTAATTGGAGTTAGAGCAGGATTATTGCTAAACTTAACTGGAGTTAGAGCAGGATTAGTGCTAAACTTAACTGGAGTTCGAGCAGGATTAGTGCTAAACTTAACTGGAGTTAGAGCAGGATTAGTGCTAAACTTAACACGAGTCAGAGCAGGATTAGTGCTAAACTTAACTGGAGTTAGAGCAGGATTAGTAATATACTTAATTGGAGTTAGAGCAGGATTATTGCTAAACTTAACTGGAGTTAGAGCAGGATTTGTGCTAAACTTAACTGGAGTTAGAGCAGGATTAGTGCTAAACTTAACTGGAGTTAGAGCAGGATTAGTGCTAAACTTAACACGAGTTAGAGCAGGATTAGTGCTAAACTTAACTGGAGTTAGAGCAGGATTAGTTATATACTTAATTGGAGTTAGAGCAGGATTTGTGCTAAACTTAACTGGAGTTAGAGCAGGATTAGTGCTAAACTTAACTGGAGTTAGAGCAGGATTAGTTATATACTTAATTGGAGTTAGAGCAGGATTAGTGCTAAACTTAACTGGAGTTAGAGCAGGATTAGTGCTAAACTTAACTGGAGTTAGAGCAGGATTAGTGCTAAACTTAACTGGAGTTAGAGCAGGATTAGTTATATACTTAATTGGAGTTAGAGCAGGATTTGTGCTAAATTTAACTGGAGTTAGAGCAGGATTAGTGCTAAACTTAACTGGAGTTAGAGCAGGATTAGTTATATACTTAATTGGAGTTAGAGCAGGATTTGTGCTAAACTTAACTGGAGTTAGAGCAGGATTTGTGCTAAACTTAACTGGAGTTAGAGCAGGATTAGTGCTAAACTTAACTGGAGTTAGAGCAGGATTAGTGCTGAACTTAACTGGAGTTAGAGCAGGATTAGTGCTAAACTTAACTGGAGTTAGAGCAGGATTAGTTATATACTTAATTGGAGTTAGAGCAGGATTTGTGCTAACCTTAACTTTGGTTATAACAGGATTCCTGCTAATCTTAACTAGAGTTAGAGCAATATTCATGCTGAATTTAACTGAAGTAAGAGAAACATTTGTGCCAACCTTCAATGTAATTAGGGTAGTATTACTGCTAAACTTTTGACTTGAATAATAGCAGTATTTGCTTAAACTTGAGTTAAAACAATGGTTAAGTGCTAAGCTGTTAAGAAATATCAGTGGTAACATATTTAAAACCCTAGCAGTGTTATTGATGGTAGCCTTGCAGCAACTGGGTATTTATTGTTATAAAATAAATGAGGTCTCGGCAGTAAGGTTGATAACAGAAAAAATGGTTATATTAATTATATCCAGGTTTTCTCACATTACTTCAACATGACACAGAGGAAATATTCTTTAAAACGTGAATATTGATGGTATTTAATTAAAAATGTAATGGTTTCTAATAAACAAACCTCAACACAATAACCAGAGAGGAGTGTTAGGTTTTGTTGTAGTGATCTATGTGGAACATTCGGAGGACACCAATCAAGGTCAGATAACATTGACGTAAAAACCAGAAAGACCTTGAAACCGTTTTTTTATTTTAAACAAACTTTATAAACCATTTTAGCTTGACAAGTGATAAGAGTTGATAAAAAGATTTTTATATGTGTTACACTGTACAGAACCATTTTCTGGATGTTCATTCTGTTTTGCTCTGGTTTGTTTTAAAGATTTTCAAGATAACTATAATTCTTTGATAAAAACAGCATACATAAATATTTAATTTCACCCAATGACATTTTAGATATATTTTGTCTGCTTTTGAAGCTTTTGCTTGTCCTTTAGACCTGTTTCCTTCGCCAGTAATTCAAACTTAATGTTAAGAAATAAATCTCATTATTTTGAAAGAATTTTGTTTCCCAGATAGGCTTTTGTTGTAACATTTTAGCAGCAAATTTTGTGAAACAATTTCAAATGATAGTCGGTGAAATCTCTTTATTTTGAAAGGATTTATTTCCAACATGTGCTTCTCATGTAAATTTTTAGCTCTTTTTCAACAATTCTAAATTTTGTGAATGATAATCGGTGATATCGCATTGTTTTTATCATTGTATTGCCACAAAGAAAATTGCTATTCAGCATAACTCGTAAGCTGTGTTTGTGCTGGCCTTCTGAGGATGGAAATCTTTATATGATGTAGACCTCTGAATCCCAGACCAAACTATAAAACATTTATACTGGCTGATCGACTGTAGGAGTTACTGGGGAATCGTACTTCCTGGTAAATATATCTATCTTGGAGCGATCGACTAATACAACCAGGCCGGTTACGTCAGTGTATCGGAGAAAACGCGGTGATATATGTATATCATACAGTGTTTATTGTTAGGTATCAAAATCTATTGTTTTAATATTTGCTATAACACCACAGGTATTAAAATCTATTGTTTTAATATTCGCTCTAACATCACAGGTATTAAAATCTATTGTTTTAATATTCGCTCTAACAATGTACGCTAAAATGGCCACAAGGCTTATTACATTAGTTGTATATTTATACTGTTAAACCGTAACAAAAACCTTACATTCACTTCCCCCCCCCCCCCCCCCCCCATCTACAGCCGACATTTTGAAAAGTTTCTACAAATTTTATGTATTTTTCTACCACAAAATAACCAAAAATTGAATGCATAAAATTTTAGCTGACAAAAGATAGCACTATAAGAATGGTGTCATCATACATGCACTGGAATCATTAAAACTAAACACTGAAAAACTGATGTCATTCTGACGGTTGTGGATAGAAATGATCAGGAATCCTGTGCACTTTTCAGTCTGCTTCAGTAAGTTTATCAGTAGGAGTTGCCAGTTCATTATTTCTCACCCTGCCACTAACTGGCTGAGATGTTCTCTTTAAATTATATGCGTTTGTTGTTTCCTATAGAAAAATTAATTTGCAATTCTGTTAAAACACTAAACATTTAAGAACCTAAGCTTAATTAAGTCATTCAACACCAAACAAAACTGCAATCCAATAAACGTTTTAACCAAAGAATATTGTCTGTACAACAGTGTAAAACTTATAAACCAGACCTACAACTAGGTCTAGTTGTATACATTTCTATGTAAACTGAACCTGTGTAATCTGGACAACTGTATAAACCAGACCTTCAGCTAGGTCTCACAGTATACATTTCTATGTAAACTGAACCTGTGTAATCTGGACACCTGTATAAACCAGACCTTCAGCTAGGTCTCACAGTATTCATAAACTGAACCTGTGTAATCTGGACACCTGTATAAACCAGACCTTCAGCTAGGTCCCACAGTATACATAAACTGAACCTGTGTAATCTGGACACCTGTATAAACCAGACCTTCAGCTAGGTCCCACTATAGACATTTCTATGTAAACTGAACCTGTGTAATCTGGACACCTGTATAAACCAGACCTTCAGCTAGGTCCCACAGTATACATAAACTGAACCTGTGTAATCTGGAGACCTGTATAAACCAGACCTTCAGCTAGGTCCCACTGTATACACCTCTATGTAAACTGAACCTGTATAATCTGGACACCTGTATAAACCAGACCTTCAGCTAGGTCCCACTGTATACGTAAACTGAACCTGTGTAATCTGGACACCTGTATAAACCAGACCTTCAGCTAGGTCTCACAGTATACATAAACTGAACCTGTGTAATCTGGACACCTGTATAAACTAGACCTTCAGCTAGGTCCCACTGTATACGTAAACTGAACCTGTGTAATCTGGACACCTGTATAAACCAGACCTTCAGCTAGGTCTCACTGTATACGTAAACTGAACCTGTGTAATCTGGACACCTGTATAAACCAGATCTACAACTAGGTCTCACTGTATACATTTCTATGTAAACTGGACCTGTGTTATCTGGACACCTGTATAAACCAGACCTTCAACTAGGTCTCACTGTATACATTTCTATGTAAACTGAACCTGTGTATTCTGGACACCTGTATAAACCACACCTTCAATTGATTGATTCATTCACCCCTGAACTTTTATAATGAACTATTCTATTCCTTGATTTGGGAGAATTCAAATGTGGCTTTAGGGGTGATTAGTTTGGTTTATTTTGTTTAACGTCCTGGTTACAGCTAGGGTCACTTAAGGAAGTGCTAAGTTTGCTAGTTGGAGGAAAACTGGAGTACCTGGAGAAAAACCACTAACCTATTGTTAGTACTGGTAACTACCCTAGTGGTAAAATGTCTGGACACCTTAACCACTTGGCCACCATGCCCCCCCCCCTACTCCCCCACCCATTAGGGGTAAATAAGTATAGACTGGTGTCTCTATAGTTTATTTGATAGATGTAATTGTTTTCGTCTGGACACCTTTTCTTTAATGACACTGTACTTGACTTCCTCTTCCTAAACTTACTAAACAAGCCGAGTTTTACACAGAAGTACTGTACAGTATATTATCTTTATATAAATATTAAATAAAAACGACCATCAGAGTTTTAACGAATACTGTCAGTTAGGTCTGTTTAATATTGGTTATGTGTAAAATTTTCTATTTTGATATCTTTGAAAATATTATCACATTTTCTCATTCACTCAACAAAACACATTTGAGCTCTCCAAACTCAAAGGTTGGAAGGGTTCATTATGAAATCTGAGGGTTGAATGAGTTATGGACATGAAGTCTGACATGAGCATGATCTTCTACTGTCAACCATATAAAATATACCCGAGTCAAGGGCGAAATCTTCATGTGAAGCAGATCGGTGTCAAGGATGATAAGTTGTCAATATTTCAGGATGATATATTCATAGGAAGCGAGGATAAAAAGTCTTAATATAAAACTGAGTAGACTCAGGGCTGAAAACTCAAGGTTAATCTGGCGCAATATGGAAGCAGACCAGAATCTCAAATCACATAAAGTATTGTTAAAATGGTGACTGTCTGAGATTTGTTGCTATGGGTAAAATGTTTGTGTCTGTCTTGATGTTTTCTGTTATTTTGCTGAAGTCATGTATTACCTCATGCTTAAAGTTTTGTTTCCATAGTAACAGTTTCGTTCATGACATTCTGCACTTTTGAAACTCTTCTGAGAATTTGAGTGGATCGTAAATCAGTGTATAAATCAGGGTATAGGTTTTAGTTATCCTGGTACACTGACTGTGACAGGAGTGGGCGATAAATAGCGCCTAAAGGACTCGTACGTTTTACTCCGTGAGAGACACGCTCACATGATGATGTTGTAATGTACGCTACTGCCAAAACTCTAAATACTTAAATATTTCTCATAATTTTGATAAAGTTGATATTGTCAAACCCTCTGACATCTATTTCGATGCCATACATGATTGTACACGCAACAACTTCAGAAGCTTAGCATGCAACTGCTATTTTAGGCCGATCACTTTGACATGGAAATTGGGCTAGGTTGAGGAATCGGAGAGTACATGTGGCTTAGCCCGGTGATAGATAGAGACTGATGGAGACTGGTTAGTGTGCTCCTCACACAGGCCTGTAATACATTGATTGTAACGTGTCTGTCAGATATATGTCTTCATAGACGACCTGGGCTAGTATCACAGCACATGGTCCAATACCTTCAGCACCATGTCCTGGGCTAGTATCACAGCACATGGTCCAAAACCTTCAGCTCCATGACCTGGGCTAGTATCACAGCACACGGTCCAAAACCTTCAGCACCATGTCCTAGGCTAGTATCACAGCATATGGTTCTAAACCTTCAGCACCATGTCCTGGGCTAGTATCACAGCACAAGGTCCAAAACCTTAAGCACCATGACCTGGGCTAGTATCACAGCACATGGTCCAAAACCTTCAGCACCATGTCCTGGGCTAGTATCATAGCACATGGTCCAAATCCTTCAGCACCATGTCCTGGGCTAGTATCACAGCACATGGTCCAAAACCTTCAGCACCATGTCCTAGGCTAGTATCACAGCACATGGTCCAAAACCTTCAGCACCATGACCTGGGCTAATATCACAGCACATGGTCCAAAACCTTCAGCACCATGACCTGGGCTAATATCACAGCACATGGTCCAAAACCTTCAGCACCATGACCTGGGCTTATATCACAGCACATGGTCCAAAACCTTCAGCACCATGTCCTGGGTTAGTATCATAGCACATGGTCCAAAACCTTCAGCACCATGTCCAAGGCATGGTGGTCTAGTGGTAGGACTTGTGATCGAAGGGTTGCGAGTACGAGTCCTTGCCACGGCACTTGTGCTGTATCCTTGAGCAAGATACCTTGCTCTGCTTGTTCCAGTCTACTCAGCTGTAAATGAGTATGTGGTTGGGCAGTGCTTGAAATTGTAGAATGCTAGCTGTGAGCGCCGAAATGGCAGTACCGGTTGTATACTCCCCAGGGAGTTGAGAAGGATATTGTCTGGTTGCTAAGGCCCAATAACCATGGATAGAAATTGGTGAACTGCTTAGAGAAAGCCTATAGATTGTGATAAAGTGTATATAACAACCTCCAGTAATTAATATTATGTCTACTCAATGGCCACAACTCTGTGTTCCTACATCTAACTCTGTACTACTGTTTTACGGTGGCAGTGATTGGACTCCGTCTATTCTTCCTATCCTTCCGTGTCGCTATGGAAGCTTGTCTCCGTGATGACAACCACTTCCTGTTTATATCCCTCCTTGTTAAGATGACAGCGTGTTGCCGTTTCCAGCTCCGGAATCGCCCAGGATGACTGTCTCCTCCGTACCCTGTTCCAGGTCGGGAACAATAGAATCACTTATAGCTGGCTGGCCGTACTGTATCTAGTAAACCACTTCTGCTACTTAATCTTACTGCACAAATTACATAATATGTTATAACAGATCTATTAAAGCAAACAGCAAAACACACATACTTAGCTAAAAAGAAGGAGTGGGGCGATCCCCGACTTGAGCGATCTCAAGCAAGTGACAAAGTTGGTGATCCCAAGCCATGGAGCCCTGCAAACAGGCATCGAGGAATCCTTGTGGCAGATGAAAGTACAAGGTATGGGTAAGAACGTGACTTACACAGTAATACTCTGACTAGCTAAGCACACTCCTTCGTCACCTATATATACCCTAAAACCCATGTCAGATTACTACATGTTTAAGCAAACCAGGATAACAGAAGTATGTGACTTAAGGGGTGCTTCCCGACACGCAACAAACTGGTTGTGGGTACTCAAAAACTATGGAAAATTACAAAAATTGAAGGATTCTTTTTAAAATACTCAAAAAATTTGAAAAATTACAACAACAAAAAAGTAACACAAAATTTTTATGTTGAAGAGATGAGGTGCTTATAAAAAATTGATGAACATGGGATGCTTAATATGTCAAGTACGGTAAAAGCTGGTGCACATTCATGGAAATGTGTAAATGTTTTGTGGAGAAGGCATATCACATGCAAGTGCTGTGTTTTGTAGAATGTGATGTTTTTGTTGAAGGTGTTCCATATTGTTAAGGGTGTTTAATTCCTTGGCTCTCTGAGCCATGTTTGTTATTTTGCGTGTACGGGTAATAACAAAACATAACTGCCATGCTAAGCTTTTTTAGGCAAGGTTATCGCATGCTGTCTTATATATTGATCTTATTTGGAAAATTAGCAGATGTACTACACTTATTGTAGTGATACAGCTGCACAGTATACATGTGATTCATGGCTTGGTAATGTTCCTACCGATCAGTTAAGTTTAATCATATTTGACATTCACTATTATCGAGGATACTCTTGACGGCGTTTGGTCTTGTGATTTTTACATTAAAGACTTTTTAGCCACAAATTAAAGCATTTGAGATGTTTGTTAGCAGTCCTCATTGTATAGGGAATCTATAGGGATAAATCAATTAGCTACAAATGTCACTTGATTTTATTAACATTTTACACTCGTCTGGCCCAAACTACACACATGATATTTGGCTGGTAGCTCTACTGGAAGAAGCCAAACAAAGTTTGCAAAAAAAAAAAAAAATGATTGACCAACATTTAAGGTCAAAGGGGTCAAATTATGTCAAAATCTTTAAACAACTTCTTCTGAAATACTTACAGGTCTATAGAGATATCATATTTGGCTGCAGCCAGCTACCTTAGAAGAAGCTAAACAAGGTGTGCTTGTAAAAAAAATTGATTAACTTTCAAGGTCACAGGAGTCATATATGTCAAAACCTATTAATGACTTCTTCTGAAATACTGAAAAGCTTAGAAAGATTATACTTGTTTGGTATGTTCAGTAAATGAAACTGGCACTAGTGTTGTTACAATCTGTACTGATTGATTTCTAAAAACTAACCTGTACAGAGAAAGTCTAGTGAAAGGGAGGGCTGAAGATTAATTAACCAGGTGTGGAAATTCCCGTGACACTTTGACCTAATTATACAAGTTGCACTTTCATTATTACGTAAATGGAATTCTTCATTAAGTTTGCAAGCAATGGGTGCTACAAGTGGAAATTTGTTTTGGTGTGAATGTAAGGATTTATATCCGCATAGAATACAGGCATGTTTCCTGTAAAAGTACAAATACCTGTGAACCTTTGCTTTAATTAACTGATGTGTAGCAGAGAGAAAACGAGAGGGAGGGGGGGGGGGGGGTCTGATTAGTGTTAACACACATTAACTTCGGTTAATTAGAAACTTGATGAACTTCTTGTCTGTACAGATATATCAGAATTCTCATTTCATAAAAAAGTCAAAGCAAACAAAAACATTGTGTGACAAATGAGAAAATGTGTGATTGAAATGATTATAATGTGTTCTGTATAAATTGTCAAAACTAATAATTCTCATGGTCCTTACCAAAGTAGGCAGGAATACGAGTTATAAAACAACCAGACTGTGGTTTGAATCCTCCAACTCCTGGTAAATGACGATAAACCCAGTCCAGTTCGGCTACATTTCTCTTTCCTTTTCTAATTCCCCGTCACCAAAGACAACACTATGTACAACTTAGGTTTAGATGTCCCTTTTAAGTGTTCCCCCAGTGCTTGGGCAAAGCTTACATTACCCGTAAGCTTTCAAATTATGCAACTAGAGAAAACGAAACACAACAACCAAACCAGGGTTGAAACCAGTTACCCTCCAAACCATAGATGGATGTCTTCTAATTGACCAGAGGTCGCATATGATTGGCCAGGTCCAGGTACAGATATATATACATAGACTCTAGAAGAATCTCAAGACTCATTACTGTTACAGATAAACGATCTTTATAGAATTCCCATGTTCACACCAGATATATAAAAATCTATGTTAATTTCTCTACGAGTGCTACTTATCTGTACATATCCACTCTTTGTCAATTGCACTCGTACTTAATCCAATTTTTTTCTGAAGATGTCTTTGATTCGAAGCTAGTTTTAATCCATTGCATTATCCTCATTTTGTTTATTGGGTTTTCAATACTTACTCTGTGCACAGTTTGCTCTCCTCATTATATGAAGTAGCAGTACCCTGTGATATTCTGGATCTGTTGACTTAACTGGTCCTTTAAATGGTTGTAAGCCACTAAGGGCTGTTAAGGGTTCTACATAGATAGCTCAAGTGTTTGTTGATCAGCCGATACTGTGGGACAAATCTTAATCTGCTGATACTGAGGGACGATTCCTAACTCGACAGGACATCACCAGAGATCTTGTAATTTTTTCAGGGTGCTTTTTCACACGTCCAAATTCTCAAGCTAGTTTTTCCTTGTAAAAGTCCGGAAAAACTTAATTGAAGTGTATTGTCTGAATGGGATCATACTCAAGGTGATATATAAAGATGTCTGATGAATGAAATATCTCACAATGGTCTTATCCTTGTGATTAATTAAATATTTAACAATGATCTTATCCAAAAATTAAACTTTGAAGCACTTGCTGACTCAGTGGAATGAATATATGACATTTCTGGTAAGGTTTAATGATGGCTTGTTTCTGTCTGTAAACAGAATTCAGACTAAACGCTTTTTTCCTGCAAATATATTTCAAAAGGCGTATCATCAGCATTCTGGTAGACATCGCTGTGGTTGATTACAGGTAGTGAGACGTGCAGGTAAAAAAGACAACGATTTACGGAGATTTAGTAAGTCCCATCAGTAGTGAAGGTAGACTGTGGGTACCTCCAGTCCACACAGTGGAGAATCTCATTGAAAATTTAATTCAATTATGGAGTGTGTAAACAGCCACATGGTCACAGCGTCTTAAATCAGCGCGTCAGGAATAACAGGTGGATCGTCAACAGGTAGATGTACACAGGTAAGACCAGTGGGACTGTTACACCTGGATGTCACTGATTATAGGTACAAATGACCCTATAATCTCTGATTACAGGTAAAAATGATCCAATTATTGAAGATTACAGGTAAGAATTATCCTATAATATGATCTTAGTAGAGTTATCTCGGCTAGGTGTTACAACCAGGGCTTAATTAAGTAGCTGAGGTACTGGAGCACCTGTGATGTTTGTCAGCAATATCTCGTTAGCATTAGGAAAGGATTTACCTGAGTGAAGAGTGCTATCCCTATAGATGGGAGATAGTGAAAATTGTGTGTCGGCCTTTAGGGGCAAAACATGTACAGATGTGAGAGATCCTGGGATTACTGAGGCTGTTTCTGAAATTGGAAGGATATGTTTAAGAGATAGAACTTCTATATTTTTGTTTTAAAAACTGTAACTGGATGGATTTACGACCTAGCAGGTAAGATAGGGCCTTATTTCTGAACTTTGTGTGGCTGGGGTAAAAAAAAATAATGGTGAGATACACCTATCTGTGGGTGGGTTTATGTGTACAGTTCTGTATAGATATTTCTCTACCACTGTATGGTATTGCTACTATATTACCACTCGTTCAGATGACGTTCATTTATGTTATGAATGCCATGACCCAATAATTGACATCATTACTATGGCATCATAGTGATTATGTTTGGTACCACTGACCAACTCTGAAAGAAACTTTTATGACTGTTTTAGAAAAAGAAACCCTTTTTCCTTTGATCTGCCAAATATTTTCAAAGAAAGTTAGTCATCAGAATGTTTTCTCTAAAGCTTAAAACCTCCAAAAGATGGTGAAAATTGAAGATTTTCTCATTAAAGAAATGGGGTCCCTAGGGTAACTGAAGTTTATTTTTTGTGCGAAAAGAATAGTTTATAAGAAAATACTATTTTTGTCAATTCTGCCAACATTCATACATATCTGATCATAAATCTGGAAGATATTGAATGAAATTGTCATGCAATAGGCCAAAATAACATTTTCATATAAAATCTCTCTTTTATGCCAATATTAATATCTTTGACCAAGCATAGCACAAAAAACGAGCTCAATAGCATATATTTCTTTTTGCATTTTCTGCTATGCCATTATAAAATGCACATTAATAAGAAAAAAAGTCAGTCATAAGAAAATGTTTGACAAGAGAAAATTCTTAATCTTCTAATTTGAAATACACTAAATTTTGAGGGTTCTAAAACAAGTATGTTTATAGTATCCTAAAAGTCCCCCCCCCCTCTCTTTCCTCTCTCTCCCTGACTATACCAGGCTGTGAGAACATATGTTTGCCATAGTCAGGTGCAGAGATAGGTTCCCTAATAGCTGATAAGATATGCTAATTAGGTGTGAGGAGCAGCACATGGTAGATATTAATTGACTGACCAGTGGACATAACTCTTGACCAGTAAGATCAGGTGACCACTGATGTATGAGTGGACATGTGGTCAGTACAAACAAAGTTTTAATATATTCTCCTGATTTCATTATAGATCATAGATTCTGGTCTTAGTGGACACTTGTGTTGATGGGAGGGGGAGGGGGGGGGTCACTTAAGGAAGCCATTGATAGGGGAGGGGGTGTTCAAATGTGTAATACTTGTAAGGGGAGGAACACAGTAGATGCAAGGGGATAGGGGAAGATTGTAATGGAAGATTTTGATGGAAAATAGAATTAGATAGGATATTTTGTCCAGGATGTAGATTTCTGTCATTGAAGGACATCTTCTCAGCCTTTAGAAGTAGAGTTCTCAGTACAGGGTGTTGGGTATCTGGATGTGCTCTTACTATTTCTACCATTACAAGACAGCAGTACTTTGGACATTAAAAGTTCTCTTAGATTCTCAGCCTCTCAGATCACACAGAAGTAGATATCCATCGGAAGGTGTGGGTATTTGGTTTCGGATTCTGCAACTGGGATTTTTATTTTGCGATTTTGAGACATTAATGGGGATTTTACCTGTTATATCAGATTCTCAGCCTCTCAAATCACACAGAGACTTTAGAATATGTCCATCAGAAGGTGTGGGTATTTGGTTTTGAATGCTGTAACTGGGGTTTTTTTTCACGATTTTGAGACAATATTACTAGGGATTTCACCTGTTCTCTCAGATTCTCAGCCTCTCAAATCACACTGAGACATTAGAATATGCCCATCAGAAGGTGTAGTGTATTTGATTTCTTGGATGTAATGGATATTCCCTACTGGACTGGTCAGACTATTGATGAGGTGTTACTGACCTTTCCCTGTGATAGACTGACCGCTAGGTCTGGGTAGGCCCCTGAAGCATTGCATCACTGATGTGATTTGTTAAGGTAAATTGATGGTATCTATTTCTCCAGCCAACTCTCTTCCTCCGACATCTCCACTTGTAGAAATTGGTGCCACCCTCTAATAAATTGGGAGGTCTTTATCATCCAAAGTTAGAAAGATTGACTGCCAACCTTACAGTACTTACCAAAATGAAAAATGAATCTATATTACGCTCCTGTCATTAAAAGGGACCCTGTTTTTTCTGCCATCTCAAATCCCAACTCAGTGTTAACCCCGCAATGATTTCAGTTTTGACTTCGCACATTCAATTTTGAAGACGCTTTTGAAATCTTCGAATTCAAAGGTTGGAATAGTTCATTTTGAAATTTCAGGAGTAAACTGGATTGAGCCAGTCTTTGATTTGATAAGGTTTAAATTTGACTTAACTCTTTCCCCCCTGAAATTGCATAATTAACTTCTCCAACCTTTGAATTAGAAGAGTTCAAATGTGTCTTCAGGGGTGCATTAGTTAATGGGAGGAATGGATAAACAGACTTTGGTCAGATATAAACTTTGGTCAGATTTTATATCTGACCAGTAATGACCAGTATTTAGCACTCTTCATAGCCATTGGTCTATTCTGCACTGTATGTTCTAACAGACACAGGTATACCATTTGTCAACTAGCCCTTCTGTGTTTGGTTGGGTCCATGTACATCAACAGGATCGATAATTTGTACATACAACATTACAACAGCTTTAGTCTTTATTTCAAGTGATTCTGAGATTTAAGATCTGAAGTTTGATTAAATTAACACGATGTCTGGTGTTACTTAACTCTGACATATTCTGTATTAAAGTATTAATTCTTAACTCTGACATATTCTGTATTAAAGTATTAGTTCTTAGAGTGTTAATTGTCGGTGAAACAAAATTTTGATTAATTTTGTACCATATGGTGAATCATCAAACATTCTAAAAATAGTGATGGTTTTGATTATTAATTTTGAAGCTGCTCCAGTTAGTGTGCCTTAAATTATTTACCACGAGAGAGGAAACAAGTACAATTTCCAGGCGTTGTTTAGCTTTTAAAATGGTCACATGTATAGAGAAACATTTGTTCTAAGTGGCAACAATTTTTATTTTGCTTTTTAAAACAAAATGGGCACATTTACAGAGAAAGAAGCATTGTTTTCTAAGTTGTGGAGATTTTAGATTGTTTTGTACCAAACAAACTGTCCTGACTGACCCCAGCATTAGTAACTTCTGTTAAAATGACCCCGCCATCCCTGGTCAGTTCTCGTTAAAATGACCCCGCCATTGCTGGTCAGTTCTCGTTCAAATGACCAAATCTGTACAGGAAGCACTTGTCATCATTGAAGTACTTGGTTGAAAATCAAAAGACATGTGTCTTCTATCTGATAGATTGATCAGAAGATTTAGTCCTCTGATACGCTAACCCTGACCACGGACTTAGATGCTATCTAAGTCCGTGCCCTGACCCAGTATTTATGAGTTCTGTGAATGGACATTGAAACTGACAGGGGAGATAATTTGACAGGGGAGATAATTTGACAGGGGAGATAATTTGACAAGGGAGATAATTTAGAGTAGATAATTTGACTTGTTAAACATTATACTGATATATGTCAGGCATATGGACTAGATGTGAGGAGAAGTTTAAAGTGTGAAAACATTTTTGACTTGAAGAGGCCGGTGCCACTTCAACCGAGAGCTACTCAAAATGATTGAAATCACTTGAGTATTTATCAGATTTAAATTGTCTTATCACTCAGCTTAAAGAATCCATCACGATTAACTTGATTTATCAGAGTTTGTTGAAATATATTGCTAGTGGCCAGTTACTCAAATTTAAATTTCAAAGACATTACAAATTATTGCTGCGGAATTCCCACCATGTAATTAGAAGTGTGTTATTTATGTTCCATTGTGGGGCTGGTTATAATGTCGGCAGTAAATCCTCCCCCGTCCCCTCGTCATGATCCTGGCAAAGATTGCTCTCGGCCTGTCATACCATACCACTTCCTCTTACAACTGTTAAATGTCAGTTTTCAGATTTTAAATTTATTTCTTTGAAGCTCATATAACAATTGATTATTAAAACTGGATAAAATTGTGAAGTCTGTTATTTCTTTTATGAGTGCGGAAGGGTTAGTCAGAGTACAGCTATAAATGTCAAGGCCAAAAACCCTTATTCAAATGTCAAGGTCAAATACGTCTAAACAGGTCAAGGTCATACTTTCTTATGTATAGGTCTAATTAACAGCATGCTATCTATTTATTCACATACACGTCCAAATGTCATAAGAATTGCTCATATCTATTAAAATTATTTAAATGCGTTTAATGTTCTATCCCAGAATGATGACTGGCCCGCTGTGTGTGTGGGGGGGGGGGGGTCGTCACGTGACACTAAGTGCCCTATCCCAGGGCTCTCTCTATACTCTATGTGTGTGTGTGTGGGGGGGGGGGGGGGGGGTTATCACGTGACACTAAGTGCCCTCTCCCACTGGTGTTGCACATGCAGGCTATAATGACCTGTCTGTAAACTCATTTACCCTCCAGTATTTCTACTTACTTCCAGGTCCCCACAGACTTTAATTCCATTCTCCTAATATGGTATCATGCAGTAATTGATCTTGTATGGAACTGTAAGGTAATTGACTTATCAGACATTGGGCGTGGGTTTGGGGCATGCTGACAGGTGCTCTATGTACACTGTAATTGATGCATGATGGGGAAAATTTAATTGTTAACATATTAGCGGTCAGGTCCAATTAACTCCAGAGTGATAGGGTCATTTACTTATAGGGCTAGCTGGTGTCTGTACTTATAACCTGGCTAATATAGCCACTAATATCAGAGGAATTTGTCAGGCTATCAGGGAATATTTACATGTAATCAGAAAGTTTGACACTTAATGATTACCATATCTGACTACACAATGATGTATGATATTAACATTATCATATTGGTAGGGGCGTTGTCTTAATACGGCTCAGAACAAAACCCAGAGATTTCGGTTTCTTGTTTTATATATTTAAACTAATGAAGATATCAGGAAACAAAAAAGTGATTTAGCTCTACATCTATTATGGAAAAAGCATCTATTTTAAATATCCTTCACTTTCTTGATTTGATGGTTAATTTTAATATCTTTGTTACATTAGAGAGATATAAGAAAATATCCTTCTGTAAGGGTTTATAAGATGTATAAACTCTTTAAAAGGATGGATGTACAGTAGATAAAACATTAATTTTCCGTCGAAATTTTTTCATGAAATTCTCAATCTATTATATTTTTGTATATTTTACGGAAATGATTGATATTTTCAACATTATATTAAAAAAGATAAAAACATTTATCATTTAAAATTAAGTAATTTTTATGTTGACATCTTATTAAAGTTTTTAAATTAAGATCACGATCTGGTTACAATATCAAATTTCACTTTAGATATCAAAGCAATAAGAAGTTGTAACATTTTTCGGTTCATTGTATGTACACTGATTTAGTTTACATAATAGGTTATGTATAATGGAGGTATATTACTGGAAGGATGGACTATCTAAATATTCGAATAAATTTACATACTCATTATCACGTACATCCATCACTAAATGTTGGAGAGTGCAAAGTCATGCTTCAACTCAGTCACCCCTGAAATTTCATAATAAACTGTTCCAACTTTTGAATTGGAAGAGTTTAAATGTGTCTTCAGGTGAATGGGCTACACTGTCTGTGTACGGGGGTGTTAGAATGCACAATACTGTGTAGCTATCAGCCAGGGGGACATAGGGGATCGTTACTGACTGGGGAGGAGGGGATACCTATTGTACAACAAACTGGAAACGTTTTGGTGAGTCTAAAATGATTAATGAATCTGATTATCTCACAAAATAACTGAGATTGAATCGATCCTTGAATAATTTAGATAACACAGATGACAAAAAAGATATATTTTTTGTTATGTTCTATTAAAGATATGTGCCAGTTCTGATATAAAAATGTAGATTACACTTTAAATGACATTGATATCTTGATTAAAGCTTTTCACCAAGTTTTTCATGCTGGAGGTATTTGATCATATAACGTTTTAAAAAGAAATTGAATCAACAATATAATCTTCATATTGTATGCAGATGAAAAAAAAAAAGGAGATAGTTATCACTGAAATGTGTGATCATACGTATCTTCTACCGTCTATATTAATCAGCCTGACACAGGACATTTGTCAGCCGAGATTTCTGTCTCCTTGGGTGTGCGAATTAATGAATTACAAAGCCATTGTGATTAAGATATATACATCAACTGGTCTAGAGTAGAAGATACCTTCTTCAATAGAAGCTTATTTTCCTACGCGTCACCATTGACAATCACCTAAAACGATTCGGTTCTTCAAAAGTAAAATTTTCTTAGTATGTAGTGTTACAGCTTTAGGAGAGTTATTTTCATTTCATCAGCGTAAACGGATCAGTAAATAAGTACTGATATCCCAGTACTTTTTGATAGGGGGAAACATTTATGACACCTGTCCGGACCAAAATTTTTGCCAGTTTACACAGGTGTCCAGTTTGTAAAGGTAGGATGAAAATTAAAAGGATATATACAGGGACCAAACGGTAAGGCCCTAATAGACAGGGTTTCAAATTAGACAAATTATATTGTTCTAGCTTGCAGTGGAGGTACTGACAGGAGTGGCTTCAGTACTGTCCAGTTCATGAACTTTACTGACTTCAATGGTGATAATCACTAGTATGTATACTAGCCTCATTGTAGTGGACCATACTGGCCAGAGTGTCTGAAGTATTTTGACCATCAGGAGTGGACCATACTGGCCAGAGTGTCTGAAGACTAGCCAGAATGGCTGGAGTAGACTGACCATCAGGAGTGGACCATACTGGCCAGAGTGTCTTGAACACTGGCCAGAATGGCTGGAGTACTATACTGACCATCAGGAGTGGACCATACTGGCCAGAGTGTCTTGAAGACTAGCCAGAATGGCTGGAGTATACTGACCATCAGGAGTGGACCATACTGGCCAGAGTGTCTTGAACACTGGCCAGAATGGCTGGAGTATACTGACCATCAGGAGTGATCAGCTGTACAGTTATAAGAACTAAGCTGATTGACCTGTGGGGTGTTTGTTTGACCAGTAGACTAACTAATTACCTCCACCCCTCTGAGAACAACACCTTTTCCCTTCAGGACCACTGTGACTGGCCTAGTGAGAGATTTCAGCCATATTTCTGAGGCGATTAATTTACTTCATTTTGTGTTGGAAACTGGCTGACATTCTGACACTTTGCTCTGATCTACACTTTCAACATGTTTTGAAGATGTTCATCTGTTTCAGAAAGTAAGTCTCTAAGAGTGTTCCATTTTCATGTACCACAATCTCAACCAATTGAAAAATGTATACTTGTCTTTATTTATTAAACCTTTGTGGTGAAATATGGTGGGGTATACTTGATTCAGGGTGTCTTACATCCATTTGTAGACTGGCCCTGTCTCTGGAATTTTGAATTATTAGAATAAAAGTAAATAATGATGCTCATTTGGATGTTTAATAATAACTTTTCACTAGGGGGAGATAAGTTGGTTGTAGAATGCAACTTTGAAATAATTTACAAAACATTATCGGCTGGATCTAATTCCTTATTGCAGCCAGTCAATACAAGTTTATCTATAATACTACAAAGGTCATGATAAACATCATTTCATGGTTCCAGTAGCACTTGTGAGTAAGGAAATACTGGTGAGAGGTGTGGGCGGCTGGGGAGGGGGTCGGGAGGGGGCTAGAAGAGGGAACTAGAAGAGAGGGTGGTTATGTTTTAGGGGGAAATGAAGATGACACATGTTGGAGTTTATAGTGTAACAGGAGGGTCTGAATGGGGAGCTGTTCCTCCAGGAACTTTGGACTCAAAGTGTACACTTGTACATCTGTCAGTGCAACCATTCTATCAACAGATACACAAACATCAGTATTGTAGTATTGTGTCCTGTGTGTTCTGTGGTAGCTTCCTCTCACCATACATACAGGGGGGAGTGGGGGGGGGGGGCAAGGGAACACACAGCAGAAGGAGGGGAGCTAGGGAGGAGGATGAAAACAAGGAGTGGGGTTTTGTTTCATTGAAGGAGGCTGGATATAAAAAACCTATTTCCTGTCTTTGTTGCCAGTGAGGTGGACTGACATCAGACGGATTGCTGTTCTCGTTCCCGTCTCCTGTCTCCTTCTGACCTCTTTGTATGTGGTAACATCCTAAAACACTAAAACCTGTAAAGTCAAGGGTCCTAGTGGTGGCCCTAGTTCACTATGGTGGTATAGGGGGTGGTATGTTATGTAATGGAGCTATAAGTTTAGTCAATTCTTTCATTTCAAGTTAGATATCTCAGATTTGTTTCAGAGTCTTGCCGTCTATATTTATTGTTTTAGTAATTCAGATATTTGAAAATACCCAATTTACATAGTTTTTCACCAAGGGGGCCGGAGTTTGATTGCCCAATAGAACATGTGACAGGTATATTGGGACACACATTCTACTGGTGTGGGTTTTGTACGGGTACTCTAGTTTCCTCTCATACTGACACTTCCGCATACATCGGAGCCAGCAACAGTGAAAAACACAAGTTGAAATAATTTCTTTCAAAATTGTTGTAATATAAATTTCAGGGAAAAAAACATTTGTTGTGAAAACACATTTTAAAGTCTCCTCTGCTGTAGTTCCATTGTAAAAACTACATGATACAGTTTTTAGGGATCACAAAAAGTTAACAAAGAAAAGTTCAGTTTTGTTTGTAAAACAATAAAATTCTTTGTTCAGACACATAGACTCCACATCCAAAATCACTGGCAGGCAAGAATTTTAAGTTTCACAAAATGTAAAAAGATAATTTTAACTTGAAATAATCCCGTCTGGTTTACACTTAAGTCTGATTGGTTCTACTTTTTATGTGAAATGAATGCCAAACATGTTTAACCCGTTAGCTTTATCTTGAAGTATATTTACAGAAGGTGGCTTTATGAAGAATAAAACGCTACAGGAATGGTCTATATTGAAGTTTATGTAACGGACAGTAAGATAGGATGGGCAAACAGAACGCTAGTAGTGTAAAAACAGATGACACTGATAATAGCCTAAGTAGAAAACTTGATCAAATTAAGATCTAAAAGTAAACAGAAATACACTGAAAAATCCTGTCCATTTTTTTCCCGGGACAGTGATAAACTACTCCACCTATAGAACAAGGCCGTACATGTATTGTCCTTCATCTTCATCACCAAAAACAAAAACAGATGTCTATTTTTCTAAATTTTAAAAGCCACGGTGTGGCATCTTTTAGCTGTTAATCTATTTACAAAAACATAAAAATGGTTTCCTTCCCGAGTTTTAAAAGAGAAAAAATGTGTCTCCTATCTCTGTGGTAAATCGAAACTTTAAAAAGCCTGAATTCTCCGCGGTGGATGTATTTAATCCCTGCACGGGGCCGCAGATTAATAACCTGTAAGTTATTAATTTGTGTAGGAGCCTATCTACATGTTGGATGGCGGGGGTTAGTTTTTATGTAAGTACAGATGGAGTCTGAGATAGCTGGGGGTCCCATCTGGGGGCAGATATTTCTGGCTCAGACACCATTCAAAGTAAACTCAATATCTACTGGTTAAATCACAAAACTCTTGTGCAGCAAAAGTAACTAAGTTATTACAGTTAATGCTTATGTCACCCATTAGGTGTTAATTAACTCACTCGCCCCTGAAATTTCTTAAAGGAATAATATACGTAACTTCAGGAAGTTTTTTGTGAATCTGAAAAATTTAGAAAATAAATGCAGTTGATACCTATGCAAAAATAAGCCTAAAACGAAGTAAACCTGAGTGGTAACAAACAAGAAACTCTTGGTAGAAAAAATCCAAAGGATTGAAAATAATTCAGGTGTGGCCCACTTCAACAACAAACCGCAGGTAGAAGACAGTTCAAAATGGATGCATGTTTACAAATACCGAGTTTCAACTGCTGCTGTACCGGTAACCGCGTAAGAATTCATCTTGAATATTGGTGATATCAGTTAATCTAAACTAAATTTATAAATATAAAAAGTTATAAGGCTTGATTTTCCCTTGAAGTTTTGCTGAAAGTTACGTATATTGGGCCTTTAAGGAACCTTAGTCTTGGGGGAGTACAAATGTGTCTTCAAGGGGTGAATGGCTTGGTACAGGTTTAAAAATGAAATTGGATGTTTCATTATTAAATAAACCACTTCTACAAGTCATAGCTAGCTGTAGGAAGTGGTCATATCTATTTCTATGGACAGTAAAAAGATACCCACCCACGCCCCAACCCTTTCCCAATCGAAAAAAAAAAATAACAACCGAAGATCTATATATAGCACAAAGAATTACGAATGAAAAACTTAGAAACTAGAGATATTTGTTTAAAAACTAGCACCGAAGTGATAACAGCGTACAACGTAAGATATATTTTAAGTTACACTACTCAAAATGAAAAAAAGGAGTTAGCATTGAGTTGTGAAACTAATTCTATACCATATGTTTGTGGAATTCTAATAAGCTGTCTTACATAACAACTTGAACCATAATAATATCTCTCAAGACTTTGTATATCCCAGTACAGTGAATCTCAATTGAAAAACATGGCTCCATTTTAAACGGAATTTAGACATTTTTTAATCGAATTGTGTAAAAGAATCAGTTTGAATATATACATGTTTATCTTAGATAAATATATATATGTTTAACTTAGATAAATATATACGTGTTTAACTTAGATAAATGTATACATGTTTAACTTAGATAAATATATACATGTTTATCTTAGCAGTGATTTTTTTACATTTTCATTTAAAGTGCCCATGCCCTTTTTCATTGGGAATTTTGTTGCGCGAAAAGTTCAAATTGGGAATTTTACGACGATGAACCTACCATAATATGCTAAGTTACTAGAGTATACCATCAGACAGTTATTTTATTTGTGTGCTAATATAATACATAAACAAACAAATTCGTGATAAAATTTTTTATTGAACAGTATACTGTCTGTCACAGTAACTGCACTCATATTTCAAACGAACCTGTGTCCCTTTATCACTGGCTTCTAGCTATAGGTGCACTTTCATTGACTGTGACTCGTCATGACGATATTCGGCAAGTTCGGGTTCCTCAGGCACTGGCTTTATGTAATTGTTGGACGTTTCAAATTTATCTTCAATGTTTTGCAAGTCGTCAAAGTATCACAGGAACCACTCACGCTGATCGCAACAGACTCATGATCATTCTCTAACAAAACATCAGTCTCACTCTCACTAGTAACTGTAACGTTAGGACTAGGTTCACATACCGTGCTGGACAGTTTCTGCCGATTAAAGTGCTGGTCAATTAGCAAAAGGCATTGTAAGTCACTTTTTTTTTTTTATTTTCTCCGTGTAATACTTGGAGTTGTGAGAGATTTTGTCTCGGTGACCTTGACTCGTTGCGGTGGTCTTGGTCTTAGAGAAGCTTAGTATTTACGTAGTAGTATTATTTGAAGTGTTTTGGTGACCGAGATGTATGAAAGCTTGTATTCGTGTGGAAGCGACAGATTATAAACAAACACGCTATGAATAAATCTGAAATATTTTATTGCTTCCGATGACGTTAAAACACGGACATTTCAGGTATTTTTTTTAATCTTTCATTGAACTATTTTACAAGCCAATTGGGAAAAGAAGGGTCAGATTGGGAAAAAATCCAAGAGGGGAAAGTACCGAAAGTCGGTACTTTAACAGGGGTAAAAAAATCACTGCTTAGATAAATGTATACATGTTTAACTTAGATAAATATATACATGTTTATCTTAGATAAATATATATATGTTTAACTTAGATAAATATATACATGTTTAACTTAGATAAATATATACATGTATAACTTAGATAAATATATACATGTTTAACTTAGATAAATATATACATGTTTAACTTAGATAAATATATACATGTTTAACTTAGATAAATATATACATGTTTAACTTAGATATATATATACATGTTTAACTTAGATAAATATATACATGTTTATCTTAGATAAATATATACATGTTTATCTTAGATAAATATATACATGTTTAACTTAGATAAATATATACATGTTTAACTTAGATATATATATACATGTTTATCTTAGATATATATATACATGTTTATCTTAGATATATATATACATGTTTATCTTAGATATATATATACATGTTTATCTTAGATAAATATATACATGTTTAACTTAGATAAATATATACATGTTTATCTTAGATAAATATATACATGTTTATCTTAGATAAATATATACATGTTTATCTTAGATAAATATATACATGTTTAACTTAGATAAATATATACATGTTTATCTTAGATAAATATATACATGTTTATCTTAGATAAATATATACATGTTTAACTTAGATAAATATATACATGTTTAACTTAGATGGCTTTCTTTCTCTTTGAAATTCCTTTATTCCTTGATAAAAAAATCAATTTGATTGTAGAATTTAACAAATAGACCATTATGCCAACCCCTTTTTATGGAAATCTGGTAAATTAACAGTAATAGATGGGAGGGAAAGATCAGATAAAAATTCTTTTCTGAGTAGATATCTATTAAGGTAAAAATGCACTGTCACATTGCATAATGCTGTAACAGGAAAGACAATGCTTGCTTCCACCAGGGATCAAACCCGTGACCTTCGGCCTCCCAGTCACCTCCTTGATTGAGCTAACTGAAAATTCCCTCTAGTGCAAAGCTAACAGGCCACTGTAATCCTACGTGTTCTTTTAGAATCTGCCACACTGATAACATTTAATAAGTAAAACTTTAACAAGCCATACAAATTTACAGGAATAAAGTCTACAAAAATGGGTTTAGTATTTTGTAAGCCGTAAGCTTTAACAAAATATTACCCAGATGGGATAGAAACATAAATCGAACGAGTCGGAATCATGAAGTTTTGCCAGAATCGGTACATTTGTTATTGACATGGCTTTGAGTTCACCGAAACCTGACACAAACATATGTAAAGTAAAAAAGCAAGATAAAGAACGAAAAAAAAAGAATCATACAATTTTCTTGGCTTCAGATCCTGCCAAAGTGAAATCTGGGATCCAGGTAGGAGGATCAGATATAATGACTGAGTTTATAAATGTTGATACTGTCTTACTGGTACAAGTCTTCACTGATACACTTTAAGCTCTGATTTAGTGGGAAGGGGTCTGTTTAATTTGGGGGGGGGGGGGGTCTGTCATGGTGTCTAAAAATAAGAATGGTCGAAGGTTTGTATTCTTTGGAGCAGAGTTTCTGCCAAAAAGGAGAGGATACTCTCCCAGATGTAAGCCGTGTTGTGATACAGAGGATGTACCTGTCTGACGGAGGTGGTAGCCCACTGTTTTGTCTAATCAGGTGGTTTGTAGCGTCGGATTCCCTCACCTTGTTTAGTGGATATTGGCACCTTTTTCGCAATAAAGAGATAGTTTTGATTATTTAAGGTTTTCTGAATTTGTTTTTCCCTCAGAGATTATGTGTCAGTTCAAAATGTCCTCTTAAATGTTAAAAGTATTTTCGAATTAAAATACATTGAAAGCTATCTTTACTTTTGTCTATTCACAGTTTTCTACAGTTGTTTTCAATGAAAATATGCGTATTATGATGAATTTTACAGAATTTTGATTGTCTGAATTAAGTATAGAGATTAACCTGGACTTTCAATATGGAGATTAAGAGCTCGAATTCACTTAGAAAATAGGTAATTATTTTTTCAATGCCTCTTCTAGGAGTCGAACCCAAAACCTCTGGTCTAACACTCAGCCCATCAAGCTAAAGAGATGAACTCCCTAGCTGAGTGGTATATTGCAGCTAGTCTTACGCTCAGCCCATCAAGCTAAAGAGAAGATCTCACTAGCTGAGCGGTATATTGCAGCTAGTTATTACCAGGGTTAGATATAAAGTTGTTTTCAAGCTACAGCATAGACATAAGTATAATAAAGCAGTATGATCTTGTGGTGATGAGAGCTACAGTAGTTATAGGGTACTCGCACACAATTATAATGGAGACGAACATCAGGTGCAACATCTCTAAGTTTATATCCCTTTACCGACATTTCACTATGTGATCCATAGCCTTCTGCTCCCTCAGGACCCACGGCTAATCCATCGCCCCCAACTTTAACCTAAACCTAGGGGGAATTTACAGTGGAAACGAAATGGTCTTATTTCTCATATTCAGTGAACTTCTAGTTTTTGTCATATTGATTATAAATATTAAATAATATAAGAGGTACAAAAATTTTGCTCTGAAACAATCGACCCAAACCCTAAATAAAATCTGTATACCTACTTCTCACCATGAACTGCATGGCTTCAATATACCACTGACAGAATCTCAGACATAGCCTGGGTTTGTAGTAGAACCAGTACGGTAACTATAAGATACTAATCCCCTCTCACCAGGAGATGCATGGTCTCAGACATAGCCTGGGTTTGTAGTAGAACCAGTACGGTAACTTCAGACATAGCCTGGGTTTGTAGTAGAACCAGTACGGTAACTTCAGACACAGCCTGGGTTTGTAGTAGAACCAGTACCGTAACTATAAGATACTAATCCCCCCTCACCAGGAGATACATGGTCTCAGACATAGCCTGGGTTTGTAGTAGAACCAGTACGGTAACTATAAGATACTGATCATCTCTCACCAGGAGATGCATGGTCTCAGACCTAGCCTGGGTTTGTAGTAGAACCAGTACGGTAACTATAAGATACTAATCCCCCCTCACCAGGAGATGCATGGTCTCAGACATAGCCTGGGTTTGTAGTAGAACCAGTACGGTAACTATAAGATATTAATCCCCTCTCACCAGGAGATGCATGGTCCCAGACCTAGCCTGGGTTTGTAGTAGAACCAATACGGTAACTTCAGACATAGCCTGGGTTTGTAGTAGAACCAGTACGGTAACTATAAGATACTAATCCCCTCTCACCAGGAGATGCATGGTCCCAGACATAGCCTGGGTTTGTAGTAGAACAAGTACGGTAACTTCAGACCTAGCCTGGGTTTGTAGTAGAACAAGTACGGTAACTTCAGACCTAGCCTGGGTTTGAAGTAGAACCAGTACGGTAACTATAAGATACTGATCATCTCTCACCAGGAGATGCATGGTCTCAGACATAGCCTGGGTTTGTAGTAGAACCAGTACAGTAACTTCAGACATAGCCTGGGTTTGTAGTAGAACAAGTACGGTAACTATAAGATACTAATCCCCTCTCACCAGGAGATGCATGGTCTCAGACACAGCCTGGGTTTGTAGTAGAACCAGTACAGTAACTATAAGATACTAATCCCCTCTCACCAGGAGATGCATGGTCTCAGACACAGCCTGGGTTTGTAGTAGAACCAGTACAGTAACTTCAGACATAGCCTGGGTTTGTAGTAGAACCAGTACGGTACCTATACGATACTAATCCCCTCTCACCAGGAGATACATGGTCTCAGACCTAGCCTGGGTTTGTAGTAGAACCAGTACGGTAACTTCAGACATAGCCTGGGTTTGTAGTAGAACAAGTACGGTAACTTCAGACCTAGCCTGGGTTTGTAGTAGAACAAGTACGGTAACTTCAGACCTAGCCTGGGTTTGTAGTAGAACCAGTACGGTAACAATAAGATACTAATCCCCTCTCACCAGGAGATGCATGGTCTCAGACACAGCCTTGGTTTGTAGTAGAACCAGTACGGTAACTTCAGACACAGCCTGGGTTTGTAGTAGAACCAGTACGGTAACTATAAGATACTAATCACCCCTCACCAGGAGATACATGGTCTCAGACATAGCCTGGGTTTGTAGTAGAACCAGTACGGTAACTTCAGACATAGCCTGGGTTTGTAGTAGAACCAGTACAGTAACTTCAGACATAGCCTGGGTTTGTAGTAGAACAAGTACGGTACCTATACGATACTAATCCCCTCTCACCAGGAGATGCATGGTCTCAGACACAGCCTGGGTTTGTAGTAGAACCAGTACGGTAACTTCAGACATAGCCTGGGTTTGTAGTAGAACCAGTACGGTAACTTCAGACACAGCCTGGTTTGTAGTAGAACCAGTACGGTAACTATAAGATACTAATCCCCTCTCACCATGAGATGCATGGTCTCAGACATAGCCTGGGTTTGTAGTAGAACCAGTACGGTAACTATAAGATACTAATCCCCTCTCACCAGGAGATGCATGGTCTCAGACATAGCCTGGGTTTGTAGTAGAACCAGTACAGTAACTATAAGATACTAATCCCCCCTCACCAGGAGATACATGGTCTCAGACATAGCCTGGGTTTGTAGTAGAACCAGTACGGTAACTTCAGACATAGCCTGGGTTTGTAGTAGAACCAGTACGGTAACTATAAGATATTAATCCCCTCTAACCAGGAGATGCATGGTCTCAGACACAGCCTGGGTTTGTAGTAGTACCAGTACGGTAACTTCAGACATAGCCTGGGTTTGTAGTAGAACCAGTACGGTAACTATAAGATATTAATCCCCTCTAACCAGGAGATGCATGGTCTCAGACACAGCCTGGGTTTGTAATAGAACCAGTACAGTAACTATAAGATACTAATCCCCTCTCACCAGGAGATGCATGGCTTCAATACTGCAGCATTTTCTTTGGAGACTGGAGCTTTAAATCTTTAACATACAGACCCTCTACACCCGTTACCTGGAGTACAACTTTCACTGGATACGCATATATTTACAGCAGTAGTAATTAATGCTCAATTTTTGCCATCAAAATTGTAACGTCTTGAGTTTTATTTTGATAAAATAGTTTCTCTATAGCTGACAAGGTTAATGTTCGTACCTAACAGATTCTCTACTGCTTATATCCCTGGCAGGTTTGACATCTCTACTCCAGAGCTATTCTGGAGGTTGTCAACAGTTGATGATCAACCTAATGGCTAATTGATCGTGGCAAACTGAGAAGTTTAGTTTTTACCAACAAATATTTTAATGTTTAGTAAATGTTTCAAATATTTCAAAGAGGAAGAATGCGGCTGTGTTTTGTCTTATTAACAAGCTTTCTTACTATCCCATTATTATAAATTGTGCTAAAAGTCTCTATATAAATGAGGTTTTCTTTTAACATTTTTCCTCTTAAAGATTATCCATTTTTCAAATTGTTTAAATAATAGCCTAGTTTATGCAATCATCAAATGTCAAATAAATGTTTAGTTTTTCTCTGAGTTAAGAGATAATCATTTTGATTTCACCTGAGATAATAAATATATTCAAGGGAGATAATTACAAAAGTAATTTTACAAACACAGAAAAGACCTGTGTATTCTTGCTGTCATGTTGATCCCATGGAGTGTCATATTGAACAGGTAATATCACGAACAAGAAACATTAAACATGGGAAGAAATGCATTTCTATGGTTGTAAATGATGAAGTTAGATTGAAGGGAGATAATTGTACTGAGGAGGAAGGGAGATAATTGACCTGAGGAGGAAGGGAGATAATTGACCTGAGGAGGAGACACTTAATCTGAAAGGAAGTAGGAGTAAAGAAATAAATATGTAAATAATGATATAGATGTGAGTTAGATGGAGTCCCCACCGTGAGACATTGACACTAAATACCTATCTGTTGGCTGGTCAGTTAAATTACTCCAGTTTTCTCACACATTACTTGAGTCATTATGTCAGCCTGTGAGCTGTCCGTCATTATAGCCACAGTGAGCCTGCTCTGGTGGTCATGGTCGGCCTCCCTAGGGACCCAGCTTGGACCTATCAGGGATCTACCTCAGGCTGTCTGATTGGGGAGCCCCCTGGTGGTAAGGAGTGGTCGATTGGTGACAGGGGACCAGTTAGTAATTGGTTTTCACTGAACAATGTATGATCCCTGATGCCAGTTTGTTTTGATTTGACCAGAGGTCAATGTACCTACAGTAATTCTGGACAGACAAGATTGTGGTTAAAGTGGCCATGCAATTGAGTTAGCACCAATCCCAGACATCATGGTGTTATGTTCATTAAGAGGTTCAAACATATCGTGAAGATTCCCCCTGACATGTAACACCGTATCAGCCAGAACCAAGAAGCTGCTACACTTTATGTATAAACATTTAACAGGTTGTTTGGCTAGCCAAAATATCGTGTTGATTTTGTGGTAAAATCGATGTTGAAAAGTTTAGGGATGCGAGTTTTGGCGATTTATCAGATGCTGAATACCTTAATGGTAGGGAAAGAATTAAGGAGTCCCACACCACTGACAAAAGGTGAAAGCATGAGTATTACGTTGATGAATTCTTTATGAGGAGAAAACCAATACTTTTTGAGACCTTTTATAAGAAATGATAATGATGGAGGCACGGTGGTCTAGTGTTAGGACACCGGGCTCCTGATCAAAGGGTTACGAGTTCGAGTCTTGGTAACGGCACTTGTATTGTATCCCTGAGCAAGATCTTTACTCTTGCTTGTTCCAGTCTACTCCGCTGTAAATGAGTATGTGGTTGGGCAGTGCTTGAAATTGTAGAAAGCTAGCAGTGAATGCGCCGAAATGGCAGCACCTGTTGTACGCTCCCCAGGGAATTGAGAACAATATTGGCTGGTTAGCAACCACAGTTAATAATTGGTGAACCGCTTTGAGACGGCCTTTATAAAGCAATATTTAAGAACCATGAATTATTATCATTAAAAAGATGAAATAAACAAAATATAATGAAGAGCATCGTCTGCATGTAAACAACAGTGTCTGCATGTAAAAATCATCGTCCGCATGTAAACAACATTGTCCTGAGGTTTAACAACATTGTGAGCATATAACAAATCCAGAGAGGCTTGACTTAAGTCCAACAGGTATAATTATCCAAAACAGAATTAAGGGGAGGTCACTCTTCATATGAAAACCAGAGCGCAGTGGGACAGGGGTCTGAAACGTAGCGATATTTATACATCTGTTCAATACGTAGATCTGAAATCTTACCAATGATCAACGTTACTTTTGTGACAAGGTGTAGTTCAACAATATCCTGACCTTTTTCATTCAGCAATGCTTCGTTTTATTTAGATAAAAAGTATGCGTGTTGTACTTTACTGTCAATAGATAATATCGTGGCAAACCTTTTACACGGTAATGGGGTCGCACACAGTCACGCAAAGTCCTCCGAAAAATTTTAAAATTTTTGTAATCATGATATAGCAATTAAATATTTTTGTGATCATGATATTGAAAGTAGATTCAGCAACAAGTGGGTGGTTGGATGAGGCAGTGGATAGTGTACTTGCCTTATTCCCCGACCAGACATGAAAAGGTATGGGGTCACCTGCCCGACCTCATGGTTTTTCTCTGGGTACAAACTTTGTACTTATATACACAAAGTCTTACCAATTCATACCGTCAAAAAGAAACGATACATTTAGATCCTTATATAGAATTAGAATGACTGATTAAAGCAGTGACAGATGATCACCCCGGTACTACAATGTGTTAGACGTCCTAATAACCGTCCTAATAACCGGTCAGTAGGGTTGCCTGGAGACCAGACTTCCTTGACCACTGGTCTACAACGCCATTAAACGGTCACGTAATAACAGCATGTCTGCCCAGACAGACTGATTAGGGTGGGTTAAGGTCACTTAGAATGATGAGGGCGGGGCCAGACCATAACCTTACCATTATGTCCTAGTATGACATTGTTCCACCGGCCATCTCCCCTGGCTCCAGTACCACACAGCAATCTCCCCTGGCTCTAGTATGACACGAATGACCTTCACCGACCCTTATCTCTCACCGATCACCCCTAATCATATGTTTTGTCTCCAATTATTAGTATTCTCTGAATCGTTTGCTCTTTTCTTGGTCAGCTGTGATCCTGTTGTATCCCCACTCTTGATCTAAACATCTGGTCAGTCTACAATGTATTTAAATGTTTGGTTGTATTCCATTCTTGGTCTAAACAGCTGATCAGACTATAATGTATTTAAACGTTTGGTTGTATTCCATTCTTGATCTAAACATCTGGTCAGACTACAATGTATTTAAATGTTTGGTTGTATTCCATTCTTGGTCTAAACAGCTGATCAGACTATAATGTATTTAAACGTTTGGTTGTATTCCATTCTTGATCTAAACATCTGGTCAGACTACAATGTATTTAAATGTTTGGTTGTATTCCATTCTTGGTCTAAACAGCTGATCAGACTATAATGTATTTAAATGTTTGGTTGTATTCCATTCTTGATCTAAACATCTGGTCAGACTACAATGTATTTAAACGTTTGGTTGTATTCCATTCTTGGTATAAACATCTGGTCAGACTACAATGTATTTAAATATTTGGTTGTATTCCATTCTTGATCTAAACATCTGGTCAGACTACAATGTATTTAAATGTTTGGTTGTATTCCATTCTTGGTCTAAACAGCTGATCAGACTATAATGTATTTAAATGTTTGGTTGTATTCCATTCTTGGTCTAAACATCTGGTCAGACTACAATGTATTTAAACGTTTGGTTGTATTCCATTCTTGGTATAAACATCTGGTCAGACTACAATGTATTTAAATATTTGGTTGTATTCCATTCTTGATCTAAACATCTGGTCAGACTACAATGTATTTAAATGTTTGGTTGTATTCCATTCTTGGTCTAAACAGCTGATCAGACTATAATGTATTTAAACGTTTGGTTGTATTCCATTCTTGATCTAAACATCTGGTCAGACTACAATGTATTTAAATGTTTGGTTGTATTCCATTCTTGGTCTAAACAGCTGATCAGACTATAATGTATTTAAATGTTTGGTTGTATTCCATTCTTGATCTAAACATCTGGTCAGACTACAATGTATTTAAATGTTTGGTTGTATTCCATTCTTGGTCTAAACAGCTGATCAGACTATAATGTATTTAAATGTTTGGTTGTATTCCATTCTTGGTCTAAACATCTGGTCAGACTACAATGTATTTAAACGTTTGGTTGTATTCCATTCTTGGTATAAACATCTGGTCAGACTACAATGTATTTAAACGTTTGGTTGTATTCCATTCTTGGTATAAACATCTGGTCAGACTACAATGTATTTAAATATTTGGTTGTATTCCATTCTTGATCTAAACATCTGGTCAGACTACAATGTATTTAAATGTTTGGTTGTATTCCATTCTTGGTCTAAACAGCTGATCAGACTATAATGTATTTAAATGTTTGGTTGTATTCCATTCTTGGTCTAAACATCTGGTCAGACTACAATGTATTTAAACGTTTGGTTGTATTCCATTCTTGGTATAAACATCTGGTCAGACTACAATGTATTTAAACGTTTGGTTGTATTCCATTCTTGGTCTAAACATCTGGTCAGACTACAATGTATTTAAATGTTTGGTTGTATTCCATTCTTGGTCTAAACATCTGGTCAGACTACAATGTATTTAAATGTTTGGTTGTATTCCATTCTTGATCTAAACATCTGGTCAGACTACAATGTATTTAAATGTTTGGTTGTATTCCATTCTTGGTCTAAACATCTGGTCAGACTACAATATATTTAAATGTTTGGTTGTATTCCATTCTTGGTCTAAACATCTGGTCAGACTACAATGTATTTAAATGTTTGGTTGTATTCCATTTTTGATCTAAACAGCTGATCAGACTACAATGTATTTAAACGTTTGGTTGTATTCCATTCTTGATCTAAACATCTGGTCAGACTACAATATATTTAAATATTTGGTTTTATTCCATTCTTGATCTAAACATCTGATCAGACTACAATGTATTTAAATGTTTGGTTGTATTCCATTCTTGATCTAAACATCTGGTCAGACTACAATGTATTTAAATGTTTGGTTGTATTCCATTCTTGATCTAAACATCTGGTCAGACTACAATGTATTTAAATGTTTGGTTGTATTCCATTCTTGATCTAAACATCTGATCAGACTTCAATGTATTTAAATATTTGGTTGTATTTTGTTTTACATCCTAAGGTCAGCTAAGGTCAGCTAAGGTCATTTAAGGTCAGCTAAGATCATTTCAACTCAGCTAAGGTCATTTAAGGTCAGCTAAGGTCATTTAAAGTCAGCTAAGGTCATTTGAGGTCAGCTAAGGTCATTTAAGGTTGCTTCTTGTTTAGATTTCGGTATTTGACCCTGTAAATGTTTTGCTGTAGTCTTGGTCTAAAACTTTGCTCAGCCTGTGTAGCACAGAGGACAGCACAGTTCCATTCCCCGATTGTGTTTGGTAACATGATTACCTCTCCTTTCCCCGTTTTGGGGGTTTTCTCCAGGTACTCTGGTTAAGAATCCCCACATGTCCAGCCAGACCAGCAACAAAGCTAAACACAAGTACAGTGTAACTTGTCTAAACCAGATGTCTTTGGGACTAAATTCTTGGCCGGTTTACACAGGTGTCTGGTTTGTATAGGTTTGATATGAGTTCAGAGGTAACGTCTGGGACCGACATGTAAAAATGGAATAGACAGGCATTCAAATTATACAGGAGCCAGCCTAGACAAGTAATAATGTAGTAAATTTGAAAAAATAAATTAAAATGCGTGAATGTCGTATTAAATCATTATAGTGTTGTGGCGGTGGATCTAGGCGTTTTGTTATATTTCGTAACAACAAAGAAAGATTTCGAGAAACACTGTAGACACAATGAGAGGTGGTGGTTACAGGTTTAACTGTCACGGCCCCAGTTTTGTGGTGCATTTTAAATCGTGATAAAGAAAAGGTTCTTGTATTGTTATACCTAAACCAGCTACAATAACAATGTAAGTGGCCAGGAACACGACAGTATGTGACGTGTGCGACAGTCAGCATCGGCCAGATGATGGCCAGACCAACGGCAGGTCGGTAAAACTGTCGCCATCTCAGCACCGACTTCATCCTTCTGTATCCGTCAGTCTGTCAGTCAGTCTGCAGACTAAGTGGGCATACTGACAAACATCTCAGTCTTAGGATCCTGATCTCAGAACAATCTCGGAACGCTTTTTTGGGGAAAGAATGGATATTGTAGATATATTGTACAGAGTTTTGTCAGACAGCTGTTTATTTAACATAGAAGAACAGAAACATGTAGAAAGAGGCCATCTTCTGATATATATATATAGATATATGGCACTGGTTTACGTAACTATGGAAAGGGCAGTACATCCCTAAAAGTCCTAACAGTCTATAAAAGAAACGTTTCAGCTTCATTGTTAAACATATGAAATCTGTTTGAATAGGTCACAAAAACTTGAGTTTCTTCATCGAAAAATGTTTTTTTTAGAAATGTCCTCCCAGCTATATCATAATCTTAGGAGCTCCAGTAGTGAAACTAAATTATCAGTTATATAACTGAATACAGAAATTTCCTGTTTGATTTGTTATTTTTTTTGTTTGGAAGCTGAAGACACATTCACTGCTGTTGTCTGGGAACGTTTGAGTTGAGGAGGGATTACTGTGTGTGGTATGGAGCGTGTTTTAAAGGAGACATGGGACCAGTCCTAACTCTGATATATGTTAGTGATGGTTACTTTGTGACCTTGACATTTGTGTAGAACTGGTGAGGAGTTGGTTGATGTGTACCAGGTGGTTTTTGGTCAAGTCCTTTCAAAACTTTAACATAATGGTTACTGCTATTACCCTGGTTACTACTGTCACCACTGGTTACATCATCAACTTGGTTATTACTGTCACCCAGGTTACTGCTGTTAACTATTACCCTGGTTACTACTGTCACCACTGGTCACATCATCAACTTGGTTATTACTGTCACCCAGGTGACTGCTGTTAACTATTACCCTGGTTACTACTGTCACCAATGGTAACATCATCAACTTGGTTATTACTGTCACCCAGGTTACTGCTGTCAACTATTACCCTGGTTACTACTGTCACCACTGGTAACATCATCAACTTGGTTATTACTGTCACCCAGGTGACTGCTGTCAACTATTACCCTGGTTACTACTGTCACCACTGGTTACATTATCAACTTGGTTATTACTGTCACCCAGGTTACTGCTGTCAACTATTACCCTGGTTACTACTGTCACCACTGGTTACATCATCAACTTGGTTATTACTGTCACCCAGGTTACTGCTGTTAACTATTACCCTGGTTACTACTGTCACCACTGGTTACATCATCAACATGGTTATTACTGTCACCCAGGTGACTGCTGTCAACTATTACCCTGGTTACTACTGTCACCACTGGTTACATCATCAACTTGGTTATTACTGTCACCCAGGTTACTGCTGTCAACTATTACCCTGGTTACTACTGTCACCACTGGTTACATCATCTACTTGGTTATTACTGTCAACCAGGTTACTGCTGTTAACTATTACCCTGGTTAATACTGTCGCCACTGGTTACATCATCAACTTGGTTATTACTGTCACCCAGGTTACTGCTGTTAACTATTACCCTGGTTACTACTGTCACCACTGGTTACATCATCAACTTGGTTATTACTGTCACCCAGGTTACTGCTGTTAACTATTACTCTGGTTACTACTGTCACCACTGGTTACATCATCAACTTGGTTATTACTGTCACCCAGGTGACTGCTGTCAACTATTACCCTGGTTACTACTGTCACCACTGGTAACATCATCAACTTGGTTATTACTGTCACCCAGGTTACTGCTGTTAACTATTACCCTGGTTACTACTGTCACCACTGGTTACATCATCAACTTGGTTACTACTGTCACCACTGGTTACATTATCAACTTGGTTATTACTGTCACCCAGGTTACTGCTGTCAACTATTACCCTGGTTACTACTGTCACCACTGGTTACATCATCTACTTGGTTATTACTGTCACCCAGGTTACTGCTGTCAACTATTACCCTGGTTACTACTGTCACCACTGGTTACATCATCAACTTGGTTATTACTGTCACCCAGGTTACTGCTGTTAACTATTACCCTGGTTACTACTGTCACCACTGGTTATATTATCAACTTGGTTACTACTGTCACCACTGGTAACATCATCAACTTGGTTATTACTGTCACCCAGGTTACTGCTGTCAACTTGTTTCCCTAGTTACTATACAATCACCTTGGTTACTACCAACACCTTAGTTACTACGATCACCTTGGTTACTACCATCTCCTTGGTTACTACAACCAACAAGGTTACTCTGACAGCAGACCAAAGTTTGGTAGGTTTGAAAATGGTTGTTGAATAACTTGAAATAATTTTATTTCAATGATAACTTATTTTGATTTGAAGAGGATCGAGTGCTAAGAAGTATCCTAGTTATAGTATGTGTAATGACAGCTAAGCTTCCCGTCACCCATTTTGTGCTGGATTAGCATGCTTTAAGAAATTGAAAAAGTCAATGGCATCAAATTGTTTTATTAACATCTTCCAGCATCATGGCCATGAAAGTGATACTTGTATCGCCTGAGATTCAAATTGTTCTGTCGTAATGTCACACAACCTTGAACTGTCAAGACCTACATTTCCGTATGAAAAATGAAATCTTCAAGGGGATGTGGTCTATATTTCAATGTCTGGTTTTTTGCTGTGGAATAGAATTGATTTCTTCTTGAAGCTGATGTCAAACCTGATTGCATGTGATAAGAAATCAGGTTTTTGAGATTTTGAACACATTATGTCGGAATCTTAATTTTAGGTTAAAAATTGGAAGAAATTGGAATGAAAAAAAATCAATACAATGATTGGAATCTGTATTAAGACCTTACTACACACAGATACTTGTTGGTATAAACCAGGTTCTGTAGTAAACCTGTTCTGTAGTTAACCGGTGTGTGAGTCAGAAAAGTCTGGTGAAGTGATTAGCTGATCAGGTCGTGCTCCAGTGACTTCACTGTTTATGTCACGCTTGGTCACAACTCTTCTGGAGGTCTGCAGCTTTTTGTGGATTAAGATCTGTTAGGTTAGAACTAGGTTAGTTGTGAAGTTTGTAAAGTTAAAATCTGTGTTAGAGTAAAGTTAAAATCTGTGTTAAAGTAAAGTTTGTTAAGTTAAAATCTGTGTTAGAGTAAAGTTAAAATCTGTGTTAGAGTAAAGTTTGTTAAGTTTAAATCTGTGTTACAGTGAAGTTTGTGAACTTTAAATCTTTGTTACAGTCAAGTTTATAAAGTAAAAATCTGTGTTAAAATGAAGTTTGTAAAGTTAAAATCTGTGTTAAAGTAAAGTTTGTAAAGTTAAAATCTGTGTTAAAGTAAAGTTTGTTAAGTTAAAACCTGTGTTAAAGTAAAGTTAAAATCTGTGTTCAAGTAAAGTTTGTTAAGTTTAAGTCTGTGTTACAGTGAAGTTTGCGAACTTTAAATCTTTGTTACAGTCAAGTTTGTAAAGTATAAATCTGTGTTAAAATGAAGTTTGTAAAGTTTAAATCTGTGTTGCAATAAAGTTTGTGAACTTTAAATCTTTGTTACAGTCAGGTTTATAAAGTATAAATCTGTGTGACAATGAAGTTTGTGAACTTTAAAACTTTGTTACAGTCAAGTTTGTAAAGTATAAATCTGTGTTAAAATGAAGTTTGTAAAGTTTAAATCTGTGTTACAATGAAGTTTGTTAAGTTTAAATCTGTGTGACAATGAAGTTTGTGAACTTAAAATTCAAGATAAATTAAAGTTTGTTTAGTTTAAATTTGTGTGAAGGTAAAGTTTGTTTAGTTTAAGTCTGTGTTACAGTGAAGTTTGTTTAGTTCAAATCTGTGTTACAGTGAAGTTTATAAAGTATAAATCTGTGTTAAAATGAAGTTTGTAAAGTTTAAATCTGTGTTACAATGAAGTTTGTAAAATTTAAATCTGTGTTAAAATTAAGTTTGTAAAGTTTAAATCTGTGTTACAGTGAAGTTTATAAAGTATAAATCTGTGTTAAAATGAAGTTTGTAAAGTTTAAATCTGTGTTACAGTGAAGTTTATAAAGTATAAATCTGTGTTAAAATGAAGTTTGTAAAGTTTAAATCTGTGTTGCAATGAAGTTTGTAAAGTTTAAATCTGTGTGACAATGAAGTTTGTAAAGTTTAAATCTGTGTGACAATGAAGTTTGTATTGTTTGAATCATTCTTACAATGGAGTTCAGAAGACTTTAATGAATGTTGTTTTCAAACTAACCAAACCTGTTTGTGCCAGAACAAGGTTTGTGGAGAAAGAGGCTGTTTATAAAACCAGTCATGGTTCTCTCCTAATATCGGCCATAGACAGGTGTCGGGAATGTGTATCCACGGCAACCCTCTCCCCAGATGTCATACCTGCCTGCTGGTGGAGAGTTGGCACTATGTTATAACATTAAACCTCCTCATTATGAAAAACGTAGTTTTTACCTGTGCTGAGGTACCGCCATTACGCCATTAAAACAGTACTGGTTATAATGTTAATATGTACATCAGAGAGCTTTATAATGTACATGGCTGAGTCACAGAATCTAACAGATATGGGTGATTCAGTTTATGTATTAAAGGTGTGACCATGTGGTTCACCTTTTACGGAGTAGTGCCATGTTTTACGAGTGGATTAGAGACTATAAGTGTAGATAAGTGGGAAGGCTGTGTGTCTGTATAAGTGCTTTCAGATCCTTTTTCTCTAATTTCTCCGAGATCATTGACGTATCTAAGGGTTGACCATGTGGACGTTTTATAGCTAGGTAATGCGTAAAGTTGGATGTGGATGGTAATGTGTGCATGCTTTCATATTTTTCCTTGTAGAACTACCTCACTCTTTAAGAAATATGTTGAACGGTTGCATGAAAAAAATGTTTTTTCATTGCTTGTTATTTAAACATTTCTACATTGCCGATATGTTACATCTATAAAGGTTTCCATGTGATTTTGAATCTGTATACCAGGTTTTAGAATCGCAGCCTTCATTGCTGTTCCTATGATTATCTGTTGTTTTAGCTCCAACATTTTCTGTCCATTGATTAAATTGATAAAACCTACCATTAGATGATTGAAGTATAGCAACCCAGTAATTTTCTAAACTTGCGGTTGATATACATGTATGTATTTTCTCCAGATTTTTTTTTTTTGTTTTATCCCATAATTATGTAAAGTATTTCTGAGATTTTGCTGAGCAGCTCACAAATAAATCATAGGTTGTCATTTGTTGGGCATCAATATTGAACAAAAACCTGGTGTTTGTCAAACAAAGAGATGCTGCTCCGTCAGATAAGTTGTTATTATAGGCCAGTATCATGTACGTAAAGCGTTTTTATAGACTTATTACCAACAGACCTGTCTGGGGGTTGTGCCGCTCGGTTTATGGATCAGCATGTAGTAGAAGAAATACAGGGGGCCAGGATAAAGGTGTGTTTGTGTATGGAAATATTATATCTAAAAATAAGTGGTAATCATTTTGAAGGAAAAAAAATAGAATTATTATTAGTGTTTGTGGAAATTTTGTATAATACAATTAAGGAGAACTATAACTTTCAAAATAAAAATCTATGTAGTCAAAAAAACAGGTTTTATCTTATCCTGGATGTGTTTTGCAAGGGCATTAACAAAATGTTTAGCAAGGGAGATACCAAAATTTTCCTCAAGGGAGATAACGAAATGTATTGCAAGGGAAGTAACAAAATGTTCTGCAAGGGAGATAACGAAATGTATTGCAAGATAAATAACAAATTTTCTGCAAGGGAGATAACAAAATGTTTTGCAAGGGAGATAACAGAATGTTATGCAAAGGAATAACAAAATGTATTGCAAGGGAAGTAACGAAATGTTCTTCAGGGAAGATAACAAAATGTTCAATGAAAGATAATGAAATGTATTGCAAGAGGAGTAACAAAATGTTTTACAAGGGAAATAACAAAATGTATTGCTTGGGAAGCATCAAAATGATCTGCAAGGGAGGCAACAGAGCGTTTTGCAAGGAAGATAACAAAATGTACTTCAAGAGAAATGATGAAATGTTCTGCAAGGGAGATAACAAAAGTAAGATTTTACCTGTCCTATCGGGGTATTGTGATAGTACTAACAGTTCAATACTATGTAAGATTTTACCTGTTCTATCGGGGTATTGTGATAACACTAACAGTTCAATACCAGGTAAGATTTTACCTGTTCTATCGGGATATTGTGATAACACTAACAATTCAATACTATGTAAGATTTTACCTGTCCTATCGGGGTATTGTGATAGTACTAACAGTTCAATACTAGGTAAGATTTTACCTGTTCTATCGGGGTATTGTGATAACACTAACAGTTCAATACTAGGTAAGATTTTACCTGTCCTATTGGGGTATTGTGATAGTACTAACAGTTCAATACTATGTAAGATTTTACCTGTTCTATCGGGGTATTGTGATAGCACTAACAGTTCAATACTAGGTAAGATTTTACCTGTTCTATCGGGGTATTGTGATAGTACTAACAGTTCAATACTAGGTAAGATTTTACCTGTTCTATCGGGGTATTGTGATAACACTAACAGTTCAATACTAGGTAAGATTTTACCTGTTCTATCGGGGTATTGTGATAGTACTAACAGTTCAATACTAGGTAAGATTTTACCTGTTCTATCGGGATATTGTGATAGCACTAACAGTTCAATACTAGGTAAGATTTTACCTGTCCTATCGGGGTATTGTGATAGTACTAACAGTTCAATACAAGGTAAGATTTTACCTGTCCTATCGGGGTATTGTGATAGTACTAACAGTTCAATACTAGGTAAGATTTTACCTGTTCTATCGGGGTATTGTGATAGTACTAACAGTTCAATACTATGTAAGATTTTACCTGTTCTATCAGGGTATTGTGATAGTACTAACAGTTCAATACTAGGTAAGATTTTACCTGTCCTATCGGGGTATTGTGATAGTACTAACAGTTCAATACTATGTAAGATTTTACCTGTTCTATCGGGGTATTGTGATAGTACTAACAGTTCAATACTAGGTAAGATTTTACCTGTCCTATCGGGGTATTGTGATAGTACTAACAGTTCAATACTATGTAAGATTTTACCATTTCTCTCTGGGTTTTGGGATAGTACTTACAGTTCAATACTACTGGCACTTCCAGGTGTTTTTAGTGCTCCTTGTAAACCATAAATCTAGGGCATTCACCATTAGATTTATGTATGTCGGCTAGAGTTTTATACCACCGTGACAGACAATTGTGATGCTACCACAGGGAGGAAGAAGCGAGGTTTTGTCTGCAGCATGACTTCACAGCCTTGTACTTATATAACTGTTTACTTATAGGGATAGCCTCTGTCAGGGATGCTGAATAAGTAAGTCTTTCTTGTTTGGAGTCAAACGGCCAGTGAGACTGATTACTTGTGAAGACTGGTGGGATAGATGATACAGAGAGTATTGTCATAGCAACAGTGGTGTGGGCGGGATCGACATTTACTTTATAAACAAAATTATATCATTTTATCAAAAAGGCCTTCAATGAAGCTGTTCTAAATGCCTGCCATGTTGTCTTAACCATAGAGCTCATAATTCAAGGTCATATTAGTAACTAACTGTAACCAATATAAATATATTTTTTTTTTCTTTTATTTCAGAATAATTATTGTTCAGTTCTTTGATACAATGGATTGGGCAAAAGACAAAGCCTATGAGTGCCCTCTCCTTAAAATGATATAAATATATAGGTAAAGGTAAAAGGTCATTATTATAGTCAAGGTCATATGGTGTGTTATACAATGTCATGGTGTCAGAAGGACAAGGTCGACCTATATCTGACAGTAATATCGAACAATATATGAAGACAACCTGCAATCGAATCTGCTCAAGAGACGAGGCTGAATGACTTGTTTTCTCCTGAAATTTTCATGGTCCAACCTTTGATTTGGAATGGTTCAAATGTGTCTTCAGGGGTGACTGAGGGACGTATATGGATGGGAAGAATATTGCAGGGAGGAAATAGTTTGAGGCAGATGAATGAGATATTGTACATTGGTGATTAACTTTGATGATAGAAGTGTGTGAGAGATTTATTACCTTCCTGTGAAACAATCAAGTTCAAAACTTAAAATCTGAACATAACTTTGTCAGTGCTAAAGCAAAGTGGACTTGACTATTATTAGGTCTACTGTGCACGTGGACTGTAAACATCAATAGAAAAACATCCAATCCTGACAACCGAAAAACATCAAGGTTACAGCGATGTGGAAAGACATGTGTGCTTAATGAACTGGCAATTCTAATGCTAAAAAGGACTGAGGTCAAATTATATAGACAGAAAGAAAATTCTAGAATCTATTTTCAACATGTACGTTATTTCAAAATCTCTTCATGAATTTTTTGTTCTGAATTTTAAAAAATTTAAGAATATTGACGAGTGAAAATTACGATTAATTTGATATGAAGCTGTGGATACTTTCATTAAATACGGCCCTGACATAAACCTCATCTCATTACACAAACCAGAGAGTCATAAACTGGCCAGCTAAGTACCGGTGCATGTCAAATGATCCATGCTGCTGAACGGTTCATCCACAGGCAGAGGCCCCAGGTTTATTTTACATTTTCAATGTTGGAATTTTAATGTAATTACAGCCCAAGTAAGCCCTCCGTCTTCTCAGCATGCCAAAAATGTATAAATAGCTATGTTGTAATTTGTGTGTTTCCCTGTCAGGTACTGAGGCTGGGCTACAACACTGGGGTGTAGGCTATAGACATTGTAACTGTTTACTGGAATTCTATGATCAAATGTGCATGTGTTTGGATTCTTACTGATGAGGAAAGGATGAGAAAGTTAGAAACATTCCTAACTTTCAATGTTTCAAAAATATTTTTTATCTGTTATGAAATTTTTTGTCTTATCAGTGTTGATACTATTTTTAGCCCTGTTTTATAGCTGGTTTCCTCTCTTTACAGGGTTGTACCGTGGGTATAGGGTGAGCAGACTTGTACAGAATCTTAGACTGACGGCCAGGCAGCAGGCAGCTCTACCACTACAGGGTAAATATAGCGGTTCACAGCAATACAGAACACATGTCATTGTGTCCCCTGTGATACCATAGACTGCCAAACTGTAATTGGTGTGTCCTGTTTAGGGAGAGTGTTACAGACCGTCTGCCAGGGGATTCTGTACAAAGACTGTATACAGGAACCATACAGAGTGGAGCAGCCGTAGCCAAAATCTTGGTGTGAGGAACGTTATTGATAAAAAGTGTACACGGATGGGGAACACTGGCACGGGAAACTTGTGTGAGTATCGGGAACTTGTGAAGGTATACAGTGATAAAGTGTTTAGTCTGTCTTATAGCGGAATCCTCAGTACAGCTGTGAGCCAGCCATACAGTGGTAACCCAGGGAGTTCTCAGTGCTTCTGTTAAACTTGTACCTGGAATTTACTCCGTTATTTATAAACCCCGGTGACTCCAGGAAGGGAGAATAATCGCCGGTGCTGTTATAATAGGATAGGCACGCTGACTTATCCTTTCTGTTTTATCGGTGAGGTTTCCTGCATTGGTATATACCTAGGTACGGAGGTAAGCGATAAGTACGGCCCGGTGAGGAGAGTTGGCCAGCAGAACTAAGGTACATACGAGGAACACGCGTGTGTGTGGAGTGTACGTAGTACGTATTCCGTACAATCCAGACTGTTGATGTTTCCTCGCAAATATTTCTGGCCTCCTGCTTCTACTTTCTCGTGGTAGAAGACACATATACACCAGCAGACGGAATACCTACTGTGGAGTGTAACAATACTATTGTACGAAGTGCAGCATGTCTACAGGCAGTGAGAATCAGTTGTGTTAAATTCCTATTCATTGGTTAACATACTACAGATTCCATCACTCGGAGTTAATGAAAGTTGGATGCTTCAGAAAGTTCTCTAAAATCTCATTGCCAGTATTAATTTGTTTGGCTCAGAAATAAAAAGTACTGACACCGTTACGGTGTTGAGAGATGTGAGGAGATTTAATCGTACCAATGCGAGTTGAATGTGAACTGTAAAGGCTGTCTATAGCCCCTTTTACTATGGACCGGTGTACAATTGATTTCTAGGGGTGGCCTTTCACTGTGTATTGTAGCGAAATGTGAAGCAATCGTGAACGGAATAGAAGGATTTTTGTTTGAATAGAACTGCAGCAATCATGTCGGGGTGTAGCCAGTGAAAACTCTCCCCCGCTATCGTAATCACCAGTGAAAGGCAAGGGGTGTAGTTTTTGGCTGTGGAATACTTTTCTTATCGTGCAAAGTTTTTTCAACGTAAATTCCGAGGCCAAGTTTGTTGTGAGACAGGAAATTAAGGTCTAGATTATGGAGGAGAGGATCACGTTCTGACGGAATCCCTGGAACACGTGTGGAGTTTTGATGTGTGGTTTTCATGCTAACAGATTATCAGTGTAGTATATAGAAGAAACAATACAAATTATCTTCGTCTCCGGAGTGGAAGACATCGATGCTAGAAAATCTATTACGTTTTGATCGTCGTGATATTTAATTTCCATCAGTTTTGGTTTTCAATTTTGTGTTTTCATTCCAAGGAGGACTTAATCTGTTATTGTTAAAGTTGTGTGTTTGTTTTTTATTAGTATAATTTGTTTTAAGATTGAAACACGGGAGAGTGGAAGTACCTCAATGGTGAACGACAGGAGCAGTAGGAATACGATGAATTAGTGCTCAACTGTGAGGTTTACAAGCAAGTTTGGGAATTAAATCTAGCGACCGTCTAAAGAAAATTGTTCATCATGATTGGATTATCGTCACTGGCACCTCTAATCCTCTTAGCTTGGGGCGTCTATGAAGGTACGTACTCCTGGCCATTTTCATTTTCTGTAGCCCGCTGATGCATGTAGTTGATTTCACACTTGAGTGCCCGACTGTTAGGCGGAAATTACGTTCGTAAATAGTCTTCAAATTCTTATGGATGCAATTTCCATAATAAATCTGAAAACGATATCTAAAGGACAGCTCAAGATGGAAACATAACTCTTGTTTGAGAAATGCTCACAATTTTGAAATTGAAATCACAATATTGGTAGTGTTTTGGAATTTACATAATAATTTTGATGTTTAAAACGAAAGTTTAAGGGCGGAAGTTTTCTACCTTGGACCAATTTTAAACCAATAAGTATTGGAGTTTGTACCTGTACTCGGCTAGCCTGTGACCCTATTGAGTACAGGTGAGTACAGGTACACGGCTATTCAGGTAGACAGTTATGGGTATTAATATTCAATGCTTTCTCTGGGCTCTACAAACCACTGACATACAAAGCATTCACGCAGTAATGATTGATCTATATATATAATATATTTCTTTATGATTATTTTATTTATCAATTTGTCTGTCGTAAAACTTTTACAGGACATGCAATTGATCGAAAGCTTTAACTTTTGCTCACCTGTTCAGTTGGGAAGTTGCCGGTGAACAGATTAATTTGTAAAAGAAATATCTATTCAGACAAATAGGGCTTTTTGTAATATCAGGGCTAAAGTAGTCTATATGTACAGATTCCCTTTATCAGACAAATAGAGCTTTTTGTAATGTCAGGGCTATAGTAGTCTATATGTACAGATTCCCTTTATCTGACTATTCAGTACTTATAACCTAGTGGGTTAGGGGAGGGCTGGGTTGAGAAATCATTAAATGTAATTACCCTACTGATTACCATGATGTCCATACCTTGTAATTACCTACAGAATCACAGGTGAAAATTGATGAATGAGAGTATAATTTGCTGCTCGTTATAGGTAGATAGATAGATAATACAGGTGGTAACTGTTACTAATCGTTGTGAGATACAGGTACTGTGTAATTGATTTTCAATCTGTGCCCCGTATAGTCATTACCTGGTGTGTGCAGGTGAAAGCTACGAAGGAGTAAAATGTGATCAATCATTGTCACAACCCTTACCTGGATTTACAGGTAAAGTCAGGCGAAACATCAAACGACACGTCCAATATGCATTGAAGTTTTTAATATGTACAAAATAATAATGCATCAAAGTGCTACAGTTGTATAATCATTGTAACACCAGTCGTATGTATGTGGGGGATGTATCACATAGGTAAGGGTTGTCATGGTAATATCAGGTATGGGAGGGGGTATCACATAGGTAAGGGTTGTCATGGTAATATCAGGTATGAGAGGGGGTATCACATAGGTAAGGGTTGTCATGGTGATATCAGGTGTGGGAGGGGGTATCACATAGGTAAGGGTTGTCATGGTGATATCAGGTGTGGGAGGGGGTATCACATAGGTAAGGGTTGTCATGGTGATATCAGGTGGCAGGGGGTACCACATAGGTAAGGATTGTCATGGTGATATCAGGTGTGGGAGGGGGTATCACAGAGGTAAGGGTTGTCATGGTAATATCAGGTTTGGGAGGGGGTATCACAAAGGTAAGGGTTGTCATGGTGATATCAGGTGTGGGAGGGGGTATCACATAGGTAAGGATTGTCATGGTAATATCAGGTGTGGGAGGGGGTATCACATAGGTAAGGGTTGTCATGGTAATATCAGGTTTGGGAGGGGGTATCACAAAGGTAAGGGTTGTCATGGTGATATCAGGTGTGGGAGGGGGTATCACATAGGTAAGGGTTGTCATGGTTATTACAGGTGTGGGAGGGAGTATCACATAGGTAAGGGTTGTCATGGTGATATCAGGTGGCAGGGGGTATCACATAGGTAAGGATTGTCATGGTGATATCAGGTGTGGGAGGGAGTATCACAAAGGTAAGGGTTGTCATGGTGATATCAGGTGTGGGAGGGGGTATCACATGATAAGGGTTGTCATGGTTATATCAGGTATGGGAGGGGGTATCACATAGGTAAGGGTTGTCATGGTAATATCAGGTGTGGGAGGGAGTATCACATAGGTAAGGGTTGTCATGGTAATATCAGGTGTGGGAGGGGGTATCACATAGGTAAGGGTTGTCATGGTTATATCAGGTGTGGGAGGGGGTATCACATAGGTAAGGGTTGTCATGGTGATATCAGGTGTTGGAGGGGGTATCACATAGGTAAGGATTGTCATGGTGATATCAGGTGTGGGAGGGGGTATCACATAGGTAAGGGTTGTCATGGTGATATCAGGTGTGGGAGGGGGTATCACATGATAAGGGTTGTCATGGTTATATCAGGTATGGGAGGGGGTATCACATAGGTAAGGGTTGTCATGGTAATATCAGGTGTGGGAGGGAGTATCACATAGGTAAGGGTTGTCATGGTAATATCAGGTGTGGGAGGGGGTATCACATAGGTAAGGGTTGTCATGGTTATATCAGGTGTGGGAGGGGGTATCACATAGGTAAGGGTTGTCATGGTGATATCAGGTGTTGGAGGGGGTATCACATAGGTAAGGATTGTCATGGTGATATCAGGTGTGGGAGGGGGTATCACATAGGTAAGGGTTGTCATGGTAATATCAGGTGTGGGAGGGGGTATCACATAGGTAAGGGTTGTCATGGTAATATCAGGTGTGGGAGGGGGTATCACATAGGTAAGGGCTGTCATGGTGATATCAGGTGTGGGAGGGGGTATCACATAGGTAAGGGTTGTCATGGTGATATCAGGTGTGGGAGGGGTATCACATAAGTAAGGGTTGTCATGGTGATATCAGGTGTGGGAAGGGGTATCACATAGTTAAGGGTTGTCATGGTTATATCAGGTGTGGGAGGGGGTATCAGATACAGACATTCTTCTTTGTTCCAAGAATGATTTGTAGATACACACATTTCTCTATATCCCAGCAATAACATGTAGATGCAGACATTTATATGCATGGCCAAAGATAGTGTGAATGTGCTTACTTTAGCACATAATCAAATTTAAACAGGTAAATGCTATGATAAATTAATTGACGCACTTGCAATATTTGATGAAGAAAGTAATAGTAGATCAATCATAATTTAACGGAAGGCTTTCAATGTGAATATCTCTATAGTATGTACAGTTACAGTAACGTTTAGTGCAGGCAGTTTTACGTATATCTCAGAAGTTCCAAATATAGAGATAGAACTACAGATATTTCTCTGTACGGCCAGTCTATGAAAGGTGAAGCAAGCTCTGCTACTGATGTAGAAATTAATGGGACAAAACTGCATTATTTATAAATTCCTGGAAAAAAAGGAGATTTTACGAGTCTGAAGCATTGAATGTCTTACACGGTAAAGGCACTTGTGATTCTCCCAGCAATAAAGTTACATTCTTGATACTGCTACTGAGCATTATTGATGTCTGATACCTAGTCCTGCCTCAATTTTTGTGATCGTAAAGATATTGTAACGTATAAAGAACCATTGTGAAACTGTAAAATGGGACATTTCTGTCATTGCCTTGGTGACCATGTCATGCTAAGTATAGTTAAACCGTGTCAGACGGATTACTACAGGGAAGACAGATGCTGATCCAGCTACGAGAATTAAAGGACATTGTGATTGGTTTTAAATAATTCTGTCCACGTCTAGTCATATTTATTACTGTCAGGTATATATAGTGTCCTTGGGACCCGACCTTGTGATGACAGGGACAAGGTCATTTGTGGTAATTGGGAAATAATAGTCTGGGACTGCCCAGAACTGGATATTGACAGGAACAATGGATAGTGAGAAACACACTGAAGGTTAGAGAAGGACAATGGATAGTGAGAAACACACTGAAGGTTAGAGAAGAACAATGGATTGTCAGAAACACACTGAAGGTTAGAGAAGAACAATGGATAGTCAGAAACACACTGAAGGTTAGGGAAGAACAATGGATAGTCAGAAACACACTGAAGGTTAGAGAAGGACAATGGATAGTCAGAAACACACTGAAGGTTAGAGAAGAACAATGGATAGTCAGAAACACACTGAAGGTTAGAGAAGGACAATGGATAGTCAGAAACACACTGAAGGTTAGAGAAGGACAATGGATAGTCAGAAACACACTGAAGGTTAGAGAAGGACAATGGATAGTCAGAAACACACTGAAGGTTAGAGAAGGACAATGGATAGTGAGAAACACACTGAAGGTCAGAGAAGGACAATGGATAGTCAGAAACACACTGAAGGTTAGAGAAGAACAATGGATAGTCAGAAACACACTGAAGGTTAGAGAAGAACAATGGATAGTGAGAAACACACTGAAGGTTAGAGAAGAACAATGGATAGTGAGAAACACACTGAAGGTTAGAGAAGGACAATGGATAGTGAGAAACACACTGAAGGTTAGAGAAGAACAATGGATAGTCAGAAACACACTGAAGGTTAGAGAAGGACAATGGATAGTCAGAAACACACTGAAGGTTAGAGAAGGACAATGGATAGTGAGAAACACACTGAAGATTAGAGAAGAACAATGGATAGTCAGAAACACACTGAAGGTTAGAGAAGAACAATGGATAGTCAGAAACACACTGAAGGTTAGAGAAGAACAATGGATAGTGAGAAACACACTGAAGGTTAGAGAAGAACAATGGATAGTCGGAAACACACTGAAGGTTAGAGAAAAACAATGGATAGTCAGAAACACACTGAAGGTTAGAGAAGAACAATGGATAGTGAGAAACACACTGAAGGTTAGAGAAAAACAATGGATAGTGAGAAACACACTGAAGGTTAGAGAAGGACAATGGATAGTGAGAAACACACTGAAGGTTAGAGAAGAACAATGGATAGTGAGAAACACATTGAAGGTTAGAGAAGAACAATGGATAGTCAGAAACACACTGAAGGTTAGAGAAGAACAATGGATAGTGAGAAACACACTGAAGGTTAGAGAAGAACAATGGAAAGTGAGAAACACACTGAAGGTTAGAGAAGAACAATGGATAGTGAGAAACACACTGAAGGTTAGAGAAGAACAATGGATAGTGAGAAACACATTGAAGGTTAGAGAAGAACAATGGATAGTCAGAAACACACTGAAGGTTAGAGAAGAACAATGGATAGTCAGAAACACACTGAAGGTTAGAGAAGAACAATGGATAGTGAGAAACACACTGAAGGTTAGAGAAGGACAATGGATAGTCAGAAACACACTGAAGATTAGAGAAGAACAATGGATAGTCAGAAACACACTGAAGGTTAGAGAAGGACAATGGATAGTGAGAAACACACTGAAGATTAGAGAAGAACAATGGATAGTCAGAAACACACTGAAGGTTAGAGAAGGACAATGGATAGTGAGAAACACACTGAAGGTTAGAGAAGGACAGTGGATAGTGAGAAACACACTGAAGGTTAGAGAAGGACAATGGATAGTCAGAAACACACTGAAGGTTAGAGAAGGACAATGGATAGTCAGAAACACACTGAAGGTTAGAGAAGAACAATGGATAGTGAGAAACACACTGAAGGTTAGAGAAGAACAATGGATAGTGAGAAACACACTGAAGGTTAGAGAAGAACAATGGATAGTGAGAAACACACTGAAGGTTAGAGAAGAACAATGGATAGTCAGAAACACACTGAAGGTTAGAGAAGAACAATGGATAGTGAGAAACACACTGAAGGTTAGAGAAGGACAATGGATAGTCAGAAACACACTGAAGGTTAGAGAAGGACAATGGATAGTGAGAAACACACTGAAGGTTAGAGAAGAACAATGGATAGTGAGAAACACACTGAAGGTTAGAGAAGAACAATGGATAGTGAGAAACACACTGAAGGTTAGAGAAGGACAATGGATAGTCAGAAACACACTGAAGGTTAGAGAAGAACAATGGATAGTCAGAAACACACTGAAGGTTAGAGAAGAACAATGGATAGTGAGAAACACATTGAAGGTTAGAGAAGGACAATGGATAGTGAGAAACACACTGAAGGTTAGAGAAGAACAATGGATAGTGAGAAACACATTGAAGGTTAGAGAAGGACAATGGATAGTCAGAAACACACTGAAGGTTAGAGAAGGACAGTGGATAGTCAGAAACACACTGAAGGTTAGAGAAGAACAATGGATAGTCAGAAACACACTGAAGGTTAGAGAAGAACAATGGATAGTGAGAAACACACTGAAGGTTAGAGAAGGACAATGGATAGTCAGAAACACACTGAAGGTTAGAGAAGGACAATGGATAGTCAGAAACACACTGAAGGTTAGAGAAGGACAGTGGATAGTCAGAAACACACTGAAGGTTAGAGAAGGACAGTGGATAGTCAGAAACACACTGAAGGTTAGAGAAGGACAGTGGATAGTCAGAAACACACTGAAGGTTAGAGAAGAACAATGGATAGTGAGAAACACACTGAAGGTTAGAGAAGGACAGTGGATAGTGAGAAACACCCTGAAGGTTAGAGAAGAACAATGGATAGTCAGAAACACACTGAAGGTTAGAGAAGAACAATGGATAGTGAGAAACACACTGAAGGTTAGAGAAGGACAGTGGATAGTGAGAAACACACTGAAGGTTAGAGAAGAACAATGGATAGTCAGAAACACACTGAAGGTTAGAGAAGAACAATGGATAGTGAGAAACACATTGAAGGTTAGAGAAGAACAATGGATAGTCAGAAACACACTGAAGGTTAGAGAAGAACAATGGATAGTCAGAAACACACTGAAGGTTAGAGAAGAACAATTGATAGTGAGAAACACACTGAAGGTTAGAGAAGAACAATGGATAGTGAGAAACACACTGAAGGTTAGAGAAGAACAATGGATAGTCAGAAACACACTGAAGGTTAGAGAAGAACAATGGATAGTCAGAAACACACTGAAGGTTAGAGAAGGACAATGGATAGTCAGAAACACACTGAAGGTTAGAGAAGGACAATGGATAGTGAGAAACACACTGAAGGTTAGAGAAGAACAATGGATAGTCAGAAACACACTGAAGGTTAGAGAAGAACAATGGATAGTGAGAAACACACTGAAGGTTAGAGAAGGACAATGGATAGTCAGAAACACACTGAAGGTTAGAGAAGGACAATGGATAGTCAGAAACACACTGAAGGTTAGAGAAGGACAATGGATAGTGAGAAACACACTGAAGGTTAGAGAAGAACAATGGATAGTCAGAAACACACTGAAGGTTAGAGAAGAACAATGGATAGTCAGAAACACACTGAAGGTTAGAGAAGAACAATGGATAGTCAGAAACACACTGAAGGTCAAAAAAGAACAATGTAAGAACAGTCAGATCATTGGAGTGGGAGTTGGAGTATAGATCATTGGAGTGGGAGTGGGAGTATGCTGGCTTGATACAGGCATTGCTTTAGACACTACCAAAGTTTTTTTTATCACATATAATTGTTCCTGATGACAATCACAGAGAAGTCAAAACATGTCAACAGTTTATCCTCACCTTAAATAAAACTGCAATGGATGTTGCTGAGCCTTTATTTTTATGCCCCCCCCCCGCCATGAAATGGGGGGGTATATAGTGTTACCCATGTCCCTGGTACAGTAGTGGCTGTGTTGTGTATATACCCCAACATCAAATATCTCCTTTGTCAATCAAAGTTTCGTTTTATTTTGTGAAGTCCCTGCAGTGAGTAAACGTCAATAATTCAGCGTAATTACTTGTACAAGGATAAAACCTGGGACATATGTGTGGAGCTCCTCCACGTGGCTCTTCTCTTCCATTGTTACTACCATATATATGTCAAAACAGTGAAAACCTGTATAGATTGTGTTTGATTTTGTCTTTGTAGAAAGACTTATTTAATCATGAAAATGCAAATTAATTACTTAGCTAAAGATCACAAGATAAACTTAAATCATATCTTATGTTATTGACTTGTATTTGAACTTGTGTTGAAAGGTTTTAGTTGATTGGATATATATTCTCTTGTAGCAATTCAAGAGGCCTATAAGGGGAATGAATAGAAGTGGGGGGGGGATGTACCAAGAGAAGGGGGGGATGTACCAAGAGAAGGGGGGATGTACCAAGAAAAGGGGGGATGTACCAAGAGAAGGGGGAGATGTACCAAGAGAAGGGGGGATGTACCAAGAGAAGCGGGAGATGTACCAAGAGAAGGAGGGATGTACCAAGAGAAGGGGGAGATGTACCAAGAGAAGGGGGAGATGTACCAATAGAAGGGGGAGATGTACCAAGAGAAGGGGGAGATGTACCAAGAGAAGGGGGAGATGTACCAAGAGAAGGGGAGATGTACCAAGAGAAGGGGGAGATGTACCAAGAGAAGGGGGGATGTACCAAGAGAAGGGGGGGGGATGTACCAAGAGAAGGAGGGATGTACCAAGAGAAGGGGGAGATGTACCAAGAGAAGGAGGGATGTACCAAGAGAAGGAGGGATGTACCAAGAGAAGGGGGAGATGTACCAAGAGAAGGAGGGATGTACCAAGAGAAGGGGGAGATGTACCAAGAGAAGGAGGGATGTACCAAGAGAAGGAGGGATGTACCAAGAGAAGGGGGAGATGTACCAAGAGAAGGAGGGATGTACCAAGAGAAGGAGGGATGTACCAAGAGAAGGGGGAGATGTACCAAGAGAAGGAGGGATGTACCAAGAGAAGGAGGGATGTACCAAGAGAAGGGGGAGATGTACCAAGAGAAGGAGGGATGTACCAAGAGAAGGGGGGGATGTACCAAGAGAAGGGGGGGATGTACCAAGAGAAGGGGGGGATGTACCAAGAGAAGGGGGGATGTACCAAGAGAAGCGGGAGATGTACCAAGAGAAGGAGGGATGTACCAAGAGAAGGGGGGGATGTACCAAGAGAAGGGGGGGATGTACCAAGAGAAGGGGGGATGTACCAAGAGAAGCAGGAGATGTACCAAGAGAAGGAGGGATGTACCAAGAGAAGGGGGAGATGTACCAAGAGAAGGAGGGATGTACCAAGAGAAGGGGAGATGTACCAAGAGAAGGGGAGATGTACCAAGAGAAGGAGGGATGTACCAAGAGAAGGGGGAGATGTACCAAGAGAAGGGGGAGATGTACCAAGAGAAGGGGGGGATGTACCAAGAGAAGGGGGGGATGTACCAAGAGAAGGGGAGATGTACCAAGAGAAGGGGGAGATGTACCAAGAGAAGGGGGGATGTACCAAGAGAAGGGGGGGATGTACCAAGAGAAGGAGGGATGTACCAAGAGAAGGGGGAGATGTACCAAGAGAAGGAGGGATGTACCAAGAGAAGGAGGGATGTACCAAGAGAAGGGGGAGATGTACCAAGAAAAGGAGGGATGTACCAAGAGAAGGGGGAGATGTACCAAGAGAAGGGGGGGATGTACCAAGAGAAGGGGGGGATGTACCAAGAGAAGGGGGGATGTACCAAGAGAAGGGGGAGATGTACCAAGAGAAGGGGGGGATGTACCAAGAGAAGGGGGGATGTACCAAGAGAAGGGGGGATGTACCAAGAGAAGGGGGAGATGTACCAAGAGAAGGGGGAGATGTACCAAGAGAAGGGGGAGATGTACCAAGAGAAGGGGGGGGATGTACCAAGAGAAGGGGAGATGTACCAAGAGAAGGGGGAGATGTACAAAGAGAAGGGGGAGATGTACCAAGAGAAGGGGGGGATGTACCAATAGAAGGGGGGGATGTACCAAGAGAAGGGGGGGATGTTCCAAGAGAAGGGGGGGATGTACCAAGAGAAGGGGGAGATGTACCAAGAGAAGGGGGGATGTACCAAGAGAAGGGGGAGATGTACCAAGAGAAGGGGGAGATGTACAAAGAGAAGGGGGAGATGTACCAAGAGAAGGGGGAGATGTACCAAGAGAAGGGGGAGATGTACCAAGAGAAGGGGGGGATGTACCAAGAGAAGGGGGGGATGTACCAAGAGAAGGGGGGGATGTACCAAGAGAAGGGGGAGATGTACCAAGAGAAGGGGGGGATGTACCAAGAGAAGGGGGGATGTACCAAGAGAAGGGGGAGATGTACCAAGAGAAGGGGGGGATGTACCAAGAGAAGGGGGAGATGTACCAAGAGAAGGGGGGGATGTACCAAGAGAAGGGGGAGATGTACCAAGAGAAGGGGGAGATGCACCAAGAGAAGGGGAGATGTACCAAGAGAAGGGGGGATGTACCAAGAGAAGGGGAGATGTACCAAGAGAAGGGGGAGATGTACCAAGAGAAGGGGGGGATGTACCAAGAGAAGGGGGGATGTACCAAGAGAAGGGGGAGATGTACCAAGAGAAGGGGAGATGTACCAAGAGAAGGGGGGGATTACCAAGAGAAGGGGGGATGTACCAAGAGAAGGGGGAGATGTACCAAGAGAAGGGGGAGATGTACCAAGAGAAGGGGGAGATGTACCAAGAGAAGGGGGGGGGGGGATGTACCAAGAGAAGGGGGGATATACCAAGAGAAGGGGAGATGTACCAAGAGAAGGAGGAGATGTACCAAGAGAAGGGGGAGATGTACCAAGAGAAGGGGGGGATGTACCAAGAGAAGGGGGGATGTACCAAGAGAAGGGGGGATGTACCAAGAGAAGGGGGGGATGTACCAAGAGAAGGGGGGGGGGATGTACCAAAAGAAGGGAGGGATGTACCAAGAGAAGGGGGGGATGTACCAAGAGAAGGGACATTGAGCAGTTTCTATATAAGTTGATGTAAAATAAATTTGTATTAAAAACTTGACAGCATTGAAACATCCCTGGATTTGCCACTGCTTGAGAGTTCAAGATAATTTGTTTACTGTCAAGGGGAGATCACCCTTAATAAATGAAAATATCCTTATAATGGCTTATTTAAAGATTTATCCGTGATCTGGGATCAGGGTGTAGGTGGCTGGTTTGGGGTATATTTTGCCAGTAGAAAGGATATTGGGGAAATTCTTGTGTCAGAAAATGTTATAACATTTTGTGTCAGAAAAAAAATGACAATCTGTAGACATGTAAGAACTGCCACAAGCCTTGTGTATATTGTCGAAGGGAGATAACCACTTGAAGGATTGCAAAATTATTGGTGTTATAAATTTTAATGACAAAATATGTATCTTTCTTGAATTCAATCATACTAACAAACAGTATACCTGTTATAAAGTGCTAATTTTGAGTTGTTACGAAATACAAATTGGGATTAACTACAAGGTACAAAATTCTTCGGCATGAAAATAATTCTGCTCTCTATCTGGTCTTCAATCTTCATAATCTTCACTCTTTTAATAATCAATATCTCCAAAATTTGGGATTATCTTCCAAGAAACATATCATTTTATCAAAAAATTAGAATGTAATCTTTTTCTTGACCCCAGAACTGGAAAAGCTATAAATTTTCCTGTATTTTCTTATAAAAGTGTATGTTTTTCCTTTGATCATCACTCCTCTGATTGTGGAATTGGCTATAGATGTTGGGGAGGGGGATGTTGTCCTGTGTAGGGCAGGTCATTACTATATAGCTTGGGGGACATGTCACATGGAATTGGCTATAGATGTTGGGGAGGGGGACGTTGTCCTGTGGCTATAGATGTTGGGGAGGGGGACGTTGTCCTGTAACTATAGATGTTGGGGAGGGGGAGGTTGTACTGTGGCTATAGATGTTGGAGAGGGGGACGTTGTCCTGTGACTATAGATGTTGGGGAGGGGGAGGTTGTCCTGTGACTATAGATGTTGGGGAGGGGGATGTTGTCCTGTGGCTATAGATGTTGGGGAGGGGGACGTTGTCCTGTGGATATAGATGTTAGGGGGGGGGAGGTTGTCCTGTGGCTATAGATGTTAGGGGGGGGGAGGTTGTCCTGTGGCTATAGATGTTAGGGGGGGGGGAGGTTGTCCTGTGGCTATAGATGTTGGGGAGGGGGACGTTGTACTGTGGCTATAGATGTTGGGGAGGGGGACGTTGTCCTGTGGATATAGATGTTAGGGGGGGGGAGGTTGTCCTGTGGCTATAGATGTTAGGGGGGGGAGGTTGTCCTGTGGCTATAGATGTTAGGGGGGGGAGGTTGTCCTGTGGCTATAGATGTTGGGGAGGGGGACGTTGTCCTGTGGTTATAGATGTTGGGGAGGGGGACGTTGTCCTGTGACTATAGATGTTAGGGGGGGGGGGGTTGTTCTGTGGCTATAGATGTTGGGGAGGGGGAGGTTGTACTGTGACTATAGATGTTAGGGGGGGGGGTTGTTCTGTGGCTATAGATGTTAGGGAGGGGGAGGTTGTACTGTGGCTATAGATGTTGGGGAGGGGGAGGTTGTCCTGTGGCTATAGATGTTGGGGAGGGGGAGGTTGTCCTGTGACTATAGATGTTAGGGGGGGGGGGGTTGTTCTGTGGCTATAGATGTTAGGGAGGGGGAGGTTGTACTGTGGCTATAGATGTTGGGGAGGGGGAGGTTGTCCTGTGGCTATAGATGTTGGGGAGGGGGAGGTTGTCCTGTGACTATAGATGTTGGGGAGGGGGACGTTGTCCTGTGACTATAGATGTTGGGGAGGGGGACGTTGTCCTGTGACTATAGATGTTGGGGAGGGGGAGGTTGTCCTGTGGCTATAGATGTTGGGGAGGGGGAGGTTGTCCTGTGGCTATAGATGTTGGGGAGGGGGGATGTTGTCCTGTGACTATAGATGTTGGGGAGGGGGAGGTTGTCCTGTGGCTATAGATGTTGGGGAGGGGGACGTTGTACTGTGACTATAGATGTTGGGGAGGGGGATGTTGTACTGTGACTATAGATGTTGGGGAGGGGGAGGTTGTCCTGTGACTATAGATGTTAGGGGGGGGGAGGTTGTCCTGTGGCTATAGATGTTAGGGGGGGGGAGGTTGTCCTGTGGCTATAGATGTTAGGGGGGGGGGAGGTTGTTCTGTGGCTATAGATGTTAGGGGGGGGGTTGTTCTGTGGCTATAGATGTTAGGGAGGGGGAGGTTGTACTGTGGCTATAGATGTTGGGGAGGGGGAGGTTGTCCTGTGGCTATAGATGTTAGGGAGGGGGAGGTTGTCCTGTGACTATAGATGTTAGGGGGGGGGGGTTGTTCTGTGGCTATAGATGTTAGGGAGGGGGAGGTTGTACTGTGGCTATAGATGTTGGGGAGGGGGAGGTTGTCCTGTGGCTATAGATGTTGGGGAGGGGGAGGTTGTCCTGTGACTATAGATGTTAGGGGGGGGGGTTGTTCTGTGGCTATAGATGTTAGGGAGGGGGAGGTTGTACTGTGGCTATAGATGTTGGGGAGGGGGAGGTTGTCCTGTGGCTATAGATGTTGGGGAGGGGGAGGTTGTCCTGTGACTATAGATGTTGGGGAGGGGGACGTTGTCCTGTGACTATAGATGTTGGGGAGGGGGACGTTGTCCTGTGACTATAGATGTTGGGGAGGGGGAGGTTGTCCTGTGGCTATAGATGTTGGGGAGGGGGAGGTTGTCCTGTGGCTATAGATGTTGGGGAGGGGGGATGTTGTCCTGTGACTATAGATGTTGGGGAGGGGGAGGTTGTCCTGTGGCTATAGATGTTGGGGAGGGGGACGTTGTACTGTGACTATAGATGTTGGGGAGGGGGATGTTGTACTGTGACTATAGATGTTGGGGAGGGGGAGGTTGTCCTGTGACTATAGATGTTGGGGAGGGGGACGTTGTACTGTGACTATAGATGTTGGGGAGGGGGACGTACTGTGGCTATAGATGTTGGGGAGGGGGAGGTTGTCCTGTGGCTATAGATGTTGGGGAGAGGGAGGTTGTCCTGTGGCTATAGATGTTTGGGAGGGGGACGTTGTACTGTGACTATAGATGTTGGGGAGGGGAAGGTTGTACTGTGACTATAGATGTTGGGGAGGGGGAGGTTGTCCTGTGGCTATAGATGTTGGGGAGGGGGATGTTGTCCTGTGGCTATAGATGTTGAGGAGGGGGGCGTCCTGTGGCTATAGATGTTAGGGGGGGGGTTGTCCTGTGGCTATAGATGTTAGGGGGGGGGACGTTGTCCTGTGGCTATAGATGTTAGGGAGGGGGAGGTTGTCCTGTGGCTATAGATGTTGGGGAGGGGGAGGTTGTTCTGTGGCTATAGATGTTAGGGGGGGGGGGTTGTCCTGTGGCTATAGATGTTAGGGGGGGAGGGTTGTCCTGTGGCTATAGATGTTAGGGGGGGAGGGTTGTCCTGTGGCTATAGATGTTAGGGGGGAGGGTTGTCCTGTGGCTATAGATTTTAGGGGGGGGGTTGTCCTGTGGCTATAGATGTTAGGGGGGGGAGGGTTGTCCTGTGGCTATAGATGTTAGGGGGGAGGGTTGTCCTGTGGCTATAGATGTTGGGGAGGGGGGACGTTGTCCTGTGGCTATAGATGTTAGGGGGGGAGGGTTGTCCTGTGGCTATAGATGTTAGGAGGGGAGGGTTGTCCTGTGGCTATAGATTTTAGGGGGGGGGGTTGTCCTGTGGCTATAGATGTTGGGGAGGGGGGGGACATTGTCCTGTGGCTATAGATGTTAGGGGGGAGGGTTGTCCTGTGGCTATAGATGTTAGGGGGGGAGGGTTGTCCTGTGGCTATAGATGTTGGGGAGGGGGAGGTTGTCCTGTGGCTATAGATGTTGGGGAGGGGGAGGTTGTCCTGTGGCTATAGATGTTGGGGAGGGGGACGTCCTCTGGCTATAGATGTTGGGGAGGGGGAGGTTGTACTGTGGCTATAGATGTTGGGGAGGGGGACGTCCTGTGGCTATAGATGTTGGGGAGGGGGAGGTTGTCCTATGGCTATAGATGTTAGGGGGGGGAGGGTTGTCCTGTGGCTATAGATGTTGGGGAGGGGGAGGTTGTCCTGTGGCTATAGATGTTGGGGAGGGGGAGGTTGTCCTGTGGCTATAGATGTTGGGGAGGGGGACGTCCTGTGGCTATAGATGTTGGGGAGGGGGACGTCCTGTGGCTATAGATGTTGGGGAGGGGGACGTCCTGTGGCTATAGATGTTGGGGAGGGGGACGTTGTACTGTGACTATAGATGTTGGGGAGGGGGATGTTGTCCTGTGACTATAGATGTTGGGGAGGGGGAGGTTGTCCTGTGGCTATAGATGTTGGGGAGGGGGATGTTGTCCTGTGGCTATAGATGTTGGGGAGGGGGACGTCCTGTGGCTATAGATGTTGGGGAGGGGGACGTCCTGTGGCTATAGATGTTGGGGAGGGGGAGGTTGTCCTGTGGCTATAGATGTTGGGGAGGGGGACGTCCTGTGGCTATAGATGTTGGTGAGGGGGAGGTTGTCCTGTGGCTATAGATGTTGGGGAGGGGGACGTCCTGTGGCTATAGATGTTGGGGAGGGGGACGTTGTCCTGTGGCTATAGATGTTGGGGAGAGGGACGTTGTACTGTGGCTATAGATGTTGGGGAGGGGGAGGTTGTACTGTGGCTATAGATGTTGGGGAGGGGGACGTCCTGTGGCTATAGATGTTGGGGAGGGGGACGTTGTACTGTGACTATAGATGTTGGGGAGGGGGAGGTTGTACTGTGGCTATAGATGTTGGGGAGGGGGACGTTGTCCTGTGGCTATAGATTTTGGGGAGGGGGAGGACGTCCTGTGACTATAGATGTTGGGGAGGGGGAGGTTGTCCTGTGACTATAGATGTTGGGGAGGGGGACGTTGTACTGTGGCTATAGATGTTGGGGAGGGGGAGGTTGTCTTGTGGCTATAGATGTTGGGGAGGGGGATGTTGTCCTGTGGCTATAGATGTTGGGGAGGGGGATGTTGTCCTGTGGCTATAGATGTTGGGGAGGGGGAGGTTGTCCTGTGACTATAGATGTTGGGGAGGGGGATGTTGTCCTGTGACTGTAGATGTTGGGGAGGGGGGACGTCCTGTGACTATAGATGTTGGGGAGGGGGACGTTGTCCTGTGACTATAGATGTTGGGGAGGGGGACGTCCGGTGGCTATAGATGTTGGGGAGGGGGACGTTGTCCTGTGGCTATAGATGTTGGGGAGAGGGACGTTGTACTGTGGCTATAGATGTTGGGGAGGGGGAGGTTGTACTGTGGCTATAGATGTTGGGGAGGGGGACGTCCTGTGGCTATAGATGTTGGGGAGGGGGACGTTGTACTGTGACTATAGATGTTGGGGAGGGGGACGTTGTCCTGTGACTATAGATGTTGGGGAGGGGGAGGTTGTCCTGTGGCTATAGATGTTGGGGAGGGGGGGACGTCTTGTGACTATAGATGTTGGGGAGGGGGACGTTGTCCTGTGACTATAGATGTTGGGGAGGGGGATGTTGTCCTGTGGCTATAGATGTTGGGGAGGGGGAGGTTGTCCTGTGGCTATAGATGTTGGGGAGGTTGTACTGTGACTATAGATGTTTGGGAGGGGGACGTTGTACTGTGGCTATAGATGTTGGGGAGGGGGACGTTGTACTGTGACTATAGATGTTTGGGAGGGGGAGGTTGTCCTGTGGCTATAGATGTTGGGGAGGGGGACGTTGTACTGTGACTATAGATGTTGGGGAGGGGGAGGTTGTACTGTGGCTATAGATGTTGGGGAGGGGGACGTTGTACTGTGACTATAGATGTTGGGGAGGGGGAGGTTGTACTGTGGCTATAGATGTTGGGGAGGGGGAGGTTGTACTGTGGCTATAGATGTTGTGGGGGGGGGGGACGTTGTACTGTGGCTATAGATGTTAGGGGAGGGGGACGTTGTACTGTGGCTATAGATGTTGGGGAGGGGGAGGTTGTCCTGTGGCTATAGATGTTGGGGAGGGGGACGTTGTACTGTGGCTATAGATGTTGGGGAGAGGGAGGTTGTCCTGTGGCTATAGATGTTGGGGAGGGGGACGTTGTACTGTGGCTATAGATGTTGGGGAGAGGGAGGTTGTCCTGTGGCTATAGATGTTGGGGAGAGGGAGGTTGTCCTGTGACTATAGATGTTGGGGAGGGGGGGTTGTCCTGTGACTATAGATGTTGGGGAGGGGGATGTTGTACTGTGGCTATAGATGTTGGGGAGGGGGACGTTGTACTGTGACTATAGATGTTGGGGAGGGGGACGTTGTACTGTGGCTATAGATGTTGGGGAGGGGGATGTTGTCCTGTGACTATAGATGTTGGGGAGGGGGAGGTTGTCCTGTGGCTATAGATGTTGGGGAGGGGGAGGTTGTCCTGTGACTATAGATGTTGGGGAGGGGGACGTTGTACTGTGACTATAGATGTTGGGGAGGGGGACGTTGTACTGTGACTATAGATGTTGGGGAGGGGGATGTTGTACTGTGGCTATAGATGTTGGGGAGGGGGATGTTGTACTGTGGCTATAGATGTTGGGGAGGGGGACGTTGTACTGTGACTATAGATGTTGGGGAGGGGGACGTTGTACTGTGACTATAGATGTTGGGGAGGGGGAGGTTGTACTGTGGCTATAGATGTTGTGGGGGGGGGGGACGTTGTACTGTGGCTATAGATGTTAGGGGAGGGGGACGTTGTACTGTGGCTATAGATGTTGGGGAGGGGGACGTCCTGTGGCTATAGATGTTGGTGAGGGGGAGGTTGTCCTGTGGCTATATATGTTGGGGAGGGGGACGTCCTGTGGCTATAGATGTTGGGGAGGGGGACGTCCTGTGGCTATAGATGTTGGGGAGGGGGACGTTGTCCTGTGGCTATAGATGTTGGGGAGGGGGACGTTGTCCTGTGGCTATAGATGTTGGGGAGAGGGACGTTGTACTGTGACTATAGATGTTGGGGAGGGGGAGGTTGTACTGTGGCTATAGATGTTGGGGAGGGGGACGTCCTGTGGCTATAGATGTTGGGGAGGGGGACGTTGTACTGTGACTATAGATGTTGGGGAGGGGGACGTTGTCCTGTGACTATAGATGTTGGGGAGGGGGACGTTGTCCTGTGACTATAGATGTTGAGGAGGGGGAGGTTGTCCTGTGACTATAGATGTTGGGGAGGGGGGGTTGTCCTGTGACTATAGATGTTGGGGAGGGGGATGTTGTACTGTGGCTATAGATGTTGGGGAGGGGGACGTTGTACTGTGACTATAGATGTTGGGGAGGGGGACGTTGTACTGTGGCTATAGATGTTGGGGAGAGGGAGGTTGTCCTGTGACTATAGATGTTGAGGAGGGGGAGGTTGTCCTGTGACTATAGATGTTGGGGAGGGGGAGGTTGTACTGTGGCTATAGATGTTGTGGGGGGGGGGACATTGTACTGTGGCTATAGATGTTAGGGGAGGGGGATGTTGTACTGTGGCTATAGATGTTGGGGAGAGGGAGGTTGTCCTGTGACTATAGATGTTGAGGAGGGGGAGGTTGTCCTGTGACTATAGATGTTGGGGAGGGGGAGGTTGTACTGTGGCTATAGATGTTGGGGAGGGGGACGTTGTACTGTGGCTATAGATGTTGGGGAGGGGGACGTTGTACTGTGACTATAGATGTTGGGGAGGGGGAGGTTGTCCTGTGGCTATAGATGTTGGGGAGGGGGACGTTGTCCTGTGGCTATAGATGTTGGGGAGAGGGACGTTGTACTGTGACTATAGATGTTGGGGAGGGGGAGGTTGTCCTGTGGCTATAGATGTTGGGGAGGGGGAGGTTGTCCTGTGACTATAGATGTTGGGGAGGGGGAGGTTGTACTGTGGCTATAGATGTTGTGGGGGGGGGGACGTTGTACTGTGGCTATAGATGTTAAGGGAGGGGGACGTTGTACTGTGACTATAGATGTTGGGGAGGGGGACGTTGTCCTGTGACTATAGATGTTGGGGAGGGGGAGGTTGTACTGTGGCTATAGATGTTGGGGAGAGGGAGGTTGTCCTGTGGCTATAGATGTTGGGGAGGGGGACGTTGTACTGTGGCTATAGATGTTGGGGAGGGGGATGTTGTCCTGTGGCTATAGATGTTGGGGAGGGGGACGTTGTACTGTGGCTATAGATGTTGGGGAGGGGGAGGTTGTCCTGTGACTATAGATGTTGGGGAGGGGGAGGTTGTCCTGTGGCTATAGATGTTGGGGAGGGGGACGTTGTACTGTGACTATAGATGTTGGGGAGGGGGACGTTGTCCTGTGGCTATAGATGTTGGGGAGAGGGACGTTGTACTGTGACTATAGATGTTGGGGAGGGGGGGTTGTCCTGTGACTATAGATGTTGGGGAGGGGGATGTTGTACTGTGGCTATAGATGTTGGGGAGGGGGACGTTGTCCTGTGACTATAGATGTAGGGGAGGGGGAGGTTGTCCTGTGACTATAGATGTTAGGAAGGGGGACGTTGTCCTGTGACTATAGATGTTGGGGAGGGGGAGGTTGTACTGTGGCTATAGATGTTGGGGAGGGGGAGGTTGTACTGTGGCTATAGATGTTGGGGAGGGGGAGGTTGTACTGTGGCTATAGATGTTGGGGAGGGGGAGGTTGTCCTGTGACTATAGATGTTGGGGAGGGGGAGGTTGTCCTGTGACTATAGATGTTGGGGAGGGGGAGGTTGTACTGTGGCTATAGATGTTGGGGAGGGGGAGGTTGTCCTGTGACTATAGATGTTGGGGAGGGGGAGGTTGTACTGTGACTATAGATGTTGGGGAGGGGGAGGTTGTCCTGTGACTATAGATGTTGGGGAGGGGGAGGTTGTCCTGTGGCTATAGATGTTGGGGAGGGGGAGGTTGTCCTGTGGCTATAGATGTTGGGGAGGGGGACGTTGTACTGTGGCTATAGATGTTAGGGGAGGGGGACGTTGTCCTGTGACTATAGATGTTGGGGAGGGGGACGTTGTCCTGTGACTATAGATGTTGGGGAGGGGGAGGTTGTCCTGTGACTATAGATGTTGGGGAGGGGGGCGTTGTCCTTTGGCTATAGATGTTGGGGAGGGGGAGGTTGTCCTGTGGCTATAGATGTTGGGGAGGGGGAGGTTGTACTGTGGTTATAGATGTTGGGGAGGGGGAGGTTGTCCTGTGACTATAGATGTTGGGGAGGGGGAGGTTGTCCTGTGGCTATAGATGTTGGGGAGGGGGACGTTGTCCTGTGACTATAGATGTTGGGGAGGGGGGCGTTGTCCTTTGGCTATAGATGTTGGGGAGGGGGAGGTTGTCCTGTGACTATAGATGTTAGGAAGGGGGACGTTGTCCTGTGACTATAGATGTTGGGGAGGGGGAGGTTGTCCTGTGACTATAGATGTTGGGGAGGGGGACGTTGTCCTGTGACTATAGATGTTGGGGAGGGGGACGTTGTACTGTGACTATAGATGTTGGGGAGGGGGACGTTGTCCTGTGGCTATAGATGTTGGGGAGGGGGACGTTGTCCTGTGGCTATAGATGTTGGGGGGGGGGACGTCCTGTGGCTATAGATGTTGGGGAGGGGGACGTTGTTCTGTGGCTATAGATGTTGGGGAGGGAGAGGTTGTCCTGTGACTATAGATGTTGGGGAGGGGGGGGTTGTCCTGTGACTATAGATGTTGGGGAGGGGGAGGTTGTCCTGTGACTATAGATGTTGGGGAGGGGGGGGTTGTCCTGTGACTATAGATGTTGGGGAGGGGGAGGTTGTCCTGTGACTATAGATGTTAGGGAGGGGGAGGTTGTCCTGTGACTATAGATGTTGGGGAGGTGGATGTTGTACTGTGACTATAGATGTTGGGGAGGGGGACATTGTACTGTGGCTATAGATGTTGGGGAGGGGGAGGTTGTCCTGTGGCTATAGATGTTGGGGAGGGGGACATTGTCCTGTGACTATAGATGTTGGGGAGGGGGACGTCTTGTGGCTATAGATGTTGGAGAGGGGGACGTTGTCCTGTGGCTATAGATGTTGGGGAGGGGGACGTTGTCCTGTGACTATAGATGTTGGGGAGGGGGGCGTTGTCCTGTGGCTATAGATGTTCGGGAGGGGGAGGTTGTACTGTGGCTACAGATGTTGGGGAGGGGGACGTCCTGTGGCTATAGATGTTGGAGAGGGGGACGTTGTCCTGTGGCTATAGATGTTGGGGAGGGGGACGTTGTCCTGTGGCTATAGATGTTGGAGAGGGGGACGTTGTCCTGTGGCTATAGATGTTGGGGAGGGGGAGGTTATACTGTGACTATAGATGTTGGGGAGGGGGAGGTTGTCCTGTGGCTATAGATGTTGGGGAGGGGGAGGTTGTACTGTGACTATAGATGTTGGGGAGTGGGACGTTGTCCTGTGGCTATAGATGTTGGGGAGGGGGACGTTGTCCTGTGGTTATAGATGTTGGATAGGGGGATGTTGTCCTGTGACTATATATGTTGGGGAGGGGGACATTGTCCTTTACCTGATCTTCCTTGCTGTACTGACTGTACTCGGAGAATTGATCAGGAAATGGAGCTGTGGGAGCCAGTGATTGGTATCCTGCCTACAGTGATTTCATGAAGATAACATTGGCTGTACCTGATTGTGGTTTATGTAACACACACTTTTTACCCTGAGGTACTTTTGTGATACTACTAATGGAGATGAATGTACGGCTGTGGCAGGGGCACTAACAGTCTTACTACTACTGTCAGGGTATTCATAACCTCAATATACCATCAGTATAATTTATTATACAATCAGTAGGATTATAACCTGGGCCCCCCCTCTTCGTATGTCTCTGTACCTTCACTATTATCTTAGTATACCTAACCACTTATTTCCATGTCCCCTTCCCTGCCCCCTCTCCTGCCCCCTCCCGTGCCCCCTTCTCTGCGCCCTTCCTCTCCCCCTTCCATGCCCCTCCAACTGTCTAGAGCTTCATGATCTCAGAAATACATGCACATTGTGTTTGCCCTTCTGATTGTCTGTGACCTCTGTAGATAAGGGGGAGACAGAGGTGGGGAGGGAAGCTGAGGTGAAGTAGGAGATACAAAATGATGTTTCACCATAATGAGATGGCAGGTTCAAAGAGTCGGGGAGTAAGACAGAGAATGGGGTGGGGTGTTTTACTCCTAAAAACACATTTGAACTCATCCAATTCTGGTGTTGGAATATTTCATAATGAAATTTTAGGGGTGAGTAAGAATAAGTAAACTCAAAGATGTAGTTGTTTCAGTGGTTAAGTAGGGCTTGTGGAGTTGTCTTGAAGGTTAAGTTGAGGTCGCAGAGTTGTTGTGAAGATTTAGTAAGGGTTTAAGAAGTTGTTTTGAAGGTTATACAGCATTAGTGGAGTTATATTGAAGGCCTAGAAGGGGTCAGATTGTAATGGTGATAGCTGGGCAGACACATATAACTGTTTCTGTAGTAGAAAGCTGGCTGCATGTCAGGATTATTGGTGAGAAGTGGATCTGTTATAGATCTCAAAGGTGATTCTGTCTCCTCCTACTAAGTAGTGTTATAGCCAGTGTACTTCAACACACTTGGAGGAGGGGAAGGGAGGGGGGGAGGGGGACTCCAGGGGGATGATAGGAATTGACTACCTGTTCCAGAATAATAGTGGGAAATCTCCTCAAAGTAGACACTGAGTTATCTACAGGTACCCCATTTAACCTCAGTAATAGTTCACTGAAGGAATGATGCCCTTTACCAAGAAACACCTGAGCATGATAATATCATTGCCATGTAGGATTACAAAGTACTAAAACCATATAAGGAAAAAACAGTGATAAATCAATGTGCATATAAATTTGAAAGGACGCCATGGAAATTCTGGAAATAGTTAAATTTACCATTGTGGTACCCATTGTTTTGGCAAACCAAACCAAGAAAGTCCAAGAAGTTGTATTACATTTCTGTAACAGACCTGAAAAATTGACAGCATAAAGGAATGACTTTGTCAATTTACAATCCATATCATTGCTGACAGGAGAGTAGGACCCATTCATTTGTCTAGTGTGGGAAAAAAGGTTTATTTCATGTTAGAGATGTTTAACAGTAAAATTTATATTGCTGATGTATTTTCAGAGTCTAGAACGGCCTTCTCTGTCAGAGTCTAGAACGGCCTTCTCTGATTGGCTGGTTTGATGGGCATACACTGTTACTTAATTGAATTACTTTCAAAGTTAGTTTTTATTGTGTTGGAATAAACTGGCAATATAAAGCATATCTTTGATAGATCTATACTATTTCTTAATTTGGACAAGACATTTCATATGATGTCAGATATCGATGTGATTAATCAGGGGTCATGTTCAAGGTCAAGTTGTATCAATCAATCAATGATGTAATTTTGTTGTGGCGTTTAGGTCCCTCCTAACAGATGGTGAACAGTTTAACATTGTAACTGTCTATGGTAAATGTTCCCGTTTTTTTCCAAAACCCATTAAACTGACATTGCTTTATCCTTCTTTTGGTTGCCATGGTAATTTGATAATAAGAAAGTTTTTCGTAATTTGTCACCATGCCAGATAATCTCATTGCTTTTGTTGAAATGAAATTTCAATTTTGAGAAAATAAAAATGTATCTAAATTGAAATGTGATTAACACACGGAGAAATTATGTAGAGATAAATATTTCATGTACAATTGTGTTACGCTAGTCTCGCGTAACTGGCTACAATGATGTTACCACGGCCTTGTGTGCCCAGACAGGCAGCATCCCCGCAACATCTGTCTCCCGCGGGGACATGCACTTAAAAGTGCAGCACCCGAGCAGATCCAGATATATATAAATAACGGGGTCGTGTTCTGGCACAGAAACTATCAAACATAACACTATTGCTACCATTATACCGACTTTTGATAAATGATTAAGTAACACAGAATTCTTAAAGTGGCGATTCTTCAGTGTAAACTTGGCAGGGTTTCCCTGGCACAAACCGCAACCTTGTGGCTACGTACGAAGAACTACAATTCTAGTCAAGTTAATGTTTGTCTTTACACACATTGTTATATTTGCATTCAATTCAAACACAGAGGAGACCAGGGGAAGATGTAATAGGTAACTACGTATACATGCCATCGTTGCATCTGTACAGGGATAAGACAGACAATGTAATGATTAACCAAACTACTATCCCACGGTATGGATTCATTATCTGAATATATTATTGGCTTTGTAAAATAGTTGCAATGTCAATGTTAAATACTCTCAGAAATTCTTGGAGAAAGAAAATCTCTGATAGCTGGGCCCTACCACAGATATACATTGTGAATACTGCTGGTAAATATTCTGATATAAAGTACAATATTCAACTTGATGAAAATAAAAATCTCATGAAACTCAGTTCATTTATTGTAGAGTTATTTCCCCTTGTGGGGAATTCGGAAAAGATTGGATTTATCAACCGCATTGTTTGTATGCTGTGGACTCTGTACATTTATCACTTATTGTTGCATTGGAAACAAATTTAAATATTTCTTGCGTTATTGTACAAAAACTGTACATAACAGTTAACATTCAATATTACCTGTGGTTTAATTTTATAATATAGAAAAATTATTTTAAGTATGTTATGGAAATGTTTTAAAGACATAGGTTTTAGTGATACATTCTGTTTACTTCAGCGTATTTCTGACGTTGTTCCAGTCCTAGAAATGTCCTATTAAACATTAAATCTATTCCCATCATCAGATAGTATGGAACACTGAGCTCCTTTGAGTAAATTGAGAATTAATGGTGGACAAACAAAAATAATGTCCTCCTGTCTAATAGTAATGGAAGGACATTCTACAAAACTATTGATCACAGAAACTTTATTTCATTTTGCTTGTTACACGAAATCTTGATTTAGTAGCACTGCATCTTAATTCTTTTTAAAGTTTTACTGATAAAACATTTAAATTCCATTTCATTTCACTTACAGAGAGATAGGAGATTTATGAATATTGATAAGGGAATGGAGATAACCATTTATATCCCCGGTAACAGTGGTAATACAGAAAGACCATTTATATCCCCGGTAACAGTGGTAATACAGAAAGGCCGTTCCACTGTAGAAGACAATCTCTGACAATCCTTCAGGCTCCCTCGACCACTCGACAAGGATACGCATGTTCTGTACCACAGTAATTCTCAGAGCAGCTATAACTTTACAAATGTTTAAATGCAATCAGGCAATTTATGGCTTCGGAGTTTGAATCCATTTCAAACGTTCTGTAGAAAGTTATAGATTTTGTATGAAAATGTTTGAAATTTATCAACAATTTATGGAAATATGTGTCGAGTGTATAACAATATATGTCAGCCTTGCTGTGTACTTCATCCACGCCATTGATTTGAAACCATCTTAAATCAAATTCACATTTTTATTTAAACTTAGATAAATATAACCCTTTATGGAATGTGTTTTTGAAATATGGTAGAAAAGTTCAAGAATTATATATCTTTCCTTAAATTTAGGGAAATGGTTTTTCGAAATCTTTCAAAGATTCGTACTACTCAATTAAAGTTTAAGGCCTAGATAGAGTCAACTTATTCATTATATTCATATTGTATTCATGGTGCAAAATAGATATCTTCATTTATTGGTTATCATGGAATATTTCTGCATTGATAGATTTACAGTAAATGAAACTTTAGATTTCCTCACTCCCACAACCACTATAGGTTTCCTCACTCCCACAAACACTATAGGTTTCCTCACTCCCACAACCACTATAGGTTTCCTCACTCCCACAACCACTATAGGTTTCCTCACTCCCACAACCACTATAGGTTTATTCGCTCCAACAACCACTATAGGTTTCCTCACTCCCACAACCACTAAATGAGTTCTCACTCCCACAACCACTATAGGTTTTCTCACTCCCACAACCACTATAGGTTTCCTCACTCCCACAACCACTATAGGTTTCCTCACTCCCACAACCACTATAGGTTTCCTCACTCCCACAACCACTAAATGATTCCTCACTCCCACAACCACTAAATGATTCCTCACTCCCACAACCACTAAATGATTCCTCACTCCCACAACCACTAAATGATTCCTCACTCCCACAACCACTATAGGTTTTCTCACTCCCACAACCACTATAGGTTTTCTCACTCCCACAACCACTAAATGATTCCTCACTCCCACAGCCACTGTAGGTTTTCTCACTCCCACAACCACTATAGGTTTTCTCACTCTCACAACCACTATAGGTGTTCTCACTCCCACAACCACTAAATGATTCCTCACTCCCACAACCACTAAATGATTCCTCACTCCCACAACCACTATAGGTTTTCACACTCCCACAACCACTAAATGATTCCTCACTCCCACAACCACTATAGGTTTTCTCACTCCCACAACCACTATAGGTGTTCTCACTCCCACAACCACTAAATGATTCCTCACTCCCACAACCACTAAATGATTCCTCACTCCCACAACCACTATAGGTGTTCTCACTCCCACAACCACTAAATGATTTCTCACTCCCACAACCACTATAGGTTTTCTCACTCCCACAACCACTAAATGATTCCTCACTCCCACAACCACTAAATGATTCCTAACTCCCACAACCACTAAATGATTCCTCACTCCCACAACCACTAAATGATTCCTCACTCCCACAAACACTATAGGTGTTCTCACTCCCACAACCACTAAATGATTTCTCACTCCCACAACCACTATAGGTGTTCTCACTCCCACAACCACTAAATGATTCCTCACTCCCACAACCACTCAATGATTCCTCACTCCCACAACCACTATAGGTGTTCTCACTCTCACAACCACTAAATGATTCCTCACTCCCACAACCATTTAATGATTCCTCACCTCCACAACCACTATATGATTCCTCACTCCCACAGCCACTATACGAAAGGGAAATACCTTCCATTTAAGTAATAGGAGTGATGGAGTGAATTTGGTTACTGAAGGGAGATAACTCCCACTTGGTAACTTAAGGGAGATAACTCCCACTTGATAACTGATAGGAGATAACTCCCCACTTAAGTAATAAGAGCGGTACAGTGAATTAATTTGTAACTGAAGGGAGATAACTCCTACTTAAGTAATAGGAGGGTACAACTCCCACTTAAGTAATAGGAGGGTACAACTCCCACTTAAGTAATAGGAGGGTACAACTCCCACTTAAGTAATAGGAGGGTACAACTCCCACTTAAGTAATAGGAGGGTACAACTCCCACTTAAGTAAAAGGAGGGTACAACTCCCACTTAAGTAATAGGAGGGTACAACTCCCACTTAAGTAATAGGAGGGTACAACTCCCACTTAAGTAATAGGAGGGTACAACTCCCACTTAAGTAATAGGAGGGTACAACTCCCACTTAAGTAAAAGGAGGGTACAACTCCCACTTATGTAATAGGAGGGTACAACTCCCACTTAAGTAATAGGAGGGGTACAGTGAATTTAGTAATTGAAGGGAGATAACTTTCTCTTATGATTTACACAGAGGTTTAGACCTTAATTCACTCCGTAGGTAGAACACTATAGCGAGTTTAGATTTATCTTACAAAGCAAATTATATGGCCTCTCCAAACCATAAAAAATTGTCTACACACAAAACACCATCAAAGTTTAGCACGGAACACCTTCCACGTGAGCAATAAGACCAGACTCAGGTAGCATTATGTTGTAGAGTTATTGCCAGAGTCTAAGCTGATGCATACGGTATGTGATTGAGATCAGCTTTTCTTTATTGTAATCCTGAAATAAAACAGAGAGATCATCAGTACTGGTTTGGTATTAACAGCAACTATCAGTATCAAATGTATAGCTACCATTTATTTCTTATTGAACAGACTGGGCATTTTGTCAACCCTTAAGTGTACTGTTGTGTTCAAGATAAAGTTAAATAAATACATTGACTTTTAAAGTAAACATGTGGGCCAGACATTTAAAAGTCTGGTTATTTTCCTAGTAACTTATTGCAAAGTTTTCATCATCTATATTTCAGACTTGTCTTTTAAAAATCATCTGTAAAACTGAATATGTTGATTTGAAACAATTACTTTTGGACCCATGGAATTTGACAACACTTCTATATCAGGAAATTGAACAGATCAAGCTACTTGAAACTTGAAGTTTTAATGTTGAATAGCATGTAAGGCATTTGAGTTTAGAATGGTAGAAGTACATACGTACTATTATAGACAATAGTTAGGTATTCATTGTTCGGCTAAGCTGCCAAGTCTGGGGAGATGTTGATGGGCCTAAGTAATTTCAGTTTACTATTGGCCGTTTGGTGCTACGTTTACAGTACATGTGTTGTATAGAGTTTTATGTAGATGTGTAGTCTTCTTTTCTTCAATGTTATTGGGGTGCATTATACTCTTACTGTACTGTGGCCTGTAGGTGTACCTCGTCAATCGAAACGTAGCTTCCGTTCCTGTCAGGCTTTTGTGAAAGGAAGGGGATGTAACTCATCAATTCACCTATTAAAGATCCACAGGCGATTGAGAATACAACTTTTAATTACTCGCTGCATGTAACCCTAAGAATGGTTGGAAACCCACCACAGCAGGGAAGATAACTCATCTATCCACCCCTGAAAGATCCAGGGTTACATCTGTAATTACCCTCTGCGTGTAACCTGAAAATAGTTGGGAATCCCCACCACAGCAGGGGAGATAACTCATCAATCTACCCCCTGAAAGATTCAGGGTTACACTGGTAATTACTCGCTACATGTAACCCTAAGAATAGTTTGGGACCCCCAACCACAACAGGGGAGGTAACTACAGAACTGGTTTGGTTTGAACAGATACGATTATATGACATGACAGGTCTTAGTGGTTCCCAGAGAAAAGCCATGGACCGATCGACTGCCCTACAAAGGCTTCAAAGCTGCAACCCAATGGTGAAGGGCTAGTTGTAACAGAATGTCACCTTAACCACTTATTTGAAATTTTGAAAGTGTGTTTCAAAATAAACTGGTCTAATCACATGATGTAATTATGTAATTTCTTCAAATGAAAAACTCTCTGATTATCAAAGACCAAGTAGACTAACTTTTGTTGTAAAAAGCGTTGCTATGGTAGCTTGTAGATACTGATTTTATATTTCGAAATTAATTGTAACGAACGCAAGGTTGTGGAAGGTCAGTTAGGTACTGCTGCTGGAAATCCATCCATCATACCTGATTGTTCATCTAGATAAGGAGACATCATAAGTGATTACACGTCTAAATAAGGGATCGATTCAAGAACAGATAACTCTTGATTGATTGAAAAGCAGTTATTACTAAAACAAACAAAAAATTGGATGTTTAAATTTTCCAGAGTTTATTATGCATGATCTTGATGAAAGAAGTAAAACAAAACTCGTTTCTTTTTATAATGTTTATTTTTTCACATATTCTGTTTTGATATGGTCGGGGAGGGGGTGTAATTTTTTGCCTTTTTGTCAGAAACAGTGAAACAGACTTTATTGAGTCAGCTGATTATCCACAGATCAGAAATGGTGCCAGTTATTTGAACTTTTCAAAAACAGACAGAAAATTGCTGTCATAAAATTTTAATGAAAGGAAAAACACTGTAGAAATTCTAGGTGTTTAGATATTTTCCTATGAGGACGAGACTAAAAGATATGTGTCGCTCCTGAGTACACGAAAATGGAGTTTGGTGTCTCCTCCGCTGGAAATCAGATTTGTGAATTATATGTAGTGCCTAGCTGTGATAGATGGCTATCTGGACGTTTTACATAATAACCTATAAAACTGGTGCCCCATGTCACAGCGGAATCGTAAAATTGCAAAAGAATTCTTTGTCAAATCATGTTTTACTGTCATATTCAAAAGTTGAATATTGATAAACGAGTGTTTTGAATTTATTGGCACATCAATATTGAAATCGTTGGTAATTAGGCAGGCCAATTTGTTTGTATAGGAAACTGAATGTTTTTGTCATAGAGTATGCACTTCTGAAGAGTCGTACCGCATGTAGCGTGTGTTACATATAGTCAGGGTGTCTTATGTTATCAACCATCACTTCACAATCAGACGCTACATCTCGGAGTCTCTAAGTGTGCCGTTGTACACCGTTGAGACGTTGAGTATGTAACGGCAATATCCCATACTGCCAAGTATGTAACGGCAATATCCAATACTGCCAAGTATGTAATGGCAATATCCCATACTGCCAAGTATGTAATGGCAATATCCCATACTGCCAAGTATGTAACGGCAATATCCAATACTCCCAAGTATGTAATGGCAATATCCCATACTGCCAAGTATGTAATGGCAATATCCCATACTGCCAAGTATGTAACGGCAATATCCCATACTGCCAAGTATGTAACGGCAATATCCCATACTGCCAAGTATGTAACGGCAATATCCAATACTGCCAAGCATGTAAGGGCAATATCCTATACCGCCAAGTATGTAATGGCAATATTCCATACTGAGTATGTAATGACAATATTCCATACCACCAAGTATGTAAGAGCAATATCCCATACTGCCAAGTATGTAAGGGCAATATCCTATACTGCCAAGTATGTAATGGTAATATTCCATACTGCCAAGTATGTAATGGCAATATTCCATACTGCCAAGTATGTAATGGCAATATTCCATACTGCCAAGTATGTAATGGCAATATCCTATACTGCCAAGTATGTAATGTCAATATTCCATACTGCCAAGCATGTAATGGCAATATCCTATACTGCCAAGTATGTAAGGGCAATATCCTATACTCCCAGAGAGCAGTAATAAAAAACCCCAGCAGGGTAGGTTAATACTTGATGTAACTGTGGAGGATTCTGTTATCATTGAATTGTGTTGAATGGCAAGTTATATAATTGACCTTGACTTTGTCTCGGTAAAAAATATATTTTTTAGGTCAATGAAACCACATGTTTACCTCAAACAATTTATGACATTGTAAATAATCTTAATAACATTGTAATTATGTGGGTGGTATTGAAATATATTTGATAAAGAAGATCGTAACTCCCGTTAAAATGATTTATAACATCAATTAATAATTCAATAAGACTGTTGTTTAATAAATGCTGATGTTTTCATACTTCAGAATTCAATTTCGTATAATTAACCCGCTTCATTTGATCACTGTGGTGTACACGGTTATGATGAGTTTTCCTTTATATAGTGTATTGGCAGCACCACATTGTTGTAAATTGCTTTTGTAAAAGAAGAATATGTCGGAGCAGTAGCTCTGGTTGTATTGGGTCAACACTAGAGATCTCCCACGATCCATATCCTCCATTTAATTGATTTTCTCCGTGATAGTCTAATTTGGTCTCACTTTCACAATACAAAATGAAAAGCTTGTCCTAATGCTTTCTGGTGTGGAAGCAGGTTGGACTGTTTTAGGCGTGTACATCTGTTTCAAATTAGTTTCTAGACAATGAATTGTTCCGATTTAAATAGTCTTCATAACTTCACTCTGTCAAGTTCAAAGCTTTGTGTCTGTAAGGATGTGTAGCATTTACAGTATTTGGTTTGTGGACACATTTGATTTAACTAATTCACCCCTGATTACACATTTGAACCCTTTCAGATCAATGGTTGGCAGGGTTCATTATGAAATTTCAGGGGTAGATGAGTTAACTTAGATGAGCTTCTAACTTGAGGAGGATATGCTGTAAGTGTCGTGTATATATAAAGATTGGATATAAAGTTTTGGCAAGTACAACCATACAAATAGCATGTATTGGATTCTTGATTTGTCTGTAAAAAAGTGCTGGAAGTTCTGATTACATGTACAGTCAACCCTGTTATCTCAAACTGGTGTTACTCACCAAACTTGAATACTAGGATATGTTTATGACGTAACTATATACTCTATATATTGCCAGCTTCTTCATTCATATTTATACCACCGGACTTCTAATAGATTTAACTAATACAGATTCAAAACACTTTTTGCCAGTACAATAGTTATCTCTGTTTTTATATTTATACTTCTTCCTAGACAACTTTTGACAGTTCCTGCTATTAGACACCTGTCTAAGTCTTATAATCTCTGGTATCTGACAGTCCATCTAACCTCAGGTGTTGTGAGGAAATTAAACTCTAAACAAAACAAAACAAAAACAAGTCTTATCTGACACCTGTCTAATCGGGTCTGTCAGTCAGACAACAAGGGGAGGGAACTCCAAATAGATCACACCAAGCCCTCATCTGAAGGAGACAGCCGATAAAAAAAACTAGGAAATCAGACTCTGATAGAACTCCTGACACAATCTCCGAGATCTAGGAAGTGTTTGTTGGTGTATATAACAAGCTTGTAATTGTCAAACATTCACATGACTCGGAAGTTTTCCCAAGTCACTTGTTACAAGCATCAGAGTGACATGGACATAAAAAGTCGCTACTAAAGTCGGATAGAGGGAAAGACAAAGAACAGCAGGATGTGTTACACTGATAACTCCCAGCTGATATCTGTGGCAATCTTGGTCCTCGAAACTCTTAGGGGACTCTTCAGTCGAAAATCTCCTAGGATCTATAACCATTCCATCATGTCTGGTAACCCTCCAAGTGTGTACCAGGTTGTAGGATACCGTAGTTATCCTGTCAGGTAATTCCCCCAAGTGTGTACCAGGTTGTAGGATACCGTAGTTATCCTGTCAGGTAATTCCCCCAAGTGTGTACCAGGTTGTAGGATACCGTAGTTATCCTGTCAGGTAATCCCCCAAGTGTGTACCAGGTTGTAGGATACCGTAGTTATCCTGTCAGCTGACTTCCTTGGTCATTTGTGTTTCCTTGTTACTTATATATATATATATCATTATATATTTGCCCCGAATCAGACCCCCAGTCCTCAGACATGGCCAGTATACTTCCTAAGCCACCTATGTTTCAGCTGTTTGGGAGTCAATGATGTTTTTGAATGTTGGTTATATAGGTCATCCAAAAGTTAACAATAAAAAAGTATGATTAATCAAATTTTCCCTTAAGTAAATATTTATGTATATAAAAACAAAACACTGAGTATAAGTGTATGCCTACATTTTACTGTAAGTTTATCTTATAGAAAAGTTTAAGCCTTACAGATCTGTTGACAGAGGGATATCGCCCCAAACCGTCTGTCAATTTCCCATCACTATGTCCTTAGATGGGTGTTTTGCTGTGCTGTAATCAGAATGTTATCGAGGGATCTTATCAGGTTTCATTTTCATTGAAGAAAGCATGGCAGGCAAAAGTATCAATTCAACATGGCCAATAACAATATCAGTATAACATTACAGTTACTTATCATGTCGGGTTTTGTTTTGATTGTTATATAAACATTATCCCATCTGTCTTTGTAAGTTTAAGTAACCTTGATTTGTTTCTGATAATTTGATATTTATGAAAAGTAGGAGATGTATATTCCATTGTTCGGCAGATTCATCCATAAAATCTGCCGCTGATTGTGACCTTGACCCCATTGTCCTCCATATCTGTATACTTACTAGACTAAATGTCCGTCTCTAAGTAAGCTAAATAGAACATTACAGTCTTAACTGTTCTTACCTTGGGATAACTCATTTATACATCTAATATACAGGTACAACTGCCTCTCAAGTTTGTATAATTAACAAAGACCAAAATGTCTTTTTATCAAATTGCATTTCATAAAAGTCGTTTTATATAACTTTACGTTTGAGTGGAAATGTTATCATGTATAATTTTATTTGTTTTACATTTAAACATTTTGAGTGGGAATGCTCAATGCTTTTAACTTTTAAAACATATAAATGACAAAGGATAAAAATGATTCAGATTTAATCTCCTGAGTTGAATTGGTTTAGTCCTAGTTAAGTCTTCATATTAGTATGTCTCTAACTCCTTCACCCCTGAAATAACGTTTGAACTTTCCCGATTCAAACATTGGAATAGTTCATTTAAAAGTTTCAGGGGTGAATGAGTTAGATGACTGATTATTTTGTGGTGAGGAGGCTACCCGATTTCATTTCTCTCCGGAGAAGTCTGATGTAAGCTGTGCTCAGGTTTGTATTACAATTAGGTATTAACTGGTGAATGTTACCGCCAGCTTTTATTATCCCGTACAAAGATTTTTATAGCTTTAATTACCTGGGTTTTTTGTCGAAGTCGTAAACGTAACACAGCTGATGAAGCATGCTAAATATCAAACGGGAGAAAAGCTCGGGATTGAAATAACCATTTATAAGATAGCTATCTTGTCAATCTAATGTGGGGAGATGATTTGAGAATTGGTTATTCAGAGACATAATGAAAATGTGAAAGAACAAAATAGTTATGTTTACAGCTCTGGAAATGATCCGACCTTGGAAAACGATGGATCGTCAGTTTTAATGGTGACATGCTTCACAACTGTGTTGTAATTCTGATGAAGTGCGAGAGGATCCGCGTAAATGTGTGATAATTTCTGTCCATATTGGTATATTACAGGCGACCTAATTGAAACTTGGCTGGTTTTAAAATCACTCTGCACATTATCGTAGAAATATACTTTAAATGGGCTATTACCACTATTGTCTACATAATCACAAAATGGTTACAATGTTAGAAATGTGTGTGTTCTTGTAATCATAGAGGTCACATCCAAACAAGGTCAGAGGTCACAGGTTCAGGCTCATAGAGGTCACATCCAAACAAGGTCATAGAGGTCACAGGTTCAGGCTCAGAGGTCACATCCAAACAAGGTCATTTAGGTCGTGGACACAAGTCATAGAGATCTCATAAAGCGACTTTCTAAATTGATAAAAACAAATTTCATATACATGTTCATAGTGTCATAGAAAGTACATTCTATAGCTGCATGTAAGATTTCTGGATAAAAGGAAACATTTGATATTCATATTTGTCCCAGTGTTGTAACGTTTACAGGTATAAAACTTGGAGACGCTAAGCTATTGTTTATTTCTATACAGAATTCTAAGCACTGCCAAATTCAGAACCATCCTTAGTATAAAGACCAGAAATAAACAGTGATCTGCCAACAGTTTGTGAATTTGTTGCCGTCTGGCCCCGCAGATAGGATGCGTATTTCCATAATGATGATATTTCCGTCATTAATCAGAGTTCAGGCCTACATCCAAATACACGTCAGCGCGTCCAATCATTTCTGTTCTCCTCTACGGACTACCAAAATCTTATTTGCATATATATGTACTGGAACTGAGGTCAGGAGGACTTTAAAGGCCGTCCCTCTGGATGACCTCTTGTAGACTAGAGGGTCAGTCGGCACTGTAGAGAGGTCAGGAGGACTTTAAAGGCCGTCCCTCTGGATGACCTCGTGCAGACTAGAAGGTCAGTCGGCACTGTAGAGAGGTCAATATAAAACTTTTCAGGGGTCATTTGAGCCCTATAAGAATGCAGTTGAGAGTTAGACTGGAATATATATTTTTCATTCTTTTTTTTTTCCTGTTTTGGAATTAACTTTTTTCTGGTCAATTCCAATGTTGAATATTTTGGTGCAAGTTATTAAGATAACTTTACAAAGGTGTGTAATTTCCTCCTAATTGATTCAATACACCTGTCTGTGACATGTTGTGGGAACCACTCCCTTTGTGTAATCTGCTCACTGCACTTTTAAAGTTCTAATGTATTTTTCATGGTTGTCATGTAATTGGGGTTAAAGAAATCTGGAAGAGTACAAAATGTGCATTGTTTAACTATTGTAAATATGATTGTTGTTGACACAGATAGCTGGAGAATTCACAATCTAATCACGGCGCTGAGAAACATAGAAAACGGTATTGAATCAAATGTCCTCCGGGATTTCTAACTCAACTGTGTAGAGGTGAAAAGATTTGTGTTACATGGTTAACTAGGAAGCCACTTCATCTCCATCATCACAAGTACCAAGTTGAATGATGGCATCTCATTGGTGGAAAAATCAAATTCTGACACATGAATACTGTAAATAAAAAAACATGTGGGCATTTTGTTTTGGGAAGTACCAGCACTCCCATATCAAACATAGTGAGGATGTCAGCGAATCAAGGTTTCGTAGAGGCTTGTAAACCATATCTGAGGCACCAAACTGTTTGTTTTGATGAAGATCATTTCAATGTTTGTACTCTTATACCATCAGAAACTTGGTCTTAAAGAAACTTTGCTGGTCAATGTCTTCAAAATGTTTTATGCCCCCATTCATTTACTTCATCAAGCTTCATACAAAGATTACATCTGACAGTATTGCTTTTCAAGGTTCAAAGGTCAAGACCAAGCTCATAGTGCTACATATAGAAAGTCTAAAGCAGCAGAAGGTGCATTCATGTCTTACAGACATTTTCTAATTTATTGAGGAAATTCTTGATAAAGTTGTAAGATCAGTGTCTGATTGATCGAACTTGATTATACAGCAGTTTTGTTCTAAAGACATTCATCAAAAATAGGTCAAGGTCACTGAAAAGATTACCACCCAAAAAAATCCAGTCACTGGGCTGCCTTGAGTTCATTATGTTTGCAGGGTTTCCAAGACTGACCTACCTATAGATACAGGTGTAGTAAATACAAGGTATGTGTTATACCCATTGTAGGAGTTTCAGAAAAGTTACAGAAAGCCGGGGCTTGTTTTACGTAGAGGAGGTGCTGGAAATCCATCTCAGTCCTGAGCGTGACAAATTGAGGGAGATGAGGTTTGCTCCTGTGTAGCTGCTTGGCAATGAAAATTAATTGAAGCCCCCATTTAAAGATGTGATCTCGCCTACAAGTTCTGACGTCTCGTAACATCGCGTGATACGGAGACGTAAATCAGAACTAGGCTCCACAGTAAAATTGACGTTTTGATGTCGTAAGCAAAACCAAACGCAATCCTTTACTCCTGGGTTGGGATGAAATGAGACCCAGCTAACTTGACAAAGTGATCACTGTAGTATCATTGATGACAAACGTTTCTGTGACTGTTGGTAATCATTTAATGGGTTCCCGAGAGTCATATGTTACATTCCCTGATACAGGTAATTGTGTATCTGGAATGTTAACTCATTTCTGTAACCCTCATCCAGTGTATCAAAAAATGATCGCCATATTTTGTTCTTGTAAAGCTGCATTAAGATTTCATTACCAAAAGAAATTTGATTTGGGTGCTCTCTAGTGTCAAGGTCATTCACTTTCACAAGTTTGGATCTTTGCGAAAGGAAGTAGACTGGGTATACCCCAGTATCTTACCTGGACACTAACACACCCTGTCTCAACAGATCTAGGCCCAATATCTGTCTTGAACAAATCTTTTCCCAACATATCTGTCCTGACCAAACCTAGGCCCAACATATGTCTTAACCAAATCTAGGCCCAACATATGTCCTAACCAAATCTAGGCCCAACATATGTCCTAACCAAATCTAGACCCAACATTTGTTTTAACCAAATCTAGGCCCAACATAAGTCTTAACCAAATCTAGGCCCAACATCTGTCTTAACCAAATCTAGGCCCAAAACCTTGTCTTAACAAATCTCAACATCTGTGTAAAACAAATTGAGGCTATAAATCCTGTATTATCTATTCTAACCCAAAATAAACGATTTCTCCTAACCAAACTTCACCCAAATTAAGGTATCTGTCTACACCAAATTTAGGCCAAAAAAATGATGAGTTTAAACCAAAAATAGATCTGTGGCCAAAATATAATGTCTGTGACTGTATGTAGGGATAAATTGTAATCAATCTTACAGTAGACAGATCTAACAGACAAAACTATACAGTAGCTGGCTGTGGCTACATTGTATTGATATCTATAACAAAACAGAGCCAGAGGGATACTAGTACCAGTGGCACCCTGCCATACTTGTCAGAGGAGTGTACTACTCACAGTGCTATATTGTATTGATAACTATAACAAAACAGAGCCAGAGGGATACTAGTACCAGTGGCACCCTGCCATACTTGTCAGAGGAGTGTACTACTCACAGTGCTATATTGTATTGATAACTATAACAAAACAGAGCCAGAGGGATACTAGTACCAGTGGCACCCTGCCATACTTGTCAGAGGAGTGTACTACTCACAGTGCTATATTGTATTGATATCTATAACAAAACAGAGCCAGAGGGATACTAGTACCAGTGGCACCCTGCCATACTTGTCAGAGGAGTGTACTACTCACAGTGCTATATTGTATTGATATCTATAACAAAACAGAGCCAGAGGGATACTAGTACCAGTGGCACCCTGCCATACTTGTCAGAGGAGTGTACTACTCACAGTGCTATATTGTATTGATATCTATAACAAAACAGAGCCAGAGGGATACTAGTACCAGTGGCACCCTGCCATACTTGTCAGAGGAGTGTACTACTAACAGTGCTATATTGTATTGATATCTATAACAAAACAGAGCCAGAGGGATACTAGTACCAGTGGCACCCTGCCATACTTGTCAGAGGAGTGTACTACTCACAGTGCTATATTGTATTGATATCTATAACAAAACAGAGCCAGAGGGATACTAGTACCAGTGGCACCCTGCCATACTTGTCAGAGGAGTGTACTACTCAAAGTAAGACCAAGGTCAAGTCTTTCTCCAAAAACAAGCGACATGCAAAAATAATCTGGTTTTGTTTTCCCTGGCTGTTCAAGCTGTCGATTCTGTACGTTGAAATATAGGTTAAGATGTAATGGCCGAAAAACATTCAAAACTTTTCGTCAGGATAAAGGGCAAGATATAACGGCCGAAAACTTTCCAAACTTCCATTGAACACCATTCGTTGATCTCGATCCATTCAAAACATAATTTCATTCAATAAAAACCACTCTTCAGGAACAAATTTTATAAAATTTCCAGTCCATGGTATATATCTCGTAATCAGGGCAGCATATGCGTGAAGTAGGTAATCTATTCACCATCTGCTTGTCTGTCTTTCTGTCTGTCTTCCTATCTAAACTTTTGTGTCCAGAGGTTGATTGGAATCCAAAAGACTTGGATCTCTCTCAAATTGGACTTGGTATAACACTGTGATACTTGGATCTCTCTCAAATTGGACTTGGTATAACACTGTGATACTTTGATCTCTCTCAAATTGGACTTGGTATAACACTGTGATACTTGGATCTCTCTCAAATTGGACTTTGTATAACACTGTGATACTTGGATCTCTCTCAAATTGGACTTGGTATAACACTGTGATACTTGGATCTCTCTCAAATTGGACTTGGTATAACACTGTGATACTTTGATCTCTCTCAAATTGGACTTGGTATAACACTGTGATACTTGGATCTCTCTCAAATTGGACTTTGTATAACACTGTGATACTTGGATCTCTCTCAAATTGGACTTGGTATAACACTGTGATACTTTGATCTCTCTCAAATTGGACTTGGTATAACACTGTGATACTTGGATCTCTCTCAAATTGGACTTGGTATAACACTGTGATACTTGGATCTCTCTCAAATTGGACTTTGTATAACACTGTGATACTTGGATCTCTCTCAAATTGGACTTTGTATAACACTGTGATACTTGGATCTCTCTCAAATTGGACTTTGTATAACACTGTGATACTTGGATCTCTCTCAAATTGGACTTTGTATAACACTGTGATACTTGGATCTCTCTCAAATTGGACTTGGTATAACACTGTGATACTTGGATCTCTCTCAAATTGGACTTGGTATAACACTGTGATATTCATATGTGCATTAGGATTATAACTTTTGGAGGTCAAGGTCAGGATCATCATTACTGAAAATAGACCATTGAAGGTTTCGATCATTGTCATGGTGGGGCTTGGTCAAGGTCAGGATCATTATTACTAAAAATAGACCATAGGTTTTGATCAGGGTCATTGTGGGCTTGTCAGTATGCTAGTGTTAATCATTTTCAACATCTAATATTTAAAAAAAAATGATTTGCAATATTTGTAGGAAATCTAGTTGTTCAAAATAACGGTTACTTTAACTTGAAGTAAAGATTTTAAAGCTGCATAGTTATGTTGTGACTACATGTACTGTTATACAACCTTGTGTAAAAGAATATTTCTTAACAATTAAATCCCAATACTGCTTTTAAAATAAATGTAGCAGAGATTTAAAAATAATCCTAAGTGATATTGATGGTCATTGTAGTTGAAATATGGCCGATAGCCATCCTGGTTATCGTAAAGTACATTGCGTTATTGTGGTGATAACTACGGCACTGAGAAAGATGTTTTATCGTAGCCTTCTCGTGTGGTGAAATAATGTCGATACAACGACATCAATTGATCACTGCTCTGGACCAGAAATAATAGAATTGATGGTGGAATGCAAAAGAGTATTATTAGTGGCAATTTCTGGACAGATGTGTATCGTGCTCCGAAAGGGAAGAGAACTTATTACCAGGTCTAACGACTGGGGGGTTGTCCTATTGTGATTGTAAGTGGTACGATTTAGGTGTAAGATATTGTTTAAGATGGGACATATGTGGGATATGGTGCTGAACACCTGAGATATCCCATGTGTAGTGGTAGTACTTATAGAGTCTACTGGTTTATGTCCTATTACCTGAACAAAAAAAATACCAACACGTCAACAAAACCACAATCCGAACTCAAAATGTATTAAACTAGAGGCAAAATAGGAACAAAAGAAAGATTGACATGGAGACTCTCGAAAAAACACAAGAGAATAAGACCAGGTGTTCCAGAAGAGTAAGTGTCTTCTGCTTCATCGACGACACCCGCCATGTAAATCTTGGTCTCATCCAAGTAAGCATCAATCCTCAAAATGAGAACCGAGTCATCATTGTCATCACAACAAGTAAACACACTAACAAGCTTACTCAAAAACGTCCATCTTCATATCACACAAAGATACAGAATATTTCTCGATGAGATCAAGATGGCGACCATAAAATGTGCCCATAGTCTTTGTCAACCTGCAACGTATATTCAAAGTATAGAAAAATATATTTAAATGTGTTTTAATATGCTGAGAGAAATATTTTGAAAGCATGGTCTCATAAAATGTGAAAAATTACTTTGTTTATCCATATGTTCTCCGGCATTAACTCACAAACAGAAAATAAATAATAGTTTAAGTTTCTGTGTAATAATAGTTTTACGGAAATGTTTTCAATAAAGAGTTAAGCAAGTCCAATTATTTAGTGTGAAATACTTAGAATCGAATGGAGTCCTCAAGTTACCGAATAGTGGGAAATTTTAGCAGTCATAAAATTTTGGCAATTTCCCTTAAATCAAGGGCTCTAATTTGGCATTGAGCTTACATATTTCTACCATTATATATATAGATAATTATGTTATGTGCATACATCCTCTCCATGTTATGTTTGTTGTGTATTATACCAACAATACGCACCACTCGTTACTCTCGGGAGTTATCGGAGTAACAGAAGTTAACGAAGGTAAATGACGGTCGGTTAGGAAACAAATGCTTAAAGTGAAATTTTCACATTAAATTTTGGGGATCTATATATGGACCTGCCAAATTAAAGCCCTGCTAAAATTTCCCTCTATACGGTATACGAGGTCAAGATAACTTATGTTCGACTGTGCAATCCTAGCCGCAGGCACCATTTATAACGCTAGCCACAGTGACCATGTAATCCTAGCCACAACTTGCATACATATTTAGCCACAAGTATATATCATCGTTGTCATGATTTTTGTATTAAACCTGAAGAAAATGTTTAGACATATTTTAGCCATGTTAAGCCACTGCTACTGTACCAAAACTACTGTACTTTCCTCCCCATAGCGGCTATAAGTGCGCAGCTCTGCAAGGGACTTTCACAAGATATTAAAGCACTTGCGAATTCCGTCATTAATTTTGTGGGTTGATAATTGCAGCAGTGCTATGGAGTCCCTAGTGTTAGGTGATGTAACGATTTCACTATCATTGATCATAGCCAGGAAATTCTACACTCATTAATGTTTGACGATAATTCTCGAAAATTAGATTTAAAAATAAGAGCAATGAAAGGCATGTCAAATGTACTGCAACTCTGTGTCCTGAAAACATGGTGCACCATCTCATGAATGTCTCCTTTAGGTTTTAAATTTGAACTTGCAGAATCCCTCTCTTGGAAGTCTTTGCATATATTCCTCTTACTTCTTAATCTTTCAAAATTTCTTTTCAGTACCTTTTAAAACTCTGATGTAGAATTCTACAAACAAGTGAGAACATAAGCAGTAGGATATTTTTGGGAGCCACCATCCTTTGTTAATTAAACAATTTGCAGTATGGCTAACGGTACCATGTTTGTGTTCCAGTTGTCGGGCAGCAGTTCTTTATAGAGACTCCCGCGGATACGCGTGTCATCCAGGGCCGCAGCACCATGCTTAACTGCTCCATCGGTAACCGTGTGGGCAAGGTCCAGTGGGCCATGGACGAAATCTTACTGGGTAAGTACCAGCCAAAAAACGTAGGTCAAGGTCACTAGATCGGCCTTACTGGGCCCAGTACCAGCCAAAAAACGTAGGTCAAGGTCACTAGATCAGCCTTACTGGGCCCAGTACCAGACAAAAAACGTAGGTCAAGGTCACTAGATCGGCCTTACTGGGCCCAGTACCAGCCAAAAAATGTAGGTCAAGGTCACTAGATCGGCCTTACTGGGCCCAGTACCAGCGGAAAATGTAGGTCAAGGTCACTAGATTGGCCTTAGGGGCCCAGTACTAGCGGAAAAATTAGGTCAAGGTCACTAGATCGGCCTTACGGGGCCCAGTACCAGCGTAAAATGTAGATCAAGGTCACTAGAGAATTGTCCTTATAGTGAAGATTCTTTCAGGTCCCCCTGCACTGTAGGTACTTTGTCGACCCCCACCCCCTCACCTCACCCCTCACTGCAGAGATTCTGTCATGTTTCCCTCACATTGCTGGTGTAGGAGTCAGGCAATGTCCTGATCCAACAGTCAACGTCCATTCAGAACCCAGACACGTGCCGCCTTCCTCCAATGTAGAAGTGACAGAATAGTGAGGGTAGCCCAGGCTAAATGGAGGCTATAGGCAGACAAAATTCACCCTAATTGAGCAAAATGTCATTTTTTTTTTTAAGACGCTTCTAGGTTAAAAAGGCTGAGATTGGCCCAATATGACATATAATCAATCTGTGTGTACGACTGCTGGCAATCTAGGTTGTTAAAGGGCGATTCTGTCCTGTAGAGTCCTGTAGTGTCCCGTACCAGTCTGGTATCAAGTCTCTGTATACAAGTCTTCCTCTATACTTAGATAGATCAACATCAGCTCTGATTTATAGAAAAATATTTATTTCATAACGATATTTTTCAATACCAATTAAATGCATATTTGGAGTACAGTGTGTCTCAATCAGATTATGAAGAGAACAAGTTGTTTTACTTAGAAGTTTCTATAGCTATATTTATCAGATTATGAAGAGAACAGTTGAGGTACTGTTTCTAGCAATGTAAGGGACAAATTCATCAGCCCATTGTTTCTATAACCTCTATCAGATCATAAAGAAACACAAGTTGTGTAGGTTGTGAGTTAACTGGTGCTTACTATCCTGGGGCAAGACATGACAGATACGGGTGAGATGGGAGGAGCGGGTTGTTAAGGAGAACTTGTAGTTACTATGGAGAACAAGGACATGAGAGACATGGGTGAGATGGGAGGAGCGGGGTGTTAAGGAGAACTTGTAGTTACTATGGAGAACAAGGACATGAGAGACACGGGTGAGATGGGAGGAGCGGGGTGTTAAGGAGAACTTATAGTTACTATGGAGAACAAGGACATGAGAGACACGGGTGAGATGGGAGGAGCGGGGTGTTAAGGAGAACTTATAGTTACTATGGAGAACAAGGACATGAGAGATACGGGTGAGATGGGAGGAGCGGGGTGTTAAGGAGAACTTATAGTTACTATGGAGAACAAGGACATGAGAGATACGGGTGAGATGGGAGGAGCGGGGTGTTAAGGAGAACTTATAGTTACTATGGAGAACAAGGACATGAGAGATACGGGTGAGATGGGAGGAGCGGGGTGTTAAGGAGAACTTATAGTTACCATGGAGAACAAGGACATGAGAGATACGGGTGAGATGGGAGGAGCGGGGTGTTAAGGAGAACTTGTAGTTACTATGGAGAACAAGGACATGAGAGATACCGGTGAGATGGGAGGAGCGGGGTGTTAAGGAGAACTTGTAGTTACTATGGAGAACAAGGACATGAGAGACACGGGTGAGATGGGAGGAGCGGGGTGTTAAGGAGAACTTGTAGTTACTATGGAGAACAAGGACATGAGAGATACGGGTGAGATGGGAGGAGCAGGGTGTTAAGGAGAACTTGTAGTTACTATGGAGAACAAGGACATGAGAGATACGGGTGAGATGGGAGGAGCGGGGTGTTAAGGAGAACTTGTAGTTACTATGGAGAACAAGGACATGAGAGATACCGGTGAGATGGGAGGAGCGGGTTGTTAAGGAGAACTTATAGTTACTATGGAGAACAAGGACATGAGAGACACGGGTGAGATGGGAGGAGCGGGGTGTTAAGGAGAACTTGTAGTTACTATGGAGAACAAGACATGAGAGACACGGGTGAGATGGGAGGAGCGGGTTGTTAAGGAGAACTTGTAGTTACTATGGAGAACAAGGACATGAGAGACACGGGTGAGATGGGAGGAGCGGGGTGTTAAGGAGAACTTGTAGTTACTATGGAGAACAAGGACATGAGAGATACGAGTGAGATGGGAGGAGCGGGTTGTTAAGGAGAACTTGTAGTTACTATGGAGAACAAGGACATGAGAGATACCGGTGAGATGGGAGGAGCGGGGTGTTAAGGAGAACTTGTAGTTACTATGGAGAACAAGGACATGAGAGATACGGGTGAGATGGGAGGAGCGGGGTGTTAAGGAGAACTTGTAGTTACTATCCAGGGGCAAGACATGAGAGATACGGGTGAGATGGGAGGAGCGGGGTGTTAAGGAGAACTTGTAGTTACTATGGAGAACAAGGACATGAGAGATACCGGTGAGATGGGAGGAGCGGGGTGTTAAGGAGAACTTGTAGTTACTATGGAGAACAAGGACATGAGAGATACCGGTGAGATGGGAGGAGCGGGGTGTTAAGGAGAACTTGTAGTTACTATGGAGAACAAGGACATGAGAGATACGGGTGAGATGGGAGGAGCGGGGTGTTAAGGAGAACTTGTAGTTACTATCCAGGGGCAAGACATGAGAGATACGGGTGAGATGGGAGGAGCGGGGTGTTAAGGAGAACTTGTAGTTACTATGGAGAACAAGGCCATGAGAGATACCGGTGAGATGGGAGGAGCGGGTTGTTAAGGAAAACTTGTAGTTACTATGGAGAACAAGGACATGAGAGACACGGGTGAGATGGGAGGAGTGGGTTGTTAAGGAGAACTTGTAGTTACTATGGAGAACAAGGACATGAGAGACACGGGTGAGATGGGAGGAGCGGGTTGTTAAGGAGAACTTGTAGTTACTATGGAGAACAAGGACATGAGAGACACGGGTGAGATGGGAGGAGCGGGGTGTTAAGGAGAACTTGTAGTTACTATGGAGAACAAGGACATGAGAGACACGGGTGAGATGGGAGGAGTGGGTTGTTAAGGAGAACTTGTAGTTACTATGGAGAACAAGGACATGAGAGACACGGGTGAGATGGGAGGAGCGGGTTGTTAAGGAGAACTTGTAGTTACTATGGAGAACAAGGACATGAGAGACACGGGTGAGATGGGAGGAGCGGGGTGTTAAGGAGAACTTGTAGTTACTATGGAGAACAAGGACATGAGAGACACGGGTGAGATGGGAGGAGCGGGGTGTTAAGGAGAACTTGTAGTTACTATGGAGAACAAGGACATGAGAGACACGGGTGAGATGGGAGGAGCGGGGTGTTAAGGAGAACTTGTAGTTACTATGGAGAACAAGGTACATGTGAGATTCTCAGATATTTGTTCTGTGGAATTTTGGCAAACTTTAGAGGATCTGATGTGATCACAAGCTACATGTGACATAACCATGTCTGGGGTCTGATGCCTGATCCCATGTGGTGAAAGGTCATGACCTTTTAAAAGGTCAAGGTCAAAAGTCCCTTAATGCTTTATGTAATCAGATGAACTGCTGTCTTTTTATTGATGAGAGTAAGCTGGTATCTGTTCTCAAGTCTGAAAAGTCTTTGCCATGAAGTTTTTATCCCATTGGGTATTTATCTTTTAATGACATTTGGTATGACCAAATGCGATTCTGGGAAAATAATCTATTTCTCATTTAAAAATGTGTAAGTGAAAATTAGTCAGAATGACAGAAGGATCTGACTATATTTGGCATGGAGCAGCAGTACAAGCAGGGCCACAGAAACTACATTGTGGCTATCCTGTAGGTAGAGGGTCAAGGCCCACAAAAACACTCCTGTGGGCAGATTTGAGAATTTGTTTTTTACCTTATTATGCATTCAGCTTCCTTTGGCCAATAGAGTTCATTGTTGTAGAAATGATTCAAAAGGGACACAAAAGTGAGTTAGTCTTTAGAAGACTGTTCCTTACTGTATAGATTTAAATTGTTAGACCAGGTTTGACATACAGCATCTCTAAGCTAATGGAGACCAGTTATTATGTGTGAGGTTTGTGTTGTAGAATTGTAAAAGTTGTAATTTTGTTATCACTGTATTATTTTGTTGTTTCTGCCCCCCTCCCTTAGAGGATAGTACAGATGTTTTGTTTGGAGCTGATCAGCTCATTCACCCCCTGAAGACACAATTGAATTCTTCAACTCAATAGTTGGGATAGTTCATTATGAAATGTCAGGGGTGATACTATGAATGAGTTAAAGGGTAATACATGAAAGATAAAATGAGTTTGTCTTGGAAATGAATTTAATGCTGTAAAACATCCAAATTACCCAACACTGCAGAAACCGAGCATTACAATGTTTATATAGAATGGCAGGCAATAGCAGTTAGCTTTGTTGTGTATAGTATGGCAGTATAGCTGTATCACTGTGTGCTTACACACTGAATACATTCCAGGTATCAGATATTTACTGTTTATATATAACTACTTCAGCTACTGAGCGTGATTTCATGTTAGGCAGTTATAACATCCCATAATACCCTTAGATGCTGAGGTTTGGTTTTTTTCCCCGTCTACAAAATCCTGTTGCATTATGTTCAATTACAGACCAATGTTTTTTCTAAGACAGAAAACTTTTGCGAGCCTACAGATTGCGCTAATTGTCTTTATTTCCCCGAATGTCTGGTACCGAGCCAAAAATAACAAAAGAGTTCCACTGAGGCATTCCTACTAGGTCGTACAAGCTCGTTCCGTTTGATGCATCGCAGGGAGAAAAGAAATTAAACGACATTTTGAGATTTTATTATGACAAATATTTTTATGAAGACAACCGTACTCTGATATCGCTGAGGGAGTGATTAAAACTAATTTCAGGTTATTTATTTGAAGGAGACTATTTTTTGGACGTGCACACACCAGTAGATAACGTGTAGAATGATGGTGGCTCTTGCTGCCCTCCCGTTTGAGATATGGGGCGAGTCGGAGATATTGGGCGAGTCAGAGATCAAGCAGGGGAGAGAAGATGATAAAATTTTATGAATGAATTCTTATCTGTTGTAATGAGATAGAATGTTTTTGATGAGAGAGCTGCCCCTATCCCCTTACCATCCTCTGTTCTTTCTCCTTCATTATTACCCTGGCACCTAGTAACTTTACTTCTCTCCCATACATTCTCACTGACAACACCTCCCCTTACCTCTCCATGTATACTCTCTCTCCCACAGCAGGCCGAAACATGTAGACAGAAACATAAAATATCTTTGTGGTGTTGTCATTCCTTTAATTCCATGATTATGTTTTATTGATAAGGAGCTCGGTAGATCCACCCAAGGACTCTACCACAAAATTCTATATAAGGAAACACCGTTTATCAGCTCGGTTGATCATCCCAAGGACTCTACCACAAAATTCTATATAAGGAAACACCAATTATCAGCTCAGTATATCCACCCAAGGACTCTACCACAAAATTCTATATAAGGAAACACCAATTATCAGCTCAGTAGATCCACCCAAGGACTCTACCACAAAATTCTATATAAGGAAACACCGTTTATCAGCTCAGTAGATCCACCCAAGGACTCTACCACAAAATTCTATATAAGGAAACACCAATTATCAGCTCAGTAGATCCACCCAAGGACTCTATCACAAAATTCTATATAAGGGAACACCAATTATCAGCTCAGTAGATCCACCCAAGGACTCTACCACAAAATTCTATATAAGGAAACACCAATTATCAGCTCAGTAGATCCTTCCAAGGACTCTACCACAAAATTCTATTTAAGGGAACACCAATTATCAGCTCAGTAGATCCACCCAAGAACCCTACCACAAAATTCTATATAAGGGAACACCAATTATCAGCTCGGTAGATCCACCCAAGGACTCTACCACAAAATTCTATATAAGGGAACACCAATTATCAGCTCAGTATATCCAACCAAGGACTCTACCACAAAATTCTATATAAGGAAACACCAATTATCAGCTCAGTAGATCCACCCAAGGACTCTACCACAAAATTCTATATAAGGAAACACCGTTTATCAGCTCAGTAGATCTACCCAAGGACTCTACCACAAAATTCTATATAAGGAAACACCAATTATCAGCTCAGTAGATCCACCTAAGGACTCTACCACAAAATTCTATATAAGGAAACACCAATTATCAGCTTGGTAGATCAAACCAAGGACTTTACCACATAATTCTATATAAGGAAACACCGTTTATCAGCTCAGTATATCCACCCAAGGACTCTACCACAAAATTCTATATAAGGAAACACCAATTATCAGCTTGGTATATCCAACCAAGGACTCTACCACAAAATTCTATATAAGGAAACACCGTTTATCAGCTCAGTAGATCCACCCAACGACTCTACCACAAAATTCTATATAAGGAAACACTAATTATCAGCTCAGTATATCCAACCAAGGACTCTACCACAAAATTCTATATAAGGAAACACCGTTTATCAGCTCAGTAGATCCACCCAAGGACTCTATCACAAAATTCTATATAAGGAAACACCAATTATCAGCTCAGTATATCCAACCAAGGACTCTACCACAAAATTCTATATAAGGAAACACTGTTTATCAGCTCAGTATATCCAACCAAGGACTCTACCACAAAATTCTATATAAGGAAACACGGTTTATCAGCTCAGTAGATCCACCCAAGGACTCTATCACAAAATTCTATATAAGGGAACACCAATTATCCAACCAAGGACTCTACCACAAAATTCTATATTAAAAAATTACAGTCATCACTTACCCTCTTACATCTCGGTATTGCTAGGAACATCAGTTGTGTTGGGGTTGTTATATGGAATCAGTTTCAGACATAAAGTAATAGGTCTGAAATATTGAAAACTAGTGGAAACTTTCTCTATTACTGGGTAAAAAAATTGTCAGAATTAAATTTTTAGGTAATTTTTATAACCCTAACCCTTATCAAGGGAGATAACTCCAACAAATGACAGGTATAATGTCAAAGTATGAAATGAAAGTTAAGATTTAGCCTTTAATTTAATAATTTGGAGATAAATTTGATATAAAGACTCTTGGTCCAGGTATGCTGAGTAAGGTAGCATACAGCCTTAACTCTAATCAAAGTTATGCCGAGTAAGGTAGCATACAGCCTTAACTCTAATCAAAGGTATGCCAAGTAAGGTAGCATACAGCCTTAACTCTAATCAAGGTTATGCTGAGTAAGGTAGCATACAGCCTTAACTCTAATCAAAGTTATGCTGAGTAAGGTAGCATACAGCCTTAACTCTAATCAAAGTTATGCTGAGTAAGGTAGCATACAGCCTTAACTCTAATCAAAGTTATGCTGAGTAAGGTAGCATACAGCCTTAACTCTAATCAAAGGTATGCTGAGTAAGGTAGCATACAGCCTTAAATCTAATCAAAGGTATGCTGAGTAAGGTAGCATACAGCCTTAACTCTAATCAAAGTTATGCTGAGTAAGGTAGCATACAGCCTTAACTCTAATCAAAGGTATGCCGAGTAAGGTAGCATACAGCCTTAACTCTAATCAAAGGTATGCTGAGTAAGGTAGCATACAGCCTTAACTTTAATCAAAGGTATGCTGATTAAGGTAGCATACAGCCTTAACTCTAATCAAAGTTATTCTGAGTAAGGTAACACAAATCACAGGTATAATGTCAAAGTATGAAATAAAATTTACTATTCAGTCTTTAGTTTGATAATTGGAGGTATAGTTGTTAAGTCAAGGCGATATATAACCTCCAGCTCCAGGAAACAGAGGATGGTTTCCGGAGAAAAACAATGTAATGAGACGAGATAAGACTGGTGATAACACCTCAGCTTCCTTATCTCCCAACGTGTGTTCTGATGTCTGTGTCCGATACCCTGTAGGATTTCTGTCCTCAGGTACATTTGGCAGATCAACAAGGAAAACCTGGTGTTTTGTACTGGTATAAAGTACAGTGCTACCATACACCTAGATGGTATAGCGATACAGAAATTATGTATTGCAATACGTATCACAGTATATTGTCATAGAAACAAGTTGTTTTTCAAAGTGAATGTTTTGTTCAAATTTTATCAAGCCCTATCTTGTGTATATATATTGATTACACATATTTGTTATTTTTCTGTTGGTACCAACAATTGATTATTAGATTTCAATCAATTCCCACCACACTAATAAAATTGCTTATAGTCATTTGGCATATCTGTTCATGTTATCAAGTTAAGTTAATAATGAATGCAGGCAAAATAATGCCTCTATATCCATATTTAAAGTTACATTGTCAGGAGATATTTTGATCAAAATTAATATTCATATTAAAACATAATTATAATATTGATCACAATTCCAGATGTTATCTGTACATGCATGGTTACCAGGGGAACCAGATGTTATCTGTACATGCATGGTTACCAGGGGAACCAGATGTTATCTGTACATGCATGGTTACCAGGGCAACTGGAAACATCTTAATCTTAATTTTTGTTAACCTGACATTTTTCAAAATTCAAAAAAGAAATGCAATTATTTTCACCAGGACCCAGATTTTTGGAAATGAATGACATGACTTGATTTTGTTTTGAAATAAATGGGAAGGAAACGACTTTAGAATATATTTCACAGATATTTTTTTTTCGTCTCTGTTAAAAAACGACTTTTATCAATCTTGGACTTATATACCTTATCCAAACCCATAGCCTTTTAATATTGGGAAAAAATACAGCAAAATGCTGTGAGTTAGATATCCTGGACTTAAAATGGCCTTCAGTGATAAAATAGACACTTAACGCTGACAGATTTCGGAGCGACACTCTGAGCACCTCCTTTTTTCTGTTTCATTACTTACTTATGAAATTAAAATCAAAGTCTAGGATACTTTTTATCGCCTGATTTAAAATGCTGAAGGAAGCCGTGGCGAAAAAATTTGATTTAAGATTCATTGCCATCTTGCCTCAATCCTTATCTTTGAAGTTGCCGTATAACATAACATGATATTTGAAGTGTGTGATGTCATTTTATGATGTAATGGTAAGTCAGATGACACAATTTTCTCGCACAAATAAGGGAAGTGGGGCTGGTATGAATGTTTCTACCTACATATCCTCGACATGCACAGACAAATACAAGCCAAATCTCATCACAAGACCAGTGCTTTTAAAATAATGTTGTTGGTAGCTGTCCTGAGACTTTTGTGTCCAGGATTCCTAGCGTGGGCACTGTTGTCCCGCACTGACCCCTGATCTATCTGACAGAATTACGAACCATTACAAGGCGAGCCCTCACCAGACTAATGCATCAAGTGATAGCATGCATTTGTCAAATTGGTGTTAGCCGAAATGGGTTGAGTCACTGGAGTGTGAAAACCGCCAACTGTAACAGCCGCTGTGTGACTGCTTATTGGATTTGTAGCCTTGTGTAGCATTTGTTTTCAGCCGGTATTAAATTTGTAGTGGGATTGAAAAATGGCCATTGGAATCGCTGAGGATCAGGATAGGTCGAGTACTGACGATACGCCGTGGAATCATTACAGAATCTTGGGTAGAGGTGTTAATCAGAAAGATCCTTCACTTCCAAAGAAACAGGCTACAATTTCTCCATTTAAATCGTGTAGGCATGTCACGCGGAGAGGGTCCCAGTGGATCGACACGGCATTCATGGATGTGTGAGTGACAGGTACAGCATCAGTTTCACTTAGCGGTCCCCCGCTACGGTAGACACCAGCAAACGGCATGCACCTTTGATTTAACTAGAAATAATGACGGTGTAAAAATTTGACCAGAAATAACTCCGGAAATTATTACAGGATAAATATGTATATTTAATTAAGATGATTTTACTCTGACACCGTTTTATTCTCATGTCTTTGTAATCAAGTTTATTTTCTCTTTAACCAAATTTTAAACATGAATTTTTTCTGTAACTTAATTATTTAACCATTTTGAATTTAGAGACACATTTACTTAAATATTATAAATATATAATTTTAAGATGAAAACTATCATCATAATTTGTGGATTTATACAGCTAAACACATTAAAATTTTAGTTGAAAAAAGAACCACTTGATTCAGGGACTATAAATTTGACTCATGCATTAAGAAATGTAAATTAGTGAGCAACAAATCTGTCACAGATTTTCTGATTCTCCGAGGTAAACAGGAGCGGGGGATGGTTACATAATTACGGAGGGTTCTGATGTAACTTGAGTCACCATGGCGACATTTAGGGACTTGTGATGTCATGTTGAGTCACCTTGACGAAATCTGCAATTTGTTAAGATTTAAACGCATTAAGATCTTGTACTTGGTTTAATGTTTGACTCACAGGAAGTTCTGTAAAATGTCAAGTTTCTATCCCCATCTCCAACCCTCACCCCTTTCTGGCTTTACCAAGTGCTAAATGGGCCAATATAATTATGCCTCCTAAATTTTGCAAATAATATTATTAGGTATTTGCCGATGTTACTATTTCCCATAGAAGCAAGAATAAAGACAAGTACAGGAGGCCTGTTCTGTCCATGCAGTTAAGCTTTTCAAAATAGCCACAGGAGAAAATACAACATGCATTGTTAAAGTAGTTTCTGCTCAGGAAACAGGGCGGTTTAATCAACAGTTTGTAAGAGTGCGTCAGCTGTGTATTCAAGAAATCAGATGTAAGTGTGCATTTGTAGATAAGGGAACATGATTATCTAGAAAAAAATTCCGGACCACAAATGGTAATCTTTGTCAGAACAAACCGGTTTTCTTTACTAATGGGTACCAAATCAACGAACTTATGTAGTAATTCCTATTTTTGTATAGTTTCCTGATTCACAACAACAGTGTGGTTCTTGGTTTCGCTGGAGGAATATTTAGTGTTATTTTCACTAGTACAGGTTTAACTGTAGGTTGCTGGCAGAGATTTCTTCCCCCAGGCTTTCTGGGCTGTAGGTAATTTGTAGTCAGCATCATTTGCTGCTTCATAAAATGCCCTATTAGGAATAAATGACATGATATGGTACAGGTTTTATACGGCTTGATAACGGCTAATTATGGATCATTTTACCATAGTTATCACCCCCTCCCCCCCCCACCCCCACCTCACCCCCTCCCCCCCACCTCACCCCCACCCCCCACCCCCACCTCGATAAATTCTCAACCATTATCAACCATTCTCTCCCAATGCATTCCTGACTGCATATCTGTCAGTTTTATGACAATTTGAAGAATCTCTTTATTTGAATATTTCGTAAACCATTCTATGTCTCAATATCAGTCCTATATATGAAATTATGATCCTGTGCCTTTTGAATTCCAGTTCATTGGATTTTGAAAACTGCTCACATATTTTGATGCTTTTATTTGTCGATGTCTCCACTTCAAACAAAAATCTTTTTATCAGAGTTGTCGATAATTTTGTCTGTTTCATTTACTGATGATGTCTCTATTCAAAACAAAAATCATGTTGTCAGGGTTGACAATATTTCAGTCTATTTTCTTATCTGTAAACAAATTTTAAAAAGTAAGATAAAAATTATAAGACTTATCGTGAGGAATTAGCGCCGCTGACAAATGGCTGCGTAGATTAGTTGGCACTTATTATATACCAGGGCGTTGTCACCGTTTGTCATGTAAAGATAGGGTATTAGTGCCGTTTAATTACCTTGATAGGACTTAGTAGATAAAGCAGGTAACGGTGTCACGGCATTGTCTCCACGGTTTACACAGCTTTAGTTAATTAGGGTTAAGACCCAAGTCATATACGCAATACGAAATCTTCAGATGTCGTACACATGTAACAGGACAGAAAATATCTACATCATGATATTTGAATGACACTATCTATAGTTACATGAACCAGGCACATGGCCTTGGGAACGCTGTGAGGTTCATGCTGTTATGAGTTGAAGTTGTTTCCTAGTTTGATCATGAGGTCAAAAGGTCCAGATGGCTTGTGAGTTCTCAAGTCATGAGCCAAACGGTATATCCAAATGTCACTTGTTTTCAAGTATATTTTGTTTTTCTGAAAAATCCGTTATTTACTCTTTTAAATAGCGGAGAAAATAGAAGTTAGTAATTAGCATTACACTAAAAAAAAATTGAATTTCATTTTGCATTTATGTATGGACAGGACAGAAAAAGATCAAACCTCTTTCATGTTTCTCTAAATAAATTCTTCAAAATCATCCTTCTTCTTCTAAAGGAATGACAGGATATTGTCAGTTTGTTTTCATGATTGTTAGATAAACCAGTTTCTCTCGGCCTCTTGGTTTGTGGCTGTATCTAAGTGAGTGATACAGGCCATTGTCTCTTGTATGAACTGCATTTGAAATCTCAAGATCTGTTTCGTGATCGGACCAGCATAGAGAGGAGGATCATCTATTCTTTAGACGGGGATGTCATCGTGTTATTGTTTTCTGACATTCCTCATGCTGAGCTGTTCAGTGTATTGTAGAGTCGTAAAGTTCGGTTTGCTGACAACATCAAGTGGTAATCCTGGCACCGTTTAGGAGTGCTGAACACTCGGGGTGTAATACTAGAAAATCAATTTTTATATCGTTTCCTGGAAATGTTGTGTCGCCTTGTCACTTACTGAGGACTGTAGATCACACGGTGACATTTCGTCTGTAATAAGTCGTGTAGTGTTGTCTCTATCAAATTGGCTGAAGGTCAGTGTTAAACCTGCTCGTAGTTACCACAATGACAAGTGGTTCTGGTCAATATCCTTAGCGCCGCATGTGGCTCCGACAAAAATTCTGATTCTGTGCAAGAATTAGTATTTTTCGCTATACTGATGGTTTTACCGACCTGATGACTACCCAGGATGTCTATATCAATATATAAAAATTGGTAAACTGTGGTATAGAGAGATATTGCTCAAACTTCATAAAGTAAAGAGGCTCCTTATAAGGGAGGCTCCTTACCAACCTTGATACAGTTTCATGTTATGGGACGTTTTTTGCCATGTTTTACTTTTACAGAAACTATATACAATGATGTATGTTATAGGGAATCCTTTAGCTTGTGTGCGTCTCTGTTCTCCCTGAGATATCCCACAACACAGCCGTATTTTATCAAAGTAAATGGTTGTATAATATGCTATGTATGAAATGTTATGTTGTTTATTCATAAAATCAGGTATAAAGGGCGAGGAAATATTGCGGTACAAAAGTTGAGTTATACTCAATTAAAATAATTTGACTTCCCCCCCCCCCCCCCAGGATTTTCTATACCTAGCTGTATTATCTGCAGTAAATATCTGTAGTTTGCCAAAGATGTCTTGTATAACTCTTGTCAAATCTAAACATTTTCAAAATGACAGATTCCGTTGAATATTTACCCAAAATGTTCTCGATCAATCTCTGTCTACTTTTACTGTCACAATACTTCCAAAAGTTAACCGCCGTGATTTCTACGTCTTTCTCATTAAATCTGGATGTGCACACGAGCTTCACCATGCTCCAGCCATTTCCGATAATGTAGTTTGATTTGACAATCTGATGCATGTAGAATTGCAGTAGAATCGTCTGGGGAATATATATTTTTTTTTTTCTGAGTTTTGCTCAAATGATACTGGATTGAAAGAGTGCGATATAGGCTCTATCATGTTTGTGAAATACTTTACGTTCGTTTTGCTAAGGTTTGATTGATGTCGTTTTAAAAGAATATTTTACCAAACCTGATGTGGGCAGTCATCCAAAAACGGTGATTGATAAATTACAAATGGAGAAATGAATATGTTTTACTGTTTGTCTGTGAAATCTACCGACAGGGATTATATTTTATTGTAACAATTGATATTACATTAAGTTCTACTTTTTGCGAGTGGTCTGAGAAAGTGATTGTTAAGTGCAATCCATTCCCGTCGCTGGTCAGTTGCGAGGTATGACATAAATAATAAATTACACTTGTCTCCTATTTCTGTTGTCAGCTTCATGCAACTCATTCTGAAAGTCTTATTTTGCAACTTTTGTGTGCAAGACAAAACATACTGTGTATATTGTTTTTGGGGGGTTGGGGGTTCTAATCCTAAAATACTGTTTTTGTACTTGATGACAATTTTAAAGGAATGTTTCTGAATCCTGCTCCCATTGTATGATGCTACATCACTGTAAGGTGGTTGGGGAGGCTGAGTCGAGATCTTCGTCAGTGACAGGTGTCAAAGCCGTTAGGGAAACACCATGTCTTACTGTCATGTTCACGTTTAACAGTACCCGAGGGATTAAACCTCACATATCCGGAGACACGACATATGAACTGGAGGTTTATCGCTTATACTTTAACTAATGAGTCACTCACTGCAATATGAAACTTATCAAAAGGTTTTCTTCTCCTTCAAAGTCCTTTTTCTTAAGAAACTTTTTAAGGTGTCTTCTTGTCTAATTATTGCTATAATGGTTATAGGTGTATATATATATAGAGTGGATATACAATTGTTCCTTGATTTAAGCAGACCAATTTTTAGAAGAAATATAAATCATTTTCTTGCCTGAATTCTAGGAGAATGAAGATATTTTCGGGACATCAGTTTATGTGCACAATATTACATATGAGAGAGACGAATCGTAATAAGCCTTAGCTGCTAGCCGTGATTAATGCGTCCAGACTACGACAAATATAGACTTTTCGACTTCGTTGTTATATTAATAAATCTGTAAAAGGATGGCAATTATTAATAAATCTGTAGAAGGATGGCAATTATTATTTTACTTCCTGACAATGTGCTTATTATTTTCTGATTATCTAGATCGTCTGAGACGATGGGTGATTGCCCTAAATGGTCCAAAGGGATGTGATTAAAGAATCTTTCACCTCCTTGGGGGCGAGACAGGCGAATCTCAACTTGAGGGGTAAGATTCTTAAGTTGCCAAACACAAGGCTTGCTGAGTGTTTGGTAGCTTAAGAATCTTACCCCGAGGGTTGAGATCCCCTGTCTCACTACCAAGTGGGTATTAATGATTATTTTTCTCTTACCTCATCAAGGGTTCTTCTCTACTTAAGTTCCTTTAGCTTGTCTGTTAAATTATAGGACTGAATACTTATTTTTATATCTGGCGGTTACCGTAGTTTGACGGTCCTGATGAAGTTTATATGTTACCATGTTGTAGGATTTGACCTCTCTATCCCTGGATACCCCCGCTATTCCATGCTGCAGACGTCCCCGGAGAAGTACAACCTGTACATCGTAAATACCACGCTCTGGGACGATGCAACATTTGAATGTCAGGTGCTCCCAGCCCAGGGGAACCCTGCTCTTCAGGCCTCCGCCAAATTAACCATATTAGGTAAGGTATAACCATATAAGGTAAGGTATAACCATATAAGATAAGGTGTAACCATATAAGGTTAAGTATAACCATATAAGGTAAGGTATTACCATATATGGTAAGGTATAACCATATAAGTTATAACCAAATTAGGTAAGGTATAACCATATAAGGTTAAGTATAACCATATAAGGTAAGGTATAACCATATAAGTTATAACCATATATAAGGTTAAGTATAACCATATTAGGTAAGGTATAACCATATAAGTTAAGGTATAACCATATAAGGTTAAGTATAACCATATATAAGGTTAAGTATAACCATATAAGGTAAGGTACTACCATATATGGTAAGGTATAACCATATAAGTTATAACTAAATTAGGTCAGGTATAACCATATTAGGTTAAGTATAACCATATTAGGTAAGGTATAACCATATAAGTTAAGGTATAACCATATTAGGTAAGGTATAACCATATTAGGTAAGGTATAACCATATAATGTTAAGTATAACCATATTAGGTAAGGTATAACCATATAAGTTATAACCAAATTAGGTAAGGTATAACCATATAAGGTAAGGTATAACCATATTAGGTAAGGTATAACCATATAAGTTAAGGTATAACCATATTAGGTAAGGTATAACCATATTAGGTAAGGTATAACCATATAAGGTTAAGTATAATCATATAAGGTCAGGCATAACTATATTAGGTAAGGTATAACCATATAAGGTAAGGTATAACCATATAAGGTAAGGTATAACCATATAAGGTAAGGTATAACCATATAAGGTAAGGTATTACCATATATGGTAAGGTATAACCATATAAGTTATAACCAAATTAGGTAAGGTATAACCATATAAGGTAAGGTATAACCATATAAGTTAAGGTATAACCATATAAGGTAAGGTTTAACCATATAAGTTAAGGTATAACCATATCAGGTAAGGTATAGCCATATAAGGTTAACATATAACCATATTAGGTCAGGTATAACCATATAAGGTAAGGTATAACCATATTAGGTCAGGTATAACCGTATTATGTCAGGTATTACCATATAAGGTAAGGTATAAACATATTAGGGAAGGTATAACCGTATTACGTCAGGTATTACCATTTTATAACCACATTAGGCAATGTTTAACCATATTATAACCATATTAGGTATGGTATAACCATATTATAACCATATTAGGTCAGGTATAACCATTTTATAACCACATTAGGCAATGTTTAACCATATTATAACCATATTAGGTCAGGTATAACCATTTTATAACCACATTAGGCAATGTTTAACCATATTATAACCATATTAAGGCTGGTATAACCATTTTATAACCACATTAGGCAATGTTTAACCATATTATAACCATATTAGGTCAGGTATAACCATTTTATAACCACATTAGGCAATGTTTAACCATATTATAACCATATTAGGTCAGGTATAACCATATTATAACCATATTAGGCAATGTTTAACCATATTATAACCATATTAGGTCAGGTATAACCATATTATAACCATATTAGGTCAGGTATAACCATATTATAACCATATTAGGTATGGTATGGTAAGTTCATCCCTAATAAAAATATTAATCTATATAAAGAAAATGGTCTCCCCACTTTACCATGTAAGTGTTGGACCTTCTAACTTTTATGTCAAACATTTTGACAGTTGATATAACTGTTTGTAAATAATTGACTTTAAAACACATATGTTCTACAAAAATCAAATTGTCAGTAAAGCTACCCAGAAATGACACCGATGTTTTGTCTTGTTGGCAGTGCCTCCTGAGTTGCCCCAGATAATCGGGCATCCCAACGGTTCAATTGTCAACATTCGACACACAGACGCGATTGTGCAGCTAACGTGTGAGGTGCGGAACGCTCGTCCTGCAGCTAGTATCACCTGGTATAAAAACGGAGTGGTTGTTACAGAGAACGTGGAATACACTGTTGAACAGATCGCCAATGATAAACGGGAGAACGCCCACAACACGCTCACGTTAACGCCCGATTTTCAATCCAAGGAGCACGGTGCTCTCTACACATGTAAAGGCACCAACGAGGCGATTAGGGGTCAATTTCTGGAGACCAGTGTCACCATCAACGTCCAGTGTAAGTTTAAAGTACCAACTCTCGTCTGTTTATATTTCCCTAATACCCGGAGACTTTCCGAGAGCAGTTCACTTGAGATTTCTAGGTAAAATCTTGTGTAATCATAAAAAAAAATATTTTCACAATATTTTGTTTTTCTGTAATTTACATTTTGAGGACGATTGTTTTTTTCAGTCCCGCCTTCCATTCCTGAGATCACTGGTTATCGTCGTGGACAGACAGTACAACGAGGGGACACTATGAACCTTGAATGTGTGTCAAGGGGAGGTAACCCTCTGGCTCAGGTCGTCTGGTTTAAAAACGATGACAAGATTGACTTCTCTTACTCGAGTTCCAACGACCGCTCGACCAATGAACTGTCATTTCTAGTGGGGGCGTCTGATGATGATGCTGTGTACCGATGCGAGGCGACGAACGCTGCGACAGAGTACCCTCTGACAGCTCAGGTCCAGATTATTGTACATTGTGAGTATTATAGACCTGTGTCACTGTACATTGTGAGTAGACTGAGTCACTGTTAAATGGTGACTTATGTTCATTGCACTTTTATTCAGTTCAAAATTAAGAATTAGTATACTACCTGTATTTGTTATTTGTCCCCTGTCGATACCGATTCCTGTTGAAATTATTCTGGGACAAGTCTATATTAATTGCCCTGGAGTACCTAGATTTGGTGTACAAGGACATCTTGGGATGGTCAAAGTGACAGAGTGCAGGAACTACATTGTAGGTCACTGTGACCTATGCTTTGACCTTTGACCTTAACTTTCAAAGAGTTTGTCAGGGGGCATAACTCTTTAAAATTTCACCTGGAGTAACTAGATTTGATGACAAGGACATCTTGGGATGACAGATAATATTGCACCTGGAGTAACCAGATTTAGATAATATTTCACGTGGAGTAACCAGATTTAGATATTATTTCACCTGGAGTAACCAGATTTAGATATTCACCTGGAGTAACCAGATTTAGATATTCACCTGGAGTAACCAGATTTAGATATTATTTCACCTGGAGTAACCAGATTTAGATATTATTTCATCTGGAGTAACCAGATTTAGATATTATTTCACCTGGAGTAACCAGATTTAGATATTATTTCACCTGGAGTAACCAGATTTAGATATTATTTCACCTGGAGTAACCAGATTTAGATATTCACCTGGAGTAACCAGATTTAGATATTATTTCACCTGGAGTAACCAGATTTAGATATTATTTCATCTGGAGTAACCAGATTTAGATATTATTTCACCTGGAGTAACCAGATTTAGATATTATTTCACCTGGAGTAACCAGATTTAGATATTATTTCACCTGGAGTAACCAGATTTAGATATTTCACCTGGAGTAACCAGATTTAGATAATATTTCACCTGGAGTGACCAGATTTAGATAATATTTCACGTGGAGTAACCAGATTTAGATAATATTTCATCTGGAGTAACCAGATTTAGATAATATTTCATCTGGAGTAACCAGATTCAGATAATATTTCACCTGGAGTAACCAGATTTAGATATTTCACCTGGAGTAACCAGATTTAGATATTTCACCTGGAGTAACCAGATTTAGATATTTCACCTGGAGTAACCAGATTCAGATAATATTTCACCTGGAGTAACCAGATTTAGATATTTCACCTGGAGTAACCAGATTTAGATAATATTTCACGTGGAGTAACCAGATTTAGATATTTCACCTGGAGTAACCAGATTTAGATATTATTTCACCTGGAGTAACCAGATTTAGATATTTCACCTGGAGTAACCAGATTTAGATATTTCACCTGGAGTAACCAGATTTAGATATTTCACCTGGAGTGACCAGATTTAGATATTTCACCTGGAGTAACCAGATTTAGATATTTCACCTGGAGTGACCAGATTTAGATATTATATTACCTGGAGTAACCAGATTTAGATGTTTCACCTGGAGTAACCAGATTTAGATATTTCACCTGGAGTAACCAGATTTAGATATTTCACCTGGAGTGACCAGATTTAGATATTTCACCTGGAGTAACCAGATTTAGATATTTCACCTGGAGTAACCAGATTTAGATAATATTTCACCTTGAGTAACCAGATTCAGATAATATTTCACCTGGAGTAACCAGATTTAGATATTTCACCTGGAGTAACCAGATTTAGATATTTCACCTGGAGTAACCAGATTTAGATATTTCACCTGGAGTAACCAGATTCAGATAATATTTCACCTTGAGTAACCAGATTCAGATAATATTTCACCTGGAGTAACCAGATTTAGATATTTCACCTGGAGTAACCAGATTTAGATATTTCACCTGGAGTAACCAGATTTAGATATTTCACCTGGAGTAACCAGATTTAGATATTTCACCTGGAGTAACCAGATTTAGATAATATTTCACCTTGAGTAACCAGATTCAGATAATATTTCACCTGGAGTAACCAGATTTAGATATTTCACCTGGAGTAACCAGATTTAGATATTTCACCTGGAGTAACCAGATTTAGATATTTCACCTGGAGTAACCAGATTCAGATAATATTTCACCTGGAGTAACCAGATTTGATGACACGGACATCTTGGAATGACAGACTCCAGAGTAAAGTCACTATGATATATGACCTGAATGTGTACCTTTACTTTGAAAAAGTTTGAAGGGGGGCATAAACCAGATTGGGGGTACAAGAACATCTTCAGCTAGAGGAGTGACAGAAGCAGGTCACCATGACCTCACTGTGACCTTTGTCCCTGATATAAGTGTACTGTTAAATATAGAAATCATTACCTGTAAGGGTCTTTGGTTTGCCTTGTTTATCTAAAAGTAATTCTCAAGATAAATTCTTTCCAACAAACTTTCTTGCATATCAGTTAAGAGACTTAAAAGACAGACTGTCAATTCTGATCTGGGGATATTTATCATTAGGGGACTTGATAACAACAGCTCTGGTAGGTACAGTGGATTCTACTTATATCACTTCTGTTAGTATCACATTCCTCTTTATATCATGTTTTTCCCAAGCACCATTTTTCTCTCCATAATGTATGTAATTTTATTTGGTTAATATCATGAATTTGAGGTGAATTCCTCTCAATATCATGTTTTTATTTTAACCAATCACATAAAATATCCAGAAAATGATGTCATTTCCATTGATTTCAGATACTACTTGTACAAAATGTTGCATAGAAAATAAAAAATAACCCCAAAAATGTTTTTTAATTGAAATAATGTTATCTATTTATATTGAAACATCTTCATATGTACATTGAATAGCTTACTTTTAGTTATGGAGATTGGAAATGCACTAGATTTAGTGGAAAAACATGTTTCTCTTAATGTCACATTCCTGTTAATATCATGTTTTTGTCTATCAAATGCAACATGATATAAAGAGAAGTGCACTGTATTAAGTTTGACTGTCCTGCTGAGGATATATTGCATTAACCAAAATGTCTGTTTCTGTTAGTTCCACCAGAGAAAGTTACGATATCTGGTAACCGCCTAGCAACTGCTGGAGAGGAGGTGGAGCTTACATGTGAAACAGCCAATAGCAACCCTGCATCTGTGGTCACATGGTTGGTGCGTGGTCGACAGATCGCCGGCACTCAAAACCACGTAGAAGAATCGGATGATGGTGGATATATCACAAGGTCAATAATCAGGGTGACACTGACGAACCGCGAGGACCAGATCGTGTACACTTGTCAGGCGATGAACGACGGAATATCGGAGCCCGTCACCGACACTGTCACGCTAAGCGTGTTGTGTAAGTTATACTTCCTGTAGGAAAGGGGAGCGAACTCTGATTACACTGGTACAGTGCCATCAACTTTTATTTCACTATATAGGTGATGGTGAAACATGCCTCTTAACACCGGTACAGCCCCCCACCCCCTACAAACAAATGTGCTAAAACACAGACACACAATAAAGGTTTTGACCTTATGGTGACCAATTTTAGTTAACTTTCAAAAATATTGAATGAACAATACAAGGGCTTTATAGACCTCTTTTTATCATTATAAAAACCACTATAAGGTTACTGTTAGCTATAGCCACTGGGAACTATTCAAAATTTGCTAATTAACCAATCATAATGGATCTAGTCCAATGTTCCTAGTTGTCCCAGTTGCTCACCCCTTGATTTAGTATGGTCCAGTATGACTGTATGGTTGAATGGGCTAAGATACAACAGCGGTTAGGAGGGGGTAGTGGGGATGTTGGGAGGGGGTAGTGGGGGTAGAAGGGTACCCTGTGTCTCCTTCTGTCGTAATCAGTTTACGTTACATCAGAGACTAGTCTCTCCTGTTACAGCTCTGTAGAGATATCTGTAGCTGTAAAGCCATTTGTATTTCCTAACAGTCCAGCCCGCGGGACGGGGATAGTGTCCCGAGGTGACGGATTGTTGTGTAATAATTCACCAGGGCCGGAGGTGATTCAGTGTTTCCTGCTCAGTGCATGCCGTTAATGGTGGTTTATATCGCGGTTACCACATCTGCGATCACATTTCATCTAAGGGGATTTCTCAGATTTTTTGAGGGGGATCTTTACATAGAAATATTAGCCGTTGTACAACATGGTGCTTTGACAGCTGGGCAGTTTATGTGTCCACAGGAACTAATTTTACATCATCATTTACTTTGATATTGTTTCTACACCCGATTAAATTTTCATTATTTTAACAATTATCAATACTTAACAAGCATTGAAGTTCGACCTGAGTTTTGAATCCTTTGTTTTAAGCCAATGAATTATCTGTCGTGACTATTTGTAATGTTTTTGCTCGTATTTTATCATGACAGAATCATAATGCGTGACAAAATCGTAATGTGCGGAGATAATGAACATTTGCTATTAAAAGATCAAATATCAGATTTATTGTCACCGTTAAATAAGATACGGTTTAACATCCTGCGAAGGGATTCTGTAATTAGGTCTTATCGTGAGTTGATGGAGATACTACAAACGGTCTGTTGGTACAAATTAGTTTGGAAATGATACACACCAGTATAACATAACATGAATGTTGGCAAACCAACAACTTTATCGGTAGACACACTGATAATACACGAGACAACTCCAAAAATAATAGTCTTTTAATTAAGGATCAGGGGGAATGAAAGTTTGGTTCCAATTCAAAAGTACATGGTTTTGTGGTTTAAATATCTTATTTATTGAACATAAAAATCTGCATCACATCATGGCCACTATGGCAAAGGGGGGGGTTGATTCACTGATCAGAAATGAAAAAGTATAGGGTCACATGCCCAGCAATAGCAGTTTGCTCCAGTTTCCTCCCACAAAAAGGGTCCTGCCTGTTAACATCTGGGCCAACAAATGAGATTTATTTATGGTGACATAACTGTGGTAATTGTTGTGAAATAAATACATTTTATTTGCAGAGTTTTGAATGAATAATATAACCAAATGGCCTGTCAAAACTTTAGTACAATGTATTGTCGATCTATCAGGCAAACAAATTGTGAATGATAGTAATATCTCATTCATCCCTGAAAACACATTTGAACTCTTCCAATTCAAAGGTTTGAATATTTCATTACATAATTTTGAGGGGTGAATATCAGGTTCTGAAGTCTGCAACCTAACAAGATATGACCGACCATCCTTAAGAGGAGGTTTTCTGGTAAATCATTTGAAAATGTTTTGATAATATTGGTGAGTTTATGTATGATGTGTTCTGTTCCGACAGACCCGCCCGGAGCCCCTGTAATCACGGGATACGAAGAGGGAGACTTCGTCAAGGCAGGCGACGTCAAGAGGCTGACCTGTAGCTCGGCAGGGGGCAACCCCATGGCAACGCTGAAATGGTTCAAAGGTCAGTAAAGTAACCCCATGGCAATGCGCAAATGGTTTAAAGGTCAGTAACCCCAAGGCAACGTGCAAATGGTTCAAAGGTTAGTAACCCCATGGCAACACTCAAATGGTTCAAAGGTCAGTAACTCCATGGCAACGCTGAAATAGTTAATAGGTCAATAACCCAATGGCAACGCTCAAATGGTCAATAGTCAGTCTCCCATATTATAAGTAACAGTATTATGTATATTTTTAAATAACTATACAACATTTGATATAGGGCCGCTCTAAAGTGCTTTACTGTACATAGATATACAAATTATGCAATCAATACAGTATCTCAGTCAATGCAATTAAAATGAATTCACAGTAGCTGCCTCATCAGGCTCTCACTACTTGTCCTATGTCACATGACTGATATCTCCCTATACGTGTTTGCCTGTGTATGTGCTGGAGATATATTGTGTTTGGTTAATGCTACTCTTCTGTCTTTTTACTTCTTATACGGAAGAAATTTTCATCTTGAAAAACTTCATGATGAATAGTACTTGATAGTTTAGGAGTGATATAATTATACATTTCATATCTTATTTGGTAATATTTTGACTTTGTAATCAATGACATCTATTGTCATCAGGAAATGAGTTGTTGGACTCCACCACAAAAACACGGGGAAGAATCGTTAGTTCTGAGCTGACCTTAGTCGCCGCACCAGGTGACAACAACGCCATCTACAAGTGTACAGCGTCCAACGAAGCGACATCGACTCCGCTCCAGGTCCTGAAGAAGCTCACGGTCTACTGTAAGTGTGTTTCCGTACTCGTACACTGCATGAGGCCCCAGATAAGCACATTGTGTATTGTGCTGTGGCGTCAGAACAGAACCCTTCATGCTTGTAACCGTGTTATTCTACTAATAGCCTAAATCAAATCTTAATCTTACAAGACATTCAGATCAACCACAAATATGGAATATTTCTTCCCTTAACTCATTCACCTTCAAAGACATATTTTAACTCTTCCAATTCAAAGGTTGGAATAGTTCATTATGAAATTTCAGTGGTGAATGAGTTCAGTCACCAGACTTTTAATTGTACCTGTTTCCCATGTGTGCGTGATATTAGTTATTTGCTGACATGTGTAAAAGAATAAGAAAAAACAAAACTGGAAAATAAGGCTTTTTCTTTAGTAATACATAAGTTTTATTTCTGGTCAAGAACCATTTCTATCTAAAAACTTTTAAAAAACAACATGATTTCATTTCAAAATATGCCATGTCACTCAAGGGAGATAACTGTGATTTGATCCCTGGTATGACAGTTTTATTAACAGAAAATTTTGTTTTGAATTGCTTATATTAACACTTTTCATTACCAAATGATTTTATTTTTTCATGATTTTTGAGAACAGAAAAATAAAAGCAAAATCTAAACTGTTAAAAAATGTCAATAGGTTTTAGATTGAGTGGTTGAGAAATAAAGATGAATTGAAACTGTTTTGAAATGAAGCAGGGTTACAAGTTTGAAGGGTTGTGATATTGATGCGTATTGTATGTTCATATATACCGAATGGCAAATAGTGACTGCGTGATATTTGTGTTTTTATTCTGTACATTATAAGGGGAATGTATTTGTAAGTATGTGTTTAAATCTCATCAGTTTTTGTATATTTTTAGCGATCCGATTTTGTTTTAAAATAAACCCATAGTTTTAGGAATCACCATCATCATGAGACAGACCAGAATATGAATTACAAAACAAGGTAGTGATAACTGAGTTTTGATCTCATTTACTCGTTCAGTATCTGGTTATGTCATTGCAATAATTTGAAGAAAAAAAACAGGTTTATTACAAATAAACAAAGAACCATGATATTTAGGTAAATTGCAGAACCGAAAAGAATCCTTGACTATTCTTAATTCCATTTGAAAAACAATTGCCATCACAAGAAAACATTTCAGTTGATATGTATAAAGGTTCAACCTGAAAAAGGGGGTATTTGTAATAATTATTATAAAAAGTACAAGTTTAGGTTCTTTCATACATGTACAGCATTATCATAGCCTTTACATATTATGAATAGGCCAAACTTGAAATTTCAATTATAAGTTGGCTCTTTCTGTGATCAAAACTCAGTTGACCATCTGACATAGTGCAGTGAAAGAAAAAATGAAATAAAAACCCAACAGCAACCTCTATCCTAGACATTGACATGTGACATACAAGTATCCAATCATAATCCTAGAAATTGACATGTCAAATACAAGTATCCAATCATAATCCTAGACATTGACATGTGACATACAAGTATCCAATCCTAGACATTGACATGTTACATACAAGTATCCAATCATAATCCTAGACATTGACATGTGACATACAAGTATCCAATCATAATCCTAGACATTGACATGTGACATACAAGTATCCAATCATAATCCTAGACATTGACATGTGACATACAAGTATCCAATCATAATCCTAGACATTGACATGTGACATACAAGTATCCAATCATAATCCTAGACATTGACATGTGACATACAAGTATCCAATCATAATTCTAGACATTGACATGTGACATACAAGTATCCAATCATAATCCTAGACATTGACATGTGACATACAAGTATCCAATCATAATCCTAGACATTGACATTTGACATACAAGTATCCAATCATAATCCTAGACATTGACATGTGACATACAAGTATCCAATCCTAGACATTGACATGTGACATACAAATATCCAATCACTAACTAGATGGAAATTCTCATATGACATACTTTTGTATTCGTTCATCAGTGACACTTATTGTACAGACGTAGTGTTCGGAATAATTATTATTTTTGTATAAGATCGGGTTAGGAGGGTTATTTTTACCTCATTTTCACTCCTCGCACAGTTGCCCCTGCCCGCGTGACTTTGACCGCTGACCCCTCTGAACCCAAGGCCGGTCAGCGCCTTCGCCTCACCTGTCTCTCAGCGTCCAGTAATCCTCCGGCCGCCATTATGTGGGTCAGAGACAATGTTCTTCGTCAAGGAGTAACCATCAACAAGTCGCCGTCCACCAATGGAGGAATGACCACCACAAATGTACTGGACATAACGCCAACGGCCGCTGACCATCGTGCGGAGTATCACTGCCAGGCAACAAATCTAGTGATTGGGGATAAAGTTAATGACGCCATCACTCTTAGTGTATTGTGTAAGTGTAGTTTTAGGCTAGTCCTCACATCATCAGTTTTCACTCATTCATCTCTGAAATTTCATTATGAACGATTCCAACCTTTGATTTGGAATGGTTCAGATGTACTTCAGGGTTTAATGAATCCGTTCTAGCTCAAAAATACGACATAAGAGACTTAGAATTAGAATGAAATATCTCTATAAATGTCATTTAATCCATAATCTATCTACTAACATATTCTATACCTTGGTCCTCAAAAATACTGTATTAGATATACCAGAGCAGAATTTACTGCTTATTTTAAATGTGCCAAAAAATTCAATTTAAATTGTAAAAATGTTCATATAAGTACCTTTAGTGTATGAAAGAAAGTTATAAAGGGAACCAATTTTAATGTACCAATATTTAAAAAAAGAAAAAATAACATATTTAGATGTCTGAGGATTGTGTAATCTTTTAAGAAATCAAATAGAAAAAAACCCAGTCAAATTTATGTTGAATTTAAAGTTGTATGTATTAAGTGCTGGTATTAAAGGACTTGGAATTGAGTACAATTAGAAGTTCCAAAACCAGAAATTGATGACTGAGAGAAAAAGGAAAGGAGAAAATAGATTAATTGTGCTTGGATACAAAAAGGGAAAACAATGTAAGTGAAACAGAAAAAAGTTGTTTGTAGCAAAAGATAAATAGAATAAGGGTATTTAAAAGTTTTATATCTGGATGAGTTAAAACTGTATATAAGCTTTGAGACAACGCCTCGTGTTGTCTTGGTATAGACAGCAGTAAACACGCATCCTTCTGTCCACCAGTCGCCCCCGTCTTTGACCTGTCCATGTCTCCGGCCAACATCGAGATCACCGAGGGAGACAGTCGGTCGGTGAACCTCACGGCCGCGGCTAACCCTCCCGTCCTCACCTACAAGTTCTACCGGGAAGGGATCGAGGTCAGCGTCCCAGGTGATGTCAGTAGCTTTGCCTTCGACAACGGAGCGCTACAGATCTCAAATATCCAGCGTGGCGATATGGGGCGATACAGTCTAGAAGCTCGCAATGCGGAGGGCATGTCACATTTCAACTTCACGCTAAACGTTCTCTGTAAGTACCGTCCTCTGATGTCATAAGGTCATTCTCGGATTATTTTATTCATATTATTATTTTTTAGAATGAGTGGTGGGAAAATAAGCATTCTGGTGGGTTAGAACTATATCCATATTTTGTAGATTTGTGTTTTTGTGATGTGGCTTCAGTCAATTTTATTTGATTGCCGTTGTACTTTTCTCTTATTTCAACAATTTGTCTTCCTTGTGTAAAATATTTGAGTATGTTGTCCTTATACACAGGGCAGTGTCCCGTCCATACTGACCAGGAATCTAGGCTGTTACCAGAAAAAGATTGTAAACATTATGTCTTACATATTACAACATACATCTGTGTATAGCCATATAAAATAATCAAGATTTCTCATTGATAGCAAAGAAATAATATAAGGTTAACTGTCCATGCTTTCCTTAAATACATTTGAGGTTGTGTAATTTCAGTCGGGATTATTTTCCTGGTGTGTATTGTGATATTTATATACCTGATAGATATGTAAACTAAAGTGCCCTGAAACCCTTCTGTGTACCTGGCAACTTTATATTTGGTCAGATATGTAATTTCAACATTTTAGGTTAATCAATTTTTACCTCTTTACAAAAATCTACGGAAACAAATATTCAAAATCTGTGTAAATCATGTTAAAAACATGGGGGAAGGGAGGTAACTCCTGTTATTGTACTAAGGCCAGTCCCCAATGCACCGAGAAATTATATACTTTTCTGCATGTATCACAATACACTGTATGTAAGTCACATGATAATCACATGATACTCACATGGTAATCTAATGTATCTTATCACACTTATTTCAGTTTTAAATGCTCATTTATCTATCAAAGGGTTTATTTTCTCAATTTCTCCAGCCAAACTTTGAGCTGAATTATTTTGTCGAAAGAATAAGCCCAAAGGTCGGGCAGAATGTCTCCTGACAAAGTTCTGACTGTTAGTCCTACTATGTTTTATAAGTATGTTTATTCTGTAAAAGTTACAAGGAATCTATATCAAATGCTGGGTAAGCTGGTATCAAATAAACATATAATCTGTAGGCTATCAAATTTAATCTACAGTTTAGAAAATATTACTTAAAATATTTTCAGAGAGGATTTGTATTGTTGTTAACTAATTATTAAATCAACTAGGAGTAAGAATACTGAGGTAAAATACTAAAATCTGAGGTTTTTATATTTTCTTGAGTGTCTGCTATATTTCTATTGATCATTACTTTTGTCACCATGTTTATTTTTCCTGAGTTGATATAAATAGTTGCTGACCTTGACATTGTGTGACTTTGAAGTGTGACCTTCACCTTGAGGCTGTACAAATTAACATGGGTGGCCTTCAGTAGTTTGGCTTAGTGTGTTTCTATTAATAGACCAAATTAAATCGTAGCAAATATTTCATTTGTAGAGGGCACAAGTTGTGTCGATCATTTGTTGTTTATTGTTTGGAAATATAAAATTTTAATGATTATTAAGGACTTATCAGGTTTTCAAATTTATATCTTAGTTTGATAGACCTATATAATTTTCAAATTTATATCTTAGTTTGATAGACCTATATAATTTTCATTATTGAAAAAATTTAAGTTGATACATCCAACTTTAAAGTAAAATAAGCTGGAAATAGAAACCCATATAAGCACTACATCAATCTTCCACTAGTTTGACCAGAATTTAATTTGTTTTGTTATGAAACAGAATCTGAAACACGAGCTTACAACAAAACCCAAACTCCAACTTTTATTTGTCCTTGTTCTCTAGAGAGTTCATTTTAAATCAAAGAAACTTAAATGAATCCATGAAAAGTAACGCAAGAAAGAAATCTAAATCTTATTGTCGTGTTTCTTTTTTACCAACAGCCTTAATGTGACGATAAATGACAATCAGTCAAACCTGGAAACATGACAATAGAATAAAGATACATGAACTTGTGTTTGATAAATGAGATGAGTTCTGGCTGTTTCTCTAACCCTTGTCCTGGGTTGTGGTATTTCCTAGACGTAGCTAGGCCTAGCTTTTCTATCTGCTTTTTCTAGATTAATGTTTTCTTTCTTTCTTGATATAACATACATTGTCTTAAGCCGTTCATTGACACTTACTTTTCATCTTATTACCGAATTATACATATTTTATATTTCATTTCAATTTTGAAATTTTTCTCAGCAAGTTAAAGGAAATATTCACGCAAACTATTGATAAAAGGAAATGTTATTCTATATCTAGAGAACACCAGAATAATTTTCGATGAGAAGTGTAGGAAAATTATTTCAAGCTTGATAGATTAGTTAATGTTAGTTGGGCCTTGGGTCTGTAGGACTAAGATCAAAGTAAGATATTTATGAGCGACATTGTCACCATGGTTACCACAGATGCCGCCTCCATCACGACAATCACCAGCCCAGTGGAGGAGGAGATAGGTGGCGCTGCCTTCTTTGAGTGCATCGCCGACGCCAACCCCATCACACCTAACATGATCACATGGTCACGCAGTGATTTTGATATGTCCAAGACGAAGCAGGCGTTCGAAAACAACAAAGGTCACCTGACCGTATATGAGTTGGAGAAGACGGACACGGGGACGTTCACGTGTACGGCCGACAACCAGATCGGCCAGCCCTCCGTGATGGAGGCCATTCTTGTTGTTAAATGTACGTGACATTTTGATCTGAGGGTGAAAAATTGTGGGAATTCTATAAATGATGTACATAATAAATGATCAAAATTTTGTTACAATTTGAATACAGTAAAACCTTGCTATCCTGCCATCTTCTGTCCAGATATATATTGGTGTTATCGGGAGTTTTCTCTAAATAAAGGGAAATAGGTATATAAAAGGAATGCTGTAGAAAAGGAGAAAAAAAGGACATTGAAACACATTGGCAGTAAAAGCAGGTGGAAAATGAACTGAGGGATACCAAGGTTTTACTGTACTTGTATATATGTTATGAAGACAGACTAAGGTCAGTTAAAATTTAATAGCATACATAGTACTCTGCTTTAACTCACTATTTATAGAATCTATTCACTTGCATATTTCTATTATTACTGGTTGATAGTCTTACTTACTATGATGGTATAGCCTTACTAACTCTGTATATATTCTCACTCTGCTTTATACAATCTATATTTACAAATCATTGCTATGTACAATCTATATTTACGAATCATATAGAATCTTTATGTAGAATCACTCTGATATGCGCCTATAGCTAAGTCACTTCACCGTCAAACTCCTTTATATTCCTCAATCTGACCTGCTCTCAGGTTTATTAGAACAATTTAGTAAATCTAGCTTACCCTAGGGGTGGGGGTTGGCCCAATGGGTATAGGGTAGGGGGTCCTCATCAGCACATTTGATCTTGTGTTCTCTTTGTTCAGCACTTGACATCAAATTAGTTAACTCGTTCACCCCTGAAGACACATTTGAACCAGTCGAATACACTGGAGGGTAAAGTTCATTATGAAACCTCAGGGATGAACTTGTTACAGAGTCTCCTCCCTTGCTTTAGGAATCACTAGATTGATGCTATCAGTCTGTTACTTGGTAACGGTGATAATATATCTAGTACAAGTTGAAGTTTATGGTGTTTGTATGTAAACAACAGAAATCTGGGAATGTGCATTAAAAAGAACCAGTTTAGGAATGAGTTTCTTAGCTTTATGTAAATATTCAGATTCATGAAATTATATTAATCATCGCATAATATTTTAGCTAAAATTCAATTTACATCTGAAATTTTATAATGAACTTTTCCAACCTTTGAATTGGATGAGTTCAATGTGTGTTAAGGGGTGGACAAGTTAAAGGTGACAGCTCATTCCTAACATTATGTACTGTAAATCACTTAATCTTTGCCATGTGACACAAAAACCTTTCATCCCTTAATAGCTTCAATAAACCTTTCCATCTGATCTGGAAGAGTCCATTGTGCTGTTCATCACAGGAAGTGCTTGTTTTCAAGGGGGATCACTCTATGAATATTGTTGACTTATTTCAAATGGAGATGAGTCTATATATATTAATGATTTCCAAGGGGGGTCACTATGAATGTTGTTGATTTCCAAGGGGGGGTCGCTCTACGTATATTGTTGGCTTATTTCCAAGGGAGATCACTCTATGTATATTGTTGACTTATTTCCAAGGGAGATCACTCTATTTATATTGTCGGCTTATTTCCAAGGGAGATCACTCTGTGTATGTTGTTGACTTATTTCCAAGGGAGATCACTCTATGTTTATTGTTAACTTATTTCAAAGGGAGATAATTCTATGTATATTGTTTACATGTTTCCAAGGGGGGTCACTCTATGTATATTGTTGACATATTTCCAAGGGAGATCATTCTATATATATTGTTGACTTATTTCCAAGGGAGATCACTCTATGTATATTGTTGACAATATTTCAACTTGTTATAATCTGTGGTTTGAACTTTGCCCCTCAGTCCTACCTATCATTGATGACTCCGCCCAGTACTCCAAGGCCGCAGGTGACCACGGGTCAACAGTCCAGCTCATTTGTCTGGCCGAGGGAGCTCCAGAGGTCACCTTTGACTGGATCAAGGTAACAAAGCCGTTCCTATAGTAGACAAATATATTAAAATTGCAATATTTGAAGGTTTGAACAATGATATATTTAAACTCAAATTAAACATAGAATTCTGTCTCTCATATACCTTTGTTATTGTAATTTCTGTAATTAACTGTTTCCATTGTTACCCAAAATCTGTATTTAGATTGGTTGTACTGTCTCAATAATTACATGAAACCTGCTGATTGGTTAGATGTGTCCATGTCTACTGATGAGATGTTTCCATGGAAGTTGTATTTTGATTGGTTTGACTGTTTCCATGGTTACATGTAAGCTGTTGTAAATGTTGATAGAGGGAGGGGGACATGTTTCCATGGTTACATGTAAGCTGTTGTAAATGTTGATAGAGGGAGGGGGACATGTTTCCATGGTTACATGTAAGCTGTTGTAAATGTTTACAGAGGGAGGGGGACATGTCGAGCGGCAAGTACCACATAGAGTCGGAGAAAGTGGACGCCATCAAGTACCGCAGTGTGGTCACCATATCAGACATCTCGGAGTTGGAGTACGGGACTTACGTGTGCTCCGCCACTAACGAGAAGGGACAGGACACCTTTGATATATCTGTAGATGGCACAAGTAAGATGTTTCTCTCATTTGCAATTTAAACAAAATATATATAATATATACAACAGCTACAGTCAAACTTTGTCATTTTGAAATTGGCAGGACAGTGAGAAATTTTCGAGGTATTCAAAAAATTCAAGTTCAGTGAGTTGAAAATTTTAAAGTAAAAATTGGCCGAGACACTGGAAATATTTCAAATTAAACGGGGTATTAAAGTTATACAAGTTTGGAATAATGATCGAGTTTTGACTGAACATAAAACTCGGCTTTCGTATCAGACAATCTGATTGAAACATCTTGAATTCTTTGAAATGATGAATAATTGGTTTAAAGAGATCATTTTGTTGTTTTACAGCTTTACAGTTATAAAAATAATTTTTAAACCAAAATATTTGTAGCTGAATTCTGTTTATGACACAGATGATTGTTGTGTATGTAGGTCGCCCGGACCAGCCTGGGGAGCTGACCTTTATCAACGCCACACACGACATGCTGACGATCTCCTGGAACCCCGGCTTCAACGGTGGACTGCCACAGAGGTTCAAGGTCAGGTACAAGGAGAAGAACCGCCCCGGATACACACACATCGACATCACACCCATAGACAACCGGGTCACCACAGTGTTTGTCATTAAAGGTCAGTACCATAGCAACCATATTAAACTTTACTGTAACTATGTGTAAACTGGTTGTCACCATAGCAACCAGTTACATTAATTGTGTATTATCTCATACTACCCTGAAAGATCTGTAAAAGTTCAAAAGTGGATTATTGGGTGCATGAGGGAAGGTCATCACCTTAGCAAACTGTAATATTGACCTTTACTGTTTCAATATATGTAGAGGTCATAACCATAGCAACCATGAAATAAAGGTCATCACCATAGCTACCATAGAATAAAGGTCATCACCATAGTCACCCAAAATTCAGCTGAATGACAGCTATATATATTCTATAGGTCATCACTATACAACCACAAATTAAACTATGTCGACTTGTAAAGTTTTGAAATGTAGCTGTCAGAATTATTTTGTCTTTGTTATATTACAGGACTGAGAAAGGACACATCTTACCTTGTGGCAGTACTCACATCTAACGAACTTGGACCAGCTGAAGGGTCATCTCCAGAAATAGAGGTCAAAACCACAGGTGAGAGGTTACAAGTTTAGTTTACCTGTACCGATTCATGTCACCCTTTTGTATTTAACCAATGATTTTAAATCTGTGTAAATCCTCAAGGAAATTTGAAGCACTTACTGAATTAAATGCCGACAATTTGACTAAAAGTACTAACTGTTCAGAAGTATGGAGGTCGTACTAATAGTACTAACTGTTCAGAAGTATGGAGGTCGTACTAATAGTACTAACTATTCAGAAGTATGGAGGTCGTACTAATAGTACTAACTGTTCAGAAGTATGGAGGTCGTACTAATAGTACTAACTGTTCAGAAGTATGGAGGTCGTACTAATAGTACTAACTGTTCAGAAGTATGGAGGTCGTACTAATAGTACTAACTATTCAGAAGTATGGAGGTCGTACTAATAGTACTAACTATTCAGAAGTATGGAGGTCGTACTAATAGTACTAACTGTTCAGAAGTATGGAGGTCGTACTAATAGTACTAACTGTTCAGAAGTATGGAGGTCGTACTAATAGTACTAACTATTCAGAAGTATGGAGGTCGTACTAATAGTACTAACTGTTCAGAAGTATGGAGGTCGTACTAATAGTACTAACTGTTCAGAAGTATGGAGGTCGTACTCGGGTTTTGTAAGCATACTGGCTATGAGTAACGGTGAGCTGATACTGTATCCCAGCAACTCTTTTCATACATGTCAGCCTGAAGTTTTTGTGGTAAGTTATGAAATAACTCTGCTACTATAAACAAACATTGATCCTACATGCTTCCTGTTAGATGTAGGTGTGAGTGGGGTTGTACGGGTGATACAATATTAATGATTTGTTCACATCTATTATCATGAGGAAGAAAATTATTTTCTGCAATTGACGAATTTCAAATTTGTTTTTAAAAAATAAATATGCTAATCCGGTTTTTTGACTGCTTCAGAGCAACATCATATTGACAGTTTTTTTGTACAACCAATATTGTCTCAAAATTGTTTACAGAATTATTTTTGAAACTGAAATGTGTGTTGTAGCGTCAGCCCTGGGCGGTGAGGCGGCTTCCACTATACAGACCAGCGATGATACGCCCGTCATTATCATACTTGTCGTCTGTGTGGTCGGCATCTTCTTACTCGCTCTCAATATCGGACTCATACTCTTTTTTGTGAGGAGGAGGAAAAAGAGACTGGAGAGTAAGTCACAGTTTCCATGGAAATAGAAAGTTTTAATTATGGTTAACAAATAAATGTAATTTCTGTTTTGTGTTTCCATGGAAATAGAATGATTTATTTCATAATGGAAACCCACATGATATCCTCCACCGTAAGTCAGAGTCTTAGTTCTTTTAATTTTGATTTGTCAAACATGTTTTCAAGAAGATTACTTTTGCACGAGGTTAAGATGTATAAAAAATAAAGACTGATTATTAGATGAGATGCTCTCGAACTAATAAGGTTGGTAGTGTGTGAGGTATAGAAACTGTATAAAACAATGTGTTTGTGGGTACATTCCATCGTGGTTGATACCATTTAGATAGTTTTATGGTACAAAGTTATATGGATACCTGTATCATAACATAACATCGAAACATGTAACAACGCTCTCTATTAAAAATTAGACCATCGAAAGAAACTTCGTGTTGAGCTCGCTGTTTCACACACAACAGTAGATTTGTAAATCTTTCCAATTTGTTGTATTTGTATTCTTGGATCAAATTTCTCCAAAAGTATCATGAGTATGTTTATGTATGGGATGTGTTTGTGCTACAGATAACAGTGACACGACCAGTCACACCAATACCATTGAGCTGTACGGCCCTACCAAAGAGACCGCTCTCTACCCAATGACCCCCTCAGATGACAGCCGTAGCTACGGCACATACGAAAAAAATATGGATGATTTCTCCGACGATTATAAAAATTTTGAGGTATGTTTGTGTTTGTGCCTTAGTGTTAGAAAGACAGATTTGTGAGAAACACAACAAGCATGGGCTACCATTGGTCACCTCATCGTAAGAAATGCACGCATGAACGATTTCTGTCTATTATTCCTACAATAGAAATTAAAATATTTTCTCCTCTATTCATAAAATTAAACACACTTAAAATTTCTATAGTATATAACACTTTGGTCTCTGGATCTATAAATTCTTTATTTGATGAAAGATTTTGTCTTGCCTAGTTACCATAGTAACACTGGCTGTACGTCATGGAATCATTGCACCTAGTTCACAGTTACTATTTTTACTGCTGCACGACCGACAAAACTATATTCTGTCACCAAAGAAAAGATATGTCTCTTAACCAAACATTAGCATTTTTCTATGCCTTGCAATTTGCAATTATCTTGTATTATTTTTCAAAAATGCTTTTCAAAAAGTCATTTTGCTTTATTTTCTACAAAAATAAAAAATGTTCTTATTCTCAAATTCAGCTCTTTTTGCAGTTTGAAATTTTATTATAGATATTTATGGAAGGAAATATTTGTGCTATTCTTTACTTCTCGGAAAAAGTTTGAAGTTATGAAATTAAAATAGAAGTGAATTTTTATGTCATATCAATAACGTTGGATGTTTATTGCATGCTGGTGATAGATCAAGGGTAGACAACTCTCCCATTGCATGGCCACCCATAACTACACTCCAGGCTATCCCACAAATCATCAAATGTTCCTAATTTTTTAAATCCAGAAAAAAACTCTAAAATCAAACTTAAGAATATTTTTTCATCAACAGTTTTGATAAAATAAATGTCATTTTCTTCCACATTTTTTATATAAAATCATATTTGCTTGTTTATTATTTTTGTATTAATTGATAAGGTTTTTTTTTCATGTGAGATTTTGTATTTGATTTGCCCTATGTTGTTTTCTTGACAATGAGTAAAACAAGTCTATCAAAATTGGTATGATCTGAACGAAAGAAAAACCTGTATTCATTAAACCGTTCTTATACTACAGTTTGAATTGGATTAGGGTTAGGGTTAACCCTAACCCTAACTGTGTTCAAGTCCACTTTCTTGTATCTCACTTAAATCTCATCAAACGATCAAAACATCTAATGTAAACATTGAAAACAAAGTGTTTGGCTTTAACTCATTCTCCCCTGAAGACACATTTGAGCTCTTCCAATTCCATGGTTGGACTAGTTTATCATGAGATTTCAGGGGTGAATGAGTCAACTTTCATTATCTTTTTTTCTAAATGGTCGACAGAATAGGTCTTAATTATATATTACATTTATAAATAGAACAAGAAATTAGACTTGACCACAAATCCATGCTTGAGTATGGGAAAAGTACACAATAAAGTAGGTGTTTATGTAAGGATAACGTACCACTCGTTGTCTCAACATTTTACTGTGTGGCTGTGTCCCAAAACTTCATATTAAAGTCTGTCAGTTTTGTTACTAATAAACATTTGATTGTTTTAGGAACTTAAGGATAATTTTACATTTCAATTTTCAGTGTTTTATCAAAAGTCATATTATTGTTCGTCATTTGGAGTTGACTTGTTTACAATTTTATAAATGAATTGGCTGTTTCCGTGGCAACAGGGTAGAGGTGTGGTACGACCCAAGCCGGTGTGGCTACAGCCCCTGGTAGAAATGCCTGGCCCCAGTAACCACGACGACACGGTACTCCTCACCAACAGTTTATAGTTCTTGCTTACCGTGCTGTTTATAAGTTTTCATGTTATTTATTTCAAAATTGTTCAGTTTTAATTCTTTGGTTTCCAAGCACTCCACCCAGTCCAATGTCACGCTTTTCTCAGAAATTAAGATACTTTACTTAATGCCAGGACATTATCACATCAAACATTACAAGTTTCTCTTGTTTTGTTTAATTTTTTATTAATTTTTTTTTGGGGGGGGGGGGGGGGACAAACTAGTGACTTCTGGTAGAGTTCTTTTAAAAACATATCCTCTGTCGACCTGCTGGGACACATTCTGTTCTCACGTTATTAAGGGCACTTTCCTAATTACACCATAACCCAATTACAGGCTTGTGCCAGTTAACATTTAGCCAAGATGCAGAAGAATTTTTTATGATTTTAGCAAGCTATTCAGTCTGAAAAATATAAAATTGTTCATGTTGTCCTGTATGATAGCTGTGGTTTTGGGATATGGCACCAACTTATTCAGACCAGCACTTTACAAAGAAGTCGACCTTCATTTTGATAAAAGTCCAAGTCCTATTGTCAAATGATCTTCTATTAACATGTGTTTCTGAGTCGAAGGAATGTTTTTTAGGGTTGTTTAAGTGTAAAATAAGGAGGGGGGGAATGGATTGAACAAAGCTGTTTCAGTCGTGTTTCACTCACTTTCTCCCTCCTTGTAAATGTAGAATGAGAGAGATTTCCCTCGTTGAAGGTTTAACAGGTTGACACCTGCTACTAGGACCACAGCATCACCTGTAACACTGAGTCATAGCTCTACAGTAACACATTAACTGCACTCGTCATTGTCTTAAATACGTCACATTTCTGTCAATATTTTCATCCATAACTCTGGGTTGAACTCCACACATTTTCTCTGTGTCACAATATTTACCTGGTTTTCCTGGAAAATTGGTTTAAAATTAAACTTATCATGCACTTTCGTATTTCCAGGTGACAATTTCTATAAATTTGTTGATGTGTTTTTACTTTTGAATTTGTTGCATATTGATCTTGTTTATGAACTGATTTGTTTTTAAGTTTGATCATGGATAGCAGAAACAGGTCTTTTACAGTTGATATGTAACCCTGGTAAATACGAGCTGCATTATACCGCTCAGCTGGAGAGATCTTCTCTTTAGCTCGATCGGTCGAGCGTAAGACTGGTAGCCAGAGGTTCCGGGTTCGACTCCTCACGGAGTCATTAACATAATAACGACCTCTGTTTTAACTGTTAGAACCAATTCTGTATATACTGAAAGGTTAAAGGTCCTACAGCTCGGAAACATTTCTTTGTGCTAAATCATGAATCCTTTGAAATTAGACTCCCACCAAAATTATCTCATATGCTGTAATACATGAAATGATCATTTATTCTTCTTTTATGGGGTGAATTATTTAAGATTAATTCTTAATGCAAACTTCCATGGAATTCCTGTATTTATCAATAATAGACATGCATGTTATTCAAATTCATCAAATTAATTTTTGTGGTTAAAAAACAAAAACAAAATGAATGTTTACATGATGACCAGTATTTTATGTGATATGACTTAGACTGGGAATACTCCAGAAATGTTATTTCAAACTCTCTGAGAGTGTGCCTATCGGATGAAGTATGAGTGATGGAAAGTGTAGGATGTATATCATCCATGGACCTTTCCCCGTATAAACTGCCTGGATCTTATCCCCGTATAAACACCCTTTGTTCATTTCCCTGATTCTGCTATGCATGACAAACATTTTATTCTGCATGTTTGTGTTGACCTGTTTGCATGTTGACCTGTGTGACCTTTGTTTCTCTCCCTAACAGCATGACAGGAAAAGCATGCACAGTAGTCAGTGCACCTGTAACTGTGTACAGGTCAAGGTGAAGACCGTCTCCCGCGGCAAATGTAGTTGTCTGTCCATGGATTCCTCCGGGGTAATAACACGTGGCATGATTCTGTATCACCGGCCTGGTCACACACACACAGCAGTGGAACCGCATTAATCAAGACGGTTTTGTTTAATCCTCTTGTTAATCTAGATAGATATGTTTAATTTCCTTGTAAATCCAGACAGTTTTGTTTGATCCCCTTGTTAATCCAGATAGTTATGTTTAATTCCCTTGTTAATCCAGACAGTTATATTTAATCCCCTTGTTAATCCAGACAGTTATGTTTAATATTCTTGTTAATCCAGACAGTTATATTTAATCCCCTTGTTAATCCAGATAGTTATGTTTAATCCCCTTGTTAATCCAGACAGTTACGTTTCATACCCTTGTTAATCCAGATAGTTATGTTTAATTCCTTGTTAATCCAGACAGTTATGTTTGATCCCCTTGTTAATCCAGATAGTTATGTTTAATTCCTTGTTAATCCAGACAGTTATGTTTAAGTTCCTTGTTAATCCAGACAGTTATGTTTAATCTCCTTGTTAATCCAGACAGTTATGTTTAATTTCCTTATTAATCCAGACAGTTATGTTTGATCCCCTTGTTAATCCAGATAGTTATGTTTAATTTCCTTGTTAATCCAGATAGTTATGTTTAATCTCCTTGTTAATCCAGATAGTTATGTTAAATTTCCTTGTTAATCCAGACAGTTATGTTTAATTTCCTTGTTAATCCAGACAGTTATGTTTGATCCCCTTGTTAATCCAGATTGTTATGTTTAATTTCCTTGTTAATCCAGACAGTTATGTTTAATCTCCTTGTTAATCCAGATAGTTATGTTTAATCTCCTTGTTAATCCAGATTGTTATGTTTAATCTCCTTGTTAATCCAGATAGTTATGTTTAATTTCCTTGTTAATCCAGACAGTTATGTTTAATTTCCTTGTTAATCCAGATTGTTATGTTTAATCTCCTTGTTAATCCAGATAGTTATGTTTAATTTCCTTGTTAATCCAGACAGTTATGTTTAATTTCCTTGTTAATCCAGACAGTTATGTTTAATTTCCTTGTTAATCCAGATAGTTATGTTTAATTTTCCTTGTTAATCCAGACAATTATGTTTAATTTCCTTGTTAATCCAGACAGTTATGTTTAATCTCCTTGTTAATCCAGACAGTTATGTTTGATCCCCTTGTTAATCCAGACAGTTATGTTTAATCCCCTTGTTAATCCAGACAGTTATGTTTAATCCCATTTTTAATCCAGACAGTTTATGTTTAATCCCCTTGTTAATCCAGACTGTTTTGTTTAATCCCCTTGTTAATCCAGACTGTTATGTTTAATCCCCTTGTTAATCCAGACAGTTATGTTTAATCCCCTAGTTAATCCAGACAGTTATGTTTAATCCCCTTGTTAATCCAGACAATTATGTTTGATCCCCTTGTTAATCCAGACTGTTATGTTTAATTCCCTTGTTAATCCAGACAGTTATGTTTAATCCCCTTGTTAATCCAGACAGTTATGTTTAATCCCCTTGTTAATCCAGACATATAGGTTTAATCCCCTTGTTAATCCAGACAGTTATGTTTAATATTCTTGTTAATCCAGACAGTTATGTTTAATCCCCTTGTTAATCTAGATAGTTATTTTTAATCCCCTTGTTAATCCAGACAGTTATGTTTAATCCCCTTGTTAATCCAGACAGTTATGTTTAATCCCCTTGTTTATCTAGACAATCATAGTTGATCCCCTTGTTTTTCTGTTTTTTCCAAAAAGGAAAGTCAGGTTCCTTGACTATTTGACTTTGGACTAATGTGGTTCCACTTTATTCTGTAAACATTCACAGTCACAATTAATCAAAAGTGATTGGCCAGTTCAATCAACCAATCAACATGCTTGTAACAAAGAGTGTTACACCCATTGCTGGGTCAGTGTAGCTAAGAGCACAGCTGTAAGAGTTATTCAGCACCTCACTTAAATTTCTGAATTGGATGAATTCTTTTGAAATTTATAGCATTTGAGCTTTATAAATTATACTTTTAAGACATTAAGCAACAGATAACTTTGAGAAAAAAATATTTTTGAATGTGTCCATGAAAAAGAAGCGATGATTAATTTTCATTAACTCATTCACCCTGGAAATTTTATAATGAACTCTTCCAACATTTGAATTGGAAGAGCTCAAAGGTATATTCAGAAGTTGATGAGTTGAGCTGATAAAGAAAAGCTCTTGACTAAGGATCATATATAAGTGACATATTGTTTTATTGTGTGCACACAGTGTGTATTGCTCCTACTCCGGTTTACAATAATTCCTGAAATTTTCAAATTTGACATTACACTTTAGAAAGACCTCCTGTTAAGGAAATGTCTAAAACTGCAGATGAAGAATCTCCGCTGGAGGTCATTGTCAGGTTTATTGTTTCTTGTTTAACAAAGGTTGACTACGAGGTGTGGTCTGTGTAAGGAGTGATTGTATTATGGGATGTGAGCATATAGATATGGACACATTGTGGCAGACGCTTCTAATGTCCACCAATATGCACTATATACTGTCGGCCTATACATACCATATATGTCAATATTGAGAACTGTGCACAATATAACAATGTATATAGTACATATGTATCAAAGCCTTACTGGTGTTTTTTCGTATGTTCTTGACTTAGAACTTTAGGGATATAAGAGTTAATTTCAAATGATGAAAACATTTTGATAACAAGCTAGTATACATTGTAGGTATATTAATGTAAATTCAGCTTAACTGTAAATCTGTATCAGAAAACTGAGATGCCTTCTTAGATTTGTATCTTTGGGGAGATAACTCTACATGATGATGGGGATGATGGGGAGGTAACTCTGTATCTATGGATAAATGATGATTTGTGGTAATATGGAGTTAAAACAGGAACACAGGGTAAAACCTGTGTATCAACTGGAAGATTACTATATCATTGGGGATACAACTACATAATAATGGGGAGATAACTGTACATGATGATGGGGAGGTAACTCTACATGATGATGGGGAGGTAACTCTACATGATGATGGGGAGGTAACTCTGTATCTATGGATAAATGATGATCTGTGGTAATATGGAGTTAAAACAGGAACACAGGGTAAAACCTGTGTATCAACTGGAAGATTACTACATCATTGGGGATACAACTACATAATAATGGGGAGATAACTCTTGTATCAGACATAACTACATAATAATGGGGAGATAACTCTTGTATCAGACATAACTACATAATAATGGGGAGATAACTCTTGTATCAGACATAACTACACAATAATGGGGAGATAACTCTTGCATCATACATAACTACATAATAATGGGGAGATAACTCTTGTATCAGACATAACTACATAATAATGGGGAGATAACTCTTGTATCAGACATAACTACATAATAATGGGGAGATAACTCTTGTATCAGACATAACTACATAATAATGGGGAGATAACTCTTGTTTCAGACATAACTACATAATAATGGGGAGATAACTCTTGTATCAGACATAACTACATAATAATGGGGAGATAACTCTTGTATCAGACATAACTACATAATAATGGGGAGATAACTCTTGTATCAGACATAACTACATAATGATTGGGGAATAACTCTAGATCAATGAAGAAATGATTTTAAATGCTTATTGGGATGTATAAGCACATGATTACAGGGTGAAACATTTTTATCAAATATAAGTTAATGCTATGAAAATTAAAGGATATATATTAAAGGTATATACCGATGTGGAGATAACTCCGATATGAATGAGGAGATAACTCTAATGTGTACCTTTGTTTATATATATGAATGGGGAGATAACTCTAATGTGTACCTTTGTTTATATATATGAATGGGGAGATAACTCTAATGTGTACCTTTGTTTATATATATGAATGGGGAGATAACTCTAATGTGTACGTTTGTTTATATATATGAATGAGGAAATAACTCTTATGTGTACCTTTGTTTATATATATGAATGGGGAGATAACTCTAATGTGTACGTTTGTTTACATTACAGGATGAGGATATCAAGCGAGTTTTCCTACCTCCTCCGGGATACACCAGTAGATCATATACACCTAACAAAATGGACTCTCCCAATCTAGGAAATACCCATAAATCTTTTCTGACCGACACACGGCCGTATTTAGACGATGATCGACAGGCTGCACAGTGGCAATACGAGGGTAAGATGACAGGTGTACTGTTTCTAGGTAACTGTGAAAGTTCCCGTTTTGGTAGTCTGCTTTATATTGACATTGTCATCATTGCTATAAATCGATGTCCCTGAAACAAAGTAAAGGTAGCTACTGATATGTCTGCCCTTCACATAGCTCGGTCCAAACCGTTACTTGTCACTGATGACAGCTAGTTCAGTGACATTTTAGGCATAAGTTTGGAATCGTTACTATTGGGTCTGTTCCAAGGTCAAGGTCACATTGTTTACCACTGTTTGGTCTGTTCCAAGGTCAAGGTCACATTGTTTACCAATATTGGGTCTGTTCCAAGGTCATGGTAACATTGTTTACCACTGTTTGGTCTGTTCCAAGGTCAAGGTCACATTGTTTACCAATGTTTGGTCCATTCCAAGGTCAAAGTCACTTTCAGGTCATCTACCATTATATCACGACTGGCTGTAAAAATATTTTGTTGGAATTGAAGTATAACGTCACTGCATTTTTGTCTGGAATCTAGTTGGTATTCTAAAAAAATCCTTTTGTTTTTCGTAGATCCGTACAGAAGTAGAAATAAGGGAACATTTGACAGTGACTATATGAACCCACTTCAAAATGGAAATTCTCCAACACATTTCCACGACTACAACGGAAGGCCAGAAACAAGGCCCAAGGTAAGCTGGGTAAGCCTCACTGTCAATGCTGTGTGGGTGTGGAGGTTTGTGTGTTTGGGAATACAGGATTGTCTTTTTCGATGTATTTTGTCTATAAATTATCAATGTATTATTGCAGTGCTTGCAAAAACAGGCCAAATGGTTTTCAACTTTGAATTATCTATTTCTTGTACCTGAAATACAATTCATCACCTCCTTATAAAGCAAAAATTACAGTACAGTCTGTTATGTGTTCCAGAAAAGATATTACAACTATAATCCTTAGGACGAAGGTAACCCATACCTCGTTTAAACTTGACCAAAGTTACCCTGATACCTTATCCATGTTTAGTATAAAACTTTTTTGTCCTGTTTCACTGCCCCGTGTGTGGTGTAGAGTGATATACAATGCCTGTCATTGTTTTGTACTTTCTGAAGTGTTAAATATGTTTTGAATCTTTCCTAACCCATTCTAGTGTGAACAAGAAGCTGTGTTAATCAAACATAGAAAGATAGATGCAAATCATACAAATGGTTGCTGTTGGTTGTACAAATGGCTTGTTAGTGACAAAATAATGGCTGTTAGTGACGAGTCCTGTTGTTATGTGTTGAATGACTCCCTCTACTCCTCACAACCCTTTTGCTTTTTCCGCTTTACAGAGTGTGACAGATTATTCTGACCAGCGTTCAAGTCGATCATCAAGTCGTAACGGGCTGGGGACAACCCCTCCCCCTCCCCCACCCGTCCGATCTTCCAGTAAGGGCGTGGCCAATAACTACGGCCACTCGCCTATTCCACCCCTTCCTGCCAGGAATTACGACGTGGACGACCTTCCCCCTCCTCTTTATGATGACACACCACAGCCTCGATATGCTCCGGCTCCAGGTATGATTGGTCATATGACTTTTTATACAGCTAAAGTTTGTCTACAGTGATGGAGACTACACTGGTTTTGTTGTAATTAACATGTTTCTTGTTAAAGTCAAGATTTCACTTGGTGAATAAATATCCAACAGTTGTCAAATTGTGACCACGCTGACCATCTCTATTCTATAAAATAAAATAACACATTATGTTGTGATAATGGCTAAGTCTCGCTTGAAATATTCAACAAATATAAAGTTTTGTTGCCGATAACACAAACAAATGATATGTGTTGCCTGTTGACCAAGATCATGTCTGTGTAGATACACCTGTCGTGAGTTATGGCTACTGCATGGCTCCCTCCTGTGTGTGTCAATGATTCCTGCCTGTATCATAAGTAACTTAGATATGTCTTCTTTATTGGAAATGATAAACTGTATACCAGGAAACTACTCGGTCCTATTTTACTACATGTAAAGATCATTTAAGGTATGTCCGTACCTGAGTAATTATATACCAGGCGAGAGATGTAGGCCCATTGGGACTCCTGTTTATAATCCAGTTTTGCTAAAAAATGTTTCCAATCAAATAATTTTCTTTCGTAATGGATGATTGGCCCAGCACTGTTATAAATATTATTGATGTTTGTGTTTTAGGTTCAGTAGGAGGGAGGTACACAAACCCTAATGTGATAAGTAACCCGACGTACGAGGGGCCCAGTGAGGGCGGCAACCCAGCCCAACGCAACCATATACCAGTCGACGACATGAGGGGAGACCTTGTATAGCACTTGTGATGGTTTCCCCCTTGGAGCCTCTTATGAGGGAACTGTTAACATACAGTGATACATCCCCCAATGGTGCCCCTTGTGAAAGACATGGAAGAGGCCATCAGGGGGTATTGGGTTCAGCACCAGTGATTATTTCTTTTTGAAACCTGTTGTGAGAGGCCTGTGAGCTGTGCAATGAGCATACTTGGTTAAAACCAGTGATACATCACCCATCGGAGCCCCTTTTGATGGACATGTAAGAGGCTATCAAGGGAGAATTTTCGATAAAATTTTGATGATTGAGTTCATTGTGAGTGACCTATAGGAGACAATTCTGGAGAGGTAGCTGTATCCTGTGATAAATCTCCCTGTGGAGCCCACTTGTAATATAAGTCCTGTGAGACATGGATGGCACCAGTGGGGGGGGGGGTCGCCCAAGAGGGAGACATGGATGGCACCAGTGGGGGGTCGCCCAAGAGGGAGACATGGATGGCACCAGTGGGTGATTGCCCTCCAGAGTTCCTTGTTAGAGACCTACAAAGGCCACCAAGGCTGATCTGGTACCATTGTCCCTGTGGGGCTTCCTGTGGGGCTCCCTGTGGGGCTGCCTGTGGGGACCTGTCAATGAAATAGTACTACAGCAGCGGTGATAAGTCTATTTGAGCCCCTCGAAATAAGAATTTCTGTTACATTAATAACTGTCAGAAAACTGTAAGAGAGACTCAAAAGAGTCCAGAAACATGAGATTAAAAACCTGATATTATCATTTACAAATCGATCTTGGCATAAGGCCTTTAAAACTACATGAACTCGCTATGATCAGGTGGTAAACAGTGAAATAGTGGGTTATGTCCCCTTACAGACCAGTAGATGGTGCTTTCTGTTTGAAATGATAGCCATGTCTAACACACATTCGGCCTGTTATATATCCTCCTCACTGAACGTAACACCTCCTCACGAAATATTCTCATGCTCTGCCTGGTACTGGAAGTAGTAGTTACCAAGGAGAGACAATGTTCTTGTGGATGTTTAAAGGTCCAATATATGTAACTTTCAGCAAAACTTGAAGAAAAAATCAAGCCAAATAACTTATTATAATTATAGATTTAGTTAAGATCAACTGATATCAGCAATATTCAAGATGAATTCTTACGCAGTTACCGGTATAGCACAGTTGAAACTCAGTATTTGTTATCAAGCGTCCACTTTGAACTGTCTTATAACTTTGGCTTTTGTTGAAGTGGGCCACACCTGAATTATTTTCAATTCTTGGAATTTTCTGTCAAGATTTTCTTGTTCGCTACTACTCAGGTTTACTTCGTTTTAGACTTATTTTTGCATGGTTATCAACTGGATTTTTTTTTCCAATCCCGAAAAATTTCCTAAAGTTACGTATATTGGGCCTCTAAGGTGCGGTGAGGGCTTTTATCAAGTACTGCGAGAAAATATCTTAAAAGTTCAATAATTGAATATTTGTTCCGACTGGAATACACTATCGTGTATGACCTGAATGGTAGTTTGAACACTTATATGTATAATGCTATATAATTGTAAACAAGAAAACCAGTCCCAGCGAAATCCTTTTTACTTTTATTTGTCAAATGTGGAAATAATACATAATGTGTCTGCCTTTTAGGGGAGATTTATCTCCCTTTATCCCCTTGTTTACTTGTTTATTGTGTTGAAGTATTTAGTTTTGCAAAGGGGCAAATTTGCAATTAAATCTTGTTTAAGTTTAGTTCTTCTAGGTGAATTCCTAGTATTAATTTGGAAATGAACTACTTTTTTTGTAATTTAAAAAAAGATAAGCTTGTTATGTGTGTTCATAAACGAAAAAGTATTGGGTATAAGTGATGTATCGAGTCATGCGTGTGTGTGTGTGTGTGTGTGTGGTTGTGAGTAGTTTCATATTCATTTGTATGGAATAGTGGGGAAAACGTGAAACATATATATATATATCAACCAAAGTATTTATGATTTTGTATATATGTGTAAATAGCTTGAGAATTAAACAGAAATGTTTTAAGTTCGGAGGTGAACGCCACCACAACACTCTACAGGGTCTCCGAATACTGGGATGCCTAGATTTACTATGCATCTCTGTCATTTTGTACTTATGTGAAAGTGAACATTCATGGGCTAGTGAATGCAACACAGTGTAAATGAGGTGTTCATGTAATGATGAATGGACAAAGTGTACTCAATGTACTACATATGGAGCATTTTCAGTTTATTTCACACATCTAAAAACAATACCAGGTTGACAATTGTGAGTTTTTGTTTAAGAATTAATATGTAAAATATCTTGCCATGAACAAAATATATGCCTAATGGTGTAAAACATTTTTAGTTCAAAAAATCAAAAGACCCCCATCTTCTGGCAATGTATGTTATCGATCAGCATATTCATCAAGTATTTGTTTGTATTCTCCAATGGAATCTGTCAGCAATATTTGTTTCCAGTTGATTTGCATCTGATTAAGGTAGACATCTTATTTGCAATAGTGAAAATAATTCTGCATTGTAGAATTCAGCTTAACCCGTAAATTTGAGCAATTTCTAATTGAATTTCTGAGATTGTATTTATACTTCTTGTTTGATTTATTGATCATCACAAGTTTTTGATATTGGAAAGTTACTCATCTTGCTTCTCAAAATCACAAGCCATATTGAAATAGTTATATGAAGCTTATTTTATATGCCTCCCTTGAGTTTCAATGTGAGCTGATGATTAATTGTTTTAGTGGCAGCAGAAATGGCAGGAAATATTTGCAAGAATTCCGTGTTGATGTCCATTTTGTAAGAAATAAGACCAGTTTTCTCTGCCTTTGGTGCCAAATCAATTTAGTTTTATTTCTACTTAAGCATGTTATATTTGAAAATTTCATAACTTAAGAATACATATCTGAACCAATGTTTATACCGATTCTGTTAGTAATCATCCTATCATCATTTTACGTCTCATTTCATTTCATTTAAAAACGTGCTTTTTATCATTGATTACATTTTAATTCCATTTTGATGTTAAAAGATCTAGAGTTTTTCAAGAATTAAATATCATTTTGAAATTTTAAAGAACGATAGATTTGTGATTTCAGTTATGTTTATATATTTCAATTTGTGTAGCAATTTTCCAAGGTTGTGCTTGTCATGGATGTACCAAGCAGTTAACTCCCCTTACTAGATTATCTCCCCTACATCAACTAGGTTTCCTCTCCATACTAGACTTATTTAGGCTTTCCGAAGGAGGAAGAGAAATAAAGGAAAACAGAAGTAAGGAGATTTCACCCAAGATAATCCTTACCAACTTGGGAATCTGCCCACCACATGTATTGTCCTGAAGGTTGTTTTTTTTAGGTTGGATATAATATATTCAAAGTTAACAAGAAACATGATGTCTTGCCAGCCATTGGATGTCACTTAAATGCTAGGTTGCCAAGGTTCTGATGATTTTGAATGTGTGATGATTATTTCAGAAATTGTTTGAATGTTGTTTTGAAAAGTTGCATAATTGGTTCATTTTCATGTTTCATATCAAAGAGAAATAAACATTTTTTACGATGTGAAATTGGTTTGTCCTTAATTTTTGTTTTTAATATATTTGCTAGCTTACATTTATAATGATAAGTCGTTTTTCAAATATTTCTGGTCACCAACAAAATATGGTGATTTATTCAATCTAAATAAAATATTTACTTACAACATATTTACAAACACAAATCATTACCCAATCTCTTCCTTGAATTTACCTGGTACACATATACAAATCGTTACCAAATCGATTCCTTTAATATACCTGGTACACATATAAATCGTTACCCAATCTCTTCCTTGAATTTACCTGGTACACATATACAAAACGTGACCCAATCTCTTCCTTGAATATACCTGGTACACATATACAAAACGTTACCCAATCTCTTCCTTGAATATACCTGGTACACATATACAAAACGTTACCCAATCTCTTCCTTGAATTTACCTGGTACACTTATATACAAAACGTTACCCAATCTCTTCCTTGAATTTACCCGGTACACATACAAATCGTTACCCAATCTCTTCCTTGAATTTACCTGGTACACACATATACAAAACGTTACCCAATCTCTTCCTTGAATTTACCTGGTACACTTATTTACAAAACGTTACCCAATCTCTTCCTTGAATTTACCTGGTACACACATATACAAAACGTTACCCAATCTCTTCCTTGCATTTCCTTGTAAACACATACACATGTACATATCAATTTGGTGTTATTATCTATACAAAAACAACAAAATCATAATAAAATTAGCTACTATACATGTCTTCCACCGAGAAAATTTATGTCGCGTCTGACATCAAAAGTCTTCACCATAGTGTTAATTAGATGAATTGTTTACGCTAATAACGAAATGTTGTTATGAATTGAAATAAGACACCATTGCAATTGTCCTATTTGTACTCACTTATGATCATAAGTGTTTGTCATCGCGGAATTGGGGTTCCACGAAATGCTTGAGAAATCAAAAGAAAATTGCAAGTATCATATTTCTGTTTCCAATGTTCCATTACTTTCACACTACGTGCCATGAAACGTACATTAATATTTTCATTTCAACAAATGTTTAATAACAAGATGTTACAAGTCCGTGTGGATAAAATTACAGGCAAAGCCTATATTAATTCTCTCCATAAGATGACCAAAATAAACTTATAAAATTAAGATTTGATTTTGATAATTTCGGAAAAAATGAAATAAAAACACTAGTACGATGGGATTTTCCAATGAAGAAATGTACAGCCTCAAGTAAGGTTCTGGGCCCAGTTGTTCAAAGGATGATTAGCTTAATCACTATTTAACGACATTTTTCAAACTTTAATAATTCTGTCAATATACAAGGTAAAAGCTCGAAATTTTGCATGAAAGTTGGTACTATTAGATATCTGATATATGCAAAGTTGTAACTTAATATATGGCTTCTTGTCAAAGTTACAGGATAATTAAGATTTGCGCTAATCACTGATTAAGCTAATCACCTTTTGAACAACTGGGCCCTGTTTGTAAGCCCATCGCAATCAGAACAGCCTTGGAGTAGCACACATATTTATATGATGATGATTACCGTGGCTATTAAGAGAAGGAAAAAAAAATGAAATTCTTTGGTAATCATCCATGGGACATTCCATAAAGTAACCAGACACTGTTTCATATGACAGTTACAAGAAGGACTGTTAGTTAAATGATCACAATATAAATCAAAATTTAAGTTACTACATGAGTTTCTCAGTTGACAAAGATTGATATTAACTAGTCTGTTACCTTCAGTTTTAAAGATTATAGAGGATTCCTTCTCGGAAATAATTTCTTTATTCAGATAGTGTTCCAGTGCAGCTGGTGGGAGAATTGAGAAGACCAGTATCAGCAGTGTTAATATAAGGGAAGAAGCTGTCAAAGTAATTATTAGTTCTACATAATGGTGGATTAAAAAGCCTAGTTTGTCTGTGAGGGTAGGAGGTGTCATCTTGATTGTTAGTAGATGGCCAAAAAATATCTTGTAAGTATGTGATCTGGTGCCTGACCATGCATAATTTTGTACATCATTACATGTTTGTGTTTGTTTCTTCTTACAGGTAGTGTTTCCCAACCCAGTTTATTGTAAAAGAATGTAAAATCTATGATTATGAATTAATACTTCGGACCATAATAATTCGATTCGGTTATTAACAGTATCCTTGTGATAGATTATAACCCCCCCACCCCCCACCCCCCCCCCCCCCCCCCCGTGTTTATGTATATTAAACTATTAAACACAGATCACATCATCTATTTGTAAGGGTACCATTAAATGTACATTTAAGAACAGGATTCAATGATATGTATGTACACAATAATGTAGAAAATATTATAGCCGTAATTTAAAAGAATATTATCATTACTAAATGCATGGAAAATATTTACATTGTAGAATAGTTATTTGAACACTAAATTAACAAAAATGTCGTCAGACACACATATGTAATGTATACAATAAAGGGTTTGAAAAAAAAAATCAATGTCCTTATTGCATTCGTATTTGATTCATTATATTATATATAAAATTTATAGAAGGTAAATTTTTAAACAGTTCAGAGAGAAAAAATGCATTGCTATCGATTGTACAAGTATGCCATACTGTATCTATTACTAAATTTAAGAGGTGCAGCATATGTGTGTGTTACGTCATCTTTAATAAATTAACCGGCGGTTACTGGGTTTAACGCACTCTAGAATGTATTGGTTGATCGTCAACAAATAAAAACTTGACTTGCATTTGGTCATGATGAATCAACATACCAAATTACATTTCAATTTTTTTTTTAAATTCTATTTAAATTAATGAGTAAATGTGTGGAAATATGGTTCGATTCCTTCGATTGACATTTGAATCACTGGATAGAGACTCCAAATAGATTTTTCATGGTTTTAAACGTGTTCCCCAATCCAAAATACCACTACTTAAAAAAAGGCTTGTCAAAATCTCTCAAGAAATGGCTGAGATATGACTGATATGTTTTCTCGTCGAACAGGAAACTTTTGGGGCATGCTGGGGAAAATCTAAAAGAATTTCGAGCGAGAACCCAACTTTTGTTTGAAGCCTAGAACCTACACGTCCATTTAAAAATGGGGTTTCCCATATACATATGTAACAGAGGTCATTTTTTAATTAAATGCCTCCGCTAGAAGTCGAACCCTCTGGCTACTAGTCTTACGCTCAACCGATCGAGCTAAAGAGACCATAGCGATTCCTTTACGGGTATCGCTGAGTATGATTCCCGGGTCCCTACGTGGGCGCCATATGTAACAGAGGTCATTATTTTTTCAATGCCTCCGCTAGGAGTCGAACCCGGAACCTCTGGCTACTAGTCTTACGCTCAACCGATCGAGCTAAAGAGAAGATCTTTCTAGCCGAGCGGTATATTGCAGCTAGTATTTACCAGGGTTACATACTCCCCCCTCCAAGGAAAAACCTCGTCTCGAGTTTTCCAGGGACCATAGCGATTCCTTTACAGGTATCGCTGAGTATGATTCCCGGGTCCCTACGTGGGCGCCATATGTAACACAGGTCATTATTTTATCAATGCCTCCCCTAGGAGTCGAACCCGGAACCTCTGGCTACTAGTCTTACGCTCAACCGATCGAGCTAAAGAGAAGATCTCTCTAGCCGAGCGGTATATTGCAGCTAGTATTTACCAGAGTTTCGTTCCTGAGTACTAGAACTGTGAGTACGAGAAGTTGTCACTTGGTTATAACAAAGATCCGTGTAGAATTTATTTACCCGACTATTACAAGTAAAACTTATTGTTATCAACAAACCTTGGAGACTTGATAAGGTTTCGAAAACGATTAGAAGAATTTCGGACTGAATGAACATAGCAATAATTCCGATTACCCAACTAAAGCCCATCATTGAAGAGATTTTTATCAACACAAGCATCATTGATTTGTTGTCAGTGCTGTTGGACATTGAGGACGCGTTTATGTAGTATGTTATCAAAATAAACAAAACAATATTTCCACACAGACAAAGACTTAAAGGGACAACAAAAGCCAACAGTAAAACGTACAGCTGTGAAATAAAACAAATTTGTCCACCGTACCATGTTTCCATGGGCGCCAACAGTAAATTCAATAACTTTGTACACACAACCACAGAGATATCCACCGTGAAGCCAACTAAACAATACTTAGCAGTCTCAGAAAACCTCTCCGATCTACTTAAAGGCGTTAAGTTTCTGATGTCGGAGTTAAAGCGGTAAGCACAAAGAAACATGAACGTAAATGTACCAATCCATACAAAATGATGTAGCATACCAATCCACTCACACAAATCTTCCTCAACAGTGACATGTGACATCAACATAAAACTGGTGTGTGCCAGCAGTAAATACAACACCAACACAAACAGCAGCTCTGACTTTCCCTCTCGTAAGAACGGGATGACACAATACTCAACCATAAAAAAGACCAGTGATATGATTGATAAACATGTACATGTCATATTGATAATATATCTGTAATAGTCCAGGTTCGTATCATTGTCATTCGCGGCTTGATACTTTGATTGAAATATATTTACACAAATAAAATAACTTCCAAATTCGAGTAAAACATCTGCCGACTTAATAATCGTTCCATTTAAATGAAACTGCCGTTGATCTATTGTTTCATTCAGTAAGCTTCTGTTTATTGCAATTTTAGCCTTGTAATTTGCGCGCAGAGATACCTTCACTGCGGGACAGGGTAGTCCAGTGTCACGTGATAGTATATCTACTGCATACAATGGATTCTTCAGCGAGTGGTTGCACTCGCACAAAGATGTCATGACGTCATCAACATGTTTCACGTAAATATTATTTGAGAAATTGTGTTGATAGTTTCTTGTCAACCTCGTCACCTCAGACTTGATATATTCCGATGTTGCATTTCTGTATGGTCTTTTCTTAAGTACATACCTGGCCTGGATCATGAAACAAGGCTTGCTAGATGTCACCTGATAACCTGGTATGATCACCATCGCCCTCGGATTTATGGTGAGATGTGTAAAGACGATACTGTTTAATTTGTTTAACAGTTCTCTTATTATGTTAAAAATATATATTGATATATCGTCCACTGGTTTTACATCTATGTTGGCTTCAAATAAAAGATCCAGCAATATGCCGTTCGTTTGGTATTTGAGGAGAACACATTCACCACCGGCTGGTTCCATGTTGGTTGGGCAGTAGAGGGGCTGACAGCCAATCTGATGTAAAAGAGAAAAGCATCAATAAGAATACCAGGTCTATATTGGCACGTGTGAATAGCACACAAAAAATGTACATTGATGAGGTCCATCCAAATACCTGTACACACGAGATTTGAAGGGGACTGCGCAAGCGCTGGGCGTAAGTCGTATTATTTTTTTCACCATCCATCTCCGAGCACGCTTACTGTGTCATTTATATAAGGATTTAAATCTTTATTTGGTCAATTTTCTGAATTGAGTTGATCTTGAAAAACAATTAAATAGTCTGCTTCATTAAGGTAAATTTGTTTCATCTACTAAAATCGAACAATCATAATTGTTTATTTCAATCAAGATTTATTTTCAATAATTTGAAATATTTAAGTCCATTCCGATAGTTCGTTAATCACCCTGTAGCCTGGGCAAGGCTACGTATTGACGTAAACATTCAAACAACATTACGGTGTATGTTGATAGTTCAATATGTACAGTCAAGTTATGTACAAACTAAACATTAAACTATCTTAAAATGCGATATCTACTTTTTGCCTTTCCATTACGCCCGTTGTGAATGGAAATCACTTCCAATTGAATATGGCTGACGTATTGACGTTCGCTTCAAACCACCACCTTAGTAATCAGTCACCGTAGTGTAGGGCAAAACCTCGCATCTGATTAAAACCCTTTGGCTGCTAATCGCAACAAAGTTCCGTCGTCCGTACCTCGTGTTATCTTAAGATGTACTGGATGGATTTTCCCAAATTTCATATGTTAGATCCCCTTGGTCCGTGTATTGATTAGGGAATTTTCAGAAAAAAAAACAAAATGGCTGACAGTTGGTCATCTTGGATTTTAACAATGACATTACTTTTTCGTTATATCTTGTGAAGAATTGGATGGATATTTACCAGATTTTATATGCATGTTCTCCTTGGTCCTCAGTTGTGCTATATGGAGATTTGAAGACTGATCGGAAAAAAACGAAATAGCTGACAGACGGCCATCTTGGATTTTGACAATGAAAACTTGTTATCGTCAAATCTTGTGAAGTATTAGATGGACCTTTCCAAAATTTCATATGCAGGTTCTCCTTGGTCCTCAGTTGTGCTATATGGAGATTTGAAGACTGATCGGAAAAAAACGAAATAGCTGACAGACGGCCATCTTGGATTTTGACAATGAAAACTTGTTATCGTCAAATCTTGTGAAGTATTAGATGGACCTTTCCAAAATTTCATATGCAGGTTCCCCTTGGTCCGTTGTTGTGCTGTATTGATTAGCGAATTTTCGAAAATAACAATGGCTGAGAGACGGTCATCTTGGATTTTAACAATGACATTTTTTTATCGTTATATCTTGTGAAGTATTGAATGGACACTTCCAAAATTTCATATGCAGGTTCCCCGTGATCCTCAGTTGTGCTATATGGATTTTAAGACTGATCGGACAAAAAAATGACTGACAGACGGCCATCTTAGATTTTGACAATGAACATTTGTTATCGTTATATGCATTTCGTTTCGTTAGTTTTCGGTCTAGCTTTTATGTTGAACGTTTGAGATATGCTCGTGGTTACATGCATATGTTCAACAACGACTTCGTATCACAACAGTCTACGCATATAAGATTTGCTCCGTCTTTGTGGCAATATTAACATGAACGACGAAAATACTTGTCATGGTAATTCTCCGCCTACTGATACGAAATCCAGTGGGGATTCCTCGTTTAATTTAACAACTGCTGACGCGCTTTCCTTGTTTTCGTCACGCTTAGAGTCGGTATTGCACAGCCATAAGTCTCACATTCTGGGGGACATTGAGCACAGGTTCGATACACGAGATTGTTTCGTGTTGCAGCCGAATAAGTCGACATTTGACTTAAAGTACATTTGACTTTAAGTACAGCGGCACTTAGCGGCAATTTTAACTCAAGGATGTCTGAAATTAACAAGGCTGGTATTTTCGTGAAAAATTTCACGAGCGGTGGCTATTCTGGAAGACTATGGTTCCGCTATTAACGATAGGAACAAAATTGTTAAAATCGCTAACAGACATGGATGGGACACAGTTGCCGAGTGTGAGGACGATCCTTTTTGTGATAGAGCTGATCCCTCAAAAAAAGAATCAGAGAATACCAAAGCGTCAACAAAACCATAATCCGAACTCAAAATCGATTATCTCGAAAAAGCAAAAGAGAATAAGACCAGAATGTTTGTCAATGAGACAAAGATGGCGCCAAGAAAACTTGCCCATAGTGCTGATCAACCTGTGTCTCTCGAGTCCTTGTGTTGTTAGTTTGTTTGTCAGCAGTCGACATCGATCACGAAAATCACGATACCTAGATTAAGTTCTAGAATATCGAATCAACTGCGACATGTAAACACCATAGGTTGGAGAAGCAGGGATGTTGTTATCAAGAATGAATGCAAAATCATTAATGGTGGGCGCCGAGATCTGGGATTCCTTCTTATATCAGTCGAACCCTCAGACACATGTGACAAAGGTAGGTCTGGTCTCGTTCATCTGTTTTTCCGATATTTCCAATTCGAATCTCAGAATGGATAATTTTTTAATAATGATGAAAAGTAAATCATGTCCTGACTAAGATACGTTAAAATGCCGAAATTTGCGGTAAGATGAAAGACTGAAAAAACAAGCTTTGAAGCATTATGATGTGCAATACAAAAACATTATTTTAATATTTTATTGTGAAAATCAAATTGATTAACAAAATAATACCTTTTAGGTTAATTTCACATGAAGTCTATTCTAGTTTTATGTGATCTTCACAAAAATGTTCGTTTTCAGTAATTGCATTACTTTGATTTTTCTGACGCGAAATCGCAGAAGAATATTTATACGCCATGTACCGACCCAGCTGCCAGTCCACGGCAGCCATTTTTCACTAGCTCGAGTTAGAGAGCCGCTTAATTCAGAATTACTTAATCTCCTGGAACTTGATGCTGAAATTATTGAGTTTCAATTCAGACGAAAAACCATGCAGACGTAATCCAAAAGAACGAAACAATTTGATATATTTCAATTCTTACTCAAGTTGGTCTGGCTATAATTACCAAATGTAATCCGTTTCATTTGTCGATGAATTTGACCAGATTAACATCGTCGGCGCGAACGATTTTGCAAAGGGAGGTAACTAGAAAGACATGTTGAATAAAAAAAGACACCACTTCGAGATTTTATATCTTATTTAAACCTCGCAAGACATCAAGTTAAAAAAAAACACAATCGATCAATCAGCAAAATGTTAATAGTCCATGGTGGCTAGTGTTTTTATTGCAAAGGCCTTGAGGTATTTCAGAAGAATTCGTTTAAAGGAAAAATTGACGGACGCAGGGCCAGGTGAGCTAACGAAAAAGGGCTAGATAACACAAAATGAACACCACACTGTAACTGGGAGGTAATAAACGAGAACACTCAGAAATCGCAGAAATTCCAATGTCACAGACGCACGCCTGGACGGAACGCACAAAAGTATTTATTCTTATTGGCCTACAACACGAATTACGCTCTAAGCGACCCTGCGAAGCTCAATCCCTATCTCCCTCATGCAAGATTTATTCCTTTTAGACCGATTTAACTTTGATGGATTTTCGCGATTTTCGTGATAGATGTCGACTGCTAACGAACAAACTTATGGCACAGGGATTCGAGAAATGCAGGTTGATGAAGACTATGGGCAAGTTTTATGGGCGCCATCTTGATTTCATCGAGAAATATTCTGTATATTTGTGTGATATGAAGATGGACGTTTTTAAGTTTGTTTGTTAGTGTGTTTACTTGTTGTGATGACAATGATGACTCGGTTCTCATTTTGAGGATTGATGCTTACTTGGATGTGACCAAGATTTACATGGCGGGTGTCGTCGATGAAGCAGAAGACGCTTACTCTTCCGGAACACCTGTTCTTATTCGTTGTGCTTTTACGAGAGTCTCCATGTAAATCTTTCCTTTGTTCCTATTTTGCCCCTAGTTTAATCGTTTTTGAGTTCGGATTATGGTTTTGTTGACGCTTTGGTATTCTCTGGGTTTTTTTTTTTTTTGATAAGGCATTTGACAAACCATCTCATTCTATATTTTCTCAAAATTAGTATTTACGTATCGTACAAGCCCAACCTCTTAAGCCTTTTATAAGTACTTGTTCTGTCCCTTCACTGAAGTTGACATATTTGAAAAATAAACTAAATATTCGTTTTGACATGAAGTGTGATAGAATCATGCCATAACTACTAATTTGATTTTTAACGCTTTCAACTCAATATCGCATGAAAAAAAAACATCTTCGCCGTCGTCTACAAATGCTTCTTTATTTATCTGATGGTCCGATTGTTTTTTTTTCAAATGCAAATGCGAACGTTAACGAAGAAATTCTAAGTGAGATAAAATAATGCTTTGTTCATATATTGTCCCTAGTTTAATCGATTTTGAGTTCGGATTATGGTTTTGTTGACGCTTCGATATTCAATGATTTTATTCTGCACAAGAAATAACTCACTCTCTAAAAACTGTTCTCACTATATCCTTCATCTTTTACACATTTCGAATAACAGAATGAACATATTTGAGAAATAAACTAAATATTCGTATTGACATGACGTGTCATTGGATCACGTCATAACTATTAGTTGCGTTTTCAACACTTTTAACTCAATATCACATATATTTAAAACCAACTTCGTCGTCTACAAACGCTTCTTAATTTATCGCAACGGAGTACAACCTTCAGGTTTCCCTTCGTCTCCTACCAGCAGCGCAGTAAAAAGTGAGATGAGAAGGTTGACGGCGCAAACGTTAACGTATACGACACCCGGGGGTGGTGTGAGTTTAGAAATACTCGTACATTCACATGGCCAGACACACGCGTTATGAGACGAGGACAACACATAACTTACATGCTGACTGGGTGCGATGAGTACACTAACACCCCGTTACATCATAGTCCGATTGTTTTCTTTCTATGTAAATGTAACCAAAGACAAATAGTCTACATGAGATAAGAGTAGAAATCAAATACATTTCAGTATAGGTAAAATTCACTTTACTTACCTGACCAGAGAAGTGAATTTCTGTTTCACTACAGGGTGTCGTACTTTCACGTGGAATGAACAAAGTGGACACATCTATAAGACTGCTGATTGTTCGGCCATAGTTGTCAGTATGTGGATCAGAGGGTCCATCAAAACAAAAGATTTGTATTTCAACGAAATCTTTGGGACTATATTTATCAACGATACATTGAAAGTTCCTGACCCATTCTTCAATAAAAGAATTAGTTTGGAGAACGAGCAAATGTTTAACAATGCGGTTTTTACAAGCTGAGTTGTTCACCTCTTTCATTGTTTCCCATAAGTCATACTCGATTTCTTGAAAACAGTATCGTACAGAAATATCATCCGGTGGCTCAAAACGGGAGTTACAAAATGGGCTTTTCATTCTCAATATCATTGTTTCTTTCAATGAAAGAGGCGTTGATTGATTGCTGGACAAAGGCACCTTTGAGCTACATGTTAGATTTAAAAACCACGGAACCCAGCTACGTACATTATGACATAACGCACATTGTCGATTCTTGAAAGTTACGTTGGTTACAATGTCAGTGACAGGGAAAACATCTAAAAAATCTTTGTTTGAATCCTGTTCACATTTATACTTTATATCTGTATCAGCTTTCCACGTCAGAGGGCACGACGACACCATAAATACTCCCCACGAATCAGCAGACTTTATCCTAGAGGATGTGTATCTACAAGTGGTCTCTTCAACAAACGGGGCTTGTAATTCATCCAATCCTATTTTTCCCTCGAGTACCACGTCTGCATCAAAGCAGCAGTCATCGTAGAATTGGCACAAACGATCACAGCTACAGAAAGTTGTTTTCGCTGGACTTTTACATGAATGAAATTTTGCGTGGCAGGAATCAAAAAGGGATTGATCGGGCAGCGTGCCAAACACTGTATTACATCCGAACATTAAGTAGCAAGTGATGAAACTTAGAATCGCCATCTTGACGGAAATATAATTGAGTTGATTTTACTTTCAGTATTTTACCACAAGCAGCATCAATACAAAATAATTACTTCTTCGACTTTCCTAAAGATGATTTGTCAGAAACGAATTCCCTTCATTTATATTTGGTCCAAAGGACTGTGATCTTTTTTTTACGATCCGGAAAAACAAGTACTCGATTTCAAATGAGCTACTAAACACTGGTACATACGAATTGGCTATACTAAATGATGATTTATTTGTTTATCGTTAATAATTTGCAATAAACACCACAGAATTATGATAAAACTGATACCGGTTTGGCTTTTTGGCAGTAACAAACAGGAATTTGATCTGGAGCAGTCTGTATAAATCATCTCATTTTCATCGTAGCAGAGAATCTGAGTAGACCGAATCGTCAACAAAACCATAATCCAAACTCATGTCAATCATCATTAAATGTTATCACAGTCCATTTGGTTAGAAATAACAAAGTAACAGAAGTACAATTACGACCTTCCCTAATAAAATAAAAACCTAAAAAGGAAGTATTGACCTTTTATACCACATCAAACTGTATACCTGTTTACTAAATGCTTCAAAATAAAATAACAAAAAACACAAAAATAATGCAAGAAATCACAATTATTCAGCCTTATTGCAATGGAAGTCCTTAAGCTTAGAAAATATTTTCATTTAAAGAATGTTTTATCCTTTTTTTTCAGTACTCAGTTTTGGCTCATTTCGATCCATTTTGAATAAAGCTTTCTTTCTTAGTGAGACTTATATCTTTTTTATTTATTTATTTATTTATTGTATGATTAATATCCGTTAGAAGTGTTAATATATGAGTATATTAGTATGCTTGTGTTTGTTATTAAGCAGATGTACATAGACATACTATATACTATAGTATATGTACAATATTAATTATTATTATATGATAAATGGTGCTTAGCACCGAGCCATTTCATCATCGTACTGTGTTGTTGTTGCCTTTTTTTTGTATAATATATTGTTCTTTTTTCATTTTTTCCTTTCTTTTTTTATTTTCCTTGTTTGATTTTTATTATTATTATTATTATTATTATTTACATATATTATCCATTCTCAACACCTATACCTCATTCAAATCCCTTTCTAGCAATAATAAACCGCTTTCATACTCTCTTCCTGGACATATTTTTCCATTCTCTTTCGCTCTCGCTTATGAATTAAATACTTACAGTGAGTTAATCATCGCTGTTAGTTATGTTAGTTCATATCTTGTTAGTCCACATTTGTTAGAACTATTTTTTTGTCAAGTTTCATTAGGACTAGTCTAGAATATGTTGGGTTTTTTTTATTATTATTATTTAATCCGTATGCAAAAACTTTCTTCTTCTAGAGTACTTTTTACTTTTTGATCGCGGCAAATAAATACCGTTTACAATTTAGTTTTAAAGAACTCAGGTAACAGTTTTAAAAAAGAGACGTTTTTTTTTAGTTTCTGTAATTTTCATTCGTAATTCCCGCCTTGGTTTAAGCTAACCTTTACACCCTAGTGAACTAGGAGTGCACTACGTTTAAACTAGTAGTGCACTACATTTAAACTACAGGTAAACTAGTATTGCACTACGTCCAGCCAGGTGTGACCACAAAAACCCCTACAGGTAATGGGAGGGTCTATACCTACCTGTGCCCTTACCTGTACAGATGTAATATGATTTACCTGTACTTATGTTATACTATTGAAGTCATTAGTTTGTCAGTACTTCCTCATATAAGTACAAGAACGAACAATTCTGAGTTTATGCCAGAAGATATTTATCATAATACTTTAAATAAATTAATTCACTGCATGTCAAAATTTTAAATAAAATAATAATTTAGATATACTAAATAATAATATTATAGGGTATTAATATTAACTAATGATAAGGCAAGCTTCAAAGTACCAGCAGACGACAAAGGTGAGGTACAGGTAAAAATCACAAAAGGTAGATGGATGGGACTGCCCATTTACCTGTAGGGGTATTTGACCTATATGGGGTTCAGGATGTAATGCACTACATGTACTAGTTTACCTGTAGTGCACTACTAGTTTTAACGTAGTGCACTACTAGTGCACTAGGTGTAAAGGTTAGCTTACACTCAACTGTATGCGTGCTATTTGTTTAGATTGATTAAACCTTTTCGTCACTCAGGTTAATGTGACAAGATGTCAGTAGGCCTAGCAAATTGATGTTACCCTAGAACTATAGCAATTAACTCTCTGTTTGTCACACACGTGGTCTTGTACATGTTCGGCCAGTCATGTTTACATGTCTACGGCTATTTTTAGATTGGTAAAATAACCTATGACCAATAACAGTAAGGGATCCCGAGTTTTCCAAGGGTTGGGGAGCCCCCTACCAGCGAGGTCTACTCGGGTCCCTACACTGTAGATAACTTAAATGAAGTTCAAGTATTTACCGAACATATAAACATCAAACGATTGTACACATTGTCTCTATTTACATTTGGCGACCATTGTTTCGTCGTGGCTATTTTTAGATACGATATCGATGACATCAATAAACTGGGAACCTGAGTTTTCCAAGGGTTGGGGATAGCCCTACCAGCGAGGTCTGCTCAGGTCCCACCATTTTATGGCTTAATTAATTATTGTTAGATATGTATCTAAATATACAGATAAAAATTGACATAGTCATGGGTAGGTGATTCATTGACGATCAGCTGGATCAGCTGTTTCGGCCTAGTTGTTGACAGTGGCTATTTTTAGATACAATGACATCAATAAACTGGGAACCTGGGTTTTCCAAGTGTTGGGGATAGCCCTACCAGCGAGGTCTGCTCAGGTCCCACCATTTTATGGCTTAATTATTGTTAGATATGTATCTAAATAATAGTAAATATACAAATAAAAATTGACATGGTCATGGGTATGTAATGTATTGGTGTTCAACTGTTTCGCCCTGGCTGTTTGACAGTTAACTTTGTGTAGATTCTATAAAGTGATATGGACGCTGAGTTTTCCAAGGGTTGGGGATACCCCTACCATCGAGGTCTGCTCAGGTCCCTAATCACTAATATATTATCATTTACATATATAGCTTTGATATATGAATCCAACATTGACACGGTTGAGTATCTGGTGTATTTGGGATCAGCTGTTTTACTGTGGTAATACCAATATGTATCTGTGTTGTTACTGGTTTTATCATCTCAGTGACAGGGATCCTGAGTTTTCCAGGGGTTGGGGGGCCCCCAACCAGCAAGGTCTGCTCAGGTCCCAACACTATATACTAGCTAGACTATTCCTATATATAGTTAGGTAGTTTTAAACATGATTGATATAGGCTTAATTAGTGTTTTAATTTTTTTAAAAAGGAAAATATTATGATGTAAAGGCTTTATTTTTATTTATGTCAAGTTTAATTTTTTTTATATTATGTTGTAGGTTGTGCTATCTGTGAAACATTCTCATCTTGCAAGTGCCTGCTCAAGGAGCCTGTGTGTGTCATATATTATTCGTGGACTTTCCATATGCTGGGACTGCAAGGTTGCCATTGCTGTGTTTATGTAATTTCGAAATACATTCATGATGTTGACACTTTCCTTTTTTTATCACTGATGTATTAACTTTTATAGATTACGAAACCTATGATTGTCATGAGGTAGTTTATGTCATAGTACTTTTTATGTTGGATTTTATATCCGATTACAAAGTTTTTCAGCTGGAACATGTCTTTCTTGTATCCAAGTTTCTCAAAAAGCTTGTTGATTGTTTGCTTAAATTGAATTAATGCAGTGCATTTGACAAAGAAATGAGTATAATCCTCAGTTGTTTTGCAGATATTGCATAGGGGATTGTTTTCAATTTTCCATTGATGTAGTATCTGTTTTGTAGTCAATATTTTGTTGAGTAATTTCCATCGGTATTGTTTAAGTTGATTGATTTTTAGATAATTAAAGATGAAGTCTGTGGTGCATTTAAACTGATATTCGTTAATGTTTTCTTTGAAAATATTATGCCAGTAGAGAAATGATATTGGTTTTTCTGAGGTTGCGTTTACAAGGAAAGTGTAGGTGTCTTTGTTGCTTAATGTTTCTATTGGCTTTTTGTTTAGTATGAGATTCTTGTTTGGTCCTTTGTTAATTGTCATATTTTCTATGTTTATCTTTTCTGCTTTTATTTTCATCATCCATATTTTAGGAATCGATTTTTTTATCATTGTGAATTGTGCCATCAAGTTCTGTCTATTTTTTAATTTTTCAAATACATATTTTGCATCAATTTCATTCTGGTGATTAAGTAAATCTTTTACTGTTATGATATTGGATTCTATCCAGTTTTTAAAGCATAGTGTGTTGTTACCTAATTTGATATGTTTATTTCCCCATATTATTTGAGATAGGATACTGCTTGCAGATATTGGTTTTGAGTCGGTTCTTTGGGGATTACAGGTTATCCATGTATTGATCATATCATAGTAAAAGGGAGATAACTCCCTGCTTTTCTCTAGGGATTTTAATTTATTAATATTGAAATGACAGATAAAGAGATTTGGTCCAAAATTATCAAGCTGATGTTTTGGGATTATTTTCCATAAGCCGTCTTCCTTGTTACACAACTTCTTTATCCACCCTACTCGTATTGAATTAATATAAGAATTTAAATCTATCATTTTCAGTCCTCCATCTTGGTAGTCTCTTATCATGGTTTTTCGTTTTATTTTTTCCCTTTTACCTTCCCATATGTATTCATAGAAAAAAATTTCAATCTCTGATATGTCTTTTTTTGGAGTGTGTAAAACAGAAGCTATGTATGTTATTTCTGGAAGCAAGAGTGCTTTTACTATTTGAATCCTTCCCAGAATTGTTAGATTTCTACTTTGCCAAGCTTTGATAGTTTTCTTTATTTTTTCTATTTTTTCTGTCCAATTTTTTGTTAGCTCTTCCATCTTGTTTCCAAATTATATACCTAATGCCTTAATTGATGTTTCGCTCCATGAAATATTTTCATAATTGTCTTCTATCATTTGTTTGTTTCCTATCCTAAGACCTTTAGATTTTTCTCTATTTAGAATTAATCCAGAATATGATCCAAAAATTTCAATTAAATTAAGTGCTTTTTTATTTCAAGCTTTGATTTAAGAAAAAGTGTGGTATCATCAGCTAATTGAGATATTTTGAATGCTCGCTTTTGTGATTTATTTATTATAATGCCATTTATGTTTACGTCATTTCTGATGTTATTTGCCATTACTTCAGCTGCAACTACAAATAGTAATGCAGATATCGGGCAGCCCTTGCCTAATTCCACGGGATATTGAGACAGGTTTAGATATGAAGCCATTATTACAAATCAAACATGTTATGTCTTTATATAGTAGTTTAATCCACTTTAGAAAGGAGTTGTTAAAGCCTATTTTGCTCATTGTGATGTAGATAAAATCCCATTCAATGGTATCAAAGGCTTTAGCAAAATCTAAAAAAAGTATTGCACCGTTCATTTCAAATTTATCAGCATTTTCAATGATATCCTGTATGAGTCTTACATTGTACCCAATATATCTGCCTTTTATGAAACCATTTTGATCAGCGTTAATAATTTTTGGTAAGACTGATTTAATCTTTCGGCTAAACAGTGAGCCAAGATTTTGTAGTCCACATTGAGGAGAGTAATAGGACGCCAATTATTTAAATCGTGTGGATCATTTTTTTTTGTATATTAATGATAAAATACCTTTTCTTTGAGAAGCCGCTAAGGTGCCAGTGTTATAGCACTCATTTAGTACACTAAGTATTAGATCTTTCATTTCATTCCAAAATTCTCTGTAGAATTCTACATTTAGTCCATCAAAACCAGGAGACTTGTTAAGTTTCATTTTGGAAATTGTATTTGAACATTCATCTTCTGTAAGTATTCCCTCACACATATTACTCTCTTCATCTGTTAAGGTTTCTTCAAAGTGTGTATTTTGTATGTAATTCTCCATCTCAGCCTTGTCTATGTTTCTTGAGGTATATAGCTTTTGATAGAATTGATGTAGCCTTTTCAGTACTTGTGGTTGAGTATTTGCCATATTTCCACTTTCAGTTTTGATTTTAATCATTGTCTTTTGTGTTTGTCTCCTCTATTCAAGTGTAAGAAAATACTTTGTATTTTTTCCCCTTCCTCTATCCACTTAATTCTAGATCTGATCTGTGCTCCTATGGCTTTTTTTGAATAGTATGCTTCTAATTTATCTTCAATATCTTTTATTTTCTCTAGGTCTTCTCCATTATTTTGCAATGTTGTTCGTTGTATTTCTAGTTCCTTAGTTTCATCTTTATACTGTTTAGCTTTGGTTTTACTGTAGATAATGCTTTTTTCTTTTATCTCTACTTTACACATATCCCATATCATCTTAACATTTGTTTTATTTTCTTTCCATTCATTTTTGTACTTTTTTATTATTGCCTTTACCAAATGTATATACTCTTGATCTTTTAATAAGCTATTGTTTAATTTCCAGTACCCTGTACCCCTTTTAATAGGTTGAATGTTTATAAATAATGATACTGCTTGGTGGTCTGTACTTTTTATGATAGCTGGTCTTATATCTGTTTTTATGATTTTTGGTATTATTTCTTTTGATATGAGAAATAAGTCGATTCGACTTGCTTCAGTTGTGGAGTTCTTTCTTCGCCATGTATATTGTTTTTTGTTTGGATTTACTAGCCGCCAAATATCTTTAAGATTATTTTCTTTTTTTAGCATTTTAAGATTGTGTATAGGTTCTCGAATTTTATTACCTGATTTTCTGTCTATTTTAGTTTGTATTTCATTCCAGTCGCCTCCAATTATTATGAAACCTTGGCCAAATTCTTCAATATGTTTTCTAACCTTATTGAAAAAAAATATTTCTAGCTTGTCTATCATTAGGGGCATATATGTTTGCTATGGTATATATATGTTCATTTATTTTAATGTTAATCATTACAAATCTGCCATCATTGTCATTTATTGAGTTAATGAGCTGATAACTTGTATTATTTTTTATAAATATTGCTACTCCTCTACTGTTACTTTTTCCAAAGCTGTGAAAGGAATCTCCTTGCCATTCTGATTTTAGATTTTTTTTAATTTTCTCTGTGAAATGTGTTTCCTGTATTAATACTATATTTGTTTTTTGTTGGTTGCACCATTCATAGAATCTATATCGTTTTTGCTTGTCTCCTAACCCTTGTGTATTAAGGGGTAGAATAGTGGATTGTGTGTGACATTTCTCAGATTTTAATAAAAACATTGAAAATTGTATCAGTCTGAATTTTTTTACCTCTGATTGCTCGGCTGGGGATAGAGGACTGCGGACATTGGCACTAACCTCACTTGACTTTTTACCTCTTCCAGGTGTTGCCTTGACAAAGCCTCCAAGGTGCTTTGTTTGTCCTGTGGTTTGTCGGTGCCAATATTCTCAGCTCTCTCATCTCCATCCTTACTTTTTTTGGATTTTTTGCTTTTCTTTTGTTTCTTAGGTTTCTTTGTATTTTTGGAGGGTGATTTCAGCTCAGGGAGAGGGATTTCTCTTTGGGTAGGACAGATTTCTTGGATGTCTTCCTTCTCTGTTTCCACCTGAATATCCTCTCCATCTGAGCTGTCATCATGATCGATGTATATGCGCCATATACCCTTCCCGCGTTGCAAACCACTGAGGATTTCCGGGGGGATTACTTATACAATTGCCCGAAAGATCTCGGTGTGGTTCAGCCACTGGTCCTTCGAGGTTGTGTTTTGTCCAAAAACATCCCTTTCTATTAGGAATACCGGTCTTGGTTGGAGTCTGTGGCGTTGGACTGACGACATTTGCATACGTCAGTTCATTTTTTTGTCGGACGCCATTACCGATATTTGGCGCGCCCGCTCCGTTTACTTTGTTGTTCAATTCCTGCATTTTTTCCAAGTTTTTCCCCGTAAATGTGTTATGATTGTATTTTCAGACAATGAATGAAAGAGTTACCTCGTAAAAAGATACCAATAAAGCTCAGCAACTGCTTAAATTAGAATCTTACCTCGGAGCATCAAACTTTCCCTCCACCTTGGTTAAAGGGCAGATCACTCTTTTTATCCTATTAATACTACATATAAAATGATTTTGGCAACAGACAAGGAATCAACGGTTTTCTCCTCAAAATATAAACATTGACTCGGTAGAGGTATAATTAAGAAATCTAAAACAAACGGAATTAAATGATATCCAAAAAGTGTTGGTGAATCGGTTCTGATGAAATGTTCAACATCATGATGACTCGGTTCTCATTTTGAGGATTGATGCTCACTTGGATGTGACCAAGATTTACATGGCGGGTGTCGTCGATGAAGCAGAAGACGTTTACTCTTCCGGAACACCTGGTCTTATTCTCTTGTGCTTTTACGAGAGTCTCCATGTAAATATTTCCTTTGTTCCTATTTTGCCCCTAGTTTAATCGATTTTGAGTTCGGATAACGGTTTTCTTTACCCTTTGGTATTCTCTGATTTTTTTAATGTTACAAATATGTAGAAAAGCCCGAACATACAATTTCCGGTATGGGGGACTAGCATTTAGCCAGTTATCTCATACGGTTCAAAATTTCGATTTACACCTTTTGGCACCTTGCATCACTGAAGATTCCTAGGAGGACAAAACAGCTGTATTATGCATTCATTTTTTCGGCATAATGTATTAATATTATTAGTAAATTTAAAAAGTGCAGCATATGACAATTGTGTGTTTTACGTCATCATTCAGGATAGGGGATAGTAGACTCTGCTAGTGGATTTTATGGTCTCCGAGGTTTGCTGGAGCCTCCATTGCCACAGTTAATCTCATTTGAGTAGTGGCACGGTACATGATATACACACTTTCGTAGAACACGATTTGAAATTATACAGTACTTATTTTGATTTTTTTCTAAATTCATAAATTATAGAGGTGTTAAGTAAAGAAAGGGGGAGTTCACTATCGGAAAATCGAAATCTTCACGTTTTGTCGTATAGCATAGTAGCAACCTATCCATTTTGGTCATAGTTTAAGTAGAGATCGGGGCAAGCAGCTGAGGTAGAAGAGTCTGTTGTGTTCTTAATGTTACTTTCAGATAGATATATACGATTGGTGTGGTAAGCAAACTTCTTATAGTCCGACTCTGCTGGTGGATTTTTTAGTCCCCGCGGTTTGCTGGAGCCTCCATAGCCACAGTTAATCTCATTTGAGCAGTGGCACGGTACATAATATACACATTTTCATAGTGCACGATTTGAAATTATACAGAACTAGAATAGCTTAACTTCTAAATTCATAAATTAAAGGGGTTTAAAGCACCTGACCCTTCTGCTTCTACATTAGTTTAGAAATTTTGGATTCCCACCATTTGGCCCCTAGTATCACTGATGAGTCCTATGAGGATGAAACAGTTGTATGATGCAGTTTAATTCCTTTTTCGGCATACTGTATCTATTACTAAATTTAAAAGGTGCAGCATATGTGTGTGTTACGTCATCTTTTTGAAATTTTGGATTCCCACGTTTTGGTCCCTAGCATCACTGACGAGCCCTAGGAGGACGAAACAACTGTATGATGAAGTTTAATTCATTTTTTCGGCATACTGTATCTATCACTGAATTTAAAAGGTTCAGCATATGTGTGTGTTACGTCATTTTTAGCGCTAACACTACGAGTAGTTTTGGCGTCTATTGCTGCCACTATTCTGTGACCTTTGACCCATGTCATTTTTTCCCCTCCCGCTCCGGAAAAGCTTGAATTGCTACTAATCTCATGATATCTGAACTATTTGAAAGTCAAAACCTAACAGGAAATGATGTTCCCAATGTATTGTTAGTAATTATGATGAGTTTAATAATCTATATGCGATTTGTAACAAAGAAATCAGTTTTTCACTTCCACGGCTCATTTAAATATTACGTCTCTGTTGTTGGCTGACCTCTCGTGTATACATAGATCCATGCTATACCTCTCTGTGCTTGAGACTCGTATACGGATCGCGAAATATTCCTGGCATGGTGTACTTTGCTGTTAAACTTTGATGATATAATCGCGCATAGCCAAATACACTGATTTTGATTTCAATGTTATAATACATTATACATGTACGTAAACCAAAATACTTTACCAATTTGTCGGTCGGAAGTATTAATTCATAATTACAGTGAAAATCCGCCATAATGTTATTTACGAGTTACTTCCCCTGATTGTCACTAACGTTGATATATATATACTGAATGCACAAACTTGATCGATTTTCTTACTTAATATTGTAATGAGTATACAATTTTAATGAGGCATTATCAGAACCTGCATAATGTACATATGAATTGGCAAAACACTTGATTCATTGAAAATAACACTTATAGTTTTCTATGGCGAGCAAAAGTTCGTGGTTTTATAATTGCTTCTCTGTGCTTCACACATCACTATACACTGTAGCAGAGACATAGACTGACTGAAGGTTCACATTTTTGTTTTAACGAAACTTTACCATAACCTGTATAGTGTACATAGGTCACGGCAAACATACATGTCATTTTCCCTGCTTTGTAAATGAACTTGATAATTGATAATTAGGCCTAGAGATGTAAGTGAATATGACATTTGCATACCATTATTTTGCTCCACCTTGGTAAAGATATCGCAATATGCCGTCATTCTTTTGGAACAACAATATGACCCTTTACTGTGACATTTTATGACAAATTAGATAGTTCGAACTATCATTTGTAACGAGAGATATGTTTGCGAATCCTTTTATTTTTTATCTAATATCCATTGTGCTAACTACCAGCAGCGTATATTTCAATTATTCTTTCACCTTCCTCCGAACGATAGTGTTAACCTGAAGAGTTTTTTTTTATTGTGTTAAAAACTTCTTCAGTCAGTTTCTCACATTGCATATGTAGGTTTCACGTTGTGCTTAGTAATGCCCGTTTGATTTCATACTGATGAGTAAAAACAAAATGGCGGAAAGGCGGCCATCTTTGATTTAGGCATTGAACGATTGTTAACTAATTGACAAGTACTAGAGGAATCTTTCTCATATTTCACATGTAGGTTCCTTGGTCCCTACTTTCGTGCCCTTTTGATTTTGTAACTGATCAGAAAAAACAAAATCGCTGAAAAACAACCATTTAGGACTTTGACATAGAAAGATTGAAATCACTATAGAATGAAATGAAACGAAAAGTTTAAATATTACATTACATCCGTTTTCATTTGTAACAGGAAAGAAAATAGTGTGCTTCAATCGGGAATCGAACCCACGATCTCCAAGTTCCTAGTCGGACGCTCTACCACACAGCTAAAGGGAAATTACCACTAGCTCGAAGCTAGAAGGCGACCTAAATCCTATGTACAATTAAAACCTTCCACACTACTCCTCCTCCCTTTTTAAATGTATTCACCCCCGAACACCACACCCCAGATTCTAACTCCACTGTCACCACAGGGAGGGCCACGGATACCATTATAACAGGGAAGAGAATAGTGTGCTTTCACCGGGGATCAACCCTCGATCACTAGATTCTATATATAAACAATATGCATATATATCCTAATTATAATATTGTTATGGGAGTTACCCCCACCCCCTCACCCCACCCCTTCCCCTACCCTGTTCATACCCTAGGATATTCCATTATTTGTACAGATAATTTGTTAATACATCTATATTTTATTACCTTACAATAACATGCATTTTATTATTGAAACAAACCAGTATTATGTCTCTGCCAATGCTCCCGTAATTAAACGTCACCTTGCATTTCCATCTGGATATCGGGGGTGATTTTCGCTTTGTTTTATTTTGTGTCCAACACACTGATACCGTTTATTTAAGTGCATATCTTAAAACAAACACATTCGCTTCCCTATAAATGGATCAATATTCATTTGTAATAAAAATTGATATTTTAGTTAAATTGTTAAAGCACTGCACTAAATTGTACATGTAGATTCTAGCTTGAAATACAACTCGTCAATCTAAACAACTCGCGTGTTATTGATTTTACTCTAAATACTTGCTTAATCCCTATTCTGAAACTTTCTAATATCGAAACTTATAGTAACCCATACAACAAAAACACTTCAATAGCTGTCGAAATATACATACTATTGTTTGAAGTTTTAGCGTTTCATTACTTTCAGTACTTTGATTAATGATAGGATCTGGCAGACTCTGCTGTTGTTGATTTATTTTGTCTCGGGGTTTGCTGGAGTCTCCATAGCCACAGTTAATCTCGTTTGAGCAGTGGCATGGTACATAATATACACATTTTCGTAGTACACGATTTGAAATTATACAGAACTAGATTAATATTACTTCTTAATTCTTAAATTAAAGGGGTTTACCGCACCTGACCCTTCTGCTTCAACATTAGTTTAGAAATTTTGGATCCCCACCTTTTGGCCCTAGCATCACTGACGAGTCCTGGGAGGACGAAACAGCTGTATGATGCAGTTTAATTTATTTGGCAAGTTTTTTTTACCTGTCTGAATTATCTCTTCAAAGAATTCAGCCTTGTATGAAAACAAGTCAGCTAAGACGGGGCACAGTTTGTTCCCATGGGAATGCCAACAGCCTGCCAACAATCCTTCCTCCAAACTAAACAAAAATATTGTCAACCAGGAATTCAATCATTTGTACTATATCTTCTTCAGTATATTTCATCTTAGTTTTTGTTGTGTTTGTATGTTCCAAGATAGCTCTCTACCATATACGTGTATCGTCGTTCGCCTTTCTTGATAAAAAAACTCTGGCTCATAGTCAAAAGTGTTAATCGAAGCTGACATATAGTCTTTATGTCCTTGTTTCAAAGAAGCCCAACTTCACTCGGACGGGCGTTCACAGGTCCGCATTCGAATTCATCAAGGAAGCTCTTGGAGCTGCCCAATGCTTGGTATAACCATTCGCCGGAAACAACTTTATGATGGACACGGATGAATCAGATGTCTCCATAGGCGCTGAACTTGTACAAATAGAAGATGATCAGGAACAGGTGATTAGCTACGCCAGTCACGCTCTGACGAAACGCAGCGGGAATACTGCACTTCCCGGAAAGAGCTTCTAGCTGTTGTATAGTTTTGCAGGCACTTCCACCACTACTTGTTAGGCCGGACGTTCACCATTCGCGCTGACCAAAGCAGGCTAGTATGGCTCACAAGATTCAAACAAATTGAAGGCAAAATGGCTAGATGGCTCGAGGAGCTTATACATAGTAATATGGTAATTGTCCATCGTAAAGGAAAACTCCACAGTAATGCAGATGGCATGTTCAGGATTTCTGACAAACTGTCCCCTTGCGACAACTATGCGTCAGATACAGTCCCTGGCAAGCTGCCTTGTGGTGGGTGGCATTTATGTAGAAGGTCTTGGTTTGACATTGATGTGGATGATGTGACATCTCTGCCAAGCCCCAACATCCCCCTATCGTTGACTCTTACCAAAAGAGAACGGCTTCGGAAAAAGATCAGCATCCAAATCCGACATGTAACTGGCTGGGTAGCCTCACAACAAGCCAACTTGCTCTGAAACAGCTAGAAGATTCCGATTTGCACACCATCATTCGTCTACTTCGCATGGGGCCCAACATCGAAAATGGAGCTGAGACAGCTGAGCCCAGCATGTAGACATCTGTAGGTTTGCCGGGAACAACTTATACACTCCGCGACGGAGTGCTGAATTACCTATTAGACACCAAGGTTGATAGGAGCGAGTCTTTAGTTGTTCCTCTCAGCCTGCATGATGACGTCCCCAGGTACTGTCACGACACCAAGTCAACTGGAAACTTTGGGAGAGACAAGACCTTGTCTCGAGCGAAAAAAATTCTTCTACCGGTATGGTATATCTCAGGATTGTGACAACTATGTGCGGGCCCTACCAGGTACGTAACCGTAATAGAAACCGAGTGTACATATACGACCAAAAGCGCCCCTTCAGACATTTTACGCTGGCTATCCTCTGCGAGAGTTCATCTAGACGTTCTCGGGCCACTTCAGAAAAGCGAGTCAGGCAACAGATAACTCCTACTTATGATAGACCAGTTCACAACATGTAGCAGCAATTCCCAACTAGTGCGCCGAATAGGAGGCATGAACAAAAATCAGAGAATACCAAAGCGTCAATAAAACTATGGAAGTTCGTTGTCCATTTTGTAACCACGTTTGGTTGTCCCCTCGATATTTTACCGACCAAGGAAAAAACTTCGACAGCAATTTGTTCTCCAAATAACCAAAAAGAGAACCACTGCTTACCATCCTTCGTCGAGCGGGCAGTTTGAACGCTACAGCCGGACTGTTGATAAGATGTTTTGTTGAAGATCGAAAGATCAATGGGACCGCGACCTGCCTCTTCTGGCAGTGGCATTACACTCCTCATTGAACCAACCAACAGGCTTTTCCTCAAACCGTTTGATGCTTGGTAAAGAATTTATACAACCTTTCGATGTCGTTTTTGAACAAGGCCTATGAGTTTGTCCGGAAAATACTCATCAACATGTATATCAAAACAAAGGAATTTAACGAAATCATTAGCACCATATTTATCAATGATATATCGAGAGTTCCTGACCACTTCTCCAATAGCAGATTTAGTATTGAAAACAAAGGTTTTACAAACTCTTTCGGTGTTTCCAATAAGTCATACTCGAATCCATGCTAACAGTATCGTGCATGAGTATCATCTGACGGCTCAAAACGCAAGTCACTTTTTATTCTCAATTTCATGGTATCTTTCAATGAAAGAGATGTTGATTGGTCGCTAGAAACGAAGCGCTTTTGAGAAACATGTTTGATTTATAATGAAGATGGACGCTTTTCAGTATGCTCATTAGTGTGATTACTTGTTGTGATTGACAATGATACTCTGTTTTCGTTTTTTGAGGATTTGATGTTTACTTGGATGTGACAAAGATTTACATGGCAGGTGTCGTCGATGAAGCAGAAGACGCTTACTCTTCCGAGCGAACAACTGGTCTTATTATCTTGTGCTTTTACGAGAGTCTTCGTGCAAATATTTCTTTTGTGAATTTTATTTAAAACCCATGGAACCGAATTACGTACCATATGACATACACGGTAATGCACATTGTCGATTCTTGAACACCACGTTTGTATTGATGTCAGCGACACGGAATACATCTAACATCACGTTTGTATTGATGTCAGCGACACGGAATACATCTAACACCACGTTTGTATTGATGCCAGCGACACGGAATACATCTAACATCACGTGTGTATTGATGTCAGCGACACGGAATACATCTAACATCACGTTTGTATTGATGTCAGCGACACGGAATACATCTAACATCACGTGTGTATTGATGTCAGCGACACGGAATACATCTAACATCACGTGTGTATTGATGTCAGCGACACGGAATACATCTAACATCACGTGTGTATTGATGTCAGCGACACGGAATACATCTAACATCACGTTTGTATTGATGCCAGCGACACGGAATACATCTAACATCACGTGTGTATTGATGTCAGCGACACGGAATACATCTAACATCACGTGTGTATTGATGTCAGCGACACGGAATACATCTAAAAGGTCTTTGATAAAAGCCAATGATGCCTAACACCAATTCGGATTATGAATTTGTTGACATATTCATTCTCTGCTACAATGAAATGAGATGTTTTATTTTGCTGGTGAAATGATGGGATAAAAAAAAAATAACGACCGAATGCGCAGACGACCTTCTTTTTTATACCACGTCAATACATGAAAGTATATACCTGTTTATCACATTTCTATCTGTGACATATCGAAAGTCGTTCATACTATTACCATAGGGTTCACGTCCCGATGACCTTTTGCATTAGCCAATCAAATTACTACTTTCAGAATCTTTAGCCTAGATACCAAATGTCACTCAGCAAGTGTTTTGGAACAACTTGGACAATTCAAAGAATACGTATCCTTGTTCTCACTCCGTTTACAAGGATCTGACAACATCCCATAAGAGGTCACGTTCAAATGACCTTTGTCGCCTCTTTACTTAACACTTAAATAATTTTCCAATGACTTGTCATCTTGCAGCAAACCATTTCGTCACATTATTCCACATGAACTTTTTGGGGACGTAATGACTAAACGGACAAATGCGATTATGCAAGCTTTGTCGCCTCAAAATTTCCCTGTCAAGATTCTGAAAGGTCATAGGGACATGACCCCCCATGGGATTTTTAGAGAGTGTAGCTGGTCTTTGGATGGCTCCAAAGTGACTGAATACTTTGAATTTCCTTGTTGTATTTGCACGAAAAGGTCTCTGAAAAATCCATGTGAACGACTACTTCCTCAGGTCTCAAGTGTTCTCGAAGGTCTCGCAACGCTCTGTATTGGTGACGAATGATGTAGATATGTCTTCCGATCGGAATCAAATTCCTGTGCTAGATGTTCATGGGTTCCATATTCAACACTCTTTTCTGTTACTTTAATTTTAATAGGTTTCTTCTCTACTCCTGGTAACTTTTTTCTATTTCCTTTCGTCTTGATACCACTTTTCCTAACTTATCTGAGTTCCAGGAGTGAAATCTAGCATTTCTACTGATTTATATTCACAGTCTTCGCATTCTCTGTACATACAGTTCTTGTTATCTGTACTGCAACAAACATTAGAGCAAATGATTTCTAAATCGGTTGTGGCAATGATTTTTATCACACGTAGCTTATCGGCTTTCAGTGCCAAGTTATCATGGACCTTGCACATACATGTGTCTCGATCTGAAATAGAAGGAGCAATCACCCAGAAAGGCCTCAATCTGCAAAACATGGAGTATGACATTTAAACATCTGTTTTTCCCGCTTTGATTCGAGTGCAGTCATCTCTTTCCAAAAAATTCTTTACATTGTTTTGCAGTGCTTCCATCACTCTCTTCAACTTTGGCTTTCTGACCTAATAGGCCAATTTTAGACGTTTTGCGGAAAAGCCGAACGTTTCGGTAGTCATTTTTCCCAAATGATATTTTCACATGTAACTGGACTTAATGCTATTCGCAATCAGTTGCCTGTTCTTGTCGCTTTTGGTGTTTTGATACGTTTCTTTAATTCCAGCGGCTAACACTATGATACTCCAGTGTTTTTCTGACATTATCTGTCACCTTTTGGCCCCGAAGGAGGCTTCTTGATGACTGATCTTTAGACTGTCGCCTGCTCTCGCGTTTGCGGTATCTGTCATACTTTCGTTTCGCTTCTTTTAGCTTTACTTTTAGTATCCTTATTTTATCGATAACACCTGTCTTTCCTTACGTTTTTGCGTCCTTGCTTTTGCTTTGTCGATTCCATCATGGCGACTGGGAATAAGGGAGGGTTTGTTCCCTTATTAAACGCAATATATTCTGTTCTTTTCTTCTCTTTGCTTTCTGATGTTCCCTCCATCGTTTTCTTACTTGTCTTTTCTCTCTCTTTTTGTCTTCTCCTTCTATACTCGTGATGGAACCTTCTATCTTTCTCTGTTTGTAGCATTTGCGTTCTTGTTGTAGGTACCTTGCATGCTTATTTGGAGATGCCTTTTGCCTGTCCCTCGATCTTTTTGATCTTTCTGTACTTGAAAGCGCGGGCATTATTGCTATTTTCTGATATATCTTGTGTGCTTTTTTATTTTGAATTTATAATATAGCAACTCGTCTTTGAGATTATCGATGTTGTCTTTTGCATCTCAAACAATTTGTGACCATTCTGTTATAATAGTGTTGCTCGCATCAGTCATATTCATAACAAGAACTGAGAAAAATATCTTTCTAAATTCGAAAGTTGTCGATCCATGCCATCAATTTTTACGTAAATCATCTGAAATAGGATGAAAATAAAAAAAGATTACTTTAATGAAATTTAGAATTGTTTAATAACAATGTTAAAAAGATAGAATGTTTTGTCGGAGCATTGATGACAATTTGTTTTAGTTTCATTGGGGTATGAAAAAAAATGTTTGCAAACTGTATGAATCCACGTAGCATCGATTCATTTTGAAAAGAAAAAATATGTTTCTCGTTAAAACGCGATAATTATCTCGTTAAAACGCCCTAATTATCTCGTTAATACGCGATAACTCGTTAAAACGAGTTGATTATCTCGTTAAAACGCATTATTCATCTTGTTAAATTAAGTTAGTTACATCGCTAAACAAGTTATGTATTCATGTTCGTGATGTTTTGTTGATATAACTAACGTAAATTTAAATAATAATAATATATAATAAATATCGTGTATTAACGAGATAGCTACATATGTAACGCGTTAAACGAAATAATTATGTAACTCGGTTCAACGAAAATACTGACGGGTTATAACCCAATAATTATCGCATTTTAACGAGATAGATCTAATTGTCGCGTTTAAACGAGATAATTATCGCGTACTTATATTCCTGTGAGACAAAGGGATGATTGGAGGAATTCTAGTGTACCCGCGTACTTATATTCCTTTAAGACAAGGGATGATTGGAGGAATTCTAATGTAACCGCGTACTTATATTCCTGTTAGACGAAGGGATGATTGGAGGAATTCTAGTGTACCCGCGTACTTATATTCCTGTGAGACGAAGGGATGATTGGAGGAATTCTAGTGTACCCGCGTACTTATATTCCCGTTAGACGAAGGGATGATTGGAGGAATTCTAGTGTACCCGCGTACTTATATTCCTGTTAGACGAAGGGATGATTGGAGGAATTCTAGTGTACCCTCGTACTTATATTCCTGTGAGACGAAGGGATGATTGGGGGAAATCTAGCGTACCCGCGTTCTTATATTCCTGTGAGACGAAGGGATGATTGGAGGAATTCTAATGTACCCGCGTACTTATATTCCTGTTAGACAAAGGGATGATTGGAGAAATTCTAGTGTACCCGCGTACTTATATTCCTGTGAGACGAAGGGATGATTGAAGGAATTCTAGTGTACCCGCGTACTTATATTCCTGTGAGACGAAGGGATGATTGGAGGAATTCTAGTGTACACGTGTACTTATATTCCTGTGAAACGAAGGGATGATTGGAGGAATTCTAGTGTACCCGCGTACTTATATTCCTGTTAGACGAAGGGATGCTTGGAGGAATTCTAGTGTACCCGCGTACTTACATTCCTGTGAGACGAAGGGATCATTGGAGGAATTCTAGTGTACCCGCGTACTTATATTCCTGTGAGACGAAGGGATGATGGGAGGAATTCTAGTGTACCCGCGTACTTATATTCCTGTGAGACGAAGGGATGATTGGAGGAATTCTAGTGTACCCGCGTACTTATATTCCTGTGAGACGAAGGGATGATTGGAGGAATTCTAGTGTACACGTGTACTTATATTCCTGTGAAACGAAGGGATGATTGGGGGATTCTAGTGTACCCGCGTACTTATATTCCTGTTAGATGAAGGGATGCTTGGAGGAATTCTAGTGTACCCGCGTACTTATATTCCTGTGAGACGAAGGGATGATTGGAGGAATTCTAGTGTACACGTGTACTTATATTCCTGTGAAACGAAGGGATGATTGGGGGATTCTAGTGTACCCGCGTACTTATATTCCTGTTAGATGAAGGGATGCTTGGAGGAATTCTAGTGTACCCGCGTACTTATATTCCTGTGAGACGAAGGGATCATTGGAGGAATTCTAGTGTACCCGCGTACTTATATTCCTTTAAGACAAGGGATGATTAGAGGAATTCTAGTGTACCCCCGTACTTATATTCCTGTGAGACGAAGGGATGATTGGAGGAATTCTAGTGTACCCGCGTACTTATATTCCTGTGAGACGAAGGGATATTGGAGGAATTCTAGTGTACCCGCGTACTTATATTGCTGTGAGACGAAGGGATGATTGGAGGAATTCTAGTGTACACGCGTACTTATATTCCTGTGAGACGAAGGGATGATTGGAGGAATTCTAGTGTACCCGCGTACTTATATTCCTGTGAGACGAAGGGATGATTGGAGGAATTCTAATGTACACGCGTACTTATATTCCTGTGAGACGAAGGGATGATTGGAGGAATTCTAGTGTACCCGCGTACTTATATTCCTGTGAGACGAAGGGATGATTGGAGGAATTCTAGTGTACACGTGTACTTATATTCCTGTGAGACGAAGGGATGATGGGAGGAATTCTAGTGTACACGTGTACTTATATTCCTGTGAGACGAAGGGATGATGGGAGGAATTCTAATGTACACGCGTACTTATATTCCTGTGAGACGAAGGGATGATTGGAGGAATTCTAGTGTACCCGCGTACTTATATTCCTGTGAGACGAAGGGATGATTGGAGGAATTCTAGTGTACACGTGTACTTATATTCCTGTGAGACGAAGGGATGATTGGAGGAATTCTAGTGTACACGTGTACTTATATTGCTGTGAGACGAAGGGATGATTGGAGGAATTCTAGTGTACCCGCGTACTTATATTCCTGTTAGACGAAGGGATGATTGGAGGAATTCTAGTGTACACGCGTACTTATATTCCTGTGAGACGAAGGGATGATTGGAGGAATTCTAGTGTACCCGCGTACTTATATTCCTGTGAGACGAAGGGATGATTGGAGGAATTCTAGTGTACACGCGTACTTATATTCATGTGAGACGAAGGGATGATTGGAGGAATTCTAGTGTACCCGCGTACTTATATTCCTGTGAGACGAAGGGATGATTGGATGAATTCTAGTGTACCCGCGTACTTATATTCATGTGAGACGAAGGGATGATTGGAAGAATTCTAGTGTACCCGTGTACTTATATTCCTGTGAGACGAAGGGATGATTGGAGGAATTCTAGTGTACCCGCGTACTTATATTCCTGTGAGACGAAGGGATGATTGGAGGAATTCTAGTGTACACGCGTACTTATCTTCCTTTAAGACAAGGGATGATTGGAGGAATTCTAGTGTACCCGCGTACTTATATTGCTGTGAGACGAAGGGATGATTGGAGGAATTCTAGTGTACCCGCGTACTTATATTCCTGTGAGACGAAGGGATGATTGGAGGAATTCTAGTGTACCCGCGTACTTATATTCCTGTGAGACGAAGGGATGATTGGGGGAAATCTAGCGTACCCGCGTTCTTATATTCCTGTGAGACGAAGGGATGATTGGAGGAATTCTAATGTACCCGCGTACTTATATTCCTGTGAGACGAAGGGATGATTGGAGAAATTCTAGTGTACCCGCGTACTTATATTCCTGTGAGACGAAGGGATGATTGAAGGAATTCTAGTGTACCCGCGTACTTATATTCCTGTGAGACGAAGGGATGATTGGAGGAATTCTAGTGTACACGTGTACTTATATTCCTGTGAAACGAAGGGATGATTGGAGGAATTCTAGTGTACCCGCGTACTTATATTCCTGTTAGACGAAGGGATGCTTGGAGGAATTCTAGTGTACCCGCGTACTTACATTCCTGTGAGACGAAGGGATCATTGGAGGAATTCTAGTGTACCCGCGTACTTATATTCCTGTTAGACGAAGGGATGATGGGAGGAATTCTAGTGTACCCGCGTACTTATATTCCTGTGAGACGAAGGGATGATTGGAGGAATTCTAGTGTACCCGCGTACTTATATTCCTGTGAGACGAAGGGATGATTGGAGGAATTCTAGTGTACACGTGTACTTATATTCCTGTGAAACGAAGGGATGATTGGGGGATTCTAGTGTACCCGCGTACTTATATTCCTGTTAGATGAAGGGATGCTTGGAGGAATTCTAGTGTACCCGCGTACTTATATTCCTGTGAGACGAAGGGATCATTGGAGGAATTCTAGTGTACCCGCGTACTTATATTCCTTTGAGACAAGGGATGATTAGAGGAATTCTAGTGTACCCCCGTACTTATATTCCTGTGAGACGAAGGGATGATTGGAGGAATTCTAGTGTACCCGCGTACTTATATTCCTGTGAGACGAAGGGATATTGGAGGAATTCTAGTGTACCCGCGTACTTATATTCCTGTGAGACGAAGGGATGATTGGAGGAATTCTAGTGTACACGCGTACTTATATTCCTGTGAGACGAAGGGATGATTGGAGGAATTCTAGTGTACCCGCGTACTTATATTCCTGTGAGACGAAGGGATGATTGGAGGAATTCTAATGTACACGCGTACTTATATTCCTGTGAGACGAAGGGATGATTGGAGGAATTCTAGTGTACCCGCGTACTTATATTCCTGTGAGACGAAGGGATGATTGGAGGAATTCTAGTGTACACGCGTACTTATATTCCTGTGAGACGAAGGGATGATTGGAGGAATTCTAGTGTACACGTGTACTTATATTCCTGTGAGACGAAGGGATGATGGGAGGAATTCTAGTGTACCCGCGTACTTATATTCCTGTGAGACGAAGGGATGATTGGAGGAATTCTAGTGTACACGCGTACTTATATTCCTGTGAGACGAAGGGATGATTGGAGGAATTCTAGTGTACACGTGTACTTATATTCCTGTGAGACGAAGGGATGATTGGAGGAATTCTAGTGTACCCGCGTACTTATATTCCTGTGAGACGAAGGGATGATTGGAGGAATTCTAGTGTACACGTGTACTTATATTCCTGTGAGACGAAGGGATGATTGGAGGAATTCTAGTGTACACGTGTACTTATATTGCTGTGAGACGAAGGGATGATTGGAGGAATTCTAGTGTACCCGCGTACTTATATTCCTGTTAGACGAAGGGATGATTGGAGGAATTCTAGTGTACACGCGTACTTATATTCCTGTGAGACGAAGGGATGATTGGAGGAATTCTAGTGTACCCGCGTACTTATATTCCTGTGAGACGAAGGGATGATTGGAGGAATTCTAGTGTACCCGCGTACTTATATTCATGTGAGACGAAGGGATGATTGGAGGAATTCTAGTGTACCCGCGTACTTATATTCCTGTGAGACGAAGGGATGATTGGAGGAATTCTAGTGTACCCGCGTACTTATATTCATGTGAGACGAAGGGATGATTGGAAGAATTCTAGTGTACCCGTGTACTTATATTCCTGTGAGACGAAGGGATGATTGGAGGAATTCTAGTGTACCCGCGTACTTATATTCCTGTGAGACGAAGGGATGATTGGAGGAATTCTAGTGTACACGCGTACTTATCTTCCTTTAAGACAAGGGATGATTGGAGGAATTCTAGTGTACCCGCGTACTTATATTGCTGTGAGACGAAGGGATGATTGGAGGAATTCTAGTGTACCCGTGTACTTATATTCCTGTGAGACGAAGGGATGATTGGAGGAATTCTAGTGTACCTGCGTACTTATATTCCTTTAAGACAAGGGATGATTGGAGGAATTCTAGTGTACCCTCGTACTTATATTCCTGTGAGACGAAGGGATGATGGGAGGAATTCTAGTGTACACGTGTACTTATATTCCTGTGAGACGAAGGGATGATTGGAGGAATTCTAGTGTACCCGCGTACTTATATTCCTGTTAGACGAAGGGATGATTGGAGGAATTCTAGTGTACCCGCGTACTTATATTCCTGTGAGACGAAGGGATGATTGGAGGAATTCTAGTGTACACGCGTACTTATATTCCTGTGAGACGAAGGGATGATTGGAGGAATTCTAGTGTACCCGCGTACTTATATTCCTGTTAAACGAAGGGATGATTGGAGGAATTCTAGTGTACCCGCGTACTTATATTCCTGTGAGACGAAGGGATGATTGGATGAATTCTAGTGTACCCGCGTACTTATATTCCTGTGAGACGAAGGGATGATTGGAGGAATTCTAGTGTACACGTGTACTTATATTCCTGTGAAACGAAGGGATGATTGGGGGAATTCTAGTGTACCCGCGTACTTATATTCCTGTTAGACGAAGGGATGCTTGGAGGAATTCTAGTGTACTCGCGTAATTATATTCCTGTGAGACGAAGGGATCATTGGAGGAATTCTAGTGTACCCGCGTACTTATATTTCTTTAAGACAAGGGATGATTGGAGGAATTCTAGTGTACCCGCGTACTTATATTCCTGTGAGACGAAGGGATGATTGGAGGAATTCTAGTGTACCCGCGTACTTATATTCCTGTGAGACGAAGGGATAATTGGAGGAATTCTAGTGTACCCGCGTACTTATATTGCTGTGAGACGAAGGGATGATTGAAGGAATTCTAGTGTACCCGCGTACTTATATTCCTGTGAGACGAAGGGATGATTGGAGGAATTCTAGTGTACACGCGTACTTATATTCCTGTGAGACAAGGGATGATTGGAGGAATTCTAGTGTACCCGCGTACTTATATTCCTGTTAGACGAAGGGATGATTGGAGGAATTCTAATGTACACGCATACTTATATTCCTGTGAGACGAAGGGATGATTGGAGGAATTCTAGTGTACCTGTGTACTTATATTCCTGTGAGACGAAGGGATGATTGGGGGAATTCTAGTGTACCTGCGTACTTATATTCCTGTGAGACGAAGGGATGATTGGAGGAATTCTAGTGTACCCGCGTACTTATATTCCTGTGAGACGAAAGGATGATTGGAGGAATTCTAGTGTACCCGCGTACTTATATTCCTGTGAGACGAAGGGATGATTGGGGGAATTCTAGTGTACCCGCGTACTTATATTCCTGTGAGACGAAGGGATGATTGGGGGAATTCTAGTGTACACGTGTACTTATATTCCTGTGAGACGAAGGGATGATTGGAGGAATTCTAATGTACACGCGTACTTATATTCCTGTGAGACGAAGGGATGATTGGAGGAATTATGGTGTACCCGCGTACTTATATTCCTGTGAGACGAAGGGATGATTGGAGGAATTCTAGTGTACCCGCGTACTTATATTCCTGTGAGACGAAGGGATGATTGGAGGAATTCTAGTGTACCCGCGTACTTATATTCCTGTGAGACGAAGGGATGATTGGAGGAATTCTAGTGTACCCGCGTACTTATATTCCTGTGAGACGAAGGGATGATTGGAGGAATTCTAGTGTACACGCGTACTTATATTCCTGTGAGACGAAGGGATGATTGGAGGAATTCTAGTGTACACGTGTACTTATATTCCTGTGAGACGAAGGGATGATGGGAGGAATTCTAATGTACACGCGTACTTATATTCCTGTGAGACGAAGGGATGATTGGAGGAATTCTAGTGTTCCCGCGTACTTATATTCCTGTGAGACGAAGGGATGATTGGAGGAATTCTAGTGTACCCGCGTACTTATATTCATGTGAGACGAAGGGATGATTGGAAGAATTCTAGTGTACCCGTGTACTTATATTCCTGTGAGACGAAGGGATGATTGGAGGAATTCTAGTGTACCCGCGTACTTATATTCATGTGAGACGAAGGGATGATTGGAAGAATTCTAGTGTACCCGCGTACTTATATTCATGTGAGACGAAGGGATGATTGGAGGAATTCTAGTGTACCCGCGTACTTATATTCATGTGAGACGAAGGGATGATTGGAAGAATTCTAGTGTACACGTGTACTTATATTCCTGTGAGACGAAGGGATGATTGGAGGAATTCTAGTGTACCCGCGTACTTATATTCCTGTGAGACGAAGGGATGATTGGAGGAATTCTAGTGTACACGCGTACTTATCTTCCTTTAAGTCAAGGGATGATTGGAGGAATTCTAGTGTACCCGCGTACTTATATTGCTGTGAGACGAAGGGATGATTGGAGGAATTCTAGTGTACCCGCGTACTTATATTCCTGTGAGACGAAGGGATGATTGGAGGAATTCCAGTGTACCCGCGTACTTATATTCCTTTAAGACAAGGGATGATTGGAGGAATTCTAGTGTACACGCGTACTTATATTCCTGTGAGACGAAGGGATGATGGGAGGAATTCTAGTGTACCCGCGTACTTATATTCCTGTTAGACGAAGGGATGATTGGAGGAATTCTAGTGTACCCGCGTACTTATATTCCTGTGAGACGAAGGGATGATTGGAGGAATTCTAGTGTACACGTGTACTTATATTCCTGTGAGACGAAGGGATGATTGGAGGAATTCTAGTGTACACGCGTACTTATATTCCTGTGAGACGAAGGGATCATTGGAGGAATTCTAGTGTACCCGCGTACTTATATTCCTGTGAGACGAAGGGATGATTGGAGGAATTCTAGTGTACCCGCGTACTTATATTCATGTGAGACGAAGGGATGATTGGAGGAATTCTCGTGTACCCGCGTACTTATATTCCTGTGAGACGAAGGGGTGATTGGAGGAATTCTAGTGTCGCGCGTACTTATATTCCTGTGAGACGAAGGGGTGATTGGAGGAATTCTAGTGTACACGCGTACTTATATTCCTGTGAGACGAAGGGGTGATTGGAGGAATTCTAGTGTACACGTGTACTTATATTCCTGTGAGACGAAGGGATGATTGGAGGAATTCGAGTGTACACGTGTACTTATATTCCTGTGAGACGAAGGGATGATTGGAGGAATTCTAGTGTACACGTGTACTTATATTCCTGTGAGACGAAGGGATGATTGGAGGAATTCTAGTGTACACGTGTACTTATATTCCTGTGAGACGAAGGGATGATTGGAGGAATTCTAGTGTACCCGCGTACTTATATTCCAGTTAGACGAAGGGATGTTGGAGGAATTCTAGTGTTCCCGCGTACTTATATTCCTGTGAGACGAAGGGATGATTGGAGGAATTATAGTGTACCCGCGTACTTATATTCCTGTTAAACGAAGGGATGATTGGAGGAATTCTAGTGTACCCGCGTACTTATATTCCTGTGAGACGAAGGGATGATTTAGAATTCTTGGTTCCTTTGGAATCCATAGTGCTAGATGTGACAATTAACGACAGAAGGTGGGCGGTGGTAGGTGCCTATCGTCCCCCATCAATGGACAACGAACTGTTCAAAAATATCACGTCAGTCGGTCTAGACAGGATTAGTACTATCTATAACAATGTACTGGTAGTGGGTGACTTGAATTATGACATGCTTAATCCAGCAAAATCCTTTGCCCTCAACGATACATTTGACATTTTTAACTTCAAGAATATCATCAAGAAAGCAACATGCTATGTAATTAACTCAATTCCCTCTCTAGTGAATGTTGTACTTACAAATCAACCGCAATATTGTGTCACAAGCTTTACATGTAGATGTGGTATTAGTGACTGGCATGATCTTATAGGTATTGTAATTAAGGGTAATTCACCCCGATTAAAAATAACCAATAGCATACATAGAAGTTTTAAGAATTTTTCCGATGTTGATTTTCAGAAAGATGTTAGCAAAATACCATTCCATGTAGCATATGTCTTTGACGACTGTAATGCTGTTTACTCGACCCATTAGAAGTTCCTCAATGAAGTCATTGATGAACATGCTCAATTGAAGGAACGTAAACCTATGCAAAGTAAACTCCCTTACATGAATGGAAATCTTAGAAGAGCTCTATACAAAAAAAGAAATTTGAACAATAAGTACTGCAAATTCTAGACCCTGGGAAACTGGGAAAACTATACAGGAAATTGCGAAATATAGTCAACAAATTAAAGAAAAGATCCCTATCACAATATTTTAGGGAGAGGTGTGATGAGGGGCCTAAATCTAAGGATTCTTTCAAAATAAATTAGTCAGTGGGGACAACAACATCCTTCTTTTTGAGAATGGCAAAGTCAGACCAGAAAACTGTTTGTGAAACTTTTACCGATCATTTTGCAAACTTAGAAAATGCAAACTTATAGATACTCATCAGAGCATTCAGAATATACAAAAAAATGTCTCTACTAAGGAAAATTTGGTCTCACTGCAAAAGGGTCCCTCAGGGTTCAATACTTGGCCCCATGATTTTTAACATTTTTATAAACGACATTTTCCAATATGTGAAAGATTCATCCATATATACGACAATACACTTAGCTATATACACAAAAATGTTCAGGAAATAAAAGAAGTGCTTGAAAGGGAAGCCTTGGTTCTAGTTGATTCGGTTTTTGAAAATGGAATGAAGGCCAACCCTGGAAAATTTCAATCAATATGTTTTGGGAAACATTTTAAAACAGTTTTAAATCTTTTAATGTTGCAGATACTGAGATTAACTGTGATGATTCAGTGAAACTACTTGGAGTCGAAATTGACAGTCTTATTGAAATTGATAAACATATTTCTAATATATGCAGGAAAGCATCCCGGCAGCTGGACATTTTTTACCGAGGGCAGTAAAAATGTTAATTCATAAATCTTTTATTTTATCAAATTTTGATTACTGTCCTCTTATTTGGCATTTTTGTAGCCAGACTGCAGCAAACAAAATGGAAAGAATCCAAGAGATAACCTTACGATTTGTTTTAAATGATTATACAACTGATTTTAAAAGAATTCTTTTATCCACGAACTCTTCATTTTTACATACTAAACGTATGAAACTTTCAGCATGTGAGGTCTATAAGATTGTCAATCTTTCGTCTCCAGAATACATACAAGAACTGATTATAAGGAAAACTTTTTTTTATAATTATAGACAGGAGGATACAGTGGAGGTTCCAAGAGTGAGAACTACGAGGTATGGACAGAAGTCTTTCCGGTTTGAGGCCGCCCGCATCTAGAACTGCCTGCCAAATGACCTACGAAAGGCAGAAAACTTCAGGCAGTTTCGTAGACAGCTCCAGATGTGGGATAGTCTCAGCTGCCAATGTTCTATGTGTGTGAGGTAGTGTCCTGCCTTACGTGTCCACATATCTGTTTCTTGCTTTTTTATTTATTCTTTTTAATCTTTTAGTTTTAGGTTTATAGTTTTAGTTTAAAAAAATATATTATGCCATTCACTCCATTTTTATGTATAGCTTTGTTGCCATTTACCCTTAGCTTGTTAATCAGCTTAAACTTTCAGTGCTAATGTTTCATGTATGCATGTTACTTTTACTATTATAGTTTGTATATATGTTAGAGTCTAATGTTTGTAGTCTAATGGACAACTTGCATGTGCTTTGACTTATTTTTATTTCATTTTACTTTTTAGTGTTGCATGTCATGTGCCAGTTATAGATCTAGACTCTGCTACAGTAGAGGACAGTGTTTTTTTTATGTGAATTTAATTTACTTTGTGTGATGTTTCTTACTTTATGTTATTTATATATGTGTTTGTCGAAATACAAGCTCCTGGGAGCTTATGTTCATGTTACCTATATTCTACGTAATATAAAGATTCTTGTATCTTGTAGGCCTAGACTCTAGGAGGAATATTTGAATTTCGCGCTTCCCTATTTCAAAACGAGGCTATACTTTCTACTTCCTAATCTATAGGCGCCGCCATTTTGTATTTCCAAGAAGACCATGTGCGCGCAGTCGAAAGTTATTGCAGTGATTTGCATATGACGAATGTACAGTTGTGGTATCGCACAACGCACCAAAAACTGCGTGCGTACATCGTGTATACATCGTGCACACATCGTTCGCCCATGGTGCGCACAACCGGGCGATCTAAAGATCGTGCGTTTATGTGTGCGATTAAATCGCACACACGCACGATTTGGTACAATTGGTCGATACATATTACGGAATGAAAAACATATGGAACCCTCTTGTCCAAAAACTATTTAAATTCGCATCATATTTATTGGGATTATGTCAATTTAAGAATATACTGTAAACAGTATTACAGTGATCATAAGACAGCCAAGTGCGGGTTAAGCTACCAGGTATCAGAATATGTAAATAACATGCCGGAGTTTTACATGTCCCGTGTGCGGCGATACGCTACGACAGCCATTACCGAGCGACCGTTATGAAAACAAACTGGACTCTTATAATCAGTTATTTGAAAAGCCCTCCCCTCCCCAACACTTTATCTGTGTTTTCACACCTAGGCGAGTGTTGTAAGTGCCCCGGGCCAGAGATATCTAAATATATTGGCCATGTACAGGTACAGTTTATAACTTGGTAAAACTGGCAATATTTACTTGAATGAGAACTTGTCAATATGAGTTGAAAGTTTACATACATGTGTCTATTTGGTTTGTTTCTAAAACTACAGAAAGACTATTATTAATTTTTAGAAATATATAGATAGAACTATCAGCTAATGTAAATAGTTAAAATATAGAAATATGTTTAAAACAACTAGCGCGAAACCGTATATATTGTTAAACCATTTCTAAATTTACATCAACCACGATTGTCATCACACAATGTTAGTCTATCGTGCGCCCACATGTGCGTTAGAAATAATCGCCCAGGATCGCATCGTTCGCACATCGTGCATACACCGTTCGCCCATCGTGCGCCCACCGCACATCGTGTAACGTTGTGCGATCCCACAACTGTAACGGTATTTGAATAATGAACGCTCCCTGTGTAACATCTCGGATAATGAGCTACTCCCTAACACTAGGTGGCGTTGTGTTGTTGTACATATAAGATGGCGGTCGAATACACAATGAATTAAGACTCGGTGTTTGTTATCATAATTTGATACGTTACCAGAACGTTACATGGTGTCAGAACATGGGGAAATGAACTGTAAGTAATATCACTGAATGTGAACTGAATATTACCCGGAAATTCCTGAAGATCTTGACCGGACGGTCGTGAAAAGAATAGGAAAACACAAACACGTGGTATAATTCCCGCCATTCATGAAATATGGGAGACCCTGTTGTTATCCAAGTACCGACAAATTTGCCGTTTCCATCGAAACTGGACATGAAAGGAAATTTGTGTACGAACTGGAAGAAGTTCAAAAGAGTTTGGGAGAACTATGAAATCGCCACAGGGTTAAATGTGAAGAATACAGGCCTTCGGACGGCAACATTGTTAACGTGCATCGGAAGCGAGGCCCTTCAGCTATTCGATGGACTCACGTTTGACAACGAGGAGGACAGAAAGAACATCGATCAGGTAATCGAGAAGTTCGAGACATATTGTATTGGACAAACAAATGACACGTATGAACGATATATGTTTAATAAAAGAGAACAAGAGCAGGGCGAATCGATTGATACATATGTAGCTGCACTGCGATCTCTGGCTAAAACGTGCAAGTATGGAACTCTCGAGGATGATCTCATTAGGGACCGAATGGTCATGGGTGTCCGAGACAACAATACCAGGAAAAAACTGTTACAGGACCGAAAACTGGACTTGAAAAAATGTATTGACATTTGTCGATCGTGTGAAAAAACAACATTACAGTTGAAAGAAATGTCACATGAGGAGGTGCAATATGTCAGGAAGAGAAACCCCAACATGAAAGCAAATACGTCGAGAGCAAAGGGAGGTAACCCAAAGAAAACTGGATATAATCCATCACAAGAGGTGGATTGTCGGTTCTGTGGACGTCATCATGCAAAGAAAAAAGAAATGTGTCCATCATGGGGTCAAACCTGTTCAAACTGCGGCAAGAGAAATCACTTTAAAGTAAAATGCCTAAAAGGAGCAGGAGTGAAGCGGACATCGACCAAATCTAAACACCACTCAGGGGCAGTCCATTACTTGGAGGAAGATGACGATGACGACGATGAATTTGTACTGTCGATAGGTCATATAAATGTGGTCAATGGGTACAGTAAAAGGATACAGGCTAGAATGCTGATAAAAAAATTGAAAATGTCATGTTTCAAGTGGACTGTGGGTCAACGGTGAACATCCTACCGGAGGAAATATATGTCAAAATCTCCAGAGATTTCGAGCTGAAGTACATCGAGAGTACAACGATGACATTAGTGATGTTTAATAAAACTGAAACAAAGCCATTGGGAAAGAAAAGATTAAGAGTTGTTAACCCAGTAACAAGAAAGGGATACAGCGTTGAGTTTGTGATTGTCAGGGGAGATATCCAGGCAATACTAGGAGCACAGGCCTCACAACAAATGGGACTCATAACTGTTAATGAAAGTGTTTGTGTCCACAAAGTTGAGCAAGTTGACCAATCCGGCCAAGCAGCAAAAGCAAATGACCAGGACCTGGAAGGCAAATATAGTTCTGTGTTCAAAGGATTAGGCAAGCTCCCAGGAAAGCTCCATTTAGAGGTTAACAGAGAAGTCCAACCTGTACAGATACCGACCAGAAAAGTACCGGTAGCAGTTAAGGACAAACTGAAGACTGAACTAGACAGGTTAACTAGAAATGAAATACTAACACCTGTGAAAACCCCTACCGAATGGATCTCATCTGTGGTTGTGGTTACAAAACCATCTGGTAAACTCAGGCTGTGTATAGACCCAAAACCTTTGAACAAAGCACTCAAGAGGAACCACTACCCAACTCCAACAATTGATGCTATTCTACCTGAACTTCACAAAGCTAGGATTTTCACAGTCGCGGATGCGAAAGATGGGTTCTGGCAAGTGGAATTAGATGACGAGAGCAGCTATCTTACCACATTTGGCACACCGTGGGGCAGATATCGGTGGAAGCGAATGCCATTTGGAATCAGTCCAGCACCAGAGGAGTTCCAGCGCAGGGTTGACGAGGCTCTGGAAGGATTGAGTGGTACAATGGCCATTCATGATGACATACTCGTGTATGGTTGTGGTGAGACAGACGAGGAAGCATTGATCGACCATGACAAGAAACTTGGCGCACTGTTGGAGAGATGTCAGAAAAAGAATCTCAAAATCAACAAAGAGAAATTGAAGCTGAGGCTGAAGTCTGTCACCTATTTAGGACACATCATATCCGCAGAAGGATTACAAGTAGATCCTGAAAAAATCAAAGCGATCATAGACATGCCTACACCTACTGACAAGGCAGGGATACAACGACTGCTTGGGATGGTGAACTATGTGCAAAAGTTTGCACCGAACATCTCGCAGGCAACAACAACTATCCGTAACTTGATAAAGGCAGAAAACGAGCTTCATTGGAATGACGGTATCCACGGCGAGAGCTTTGCGAAAATCAAGGCTATGTTGTCTGACACTCCCATACTAAGATACTTCGATCCAGAAAAGCCTATCGTTCTACAATGTGACGCGTCAGAATCTGGATTAGGGGCATGTCTAATGCAGAATGATCAACCTGTGGCATATGCGTCGCGCGCATTGACCACAACAGAGACCAACTACGCACAGATTGAAAAGGAATTGTTGGCTGTGGTGTTTGGTTGGGAGAGGTTCGAGAGCTATGTGTACGGCAAGAAAGTCTTAGTGGAATCGGACCACAAACCAAGTGCACCCAAGAGACTTCAACGGATGCTGTTGCGTCTCCAGAGATTTGAGTATGAGGTAGTGTACAAGAGAGGTGTGGAAATGTATATGGCAGACACACTAAGCAGAGCGTATCTACCATATCAAAGTGACGAAAACCATATGGATGAACATGTATTCGCACTTGAAGAAGAGATGGTTAGCATACTGCAGCATCTACCTTTAACTGAAAGACGTTTGTCTACACTGCAGCAGGCCACAGAATGTGACCAGGATCTTTGTCTCTTAAAGTCAGTGATCCGCCGAGTTTGGCCAACCAGCAAAGATCAACTGCCTACAGCTATGCACATCTATTTTCCTTTTCGCGAGGAACTGACCATACAGAATGGCCTCGTTTTCGAAAACGATCGTATCGTCGTACCGGTTAGTCAACGCCATGACACCGTTATAAGGCTCAACTCTGGACATGTTGGACTACAGAGTATACTACGACGAACAAGAGAATGTGTTTATTGGCCAAACATGTTCAAAGACCTTGAACAATTCACAAATTCGTGCGACACGTGCAACACATTTGGGAGTAAACAACACCGTGAACCAATGATAAGTCACGATGTTCCAGCTCGCCCATGGCAGAAATTGGGTTGCGACTTGTTCGAGTTGAACCAGAAGAGCTACTTGATTACAGTTGACTACTACTCCGATTTCTTTGAGGTTGATCGGCTCACCACTAAAACAGGAAAGGAGGTTATCAACAAGCTCAAATCGCATGTGGCACGACAAGGTATTTCGGACGTATTGGTGACTGACAATGGGCCACCTTTCAACAGTAAAGAGTTCAAGGAATTCACAGAAATGTATGAGATTGAACACGTTACAAGTTCACTGGGCTATCCACAGTCTAATGGAAAGTCGGAAAATGCCGTCAAAACGACCAAGCGAATAATGGGCAAGTCACTGCATGACTCAACAGACCCTCACATTGCACTCCTCGAGTGGAGGAATACGCCCACAGAAGGAATAGGGTCATCTCCAGCCCAGCGACTCCTTGGGAGACGAGTAAAAACTCTTCTGCCCATGTCGTCAATGAAACTAGAGCCAAAGATTGTTCGTAATACCAGAGAAAAACTCCTTGAGAGAAAAGGCAAAGTGACATATTATTACGACAAAAAGGCACGTAAAACTGATCTGAAAGGTTCCAAACGCGGAGACACTGTAAGGATCAGACCAATAAGGAATGGACAGACCAAGGAATGGACAAAGGCAACCGTGCAAGGTCAGGTAGACATAAGATCTTATCGGGTCCGCACAGAGGATGGAAGGAGTTACCGAAGGAACAGATTGGATTTAAAACCCACTAAGGAGGTGTTCGTCGAAAGGGACGAGTATGTATCGCTGTCAAAGCCCTGTGATGTGAGTGCTGCTGAGGTACCAAATACTCAATCTTCTAGTCAGCTGAACACACCATCTGAAGTAAAGGTGAACAATTCATGTTCAAAAAACTTGGACGCATCATCTGTGTCTCAACAAGCACAACCTGATGTTGAGAAGGCAAGTCCAATAACTCCAGCTAAAATGACGACCCGGGGACGAAGTGTCATGCCAGCAAGGTTTAAGGATTATCAGATGTGAGGATCCTGTGCCAAGATGTCATTTGTGCCATTTTAGTCATTTTCTAGTCTAGTTATGTAGTTTAGTTGTTTTTTCTTGTTATTATTAGTTTGAAGTTGACATTTAGTTTAGTTGAAATATAGTTATTCAATCTAGTCATCATATCATCAAGAGACTGTGTTAATAATAACAAGATTTGTGACTGGCACAATCGCGAAGTGTTTTAGAGACTGTTTAATTCTAAATGGAGTAGCTCTAATTGTTAAAAGTTCTATAGTGTTTAGGAAGTGATCAGAGACTTGGAAAATACTTTGGAATATATATAATATGAGAAATTTTCATTTGAACATACTGATATTTTGGTTTTGTTTGGATAACTTACTGGAATATATAGAAATATTTCAGACTAAAAATATCTTTTATTTGAAAAGGGGGATGTAACGGTATTTGAATAATGAACGCTCCCTGTGTAACATCTCAGATAATGAGCTACTCCCTAACACTAGGTGGCGTTGTGTTGCAATCGGGAACCGTCGGCACTTTCCGTAAACGAGAAAATACCTCGGGAGTAGAAGGCGGAGTAATACAGACAAATTTTGTCCAAAAAGGCTTAAGCTTTCCGGTGTAAGGATCAACGAGTTAGTCGCCGGTAACCACAACTGTCATGGCGGATTTTGAAGCGTGTTTGGAAATTGCGAATTATTAAATTCACAATTTCAACATGATTTAAGGAGAAACAGATTTGAACAAGATATGGCCGCGTCGCTTAGGTTGGAATGTTCTAGAAACACACGTTTTTATCAGCTGACACATCGCGGTTATTTACAAAACACGTAAAACACACAAAAAAACTGACAATATTGACAAACATTGTACAGTTGTAAATTGTATAGTTGTAAACATTGTAGTAACTATATTGCAAACATAGTGATGTGACCCATATCGGGCGATTATAACAGTGCTTCTGATGACGAGACATAGACGGCCGGATATTACTATCAGTATTTCAGACTCAGCTGTATTTGTAACTAAGTTGTCCTTATGCAAATGGTCTAGTACACTATACTCCAACGATGCTAGAGGTTTAACACGGCGAGAAATTTTTTGACAGGCGCCGTCGCAGTCGGCAAAATCATATCCGATAATAAAAAGGCCGACCAGCGGCCTCTTATGTTATAGGAGTATAGTACACTACTGCATTCTTTCACACATAATTATATATATTCATGTCTAATGATACCTGGAAGATTATCCCCAATGTCAACTATTAAAAGGTGATAATTCATTCATAGGAATATCCAACCACATACTTTATTTAAAACAATCATAAATTTAAAAATGATTAGCCTAATCTGCTGTATTTTTCAATGAATAAATGAAACTTTGTTTTGTTATTCATTTTGGTACTGTTGCTTTGCGTTTATAAAAAGATGAGAGTACAGGACGCCTAACGTATAGCCTCAGCAAGTGGGGATGCCCAAATCAAGGGATTGAGTGTCCGGCTACAGATTGATTGGTCGCTATTTCGACTCCCAACAGGGGCATGCTTTTTCTCATTACTCCCTAAGCTTCCTACTACATGTTACATGATTTCATTTAATTTTGTCACCATGATAAAATTATAGCATGCACGTCTACTTAAGCTTACTCGGATATAAAAAAATCTCATTTGGTAGAGCACAAGACTAGATGTCCTCGGTTCAATCCCTGACATGGGCATTAAAACTGATGACCTCTTAATAGTTATATATAAATAGTGCTGGAAAAATAGTTGAAAGTATATATTGTCAATGATTGGTTACAGAGAACAAATGTTATTGCGGATAAGAAGTTATAGAATAATTGTTTTCCTTTGATAGTATCAATTTTATTAATGGTTTTCGTCGTTTAGTAAGGGATATACATTATATTAAAGGAGATAATTATAGTAATGCATTATAAAAAGATAAATGCCTAGTAGATAGCATCGTGAGAAATTTGAAAACTAGACAATAAACAGACACATATTTGGATTTTTTTATGAATTTCAATGGTAGAGGCCTTACATGGGTGAAGCTGGTCCTGTTGCTTAAAACTAAGACATGAAATACTTTCCTTCAAAAATTGAATTTATTCCAACACAGGGGTTTGTAAGATAAATAGCGATGAGTCAATATAAGATATATATAAATCTTGACTCTATGTATTTATTGTCATCATTAATCATACAAACTCCTGTTGTCCTCAACAGCCAAAATAAAAAAATAAATTCAGACAGGACTTAAAAAACAAACTACCAATAAATATTATAGAAAATACATATATAAGTTTATAACAAGTCTGTCTGAAGTATCGACTACTGCTGGTATCAAGATGTGTTTAAATTTTACTGTAGAGTTTGCCTAATTAAGTTAAAATTAAGTTTATTTGAGTACAAAGCAATTCAATTGAATGGTATCAAGTTGTTTAATGTTATCATTCATTTGCTAGATGTGAAATTGTGAATAATCGCTGCAAACCAAGTCATGACCATAAATGTAATATATATGAGGAAATGAAAAGAAAAAAGGTGTACACATTTATGCATTAAGTGTACATGTCAAGCATATACACTATATTTCCCAGCTACAGCCAAAACCATAAGGCATTCCAGGTTTCCTTATTGCTAAAAAGATCAATACTTTGATATCAAAACAAACTACAAGAGTAAGATCTAATACACCTGTGTGTAAATAAAACATATCTGATCTGAGTGATCCCAACTGCATACTTATGTATACTTTCTTCAATTTCCACAATTTCCTTATTAAATCTGATGAGCTACAATGTACAAGATGTTTTAAATTTTCGTATCAATTTGCTTAATGTATGTTGTTTTTTATTATTTTTTTTTATTATTTCTTTGAAAAAAATGTTTGGATAATTGTGTGGTGGGGTGGGGGAAAATAATGCAGAGGAAAATTAGAGGGAGAAGAACGGAAACATATATGGACAGGTGCCCACACACAACATGTACATTCATAGGGTTTTGGCTCGCAAAAACCTTCATTTTGACTCCTTAAATTGCCAGAGGACTCCTGAAATTAATAAAATTTTACTCTATAATTCGGTATTGGTAGTCCCGGGACTTTCAAATAAACCAAATTTGAGGATCCCAGAGAAAACCCTGTAATAAGTGACTTGCATGTAACAAGAACTTGAAGATAAACAAGACTGTGTGACATACAGCATTCATTTGATATTGAAAATAAGTAAATATTATGTCTTAAACTACCAGGCAGGCACTGAAGAGAATAATGTCTGTAACTCTTGTCAGTTAGTGCGAGTAATAAACAAAATCTAAATTCTTTATTGTAATTGAACTTTATATTATATCACAGATGGAATCTTTCATTTAACAGAAGCTGGTGCAAGTACTGCTGTAGTTAATAATGGTTTGTTGTATTTTTTTCCCATATAATACCATTCAAATGTTTTTTTCTGTGCAGTGAATGGTCAAAATACTTTAGTAGATAAAAAATATTAGTTTCATGACTGGCAAGTGCATGTACTATATCTGCTAGTCATGGAACTAATATCTTTATATGTAAAATGCTGTCTGTACGTGTATTGGAACCATTGTAGTTTCTTACTTTAGTCAAAAACTCAAATAGCATTTTACATAAATATTCTTCTATGTTGCATCACTAAATTAAAAAGTGGGACCGACACTGTGTGATAATTATAAATTATTACCAGCCAAGGTATATATCATGACAGTTAGAGGACAAAAATAAAGTTATCAATGTTTTGTTTTTTTTTTATTTCCCGCTATGATAATTTAAATAAAACATATTTTCTAAGATGTGCAATGAAAAGATGATGAAACTTGAGATTCAAATTTCCTGAGTTATTGATTATACTCTACCCAATGGAGTTGAATGTTTTCTATTCTTAAGTTTTAAAATGTTTTTAATTAATACTTTTTAATTTCTAAAGATGAAATCTGTAGCTAATACTTTTTAATTTCTATCTTCTTTTTCCATTGTTCATATTACAGCAATATAAGAGATACAATGTTATATAATTTGATTCCATATAACCCAGTGAACCTAGATTTACTTCTGTCTGGCAATAAAGACTTTACGAATGAAGATAATGAGCGTACATTTCAAATTGTGCAGACTTTTATTCGATCCAGTGACCATTTTTAAAATGAAATTCTCGTGTGATGAACAGGTAAAACAAACTAATTAATCTCTCTCTCTCTCCCCACATCTCCCCCTCCCCCCCTCTCTCTCTAAATCACCCTCTCACTCTGTCTTATGTTTATAGTTAAAGTGTTTACAGGTTCAGTTAAACAATATTCATTTTGTAAATTTATCTGCATGGTACATCGATAAGATACCTTGAAGGAACAGGAGTGACCAGAGAAAGGATTTAAAGGAAAGTGCATTAAATGGACAATAGAACTAGTCACATGGCATTCTATCCATCCTGCATCATCCCTTTTTCTTTTCTTCTTATCTTCTATTTATTTTCTCACTATGTGTTCTCTTTACTTATAAAATGTATTACACTATAGTTATAATGAATATTGAACATGTCACTATTGCTATACTTTGTTTTATAATTGTTGAGGAGCGGGCTTTCATAAGTTGGTATAACTTGTGCCCAATCCTATTGTTTTAAAGCAATAAAAATATGTTCAAATCAATTTCTAAAGATGGAATCTGGAGGTCCATTAAGTTCAGGGCTGATGAAATGTATTAGCTTAACTATATATCATAATAATTTACTCTGATCAGGATGGCTAATAGGTTACATATATGTGTTTCCTTTTCCTGTATCCATGTACATGTATGTCTAATGTATACATCTCTACTGAATTTCAGAAATTTGATTGATTTAAATTAATTTACATTAATTCTGAACAAGTGCATTCCTAGAAAATTAGAAATACTATAATCAGTATGTTTAAACGTGACATTTCTTACAAATTAGTTAAATTTACACTTCACAATCATGATAATGACTTACTTTTAACGTTTGTAAATAACATCATTTATGACTGCATGCTTTAGCTACCTATATACATACCTAAACTGTACTATAAATATCACATGTAGCAGCTAGCCTATTTGAAAGGGTCACGAGAATTTTCGTACTGAAACGTTTTCGTACCGCAGACATTTTCGTACCGGGGAATTTTCTATTTTTTAACAGCAATGCAAACTGAAAGCCTCTATAATCCATATCATAAGCGAGAAGTTTATTAACTCTACTGACTTCAGATCAAACACGTGTATAATTAAACAACGCTGACACACGTGTTGTTTTTTACAGTACATCAAAATTTCAAACTGCTCTGTGATTATCAACAAAACCCGATCAGTGAATTTACTTATAGTCCTAATGCCGTCTGAATAACGTCAACATTATGTCTGGTAAATACAGTATAAAACACGCACATCTCAAACTCGTTAACGCTGATGATTTACTCAAAATGTGTGCTTTCAAACAGAATCGTGACATCCACATGTTCCACACATGGAGGCAACCATCTTTGTTTACAAAAAGCATGATCTCGAAATGTAGGTCCTGATATGGTAATGAGATAACAATATGGCGGCAACCTAGTTACTCCCGAGTGTCCCTTCCACTGCTGTAGAAACCTGCTACTGTCTTCAGGAACACTGATGTTGACGTCTCATCGTCCATGTAACGTTGCGTTGCATCCCGCAGCCTCTTCTCTATCCTAATGTAGAGTTGTCTGGTGTCCTGGTCCAAATCCTCGGATGTGACCTGGGCATGTACATTGGTGGATTCCTTCAGGAGGAGCGGGATGGCTACGTACAGCGGAGGGTGTTGACTCGCTTTCTTGTTGATTCTGTGGTGCCAACCTAAAATGGAGAAACAAAAATATTAGAATTTACATTGGTAAGCACAGATAAATATAAGATATATTTTTTATTGAAATAACCAATAATATTCCATTATATTCCGTTTACAATATCTTTCACATGTATATATTTACCTTCCACGTCGTTGTTAGTTCTCACCGAACTATCAAAGGCAGACCAGGTTGCGGGAGGGTGCATGGCGGACTCAATCCACTGGCTAATCATGTAGTCAATAAACTGCCGAAGAGGGTGGCCTGCAGCTGCTGTGCATCTTCCAGTCAAAGCCTCGAAAGATGGCTGGATCTGGTGTGGTGGCAAGAAGGGCATGGCCAGAAGCATCCGCAGAAATGTGTAAGTTGCTCCTCTCTCTGTGTATGTCCTGGTCAACCCAAGGTCCTTGATCCGTCTCCAAAGGGCCTGGGTCGGGTGGAAGATGCACCCACGAAGAGCAGCTGTCGGGAACACCTCTCTGATGGCCTGCCAAGCAGCTGCAATAGAAAATATCACATGCCACTGTCTGCTGGCGTGTCCTAACGGGTGTGTTACACTCAATACAACAGTCTGTCATGATAGTGTGATAATAATGAATTTGATGAAATGTTGAGGTAAAATGCCATTTTAAGACACTATCTTACTCAATATTAGAGTACCTCAATATACACGCTTCCTCAATATTGGAGTACCTCAAGATACACGCTTCCTCAATATTGGAGTTACTCAATTTCTTAAAATGTTAAGAAAACAATACAATTATTGTTCTTTACTGTGAAAACAAACTCGTCTGATATTTGAAAAGCAAAGAAAACATTACCTTGCGGTAGTTCAACTAATTAATTGATTGCTATTGAAAACACATTACCGTATAGGCTGTTACGATTCATAATCACCGTTATGTAAACATTTATATCATATTAATTACCTCTTAGTTTATAACTAATTATAGTTAAAAGTAATACAAAAATAAATAACTTTTACCTGTTTCGTATTTTCTTTCCAGTACTGCAAGTTGTAATAAATATGGTAACGTAAAATGCGCGAGTTGCGTCCCCTTTTCGAATAAACATAGTCTATTTTCTTTTAAGAATTTCTTTATTACGTTAGTTACAATAATGGTTATGTTGTTATCATACCCATTAAACATATTGGAAAATTTCCGAGTTCGGTACGAAAGTTCCCAGGTACGAAAATGAATTGGTACGAAAATTCCCGGTACGAAAATGATTCGGTACGAAAATTCCCGGATTCTTTGAAAGTCTTGGCAATATTTTTTAACAGCAATGCAAACTGAAAGCCTCTATAATCCATATCATAAGCGAGAAGTTTATTAACTCTACTGACTTCAGATCAAACACGTGTATAATTAAACAACGCTGACACACGTGTTGTTTTTTACAGTACATCAAAATTTCAAACTGCTCTGTGATTATCAACAAAACCCGATCAGTGAATTTACTTATAGTCCTAATGCCGTCTGAATAACGTCAACATTATGTCTGGTAAATACAGTATAAAACACGCACATCTCAAACTCGTTAACGCTGATGATTTACTCAAAATGTGTGCTTTCAAACAGAATCGTGACATCCACATGTTCCACACATGGAGGCAGCCATCTTTGTTTACAAAAAGCATGATCTCGAAATGTAGGTCCTGATATGGTAATGAGATAACAATATGGCGGCAACCTAGTTACTCCCGAGGTATTTTCTCGTTTACGGAAAGTGCCGACGGTTCCCGATTAGTTGTGTTGTTGTACATATAAGATGGCGGTCGAATACACAATGAATGAAGACTCGGTGTTTGTTATCTTAATTTGATACGTTACTAGAACGTTACAACGAAGACCTCCATCCATCCATAAATAGGTGAGCCACTTGTGGAAGTTTGTATTAAAACAATGGTCTTTGTTTGAGGAATGTTTCATCGGTTCAGTGCTGTAAGTAAAGTTCGTAACCAAGGTGGGTGCAAATGCACTTTTCTATCAAAACAAAGCTGAGATATTGTGAAAAGAGATGCTGTGTATGCGATTTTGGGCAAAATGACTGTGTCAGTATTAAAAAAAACATGTTCTTGACATCATTGTCATACTTTATTGTTGTAGTGGAAAGGAATTTGCTTATCTGCCCCCGTGACCTCGGTGGAAAGATTGGTTTACGTGTAAAATGTTTCGGTTGATAATCTCGCGGGAATACGGATTAGAGGTCTTCCGGGGGAGGGGGCCGTCTCGTCAGAAAAATGTGAATCAAGTGGAATTCAACATGACGGGCACTTTTTAATGTCTTTACTGTATAATGTTAACATTTGAAGTGATGACTGATGGTCCTTTTTGTATGGTAGCCTACATTAATATATAAATTGATAAACACTTGCGAGCTGTCTGCTGACTTGATAGGCCTTGATGACTCACAGCTGTTGATCACTGCCAATGATAGCACTTGATCTGTAAATAAGGAAGTTTCTACTCTTCCATTCTAGCAGACAAAATAGTCCTTTCTAGTATATAAAAAGTTGTGTGTTTAACATGTTGTCACAAATAACCTGGTTGGTTCTGATAGAGCTGGAAAGTACTTGATTTAACATAATATAATGATTGATTAAAGTGGCAATATACAACAGGCATGGGTCACTACAAGGAAGAATAAATATAACAGTATATATACATTGTAGCTAGGGGTGGGTGTCGATTGGAAAACCCAGAAGTCTATTTCCTTGTTGGGAATTCCCCTTTGGAAAGTTTCAAGAGTTCACAGTTGACTACATGTAAAACAGGCTATGGAATTACATTATACTAATAATATCATAACGACGTTGTTGCCATCAAGAATTTAGCTTTTGAAGAAATTCCGAGAATACAGGTAATTTAAATTTTATTTTAAAAATTTAAAGATATCTACATCCATACATACATACATGTGGTTGATTGAGTTTCATTCTGCATTCATGCTTGCATATTTACAGTCTACACGGACATTCACTCGATAACCATTGTACTGCAAACTAGAGTTATTTTCCAATAACTATACTTGAGAACGAGCTAAATTTCTATGACGTCGGAAACAATACATGTGGGCGGAACTACGCAAATTATCCCGTTTGAATCACAATTGTATGACGTCTTCAACAATTGAAATAGGCGGGGCTAGCTACGGCTTATGCAAACTTCATGCTGTTACATTTATTGAACTGTTTTCACATTTGTAAGTTTTAAAATGAAATATATGTCTGCAGATGGGGCTTAATTGAACAAAAAAGTTATGAACCATTTACAGGAAAATACTGTAAATATAAGGATTAACCTTTGATTTTGTTTAGTTTATTAGATCAAAAATCCAATGGAGCAGTCGGTAAATTTAACGTAAACGCTTCGCGTTCACGCAATTTACCTCGTGCTCCATTGGATTTATGATCTAATAGACTAAACAAAATCAAAGGTTAATCCTTAAATAAATAACCTGCATTGCTTACAGTTTATAAATGTATATTATAACAATTTCTGCAAACTATGTTCAAAGGTTTGTGTCATCAGTATAAGCTAAATAGTAGCTACCATATTCACTGTAATAAGTGCCCCTACAGTCCTTCTAATCACCACAAAACTTAATGATTATTGCATTTGGTTGGCTGCAAAATGAAACAATGGAAAATCAAATATTTTCTGATAATAATAATTTAAACAACCTTTTCCTTCTCATGTCTCCCATGCATGACACTGCCTCACGCTTGGTCTTTATAGTTGAGTGTTCGCCCTGTGAATAAAGTTACAGGTTCTGTCCTCTAGCTGAGTCTATACTGGTATACAAGATTTTAGCCTGTTTGTAGATAAAAAGTCAAAGTCCACTTTAATAAGGTTTCAAAGTTACATCATGCTTTGTTCAAAAGTGAAATTTTTAAGTTTTAAACTATGTTACAAATATAACAACAATTCCAAAATTGCAGCCAATAAAATTTCAAAGTTATGAAATCTATCCAAAATTTTACAAAGGAAGTAACGAAGCATGAAGATATTTAATCCCTGGAAAATGAAATCAGACTGCTTCTTTACTAATAAAGTCATCAGAGAATGAGTCAAAGAGAGATTTATCAGGTTACCGTTACTGAGAGTAGCGCTGTGATCTGTCGTCATGGTACCGTCATACCTCAACCACTTGGCTTTACTATTTTACTTGTAGGCGTGCCTTTGGCTGTCAATCATAACAAATGGAATATGACGACGTTCTCCAAGTTATAATCAATTCTCCCTTGCCAGTTAGACTTGCCCTCAATAGAAATTGTTCCCTTAGATTGACACCTTTTCGGCGAACTCTGCCGTGTGGGTAAAATATATACCTGTGGGGATGTGATTTCTCGAACTCTGCCGTGTGGGTAGAATATATACAATGGGGATGTTGGTAGAATATATACCTGTGGGGATGTGGGTAGAATATATACCTGTGGGGGTGTGGGTAGAATATATACCTATGGGGATGTGGTTTCTCGAACACTGCCGTGTGGGTAGAATATATACCTATGGGGATGTGATTTCTCGAACTCTGCCGTGTGGGTAGAATATATACCTATGGGGATGTGGTTTCTCGAACTCTGCCGTGTGGGTAGAATATATACCTATGGGGATGTGGTTTCTCGAACTCTGCCGTGTGGGTAGAATATATATACCTGTGGGGATGTGGTTTCTCCCTACAGGTGTGCTATGTGAACAAAAGGTGTCAGATTCCTTCTGTATCAAAGTGTTGTGATAATCAATAATCTGAATAGGGAATGCCTGATAGATAAGATGTGTAGGCCTATTTTTAGAATGCGGTTCATGTACATTTCCCACCATATGCAAAGCGTATACAAACAATATATGGATGTGTTATGTCCGAGCATGACTTCAGACTTCATCTCCACTCAATAAAGATGGTTGAAATAACATCTTAGTTCACATATACTGTCACAGCCGACTGATTTGCAAGGTACACCTTTTCACTATACTTTTTCAATTGATTTAGTTATAATCACTGAAATTCTGAAAGATGAGTATCAACGGTGAACTTATAGGTTACGGAGTACAGGTAGAGTGGCGACCGTCTGGTACGTATACCTTGGGCAGAAAGTTTGTACCAGTGACAGTCCCATCAGTAATCTAATAGAGTATGACTGATACATATATATAGATAGCTGTTGTACAGGTTAGAAACCCTGATATATATAGATAGCTGTTGTACAGGACAGAAACCCTGATATATATAGATAGCTGTTGTACAGGACAGAAACCCTGATATATATAGATAGCTGTTGTACAGGACAAAAATCCTGATATATATAGATAGCTGTTGTACAGGACAGAAACCCTGATATATATAGATAGCTGTTGTACAGGACAGAAACCCTGATAAATATAGATAGCTGTTGTACAGGACAGAAACCCTGATATATATAGATAGCTGTTGTAGAGGACAGAAACCCTGATATATATAAATAGCTGTTGTACAGGACAGAAACCTTGATATATATAGATAGCTGTTGTACAAGGACAGAAACCCTGATATATAAAGATAGCTGTTGTACAGGACAGAAACCCTGATATATATAGATAGCTGTTGTACAGGACAGAAACCCTGATATATATAGATAGCTGTTGTACAGGTTAGAAACCCTGATATATATAGATAGCTGTTGTACAGGACAGAAACCCTGATATATATAGATAGCTCTTGTACAGGACAGAAACCCTGATATATATAGATAGCTGTTGTACAGGACAGAAACCATGATATATATAGATAGCTGTTGTACAGGTTAGAAACCCTGATATATATAGATAGCTGTTGTACAGGTTAGAAACCCTGATATATATAGATAGCTGGTGTACAGGTTAGAAACCCTGATATATATAGATAGCTCTTGTACAGGACAGAAACCCTGATATATATAGATAGCTGTTGTACAGGTTAGAAACCCTGATATATATAGATAGCTGCTGTACAGGACAGAAACCCTGATATATATAGATAGCTGTTGTACAGGTTAGAAACCCTGATATATATAGATAGCTGTTGTACAGGTTAGAAACCCTGATATATATAGATAGCTGTTGTACAGGTTAGAAACCCTGATATATATAGATAGCTGTTGTACAGGACAGAAACGCTGATAGACATAGATAGCTGTTGTACAGGTTAGAAATCCTGATATATATAGATAGCTGTTGTACAGGACAGAAACCCTGATATATATAGATAGCTGTTGTACAGGACAGAAACCCTGATATATATAGATAGCTGTTGTACAGGTTAGAAACCCTGATATATATAGATAGCTGTTGTACAGGTTAGAAACCCTGATATATATAGATAGCTGTTGTACAGGACAGAAACCCTGATATATATAGATAGCTGTTGTACAGGACAGAAACCCTGATATATATAGATAGCTGTTGTACAGGACAGAAACCCTTATATATAAAGATAGCTGTTGTACAGGTTAGAAACCCTGATATATATAGATAGCTGTTGTACAGGACAGAAACCCTGATATATATAGATAGCTGTTGTACAGGACAGAAACCCTTATATATATAGATAGCTCTTGTAAAGGACAGAAACCCTGATATATATAGATAGCTGTTGTACAGGTTAGAAACCCTGATATATATAGATAGCTGTTGTACAGGACAGAAACCCTGATATATATAGATAGCTCTTGTACAGGACAGAAACCCTGATATATATAGATAGCTGTTGTACAGGACAGAAACCTTGATATATATAGATAGCTGTTGTACAGGTTAGAAACCCTGATATATATAGATAGCTGTTGTACAGGTTAGAAACCCTGATATATATAGATAGCTGGTGTACAGGTTAGAAACCCTGATATATATAGATAGCTGTTGTACAGGACAGAAACCCTGATATATATAGATAGCTGGTGTACAGGACAGAAACCCTGATATATATAGATAGCTCTTGTACAGGACAGAAACCCTGATATATATAGATAGCTGTTGTACAGGTTAGAAACCCTGATATATATAGATAGCTGCTGTACAGGACAGAAACCCTGATATATATAGATAGCTGTTGTACAGGTTAGAAACCCTGATATATATAGATAGCTGTTGTACAGGTTAGAAACCCTGATATATATAGATAGCTGTTGTACAGGACAGAAACCCTGATATATATAGATAGCTGTTGTACAGGTTAGAAACCCTGATATATATAGATAGCTGTTGTACAGGTTAGAAACCCTGATATATATAGATAGCTGTTGTACAGGTTAGAAACCCTGATATATATAGATAGCTGTTGTACAGGACAGAAACCCTGATATATATAGATAGCTGTTGTACAGGACAGAAACCCTGATATATATAGATAGCTGTTGTACAGGACAGAAACCATGATATATATAGATAGCTGTTGTACAGGACAGAAACCCTGATATATATAGATAGCTGTTGTACAGGACAGAAACCCTGATAGACATAGATAGCTGTTGTACAGGTTAGAAATCCTGATATATATAGATAGCTGTTGTACAGGACAGAAACCCTGATATATATAGATAGCTGTTGTACAGGACAGAAACCCTGATATATATAGATAGCTGTTGTACAGGTTAGAAACCCTGATATATATAGATAGCTGTTGTACAGGTTAGAAACCCTGATATATATAGATAGCTGTTGTACAGGACAGAAACCCTGATATATATAGATAGCTGTTGTACAGGTTAGAAACCCTGATATATATAGATAGCTGTTGTACAGGACAGAAACCCTTATATATAAAGATAGCTGTTGTACAGGTTAGAAACCCTGATATATATAGATAGCTGTTGTACAGGACAGAAACCCTGATATATATAGATAGCTGTTGTACAGGACAGAAACCCTTATATATATAGATAGCTCTTGTACAGGACAGAAACCCTGATATATATAGATAGCTGTTGTACAGGTTAGAAACCCTGATATATATAGATAGCTGGTGTACAGGTTAGAAACCCTGATATATATAGATAGCTCTTGTACAGGACAGAAACCCTGATATATATAGATAGCTGTTGTACAGGTTAGAAACCCTGATATATATAGATAGCTGCTGTACAGGACAGAAACCCTGATATATATAGATAGCTGTTGTACAGGTTAGAAACCCTGATATATATAGATAGCTGTTGTACAGGTTAGAAACCCTGATATATATAGATAGCTGTTGTACAGGTTAGAAACCCTGATATATATAGATAGCTGTTGTACAGGACAGAAACGCTGATAGACATAGATAGCTGTTGTACAGGTTAGAAATCCTGATATATATAGATAGCTGTTGTACAGGACAGAAACCCTGATATATATAGATAGCTGTTGTACAGGACAGAAACCCTGATATATATAGATAGCTGTTGTACAGGTTAGAAACCCTGATATATATAGATAGCTGTTGTACAGGTTAGAAACCCTGATATATATAGATAGCTGTTGTACAGGACAGAAACCCTGATATATATAGATAGCTGTTGTACAGGACAGAAACCCTGATATATATAGATAGCTGTTGTACAGGACAGAAACCCTTATATATAAAGATAGCTGTTGTACAGGTTAGAAACCCTGATATATATAGATAGCTGTTGTACAGGACAGAAACCCTGATATATATAGATAGCTGTTGTACAGGACAGAAACCCTTATATATATAGATAGCTCTTGTAAAGGACAGAAACCCTGATATATATAGATAGCTGTTGTACAGGTTAGAAACCCTGATATATATAGATAGCTGTTGTACAGGACAGAAACCCTGATATATATAGATAGCTCTTGTACAGGACAGAAACCCTGATATATATAGATAGCTGTTGTACAGGACAGAAACCTTGATATATATAGATAGCTGTTGTACAGGTTAGAAACCCTGATATATATAGATAGCTGTTGTACAGGTTAGAAACCCTGATATATATAGATAGCTGGTGTACAGGTTAGAAACCCTGATATATATAGATAGCTGTTGTACAGGACAGAAACCCTGATATATATAGATAGCTGGTGTACAGGACAGAAACCCTGATATATATAGATAGCTCTTGTACAGGACAGAAACCCTGATATATATAGATAGCTGTTGTACAGGTTAGAAACCCTGATATATATAGATAGCTGCTGTACAGGACAGAAACCCTGATATATATAGATAGCTGTTGTACAGGTTAGAAACCCTGATATATATAGATAGCTGTTGTACAGGTTAGAAACCCTGATATATATAGATAGCTGTTGTACAGGACAGAAACCCTGATATATATAGATAGCTGTTGTACAGGTTAGAAACCCTGATATATATAGATAGCTGTTGTACAGGTTAGAAACCCTGATATATATAGATAGCTGTTGTACAGGTTAGAAACCCTGATATATATAGATAGCTGTTGTACAGGACAGAAACCCTGATATATATAGATAGCTGTTGTACAGGACAGAAACCCTGATATATATAGATAGCTGTTGTACAGGACAGAAACCATGATATATATAGATAGCTGTTGTACAGGACAGAAACCCTGATATATATAGATAGCTGTTGTACAGGACAGAAACCCTGATAGACATAGATAGCTGTTGTACAGGTTAGAAATCCTGATATATATAGATAGCTGTTGTACAGGACAGAAACCCTGATATATATAGATAGCTGTTGTACAGGACAGAAACCCTGATATATATAGATAGCTGTTGTACAGGTTAGAAACCCTGATATATATAGATAGCTGTTGTACAGGTTAGAAACCCTGATATATATAGATAGCTGTTGTACAGGACAGAAACCCTGATATATATAGATAGCTGTTGTACAGGTTAGAAACCCTGATATATATAGATAGCTGTTGTACAGGACAGAAACCCTTATATATAAAGATAGCTGTTGTACAGGTTAGAAACCCTGATATATATAGATAGCTGTTGTACAGGACAGAAACCCTGATATATATAGATAGCTGTTGTACAGGACAGAAACCCTTATATATATAGATAGCTCTTGTACAGGACAGAAACCCTGATATATATAGATAGCTGTTGTACAGGACAGAAACCCTGATATATATAGATAGCTGTTGTACAGGACAGAAACCCTGATATATATAGATAGCTGTTGTACAGGACAGAAACCCTGATATATATAGATAGCTGTTGTACAGGTTAGAAACCCTGATATATATAGATAGCTGTTGTACAGGACAGAAACCCTGATATATATAGATAGCTGTTGTACAGGACAGAAACCCTGATATATAAAGATAGCTGTTGTACAGGTTAGAAACCCTGATATATATAGATAGCTGTTGTACAGGACAGAAACCCTGATATATATAGATAGCTGTTGTACAGGTTAGAAACCCTGATATATATAGATAGCTGTTGTACAGGACCGAAACCCTGATATATATAGATAGCTGTTGTACAGGACCGAAACCCTGATATATATAGATAGCTGTTGTACAGGTTAGAAACCCTGATATATATAGATAGCTGCTGTACAGGACAGAAACCCTGATATATATAGATAGCTGTTGTACAGGTTAGAAACCCTGATATATATAGATAGCTGTTGTACAGGTTAGAAACCCTGATATATATAGATAGCTGTTGTACAGGACAGAAACCCTGATATATATAGATAGCTGTTGTACAGGACAGAAACCCTGATATATATAGATAGCTGTTGTACAGGTTAGAAACCCTGATATATATAGATAGCTGTTGTACAGGTTAGAAACCCTGATATATATAGATAGCTGTTGTACAGGACAGAAACCCTTATATATATAGATAGCTGTTGTACAGGACAGAAACCCTGATATATATAGATAGCTGTTGTACAGGACAGAAACCCTGATATATATAGATAGCTGTTGTACAGGACAGAAACCCTGATATATATAGATAGCTGTTGTACAGGACAGAAACCCTGATAGACATAGATAGCTGTTGTACAGGTTAGAAATCCTGATATATATAGATAGCTGTTGTACAGGACAGAAACCCTGATATATATAGATAGCTGTTGTACAGGACAGAAACCCTGATATATATAGATAGCTGTTGTACAGGTTAGAAACCCTGATATATATAGATAGCTGTTGTACAGGTTAGAAACCCTGATATATATAGATAGCTGTTGTACAGGACAGAAACCCTGATATATATAGATAGCTGTTGTACAGGTTAGAAACCCTGATATATATAGATAGCTGTTGTACAGGACAGAAACCCTTATATATAAAGATAGCTGTTGTACAGGTTAGAAACCCTGATATATATAGATAGCTGTTGTACAGGACAGAAACCCTGATATATATAGATAGCTGTTGTACAGGACAGAAACCCTTATATATATAGATAGCTCTTGTACAGGACAGAAACCCTGATATATATAGATAGCTGTTGTACAGGTTAGAAACCCTGATATATATAGATAGCTGTTGTACAGGACAGAAACCCTGATATATATAGATAGCTGTTGTACAGGACAGAAACCCTGATATATAAAGATAGCTGTTGTACAGGTTAGAAACCCTGATATATATAGATAGCTGTTGTACAGGACAGAAACCCTGATATATATAGATAGCTGTTGTACAGGTTAGAAACCCTGATATATATAGATAGCTGTTGTACAGGACCGAAACCCTGATATATATAGATAGCTGTTGTACAGGTTAGAAACCCTGATATATATAGATAGCTGCTGTACAGGACAGAAACCCTGATATATATAGATAGCTGTTGTACAGGTTAGAAACCCTGATATATATAGATAGCTGTTGTACAGGTTAGAAACCCTGATATATATAGATAGCTGTTGTACAGGACAGAAACCCTGATATATATAGATAGCTGTTGTACAGGTTAGAAACCCTGATATATATAGATAGCTGTTGTACAGGTTAGAAACCCTGATATATATAGATAGCTGTTGTACAGGTTAGAAACCCTGATATATATAGATAGCTGTTGTACAGGACAGAAACCCTTATATATATAGATAGCTGTTGTACAGGACAGAAACCCTGATATATATAGATAGCTGTTGTACAGGACAGAAACCCTGATATATATAGATAGCTGTTGTACAGGACAGAAACCCTGATATATATAGATAGCTGTTGTACAGGACAGAAACCCTGATAGACATAGATAGCTGTTGTACAGGTTAGAAATCCTGATATATATAGATAGCTGTTGTACAGGACAGAAACCCTGATATATATAGATAGCTGTTGTACAGGACAGAAACCCTGATATATATAGATAGCTGTTGTACAGGTTAGAAACCCTGATATATATAGATAGCTGTTGTACAGGTTAGAAACCCTGATATATATAGATAGCTGTTGTACAGGACAGAAACCCTGATATATATAGATAGCTGTTGTACAGGTTAGAAACCCTGATATATATAGATAGCTGTTGTACAGGACAGAAACCCTTATATATAAAGATAGCTGTTGTACAGGTTAGAAACCCTGATATATATAGATAGCTGTTGTACAGGACCGAAACCCTGATATATATAGATAGCTGTTGTACAGGACAGAAACCCTTATATATATAGATAGCTCTTGTACAGGACAGAAACCCTGATATATATAGATAGCTGTTGTACAGGACAGAAACCCTGATATATATAGAAAGCTGTTGTACAGGACAGAAACCCTGATATATATAGATAGCTGTTGTACAGGACAGAAACCCTGATATATATAGATAGCTGTTGTACAGGTTAGAAACCCTGATATATATAGATAGCTGTTGTACAGGACAGAAACCCTGATATATATAGATAGCTGTTGTACAGGACAGAAACCCTGATATATAAAGATAGCTGTTGTACAGGTTAGAAACCCTGATATATATAGATAGCTGTTGTACAGGACAGAAACCCTGATATATATAGATAGCTGTTGTACAGGTTAGAAACCCTGATATATATAGATAGCTGTTGTACAGGACCGAAACCCTGATATATATAGATAGCTGTTGTACAGGTTAGAAACCCTGATATATATAGATAGCTGTTGTACAGGACAGAAACCCTGATATATATAGATGGCTGTTGTACAGGTTAGAAACCCTGTTATATATAGATAGCTGTTGTACAGGTTAGAAACCCTGATATATATAGATAGCTGTTGTACAGGTTAGAAACCCTGACATATATAGATAGCTGTTGTACAGGTTAGAAACCCTGATATATATAGATAGCTGTTGTACAGGACAGAAACCCTGATGTATATAGATAGCTATTGTACAGGACAGAAACCCTGATATATATAGATAGCTGTTGTACAAGTTAGAAACCCTGATGTATATAGATAGCTGTTGTACAGGTTAGAAACCCTGATGTATATAGATAGCTGTTGTACAGTTTAGAAACCCTGATATATATAGATAGCTGTTGTACAGGACACAAAACCCTGATGTATATAGATAGCTGTTGTACAGGTTAGAAACCCTGATGTATATAGATAGCTGTTGTACAGTTTAGAAACCCTGATATATATAGATAGCTGTTGTACAGGACAGAAACCCTGATATATATAGATAGCTCTTGTACAGGACAGAAACCCTGATATATATAGATAGCTGGTGTACAGGACAGAAACCCTGATATAAATAGATAGCTGTTGTACAGGACAGAAACCCTGATGTATAAAGATAGCTGTTGTACTGGTTAGAAACCCTGATGTATATAGATAGCTGTTGTACAGGTTAGACACCCTGATATATATAGATAGCTGTTGTACAGGACAGAAACCCTGATATATATAGATAGCTGTTGTACAGGACAGAAACCCTGATGTCCAGTTTTGATTTCCCTGTATGCATGTTGTAATATCATTTAAGCATTTAGGTGCCGAAATGATTAACTAAATATTGAAGATGACATTTTATTTTTCAGTGAGTACTTTAATCTGCACACGTTTTCCAGATGATATAAAAGTGATGGCGGAATCGGATAGTGACAGAATCCCCGACTTGGTGGAATCCGCGGAGGAGGAACCCTTACCAGACACACCAGAAAAAACATTCAGTAAGGACGACACCTTCAATATAGCATTGATCGGGGACCAGATTTATTTCTGGTTTTGATTATTTGTTGCCTTCCAATAGCAATGGGATTGGGCACAAGTTGTTAACTTTTACTAATTATAAACCCCTTACAGTTAACTCATTCACCCTGATTATGACGTCACAATATTGTTCCCATGGTAACAAGACTCATTTGCATAGTTATTGTATGTGTGCTATATTGTTTATATTGAGCACCAGTAATTTACGGTCAATGACCTTTGGAATGTATATGTAGCGCTCCCTCCTGTGCCGAGAGGCGCAGATTTCGTGGTGGGGATGGAATCGTGGTGCGATAGAGAACAGACACAAGAAATGCAAATTTCACATATTTATTTACAACAAGTAAAGTTACAAAGTACAATCCATTCACACGTTAACAGCATTGTCGCTCATAATCCCCACGTTTACCTCGAGTCCTTTCACACTATACATCTACTTTCATTGTAACAACACTAAACAAACTGCAACTACATTACTCTGATAACTAACTCTAACTAAACTCTAAATTATAAGTTCGCAGTTCGTTTTATATGACCCTAGTATTTATAGGAGCTAAATTTAGCTTACTCGACCATTGGTAAAAATGATGGTAAGGTGATGCTGTGCATGTGGAAAGTATTGATTAATTATAAGTAGGGCTGTTACGAGTACCCGAGTACCCGGGCACTGGTCGGTCGGGTCTGAAAATGTGTACCCGGGTACCCGCCAAAATAGGAAAAATTTTGTCACACAGCTGTGTCTCTGTAAAACTTCTATTAAAGTAGTACAAAATCCCACTGATTTGTGTTGTTTTCACCCACCAAGGATGACACTTCATCTGTTTACAACAAGTTCACATGTAACATTGTTCCAAATTTGTATAGCCCCTCCCATGTAATAACAGGGTCATTAGCTACGGTTCCTGTAGTAGTAGGGATACAGGGTCATAAATGTTACATCAAAGACTGACCACAGCTTCGAAGACTATGTAGCACAGTTCTAATGACTATATGACTGACCACGCCACTGTATGGGGGTCTGTTTATTTTGTAAACAGTACCATGTGCTGACTTGTATGTTTCAAGATCAATGCTAGTAATTGACACATTTATGAACATAACTTTGAATATTTTATTTGGTTATATGATGTAGAATATAAATTTGTAAGTAATCAATTTTGCAAAAACACAAAAATCAAAAAATAAATTTGTTCGCCCCCTATCTATATCCTTAATTATTAAACTGCCTTCCACATTCTATCACACTCCTAGTTCACTGCATGTAAATATTCATATAACTTACATGTATATAAATATTTATGGATTATTTTTTTCCTTACAGCTGATTATGCCGATATTTGGCTGAGGAAGAGCACCAAGTTCCTGGACGAACAGGAGAGTAATATCCGTGTGTTCGCCATGGGCCCTTTCCTGTTTGCTGTCAATAGTATAGTTCCTACCTCATGGATGGAGTTGGTCAGGAACTCCGGTCTTATCAAGTACAAGAAGAGGTAGAGTGATAGAAATTAAAAAAGACACAGAAACTTGGGTGTAACCGGTATAATGTGCAAGAAGGCGTAGGGGTGATAGAAAAAAAAATATAATGAAATAGAATAAAATATAATAAATCTTATTGTGGGGATTTAAAATGAAAATACAAAACAGGAATTGATTACTGTAGTGCCCTATCTACCTAACACAAGCTATTCTAAAGCGCTTCACAGTACATAAATATCACTACTTTTATATTCAATTTGTATTTTTGGTCGAGTCCTGAATTTGTTATAGTAAATATATCTTGCAAAGTCATAGGTATTATTCCATCAGATTTATGCACACTTCACTTTTAAGTAGTGATTTTTCATAAATATTTGTAAATATTTGCTTTTCGAATTACAGTTTGAATTACGAACTTTATTTCTCTATACACCAATGCAAGGATAAGACATGATGTTATACTAAGTGTTAATATTTTCAGAGAGACAGAGCTGTCCAGCCTTGACTGGGAGGAATGGGCAATTGCTGACCTAGTCGAAGCCATCACAGCGTTTATGATAAAGAAATTGGTGTGTAACATGGCAACAGCGTTGGAAATTGATCACTTCCACTTTCCAAATCCGAGGTCATTTTCTGAAGTCAGTTGTAGAGAGTCACAATATGCCATTGTAGTGTTGAAAGTTTCCATGTTAAAGTCAAACAATGATCAATCATTGAAAATTGTGATTGATTCATTATAGTAAGAGGCAAAATAATTGACCATTTATTGAAGTGTTAAATCCGAAATGACACTACCTGATACAGATTAAAGAGTGTTGAAAACCTAGAGTATATAACACGAGTATTAATGTAATGAGTTTAATAAACTTAATATTATGTGTAACATTAGTGTTGGATTCTGTTTATTACATAGCTTGAGAAAAATGCTTGTTTATTTTCTGTGATCTACTGAGACAATAGTGTTGCTATAGTAACAAGACTTATTTGAATAGTTATTGTACTTGTTCTTCAACCTTTATATTGCATCCCTATAGGCCTTTCCCAAAACTGTTGTTATTACCCTTGATAGACCACAATGGTAGATAAAAGATGGACTTCTGGGAAGTATTTTTGTGATGATTTGGCGCCATGTGACAATCAGATGACATGATTCCCATTTTGACAACATACTTACATGGCTCCAATTTGTTTCAAAAACACTTCCCAGTGTAGCTTTGATAGGGGAAACAAGGGAGATAACTACTCCTTATATTATACCGCTAATGACCTGTGCTCTAAGCTTGTTATTTATCGTTACAGAGGAAGAAGGACTTCCTGATGCAGCTGCTGGAGTGTATCAATGAGATAGATAACCAGAAGGCTGACGCTCTTTCATTCAGTATCTGTTTACCCAGTGTACAAAAATTTGATCTCATGGTCAAACTATGGTAGGTGAAAAATACGAACCATTAATTTATTTAAAACTTGTGTCAACTTTCAGAACGATCTCGTGCATATTACTTTATATGTTATCTGTGTGAATTTATTCTATAATCTGGCCAGGAGGTCTTGCATGTTAAATAAGGTTACAACTAATAGAAAATAATCACCCAGTTTTTCAGGTTCTTTGATTTTAAAATCAAAATATCCATAATGCTTAAATTAGCTGTTAAAGGAAATGTATGGCCTGTGATCTAGTTTCCTACAAATTAAATAATAATTGCAAGTTGCTCTTAATTTCACCGGGAAATTATTGAATTTAATAAACAAGTACAGGTCAAAGCTGGTTAACTAAAGTCGGCAGGACTGTGGGAAAATTCGAGTTAAGTGAGTTTGTGTCAAGTCTGGCTGGAACTGACAAATGCTATGATATAAGCCAGGTCTCGGAGTTATATGAGTTGGCGATAATCAGGTTTTACAGTAAAGTGATCATCATTCGGTCATTGTCGTTACAATATTTACTTTTCCAGGGTGAAAGCCTTGAAAGTACCGACTAGTAAACTGAGAGAGAAGGAGGCCAAGTGTGCTGTTCTGTATATTGCCAAGCTGTGTAAGTATCACAGGGAACTGTATCACAGGGACCTGTAAGTATCTTATCATAGGGACGTGTAAGTATCACTTGAAGGTACTGCCTAGTAAACTGAGAGAGAAGGAGGCCAAGTGTGCAGTTCTGTATATCGCCAAAGCTATGTAAGTATCACAGGGAACTGTATCATTGTAAAATTACTCCAAAGCGCTTCACACCATGTGGATAAAAATTTATTACCTGAAATGCACAAATAAAGAATGACTTACAATCACTGTCAATCATTAAGCACACAAGTATTAATATCAAATAAGTGTATATAGATACATGATAAATAAACATGATGTCTATGTTGAGAGCCTAAAATGCAGATGGGAAAAGGTACGTCTTCAGATGTTTCTTGAATATGGCCAGAGTATTCGTTTTTCTGATGGTAAGCTATTCAAAACTTTAAGTGGCCCAAACTCTCCCAAAATTTCGTTTCCATAGGTCACAGTACGAGATTCTGGGACACACAACAATGATTCTGTCTCCGACCTCAGTGATCGTGGCGGCTGATACAGGATATCTAGCTCCCTTATGTACTGGGGAGCTGTTCCATCCAGTGCCTTGTATGTGTATACCAAGATTTTGTACTATGACCTGTATTGTACAGGTAACCAATGCAATGAATACAGTACAAGAGTGATGTGCTCTCTCTTTCGAATTCGAGGAACGAGACATGCTGCCGTGTTCTGGACCTTCTGTAGGCAACTAGTTAGTTTTTCAGATATATTATAAAAAGCAGGGCATTACCAGTCGCAAGGTAACAAGTGAATGCACCAAAATCTTGCCTGCATCGGCAGTTATCAACTGCTTTATACAGAGGCTGCTCCTGATCTGGTAGTTGCAGGATAAACATTCACTTGTTTATGCCCAAATATATTGGTAATTTGAAGTGTATATTTAGCCTGGTGTAGCAGGAGATTAATAAATACATCGCCTATGGTATAAAATTCTGTTAATTTGAAAAAAAATGTCATATTTTATTGTATGACATTTTGTTTTATCAATTTCAGATGAAATGGTGGTGATGTCCTTGGCAAGAGATGCAAAAGATTTTGCAGAAGAAAAAAGAAGAAATATTCGATCAAAGGTTTGTAGATGTTATATACCTGGTATTCTACTGGTATATAGATAACATTTAACTTATACCCAAGGATTCTACCGGTATATAGATAACATTTAACATATACCCAAGGATTCTACCGGTATATAGATAACATTTAACTTATACCCAAGGATTCTACCGGTATATAGATAACATTTAACTTATACCCAAGGATTCTACCGGAATATAGATAACATTTAACTTATACCCAAGGATTCTACCGGTATATAGATAACATTTAACTTATACCCAAGGATTCTACCGGTATATAGATAACATTTAACTTATACCCAAGGATTCTACCGGTATATAGATAACATTTAACTTATACCCAAGGATTCTACCGGTATATAGATAACATTTAACATATACCCAAGGATTCTAGTGGTATATAGATAACATTTAACTTATACCCAAGGATTCTACCGGTATATAGATAACATTTAGTTTATACCCAAAGATTCTACCGGTAAATAGATAACATTTAACTTATACCCAAGGATTCTACCGGTATATAGATAACATTTAACTTATACCCAAGGATTCTACCAGTATATAGATAACATTTAACTTATACCCAAGGATTCTACCAGTATATAGATAACATTTAACTTATACCCAAGGATTCTACCAGTATATAGATAACATTTAACTTATACCCAAGGATTCTACCGGTAAATAGATAACATTTAACAAAACATTCTGCACAAAAATAACTTGGGAATAAGAAACAGCAAAAAAAAAAGTAAAAAGGCAACTATTTGAGGGATGTAAATTTGAACGATTGTACACTTGGCTACCCAGTAGTTTCAAATATACGACATAAAAACTTGCTATTCTTGTCTGGTACTTTTATTCAATTTCATCACAGTTTTATGAGAAAAGATAGAAAATTAAACTAACTGAACAAACGTGTTTAGAAGTTGTTTGCAGTATGGATGTCCCAAGGTCAAATCTCGATCATGCTGTTGCGTTTCCTTCTTGTAATGATTATGTACACAGTCAGATGTAGAGAATTTTCTATCACTCTAGGATGGAACTGACCCGATGAAGTTCAAGGACGCGGGGAACGAGCAGTACCAGCACGACAAGTTTGAGACAGCCATAGACTATTACACAAAGGCTGCTAAAGCAGAGTGAGTGTCCTATAATATTTACATTGGTAGGCGTAGAGAAATTCAACATTAAATGTCTAGGGCTCTTCCATGTTTAATTTGCGGTAATTTTTTTGTAGGGGGGGGGAGAAGGGATTTTAGTAATAGATATGTTAAAGCCTGGGGGAGGAGGGATTGTAGTAATAGATATGTTAAAGTCTGGGGGAGGAGGGATTTTAGTAATAGATATGTTAAAGTCTGGTGGAGGAGGGATTTTAGTAATAGATATGTTAAAGTCTGGTGGAGGAGGGATTGTAGTAATAGATATGTTAAAGTCAGGTGGAGGAGGGATTTTAGTAATAGATATGTTAAAGTCTGGTGGAGGAGGGATTTTAGTAATAGATATGTTAAAGTCTGGTGGAGGAGGGATTTTTGTAATAGATATGTTAAAGTCTGGGGGAGAAGGGATTGTAGTAATAGATATGTTAAAGTCTGGTGGAGGAGGGATTGTAGTAATAGATATGTTAAAGTCTGGTGGAGGAGGGATTTTTGTAATAGATATGTTAAAGTCTGGGGGAGAAGGGATTGTAGTAATAGATATGTTAAAGTCTGGTGGAGGAGGGATTGTAGTAATAGATATGTTAAAGTCTGGTGGAGGAGGGATTGTAGTAATAGATATGTTAAAGTCTGGGGGAGGAGGGATTTTAGTAATAGATATGTTAAAGTCTGGTGGAGGAGGGATTTTTGTAATAGATATGTTAAAGTCTGGTGGAGGAGGGATTGTAGTAATAGATGTGTTAAAGTCTGGTGGAGGAGGGATTGTAGTAATAGATATGTTAAAGTCTGGTGGAGGAGGGATTTTAGTAATAGATATGTTAAAGTCTGGGGGAGAAGGGATTGTAGTAATAGATATGTTAAAGTCTGCTGGAGAAGGGATTGTAGTAATAGATATGCTAAAGTCTGGGGGAGGAGGGATTGTAGTAATAGATATGTTAAAGTCTGGTGGAGGAGGGATTGTAGTAATAGATATGCTAAAGTCTGGGGGAGGAGGGATTGTAGTAATAGATATGTTAAAGTCTGGGGGAGGAGGGATTGTAGTAATAGATATGTTAAAGTCTGCTGGAGAAGGGATTGTAGTAATAGATATGTTAAAGTCTGGTGGAGGAGGGATTGTAGTAATAGATATGTTAAAGTCTGCTGGAGAAGGGATTGTAGTAATAGATATGTTAAAGTCTTGTGGAGGAGGGATTGTAGTAATAGATATGTTAAAGTCTGGGGGAGGAGGGATTGTAGTAATAGATATGTTAAAGTCTGGTGGAGGAGGGATTGTAGTAATAGATATGTTAAAGTCTGGTGGAGGAGGGATTGTAGTAATAGATATGTTAAAGTCTGCTGGAGGAGGGATTTTAGTAATAGATATGTTAAAGTCTGGTGGAGGAGGGATTGTAGTAATAGATATGTTAAAGTCTGGGGGAGGAGGGATTGTAGTAATAGATATGTTAAAGTCTGGGGGGGGGGGATTGTAGTAATAGATATGTTAAAGTCTGGGGGAGGAGGGATGGTAGTAATAGATATGTTAAAGTCTGGGGGGGGGATTGTAGTAATAGATATGTTAAAGTCTGGTGGAGGAGGGATTGTAGTAATAGATATGTTAAAGTCTGGGGGGGGGGATTGTAGTAATAGATATGTTAAAGTCTGGTGGAGGAGGGATTGTAGTAATAGATATGTTAAAGTCTGGTGGAGGAGGGATTGTAGTAATAGATATGTTAAAGTCTGGGGGAGGAGGGATTGTAGTAATAGATATGTTAAAGTCTGGGGGAGGAGGGATTGTAGTAATAGATATGTTAAAGTCTGGTGGAGGAGGGATTTTAGTAATAGATATGTTAAAGTCTGCTGGAGGAGGGATTGTAGTAATAGATATGTTAAAGTCTGCTGGAGGAGGGATTGTAGTAATAGATATGTTAAAGTCTGCTGGAGGAGGGATTGTAGTAATGGATATGTTAAAGTCTGCTGGAGGAGGGATTGTAGTAATAGATATGTTAAAGTCTTGGGGGGAGGGATTGTAGTAATAGATATGTTAAAGTCTGGTGGAGGAGGGATTTTAGTAATAGATATGTTAAAGTCTGGTGGAGGAGGGATTGTAGTAATAGATATGTTAAAGTCTTGGGGAGGAGGGATTGTAGTAATAGATATGTGAAAGTCTGGTGGAGGAGGGATTGTAGTAATAGATATGTTAAAGTCTGCTGGAGGAGGGATTGTAGTAATAGATATGTTAAAGTCTGGGGGAGGAGGGATTGTAGTAATAGATATGTTAAAGTCTGCTGGAGAAGGGATTGTAGTAATAGATATGTTAAAGTCTGGTGGAGGAGGGATTGTAGTAATAGATATGTTAAAGTCTGGGGGAGGAGGGATTGTAGTAATAGATATGTTAAAGTCTGGTGGAGGAGGGATTGTAGTAATAGATATGTTAAAGTCTCCTGGAGAAGGGATTGTAGTAATAGATATGTTAAAGTCTGGTGGAGGAGGGATTGTAGTAATAGATATGTTAAAGTCTGGGGGAGGAGGGATTGTAGTAATAGATATGTTAAAGTCTGCTAGAGAAGGGATTGTAGTAATAGATATGTTAAAGTCTGGTGGAGGAGGGATTGTAGTAATAGATATGTTAAAGTCTGCTGGAGAAGGGATTTTAGTAATAGATATGTTAAAGTCTGGGGGAGGAGGGATTGTAGTAATAGATATGTTAGAGTCTGGGGGAGGAGGGATGGTAGTAATAGATATGTTAAAGTCTGGTGGAGGAGGGATTGTAGTAATAGATATGTTAAAGTCTGGTGGAGGAGGGATTTTAGTAATAGATATGTTAAAGTCTGGTGGAGGAGGGATTGTAGTAATAGATATGTTAAAGTCTGGTGGAGGAGGGATTGTAGTAATAGATATGTTAAAGTCTGGTGGAGGAGGGATTTTAGTAATAGATATGTTAAAGTCTGGTGGAGGAGGGATTGTAGTAATAGATATGTTAAAGTCTGGTGGAGGAGGGATTGTAGTAATAGATATGTTAAAGTCTGGTGGAGGAGAGATTGTAGTAATAGATATGTTAAAGTCTGGTGGAGGAGGGATTGTAGTAATAGATATGTTAAAGTCTGGGGGAGGAGGGATTGTAATAATAGATATGTCAGAGGGAATAATTGCCCCACCCGTGTGATAAATTCTAGAGCAGAGTATAGGGTTATTTTAAAGCAATTGAGATGTTTATCTTTATCATAGCTCTTGTCAGTTGTTGCCCATTAAAGAAAAATTAAGTAGCTTACTGCTTTGTAATTTCTTAGATACCACATAACACGCTATAATAATATCATTATAGAAAGAAAAGAACCTTCCTGTTCATCTAGTGGTTATTTCTTATTAAAAACTACATTATTTCCATTGACCGTTTTGATAATTTCAAATAGAATCATGTAAATCTAAAGATGGACACAGAATCCTGAAAACCATTACCAATAGATGCTTAGGTTTGGTGGTAGAAAGCTCATGTGTGATATTCAGAATGATAAATTATGTCTTTGTGCCAACATTGCATGGCAATCAGTTATATTTTTCTTCATTTTTCAGTCCTTTTAACCACATTTTCTTCGGAAACAGAGCGCAGACTTACAACCGACTGAAGAAGTTCAGGTGAGAGATCTGAGGGTCGATAATTGACAGACTACGATTTAAAATGGCAATAAAAACATATCTTAGTGTAGTACAGGGTCATTGTGTAATACCTTTCAGTGTTATAGCTTAACCTTCAGTTATAGGTTTTGATGCTGAAGCTGGACATTTGAATACAGTTGAACCTGGTTATTTTGAACTGGTGTATACCTTGTATAACTCAAAGACCCTGTTTAATTTGAATTATTTTGTCAGTCCCGGCAAAACTTCACACCAAACTTTTAAACTCGCTTAGCTCAAAAATTCATAATTCTTGCAAGTTTTCCCATGTCCAGACGAATTTCAAGATAAGGAGATTGAAGAAAGGTCTTATGAACGTAGAATTTCAATTGTAACTGTATGTAATATTTACAGGGAAGCATTAGCTGATGGAATCCAATTGTAACTATGTAATATTTACAGGGAAGCATTAGCTGATGCAAGGCGAGCCGTTACTCTGAAACCTGACTGGCCCAAAGTAAGTCTGTGAGATTGTTTCTTACAGTATTGACCAAAGCAAATTAGTTTCTATGAAAGCAAATACAAAAACAGTAAAAGTTTTATTTAATATTTTGGCAAAGGTTGAGCTGTTAGACTGCTCCGGTCTTGATTCAGTTCTCAATTGAAAAAAAAGTTAAAGGAACATATTAATAAGAAAGTACCAAGATTATTTTTGGAGTTATATGGTGTACCAGAAAACATGATGTAGATTTAAAGGAATTTTCGATATAGGAATAATATAAACGTTCTGAATTTGGTGCATTCACATTTTAGTGCATTATCAGTTTTTGGCACATTAGTGTTGTTGATTTGAAAATTGACAGAAGGAATAAGATCTACTAGACCGTATACTAACAAGAATCTTTTGGAAGTCCTATTTATGTTTTGTACATGTTCACATTTTACATGTTGCAGGGCCACTACCGATTAGCTCAGGCATTTAACGAGCTTGGCCGACTGGACCAGGCCATAACAGTCAACAAGAAAGGGCTGGAAATATGTAAAAACAACACACAAGCGTCGGACAGTAATATCCGCGACCTCGAGCTCCAGGGAAAAGACTTTCGGCATGAGAAACACAAGAAACTTATAGATGAGAAGCTAAGGAAAGTTTTAGAGGAGAATGCCTTCGATGATGAAGACGAGGCCAGCCTACCGCCTCAGATAAGAAACCTCCCAGGGGAGAAACGAAGCATTAACCTGTCAAGGGCATTCAAAGCCATGGAGTAAATATTATCATGTTTTCATAGCCTATTGTGCATTAATGTATTCACACTCTCACAATCCTTCCCGTGGAAAGCATTATACAGAAACTGTTGTAGTGAAAAAATAATAATACTGCAGAATTTTACAGTGTGAAAATAGCAAACAACAGAATAATCACTGAAATATGTATGTCTACAGTATGAAAGACTGTCTTACTGTGAATGTAGACCCGATTCTTACATTACGACTATTTCATAATAATTTATTGTTTGTGGGGAGGGGGGTCTAACATTACCACTCCATAAAAGATCGATGCCCTCCATCTCCCCTCCCTTATGCTAAGTTATGGTACATACCTAATACTGTGAAGCTAGTTATTTTAGCGGTAAGCTTATTTTGGTGATTTTCACACTGTAAAGATTCAGCTAAATTGTTTTAAAGCTAGTTACAATTTCTGTATAATGTTTTCTACATCAAGTACTGTGAGTGGGCCAATTCATTAGTGCACTTACAATTGAATTCGATAAAACGCCAACATTAGTATGTTAACAATTTATTGAGACGACATTTTGTTACTCACTATGATGCTCTGGTTTTCAGTGATGAGTTAGAGAAGATGCCAACAGACTATGTCCAAGAGGATACTTCCTCAGACGAGGTGAGTTTTAAAAAAAAAAATTACCATTATAATATGATAGTATTTAGTCAAATACTGTAGTATGTCCCACAGAATACCACAGCTAGCTGAAAGTCTCATCATCAGATGGTGGGTAATTCAAGTTGCCCTTCCTCTGTGGTCCTTGGTCAATCCATCCTTAAACAGTTGTTGTGATCACTATTTATTACATTTTTACCAGTGAAATATTGAGATTTTTTCATTCTATAAAAGTGATATTTTTCACTAGTGAGATTTGACCAATCGGAACGCTGCTTACAAACGCTTTGGGAAAATCAGAAGCTGCAACTGTTGATTTTCATACAAAAATGTAATAAACAGAATATCTAACAGTATCTTCAGTAATACCAAACATATTTCACTCGAGTGGCTAATATTTGGTATTACTGAAGACACTGTTAGATATCCTTTATTTTTTTAGAGTGTGGGATGGATCCTTCACAAAATTCATATGCAGGTTCCCCTTGGTCCTTAACTGTGCATTGTCCAGTTAAGGATTGTGATCACTCTTTCTTTAGAAGTGCGGGACGGATCCTTCACAAAATTCATATGCAGGTTCTCCTTGGTCCTTAAATGTGCATTGTCCAGTTAAGGATTGTGATCACTATTTCTTGAGAAGTGCGTGATGGATTCTCAAATTTCATATGCAGGCCCTTGGTCCCTTGTTTTTGAGCTGATCCTAAAAACAACATGGCCAACAGCTGGTGGCAGTCTTGGATTTTGACAGTAAAAACGTGTGATTGCTATTTCTTGAGAAGTGTGGGATGAATCATTGTTATATGTTATTAGCTCACCTGGCCCGAAGGGCCAAGTGAGCTTATGTGATGGTGCAGCGTCCGTCGTCCGTCCGTCCTGCGTCCGTCAACTTTTTCCTTTAAACGACTTCTTCTAAAATACTGAAAGGCCCAGTGACATGAAATTTGGCTGGTAGATTTCTTGGAAGGAGCTGAACAAAGTTTGCGAAAAAACCCTAACCTAATTTCAAGGTCACAGGGGTCAAAAATGTCGAAACCTTCAAAAAACTTCTTCTAAAATGTCGTCAGACATAGAGACTTCATATTTGAACAGTAGCTTCCTTGGATGAAGCCAAATAAAGTTTGCGAAAAGAAATGACCTTGACCAATATTCAAGGTCACAGTGAGGTTAAATTTATTTTAACCTTTAACGACTTCTTCTGAAATACCAAAAGCCCTAGAAACATGGCATTTGGCTGAAAGGTTCCTTGGATAAAGCCCCATAAAGTTTGCGAAAAAAAATGACCTTGACCTATATTCAAGGTCACAAGGGTCAAATCTGGTAAAACCTTCAAACGACTTCTTCTGAAATACCAAAAGCCCTAGAAGCATGGTATTGTGCTGAAATGATCCTTGGATGAAGCCCAACAAAGTTTGCGAAAAGAAATGACCTTGACTTGTATTCAAGACCACAGGGGTTAAAACTGTTAAAACATTTAAATGACTTCTTTTGATCAACCAAAAACCCTAGGGACATCATATTTAGCTGGTAGCTTCCTTGGATGAAGCCAAACAAAATTTTCAAATGAAAATGACATTTTCTTACAAGGTCACAGGGGTAAAATATGTTTAAATCTTAACATGTTCTTCTGAATGTCTTACAGTAAATGATTTTAGGGGACTTTAGGGTTACACTATAATATTAAGTCAGAGATTGATACCAGGTGTGCGATGCAGGCCCATTGGGCCTCTTGTTGTTATTAACATGTTTCTTGTTAAAGTCAAGATTTCACTTGGTAAATAAATATCCAACAGTTGTCAAATTGTGACCACGCTGACCATCTCTATTCTATAAAATAAAATAACTCATTATGTTTTGATAATGGCTAAGTCTTGCTTGAAATATTCAACAAATATAAAGTTTTGTTGCCGATAACACAAACAAATGATATGTGTTGCCTGTTGACCAAGATCATGTCTGTGTATATACACCTGTCGTGAGTTATGGCTACTGCATGGCTCTCCTCCTACGTGTGTCAATGATTCCTGCCTGTATCATAAGTAACTTAGATATGTCTTCTTTATTGGAAATGATAAACTGTATACCAGGAAACTACTCAATCCTATTTTGCTACATGTAAAGATCATTTAAGGTCTGTTTGTACCTAAGTAATTATATACCAGGTGAGAGATGTAGGCCCATTGGGACTCCTGTTTATAATCCAGTTTTGCTAAAAAATGTTTCCAATCAAAAGATTTTCTATCGTAATTGATGATCGGCCCAACACTGTTATAAATATTATTTATGTTTGTGTTTCTAGGTTCAGTAGGAGGGAGGTACACAAACCCTAATGTGATAAGTAACCCGACGTACGAGGGGCCCAGTGAGGGCGGCAACCCAGCCCAACGCAACCATATACCAGTCGACGACATGAGGGGAGACCTTGTATAGTACTTGTGATGGTTTCCCCCTTGGAGCCTCTTGTGAGGGAACTGTTAACATACAGTGATACATCCCCCAATGGTGCCCCTTGTGAAAGACATGGAAGAGGCCATCAGGGGGTATTGGGTTCAGCACCAGTGATTATTTCTTTTTGAAACCTGTTGTGAGAGGCCTGTGAGCTGTGAAATGAGCATACTTGGTTTAAAACCAGTGATACATCACCCATCGGAGCCCCTTTTAATGGACATGTAAGAGGCTATCAAGGGAGAATTTTCGATAAAATTTTGATAATTGAGTTCATTGTGAGTGACCTATAGGAGACAATTCTGGAGAGGTAGCTGTATCCTGTGATAAATCTCCTTGTGGAGCCCACTTGTAATATAAGTCGAGGGAGACATGGATGGCACCAGTGGGGGGTCGCCCAAGAGGGAGACATGGATGGCACCAGTGGGTGATTGCCCTCCAGAGTTCCTTGTTAGAGACCTACAAAAGCCACCAAGGCTGATCTGGTACCATTGTCCCTGTGGGGCTCCCTGTGGGGCTGCCTGTGGGGACCTGTCAATGAAATAGTATTACAGCAGCGGTGATAAGTCTATTTGAGCCCCTCGAAATAAGAATTTCTGTTACATTAATAACTGTCAGAAAACTGTGAGAGAGACTCAAAAGAGTCCAGAAACATGAGATTAAAAACCTGATATTATCATTTACAAATCGATCTTGGCATAAGGCCTTTAAAACTACATGAACTCGCTATGATAGGTGGTAAACAGTGAAATAGTGGGTTATGTCCCCTTACAGACCAGTAGATGGTGCTTTCTGTTTGAAATGATAGCCATGTCTAACACACATTTGCCCTCTTATATATCCTCCTCACTGAACGTAACACCTCCTCACGAAATATTCTCATGCTCTGCCTGGTACTGGAAGTAGTAGTTACCAAGGAGAGACAATGTTCTTGTGGATGTTTAAAGGTCCAATATATGTAACTTTCGGCAAAACTTGAAGAAAAAATCAAGCCAAATAACTTATTATAATTATAGATTTAGTTAAGATCAACTGATATCAGCAATATTCAAGATAAATTCTTACGCAGTTACCGGTACAGCACAGTTGAAATTCAGTATTTGTTATCAAGCGTCCACTTTGAACTGCCTTATAACTTTGGCTTGTTGTTGAAGTGGGCCACACCTGAATTATTTTCAATTCTTGGAATTTTCTGTCAAGATTTTCTTGTTCGCTACTACTCAGGTTTACTTCGTTTTAGACTTATTTTTGCATGGTTATCAACTGGATTTTTTTTTTTTTCAATCCCGAAAAATTTCCTAAAGTTACGTATATTGGGCCTCTAAGGTGCGGTGAGGGCTTTTATCAAGTACTGCGAGAAAATATCTTAAAAGTTAAATAATTGAATATTTGTTCCGACTGGAATACACTATCGTGTATGACCTGAATGGTAGTTTGAACACTTATATGTATAATGCTATATAATTGTAAACAAGAAAACCAGTCCCAGCGAAATGCTTTTTACTTTTATTTGTCAAATGTGGAAATAATACATAATGTGTCTGCCTTTTAGGGGAGACTTATCTCCCTTTATCCCCTTGTTTACTTGTTTATTGTGTTGAAGTATTTAGTTTTGCAAAGGGGCAAATTTGCAATTAAATCTTGTTTAAGTTTAGTTCTTCTAGGTGAATTCCTAGTATTAATTTGGAAATTAACTACTTTTTTCGTAATTTAAAAAAAGATAAGCTTGTTATGTGTGTTCATAAACGAAAAAGTATTGGGTATAAGTGATGTATCGAGTCATACGTGTGTGTGTGTGTGTGTGTGTGGTTGTGAGTAGTTTCATATTCATTTGTATGGAATAGTGGGGGAAACGTGAAACATATATATATATCAACCAAAGTATTTATGATTTTGTATATATGTGTAAATAGCTTGAGAATTAAACAGAAATGTTTTAAGTTCAGAGGTGAACGCCACCACGGCACTCTACAGGGTCTCCGAATACTGGGATGCCTAGATTTACTATGCATCTCCGTCATTTTGTACTTATGTGAAAGTGAACATTCATGGGCTAGTGAATGCAACACAGTGTAAATGAGGTGTTCATGTAATGATGAATGGACAAAGTGTACTCAATGTACTACATATGGACCATTTTTAGTTTATTTCACACATCTAAAAACAATACCAGATTGACAATTGTGAGTTTTTGTTTAAGAATTAATATGTAAAATATTTTGCCATGAACAAAATATATGCCTAATGGTGTAAAACATTTTTAGTTCAAAAAATCAAAAGACCCCCATCTTCTGGCAATGTATGTTATCGATCAGCATATTCATCAAGTATTTGTTTGTATTCTCCAATGGAATCTGTCAGCAATATTTGTTTCCAGTTGATTTGCATCTGATTAAGGTAGACATCTTATTTGCAATAATGAAAATAATTCTGCATTGTAGAATTCAGCTTAACCCATAAATTTGAGCAATTTCTAATTGAATTTCTGAGATTGTATTTAAATTAATGAGTAAATGTGCGGAAATATGGTTCGATTCCTTCGATTGACATTTGAATCACTGGATAGAGACTCCATATAGATTTTTAATGGTTTTAAACGTGTTCCCCAATCCAAAATACCACTACTTAAAAAAAGGCTTGTCAAAATCTCTCAAGAAATGGCTGAGATATGACTGATATGTTTTCTCGTCGAACAGGAAACTTTTGGGGCATGCTGGGGAAAATCTAAAAGAATTTCGAGCGAGAACCCAACTTTTGTTTGAAGCCTAGAACCTACACGTCCATTTAAAAATGAGTTTTCCCATATACATATGTAACAGAGGTCATTTTTTAATTAAATGCCTCCGCTAGAAGTCGAACCCTCTGGCTACTAGTCTTACGCTCAACCGATCGAGCTAAAGAGAAGATCTTTCTAGCCGAGCGGTATATTGCAGCTAGTATTTACCAGGGTTACATACTCCCCCTCCAAGGAAAAACCTCGTCTCGAGTTTTCCAGGGACCATAGCGATTCCTTTACAGGTATCGCTGAGTATGATTCCCGGGTCCCTACGTGGGCGCCATATGTAACACAGGTCATTATTTTTTTAATGCCTCCCCTAGGAGTCGAACCCGGAACCTCTGGCTACTAGTCTTACGCTCAACCGATCGAGCTAAAGAGAAGATCTCTCTAGCCGAGCGGTATATTGCAGCTAGTATTTACCAGAGTTTCGTTCCTGAGTACTAGAACTGTGAGTACGAGAAGTTGTCACTTGTTATAACAAAGATCCGTGTAGAATTTATTTACACGACTATTACAAGTAAAACTTATTGTTATCAACAAACCTTGGAGACTTGATAAGGTTTCGAAAACGATTAGAAGAATTTCGGACTGAATGAACATAGCAATAATTCCGATAACCCAACTAAAACCCATCATTGAAGAGATCTTTATCAACACAAGCATCATTGATTTGTTGTCATTGTTGTTGGACATTGAGGACGTGTTTATGTAGTATGTTATCAAAATAAACAAAACAATATTTCCACACAAACAAAGACTTAAAGGGACAACAAAAGCCAACAGTAAAACGTACAGCTGTGAAATAAAACAAATTTGTCCACCGTACCATGTTTCCATGGGCGCCAACAGTAAATTCAATAACTTTGTACACACAACCACAGAGATATCCACCGTGAAGCCAACTAAACAATACTTAGCAGTCTCAGGAAACCTCTCCGATCTACTTAAAGGCGTTAAGTTTCTGATGTCGGAGTTAAAGCGGTAAGCACAAAGAAACATGAACGTAAATGTACCAATCCATACAAAATGATGTAACATTCCAATCCACTCACACAAATCATCCTCAACAGTGACATGTGACATCAACATAAAACTGGTGTGTGCCAGCAGTAAATACAACACCAACACAAACAGCAGCTCTGACTTTCCCTCTCGTAAGAACGGGATGACACAATACTGAACCATAAAAAAGACCAGTGATATGATTGATAAACATGTACATGTCATATTGATAATATATCTGTAATAGTCCAGGTTCGTATCATTGTCATTCGCGGCTTGATACTTTGATTGAAATATATTTACACAAATAAAATAACTTCCAAATTCGAGTAAAACATCTGCCGACTTAATAATCGTTCCATTTAAATGAAACTGCCGTTGATCTATTGTTTCATTCAGTAAGCTTCTGTTTATTGCAATTTTAGCCTTGTAATTTGCGCGCAGAGATACCTTCACTGCGGGACAGGGTAGTCCAGTGTCACGTGATAGTATATCTACTGCATACAATGGATTCTTCAGTGAGTGGTTGCACTCGCACAAAGATGTCATGACGTCATCAACATGTTTCACGTAAATATTATTTGAGAAATTGTGTTGATAGTTTCTTGTCAACCTCGTCACCTCAGACTTGATATATTCCGATGTTGCATTTCTGTATGGTCTTTTCTTAAGTACATACCTGGCCTGGATCATGAAACAAGGCTTGCTAGATGTCACCTGATAACCTGGTATGATCACCATCGCCCTCGGATTTATGGTGAGATGTGTAAAGACGATACTGTTTAATTTGTTTAACAGTTCTCTTATTATGTTAAAAATATATATTGATATATCGTCCACTGGTTTTACATCTATGTTGGCTTCAAATAAAAGATCCAGCAATATGCCGTTCGTTTGGTATTTGAGGAGAACACATTCACCACCGGCTGGTTCCATGTTGGTTGGGCAGTAGAGGGGCTGACAGCCAATCTGATATAAAAGAGAAAAGCATCAATAAGAATACCAGGTCTATATTGGCACGTGTGAATAGCACACAAAAAATGTACATTGATGAGGTCCATCCAAATACCTGTACACACGAGATTTGAAGGGGACTGCGCAAGCGCTGGGCGTAAGTCGTATTATTTTTTTCACCATCCATCTCCGAGCACGCTTACTGTGTCATTTATATAAGGATTTAAATCTTTATTTGGTCAATTTTCTGAATTGAGTTGATCTTGAAAAACAATTAAATAATCTGCTTCATTAAGGTAAATTTGTTTCATCTACTAAAATCGAACAATCATAATTGTTTATTTCAATCAAGATTTATTTTCAATAATTTGAAATATTTAAGTCCATTCCGATAGTTCGTTAATCACCCTGTAGCCTGGGCAAGGCTACGTATTGACGTAAACATTCAAACAACATTACGGTGTATGTTGATAGTTCAATATGTACAGTCAAGTTATGTACAAACTAAACATTAAACTATCTTAAAATGCGATATCTACTTTTTGCCTTTCCATTACGCCCGTTGTGAATGGAAATCACTTCCAATTGAATGTGGCTGACGTATTGACGTTCGCTTCAAACCACCACCTTAGTAATCAGCCACCGTAGTGTAGGGCAAAACCTCGCATCTGATTAAAACCCTTTGGCTGCTAATCGCAACAAAGTTCCGTCGTCCGTACCTCGTGTTATCTTAAGATGTACTGGATGGATTTTCCCAAATTTCATATGTTAGATCCCCTTGGTCCGTGTATTGATTAGGGAATTTTCAGAAAAAAAAACAAAATGGCTGACAGTTGGTCATCTTGGATTTTAACAATGACATTATTTTTTCGTTATATCTTGTGAAGAATTGGATGGATATTTACCAGATTTTATATGCATGTTCTCCTTGGTCCTCAGTTGTGCTATATGGAGATTTGAAGACTGATCGGAAAAAAACGAAATAGCTGACAGACGGCCATCTTGGATTTTGACAATGAAAACTCGTTATCGTCAAATCTTGTGAAGTATTAGATGGACCTTTCCAAAATTTCATATGCAGGTTCTCCTTGGTCCTCAGTTGTGCTATATAGAGATTTGAAGACTGATCGGAAAAAAACGAAATAGCTGACAGACGGCCATCTTGGATTTTGACAATGAAAATTTGTTATCGTTAAATTTTGTGAAGTATTGGATGGATATTTCCAAAATTTCATATGCAGGTTCCCCTTGGTCCGTAGTTGTGCTGTATTGATTAGCGAATTTTCGAAAATAACAATGGCTGAGAGACGGTCATCTTGGATTTTAACAATGACATTTTTTTATCGTTATATCTTGTGAAGTATTGAATGGACACTTCCAAAATTTCATATGCAGGTTCCCCGTGATCCTCAGTTGTGCTATATGGATTTTAAGACTGGTCGGACAAAAAAATGACTGACAGACGCCGCCATCTTAGATTTTGACAATGAACATTTGTTATCGTTATATGCATTGCGTTTCGTTAGTTTTCGGTCTAGCTTTAATGTTGAACGTTTGAGATATGCTCGTGGTTACATGCATATGTTCAACAACGACTTCGTATCACAACAGTCTACACGTATAAGATTTGCTCCGTCTTTGTGGCAATATTAACATGAACGACGAAAATTCTTGTCATGGTAATTCTCCGCCTACTGATACGAAATCCAGTGGGGATTCCTCGTTTAATTTAACAACTGCTGACGCGCTTTCCTTGTTTTCGTCACGCTTAGAGTCGGTATTGCACAGCCATAAGTCTCACATTCTGGGGGACATTGAGCACAGGTTCGATACACGAGATTGTTTCGTGTTGCAGCCGAATAAGTCGACATTTGACTTAAAGTACATTTGACTTTAAGTACAGCGGCACTTAGCGGCAATTTTAACTCAAGGATGTCTGAAATTAACAAGGCTGGTATTTTCGTGAAAAATTTCACGAGCGGTGGCTATTCTGGAAGACTATGGTTCCGCTATTAACGATAGGAACAAAATCGTTAAAATCGCTAACAGACATGGATGGGACACAGTTGCCGAGTGTGAGGACGATCCTTTTTGTGATAGAGCTGATCCCTCAAAAAAAGAATCAGAGAATACCAAAGCGTCAACAAAACCATAATCCGAACTCAAAATCGATTAAACTAGGGTCAAAATAGGAACAAAGGAAAGGTTTACATGGAAACTCTCGAAAAAGCAAAAGAGAATAAGACCAGAATGTTTGTCAATGAGACAAAGATGGCGCCAAGAAAACATGCCCATAGTTCTGATCAACCTGTGTCTCTCGAGTCCTTGTGTTGTTAGTTTGTTTGTCAGCAGTCGACATCGATCACGAAAATCACGATACCTAGATTAAGTTCTAGAATATCGAATCAACTGCGACATGTAAACACCATAGGTTGGAGAAGCAGGGATGTTGTTATCAAGAATGAATGCAAAATCATTAATGGTGGGCGCCGAGATCTGGGATCCCTTCTTATATCAGTCGAACCCTCAGACACATGTGACAAAGGTAGGTCTGGTCTCGTTCATCTGTTTTTCCGATATTTCCAATTCGAATCTCAGAATGGATAATTTTTTAATAATGATGAAAAGTAAATCATGTCCTGACTATGATACGTTAAAATGCCGAAATTTGCGGTAAGATGAAAGACTGAAAAACAAGCTTTGAAGCATTATGATGTGCAATACAAAAACATTATTTTAATATTTTATTGTGAAAATCAAATTGATTAACAAAATAATACCTTTTAGGTTAATTTCACATGAAGTCTATTCTAGTTTTATGTGATCTTCACAAAAATGTTAGTTTTCAGTAATTGCATTACTTTGATTTTTCTGACACGAAATCGCAGAAGAATATTTATACGCCATGTACCGACCCAGCTGCCAGTCCACGACAGCCATTTTTCACTAGCTCGAGTTAGAGAGCCGCTTAATTCAGAATTACTTAATCTCCTGGAACTTGATGCTGAAATTATTGAGTTTCAATTCAGACGAAAAACCATGCAGACGTAGTCCAAAAGAAAGAAACAATTTGATATATTTCAATTCTTACTCAAGTTGGTCTCGCTACAACTACCAAATGTAACCCGTTTCATTTGTCGATGAATTTGACCAGATTAACATCGTCCGCGGGAACGATTTTGCAAAGGGAGGTAACTAGAAAGACATGTTGAATAAAAAATAACACCACTTCGCAAGACATCAAGTTATAAAAAACACAATCGATCAATCAGCAAAATGTTAATTGTCCATGGTGGCTAGTGTTTTTATTGCAAAGGCCTTGAGGTATTTCAGAAGAATTCGTTTAAAGGAAAAGTTGACGGACGCAGGGCCAGGTGAGCTAACGAAAAAGGTCTAGATAACACAAAATCAAAACCACACTGTAACTGGGAGGAAATAAACGAGAACACTCAGAAATCGCAGAAATTCCAATGTCACAGACGCACGCCTGGACGGGACGCACAAAAGTATTTATTCTTATTGGCCTACAACACGAATTACGCTCTAAGCGACCCTGCGAAGCTCAATCCCTATCTCCCTCATGCAAGATTTATTCCTTTTAGACCGATTTAACTTTGATGGATTTTCGCGATTTTCGTGATAGATGTCGACTGCTAACGAACAAACTTATGGCACAGGGATTCGAGAAATGCAGGTTGATGAAGACTATGGGCAAGTTTTATTGGCGCCATCTTGATTTCATCGAGAAATATTCTGTATATTTGTGTGATATGAAGATGGACGTTTTTAAGTTTGTTTGTTAGTGTGTTTACTTGTTGTGATGACAATGATGACTCGGTTCTCATTTTGAGGATTGATGCTTACTTGGATGTGACCAAGATTTACATGGCGGGTGTCGTCGATGAAGCAGAAGACGCTTACTCTTCCGGAACACCTGGTCTTATTCGTTGTGCTTTTACGAGAGTCTCCATGTAAATCTTTCCTTTGTTCCTATTTTGCCCCTAGTTTAATCGTTTTTGAGTTCGGATTATGGTTTTGTTGACGCTTTGGTATTCTCTGGGTTTTTTTTTTTGATAAGGCATTTGACAAACCATCTCATTCTATATTTTCTCAAAATTAGTATTTACATATCGTACAAGCACAACCTCTTAAGCCTTTTATAAGTACTTGTTCTGTCCCTTCACTGAAGTTGACATATTTGAAAAATAAACTAAATATTCGTTTTGACATGAAGTGTGATAGAATCATTCCATAACTACTAATTTGATTTTTAACGCTTTCAACTCAATATCGCATGAAAAAAAACCATCTTCGCCGTCGTCTACAAATGCTTCTTTATTTATCTGATGGTCCGATTGTTTTTTTTCAAATGCAAATGCGAACGTTAACGAAGAAATTCTAAGTGAGATAAAATAATGCTTTGTTCATATATTGTCCCTAGTTTAATCGATTTTGAGTTCGGATTATGGTTTTGTTGACGCTTCGATATTCAATGATTTTATTCTGCACAAGAAATAACTCACTCTCTAAAAACTGTTCTCACTATATCCTTCATCTTTTACACATTTCGAATAACAGAATGAACATATTTGAGAAATAAACTAAATATTCGTATTGACATGACGTGTAATTGGATCACGCCATAAATATTAGTTGCGTTTTCAACACTTTTAACTCAATATCACATATATTTAAAACCAACTTCGTCGTCTACAAACGCTTCTTAATTTATCGCAGCGGAGTACAACCTTCAGGTTTCCCTTCGCCTCCTACCAGCAGCGCAGTAAAAAGTGAGATGAGAAGGTTGACGGCGCAAACGTTAACGTATACGACACCCGGGGGTGGTGTGAGTTTAGAAATACTCGTACATTCACATGGCCAGACACACGCGTTATGAGACGAGGACAACACATAACTTACATGCTGACTGGGTGCCATGAGTACACTAACACCCCGTTACATCATAGTCCGATTGTTTTCTTTCTATGTAAATGTAACCAAAGACAAATAGTCTACATGAGATAAGAGTAGAAATCAAATACATTTCAGTATAGGTAAAATTCACTTTACTTACCTGACCAGAGAAGTGAATTTCTGTTTCACTACAGGGTGTCGTACTTTCACGTGGAATGAACAAAGTGGACACATCTATAAGACTGCTGATTGTTCGGCCATAGTTGCCAGTATGTGGATCATAGGGTTCATCAAAACAAAAGATTTTTATTTCAACGAAATCTTTGGGACTATATTTATCAACGAAACATTGAAAGTTCCTGACCCATCCTTCAATATAAGACTTAGTTTGGAGAACGAGCAAAGGTTTAACAATGCGGTTTTTACAAGCTGAGTTGTTCACCTCTTTCATTGTTTCCCATAAGTCATACTCGATTTCTTGAAAACAGTATCGTACAGAAATATCATCCGGTGGCTCAAAACGGGAGTTACAAAATGGGCTTTTCATTCTCAATATCATTGTTTCTTTCAATGAAAGAGGCGTTGATTGATTGCTGGACAAAGGCACCTTTGAGGTACATGTTAGATTTAAAAGCCACGGAACCCAGCTACGTACATTATGACATAACGCACATTGTCGATTCTTGAAAATTACGTTGGTTACAATGTCAGTGACAGGGAAAACATCTAAAAAATCTTTGTTTGAATCCTGTTCACATTTATACTTTATATCTGTATCAGCTTTCCACGTCAGAGGGCACGACGACACCATAAAAACTCCCCACGAAACAGTAGACTTTATCTGAGAGGATGTGTCTCTACAAGTAGTCTCTTCAACAAACGGGGCTTGTAATTCATCCAATCCTATTTTTCCCTCGAGTACCACGTCTGCATCAAAGCAGCAGTCATCGTAGAATTGGCACAAACGATCACAGCTACAGAAAGTTGTTTTCGCTGGACTTTTACATGAATGAAATTTTGCGTGGCAGGAATCAAAAAGGGATTGATCGGGCAGCGTGCCAAACACTGTATTACATCCGAACGAACATTAAGTAGCAAGTGATGAAACTTAGAATCGCCATCTTGACGGAAATATAATTGAGTTGATTTTACTTTTAGTATTTTACCACAAGCAGCATCAATACAAAAGAATTACTTCTTCGACTTTCCTAAAGATGATTTGTCAGAAACGAATTCCCTTCATTTATATTTGGTCCAAAGGACTGTGATCTTTTTTTTACGATCCGGGAAAACAAGTACTCGATTTCAAATGAGCTACTAAACACTGGTACATACGAATTGGCTATAATAAATGATAATTTATTTGTTTATCGTTAATAATTTGCAATAAACACCACAGAATTATGATAAAACTGATACCGGTTTGGCTTTTTGGCAGTAACAAACAGGAATTTGATCTGGAGCAGTCTGTATAAATCATCTCATTTTCATCGTAGCAGAGAATCTGAGTAGACCGAATCGTCAACAAAACCATAATCCAAACTCATGTCAATCATCATTAAATGTTATCACAGTCCATTTGGTTAGAAATAACAAAGTAACAGAAGTACAATTACGACCTTCCCTAATAAAATAAAAACCTAAAAAGGAAGTATTGACCTTTTATACCACATCAAACTGTATACCTGTTTACTAAATGCTTCAAAATAAAATAACAAAAAACACAAAAATAATGCAAGAAATCACAATTATTCAGCCTTATTGCAATGGAAGTCCTTAAGCTTAGAAAATATTTTCATTTAAAGAATGTTTTATCCTTTTTTTTTCAGTACTCAGTTTTGGCTCATTTCGATCCATTTTGAATAAAGCTTTCTTTCTTAGTGAGACATATCTTTTTTATTTATTTATTTATTTATTTAGTGTATGATTAATATCCGTTAGAAGTGTTAATATATGAGTATATTAGTATGCTTGTGTTTGTTATTAAGCAGATGTACATAGACATACTATATACTATAGTATATGTACAATATTAATTATTATTATATGATAAATGGTGCTTAGCACCGAGCCATTTCATCATCGTACTGTGTTGTTGTTGCCTTTTTTTTGTATAATATATTGTTCTTTTTTCATTTTTCCTTTCTTTCTTTATTTTCCTTGTTTGATTTTTATTATTATTATTATTATTATTATTATTTACATATATTATCCATTCTCAACACCTATACCTCATTCAAATCCCTTTCTAGCAATAATAAACCGCTTTCATACTCTCTTCCTGGACATATTTTTCCATTCTCATTCGCTCTCGCTTATGAATTAAATACTTACAGTGAGTTAATCATCGCTGTTAGTTATGTTAGTTCATATCTTGTTAGTCCAAATTTGTTAGAACTATTTTTTTGTCAAGTTTCATTAAGACTAGTCTAGAATATGTTGGGTTTAAACTACGTTTAAACTAGTAGTGCACTACATTTAAACTACAGGTAAACTAGTATTGCACTACGTCCAGCCAGGTGTGACCACAAAAACCCCTACAGGTAATGGGAGGGTCCATACCTACCTGTGCCCTTACCTGTACAGATGTAATATGATTTACCTGTACTTATGTTATACTATTGAAGTCATTAGTTTGTCAGTACTTCCTCATATAAGTACAAGAACGAACAATTCTGAGTTTATGCCAGAAGATATTTATCATAATACTTTAAATAAATTAATTCACTGCATGTCAAAATTTTAAATAAAATAATAATTTAGATATACTAAATAATAATATTATAGGGTATTAATATTAACTAATGATAAGGCAAGCTTCAAAGTACCAGCAGACGACAAAGGTGAGGTACAGGTAAAAATCACAAAAGGTAGATGGATGGGACTGCCCATTTACCTGTAGGGGTATTTGACCTATATGGGGTTCAGGGTGTAGTGCACTACATGTACTAGTTTACCTGTAGTGCACTACTAGTTTTAACGTAGTGCACTACTAGTGCACTAGGTGTAAAGGTTAGCTTACACTCAACTGTATGCGTGCTATTTGTTTAGATTGATTAAACCTTTTCGTCACTCAGGTTAATGTGACAAGATGTCAGTAGGCCTAGCAAATTGATGTTACCCTAGAACTATAGCAATTAACTCTCTGTTTGTCACACACGTGGTCTTGTACATGTTCGGCCAGTCATGTTTACATGTCTACGGCTATTTTTAGATTGGTAAAATAACCTATGACCAATAACAGTAAGGGATCCCGAGTTTTCCAAGGGTTGGGGAGCCCCCTACCAGCGAGGTCTACTCGGGTCCCTACACTGTAGATAACTTAAATAAAGTTCAAGTATTTACCGAACATATAAACATCAAACGATTGTACACATTGTCTCTATTTACATTTGGCGACCATTGTTTCGTCGTGGCTATTTTTAGATACGATATCGATGACATCAATAAACTGGGAACCTGAGTTTTCCAAGGGTTGGGGATAGCCCTACCAGCGAGGTCTGCTCAGGTCCCACCATTTTATGGCTTAATTAATTATTGTTAGATATGTATCTAAATATACAGATAAAAATTGACATAGTCATGGGTAGGTGATTCATTGACGATCAGCTGGATCAGCTGTTTCGGCCTAGTTGTTGACAGTGGCTATTTTTAGATACAATGACATCAATAAACTGGGAACCTGGGTTTTCCAAGTGTTGGGGATAGCCCTACCAGCGAGGTCTGCTCAGGTCCCACCATTTTATGGCTTAATTATTGTTAGATATGTATCTAAATAATAGTAAATATACAAATAAAAATTGACATGGTCATGGGTATGTAATGTATTGGTGTTCAACTGTTTCGCCCTGGCTGTTTGACAGTTAACTTTGTGTAGATTCTATAAAGTGATATGGACGCTGAGTTTTCCAAGGGTTGGGGATACCCCTACCATCGAGGTCTGCTCAGGTCCCTAATCACTAATATATTATCATTTACATATATAGCTTTGATATATGAATCCAACATTGACACGGTTGAGTATCTGGTGTATTTGGGATCAGCTGTTTTACTGTGGTAATACCAATATGTATCTGTGTTGTTACTGGTTTTATCATCTCAGTGACAGGGATCCTTAGTTTTCCAGGGGTTGGGGGGCCCCCTACCAGCAAGGTCTGCTCAGGTCCCAACACTATATACTAGCTAGACTATTCCTATATATAGTTAGGTAGTTTTAAACATGATTGATATAGGCTTAATTAGTGTTTTAATTTTTTTTAAAAGGAAAATATTATGATGTAAAGGCTTTATTTTTATTTATGTCAAGTTTAATTTTTTTTTATATTATGTTGTAGGTTGTGCTATCTGTGAAACATTCTCATCTTGCAAGTGCCTGCTCAAGGAGCCTGTGTGTGTCATATATTATTCGTGGACTTTCCATATGCTGGGACTGCAAGGTTGCCATTGCTGTGTTTATGTAATTTCGAAATACATTCATGATGTTGACACTTTCCTTTTTTTTATCACTGATGTATTAACTTTTATAGATTACGAAACCTATGATTGTCATGAGGTAGTTTATGTCATAGTACTTTTTATGTTGGATTTTATATCCGATTACAAAGTTTTTCAGCTGGAACATGTCTTTCTTGTATCCAAGTTTCTCAAAAAGCTTGTTGATTGTTTGCTTAAATTGAATTAATGCAGTGCATTTGACAAAGAAATGAGTATAATCCTCAGTTGTTTTGCAGATATTGCATAGGGGATTGTTTTCAATTTTCCATTGATGTAGTATCTGTTTTGTAGTCAATATTTTGTTGAGTAATTTCCATCGGTATTGTTTAAGTTGATTGATTTTTAGATAATTAAAGATGAAGTCTGTGGTGCATTTAAACTGATATTCGTTAATGTTTTCTTTGAAAATATTATGCCAGTAGAGAAATGATATTGGTTTTTCTGAGGTTGCGTTTACAAGGAAAGTGTATGTGTCTTTGTTGCTTAATGTTTCTATTGGCTTTTTGTTTAGTATGAGATTCTTGTTTGGTCCTTTGTTAATTGTCATATTTTCTATGTTTATCTTTTCTGCTTTTATTTTCATCATCCATATTTTAGGAATCGATTTTTTTATCATTGTGAATTGTGCCATCCAGTTCTGTCTATTTTTTAATTTTTCAAATACATATTTTGCATCAATTTCATTCTGGTGATTAAGTAAATCTTTTACTGTTATGATATTGGATTCTATCCAGTTTTTAAAGCATAGTGTGTTGTTACCTAATTTGATATGTTTATTTCCCCATATTATTTGAGATAGGATACTGCTTGCAGAATATATTGGTTTTGAGTCGGTTCTTTGGGGATTACAGGTTATCCATGTATTGATCATATCATAGTAAAAGGGAGATAACTCCCTGCTTTTCTCTAGGGATTTTAATTTATTAATATTGAAATGACAGATAAAGAGATTTGGTCCAAAATTATCAAGCTGATGTTTTGGGATTATTTTCCATAAGCCGTCTTCCTTGTTACACAACTTCTTTATCCACCCTACTCGTATTGAATTAATATAAGAATTTAAATCTATCATTTTCAGTCCTCCATCTTGATAGTCTCTTATCATGGTTTTTCGTTTTATTTTTTCCCTTTTACCTTCCCATATGTATTCATAGAAAAACATTTCAATCTCTGATATGTCTTTTTTTGGAGTGTGTAAAACAGAAGCTATGTATGTTATTTCTGGAAGCAAGAGTGCTTTTACTATTTGAATCCTTCCCAGAATTGTTAGATTTCTACTTTGCCAAGCTTTGATAGTTTTCTTTATTTTTTCTATTTTTTCTGTCCAATTTTTTGTTAGCTCTTCCATCTTGTTTCCAAATTATATACCTAATGCCTTAATTGATGTTTCGCTCCATGAAATATTTTCATAATTGTCTTCTATCATTTGTTTGTTTCCTATCCTAAGACCTTTAGATTTTTCTCTATTTAGAATTAATCCAGAATATGATCCAAAAATTTCAATTAAATTAAGTGCTTTTTTATTTCAAGCTTTGATTTAAGAAAAAGTGTGGTATCATCAGCTAATTGAGATATTTTGAATGTTCGCTTTTGTGATTTATTTATTATAATGCCATTTATGTTTACGTCATTTCTGATGTTATTTGCCATTACTTCAGCTGCAACTACAAATAGTAATGCAGATATCGGGCAGCCCTTGCCTAATTCCACGGGATATTGAGACAGGTTTAGATATGAAGCCATTATTACAAATCAAACATGTTATGTCTTTATATAGTAGTTTAATCCACTTTAGAAAGGAGTTGTTAAAGCCTATTTTGCTCATTGTGATGTAGATAAAATCCCATTCAATGGTATCAAAGGCTTTAGCAAAATCTAAAAAAAGTATTGCACCGTTCATTTCAAATTTATCAGCATTTTCAATGATATCCTGTATGAGTCTTACACTGTACCCAATATATCTGCCTTTTATGAAACCATTTTGATCAGCGTTAATAATTTTTGGTAAGACTGATTTAATCTTTCGGCTAAACAGTGAGCCAAGATTTTGTAGTCCACATTGAGGAGAGTAATAGGACGCCAATTATTTAAATCGTGTGGATCATTTTTTTTTGTATATTAATGATAAAATACCTTTTCTTTGAGAAGCCGCTAAGGTGCCAGTGTTATAGCACTCATTTAGTACACTAAGTATTAGATCTTTCATTTCATTCCAAAATTCTCTGTAGAATTCTACATTTAGTCCATCAAAACCAGGAGACTTGTTAAGTTTCATTTTGGAAATTGCATTTGAACATTCATCTTCTGTAAGTATTCCCTCACACATATTACTCTCTTCATCTGTTAAGGTTTCTTCAAAGTGTGTATTTTGTATGTAATTCTCCATCTCAGCCTTGTCTATGTTTCTTGAGGTATATAGCTTTTGATAGAATTGATGTAGCCTTTTCAGTACTTGTGGTTGAGTATTTGCCATATTTCCACTTTCAGTTTTGATTTTAATCATTGTCTTTTGTGTTTGTCTCCTCTATTCAAGTGTAAGAAAATACTTTGTATTTTTTCCCCTTCCTCTATCCACTTAATTCTAGATCTGATCTGTGCTCCTATGGCTTTTTTTGAATAGTATGCTTCTAATTTATCTTCAATATCTTTTATTTTCTCTAGGTCTTCTCCATTATTTTGCAATGTTGTTCGTTGTATTTCTAGTTCCTTAGTTTCATCTTTATACTGTTTAGCTTTGGTTTTACTGTAGATAATGCTTTTTTCTTTTATCTCTACTTTACACATATCCCATATCATATTAACATTTGTTTTATTTTCTTTCCATTCATTTTTGTACTTTTTTATTATTGCCTTTACCAAATGTATATACTCTTGATCTTTTAATAAGCTATTGTTTAATTTCCAGTACCCTGTACCCCTTTTAATAGGTTGAATGTTTATAAATAATGATACTGCTTGGTGGTCTGTACTTTTTATGATAGCTGGTCTAATATCTGTTTTTATGATTTTTGGTATTATTTCTTTTGATATGAGAAATAAGTCGATTCGACTTGCTTCAGTTGTGGAGTTCTTTCTTCGCCATGTATATTGTTTTTTGTTTGGATTTACTAGCCGCCAAATATCTTTAAGATTATTTTCTTTTTTTAGCATTTTAAGATTGTGTATAGGTTCTCGAATTTTATTACCTGATTTTCTGTCTATTTTAGTTTGTATTTCATTCCAGTCGCCTCCAATTATTATGAAACCTTGGCCAAATTCTTCAATATTTTTTCTAACCTTATTGAAAAAAATATTTCTAGCTTGTCTATCATTAGGGGCATATATGTTTGCTATGGTATATATATGTTCATTTATTTTAATGTTAATCATTACAAATCTGCCATCATTGTCATTAATTGAGTTAATGAGCTGATAACTTGTATTATTTTTTATAAATATTGCTACTCCTCTACTGTTACTTTTTCCAAAGCTGTGAAAGGAATCTCCTTGCCATTCTGATTTTAGATTTTTTTAAATTTTCTCTGTGAAATGTGTTTCCTGTATTAATACTATATTTGTTTTTTGTTGGTTGCACCATTCATAGAATCTATATCGTTTTTGCTTGTCTCCTAACCCTTGTGTATTAAGGGGTAGAATAGTGGATTGTGTGTGACATTTCTCAGATTTTAATAAAAACATTGAAAATTGTATCAGTCTGAATTTTTTTACCTCTGATTGCTCGGCTGGGGATAGAGGACTGCGGACATTGGCACTAACCTCACTTGACTTTTTACCTCTTCCAGGTGTTGCCTTGACAAAGCCTCCAAGGTGCTTTGTTTGTCCTGTGGTTTGTCGGTGCCAATATCCTCAGCTCTCTCATCTCCATCCTTACTTTTTTGGATTTTTTGCTTTTCTTTTGTTTCTTAGGTTTCTTTGTATTTTTGGAGGGTGATTTCAGCTCAGGGAGAGGGATTTCTCTTTGGGTAGGACAGATTTCTTGGATGTCTTCCTTCTCTGTTTCCACCTGAATATCCTCTCCATCTGAGCTGTCATCATGATCGATGTATATGCGCCATATACCCTTCCCGCGTTGCAAACCACTGAGGATTTCCGGGGGGATTACTTATACAATTGCCCGAAAGATCTCGGTGTGGTTCAGCCACTGGTCCTTCGAGGGTGTGTTTTGTCCAAAAACATCCCTTTCTATTAGGAATACCGGTCTTGGTTGGAGTCTGTGGCGTTGGACTGACGACATTTGCATACGTCAGTTCATTTTTTTGTCGGACGCCATTACCGATATTTGGCGCGCCCGCTCCGTTTACTTTGTTGTTCAATTCCTGCATTTTTTCCAAGTTTTTCCCCGTAAATGTGTTATGATTGTATTTTCAGACAATGAATGAAAGAGTTACCTCGTAAAAAGATACCAATAAAGCTCAGCAACTGCTTAAATTAGAATCTTACCTCGGAGCATCAAACTTTCCCTCCACCTTGGTTAAAGGGCAGATCACTCTTTTTATCCTATTAATACTACATATAAAATGATTTTGGCAACAGACAAGGAATCAACGGTTTTCTCCTCAAAATATAAACATTGACTCGGTAGAGGTATAATTAAGAAATCTAAAACAAACGGAATTAAATGATATCCAAAAAGTGTTGGTGAATCGGTTCTGATGAAATGTTCAACATCATGATGACTCGGTTCTCATTTTGAGGATTGATGCTCACTTGGATGTGACCAAGATTTACATGGCGGGTGTCGTCGATGAAGCAGAAGACGTTTACTCTTCCGGAACACCTGGTCTTATTCTCTTGTGCTTTTACGAGAGTCTCCATGTAAATATTTCCTTTGTTCCTATTTTGCCCCTAGTTTAATCGATTTTGAGTTCGGATAACGGTTTTCTTTACCCTTTGGTATTCTCTGATTTTTTTAATGTTACAAATATGTAGAAAAGCCCGAACATACAATTTCCGGTATGGGGGACTAGCATTTAGCCAGTTATCTCATACGGTTCAAAATTTCGATTTACACCTTTTGGCACCTTGCATCACTGAAGATTCCTAGGAGGACAAAACAGCTGTATTATGCATTCATTTTTTCGGCATACTGTATTAATATTATTAGTAAATTTAAAAAGTGCAGCATATGACAATTGTGTGTTTTACGTCATCATTCAGGATAGGGGATGGTAGACTCTGCTAGTGGATTTTATGGTCTCCGAGGTTTGCTGGAGCCTCCATTGCCACAGTTAATCTCATTTGAGTAGTGGCACGGTACATGATATACACACTTTCGTAGAACACGATTTGAAATTATACAGTACTCATTTTGATTTTTTTCTAAATTCATAAATTATAGAGGTGTTAAGTAAAGAAAGGGGGAGTTCACGATCGGAAAATCGAAATCTTCACGTTTTGTCGTATAGCATTGTAGCAACCTATCCATTTTGTTCATAGTTTAAGTAGAGATCGGGGCAAGCAGCTGAGGTAGAAGAGTCTGTTGTGTTCTTAATGTTACTTTCAGATAGATATATACGATTGGTGTGGTAAGCAAACTTCTTATAATCCGACTCTGCTGGTGGATTTTTTAGTCCCCGCGGTTTGCTGGAGCCTCCATAGCCACAGTTAATCTCATTTGAGCTGTGGCACGGTACACAATATACACATTTTCATAGTGCACGATTTGAAATTATACAGAACTAGTTTAATTTAACTTCTAAATTCATAAATTAAAGGGGTTTAAAGCACCTGACCCTTCTGCTTCTACATTAGTTTAGACATTTTTGATTCCCACCATTTGGCCCCTAGTATCACTGATGAGTCCTATGAGGATGAAACAGTTGTATGATGCAGTTTAATTCATTTTTCGGCATACTGTATCTATTACTAAATTTAAAAGGTGCAGCATATGTGTGTGTTACGTCATCTTTTTGAAATTTTGGATTCCCACGTTTTGGTCCCTAGCATCACTGATGAGTCCTATGAGGACGAAACAACTGTATGATGAAGTTTAATTCATTTTTTCGGCATACTGTATCTATCACTGAATTTAAAAGGTGCAGCATATGTGTGTGTTACGTCATTTTTAGCGCTAACACTACGAGTAGTTTTGGCGTCTATTGCTGCCACTATTCTGTGCCCTTTGACCCATGTCATTTTTCCCCTCCCGCTCCGGAAAAGCTTGAATTGCTACTAATCTCATGATATCTGAACTATTTGAAAGTCAAAACCTAACAGGAAATGATGTTCCAAATGTATTGTTAATAATTATGATGAGTTTAAAGGCCCAATATACGTAACTTTCGGCAAAAGTTGAAGAGAAAAACAAGCCTAATAACTTATCATATTTATAGATTTAGTTAAGATTAACTGATATCAGCAATATTCAAGATGAATTCTTTCGCGGTTACCGGTACAGCAGCAGTTGAAACACGCTATTTGTAAACACGCGTCCATTTCGAACCGTCTTCTACCTTCGGTTTGTTGTTGAAGTGGGCCCCACCTGAATTATTTTCAATTCTTTCGATTTTTTTGTCAAGAGTTTCTTGTTAGTTACCGCTCATGTTTACTTCGTTTTAGGCTTATTTTTGCATGGTTATCAACTGGATTTTTTTTCAGAATTTTTCAGAATCACGAAAATTTCCCTGAAGTTACGTATATTGGGCCTTTAATAATCTATATGCGATTTGTAACAAAGAAATCAGTTTTTCACTCCCACGGCTCATTTAAATATTACGTCTCTGTTGTTGGCTAACCTCTCGTGTATACATAGATCCACGCTATACCTCTCTGTGCTTGAGACTCGTATACGGATCGCGGAATATTCCTGGCATGGTGTACTTTGCTGTTAAACTTTGACGATATAATCGCGCATAGCCAAATACACTGATTTTGATTTCAATGTTATATTACATTATACATGTACGTAAACCAAAATACTTGACAAATTTGTCGGTCGGAAGTATTAATTCATAATTACAGTGAAAATCCGCCATAATGTTATTTACGAGTTACTTCCCCTGATTGTCACTAACATTGATATATATATACTGAATGCACAAACTTGATCGATTTTCTTACTTAATATTGTATTGAGTATACAATTTTAATGAGACATAATCAGAACCTGCATAATGTACATATGAATTGGCAAAACACTTGATTTATTGAAAATAACACTTATACTTTTCTATGGCGAGCAAAAGTTCGTGGTTTTATAATTGCTTCTCTGTGCTTCACACATCACTATACACTGTAGCAGAGACATAGACTGACTGAAGGTTCACATTTTTGTTTTAACGAAACTTTACCATATATATTACTATACTGTATAGTGTACATAGGTCACGGCAAACATACATGTCATTTTCCCTGCTTTGTAAATGAACTTGATAATTAATAATTAGGCCTAGAGATGTAAGTGAATATGACATTTGCATACCATTATTTTGCTCCACCTTGGTAAAGATATCGCAATATGCCGTCATTCTTTTGGAACAACAATATGACCCTTTACTGTGACATTTTATGACAAATTAGATAGTTCGAACTATCATTTGTAACGAGAGATATGTTTGCGAATCCTTTTATTTTTTATCTAATATCCATTGTGCTAACTACCAGCAGCGTATATTTCAATGATTCTTTCACCTTCCTCCGAACGATAATGTTAACCTGAAGAGTTTTTTGTATTGTGTTAAAAACTTCTTCAGTCAGTTTCTAACATTGCATATGTAGGTTTCACGTTGTGCTTAGTAATGCCCGTTTGATTTCATACTGATGAGTAAAAACAAAATGGGGAAAAGGCGGCCATCTTTGATTTAGGCATTGAAAGATTGTTAACTAATTGACAAGTACTAGAGGAATCTTTCTCATATTTCACATGTAGGTTCCTTGGTCCCTACTTTCGTGCCCTTTTGATTTTGTAACTGATCAGAAAAAACAAAATCGCTGAAAAACAACCATTTAGGACTTTGACATAGAAAGATTGAAATCACTATAGAATGAAATGAAACGAAAAGTTTAAATATTACATTACATCCGTTTTCATTTGTAACAGGAAAGAAAATAATGTGCTTCCATCGGGAATCGAACCCTCGATCTCCAAGTTCCTAGTCGGACGCTCTACCATACAGCAAAAGGGAAATTACCACTAGCTCGAAGCTAGAAGGCGACCTAAATCCTATGTACAATTAAAACCTTCCACACTACTCCTCCTCCCTTTTCAAATGTATTCACCCCCGAATACCACACCCCAGATTCTAACTCCACTGTCACCACAGGGAGGGCCACGGATACCATTATAACAGGAAAGAGAATAGTGTGCTTTCACCGGGGATCAACCCTCGATCACTAGATTCTATATATAAACAATATGCATATATATCCTAATTATAATATTGTAATGGGAGTTACCCCCACCCCCTCACCCCCACCCCTTCCCCTACCCTGTTCATACCCTATGATATTCCATTATTTGTACAGATAATTTGTTAATACATCTATATTTTATTACCTTACAATAACATGCATTTTATTATTGAAACAAACCAGTATTATGTCTCTGCCAATGCTCCCGTAATTAATCGTCATCTTGCATTTCCATCTGGATATCGGGGGTGATTTTTTGCTTTGTTTTATTTTGTGTCCAACACACAAATACCGTTTATTTAAGTGCATATCTTAAAACAAACACATTCGCTTCCCTATAAATGGATCAATATTCATTTGTAATAAAAATTGATATTTTAGCTAAATTGTTAAAGCACTGCACTAAATTGTACATGTAGATTCTAGCTTGAAATACAACTCGTCAATCTAAACAACTCGCGTGTTATTGGTTTTACCCTAAATACTTGCTTAATCCCTATTCTGAAACTTTCTAATATCGAAACTTATAGTAACCCATACAACAAAAACACTTCAATAGCTGTCGAAATATACATACTATTGTTTGAAGTTTTAGCGTTTCAGTACTTTCAGCACTTTGATAGGGTCTGGCAGACTCTGCTGTTGTTGATTTATTTTGTCTCGGGGTTTGCTGGAGTCTCCATAGCCACAGTTAATCTCGTTTGAGCAGTGGCACGTTACATAATATACACATTTGCGTAGTTCACGATTTGAAATTATACAGAACTAGATTAATATTACTTCTTAATTCTTAAATTAAAGGGGTTTACCGCACCTGACCCTTCTGCTTCAACATTAGTTTAGAAATTTTGGATCCCCACCTTTTGGCCCTAGCATCACTGACGAGTCCTGGGAGGACGAAACAGCTGTATGATGCAGTTTAATTTATTTGGCAAGTTTTTTTTTACCTGTCTGAATTATCTCTTCAAAGAATTCAGCCTTGTATGAAAACAAGTCAGCTAAGACGGGGCACAGTTTGTTCCCATGGGAATGCCAACAGCCTGCCAACAATCCTTCCTCCAAACTCAACAAAAATATTGTCAACCAGAAATTCAATCATTTGTACTATATCTTCTTCAGTATATTTCATCTTAGTTTTTGTTGTGTTTGTATGTTCCAAGATAGCTCTCTACCATATACTTGTATCGTCGTTCGCCTTTCTTGATAAAAAAACTCTGGCTCATAGTCAAAAGTGTTAATCGAAGCTGACATATAGTCTTTATGTCCTTGTTTCAAAGAAGTCCAACTTCACTCGGACGGGCGTTCACAGGTCCGCATTCGAATTCATCAAGGAATGTCTTGGAGTTGCCCGATGCTTGGTATAACCATTCGCCGAAAACAACTTTATGATGGACACGGATGAATCAAATGTCTCCATAGGCGAAGGGATGATTGGAGGAATTCTAGTGTACCCGCGTACTTATATTCCTGTGAGACGAAGGGATGATTGGAGGAATTCTAGTGTACCCGCGTACTTATATTCCTGTGAGACGAAGGGATGATTGGAGGAATTCTAGTGTACACGCGTACTTATATTCATGTGAGACGAAGGGATGATTGGATGAATTCTAGTGTACCCGCGTACTTATTTTCCTGTGAGACGAAGGGATGATTGGAGGAATTCTAGTGTACACGCGTACTTATTTTCCTGTGAGACGAAGGGGTGATTGGAGGAATTCTAGTGTACACGTGTACTTATATTCCTGTGAGACGAAGGGATGATTGGAGGAATTCTAGTGTACCCGCGTACTTATATTCCTGTGAGACGAAGGGATGATTGGAGGAATTCTAGTGTACCCGCGTACTTATATTCCTGTGAGACGAAGGGATGATTGGAGGAATTCTAGTGTACACGCGTACTTATATTCATGTGAGACGAAGGGATGATTGGATGAATTCTAGTGTACCCGCGTACTTATTTTCCTGTGAGACGAAGGGATGATTGGAGGAATTCTAGTGTACACGCGTACTTATTTTCCTGTGAGACGAAGGGGTGATTGGAGGAATTCTAGTGTACACGTGTACTTATATTCCTGTGAGACGAAGGGGTGATTGGAGGAATTCTAGTGTACCCGCGTACTTATATTCCTTTGAGACGAAGGGATGATTGGAGGAATTCTAGTGTACCCGCGTACTTATATTCCTGTGAGACGAAGGGATGATTGGAGGAATTCTAGTGTACACGCGTACTTATATTCCTGTGAGACGAAGGGGTGATTGGAGGAATTCTAGTGTACCCGCGTACTTATATTCCTGTGAGACGAAGGGATGATTGGAGGAATTCTAGTGTACCCGCGTACTTATATTCCTGTGAGACGAAGGGATGATTGGAGGAATTCTAGTGTACCCGTGTACTTATATTCCTGTGAGACAAGGGATGATTGGAGGATTTCTAGTGTACACGCGTACTTATATTCCTGTGAGACGAAGGGATGATTGGGGGAATTTTAGTGTACCCGCGTACTTATATTCCTGTGAGACGAAGGGATGATTGGAGGAATTCTAGTGTACACGTGTACTTATATTCTTGTGAAACGAAGGGATGATTGGAGGAATTCTAGTGTACCCGCGTACTTATATTCCTGTGAGACGAAGGGATGATTGGGTGAATTCTAGTGTACCCGCGTACTTATATTCCTGTGAGACGAAGGGATGATTGGAGGAATTCTAGTGTACCCGCGTACTTATATTCCTGTGAGACGAAGGGATGATTGGAGGAATTCTAGTGTACCCGCGTACTTATATTCCTGTTAGACGAAGGGATGATTGGAAGAATTCTAGTGTACACGCGTACTTATATTCCTGTGAGACGAAGGGATGATTGGAGGAATTCTAGTGTACCCGCGTACTTATATTCCTGTGAGACGAAGGGATGATTGGAGGAATTCTAGTGTACAAGCGTACTTATATTCCTGTGAGACGAAGGGATGATTGGAGGAATTCAAGTGTACCCGCGTACTTATATTCCTGTTAGACGAAGGGATGATTGGAGGAATTCTAGTGTACCCGCGTACTTATATTCCTGTGAGACGAAGGGATGATTGGAGGAATTCTAGTGTACACGCGTACTTATATTCCTTTGAGACGAAGGGGTGATTGGAGGAATTCTAGTGTACCCGCGTACTTATATTCCTGTGAGACGAAGGGGTGATTGGAGGAATTCTAGTGTACCCGCGTACTTATATTCCTGTGAGACGAAGGGGTGATTTGAGGAATTCTAGTGTACCCGCCTACTTATATTCCTGTGAGACGAAGAGGTGATTGGAGGAATTCTAGTGTACCCGCGTACTTATATTCCTTTGAGACGAAGGGATGGTTGGAGGAATTCTAGTGTACCCGCGTACTTATATTCTGTTAGACGAAGGGATGATTGGAGGAATTCTAGTGTACCCGCGTACTTATATTCCTGTTAGACGAAGGGGTGATTGGAGGAATTCTAGTGTACACGTGTACTTATATTCCTTTAAAACAAGGGATGATTGGAGGAATTCTAGTGTACACGCGTACTTATATTCCTTTAAAACAAGGGATGATTGGAGGAATTCTAGTGTACACGCGTACATATATTCCTTTAAAACAAGGGATGATTGGGGGAATTCTAGTGTACACGTGTACTTATATTCCTTTAAAACAAGGCATGATTGGAGGAATTCTAGTGTACACGCGTACTAATATTCCTGTGAGACGAAGGGATGATTGGAGGAATTCTAGTGTACCCGCGTACTTATATTCCTGTGAGACGAAGGGATGGTTGGAGGAATTCTAGTGTACACGTGTACTTATATTCCTGTGAGACGAAGGGGTGATTGGAGGAATTCTAGTGTACACGCGTAATTATATTCCTGTGAGACGAAGGGATGATTGGGGGAATTCTAGTGTACACGCGTACTTATATTCCTGTGAGACGAAGGGATGGTTGGAGGAATTCTAGTGTACACGCGTACTTATATTCCTTTAAAACAAGGGATGATTGGAGGAATTCTAGTGTACACGTGTACTTATATTCCTTTTAAACAAGGGATGATTGGAGGAATTCTAGTGTACACGTGTACTTATATTCCTGTGAGACGAAGGGATGATTGGAGGAATTCTAGTGTACACGTGTACTTATATTCTTGTGAGACGAAGGGATGATTGGAGGAATTCTAGTGTACCCGCGTACTTATTATCCTTTGAGACGAAGGGATGATTGGAGGAATTCTAGTGTACACGTGTACTTATATTCCTTTAAAACAAGGGATGATTGGAGGAATTCTAGTGTACACGCGTACTTATATTCCTGTGAGACGAAGGCATGATTGGAGGAATTCTAGTGTACACGCGTACTTATATTCCTGTGAGACGAAGGGATGGTTGGAGGAATTCTAGTGTACCCGCGTACTTATATTCCTGTTAGACGAAGAGATGATTGGAGGGAATTCTAGTGTACCCGCGTACTTATATTCCTGTTAGACGAAGGGATGATTGGAGGAATTCTAGTGTACACGCGTACTTATATTCCTGTGAGACGAAGGGGTGATTGGAGGAATTCTAGTGTACCCGCGTACTTATATTCCTGTGAGACGAAGGGGTGATTGGAGGAATTCTAGCGTACACGCGTTCTTATATTCCTGTGAGACGAAGGGATGATTGGAGGAATTCTAGCGTACCCGCGTACTTATATTCCTGTGAAACGAAGGGATGATTGGAGGAATTCTAGTGTACCCGCGTACTTATATTCCTGTTAGACGAAGGGATGATTGGAGGAATTCTAGTGTACCCGCGTACTTATATTCCTGTTAGACGAAGGAATGATTGGAGGAATTCTAGTGTAACCGCGTACTTATATTCCTGTTAGACGAAGGGATGATTGGAGGATTTCTAGTGTACACGCGTACTTATATTCCTGTGAGACGAAGGGATGATTGGAGGAATTCTAGTGTACCCGCGTACTTATATTCCTGTTAGACGAAGGGGTGATTGGAGGAATTCTAGTGTACCCGCGTACTTATATTCCTGTGAGACGAAGGGATGATTGGAGGAATTCTAGTGTACACGTTTACTTATATTCCTGTGAGACGAAGGGATGATTGAAGGAATTCTAGTGTACCCCGCGTACTTATATTCCTGTGAGACGAAGGGATGATTGGAGGAATTCTAGTGTACCCGCGTACTTATATTCCTGTGAAACGAAGGGATGATTGGAGGAATTCTAGTGTACCCGCGTACTTATATTCCTGTGAGACGAAGGGATGATTGGAGGAATTCTAGTGTACCCGCGTACTTATATTCCTGTGAGACGAAGAGATGATTGGAGGGAATTCTAGTTTACACGCGTACTTACATTCCTGTGAGACGAAGGGGTGATTGGAGGAATTCTAGTGTACACGCGTACTTATATTCCTGTGAGACGAAGGGATGATTGGAGGAATTCTAGTGTACACGCGTACTTATATTCCTATGAGACGAAGGGGTGATTGGAGGAATTCTAGTGTACACGCGTACTTATATTCCTGTGAGACGAATGGGTGATTGGAGGAATTCTAGTGTACACGCGTACTTATATTCCTGTGAGACGAAGGGGTGATTGGAGGAATTCTAGTGTACCCGCGTACTTATATTCCTGTGAGACGAAGGGATGATTGGAGGAATTCTAGTGTACCCGCGTACTTATATTCCTGTGAGACGAAGGGATGATTGGAGGAATTATAGTGTACCCGCGTACTTATATTCCTGTTAAACGAAGGGATGATTGGAGGAATTCTAGTGTACCCGCGTACTTATATTCCTGTGAGACGAAGGGATGATTTAGAATTCGCGGTTCCTTTGGAATCCATAGTGCTAGATGTGACAATTAACGACAGAAGGTGGGCGGTGGTAGGTGCCTATCGTCCCCCATCAATGGACAACGAACTGTTCAAAAATATCACGTCAGTCGGTCTAGACAGGATTAGTACTATCTATAACAATGTACTGGTAGTGGGTGACTTGAATTATGACATGCTTAATCCAGCAAAATCCTCAGCCCTCAACGATACATTTGACATTTTTGACTTCAAGAATATCATCAATAAAGCAACATGCTATGTAATTAACTCAATTCCCTCTCTAGTGAATTTTGTACTTACAAATCAACCGCAATATTGTGTCAAAAGCTTTACATGTAGATGTGGTATTAGTGACTGGCATGATCTTATAGGTATTGTAATTAAGGGTAATTCACCCCGATTAAAAATAACCAATAGCAACATAGAAGTTTTAAGAATTTTTCCGATGTTGATTTTCAGAAAGATGTTAGCCAAATACCATTCCATGTAGCATATGTCTTTGACGACTGTAATGCTGTTTACTGGGCCCATGAGAAGTTCCTCAATGAAGTCATTGATGAACATGCTCAATTGAAGGATTGTAAACCTAGGCAAAGTAAACTCCCTTACATGAATGGAAATCTTAGAAGAGCTCTATACAAAAAAAGAAATTTGAACAATAAGTACTGCAAATTCTAGACCCTGGGAAACTGGGAAAACTATACAGGAAATTGCGAAATATAGTCAACAAATTAAAGAAAAGATCCCTATCACAATATTTTAGGGAGAGGTGTGATGAGGGGCCTAAATCTAAGGATTTTGGCCAACAATCAAGCCATTTCTTTCAAAATAAATTAGTCAGTGGGGACAACAACATCCTTCTTTTTGAGAATGGCAAAGTCAGACCAGAAAACTGTTTGTGAAACTTTTACCGATCATTTTGCAAACTTCGAAAATGCAAACTTATAGATACTCATCAGAGCATTCAGAATATACAAAAAAATGTCTCTACTAAGGAAAATTTGGTCTCACTGCAAAAGGGGTCTCACTGCAAAAGGGTCCCTCAGGGTTCAATACTTGGCCCCATGATTTTAACATTTTTATAAACGACATTTTCCAATATGTGAAAGATTCATCCATATATAATTATGCGGACGACAATACACTTAGCTATATACACAAAAATGTTCAGGAAATAAAAGAAGTGCTTGAAAGGGAAGCCTTGGCCTTAGTTGATTCGGTTTTTGAAAATGGAATGAAGGCCAACCCTGGAAAATTTCAATCAATATGTTTTGGGAAACATTTTAAAACAGTTTTAAATCTTTTAATGTTGCAGATACTGAGATTAACTGGATGATTCAGTGAAACTACTTGGAGTCGAAATTGACAGTCTTATTGAATTCGATAAACATATTTCTAATATATGCAGGAAAGCATCCCGGCAGCTGGACATTTTTTACCGAGGGCAGTAAAAATGTTAATTCATAAATCTTTTATTTTATCAAATTTTGATTACTGTCCTCTTATTTGGCATTTTTGTAGCCAGACTGCAGCAATCAAAATGGAAAGAATCCAAGAGAGGGCCTTACGATTTGTTTTAATGATTATACAACTGATTTTAAAAGAATTATTTTATCCACGAACTCTTCATTTTTACATACTAAACGTATGAAACTTTTAGCATGTGAGGTCTATATGATTGTCAATCTTTCGTCTCCAGAATACATACAAGAACTGATTATAAAGAAAACTTCTTTTTCTAATTTTAGACAGGAGGATACAGTGGAGGTTCCAAGAGTGAGAACTACCAGGTATGGACAGAAGTCTTTCCGGTTTGAGGCCATCCGCATCTGGAACTGCCTGCCAAATGACCTACGAAAGGCAGAAAACTTCAGGCAGTTTCGTAGACAGCTCCAGATGTGGGATGGTCTCAGCTGCCAATGTTCTATGTGTGTGAGGTAGTGTCCTGCCTTACGTGTCCACATATCTGTTTCTTGCTTTTTTTATTTATTCTTTTTAATCTTTTAGTTTTAGGTTTATAGTTTTAGTTTAAAAAAATATATTATGCCATTCACTCCATTTTTATGTATTGCTTTGCTGCCATTTACCCTTAGCTTGTTAATCAGCTTAAGCTTCCAGCGCTAATGTTTCATGCATGTTACTTTTACTATTATAGTTTGTATATATGTTTTAGTCTAATGTTTGTAGTCTAATGGACAACTTGCATGTGCTTTGACTTATTTTTATTTCATTTTACTTTTCAGTGTTGCATGTCATGTGCCAGTTATAGATCTAGACTCTGCTACAGTAGAGGACAGTGTTTTTTTATGTGAATTTAATTTGCTTTGTGTGATGTTTCTTACTTTATGTTATTTATCTATGTGTTTGTCGAAATACAAGCTCCTGGGAGCTTATGTTCCTGTTACCTATATTCTACGTAATATAAAGATTCTTGTATCTTGTAGGCCTAGACTCTAGGAGGAATATTTGAATTTAGCGCTTCCCTATTTCAAAACGAGGCTATACTTTCTACTTCCTAAACAATCTATAGGCGCCGCCATTTTGTATTTCCAAGAAGACCATGTGCGCGCAGGCGAAAGTTATTGCAGTGATTTGCATATGACGAAGACCTCCATCCATCCAGAAATAGGTGAGCCACTTGTGGAAGTTTGTATTAAAACAATGGTCTTTGTTTGAGGAATGTTTCATCGGTTCAGTGCTGTAAGCAAAGTTCGTAACCAAGGTGGGTGCAAATGCACTTTTCTATCAAAACAAAGCTGAGATGTTGTGAAAAGAGATGCTGTGTATGCGATTTTGGGGGCAAAATGACGGTGTCAGTATTAAAAAAAAACATGTTCTTGACATCATTGTCATACTTTATTGTTGTAGTGGAAAGGAATTTGCTTATCTGCCCCCGTGACCTCGGTGGAAAGATTGATTTACGTGTAAAATGTTTCGGTTGATAATCTCGCGGGAATACGGATTAGAGGTCTTCAGGGGGAGGGGGCCGTCTCGTCAGAAAAATGTGAATCAAGTGTAATTCAACATGACGGGCACTTTTTAATGTCTTTACTGTATAATGTTAACATTTGAATTGATGACTGATGGTCCTTTTTGTATGGAAGCCTACATTAATATATAAATTGATAAACACTTGCAATTGCGAGCTGTCTGCTGACTTGATAGGCCTTGATGACTCACAGCTGTTGATCACTGCCAAAGATAGCACTTGATCTGTAAATAAGGAAGTTTGTGGATTGACAGAAATTTTAAAATGAATTTTTGCACCAGATAAAGATCTTTTTAATGCCATTGAGTAGGTGACTAATTTTAATTTTCTCAATAACCATGATAAATCAAAGCTTGATCTGTGATCATGACTTGGCCTTCATATAGATATAAATCCGTGAATTATGGTAAACACATGTAGTTTATGGAGTAATCATAATTGGTAGGGTATTGAATAAGTCAAAAATAAGTTGTTTGGTGTTTTTATTTCTCAGAAACAACTATTATTGTCTTCTGTATTTCACAAGTCCTATTTTTAGCTTAAAGCAGTTTCTACTCTTCCATTCTAGCAGACAAAATAGTCCTTTCTAGTATTTAAAAAAGTTGTGTGTTTAACATGTTGTCACAAAAAACCAGGTTGGTTCTGATAGAGCTGAATAAATATAACAGTATATATACATAGTAGCTAGGGGTCGGTGTCGATAGGAAAACCCAGAAGTCTATTTCCATGTTGGGAATTCCCCTTTGGAAAGTTTCAAGAGTTCACAGTTGACTACATGTAAAACAGGCTATGGAATTACATTTTACTAATAATATCATAACGACGTTGTTGCCATCAAGAATTTAGCTTTTGAAGAAATTCCGAGAATACAGGTAATTTAAATTTCATTTTAAAAATTTAAAGATATCTACATCCATACATACATACATGTGGTTGATTGAGTTTCATTCTGCATTCATGCTTGCATATTTACAGTCTACACTGATATTCACTCGATAACCATTGTATTGCAAACTAGAGTTATTTTCCAATAACTGTACTTGAGAACGTGCAAAATTTCTAAGACATCGGCAACAATACATGAGGGCGGAGCTATGCAAATTATCCCGTTTGAATCACAATTGTATGATGTCATCAACAATTGAAATGGGCGGGGCTAGTTACGGCTTATGCAAACTTCATGCTGTTACATTTATTGAACTGTTTTCACATTTGTAAGTTTTAAAATGAAATATATGTCTACAGATGGGGCTTAATTGAACAAAAAAGTTATGAACCATTTGCAGGAAAATACTGTAAATATAAGGATTAACCTTTGATTTTGTTTAGTTTATTAGATCATAAATCCAATGGAGCAGTCGGTTCACACAATTTACCTCGTGCTCCATTGGATTTATGATCTAATAGACTAAACAAAATCAAAGGTTAATCTTTAAATAAATAACCTGCATTGCTTGCAGTTTATAAATGTATATTATAACAATTTCTGCAAACTATGTTCAAAGGTTTGTGTCATCAGTATAAGCTAAATAGAAGCTACCATATTCACTGTAATAAGTGCCCCTACAGTCCTTCTAATCACCACAAAACTTAATGATTATTGCATTTGGTTGGCTGCAAAATGAAACAATGGAAAATCAAATATTTTCTGATAATAATAATTTAAACAACCTTTTCCTTCCCATGTCTCCCATGAATGGCACTGCCTCACGCTTGGTCTTTATAGTTGAGTGTTCGCCCTGTGAATAAAGTTACAGGTTCTGTCCTCTAGCTGAGTCTATACTGGTATACAAGATTTTACCAGACCAAAAGCCTGTTTGTAGATAAAAAGTCAAAGTCCACTTTAATAAGGTTTCAAAGTTAAATCATGCTTTGTTCAAAAGTGAACTTTTTAAGTTTTAAACTATGTTACAAATATAACAATAATTCCAAAATTGCAGCCAATAAAATTTCAAAGTTATGAAATCCATCCAAAATTTTACAAAGGAAGTAACGAAGCATGAAGATATTTAATCCCTGGAAAATGAAATCAGACTGCTTCTTTACTAATAAAGTCATCAGAGAATGAGTCAAAGAGAGATTTATCAGGTTACCGTTACTGAGAGTAGCGCTGTGATCTGTTGTCATGGTACCGTCATACCTCAACCACTTGGCTTTACCGTTTTACTTGTAGGCGTGCCTTTGGCTGTCAATCATAACAAATGGAATATGACGACGTTCTCCAAGTAATAATCAATTCTCCCCTTTCCAGTTAGGCTTGCCCTCATTAGAAATTGTTCCCTTAGATTGACACCTGATCAGCGAACTCTGCCGTGTGGGTAGAATATATACCTGTAGGGATGTGGGTAGAATATATACCTGTAGGGATGTGATTTCTCAAACTCTGCCGTGTGGGTAGAATATATACCTGTAGGGATGTGATTTCTCAAACTCTGCCGTGTGGGTAGAATATATACCTGTGGGGATGTGGGTAGAATATATACCTGTAGGGATGTGATTTCTCGAACTCTGTCGTGTGGGTAGAACATATACCTGTAGGGATGTGGGTAGAATATATACCTGTAGGGATGTGATTTCTCGAACTCTGCCGTGTGGGTAGAATATATACCTGTAGGGATGTGATTTCTCGAACTCTGTCGTGTGGGTAGAATATATACCTGTAGGGATGTGATTTCTCGAACTCTGCCGTGTGGGTAGAATATATACCTGTAGGGATGTGATTTCTCGAACTCTGCCGTGTGGGTAGAATATATACCTGTAGGGATGTGATTTCTCAAACTCTGCCGTGTGGGCAGGGTTCACTTTTGGGCGCGATTTCGCGAGATTCTCGCTGTATTTTCAGATAAATCGCATTAAAGTCCGTTCTAAAGCGAGAAAAAATCGCGCATGTCAAAATTCAGGTATAGTGGATACCTACATCCATCAATGATACCGATCATAGTTCCAGAAGTATTCCTTTCTGCAAATCCTAATGATAGTGTGTACCAGTCATAGTCTCAATGACGCTTGTTTCTCAATCACTTGCAATTCAAACGTTTAGATGACAAAGCCACCACGCAAACACAAAGGTGCAGGTGTCTGTAGATTTGTGACAGGTTGCGATTGGGGGGAAATGTAAGTAGTTAATGCCTCCAGAAACAGTATTGAAAGTTGATCTAACAGCCAGGGATGTCTTAGTTCATTAAATTTACGTTAACCAATGATGAATCCATGGAAAACAAGTAGATGGTTGAGAGAGGAAATGACTCAACCGATTCCACCGGTGCTGGGGCCAAAAGGCCAACGGTACTGACTGTATCCGTGACGATGTCAATGCTATTGATGTTTAGTAGCAAGTTAAATGTTATATTAGGAATGGTTGATTTTGGAGGAATTTTAACTTTAATTAGGCCTGTATATGACAGAGTTAAAAGCACAAACAAGGACGATTTTCTCCAGGAAATAAAATAAACAAAAGATCAGGAAACCCAATTATAATTACTGTACCTTGTGCTATTTATTAATAACTTAATAAATTTAATTGTTATGAACTTATAGCATTCCTATCAATTCATACTAAATTACGTGTCATAATACCAAAAATCCCATCCATATATGAAAAATCTCACTGAAATTAGGTAAGGGAGATTTTTTCTCTCATTGTGCCCAAGGTCTAGGGTGAACCCTGTGTGGGTAGAATATATACCTGTGGGGATGTGATTTCTCGAACTCTGCCGTGTGGGTAGAATATATACCTGTAGGGATGTGATTTCTCGAACTCTGCCGTGTGGGTAGAATATATACCTGCATGTACACAGGCAAAATTTCTTGATGTCAATACAGGTAAATTTCAGGTCAAAATTTTCAGGTCAAAATTTTCAGGTGAAATTGACCTGAAAAGAGCAAAAAAGTCAATTCATGTCAATTTTTTACCTGAAATTCACCTGAAATTCAGGTCAATTTCACATGAAAGTAATTTCAGGTGAATTTCAGGTAAATTTCAGGTCAAAAAATTACCATGAATCAACTTTTATTTACTCTTTTCAGGTCAATTTCAGGTAAATTTCAGGTCAAATTGACCTGAAAAGAGCAAAAAAGTCAATTCAGGTCAATTTTATCTGAAAATCTGGTCAATTTTACCTCATTTTTAGGTCAATTTGACATCAATTTCAGGTCAATTTTACCTCAATTTCAGGTCAATTTGAGGTAAAAAAATTGACATGAATTTACTTTTTTGCTCTTTTTAGAAAATGACCTGAAAATGAATGAAATTGACATATAATATGATTTGTTATAACACTTCAAGATGATATTCAGCTGAATTTCATGTGTTGATTCCTACTCAGTGACTTCTGGTGAGAGTTTCTCTCCATACCATTTGGACCTGTTCATAAATACATGTATATACATTTTACAGCAGTTTCTCCAGGAACATCATGTGATTATTACAAGTCTTTTCAATAAAGAAAACAAAGATATATTAAAAAACTTCAATATTTAATCAATACATTTCTCCCATTTCAACTACTCATCTTAAATGAATTTTTCAATATAAAAAGTTGAGAAAATGATGTTAAAATGATATGCTGCATGCAAAAGTCATGTACTTGTTTTGGTTTATCAGGAAAAGTGTTAAGATTTGTGTAACTTGTAACGTTAAATGTCACTGTCAGCACATTTTGTACAGGTTCACTTCCTAAGCTCCTTTAATAAACTTCTGCATTTTCTTTAAAATCAAACCAAAGGAATCCTACAGTGTAAACAACCATCTTTGGCTTCAACTTGTTGTTCTTTTTTTCATTCAAATCAAGGAAACATCTCCAGGTATTCTGTGAAAATAAAAAAAAATATTACATTTTTATTGACAGAAACTGGCAGACTAAGCTTAACATTACCTATATTCTATAAGAAGAGAAATTGATGCAACTGAAAATATTTTTAAAAAAAATATTGGGCATTCATTCAATTGTTCTTATTATCATTCATAAATATACAGTATAGATCTAGAATTGCATGGTCTTGACTTTTTTACAGCCCAGCGACATCTTACTGCATATTTGTTGGCAGACAAGATTTTTAACTTTTGCATACTTTTTTTGTAAGCTTATAGGGACCGGTTTGTCTAGACGATTGTGGCATTGACCATGACATGTGGGTGTTGGGGTGTTGGTCAGGGGGTGTTGGGGGTTAAGAATACACAGGCCTTTATAATATTATATGGTGAATACTGAACCCATAGCCCCATGCATTGTTAATCGCGATACTACTGTACATGAAGTGTAATCTGGTATCCCCATTACTGTTAGACAATCAAGCCCCTGTGCTTCGAATTTGAAACAATTACATAAAGCCAGTGCATGAGGAACCCGAACTTGCCGAATATCGTCATGAAGAGTCACAGTCAATGAAAGTGCACCTAGAAGCCAGTGATAAACGGACACAGGTTCGTTTGAAATATGAGTGCAGTTACTGTGACAGACAGTATACTGTTCAATAAAAATCTTTATCATGAATTCTTTTGTTTATTTATTATATTAGCACACAAATAAAATAACTGTCTGGTGGTATACTCTAGTAACTTAGCATATTATGGTAGGTTCATCGTCGTAAAATTCCCAATTTGAACTTTTCGCGCAACAAAATTCCCAATGAAAAAGGGCATGGGCACTTTAAATGAAAATGTAAAATAATCACTGAGACTAGATCTAACGTTATAACTTCAGACAGATAGATGCATTTAACAGTTTAAAGGGATAAAGATATCATATAATTTCAGAAATCTTTGATTTGTACAATTTGTGATAGGCCTACTTCATTGTCCATCCAAACATTGATTTTATGTACATTTGTATGTAACTGTTACTGTTGCCGTTTTACCTAAATATATTCACGAAAACAAATCCCTGTGTTGAGGGATCTTGATTAATGAATTGTTGACAGGGCTCATGGTGACTAAATCAGAAAAAATTAAGTCACAGATCTTAAAATTTTCATAAATCTTATAAAATGTTAAAGTGAACTGTAAAACTACATATAGGCCTCATTATCACACTTTATCAATCTTTTTTTTTACATTTACATCACAAACATGTGCTAGAAACAACTTATATTTAAGATATCTAATATAACAATGCATTTAAGAGACATATTTTTATTTTCAACGTGCATTTATAATTGCAGGAGTTGAGAGTACAGGAAACCTTAATAAAAGATAAGTTAAAACAGACAGAGACGTATAAAGCCTCGTATAAATTACATGAATTTCAGGTCAAGATTTTTTCAGGTGAAATTTACCTGAAGACATTTTGCCTGTGTAGGGATGTGATTTCTCGAACTCTGCCGTGTGGGTAGAATATATACCTGTAGGGATGTGATTTCTCGAACTCTGCCGTGTGGGTAGAATATATACCTGTAGGGATGTGATTTCTCGAACTCTGCCGTGTGGGTAGAATATATACCTGTAGGGATGTGATTTCTCGAACTCTGCCGTGTGGGTAGAATATATACCTGTAGGGATGTGATTTCTCGAACTCTGCCGTGTGGGTAGAATATATACCTGTGGGGATGTGGGTAGAATATAAACCTGTGGGGATGTGGTTTCTCAAACTCTGCCGTGTGGGTAGAATATATACCTGTAGGGATGTGATTTCTCGAACTCTGCCATGTGGGTAGAATATATATATACCTGTGGGGATGTGGGTAGAATATATAACTGTGGGGATGTGGGTAGAATATATACCTGTGGGGATGTGGTTTCTCGAACTCTGCCGTGTGGGTAGAATATATACCTGTAGGGATGTGATTTCTCGAACTCTGCCATGTGGGTAGAATATATACCTGTGAGGATGTGGGTAGAATATATGACTGTGGGGATGTGGGTAGAATATATACCTGTGTGGATGTGGGTAGAATATATACCTGTGGGGATGTGGGTAGAATATATACCTGTGGGGATGTGGTTTCTCGAACTCTGCCGTGTGGGTAGAATATATACCTGTAGGGATGTGATTTCTCGAACTCTGCCATGTGGGTAGAATATATACCTGTAGGGATGTGGGTAGAATATATAACTGTGGGGATGTGGGTAGAATATATACCTGTGGGGATATGGTTTCTCGAACTCTTGCCGTGTGGGTAGAATATATACCTGTAGGGATGTGATTTCTCGAACTCTGCCATGTGGGTAGAATATATACCTGTGAGGATGTGGGTAGAATATATAACTGTGGGGATGTGGGTAGAATATATACCTGTGTGGATGTGGGTAGAATATATACCTGTGGGGATGTGGGTAGAATATATACCTGTGGGGATGTGGGTAGAATATATACCTGTGGGGATGTGGTTTCTCGAACTCTGCTGTGTGGGTAGAATATATACCTGTAGGGATGTGATTTCTCGAACCCTGCCGTGTGGGTAGAATATATACCTGTGGGGATGTGGGTAGAATATATAACTGTGAGGATGTGGGTAGAATATATACCTGTGGGGATGTGGGTAGAATATATACCTGTGGGGATGTGGGTAGAATATATACCTGTGGGGATGTGATTTCTCGAACTCTGCCGTGTGGGTAGAATATATACCTGTGGGGATGTGATTTCTCCCTACAGGTGTGCAGTGTGAACAAAAGGTGTCGGATTCCTTCTGTATCAAAGTGTTGTGATAATCAATAATCTGAATAGGGAATGCCTGATATATAAGATGTGTAGGCCTATTTTTAGAATGCGGTTCATGTACATTTCCCACCATATGCAAAGCGTATACAAACAATATATGGATGTGTTATGTCTGAGCATGACTTCAGACTTGATCTCCACTCAATAAGGATTGTTGAAATAACATCTTAGTACACAAGTACTATCACTGCTGACTGATTTGCAAGGTACACCTTTTCACTATACTTTTTCAATTGATTTAGTTATAATCACTGGAATTCTGAAAGATGAGTATCAACGGTAAACTTATAGGTAACAGAGTACGGGTAGAGTTGCGACCGTCTGGTTTGTAGAAAGTTTGTACCAGTGACAGCGTGCCCCATCAGTAATCTAATAGCGAATGCCTGATATAATATAGATAGCTGTTGTACAGGACAGAAACCCTGATGTCCAGTTTTGATTTCCCTGTATCAGTATGCATGTTGTAATATCATTTAAGCATTAAGGTGCTGAAATTATTAACTAAATATTGAAGATGACATTTTATTTTTCAGTGAGTACTTTAATCTCCACACGTTTTCCAGATGATATAAAAGTGATGGCGGAATCGGATAGTGACGGAATCCCCGACTTGGTGGACTCCTCGGACGAGGAACCCTTACCAGACACGCCAGAAAAAACATTCAGTAAGGACGACACCTTCAATATAGCATTGATCGGGGACCAGATTTATTTCTGGTTTTGATTATTTGTTGCCTTCCAATAGCAATGGGATTGGGCACAAGTTGTTAACTTTTACTAATTATAAACCCCTTACAGTTTACTCATTCACCCTGATTATGACGTCACAATATTGTTCCCATGGTAACAAGACTCATTTGCATAGTTATTGTATGTGTGCTATATTGTTTATATTGAGCACCAGTATTTTACGGCAAATGACGTTTGGTATGTATGTAGCGCTCCCTCGGTGCCTGGAGGCGTCAATTTCGTCGTGGGGATGGAATCGTGGTGCGATAGAGAACAGACACAAGAAATAAAGTTCACATATTTATTTACGACACGTAAAGTTACAAAGTACAATCCATTCACACGTTAACGGCATCGTCGCTCATAATCCGCATGTTTCCCTCGAGTCCTTTCACACCACTTTCATTGTAACAACAGTAAACAAACTATAACTACGCTACTCTAATAATTAACTCTGATAACTAACTCTAACTAAACTCTAAATTATAAGTTCGCAGTTCGTTTTATATGACCCTAGTATTTATAGGTGCTAAATTTAGCTTACTCGACCATTGGTAAAAATGATGGTAAGGTGATGCTGTGAACATGGACATTATTGATTAATTATAAGGCGTATTTGACCATCTGGCCAGTGCCTAAATTAAGCAGTTATCTAAACTACCTTCCACATTCTATCACTTTCCTTGTTCACTGCATGTAATAAATATCGATATACCTTACATGTATATAAATATTTATGGATAATTTTTTTCCTTACAGCTGATTATGCCGATATTTGGCTGAGGAAGAGCACCAAGTTCCTGGACAAGCAGGAGAGTAATATCCGTGTGTTCGCCATGGGCCCTTTCCTGTTTGCTGTCAATAGTATAGTTCCTACCTCATGGATGGAGTTGGTCAGGAACTCCGGTCTTATCAAGTACAAGAAGAGGTAGAGTAATAGAAATTTAAAAAGATACAGAAACTTGGGTGTAACCGGTATAATGTGCAAGAAGGGCGTAGGGTGATGGAAATAAAAAAAAAAATAAAATGAAATAGAATAAAATAGAATAAATCTTATTGTGGGGATTTAAAATGAAAATAAAAAACAGGAATTGATGTACTGTAGTGCCCTATCTACCTAACACAAGCTATTCTAAAGCGCTTCACAGTACATAAGTATCACTACTTTTATATTCAATTTGTATTTTTGGTCGAGTCCTGAATTTGTCATAGTAAATATATCTTGCAAAGTCATAGGTATTATTCCATCAGATTTATGCACACTTCACTTTTAAGTAGTGATTTTTCATAAATATTTGTAAATATTTGCTTTTCGAATTACAGTTTGAATTACGAACTTTATTTCTCTATACACCAATGCAAGGATAAGACATGATGTTATACTAAGTGTTAATATTTTCAGAGAGACAGAGCTGTCCAGCCTTGACTGGGAGGAATGGGCAATTGCTGACCTAGTCGAAGCCATCACAGTGTTCATGATAAAGAAATTGGTGTGTAACATGGCAACAGCGTTGGAAATTTATAACTTCCACTTTCCAAATCCGAGGTCATTTTCTGAAGTCAGTTGTAGAGAGTCACAATAAGCCATTGTAGTGTTGAAAGTTTCCATGTTAAAGTCAAACAATGATCAATCATTGAAAATTGTGATTGATTCATTATAGTAAGAGGCAAAATAATTGACCATTTATTGAAGTGTTAAATCCGAAATGACACTACCTGATACAGATTAAAGAGTATTGAAAACCTAGAGGATCTAACTCGAGTGTTCATGTCATATTGAATTTATTATAATGAGTTTAATAAACTTAATATTATGTTTAACATTAGTGTTGGAATTCATTTATTATATAGCTTGAGAAAAATGCTTGTTTATTTTCTGTTATCTACTGAGACAATAGTGATGCTAGAGTAACAAGATTTATTTGAATAGTAATTGTACTTGTTCTTCAACCTTTATATTGCATCCCTATAGGCCTTTCCCAAAACTGTTGTTATTACCCTTGATAGACCACAATGGTAGATAAAAGATGGACTTCTGGGAAGTATTTTTGTGATGATTTGGCGCCATGTGACAATCAGATGACATGATTCCAATTTTGACATCATACTTACATGGCTCCAATTTGTTTCAAAAACACTTCCCAGTGTAGCTTTGATAGGTGAAACAAGGGAGATAACTACTCCCTATATTATACTGCTAATGACCTGTGCTCTAAGCTTGTTATTTATTGTTACAGAGGAAGAAGAACTTCCTGATGCAGCTGCTGGAGTGTATCAATGAGATAGATAACCAGAAGGCTGACGCTCTTTCATTCAGTATCTGTTTACCCAGTGTACAAAAATTTGATCTCATGGTCAAACTATGGTAGGTGAAAAATACGAACTATTAATTTATTTAAAAACTGTGTCAACTTTCAGAACGATCTCTTGCATATTACTTTATATGTTATCTGTGTGAATTTATTCTATAATCTGGTCAGGAGGTCTTGCATGTTAAATAAGGTTACAACTAATAGAAAATAATCACCCAGTTTTTCAGGTTCTTTGATTTTAAAATCAAAATATCCATAATGCTTAAATTAGCTGTTAAAGGAAATGTATGGCCTGTGATCTAGTTTCCTACAAATTAAATAATAATTGCAAGTTGCTCTTAATTTCACCGGGAAATTATTGAATTTAATAAACAAGTACAGGTCAAAGCTGGTTAACTAAAGTCGGCAGGACTGTGGGAAAATTCGAGTTAAGTGAGTTTGTGTCAAGTCTGGCTGGAACTGACAAATGCTATGGTACAGTAGATTCCGCTTAATATCACTTCTCATTTTTCCGGGGAAAACATGATATTAACCGGAACGTGATATTAAAAGAAAACGTATTTTCTGACATTTTTCAGTCCTCAAAACCGGAAGTGGACTTGGTTAAATGTCGTAGTGCTGTGACTCAACAGAGAAGATTGTTGAATAAAGATATTTTATCACTAACAATGTTTTTTTACTCCGGTGACAGTATATTCTTTGGTTTTATTCTGGAATGCACACATTTTCATATATATATATTGTTCGTACGTAATATTATCAGTAGGCTAGCTTCACACGAAACGTACTACGATTGTTTACTGCAGTAGTGATGTAAAGTTAGGCATACAAGTGGCTGGTATTCTGCATCAAATTCGTGTTTTAAAATCATGACACTCTGTTGATATTTACCGTTATCTTGATATGTATACTGGTTTTTCGCTTGTGAAATCTGTTGTTTGTTTAATTTCTTTAGATATTCGCTGCAAGTGCGACATCGTTTTCACAGAGTTTGTCAGTTGTATACCGCTACCGCGAAATGAACTTTTACCTTTGAAACGTGACGTTTCATTGGATGAACTCTATGCAAATAAAGCAACCACGCGATAATATTTAGTCTCGGCACTTAGGCCTATTCACCAGCCGGCCTAGAATCACGGCATGTCGGCGTCGTACTTCGGCTATTTTAAAATCAACACAAGGACGATATCTTCGCATTTTACGTGAACATTAGCTTAAGTTAATTAATTGGACATTTATTGTTTAAAAGACACTTTTTATTTTAATTTCAATCAATATATCGTCATGTTTACGGAAGACCATCCACTTGTAAGCCTTCTTCCACGACAACGTGAATTCAATCTTAGACGAGCTGAAATGAAAAATAGAACTCGTGTTACGAACAAATGGCGTTAGACTTCTAGATAAGATTACAAAAGTATGGGTTCCCTCACCCAAAGGTGTAATCTTTGCTCCGGTAATTGCCAAGTCAATCTATTGTTCGACTAGTACTGCAGTGATCAGGTAGGTGTGAAAAAGACGCAGCTGACCATGGTGTTGTTTACATAGCGAGTTCAGGTGTGAAACTCGGGTCCCCGGGGCATTTATATGAAATTTTTTCTAACATTTACCTGTAATTTTTGTATGACAGTGGCCAAAAAAAAGTGATATTAACCGAAATCCACCTGGAAACAAGTGATATTAAAAGAATGGCATTACATAGATTATATAGCAGGAAAAACGGTGCATGAAGAAAACGTGATAATAACCGAAAAGTGATATTAACCGACGTGACATTAAGTGGAGTCTACTGTATAAGCCAGGTCTCGGGAGTTACATGAGTTGGCGATAATCAGGTTTTACAGTAAAGTGATCATCATTCGGTCATTGTCGTTACAATATTTACTTTTCCAGGGTGAAAGCCTTGAAAGTACCGACTAGTAAACTGAGAGAGAAGGAGGCCAAGTGTGCTGTTCTGTATATTGCCAAGCTGTGTAAGTATCACAGGGAACTGTATCACAGGGACCTGTAAGTATCTTATCACAGGGACGTGTAAGTATCACTTGAAGGTATGGCCTAGTAAACAGAGTGAGAAGGAGGCCAAGTGTGCTGTTCTGTATATCGCCAAGCTGTGTAAGTATCACAGGGACATGTAAGTATCACTTGAAGGTACTGCCTAGTAAACTGAGAGAGAAGGAGGCCAAGTGTGCAGTTCTGTATATCGCCAAAGCTATGTAAGTATCACAGGGAACTGTATCACAGGGACCTGTAAGTATCACAGAACCTGGTACCATCATGAAGTTCATGGATTTAAACTTGTATTGTTTCAATTCATGGATTGAATCTTCTGTAATATAGCTGTACATATTCAAATCAGAACTCAACATTTGAATAAATTCATAATAATAATGATATACAACATTTATATAGCGCTGTATATAATTTATAAAATTACTCCAAAGCGCTTCACACCATGTGGATAAAAATTTATTACCTGAAATGCACAAATAAAGAATGACCTACAATCACTGTCAATCATTAAGCACACAAGTATTAATATCAAATAAGTGTATATAGATACATGATAAATAAACATGATGTCTATGTTGAGAGCCTAAAATGTAGATGGGAAAAGGTACGTCTTCAGATGTTTCTTGAATATGGCCAGAGTATTAGTTTTTCTGATGGTAAGCTATTCAAAACTTTAAGTGGCCCAAACTCTCCCAAAATTTCGTTTCCATAGGTCACAGTACGAGATTCTGGGACACACAACAATGATTCTGTCTCCGACCTCAGTGATCGTGGCGGCTGATACAGGATATCTAGCTCCCTTATGTACTGGGGAGCTGTTCCATCCAGTGCCTTGTATGTGTATACCAAGATTTTGTACTGTGACCTGTATTGTACAGGTAACCAGTGCAATGAATACAGCACAAGAGTGATGTGCTCTCTCTTTCGAATTCGAGGAACGAGACATGCTGCCGTGTTCTGGACCTTCTGTAGGCAACTAGTTAGTTTTTCAGATATATTATAAAAAGCAGGGCATTACCAGTCGCAAGGTAACAAGTGAATGAACCAAAATCTTGCCTGCATCGGCAGTTATCAACTGCTTTATACAGAGGCTGCTCCTGATCTGGTAGTTGCAGGATAAACATTCACTTGTTTATACCCAAATATATTGTTAATTTGAAGTGTATATTTAGCCTGGTGTAGCAGGAGATCAATAAATACATCGCCTATGGTATAAAATTCTGTTTATTTGAAAAAAAATGTCATATTTTATTGTATGACATTTTGTTTTATCAATTTTAGATGAAATGGTGGTGATGTCCTTGGCAAGAGATGCAAAAGATTTTGCAGAAGAAAAAAGAAGAAATATTCGATCAAAGGTTTGTAGATGTTATATACCTGGTATTCTACCGGTATATAGATAACATTTAACTTATACCCAAGGATTCTACCGGTATATAGATAACATTTAACTTATACCCAAGGATTCTACCGGTATATAGATAACATTTAACATATACCCAAGGATTCTAGTGGTATATAGATAACATTTAACTTATACCCAAGGATTCTACCAGTATATAGATAACATTTAACATATACCCAAGGATTCTAGTGGTATATAGATAACATTTAACTTATACCCAAGGATTCTACCGGTATATAGATAACATTTAACTTATACCCAAGGATTCTACCGGTATATAGATAACATTTAACTTATACCCAAAGATTCTACCGGTATATAGATAACATTTAACTTATACCCAAGGATTCTACCGGTATATAGATAACATTTAACTTATACCCAACGATTCTACCGGTATATAGATAACATTTAACCTATACCCAAGGATTCTACCGGTATATAGATACCATTTAACTTATACCCAAGGATTCTACCGGTATATAGATAACATTTAACTTATACCCAAGGATTCTACCGGTATATAGATAACATTTAACATATACCCAAGGATTCTACCGGTATATAGATAACATTTAACTTATACCCAAGGATTCTACCGGTATATAGATAACATTTAACTTATACCCAACGATTCTACCGGAATATAGATAACATTTAACTTATACCCAAGGATTCTACCGGTATATAGATAACATTTAACTTATACCCAAGGATTCTACCGGAATATAGATAACATTTAACTTATACCCAAGGATTCTACCGGAATATAGATAACATTTAACTTATACCCAAGGATTCTACCGGTATATAGATAACATTTAACATATACCCAAGGATTCTAGTGGTATAAAGATAACATTTAACTTATACCCAAGGATTCTACCAGTATATAGATAACATTTAACATATACCCAAGGATTCTAGTGGTATATAGATAACATTTAACTTATACCCAAGGATTCTACCGGTATATAGATAACATTTAACTTATACCCAAGGATTCTACCGGTATATAGATAACATTTAACTTATACCCAAGGATTCTACCGGTATATAGATAACATTTAACCTATACCCAAGGATTCTACCGGTATATAGATACCATTTAACTTATACCCAAGGATTCTACCGGTATATAGATACCATTTAACTTATACCCAAGGATTCTACCGGTATATAGATAACATTTAACATATACCCAAGGATTCTACCGGTATATAGATAACATTTAACTTATACCCAAGGATTCTACCGGTATATAGATAACATTTAACTTATACCCAACGATTCTACCGGTATATAGATAACATTTAACTTATACCCAAGGATTCTACCGGAATATAGATAACATTTAACTTATACCCAAGGATTCTACCGGAATATAGATAACATTTAACTTATACCCAAGGATTCTACCGGAATATAGATAACATTTAACTTATACCCAAGGATTCTACCGGTATATAGATAACATTTAACTTATACCCAAGGATTCTACCGGTATATAGATAACATTTAACTTATACCCAAGGATTCTACCGGAATATAGATAACATTTAACTTATACCCAAGGATTCTACCGGTATATAGATAACATTTAACTTATACCCAAGGATTCTACCGGTATATAGATAACATTTAACTTATACCCAAGGATTCTACCGGTATATAGATAACATTTAACTTATACCCAAGGATTCTACCGGAATATAGATAACATTTAACTTATACCCAAAGATTCTACCGGTATATAGATAACATTTAACTTATACCCAAAGATTCTACCGGTATATAGATAACATTTAACTTATACCCAAGGGTTCTACCGGTATATAGATACCATTTAACTTATACCCAAGGATTCTACTAGTATATAGATAACATTTAACTTATACCCAAGGATTCTACCGGTAAATAGATAACATTTAACAAAACATTCTGCACAAAAATAACTTGGGAATAAGAAACAGCAAAAAAAAAGTAAAAAGGCAACTATTTGAGGGATGTAAATTTGAACGATTGTACACTTGGCTACCCAGTAGTTTCAAATGTACGACATAAAAACTTGCTATTCTTGTCTGGTACTTTTATTCAATTTCATCACAGTTTTATGAGAAAAGATAGAAAATTAAACTAACTGAACAAAAGTGTTCAGAAGATGTTTGCAGTATGGATGTCCCAAGGTCAAATCTCTATCATGCTGTTGCGTTTCCTTCTTGTAATGATTATGTACACAGTCAGATGTAGAGAATTTTCTATCACTTTAGGATGGAACTGACCCGATGAAGTTCAAGGATGCGGGGAACGAGCAGTACCAGCACGGCAAGTTTGAGACAGCCATAGACTATTACACAAAGGCTGCTAAAGCAGAGTGAGTGTCCCTCAATATTTACATTGGTAGGCGTAGAGAAATTCAACATTAAATGTCTAGGGCTCTTCCATGTTTAATTTGCGGTAATTTTTTTGTGGGGGGGGGGGGGGGGGGGGGGGGGGGGGAGGAGGGGGGTTAAGCTGATAAGACAGTCCTGATTGGAAATGAAAATATTGCACATTTATGTTAATTCTCAAAGTGTAGCCTGAATTGTATGGGGAAGAAGAGAGGAAAGAGTCTGGGGGAGGAGGGATTGTAGTAATAGATATGTTAAAGTCTGGGGGAGGAGGGATGGTAGTAATAGATATGTTAAAGTCTGGGGGAGGAGGGATGGTAGTAATAGATATGTTAAAGTCTGGGGGAGGAGGGATTGTAGTAATAGATATGTTAAAGTCTGGTGGAGGAGGGATTGTAGTAATAGATATGTTAAAGTCTGGGGGAGGAGGGATGGTAGTAATAGATATGTTAAAGTCTGGTGGAGGAGGGATTGTAGTAATAGATATGTTAAAGTCTGGGGGAGGAGGGATGGTAGTAATAGATATGTTAAAGTCTGGTGGAGGAGGGATTGTAGTAATAGATATGTTAAAGTCTGGTGGAGGAGGGATTGTAGTAATAGATATGTTAAAGTCTGGTGGAGGAGGGATTGTAGTAATAGATATGTTAAAGTCTGGGGGAGGAGGGATGGTAGTAATAGATATGTTAAAGTCTGGGGGAGGAGGGATGGTAGTAATAGATATGTGAAAGTCTGGGGGAGGAGGGATTGTAGTAATAGATATGTTAAAGTCTGGGGGAGGAGGGATTGTAGTAATAGATATGTTAAAGTCTGGGGGAGGAGGGATTGTAGTAATAGATATGTTACAGTCTGGGGGAGGAGGGATTGTAGTAATAGATATGTTAAAGTCTGGGGGAGGAGGGATGGTAGTAATAGATATGTTAAAGTCTGGGGGAGGAGGGATGGTAGTAATAGATATGTTAAAGTCTGGGGGAGGAGGGATGGTAGTAATAGATATGTTAAAGTCTGGGGGAGGAGGGATGGTAGTAATAGATATGTTAAAGTCTGGGGGAGGAGGGATGGTAGTAATAGATATGTTAAAGTCTGGGGGGGGGGGGAGGGATTGTAGTAATAGATATGTTAAAGTCTGGGGGAGGAGGGATTGTAGTAATAGATATGTTAAAGTCTGGGTAAGGAGGGATTGTAGTAATAGATATGTTAAAGTCTGGTGGAGGAGGGATGGTAGTAATAGATATGTTAAAGTCTGGGGGAGGAGGGATGGTAGTAATAGATATGTTAAAGTCTGGGGGAGGAGGGATTGTAGTAATAGATATGTTAAAGTCTGGGGGAGGAGGGATTGTAGTAAAAGATATGTTAAAGTCTGGGGGAGGAGGGATTGTAGTAATAGATATGTTAAAGTCTGGGGGGAGGAGGGATGGTAGTAATATATATGTTAAAGTCTGGGGGAGGAGGGATGGTAGTAATATATATGTTAAAGTCTGGGGGAGGAGGGATGGTAGTAATAGATATGTTAAAGTCTGGGGGAGGAGGGATGGTAGTAATAGATATGTGAAAGTCTGGTGGAGGAGGGATTTTAGTAATAGATATGTTAAAGTCTGGGGGAGGAGGGATTTTAGTAATAGATATGTTAAAGTCTGGTGGAGGAGGGATTGTAGTACTAGATATGTTAAAGTCTGGGGGAGGAGGGATTTTAGTAATAGATATGTTAAAGTCTGGTGGAGGAGGGATGGTAGTAATAGATATGTTAAAGTCTGTGGGAGGAGGGATTGTAGTAATAGATATGTCAAAGTCTGGGGGGGAGGGATTGTAGTAATAGATATGTTAAAGTCTGGGGGAGGAGGGATGGTAGTAATAGATATGTTAAAGTCTGTGGGAGGAGGGATTGTAGTAATAGATATGTTAAAGTCTGGTGGAGGAGGGATTGTAGTAATAGATATGTTAAAGTCTGCTAGAGAAGGGATTGTAGTAATAGATATGTTAAAGTCTGCTGGAGGAGGGATTGTAGTAATAGATATGTTAAAGTCTGGGGGAGGAGGGATTGTAGTAATAGATATGTTAAAGTCTGGTGGAGGAGGGATTGTAGTAATAGATATGTTAAAGTCTGGGGGAGGAGGGATGGTAGTAATAGATATGTTAAAGTCTGGGGGAGGAGGGATTGTAGTAATAGATATGTTAAAGTCTGGGGGAGGAGGGATTGTAGTTATAGATATGTTAAAGTCTGGTGGAGGAGGGATTGTAGTAATAGATATGTTAAAGTCTGGGGGAGGAGGGATGGTAGTAATAGATATGTTAAAGTCTGGGGGAGGAGGGATTGTAGTAATAGATATGTTAAAGTCTGGGGGAGGAGGGATTGTAGTAATAGATATGTTAAAGTCTGGGGGAGGAGGGATTGTAGTAATAGATATGTTAAAGTCTGGTGGAGGAGGGATTGTAGTAATAGATATGTTAAAGCCTGGGGGAGGAGGGATTGTAGTAATAGATATGTTAGAGGGAATAATTGCCCCACCCGTGTGATAAATTCTAGAGCAGAGTATAGGGTTATTTTAAAGCAATTGAGATGTTTATCTTTATCATAGGTCTTGTCAGTTGTTGCCCATTTAAGAACAGTTGAGTAGCTTACTGCTTTGTAATTCTTAGATACCACATTATACGCTATAATAATATCATTATAGAAAGAAAAGAACCTTCCTGTTCATCTAGTGGTTATTTCTTATTGAAAACTACATTATTACCATTGATCGTTTTGGTAATTTCAAATAGAATCATGTAAATCTAAAGATGGACACAGAATCCTGAAAACCATTACCAATAGATGCTTAGGTTTGGTGGTAGAAAGCTCATGTGTGATATTCATAATGATAAATTATGACAGTATGTCTTTGTGCCAACATTGCATGGCAATCAGTTATATTTTTCTTCATTTTTCAGTCCTTTTAACCACATTTTCTTCGGAAACAGAGCGCAGACTTACAACCGACTGAAGAAGTTCAGGTGAGAGATCTGAGGGTCGATAATTGACAGACTACGATTTAAAATGGCAATAAAATATATCTTAGTGTAGTACAGGGTCATTGTGTAATACCTTTCAGTGTTATAGCTTAACCTTCAGTTATAGGTTTTGATGCTGAAGCTGGAGATTTGAATACAGTTGAACCTGGTTATTTTGAACTGGTGTATACCTTGTATAACTCAAAGACCCTGTTTAATTTGAATTATTTTGTCAGTCCCGGCAAAACTTCACACCAAACTTTTAAACTCGCTTAGCTCAAAAATTCATAATTCTTGCAAGTTTTCCCATGTCCAGACGAATTTCAAGATAAGGAGATTGAAGAAAGGTCTTATGAACGTAGAATTTCAATTGTAACTGTATGTAATATTTACAGGGAAGCATTAGCTGATGGAATCCAATTGTAACTATGTAATATTTACAGGGAAGCATTAGCTGATGGAAGGCGAGCCGTTACTCTGAAACCTGACTGGCCCAAAGTAAGTCCGTGAGATTGTTTCTTACAGTATTGACCAAAGCAAATTAGTTTCTATGAAAGCAAATACAAAAACAGTAAAAGTTTTATTTAATATTTTGGCAAAGGTTGAGCTGTTAGACTGCTCCGGTCTTGATTCAGTTCTCAATTGAAAAAAAAGTTAAAGGAACATATCAATAAGAAAGTACCAAGATTATTTTTGGAGTTATATGGTGTACCAGAAAACATGATGTAGATTTAAAGGAATTTTCCATATAGGAATAATATAAACGTTCTGAATTTGGTGCAATCAAATTTTAGTGCATTGTCAGTTTTTGGCACATTAGTGTTTTTGATTTGAAAATTGACAGAAGGAATAAGATCTACTAGACCGTATACTAACAAGAATCTTTTGGAAGTCCTATTTATGTTTTGTACATGTTCACATTTTACATGTTGCAGGGCCACTACCGATTTGCTCAGGCATTTAACGAGCTTGGCCGACTGGACCAGGCCATAACAGTCAACAAGAAAGGGCTGGAAATATGTAAAAACAACAAACAAGCGTCGGAGAGTAATATCCGCGACCTCGAGCTCCAGGGAAAAGACTTTCGGCATGAGAAAGACAAGAAACTTACAGATGAGAAGCTAAGGAAAGTTTTAGAGGACAATGCCTTCGATGATGAAGACGAGGCCAACCTACCGCCTCAGATAAGAAACCTCCCAGGGGAGAAACGAATCATTAACCTGTCAAGGGCATTCAAAGCCATGGAGTAAATATTATCATGTTTTCATAGCCTATTGTGCATTAATGTATTCACACTCTCACAATCCTTCCCGTGGAAAGCATTATACAGAAACTGTTGTAGTGAAAAAATAATAATAATGCAGAATCTTTACAGTGTGAAAATAGCAAACAACAGAATAATCACTGAAATATGTATGTTTATAGTATGAAAGACTGTCTTACTGTGAATGTAGACCCGATTCTTACATTACGACTATTTCATAATAATTTATTGTTTGTGGGGAGGGGGGTCTAACATTACCACTCCATAAAAGATCGATGCCCTCCATCTCCCCTCCCTTATGCTAAGTTATGGTACATACCTAATACTGTGAAGCTAGTTATTTTAGCGGTAAGCTTATTTTGGTGATTTTCACACTGTAAAGATTCAGCTAAATTGTTTTAAAGCTAGTTACAATTTCTGTATAATGTTTTCTACATCAAGTACTGTGAGTGGGCCAATTCATTAGTGCACTTACAATTGAATTCGATAAAACGCCAACATTAGTATGTTAACAATTTATTGAGACGACATTTTGTTACTCACTATGATGCTCTGGTTTTCAGTGATGAGTTAGAGAAGATGCCAACAGACTATGTCCCAGAGGATACTTCCTCAGACGAGGTGAGTTATAAATAAAAAAGGACCATAGTATTTAGTCAAATACTGTAGTATGTCCCACAGAATACCACAGCTAGCTGAAAGTCTCATCATCAGATGGTGGGTAATTCAAGTTGCCCTTCCTCTGTGATCCTTGGTCTATCCATCCTTAAAGAGGCATCACGGTAAAACTATATTTTTTTATGCTTATTTTGAATTATTGTATATATGAATTAAATGTATACGCTTGTGGAAAATTAATGGGCGATTTACGCTGAAATATGTTCTCAAAAATTTTAATTAATAATTAAAAAAGGGAATCACTATTCGTTGATCAACGATTTGGACATGCTAATTTTTTTGCATCACATATGATAACGCATGCGCATAACAAGCTACATCGGTAAACAAAAAATGGCGATCCGCGTGACCTACATGTAACTACCAAGCGAAAAGTGGCCGAATGGTCAAATTTTAACGTAAGGATTATATTACGGAAGCATAATGAGGGATGTGAAATATCCAAGGGAGAGACTAACAGCCCAATTGTTTGCATTGTTACAGTTTTCTTCTGGATAACCGGTGACACAGTTTTTTATTTGGTTTTGGGGCCTCCCAAGGGATAACTCTTTCATTCCTATGTTACATGAAATGCGTGTGTAAAACTTGAAAGCGTGTATTGTAATATTCCCTTGATAATATTCCAGTAAAACGGCATTATTTAATTATATTGCTGAAGAGAAAGACCTTTTCACATACAAGAAAAACCGTATTGGGGGGGGTGTTACGTTGTAAAACGCCGGTATCCCGGGTGATTGAGTTTAATGTATACGGATTCAATTTGGACAAAATTAATAAATTTATGTCATCATGTGCGGATAAAAAAATCTTGTCATACCTAATCTATAAAATACGGATTGTACAAATATTATCAGGTTTGGACCCGTGTATTAAATTTGATATGAACCAAAATATATGCATTATATAAGTGAAGTCATTAATTCATAAAAAAAAAAAAATCATATATATACATGTATGTCCCATGTCTGCAGTTGTGTTGAAAATGTTAACGAACCTTTAAATTTACATAAAAAAGTAAAGAATCATAACATTTATAAATGGATTAAGTATTGGACAATTATCTTCTCGACTATTTCCAAATTTGAGATATATATTATACATGTATTCTACATGTTTAGTGCGTGGTGCGTCATAAGAGTGCACGGACTTCCGTGATACACATATAATTGTAAGTGTTAAAGTATGTTGACGCTGAAATTTGGATAGATTTTAGATGGTTATATAGATAGTCTGAAAAAAATCTTCAATACGTCAAGTTGTATAAAAAAAATTCGGAATCATTTCATTTTATTTTTTTACTTTTCAATGCATGCACACCTTTTGTGAAATGGTTCTAAATGAGGATTCGTGAAGATAACTTTTTACAGAAATTAAGGTTTGCCCTATGGTTGTCATCGTCGGAAACCCACATGACACTGTTAAACGTACAATGTAAGAGTGCAGTGTAGCTTTTATGACCATTGAGGGGGCATTTTTATCGAAAATTGATCTTAACCCCCCAAATGTGTAAAATTACTCTAAACATCCTATTTTAGGTCCAAAACTAGCTGTAACAAATTCTCAGGTCCCTGTGATTTGTATCGGTTTCAGTCAGGTACTGATGTCGATAAATGATGCAGAGATGTCGACATAAATTTATTCATATGCATATCGTGTGTAATTAACGTCTGATTATTAATGTGAATGTGATTCAATAAATTTATACACTGACTTTGTGTCTGGTTCATCATCGGACCTGTACATTACGTATCCCCTCCCTATGGGCACCTCATCGTCGACTTGCGACAAAATAGTCACTTGATTGACACTTGATCAGCGCTATTTTTATCGGGCTTTCCCAAGGAATGCAATTTTGTAAGTGGCTAATAAACACATTTTGAGTGCGCTTTGAATATTAAAATATCAGGGAAATGTATCTGGTAGTGCAGACAGCATGTACATTCAAGAACTTCATTGTAGACTTCCCCGGGATGCCCCTTTAAACAGTTGTTGTGATCACTATTTAGGCCAAACAAAATAAATGTCTTGTTTCTCAGGCACATTTTTCCAAAAAAAGATGAGGGAGGGAGGCCTTTTTTTTTTTTTACCCCCTAAAAATGTGATGAGGGAGGGACTTTTTTATTTTTTTCTGTTACACATAAAAATACATATACACGTATTTAATATGTGATTTGAACCTGTGTCACTTGTTAAGTGCATAAAATGAATAATGAAAAATTGTATTCTTAAATCCAAGCATTGTCTTTATTTTCTGGTATCAAATTGACATGGTTTTCTTCTTGAAAAAAAATTGAAATACAATGTGACATTGAGGCATGGGTGAACCCCAACTGGGCTTTCTGAAGTGTTAACACAAACTTGTTGAATTGGATATGTTTACCGTTTCGGATTTTATTGTCTGTATTATACATTGTCGGTAATGTTAGCTTTCTACCAGCATCTACTAGCACTTGAAACGCGTTCCGTTTTTTCTCACCAGTTTCGTTTTCATTTTTACATCCCGGATCCGTCTCAGGTTTGGCATTGTTTATACATGTGGATGACGATGACCGTTGTACCTCGTGTAACGAAATTCTCACATAATGGCCAAATAGTTTGGTTGCTTCACTTACCCCTGTGGACATTAAAACTTTGTCAAAACTATCCAAATTCTTTTTTCCGATGCTTGCCGACACGTCATGACTCATGGTCGGCAAATTTGGGGGGGAAGCTCCAGTCATCTGGGCCAATTGATCCGTCCCGTAAGCCCTTGTACAATTCTCCAAACGAACAACTGTCACTATAATTCGATAAGATCGTCCACGGTAATAAAACATTCCCCGAGCAAGATATCTGAACGGAAATCATGGCGAACCATGTGCCGACTGCAAATAAATCAAGCGCGAAAAAAAAACAAACGTTTCAATGATCTGATTTGGGAGATTCTAAAACACGGATCGGCCAAGATTCTGGATAATGCGGGAACCAACGACGGAATTTTTTTCTGGATTTTTTTTCTCGGCGCGGACATTTTTTATTTTTTTTATTTCAATAAAAAGTGAGTGGTGCGGGGGGTTCATATTGGATGCGGGCGGGCCTGAGAAACAAGAAATTAATTTTTTTTGGCCTTATTACATTTTTACCAGTGAAATATTGAGATTTTTTCATTCTATAAAAGTGATATTTTTCACTAGTGAGATTTGACCAATCGGAACGCTGCTTACAAACGCTTTGGGAAAATCAGAAGCTGCAACTGTTGATTTTCATACAAAAATGTAATAAACAGAATATCTAACAGTATCTTCAGTAATACCAAACATATTTCACTCGAGTGGCTAATATTTGGTATTACTGAAGACACTGTTAGATATCCTCTATTTCTTTAGAAGTGCGGGATGGATCCTTCACAAAATTCATATGCAGGTTCCCCTTGGTCCTTAACTGTGCATTGTCCAGTTAAGGATTGTGATCATTCTTTCTTTAGAAGTGCGGGATGAATCCTTCACAAAATTCATATGCAGGTTCTCCTTGGTCCTTAATTGTGCATTTTCCAGTTAAGGATTGTGATCACTATTTCTTGAGAAGTGTTGAATGAATTCTCAAATTTCATATGCAGGTCCTTGGTCCCTAGTTAGGTCGTCTGACCCAAAGGGTCGGGATGACCTATAGCCATCATGCTCCGTCCGTAGTCGTCCGCCGTGCGCCGTCCGTAAACTTTTCACATTTTAAACTTCTTCTCAAGTTCCACCAGTGGGATTGCACTGAAACTTGACAGGAATGATCCTGAGATGGTCCCGACAAAGTGTTCTTATTTTTCAGGCCGGTCAGAAATCCAAGATGGCCGCCATGACCGCCATTTTGAAAACACATTTTAAACTTCTTTTCAAGTTCCACCAAGTGGGATTGCACTGTTACTTGACAGGAATGATCCTGAGATGGTCTCGACAAAGTGTTCTTATTTTTCGGGCCAGTCAGAAATCCAAGATGGCCGCCATGACCGCCATTTTGAAAACACATTTTAAACTTCTTCTCAAGTTCCACCAGTGAGACTGCACTGAAACTTGACAGAAATGATCCTGAGATGGTCCCGACCAAGTGTTCTTATTTTTCGGGCCGGTCAGAAATCCAAGATGGCCGCCATGATCGCCATTTTGAAAACACATTTTAAACTTCTTCTCAAGTTCCACCAGTGGGATTGCACTGAAACTTGACAGAAATGATCCTGACATCGTCTTGACCAAGTGTTCTTATTTTTCGGGCCGGTTAGAAATCCAAGATGGCCGCCATGACCACTATTTTGAAAACACATTTTAAACTTCTTCTCAAGTTCCACCAGTGGGATTGCACTGAAACTTGACAGAAATGATCCTGACATCGTCTTGACCAAGTGTTCTTATTTTTCGGGCCGGTTAGAAATCCAAGATGGCCGCCATGACCACTATTTTGAAAACACATTTTAAACTTCTTCTCAAGTTCCACCAGTGGGATTGCACTGAAACTTGACAGAAATGATCCTGACATCGTCTTGACAAAGTGTTCTAATTAATGGGGATGGTCAGAAATCCAATATGGCCGCCATGACCGCCATTTGGAAAACACATTTTAAACTTCTTCTCAAGTTCAACCAGTGGGATTGCACTGAAACTTGACAGAAATGATCCTGAGATGGTCCCAACCAAGTGTTCTAATTAATGGGGATGGTCAGAAATCCAAGATGGCCGCCATGACCGCAATTTTGAAAACACATTTTAAACTTTTGAAGTTGGTTATAGCTATTTCTCTAAAATGCACTGAAGAAATCCTTCTCAGATTCAACGTAAAGCATCAAGTGGATTCAAATAACAAAAGCAGAGACCAGATAAATCTTTTCATTCGACAAATATAAATCATAAAATGCTGACCTAACATCCCTCAGGTTCTCTTGTCCAGTACTTAAATAAGGGTACATGTAAACATTGGCTGAAGTGTTAATTCAATGCAACAACAATTTCACATAACCCTTTGTAGACATACTGTAACATAATTGCATATATTCCTTTTCCAGTGATAAATTTATAGTCAGATGACCGTTAAGGCCATAAATTTATAGTCAGATGACCGTTAAGGACATAAATTTATAGTCAGATGACCGTTAAGGCCATAAATTTATAGTCAGATGACCGTTAAGGCCATAAATTTATAGTCAGATGACCGTTAAGGCCATAAATTTATAGTCAGATGACCGTTAAGGCCATAAATTTATAGTCAGATGACCGTTAAGGCCATAAATTTATAGTCAGATGACCGTTAAGGCCATAAATTTATAGTCAGATGACCGTTAAGGCCATAAATTTATAGTCAGATGACCGTTAAGGCCATAAATTTATAGTCAGTTGACCGTTAAGGCCCCTGGGCCTCTTGTTTTGCATTAGTAGGTTTTTGAGCTGATCCTAAAAACAACATGGCCAACAGCTGGTGGCCATCTTGGATTTTGACGGTAAAAATGTGTGATTGCTATTTCTTGAGAAGTGTGGGATGAATCATTGTTATATGTTATGTGTAGGTTTCCTTTGGATCCCTGTACTGCGGTACGTACTGTCACTTCTTACCTGTATTACTGCCCAGCTTTATCACAGAGGCGTGAAGGCCTTTACAGAGGTGGTACTAGAGTGAAATCCTGGGCTTATCATTAAGATCATTTGTGCTGCCTGAAATGGATTTCAATTTCTAGTCATAAAATGTATTTTGATTTCCCAGGATCCTCGAGAGTTGGTAGATGATGATGATGAAGAAGAGAAAGTGGTTGACCCAAAAAATCCAACTTGGAAACAAATTAAGGTAGAGACTTATTTGATAATATTGATATTTAATCATGGTAATTTTTTTAAAGAAGCAACCGGTAAAATCATAATAAGATTAGATGAGAAAAGAGCTGTTTATGATGTTATATAATATGTATAAGTCAACTGTAGAGAAAGTCCTCTAAAATCTGATAAAGAAGTCTTGTGAAATGCATTCGAGCCATTGTTATCTCTCAGGAATTGAAAAAGCTATATATTATATTTCCCTAATTTATCGTTTGGGGAGGCAGGAGACACCTGTTTTAATACACATCATGGATGGTGGACTTAAACCAGATCTGCATACTATCCTCCTTATATTAAATCTCTTAATATTTGATGGGTGGTGGAGCCCCTCCCACATGGTTAATTCTGGAACAGCCCTTAGTTAAAATGACCTGGAGAGAGCACTTCTTGTAACAACTTCTCTTTTGTCTTCTCATTACAACCTTTGAACTGGAAGAGTTCAAACAGGTCGTCAGGGGTGAACAGGTTAATTATATTTAATAACTGTATTGGGCACCACACCTGTGCACAAAGCGGCAAAACCTAGACTTCATACAGTATTGACTTGTTGAAATAGTGAAGTCCATACTGACAGAAATGCTATTTTTTATAAACAGATAGATGATATGTTGTTTATCTGTATCCTTAGATCCCTGCTCCAGATGATATGTTGTTTATCTGTATCCTTAGATCCCTGCTCCAGATGATATGTCGTTTATCTGTATCCTTAGATCCCTGCTCCAGAAGCTACACCTGTTGTGAAGCAGAACGGACACGCTTCACCGAAGGTAGATATTTTTTGTCAATCTCACTTCTGAGTAATGAGTGAACTGTTTTAGGGACTGCAGAAGACGGTTGATAAAGGCTGAGTAATGAGTGAACTGTTTTAGGGACTGCAGAAGACAGTTGATAAAGGCTGAGTAATGAGTGAACTGTTTTAGGTACTGCAGAAGACAGTTGATAAAGGCTGAGTAATGAGTGAACTGTTTTAGGGACTGCAGAAGACAGTTGATAAAGGCTGAGTAATGAGTGAACTGTTTTAGGTACTGCAGAAGACAGTTGATAAAGGCTGAGTAATGAGTGAACTGTTTTAGGGACTGCAGAAGACAGTTGATAAAGGCTGAGTAATGAGTGAACTGTTTTAGGTACTGCAGAAGACGGTTGATAAAGGCTGAGTAATGAGTGAACTGTTTTAGGGACTGCAGAAGACAGTTGATAAAGGCTGAGTAATGAGTGAACTGTTTTAGGTACTGCAGAAGACAGTTGATAAAGGCTGAGTAATGAGTGAACTGTTTTAGGTACTGCAGAAGACAGTTGATAAAGGCTGAGTAATGAGTGAACTGTTTTAGGTACTGCAGAAGACAGTTGATAAAGGCTGAGTAATGAGTGAACTGTTTTAGGTACTGCAAAAGACAGTTGATAAAGGCTGAGTAATGAGTGAACTGTTTTAGGTACTGCAGAAGACGGTTGATAAGAAGTCGGACGTTCCAGACAAAGCTGTCGAGGTGCTGGAACTAGAAAGGATTCTGGAGGATGCTAATGATGCTTATTCACGTGGTGTTTCTGAGAATGCAGCCAGTAACTTTGAGAAAGCTTTAGAGCTTGTAAACCAGTACAAACCCAAGGTATATCATTATTCCAGCGTAATCAGTACAAACCCAAGGTATATCATCATTCCAGCATAATCAGGTTATAAGGCTTTAGAGCTTGTAAACCAGTACAAACCCAAGGTATATCATCATTCCACATAATCAGGTTATAAGGCTTTAGAGCTTGTAAACCAGTACAAACCCAAAGTATATCATCATTCCAGCGTAATCAGGTTATAAGGCTTTAGAGCTTGTAAACCAGTACAAACCCAAGGTATATCAGCATTCCAGTGTAATCACGTTATAAAAGGAATCAACCTAGATTTGGAAAAAAACGTCAATACTATTTGTCAAAGTTTCACAGAGACAAGTCTAAAATAAAGTTAAACAGCTCAACCATTTGTCAAATTCTCACAGAGGCAAGTCTAAAATAAAGTTAAACAGCTCAACCATTTGTCAAATTCTCACAGAGGCAAGTCAATTGTAAAGTGAAACAGCTCAACCATTTTTTATTCCCACTACAAACATATACTGTGCCATATAGATGGTGCTGCCATTTTACATTAAGTGTTCAACAATTTCAGTGCTGCAAAATGGCAGAGGTGAATCAATTCTCTCTGCCATCATGAACACACTCATATATTTTATTGATAGCTAAACCAAGTTTCTTCCTTATGCTACATAATAATGTATTGACTTTTGCAAATTTCATGATCAAACTAAATTTGTGAAACTTAATCACCACAAGTTTTGATGGTCATGACTCGTATTAGGAGAAAATGTGTACTGGCTATACATGTTCAGCAATCTGATTAAAATACAGATCCTTGTTCTCACTCCATATTACAAGGATCTGACAACATCCCATAAGAGGTCACGTCCAGATGACCTTTGTCGCCTCTTTACTTAACACTAAAATAATTTTCCAACGACCTGTCATCTTGCAGCAAGCCATTTCATCACATTATTCCGCACGAACTTTTTGGTGACGAAATGACTAAATGGAAAAATGTGTTTATGCAAGCTTTGTCGCCTCAAAATTTCATTGTCGAGATTCTGACAGTAGTAATTTGATTGGGTAATGCGAAAGGTCATCGGGACATGACCCCCTATGGGATTATCTCAGATCTTAATGCAGCAGAGAGAAGTTTACGTTACGGCGCGGAGATCAAGATATGATTTTAATCAGATTGACATGTTCGGTGAAAGTTTATCACTTGGAACTTGTTGTGATGCGGGATTCATGAAAGCTGGTAGCTGTGGAAGAAAGTTGGTTTACAGTATAAACGTCCTCCTACTCTCTCTAAAACAACTACAGCCATTGTACCGTGGGAATGTTTTACTTTTGCAGTACTTTGACATGAACAACCATGATGTGGTGGCTCTCAAATATGCCTATGGTGACTCGGCGGTGTCCACTGGAATATACAAGGTCAGTTGTCTCCCTTTGTTCATCATTCACAAGTGCAACTAGCAATACCGACATAAAAATGACGTAACACACACACATGATGCACCTTATCAATACAGTAATAACAGTATGCTGAAAAAATGAATTAAACTGCATCATACAGCTGTTTCATCCTCCTAGGACTCGTCAGTGATGTTAGGGGCCAAAAGGTGGGAATTTTCTAAGCTTCTGTTGAAGCAGAAGGGTCAGGTGTGTAAAACCCCTTTAAACTATGAATTTAGAAGAAAGATTAAATTAGTTCTGTATAATTCCAAATTGTGAACTTTGAAAGTACTTGTGTTCCCTCATCCTGATTTTCTTATGAATCATTGAATTATCCATAAAGATGATCACTCATAAGTCATCAATCAATCAAATGTTCAGAATAGACAGAAGATGTTTAATTGTCTGCCAATGAATTAAAGGCTGGTAGATTTGATACCTGCTTTAAGATTTTCATACTTGCAATTTTAACTTCACTATTTAGGATATTGAATTTTAAGACATGTTATTTTCTCTTTACTGTAGTTTAAACTTTTAATACAGTTTATATAAGTTTTAAGACATGTTAATTTCTCTTTACTATAGTTTATTATGGTGCTTAATTACAGTTTATATCAAGTTTTAAGACATGTTACTTTCTCTTTACTATAGTTTATTATGGTGCTTAATTACAGTTTATATCAAGTTTTAAGACATGTTACTTTCTCTTTACTATGGTTTATTATGGTGCTTAATTGAAGTTTATATTAAGTTTAAAACATGCTACTTTCTCTTTACTATGGTTTATTATGGTGCTTAATTGCAGTTTATAATGGATGGTATGGAGAAGTTTGACGACATTCTGGCAAACCATCAGGAGACAAAGTTCCCTCTCGCTCATTACGGTCGAGCAAACGCTTTGGTTGCTCTGAACAGGTATGTTTACTGTATTGATGTTTTTGGTTGGTAGTTTAACTCCAGTGGCAGTCTATAGTGTTTAGCGTGTGTCCCCCTGTACCGATTCATGTGTTCTTAGTCAACTACCTATTGCTCTATTGTTGCTCTCAAAGAATGTACCAATCCAGAAAAAAAACATCCAAGCACATATGAAAATATAAATCAATTCAGTTATGAAACCAAACAAGAAAAATCTGACATAGACAGTGATTTTGTTTGCCTATTTTACAGACGATATAAGGCTGTTTCCTCCAGTCAAAATTTGTTTTATTTCCCCAAAATTTGGCAAAATTCAAAAATATTTTCCCAATTTATCTGAAAATCCTACTATATTTTCCCAATTCTATAAGGTACAGGCTGCTGTTAATCAAGGAAGCAAAAACCCTGCATTTATTTTTTGTAGGTTTTCTGAGGCCAAGGTACCGTTGGCAGCTGCCTGGAAGATTACTCATAACACCAAACTGACCCAGGTCTCCTGGCCCGGCACCAGAAATAAAATAGAGGAAAACACACACCACAGCCTTGTGGTGAGTGAAACAAATTTATATACTTTGGGAACAATGACATGAAGCATTGAATCTTAAAAACATGCTTTATTCTGTTCATTTTGATATTATAACAAAAGTTAAAAAGTATACAGTTCATGATTTTTTTCTTTCAAAAAGAAATATATATATTTTGTGTATACATATTTTTTTTTTTTTTTTTGCATGTACAAAAGTAGAATAGAAAATTTAAGGAAACATTGAATTTATGTAAGTAAAATTTAAGAAACCAGTGCAGATTTTGATGAATCTGCAGGAGATATTTATTGGCAGTAAATTAAGAATTGTATGTTTACTAATATGCATGATTTTTGCTCCATTCAAAATATTGTATTGTTTTAGAAAGTTATCTAATTTATAGGAATCGTTTAAATAAAAGTTTGTTTATGGTGCAAGGGGAAAGATCTTTAAAACAAAAGTTGATGATATTTTAAGATAGTGAAGAACTTTTAATTTCAGAAACGTATTGAGGATTTAAAGCTGCGTTGTAAGTATCCGCCACCAGTTGATGCTCGCTGCCGTTACCATAGCGATGATGAGGACAAGAGGACAGTCATTTATTTCACAGATCCAGACTTTAAGGTAAAATTACATGATATTAAACATGCCTGATTTTTTAAATACCATACATTATAGACAAAATGTTTTCTGACCAAAACTTGGCTAATAGTGATTTGATGTGTACTGTATGACTATTAGAGATCTGTCGTGTACTGTATAATAATAATAATATACAACATTTATATAGCGCTCTATATAATTTGTAAAATTACTCTAAAGCGCTTCACAACATGTTGATAATAATTTGATACTTACACTGCATAAATAAAGAAATTATTACAATCTAAGCTAATGTGGTAATATAAAAAAATAATGCATATAAATGCGAACTACATATACGTTGGTACCCTAATATGCAGACGTGAAAAGGTACGTCTTCAGAAGTTTCTTGAATTTGGCCATAATATTTGTTTTTCGGATAGCGGATGGTAAGCTATTCCACAACGTGCACGAAACTTTCCCAAATCACCGGTTTCCATAGGTCACAGTACGAGATTTTGGGACACACAACAATGATTCTGTCTTCGACCTCAGTGATCGTGACGGCTGATACAGGTTAACTAGCTCCCTTATGTACTGGGGAGCTGTTCCATCCAGTGCCTTGTATGTGTATACCAAGATTTTGTACTGTGACCTGTATTGCACAGGTAACCAGTGCAATGAATACAGAACAGGAGTGATGTGTTCTCTCTTTCTAACTCGAGATACGAGACATGCTGTATAATTAATTGTGATGTGTCATGTATCTGCAGGGCTTCGTGAGGGTTCGCTGTGACTCACAATGTATAATAGAGTTTCACGCACACTGCTGGAAGGTCTACAAGTGTAAATTTGGAGATATGGACCGAATCGCAGATAAGGTAAAGCTTGTTATACTCATTTCTACTCTCTCTCTCTCTCTCCCTCTCTCTCTCTCTCTCTCTCTCGATCTCTCTCGATCTCTCTGGAGTATCGTCAGTTTATATCAAAATTCCTGTCAGAACTCCTTGTTATTTAAAGAGTATTATTATGTTTCAATTTTGTTATATCACAGGAGATGCTTGGGAAAGATTGTCCTACTCCAGAATGTGAGGCTGTCATAATAAAGATCATTATTTTCAAACAGGACAAGACAACAAAGGAGGTAGGTACAGATGTGTGGACTCTTGTAACAAAGCAGGAGTGACAAGCTGTTGTTGGTTAAGTTCTGTAGTTTACTCATCTGTTCCTCCAGGTGTTTGTTATTGTCTGTATCGCTCTGTCTAATCCCGAATTCCATACCCATTTTTATGCCTCCCAAAATCTAAAGGTCCTTGTGCCAAGTGCGGTCCCCTCCCGACTTTACCTTATATGTAAGTCGATCTGAAGAGTGATCAAACATGTGGTAGATATTCAATAGATAAGTGTTGATTCTGTTCCCTGTACAACAACCTATGAACCCTGCTGTAACCAATTACTGCTAACTAATTAATATTGGTACTGCTAACTAATTAATATTGGTACTGCTATACTAATTGAAAGCCTCTTTGTGTCCAGGGTTTTATTTTAAGCCCATTGGTCTACACCTCAGCAGTAATTTAAGTCCTATAAAACCCACTTAGTTACACTATAATATGTTAAAATGTTTTTTGTTGTGGCTCTTATAACTGAAAGTAGTGTGGAAAATATCTGTTTGAACTAGTTCTTCTGAATAAGCCAATAGCGTTCTTGGATGACGGCTTACCAACTCTTACTTTCTTATAGGTGATCGATAAGTGAATGAATTCGACTCGCTGTCATAACTAATATAGGCCTCAAGAAATATTTTATGTGAAAAAATGGAAATTGAAAAACTCCTTCAAAAATAGCAGGAGTAGTATGCACACTAAAAATAAATATGTATGACCATGATTTCTTCAGTAAATGCTGTTTGACTATCCATTAGCACTTAGTACTTTCTGAGGTGTTAACGTACAACCTGGAACTTAAATGTGTTTTGTTGGAACTTCCAGATTGAGTCCGACAAAAGTCGCAAACCTCCTGTGAAGCCAAGAGTTCCTCCCAAAAAGCTGCAAGCATGCAGGTAAATATAAAGTTAATGTGTCGTAGTAGAAAGGGATCACCAACACCATAAACAGTGGATTTTAGGATTCCGTAAACTGAAGATTATAGGATTCCGAAAACAGTACATTCTTGGATTCCGTAAACTGTAGATTTCAGGATTCAATAAACTGTAGATTATAGGATTCCGTAAACTGTAGATTATAGTATTTTTGTAAACTATAGATTTTAGGATTCCATAAACTGTAGATTATAGGATTCTGTAAATTGTAGATTATAGGATTCTGTAAACTGTAGATTTTAGGTTTCCGTAAACTGTAGATTTTAGGATTCTGTAAACTGTAGATTTTAGGATTCTGTAAACTGTAGATTTTAGGATTCTGTAAACTGTAGATTTTAGGATTCTGTAAATTGTAGATTATAGGATTCTGTAAACTATAGATTATAGGATTCTGTAAATTGTAGATTATAGGATTCCGTAAACTGTAGATTTTAGGATTCTGTAAATTGTAGATTATAGGATTCTGTAAACTGTAGATTATAGGATTCCGTAAACTGTAGATTTTAGGATTCTGTTAACTGTAGATTTTAGGATTCTGTAAATTGTAGATTATAGGATTCTGTAAATTGTAGATTATAGGATTCCATACACTGTAGATTATAAGATTCTGTAAACTGTAGATTATAGGATTCTGTAAATTGTAGATTATAGGATTCTGTAAACTGTAGATTATAGGATTCTGTAAAATGTAGATTTTAGGTTTCCGTAAACTGTAGATTTTAGGATTCTGTAAATTGCAGATTATAGGATTCTGTAAAATGTAGATTATAGGATTCTGTAAACTGTAGATTTTAGGATTCTGTAAACTGTAGATTTTAAGATTCTGTAAATTGTAGATTATAGGATTCCGTAAAATGTAGATTATAGGATTCCGTAAACTATAGATTAAAGGATTCTGTAAACTGTAGATTATAGGATTCCGTAAACTGTAGTTTTTAGGATTCAATAAACTGTAGATTTTAGGATTCTGTAAACTGTAGATTATAGGATTCCATACACTGTAGATTATAGGATTCCGTAAACTATAGATTAAAGGATTCTGTAAACTGTAGATTATAGGATTCCGTAAACTGTAGTTTTTAGGATTCAATAAACTGTAGATTTTAGGATTATGTAAACTGTAGATTATAGGATTCCATACACTGTAGATTATAGGATTCCGTAAACTGTAGATTTTAGGTTTCCGTAAACTGTAGATTATAGGATTCCGTAAACTGTAGATTATAGTATTTTTGTAAACTGTAGATTTTAGGATTCAATAAACTGTAGATTATAGGATTCTGTAAACTGTAGATTTTAGGATTCCGTAAACTGTAGATTATAGGTTTCCGTAAACTGTAGATTTTAGGTTTCCGTAAACTGTAGATTATATGATTCCATACACTGTAGATTTTAGGTTTCTGTAAATTGTAGGTTATAGGATTCCGTAAATTGTAGGTTATAGGATTCTGTAAATTGTAGATTATAGGATTCTGTAAATGGTAGATTATAGGATTCCATAAGCTGTAGATTTTAGGATTCCGTAAACTGTAGATTATAGGATTCTGTAAATTGTAGATTATATGATTCTGTAAACTATAGATTATAGGATTCTGTAAACTATAGATTATAGGATTCCGTAAACTGTAGATTATAGGATTCCGTAAACTGTAGATTTTAGGATTCTGTAAACTGTAGATTATAGGATTCTGTAAACTGTAGATTATAGGATTCCGTAAACTGTAGATTATATGATTCTGTAAACTGTAGATTTTAGGATTCCGTAAACTGTAGATTTTAGGATTCTGTAAACTGTAGATTTTAGGATTCCGTAAACTGTAGATTATAGGATTCTGTAAACTGTAGATTATAGGATTCTGTAAAATGTAGATTATAGGATTCCGTAAACTGTAGATTATAGGATTCTGTACACTGTAGATTATAGGATTCTGTAAATTGTAGATTATAGGATTCCGTAAATTGTAGATTATAGGATTCCGTAAACTGTAGATTTTAGGTTTCCGTAAACTGTAGATTATATGATTCCGTAAACTGTAGATTAAAGGATTCCGTAAATTGTAGATTATAGGATTCCGTAAACTGTAGATTTTAGGTTTCCGTAAACTGTAGATTATATGATTCCGTAAACTGTAGATTTAAGGATTCCGTAAACTGTAGATTTTCGGTTTCCGTAAACTGTAGATTATATGATTCCGTAAACTGTAGATTAAAGGATTCTGTAAATTGTAGATTAAAGGATTCTGTAAACTGTAGATTATAAGATTCCGTAAACTGTAGATATAGGATTCCGTAAACTGTAGATTAAAGGATTCCATAAACTGTAGATTATAGGATTCCGTAAACTGTAGATTTTAGGATTCCGTAAACTGTAGATTTTAGGATTCTGTAAAATGTAGATTATAGGATTCTGTAAACTGTAGATTATAGGATTCTGTAAACTGTAGATTTTAGGATTCTGTAAAATGTAGATTATAGGATTCTGTAAACTGTAGATTATAGGATTCCGTAAACTGTAGATTTTAGGATTCTGTAAAATGTAGATTTTAGATTGATTCTCTGACCTTCACGATCAATCAGTAATCTATTATATGTGATTGAAATTCTTGCCTAAATAAATACATTTAATTCCTACAAAACACTGCTTTGACTATGATTATGTAATGAAGCTATCACTACCATACTTGAATGTAGGCACGGTTAAAGTGAGGTTTGACGGAAAGGACATTTTGTTTTGGTTTAACGCATACCTGTCAAGTCTCCCGCTTTGGACGGGAGACTCCCGATTATTTATGACAGAAATCAAAATCTCCAGTTTGAAATTAATGACCCGCGCGGGTCCCGCATTTTATTAAATTCTCCCGTTTTCTCCCGCTTCGTCTCACAAAAATAATCAAACTTGGTCATTTTAACGAATAAACAATAACGACATGGATTCACACTGACCTTTGTCACTTTAATTACAGACCAGACCAATTAGCAGCGTGGAGACTGGTGTGAAAGTTGTAAATGGTCAGATGGTCATGCATCACGGCCCGTACACAACAGCTGTGGGGGCCTCGATCGCGACACATGGCTTCGTGTCATTCTTACTGATGTGTATACTATAGAGCAATTAAATCATCCAGTTGGGGCTAGTTGCTAATTAATATGTGATTACAGGATGTATAAACATTAAATAGCCACATCGTAAGCATGGTGAGTCTCGCATTGTTTACTGAACGGAAGTGAAGTAGAGACTATAAAATAGAAACCAGACAATAACATTCGATCCGGAATTTGTCCGGTCGTAGCGATGGGATGAATGTTGATAAGAAACCAACATACAAATAAGCAAATTTCTTCAATTGGACAAAAATAAAATTATCGGAAGTTATTTTTTTCACAAAGATTAATTATTCCCAATGATTTGAGATATGTTTTCTTTGTAATTAATCTAGGTTAAAAAGACATGCATTTCAAAAATTGTATTTTTTGTCTTTGAAGGAAGTTTTATGATATAATCTACTTTAAATATGGTAGTTCCTCAGTATGTAATATATAGGAATAAAATTTAATTTGTTTTTCAACCTTTTTTTTATTGAACCTGTATTAAGAGACCACCTGTCATATGTGACCTTTTTTGTTGCCTCCCTTCGAAGGTCACATATGACAGGTTTGACTGTATATTAATCATAATATGTAAATGGGTTGATGTTTTTTTTTGTTGACGAATGCACCGTGTTCAGAAAAATGTCGTCACGCGTAATCTCCAGTTTGAGAATAGTCAGCAAACTGGAGATCTCCAGTTTGTTAGCATTTGACCCTTGACAGGTATGTTAACATGAAAGGCAGCTGTAGGTAGCTTAGTTTTCTAAAGTTGATCAATTTAATTTAATACAAAAACAATTGTTTTGTTGCAGCGAATACAAAATTAATAGAAAGTTGGAGAAGAAAGAGCTGAGAAAGAAAAGGAAAAGAGAACTAAAGGAGGAGGCTGATGATTTGGTAGAAGACATAGACTCCATGTTAGAACCTGAAAAGAAAGAGGACGAGAAAGCAGAAGAGAAATCAAAACCAGCTGAAGCAGGTAAATTATATCTAAATCACAACCAGCTGAAGCAGAAAATTATATCTAAATCACAACCAGCTGAAGCTGGTAAATCATATCTAAATCACAACCAGCTGAAGCAGTTAAATTATATCTAAATCACAACCAGCTGAAGCAGGTAAATTACACCTTAAACACAAACAGCTGAAGCAGGTAAATTACATCTTAAACACAACCAGCGGAAGCAGGTAAATTATATATAAATTACAACCAGCTGAAGCAGGTAAATCACATCTAAATCACAAGCAGCTGAAGCAGGTAAGTCACATCTAAATCACAAGCAGCTGAAGCAGGTAAATTATATCTAAATCACAACTAGCTGAAGCAGGTAAATTATATCTAAATCACAACTAGCTGAAGCAGGTAAATTACATATAAATCACAACCAGCTGAAGCAGGTAAATTACATCTAAATCACAACCAGCTGAAGCAGTTAAATTACATCTAAATCACAACCAGCTGAAGCAGGTAAATCACATCTAAATCACAAGCAGCTGAAGCAGGTAAGTCACATCTAAATCACAAGCAGCTGAAGCAGGTAAATTATATCTAAATCACAACTAGCTGAAGCAGGTAAATTACATATAAATCACAACTAGCTGAAGCAGGTAAATTACATCTTAATCACAACCAGCTGAAGCAGTTAAATTACATCTAAATCACAACCAGCTGAAGCAGGTAAATTACATCTAAATCACAACCAGCTGAAGCAGGTAAATTACACCTTAAACACAAACAGCTGAAGCAGTTAAATTACATTTAAATCACAACCAGCTGAAGCAGGTAAATGATATCTAAATCACAACCAGCTAAAGCAGGTAAATTACATTTAAATCACAACCAGCTGAAGCAGGTAAATGATATCTAAATCACAACCAGCTGAAGCAGGTAAATTATATATAAATCACAACCAGCTGAAGCAGGTAAATTATATATAAATCACAACCAGCTGAAGCAGGTAAATTACATCTAAATCACAACTAGCTGAAGCAGGTAAATTACATCTAAATCACAACCAGCTGAAGCAGTTAAATTACATCTAAATCACAACCAGCTGAAGCAGGTAAATTACATCTAAATCACAACCAGCTGAAGCAGGTAAATTACACCTTAAACACAAACAGCTGAAGCAGGTAAATTACATCTTAAACACAACCAGCGGAAGCAGGTAAATTATATATAAATTACAACCAGCTGAAGCAGGTAAATCACATCTAAATCACAAGCAGCTGAAGCAGGTAAGTCACATCTAAATCACAAGCAGCTGAAGCAGGTAAATTATATCTAAATCACAACTAGCTGAAGCAGGTAAATCACATCTAAATCACAAGCAGCTGAAGCAGGTAAGTCACATCTAAATCACAACCAGCTGAAGCAGGTAAATTACACCTTAAACACAAACAGCTGAAGCAGGTAAATTACATTTAAATCACAACCAGCTGAAGCAGGTAAATGATATCTAAATCACAACCAGCTAAAGCAGGTAAATTACATTTAAATCACAACCAGCTGAAGCAGGTAAATGATATCTAAATCACAACCAGCTGAAGCAGGTAAATTATATATAAATCACAACCAGCTGAAGCAGGTAAATTACATCTAAATCACAACTAGCTGAAGCAGGTAAATTACATCTAAATCACAACCAGCTGCAGCAGTTAAATTACATCTAAATCACAACCAGCTGAAGCAGGTAAATTACATCTAAATCACAACCAGCTGAAGCAGGTAAATTACACCTTAAACACAAACAGCTGAAGCAGGTAAATTACATCTAAATCACAACCAGCTGAAGCAGGTAAATTACATTTAAATCACAACCAGCTGAAGCAGGTAAATGATATCTAAATCACAACCAGCTGAAGCAGGTAAATTATATATAAATCACAACCAGCTGAAGCAGGTAAATTACATCTAAATCACAACCAGCTGAAGCAGGTAAATTACATCTAAATCACAACCAGCTGAAGCAGAAAATTATATCGTAATCACAAGCTGAAGCAGGTAAATTATATCTAAATCACAACCAGCTAAAGCAGGTACCGGGGGTACATTATGTTTAAATCACAACCAGTAGAAGCAGGTAAATTATATTCTATAATGATATCACAACCATTGTTGTCTCCAGTTTACATGGTTAATCTTCTGTGGTCAAAATTGAAGTCACTGTATAAAAGAATATGATAGAATTTCTAACATCAACACTCTTTAGATTTCATTTCTGATTTAATTGTCAAAAACATCTATCAATTTCATTTAGATAAATATTAAAAAAAAACAAAAAAAAACGAGGAACTTACTATTATAACAACTAGAGGAAAAAGTTTTAATTGATAGTGTTTATAATTGTTTTTATTGACAGTTGCAGAAGTTAAGCAAGAAAACCAGGAGAAACCCGTAGAAGGAGCAGATGTTGGAGAGACAAATCCCAAACCTACAGCAGTATTACGTCGAGATGATGGCGATGATAATCTGGATAAATACAAGGTTTACATCTATTCTCAGCTACAATTAATGGACCTCTTAAATTTATTTCATATTTATAAAAATATATACCTAGAGGGTATTATTGTTGGGTCAAATTAATTATTTTGGTGGTACCCTTTAACAAAACCTGAAGTCCTGGGGTGGGGTAGATGTTTTACTGTAATAGCCCTTTAATATTAATGAGTTTATCTGAAAATTTAGTTTCTGTTGAGAAATAACACAGTATTGGTGGGAGGGATGATACTATATTTTGTTTGAAATGTTGAGAGATTCTTGCACCATAAAGAATTTGCCAGTGGATGATCAGGTCTGGTGCTACCATGCCAAGGATAGTTTAAAGTTTATCAGCTCTTATATGGTATCACATCAGTACACAGTCGTTACATGAGGCAAGGTTTTGTGTACTGTCACCTTCGTTACATGAAGTAAGCTTTTGTGTGCTGTCACCTTCGTTACATGAAGTAAGGTTTTTGTAATGTCACCTTGGTTACATGAAGTAAGCTTTTGTGTACTTTCAACATCGTTACATGAAGCAAGGTTTTGTGTACTGTCACCTTCGTTACATGAAGTAAGCTTTTGTGTACTGTCACCTTCGTTACATGAAGTAAGCTTTTGTGTACTGTCACCTTCGTTACATGAGGTAAGGTTTTGTGTACTGTCACCTTCGTTACATGAAGCAAGGTTTTGTGTACTGTCACCTTCGTTACATGAAGCAAGGTTTTGTGTACTGTCACCTTCGTTACATGAAGCAAGGTTTTGTGTACTGTCACCTTCGTTACATGAAGTAAGGTTTTGTGTACTGTCACCTTCGTTACATGAAGTAAGCTTTTGTGTACTGTCACCTTCGTTACATGAAGTAAGCTTTTGTGTACGGTCACCTTCATTACATGAAGTAAGGTTTTGTGTACGGTCACCTTCGTTACATGAAGTAAGGTTTTGTGTACTGTAAACATCGTTACATGAATTTGATATAAGTTTTTTTTGGTCCAGCCAAAGTAAATGTTAAGCTGTTACAAATATTGGTAATATCTGACAAATCTTGAATCTTGTATAGTTCTCCTGCCACTGTCATGGGAAGAGGCACCCATGTACATGAATGTCTAATGATATTTATATTTTGGTTTCATCAGTATTTTCCACATTTCTGTTTGATAGATCACAAAAAAACAGAAGCCTAAGAAGAAGAAGGAGAGAGAGCGGACGAAGCCAACAGTACTTTCCCTGGAGGTGAACTTCTCTGATGACCACGAGAAACAGCTTTACGGAGAACATAACGCTGACGAGGAAGAGGAACATCCGCATCGAAGGTCAGGGGTCAATAGGTCTTGAATGTCCGGGGTCAATAGGTCTCGAAGGTCAGGGGTCAATGGGTCATATATTAACTAGCAGCGTAGGTTCAGTATCCTGTCATCTGGGTGTGTGATATCATAAATTTCTGTTATTTTATAGCAAAAATTATAAAACAAGCAATTTTGTTTCCAGAATTAGACATAAAAAGGGGAATCCTATAAGGGTATTTCTTGATTAATCTTCTGGGGAAAGTAGGAGGCGCCGGTATTAATATTTCATGGGTGTTAAGGTAAAACCAGACTATTTCTTATATTAAATCACTTTTACTGTTTGGTGGGCAGTGTGGTCTCGGACAAGGTGTCTTCCATCCTTCCTATATGAATATTCTGGAACAGCCCTTACTTTAATCATTCATGTTAGAACTCTTCCAGAATAAACAATATTGGAGGAGCGGGAGGCACTTTTACTCAAACCCTACCAACCATCAAATATCACATAAAGAGATTTGATATAAGGAGTAGTATGCAGATCTGGCTTTAACCCTACCACCCATATATTAATACAGGTGCCTCCCATCTCCTCCACAAGGATAGCCCTTAGTCAAGATGTAAGTGTATGTAAGGACTTATTGTGGGAGGAAACCAGAGTAACCCCTCTTCCCTACCAACTGAATGTATTCACTGAGTGTCTGATGTTATGTGTGTTCACAGTTACAGAGGCGGACGGGACCCCTTTTCTGTACCAGACAACCTAGAACACTCTCTCCACGCCTTTGAGCGGTCTTACCACAAAAAGGAGGCTGTATTTGATGAAATCACAGAAAATCTTTTTGTGTAAGTGTACATTCATCTTAATGTGATGGTCAGTAATTTGTACATAAAGTATGAGATTTCGAAGGTATCTGCACAGAATAATTCTTAATTCTCTTCCTTCGTTTCTAAAAGCTTTTCTATTGTACGTCCTTAATCACTTGCATGTCACTCAATAATTTTACTGCACAATACAGACTGACTGTCGTGAGCTGAAAAGTCCCTTTTTTCCCCAAAATTACAAAATGTTGATGAATACCTTCCAACTCAGTTTCATTATGAACTATTCCAACTTTTGAATTGGAAGAGTTAATTTGCATCTTCAGGAATGTTAGAATGATATAACGTTCAAAGAATTTGCCAAATAGATCAGTCCTTCCAAATATAGCAAGTAATAGAGCTGTCAATTTGTCTTGATTTTGTTTTGGCAGAATGTAGGATGTATTTAAAAAAGTAAAAAATAAGTTGAGTTTTTTAGCCCACCATCATCAGATGGTGGGCTATTCAAATCGCCCTGCGTCCGTGGTCCGTCGTCCGTCCGTCCGTCCGTCAGTCCGTCCGTTAGTCCGTCCGTAAACAATTCTTGTTATCGCTATTTCTCATAAAGTACCGAAGGAATCTTTCTCAAATTTCATGTGTTGGTTCACCTTGGTCCCTAGTTGTGCATATTCCATTTTGGGACCGATCTGAATTCAAGATGGCCGACAGGCAGCCATCTTGGATTTTGACATTTGAACTTTGTTATCCCTATTTCTGAGAATGTACTGAATGGATCTTTCTCAAATTTCATGTGTTGGTTCACCTTGGTCCCTAGTTGTGCATATTCCATTTGGGGACTGATCTGAATTCAAGATGGCCGACAGGCAGCCATCTTGGATTTTGACAGTTGAACTTTGTTATCGCTATTTCTGAGAATGTACTGAATGGATCTTTCTCAAATTTCATGTGTAGGTTCCCCTTGGTGTGTAGTTATGCATATTGCATTTTGGGACCAATCCGAAAACAACATGGCCGACAGGCAGCCATCTTGGATTTTGACAGTTGAACTTTGTTATCGCTATTTCTGAGAATGTACTGAATGGATCTTTCTCAAATTTCATGTGTAGGTTCCCCTTGGTGTGTAGTTATGCATATTGCATTTTGGGAACAATCCAAAAACAACATGGCCGACAGGCAGCCATCTTGGATTTTGACAATTGAAGTTTGTTATCGCTATTTCTAAGAAAGTACTGAAGGTATCTTTCTCAAATTTCATGTGTTGGTTCACCTTGGTCCCTAGTTGTGTATAAGCCATTTTGGGACCGATCTGAATTCAAGATGGCCGACAGGCAGCCATCTTGGATTTTGACATTTGAACTTTGTTATCCCTATTTCTGAGAATGTAATGAATGGATCTTTCTCAAATTTCATGTGTAGGTTCCCCTTGGTGCCTAGTTATGCATATTGCATTTTGGGACCAATCCGAAAACAACATGGCCGACAGGCAGCCATCTTGGATTTTGACAGTTGAACTTTGTTATCGCTATTTCTGAGAATGTACTGAATGGATCTTTCTCAAATTTCATGTGTAGGTTCCCCTTGGTGTGTAGTTATGCATATTGCATTTTGGGACCAATCCAAAAACAACATGGCCGACAGGCAGCCATCTTGGATTTTGACAATTGAAGTTTGTTATCGCTATTCTAAGAAAGTACTGAAGGTATCTTTCTCAAATTTCATGTGTTGGTTCACCTTGGTCTGTAGTTGTGTATATACCATTTTGGGACCGATCTGAATTCAAGATGGCCGACAGGCAGCCATCTTGGATTTTGACATTTGAACTTTGTTATCCCTATTTCTGAGAATGTACTGAATGGATCTTTCTCAAATTTCATGTGTAGGTTCCCCTTGGTGCCTAGTTATGCATACCTAAGAGACAATCGAAAGAAGAGAAAAGAACCATCTTTCAAAAAACAAACTTAGATCATTTGATGGTGGGCGCCAAGATCCCTCTGGGATCTCTTGTTTGTCAGAATATTTTTCTTTATGAGATATCTTGAACAATGCCCAAAAGTAATTTCTATTGTTATAATTATAGGTTTTTCGAGGAATTGTTCAAGGAACATGGACCTCTGCATGTCGAGGATACTAAAATTACCTCCATGTTTGAAGATTTCCCTCAAGAGGCAAAGGATCGTGTAATGAAGGTTGGCGGACTTAGTGCTTTCTTACAACAGTCAAAGAAATTCGCTATGATTGACAGCATCGTGTGTCTTTTGGCCGACGCGGGTAAAGCCCGCTCGATCTCCGTGGCTCGCGACAAATCAAAGAATGCTGTACTTAGTGGTGAAAAGACTGAGAGGTTAAATCCAAATGCTACAGAATTTGAACCTAAGCAAAGACAAAATGCTTGGAATATCAAAAGGGGGGATAACTCTGACGTTAAAAACGGAGCCATTGCTAGTGACTATGAATCAAGTGTTAAAACAAAAGAGACAGCTAGTACGCATTTGTTTCCAGAGAAGTCCTATAGGAAAGTCGGAGGTATAGATTCTTTGGACGATTTTAATTTAAGTAGTCCCGTGAAACATGCAAGACCTGAAGGAACTAGAATGCATGATCTGGATAGTCTCGATTCTATAGACGATATTGATATTTTTAAGCCCCCTAAGGGGAAAAACTCCATGGATGTGGGTGACGAAGTTCACTGGGCATCAGAAAATGATACGGAGAGTGTGAAAAGCAGTATATCGGACCGGGAAAGCATAAGTAGTCGCGGGGATGTGTTAGAGGGCAAGTGGGGGGAAGACCGCCAGGACTTACCAAGTAAGAGCCTCGGTGTGGATGGTAAGCTTGATTTGATGAGCCGTAGCAGCTCAAGGTCGGACATGAGTGAACGCAGTAGTGATATATCTGACCTAATGACTAAGTCCTATAAAAGTGATCGTTTCAATGCTATTGATAAATCGGATGTTTCAGAATTGATGGCCAATGCGTACGGGGCTCCCGGTGACATAGTGTCGCCCAGCATGTCACCGGGCCCCTCCTCCTGGCCAGCTCCAGGGTCACCAGCTGTCAGGCAGGGGTTTGGACCCATAGGGTCTCCGGTACCCTCTGCTATTGACAGTACACCTAGCTCTATGACTGTAAACAGGCCAGCACCTATAGGTTCCCCGCTATCTAGGCGGGCCGAGTTAGATATCTCTCCGTCAGTATCACCTGGTGCGATTCGCCCTCCTGTTGGCTCTAACTTTGGACACACACTGAAGGAGGAGGTCACCATGGCCACACAGAAGGAGTGCCAGCGTTTGGACAATAAATTTGTGTACGAGTTGGCAAATGATACTGTGACTGAAATGCTGACGAACGGCATGATCCGCGAATCAGATCGAACCAAGACTCTGGAGCAGGTCAGACAAAAAATCTGGCAGGATATGAATTCGTCGAAAAACGTGCGTCAGTCCCAGGCAAAGACCAAGAAAAGTATGGTGGATCAGTACATGAAAAACCATTATGAGAAAAAGAAGGATTATTCATTGAATATGACAAGTTTTTCATCAGTGACGACCAGCAGTATTTGGTCTACAGGAGATGACTCCATCAAAAATTCCAACCTCTCCTTTCCCTCGTTCCCCCCTCCCCCCATCGCCATGCCGCCGTCCGTGTCACCGTACTCGGCCTATGCACCTCCCTCCTTTAGTATGGGACAGACATCGGTCAGTAATGTATTCTCACAGCCCCCACCCTTGTCCCACACCTACCCTCATGCCAGGCCTCCCCTTCAGCCATTCACACCACGCACTGTCACAACCACGGTGGCCGTTCAAGTTTCCGTGGAAACCAAGACCACTAGTACCCTGACGGACCCCTATGAGCCCTACAAGGACGACCTGATGCGAACCATTGGGGAGAGAGATCAACTCCAGGGGGAGCTACAAGTCGCCACAAAGCAGCTGAAGGAACTTACCGTGTTGCTTCAGAAACGAAATCATGATTATAAGGTAAGTCACAAATAGATTCTGTTCTTTTTCCCCTCACATTGAAATACTACAATGCTGTCACTTATAAAAGTAAATCAGATACGAGTGATATATGTCAGTTGTGATGACTTGTTTCACTGTGCTTTGTTTCTGTCAGAACATGGAAATAGACCTAAACAACAGGAGTGAGATATTTGAAAAGAATCAGAAACTGTTTGAGGAGAAATATACAGCCATGATCGGGGAGCTGAGTCGGCTTCAGCAGCAGTTGGCACTCGGCCAGGAGGATATTACCAAGTGAGTCTACTTCTACCTCAAATAATCTCCATATAATGGAGTGAGTCTACTTCTACCTGAAATTGTCACAATGTCACGTTGGAATGAGTCTATTTTTACATGAAATAATCACGTTGGAGTGGAGTGAGTAGATAAAATTAATTTAGAAAAGCACAGGACTTGTTATTGTAAGCAGGGCAATATAGGACAGGGTCTGTATAATAAATCATGCCTGTAGTCGCCCTTACTCCAGTCGATGCAAAACTTCACTTGAAGTTTGCGTGTTCAGTTTTAAGTTCACACAGTTAACCTATTCACCCCCGAGAACACCTTTGAACTCTTCCAATTCAATGGTTTAAAGAGTTCATTATAAAATTTTAGAGGTGAATGGGTTAAAAAAAGCATTAACACAACAAATAAAAAATCATGAAATCTAAGTTTATATGATATAAATAAAGTACTGCCCTATTTCGCGATGACAGTTCAACTATATTTTGCATGTTTTCAGGTACCAGGATAAACTGCAAGAAGCTGAGCAGAAAATTGTCTTGTATGAGAAAGTTCACAAAGAGAACAAGTAAGTGTGTATAGTATACAGTTATAACAGTAACTAAAATGGCTTCATCTAATTCTTTGGCTGTCAGCGGGGGACATTTCAATCTGATTAAAATGTATAATCTTACTCCGTTGCATAAGGATCTGACAACATCCCATTAGAGGTCACGTTCTGGTGACCTTTGTCGCCTCTTTACTTAACACTAGTAGAATTTCCAATGACGTCATCTGCAGCAAGCCATTTCGTCACAACATTGCACATTAATGTTCTGGTGGCGAAATGACTAAATGTATCGATATGATAATGCAAGCTTTGTCGCTTCAAAAATTCACATTTCAGATTCTGAAAGTATTAATTTGATTGGCTAATACCTAACCCTAACCCTTCGGGATGTTGTTAGATCATGACGCAGTAGACTCAAGACAGAAGTTTACATAACGGCACAAAGATGAAGATATGATTTTTAGCTCACCTGGCCCGAAGGGCCAAGTGAGCTTATGTGATGGTGCAGCGTCCGTCGTCCGTCCGTCCGTCCGTCCGTCCGTCGTCCGTCCGTCCGTCCGTCCTGCGTCCGTCAACTTTTTCCTTTAAACGACTTCTTCTAAAATACTGAAAGGCCCAGTGACATGAAATTTGGCTGGTAGATTTCTGGGAAGGAGCTGAACAAAGTTTGCGAAAAAAAATCACTTTGACCTAATTTCAAGGTCACAGGGGTCAAAAATGTCGAAACCTTCAAACAACTTCTTCTAAAATACCGTCAGGCATAGGGACTTCATATTTGACCAGTAGCTTCCTTAGATGAAGCCAAATAAAGTTTGCGAAAAGAAATGACCTTGACCAATATTCAAGGTCACCGTGAGGTTAAATCTATTTTAACCTTTAAACGACTTCTTCTGAAATACCAAAAGCCCTAGAAACATGATATTTGGCTGAAATGTCCATTGGATGAAGCCCGACAAAGTTTACGAAAAGAAATGACCTTGACTTATATTCAAGGTCACAGGGGTCAAATCTGTTAAAACCTTTAAACGACTTCTTCTGAAATACCAAAAGCCCTAGAAGCATGATATTTGGCTGAAAGGTTCCTTGGATGAAGCCGGACAAAGTTTGCGAAAAGAAATGACCCTGACCTATATTCAAGGTCACAGGGGTCAAATCTGTTAAAACCTTTAAACGACTTCTTCTGAAATACCAAAAGCCCTAGAAGCATGATATTTGGCTGAAAGGTTCCTTGGATGAAGCCCGACAAAGTTTGCGAAAAGAAATGACCTTGACTTATATTCAAGGTCACAGGGGTCAAATCTGTTAAAACCTTTAAACGACTTCTTCTGAAATACCAAAAGCCCTAGAAGCATGATATTTGGCTGAAAGGTTCCTTGGATGAAGCCCGACAAAGTTTGGGAAAAGAAATGACCTTGACCTTTATTCAAGGTCACAGGGGTAAAATCTGTTAAAACCTTTAAACGACTTCTTCTGAAATACCAAAAGCCCTAGAAGCATGATATTTGGCTGAAAGGTTCCTTGGATGAAGCCGGACAAAGTTTGCGAAAAGAAATGACCTTGACTTATATTCAAGGTCACAGGGGTCAAATCTGTTAAAACCTTTAAACGACTTCTTCTGAAATACCAAAAGCCCTAGAAGCATGATATTTGGCTGAAAGGTTCCTTGGATGAAGCCGGACAAAGTTTGCGAAAAGAAATGACCTTGACCTATATTCAAGGTCACAGGAGTCAAATCTGTTAAAACCTTTAAACAACTTCTTCTGAAATACCAAAAGCCCTAGAAGCATGATATTTGGCTGAAAGGTTCCTTGGATGAAGCCCGACAAAGTTTGCGAAAAGAAATGACCTTGACCTTTATTCAAGGTCACAGGGGTCAAATCTGTTAAAACCTTTAAACGACTTCTTCTGAAATACCAAAAGCCCTAGAAGCATGATATTTGGCTGAAAGGTTCCTTGGATGAAGCCCGACAAAGTTTGCGAAAAGAAATGACCTTGACCTATATTCAAGGTCACAGGGGTCAAATCTGTTAAAACCTTTAAACGACTTCTTCTGAAATACCAAAAGCCCTAGAAGCATGATATTTGGCTGAAAGGTTCCTTGGATGAAGCCCGACAAAGTTTGCGAAAAGAAATGACCTTGACTTTTATTCAAGGTCACAGGGGTCACATCTGTTAAAACCTTTAAACGACTTCTTCTGAAATACCAAAAGCCCTAGAAGCATGATATTTGGCTGAAAGGTTCCTTGGATGAAGCCCGACAAAGTTTGCGAAAAGAAATGACCCTGACCTATATTCAAGGTCACAGGAGTAAAATCTGTTGAAACCTGCAAAAGACTTCTTCTGAAATACCAAAAGCCCTAGAAGCATGATATTTGGCTGAAAGTTTCCTTGGATGAAGCCGGACAAAGTTTGTGAAAAGAAATGACCTTGACCTATATTCAATGTCACAGGGGTTAAAATCTTTTAAAACCTTTAAACGACTTCTTCTGAAATACCAAAAGCCCTAGAAGCATGATATTTGGCTGAAAGGTTCCTTGGATGAAGCCTGACAAAGTTTGCAAAAAGAAATGACCTCGACCTATATTCAAGGTCACAGGGGTCAAATCTGTTAAAACATTCAAACAACTTCTTCTGAAGTACCAAAAGCCCTAGAGGCATGACATTTGGCTGAAAGGTTTCTTGGATGCAGCCTGACAAAGTTTGCAAAAAGAAATGACCTTGATCTTGATTTGCCTAGAGACATGATATTTGGCTGGTAGCGTCCTGGGATGAAGCCAAACAAAATTTGAAAATGAAAATGATGTTGTCTTATAAGGTCACAGGGGTAAAATATGTTTAAATCTTAAGATGTTCTTCTAAATGTCTTACATTAAAAGATTTTAGGGGACTTTAGGGTTACACTATAATATAAGTCAGAGATTGATACCAGGTGAGCGATGCAGGCCCATTGGGCCTCTTGTTAATGAGATTGGGCACATTTGTGTCGGCTAGTTTTGCATATGTAATACATGTAGTGGTTAGTTTTGTAAACAATGATCAAAGATAAACATGTTGTACATTAGACTGTTCCACTGAGAAAGGACACGGAACGGACAAGGAACAAAACCGGATGTACACAGCCAGTGTTTCTGCATGTGAAATTCACAAAAAATTTGTTCACCTGAATATTTCATGTGAAATTCATGACAAAATATGCTTATAAAAATCAATTAGATTATAAATTCACATGAAATTCATGTGAAAACTCTGCAATGAAATAAACATTTTGAAAAGTAACTGAAATGAAATATCACATTGGTTTCATATAAAAGTTTACCACATTTTACATGAAATTTGTTTTAAGACATATTGCTGGTGTAGGGAAGGTATTTCTGAAGCATAACAGGTTTGATGGGAATGGATTTCCTCTCTGTTACACAGACAACATTAGCAAAATTAGGTGTAGTTAATTCATGGGAATGGAATTCCTCTCTGTTACAGAGACAACATTTTGAGAATATCGGCAGAGAAGGACGAAGCTATGGCGAGTGTTGGACAGTTAAAGAGGTCACATGACCATGATGTTGCTCGTGCCGCCAGTGCAGAGGTCAGTACATCAGAACATGTAATGCTATAAAGATGAATGTTTATCCCACGATTCACAGGTGCATTCCCACTTCTGCTAGGGAAGTGATAAAAAGAATCTTTTACCTCTGAGGGGGTGAGACAAGGGATCTCATCCCAAGAGGTAAGCTGCCAAACACCTGACTTGTCCAGTGTTTGGCAGCTTAAAAATACTACCATGAAGGTCAAGATCCCGGTCTCATTTCCAAGGGGGTGAATGATTATTTTTCTCTTTCCAGTTAACCCTTGTTTAGTTCATGGTAACTTTGATCAGGTCCCAGTCCCTCACAATCCAGACATTAATAGTATCATGAGAATGACAATAGGTGACAAAAGGACGTAAAAAAAAACAATCTAATAGTTGATTGACTGATTTACAGGTGGAGGTCCTGAAGCTGAGAAAACAGTTTACCTTGTCTATGTTAGAACGAAGTCAGAAGGAAGCCGTCTTCCATCAGCGACGACTCGGATCAATGATGCAGAAGTAAGTTTATAGTCTTTTCACCTCGGCGTTTCACCAAACATATACCACATAATCCACTCCGATTCAATCATGTCATATGGCCAAAAACATTTGGTTGACATGATAACCTTTTCAGGTCACTATACTTTTTTGTGTGTGTGTGGGGGGGGGGGGGGGATATTCACAATGGAGGGCTAATACACCATACAATATGTTCGTTGCCAACTGCAGGCATACTACCGTTCCAGAGTCAAAATGAGGTACAATCCTTATATTTACATCATTATTAATTTTCAAACATTAAACGAAGAAAAAAACAAGTGAGTTGTAAATATGATGACAGGTTGCTAAGATAATGCAGTCCCTCTGAATCTTATCGATATATTGCTAAGTTTAAAAAATAAATATGTTAACAACACTATTTTCTTCATTACATAATTTGTAAATTTAGTATTAAATGATATTAGTAGCACTTCAAATTTATATTTTTTTATTTTATAACGGTCGTTATGTTCATGCATAGTCACAGTGACCTGGTTGTGAGGTGGTCCCACGTCGGATGTCACAATTGCTGGGCGCCGCCGTGTTTGCATTACCATCATAGAATTTTGAATGTGCATTATTGGAACCACAAGTTTACCAGAAACCTTTTATTGTATAATCAGAGGAAATAGATTCCAAATATGTTTCATGTTTCAAAATATTGAAGGAACCAAACAATGACCATCAACAGATAGGTATTGTTCTGAAGCATGAAGGCTGCCATATTTGAACAAGCATCAATGCGCCAAGCCTTTTTTCATTGCGTATACGCTAATTTATTCGCAGACAGATCTCGAGTTTACTAAGCTCAAGAAGGGAGAGGTGTAAATATAAACCGATTCAAGTAAAACTACACGGGAATGTTATGGATCATAAGGAAATGTTCATGCAGGGTTTTTTTCTGCAGAACAATGGTTGCAATGGAAACCAGGTCAAAATACCCAAATTCTTGTTGAACACTAATTTGTCAGCGCAACTCCATCTAAACCTATGAAACAATTTCAATGGAACTACACAGAAATGTTAGGGACTAGGTGTAGATATGCATGCAGATTTCTTTTCCTCTAACAGAAATTTAGGTTGCTGTGGTAACCAGGTCATATAAACAGGTTTTTGTTGGAATCTTTTGACTAACAACTCCTCTTGGGGACGATGTGTAGATGTATCTGCAAATAAAGAATTGTTCATCATCAACATTGCCTTATAAATGATTTCATTGCAAAGGATGGGGGAGCGGGGGTATTAGTTAGCCATTGGCTTACAGTTCTAGTTTATGTCACTCGCAGAAAGGCTGGTGACATCCAAAACTATTGAACTTGTTTAATGAATTCCATATAACATTGAGATTTTACATTACCGTTTAAAATGTTAGTAATTTGTACTCTACTTACAGACCTCTTTGACCTATGTATCAAAAGTCATATGATAATGTGTTGTTAGCTGATGTAAAATGCTGATTTGTTTGCCTGAGATTCTTTCTATTCTATGTTTATTGCTGTCACTGTAGAAATACTATGACTGATCTGCTTTTGAGCCATTAAGTGTAAAATTTTAGTGTAATGCAGACATTGATGTTTTAATATTCAGCCTTTTTACTCAAAACTCCATTTTCTTCACTCTTTTACAAAAGTTAAAAGAAGTATGGTAAACAAGAAATTTCAATTTGAGAAAAAAACCCATCAACAAACAATATGTGAATCAGTTTACTAAATGTAGATAAAAAATTCAATACTGTACGTTTTATCATTTAAAGAATGATGGAGCAAAACCAGACAGTCCCAACACATTTTCAGCAGGTGATGGACCATTATAAGGTGATTACGTCAAAGTGTGAGGGTACCATCGTCAGACTAACGGTAAGTTCTCTCACAGATTTAGTACTCTTATTCATCTCCACAGGTTAAGCCTGGAACAGTTCACCCACGCACATAGCTGCTAGCGACACTCTCTCCTCCTTTAAAACCAGCTTAGCCAGACACGTCCACCAGCCCAATAATTCTTCTGTAATTGACTGTCTTTTTAATTGTACATGTTGACTTTTTATACATTAAAAAATGGAAAAAAAATGATGATAATTATGTTTTTTGCACATGCGCTCAGGAGAATGTTGTACACTCCTGTCTAAGAGTTTATTCCCTTAACGGAAGAAGAAGAAGCCGTTTTAAGTCTCTTTCCATAAATTACCCAGGCTTCAATTTTTTTAATGTATTGAACTAATAGATCAAACTAAAATAGAAAGAAAAAAAATATGTTCACTCTAATTAAACAACACATACTTACTAGGGCTGGGCGGTTTTACCGGTATACCTATAAAGTTTTGATGGTACGTACCGTGGTACATTAAGTCCTGTACCGGTTTTTTGGGGACTTTCATATGCATTAAATTTAACTTATCAATTTGAAAGAACTATTTGTTACATAGATCAATTGAAATTCCATTATGGTTTAATAATAATTTCCTATAAGTTTGCTGATCAACTAGGACAGACATAGCTTCACTCAAACAATATTATAGGATAACACAACGAGAAACTTATGACACCCGGCCTCTTGTGGATTGGCTTCAGAACAAAAACAGCCTGAGACCTTTAGCTAGCTCAAACATTCAATCAAGGTGGTATACCGTGGTACGTACCGCAGTATTTGCCTAAATATCGTGGTATACCGTGGTACGTTTGATTTTGTGGTACCCAGCTCTAATACTTACTCACTCTCATACTATTTGCAATTGATATGTTCTATATATTTAAGTTGAATATTGTAAGACTTTTATAACAGGGTGATGTTTTGTATTTTAGCGTGAGTTTGATGACCAGATACAGCAGGTAAAGAGTAAAAGACTTTTATAACAGGGTGATGTTTTGTATTGTAGCGTGAGTTTGATGACCAGATACAGCAGGTTAAGAGCGGGAAGTGTCTATCGGAGTTACCCGAGATCCACATCCCTCCACCGCCCCCAGCTCCTCCTGTTCTACAACATCCACAGCTACAGGTGAGGAGAATATTTGTCTGAATAGAATACACAAAAGATTTGTATCATGGCGTTAGTAAATGTTGTTATGGTCCTATAACACACATAAATATTGATGACAAACTTAATAAAGCCTGTCAGCCTGATAAAGTATTAATTTGTAATTATACCCCCCAAATAGACAGTACAAAATGTGCCCTCCTGAAATAAATTTGCATTTTCAACCCTTTGCATTTTTAGGTCATCTGACCCAAAGGGTCAAGATGACCTATAGTTACCGTGCTTCGTCCGTCGTCGTCCGCCGTGCGCCGTCCGCCGTCAGCCGTCCGCCGTCCGTAAACTTTTCACATTTCAAACTTCTTCTCAAGTTCTACCAATGGGAATAAGCTGAAACTTAGCTGAAATGATCCTGAGATGGTCCTGACCAAGTGTTGTTATTTTTCGGGTCGGTCCGAAATCCAAGATGGCCGCCAGAGCCGCCATCTTGAAAAACACATTTTCAACTTCTTCTCAAATTCTACCAGTGGGAATAAGCTGAAACTTAGCTGAAATGATCCTGAGATGGTCCTGACCAAGTGTTGTTATTTTTCGGGTCGGTCCGAAATCCAAGATGGCCGCCATAGCCGACATCTTGAAAAACACATATTAAACTTCTTCTACAGTTCCACTGGTACCTGTGAGCTGAAAATTGGTAGGGATGTTCAGGAAGGGCAGCCCATAAAATGTTGTTATTTTTCGGGTCCGAAAAACTCTCGACATTTGTGCCATAGCGGCCATTTTGTGACATGATTGCGCAATCACTGTTTTCCTGAACAACACCTATTTTAAACTTCTTCTTAAGTTCTACCACTGGGGTTAAGCTGAAACTTGGCTGAAATGATCCTGAGATAGTCCTGACCAAGTGTTGTTATTTTTCGGGTCGGTCCGAAATCCAAGATGGCCGCCAGAGCCGCCATCTTGAAAAACACATTTTCAACTTCTTCTCAAGTTCTACCAGTGGGAATAAGCTGAAACTTAGCTGAAATGATCCTGAGATGGTCCTGACCAAGTGTTGTTATTTTTTGGGTTGGTCCAAATTCCAAGATGGCCGCCAGAGCCGCCATCTTGAAAAACACATTTCCAAATTTCTCTCAAGTTTCACCTGTGGGATTAAGCTGAAACTTGGCTGAAATTATCCTGAGATGGTCCTGACCATGAGTTGTTACTTTTCGGTCGGTTCGAAATCCCAAGATGGCCGCCATCTTACAAAACACATTTCCAACTTCTTCTCAAGTTCTACCTGTGGGATTAAGCTAAAACTTGGCTGAAGTGATTCTGAGATTGTCCTGACCAAGTGTTGTTATTTTTCAGGTTGGTCGGAAATCCAAGATGGCCGCCAGAGCCGCCATCTTGAAAAACACATTTCAAACTTCTTCTCAAGTTATACCTGTGTGATTAAGCTGAAACTTGGCTGACATGATCCTGAGATGGTCCTGATCAAGTATTGTTACTTTTTGGGTCGGTCCGAAATCCAAGATGGCTGCCAGAGCCGCAATCTTGAAAAACACGTTTCCAACTTCTTATCAAGTTCTACCACTGGGATTAAGCTGAAAATTGGCTGAAATGATCCTGAGATGGTCCTGACCAAGTGTTGTTACATTTCGGGTTGGTCCAAAATCCAAGATGGCCACCAGATTCGCCATCTTGAAAAACAAAATTGCCGTCCGTAAACTTTTCACATTTTAAACTTCTTCTCAAGTTCAACTCCTTCTTTCTGTACACATGCGCAGTACATTATAACTAAAGTGTGTTCGGTTGAACTCTAGTAGACTACAGTAACTATAGTCGGCAATCGAACTCGCCCATTGTCACAAATCTAAGATGGCCGCCACATATGTCATTTTGAACTTCTCAAGTTCTACCAGTGACATTGAGCTGAACCTTGCAAAAATTATCCTCAGATAGTCCCAACCAAATGTTATTTATCGGGTCCGTCAGACATCCAAGATGGCTGCCACAGCCCCCATTTTAAATACACATTTAAAACTTTTCATAGACAAATGATCCCCAGATAGTCCCAACCAAATGTTGTTATTTCTCCAGTCCGTCAGAGATCCAAGATGGCTGCAACAGCCCCCATTTTGCATCCACATCTAACACTTTCCATGATCTGAAACTTGCCTAAAATGATTCTGACCAAATGTTATTTTTCGCACTGTTCCGAAGAAATCCATGATCATCACCATCTTGAAAACCACATTTGTGTGGCATATTGTTACATGATTGTATTACTAATTCCTAGAGGAGAGGAATTTATATAAGCTATTAGCTTGTTTTCCAATCCTCACTATTTGTATAATTTCTATATATGTAATATACATGTACACTGATGGAAATAAAATATTGTTTAAACTAATTCCATAATGGTATCACAATTGGTAGTCAGATGACCGTTAAGGCCCTTGGGCCTCTTGTTTACCCTTGTCGCAGAGTTATTCCCCTTTTATGTAAATGAACACAATTTTGTCCGGCTATATAATATATTCCCTCCGTTTCCAACGGATCTTTTTAAAATTTTATGGGAATAGACAGTACAGTATGAAGATGTGCCCCTCAATTGTTGTACAATTAACTTAGGGGGCGGGGGGTATGATGTGGCCCCCAGATAACAGTTCTAGGTTCATTTTGTGGGCGCCAAAATAAGAAATACTAGCAGTACGTCTGTTACTTTGTCAGGGTGTGGATCAATACAAGAGAACTCATCATTTATGGTGTTTATGATTAACAGGGAGGAGGACCACCAGGCTCGCCACTGTCGTTAACGGGCACAAAGGCAGGGGGAGATAACTCTCCTGAAAGCGACGGCCTGTCGCAATTCACAATGCCATCAGTTCACGACGTCAATAACGATCAGACTGCTAGCAGGGCCAAACCTGCTGAGAAACTGATGCCACCAAAGCCCCTGGCTCCTCCCAGCGGTCCCAAGCCACGCCCCCTGGCACCACCCACAAGGACCCCAGGGTTCCTCCCTCCACGTCCGCTAGGCCCACGCCCACCACTGACAGCCGGTGCCCGCCCCACACTTAGACCTGGACTTCCTGTAGGCCAGCCGAAGCAGAACAGCTTTGAGAAACTCATAGCTAAATTACAAATGACTCTCCCTAAGTATAACAGGTTAGCTAGTGCTCAAATAGCTCAGAGATGTTTGCTCAGCAAGTTGTGACAAAAAAATGTTTTTGGTCAGATTTTTGTATAATGAGTTACGACGTAAACATTTTAGCATAGTTTGCTCTGAGTTTAGCATAGAGAGTTGTGATGAAAACAAATATAATTCTTGTGCAGATTTTAGCATCACAATATGTGCCTGCAAAGAGGTTTGAGTGTTTGTGACTTGAAAATGTCAATGCTTGTCGCTTTGTTCTTTAGCTTGGATATATAACAATCGTACATGAAATGATGGAGTAATATTTTTATGCTCAAGTAAAATACTGCACATTATGTTGTCGAGAGGCAGTAATAGGTTTCTACAGTGTTGTGTAATTGACATGGACACATGTTAGCCCTCATGTAAGATTTGAGGTTCAGCACATGCATTGGGTGCTTAATCTCAATGATCTTACCTTAGGGTTGATATTTCTCTTTTCACTTCAAACAGAATTATTTTCTCCCTTGTTTTTCCCTTTTTAAACATTGTTGTATGAATGTTATTGAGCTACCCAACTCCTGTAATGCTTTTCTATGAAGATTTTTGAAGTAAAAGGAAAATGTTAAAGTTGAGGAATGTTGATGAAACTAAGACCTGAAGCTTGAACTTTTACAATTTCTAGGCCAGTGTTTGTGCGACTGATCCAGGAGCTTAGACAGGCAAAAGGTGGATCTCTGTCGGGGGCGACTATGGACGAGATCATAAACCAGATTGTAGAGCTTGTCCATTCTCATGAACACAGACAGCAACAGTCCTCACAGGTAAATGCATGTGAAATGCTGATTTTATAACTTATGTTGACTCACACAACGGTATTGTTAGCTATAATGTTATATAATGGTAGTTCTTACTTACACAATGGTATTGTTAGCTATAATGTTATATAATGGTAGTTCTTACTTACACAACGGTATTGTTAGCTATAATGTTATATAATGGTAGTTCTTACTTACACAATGGTATTGTTAGCTATAATGTTATATAATGGTAGTTCTTACTTACACAACGGTATTGTTAGCTATAATGTTATATAATGGTAGTTCTTACTTACACAATGGTATTGTTAGCTATAATGTTATATAATGGTAGTTCTTAGGTATTAGTTATTTGAAGGCGATAGTAGAATTCACACACTGATCAATACGATGGTGGAATGAAATCCTTGCATTTTTTCAACAGACTGATATAACAATTAACAGTTAACCTACAGTATTACAGTATGGTATTTGAGTATGTAGTTTATCCCAGTATTGATAATCCATAAATCCAATGTACTATATTACTTCGCATTGTGACTCTACAAAAGATACTTTGCATATTGACTCTCTAAGTTTCCGCTCCCTGTGGCCCTCCTCCTGCCACCCACACCCGCTCTCCCTTCACTGTTTTCTAATTATCTCCAATTAAGCAAGGGTCTTATTTAGCACAGTTCTTGGTACAACAGCAATCTATCAATACACAGTTTATAGAGAAGATACTGAAGCTTTAAGATATCAAACATATAGTTCTAAAACACGCAGTGCTTTACCTGGGCATCTAAGGCCCACCCAGCCGAGGCCTTCCCTGGCCTCCCTCTCCAGGAGCTACATCTTCCCTCTCCAAACCCCTGACACTCGAATCCCTATACCTGGGTCATAATCAACTCCCAGGCCGAGGCATTCCCTGGCCTCCCTCTCCAAACCCCTGACACTCAACTCCCTATACCTGGGTCAACTCCCAGGCCGAGGCATTCCCTGGCCTCCCTCTCCAAACCCCTGACACTCCACTCCCTATACCTGGGTCAACTCCCAGGCCGAGGCCTTTCCTGGCCTCACTCTCCAAACCCCTGACACTGGACTCCCTATACCCGGGTCAACTCCCAGGCCGAGGCCTTCCCTGGCCTCCCTCTCAAAACCCCTGACACTCGACTCCCTATACCTGGGTCAACTCCCAGGCCGAGGCATTCCCTGGTCTCACTCTCCAAACCCCTGACGCTCGACTCCCTATACCTGGGTCAACTCCCAGGCCGAGGCATTCCCTGGCCTCCCTCTCCAAACCCCTGACACTCGACTCCCAATACCTGGGTCAACTCCCAGGCCGAGGCCTTCCCTGGTCTCACTCTCCAAACCCCTGACACTCGACTCCCTATACCTGGGTCAACTCCCAGGCCGAGGCCTTCCCTGGCCTCCCTCTCAAAACCCCTGACGCTCGACTCCCTATACCTGGGTCAACTCCCAGGCCGAGGCATTCCCTGGTCTCACTCTCCAAACCCCTGACGCTCGACTCCCTATACCTGGGTCAACTCCCAGGCCGAGGCATTCCCTGGCCTCCCTCTCCAAACCCCTGACACTCGACTCCCAATACCTGGGTCAACTCCCAGGCCGAGGCATTCCCTGGCCTCACTCTCCAAACCCCTGACACTCGACTCCCTATACCTGGGTCAACTCCCAGGCCGAGGCATTCCCTGGTCTCACTCTCCAAACCCCTGACACTCGAATCCCTATACCTGGGTCAACTCCCAGGCCGAGGCCTTCCCTGGTCTCACTCTCCAAACCCCTGACACTCGACTCCCTATACCTGGGTCAACTCCCAGGCCGAGGCATTCCCTGGTCTCACTCTCCAAACCCCTGACACTCGACTCCCTATACCTGGGTCAACTCCCAGGCCGAGGCCTTCCCTGGTCTCACTCTCCAAACCCCTGACACTCGACTCCCTATACCTGGGTCAACTCCCAGGCCGAGGCCTTCCCTGGTCTCACTCTCCAAACCCCTGACACTCGACTCCCTATACCTGGGTCAACTCCCAGGCCGAGGCATTCCCTGGTCTCACTCTCCAAACCCCTGACACTCGACTCCCTATACCTGGGTCAACTCCCAGGCCGAGGCATTCCCCGGCCTCCCTCTCCAAACCCCCGACACTCGACTCCCTATACCTGGGTCAACTCCCAGGCCGAGGCATTCCCCGGCCTCCCTCTCCAAACCCCCGACACTCGACTCCCTATACCTGGGTCAACTCCCAGGCCGAGGCATTCCCCGGCCTCCCTCTCCAAACCCCCGACACTCGACTCCCTATACCTGGGTCAACTCCCAGGCCGAGGCATTCCCCGGCCTCCCTCTCAAAACCCCTGACACTCGACTCTCAATACCTGGGTCAACTCCCAGGCCGAGGCATTCCCTGGCCTCCCTCTCCAAACCCCTGACACTCGACTCCCTATACCTGGGTCAACTCCCAGTTTTAGCCCATCTTGTTACCAGATATTCCTATGTTTACACATCTATGTCTGATGATGATGGGGCATCTCACTTCCAGTTCTGACAACGTAAAAACAAGAATATCTAAATTAGCATGTTTCTGGGGTACAATAACGTGTAATGTCTTCGGTTGGCTATTAGTGTGAGGAAAATGAGGAAAAGATGTGTCTCTCATTCCGTAGCCTAGTTCATTCTCCAGCCCACAAATACACATTTACATGCAGATGACAGATTATCTCCCTTAGACTATCATTCTCTCTCTCTCGCCAATCATATACCATACATACAAAAAATGATTTATTTATAGGTTTCATGTTTAGACAAACAACAACAATCAGACCCCACCACCCATCAATATTAAAAATGATTTTATATTAAGAAATGCTCGGCCAATCTGATTTTAACCCGACCACCCGTGATAGAAATGCACCTCCCCCATAAGATTAATTATGGAATACCAAAAAAAAGCAAGTGAAAATGGAAAGGTTCTTCTAAATATTTACAGGCATCTTCAACTCAAAGATCCATGGCCCCAAAGCCTATTGCCCCGCCCCCAGGGATAGCCCCTACCTGGGCTTTCTCAGCCTCTGATGGTACAAGTGAAGTATTTGAGGAGGATGAGGACCCCTGTGTTATTTGTCATGAGGAGATGACACCCACGACCACGTGTACGCTGGACTGTAGCCATAGGTTCCATGACGAGGTAGGTACCAAACACACACTCCCACAAACTGGTACCAAACACACACTCCCACAAACTGGTACCAAACACACACTCCCACAAACTAGTACCAAACGCACACTCCCACAAACTAGTACCAAACACACACTCCCACAAACTGGTACCAAACACACACTCCCACAAACTGGTACCAAACACACACTCCCACAAACTGGTACCAAACACACACTCCCACAAACTGGTACCAAACACACACTCCCACAAACCGGTACCAAACACACACTCCCACAAACCGGTACCAAACACACACTCCCACAAACCGGTACCAAACACACACTCCCACAAACTGGTACCAAACACACACTCCCACAAACTGGTACCAAACATACTCCCACAAACAGGTACCAAACACACACTCCCACAAACTGGTACCAAACACACACTCCCACAAACTGGTACCAAACACACACTCCCACAAACTGGTACCAAACACACACTCCCACAAACTGGTACCAAACACACACTCCCACAAACTAGTACCAAACACACACTCCCACAAACTGGTACCAAACGCACACTCCCACAAACTAGTACCAAACACAAACTAGTACCAAACACACACTCCCACAAACTGGTACCAAACACACACTCCCACAAACTGGTACCAAACACACACTCCCACAAACTGGTACCAAACACACACTCCCACAAACTGGTACCAAACACACACTCCCACAAACTAGTACCAAACACACACTCCCACAAACTGGTACCAAACGCACACTCCCACAAACTAGTACCAAACACAAACTAGTACCAAACACACACTCCCACAAACTAGTACCAAACATACTCCCACAAACAGGTACCAAACACACACTCCCACAAACTGGTACCAAACACACACTCCCACAAACTGGTACCAAACACACACTCCCACAAACTGGTACCAAACACACACTCCCACAAACTGGTACCAAACACACACTCCCACAAACTAGTACCAAACACACACTCCCACAAACTGGTACCAAACGCACACTCCCACAAACTAGTACCAAACACAAACTAGTACCAAACACACACTCCCACAAACTGGTACCAAACACACACTCCCACAAACTGGTACCAAACACACACTCCCACAAACTGGTACCAAACACACACTCCCACAAACTGGTACCAAACACACACTCCCACAAACTAGTACCAAACACACACTCCCACAAACTGGTACCAAACGCACACTCCCACAAACTAGTACCAAACACAAACTAGTACCAAACACACACTCCCACAAACTAGTACCAAACGTACACTCCCAGAAACTGGTACCAAACACACACTCCCACAAACTGGTACCAAACGCACACTCCAACAAACTAGTACCAAACACACACTTCTACAAACTGGTACCAAACACACACTCCCACAAACTAGTTCCAAACACACACTCCCACAAACTAGTACCAAACACACACTCCCACAAACTAGTACCAAACACACTCCCACAAACTGGTACCAAACACACACTCCCACAAACTAGCACCAAACACACACTCCCACAAACTGGTACCAAACACACACTCCAACAAACTAGTACCAAACACACTCCCACAAACTGGTACCAAACGCACACTCCCACAAACTAGTACCAAACACACACTCCCACAAACTAGTACCAAACACACACTCCAACAAACTAGTACCAAACACACACTCCCACAAACTGGTACCAAACGCACACTCCCACAAACTAGTACCAAACACAAACTAGTACCAAACACACACTCCCACAAACTGGTACCAAACACACACTCCCACAAACTAGTACCAAACACACACTCCCACAAACTAGTACCAAACACACACTCCAACAAACTAGTACCAAACACACTCCCACAAACTGGTACCAAACACACACTCCCACAAACTAGTACCAAACACACACTCCCACAAACTAGTACCAAACACACACTCCCACAAACTGGTACCAAACACACACTCCCACAAACTAACTGTTTAGATGCTAATATTGGAGAGGGTTTCAATTTCGCTTCTGATAATCGTGAGGGTTGTATCCATAGTGATGCATGATTTAACTCTGTTACAGTGTATCCGTAAGTGGCTGAAGGAACAGAGCACCTGCCCCAACTGTAGGGATCACGCACTGCTGCCAGACGAGTTTCCTGCTCTAAAGTGAGGGACTGGAGCTAGTGCTTTGTAATTAAATATCAACGTTTCATCATTGATGCTGAATAGAGCTTGAGCTGTTCGTCAACCCTCAATTGGACTTCAATCTTTTGGGAACCCTCAAGTTAGCTTCAGCAGTTTAGCTTTAAATGAGCTCCATCCTTTGATTCACCGCTTGTCTCATTCTTCATCTTGCAAATGAAGCTGTAATTATTTCATGTTGGCTTTATCAGTCATCCATTGAGCCTCGGGAGTAAATCTGATGGTGGGCTTGGCTCTACATACATTTGTATCTAAGCTGCAGAGTAAATATCAAGTGATCACCTGCTCAGCTTGTCGGGGTAGAAGAGAATCCAAAAGTGCAGAGTAAATCTCAAGTGATCACCTGTTCAGCTTGTCGGGGTAGAAGAGAATCCAAAAGTGCAGAGTAAATCTCAAGTGATCACCTGTTCAGCTTGTCGGGGTAGAAGAGAATCCAAAAGTGCAGAGTAAATCTCAAGTGATCACCTGTTCAGCTTGTCGGGGTAGAAGAGAATCCAATGGAGGGTATGCCCAACTGTGACACTGAATGTAGAGTAATTTCAATGACAATGTTGTTGTTTACATAATTTATTACTTCATTATGATACTTTTAATATTATACGTTTTGTAATTGGTTTGTAATTTTACTAGAAAACTATTACTGATTTTGTTTTCTATTTATATTTTATTTTTGAAGTTTATTTTAATCATTGTCTAGTTTTACCAGATTTTTTGTCATAATAACATGTACTGTTCTGGATCTCTCCATTGTAGATTCCCTTTCTTGATGTCTAGCCATTTCAGAAAACAAAAAATACTTCCCTATCAGAAATATTTTCATTAGATGAAGTCTCAACTCCAGAGGTGAAACTAGTTGGCCAAATTAACTGTAGAACTTACACTTGAATATGATGTGATGATGTTCACCCTGCTTACCTTTAGTTATCCATATTAGGTGAAACTAAAATTTGGACACATTCTCTCTGTAACATTAAATAACTTCATTCATGGCTGATGCTTTCCTGGGAAATTATTGCCTTTTCATTTTCTCATAAAGCACAAAATCAAGGAAGGGCATTATTGTTCTTATATCAAAATTTAGACATGTTTATCTTTTCTCAGATATACTGTCCAACATTTTAGTAGATTAGACAGGTTATGGTCTATATCTCATTCATGGCTGATGCTTTTCTTGGAAAATATTACCTTTTCATTTTCTCATAAAGCACAAAATCAAGGAAGGGCATTATTGTTCTTATATCAAAATTTAGACATGTTTATCTTTTCTTAGATATACTGTCCAACATTTCAGTAGATTAGACAGGTTATGGTGTATATCTCATTCATGGTTGATGCTTTTCTAGTAAAGATTAGCTGTCATTATTGTATCAAATAGATTTTTCTCAGAAATCATAGCTTTGGGCTTTGCTATTGTGTTCTAAATTAAATCATATCCCTTTTTTTTCTGAATCCACAATCATCCATTAACAATCGGAAATACTCCATAAGAAAGTCCTGCTTCAGCAATAGTGACTGTGCTTAATATGTTGTGTCAGAATTTATTTATTATCTCTTTAAGCTTTTATAATGTTATTCCTATGAAACTCTCAAGAGAGCAATTGTTTTCATATTTAACACAAAGGTCTGTTTAAGTAAAAGTCCCATTGAACAATGCATCTTTAAAATAGGCTAGAATCCATTGAATGTTTTACATAGAGATCAGTGTGTGTTTACTGTGTTAACATTAGAGATCAGTGTGTGTTTACTGTGTATGGCTTTACCACATTTTGTGTTGATCACATTAGTCCCAGATCTCGGGCAGAAACCATCTTCACTAAAAAACAACATAGGGTCAGTATTAATCTGATTGAAATGCAAATCTTTACGATGTACATAAAGAATCGGATAACATCCAACAAGAGGTCATGTTCTGGTGACCTTTGCATCCTCTATACTTCAAACTCAAGTCAAATTATCTTATTAACATTGCCATCTGCAGGAAATTATTTCCTCACAATATGCATATTAGCTTGGTGTGAGGAAATGACCTGCCATACAAATAGGATTATGCCAACTGTTTCGCCCATTAATTTTCATTTTCAAGATAATTTGAGCTGTAATGTTTAATTGTTGAATGCAAAGGTTCACCAGAACATGAGCCCTGATGGAAGTCACGAGATCCTACATAATGTGATTTGGTCAGGATTTAACAACTTTGGAAAAACATCAATGTTTCATTTACTGCTAGAACATTCATATTCCAAATCAAGAATTGGATTTCTGCTTGAACATTCATGAATTTGCAATGATTCTTGGAAAATCTGTTCCAAAGGTACAAGAACACCAGGGGCATTTATCAAAATATATTTACCATTGCATGGCATTGCCACTATATGACCCCACCAAATTCAGTTGGCATTCATAAGACCATGGATGCCATTGGCCGATTCTTGATGTCATCATTATGATGACACTGGGTACAATTGACCGGTCCCAGGCAATGACTGTTCTTTTCATTAAACAAGCATACACAATATATATATTTTTTTTTTTAGATTAATGCTGAAAAATACAAAGAGTAATAAGTGCAGTTCAGTCCCTTTACAAAGCCTTGCCTAGCTTGCATAATCATTTTCAGGTCCGCCAGAGTTTATATCCAAAATTCAACATCTAAAAAGCAGACAAACTAGATTTGTATGAATATACAGATTCCTGTATTGCCGTTCAGAACAAGAATTGTGATAAACATGTTTTTGAGGTCTTTCTTAATACACTGTCATGTGTAGAACATTTTGAAATATTGTCTCAAGTGGTGTATTTGTGAATATATTTCTGTATTAATATTGTTTGCTGATGTTGTTTATAATCCAGATTTTATTAGTAAAATGTTGATATTTTAGATGATCTCAACATATAATCGCAGCTTTGTATCACTGCCTTGTCTAGCAATTCTGAATCCAAAAACATCAAGCAATGCAATTTGTATATTTTTTTTTTTTTTGGAGGAAAGGGTGGGGAATTGTCACAAATCACATTTTTGAATGTAGAATGTATATCATATATCCTTATGATTTGTTAAATAAAATGTTGTTTGACTTTGGGTAAATGATAGGCCAATGGTTGTACAAAATCTCTTCAATCAACTCTCTATATTGACTTTGAATATTGTTTGTTTTGTAAAGTGTGATAGGTCTCTAGAATCACCTGCTATTACAATCAGTAGAGATCGAAGTACTGAAGGATGCTATTTGTCCTCAACTTTTAATCTAATAAAATATTATTTACGATCATAACATAATAAACATTTTCAAATGGTAAATATACTTTGTCTTGTTTTCTTCGATAATGTTTGATGACATGAGTTTGACTTGTCACATATAAGGGAGATTGAGATCTGAGGCCTATACCAGTAAAAAAAATTCCCTGATCCTGAAACTTCAAAATAAATCAGTTCTGTCTGCGTATTACTTCAAAGTAACTTATTGATAAATTCTATGGATAGAACCCCGAAACAAAACCTGGGAGTCCCAGGATGAGAACAAAACCAGGAGTCCCAGATAGATATTCTACTGGAATAGTCTCGGTGTCTGCTGGTTTGTACAGTGAAATTCTGCCGACTTAAATTGATGTATGTCTTGACTGAACTCGCATAGTCCTGCCATGAAAGTTATCAAAATTCAAAGAGATGACCAGACAATATCAAACCGGTGTCTCCACAACGTCAATCCAGTTTGCATGATTTATGTGTGCGAGTCTATGAGTCCCTCTCATCTCGATTTAGAACCGACCAGATGGGTTCTTTTTCTGCCACTTGAGAAGATTGCTTGCTCTTTCCAGTATGCCGCAGTAGACCAGTTCTAAATTTGAGAAAGATCCATCAAGTACTTAAAAAAAACCAATAGCAAACTTTCAATGACAAAATCCAAGATGGCTGCCTTTTAGCAATGTAGTTTTTCTGATCAGTCCCAAAATCAAAAGAGCACAACTAGGCACCAAGGGGAACCTACATATGATATTTGAGAAAGATCAATCTTGTCCATCTTAAGAAATAGCGAAAACAAGATTTGTTTAAAGACGGATGCAGGGCAATTTGAGTAGCCCACCATCTAATGATGGTGGGCTATTAACAAGATTCAATGGAAGATAATAAAACGTGTTTAGGTTTCTGTACAATATTTACTTTGTTTTGCTACATACATCATATGTACAGGTATTTACACCAGCATCTATACAGACATCAATGTCAAATATTTACACCAACCCGACGCTTATAAGTAGGACTCGTAAACAGTATATGAAGAGTCGGCTGATACAGACTGAACACATTTCTATCCATAATAAGACGACTGTGTTTAGTCGTTGGTATTCAACGAGTCAGACAATACTTTGATAGTCTGTTACTCCAGAAATCCTCGGACAAGTTACCAGGGGCTGGTCTACAGTATCTGTGTCCGATGTATTACAGCAGATGTATTACAGCAGCCTGCTGTACGTGTCAGCCCTCTGTATCCACATCTGATAAGTTACAGCTGCCTGGTATCTACAGATTCTCCTTGCATGAATTCCTTCACTCAGTACTGAAACATACCAAAACAGTCTTATTTAAAACCAATGGCGATATTGATAATGTAGCAGAAGGAGGCTCACAGACAACCTGTTGATTTGAGTTTGAAATAATTAAGTTGTGCTTATATAGGGTAGCTGATAGAGAATGATACTTCTTATTAAATTTGGGTGTGAGAAATCAACCTCCATATTATAACAAGGTAGCTGAAACTGTATAAAAACACTGTATCTGAAACCATATTACAACAAGGTAGCTGAAACGATATTACAACAAGGAAGCTAAAACCATATTATTACAAGGTAGCTGAAACCATATTATAACAAGGTAGCTGAAACCATATTATAACATGGTAGCTGAAACCATATTACAACAAGGTAGCTGAAACCATATTATAGCAAGGGGCTGAAACCATATTACAACAAGGCAGCTGAAACCATATTACAACAAGGTAGCTGAAACCATATTACAACAAGGTAGCTGAAACCATATTATAACACAGTAGCTGAAACCATATTATGACAAGGTAGCTGAAACCGTATTCTGAAACCATATTACAACAAGGTAGCTAAAACCATATTACAACAAGGTAGCTGAAACCATATTATAACAAGGTAGCTGAAACCATATTATGACAAGGTAGCTGAAACCATATTATTACAAGGTAGCTGAAACCATATTATAACAAGGTAGCTGAAACCATATTATAACAAGGTAGCTGAAACCATATTATAACAAGGTAGCTGAAACCATATTACAACAAGGCAGCTGAAACCATATTACAACAAGGTAGCTGAAACCATATTATAACACAGTAGCTGAAACCGTATTATAACAAGGTGCTGAAACCATATTATAACAAGGTGCTGAAACCATATTACAACAAGGTAGCTGAAACCGTATTATAACACAGTAGCTGAAACCGTATTATAACAAGGTGCTGAAACCGTATTATAACACAGTAGCTGAAACCATATTATAACACAGTAGCTGAAACCGTATTATAACAAGGTAGCTGAAACCATATTATAACACGGTAGCTGAAACCATATTATAACAAAGTAGCTGAAACCATATTATAACAAAGTAGCTGAAACCATATTACAACAAGGTAGCTGAAACCATATTATAACATGGTAGCTGAAACCATATTATAACTAGGTAGCTGAAACAGTATTATAACAAGGTAGCTGTAACCATATTATAACACAGTAGCTGAAACCATATTATGACAAGGTAGCTGAAACCGTATTATAACACAGTAGCTGAAACCATATTATAACAAGGTGCTGAAACCATATTATAACAAGGTGCTGAAACCATATTATAACAAGGTAGCTGAAACCATATTATAACAAGGTAGCTGAAACCATATTATGACAAGGTAGCTGAAACCGTATTACAACAAGGTAGCTGAAACCATATTATAACAATGTAGCTGAAACCATATTATAACAAGGTAGCTGAAACCATATTATAACAAGGTAGCTGAAACCATATTACAACAAGGTAGCTGAAACCATATTACAACAAGGTAGCTGAAACCATATTATAACAAGGTAGCTGAAACCATATCATGACAAGGTAGCTGAAACCGTATTATGACAAGGTAGCTGAAACCATATTACAACAAGGTAGCTGAAACCATATCATGACAAGGTAGCTGAAACCATATCATGACAAGGTAGCTGAAACCATATTATAACAAGGTAGCTGAAACCATATTATAACACGGTAGCTGAAACCGTATTATAACAAGGTGCTGAAACCGTATTATAACAAGGTAGCTGAAACCATATCATGACAAGGTAGCTGAAACCATATTACAACAAGGAAGCTAAAACCATATTATGACGAGGTAGCTGAAACCATATTATAACAAGGTAGCTGAAACCATATTATAACAAGGTAGCTGAAACCATATTACAACAAGGTAGCTGACACCATATTACAACATGGTAGCTGAAACCATATTATAACAAGGTAGCTGAAACTATATTATAACAAGGTAGCTGAGACCATATTACAACAAGGTAGCTAAAACCATATTATTACAAGGTAGCTGAAACCATATTATAACATGGTAGCTGAAACCATTTTATAACAAGGTAGCTGAAACCATATTATAACAACGTAGCTGAAACCATATTACAACAACGTAGCTGAAACTATATTATAACATGGTAGCTGAAACCATATTACAACAAGGTAGCTGAAACCATATTATAACTAGGTAGCTAAAACCATATTACAACAAGGTAGCTGAAACCATATTATAACTAGGTAGCTAAAACCATATTACAACAAGGTAGCTGAGACCATATTATAACTAGGTAGCTAAAACCATATTACAACAAGGTAGCTGAGACCATATTATTACAAGGTAGCTGAAACCATATTATAACAAGGTAGCTGAAACTATATTATAACACGGTAGCTGAAACCATATTACAACAACGTAGCTGAAACTATATTATAACTAGGTAGCTAAAACCATATTACAACAAGGTAGCTGAGACCATATTATAACAACGTAGCTGAAACCATATTATTACAAGGTAGCTGAAACCATATTATAACATGGTAGCTAAAACCATATTATAACAAGGTAGCTGAAACCATATTATAACAACGTAGCTGAAACCGTATTACACAAAGTAGCTGAAACCATATTACAACATGGTAGCTGAAACCGTATTATAACAAGGTAGCTGAAACCGTATTATGACAAGGTGCTGAAACCATATTATAACAAGGTAGCTGAAACCGTATTATAACAAGGTGCTGAAACCATATTATGACAAGGTAGCTGAAACCGTATTATAACTAGGTAGCTGAAACCGTATTATAACAAGGTGCTGAAACCGTATTATAACATGGTAGCTGAAACCGTATTATAACTAGGTAGCTGAAACCGTATTATAACAAGGTGCTGAAACCGTATTATAACAAGGTAGCTGAAACCATATTATAACTAGGTAGCTGAAACCGTATTATAACATGGTAGCTGAAACCGTATTATAACATGGTAGCTGAAACCGTATCATAACAAGGTGCTGAAACCATATTATAACAAGGTAGCTGAAACCGTATTATAACAAGGTGCTGAAACCATATTATAACAAGGTGCTGAAACCATATTATAACAAGGTAGCTGAAACCATATTATAACATGGTAGCTGAAACCATATTATAACATGGTGCTGAAACCATATTATTACAAGGTAGCTGAAACCATATTATAACATTGTAGCTGAAACCATATTATAACAAGGTAGCTGAAACCATATTACAACAAGGTAGCTGAAACCATATTATAACAAGGTAGCTGAAACCATATTACAACAAGGTAGCTGAAACCATATTATAACACAGTAGCTGAAACCATATTATAACTAGGTAGCTGAAACCATATTATAACTAGGTAGCTGAAACCATATTACAACATGGTAGCTGAAACCATATTATAACAAGGTAGCTGAAACCGTATTATAACAAGGTAGCTGAAACCATATCATAACAAGGTGCTGAAACCATATTATAACTAGGTAGCTGAAACCATATTACAACAAGGTAGCTGAAACCATATTATAACAAGGTAGCTGAAACCATATTATAACTAGGTAGCTGAAACCATATTATAACAAGGTAGCTGAAACCATATTATAACTAGGTAGCTGAAACCATATTACAACAAGGTAGCTGAAACCATATTATAACAAGGTAGCTGAAACCATATTATAACTAGGTAGCTGAAACCGTATTATAACAAGGTAGCTGAAACCATATTATAACAAGGTAGCAGAAACCGTATTATTACAAGGTAGATGAAACCATATTACAACAAGGTAGCTGAAACCATATTATTACAAGGTAGCTGAGACCATATTATAACAAGGTAGCTGAAACCGTATTATAACAAGGTGCTGAAACCATATTATAACAAGGTAGCTGAAACCGTATTATAACAAGGTGCTGAAACCGTATTATAACAAGGTAGCTGAAACCATATTATGACAAGGTAGCTGAAACCATATTATAACAAGGTAGCTGAAACCATATTATTACAAGGTAGCTGAAACCATATTACAACAAGGTAGCTGAAACCATATTATTACAAGGTAGCTGAAACCATATTATTACAAGGTAGCTGAGACCATATTATAACAAGGTAGCTGAAACCGTATTATAACAAGGTGCTGAAACCATATTATAACAAGGTAGCTGAAACCGTATTATGACAAGGTAGCTGAAACCGTATTACAACAAAGTAGCTAAAACCATATTACAACAAGGTAGCTGAAACTATATTATAACAAGGAAGCTGAAACCATATTACAACAAGGTAGCTAAAACCATATTATAACAAGGTAGCTGAAACCATATTATAACAAGGTAGCTGAAACCATATTATGACAAGGTAGCTGAAACTGTATTATAACAAGGTAGCTGAAACCGTATTATAACAAGGTAGCTGAAACTGTATTATAACAAGGTAGCTGAAACTGTATTATAACAAGGTAGCTGAAACCGTATTATAACAAGGTGCTGAAACCGTATTATAACAAGGTAGCTGAAACCGTATTATAACAAGGTAGCTGAAACCATATTATAACAAGGTAGCTGAAACCGTATTACAACAAGGTAGCTGAAACCATATTACAACAAGGTAGCTGAAACTATATTACAACAAGGTAGCTGAAACCGTATTATAACAAGGTAGCTGAAACCATATTATGACAAGGTAGCTGAAACTATATTATAACAAGGTAGCTGAAACTATATTATAACAAGGTAGCTGAAACCATATTATGACAAGGTAGCTGAAACCATATTATAACAAGGTAGCTGAAACCGTATTATAACAAGGTAGCTGAAACCGTATTACAACAAGGTAGCTGAAACTATATTATAACAAGGTAGCTGAAACCATATTATGACAAGGTAGCTGAAACCGTATTATAACAAGGTGCTGAATCCATATTATAACAAGGTGCTGAAACTGTATTATAACAAGGAAGCTGAAACCATATTACAACAAGGTAGCTGAAACCATATTATAACAAGGTGCTGAAACTGTATTATAACAAGGAAGCTGAAACCATATTATGACAAGGTAGCTGAAACCGTATTATAACAAGGTAGCTGAAACCATATTATAACAAGGAAGCTGAAACCATATTACAACAAGGTAGCTAAAACCGTATTATAACTAGTAGCTGAAACCGTATTATAACAAGGTAGCTGAAACCGTATTATAACAAGGTAGCTGAAACCGTATTATAACAAGGAAGCTGAAACCATATTACAACATGGTAGCTAAAACCATATTACAACATGGTAGCTAAAACCATATTACAACAAGGTAGCTGAAACCATATTATGACAAGGTAGCTGAAACCGTATTATAACAAGGTAGCTGAAACCATATTATGACAAGGTAGCTGAAACCGTATTATAACAAGGTAGCTGAAACCATATTACAACATGGTAGCTAAAACCATATTACAACAAGGTAGCTGAAACCATATTATGACAAGGTAGCTGAAACCGTATTATGACAAGGTAGCTGAAACCGTATTATAACATGGTAGCTGAAACCGTATTACAACAAGGTAGCTGAAACCATATTATGACAAGGTAGCTGAAACCGTATTATAACAAGGTAGCTAAAACCATATTACAACAAGGTAGCTGAAACCGTATTATAACAAGGTAGCTGAAACCGTATTATGACAAGGTAGCTGAAACCGTATTATGACAAGGTAGCTGAAACCGTATTATGACAAGGTAGCTGAAACCGTATTATGACAAGGTAGCTGAAACCATATTATGACAAGGTAGCTGAAACCATATTATAACTAGGTAGCTGAAACCATATTATAACAAGGTAGCTAAAACCATATTATAACAAGGTAGCTGAAACCATATTATGACAAGGTAGCTAAAACCATATTACAACAAGGTAGCTGAAACCATATTATGACAAGGTAGCTGAAACCATATTATGACAAGGTAGCTGAAACCATATTATGACAAGGTAGCTGAAACCATATTATGACAAGGTAGCTGAAACCGTATTATAACAAGGTAGCTGAAACCATATTATAACAAGGTAGCTGAAACCATATTACAACAACGTAGCTGAAACCATATTATTACAAGGTGGTTGAAACCGTATTATAACAAGGTAGCTGAAACCATATTATTATATGGTATCTGAAACACTTTGGGCTGGTAAAACGATGGCTACTATATATATATATGTAACAGAGGACATTATTATTTCAATGCCTCCGCTAGGAGTCGAACCCGGAACCTCTGGCTACTAGTCTTACGCTCAACCGATCGAGCTAAAGAGAAGATCTCTCTAGCCGAGCGGTATATTGCAGCTAGTATTTACCAGGGTTACATACTCCCCCTCCAGGAAAGAACTCGTCCCGAGTTTATCCGGGGGTCATAGGGATTCCTTTGCAAGTATCCCTAAGTATGATTCCCGGGTCCCTACGTGGGCGCCATATGTAACAGAGGTCATTATTATTTCAATGCCTCCGCTAGGAGTCGAACCCGGAACCTCTGGCTACTAGTCTTACGCTCAACCGATCGAGCTAAAGAGAAGATCTCTCTAGCCGAGCGGTATATTGCAGCTAGTATTTACCAGGGTTACATATATATATTTTGGAATTCTGAGAGCAGTTATATGACATGTTAATCTAGAAAAAAAAATTTACTTAAAACCCAAATCAAGAATTAGACATTCATGTTGTACAAAATGGAGCAATAACGATTATTTATTCTGAAGATATGCCAATATTTGCTCAGTTTAGTAGTAGTGATGCATTTATTTCCTTAAAAAAATGTCTTCTGCTGACAAAATCATCCTTCAACCTTTCCTTGTGTTTAGACTTACGAAATCATCCTTCAACTTCTCCTTGTGTTTAGACTTTTCTTTCGGGGGCCGTTGCTTTGGACGAGATTTCTTTCCTGCATTCTTTTCATTTGGCTTTTTGACATTCAGCAAGGGATGGATTTCTGGAAGAGAAAACAGATTTTACCATCAACGATCATATTGGTTCAATAGCTGTATCATTACAGTGATTTTATAGTCACTTTACTACAGGGAATTATAACACAAATAATACTGAACAGGTAATAATACTGAACATTTAGACCCACTGTACAATACTCTACCGTCTAGGCCAACAAAGTTGTTTTATGTAAGTTGGAAAAACTGGTTTAATAATTAAAGGAGAAATAAGCTTACTAGTATATATATCAAACAAGTTTATCTAGGTTCTAGTTTGAGTAGGTTCTAAAAACATGTAAGGAAGTCACAAATGAATTTTATTTTTCTTATGGTCCTACGATTGCAACAAATCATTGCATGTCTATAAAATTTGACTGGGTGTGAATGCTTTTCTGGGTGCCTTCCCTGTTACATGACATTGAAAACCAATTGATATTTTTGTACAAAGACTTACCATCTAAGGGAGCATTAGGGAGATCAACGTCTACAGATTTACTTTTCTTCTTCTTTGGTGACGGTGTGTGATCTGTTGTGGGGGCGGGGCGCTTCTTCTCCGGGGGCAGGGGTTCCTCCAGGACCTGGAAGTATATAATGTGTTCATTAAGTGATGGGGCCACATACAGACATGGTACCAACTGATCCCACAACAGTATAAGGGGAAGGAACACCTCAACACTATCCTTTTCTGTTAGGGTTTGCTGTGCGGACATCTTGTTTCATTTATAACTGACTGATCGTCAAGCATGTTATTGTGAGAGACATGTTATTGTGACAGACATGTTATTGTGAGAGACATGACCTGGTTAAACACCATCAAGTCAACAAATATCCAGCACCGTCGTTTTAAATATTCTGCTTTCTGATATAACGGTCCTTTTTTTAAAATATGTTGATGTAAATTTACCCCTTCTATGAGAGCTCCTGGCTAGGAGTAGGATTTTAAAATTAGGAATATTTCAGTGCAAATGTACCCCTCCTACAAGAAATCTGGCAAGCTAGGGTAAAGGTTTTAAGATTAAGAATATAAATTTACCCCTTCTATGAGAGCTTCTGGCTCGTCCAGTTCTGGTGATACAGGCAGGAACAGTAAAGCTTCTGTATCCTCATCTTCCTCGTCACTGTAACAGAGATAGGAATTATGGTTACTATAGTGACGATCACCCGCTAACAAACACCTGTATGGTTACTATAGTAACACTCGCCCGGTAACAAACACCTGTATGTTAAATATAGTGACACTGTTAACAAACACCTGTATGGTAAATATAGTGACACTGTTAACAAACACATGTACGGTTACCATGGCGACACTCACCTGCTAACAAACACCTGAATTGGTTCTACAGTGGTGACATCTACTTCAATGTCCTCCTCATCTGGCCCTGACAACAAAAAAGAGATAAATTTTATTTTCTATTTACATGTGAACTTTGTAAATTAACAATAAACGAGGCTTGTAACCTTCCTTACAGTTACGACTGTGGTGTGTACTTTTACCTTTAGTTTCTTCCTTCTCCTTGTCTTCGTCTTCAATATCAAACTCTGATTCTCTCTCCTCATACTCAACATTCTCGTCAAGTTCCTTAAAATCTGGCGCAAATGCACTCCAATTTTCCTATAAAACAAAAAACATATACACATACCAACTATAAATAATTCTAAAAATATATAACATACAAGAATTACGCGTAATTATATGTGTCGCCTTTCCCGCTTTGTCAATAGTGATAGTGTTCGTAGAGTCATAATTCACCTATATACCAAATGTGATTGAAATCGGACAATATTGAAATTTTGACCAGTCAATGGCAAAGAAATGGCGTCCATTTTGTTGAATCATGAAACAGAAATTGCGATAGTTTTTGTAGAGTCCTAATACACCTACATACCAAGTTTGAGTGAAATCGGACAAAATCAAAATTTTGACAAATCAGAGGCCAGGAAATAATGGCCAATTTGCAGAAGCAGGAAACCAAAGTTGCAATTGTATTCGTAGAGTTATAATACACCTATATACCAAATTTGAGTGAAATCGGACAATATCTAAATTTTGACCAATCAGTGGCAAGGAAATAGCGGCCAATTTGCTGAATCATGAAACAGAAGTTGTGATAGTGTTTGTAGAGTCCTAACACACCTACATACCAATTTTGAGTGAAATCGGACAATATCTAAATGTTGACCAATCAGTGGCAAGGAAATGGCGGCCTTTTTGTTAAACCATAAAATGGAAAGTGCGATAGTGTTCGTAGAGTCATAATACACCTACATACCACGTTTGGTTGCTGTAGCTTTTATACTTAGTCAGAAACAGCCTAATATGCAAGAGCTAAACGCAAAACTTTAACGTTGTAATTCCAGAAATTTGAGATTTTTACCCCAAAAAAGCAGAAATCCAGGAATATTTTTTAGCCCAGTAGGCTCTACTTCCCATGCTTCATCTATGATTGAGGTTTGGTTGATGTAGCTTTTATACTTAGTCAGAAACAGCCTAATATGCAAGAGCTAAACGCAAAACTTTAACGTTGTAATTCAAGAAATTTGAGATTTTTACCCCAAAAAATCAGAAATCCTGGAATTTTTTTAGCCCAGTAGGCTCTACTTCCCATGCTTCATCTATGATTGAAGTTTGGTTGATGTAACTTTGTCAAAAACAGAGCTAAATGCAAAACTTTAACATTGTTGACGACGCTGCTGCCGTCGCCGTCGGAAAAGTAACCCCTATGTGCCGCCTTTCCGACATCCGTCGGAGGCGACACAAAAATTGTACAGATTCAATACATTATGATGAATCAAGCCTTTGTGTAGAGGAGGCTGAAGATAATACAGAAAATGGAAAGCAAGCCACATAGCAGCTACTATAGAACTAGAAATGTCTGCGAGACATAAATGCCCCCGCTCCCATATGAAATAAATTAGTTCTGCAAAATTTTATGAAACTTGGACAATATTTGAATTTCTACCTATCAGAGGCCATGAAATGTCTCCCATTTTGGTTTTCACAAAACGATTACTACCATTGCCTTCGTATTGCCAGATTACATATACATACCAAATTTCATTTAAATCAGACAATATTTAAATTTCAGCATTTATTTTGCAACCATCTTGAATAGTAATGCCACATTTTTTTGTTTATAATAAGTGCCGTTGCGTTATCATCCCTCCCACCAAGTTTCATCTGAATCCGTAGAGTAGAAGAAAATTTATTACAGGATATGTGACTTACCACTTGATTCTGTGCCCAGATAGACACAAGACCACTAGATATGGAGGCTATGATGGGTCGGACAGGATGCCACTGAAACACAATATGAACAGCAAGGTAAACAAACAACATTGAGACATTATGATGGGTCGGACAGGATGTCACTGAAACACAATATAAACAGCAAGGTAAACAAACAACATTAAGACATTACTCTTTCTATTCTAATGTTTTAGAACTAAAGGCAAAGACAAAATACAGTGTGAGAAACCCAGTACTTCAACACTTGATCAAGACTAGGATAGACCAGTTCAGAGTTCGAGACAAACCCAGTACTTCAACACTGGGCAGAGACAAGGTTAGACCTGTTCAGGGTTAGAGACAAACCCAGTACTTCAATACTGAGCCAAGACAAGGTTAGACTTGTTCAGGGTTAGAGACAAACCCAGTACTTCAATACCGAGCCAAGACAAGGGTAGACTTGTTCAGGGTTAGAGACAAAACCCAGTACTTCAATACTGAGCCAAGACAAGGTTAGACTTGTTCAGGGTTAGAGACAAACCCAGTACTTCAACACTGGGCAGAGACAAGGGTAGACCTGTTCAGGGTTAGAGACAAACCCAGTACTTCAATACCGAGCCAAGACAAGGGTAGACCTGTTCAGGGTTAGAGACAAACCCAGTACTTCAATACTGAGCCAAGACAAGGGTAGAATTGTTCAGGGTTAGAGACAAACCCAGTACTTCAATACTGAGCCAAGACAAGGGTAGACTTGTTCAGGGTTAGAGACAAAACCCAGTACTTCAATACTGAGCCAAGACAAGGTTAGACTTGTTCAGGGTTAGAGACAAACCCAGTACTTCAATACTGAGCCAAGACAAGGTTAGACTTGTTCAGGGTTAGAGACAAACCCAGTACTTCAACACTGGGCAGAGACAAGGGTAGACTTGTTCAGGGTTAGAGACAAACCCAGTACTTCAACACTGGGCAGAGACAAGGGTAGACTTGTTCAGGGTTAGAGACAAACCCAGTACTTCAACACTGGGCAGAGACAAGGGTAGACTTGTTCAGGTTAAGAGACACAACCATACTTTTACAATTTTCAAAAATAGCGTACCACCACGTCGAGAAGCAGCTCGCCTTTCGTGCCATGGAGAATTTTGACGAGATTACCGACACTCTTTTCCCAGACATACAAGGAATGTTGACGGGCCGATCCGGCGACGATGTATTCACCATCACCTGAAAAACAGCACTTCTTCCACAGCGTTCTGAAAACACAGATATCAAAATTTACCCCTTAACCAGACAGAAACAAAAGAAATAAATCTACAAGGTCCTCTTTAAATAATATGTTAGAGGACAATAAGAAATGCCCAACCAGACTCTAATTGAGTTAAATGATTATTGATTATTGACATTTTCAGGGTATATAACGCTGATTTGTGGACTTGTGAAAAAAACAACTTGTTCTCAAGGAAGACAAAATTGATTTGTTTACATGGACGACACCAGACTGATTTGTTTACATGACGACACCAGACTGATTTGTTTACACGGACGACACCAGACTGATTTGTTTACATGACGACACAAGACTGATTTGTTTACATGGACGACACCAGACTGATTTGTTTACCAGACTAACAGACTAATTTGCTTACTTGTTTACAAGATCCTGGAGTTTCTGTATGGGTTCTGGTTCACCATCTTTCCCGCAGGTCATGACCTCTCTGCTCTCGTACACACGAATGATACGGTCAGCAGAGTTGACCAGGAAACATCTACAATAAGGTCAGATCACCGGTTAAAACATCTACAAGGTCAGATCACCGGTCAAAACATCAACAAGGTCAGACCACCGGTCAAAACATCAACAAGGTCAGATCACCAGTCAAAACATCAACAAGGTCAGATCACCGGTCAAAACATCAACAAAGTCAGATCACCGGTCAAAACATCAACAAGGTCAGATCACCAGTCAAAACATCAACAACAAGGTCAGATCACCAGTCAAAACATCAACAAGGTCAGATCACCGGTCAAAACATCAACAAGGTCAGATCACCAGTCAAAACATCTACAACAAGGTCAGATCACCAGTCAAAACATCAACAAGGTCAGATCACCGGTCAAAACATCAACAAGGTCAGATCACCGGTCAAAACATCAACAACAAAGTCAGATCACCAGTCAAAACATCAACAAGGTCAGATCACCGGTCAAAACATCAACAAGGTCAGATCACCAGTCAAAACATCTACAAGGTCAGATCACCGGTCAAAACATCAACAAGGTCAGATCACCGGTCAAAACATCAACAAGGTCAGACCACTAGTCAAAACATCTACAACAAGGTCAGATCACCAGTCAAAACATCAACAAGGTCAGATCACCAGTCAAAACATCAACAAGGTCAGATCACCAGTCAAAACATCTACAAGGTCAGATCATCAGTCAAAACATCTACAACAAGGTCAGATCACCAGTCAAAACATCAACAAGGTCAGATCACCAGTCAAAACATCTACAAGGTCAGATCACCGGTCAAAACATCAACAAGGTCAGATCACCAGTCAAAACATCAACAAGGTCAGATCACCAGTCAAAACATCTACAAGGTCAGATCACCGGTCAAAACATCAACAAGGTCAGATCACCGGTCAAAACATCTACAACAAGGTCATATCACCAGTCAAAACATCTACAAGGTCAGATCACCAGTCAAAACATCAACAAGGTCAGATCACCAGTCAAAACATCAACAAGGTCAGATCACCGGTCAAAACATCAACAAAGTCAGATCACCAGTCAAAACATCAACAAGGTCAGATCACCGGTCAAAACATCAACAAGGTCAGACCACCAGTCAAAACATCTACAAGGTCAGATCACCGGTCAAAACATCAACAAGGTCAGATCACCGGTCAAAACATCAACAAGGTCAGACCACTAGTCAAAACATCTACAACAAGGTCAGATCACCAGTCAAAACATCAACAAGGTCAGATCACCAGTCAAAACATCAACAAGGTCAGATCACCAGTCAAAACATCAACAAGGTCAGATCACCAGTCAAAACATCTACAAGGTCAGATCATCAGTCAAAACATCTACAACAAGGTCAGATCACCAGTCAAAACATCAACAAGGTCAGATCACCAGTCAAAACATCTACAAGGTCAGATCACCGGTCAAAACATCAACAAGGTCAGATCACCAGTCAAAACATCAACAAGGTCAGATCACCAGTCAAAACATCTACAAGGTCAGATCACCGGTCAAAACATCAACAAGGTCAGATCACCGGTCAAAACATCTACAACAAGGTCATATCACCAGTCAAAACATCTACAAGGTCAGATCACCAGTCAAAACATCAACAAGGTCAGATCACCAGTCAAAACATCAACAAGGTCAGATCACCAGTCAAAACATCTACAAGGTCAGATCACCGGTCAAAACATCAACAAGGTCAGATCACCGGTCAAAACATCTACAACAAGGTCATATCACCAGTCAAAACATCTACAAGGTCAGATCAACAGTCAAAACATCAACAAGGTCAGATCACCAGTCAAAACATCAACAAGGTCAGATCACCAGTCAAAACATCAACAAGGTCAGATCACCAGTCAAAACATCAACAAGGTCAGATCACCAGTCAAAACATCAACAAGGTCAGATCACCAGTCAAAACATCTACAAGGTCAGATCACCAGTCAAAACATCTACAACAAGGTCAGATCACCGGTCAAAACATCTACAAGGTCAGATCACCGGTCAAAACATCTACAACAAGGTCAGATCACCGGTCAAAACATCAACAAGGTCAGATCAACAGTCAAAACATCAACAACAAGGTCAGATCACCGGTCAAAACATCTACAACAAGGTCAGATCACCGGTCAAAACATCAACAAGGTCAGATCACCGGTCAAAACATCAACAACAAGGTCAGATCACCAGTCAAAACATCAACAAGGTCAGATCACCAGTCAAAACATCAACAAGGTCAGATCACCAGTCAAAACATCTACAACAAGGTCAGATCACCGGTCAAAACATCAACAAGGTCAGATCAACAGTCAAAACATCAACAACAAGGTCAGATCACCAGTCAAAACATCTACAACAAGGTCAGATCACCGGTCAAAACATCAACAAGGTCAGATCACCGGTCAAAACATCTACAACAAGGTCAGATCACCAGTCAAAACATCAACAAGGTCAGATCACCAGTCAAAACATCATCAAGGTCAGATCACCGGTCAAAACATCTACAACAAGGTCAGATCACCGGTCAAAACATCAACAAGGTCAGATCACCGGTCAAAACATCAACAACAAGGTCAGATCACCAGTCAAAACATCAACAAGGTCAGATCACCAGTCAAAACATCAACAAGGTCAGATCACCAGTCAAAACATCTACAACAAGGTCAGATCACCGGTCAAAACATCAACAAGGTCAGATCACCGGTCAAAACATCTACAACAAGGTCAGATCACCAGTCAAAACATCAACAAGGTCAGATCACCAGTCAAAACATCATCAAGGTCAGATCACGGGTCAAAACATCTACAAGGTCAGATCACCAGTCAAAACATCAACAAAGTCAGATCACCGGTCAAAACATCTACAAGGTCAGATCACCAGTCAAAACATCAACAAGGTCAGATCACCAATCAAAACATCAACAAAGTCAGATCACCAGTCAAAACATCAACAAGGTCAGATCACCGGTCAAAACATCAACAAGGTCAGATCACCAATCAAAACATCAACAAGGTCAGATCACCAGTCAAAACATCTACAACAAGGTCAGATCACCAGTCAAAACATCAACAAGGTCAGATCACCAGTCAAAACATCAACAAGGTCAGATCACCAGTCAAAACATCAACAAGGTCAGATCACCGGTCAAAACATCAACAAGGTCAGATCACCAATCAAAACATCAACAAGGTCAGATCACCAGTCAAAACATCTACAACAAGGTCAGATCACCGGTCAAAACATCAACAAGGTCAGGTCACCGGTTAAAACATCAACAACGTCAGATCACCGGTCAAAACATCAACAAGGTCAGATCACCAGTCAAAACATCAACAAGGTCAGGTCACCGGTTAAAACATCAACAACGTCAGATCACCAGTCAAAACATCAAAAATATCAGATCTTTAATCAAAACACTAACATGATCAGATCTCCAGTCAAAAAGTCAACAAAAGTTCAAATCTTCATTCAAAAATCAACACATTGTCAAGTTGAGATCTGCTGTCAAATCTATACATTACATGAGATTTTCTGTCAAAAAGTTCTACCAAAATCTCAAATCGAAAACATTATTACAAGAGGCAATAACCAGTCAAAAATTCAACACCAGTGAAAATATCTGATCAACGAAGCAATACAAGTCAAGATTTTCAGCCAAATGCCAATACATGATCTTTTGTTAAACTAGAACTGTAAGCCGATGGCTGACTAATACCCCCCCGCTACCTCATATTAGAGGTGTCTGACATGTTTTTGAAAAAAACATGATGTAGTACAAGTTGTATATAACATGCATTATATAATGTCAACAGTCAGCAGAATTTTAAAAGCTGAACGGACAAATTTTAACCTGTGTATAGTAATCCTCAACATTTTTTACTGCGAAGTTTCATTGAAAATGACCCAGTAGTTTAGAAGAAGTTGTCCAGACATCATGTTATTACGGAAACCTGTGTATAGTCACCTCATTACCATGGCAACCAAAATTTTGACAAACGAAACTCTGCATGCACATCTACACATGGTCCCCAACAATACTGCCAAGTTTCATTAAACTCGATCCAGTGGTTTATAGGAAGTTGTCCGGACAACACGTTATTACGGAAACCTGTGTATAGTGACCTGGTTACCATGGCAACCAAAATTTTGACAAACAAAACTCTGTATGCACATCTACACATGGTCCCCAACAATACTGCCAAGTTTCATTAAACTCGATCCAGTGGTTTATAGGAAGTTGTCCGGACAACACGTTATTACGGAAACCTGTGTATAGTCACCTGGTTACCATGGCAACCAAAATTTTGACAAACGAAACTCTGCATGCACATCTACACATGGTCCCCAACAATACTGCCAAGTTTCACTGAAATTGATCCAGTAGTTTAGGAGGAGTTGTCCGGACAACACATTATAATGGAAACCTGTGTATAGTGACCTGGTTACCATGGCAACCAAAATTTTGACAAACAAAACTCTGCATGCACATCTACACATGGTCCCCAACAATACTGCCAAGTTTCATTAAACTCGATCCAGTGGTTTATAGGAAGTTGTCCGGACAACACGTTATTACGGAAACCTGTGTATAGTCACCTGGTTACCATGGCAACCAAAATTTTGACAAACGAAACTCTGCATGCACATCTACACATGGTCCCCAACAATACTGCCAAGTTTCACTGAAATTGATCCAGTAGTTTAGGAGGAGTTGTCCGGACAACACATTATAATGGAAACCTGTGTATAGTGACCTGGTTACCATGGCAACCAAAATTTTGACAAACAAAACTCTGCATGCACATCTACACATGGTCCCCAACAATACTGCCAAGTTTCATTAAACTGGATCCAGTGGTTTATAGGAAGTTGTCCGGACAACACGTTATTACGGAAACCTGTGTATAGTGACCTGGTTACCATGGCAACCAAAATTTTGACAAACAAAACTCTGCATGCACATCTACACATGGTCCCCAACAATACTGCCAAGTTTCATTAAACTCGATCCAGTGGTTTATAGGAAGTTGTCCGGACAACACGTTATTACGGAAACCTGTGTATAGTCACCTGGTTACCATGGCAACCAAAATTTTGACAAACGAAACTCTGCATGCACATCTACACATGGTCCCCAACAATACTGCCAAGTTTTATTGAAATCGATCCAGTAGTTTAGGAGGAGTTGTCCGGACAACATTTTATTATGGAAACCTGTGTATAGTGACCTGGTTACCATGGCAACCAAAATTTTGACAAACGAAACCCTGCATGCACATCTACACATGGTCCCCAACAATACTGCCAAGTTTTATTGAAATCGATCCAGTAGTTTAGGAGGAGTTGTCCGGACAACATTTTTCTACGGACAAACAGACGGACAGACAGACGGACAGACAAGCTGATTCCAGTATACCCCCCCCTAACTTCGTTGCGGGGGGGTATAAAAAGTTGTAACAAGTCATGATCTCAAGGAAAATATAATATATAACTTCCAAAATTGCCAAAACCGTACAATACACTTCTGCATTTAATATTAAGTTATGATAATGGCTTTATCGATTTTGAAAAAACATATGTTCACAATGAATATACAGCAGTGTAAGAAGATCTACCAGCAATTGTTCAGTTTCCGTAAAACTTGATTCTCTTTTTAATTGTACATTGTACAAACTTACTCTCCTCGCCGAGCAAACTCAATGGATTTGATAGCTGTTGTGTTTAACGTTCCCGTGGTAACACGGAATGAAGCCACCATCTTGGACAGGTCTTTGATTGGAAAAACAAGTACCTTGAAATCACAATCATTGATTATAAGTACAATTCTGATCTCACATGTTCAAAGTTTTAATGTTGTTGTTTTAATGGTTAATTTGATGGGTTTGAAATATCTTTATGAATATTATTTCCATAATCTTACATTAAAATGTCGTTGCAACAGAAATAGAAGTTGTTAAAGAATCAGATTTTTTTCTTTTATACTGTTAATCAAAATTTCTCTTGAATTTCTACTGACATAATTGATAATTCACATGTGCATGATCATCCTGATATCACTACAGCTCTTATTGTTTCAAAGGAAATCCATCAATTTATTTTAAGATAGAATCTCATTCATTAATAATATATGACCAATTTTTGTGCTTACCCGTCCTTTGGCATTGCCGGTGTAGATGTGTTTACCTCGTCTATCAAACGCTGCTACGATGTTCAAGTCCGACTGTTAAAACAATACAGTTTACGATCATAATTCATTTCACTGTAATAGACTACATAACTCACAACTTACGTATCAATGACATTTGTCATTTAAGCAGATCATCCTTTTTTTGTCATTTTTTTTCAAGTGTATTGAAACTGTTTCCTGGTACATTTTTTAAAAAGTTTATTGTAGTGAAGAAAATGATTTTATAAATTGGCTTTTCTCAAACTAACATGAATATTCGTGAAGTTAGACTGATAATTAATTTAACTGTAATATGTTCAAGGGTAAGGTTCTATAATTGATTGGCTCACTGATAAAGGACTATATATGGTTTGGGCCTTTTTTGGCCCCCAAATTATCAAATTTTGAAGCAGATTATTGAACTCTCAAATCAAAGTATTTCAAATATGGAGTACATCGCTGATAAAACTGAAACAATAATTATTTGTTGTTTCAACTCTGGTTGTCATGGAAACCATCTCAAATATGCATAAATTAGGGAAATTTGACCATTTAGTCAATTTTGGCCACTTTTTGGATAGTTTTTCTATTAGAAACTATTGAGCGTATTCTTGAACAAACTTAATATCAAATGAGAATATGTGGGCACTTATACCACATCTTTAGGAGAAATATAAACTTTGTTCAAGAATGCGCTCTATGGTTGCTGTGTGAAAATCTATGTAAAAATTGATCAAAATAGACCAAATACTTACATTTGCATAATTTATGCATATTTCGGATGGTTACCATGGCAACCATAGCACAAATAACAAATAAATATTATTACAATTGCATGAGGGATGTAATCTATATTTGAAATAATATTATTTGAGTGTTCAATAATGAAATTTAAAATTTGATGGATTTGGGGGCCAAAAACAGGCAAAACCATACATAGTCCTTTAACAACTTTTCACAGGATTGTTGACAATTTTCAAACAGTTTTATAATTGGAATTTGGAAATTCATGTTTTTCAATACACAGAAGAACCTCTTCACTAGGCAGGTAAGTGTGAAATCTTGTATCAGCGTTGCGTTTATGTAAATTAAAAGATTAATTAGACATTTTTTTTGAAATGGGGTTAAACTGCAACAGAATTTGCTGGATTAATTAAATAACTGCAACATTGTAATGTCAAAGTTTTGGTGGTTTTATTGGTGGTGTTTCTAAAAATTAAGATAAAGAGCTGTCCTGGCAAGATTTATCTGAGAGTTGTAACTTCCATACAAAATTCCAGATAACAAAAGTAAGCACAGGTGCACACCTTCCAAATGCGGCAATTGTTTGATGACTTGTTTTACCAACTTTGGATATAAAGTCCAACCTCATTATCTCCAAGTTGATGGGACCATAGGGACATCATCTCCAAGTTGACGGACCATGGGGACATTATCTACAAGTTGACGGGACCATGGGGACATTATCTCTGAGTTGATGGGACCATGGGGACATTATCTCCAAGTTGATGGGACCATGGGGACATTATCTCCAGGTTGACGGGACCATGGGGACATTATCTACAAGTTGACGGGACCATGGTGACATTATCTCCAAGTTGACGGGACCATGGGGACATTATCTCCAAGTTGATGGGACCATGGGGACATTATCTCCAAGTTGATGGGACCATGGGGACATTATCTCCAAGTTGATGGGACCATGGGGACATTATCTCCAAGTTGACGGGACCATGGGGACATTATCTCCAAGTTGATGGGACCATGGGGACATTATCTCCAAGTTGACGGGACCATGGGGACATTATCTCCAGGTTGACAGGACCATGGTGACACTATCTCCAAGTTGATGGGACCATGGGGACATTATCTCCAAGTTGATGGGACCATGGGGACATTATCTCCAAGTTGATGGGACCATGGGGACATTATCTCCAGGTTGATGGGACCATGGGGACATTATCTCCAAGTTGATTGGACCATGGGGACATTATCTCCAAGTTGATGGGACCATGGGGACATTATCTCTAAGTTGAAGGGACCATGGGGACATTATCTCTAGGTTGATGGGACCATGGGGACATTATCTCCAAGTTGATGGGACCATGGGGACATTATCTCCAGGTTGACGGGACTATGGGGACATTATCTACAAGTTGACGGGACCATGGGGACATCATCTCCAAGTTGATGGGACCATGGGGACATTATCTCCAAGTTGATGGGACCATGGGGACATTATCTCCAAGTTGATGGGACCATGGGGACATTATCTCCAAGTTGATGGGACCATGGGGACATTATCTCCAAGTTGAACAGACCATGGGGACATTTTCTCCAGGTTGACGGGACCATGGGGACATTATCTACAAGTTGACAGGACCATGGGGACATTATCTCCAAGTCGACGGGACCATGGGGACATTATCTCTAAGTTGAAGGGACCATGGGGACATTATCTCCAAGTTGACGGGACCATGGGGACATTATCTCCAAGTCGACAGGACCATGGGGATGTTATCTACAAGTTGACGGGACCATGGGGACATTATCTCCAGGTCGACGGGACCATGGGGACATTATCTCTAAGTTGAGGGGACCATGGGGACATTATCTCTAAGTTGATGGGACCGTGGGGAAACTTTGAGTTATCCAAGTATTCTGAGTTATGCAAGTTTGAATGCTAGTGTAAAGCTTTGTCCAGACGACAAAATAAAACAAGGTCTTTGAGTTAAACGAGTTTGAAAGAACGAGGTTCAATTGTAATCTGTAAGCAGAGTTGTCAAGGGAAAATTTGTCAAGACAAATAGACAGAAAACAACCTGATTCAAGAAAAAATCCTGTTTCAGAATAGCTAGGGCTAATGCTTATAAATTGTGAATGAGGTCTTACATCATCGTCCATCTGTATGGTGGTATGTGTACCGTCTATTGACATCATCACAGCAGCATGTTTCATCGGACAAACTAGGAACCGTTTACTGTAACAAACAAACAGCATGTTTCATCGGACAAACTAGGAACCGTTTACTGTAACAAACAAACAGCATGTTTCATCGGACAAACTAGGAACCGTTTACTGTAACAAACAAACAGCATGTTTCATCGGACAAACTAGGAACCGTTTACTGTAACAAACAAACAGCATGTTTCATCGGACAAACTAGGAACCGTTTACTGTAACAAACAAACAGCATGTTTCATCGGACAAACTAGGAACCGTTTACTGTAACAAACAAACAGCATGTTTCACCGGACAAACTAGGAACCGTTTACTGTAACAAACAAACAGCATGTTTCATCGGACAAACTAGGAACCGTTTACTGTAACAAACAAACAACTGTAGGGTTCTTTCCTCAGCTCTCAAACAATCAACTGTAGGGTTCTTTCCTCACCTCTCAAACAATCAACTGTAGGGTGATTTCCTCACCTCTCAAACAAACAATTGTAAGGTTCTTTCCTCTCAAACAAACAAGAATTTCAGAGGTATTGAGGATCGATCTTTTAATACTTTATGATGAAGTTGTATTGTCACATATAGAAATAAACACAAATATTACTATTATTTTTCAAGCAGTCATATTTGTCTGACATATGTGGGTGAAACCAACAGATGTCGACAAGAATGGATTTGCAAATTGAAAAGTTGATATCTTTAATCAACCATAACAACAGCAAAGAATTAAAACACTAACTATAAAACAAGAGATCCCAGAGGGATATTGGTGCCATCATCAATGGTTTTCATTTGTTCTTAGAAAGTTGAATCTTTTCCCTTCTTTTTCTTTGTTCATCGATGTATTTAATCTTAGATTAATATATGAAACTTAAACATTTCTTTCAAACTGATTATAATAGTAACAACAATATTATTGTGGATCAGCTCAAACACTGAACAATGCACAACTGTGGACCAAGGAGAACCTGCATAAGAAATTTGAGAAAGATCCGTCCAGTACTTCTAATGAAATAGCGATCACAAGCGATTACTGTCAAAATCCAAGACAGACACAGGGCGATTTGAATATCCCAACATCTGATGATGGTGGGCTAATAAAACACATGCAAAACAAAATATCAAAATGCTTCATTATTGAGGAGACAGTAAACACTATAAATTCAGGAATCCTAATATCTAAAATTCCCCTTTTTACTTTTCAAGTTTCTCATTCCCATCCAAATAGTGTGGTTATAATTTTATAACATAATTAGATTCATTTTTGTTTTTTGATTTGGAACAATCCCCATTTGATTCTTTTTTTATTTTTGGATAATAGGTGACACAGTTTCAATGATATACGGGACTGTACCTGTTTCTGGGGTGGAACTGTACTTGAGTATAGGAGATGAATAATAGCTGACATAGTTCGAAGGGGACTGTACCTGTTTCTGGGGTGGAACTGTACTTTGAGTATAGGAGATGGGAAGCGAAATGTCTTGTCACACTCCCCAGCCATCACGTCCCACACGGACACGGTGTTATCTGTGGCAGCACTGAGCAGTTTGTGTCCATTCCGACTCCAACTGTAAACAAAATTCAAACTCTGCCTTGAACTCAATTTATTATTTATAAATATTTATATCACGAACTCAGTGTGTGACAGTTATGATAGACTGAAAGACCGAGGCCACAGGAAAACCTGTTGATCTATGCAAAATGCTTGTACGGTAGACCTGATGTCTAAGCAATTTAATTGCTCATGAATGTCAAAAAAGTATCAAAACGGTTTGAATAAATCATATTGATTGAATTTCTCTTGTGTGTTGTTCATTTCCCAATTTGTTTGGCTGAATATGTCGTTGTAAATCAATTTTTGTTAACATCGGTTGAAGGAGGGAAGATCACTCTGTTCAAGAGGTTCATTTACACTGATGGAAATATTCAGGCTACGGAAATTTGTTTGAGTCTATGCAATATGAAATGTCCATAGACCTATTGCGTATGGGACATCATGAATTACTTTCGCATACTGTGAACTCAATGGTTTTTTATTTATTAAAAAAGAAAAACTATGAAAATATCAAACTATTAAAGAGATTCAAGATTACAGAATGTATATAGTTGAGTTCTATAGAATTTTACAAGCTACATTGATTTATAATGATACCATGTTTCCTTATGTTAAACTAGATTAGAACTGTTTTATTTAATTAACCCTTGAACATTTTGACATTCTGGTTAATTGAACATAAAGCTGTAAGAACATAAATACAGAAAACAATCTGTGTTCTGACAGCCTCTCTAATCTGACCAACTCAACTTACTTGTGTCTTTTTTATATAATTTTTTTGTATTTATATCAAATTGATTTTTAATTGATGGATATAGAGGCTTTAAGGTGGCATCCACTACTTTGCTATTAAAGGCCCAATATACGTAACTTCAGGGAAATTTTCGTGATTCTGAAAAATTCTGAAAATAATCCAGTTGATAACCATGCAAAAATAAGCCTAAAACGAAGTTAACCTGAGCGGTAATTAACAAAAAACTCTTGACAAAAAAATCCAAAAAATTGAAAATAATTCAGGTGGGGCCCACTTCAATAACAAACCGAAGGTAGAAGACGGTGCGAAATGGACGCGTGTTTACAAATACTGAGTTTCAACTGCTGCTGTACCGGTAACCGCGAAAGAATTCATCTTGAATATTGCTGATATCAGTTAATCTTAACTAAATCTATAAATATAATAAGTTATTAGGCTTGATTTTCGCTTCAAGTTTTGCCGAAAGTTACGTATATTGGGCCTTTAAATGTCTTATTAGACAGGTTTAACACATATTGAGCAAGTTTGCTGACAATTTCCTCTTATCATGTAAATTTACCTCAGAGAACACACAGGATGGACATGGGCATTTATGATTTTGGCGATTCCTCTTGTCAAGAAATCCCAGATGACGATCCTGCCATCATTACAGCCGACAGAGAGTAGTGTCCCTTGTCTGTTAAATGCACATGTGATGGCAATGCTCACACAGTCCAATGTGCCATCAAAATCCTGTCATGAAATTAAAGAAGGAAAAGGAAATTAAATTAAAAACAATTTTTTTCGAATAAATTAAATCATGCAATCTCTGGCCCTGACACCATGTCAGGGATTAACCCAGGATTAGGGAGAAATTACCCTTTTTTACTTTACTAGTTAGGGGGAAAAAACTCTTCAAAGAGGAATTTTTAATAATCACAAAGTTATACCTTTTTAACTTCAAAGCACATTTATTAACGGAAAACAGCAAAGGATAATCAGAAAAAACAAATCTGAAGGATTTAGGTAGATATTGACATCAAAAATGAAGGAAAATACAACATTTCAGTAAATTTAACACAATTCTGAGGGGAAAAAAGGAAATACATTCTGAGGGGAAATTACCCATAAACGGTAGTAAAGAAAGGCCTAGATTAACCCCTGCATGTGTTCATCAGGTTTGGGGTCAGAGTGCACCGCCATATGAAAATGTGGAAATCACCTGACACTAAACAGTATCGAGGACCAATCAGTAGTTTGCTGATTAGTCACCATGTGGCCTACTTACAAGGTAAAAACATGGAGACTGCCAATGGAAATTTTAACCAATGTAACAGAGGACTCTACTGACAGAAATTATGAGCTATTGGTGATAATTAGAGCGGGTTTGTATCAATAAATAATTAATTTACCAATATATGACAACTGTGAGGTATGTACAAGTTGTGTCATAGTAAATTTTTGTTGTCAGCACCTCAAATCTCTCAGCCAGTGACAGCCACCAAGCGATGTCAGATAATTCCACATTTTTACATAGAAATGCACCCTGGCCTCACACCAGAGATATCCATCTGTCATAATGTGTCTGATGTTAGGGCCACAGGAAACTCAAGCTACATTTGTAGTTTACAATGTGTTACTTTAGTAGCAGTACTGGTGTAACAGGAGAGGAAAAATCCACGGCCAGACCGGGATTCGAACCCGGGACCTTCCGAACTCTAGACGGCAACTCAACCAATTGAGCTATCTGGTCGCCGACGATCGACCCGGTCTAGATCCGCTACATTCCTCCCTCCTTTAACAAAGTCTTTGACCCCGAAGACATCACCATTTACAACCCAGGTTCGGGTATCCCCTTGCTAAGTATGCACCCAGTACTTGAAACAAGGTTTGGTCACTGTGCAGGCACCAAATGTAACAGGAGAGGAAAAATGCACGGCCAGACCAGGATTCGAACCTGGGACCTTCTGAACTCTAGACGGACGCTCAACCAATTGAGCTATCTGGTCACCGACGATCGACATGGTCTATATTCGATATTCTGGTGCATAAGTTTAGACTAAAACAAAATGTTTATCATATTTCAATAAAGCTAATGGTTGAGCGAAGTCTACTTAAATTGTTTTGTTCCTAAAAAAATCTAAAAGACTGTATTAAGTTATCCATAGTGTAAAAGATGTGCATTGATTAGGTTGCCTTACAAGCGTGAACTGTAGGGAATTTCCCTTTAGCTCAGTCGGCAGAGCATCGGGCTGGAGAGCCAATGGTCGTGGGTTTGAGCCCCAGCGACGGCACTATCTTTATCACTTTTCCTCGTCCTATTCCAAAGTGTAAAAGATGTGCATTGATTAGGTTGCCTTACAAGCGTGAGCTGTAGGGAATTTCCCTTTAGCTCAGTCGGTGGAGCATCGGGCTGGAGAGCCAATGGTCGTGGGTTCGAGCCCCAGCGACGGCACTATCTTTATCACTTTTCCTCGTTCTATTACAAAGTGTAAAAGATGTGCATTGATTAGGTTGCCTTACAAGCGTGAGCTGTAGGGAATTTCCCTTTAGCTCAGTCGGTAGAGCATCGGGCTGGAGAGCCAAAAAGGGTCGCGGGTTCGAGCCCCAGCGACGGCACTATCTTTATCACTTTTCCTCGTCCTATTACAAACTGGTGCTGATGACCCTCCCCGTTTCAAGGAGGAGAAGCCTTGGCAGGGAGTCAAAGAACCTGGGTTGGGGATTTAGAAAAAGGGGGGAAAAGGGTAAAGGATGTGCATTGATTAGGTTGCCTTACAAGCGTGAGCTGTAGGGAATTTCCCTTTAGCTCAGTCGGTAGAGCATCAGGCTGGAGAGCCAATGGTTGTGGGTTAGAGCCCCAGCGACGGCACTATCTTTATCACTTTTCCTCGTCCTATTACAAAGTGTAAAAGATGTGCATTGATTAGGTTGCCTTACAAGCGTGAGCTGTAGGGAATTTCCCTTTAGCTCAGTCGGTAGAGCATCGGGCTGGAGAGCCAAGGGTCGCGGGTTCGAGCCCCAGCGATGGCACTATCTTTATCACTTTTCCTCGTCCTATTACAATAGCATTAAACCAGTCAATATTTAAAAATTTAAGCAATGTTTACCTCAGGAAAATTCTGTCCAAATGATTCTGAAAAAGAAAAGACAAAACATCGTCATCAGATATAAATTAAACCCTATCAGATAGCCAGCAGTTATATTACAACAACGGTTCGTAAATATACTGACATCAATGACATTTGTGCTAAACTCTTTCTAAACAAAAACAATCGGTCGGTCAGCATCATTAAATGGGAACGCATGATGACGATTAGCTACTTGAAATTGTATCAAAACAAAATGAAGCTATGGCTGTACGTTAAGCATTACAGAAAACAAATACCGAGATAAGACACCAAGAAACCTTACCAAGAAGCTCTAAATTCATGGTTCTGGCGCCAGCGACCGACTGGAGATCGAAGCGGAAGTCATTAATGGCACTATAAAAACCAAAGCAAGCAGCTGCAAATTATATCCGGATCCTTTGTTGATACTACAAAAAAATGTAACATTCGGTTTTCGTATTTGGATTAATATTTTCATTATTAAAAATTCTGGGAATCTGAGAGAAATATCAAACTTTCTATTTCAGACCTACTGTAGATCATACATTTTTAAAGTTTTAGCATAAAGTTTTGACTTGAATGTTGATTATTTTGTATTTAGTGTGAGACTTGACACTCGACTTTGACATTTTCGCTGGACCATGCATATCAAAGTTCACAAATATTTCTCAATCGTAACATCTCCATGATGTAATCACTGACTTATTACAGATGTGATCAAATCAAAGGTTTCCCCAAATGTGTCTACCAGAGATTTTTTTATAAAGTCAAGCCTCACCTCACATCTGACCTAGATTGTACTAAAATAAAACCGGAAGCATTTTGCAGTGGTCGGGTGTCTATGACTTAGAGCTCGGATGTGGATACGAGCTGTGGCTCATCAGCCTCCCGATTGACAGCGGTAAGTCAATGGCTAGGCCTAGTTCAATGATAAAGTTCATTAAAAAGATAGGGGTACGCAAGGCAAAATCGTATTTCACAAATTGTATTAGACGTAGTAATGTCTTCTTTGAATGGTTACAGAAAGATTGTGTACTACTTCTATTAGAGAAGCTTTATTCTAAAATACAATGGGCATTATGTTGTATCATATCGGTACCCGACAATCCGCAATATTACCTTCGATAACGGTCGAGTGTTATGTACAGAATTTATCGATGCAGGGGAGGCAACTCGTATAAAATGTGGTATCGATACTATCTGCCGTACGCGTATGTATCATTATATTAATATTTCAAAGCGAAGTTCATCCGTCACCCACAATGGCAAACCCCATCAAGTTTATTTTTTGCTTATTAGTCTTAATTGGGTTTCATCAGGTATTTTTGGATGTATTTAAAACATGATGAAATACTCTCAAATGTGACCTGATGCAATTCACACAAATATAACATGTTCTCGTATTGGGGAAATCCCCGTGTCTGTTGTATACCGTCCGTACATTTATACATGTATGTCCATATTTGGTGCGTTACCTGTTCGTTGGTGTTAGTTTTTGACCTTATATAAGGTTATATTGAGTGTTGCCGTGCTACAATTGAATAAACAATACGTATTCGAGCTAATAGGACGTGTTTGATCCTCCGGATTTCTGATGCCGCCGCTGTAGACTTCATACACATGAAACAGCTTGACAGGTGCTGAAGGTAAATTAATTTTTTAATACATGGAATGTGTTATATTGTCATCGTTAATAGTATTGTTGGCTGAAAATTTCCATATCATGTCATAAATAAGAAAAAAATTCAATATAAACAGAGACGGTGGTCGAGTGGTAGGACGCCGGGCTCGTGGTTGAAGGGTTGCGAGTTCGAGTCCCGGTCACGGCACTTGTGTTGTATCCTTGAGCAAGATACTTTACTCTAGTCTACTCAGCTATAAATGAGTACGTTGTTGGGCAGTGCTAGAAATTGTAGAATGCTAGCTGTGAGCGCTGAGATGACAGCACCGGTTGTATTCTCCCTAGGGAGTTGAGAACGATATAGACTGGATGCTTATAAAGGCCCTATAACCACGTGAACTGCTTTGAGGCGGCCTTTAAGATCGTGATAAAGCGGTATATAAGAACCTCGAATTATTATTATTATAGACGTATTGCTTTATATACATTGTATTCGTCTCTGATATAAATATACATGTATATTTAATGAATTTAATGGAAAATAATGGACGCAGGCTAGAAGCCTCTAAGTCCATATCACAATATAAACAAAATAAAATGTCACCGTAAAGTTATAAATGAAATATATATATACTCATTAGAATTAGAATAATTTATCAGTTATAATTATAGATATTGTCCTTAATATGATCATCTAGCAATATCTCAAAATCTCTAGTAGTTTCCGCATTTACGACATAATCTGGTAGCTTGTTCCAGGCATCTACTATATTTCATATGCCTTGCATATTTCATAGTCTAAGTTCGATATTTTGTACATTTCAGGGAGTTAACTTGGTACGTACCCGAGAATAGACCTACAATGAACTTCGGGAGTCAATAAAACATGTAACACCGCAACAGGACTGGAATCTTTATTTGCTGTTTAACAAGTGCGGTCCAGGCGGCTAACAAAGACAGACGACCCAGAATTAGTTCAGACACTAGGGAGGTTTCGTGAGGAGCTAAGAGAGGCCGACCAACAGATCACTAGGGTATGTTATTATTATGTATATATCCAAGCGGTATATTATCTCTAACGAAGAAGTGTTCTAGATTGTTTGAAAATTGTCTGAATTCGAGTTGCTTTTCCATTTAATGACACCAAGAGTTATTATCAAGAACAGACATATTATGTTAAAACTAAAAGCATTACAATACATAGATACTCTGTAACAGAACGCCGATAGTTATGGTCAGCGGTTCGTGTTTAATTGGGACGGAGTTAATCACAAAACGCTAAACCAAGTGAGAAAATGACCAAGGCTAAACCACGTGAGAAAATGACCAAGGCTAAACCACGTGAGAAACTGACCAAGGCTAGACCACGTGAGAAACTGACCAAGGCTATACCACGTGAGAAAATGACCAAGGCTTAACTACGCGAGAAACTGACCAAGGCTAAACCAAGTGAGAAAATGACCAAGGCTAAACCACGTGAGAAAATGACCAAGGCTAAACCACGTGAGAAAATGACCAAGGCTAAACCACGTGAGAAAATGACCAAGGCTAAACCACGTGAGAAACTGACCAAGGCTTAACTACGTGAGAAAATGACCAAGGCTTAACCACGTGAGAAACTGACCAAGGCTAAACCACGTGAGAAAATGACCAAGGCTATACCACGTGAGAAAATGACCAAGGCTTAACTACGTGAGAAACTGACCAAGGCTAAACTACGTGAGAAAATGACCGAGGCTAAACCACGTGAGAAAATGACCAAGGCTAAACCACGTGAGAAAATGACCAAGGCTATACCACATGAGAAACTGACCAAGGCTATACCACGTGAGAAAATGACCAAGGCTAAACCACGTGAGAAAATGACCAAGGCTATACCACGTGAGAAAATGACCAAGGCTATACCACGTGAGAAAATGACCAAGGCTAAACCACGTGAGAAAATGACCAAGGCTATACCACGTGAGTTAATGACCAAGGCTTAACTACGTGAGAAAATGACCAAGGCTAAACCAGCTTGCTGCCTTCTAACAAAATGTGCTTTGAATCTTGGGGTTATTTTGACTCTTCAAAGTTCAAAGAAAATTCTGTTAGATTTATGAAATCGCAAAATTGTCAAGGGGTTAATGAAAACACTGGCACCAATGCATTCTAAACAACATGGAATAATGATAAGTCATTGGTAGCACCGTCAAATCACGTATTTACATAAAAAGCGGATCCAGAGAGCGGGTACCATATGTGTTTGGGGATGGTACAGGATGACTATTTGGTCTGTGTTCATCACGTGCACCTGGTCTATTTTGTCAACCTACATTTTATGTAACCAGACAATAAACCACGTTAACTAGCCATTTTAGAATTCTGATTGGGGTAAATGAACAAAAGATGATACCAATAACATATCAATGTATGTAGGGAGGTCAGTTGGTATAGAAAAGAGGACAACAGTACTGCGGGGCGGAAAAATAACTGCCATCCCATGTCAAAGTCAAACACGTAATTGTGACAGAATGCAAAAATAATGGAAATATGTTTTTTTCTGTTTAATTTTGTTTAATCGCAATGTCGTGAAGATATTAAAGCCTGAAAATTATAAGGAAATTGGTCGAAACTCATGAGAGAAGGTATCGTGGCAAGATCTAGATTGCGAAATATGTAAGAAGCAATTACTCTTCCAAATAATGTAGAAACGAACCGATGTGTAGACAAACACACCTTAATGTCATGATGAATAAATCTAGTTTGAACGAGATCGGTTGAAAACTGTGAGAAAAGATTAAAGGCCCAATATACGTAACTTTCGGCAAAACTTGAAGCGAAAACCAAGCCTAATAACTTATTATATTTATAGATTGAGCTAAGATTAACTGATAACAGCAATATTCAAGATGAATTCTTTCGCGGTTACCGGTACAGCAGCAATTGAAACACGCTATTTGTAAACACGCGTCCATTACGAACCGTCTTCTACCTTCGGTTTGTTATTGAAGTGGGCCCCACCTGAATTAATTTCAATTCTTTGGATTTTTTTGTCCAGAGTTTCTTATTAGTTACCGCTCATGTTTACTTGGTTTTAGGCTTATATTTGCATGGTTATCAACTGGATTTTTTTTCAGAATTTTTCAGAATCACGAAAATTTCCCTGAAGTTACGTATATTGGGCCTTTAAGATTATGAAATATGTAGGGGCAGTAACTCTTTCAAATATAGTCGAATTTAACCGTACACAGTATAACTATTCACCTCAAGAGATGAAATGTGTTTTGTGGTTGTGTATCCTTTAATAGTGAACACGTTAAACTATCTCTACGCGAAACTATCACACCGACAATAACTTGTAGCAATATTATCTGTTTATTTAAGATCATAAAACATTTCCTGTAGGAACAATGGCCGATTTGGTAGAGATCGTTGTCGCCCTAGCAGTGGGATACGTAGTATTGACTATCGTCGCCTCCCTGTGGAGATACAACGCCCTCTGTCGGACAGTGACCAAGAAGAACTTCAGTCAAATTGGTCCGGCCCATTGGTTTTGGGGACATATGAAATTGGAAGTTGTGAGTAGATATTATTACCTTTGTATGTGATACGTGTATTTAATTAAATAATTCATTTAGTTCGATATAAGCTGCAACAACATATACAACACAAATTATTATAATTTAAGTAAATAGATATCAATATGATAATGTGCTCTTGTTAACCCGGATGGAAGAATAATCTTGGGACTCACTTAAAAAACAACGTAGTCGGGCGGTGACCCCATACGTTTTCACGTCCGATAGTGGACCTGAACCCCGGCTGTCTTAGTCGCAGACATGTACACTTTCTACTGCGCCACCCGACCACCGATAAAAATAAGAACAGTACCCAAAACGGGATGTGGATAGGGTGTCGAAAAGAGTGTGGTCAGGGGACGGGAACTTCCTATGTAACGAATGGTGTGAAACATACACGATTTGTCTTGGATCCACAAATCGATGTTGATTTGTCTATGCTGCAAGCTTAATAATATGTACATTGTTATGTATGTTCCGAAATGACTCAATAAAACAACGCTCTATTGATCCCTTGTCATAGACGTGCGGGAGTATTTGAGCCCCCTCATCTCGATTTAAAACTTGCCTACTACAGCATAAAAAGATGATTTCCTTTTTCTGCTTTCACTATCTTTATTTTTATACCAAGCTTAGGAAAATGTTGAGAAACAGCTGGGTTAGCGAGTTCCGCGTTTCGTTTGGTACTGCTTATTAAATGCTGACCATGCTACAATGTTTTTCTAGATGTCTGATTTGCGACTGCTCATTAACCTACCCGAGGAAGAAATCTACAAGAACGCTCACAACACTAAATGGAGCCTAACGTGGATGAGCTTCATCCCTCTGATCCAAGCCAACCATCCCGACAGTGCAAAGGCCGTACTGAAATTGTCTGATCCCAAACCAAAGGGGAGAGGTCAAATATATAGCATATTCAAAGAGTTCATAGGTAAGTAAAGGTATTGGAGGAGCTTGTTCTTGTTGATGATAAAAGGACAAATACAGATAGGCGGTAATTTATAATGACAAGGTCAAGTTCATTTTTATTTCATTAGGACAAAGGCCTTCAGTTGATCATGCATAATACGAGTCTGAATACAATTTTGCTGGAAGAGATGAACAAGTTGACAGATGATGTACAATGTGCCCATGAGTAGTTATAACATACCACAGGGATAATTTTACATTGAGAAGGAAATACAAAGGGCCATGGTGAACGCAGATAAACAAAAATCAGAGAATACCGAGCGTTATCAAAGCCATAATCCGGACTCAAAATCGATTAAACCAGGGGCAAAATATGGACAAATGAAATATTTACATGGATACCCTTGTAAATAAGACCAGGTGTTTCGGAAAAGTAAACGTCTTTTGCTTCATCGACGACACCCACCATGTAAATCTTGGTCACATTCAAGTAAATATCAAGTTCCCAAGGTGAGAACCGAGTCATCATTCTCAATCACAACAAGTAAGCACATTTATGCTCATATTAAAGAAAACCCACCTTTATATCATATCGGGATACAAATATGTCTCGGTGAGACTATGATGGCGCCATCATACAGAGATACAAATATGTCTCGATGAGACCATAATGGCGCCATCATACAGAGATACAAATATGTCTCGATGAGACCATGATGGCGCCATCTACAGGGATACAAATATGTCTCGGTGAGACCATAATGGCGCCATCATACAGAGATACAAAGTATGTCTCGGTGAGACAATAATGGCGCCATCATACAGAGATACAAATATGTCTCGGTGAGACCATGATGGGGCCATCATACAGGGATACAAATATGTCTCGGTGAGACAATAATGGCGCCATCATACAGAGATACAAATATGTCTCGGTGAGACCATAATGGCGCCATCTACAGGGATACAAATATGTCTCAGTGAGACCATGATGGCGCCATCATACAGGGATACAAATATGTCTCGGTGAGACCATGATGGCGCCATCTACAGGGATACAAATATGTCTCGGTGAGACCATAATGGCGCCATCATACAGGGATACAAATATGTCTCGGTGAGACCATGATGGCGCCATCTACAGGGATACAAATATGTCTCGGTGAGACAATAATGGCGCCATCTACAGGGATACAAATATGTCTCGGTGAGACAATAATGGCACCATCATACAGGGATACAAATATGTCTCGATGAGACCATGATGGCGCCATCTACAGGGATACAAATATGTCTCGGTGAGACCATAATGGCGCCATCATACAGGGATACAAATATGTTTCGGTGAGACCATGATGGCGCCATCATACAGAGATACAAATATGTCTCGGTGAGACCATGATGGCGCCATCATACAGAAATACAAATATGTCTCAGTGAGACCATGATGGCGCCATCATACAGGGATACAAAGTATGTCTCGGTGAGACCATGATGGCGCCATCATACAGAAATACAAATATGTCTCAGTGAGACCATGATGGCGCCATCATACAGAAATACAAATATGTCTCGGTGAGACCATGATGGCGCCATCATACAGAGATACAAATATGTCTCGGTGAGACCATAATGGCGCCATCATACAGGGATACAAAGTATGTCTCGGTGAGACCATGATGGCGCCATCATACAGAAATACAAATATGTCTCGGTGAGACCATGATGGCGCCATCATACAGAGATACAAATATGTCTGGGTGAGACCGTGATGGCGCCATCATACAGGGATACAAATATGTCTCGGTGAGACCATGATGGCGCCATCATACAGGGATACAAATATGTCTCGGTGAGACCGTGATGGCGCCATCATACCGGGATACAAATATGTCTCGGTGAGACCATAATGGCGCCATCATACAGAGATACAAATATGTCTCGGTGAGACCATAATGGCGCCATCATACAGAAATACAAATATGTCTCGGTTAGACCATGATGGCGCCATCATACCGGGATACAAAATATGTCTCGGTGAGACCATAATGGCGCCATCATACAGAGATACAAATATGTCTCGGTGAGACCATGATGGCGCCATCATACAGAAATACAAATATGTCTCGGTTAGACCATGATGGCGCCATCATACCGGGATACAAAATATGTCTCGGTGAGACCATGATGGCGCCATCATACAGGGATACAAAATATGTCTCGGTGAGACCATGATGGCGCCATCATACAGAAATACAAATATGTCTCAGTGAGACCATGATGGCGCCATCATACAGAAATACAAATATGTCTCGGTGAGACCATGATGGCGCCATCATACAGAGATACAAATATGTCTCGGTGAGACCATAATGGCGCCATCATACAGGGATACAAATTATGTCTCGGTGAGACCATGATGGCGCCATCATACAGGGATACAAATATGTCTCGGTGAGACCATGATGGCGCCATCATACAGGGATACAAATATGTCTCGGTGAGACCATGATGGCGCCATCATACAGGGATACAAATATGTCTCGGTGAGACCATGATGGCGCCATCATACAGGGATACAAATATGTCTCGGTGAGACCATGATGGCGCCATCATACAGGGATACAAATATGTCTCGGTGAGACCATGATGGCGCCATCATACAGAAATACAAATATGTCTCGGTGAGACAATAATGGCGCCATCATACAGGGATACAAATATGTCTCGGTGAGACAATAATGGCGCCATCATACAGGGATACAAATATGTCTCGGTGATACCATGATGGCGCCATCATACACGGATACAAATATGTCTCGGTGAGACCATAATGGCGCCATCTACATGGATACAAATATGTCTCGCTGAGACCATAATGGCACCATCATACAGGGATACAAAGTATGTCTCGCTGAGACCATAATGGCGCCATCATACAGGGATACAAAATATGTCTCGGTGAGACCATGATGGCGCCATCTACAGGGATACAAAGTATATCTCGGTGAGACCATGATGGCGCCATCATACAGAGATACAAATATGTCTCGGTGAGACCATGATGGCGCCATCATACCGGGATACAAATATGTCTCGGTGAGACCATGATGGCGCCATCATACAGAGATACAAATATGTCTCGGTGAGACCATGATGGCGCCATCATACAGGGATACAAATATGTCTCAGTGAGACCATGATGGCGCCATCTACAGGGATACAAATATGTCTCAGTGAGACCATGATGGCGCCATCATACAGAGATACAAATATGTCTCGGTGAGACCATGATGGCGCCATCTACAGGGATACAAATATGTCTCAGTGAGACCATGATGGCGCCATCTACAGGGATACAAATATGTCTCAGTGAGACCATGATGGCGCCATCATACAGAGATACAAATATGTCTCGGTGAGACCATGATGGCAATCACACCGGGATACAAATATATCTCAGTGAGACCATGATGGCGCCATCATACCGGGATACAAATATGTCTCGGTGAGACCATGATGGCGCCATCATTCCGGGATACAAATATGTCTCAGTGAGACCATGATGGCGCCATCATACAGAGATACAAATATGTCTCGGTGAGACCATGATGGCAATCACACCGGGATACAAATATATCTCAGTGAGACCATGATGGCGCCATCATACCGGGATACAAATATGTCTCGGTGAGACCATAATGGCGCCATCATACCGGGATACAAATATGTCTCGGTGAGACAATGATGGCGCCATCTACAGGGATACAAATATGTCTCGGTGAGACCATAATGGCGCCATCTACAGGGATACAAATATGTCTCGGTGAGACAATGATGGCGCCATCTACAGGGATACAAAATATGTCTCGGTGAGACCATGATGGCGCCATCATACAGAGATACAAAATATGTCTCGGTGAGACCATGATGGCGCCATCATACAGAGATACAAAGTAAGTCTCGGTGAGACCGTGATGGCGCCATCATACAGAGATACAAAGTAAGTCTCGGTGAGACCATAATGGCGCCATCATACAGGGATACAAAATATGTCTCGGTGAGACCATAATGGCGCCATCATACAGGGATACAAATATGTCTGGGTGAGACCGTGATGGCGCCATCATACAGGGATACAAAGTATGTCTCGGTGAGACCATAATGGCGCCATCATACAGGGATACAAATATGTCTGGGTGAGACCGTGATGGCGCCATCATACAGGGATACAAAATATGTCTCGGTGAGACCATAATGGCGCCATCATACAGGGATACAAATATGTCTCGGTGAGACCATGATGGCGCCATCATACAGGGATACAAAGTATGTCTCGGTGAGACCATGATGGCGCCATCATACAGGGATACAAATATGTCTCGGTGAGACCATAATGGCGCCATCATACAGGGATACAAAGTATGTCTCGGTGAGACCATGATGGCGCCATCATACCGGGATACAAATATGTCTCGGTGAGACCATAATGGCGCCATCATACAGGGATACAAAGTATGTCTCGGTGAGACCATGATGGCGCCATCATACAGAGATACAAAATATGTCTCGGTGAGACCATGATGGCGCCATCATACAGGGATACAAAGTATGTCTCGGTGAGACCATGATGGCGCCATCATACAGGGATACAAAGTATGTCTCGGTGAGACCATGATGGCGCCATCATACAGGGATACAAAGTATGTCTCGGTGAGACCATGATGGCGCCATCATACAGAGATACAAAGTATGTCTCGGTGAGACCATGATGGCTTCATCTACAGAAATACAAATATGTCTCGGTGAGACCATGATGGCGCCATCTACATGGATACAAATGTGTCTCGGTGAGACCATGATGGCGCCATCATACAGGGATACAAATATGTCTCGGTGAGACCGTGATGGCGCCATCATACAGGGATACAAATATGTCTCGGTGAGACCATGATGGCGCCATCATACAGGGATACAAAGTATGTCTCGGTGAGACCGTGATGGCGCCATCATACAGGGATACAAATATGTCTCGGTGAGACCATGATGGCGCCATCATACAGAGATACAAAATATGTCTCGGTGAGACCATGATGGCGCCATCATACAGAGATACAAAATATGTCTCGGTGAGACCATGATGGCGCCATCATACAGAGATACAAATATGTCTCAGTGAGACCATGATGGCGCCATCATACAGGGATACAAATATGTCTTGGTGAGACCATGATGGCGCCATCATACAGGGATACAAATATGTCTTGGTGAGACCATGATGGCGCCATCATACAGAAATACAAAATATGTCTCGGTGAGACCATGATGGCGCCATCATACAGGGATACAAATATGTCTCAGTGAGACCATGATGGCGCCATCATACAGGGATACAAATATGTCTTGGTGAGACCATGATGGCGCCATCATACAGGGATACAAATATGTCTTGGTGAGACCATGATGGCGCCAATCTGCAGGGATACAAATATGTCTCGGTGACACCATGATGGCGCCATCATACAGGGATACAAATATGTCTCGGTGACACCATGATGGCGCCATCTACAGGGATACAAATATGTCTCGGTGAGACCATGATGGTGCCATCATACAGGGATACAAATATGTCTCGGTGACACCATGATGGCGCCATCTACAGGGATACAAATATGTCTCGGTGAGACCATGATGGCGCCATCATACAGAGATACAAATATGTCTCGGTGAGACCATGATGGCGCCATCATACAGAGATACAAATATGTCTCGGTTAGACCATGATGGCGCCATCATACAGGGATACAAATATGTCTTGGTGAGACCATGATGGCGCCAATCTACAGGGATACAAATATGTCTCGGTGAGACCATGATGGCGCCATCATACAGAGATACAAATATGTCTCGGTTAGACCATGATGGCGCCATCATACAGAGATACAAATATGTTTTGGTGAGACCATGATGGCGCCAATCTACAGGGATACAAATATGTCTCGGTGAGACCATGATGGCGCCATCATACAGAGATACAAATATGTCTCGGTTAGACCATGATGGCGCCCATCTACAGGGAGCGCGTTTCTGTTGTCCCTCAAACAGCAGACAACGTCCCCATTCGACTCAAGGCATTTGTTAGTGTCATGCATATCAAAGCTCTTGAAATGTCTGCTTTTTCATAAACGTTCTGAAGCTATGGTAACTGTTTCTGTAGCCATGGTAATTGTTCAATAAAGGTTTTGTAGTTATGGTAACGGTTGTTCACTAAACGTTCTGTATTTATGGTAACTGTTGTTCACTAAACGTTCTGTAGCTATGGTAACTGTTTCTGTAACCATGGTTACTGTTCAATAAAAGTTTTGTAGTTATGGTAACGGTTGTTCACTAAACGTTCTGTAGTTATGGTAACTGTTGTTCACTAAACGTTTTGTAGCTATGGTAACTGTTTCTGTAGCCATGGTAGCTGTTCAATAAAAGTTTTGTAGTTATGGTAACGGTTGTTCACTAAACGTTCTGTAGTTGTGGTAACTGTTGTTCACAAAACATTCTGTAGCTATGTTAACTGTTCACTTAACGTTCAGTAGTTATGGTAACTGTCATTCCCCAAACGCTCTGTAGTTATGGTAACTGTAATTCACCAAACGTTATGTAGCTATAGTAACTGTTCACTAAACGTTCTGTAGTTATAGTAACTGTTCACATAATGTTCTGTAGTTATGGTAACTGTTCACTTAATGTTCTGTAGTTAGGGTAACTGTTCACTAAACGTTCTGTAGTTAGGGTAACTGTTCACTAAACATTCTGTAGCTATGGTAACAGTTCACTAAACGATCAGTAGTTATGGTAACTGTCATTCCCCAAACGCTCTGTAGCTATAGTAACTGTTCACTAAACGTTCTGTAGTTATGGTAACTGTTCACTAAACGTTCTGTAGTTATGTTAACAGTTGTTTACTAAACGTTCTGTAGTTATGGTAACTGTTCACTAAACGTTCTGTAGTTATGTTAACAGTTGTTTACTAAACGTTCTGTAGTTATGGTAACTGTTCACTAAACGTTCTGTAGTTATGTTCACAGTTGTTTACTAAACGTTCTGTAGTTATGGTAACTGTTCACTAAATGTTCTGTAGTTATAGTAACTCATCATTAAACGTTCTGTAGTTACGGTAACTGTTCACTAAACGTTCTGTAGTTATGTTGACAGTTGTTTACTAAACGTTCTGTAGTTATGGTAACTGTTCACTAAACGTTCTGTAGTTATGATTTCTGTTCACTAAATGTTCTGTAGTTATGATTTCTGTTCACTAAACGTTCCGTAGTTATGGTAACTGTTCACTAAACGTTCTATAGTTATGGTAACTGTTCACTAAACGTTCTGTAGTTATGGTAACTGTTCACTAAACGTTCTATAGTTATGGTAACTGTTCACTAAACGTTCTGTGGTTATGATTACTGTTCACTAAACGCTCTGTAGTTATGATTTCTGTTCACTAAATGTTCTGTAGTTATGATTTTTGTTCACTAAACGTTCTGTAGTTAGGGTAACTGTTCACTAAATGTTCTGTAGTTATGGTAGCTGTTCATTAAACGTTTTGTAGTTGGGGTAACTACAACTGATGGTTTTTTTCACTAGTTTTACGCCTTTGGTATGTTATCCGTCTCGTTAGCCTGTAGTTTCCTCATTAATCTTCGGTAGTGGACTGAAATCTTTTATGAAAACCTTATCAATTGGACTGAACTCTTTTATGAAAACCTTATCAATTGGACTGAACTCTTTTATGAAAACCTTATCAATTGGACTGAACTCTTTTATAAAAACCTTATCAATTTCTGTAATTTACATTCATGTAGTTTATTTTATAAACAATTGCTTTTCTTTTTGATGATTAGCCCCAGCTGTTTTTGTTTTCTAGGTGATGGATTGGTTACAAGCAACGGTAAAAAATGGGAAAGAAACCGGAAGTTGCTCACGCCAGCTTTTCATTTTGATGTGTTGCGTCCATATGTTAGAATATATAACGAAGCTGCTGATATTGTACTGGTAAGTATAGGGATGTAAAATGCATGTGTGCAGTAGAGCTGCTGATTTCGTACTGGTAAATATAGAGATGTATACAGTGGAGCTGCTAGTGACTAGGATACAGATCTGTCTAAGAGCTTCGGTGAAAACGACAATGAAATCACTTGGAAGTTTTAACATGCGTACTGTAAATGTAAACATTTATGTGATTTGGAAATGTCGTGTCTTTTGCATGAAAACATATCAACAAGTGAATATTATATAATTATGTATTTGGATGTAAATAAATATACAATCCTTGTTATCCTTAAATTTTCTACAGCACACGCGTTTTATAATCAGAAAGCAAAAATGATCACACGCGAGAATTTCCATATTTCCAGTATTAAAACTAAAATTACATAAAATGTCAGTTACTACCATTTCATATAGATTGATACATGTAAAATACAAGGGTTTCAATGTAGGAAAAATTTGCCAGACAAATGAATGAAACTCCGAAAAGTACGGAAATCAGCGACGTCCTAAACCTGGCAACATTGGATGTCATACTCAGATGTGCTCTGTCGTACGAGGGGGGCATCCAGAGACAGTAAGTACTAACTAAATGTGTACTCTGTCGTACGAGGGGGGCATCCAGAGACAGTAAGTACTAACTGAATGTGTACTCTGTCGTACGAGGGGGGCATCCAGAGACAGTAAGTACTAACTGAATGTGTGCTCTGTCGTACGAGGGGGGCATCCATATACAGTAAGTACTAACTAAATGTGTACTCTGTCGTACGAGGGGGGTATCCAGAGACAGTAAGTACTAACTGAATGTATGCTCTGTCGTACGAGGGGGGCATCCAGAGACAGTAAGTACTAACTGAATGTGTACTCTGTCGTACGAGGGGGGCATCCAGAGACAGTAAGTACTAACTTAATGTGTACTCTGTCGTACGAGGGGGGCATCCAGAGACAGTAAGTACTAACTGAATGTGTACTCTGTCGTACGAGGGGGGCATCCAGAGACAGTAAGTACTAACTGAATGTGTACTCTGTCGTACGAGGGGGGCATCCAGAGACAGTAAGTACTAACTAAATGTATGCTCTGTCGTACGAGGGGGGTATCCAGAGACAGTCAGTACTAACTGAATGTGTAATCTGTCGTACGAGGGAGGCATCCAGAGACAGTAAGTACTAACTAAATGTGTACTCTGTCGTACGAGGGGGGTATCCAGAGACAGTAAGTACCAACTGAATGTGTACTCTGTCGTACGAGGGGGGCATCCAGAGACAGTAAGTACTAACTGAATGTGTAATCTGTCGTACGAGGGAGGCATCCAGAGACTGTAAGTACTAACTGAATATATACTCTGATTGGCTGAAAACAAGATGAAGTAACAGTATTATTCTCGACAGTCTCATATCTAATGTTAGGGTCATGCAACCTTGTGGAGGCAACAATGTAGTAGGGAAGATACATAAGGGATTATCATGGGGAAAAAGAAAAACAAAAGGCGATTTTTTTTTCATATTAACTTTATCATTTTTGTTGTCAGTAAAATTTGAAAATATTTTAAAAACAAAATTTTATATTTTGATAAAAAACAAGAGGCCCATGGGCCTTAACGGTCACCTGATGTTTGATATGAAAGAGAAATATGGGAATGTTGAGATGAATATTTATAACAATACATTGTAGCATATCTGGGAGTGGAAAAAATGAATTTTTGAAATTATGTCAATTTGACCCTTTTAGGCCCCACCCCTCAGGCACCTGGGGGTCAGTCAGTGTCAATATGTGCGTACTACTCAAAAGTCATGTCATATTGATAATTTCAACCAAATTTGCATCATTTCTTATGGCAATTAAACAAATGATGCAAAAAAATATTTTTTTCTGCCAATATACTATAGTAAACTTAACCCCCTCCGCAGGGGGAGATGCAAGATCCCAGAGTCATGAAATTCACAATTTTGGTAAAGAACCTTAAAACCAATCCATCTATGAAGAGTATTTGATTCCAGCATATCTGGGAGAAGAGAAGAAGATTTTTGAAATTTTTGTCAATTTGACCATTTTTGGCCCCGCCCTCCAGCCCCTGGGGGTCAACTAGGGCCAACATGTACATACCATCAGAGTGTCATCACATGCTGATAATTTGATACAAGTTAGAATGAATTCCAATACAAATCCAACAAATAATAGTCAAAAATGTGATTTCCCTATATACACTATAGTAAAGTTTACCCCCTTCCCAGGGGCAAACGTGAGACCCCAGGGTCATGAAATTCACAATTTTGGTAAAGCACCTTAAGACCCTTCCATCTATGAAGAGTATTTGATTCTACCATATCTGAGAGTAGAGAAGAAGATTTTTGAAATTTTTGTCAATTTGACCATTTTTGGCCCCGCCCTCCAGCCCCTGGGGGTCAACTAGGGCCAACATGCACATACCATCAAAGTGTCATCCCATGCTGATAATTTGATACAAGTTAGAATGAATTCCAATACAAATCCAACACATAATAGTCAAAAATGTGATTTCCCTATATAAATTATAGTAAAGTTTACCCCCTTCCCAGGGGCAAACATGAGACCCCAGGGTCATAAAATTCACAATTTTGGTAAAGCACCTTAAGACCCTTCCATCTATGAAGAGTATTTGATTCTACCATATCTAAGAGTAGAGAAGAAGATTTTTGAAATTTTTGTCAATTTGACCCTTTTTGGCCCCGCCCTCCAGCCCCTGTGGGTCAACTAGGGCCAACATGTACATACCATCAGAGTGTCATCCCATGCTGATAATTTGATACAAGTTAGAATGAATTCCAATACAAATCCAACAAATAATAGTCAAAAATGTGATTTCCCTATATACACTATAGTAACGTTTACCCCCTCCCCAGGGGCAAACGTGAGACCCCAGGGTCATGAAATTCACAATTTTGGTAAAGCACCTTAAGACCCTTCCATCTATGAAGAGTATTTGATTCTACCATATCTGAGAGTAGAGAAGAAGATTTTTGAAATTTTTGTCAATTTGACCATTTTTGGCCCCGCCCTCCAGCCCCTGGGGGTCAACTAGGGCCAACATGCACATACCATCAAAGTGTCATCCCATGCTGATAATTTGATACAAGTTAGAATGAATTCCAATACAAATCCAACAAATAATAGTCAAAAATGTGATTTCCCTATATAAACTATAGTAAAGTTTACCCCCTTCCCAGGGGCAAACATGAGACCCCAGGGTCATAAAATTCACAATTTTGGTAAAGCACCTTAAGACCCTTCCATCTATGAAGAGTATTTGATTCTACCATATCTAAGAGTAGAGAAGAAGATTTTTGAAATTTTTGTCAATTTGACCCTTTTTGGCCCCGCCCTCCAGCCCCTGTGGGTCAACTAGGGCCAACATGTACATACCATCAAAGTGTCATCCCATGCTGATAATTTGATACAAGTTAGAATGAATTCCAATACAAATCCAACAAATAATAGTCAAAAATGTGATTTCCCTATATAAACTATAGTAAAGTTTACCCCCTCCCCAGGGGCAAACATGAGACCCCAGGGTCATGAAATTCACAATTTTGGTAAAGCACCTTAAAACCCTTCCATCTATGAAGAGTATTTGATTCTACCATATCTGAGAGTAGAGGAGAAGATTTTTGAAGTTTTAGTCAATTTGACCCTTTTTGGCCCCGCCCCGCATGCCCCTGGGGGGTGGGGACCATATAATTCACAATTTTGGTTCACCCTCAGCCATGGAAGCTTCCTGTAAAATTTCATTGAATTTGGTTCAGCGGTTTTGGAGAAGAAGTCGAAAATGTAAAAAAGTTTACGGACGCACGACGCACGACGGACGACGCACGACGGACGACGGACGACGACGGACAAAAGGCGATTAGAATAGGTCACTTGAGACTTCGTCTCAGGTGACCTAAAATATCATAAATGTTATGAAAAAATGAATATATGGGAAAAATTGAAAAATAACGTTAGAACAAGTATGTTGGGAAGGTAACTTTTATAACTTATTTACTTTATATGTATGCAATGTTCCAGAAAGAACCACCCTTATGCGGCTGCCACACAGAGAATAGGGCAGCTGATAATGAAGAGGATGGCGTAAGTATACAAACATGTTTTGTTATGAAACTTAAATGACGTCATCTCTGTAAACCATTTATCTGCGTCATGCACAATGTCATTTAGATGTGTTTTCGGGTATACGTTGTTTCTTCCCCGGCTGAACAGTACATAGCCTGCTTGTTAATGTGCATGTTCTTACCTACGGCAATTAAGTCCTGAACTAAGGTCATACTGATGTAGGTCATGTATGACACAGTGCACAATATCGACACGTGATTGTTGGTAGCCATTTTTTATTAATGATCGTAAATCATAGTGACGTCATAGGTACATGTTCATGGTGATACAACATCGTACGTTACTTCGCCGTTGTGTCTCAATTATGTGTCAAAGTCGTTGTCAGCTGGCTATTAAAGTAACTTCTAAGACATGGACATTGCTGCTGGTCAAATCATAGCTGACTCCTGCATCTTTTCATGCCCTGGCCTGTTGGGCCGCCTAGCTGGTCAGGCGCGTTCTCACTATTACCTATCTCGCACCTGATTTTTATCTCACCCCATGTGCAAAGTAGCGCCGTGTGCATAAGTGTATTACCAACCGGAACATGTGTTAACAATCATTTAATTAATATTTCACACTGTTATGTGCTAGCGTCCGAAACTTCTCTCCCGATCTCAGGTTGTTAATGACCTGTTATATATTAACACATCGATCTAGTATCACCTCCACATGTATCCCGGCAGGCCTTACCTTGTAACAAACGTCCCTTTTTCACTAAAAAATAATTTTGAGTTGTAGTTCTTGAAATACACACTACTTTGTTACACATTATATCGTTCGATTAACTAAGTAAAAAAGATTGCGTACGAAGGTATATGGAATGGGCTCGTGTTCAATTCAGTCATTACTATTTATAGAACATTTTCAATAAAGTAAATAACTGAGAAAATTCTTGTCAAATGACTAGCTAATTGACCATTCAGTGTTTCTGCGATAAAAGCACTAGACATGTATATTGTTTCGCCTTTGTCGATTATTTTCATTTGCATGTGGCCGCGCTGACTTTTCGTTTTCCGACTAATGAGGGCACTGTCTATTATATTGTGTATATTTTGTGCTGATTTACAGGAATCCGTGGTATTTTGTCTTCTGGACATTGTATATGATGTCTGCCGACGGTAAGGAGTACAAAAAGTACCTCGATTACATCCACGGATTCGCCGATGACCTGATAGCCAAACGAAAGAAAGCTTTGGTGAGTTAATATAATGATATGTTTATTATACGCTAGGCCAAGCTGAAGGAACAGTTCAGGAGAGATTGAGCTGTGTTGGTTCCGACCCAATGTAAAAAAAATTCTTTCAACTTACATGGTATCTTACTGGCCCGTATAGGGAAACCAGAGTACCCAAATAAAAACCCGCGTTGTTGAAAAGATGATACCTTTTTCATGTCCAAACGGGAAATCGAACACGACCGGCTTCTTGAAATGCGAGTGTGCTATCAGATGTGTTACTTGACCAACCTGTTACTCAATTTGTGTTCATCAATTCAGGCAGAAGATCCGTGCCTATTGGAGGGGAAACAGAAACTAGATTTCCTGGACATTCTAATGACAGCTAAAGACGACTCCGGGGCCGGATTAACGGACAAAGAAATCCGAGACGAGGTCGACACCTTCATGTTTGCAGGTAAGGTACCTGTATAAATGATGGTCATACAGGTAGTTAGCTAAATGTCCTGTCAGAGTCGTACAGGTAGCTAGCTAAATGTCCTGTCAGGGTCGTACAGGTAGCTAGCTAAAAGTCCTGTCAGGGTCGTACAGGTAGCTAGCTAAATGTCCTGTCAGGGTCGCACAGGTAGCTAGCTAAATGTCCTGTCAGGGTCGCACAGGTAGCTAGCTAAATGTCCTGTCAGGGTCGCACAGGTAGCTAGCTAAATGTCCTGTCAGGGTCGCACAGGTAGCTAGCTAAAAGTCCTGTCAGGGTCGTACATGTAGCTAACTAAATGTCCTGTCAGGGTCGTACAGGTAGCTAGCTAAATGTCCTGTCAGGGTCGCACAGGTAGCTAGCTAAATGTCCTGTCAGGGTCGCACAGGTAGCTAGCTAAATGTCCTGTCAGGGTCGTACAGGTAGCTAGCTAAATGTCCTGTCAGGATCGCACAGGTAGCTAGCTAAATGTCCTGTCAGGGTCGTACAGGTAGCTAGCTAAATGTTTTGTCAGGGTCGTACAGGTAGCTAGCTAAATGTCCTGTCAGGGTCGCACAGGTAGCTAGCTAAATGTCCTGTCAGGGTCGCACAGGTAGCTAGCTAAATGTCCTGTCAGGGTCGCACAGGTAGCTAGCTAAAAGTCCTGTCAGGGTCATACATGTAGCTAACTAAATGTCCTGTCAGGGTCGTACAGGTAGCTAGCTAAATGTCCTGTCAGGGTCGCACAGGTAGCTAGCTAAATGTCCTGTCAGGGTCGCACAGGTAGCTAGCTAAATGTCCTGTCAGGGTCGTACAGGTAGCTAGCTAAATGTCCTGTCAGGATCGCACAGGTAGCTAGCTAAATGTCCTGTCAGGGTCGCACAGGTAGCTAGCTAAATGTTCTGTCAGGGTCGTACAGGTAGCTAGCTAAATGTCCTGTCAGGGTCGCTCAGGTAGCTAGCTAAATGTCCTGTCAGGGTCGTACATGTAGCTTACTAAATGTCCTGTCAGGGTCGTACAGGTAGATAGCTAAATGTCCTGTCAGGGTCGCACAGGTAGCTAGCTAAATGTCCTGTCAGGGTCGTACAGGTAGCTAGCTAAATGTCCTGTCAGGGTCATACAGGTAGCTAGCTAAAAGTCCTGTCAGGGTCATACAGGTAGCTAGCTAAAAGTCCTGTCAGGGTCGTACAGGTAGCTAGCTAAATGTCCTGTCAGAGTCGTACAGGTAGCTAGCTAAATGTCCTGTCAGGGTCGTACAGGTAGCTAGCTTAATGTCCTGTCAGGGTCATACAGGTAGCTAGCTAAATGTCCTGTCAGGGTCGTAAGGAAGCTAGCTGAATAGGGTCAAACGAGAAACAACAGGGAAATAGAATATAACGAAACAAAGTAGACAGTAGGCAGGCAAATGGTGCCATCATAGTGATTGTGGTCCGATCAATGTTCTATAAACATGTGACACGAGATAAAAATTCCCACATTAGTCGCCTCCTAGAGGCATGTCATGCATAGATCAGGTCTAGAGGATCCAATAGCTATTTTATACAGTGGCCTCCCTTTATTCTTTTATGTTATAACTGTCATACCAATATGTTTGGATATTTACGGAAGCCTGTAAGTGCCCGCCGCCAGATAAGCTATCTGCAGAGATAAATGTTGACCGTCTGTCATAGTTGGATATAACAATTTTTATTTCATCGTTAATTGTAAGTTTATTTTCCGATACATAATCGCTTAAGATCGTCTTCACAGGACTCAATATCATGATATTGAAATATTTGAAACTACAGATAATTTTGACTTGCTTTGTAAATGTATCTCAGATCTAAGACAAAGTTTGTTGCACGACATTATATTTGCTCCGTATGAGTTAATGCTTGTCAATGTTCTATATCACACGGCTAGGTCACGACACGACGTTCAGTGCTCTGAGGTGGGCCCTGTATAACTTAGGACTATACCCGGAGGAGCAGGACAAGGTTTACCGCGAGGTGTGTGACGTCACGGGAGACCGGACGTATATAGAATGGTGAGCTCAAGAGAAGAACGTTTTGTGTTTGTTTAAGTATGTTTACGGCTGTAGAACGTTTTGTGTTTGTTTAAGTATGTTTACGGCTGTAGAACGTTTTGTGTTTGTTTAAGTATGTTTACGGCTGTAGAACGTTTTGTGTTTGTTAAGGTATGTATTGAATCTTTGAGCAGGATATTTTAATCCACTTGTTCCAGTCTACTCCTCTGTAAAGGAGTACGCAGTTTGGCAGTACTGGATGCTAGTTGTGACCGCCGAAATGGCAGCACGGGATGTATTCTCACCAGAAAGGTGAAAGATATTGGCTAGCTGAAAAGACCCTATAGCCTCAGATCCGCTTTGAGACGACCTTCAAACCGTGATAAAGCGAGAAATAAAGCAGCTATGTGTCAGTGTATTAATTGTTTAGGGGTTAATGAATAATCGGAGAATTCATAATCATGTCCTCCAACGGGATTAGAGCATTAGAGCATGAATGGGAGCAGGAGTGACGGGTATCAAGGGAGAAACCGACAAAAAGGAAATTGAGGTCACAATGATAAAAAAGTTTTCTCATTTTATTTTTCTGTAGGGAGGATCTTGGAAAATTACAGAATCTCACTCTGTTTATGAAGGAGAGCATGAGAATGTTTCCCCCCGTCCTCTCCACCACCAGAATCCTATCGAAACCTCTCGAGCTGGATGGAGTCCGCTTCCCGGCTGGAACTTGTCTTTCAGTTGGCATGTTCGGTCTACACCGCCATCCTGACGTCTATCCCGATTTTAAGGTAAGACACATTATACAGGGCTAAGTATTATATGTCAGTCATCCTAAAGGGTGTCATATGTCCTTACCTGTTTTTTTCTGACACTTCTGAAGGTTTGGGAGTGTGACCTCGCTTTTCTGGTGACCTGTCTTTCAAGACGCCTCTTGAGGTCGCGGATTGTGACCTACTTTTTATGACACATCTGAAGGTTGGGGTATGAGTAAAGAATTCAACCCACTGTATTTCCGCGCACAAGGTCTGAAAAGCTGTTACCTTTAGGGGGGTGGGGGGGGGGGGGGTTGTTAGAGAATACCAAAGCGTCATCACAACCGTAATCCTAACTCAAAAACGATTTATCTCGAGGCAAATTAGGGACAAAGAAAGATTTACATGTTGACTCTTGTAAAAAGCACAAGAGAATAAGACCAGGTGTTCCGGAAGAATAAGCGTCTTCAGCTTCATCGACGACAACCGCCATGTAAATCTTTGTCACATCAAAGTAAACATCATAGGAGAGTCTGTTGTGTCCTTTATTTCAAATTCAGAAGGGTATATACGATCGACGTGGTCAGCAAGCTTCTTGTTGGGTTAGGGTCAACACATCGTCGATATATCTGAAAGTGAAATTAAAATATTTGGGAAGGTTTTTTGTTGCCTGTCCTGATTAGCTCAACATTCTGCTAGAAAATCTTTCTTCCAAACTCAACAAAAACCGGTCAAATTGTCGACCCCAGTGTTGATAGTGTACAAAAAGGTAGGAAAACCATAGTAATAGAAAGTTCGACTCCGCTAAACTTATTGGCACCAAAGACCACAAATAAGGATTATTTCGCTGATATGATGTCGTTTCACCTAAAATCGCACATCATTGAGTCACCTTTTCATCCTCGTGATGCCGAGAAACGTCTTGTGCTGACTGGCTATTTATAGGTAATAGATGGCTGCCCTTCCAGCTGACAACACCAAGGGTTTCATGAGTCGGGTTGTATGCTTAGGACATGGATTTCGGGCCCAATTTATACTTGCTAGTTCAAGGTTTGGCTTGTTTGTTTGGGGTATTGGGTCACACGAATGACGGTATTACAACCCCTTACAATCCATTTAACGTACACTCGTATATAAACAGTATAACCCTTTATCCATTTAACGTACACTCGTATATAAACAGTATAACCCCTTACAATCCATTTAACGTACACCCGTATATAAACAGTATAACCCCTTATCCATTTAACGTACACCCGTATATAAACAGTATAACCCCTTATCCATTTAACGTACACCCGTATATAAACAGTATAACTCCTTACAATCCATTTAACGTACACTCGTATATAAACAGTATAACCCCTTACAATCCATTTAACGTACACCCGTATATAAACAGTATAACCCCTTATCCATTTAACGTACACCCGTATATAAACAGTATAACCCCTTACAATCCATTTAACGTACACTCGTATATAAACAGTATAACCCCTTATCCATTTAACGTACACTTGTATATAAACAGTATAACCCCTTACAATCCATTTAACGTACACTCGCATATAAACAGTATAACCCCTTACAATCCATTTAACGTACACTCGTATATAAACAGTATAGCCCCTTACAATCCATTTAACGTACACTCGTATATAAACAGTATAACCCCTTACCATCCATTTAACGTACACTCGTATATATACAGTATAACCCCTTACAATCCATTTAACGTACACTCGTATATAAACAGTATAACCCCTTACAATCCATTTAACGTACACTCGTATATAAACAGTATAACCCTTTATCCATTTAACGTACACTCGTATATAAACAGTATAACCCCTTACAATCCATTTAACGTACACTCGCATATAAACAGTATAACCCTTTATCCATTTAACGTACACTCGTATATAAACAGTATAACCCCTTACAATCCATTTAACGTACACTCGTATATAAACAGTATAACCCTTTATCCATTTAACGTACACTCGTATATAAACAGTATAACCCCTTACAATCCATTTAACGTACACTCGCATATAAACAGTATAACCCTTTATCCATTTAACGTACACTCGTATATAAACAGTATAACCCCTTACAATCCATTTAACGTACACTCGTATATAAACAGTATAACCCTTTATCCATTTAACGTACACTCGTATATAAACAGTATAGCCCCTTACAATCCATTTAACGTACACTCGTATATAAACAGTATAACCCCTTACAATCCATTTAACGTACACTCGCATATAAACAGTATAACCCTTTATCCATTTAACGTACACTCGTATATAAACAGTATAACCCCTTACAATCCATTTAACGTACACTCGTATATAAACAGTATAACCCCTTACAATCCATTTAACGTACACCCGTATATAAACAGTATAACCCCTTACAATCCATTTAACGTACACTCGTATATAAACAGTATAACCCTTTATCCATTTAACGTACACTCGTATATAAACAGTATAGCCCCTTACAATCCATTTAACGTACACTCGTATATAAACAGTATAACCCCTTACAATCCATTTAACGTACACTCGCATATAAACAGTATAACCCTTTATCCATTTAACGTACACTCGTATATAAACAGTATAACCCCTTACAATCCATTTAACGTACACTCGTATATAAACAGTATAATCCCTTACAATCCATTTAACGTACACCCGTATATAAACAGTATAACCCCTTATCCATTTAACGTACACCCGTATATAAACAGTATAACCCCTTACAATCCATTTAACGTACACCCGTATATAAACAGTATAACCCCTTACAATCCATTTAACGTACACTCGTATATACACAGTATAGCCCCTTACAATCCATTTAACGTACACTCGTATATAAACAGTATAACCCCTTATCCATTTAACGTACACCCGTATATAAACAGTATAACCCCTTACAATCCATTTAACGTACACTCGTATATAAACAGTATAACCCCTTAAATCCATTTAACGTACACCCGTATATAAACAGTATAACCCCTTATCCATTTAACGTACACCCGTATATAAACAGTATAACCCCTTATCCATTTAACGTACACCCGTATATAAACAGTATAACCCCTTATCCATTTAACGTACACTCGTATATAAACAGTATAACCCCTTACAATCCATTTAACGTACACCCGTATATAAACAGTATAACCCCTTATCCATTTAACGTACACTCGTATATACACAGTATAACCCCTTACAATCTATTTAACGTACACCCGTATATAAACAGTATAACCCCTTATCCATTTAACGTACACTCGTATATAAACAGTATAACCCCTTACAATCCATATAACGTACACTCGTATATAAACAGTATAACCCCTTACAATCCATATAACGTACACTCGTATATAAACAGTATAACCCCTTACAATCCATTTAACGTACACTCGTATATAAACAGTATAACCCCTTACAATCCATTTAACGTACACCCGTATATAAACAGTATAACCCCTTACAATCCATTTAACGTACACTCGTATATAAACAGTATAACCCCTTACAATCCATTTAACGTACACCCGTATATAAACAGTATAACCCCTTACAATCCATTTAACGTACACTCGTATATAAACAGTATAACCCCTTACAATCCATTTAACGTACACTCGTATATAAACAGTATAACCCCTTACAATCCATTTAACGTACACTCGTATATAAATAGTATAACCCCTTATCCATTTAACGTACACTCGTATATAAACAGTATAACCCTTTATCCATTTAACGTACACTCGTATATAAACAGTATAACCCTTTATCCATTTAACGTACACTCGTATATAAACAGTATAACCCCTTACAATCCATTTAACGTACACCCGTATATAAACAGTATAACCCCTTATCCATTTAACGTACACTCGTATATAAACAGTATAACCCCTTACAATCCATTTAACGTACACTCGTATATAAACAGTATAACCCCTTATCCATTTAACGTACACTCGTATATAAACAGTATAACCCCTTATCCATTTAACGTACACTCGTATATAAACAGTATAACCCCTTATCCATTTAACGTACACTCGTATATAAACAGTATAACCCCTTATCCATTTAACGTACACTCGTATATAAACAGTATAACCCCTTACAATCCATTTAACGTACACCCGTATATAAACAGTATAACCCCTTACAATCCATTTAATGTACACTCGTATATAAACAGTATAACCCCTTATCCATTTAACGTACACTCGTATATAAACAGTATAACCCCTTACAATCCATTTAACGTACACTCGTATATAAACAGTATAACCCCTTACAATCCATTTAACGTACACTCGTATATAAACAGTATAACCCCTTACAATCCATTTAACGTACACTCGTATATAAACAGTATAACCCCTTACAATCCATTTAACGTACACCCGTATATAAACAGTATAACCCCTTACAATCCATTTAACGTACACTCGCATATAAACAGTATAACCCCTTACAATCCATTTAACGTACACCCGTATATAAACAGTATAACGTACACTCGTATATAAACAGTATAACGTACACCCGTATATAAACAGTATAACGTACACCCGTATATAAACAGTATAACCCCTTACAATCCATATAACGTACACTCGTATATAAACAGTATAACCCCTTACAATCCATTTAACGTACACTCGTATATAAACAGTATAACCCCTTATCCATTTAACGTACACTCGTATATAAACAGTATAACCCCTTATCCATTTAACGTACACCCGTATATAAACAGTATAACCCCTTACAATCCATATAACGTACACTCGTATATAAACAGTATAACCCCTTACAATCCATTTAACGTACACTCGTATATAAACAGTATAACCCCTTATCCATTTAACGTACACTCGTATATAAACAGTATAACCCCTTATCCATTTAACGTACACTCGTATATAAACAGTATAACCCCTTATCCATTTAACGTACACTCGTATATAAACAGTATAGCCCCTTACAATCCATTTAACGTACACTCGTATATAAACAGTATAACCCCTTATCCATTTAACGTACACTCGTATATAAACAGTATAACCACTTATCCATTTAACGTACACTCGTATATAAACAGTATAACCCCGTACAATCCATTTAACGTACACTCGTATATAAACAGTATAACCCCTTACAATCCATATAACGTACACTCGTATATAAACAGTATAACCCCTTATCCATTTAACGTACACCCGTATATAAACAGTATAACCCCTTATCCATTTAACGTACACTCGTATATAAACAGTATAACCCCTTACAATCCATTTAACGTACACTCGTATATAAACAGTATAACCCCTTATCCATTTAACGTACACTCGTATATAAACAGTATAACCCCTTATCCATTTAACGTACACTCGTATATAAACAGTATAGCCCCTTACAATCCATTTAACGTACACTCGTATATAAACAGTATAACCCCTTATCCATTTAACGTACACTTGTATATAAACAGTATAACCCCTTATCCATTTAACGTACACTCGTATATAAACAGTATAACACCTTACAATCCATTTAACGTACACTCGTATATAAACAGTATAACCCCTTATCCATTTAACGTACACTCGTATATAAACAGTATAACCCCTTACAATCCATATAACGTACACTCGTATATAAACAGTATAACCCCTTACAATCCATTTAACGTACACCCGTATATAAACAGTATAACCCCTTATCCATTTAACGTACACTCGTATATAAACAGTATAACCCCTTACAATCCATTTAACGTACACTGGTATATAAACAGTATAACCCCTTATCCATTTAACGGACACTCGTATATAAACAGTATAACCCCTTACAATCCATTTAACGTACACTCGTATATAAACAGTATAACCCCTTATCCATTTAACGTACACTCGTATATAAACAGTATAACCCCTTACAATCCATTTAACGTACACCCGTATATAAACAGTATAACCCCTTACAATCCATATAACGTACACTCGTATATAAACAGTATAACCCCTTATCCATTTAACGTACACTCGTATATAAACAGTATAACCCCTTATCCATTTAACGTACACCCGTATATAAACAGTATAACCCCTTACAATCCATTTAACGTACACTCGTATATAAACAGTATAACCCCTTATCCATTTAACGTACACCCGTATATAAACAGTATAACCCCTTATCCATATAACGTACACCCGTATATAAACAGTATAACCCCTTACAATCCATTTAACGTACACTCGTATATAAACAGTATAACCCCTTATCCATTTAACGTACACTCGTATATAAACAGTATAACCCCTTATCCATTTAACGTACACTCGTATATAAACAGTATAACCCCTTATCCATTTAACGTGTACTGGTATATAAACAGTATAACCCCTTACAATCCATTTAACGTACACTCGTATATAAACAGTATATCTGCCAATGCAGTAACTTATCACGTTTAATTAGCTGTCACTGTCACCATTATCGTTCGGAAATATTTGACGAAGCTTTTAATTTTTAAACTTTTTTATATTTTATATATCACGAATGGCTGGCTAAGAGATAAAGTCGGTGATAATAAAATTCAGACATTGATTTATTAACAGTGAAACGGGTATTTATAGATATATGTATTAATATTGAAGGTGTTTCGACCAGAACGTTTTCTACCCGAGAACTCCAAAGACCGAGATCCCTACGCCTTCCTGCCATTCTCTGCTGGTCCTAGGTAAGATCCCTACGCCTTCCTGCCATTTTCTGCTGGTCCCAGGTAAGATCCCTACGCCTTCCTGCCATTTTCTGCTGGTCCCAGGTAAGATCCCTACGCCTTCCTGCCATTTTCTGCTGGTCCCAGGTAAGATCCCTACGCCTTCCTGCCATTTTCTGCTGGTCCCAGGTAAGATCCCTACGCCTTCCTGCCATTTTCTGCTGGTCCCAGGTAAGATCCCTACGCCTTCCTGCCATTTTCTGCTGGTCCAAGGTAAGAACTCTACGCCTTCCTGTCATTCTCTGCTGGTCCCAGGTAAGATCCCTACGCCTTCCTGCCATTTTCTGCTGGTCCCAGGTAAGATCCCTACGCCTTCCTGCCATTTTCTGCTGGTCCAAGGTAAGATCTCTACGCCTTCCTGTCATTCTCTGCTGGTCCCAGGTAAGATCCCTACGCCTTCCTGCCATTTTCTGCTGGTCCTACGTAAGATCCCTACGCCTTCCTGCCATTCCCTGCTGGTCCTAGGTAAGATCCCTACGCCTTCCTGCCATTTTCTGCTGGTCCCAGGTAAGATCCCTACGCCTTCCTGCCATTTTCTGCTGGTCCCAGGTAAGATCCTTACGACTTCCTGCCATTTTCTGCTGGTCCTTGATAAAATACATGAGTTGAAATATATATGTCCCGTTGGAGCAACAAATGTTGTTAAGTTATATAAGATTTATATATTTTTTATTACGCAAACTATGTCGCTGTATTTCTACACGTGTCTCATTAAATTTTCTCATGTTGCTACAAAAATAAACATTTTTTAATGCAGAAATATATTTAAAGAATAAATTTTCCCCAATTTTCCAAAGTCCTATTAGTCACATTAAAGGCCAATCATTATCGTAACGTTATATCTTTTTCCAGGAATTGCATCGGACAAAACTTTTCAATGAATGAACAGAAAGTGATGTTGTCTAGGATTATCAAAAGGTAACAATTAGAAAAAAAACATAGAATAAATGATCCTGACACGACTTAAAGCATACATTAACAATTGTGCTGACTGTGTCAATTGTATATGACCTGTTCTTAAATCACGAAACTAATTGTGACGTTCAACAGGTGTTCGCTTGATGTTAATTTTTATGTCTAATTCAGTATTTGGGAATTTCTTCAGTAGTTATAATTGTACTAAATGTAAATGTCTACATTATGGAGAACATCACAGCCTTTATTCGAGACTTTGATGTACCGAAAAAGTAAATATTTTAGGGTGTGGAATTGTTCCCTTAGTCAGCCCCAAGCCGTTGTTAGTGGTGTTGTTTTGTACTGTGTGCCTCTAATTCTATTAGACTCTGTAGAGTCTGAGTGGTGCTGACTATTCACGTGTTAATTTATTCGCGCAGATTTAACGCAAGCGAAACAAGGGAAAATGTTCACGTCGAGAACAATTCCACCTTTACAGTTATTTGTGTAAATCACAACAAAGATTTGAAGAGACTAATGGTCTTCTGTTTGTTACTTGATTGAGGTTGTGTATGATCTCAGTAAAACTGCTTTCAATATGTGCTTCAGATTCAGAGTCGTGTTAGACGAGGACCACGAAGTTATCCCGGTACCAGAGCTGACTTTACGACCTAAGACTGGTATCAAAATTCGATTTGAGGAGAGGGCAGAAAGTCATCAGAATCTTATTTGAGAAAAGAAGAAAACCACCAAAGAAATATTCTGGTTGATAAAATTTTTCAAAATGTTTCGGACAGAGAGATTTGTTTAATGTTGTAATCTCAAAAACCTTTGGGGAGGAAAAAACACTGACTGTGAACAGAAACTGTGAAACTGTGAAACTGTGGAAGAATGAAGAGAGAACACTGTTATATGTACATAACTTTAAGTGCCATATTTTATCCTTTTTATATGTACAAGAACTATAATGTACATGAGCTTTTATTTACAATAATTGATGCAGCACTTCACTAATTATTTCACTTCGATAACTGTAACTGACGATTTACCCCATGACTGCCCCCGACTCCGACAATAGACAACTGAATAGGACGGTGCTGACCAACTCGATCTTCTAAACATTAATATACCTTCAGGCCCAGAGAGTATCCCTCCAAAATTCATAGAGTGGGTTTCCCAGTTCCTTATGAAACCACTTTACATTTTATTATAACAAATCTATTTCTACTGGAAAGCTACTGAATTGCTGTTAAAATACTCACGTTACACCAATTTATAAATGCAAATGAGAAAGCAGTAGTTCATCCATCTACAGGCCAATATCTGTAACCCCTAAACTTAGCAAGCTACTTGAAATAAATTAGCTTAAGTTTATTTCAACTACCTCTCAAGAAATAACATTATGTCCAAGAATCAGTCAGGTTTTTGTCAGTTTTTTTTACCAAAAGATTCCAGTGTATCGAGGACATATTTTATTAATTACATTTAAATTGTAAAGACAAAGATGCCCGTATGATTTTCTGTGATATTAGCAAAGAATTTGACAGATTTGGCATGGTGGTCCAATTTACAGACTGGGAAAATATGGTATATATTGTATGTAATAAGATATAATAATATTGCGTTTCATAGCTTCCTGACATGCAACAGAGGAAGATCATAGATGGGTATAAGTCTAAGGAAAACATTACAGGGTACTTCAAGGTTCAGCCCTTGGTCTGTTCTTGTTTTTATACAGCACCGTACCAAAAGCGAGTCAAATGTTTTTTTATTTTGCTATCTATAGTAACACTATACATAAAAAATGGCGTCACACGTAGATTAGCTATGTATATAATTTTATATTACTCCAGAAATACACAGCGAAAAATAACAAAATGAATATTATAACAATCTGATTAAAAAACAGGTCCATTTTCTCACTTCTTTTTACAAGGATCTGACATCCCATTAGAGGTCACGTCTAGACCTTTGTCGCCTCTTTACTTAACACTACAATATTTTTCCAATGACCTGTCATCTTGTAGCAAGCCATTTCGTCACATAATTCAAAATGAACTTTTTGGTGACGAAATGACTAAGCGGACAAATGCGATTATTCAAGCTTTGTCGCCTCAAAATTTCAAGATTATGAAAGTAGTAATTTGATTGGCTAATGCAAAAGGTCATCGGGACATGACCCTCTATGGGATTATCTCAGATCTTAACGCAGCAGAGAGAAGTTTACGGAACGGCGCGGAGATCAAGATATACACAAGGATCCTTATAAGCAACGGTTTTATCGCTGGCTCTGCTAATTGCTCGACTAAGCCATTATCAAAACTTCTTACTACAATTCTTAGTACCATAAAATCAGGGCTTCAGTCGTATTGTGACACTGTGTACACCAGAAGTGGAATTAATGGGATTTTTGAAGATTTTAACGCAGCAGAGAGAAGTTTACGGAACGGCGCGAAGATCAAGATATGATTTTAATCAGAATGAATATTATAAGACACTATGGATGATTTCTATTCCAAATGATTAAATTTTGTCAAAGTCCATCCATAAGCAAAGCCAGGAAAATTCGTTGAAAAAAGTTGTAAATACCTAGAGTACATAGAATATATAGCAAGATATGAAAAAGTATGACTCACTTGTGGCACGCTGCTGTAATTTATTGTCATCAGACGTCAAATTATTTGCTGATGATACCTTCTTACCTGGTCGTATTGATGTAACATACAGGAATGTGCTGATATACGAAATGATGATTTAAAGAGGCGGTCTGAGACACATCATCCTACTCTATATTTTGATGAATCGCCTATCATCAATGTTTCTTGACAATGACATATAGGTATCAATGTGTATTTAATATATTTTATCTTTCCTTGTATTACTGTAAGGAGAGGGCGCTCATAAGCTTTGTTTTTTTTCCTAATCCATTGTATAAAAGAACTGAACAATAAATATTCTGAAATGAAAAGATTTGTTTATTTTTCATTTCCACTATCCCTGCGATGACATATCTTATAGCCACATATTCTGTTTCAGATTTGATCATCAAGACTTGGGTAAGTCTTTGTGAGAGCAGTAGTATCACAATTTTGAGATTTCTTTCAAGGCTTGGCTCAAAGTTTAAAACCCATGTAAATCAATAAGGAAACTGGAATGTTTACCAGAAGTGAAAGATCTGAACACATCAGCGTTGCTGGGGGCCTGTGTGTATTTATATGGCTGAACGAACCATTCGCTGGGGGCCTGTGTGTCTTTATATGGCTGTAAGAACCACACGCTGGGAGCCTGTGTGTATTTATATGGCTGTAAGAACCACACGCTGGGAGCCTGTGTGTTCTTATATGGCTGTAAGAACCACATGCTGGGGGCCTGTGTGTATTTATATGGCTGTAAGAACCACACGCTTGGGGACTGTGAGTATTTATATGGCTGTCAGAACCACACGCTGGGGGACTGTGTGTATTTATATGGCTGTAAGAACCACACGCTGGGGGACTGTGTGTATTTATATGTCTGTAAGAACCACATGCTGGGGGCATGTGTGTATTTATATGGCTGTCAGAACCACACGCTGGGGGACTGTGTGTATTTATATGGCTGTAAGAACCACATGCTGGGGGCATGCGTGTATTTATATGGCTGTAAGAACATCACGCTGGGAGCCTGTGTATATTTATATGGCTGTAAGAACCACAAGCTGGGGGCCTGTGTGTATTTATATGACTGTAAGAACCGCATGCTGGGGGACTGTGTGTATTTATATGGCTGTCAGAACCACATGCTGGGGGACTGTACGATTTATATGGCTGTCAGAACCAAACGTTGGGGGCCTGTGTGTATTTATATGGCTGTCAGAACCACACGCTGGGGGACTCTGTGTATTTATATGGCTGTAAGAACCACATGCTGGGGGCATGTGTGTATTTATATGGCTGTAAGAACCACACGCTGTGAGCCTGTGTATCTTTATATGGCTGTAAGAACCACATGCTGGGGGACTGTGTGTATTTATATGGCTGTTAGAACCACACACTGGGGGACTGTGTGTATTTATATGGCTGTCAGAACCACACGCGTGGGGGACTGTGTGTATTTATATGGCTGTAAGAACCACACGCGTGGGGCCTGTGTGTATTTATATGGCTGTAAGAACCACACGCTGGGGGCATGTGTGTATTTATATAGCTGTCAGAACCATGTGCTGTAATTTACGACACAATAGGAAATAATGTACATTCAAAAATTCATCAAGCAATGTACATAATTATGGGAAAATGGATTTTTTTCAGAAGTAAAATGAAAAACAAAATTGTACAGCACAAACAGAACTTATAACTTGTAGAATGGCAAGATGTTCCCAGATATGCCGAAATGAATATTTTTGCAGTAATTGTGATATGAAACACTTGATAAAAACATTGTGAAGGTTAATGATTGGTATTTGTAAAAGTAGACTTTGTCAAATAAGACGTGTTTTTTATCAGGTTTCTTTTCAAAATTGTGTGATGCTTTACATGGAGGGTGTCGTCGATGAAGCAGAAGACGCTTACTCTTCCGGAACACTCTTGTACTTTTACGATGGTCTCCATGTAAATCTTTCAGTTCATATTTTGCCGCTACTTTGATCAATTTTGAGGTTCGGATAATAGTTTTGTTGACGCTTCGGCATTCTGTTATAATGTTTGTGTTGATACTTTTACTCTTACCATAGGTGTGGCGCGAGAATGTGTCCTATTTACTGTGGCGCGAGGATATGTCCTTTTTACTGTGGCGCGAGGATATGTCCTTTTTACTGTGGCGCGAGGATATGTCCTATTTACTGTGGCGCGAGGATATGTCCTATTTACGCGGAAGTACGTTCCCGAATGGAACAATCCATTCGCTAGTTTTCTCAAATGCATGTGTATTATCATACTGACCAAAATAATAATGAAGTCAACATACTACTGATAGGTAGTTTAAAACTGTACTTAGATAAAACTCTAGCTGTATTGAGCTGTTTTCTTTCCACTGTCTGTTTACTAATGCTATCTATACACAAACAGATAACGTTATACACTATAAGCATACTCACGGTCCTTGTAATCTGAGCTAGGATTTCTATATATAGGATAGGTGGAGCTAGGTATCAGAGTGACATAGTTTTGCAGCCTCCCGGCCGACCTCGGTAAGTTTATAAAATATCCGTAAATAACCTTTAATTCCTGTACTGAAATACATAATTCACTTGTACATGATATTTCAAGAAAGATAACGTAACACCCACACGTGCTGTACTTTTTAAATTCAGTAAAAAATAATGTATGCCGAAAAATGAATAATGCATCATACAGCTGTTTCTTCCTTGTAGATTGTTCTGTGTTAACGTCCTACATCCAAGTATAGCTATATCAGCCTGTCCTATTATCATCTAATGTCGTTTAAAGACGTTCCTCCAACCTATGGTGTTTACATGTCGCAGCCGATTCGATATTCTAGGGCTTGCTCTAGGTATTGTCATTTTCGTGATCGATATCGACTGCTGACAAACAAACTAACAACACAAGGATTCGAGAGATGCAGGTTGATCAGAACCATGGGCAAGTTTTATGGTCGCCATCTTTGTCTCATTGAGAAATATTCTGTATCTTTAAGTGATATGAAGATAGACGTTTTTGAGTATGTATTTGGTGTGTTTACTTGTTGTGAATGACAATGATACTCGGTTCTCATTTTGAGAACTCGATGTTTACTTTGATGTGACAAAGATTTCCAAGGCGGGTGTCGTCGGAACACCTGGGCCCGTATTCATGAAACCGTTCTCATGCCCAAGAATAGATTTCGTGCTCAAGCCTCATTTCTTGTTCTGGCTATAAATTATTTAAAAAATCTAACTTTGTCAAAGTTTTGGGAGACAAGAAGCCAAAAGCTGTTTTCAACATTTACATTGACTTTTTGACTCTTCGACATGATTAAAGAGAGTTTCAAGAAAGTTGGCTCGAGCACAGAATCCATGCTTGAGCATGATAACGGTTTCATGAATACGGGCCCTGGTCTTATTCTCTTTAACAAGGGTCTCCATGAAAATCATATTTTGCCCCTGGTTTAATCGATGTTGAGTTCGGATTATGGTTTTGTTAACGCTTTGGTATTCTCTGATGTATTTTCAGGGTCATTTGAATTGTTTGCCTCCCTAGAGTCATGGACAATTTTACTCAGATTGTGGTCTCCTTGGTGACCGGGTACGTCGTTTGGACGGTCATCACCACCCTCTGGAGATACAACGCCCTCTGCCGGACAGTGCGGAACTTCGCCCAAGCAAGTTCTGCCCATTGGTTTTGGGGTCATATGAAGGCGGAATATGTAAGAAGATACCAAGTATTCTTTTGGTGTTCAATTTACGGTTATGCCTTAAAATATTGTCATTGTCAACCGTGAAATAAATGAAAATGCGACCATACACACGGAAGTACTTTTAAATTCATTTTTGTTATCAAATGTTATTGTCCACATAGTGACATTCAGCTGTATACGACGGTAAACTGATGTTGATTGATGTTGATTTTCTAGATGAATGATATGCGGCCGTTGTTTGGATCACATAACGCAGAGCTTTGGCAGAGAACTCGGAACACCAAATGGACCATAGCGTGGGTAAGCTTTGTACCATTAATCCAGGCCAATCACCCCGACAGTGCAAAAGCCGTGCTGAAACTGTCTGATCCCAAACCGAGAGGGAGGGGACAAATATACAGCATTTTGAATAATTTCTTAGGTAAGTAATAACCATTCCATGTTTACATTCGTCTTACACCCGTACAATTAAGAATATCCCTGAGAAAACCCTTTCTTTTAACCCTTATTCATTAATGTTTGTTATTGCAGGAATCCTTTATTAATACTTGGTTAGTGGCTTGAACTTATTAAAGCGTAGTGTCGTTAATCACTACATTTTCATAGCCATTAAATCAATAAAGATGAAATAAGGCACACGCATGTTATTGTTCAGTAAGGGATATAGCATGCACAACACCAAAAACACTGCTCCATAAAGTTCTGCAAATTCAAATCCCAATATAGTAGAAATAGAAAAAGGGTCACGTAAGTCCATTTTCTGATATTAATTTTCAATAGGCGAGTAGATTTAGTTTCAAATTACGAGTTCATTTCATTTCAACAAATTTTAATCATTTTGATGGTACAATGAATTGGATTGAACAACAGGCTGGGCCTATATCAGTTCTCTCCCGCAAATTACGAGTTCAGTGTGTATTGGATGTACCTTGCACCTTTATATAGTATACTAGTAACTTCTCAGAAAAAATAATAATCAAGGTGACGGCAAACTTCGTCTAAGAATCAATCCACCAACAGAGTGACATTTCATCAGGTAGTTATTATTTTGTGTTTGGTTGAAAATGTTAATCGTGCAATTGTTATTTCCTACAGGCGACGGCTTGGTGACGAGTAACGGTAAAAAGTGGGAACGAAACCGGAAGTTGCTGACCCCAGCTTTTCATTTTGATGTGTTGCGTCCATATGTTAGAATATACAACGAGGCTGCTGATATTGTACTGGTAAGTGTTGGGATGTATACTGTTCACGTTTTATTGAACGTGAAATTGTTTGTTCACGAGACATTGTTTTATTTCAAAGAATGCTTGATAAGGTGTTTATCAGTTTTTACGTATTGTTGTTATTTCAACCAATGTTTTATCCATCGTTGTGCATGTGCCGTCGGGATCACTGAAATATTATTGCATTTTTCACCGCAGGAAAAGTTTGCGAGAAAAATGAAAGAAACTCCGAAAAGTACAGACATCCTAGACGTTTTGAATCTAGTGACACTTGACGTTATACTCAGATGTGCTCTGTCTTATCAGGGAAAACATCCAGAGACAGTGAGTACACACAGACACGAACTAATTAAATACTTGTTCTTTAAATGTCTGTCTATTCTTTTTGTTGATTATATAACTTTTTAATGCCTTATTGTGTTAACTAATCTACTCGATTGCTCCCTGCGTCCTAAGAGATAGTACCATCTGGTTGTAACTTTTTACTGGTTTCCAATTTCAATTTCAATCAATTTTATTGTCAAGAAGACAAATGGATCGGGCAGCAGGCATAGCCTATTTAAGTTGTTACTTGTATTCTGGGTGATCGCGAGGAGAGAGATAACAACATCTGGATATTACTCGTTGTCAGCGTGAACGCGAGGAGAGAGATAAAAACATTGGGATGTTACTCGTTATGAGGGTGACCGAGAGGAGAGAGATAACATCATCTGGTTGTTACTCGTTGTGAGGGTGACCGAGAGGAGAGAGATAACAACATCTTGATGTTGCTTGTTGTCAGGGTGACCGAGAGGAGAGATACAGCAACATCTGGATATTACTCGTTGTCAGCGTGAACGCGAGGAGAGAGATCAAAACATTGGGATGTTACACGTTATGAGGGTGACCGAGAGGAGAGAGATAACATCATCTGGTTGTTACTCGTTGTCAGGGTGACCGAGAGGAGAGAGATAACAACATCTGGATGTTGCTTGTTGTCAGGGTGACCGAGAGGAGAGAGATAACAACATCTGGATGTTACTCGTTGTGAGGGTGACCGAGAGGAGAGAGATAACAACATCTGGATGTTACTCGTTGTCAGGGTGACCGAGAGGAGAGATATAGCAACATCTGGGTGTTAATCGTTGTCAGGGTGACCGAGAGGAGAGAGATAACAACATCTGGATGTTACTCGTTGTCAGGGTGACCGAGAGGAGAGAGATAACAACATCTGGATGTTGCTTGTTGTCAGGGTGACCGAGAGGAGAGATATAGCAACATCTGGATATTACTCGTTGTCAGCGTGAACGCGAGGAGAGAGATAAAAACATTGGGATGTTACTCGTTATGAGGGTGACCGAGAGGAGAGAGATAACATCATCTGGTTGTTACTCGTTGTGAGGGTGACCGAGAGGAGAGAGATAACAACATCTGGATGTTACTCGTTGTCAGGGTGACCGAGAGGAGAGAGATAACATCATCTGGTTGTTACTCGTTGTCAGGGTGACCGAGAGGAGAGAGATAACATCATCTGGTTGTTACTCGTTGTGAGGGTGACCGAGAGGAGAGATATAACAACATCTGGATGTTGCTTGTTGTCAGGGTGACCGAGAGGAGAGATATAGCAACATCTGGATATTACTCGTTGTCAGCGTGAACGCGAGGAGAGAGATAAAAACATTGGGATGTTACTCGTTATGAGGGTGACCGAGAGGAGAGAGATAACATCATCTGGTTGTTACTCGTTGTTAGGGAGACCGAGAAAAGAGAGTTAACACTATCTAGTTGTTACTCGTTCTCAGGATGGACGAGATGAGAGATAGCAACATCTGGTTATAACTCGTTGCCATGGTGACCGAGAGGTAAGAGATAACAACATCTGGTTGTTACTCGTTGTCAGGGTGACATAGCAATGGTACCTCTTGAAAATTAACTTGTTATGACAATAATGTGTATATGCACTACAATAAAGGCACGTGAGCCCTCTGACTTTGACCCTTTGAATTTTTTTGTATTGATTGTTCCAGGGAGAAGCACCCGTATGCAACAGCAATACAAAGAATATGTTTGCTTCATATAAAGAGAATAACGTACGTATGTTCTTGAAAAAAAATGATATAAAAGGTAGTTGTATCAGTTGTTCAAGTTAAAAATATATACTAAATTCGTGTGTTTGTTATAAACGCTACATGATCATGATTTTTCAGTTCTTTTCTACCTTGTTTAGTACTCAACAGTCTCTTTAGGAGCTTATATTCATATGTACAAACACATACATTGATTTTAATTTGTATCACATCTGCCCACCTTGGCAGCCTCTTCACTCTGCCTTACCATATTTGAGCGGTCAATGCGTTTTTCCTATGATGGTTTGATGCTAGGTATCCGTGGCACTACTTATCCTGGACTCTATATATGATGTCTGCCGACGGTAAGGAGTATAAAAAGCACCTCGATTACATCCACGGATTCGCCGACGATCTGATAGCAAAGCGAAAGAAAGCTTTGGTAAGTAAACTCTTTTCAAGCGATTTTAAGTTCCACATTTGACCCATTGCATTTTCGGATATGGTTAAATCTAACATTGTTGGAACTGTTGTTTTAACAAATGAAAAGGACCCATGAAAGATATTTGTTAATTGATATATGAACAATGTGTTAGACATGCTTCCCCAGCAGACGTTCTTCAGAATGATGTTGGAATTATGTTATGGTGTTGCTAGTCATTAAGAGCACGTAATTCCGGGATCTTTCTCTGTTTTTAACCCTTTAACACAGGCAGAAGATCCGTCGCTATTGGAGGGGAAACAGAAACTAGATTTCCTGGACATTCTAATGACAGCTAAGGACGACTCCGGGGCCGGATTAACGGACAACGAAATCCGGGACGAGGTCGACACCTTCATGTTTGCAGGTAAGTAAATCCTGTTCATACAGGTAGTTAGTTAACGATCTGCCAGGGTCATACAGGTAATTAGCTAAAAGTCCTGTCAGGGTCATACAGGTAGTTAGTTAATGTCCTGTCAGGGTCATACAGGTAGTTAGCTAATGATCTCTCAGGGTCATACAGGTAGTTAGTTAATGTCCTGTCAGGGTCATACAGGTAGTTAGTTAATGTCCTGTCAGGGTCATACAGATAGTTAGTTTATGTACTGTCAGGGTCATACAGGTAGTGAGTTAATGTCCTGTCAGGGTCATACAGGTAGTTAGTTAATGATCTGTCAGGGCCATACAGGTGGTTAGTAAATGTCCTGTCAGGGTCATAAAGGTAGTTAGTTAATGTCCTGTCAGGGTCATACAGGTAGTTAGTTAATGATCTCTCAGGGTCATACAGATAGTTAGTTTATGTACTGTCAGGGTCATACAGGTAGTTAGTTAATGTCCTGTCAGGGTCATACAGGTAGTTAGTTAATGTCCTGTCAGGGTCATACAGGTAGTTAGTTAATGTCCTGTCAGGGTTATACAGGTAGTTAGTTAATGTCCTGTCAGGGTTGTACAGGTAGTTAGTTAATGTCCTGTCAGGGTCATACATGTAGTTAGTTAATGTCCTGTCAGGGTCATACAGGTAGTTAGTTAACGATCTGCCAGGGTCATACAGGTAATTAGCTAAAAGTCCTGTCAGGGTCATACAGGTAGTTAGTTAATGTCCTGTCAGAGTCATACAGGTAGTTAGCTAATGATCTCTCAGGGTCATACAGGTAGTTAGTTAATGTCCTGTCAGGGTCATACAGGTAGTTAGTTAATGTCCTGTCAGGGTCATACAGATAGTTAGTTTATGTACTGTCAGGGTCGTACAGGTAGTTAGTTAATGGCCTGTCAGGGTCATACAGGTAGTTAGTTAATGATCTGTCAGGGCCATACAGGTGGTTAGTAAATGTCCTGTCGGGGTCATAAAGGTAGGTAGTTAATGTCCTGTCAGGGTCATACAGGTAGTTAGTTAATGATCTCTCAGGGTCATACAGATAGTTAGTTTATGTACTGTCAGGGTCATACAGGTAGTTAGTTAATGTCCTGTCAGGGTCATACAGGTAGTTAGTTAATGTCCTGTCAGGGTCATACAGGTAGTTAGTTAATGTCCTGTCAGGGTCATACAGATAGTTAGTTTATGTACTGTCAGGGTTATACAGGTAGTTAGTTAATGTCCTATCAGGGTCATACAGGTAGTTAGTTAATGTCCTGTCAGGGTCATACAGGTAGTTAGTTAATGTCCTGTCAGGGTCATACAGGTAGTTAGTTAATGTCCTGTCAGGGTCGTACAGGTAGTTAGTTAATGTCCTGTCAGGGTCATACAGGTAGTTAGTTAATGTCCTGTCAGGGCCATACATGTAGTTAGTTAATGTCCTTTCAGGGTCATACAGGTAGTTAGTTAATGTCCTGTCAGGGTCATACATGTAGTTAGTTAATGTCCTGTCAGGGCCATACCTGTAGTTAGTTAATGTCCTGTCAGGGTCATACAGGTAGTTAGTTAATGATCTCTCAGGGTGATACTGGTAGTTAGTTAATGATCTCTCAGGGTCATACAGGTAGTTAGTTAATGATCTCTCAGGGTCATACAGGTAGTTAGTTAATGTCCTTTCAGGGTCATACAGGTAGTTAGTTAATGATCTCTCAGGGTGATACAGGTAGTTAGTTAATGATCTCTCAGGGTCATACAGGTAGTTAGTTAATGATCTCTCAGGGTCATACAGGTAGTTAGTTAATGTTCTTTCAGGGTCATACAAGACACACCGCTCAGTAAGCACAACTTATATATTTGTAGTAAAAGAATATGCTTAGATACATTGTAAACCATTATAATATTGAAGCTCATTACCTGAATAACCTGAATAGCCACAGCAATTTCAAAAAAGTGGGTCGGTTCATAGCCATATTCTCCGGTTTTTTTACCAGATACATTCATAAAAGTAGGGGTCGTACGTACCCCCACTTTCAAACGTAGTTTGAATTTATTTCGATTTTCAACTGTTTGGCCCGAATCATCATATAATGACGAGCCAACTAGGCACTGCAGTGTCATAAAGAGATATTAATATCATTCTGTATCCTTGTACATTCTTATATGATATGAAAGTGGACATTTTTTAATATGTTCATCAGTGTGCTTACTTGTGATTGAGAATGATACCTCAGTTTTCACTTTGAAAACGTGACATTTACTTTGCCGTGACCAAGATTTACATGGCAGGTGTCGTCGATGAAGCAGAAGACGCCTACTCTTTAAGAACACTTGGTCTTAATCTCTGTGTTAATCTTTCCTTTGTTTTTATTTACTCTAGTTTCTTGTTTAATCGATTTTGAGTTAGGATCATGGTTTTGGTAATTCTTTGAGTTTTTTTGTCACACTCTTAGGACATTATACCATATTTTGTAGTTTCCTTTGTCACACAATTGTAACGCTACCATATTTAGTATTACCCTGTGTCACACTCCTATGACATCAACGTAATTATACTCTTAGGACCCTATACCATATTAGGTATTTTACTATGTCACACTCTTCCGACACATTGCCATTTTATTTCGATGTCGATTGCTGACAAACTAACAACACATGGATTCAAGAAATGCAGGTTGATCAGAAATATGGGCAAGTTTCATGGTCGCCATCTTTGTCTCATCGAGAAATATTCTGTATCTTTAAGTAATATGAAGAGTGACGTTTTTGAGTACGCTCATTGGTGTGTTTACTTGTTGTTATTGACAATGATGACTCGGTTCTAATTTTGAGGACTTGATGTTTACTTGGATGTGACAAAGATTTACATGGTGGGTGTTGTCGATGAAGCAGAATACGCTTACTCTTCCAGGACACCTGGTCTTATGATGATTTACAAGGATCGCCATGTTATTCTTTCCTTTGTTCATAGTTTTCCTAGTTTAATCGATTTTGAGTTCGGATATGGTTGTTAACGCTTCAGTATTCTCTAAAATGTTTCCTTGTTTCATGCTTCTAGAAAACAATTCGATTGTTTTATCCTTCTCATACCTCCAGGTCACGATACCACCTTTGCAGCTCTAACATGGGCCTTGTATAACCTCGGACGGTATCCGGAGGAGCAGGACAAGGTTTACCGCGAGGTGTGTGACGTCACGGGAGACCGGAAGTATATAGAATGGTGAGACAATGTAATGTTCTGTACTGATGTCCATACGTTTTGTTTTTAATGAATTCTTCAGTAATTTATTATTCAACATTACGTAATATTATCTGTATACTTATATGTATATCTGTGTTTTTCTCAACATAATCTTATTTTGATATTAACCACAATGTATTATATAACCTCAGTTTTAATCAGAAGGTTAAAACGTGAAGTTCTTATCTTAATTTACCGTGTTTGATATATGTAATATTTGTACAATTCGTATTCATTTATATATATGCATTGCGATCCAGGTATTGGCATCATCTATAATAGATGATTTGCCGCTATGATCATATCAGAATACCGGACCGTTTATCACTTCGACATCGAAACATCCTTTTTAGAGGTGTCAAGTTTGCGCAGTGGTAGCGGTTGTAGGTATTTCTGGTTAGGAGATTTGGTGTAGTAGATCGTGAGTTCGAGGCCAGGTCGGGAAACGAGTCAAATGTTTTCTTCATTTGTGCTTCTGTGTATATATCAAATGTATTTAATGCCTGTTGTAGCTAGCGTCAGCAGAATAGAGATATGCATTTATTTATATACCCTCCGTTAATAATGTATTACTAAAAAATCGATGAAAAAAGTCCTATTCAATCTGTTATTATCAAGGCAATGAACTACAATTTATTTCCATTTCTTCATAGACATGCAACTAAGTTAGGAGTGTACTGGAATCACCTTGTATATCCGGAATACTTCATATTCAGCCAAATTTTATTGAAATTTTACTGGAATGATACCTAGGTATATCATGTAGTTGTGCACCTATATTTCCATTGCAGACTTCAACTGTTTTTAAGGGAGTTCTGATCCTTTATGCGACATACTGTAAACCAACTTTCTTTCGCGGCTATTAAATTTCGCGATTTCAGCAACACAACACAATCGCGGCGACTTACTTTCGTGGAAACGACCACGTACAATTTTCATATTACGGGAAACCCCGTAGGGAGCCCCATTCCCGGTCGCCAATAGCAACGACATGTGAATTTGCCGTAGGGCTTTTCAGGGACACGGGATAATACTGACCAATTCATAGACTTTTTTTCCCATTAATTTAGTAACTTGTCTGGAAAACTCCATCTTAAAAATAATAATAGGCAGGTTTTATCAAAATCTTCGGTGGATGATCAGTGTAATATATATAAATATGTATGTGCACCGGCATTTTAATATAGCATTTTTAGGATCGGGAAAAACTACAAAATTTAATTCTGGTTTTAATATTTCCACATTGAGGATCCGGTAAATCTACACAAACTAAGACTGCTGATAATATTTCTACAGGGAGGATCTGGGAAAACTACAAAAACTTACTCTGTTATGATATATCTTCAGGTAAGACCTGGAAAAACTACAAAAACTAACTCTGTTTATGATAGTTCCACAGAGAGGTCCTGGGAAAACTCCAGAAACTAATACAGTTTATATTTCCACAGGGACGACCTGGGGAAACTACAGAAACTAACATTCATTATGATATTTTTACAGGGACGACCTGGGGAAACTACAGAAACTAACATTGTTTATGATATTTTTACAGGGACGACCTGGAGAAACTACAGAAACTAACATTCATTATGATATTTTCACAGGGACGACCTGGGGAAACTACAGAAACTAACTCTGTTAATGATATTTTCACAGGGACGACCTGGGGAAACTACAGAAACTAACATTGTTTATGATATTTTCACAGGGACGACCTGGGGAAGCTACAGAAACTAGCTCTGTTGATAATTTTCCACAGGGACGACCTGGGGAAGCTACAGAAACTAACTCTGTTGATAATGTTTCCACAGGGACGACCTGGGGAAACTACAGAAGCTAACACTGTTGATAATTTTTTCCACAGGGACGACCTTGGGAAGCTACAGAAACTAACACTGTTTATGAAGGAGAGTATGAGGATGTACCCGCCAGTGATGTTTTTCTACTAGACAACTCGATAAACCTCAAGTACTCGGCGGCGTCTCCTTCCCGGCCGGAACGTCTTTATCGGTCAGCTTTTTTAACCTACACCACCACCCAGACATCTACCCTGACCACCTGGTAAGCCGCAAGTCGTCTCAGTTTACTGTTTGTGTCTCACATCTACCAGATTAAGGACATTATATTTTCTAAAAAAACGTATATTTTAGTAGTGGCTGATATGGTTGATATAACACACATTGCTATTGATGACAAACTTATTAAGCCATTATGTAATGTATAAGCAGGTGGGTCAGGTGCGTTAAAACCCCTTTAATTTGTGAATTTAGAAGTGAAATTAAGCTAGTTCTGTATACTTTTATGTAACTTTGTAACTTTCATCAGTTATGAGATTCCACAGGAGGTCTTGCTGTCCACCAATGTAAGACTGGTCCTGTTTCATTATTTCTCAACAATAGTTCCCACTGCAGTGTTCAATGCGAAGGAGTGTTTCATATGTTAACTTGCTAATGTCTTTAAGGGGTAATTGCAGTTATAGTTTATCTCTCCTGTTTTAAAAAAACATTTGGAATTCAAAATCAAATTTATGCAAAACTTGTTAAATCAGGAAAAGGTAAGTAAGATATAGCATGATACTGTTGAATTGTTCAGAAATAGCCATTTACATGTTGTAAATAGTTATGTCGAGGGTATCGGAATGAGGCCTTGCCATATTTATTACTTTGATTAATATTGAAGGTGTTTCGACCCGAACGTTTTCTGCCCGAGAACTCCAAAGACCGAGATCCCTACGCCTTCCTGCCATTTTCTGCTGGTCCCAGGTAAGATCCCTACCCCTTCCTGCCAGTCTCTGCTGGTCCCAGGTAAGATCCCTACGCCCTCCTGCCATTTTCTGCTGGTCCCAGGTAAGATCCCTACGCCTTCCTGCCATTTTCTGCTGGTCCCAGGTAAGATCCCTACGTCTTCCTGCCATTTTCTGCTGGTCCCAGGTAAGATCCCTACGCCTTTCTGCCATTTTCTGCTGGTCCCAGGTAAGATCCCTACGTCTTCCTGCCATTTTCTGCTGGTCCAAGGTAAGATCCCTACGCCTTCCTGCCATTTTCTGCTGGTCCCAGGTAAGATCCCTACGTCTTCCTGCCATTTTCTGCTGGTCCCAGGTAAGATCCCTACGCCTTCCTGCCATTTTCTGCTGGTCCCAGGTAAGATCCCTACGCCTTCCTGCCATTTTCTGCTGGTCCCAGGTAAGATCCCTACGCCTTCCTGCCATTTTCTGCTGGTCCCAGGTAAGATCCCTACGCCTTTCTGCCATTTTCTGCTGGTCCTAGGTAAGATCCCTACGCCTTCCTGCCATTTTTCGCTGGTCCTAGGTAAGATCCCTACGCCTTCCTGCCATTCTCTGCTGGTCCCAGGTAAGATCCCTACGCCTTCCTGCCATTTTCTGCTGGTCCCAGGTAAGATCCCTACGCCTTCCTGCCATTCTCTGCTGGTCCCAGGTAAGATCTCTACGTCTTCCTGCCATTCTCTGGTGGTCCCAGGTAAGATCCCTACGCCTTCCTGCCATTTTCTGCTGGTCCCAGGTAAGATCCCTACGTCTTCCTGCCATTTTCTGTTGGTCCTAGGTAAGATCCCTTCGCCTTCCTGCCATTCTCTGCTGGTCCCAGGTAAGATCTCTACGTCTTCCTGCCATTCTCTGCTGGTCCCAGGTAAGATCCCTACGCCTTTCTGCCATTTTCTGCTGGTCCCAGGTAAGATCCCTACGCCTTCCTGCCATTTTCTGCTGGTCCCAGGTAAAATCCCTGCGCCTTCCTGCCATTTTCTGCTGGTCCCAGGTAAGATCCCTACGCCTTCCTGACATTCTCTGCTGGTCCCAGGTAAGATCCCTACGCCTTTCTGCCATTTTCTGCTGGTCCCAGGTAAGATCTCTGCGTCTTCCTGCCATTCTCCGCTGGTCCCAGGTAAGATCCCTTCGCCTTCCTGTCATTCTCTGCTGGTCCCAGGTAAGATCTCTACGCCTTCCTGCCATTTTCTGCTGGTCCCAGGTAAGATCCCTACACTTCCTGCCATTCTCTGCTGGTCCCATGTAAGATCCATTCGCCTTCCTGCCATTCTCTGCTGGTCCCAGGTAAGATCCCTACGCCCTCCTGCTATTTTCTGCTGGTCCTAGGTAAGATCCCTACGCCCTCCTGCTATTTTCTGCTGGTCCCAGGTAAGATCCCTACGCCTTCCTAACATTTTCTGCTGGTCCCAGGTAAGATCCCTTCGCCTTCCTGCCATTCTCTGCTGGTCCCAGGTAAGATCCCTACACTTCCTGCCATTCTCTGCTGGTCCCAGGTAAGATCCCTTCGCCTTCCTGCCATTCTCTGCTGGTCCCAGGTAAGATCCCTACACTTCCTGCCATACTCTGCTGGTCCTAGGTAAGATCCCTACGCCCTCCTGCTATTTTCTGCTGGTCCCAGGTAAGATCCCTACGCCTTCCTGCCATTTTCTGCTGGTCCCAGGTAAGATCCCTACGCCTTCCTGTCATTCTCTGCTGGTCCCGGGTAAGATCCTTACGTCTTCCTGCCATTTTCTGCTGGTCCCAGGTAAGATCCCTACGCCTTCCTGCCATTTTCTGCTGGTCCCAGGTAAGATCCCTACACTTCCTGCCATTCTCTGCTGGTCCCAGGTAAGATCCCTTCGCCTTCCTGCCATTCTCTGCTGGTCCCAGGTAAGATCCCTACACTTCCTGCCATTCTCTGCTGGTCCTAGGTAAGATCCCTACGCCTTCCTGCCATTCTCTGCTGGTCCCAGGTAAGATCCCTACGCCTTCCTGCCATTCTCTGCTGGTCCCAGGTAAGATCCCTACGCCTTCCTGCCATTTTCTGCTGGTCCCAGGTAAGATCTCTACGTCTTCCTGCCATTCTCTGCTGGTCCCAGGTAAGATCCCTACGCCTTCCTGACATTCTCTGCTGGTCCCAGGTAAGATCCCTACGCCTTCCTGCCATTTTCTGCTGGTCCCAGGTAAGATCCCTACGCCTTCCTGTCATTCTCTGCTGGTAACGGGTAAGATCTCTACGCCTTCCTGCCATTCTCTGCTGGTCCCAGGTAAGATCCCTACACCTTCCTGCCATTCTCTGCTGGTCCCAGGTAAGATCCCTACACCTTCCTGCCATTCTCTGCTGGTCCCTGGTAAGATCCCTACGCCTTCCTGCCATTTTCTGCTGGTCCCAGGTAAGATCCCTACACTTCCTGCCATTCTCTGCTGGTCCCAGGTAAGATCCCTACGCCTTCCTGCCATTCTCTGCTGGTCCCAGGTAAGATCCCTACACCTTCCTGCCATTCTCTGCTGGTCCCAGGTAAGATCCCTACACCTTCCTGCCATTCTCTGCTGGTCCCAGGTAAGATCCCTACACCTTCCTGCCATTCTCTGCTGGTCCCAGGTAAGATCCCTACGCCTTCCTGCCATTCTCTGCTGGTCCCAGGTAAGATCCCTACGCCTTCCTGCCATTCTCTGCTGGTCCTAGGTAAGATCCCTTCGCCTTCCTGCCATTCTCTGCTGGTCCTAGGTAAGATCTCTACGCCTTCCTGCCATTCTCTGCTGGTCCTAGGTAAGATCCCTACGCCTTCCTGCCATTCTCTGCTGGTCCCAGGTAAGATCCCTACACTTCCTGCCATTCTCTGCTGGTCCCAGGTAAGATCCCTACGCCTTCCTGCCATTCTCTGCTGGTCCCAGGTAAGATCCCTACGCCTTCCTGCCATTCTCTGCTGGTCCCAGGTAAGATCCCTACGCCTTCCTGCCATTTTCTGCTGGTCCTAGGTAAGATCCCTACGTCTTCCTGCCATTTTCTGCTGGTCCCAGGTAAGATCTCTACGCCTTCCTGCCATTTTCTGCTGGTCCCAGGTAAGATCCCTACGCCTTCCTGCCATTCTCTGCTGGTCCTAGGTAAGATCCCTACGCCTTCCTGACATTCTCTGCTGGTCCTAGGTAAGATCCCTACACTTCCTGCAATTCTCTGCTGGTCCCAGGTAAGATCCCTTCGCCTTCCTGCCGTAATCTGCTGGTCCCAGGTAAGATCCCTACGCCTTCCTGACATTCTCTGCTGGTCCTAGGTAAGATCCCTACGCCTTCCTGTCATTCTCTGCTGGTCCCAGGTAAGATCCCTACGCCTTCCTGTCATTCTCTGCTGGTCCCAGGTAAGATCCCTACACCTTCCTGCCATTCTCTGCTGGTCCCAGGTAAGATCCCTACACCTTCCTGCCATTCTCTGCTGGTCCCAGGTAAGATCCCTACGCCTTCCTGCCATTTTCTGCTGGTCCCAGGTAAGATCTCTACGCCTTCCTGCCATTCTCTGCTGGTCCCAGGTAAGATCCCTACACCTTCCTGCCATTCTCTGCTGGTCCCAGGTAAGATCCCTACGTCTTCCTGCCATTCTCTGCTTGTCCCAGGTAAGATCCCTACGCCTTCCTGCCATTTTCTGCTGGTCCCAGGTAAGATCCCTACACTTCCTGCCATTCTCTGCTGGTCCCAGGTAAGATCCCTACGCCTTCCTGCCATTCTCTGCTGGTCCTAGGTAAGATCCCTACACTTCCTGCCATACTCTGCTGGTCCTAGGTAAGATCCCTACGCCCTCCTGCTATTTTCTGCTGGTCCCAGGTAAGATCCCTACGCCTTCCTGCCATTTTCTGCTGGTCCCAGGTAAGATCCCTACGCCTTCCTGCCATTTTCTGCTGGTCCCAGGTAAGATCCCTACGCCTTCCTGACATTTTCTGCTGGTCCCAGGTAAGATCCCTTCTCCTTCCTGCCATTCTCTGCTGGTCCCAGGTAAGATCCCTACACTTCCTGCAATTCTCTGCTGGTCCCAGGTAAGATCCCTTCGCCTTCCTGCCATTCTCTGCTGGTCCCAGGTAAGATCCCTACACTTCCTGCCATACTCTGCTGGTCCTAGGTAAGATCCCTACGCCCTCCTACTATTTTCTGCTGGTCCCAGGTAAGATCCCTACGCCTTCCTGCCATTTTCTGCTGGTCCCAGGTAAGATCCCTACGCCTTCCTGTCATTCTCTGCTGGTCCCGGGTAAGATCCTTACGTCTTCCTGCCATTTTCTGCTGGTCCCAGGTAAGATCCCTACGCCTTCCTGCCATTTTCTGCTGGTCCCAGGTAAGATCCCTACACTTCCTGCCATTCTCTGCTGGTCCCAGGTAAGATCCCTTCGCCTTCCTGCCATTCTCTGCTGGTCCCAGGTAAGATCCTTTCGCCTTCCTGCCATTCTCTGCTGGTCCCAGGTAAGATCCCTACACTTCCTGCCATTCTCTGCTGGTCCTAGGTAAGATCCCTACGCCTTCCTGCCATTCTCTGCTGGTCCCAGGTAAGATCCCTACGCCTTCCTGCCATTCTCTGCTGGTCCCAGGTAAGATCCCTACGCCTTCCTGCCATTTTCTGCTGGTCCCAGGTAAGATCTCTACGTCTTCCTGCCATTCTCTGCTGGTCCCAGGTAAGATCCCTACGCCTTCCTGACATTCTCTGCTGGTCCCAGGTAAGATCCCTACGCCTTCTTGCCATTTTCTGCTGGTCCCAGGTAAGATCCCTACGCCTTCCTGTCATTCTCTGCTGGTAACGGGTAAGATCCCTACGTCTTCCTGTCATTCTCTGCTGGTCCCAGGTAAGATCTCTACGCCTTCCTGCCATTATCTGCTGGTCCCAGGTAAGATCCCTACACCTTCCTGCCATTCTCTGCTGGTCCCAGGTAAGATCCCTACACCTTCCTGCCATTCTCTGCTGGTCCCTGGTAAGATCCCTACACTTCCTGCCATTCTCTGCTGGTCCCAGGTAAGATCTCTAAGCCTTCCTGCCATTCTCTGCTGGTCCCAGGTAAGATCTCTACGCCTTCCTGCCATTCTCTGCTGGTCCCAGGTAAGATCCCTTCGCCTTCCTGCCATTTTCTGCTGGTCCCAGGTAAGATCCCTACACTTCCTGCCATTCTCTGCTGGTCCCAGGTAAGATCCCTACGCCTTCCTACCATTCTCTGCTGGTCCAAGGTAAGATCCCTACGTGTTCCTGTCATTCTCTGCTGGTCCCAGGTAAGATCCCTACACCTTCCTGCCATTCTCTGCTGGTCCCAGGTAAGATCCCTACACCTTCCTGCCATTCTCTGCTCGTCCCAGGTAAGATCCCTACGCCTTCCTGCCATTCTCTGCTGGTCCCAGGTAAGATCCCTACGCCTTCCTGCCATTCTCTGCTGGTCCCAGGTAAGATCCCTTCGCCTTCCTGCCATTCTCTGCTGGTCCTAGGTAAGATCTCTACGCCTTCCTGCCATTCTCTGCTGGTCCTAGGTAAGATCCCTACGCCTTCCTGCCATTCTCTGCTGGTCCCAGGTAAGATCCCTACACTTCCTGCCATTCTCTGCTGGTCCCAGGTAAGATCCCTACGCCTTCCTGCCATTCTCTGCTGGTCCCAGGTAAGATCCCTACGCATTCCTGCCATTCTCTGCTGGTCCCAGGTAAGATCCCTACGCCTTCCTGCCATTTTCTGCTGGTCCTAGGTAAGATCCCTACGTCTTCCTGCCATTTTCTGCTGGTCCCAGGTAAGATCTCTACGCCTTCCTGCCATTTTCTGCTGGTCCCAGGTAAGATCCCTACGCCTTCCTGCCATTCTCTGCTGGTCCCAGGTAAGATCCCTACGCCTTCCTGCCATTCTCTGCTGGTCCTAGGTAAGATCCCTACGCCTTCCTTACATTTTCTGCTGGTCCTAGGTAAGATCCCTACGTCTTCCTGCCATTTTCTGCTGGTCCCAGGTAAGATCCCTACGCCTTCCTGCCATTCTCTGCTGGTCCCAGGTAAGATCCCTACGCCTTCCTGCCATTCTCTGCTGGTCCCAGGTAAGATCCCTACGCCTTCCTGTCATTTTCTGTTGGTCCGAGGTAAGATCCCTACGCCTTCCTGCCATTTTCTGCTGGTCCCAGGTAAGATCCCTACGCCTTCCTGCCATTCTCTGCTGGTCCCAGGTAAGATCCCTACGCCTTCCTGCCATTCTCTGCTGGTCCCAGGTAAGATCCCTACTTCTTCCTGTCATTCTCTGCTGGTCCCAGGTAAGATCCCTACGTCTTCCTGCCATTTTCTGCTGGTCCCAGGTAAGATCCCTACGCCTTCCTGTCATTCTCTGCTGGTCCTAGGTAAGATCCCTACGTCTTCCTGCCATTTTCTGCTGGTCCCAGGTAAGATCCCTACGCCTTCCTGCCATTCTCTGCTGGTCCCAGGTAAGATCCCTACGCCTTCCTGCCATTCTCTGCTGGTCCGAGGTAAGATCCCTACGTCTTCCTGCCATTTTCTGCTGGTCCCAGGTAAGATCCCTACGCCTTCCTGTCATTTTCTGCTGGTCCCAGGTAAGATCCCTACACTTCCTGCCATTTTCTGCTGGTCCCAGGTAAGATCCCTACACTTCCTTACATTTTCTGCTGGTCCCAGGTAAGATCTCTACGCCTTCCTGCCATTCTCTGCTGGTCCCAGGTAAGATCCCTACGCCTTCCTGCCATTCTCTGCTGGTCCCAGGTAAGATCCCTTCGCCTTCCTGCCATTCTCTGCTGGTCCTAGGTAAGATCTCTACGCCTTCCTGCCATTCTCTGCTGGTCCTAGGTAAGATCCCTACGCCTTCCTGCCATTCTCTGCTGGTCCCAGGTAAGATCCCTACACTTCCTGCCATTCTCTGCTGGTCCCAGGTAAGATCCCTACGCCTTCCTGCCATTCTCTGCTGGTCCCAGGTAAGATCCCTACGCCTTCCTGCCATTCTCTGCTGGTCCCAGGTAAGATCCCTACGCCTTCCTGCCATTTTCTGCTGGTCCTAGGTAAGATCCCTACGTCTTCCTGCCATTTTCTGCTGGTCCCAGGTAAGATCTCTACGCCTTCCTGCCATTTTCTGCTGGTCCCAGGTAAGATCCCTACGCCTTCCTGCCATTCTCTGCTGGTCCCAGGTAAGATCCCTACGCCTTCCTGCCATTCTCTGCTGGTCCTAGGTAAGATCCCTACGCCTTCCTTACATTTTCTGCTGGTCCTAGGTAAGATCCCTACGTCTTCCTGCCATTTTCTGCTGGTCCCAGGTAAGATCCCTACGCCTTCCTGCCATTCTCTGCTGGTCCCAGGTAAGATCCCTACGCCTTCCTGCCATTCTCTGCTGGTCCCAGGTAAGATCCCTACGCCTTCCTGTCATTTTCTGTTGGTCCGAGGTAAGATCCCTACGCCTTCCTGCCATTTTCTGCTGGTCCCAGGTAAGATCCCTACGCCTTCCTGCCATTCTCTGCTGGTCCCAGGTAAGATCCCTACGCCTTCCTGCCATTCTCTGCTGGTCCCAGGTAAGATCCCTACGCCTTCCTGTCATTCTCTGCTGGTCCCAGGTAAGATCCCTACGTCTTCCTGCCATTTTCTGCTAGTCCCAGGTAAGATCCCTACGCCTTCCTGTCATTCTCTGCTGGTCCTAGGTAAGATCCCTACGTCTTCCTGCCATTTTCTGCTGGTCCCAGGTAAGATCCCTACGCCTTCCTGCCATTCTCTGCTGGTCCCAGGTAAGATCCCTACGCCTTCCTGCCATTCTCTGCTGGTCCGAGGTAAGATCCCTACGTCTTCCTGCCATTTTCTGCTGGTCCCAGGTAAGATCCCTACGCCTTCCTGTCATTTTCTGCTGGTCCCAGGTAAGATCCCTACACTTCCTGCCATTTTCTGCTGGTCCCAGGTAAGATCCCTACACTTCCTTACATTTTCTGCTGGTCCCAGGTAAGATCTCTACGCCTTCCTGCCATTCTCTGCTGGTCCCAGGTAAGATCTCTACGCCTTCCTGCCATTCTCTGCTGGTCCCAGGTAAGATCTCTACGCCTTCCTGCCATTTTCTGCTGGTCCAAGGTAAGATCCCTACGCCTTCCTGCCATTTTCTGCTGGTCCCAGGTAAGATCCCTTCGCCTTCCTGCCATTTTCTGCTGGTCCAAGGTAAGATCCCTACGCCTTCCTGCCATTTTCTGCTACCCCAAGGTAAGATCCCTACGCCTTCCTGCCATTTTCTGCTGGTCCCAGGTAAGATCCCTACGCCTTCCTGCCATTTTCTGCTACCCCAAGGTAAGATCCCTACGCCTTCCTGTCATTTTCTGCTGGTCCCAGGTAAAACAAGGACATCGTGTACTTGAGTGTAGACTCTTTGCCATGTAAATCGCTAAGTTGGTTTCGTGTATATACTTATTTGTCAATTTTGAAGTTTATTAACTTTTATTTATTCTTTATTTTGCGAGTACGTTTAACCAATTTGATATTCAAACGTTAGTGGATAAGCAATGGTTTTATGTTCACCTATCTGAATGTCGTAAATATTGTGGCGATATTTAATCAATTAACTAGACCACTGATAAAGCCTATCGTGTGTTTGTATATTTTCAGAAACTGTATTGGGCAAAACTTCTCTATGAATGAACAAAAAGTGCTTTTGTCAAGGATTGTGAAAAGGTAACGTCACAATGGCATCATGTTCAATCAAAACTTAATATCATGATATACTAATACATCAATTGCGAGATTTAAACATATTTATTGACTTCAGTACCAACGGGATTGGGTGCAAGCTGTACCTATATGTACTAAAGCCTTTCCCTAATCTTTATCAAGGCGGCATCTCTTGTAAAAATGTTACATTGTAATAATTGTCTCAACGACTTCAAAAAGACAACTCTTGCAAGTTTAACCTCATCTTCATTTCTGTTAAACGATTACATTGTACTATCGGTCGAACATGACGACACCTTTTCGAGCTAAACATTGGCTTGATTTCTTTTTTTTTCGAGCTAAACATTGGCTTGATTTCTTTTTATTTAAGGATTAACCTTTACATTTGTCTAGTTTTTGAGATCATACATCCATTGGTGGACGAGGTAAATTGCGTAAACGCTTTGTGCTTACGTTTTTACCGATGTCCTCATTTGTTGTTCATGATTAAAGGCAATAAAATGTCTATTTACCAAAATGTCTATTTACCAACTAAATGTGTACAGACAAGACATGATCTTTAAAACTGCGTTTTTCCCGTGTGTGTCTTTTTGTACAATCCTTAATGCCAGTGCTAATTATACTTTTGCGTCCTAGGGTTAGGGCTAACCTCGAACGTTTACATGTCAAATTCTCTTTGTTAGCGTTAGGACTTTCCTGGAACGTTTACGTGTCAAGTTTTCTTTGTTGATTATTTGTCATTGCTTTATCGATTTTGAGCTTGAACCAGTTTAGAGAAAAGTTTATTTGAAGCAACGTTAAAAACCGATGGCATTAGACAATTTATTCCAATTAAAAGAAGGGAAATGCCTTTTACGCTTCACAAATTTTGACCATTTTCAACACTACTTGAAAATGGATATTTCATTTTCGCCCTGAAATACAGTTTTGGTAGTGGTTGAAAATGTTTGGATTTTGGCTGATACTGTTCGAATATACCCAGGAGACACTTACTCAATTTTGATTGGTTGATACTGTTCACATACGTCATGCAAAGAGATATAACCCCAACGGATTTGCTTGTATAAATCATAATTACTTTCCAGAGCGTGAAATTAATAACAAGTTTACTATGATTACAGTATTCTTGATGTCATTTAAAGTTTCACTGATAGTTAATATTAATACGTCTTTCAGGTTCAAGTTGGTGTTGGACGAAGACCACGAAGTTATTCCAGTGCCGGAGTCGACTTATAGGCCTAAAACTGGCATCAAAATTCGATTTGAGGAAAGAGAGATATCGTAATCTTATCATCGTGGGATACAGGCATCAAATCAATATCGAAATGGACTATCCACATGTAACCCGGCCTGCGAAGGGATTTGGGAGAAAGAGAAATTCATCAATATTCTTGAACTCAATAAAAGAAAAACATTATTCAAACTTTTATCTAATTTAAGAACATAATAATATATAAAAAATCGTGTTTAAGTAAATACTGCCGATGGATAACAGCGTTTTTATATAAAACAGCGTGCCTTGTATTACTATAGTACTATCAGCATGCACTATCACATTATATCGGAACCAAGGGAATACGGGGACGACATGTACTATCATATTATATCGGAACCAAGGCAATACGGGGACGACATGGACTATCACATTATATCAGAACCAAGGCAATACGGGGACGACATGAAATATCACATTATATCGGAACCAAGGGAATACGGGGACGACATGTACTATCACATTATATCGGAACCAAGGCAATACTGGGACGACATGTACTATCACATTATATCAGAACCAAGGCAATACTGGGACGACATGTACTATCACATTATATCAGAACCAAGGCAATACGGGGACGACATGTACTATCACATTATATCGGAACCAAGGGAATACGGGGACGACATGTACTATCACATTATATCGGAACCAAGGGAATACGGGGACGACATGTACTATCACATTATATCGGAACCAAGGCAATACGGGGACGACATGTACTATCACATTATATCGGAACCAAAGCAATACGGGGACGACATGAACTATCACATTATATCAGAACCAAGGCAATACGGGGACGACATGTACTATCACATTATATCGGAACCAAGGGAATACGGGACGACATGGACTATCACATTATATCAGAACCAAGGGAATACGGGACGACATGGACTATCACATTATATCAGAACCAAGGGAATACGGGGACGACATGGACTATCACATTATATCGGAACCAAGGCAATACGGGGACGACATGTACTATCACATTATATCAGAACCAAGGGAATACGGGGACGACATGTACTATCACGTTATATCAGAACCAAGGCAATACGGGGACGACATGAACTATCACATTATATCGGAACCAAGGGAATACAGGGACGACATGTACTATCACATTATATCAGAACCAAGGCAATACTGGGACGACATGTACTATCACATTATATCGGAACCAAGGGAATACGGGGACGACATGTACTATCACATTATATCGGAACCAAGGCAATACGGGGACGACATGTACTATCACATTATATCGGAACCAAGGCAATACGGGGACGACATGTACTATCACATTATATCGGAACCAAGGGAATACGGGGACGACATGGACTATCACATTATATCGGAACCAAGGCAATACGGGGACGACATGTACTATCACATTATATCGGAACCAAGGCAATACGGGGACGACATGTACTATCACATTATATCGGAACCAAGGCAATACGGGGACGACATGGACTATCACATTATATCGGAACCAAGGCAATACGGGGACGACATGTACTATCACATTATATCGGAACCAAGGCAATACGGGGACGACATGTACTATCACATTATATCAGAACCAAGGGAATACGGGGACGACATGTACTATCACATTATATCAGAACCAAGGCAATACGGGGACGACATGTACTATCACATTATATCGGAACCAAGGGAATACGGGGACGACATGTACTATCACATCATATCGGAACCAAGGGAATACGGGGACGACATGAACTATCACATCATATCGGAACCAAGGGAATACGGGGACGACATGAACTATCACATTATATCGGAACCAAGGGAATACGGGGACGACATGTACTATCACATTATATCAGAACCAAGGGAATACGGGGACGACATGAACTATCACATTATATCAGAACCAAGGCAATACGGGGACGACATGTACTATCACATTATATCAGAACCAAGGCAATACGGGACGACATGTACTATCACATTATATCGGAACCAAGGGAATACGGGGACGACATGTCCTATCACATTATATCAGAACCAAGGGAATACGGGGACGACATGAACTATCACATTATATCAGAACCAAGGCAATACGGGGACGACATGTACTATCACATTATATCGGAACCAAGGGAATACGGGGACGACATGTACTATCACATTATATCAGAACCAAGGCAATACTGGGACGACATGTACTATCACATTATATCAGAACCAAGGCAATACGGGGACGACATGTACTATCACATTATATCAGAACCAAGGCAATACGGGGACGACATGTACTATCACATTACATCAGAACCAAGGGAATACGGGGACGACATGTACTATCACATTTTATCAGAACCAATGGAATATGGGGACGACATGTACTATCACATTTTATCAGAACCAAGGGAATACGGGGACGACATGAACTATCACATTATATCGGAACCAAGGGAATACGGGGACGACATGAACTATCACATTATATCGGAACCAAGGGAATACGGGGACGACATGAACTATCACATTATATCAGAACCAAGGGAATACGGGGACGACATGTACTATCACATTTTATCAGAACCAAGGCAATACGGGGACGACATGGACTATCACATTTTATCAGAACCAAGGCAATACGGACGACATGTATAAAACGAACATCATATGAGTCATTTTGTTTTCGTCATGATGAAAACAGATAGCATGTATGCTGTGTTCCTGGAAACGAGACTTTTGAAAGCGCATCTCCAATGATGAAGTATTCGGAATAATGAAAGTACGTCAATTGATAAATATGTATTTGAGTAAATGATAGATTTATACTTATGTTTGACTGAAGTTTAACGCCCTTATCACAGTCGTATAAACACAGAATACACGTACATGTGTTGTAGTCATTAATTGTATTTAGAATATGAAGAAAAAACGTGATTTTCTTTTTATGAAATTGTGCTATCTTTGTTTTAGCTGAATACTTTTAAAAGTATATATATATGAACATTACCATCAAGTTCTCAAAATGAGAACCGAGTATCATTGTCAATCACAACAAGTAAACACACTAATGAGCATACTCAAAAACGTCCATCTTCGTATCACTTAAAGATATAGAATATTTCACAATGAGACAAAGATGGCGACCATAAAACTTGCCCATAGTTCTGATCAACCTGCATCTCTCGAATCCTTGTGTTGTTAGTTTGTTTGTCAGCAGTCGACATCGATCACGAAAATCCCGATATTTAGAGCAAGCCCTAGAATATCGAATCAACAGCGACATGTAAATTTAGATTTGACCCCAGGGTCTTCCATGCCCTTGCTGTCTTTACTTTTGGGTCATAACAATTAAATAATTTTTAATATGAACCATTTCAAATAAATTTCTTTTAAATGTTCTTTTTCATCAGAAAGCTAAGATTTAGCAATATTGTGGCAGATCCCACACTGGAAAAATTTATGTTATTTAAAGCCAGGTGAGCGATACAGGCCCTCTTGGCCGCTTGTAATACTTACCTATTAAATGAGTGTAATATATAATATACGTCTGCTAATTAACTATCCCTTCTCCCACCTCTTCTATGTTTCCTCAGAATTTGGCTGATACCGATCACACGATGACACACGAGGGGTGTTCGAAAACTTTTGCAAATGACATGTTTTCTCAGAAACGCTTATCAAAATTTCAATGCATTTTAAAGATACATTCAAAAATATTCTCCTTTAGTTTGAACATACCGTTTCAATATTAGAATCCACTTTTTGAAACAATTTAATTTTTCATTCTCCTCTTTGGGTACACTAATCAGAAACGGGTAAACTGCAAATCCCAGCTCACTTCTGGACCAATATCTCCTATCAGATATGTGGGGGGTTTTTTATTTCGGAAAAAGGAAAATTTACACGGGGCAAGGTCTGGGATGAGTGAAGGGTGTGGTAATATATTGATAATGTTCGATCTAAAAAATAGACTATACAGTGGCTGATTTGTGAACTGCGGTATTGCCATGTAAACAATTGAACATGTTAGAGATCTGTTTTAGGACGATTTTTTCTCATGTGTGTTCGCATTTTCATTGTCGTTTCCAGACACCCCTACCTTTTGTAACAACAATTTGCATGATTGGTCCACTATTTCTAATGAATATTGCGTATAATACCTTCTTTGCTGTCAGTATTCGTTTAGCAATTCTGAGCCTTTTGGCATGTTTCAAAGCCCATATCCTTCTGTCAACTTTCTTCTTGGGCTCATAAAAATGGACCCATGTCTCTTCACCCATAGTGAGATTATCAAATGCCCTTTTCTGATATTTTGGGTACTTATTCAGTAGTTCCCCCGTTTGTACCCCGTGTACGTTTCTGCTCGTCAGTGAGATCCAACCAGCACTTAAGGATGTACACCTCTGAGAAGGCAAAATTTTCCTGTATCAAACTTTTTTTCTCATATACATTTTTGGATAAGGGAGTTCAAGGCATGACAGAAAATGCAAAGACAATGATATGTCAGTGTGCTCATTTTTGTGCTATGATCGGTCAAGCATACCAATATGACATAATAAGCAATTTTAAGTGAATTTTGTAGTTTTGACCAATTGAGGGACATCTTCATACAATATCTTCCGAATTTGTGATCCGAAATGTATGAAAGTTTGCAGAAATGACAAAATTAGTGTTTTCTTTTAAGTTATGGAAGTGAAATTTCTCTAACTTTATATTTTAACTCAGGAAAGCAATTTGAGTTACCCCTACCCCTTATTTTTTAATGAGAAAATTATCATTTTTTCGCCATTTTTTGCAGATTAACCGCTTAATAAAAAAAGTTCTGATATCAAACTTTTTTTTAAATATTAAGCGTATGAAAAGAAAATGGGTTTCTCTTTCTAAAACTGTGATAAAAATGGAGGGTTAGTGTGCTTAATTTTTTGTCCCTGTATTATTTGTGTTATTTTTCACATTTTTGGGTTCAAAAATAAAAACTGCTCCAGTTCAATAAATATATGACAAAAATACTAAAATTGTATAATTATCCGCTTTATAGCATAATATTTCTATAAAATTGAACAATATAAAGATGTACAGCAAAAATGAGCTTGCTATAATTAAAAATGGCTAAACACTGATGTTTTAAAGAGAGCGATATAACATCAAAAAGGTGAAATTTTGGCCTTTTGCGAAGTGCATAAAATAGACAGAAATACGCATATTCAAAATGGCAGCCAAATTGGTAATTTTTTTTAAATTCATGTATAAAAAGTTCTACAAGCAACAGACACTTACATTTTTGACACAATTTTCAGATGCATATTTGCTATTAAAATTGACAATAATTTCTTCAATATAACAAGAATCTTTAAATGAGACAGAAACGAGACTTAAACGTGACTGAAACCTCAGAAGTGTACATCCTTAATTTCCTAACCTTGATAAATTTCTTTAGAATGAAGTGAACAGATGCTAAACCTAAGTTTGTCATTTGTTCTAGCTGTCTGACCGTTTTTGTAACGCGCTTTTGTGTCATTGCTTTTTACTTGATTTTATTGACGTTCAATTTGTTGGTAACTGCAGATCTAAGTTTTCCTGAGTAAGGGGCATCTTTGACTGATTCGTGACCAGAATGAAATTTAGTAAATCATCTATAAACTGTAGAAAATGATATTTCTCATTATGTATATTTTTGACGCTCAATCCCAACTTACAGCGGGCTTTTATATAGCCCCTGATTTCAGTGTCATTTTCTATTCGTTTTCTAACCATTTTCAATAAGGTGTAGGCCTATATCAATGTACGCGATACTCGAGAGTATACGGTGCATTTGCAAAATATTTCAAACACTCCTCTTGTGAACAACAAAGATACAATCTATGATGTTGTTGTGAACTCAATGTAAACGACTATACACAAAAGTTCATCCCAGAAAAAATGTACGCCTCATCTAACCCAAAATCCTGGATCCGTCTATGTTTCATGTAAGCAGTTTTAATTGTGATTGTCTGTCTTAAAGTGTTGTTTGTCCCTAAAGGACTCACATTGCCGACGGGCCGTGAACTATTTAAAATGCAATACAAAAACAATTAGAACAAGGTAAAATAACATATTGGGATGTGTTTGGTAGAACCATGAATTCTGTGCGCAGGACGTTGTTACGAATGATTAATCATACATATAATCGACATTTAAAGGGGTGGTCGCCATGACAAATTGCACAAATCTACCGAAATCTTACAAATTCAATTCGATTCAATTAATTTCCAAATGCAGAAACATAACCTAACAAAAACCTTTGAATAGTGTTGTTCCGCGTCGCTCACTTGGAAATGTAATAGTCAGAAGTGATTACCTCTCTTTATTCAATGTAAGGGTTAGGGTAACATTAACAATCTTGGGGAGTCTTAAATCATGAACTAAATCGTGAACCTGATACTAATAACTGGTATTTTCACACAATATCAGATTTGACAAAGGTGTAAGGTATGGCCACAGTTGCATGAGTTATAAAAAATTGTTTATGTATGGTCGGGCATTACGTTATCGACGAGATGGAGTTTCCGACGCCTTTGCCCCGATGTCCCGATTCTGATTATGTGATTTTTAGCGACGTATTTCAACCAGGTAAAATCAATTTTGCAATTCAAGTAACGCGAAATGTTTGTTGTGTTATAAATAAAACGCTATGAAAGAGCATATTTCGGATTTTATTTTCTCATAAAAAAATGGAAAATATTGTTTTGTTTTTTTTTTACATTAGACCCTGTAAAGTGCTATAGTATACGATTTCAATAAAAAGAATGTAATGGCAGGCAATGCGGTGTTTTAAACAGAGAATTATACAAAAAAGATTTTGACTTGTGCAAGTTCTGGTGTCACTTCCGTTGAAAAAATAATTAAACTTATTATTGAAATCAAAATGTGAATTTTTGTGACACAATTCAGCAACGACACATAATGTTGGATAATAGACAGTTTATTCGTGATCGTAAATTACACCGACATCACAAGTACGTGTTCATGGTATTATAACATCATTAAACTTGTTAGTACTTCGGCGTTGTGTCTCAGTCTGGCTAAGTCAATTGTCAACTTATAAGTCTTCTACATCTTTACTAGCACTAGCCTGTAGCCCTCCTGGCAGTCTCTCGTGTAGACTGTTAAAGTCCTGGTACTCTATATCGTCGTTTCCCAGTACAGACTGACTATCCAATACTAGCTCATACTTATAATTACTAACCCCCTTCGTGTGCAAAGTAGTGCCGTCTGCATTAATAATTAATTTCCAGCTGGTGTTAATCAACCGACCAATACTGCACCCTGCCCCGGTTTACTGATGTAATAGACAGAGACCTAATTAACCACTAGTTTACTCTAATAACAAATCACAGCATCTAGGCTAATTAATACTTCCAGATGGTACAGCTACCGTGATATATCATATCAACATGCCTACTTTGTTACAATCGTCCCTTTTTCACAAAGAAATATAATTTCTAATTATAGTTCTTTTAGATGTTATGCACACTATTTTGTTACATGATTCGTCCCTTCTCTTCAAGGAAATCTAATTTCTAATTATAGTTCTTTAAATAATATGCCACCATTATCCCAACTTTTTTTTCAATTAATTAGTTACTTTCACTCCATTCCCACTTCAGATCATTCTAAAATCAATTAATCTAGATTTAATAACCTCCGACATCGTACAATTCCCCGTTGAGCATCTATTAATATCTTATACTGCCCCTTAAATGACGACATGATATAGTCTTATGTTAAATGTTCAAGGTCACCTGGTTTTGTCGTAAAAGTCAATAGTGGGTACATATATATTCATAACAACATATTTACAGATACAAATCATTAAACACAATAGCTTCTTTAAATTAACCCATTAGATATAATGTACAAATCAGAATCAAAATAATAAAATCATTATAGAATCCACATGGTTAGTTAATGTCCATGGTATCTGCATATTCATTTAAACAAGTATGTCGCGTCCGACATTAAAATTTCACACAATACTGTTCATTAACTCAATCACACAAAATAATGTTCGGGGAATCAAATATGATGATAATATTGAATGAACTAAATCACTATCGCGATTGTCTCATTAATAATGTCTTTCACTATCAAAGATATTTTTCATTTAAAAATGATTAACGAATGTCCTTTGGGTTACGTCACGTCCTGAAAGATATACATCATAGTGTTCACAACAATTATAGATCTTCACAAATTGCACGAATAATTGAAAGAAAATCTTAAGTGTCACATATTTTTGTTTTTCCAGTGTTCCTCCTTCACACGACATTATAGTCTGTTGTGCTCTCTCCAGTCGGATAAATAAGTTTTCAGATCAACCTCCGTATAATTAAACCCATTACCGATGGTGTTTACTCAGTCTGGCACACGTACACGTATATATGTGCATCACACATATAACAGTTCCTGGTTCAAATAGCATCATTAACTACTTCCAGTCACATACTACTTATTCCCGTCAGATAAAAGAAATTTCAGAATATATCTTCCTTATTAAAAAAATCCGCTTCTGACGTCCGCAGATGGAATGTTCGTACAACTTATAATTTAACAAGGATTCACTGTCTCTCTAAAACATGGAACCGTCCCTTTCTCGTTGATCAGTGACGTATACTGTCTTTTGATCTAATGGTTGGTGTAGAGAAAACTTCTCTAAAGATGTACTCCCATCCTCAGCTTTAGCTGACACCGATGTGTAACTCAGCAAAGTGATTAGCTTACCTGACCTTTTTCATTCTCATATGCATTATTATTGATGCGTTCAGTTCTTCATGAATTATCTCAAACTACACATTTTTGCTTTACTGTTTTTTTAAATTAACATTTTCACTCAAGCTTTTATCAGATTTTACGTGATTACATCTAATATTTTTCCTTTATTATTCTTTCAATTTTACCTAACGTTTTAGTTTTTATTTTTATTTTTTACTTTTTATCATTACATATAATATCATTTGTTTTGTTTTGTTTTAATTTCATCACACTGATATTGAGCAATAGATTGAATCTCACGTGCCGTACGCGATTGGTACGAGAGAGTTCTTTCTTTTTACTCCATAACTTCTTTTACTTTGATTCCAAATAAAGAAACTTTTAAATTTCCTCATCAACTGACATATAATCTGAACTATCTTCACTTATTTGGTCATCTTGGTTAGCATCTTGCTTCATCTCGTTACTTGAACTAGCCTGTTCTTAATTGCGACTCTAATCAAGATTTTCTATCAATTAAACGTTTGCATAACTCAGCATTATGAGTTTGCCTCTGAATCAAGATGATGTTATCAATACACATACACATATTATCGATACCCATACGCATGTTCACATTATGATATTGCATCAATGCTCTCTTGGTATACTCCAACTAATTGCTCAACATCTGGGAAGGATACTCCTTACCCTACACACTATACTATAGTGTTTATATGAGACTTACAACAGAGACTATATGAATATCATATTCAAGCAAAGCATAAAGGTATTCTCAACTCTCCAATCCTAAATAATAATTTTAATCATATTTCTTTACATGTAACTAATCTTTCCTAATCCTCCTTGCCTATATAGTGAACTCATGTTTATGATGAACACATCTATTTAATACTATCTAATTACTACTAAATTGTCCTCTTAATCTTTGTTTTTGTTTAAAAGTTTTATAAATTTCCCACTGTATTAATCGCACAATAATTCCTGAACTAACGAGAGCCCTAAGTGTCTGGGTTTTTTTTTTACACAAATTTGACTACCTGCTGGTTCTATCTTATAACTTGGACTTTTTTTTTGTTATTATCCATTTCATAGGATTAATTTCTTCCTGTGAATTGATTTTCTATTTTTCTTTTCTGCTGGCATCTAGCTTTTATTTCACTCCTTCTATCTGTTAACTTATAAACAGAGTGTTATACTTTTCCCTTGTAAGTGTTTTGCGCCTTAATCTCCCTACAGCTTCTTTGTATATGTCCCGAGTGTGTGTTATCGTCTCCTTTCCTTAATTTGAACCTTAATAAAAGATTTTGTTCTGATACTGCGTAACCATAGGCTTCCTGAAATGATTTGGGGTTTTCCCTCATAACTTTAAATTTGATATCTTCATTTTTAAGCCCATCAATAAATAACCCTATCAATTGACTCTCTATAACGTTTCCAATATTACTATGAGAGATAGAGAGAAAGAGAAAGATACATTGCTGAACAACACAATTTACATTAGTTCAATATTACTATGAGAGATAGAGAGAAAGAGAGAGATACATTGCTGAACAACACAATTAACATAAGTTCAATATTACTATGAGAGATAGAGAGAAGGAGAGAGATACATTGCTGTACTACACAATTTACATTAGTTCAATATTACTATGAGAGATAGAGAGAAAGAGAAAGATACAATCAAAATATATTTGTGTCAAGAATGTAATGCCGAGTGTTTTGATATAAACATTGTAATTGTGTTATCTTCTATAGATAAATCGTTACTTCCGTGTAATTGTAGCTGTAAATCAAGAGGTGTGTATCTATTTAAAATACGAAACAGTTTACTAGTAATTCTTTGGTCAACATAATTTTCACAACCAAAAAAGGAGAGGTAAGCATTCTCAATGGGAAGTCCGCATAGGCAATGTCGGTAATCAATTAAATTTGACAGGAAGAGGTTATTATGTAGAGTACTACATTTGTTTCTTATTCTGGCATGCAATATGTTAGATTTTCTATTTCAAATGATATAATAATCTGAGACTTGTGTATGACAGTAAGTGGAGTTTTTAATATCGGGTACGAGGTACTTTGTCTAATCTTCAAATGTAATTGGTCCCAAAGCCGAAACGTAGATGGGGAAAATAATAAGCTTGATTGTTATATAGTCGGAAATTCGGTAAAGAGTAGTTATTTGCATCACGGAGATTATAATGAGAATTCTCTGAGACTAGAGATGGAAATAAATTAGTCAGTTAACTAGGTGTTAGTTTGTTAGTAATTTTGTAAAAAAAAAGTTGTAATTTCCTTCTGGACCGACGGTAAGCTAGTGGTTCTAGTCCGTTCTCAGAGTATAACGAGTATCTACTAGCATAAGATGGTAAACCGGTAATTATTCTAGCAGTTTCTAACTGAAGTTTTTCTAGTTAATCCGTGTCACCGAGAGAACACCCGTCCCATACTTCAAAACAGTATTCAAATAATGGTAGAATGTATGCCTTATAGATTTTGATTAAATTTTTTTTTTATTTATGATATATTTAAGTTTACGAAGTACACTTGTTTTGATAGCTTTCTAAATGAGTGTTCCATTTACAATTTGCTTCAAGAGTAACTCCTAGGTGCTTATGGTTATCAACAAATTCTACACTAACATCATTGAAATCTATATCAATTACATGATCATGGTCTACATTTGAAATAAGAAGAGCTTCCTTTTTTAGAGGATTTAATTTTACTAACCACTTTTCTGTCCAATTTTGAATCTTTTCTAGGTCATTGTTAATTTTAGTTTCAATATCCCGTAGTACGGAAGGTACGTACGGAAATTTTATTTTTTCTAGTGGTCCTAATCGTCTTCCGTACAATGGTGATCGTCCAGAACATAATAAAGAAGTATCATCAGCAAATAATTTAGAAAGACTTTCGAGTTTATCCGGTATGTCGTTATTAATATATAGAATACATAATATAGAACCAAATACTGACCCTTGTGGACCACCAGTATAAGTAGAATTAACAGAAGATCTACAATTTCCTACAAAACTTGCGGTCTGCAATTACTTTGCTGTTAACATGTTAAAATAGTTAAGTTTATATCGCAGTTGACACGAACGGCCTTTCATAGTATTAATTGTGACGTAGCGCATCGTCGGAAACCCAAGGTACATTTCTCTGACGTTTGCATTATAAAGAGAAGTGTACTGTACGTAGGTTTCCGACTGTGGACGTAGCGGGAAATATATGTATTCAAAACAAAGACATTTTCAAAAAATATTTACCATATTTTGCTTATTTAATCCACTGCGCAGGTGTATTTTAACAACAAGGGATATTTTGATATCATTATACATAAAATATGAACATATATGAGTAAAAGGGAGGTGTGGTGATTATGATATAATGGGAAATATGTGAACACATTTTATTGAAACAAGCTTCGCTCTCCCCAATCATGCCAAAGTCAAAATAATTTTAAAATTTGGTTCCAAAATGATTAATTACTCACGCATATATATATATATATATACCTTGCCTAGCAGGCCTGACCCTTGTGGGTACTACTCACCTCCTGACCAATCAATAGGGGTCACCTTTCTAATTTACATAAACTCACAGGGCTAACATATCATGGTGGTGTAGCACACACATCGGTTTGAATTTCGTCCCTGGACAGACTTGATCACATAATTTAAAACCCTCCCTCCCCGCCCCTAAATCTAATTTTGGTTAGGTTTACTGTAGTGGCTTAAAATTGATTAATATATTTATTGTCGCATGTCTATGTTGCATTATGTGCTGGTAAATATAATATATATTTATATATATGTGCATTTGTATATTATTTACTAATGTTTATTTAATTCATTGCCTTAACTTGTATGCATGTGTGAAAGATACTGTTTAGTGTTTGTGTGTCAATTATAACATGATTTGCTCGTGCCTTATTAGTCCTGCTTGTAATTATTGTGTAAAGCCCTTTCACCCCTTGTGTAGATGAGTAATTATACTTAAGAACTGTCAGATCAATGAACTTTGTATCATATCTGGGGTGAATGGGCTTGAATGTATATTTAAACTTAATTGATAATTAAACAGCCAAAACTAGAATTTGTGTGGTGTAAAATATAAGGGGAGGTAATTGATAGTCACGGGTAATTCTTTGTGTGTTTTTGTTTCTTTTTCTCATTTACAGAGAATTCCAAAAATTGCACCCAAACCTATACTTGCATACAAGCGGTGCGTTTAGTTATAACGTGGGTGTTAGCAGTCTTGCCCTCAATTAACTTTCATTGGACAAGCCCTCAGCCCCTCGATAAAGACGGTTAACACGCGGGCGCGTGGGTGATCTACTTATTTATTTGCTGGCGGATTATTCAGGGTGTCTCGTGTGTGTGGTTACCTGTGTTTATAAATGAAAATATGATTTCACATTAAAAATCGTTCGCCATAATTCTGAAATAACACAGTTTAAACTGTTGCAGGCTGTAACTAAATATATTTTTGAATAATTTTGAAGATTTTACAAGGAATCGTTTACCACTTGATGCCAATATAATTAGAGGGAGGTAACTCCTAGAATGAAAACGTATTGCATACGTATATCAGATTGCGCTGTAAGATGTGTTGAGTTATCTCCCTGTTGGTAGCCGGAAGTTTTCTCGAGAAGAATTGTGGGTAAAGTGAATTAAAGAAACACGTGTTTGCGAAGTTTTCACACACAGAGAAACAACAATTTAAGAAATGGGACGTCCAGGTAAGTGATCGAAATATGTCCGAATGTAGAACAGTAAATAAAATTCTCGTTGTAGATACAATCAGTTGAAAAGATCAATGTTATTTCGAAGTTCGTACATGAGTGTGTTTGGAAAACATTGAAGCCATGTGGCATGCATTAGGCCTATTCTCAATGCGATCTAACGAATAACGACGCATCGCTGTTTGGGTGCGTGTGTGCAAATATGTGTTGAAATCAGTAAAAAGAAATATTCAATCCGCTTTTGGTGTGATTTAGTTGCACTGTATGGATTGCTATTCTATTTTATCTGCAATGCACATTTAGCTTTTTTTGGGGGGAGGGGGGGGGGGGGGGGGAGTCACCTCGGCCCACGTTAACCGCGACCGAAGTGTAATTATCGGCCTCGTATTTTATCCTCAAACGGCATTTGGCTTCCTAGCGAGAACGGGAGCAACTAAAACAACAGTCATCGATTACGGCTTATGTTTGTATTACAAAATTGTCCCAGATTATGGCTAATGTGTTATTTTTTGTCACAAAATTGTTTATTCTTTGATAATAATCTAATTTAACTAAGTTACAATTGTATATATGATATATAGTGTTGTGTTGTAATGTGATCAGTTATGAATTAACATGCACAGCGATTTGTGTATGTTAATTCTTAAATGATCACATTACTGTTATGGCCAGTCCGGGAATTAAACCTGGGACTCCCGCTTGGAAGGTGAATGTTCTAACCATTGAGCCAAAACTTCAGACTTGAGTGTCTAACACTGCCTAATTTTACCACACTCCTCTTCATCTTAATTTTGAGGTCCTTTTTTTTTATCTCTTCGAGATCATACCTGTCTCGACTTACAGTAGCTAGGCTACCACATGTCATACAAAATGACGATGATCCATGCATAGGACAAGGACATTCATCACCAGATGGGTCGGGAAAATATGTTTACTCGTGGCGCCATTGTTGTGGTCGGGCTGGGAATTGAACCCGGGACTCCCGCTTGGAAGGCGAATGTTCTAACCATTGAGCCAAAAGTCTGGACATTAGATTCGAGGGGCTAACGCTGCCAGCTTTTACCACATTACTTTGCTTTCCACAGTATTTACCTAAATACCGTGGTACCCAGCTCTGATTAACAGCTTTGGTCATGCATAGACATTTCAGGTTTCTGTGTTGGTTTGAAGCTACAACTTCATTGAAATAACTTAGGAAGATAAAAATGAATCTTGGCATGTATATTTCAGGATTTTCTCCGGGTGGCCGAGGTTTTGGAGGAGGCAGAGGAGGAGGAGGCCGAGGAGGATTTGGTGATAGAGGCGGGCGAGGAGGACGCGGAGGATTTGGAGACAGAGGAGGCCGAGGGGGAAGAGGAGGAGGAAGAGGTGGGGGTAGAGGAGGATTTGGAGGAGGATTTGGTGACCGTGGAGGGCGCGGAGGAAGAGGCGGTAGAGGTGGAAGGGGAGGTAAGCCTTGTATAAGTTTTATTTACATGTTTGTTTATTATTACTTTTTATAAAAAGGGACCTGGCATAAGACATGAAGCTATTCATATATATTATATGTTTTGCATTGGCTGAACCAACACTTGAAATTTTTTTCAGAAGGTTGAAAACAATTACAGTGAATGATGTATAACTCAAAGGAATTAACTCTTTCCGTACTCATGATGTCTTGAGACGCCATAAAAAAGTGTTCCCGTATCCTTCATGACGCTTTGATACGTCATAAAAAAGTGCTCCCGTATCCTTCATGACGCCTTGAGACATCAAGAAAACCGTGTGTGTAACTCGCTCGTTTGGCGTGTTTGTACGAAATTCGTATTTAACAAATAATAAATATCAAAAAGAAATTCAAAACATTCAATATTACGTAACTATTTGTTAAAATAGTCGTTTTCACAGAAAGCGGCAGGTTTTTATCTAGTTCAGTCGGAGTTGTTAACACTGACAACAAAATGGTGGACGCGGATTTTACTTTCGATTTCAAGGCATTAATGATGGTAAAAACGGCAAAAAAGTAGTACAAACGTTCACAAATATACCAAGGAGTACAAATTATCGTCAAAATAAAACAAGAATATGTTTAACATGTTTTCGCAACGAAATAAAAGGGTGACAATGAAGTTATATTCCACACATGTGTGACACGGTGAACAGATAAACAGTTTGACTTCTGTCAGTCTACCGGACGATTTCGTCATGTATTCTCGTAGATACTTGATAAACATGTTTCTGCCGATTTCATACAATGCTTTTCAACAAATAAATGACAACGTACCGGACATATATGCACCAGAAAGCCGTAAATCATCCTTTAATCGAAGCGGTAGCATTCCGCCATGTGCTCTGAAAAGCGTCATGCGCAAAGGACGAACCGGTGATCACTTCGGGTAGCGAGCGAGTAAGAAAAGACAGTTGATCTTAGCATGTTTTAAAGTCATGCAATTCAAGGAACCAGAAAACTGTCAAAGTAGCTTAAAAAGAAATCTGAATTTTTTTCCAAATTTGGAAAAAAATGAGTTTTTTCATTGTCAAGTATAAAGTACGGAAAGAGTTAAACAGAGAAGAAAATGTTCAGTTGGAAGGCTTATTTCAGCCTTTTTGAGAATTTCAATGTAATATCAACTTTAAGTTTTTCCCATACAAAAGATTGAATAATCTTATTTTCAGCCATTTTTTTTTATCTCTGATTAAAGAAAACAACAATATGTCTAATGGCTTGTTGTGGAATTGCCCATTACCAGACCAAAATTGATCAGGATTAAAATATAAATACCACGCTGAATTCAAAATTCTTACCAAATTTGTATGAGAAGTTGATTAATTATTAATGATTAAATAATCATTTTTAAGTTTGATTCATGATTTGTGTGTTGATATGAATACTAATAAATATTTACATTTCTAGTGAACTTGGAAAAGTGTTTCAAGGTTATTTTTCGATGAAATTTCCAGTTGGTGTATAAATACATCAGTAAAGTAGTGCAGGAATTAGTCTCTTTTTCCAAACTGTTTACAACCAGTGTTTTGATTTAGTTTTCAGTCATTATATTTTGCTTGTTTTGTACCAGTATCAATACGAAAACAGCTATAACATTTCATTTGGATGACGTCAGACGGTCACGCATGTACAGTGAGTGATGACAACACACGTCTCGGCACCTTCCACTGCATAGACTTGCACAAGTCCATTTTTTTTTTTAGAAATTACCCCAAAATAAACCTAAACGTAAATATAAGGATTGAATCCTGTTTTGTTGAGGTTTATGGGGTATAAACCTCCATGGGTCTGGAGACAAAATTTATTTGAACTGCAAATTAAATTTGTCTCGAGATCCATAGAGGTTTATACCCCATAAACCTCAACAAAGCAGAATTCAATATCCTTTATTGAATTGGAAAAAACAATTGGTACCAGTACACTTGACACATTTGATTTCATATGTGATGAATAAGTCTTTTTCTCATCAATGAAAAACAGAAATCGTATATGAACCTTTTCTAAATATGAACATGCTGTAACTGTATAACATGTATGTTATTGTATTGATAATGGTTTTCAGCAGGTAGAGGTGGCCGCGGCGGAATGCGAGGTGGCAGGACTGTTGTTGTAGAACCCCACAGACATCAAGGTATTTATCTTCAGTGATCAAATCACGAAATGGAAAGTTTTATATCCATTTACTTTTATTGACTGTATATTTTCCAATTAGTAATCAATTATCAATTACCCTACAGATAAATCGACCCCCTTCCCAGTTTATTTATTTGATTGAATATGGTAATATGACTTTCAATCAAATTTTTGGTAATGGCAATATAGACAACCCAAAAGAGCACTCTCTTCAAATTATTTGCAGTTAATTGTGGCACAAATATTTCAATATTTCCAAACAACCCCTTAAAATGTTTTTATTGTTAAAGATAGGGACAAAAGATGGGTTTTGGATTGTTACTGTGTATTATTCAGCTTTTCTTTAGATCACTGCTAATCAGCTTGGTCACTGACATTCTTGTCAGCTTGGTCACTGGGGATGCTATTGATATTTCCTGTTAGCTAAACCTCTTCAGTTCTTGTGTGTAGTGAGCATCAGTTTCTTGATATCATTTACCCATAAAAAAATAGTATTCATTTAAAAAACAATTACGGTCTTGCTTTCTGACCTTTAAATACTGAATTGTATTGAGATTCAGTTCACTGGACATGTTGCTTTGGTACTATAGAGTAAAAATCATGGATCATTTGTTCTTTCATTGACAGAGAAAATATGATCAAGATAGCTTGTAAAATACATTTTAATCTAATTACTGTTATATCAGAAATAAACTTGCATATTCTTGAAATGTTGCACCTGTAATTCCCGACGGGTAACAAATTGTTGAGTTAATTACGTGTTAACCTGTTGACAGGTGTCTTCATTGCCCGAGGCAAGGAGGATGCGTTAGTGACACTAAACATGGTCCCTGGTGAGGCAGTCTACGGAGAAAAGAGGATAAGTACCGAGGTAAGCACATGTTCAAATCTCTAACAAAAATGTCTTTATCATACTCAGGCCTGTCTATTACGACTCCAATGTAATTAGGTCTACCTAGTATGTGTTACTCTAATGTAGCAAGATCTATTTAGTATGTTGTATGTAGGATGGTGAGACTAAAACTTCCCTAACTGATGTAAATATCATGTTGTATGTAGGATGGTGAGACTAAAACTTCCCTAACTGATGTAAATATCATGTTGTATGTAGGATGGTGAGACTAAAACTTCCCTAACTGATGTAAATATGATGTTGTATGTAGGATGGTGAGACTAAAACTTCCCTAACTGATGTAAATATGATGTTGTATGTAGGATGGTGAGACTAAAACTTCCCTAACTGATGTAAATATGATGTTGTATGTAGGATGGTGAGACTAAAACTTCCGTAACTGATGTAAATATCATGTTGTATGTAGGATGGTGAGACTAAAACTTCCCTAACTGATGTAAATATGATGTTGTATGTATGATGGTGAGACTAAAACTTCCCTAACTGATGTAAATATGATGTTGTATGTAGGATGGTGAGACTAAAACTTCCCTAACTGATGTAAATATCATGTTGTATGTAGGATGGTGAGACTAAAATTTCTGATGTTGAATGTAGGATGGCATGACTAAAACTTACCTTACTGATGTAAATATGATGTTGTATGTAGGATGGTGAGACTAAAACTTCCCTAACTGATGTAAATATGATGTTGTATGTAGGATGGTGAGACTAAAACTTCCCTAACTGATGTAAATATGATGTTGTATGTAGGATGGTGAGACTAAAACTTCCCTAACTGATGTAAATATGATGTTGTATGTAGGATGGTGAGACTAAAACTTCCCTAACTGATGTAAATATGATGTTGTATGTAGGATGGTGAGACTAAAACTTCCCTAACTGATGTAAATATCATGTTGTATGTAGGATGGTGAGACTAAAACTTCCCTAACTGATGTAAATATCATGTTGTATGTAGGATGGTGAGACTAAAACTTCCCTAACTGATGTAAATATCATGTTGTATGTAGGATGGTGAGACTAAAACTTCCCTAACTGATGTAAATATCATGTTGTATGTAGGATGGTGAGACTAAAACTTCCCTAACTGATGTAAATATCATGTTGTATGTAGTATGGTGAGACTTAAACTTCCCTAACTGATGTAAATATCATGTTGTATGTAGTATGGTGAGACTAAAACTTACCTGACTGATGTAAATATCATGTTGAATGTAGGTTGGCGAGACTAAAACTTCTCTAACTGATGTAAATATGATGTTGTATGTAGGGTGGTGAGACTAAAACTTACCTAACTGATGTAAATTAAATATCATGATGTATGTAGGATGGTGAGACTAAAACTTACCTGACTGATGTAAATATCATGTTGAATGTAGGTTGGTCAGACTAAAACTTCCCTAACTGATGTAAATATGATGTTGTATGTAGGGTGGTGAGACTAAAACTTACCTAACTGATGTAAATTAAATATCATGATGTATGTAGGATGGTGAGACTAAAACTTCCCTAACTGATGTAAATATCATGTTGTATGTAGGATGGCGAGACTAAAACTTCCCTAACTGATGTAAATATGATGTTGTATGTAGGATGGTGAGACTAAAACTTCCCTAACTGATGTAAATATGATGTTGTATGTAGGATGGTGAGACTAAAACTTCCCTAACTGATGTAAATATGATGTTGTATGTAGGATGGTGAGACTAAAACTTCCCTAACTGATGTAAATATGATGTTGTATGTAGGATGGTGAGACTAAAACTTCCCTAACTGATGTAAATATGATGTTGTATGTAGGATGGTGAGACTAAAACTTCCCTAATTGATGTAAATATGATGTTGTATGTAGGATGGTGAGACTAAAACTTCCGTAACTGATGTAAATATGATGTTGTATGTAGGATGGTGAGACTAAAACTTCCGTAACTGATGTAAATATCATGTTGAATGTAGGTTGGTGAGACTAAAACTTCCCTAACTGATGTAAATATCATGTTGAATGTAGGTTGGTGAGACTAAAACTTACCTGACTGATGTAAATTTTATGTTGTATGTAGGTTGGTGAGACTAAAACTTCCCTAACTGATGTAAATATGATGTTGTATGTAGGATGGTGAGACTAAAACTTCCGTAACTGATGTAAATATGAAGCTGTATGTAGGATGGTGAGACTAAAACTTCCCTAACTGATGTAAATATGATGTTGTATGTAGGATGGTGAGACTAAAACTTCCGTAACTGATGTAAATATGATGTTGTATGTAGGATGGTGAGACTAAAACTTCCGTAACTGATGTAAATATGATGTTGTATGTAGGATGGTGAGACTAAAACTTCCGTAACTGATGTAAATATCATGTTGTATGTAGGATGGTGAGACTAAAACTTCCCTAACTGATGTAGATTTTATGTTGTTTGTAGGTTGGCGAGACTAAAACTGAGTACAGGACCTGGAACCCCTTTAGGTCGAAGTTGGCGGCAGCCATATTGGGTGGAGTAGACCAGATCCACATGAAGCCCGGTAGTAAGGTGCTCTACCTCGGTGCTGCGTCTGGAACAACAGTCAGCCACGTGTCGGACATCGTAGGACCCGTGAGTTCTTTAGTTACCCTGAAAAAACATTTTTGTTCAAGCACCATAAATACGCCCAAAATAAATTTGGTATCGTTTTCTGTCATTCCAATCTGATTAAAATGCAGATCGTTGTTCTCACTCCGTTTTACAAGGATCTGACAACATCCCGTAAGAGGTCATGTCCAGATGACCTTTGTCGCCTCTTTACTTAACACTAAAATAATTTTCCACCGACCTGTCATCTTGCAGCAAGTCATTTCGTCACATTATTCTGCTTGAACGTTTTGGTGACGAAATGACTAAACGGAAAAATGTGTTATGCAAGCTTTGTCGCCTCAAAATTCACTGTCAAGATTCTGCCAGTAGTAATTTGATTGGCTAATGCGAAAGGTCATTGGGACATGACCCTCTATTGGATTATCTCAGATCTTAACGCAGCAGAGAGAAGTTTACGGAACGGCGCGGAGATCAAGAGATGATTTTAATCAGATTGCTGTCATTCTGACCTAATTTGGTTTCTGCTCATTTACTCCTTGATTAGAGATACGGAACTGACATTTTGTGTGTAGTTGTATAATGTTACGATGCAGGTCAAGTTCTGATTCGGATAAGTTCTACCTATTTAGCTATTTTTGCAGAGTCATGGTCACTTTTAACTTTGAGAATTTTAATAAATTTTCACAAAAATTGTTTCACATAAATTGGAAAGCCTAAAGTATGGCCAAAGTTGCAGAGTATCTATATAGCTAGTTCTATATAGCTAGTTCTATATAGCTAGTTCTGTATATCTAGTTCTATATAGCTAGTTCTATATAGTTAGTTCTATATAGCTAGTTCTATATAGCTAGTTCTATATAGCTAGTTCTAATTATTGCTTCCCAACAAAGATGTCAAAGGTATATAGGGATCTGAGATTTGTACGGAGGTTTGCGTTTATATTTCAAATAGCCTCACTACTATACAGACTTAATTTCTTTAAGGATTGTCATGAAACTTCTCAAAAGTGTTCACACTCATCACCTTTTGTACCAGTGTGCATTTCCACCTCCTGTTGTCAAAAACTAGCTAGATCACTGCTTCTTTAAATAGAATTTCTGTGTTGCTGTTCTACAAACTTCACACAAGTGTTCAAAAACATCCCCTCTGGTAAGAGTTTGCTTTTGACCTGCAGTCAAGATCTAGATCACTGACCAGTGATCAATTTACAATTCATTTTCATTGGTCCTTTTAGTATACATGTATATTGCTAAAAACAATGTGTCACACAATGTTAAATTGAAGCATTTCCAGAATTTCTTTAAGTCCCAGCATAAATTTATGAGTGCAGGACTCAGAACTCCCACGTAAATTGATTACTGTGTGACTATAAATACTTTTTCTGTATCATCACTCTACAAACTCATTCCTTAACCAATTGTCAGGTAATCACACCATTGTTTACAAACATCACCTTAAAAGTGCTATTTCCTGGTGTTTTTTCAGGAGGGCCTAGTATATGCTGTTGAGTTCTCGCACAGAAGTGGACGGGATCTCATCAATGTAGCGAAGAAAAGGACGAACATCATCCCCATCATTGAAGACGCCAGACATCCACACAAATACAGAATGCTTATGGGTAAGCTGGCTTGTTAGTCCCCTACCGACAAACCCGGACTATTAGTTTACCGGCCGTCTGTCTGTTCCACTGTCTTGTCACCTATTTGGGGTTTCCGTACATTATCTCTTACAACATGTGCACATAGTGATTCGTGAACCAAAATTTGGTATACAAATACATAACGAGCATATTGAGGTCAGATTCTGATTTGGTTATGGTTGAGTGGTTTTTCACAGAGTTATGACCCATTGACTTGGAAGAAAAATTGATAATTTAGTTTCTGTGCATTATCTCAGCAACATGTACACATATTGAACTGAAATTTGTTGTACAGATACATCATGGGGATATCTACCTTAAGTCCCTGTAATTTGTTTAATATGAATCATTGCATCTTTATTATAAGCTTCAGGGGCGGGTAGGGGACATGTATTGGTTCAGCAATACTCACAGCAATACTCAATATGCTTGTTATATCAGGGTTCCCATGGTATGTCTACATTGTGTCACAATATAAAATCAAAAAACTTTATTTTGCAGCAATTATGAAACAAGTTTTGTCAATTTGATACAACACAGTATATATTGTTTTGCACAGTTTTAATATCTCTATACAATGAATTGAAAAAGAAATTTTTATAATGTTTATTAGCTCACCTGGTCCGAATACTGATGTCAATATTTTCCTACAGGAATGGTAGATGTGATTTTTGCTGATGTTGCCCAGCCAGACCAAGCCAGAATCGTGGCCATCAACGCACACAACTTCCTCAAGGACAAGGGTCACATTGTCATATCTATCAAGGTGAGGGTGCTTACTGTGTACCAACATGTCAGTCATATCTCACATAACTTCCTCAAGGATCACATTGTCATCTCTATCAAGGGATGGCGCTTACTGTGTACCAACACAGACTGTACGTGAGTCATATCACACATAACTTCCTCAAAGATCACATTGTCATCTCTATCAAGGGATGGTGCTTATTGTGTACCAACATAAACTGTACGTGAGTCATATCTCGCATAACTTCCTCAAGGATCACATTGTCATCTCTATAAAGGGATGGTGCTTACTGTGTACCAACACAGACTGTACGTGAGTCATATCACACAAGTTTGTTCTCCTAATATTTGCAGCTTAAACACAATACTGAAATTATAAATATTTGAGTGTTTTACTATTATTTTGATAAGGACTTCAGTAGTATGCCACAAGAGAGATATTGCTCAGAGTGTGGTTGTATCTAGACTGTTAATGACTTCATTATTTAGTGTTGAGGGATGGTTAAATAGTAATAGCTTTGTCAGTGCATCTGTCCGTCCACCAGTCTGTCGTTCCTTTTGTCCGTCCATAGTTAAAAACTTCATCACAAGAATCTAATGAATCATTCAAGATGTTGCATTTACTTTTACACCTTTGTATAATAATTTCAAGTTCTTCACCTGATTACATTTTGATGGTCACTCATCAAAGTTAAAGGGTCGATGTCCAAGGTTATAGTCAAAAATACATTACAAGTAACAAGTTCATGTACAAGAAACCTCACAAACCCAGTACAGAGAATTTCCTGTTTCAGGCCAACTGTATAGACTCGACAGCAGAGCCAGAGGCGGTGTTTGCTGATGAGGTAAATAAACTGAAGGCGGAGAAGATTAAACCTACAGAACAGCTGACACTGGAGCCTTACGAGAGGGACCACGCCGTGGTAGTGGGCATGTATAGGTATGTTGTTCTACTATTCTTCTATCATTCAAAGATTCTACTATTCTTCTATCATTCACAGATTCTACTATTCTTCCATCATTCACAGATTCTACCATTCTTCTATCATTCACAGATTCTACTATTCTTCCATCATTCACAGATTCTACCATTCTTCCATCATTCACAGGTTCTACTTTTCTTCCATCATTCACAGATTCTACTATTCTTCTATCATTCACAGATTCTACTATTCTTCCATCATTCACAGGTTCTACTTTTCTTCCATCATTCATAGATTCTACTATTCTTCTATCATTCACAGATTCTACTATTTTTCCATCATTCACAGATTCTACTATTCTTCCATCATTCACAGATTCTACTATTCTTCCATCATTCACAGATTCTACTATTCTTCCATCATTCACAGATTCTACTATTCTTCCATCATTCACAGATTCTACTTTTCTTCCATTTACAGATTCTACTATTCTTCTATCATTCACAGATTCTACTATTCTTCCATCATTCACAGATTCTACCATTCTTCTATCATTCACAGATTCTACTATTCTTCCATCATTCACGGATTCTGCTATACTTCCATCATTCACAGATTCTGCTATTCTTCTACCATTCACAGATTCTACTATTCTTCCATCACAGATTCTACTATTCTTCATTCTTCACAGATTTTTCTCCTCTTTTAACTGTTGAAGATTTCTGTTGACCCTAGGTATTACAGATAACACAAGCTGACGACAATGTAAAGACGTCACAACAATGATACCATCACATCAAGTCAACAATTTAATCATGTCACGTCAGCTCTGTGTTGCCTTGATATTTGATTAAAAAAAATTACAAAATGATGTGAGAAAAATAATCATCTCCTATCTTGATGTTATGATATGAGAAATCTCCAACCTTCAGGGGGATATTCTTGGTTGTCTAACCTTAGATTCTGTGTGATATTTCTCTTTCACACCCTCAGAGGGCTTACATAGGCTGTGCCTGTTGCCCAATCCCTTTGACAATTAACATCTATATGTCAATAAAATCTACCTCAAGGTAGGGAAAGATTCTATTAGTCCGAAGGGTTCTGAAAAACATGACTGGCTGATCTATTGTCATAATTCTTCACAATAAAAAAAACAAATTTTCGTGACCCGTCCACAGGTTGCTGAATATTCAAATAATTTTTTATAAATTCAAATTGCATATAATTTGAAAATCCACGATTCTTCGTTGATCAGATATTAAAAGAACAATTCCAGATGTGTCCGAGTATATGATTTTTGTCTACTCTACACATTTAACACTTTGGAGTAAATCCACTTTACTTGCCACTTAACGCAGGTTAATCATGCTGTATAATTCGTACCTTTCAGACCTCTCCTAATTGTTGTATAATTTGTCCTTTGAACCTTTCAGACCTCCCATCTTTCAGACCTTCCCCCCAATGGTTGTATGATTTGTCCTTTGTACCTTTCAGACCTTCCCCCCAATGGTTGTATGATTTGTCCTTTGTACCTTTCAGACCTTTCCCCCAATGGTTGTATGATTTGTCCTTTGTACCTTTCAGACCTTCCCCCCAATGGTTGTATGATTTGTCCTTTGTACTTTTCAGACCTTCCCCCCAATGGTTGTATGATTTGTCCTTTGTACCTTCCCCCCAATGGTTGTATGATTTGTCCTTTGTACCTTTCAGACCTTCCCCCCAATGGTTGTATGATTTGTCCTTTGTACCTTTCAGACCTTCCCCCCAATGGTTGTATGATTTGTCCTTTGTACTTTTCAGACCTTCCCCCCAATGGTTGTATGATTTGTCCTTTGTACTTTTCAGACCTTCCCCCCAATGGTTGTATGATTTGTCCTTTGTACTTTTCAGACCTTCCCCCCAATGGTTGTATGATTTGTCCTTTGTACCTTTCAGACCTTCCCCCCAATGGTTGTATGATTTGTCCTTTGTACCTTTCAGACCTTCCCCCCAATGGTTGTATGATTTGTCCTTTGTACCTTTCAGACCTTCCCCCCAATGGTTGTATGATTTGTCCTTTGTACCTTTCAGACCTTCCCCCCAATGGTTGTATGATTTGTCCTTTGTACTTTTCAGACCTTCCCCCCAATGGTTGTATGATTTGTCCTTTGTACTTTTCAGACCTCCCCCCAAGAAGTGAAGAGAAGATTGGTGTGAAAGGACTGTAAATACTGGACAGAATACTGGTGTATGAATGTAATGTTTTTGGTGACAAGGACATTAGCGCGAGAGGAAAGTCAAAGGATGATAGTGATGAAAGTCGTGGAATATTGCTGGAATGTTCCTGTCCTACCTGTGAGAGACGGACCAAAGCACCAGAGCTACTGTGTTCATGCTGTTTCAAGTACCAAACATATTCGCGTGAGCTCCGTCTGTAATGTTGTGGAATACTAGACCAGTTTATCTGAGTTTGCTTAATAGAAGAGTTCCACACTTGGCTGTCCTAGCCTTTCAGTACAAAATTTAATTGCTTGAGTTCCTTCAAGCAATTGTTGTTAAAAGTGTCTATCATGTTAAAGATTGTTAACTCTGAGACTAGAAATATGTACCGTTGATGCTGTGGGTATTGGTGATTACTTGCATTCAATATAAATCCGTGAAGGTCTGTTGATCGTTGTTACGATGTACCGGCAGAATATTGTATCCAAGCAACGTAGTGAAGAGGGCATTAAGTTTTTTTCTATCAGTACGAGTGTATTAAGTTAGTCCGTTGGGACATCGGTATGACATTTTGTTAAACTGCGCATTCAGGAGGGAGGTGTTCATACTTGGATTAAATGGTTCCTGGTTATACAATGAACAGATCTGAATAATCATGTTTAGAAACAAGAAATAGTCACATTGATCAACTAGTTTATGATTTCTGCTGCAGAGAGAAAAAATCACAGCATTTGACAAAGCACATACGCATCTTCACATACGCTACACTAAAAGCCCAGATTTATAAACTTGATTCATTTAACATATACCGGGTATATACAATTCTGAAAGAGGATCCAACGTAACAGACATGTATGTTTGAACATTTAAGCCTTGATAAGCCTTGCTCAACAGGCCTGTATCCTTGAAGTTTATCATTAATTCATATATGATACTGATTATGTGTTACATTTTAGGTAACCTATCTTGCTGTGGTTCATTGAGTTGATAAATGAGTTCATATTGATATACAGGGATGAACATACTTATCCAAAAGGAAGAATTCCTTCTTTTTGATAATTTTGCTCCATGTGAATTCGTTGAATATCTCATTAAAACCTTAAAATGTGGGTTTTCCTCCTTTTTCACAATTGGCTGTTTCGTCTCTGTGAAGACAAACTAAACATCCATGTTTTGCAGAATATTTAGGCATTGTTGAATGATAGAATCTAAATATTTCATCTTGGACTGGTACATGGAGTGTTGGTACACATTACGTTTTATACTATGCCAACTAAAAGACAACTATCGATTTTTAACTTTAGTTGTAAACATTCTACAGTTATAGATAAAGAATGAATAAAGATTTCATTAGGTCTTTGTTTTCAAAGGAACACCTTTACTTTTAGTGTTTGTCTATTAAGTTTTGAATCAATTTCATTATTTACATTATAACTCATTTTAAATGTCTAGAAAAGATCATATGGGACAATAAATTTTATCACATAACATAAAAGTGTTTTTGAATTTTGTTAACATTTCTTGAGTTCAGAACAGCTCAATTTGCCCTGTAATACTGTTGTGCATCCTTAAACAATTCTTGTTATCGCTATTTCTGAAAAAGTACTGATTGGATCTTTCTCAAATTACATTTGAAGGTTCCCCTTGGTCCCTAGTTTTGCCCTTTTGATTATGGGATATGAAAAACAAAACGGCTGAAAGGTGGCCATCATGAATTTCGGTATGAAAGTTTGTTATTGCTATTTCTTGAGAAGCACTTGATGGATCTTCCAAAAATTTCATAAGCAAGTTCCTCTTGTTTAAGAAATACAAGATGGATTCGAAATTTGAAATTTTAAACTGTTCAGAAAAAACAAAACTAACAAGAGACCTTCTCTCAACTACAGTGTATTTAATTTTCAAGAGAAATTCATAGAACTAAAATTAATACATAAATGAAAGTTAAAATAAGAAGGGAAAAGATCCATCTTTCTAAGAATGAATGAAAAATCAACGATGGTGGGCGTCAGATCCCTCTGGGATCTATTGTTAAGTCACTTGAGACGAAGTCTAAGATGACCTTTTACCTTTTGTCTGGTGTGTGTCGTAAACAATTAACATGTACATGTTCAGATTCTACTCAATAACTGTGAGGCCTAGAGTCATGCTATTGGATGTGAACCATGCTGCAATGAAGGGCTATCAATTGTTCAAATGAATGACTGACATTCATTCAAGGTCATAGGGGTCAAATGTCCGAAAATCTTCCAGCAACTTCTCAATAATTGTAAGGCCCAGAGTGCTGTTATTTGGTCTGAAGCATATGCTTGGATGAAGGGCTACCAAGTTTGTTCAGATGGATGTCCTTGATCTTCTTTCAAGTTCACATGTGTCAAACGTCAGAAATTCATCAAAAAACTTCTCTGTAATCAAAAGACCCAGGGTACTGATACTTTTGTTGGTAGCATGCTGGGATGAATGGATACTAAGTTTGTTCATAGCCCTTGCCGACTTGTCAGTGTTCTAGCTCAATCTTGATTGGGGTTAATGATAATTTCAGTATAAGGACACAACAACAAAAGCTTTTGGTACTAGTACATCAAAACCCAGGTGACTGTTAAGGCCCACAGGCCTCTTGTTGGTTTTGTGTAACCTTAAACACTACCAAAATTAAGCAGTAGCTTAAGATGTGTGAAAACTACAGACAATCGTTACGCATTTCTGTAAATATAACCGTTAAAACACAGATTCAACCATTGTTATGGCTTTGTTTGATTTGTTTCAGTTCTTGGAAGTTTTAGTCAAATTAAAATGAAATGTCACAGCTTAAAATAACTTAACTTTTATATTTTAACTGGACAAGAAGCTCTGTCCAAAGCTCAGGAACATGATCGACAAACATTTGCTAATGCAAACTTAGAAAAGAGACCATTGCACTTTATGTGAAGTCGGAGTGTATGCAGAGTAAAGCCCTGGCAATGACACACAGTCATCAGTGTACATGTATACTGCATGGCTGTCATGAAAATTAAATACATTTTTTAATTCTTGACGGCCCTTCAGTAGAGGATGGGTTTTTTAGGGTCAACAAACGCAAAATAAAAACATTAAATTCAAAGGGAGTTGACCATGTCAATTTGAATATAAGAAGTGGCTATGATGACTTATATTTCATTAAAAAGCAGTTTTCAAATTACTTAGAACAGTTATCAGAATTGGTAAATATTACATAGAAAATCACACCTCAATAGGCCTTATGTGTACAATCATCTCCAGTTGTCAACTTAACAATCATTGGTCCAGTTGTCATCCGTTAAGTTACCGACTCGTGCAGTCATCAGTCGAGTTATCAACTGGACAATCTTCAGTCCAGTTGTCAACTCGTACAGTCATCAGTCCAGTTGTCAACTCATTCAATCATTAGTCCAGTTGTCATTAGTAAAGTTACCGACTTGTGCAGTCATCAGTCGATTTATCAACTTGACAATTTTTAGTCCAGTTGTCAACTCCTACAATCATCAGTCCAGTTGTCAACTCGTTCAATCATCAGTCCCGTTGTCAACTAGTACAATCATCAGTCCAGTTGTCAACTTATACAATCATCAGTCCAGTTGTCAACTCCTACAATCATCAGTCCAGTTGTCAACTCATACAATCATCAGTCCAGTTGTCAACTCATACAATCATCAGTCCAGTTGTCAACTCATACAATCTTTAGTCCACTTGTCAACTCATACAATCATCAGTCCAGTTGTCAACTCATATAATCTTTAGTCCAGTTGTCAACTCATACAATCTTTAGTCCACTTGTCAACTCATACAATCATCAGTCCAGTTGTCAACTCATACAATCATCAGTCCAGTTGTCAACTCATACAATCATCAGTCCAGTTGTCAACTCATACAATCATCAGTCCAGTTGTCAACTCATACAATCATCAGTCCAGTTGTCAACTCATACAATCTTTAGTCCACTTGTCAACTCATACAATCATCAGTCCAGTTGTCAACTCATACAATCTTTAGTCCAGTTGTCAACTCATACAATCTTTAGTCCACTTGTCAACTCATACAATCATCAGTCCAGTTGTCAACTCATACAATCATCAGTCCAGTTGTCAACTCATACAATCATCAGTCCACTTGTCAACTCATACAATCTTTAGTCCACTTGTCAACTCATACAATCATCAGTCCAGTTGTCAACTTATACAATCATCAGTCCAGTTGTCAACTCATACAATCTTTAGTCCACTTGTCAACTCATACAATCTTTAGTCCACTTGTCAACTCATACAATCTTTAGTCCACTTGTCAACTCATACAATCTTTAGTCCACTTGTCAACTCATACAATCTTTAGTCCACTTGTCAACTCATACAATCATCAGTCCACTTGTCAACTCCTACAATCATCAGTCCAGTTGTCAACTAGGGCAATTATCAGGCAGACTAACAGTGTAACCCTTATTTTGTCTACAGACAGACAGACTAACAGTATAACACTTACGTTTGTCTACAGACTAACAGTATAACACTTACTTTTGACTACAGACAGGCAGACTAACAGTGTAACCCTTATTTTGTCTACAGACAGACAGACTAACAGTATAACACTTACTTTTCTCTACAGACAGGCAGACTAACAGTATAACACTTATTTTTGTCTACATAAAGGCAGACTGACAGTATAACACTTACTTTTCTCTACAGACTAACAGTATAACACTTACGTTTGTCTACAGACAGGCAGTCTAACAGTATAACACTTACTTTTGTCTACAGACAGGCAGACTGACAGTATACCCTTACGTTTGTCTACAGACAGGCAGAGTGACAGTGTAAACCTTATTTTGTCTACAGACAGGCAGAGTGACAGTATAACCCTTACTTTTGTCTACAGACAGGCAGACTGACAGTATAATCCTTACTTTTGTCTACAGACAGTCAGACTGACAGTGTAACCCTTACCTTTGTCTACAGACAGGCAGACTGACAGTGTAACCCTTACTTTTGTCTACAGACAGGCAGACTGACAGTATTACCCTTACTTTTGTCGACAGACAGATTGACAGTATTACCCTTACTTTTGTCGACAGACAGATTGACAGTATAATCCTTACTTTTGTCTACAGACTGACAGTGTAACCCTTACTTTTGTCTACAAACAGGAAGACTAACAGTGTAACCCTTACTTTTGTCTACAGACAGATAAACTGACAGTATAACCCTTACTTTTGTCTACAGACAGGCAGACTGACAGTATAACACTTACGTTTGTCTACAGACAGACAGTATAACACTTGCTTTTGACTACAGACAGGCAGACTAACAGTATAACCCTTACTTTTGTCTACAGACAGGCAGACTAACAGTATAACCCTTACGTTTGTCTACAGACAGGCAGACTTACAGTATAGCCCTTACTTTTGTCTACAGACAGGCAGACTAACAGTATAACCCTTACGTTTGTCTACAGACAGGCAGACTTACAGTATAGCCCTTACTTTTGTCTACAGACAGGCAGACTAACATATTAGCATATGTGGTTCAATCGGGGCTTCAGTCTTATTGTGATACTGTATACTCCAGAAGTGGCATTAATGGGATGTGGATTTTGAAATTTCAAAAGATCTTCCGACCAGTCTTGAGCACCAACTTCTCAAAAATGTATCGTCCATCAAAACATTTGATTTTTCCACCCTGTACACTACCATACCACATACCAAACTGAAAGAACGTCTTCGGTCTCTCATAATGAGAGCTTTCTTTTCCAAGGAAGGCGAACGACGATACAAAGCTAGGAGGCAATATACTGAAGACGATATCGTAAGGATGATTAAATTCCTGGTCGACAATGTTTTTGTTGAGCTCGGAGGAAAGATTTTCCAGCACACTGTTGGCATTCCCATGGGAACAAACTGTGCCCCACTTTTAGATGACTTGTTTTTGTTTTCATACGAGGCTGAATTTGTGGAAAAGCTCATCAAGACCGGTAACAAAAACCTTGCCAAATCTTTCAATTTCACTTTCAGATATATCGACGATGTGTTGTCTATAAACAAGAAGTTTGCTGACCACGGCGATCGTTTATACCCATCTGAACTTGAAATAAAGGACAAAACATACTCTTCTTCTTCAGCTGATTACCTCGATCTCTACTTAAACTACGACCAAAATGGACAGCTTACTACTAAGCTATACGATAAACGTGACGATTTCAATTTTCCGATCGTAAACTTTCCATTTCTTGATATTAACATCCCTGCTTCTCCAACCTATGGTGTTTACATGTCACAGTTGATTCGATATTCTAGAGCTTGCTCGTGATTTTCGTAATCGATGTCGATTGCTGACAAACAAACCAACAATGATTCGAGAGATGCAGGTTGAATTTTATTGTCGCCATCTTTGTCTCATTGAGAAATATTCTGTATCTTTAGTGATATGAAGATGGTCTCCATGCAATCATGGTTTAAACAGTCACAGCAGGCCTACTAGCTACTACGTTTTTGTGGTGGTTCTGATTGCAAGCCTGGGTATATATTGATTTAGATATTCCCTCCACTAATCGGGCCGCAAATTGATTCAAAACTGCCACTTAATGCGGACATCGAAGATGAAGTCGAACTTGATGATTTAGTGAACCACGTGGAAATGGGCTAATTCGACGGTGTAGTTGTGAATATGGGAGGCCGTGGTATGTTCGTGTAAGCCTTCTTGCGAAAGTCGGGATCTTTTGCCGATTTAAAGTGGTACCACACTGAAGTATACTGCCGAAGGCCCCCAGCAGAACACCGCCACCCGGTCACATTATATGGACAGCGGGCGAACCAGGTGTTCCATTCCCTTAATGGAGTAGTAACTACCCTTGTTAGAGACTCCCAATAGTTAAACTGACCACAACAGACATCGACTACACGGTATCTAATTATCAAGTACGCATTCTTTTGTCTGAATATTGCATATTTAAAAATCAATTCCAGACACCTTTACAGTATAAATGTTGTAAAACCCATTGGAACAATTTCGAAATACCTGTTCCTTTCTTGTCAATTGTAACCGTATCACCAATGTTTATTTTGTCAGCCATTGTTACTACGACGCAGTAAATAAAAATAGTACATGTAGTGGCACAAGAGTATGTTCCCACGCTTTGGACCGTTCACAACACCGCTAGGTTTTATTACACGTGTGTAATATCATGGTTGACCAGGTCAGTTAAGTGATAAATCAAAACAGAAAATAAAGAAGCAAAACGACTAATGTTATCATAACTATTTTAAAAAGGGACTATGATGAATTATGTTCTAACCAACTAACAGCACTTTCGTAAATCAATATTGTACACTTATTGTTTCGAACAGAGATTTGATACACGTTATGTTATGAAAAACCATTTTTCGGGTCGACTAAAGGCTAACGCAATCCAACAAGAAATGTCTTAGAATAAAGAGTTCTTGGCATGCTATGCATTGGGGTTAGTCCTCGAGTTTCAACACATAACGACGGGTAACGTAAGACCTACAGGTTAGAACTACTAGTACCTCGTCTCAGTGGCATTCCCTATAACCAGGACACCATTCACCAATTGCAGATTAAACAAAGTGTAATTCATTATGAAAGTATTGGTTCCAATTCGTCTGTCACTGTGCTCTTATAAACTGTGGTACAACTAGTTTAAAACTATTTGTAACGTCAACAGGTATCAATAGAGCTGCTTTGACAGCCCGATCTGCCTTTTCATTACCTGGTAGTCGTTTAAGGACGGCCTCTTGGTGTATGCTATGGTGTACGCGTCTACTTGTGTTTTGGGAGGCCGTGGTATATTCGTGTACGACTCCTTGCGATAGTCCTGATGTTTTGTCGATTTAGAGTGTTAACACACTGAGTATGTGATTTAAACGATATCTTGATCTCCGCGCCGTTCCGTAAACTTCACTCTGCTGCGTTAAGATCTGAGAAAATCCCATAGGGGGTCTTGTCCCGATGACCTTTGGCAGTAGCCAATCAAATTACTACTGTCAGAATCTTGACATTGAAATTTTGAGGTGACAAAGCTTGCATAATCGCATTTGTCCGTTTACTCATTTCATCTTGCATAATCCTATCGTTGCGCTTTGTCATTTCGTCACAGCAACCTTATGTCCATGTTGTGACAAAATGATTTGCTGCAGATAACAGCGTCAAATTTTCAGTTATGTTCGTTTGGGATGTTGTCAGATCCTTATTGTAACGGAGTCACAATAATGTTATATATTTACAGTCTACACTGACGTTCACTCGATAACCATTGCTCAACAGACTATCATTATCACAGCATAACTGTACTCAAACACGTGACACATTTCTATGAAGTCGACAACAATACATGTTGGCGGAGGTATGCAAATCCTACAGTTTGAAACACAATTGCGTGATATCACCAACAATAAACGTGGGCGGAGCTTGACAATTTCCTGCTGTTACATTTATTGAACCATTTCCGCAATTATTAGTTTTGAAATGAAATATGTGTCCGAAGATTGGACTATAATGGACAAAACAGTTACGAACATTTCACAGAAAGATACTGTAAATATAAGGATAAACTTTCTATTTTGTTTAGGTTATCGGGGGATAACTACAATGGAAAACGGGTAAATTATGCATAACTGGCTTCTTGAATTTACCCGTTTTCCATTGTAGTTATCCCCCGATAACCTTAAAAAATAGAAAGTTAATCCTTAAATATTTAATCAGATTGTGAGACTGGCACATTTTTAGGTAACGACAAGGGGACAGAACCCTAAGCCTCCCTTACAGGTTTCAAGCTCAAGTAAAAGCCAAAAACGAGGTAGTGGCAAATGTTATCATTAAGAAGTCGAAATGGGGATAGCATGTACAAAACCCTTACGCCCTACCTACAAGGCAGGGTGCGCGGGGTCAAAGTTCAAAGATCATATTTGAAATACGTTACTGAAGTAGCTAATTATCTTGGAAATGGTGCATATTGTGTATCTATTTACACTGGACCATTATAAGTAAGCTACATTATGACAAACGGCCAAGGTCATGAGGTCAAAAGTTTCAGATGTATTTTGATATTGAAACAGCTATTATAACAGTAATTGTAGATATTTTGCAGACAAATGGAGGCTACAATATGACAAACTTCAAAGGTCAAAGGTCAAGTAGCAGGATATGACATCTGAGTAAGACTCGCCTAATAGGGAGACAATGAGCCAGAATGCGTGTGACTGTTCGACAGCCCACTGGCGACAGAGCTCGTCACGGGCTATCAAGCACATCTTGCATGTAATTTAAATTTTATAGTCAAGGTCTGAATGATGTTTAGTAGGTCTAGGCTTCGGTGTGTATATGGCTATCTATCGACTACAATTAGCAGTTCTCTGTATATCCCGATGGAATACTTCAATGTAAATTCAATATTAATTTGACATGTCTACTCTCTGAGGATGTAGATGCCGACTGATACTAACTTTACGACCGTTTAAGTCCCGTCATATATGGCTGAATGAAAAACAAATGTAACGATATAACGATATGTGTGTATTTTGGTCCCGGTGCTTAGTAAAACTGTTCCCTAAAGAGACACGCCCCGGATCATTGGGATGTTTATAAACAAATGCATACACAATCTACTTCAGGCGAAGCGCTATAATTCTGAAGTAGTTATTCGTACAACATTGTTCTCCATATTTAGATATACCAAGAAGTAGAAACTTGGGTGTGTTAAACAAGAAGATTAACCACCTTTATATTTCACGAAATCAACCTCGATTCGGTTTTGGTCAGGAGCCAAAGGAGGGCAGCAGGTACCATTCCTATGGGGCAGTTTGATTCGGGTCTTATATTTGAAAATAAAACCATACATCATTTAAGCTGTATCTATAAATTCGACTTATAATCGTATACTGTTTATTGCCATCTCAAGTGAGTTATAAAACCAATAAAATATTATAAAAAGGTGACGTCTAGTAAATAATTTGGAGTTTTATGATGTTGACAAAAGTATATATACACGATATCGGACAGTAAATCATATCCATGCATTGTTAATATTATTTTTAAACTCCTTGGGGGATTTTGTGATATGGTCTCCTGTCAGAGATATTCATGAATAAAGATATGTGTTATTACCGCGGCGAGAACTGAAAAAAAATGAGCTGTGACGGAAGAGACCGACCCACCGTTACTAGAATGCTTTAAAATTCAACAATGGGTTGATTTGTATATAGCAACCGTAAACACGCATTGTAGTTGGTAACAGTCATGGTCAATTATCCTAAGGAACAGTACATGTGATAGCAACCTAACGTCAATAAAGACATGGGAAAATTTCTAATTCAGGATAAGATACAATTGAGCCAAATAATGTAAGATATATATAAGGTGTAAGATAGGGAAATTCCAACCGAGGGGTTTTCAAATTTGGTAAAACCAGAGGCTTTGCCGAGGGTCTTGCCAAATTTGAAAACCCCTCGGTTGGAATTTCCCTATATTACATTTTGGGTCATAAAAGAGTCTTTTTCTCTAATATCAACTACCAGAATAGGCTCAAAAACCATGAAGATACGTTTTGACTGGAAACCATTTTGAACTTTTCCCCATAGCATTTTTGACAAAAACAAATTAGCGAGATTAAGGATACCCTATATTTGCAAACATAGTTTGCGCAAAAAAAAATCAATATTATCTTTCTGGTGTTTATGGTTAAATTTTTATGAAAGGTTTTAATTTCATCACGCCGTCGTTTTCTCTTTCCGGCATCAGAGTCTACCGTTTTCTTGACGTCACGTCATTGTTGAGCCATTGTGACGTCACATCGCGTGATATGCTATGTAAGATAGATTTTTCTTACATGGGTAAACTCTATCCAACATGGCGAGATATGAGAGAAAAAAACAATACTGCAACATACAGCTGTTTCTTCTCTGTAGGTCTCGTCAGGGAGGATAAAAAGGCCCTACAAAGTGATGCCTAGGAGGCAACTGAAAACAAAAAAACCGGCCAAAAGCAATGTTGAAAAGCAGATACGAAAGTGCACTATCCTTATAATCATTTCATTTTTTAAGGATTCATTTTCTATTTCGTTTATGTTTTCAGGGGATAACTATGTATGTAATGGAACTCGGGTAAATTTTTCACAATCGGCAAAATTAACCCGAGTTCCATTGTAGTTATCCCGATAACCTGAACAAAATAGAAAGTTAATCCTTATATTAATAGATTTTATTTCAGCATAAGCAGTTTCGTGTTCGTCCATATCAAATTTCCAAGTCCCAAAAAAATAATTAATCTGTCAGTTTGCCGACTCAAAAACTACATTCTTGGAACAGCCCATAATTTCAACCAGTCTAATACCATAGCAACAAAACGAACGACTAACTTCAAATCTTTGTCATATCTTAACATCAGTAGTGCATTACACATTTCAAATTTTAATTTCATTGAAATATTGTAAAATAGAACATCAATATTCTTATAAGTTTTTGCTCAAACAAAAGAAATTAAAAGGACTTAATTCCGCAGATGCATTTCAAACACTCCATTCACGCCAAGTGTGTAATGCGGTCATTTTACGCGGGAGGTATTCAAAAATGGGGCCCATTCACCGTTTGTCAATATTGAAGTGGAAGGAACAGCTAGTAAATGAGGAATTTGTCAACATCCCAGACTGAATTGAAGATTAAACTGACGCATTCGAGACAGACGTTTGTATGGGTGTTATTTCCCTGCCATTGTCCTGATCATTTTGTGATTAACGTTTGCTTGTGCTCGTTACCGCAAAATCAAAGTTACAACGAGTGATGATAGCCATGTTTTTGTCAGATGCCCTGCAATTCGCTTCGGAGGAAAGTGTCGAGCTTATAGACTGTTTTTGTATCATAGAACAGTCTCGCGAATACGATCTTACTGATGCTTCGTTTCTGTGTCCACTCATGTACATTATTTGGCGAGTTTCGTACCAAGCGTCACTTCAACTTTGGATTGACGTGGCTCTTAAACAGAGTGATGTGTATCGTTTGGAACATTTTGCGTTACTGCAGATGTCGGGTAGAAAACTGTGCTTGCCTATTGACCTTGTACCAAACCAGATTTCATCTGTCATAGACGACGATAATGCATCTGTATTTATCCTGTTAAACAGGGATGTGGCATTAACATCTGTTTTTTAAAAGAAAAAATTCAGTATTCAAGATGGGGTGTTTGTTTCGTACATCCGCCGGTCAGACATGGCCTCCTCATTTACAAGTCCACCCTGATAATTCTCAATCTGATTAAAATACAGATCCTTGTTCTCACTCCGTTTGCAGCAGAGAGAAGTTTACGGAACGGCGCGGAGATCAAGATATGATTTTAATCATATTGGATAATTCTTTTCTTGTGTTTCATGCGTGAGTGACGAAATGACTAAACGCACAAATGCGATTATGCAAGCTTTGTCGCCTCAAAAAATCAACTTCACGATTCTGAAAGTAGTACTTTGATTGGCTAATGCAAAAGGTCATCGGGACGTGGCCCCGTATGGGATTATCTCAGATCTTAACGCAGCAGAGAGAAGTTTACGGAACGGCGCGGAGATCAAGATATGATTTTATTCAGATTGAATTATTGATAACTTATCGATAGAAAATGCGAACGATCACAGCGATTCGGCGACTAACTGCCAGCCGATTGTATGTGTTTTACTTTCGTGTTGTTTATCTCGACTTAGGCCTAACCTTTAAAGGCGTAGCTCATGCCGCACAGACGACAAAATGCTGTCTTCTTTTATAGGCGGGCCCTCGATACTTTTGTCTTCTTAACAGCGAAATATGTCCACACCCGGGACGTTGTTGATCCCGGGTATGGATAAAGAGACCACCAGTGCCACTCACCCGTCACACTCGACGCCAGAAATTGGTTGCTAGTGACGTAAAGATACAGATACAGAAAGAGTCTGCACACATTGTTGTCCCGCCATTGAACAATGCTTGAAAAAATACGAAACTACAGCATGTGGCTTTCTTTACCTTACAGATCTAGAGAGTGCACCTACTTCCGTTGTACACATTACGACGACTACGGCACCGTGACATTACAAGTAACGAATACCATCTAAAATAATAATAACAATAATAATATACAAAATTTGATATAGCGCCCTATCTAGCTAACATAAGCCACTACAAAGCGCTTTACAGTACATAGATTTACAATTCTCATACAATCAATACAAATAACACACAGTTTTATCATATACAATCCTGAGGAGTTCGCAGGAGCTGCCTTATCAGGCGCTAACTACTTGTCATATACCACCTGGCTAATATATCCATATGTGTATGTGTGTGTGTGTGCTGGAGATGAAATGTGTTCTGTTTGTAGTGGGATCGTGTTTCCAACGGCATCTTTTAGAGTGCCACCTCACTTGAATGCTTCAGCGCAGATACTGCAACATCCACCCCAGACCATTTTATACTCCACCTGGGTTGTTGGAGTTGTGTGGGCAGGAGAAAAACACTTTCTCTGAAAGTTCCATGCGTATGACGATTACGGGGATCGAACCCCGGCCGCCTGCATTGAAGGCCGGAGTGTTAATCACTCGACCAATCCGCCCATAAAAACGAAGCAGTATTTTAACATCTTATTAAAGATTAAAATCGAACGCTTACTTTTTTAAAGTAATCGATCGACTTTCGACTTTTTCAATTATCAGAACACAACTATCTTTAAGGACAAGAATTATTGGATTTCGACCTTGATTTCAATGTCAAGGTCAAAGTGATCTAATGGTGATATACTGCACATCGGCTTAATGGGATACAAGTATTCTGCAAGTGTGCCACGATACTGTCGACGGTATAGAAGTTATAACCGGGCAAGAAATTATACAATATGTCTTCTTTCATTCGAAGAGGATATATAATAATATCTATCAATTATTTCAATACCACATTTTTTTTTATTTTCGAACATTTACAAACAACACGTAAATTTTACATTGATATAACATATTGTGAGGAACAACTTTGCTAAACATTGGCAACCTTTTACAAGAAAGAATGAAACTGTACTGTTAATGTTTTTAAAATTGACATTTCCTATTATGTCTATACTACAATTCCCATACATGCATTCATTGTACATAATCTATTTATGTGTTACAAATGACAACGAAAATGTTTTTGTGGAACTGACAGGTTGAGGGATACAAAGCATCTCTTACAGTGAAATCAATATTTCAACAACTCTAGAAAATGACTCGGTATAGCTAGTAAGACATAAATCATCAGCATACAATTAATTCTGACTCAGAATAGCTAAATCTAGGATAATATACTACACTGTAGGAAATTGAGAACTGCTTTAATGCCCACCAACATCCGTTAGGGCTTCCAAAAGGTCGACAAGCAATTTCAACATAAATTATCGAATAAACTCGGTCAATAATGAAATGTATATTGCCATTTTGTTCAAATAATTAAAAAGAGGGATCTTTGCGCCCACCATTGATTGTTTTCATTAATTCTCAGAAAGATGGATCTTTTCCCTTCTTATTTTAACTTTCATTTATGTACTTAATCTTAGTTCTATGAATTTTATAACCATAGTATACTTTTTTTTTTAAATATTTTATTTTTATAGACACAAACAGACAATAATGTCCTCATATGAGGGCGATCATCCGGCATCCTTTTTTCTTCACTTCCTTTTTCATTCAAAAAATTATTTCATTTATCGATTCTATATAATTTCATAAATAATATACTTTCTTAGTCAACATACAAGATGGCTGTCTGACGGCCATATTTCCCCCCTAGAGCAGTCCAAAAATTAGACCATGCACAACTAGGGACCGACAAGAACAGGCTTATGAAATTTGGAAACTATCCCTCAAGTTATTCTCAAGAAATAGCGATCACAAACTATAACTGACAAATCCAAGATTGACGCATGTCGGCCATATTGTTTGTCGGATCTGTCCAAAAAATGGCAATACACAACTTAGTAACAAGGGGAACATGCATATGAAATTTGAGAATGATCCATCAGGTACTTCTCAAAATATAGCGGTATTAAAAATGTTATTGTCAAAATCCAAGAAGCCCGCATGTCAGCCATTTTTTCCCTCCGATCAGTGCCAAAATCAATACAGCAAAACTAGGCACCAAGGGAACCTTAAATAATAAATTTGGGATATATCCATCCAATACTTCCCAAGATATAACGGTAAGACATTTTCATTGTCAAAATCCAACATGGCCACCTGTCAGCCATTTTGTTTTTCGATCAGTCCCAAAATCAATACAGCACATTAAGAGATCAAGAGAAACCTGCATATAAAATATGGGAAATATCCATCCAGTACTTTTCAAGTTATAACGGTAACAAAAAATATTTAGGGACGGACCCAGGGTGATTGGAATGATGATGATGGTGGGTTTAAAAAAGTCATCATATCGGAAACCTGGTTAGCGAACCTTATTGGACATAGGTAAAGCATTTATATACACATAATATTTGTCAATAACATCCAAATATACATCATATTTGTCAATAACATCTAAATATACTTCATATTTGTCAATAACATCTAGAAACAAATCAAATTTGTCAATAAACAACACACCAGATGAATACTGTTCTTATTAAAACAAATTGATATTGTATATTACGTCGAATGGAGGGGTCTAAATGAACATATTTTGATATACAAGTTTGTCATAAATGTTAATAAAAAGTGACGTAAATATCAAATACTGATCAGTTGGCAACAACGACTTGATCTGATGTTGAACCTGATCAAACATGCTTTATCTTGGTCTTTAAACGATAAAACCTAACATTAATTTTTTTAAGTAAACGCAAATAAGGACTTATATAAGGACAACCCGAGGCGATAATCCATTGTATTTATACTTTCGCTTTCCTATGTTTAATTTTTTTCCAAGTCCTATCAACACCATGCAAATTTTAAACTATAAGCCATGGTTATTTGAAAACTATTTTTTGCAGAAAGGTCACTCAACAAATAAATGTAGTCTAAACTAAACAAAACCAGAACCTTTCTCACTTAACTTCTGTCCACTATCTGTTCAGCTTAGTGCACTCAGATTGATATATGACGACTACACATACTCATACGACAACCTCCTAATCAAAGCACAAATACCTTAAATCAGAAGAATGATAAAACACGCCCTGGAAACACATCACCACGTGACCATGTCTCCACCACATACAAGATGTATATACCACAAGACAAAACAAGAACATGCGGCATGAAATTTCTCAGATACGCAGCAGCTCGCCTCTGGAAAAGTCTACCTGCCAATTCCAGAAACACAACAACCATCAATTATTAAAATCCCTACTATCATCCAATAGGAAGTTGTCATATTCTTATACATGGAAGTGAGAGTAAATAAAATAAAACAAGATCTGCTTCATCCATGAAAACTATCTACATACGCTTAGTTACATGAATAACGGTCGATCAGGACGTGTGTATGAAACTTTTTATTTATTGTTGCCAAGGAGTATATCTGAAAACACAGGAGAGTTCCAAAATTGTGAGCAGCATTGACAAGCATACAGTAAAATAGGTCAGCGCTATATATATATGATTAAATCTGATACATCAATGGAAATTGCAATTAAAAAAATGAACGGTGATGTGTTAGAGCAGTTTACAAAATTCCGGGAAAGCGTGAAATGTGAAGTTTATTGGGCATAATCGGGAAACTGGTTGACTATTTTATTATTTTTTGCTGATCTAAAGTGAGTTAAAACTGCCCCAACATTTCGTCGTGATTTATTTTTGATTATATACAAATGTATCTCGTAATTGGGTTATTTAATATACTGGAAAAAGGTGTGCTGGATGTACAGCATTAACACCCATGCGAAGCTACAAAATTTGACCTCGACCTTGGTTTTAGATCTAAGTAGGTATTATTTTAAAAACTTAACCTCTTGACCAATTTGACTCTGATAACGATTCGAAATGTTAACCAATGTTCATTTATAAAATAAAGCTGGTAAACCCTCCACAAGGCGGAACCGGAAGTTCATTGTGTATGAAGTTTACAATATTGATGAAAAAACCCTCAATTCCTGCGTATTTGGGTTTGAAGAAGATTGTTGACATTTGAGTCAATTTGACGATTTTGAGCCCCTGCCAACAGCCCCGGGGGTTGGCCACACAAGAGTAACAAGTCTTCCAATATCAAACTGTTTTATCTTGGTTCTAATTCCAACGAACTACGAACGCCTGGCGATTTGAATAGCCCACCATCAGATGATAATTGGACTCAATTCTATTTCACATACGTAGTGTGCAACGTTGTTACAAGGGAGATCGTCCCACTGTTTATGATTGGGCCATATTCCGACACAGTCCACGGAAGCTGCTACAGCAGCTAATGGTTCCCCTGGCAACCAATAGTGCGGCAAAGGAACTAAACTGTTGTCGGAGAACATTAATGTGCCTTCCACATTCCTGTCAGTGATGTCCATCCAAACATGAACACCCGAACCTGGTGAGAAGTATTCAGGACATTACACAAAGTGATACTTTTATATACGATTTATTTCTTTTTTAATTCCTTAAATGGACAAAATCAAAATTAAAAACAAAATCCCGTAGGCCTGAATTTGATCTAGTTGAATTTATTTTACAAATAAAATGTATAGGTTTATTAAGAATTACCTTTGTTCTGACTAATATTTTGATAGTACAATTCCATTTCTCCGAGCTGAAAAATTAAGTGCGTCTTAAACACGATTCACTGTCTATCACGTAATCGTAGGTTTTTAAAAAAAATAAAAATTACAGAAACAACCAGCCTGAGAGAAATGAAATAAACAAAATTTTCGATACATATCGCATTTCTTAGCGATATTACCGCATTGTATACATACTTTTTGAGAAAGCATAGTCTTTAAGACAATCCCAACGGACTTTTGTTCTTGGTCTTGCCAGGTGGCCTTGGTCGCTCCCGCATGCGGCCATTGCTGAATCATACGGCACTTTTGTCCCAACAAACTTCAGCACAGATTCGGTGCCACATCTAGTAGTGTAACCTTTTGCTGTATACGGAGACAAGTCTGAAAGATATTGAAGAAACCAATCAGGACTTCAATGCTCATCCTTTATTATTAGGCAGATCAAGGATTAAGCACAAAATGCATATTCTGACTACATTTCTCACCTGATGTTAATGTCACATATGAAACTTAGAAAAGAATAAATATATACCAGAAAATAACACAGCGTCATCAAAACCACATTCCTAACTTAAAATCGATTAAACTAGGGGCAACATATGAACCAAGGAAATAAGGCCCGGCCCGAGATCATGAAACAATCTAAGACTTAAGTTTATGCGTTGCCAATCACGTATGACGTTTCTTTTTGTAACGTTATTTGTGATTTGCCAAGTTAAAACTTGAGACAAACTAGGCTATACATTGTTTTATTATCCTGAGGCCGGGTGTTCCAGAAGAGTTATTGTTCTCTGTTTCATCAACGACACCCGCCATGCAAATTTTTGTCACATTCAAGTAAACAAAAAAGTCACCATGTTCAATCACAAGTAAGCACACTTACAAGCACATTCAAAAATCCTCATATCACACTATGATACAAATTATTTCTCAATGAGACGAAGATGTCGACCATGAAAATTGCTCACTGTCCTGATCAACCTGCATTTTTCGAATCCCTTTGTAGCAAGTTTGTGTCGTTTTCAGGTAATGCTATTTCTCTAAAATCTCGCGATGTTGGATCGAGTTTTGCCAATTTAAAAAAAACATTGTAAAATATATTTTACGTATCCCGCGACATGACATCACAATGATTAAGTACAAAAGGCGACATGATGAAATTAAAACGATGTTTTTATTTCATCAAGCAGAAAACGCTTACTCTTCCTGAACACCTGGTCTTATTCTCTTGTACTTTTACAAGGGTCTCCATGTTAATTTTTTCGTTGTATATATTTTGCCCTTGGTTTAATCGATTTTGAGTTTGGATTATGATTTTGTTAACGCTTCGCTATTCTCTTATTTATTTTAACCAAACAAACTAGAAAGATATTAATCATTCTGTGCAAACTACAATCTCATTAAAATACAGATGCCCACTATTACTAACGTCTGTAAGATCTGACAGCGACCATTAGAAGGTCATGTGCAGATGACCTTTATTATTTCCATATCTAGGAAATGAACAGCCAATCAAAATGCACCTTGTAAACGCTGTTTGGTAGACGAACAAAAATAGCGTCGGATCGAAGCGAAGAAGAGCAAATCATTCAGTGCGTAACATAACAATTTAATAAGTATATATTTTGATAATTTCTTTACCTTCAGTTGTTATTTCTTTTCGGACAAACGAAAAACTACAAATCAAACAGATAATGTCTGAAAAGAACAAATACGGTCGCTCGGGTTTCTCGCTACTTTACTCTGGTTTAATGACAAGTGTAGAAACAAATCGAAATAAGTTTTCACTTTCAGAATCTTGTAAGCAGCGATTTGATTGGTAAAAAAACAGAGGTCATCTGCACATGACCTTCTACTGGTCGCTGTCAGATCCTACACACGATAGTAATAGTGAGGATCTGTATTTTAATCAGATTGTGCAAACTATGGAGTATGGTTCGTTTTCGCCAAAAAGCTTAATGGAAAAATTGAGGATTTCAAAATGGTAGCCAGTCAAAACGTATGTTCATTTATTTCGAGCTTTAATATATAGGTAGTTGGAAAGAGAAAGTTACTATGCCATGACCAAATGTACAATATAAGGAAATGTTAACCTCGGGATTCTCTAATGTTGGAAAAACCCTCGGGTGGAATTTCCTATCATATACTTTTGGTCACGAAAAAGTTTTGAAGTTATAATGTCAAAATATTTCTAATCAAAGATATTATACACATGTTTGATGCGAAGGTTCTGTAGAACACAAAGAATCTGAGTGGATAACCGAGTGCGGTACATCAGTTGATTTAATGCGTTCAATGAAGTGTTTCTGTGGAGGACGCCTCATTGGGCAGTCGGCATCCAACGGTAGGATATTTCCATTCCGTTGCGGAGGAGCAAATGTGTTAAAACCTTAATACATTTTAACTTCACCATGTTCTTGGAATTGTATTATGAATCAAGTATTATTTACCTACCTATACAGACGATTGTTGGCATAGTCCACAGAAGGTTTCCAAGGTCACAGGTCATCGCCCCGCTTCCACTGACCTTGACGGCATTTAAGACACAGTTGAAATTTATGGAGGGTGTTCCCACAAAACTAAGTACTTGGGTTGTATCCTGAATAGTTGGAATTTCGCCTCCACAGAACTCTGAAATAAATACGTATCTTGAAATATTCGACAAAAGGAAAATAATCTGGAATTACTTATTTTTGCATTATATTTTAAGGGAAAGATGACAGCGTGAAACAATCCAAATATTTCACGTTTAGTCTGACAGAAATCATATCTTGATTTCCGCGCCTTTCCGTAATACTCTCTCTGCAGTGACAAGATCTGACAACAATCCATAGGTAGTGAAGTTATGGTGACCTTCTGCAATAGCCAATTAAGTTGATATGCGGAATCTTGAATGTGAATCTTTTTTAGGGAGAAAACACTTTTCTAATCGTATATGTGCGTTTAATAATTTCGTCATAAGATAATGTACAAATTGTGACGAAATAATCGGATACAGAGGACAGTTGTGTCAAGTCATCAATAAGACAAATTCTACTTCGAGTGTGAGGTAAACGTGACAAAAGTCACCAGAACGTCACCTCATATGGGATTTTGTCAAATCCTTGTAAAACGGATTGATAACAAGGATCTTCTTTTAAACCAGATATTCTCTGCATAGATAGGATCTAACAACATCCATTAAGGGGTCATGTTCTGGTGACCTTTGCATCAGCCAATCAAGTTACCGCTAGAAAAATCCTGAATTATTTGTGGGCGAAAAAGCTTGCATAGTCCTATCTTTGAGTTTAGTAATTTCGTCAAAACTTGCTTAAGTTATATGTTGTGACGAAATTACTTGCCGCAGATGACAGCCGAATTGACTGCCATCATTTTGACAATTCTACTATAGTGTGAAGTAAAGAATTAAAGAAGCTACAAAAGTTACCAGAAAATGACCCTTCATGTGTTGTTTTCAGGTCCTCATGAAAGTAAACATCTATATTGTTTATCAGATTGAATCAAACAGTAACATGACTGTAGCGCATGGCTTTTATTTTTAATAGTACCCGGTATATATTTTACCTTTTGCGTAGTGGTGAAACCCTGGTTTAAGTACCGTTTCAGTCAACGCAAGGAATGGACTTTTGTTAAGACGGCAGGTCAGAGTCGCGAAATTATAAAACAGTGACCAGCAGTTTCCTTTTGCAAGACAAAGAGCGGCACATCCAACCAGCGTGTTGATGGTGTTGATTGAAATACCATGCTTGGTCTCTATCGTGTCCTTAAGTCCATCAACGTGCTGAAAATTCTCTAAATTAGTGACAAAACTTGCCGAAAGGGAAGACACCATACCTGTATTGAAATAAAAGGAAATCAACAATTAGTGTTTTACGAAAATGTCTATAGATGTTGGCAATTAGGTTAGCTTCATGGGTTCCAAAATTATCAAAACGCCCAACACACAAGTTTCCTTATTAGAAAAAAAAACAATGTTTTTGCTTGCGTTTGTCTTAAGTTTAAATACAACGTTGGAAGTCCTAAACTGGAAACATTTGCATTTAATTAAACTTCGTAATGTATGCTACTCCGTTTTACAAGGATCTGACAACATCCCAGAAGAGGTCACGTTCATATGACCTTTGTCGCCTTTTTACTTAACACTAAAATAATTTTCCAACGATCTGTCATCTTGCAGCAAGCTATTTCGTCACATTATTCCGCACGAACTTTTTGGTGAGGAAATGACTAAACGGAAAAATGTGTCTATGCAAGCTTTGTCGCCTCAAATTTCACTGTCAAGATTCTGCCAGTAGTAATTTGATTGGCTAATGCGAAAGGTCATCCGGACATGACCCTCTATTGGATTATCTCAGATCTTAACGCAGCAGAGAGAAGTTTACGTAACGGCGCGGAGATCAAGATATGATTTTAATCAGATTGCCCCAAACTGTTCTTAATAGCGGGGTGTATTCATGGTCAGTTAAATGTAGGTTTTATAATGTTAAAAACTTACTGATCCGGCACCTGACCGGTGTATACAGTGGAATACATATTAGATGACTTTGTTTTTTGTTGTTGGTCAGAGATGCGAAGTGAAAAAAGTGTGCAAAAGTGGTATTTGGAAAAGAAAGTCGGAGAATAAAAAAAATAAAAAAAACAATAATCTGAACTCAAAATTTATTTGAAATTAAACTAGAAGCGAAATAGGAACAAAGGAAAGACTTGCTTGGAAACCCTCGTGAAATTACAAGAGAATAAGACCAGGTGTATACTCCAGAAGTGGCATTAATGGGATGTGCCACATGCCAAACTGAAAGAACGTCTTCGGTCTCTCATTATGAGAGCGTTCTTCTCTAAGAAAGGTGAACGACGATATAAATACATGGTTGTGAGCTATCTTGGAGCATACTTTGTGAAAAACACAACAAAAGCTAGGTTGAAATAAACTGTGGAAGATATAGTACGAATGATTGAATTCCTGGTTGACAATATCTTTGTTGAGTTCGGAGGAAAGATTTTCCAACAGACTGTTGGCATTCCAATGGGCACTAACTGTACAACACTTTTGGCTGACTTGTTTTTGTTTCAATACGAAGCTGAATTTGTCGAGTCAATTTCACTTTCAGGTATATCGACGATGTGTTGTCTATAAACAATAAGAAGTTTGCTGACCTAGTCGATCGTATATGCCCTACTGAACTTGAGATTAAAGACACAACATACTCTCCTACATCAGCTTCTTACCTCGATCTTTACTAAACTAAGACCAACACGGACTCTGAATATCGCGATTTTCGTGATAGATGTCAACTGCTGACGCACAAATTTGCGGCACAGGGATTCGAGAAATACAGGTTGATGAAGACTATGGGCAAGTTTTATTGTCGCCATCTTGATCTCATCGAGAAATATTCTGTATCTTTGTGTGATATGAAGATGGACGTTTTTGAGTTTGCTTGTTAGTGTGTACTTGTTGTGATGACAATGATGACTCGGTTCTCATTTTGAGGAATGATGCTTACTTGGATGAGAGCAAGATTTACATGGCGGGTGTCGTCGATGAAGCATCTTCTCAAGACGCTTACTCTTCCAAAACACCTGGTGTTATTCTCTTGTGCTTTTACGAGAGTCTCCATGCAAATCTTTCCTTTGTCCCTATATTGCCCCTTGTTTAATCGATTTTGAGTTCGGATTATGGTCTAGCGGGGAGTAGTAACGGCCATTGTTAGAAACACTGTTATGTATCGGCCTGGGGACAGAACCAATAGCCTTCCTCACAGGGGTGAACGCTCATCTAGGTAGTTTGTGTTAAGGGAGACATGAGAAAGGAGAAAGTTGTTTTAGAAAAAATTGAAAAGATAAGATCCAAAGTTTAGTCGCCTTCTACGATCACGCAACGGGGGCAGCAGGTACAATTCTTGCGCCCTACCTCCAGGGCAGCGTGTGTATTTGGGAGACTGACTTTTGAACCTTGCACAGGTAGTACTACCGTACAGAATGAAGTTCGGCAGCTAAATCACTTTTGAATAGAATTTATTTTAATTGTCTGATAAAAAATGTGCTTTCTATGTTTTCCTGTAACAAAATCAGAGCTGGGTACCACAAAATCAAAAGTACCACGGTATTTAGGCAAATACTGCGGTACGTACCACGGTATATCACATTGATTGAATGTTTGAGCAAGCTAAAGGTCTCTGGCTGTTTTTGTTCTGAAGCCAATCAACAGGTACAAGAGGCATGCCACAAGTTTCTCTTTGTGTTATCCTCTAATATTGTTTGAGTGAAGCTATGTCTGTCCTATCTATATATAGTTGATCAGCAAACTTTTAATTAAACCACATTGGAATTTCAATTGATCAATGTAATAAATAGTTCTTTGATAGGTTAAATGAGAACCCTAAATAAACCGGTACAGGACTTATGTACCACGGTACGTACCATCACAACTTCATACCACGGTATACCGGTAAAATCGCCCAGCCCTAAACAAAATCTAAAATATAGGACTGCACTTACCTGTTAATTACGATGAAAGTACTATAATTTCCTTTATCATTCACTTGCGTTGATCGTGATAACTTCGTTTATAAAACGAGGTTGCACCTAGTACTCTTTATCTCACACGACGACGACACTCTTTAAAATTTGGGTAATCTATTTTTTCCACGTAAAAGAACAGACCACTGGAACGAATGGAAATTAGTAGTGTCAGTTCATTTCCTTAGTGGCCCTTTTCCAGCCAGGAGTTGCCAACAGTGCCCAGCACATTGATTCACGAATGAAATTTGTTACAAAAAGTGCCCATTCGTTTCATTTAAAATAAATGAGGCTTGCTCCTGTCGCGGGTTGCTGACATATTGATGACAAATGGAAATCGGTATAGTGTATATTTGTTTCATTTAATTAAAAATAAACGAGTCCATCTTCTGATAAGTAGTCGTAAACACATTAATGCGGTTTTTAAGAGAGGCACTTGTCCCTGTAGACGCATTTGCTATTCAATATTTAAGAGTAGTTTTACGTTAAAGGCATTTTTGCAATATAGGTGGAAGAGAAGCATAGTATGGTCATCTTAGTAAGAAAAGCATTATGCCATAGCCAATGCTATGGTAAGAGGTTGAATATATCCTGTATTCTAATACATTTCTTAGACTTGAAATATGCAATCTGTTAGCCTTAGGTTTCGTCTCCCGTCGTTTCGCAGTATGAACTGATGGCTGATTAATGCCACAATCTAATTAAAATCGTAGCTTGATCTGCTATGTCATGATCTGACAACATCCAATAAGTGACTGACGTCCCGGTGACCTTTCGCATTAGCCAATCAATTTCACTGTCGTGAACGTGGTCCAGAGGGGACAAAACAATATGGCGACAACGATAAATACCAGACGATAGGTGCCCGTTTTTTTGTTCGTTTCTGATTATAATTGTGGTTTATATGTAAATTTCCCTACTCAACGTTTCGTGAAAAGAAGTAATTGATGGTATGTAGCCGTAACGGATGAATAGACGACTAAGATACAAGAAATCACTCATATCTTCTGGTTGCGTTGATCATGAGTTTGTTTACACCCTTTTTAATTCAATGGAGATATGCTTAACCTTTTAGATTTATTTAGACATGATGTCAAGTGAATTTTAATATATTTCTCGGGACAAATAATGCAACTAATGACATAATAATGAAGCCCAATGCAGATCTACTAAAGTATGTTATGGTCAGGGTAATAGGGTTATGAAACTTATTGGGCTCGCGACAAGAGTCATGAACTGCCAAATTAATGCTAGTGCATTTGAGATTCATAACAATGAATTTGAACGTTACATTATCTTATCCTTATATTTACATTGGTGTTATTTTGTAAGCGCTTGAATTGCTAAAACTAAGTTGGATAAGGAGGCTTCTTCAGAGGCAAGGGAAATGGCAGGAAATACTTGGAACCAATCTTGCTATTGATCTGCTTATTAACTGTGGTAACGAATATATATCGATATGTCTAAATAAAATTTAAAAATTTTTTCTGGAAAGATGTTTTCAAAGCTTTGAATCGTAAGGAAGAACTTTGGAGAGATAAGGGGCAATCATGTTTAACATTACCGTTATGGTATAATACAAAACTAACTATTAATCGAAAATACATATCAGGACTGGTACAGATGTTGAATTACTATAGTTAAGGATTTGATAAAGGACGAAATGTCAAAAACATTTTCTACACATGGTGAATTTATTAACAAATATTATGTGTACATGAACTTTTTACAGTAATATGATGTTGTGTCAGCTCTTAGAAGATAAAGTAACCAAAACAATATTCAGAATATTCCCACAGTACGCTTAGTTTACCCAACTATATAAAAATCCATTTTGCATAACCCCAACACAAAACGTCAATGGTTTCAAGTAAGAATTATCCATCATATCTTAACTACTTAAGTTTATTTATTTAAGGCAGGTTTATCGGATAATCCACTATGCGTCTTTTGTAATGAAGAAAGAGAGACAATAATTCATTCATTATGGGAGTGTCAATATACAAACTTTCTTGCATATTTTCGAAATGTAACTTGAAATACTGATCATTCCCTTTTCTTTTAATAAAGAATATTTTCTGTTTGGAATAACAACACACACGGGAGTAAGCAACAGACTTGATAACGAAATACTACTTATTAATAAATTAAAGGGGTTTTACGCACCTGACCCGTCTGCTTCTACATTAGTTTAGAAATTTTGGATTCCTACCTTTTGGCCCCTAAGAGGACGAAACAGCTGTATGATGCAGTTTAATTCATTTTTTCGGCATACTGTATCTATTACCAAATTTAAGAGGTGCAGCATGAATGTGTGTTACCTGATCTTTATAATCAAACACTACATTTACAAAACAAAATGCCTTCAAAATAACCTCTCATTAAATGCACTACATGTAATTAACACTATAACAGATAACTATTCTATACAAAAATATATAGCTTTTAGCAAAGGAGATCTTTTTGTTAGAACATTTCAAACCGAATGGGAAAAATGGAAAAATATTCTGGAGTTATAAATTTTAAGGAAAGTGATGATTTCTAGATATATTTTAATATGACTCAGTTTATAGCCGAAGAAAACCAGATAATATACAATATAATTATGCTATACGATTTGCTTGCTTAATTTTTAAGTTTCAGTGAAAACAAAAACGACTTGATTATGGACAATTCTTTCTTTTCCTTTCTTCTATCTAGTACATTTGATAGTTAAAAATATGTGCACTGTGGCATGGATTTGATAATGAGTCAGTTGGTGTGAAAATGAACCGATAACCACAAATTGTATACATGACTCTCTTCCCCCCCTTTATGTCTATGTGCGAGTGTGAGTGTACATACATGGACCACCAAAATAATATTATGATGATGATCAGGTGGATGAATGATGATGGGAATTGATGTCAAGATGGTGGTTATGATAATGAAGGATAGTGATGATGATTATATGATATGGATGATGATGATTGATAGACATGATGCCGACTAGGTTTTTGTTATGATGGTGATGTTGCTAACATAAATTGGTGTCCTATGACATAAAGGCGATTGTTTATGATGATAACGATTCATATGTGGTGTGTGTGTGTGTATGAGTAGATGAATGGTGTAATATGTTTTCATGTCTTTGAAGTAATTGAATTCTTTTTTTTTACAAAAAACCTATCCTTGAAGGTTTGTTAATGATTTCGTGAAGGCAGACTCAAAAACTGACAAAATATAATTGAAAGAGTGAACCTACTTGCTGTAGTCGACTACGACGCCATTGTTGTGTGTTACCTCCGTGGTAAAAATGAAAGCTGTAAACTTGGTGCGCGCAGCTTCCTGTGATGGCCCGGAATAGACTACGACATTGAACATATCCTCCGTGGTTAAAATGAAAGCTGTAAACTTGGTGCGCGCAGCTACCTGTGATGGCCCGGAATAGACTACGACATTGAACATATCCTCCGTGGTTAAAATGAAAGCTGTAAACTTGGTGCGCGCAGCTACCTGTGATGGCCCGGAATAGACTACGACATTGAACATATGTGTAAATCATGCGCCGGATGTCAGGAAGTGAAAAACAAACCACCGAGTGCCCAATACATCCACGGGAGTGGCCACCTAAACCTTGGCACAGAATCCATAGATTAGGGAAAATATGAAATGTGGATTTTTGAGGCGACAAAGCTTGCATAATCGTATTTACACGTTTGGTCATTCATTTCGTCAACAAAAAGTTTATGTGGAATATTGTGACGAAATCACTAGCTTGCAAAATGACATCGTCATTGAAAACAAATGTGAAGTAAAGAGGCGACAAAGCTCACAAGAACGTTCCATCTGATGGGATGTTGTCAGAGCCTTGTAAAGCGGAGAGAAAACAAGGATCTCTTAATATTGATGGGACGGAAGTCCCCGTGAATGTTGGGCATACCATTTGTTCCTGCTGCCTCATCAATTGCATGATCGTAAGATGCAACTACAATGAAATGTTGTGATCTTGATATAGGTCTTCTTTTTTAATTTTGTTTCTTGTGTTTTATCTTCTGCCTAAACAACTTTCCATTATTCATATTTTGCTTTTCCTAATGTATTTCCTGCCATTGCCTCACATTAGGCCCCGGATCCGATTCCCGGCCACAACAATGGCGTCCAAGACATTTGACGCAATTGGTTAAACCTATGGTATGATTGTTTGCTACAACATTGAATTGCTTAACCTTTTTAAATTTTCGTTTGGAACCAAAAAGAATACATTCTGTTTACCTAAATGTAACGAAAGTTTGTTATAGACCAGCCATTCTGAGCATGATTGAGTACAGTTTGGAGGAAATGACATCAGGGTCTTCATGCGCGAAAAGAATAGTACTGTCGTCGGCATATAATAATATTACAATTACCATCTATGCCGATTACCATATCGTTTACATAGTATAAGAACAATAGTGGGCCCAAAATACTTCCTTGAGGAACCCCACATGTAATAATGGCGGGATTTGAATATGTATGGTTAATTTTCACAGTCTGACATATGTCACTCAAATAAGATCTAAACCAATTTACAGATGCCACGCCTATCCTAGTCAACTTGTCACATACAATTTCGTGATCAACAGTGTCAAAAGCTTTGCGCAGGTCAAGTAGCAGCATATCTGTATACAGACCTTTGCTAGTATTACATTTGATGTGATCTAATAGATGTATGAGACATGTGTCGGTAGAGTATGCTTTCCTAAACCTAGACTGGTATTCATATAGCATATTGTTTATAATAAGAAATTGTTCAAGTTGAGTATAAACCGATCTTTCCAAAATTTTGAAATTATATTCAAAATACTTACAGGTCTGTAATTGCCAGTGTCTAAGGTACTCCACTTTTTGTACAGGAGTTTGACACTGGCCGATTTCATGTCACTCGGGACAGTTCCTTTTTTTCAATTTAAAAGTGATTGGAATTTTGAAGACTTCAGCTACATCTTTAAGAAACTGTGTTGGGATGTCATCCAGCCCTGTATTTTACTCCGGTTTAGTTTACAAAGTTCCTTGTAGACATAGTCTTCCGACACCCTATGTAAATGGAATTTAGTTTGCTTAGGATTCCTCAATTTGTAGAAAGTTGATAGCAGCATTGAACCTATAGAATAGATTCCTTATTTGTAGAAAGTTGATATTAGCATTGAACCTATAGAAAAGAGTTTCTTGGCAGGAGGTATCTCCTGTTCTAATGTGGATGCTACATTTGTTAAATAATAGTTGAAATAATCTGCAACACCTTTGTCATCATGGCAGTGTTTACCACCTATATCAAAAACATTCTTTTGTTTTCTTTTTGTACCCTAAATCCTTAAGGTGTTGCCATAATTTCTTGAATAATTTTTATTTTCTTCAATTTGTTCTGTAAAAGAATTGAATTTGGCATTTTCACATCCCTTTGAACTTTATTTCTCATGGTACAGGAAGACTTGTATTCCTCCTTACTTTTACCTCTTTTAAATTTGCTTAAGAGCCCGTCTCTTTGTTTGATATTTTCTAAAATATCTGTAGTAATACATGGTTAATCTGATTAAAATACAGATCCTTGTTCTCACTCCGTTTTACTAGGATCTGACAACATCCCACAAGAGGTCACGTTCATATGACCTTTGTCACCTTTTTACTTAACACGAAAATGATTTTCCAATGACCTGTCATCTTGCAGCAATTAATTTCGTCACAATTCCACATGAACTTTTAGGTGACATAATGAGTAAACGGACAAATGTGATTATGCAAGCTTTGTCGTCTCAAAATTTCGCTTTCATGATTCTGACAGTAGTAATTTGATCGGCTAATGCAAAAGGTCATCGAGACATGACCCATGATTTTCTCAGATCTTAGCGCAGCAGCGAGAAGTTTACGGAACGGGGCGGGGATAAAATACGATTTTAATCGCATTGAACGATTTTAAAATTAAAATATTCCCTCGCTTGCTTAGATCTTTACCCATTCTTTTCAAAATACACAACTGTTTGAAGACTTTTTTACAAATAATTGCAACATATTCATCCATTTTGAGAATAAAATGAATGCCACTCCTAAAAGTTTGACAGTATCCTCACATTTTTTTCCGTCTACGTTAAAAGCTTTAAAAAGATCATTGGACTTTTTGCCAACACACTTGGCCTGAAATTTATCTGGGTTGGATTTCATACCGTTGTCCTGGAACCACTTTATCAGAGTACAGCTCTCGTTATCCAGGACATGTTTTAAAACATCAGGGTCTAAGTCAATATAATATGGGGTATTGTCATCTGCATTATGTAACCCTGGTAAATACTAGCTGCAATATACCGCTCGGCTAGAGAGATCTTCTCTTTAGCTCGATCGGTTGGGCGTAAGACTAGTAGCCAGAGGTTCCGGGTTCGACTCCTAGCAGAGGCATTTAAATTAATAATGACCTCTGCTACATATGGCGCCCACGTAGGGACCCGGAAATGACATGCACTAAGGATACTTGCAAAGGAATCCCTATGACCACTGGAAAACTCGGGACGAGTTCTTTCCTTGAGGGGGAGTATGTAACCCTGGTAAATACTAGCTGCAATATACCGCTCGGCTAGAGAGATCTTCTCTTTAGCTCGATCGGTTGGGCGTAAGACTAGTAGCCAGAGGTTCCGGGTTCGACTCCTAGCAGAGGCATTTAAATTAATAATGACCTCTGTTACAATTATTATATAGGGTTCCGTTTTGAATACAATAGAAAATAGCATTAAGAAAAATATTAAAACTTAACGGACCCAGTATAGAACCCTGTAGTATCCCCTTTCCAGCCGCTCCCAGAACACGGACCCTAATCTAGGCAGTCTGATTAAAATCGTATCTTCATCTCCGCGCCGTTCCGTAAACTTCTCTCTGCTACGTTAGGCCTTATAAAACGGAGTGGGAACATTGATCTGTATTTTAATCAGATTGCCAATCTAGTCTGCTGCATCCTGCCCCCGAGATAGCTACTGACAAGATACATGGCTGATCTGTCCAGTCCATAAGCACGCAGCTTCTAACCCTAGCCCTTGGAGAGGTACATGAGTATTTAATGCTGAGGTCAAACACCAGAGCAACTCTGCCACCGCCAAATCAAGGAAGTTGTGTTGTCATCACTATTGAACCGATGCGGTCGCACAAAGGAAAGCAGAATGAGTATGTCGACTCACAACGAGGACAACATTTGAGGAACCTTAAGGCACCTAACAAATCGTGTTATTTTAGTGTGAACAATAGTGAACTATGAACGGAAATACTGGACAATCTGTTTTTACTTTTCAAATATCTTCTAACAGCAGGACTTTTAATATCTCTATGGGCGACTGTGATGTTTATAGTAATTATAAGCATACTAATTAATTCTTGATTTTAAAGAATGACGCGAAATAGCGAGCAGAGTTGTAAGGACAGTAACTCCAACGAATTCCGTGCTTTGTGAAACAATTGCGGAAGTTGCCGGCATGTTTGTTACATCATGTATGTCTTACATACACACTTTGATGACACAAGATGTTGAAAACATTATAAATTTGTAGAAGAGCAAAACCAAGCAAATCGCATACCAAGATGATTGTTACTGGTGGTCCCAGTGGAAAGAGGGCTGCGAGTTCTTGAAATATGTGTATTAAATGCAAGCAATGGAAGGGGATGAAAACCAATGAGTGTGCTTTATGGGATGGGAAGCTATTTTGTTTCACCAGAAAAGTTAGGAAATAATATAAAAGGGATTGCCTCCCTTGGAGCACTCCCCACCATTGAATGAAGGGAGAAATACAACTTCCGTGAAGTTGGCGACGAATGACGAATCAGTGTTTACGGACCAAAAGTTTTGGTGTCTACGAACGTGAATTATGTAGATATGAAGAACTGTCAGCGGCAATTAGACTTCCTCAGGACAGTTGCATCGCCGTTATACTAGGTCAAATGCCAATTCGAACCAGACCCATGCTTCTAACATGACTTTCTCATTTTTCTGAATTTTGTTTCCAAATTTCGCACAACGTTGCTTTGAAGATTCCTCTTGAGGTTATTTAAACCATCATGTCGTAATGTGTATACTTTTGAAGAAAATCGATTCTGGGCAATGGTACCCGAATGATGAAAAAAACAACAAAAAATATATTTGAACAGTACTTAACCTTTTTGGTTATCCGAATGTTTTCTTCAAATTTCGCACACAGTTGCCTTGAACCTTTTAAAATATTTCATATCGATAATTTCCTAATAATATCTATTGTTGACAAAAAAAACGAGTTTGCGCAATGGTATAGAACAGATATTTCGCAGTTGGAAAGATACAACATTCCGAACATAATCGGAAACAAGACTTCTAATTCTCAAGAAACAAACCTTAAAACATTATTCTATGACGCTCTGAAACCTTTAGGACTAACACTTGCCCTAAAAGCCGAGGCGGCGGGTAATATTGACCTATATATGTATGTCAATATTCATGGAAAAACATATCCTGTTGTGTTAACATAGTTAAATATTGCGAATAAGATATTAATATTCGTAAGCATTAATTTATGCATTATTTATATGAACCATACCCAAAATACATTGTTTTTTATATGTTTAGAACTTTAACTGGTATTTTGCCTAATGCCCCAATTGCATGATCTGAAGAGGCGACTAAATTTTGGATCTTATATTTTCTCTTTATTTTGAACAACTTTCTCCTTCCATTCCATGACGCATGCAAACGTACCATAAAACATTGATTTACCGACATAAAACACCTGCAAACATTAAATACCCAACGAAAAATAACATTTAAATTACCACCAATGTAATAAAAAGCACCAACATTTAAAATTACCACCTATGTAATAAAAAGCACCGAAATGCTAACTTACGACTACTAAATGCTTTTCTGTATTGATTTATTTAACTACAAATAAATAAAACAACTCTTTATTTTTTTAGTATAATATTTTTATAATTTGAAATGAGGGTACATACCCAAAACGCTTAGTAAGAGGTCATTATTGCTTTTAAAATTACGCTTTATACTTACTATTATATAATTCAGCTTTTTAAAAACATCTATAAAAAGACACCTCGGATGTTTTCCTTTATTTCATATAAATTCTGAGGGAATCATTCGGCAACTTATATATATTTGTACAATGAGCAGGTTGAACTAGGGGGGACTTGAATGTACAATTGATAGACTATCCTCTCTCTGTCCATCCACCTCAGGAGCCAGTCGGCATCCATGACGCGGATACACAGATAGAAGCACATGAGGTCCCCCCTGGCACAAACATGCTCTGTGTAATTCATTTCAAACAGTCTCATGCGAAGTTTTACTCGTGTGAGTTCACATACGCTCGGAAAACTTATTAAAATGCTCCCATTAGTTGCCATTGTGAGAGTTGAAATCTAATGTTTATATAATCTATTTAACAACTTAATGTCTATATTTAAAATGATGGCGACAAGTTCAGATTGCAAACAATGCCTCTAATTTGTGTTGTATCGTCTCTAATCATCACTGATCACAAATAGCTGACAAGGACATATCATTAAGGAACTTACATTTATTGTTATGGGGTAATTAAAGTGGATGAAATTAATGACTTATAGCAGAATCAATTTGAGGTAACCTATATATATACTATATTATTATATATGTTATTGTGAGAGGAAACCGGAGTACCCGGAGACAAGGCCGGGCAGGTGACATACCTTTTCACTTCTTGTCGGGGAATCGAACCCCGGCCACCTTTGTTAAATGAAAGTATGCTGCCCACCAACCAAACAAGATCGCTGCCATTTGTTATTGATCAATGACAGGAATCTTGTTATTTTGAATGAGAAAGTCATGATAGAAAACACAAAGAAAATTAATTTAGTAGATTTATAAGCATTTAAAAGTCGTCAGTTAGCAATGGCTCCGCGATGTCAAGTGGGTTAAGGTGTTGGCACGAAGTCCATCGCAGCGTTATCTTTTATTACATTTGCGAGTTGGAATATTGATCTAATAATCACATATTCGTTTCACTTATTCAAACATTTAAAATGCATAGTACCACATTTTTTAGCATTATTTCCTTTTAAAATGCAAAGTACAACTTTTTTTCAATAAATTTCCAGTCATTCCCTTAATACCATGAGCTTCTTTATATTTTAGTATTGTTACATTCTAAAGAAATATTGATGTGTAATTCACATACTCTTTCAACAAATTGAAACATTTTAAATGTACAACATTTCTAATAAATGACCAGGCATTCCCTAAATGACGAGCCATTTTTTATATTTCAGTATTATTATATACTAAGGAAATACATTTCTTACCAATGTCCAGCCATTCCATTTTGAAGAATCTATTTCTTACTTTTTTGAACCAGGCTTTTTGGGCCGTCCTAACTCTGTCGACTGATTGTTTTGCAGTAAAATCCTGCGACAGCTGTCTGCCCTACGACGATTACATTGATTTTGATTTAACTATGCGAGTTTTAATGACAAAGGCTTTGTCTTGTAAAGGACTTCGGAAAATCGAAAGGACCGCATCTTGTTGTACGCTTGTGAATGATCTGCATCCAGTTTAAACAAATTTCACTATTTGAGTAGTTTGTTCTTGTTCGTCCGAATCAATCCGTCTGGCTTTCGAATAATCTGCTGATTCAAGACGTTGCACCATTTCCTTACCGTCCGTATCAATCGGGCTGTCAGGGTTAGGGTCATTTGATGATTCCACAGTTTCCTCGGCGGCAATTTCTGTCAATTTATGTATGGCATCTTCATTTGTATAGATATAATCTTCGAATCTGCTATGCGTTGGATAGTATGTGTCCGCCGTCCTTGTGGAGTGTGTCATGTCGGCCGACAGTTTTTCTCTCATGGCCTGGTTTGCATCCCTAATATTGGTCACTGTCAATTTCCGCAACTTGGTTGCGGAACCAAAAAAATATCCCTCGCCCATATTGAGGTCCTCTGGGTTCAGCCTGCCTGTAATGGCCTCACGCATGTCCTTTTATAGCATCATATGTGCGTAGTTGGTGCTTGACAACACTAGGTGTACTGGTGTTGCGTAGCCAGTTTTATGTTCAGGTACAGTAATAATGTAATCTTCATTCTTCTTCGTTGCTTTCCGGACATTTGGATTTGTAAGGTTCACAACTGAACCGAATTTCTGTCCGTTTTTTGCCAGAAGTATGAAGAGCAGGTAATTGCGTGCAAGACAGAAGTCTGCCCTGGAGATGTCAGTACCCTTTTCATAAAAATAGTTCTAGCCTTCTGTGCCACGACAGATGTCAGGCACTTTGAAATCTGTAAAGGTGTTACCAGAGTCTCGTGCTCCTCAGACGAGACAGCTACGCGACGCTTCATTTTTTCTCTCTGAGGGAATTATTCCACATTTTCAACGATGCTATGATATCAGTAATGGCTGTGACACCTTTGTCGTCCTGCTCGAGTTCCAGCCACAGGCAATCTGATTAAAATACAGTAGCCCCTTTCACAAAAAATCTTACGATCAATTTTACTCTGAGAGGAAACTTAAGATTTTGTTCAGTTTCACAAAAAATCTTACGAGAATCTAAGTGAAAAATTTATCGTAACTTTACGATAGCTTGAATTTTATCGTAAGTATAAAAAATATGGTTGCTGCGTTTTGTTTGAACTGGATTCAAATGCATTTTCATTGTGAGAATGTTTCTCGAGGCAGATTAAACAACCGGGCTATATTTCTAACAAACTTTACTTATTATTTAATCGGATCACTGTATTTTGAAAATCATACACGAACTTTTCCTCTATCAGCAAGTATCCGTATCATATAACGTACGTGTACACGGTATAATCAGTGTGACATGCATTTTGTTATGTATTCTGGTGTTGCACAAACCTTACCGATACGTGTGTGTATCAATTAACTCATGCAGATGTTGTTGAAATATTCATTCAATTTTGATTAGATAGTAATTAATGCTGTTAATGAGAGAGCGTATGGGTCAGTTGAGATGATGCCAATTTATAGAATAATGCTTTCTAGCTTTTGCAACCTTATAATTAGCTTGAAATATATTTTAACATCAAAACAGAATCCCCGTTCTGCTCGATATTAGAGATTAAATCAAATTCAGAGTAATTGTAATTCCGTTTCCTGTTAGGCCTATAGGTACAGGTAGAATGTAAACCCATTCAAAAATAATAATTTGGTTAACAGACATTTGGAGCGTCAAAGTTTGATAAAATAACGAATCGGCTTGCTACTGTACGCTTGGCACTGATAATGGAATGTGTTGGACAATATGTTAGTATCACTATTTGCAATAGAAATTACATATTCCTATCCCGACCAGGAATCGAACCCGGCCCTGTGGTGTGAATATTCTCGGTTCTACCAACTAAGCTAGAGAAGCATGCTCTGTTACATATAAGTGTACTCTAAATAATCTGTATTTAACACTACACTTTATACATGTACAATCCACGCCAAGTCGCTCCATTCAAATCTAAACTAAGTGAGACAGAGTGTACAATACAGAAATATACAACACAAAACACTATCATCACTATGAAAATGAGCAAAATGTATCCGAAGAGAGGTCTCACACTCAGCAGCACCACGAAAATAGGATCTGCTTTCCGCACAGAAAATAAAGACAATTCATGATATTAAATCTTTATTTACTCGATTTCTCTATTTCCTTTACCCTCTTGTGGACCCCTGTCTGTTGCGTCGCTCTAGATGTTAATCATATTCGAAAAGAAAATGCTTTCTTCCCATTTATTGCGGATTATTGTATCACTGGATGCGCTTTTTACACTTGCGCAAACAAACCAATTGTCGTTGCTAGGGAGGATTTTTCTCGTAACTCTTACGAATATTTTTCACTTACGACTACCTTTGTGAAACTGACTTACGATTTCTCTTACGATAATCGTAACTCAAAATCTTACAACAAATCGTAAGATTTTTTGTGAAAGGGGCTACATATCCTCACTATTATTATCGTGTGTAGGATCTGACAGCGACCAGTAGAAGGTCATGTGCAGATGACCTTTGTATTCACCAATCAAATCGTTGCTTACCAGATTCTGAAAGTGAAACGCTAATTTCGATTTGTTTCTACACTTGTCGTAAAACCAGAGTAAAGTAACGAGAAACCCGAACGACCGTATACAAAAAATGGCGGCGCCCATCTCGGCGGACTCTACGCCAAGGCGTGTGTTCTTTTTAGACTTTATCAGTTTGATTTGTAGTTTTTCGTTTGTCCGAAAAGAAATAACGATTGTAGGTAAAGAAATGATCATAAAATATATTTATCAAATTTTACATAACGCCCGGAATGATTTTTCTGTTCTTCGCTTCGATCCGCCGCCATTTTTTCCCGTCTACCAAACACCGTTTACAAGGTGCATTTTGATTGGCTGTTCATTTCCAAGATATGAAAATAATAAAGGTCACCTGCACATGACCTTCTACTGGTCGCTGTCCGATCCTACACACGATAGTAATAGTGAGGATCTGTATTTTAATCAGATTGATCCACGGGGAATTTACAAACTCTTCCAACGATCCCATATATGATGTGAGTGTTCCAGGTTGAAATTCTTTGAAAGCTCCGTGGAACCACAGGCGAAATTTTTGAATGTCAAAAATTGATGCCACTTGAAGGGATGGGTCCATTGAACGTAGTATAGAATAAACCTGATGGCAATGCTGAGCCGCTGTTTTTGCCCCTTTAACCGCTCGGGGACCTTCAGCCAACTGTTGAAATGCTGGATGGTTTCAGCGGTATGCCATGTTTTTCGATTGTCCAATGTGCATCCGAACACTCATGAAAAAAGAATTATGATAGATATAAATACAATGCATAACCCTAATCCTAAACACATAATTATGCTTATTTTGTTTCGATAAAATATATAATAATGTTTTTTGTTTTATTATAAAAGGATTGCATTTTTACAAAATTTATACCTACTTTTTGTTATCGAGATCCGTCAATCATTTCCTACAATTTATCTGGAAAACAGTTGCAAATTTCAAACTAATCCAGGTTTTTACTTAAAACAGAACAAAGTATATCCGTCGAAACTTACAGTGGCGTTATCAGAACTTCTTATGTAGTCATAGTCGTTGAGGGACGACAGAAGGATCTTCCCGGTGAATTAAGACGCTCTGTAATTGAGTTATATAATGTTATATATCAGTCGTATTCAACATGGTCACTCATTTATATTTACATTCTGATTGTCTGCTACCAATATGAGTTTACCAACTGAAAACAACAAACACTAAACCACGAATACAGACATTCACGTGAAAAGATCAGCTGACTTTACCCAAACCAAACACAAATATCAATACGCCCAGAAATGTGGTCTGGTAAAAGTTACCTCCCCTTGTTCACGTAAATACGAGAACTAAATGAAAATTTACAATAAACGAATATAACAAGTTGTGTTGCACTGTTAATTTAACAAAAATGAAACAAAATAAATAAACTATACAATAGCGGTTAAGATTTGTAATAAAATGTTTACTTCACCAACACTTGTCGTCTGCTCCAACAAGTAACATGTCCGACGAAGAGCTGGAAGTTAACCCCCTAAAACAGGGCTCATACGGATTATTCTACATTCCCGACCTGTTAGAATTTTCTTCTAACGAAGAAATGGCATATTTTTACAGTTCATTTTGTGAAAATCAATCGGTAGTCCCACTGAAAGAGAATGAGACAGACGCTAGGCAGGCAGAGGCCAGACACCTCAGGCAACTATTTCCGACCCAACCCAGGCCCAACAAGCCCTAGACCTCCCAATTTCAAGAAATTACCATGGCCAACCCGTCGAAAGTAGATAGATCTTATGTCGGCCCATAAAGACATCATACCCCCAGAACATTTAAGACAAATCTCCACTTACCTCCAATGTGGGGTATTTTCTCCGTATGTCTTTAGACAAAGTGTGTGGTACAATCTGGCCGTACACTTTGTAACCAGAGGATTAGAATTCCATGAACAACTTCGCCTCGACTCTTTCGAATTCATATCCGATGAACAAGGGCACTGTCACCCTTAATCATAACATACAACAAAATTACCAGTGAGTTGGTTCTTGTCAAGTGAGGCACCAACAAAAAGGATGCATGCTACTGATACACCGCACTGCCCCGTGAAAATGTTGAAGTTGCTTATATCTAAATCTGATCCGACAGCTGAAAAGTTGTTCAATCACCATGTGAAGAAAGCTAGTCCAGAAAGCCCCATCTGGTACACATCCAAACCTCTCGCTACACGAACATGTTTCAAGCTTCATGGTTGACATATGCAAAGGAGTAAATATTCCTAAAAGAATATACAGCTCATTGCCTTCGGGCCACATCAATCCAGTCGATGAACGACTTAGGATTTGAGGCAAATATATATGTATATATATATGTAAATATATGAATTGAATGCATTTTTTCCCATTATCATGGCGGCAATGAATAGCAGTAGATTTATTGCCGTTATGAAAAAATGCATTCAATCCCTATATATTAAATTAATTGAAAATGGACAACTCCTGCGTGAGAGATAAAATAAAATAATAAAAAAATGGATAAGCTTTCATTTTGTAAATAGTGAATATGTTTTGTTAAGGTTTGGCAGATTATTGGCCTTTGTGATGCCTATGATTAAACCCTTCGATAAGGAAAGAGAAAAAAAGATACTTAAAAACTTACATCTTTGTCGTTGTCATCATCATCGCTATCTATATCTAGCCGACGGTAATAGTTATCCGTTATTATGGTGCTCTGTTCCTCTCTGGTGGGGTTAGGGTTAGGACTGACGGACTGTAATAAAATTACATGAGCTGTGTTAATATCAAAATATTCAAAATTAAATTTGTATGCAATACTTATCAGAAATTATTGACGACTACGAAATAAAAAAAACCCAGAAAAGCCTCGAATGAAATGCAGAAGCTTCCTTTAAAACACAATTATACTTTTTTACGTGAAAGAAAATAATGAGGTCATGATATCACACTACTGAAATAATTTAGAGCTATTGGTAAAAGAAAAATTAATCTTATATTTAGATATCGTTACCTTATTTGTTACGCTATACTTGAGTCCCCCAAACAAAGTAGGGGACTTACTAATTTTACTACGTTTCTTATTTCATCATTATTATTATTAATATCATTCTTATTTTTTATTCTTCAGACTTTGGTTTCTGCCCTTTTCTCGGACACAAATGAAATTTCACATGTATTTGTGAGGGATTTGAGGTTTGTAATAGATATATTTCGTGACGTCATTCAAAATGGCTCCCAAAAAAAATCGATGTTCTTCGATGGTAATGAAAATTGGTATGTAGGGGTTGTCTGACATCAGGAAAACAATGGACGAGGTCGATTTTCAGATTAAACAAAATGGCCACCGACAGGAGACGTCTGATTGGTTGAAAATCAAATATTGTCCGATTACGATGAAATTTGGTATGTAGGTGGAACATGACTCTACGAACACAACCGCAACCTCGGTTTTATGATTTAATAAAATTACCACCTCCTTTTCCTGAGCTCGGATTGGTCGAAATTAGATATGGTTCAATTTCCATGAAATTCGGCATATACGTGTATTTTAGCACTGAGAAGCGAACTGTGGGGGTTTGGGGTACTACTGTAATGGTCCCCATTACAATTTATTCTAGTTACTATTGAGAATTTAAATGTAAAAAGAGAAAATAACATAATACTTGCAGCGTCCGCATCACTTATGTTTTCCGTAGTGTCCGAACTGCAGATCATAGTTGTCTTCAACCGTTCACCATCCCGTTGGATAATTGTTGGCTGTACTTAATTAAGCAATATTATTTTACTCGTATATTTGAAAATAATCCTTTAGAATATTCGTAGCTTTAATAAACCATCTTCTATTGACTAAAACTAGGACAACGCATACCTCTGACCCCTCTCTATTAAGGGTCATAGCTCCATAAAAACGATGGAAATAATAGAGGTATCGAACTTGTCCCAGTGCTCATGTGAATAAACCTTCCTATGAAGGTTTTAATTATCCTATTCAATGATTACTCAAGCTATTGGGCAGAAACTGTTTTGGGGATGGAAGTATATTCAGAAACAGTACAAAACCAAAATATTACAATAGGCTTTTGTAATATATTCATCGAACAGATTGACAGTAATGTTTTGAAGAAAAAAACATGTTCCGTAATAACTTCCCTCTTTTTCTTGAAGGCTGTATTTCATCTGCTGCCGTTCATTTTTATCTACATCTGGCTGAACTGGCTTAAAGAAAAAAACAATTATTAACAAATGAAAAGAAATGAAAATTACAAACGTTCATAAGACATACACGCCCCTTCTCAATGTCAAACTAGTTCTGCCAAATTAAATTAAACTTGGTCTAAATTTAAATTTGAAAACAATCCGATAACTGGAAATTGCTGCAATTTACTCCCAAATAAATACCGCCGAGGTATTCTTATTACAAACCTACATACTCAACATATTGCATTCAAATCGGACAACATATAAATTTTAATCAGTCGGAAACTGCGCCTCCTCGCATTTTATGATGGGGACATACAGATAAATAAAGAAAACGTAATACATTGTACCTTCTGTTTGAGTGTCCACTTTGAATACACAAGTGTTCTTGGTCACCCTCTCGAGGTGATGATCTAGTCGAAGAACTATTGGGTAACAATCCTTATAGGTAGGCAGTTTGTAAGGACGGTCAGCTGCTGACATTTTCATCTTTTCCATCCGAGCCTGTAAGAGAGAACATCAAGTCGACAAAGAATATCATACAGTGTTTAACTAAGGTTGAGAGCAACAACTGATCAGTTTACCAGAAGACATACTGTCGCCGAAGGCCGTGAGGGTCCAACAGATCAGCTGTTGCCCGAAATCAGAGTTAACAATTCTTTTGTTATACAATGTAGCTGTGACGTCATACTTGTTATGTTATGATGTCACAGCGGATTGACAAAAAAAATAATAGTTGATTTAGGAGCTCCATCGGCCCGCTTGCTAAACAGTCGTATGTTGGCTTTTTAGGAACGTAGAGGTAAAACATGATATATTTGTATATGGGTAACATGAACATCGCTGTAATGTTTTACTGAATACGATAATATTAACTAGGGGATTTTTCTTCTATCAATATCATGATGACCGTTATACTTACTGTAATCTTTGCCCGGTTGTTTGTGTATTCGTGAGTGGTGGTTAAGTGGCGGCACAGATAATGGGCAAAGTGCTCAACTGCGGGCGAGTCGTGAAAGCCTTTCGCCGGGGAATTGTGTGTCGTCTGTGATGTCGCTTACTGCGTACAACTACAGGTGTGCTGCAAATGAACTTGACCTTGTCGAGAGTCGATGGAAGGTGTCCCTGTAAAAGATGATTATACACGTAACATTGTATTCCATGTAGATATCAAACAGTAAAATAAGTTATTGTTTGATGTTTCAACTTCTTGCCACTTTTCTTCACCGATTTTTTTAGAATCATAGTTATTTTCTACCATTCCATAGTTTTGGTAGTAAATGAAATATGTTTACCTTTATTGTGAATGACTTAGCCTGACCATCGTTAGAGGACTCGTCATTATCATCATCCTCATCATCGTCGACATCCTCACTGTCGTCGCCATTATCGATGTAATCAGCATATATATCATCATCAAATAAAATAAGAGAATACCGAAGCGTCAACATAATCATAATCCAAACTCAAAATCGATTAAACCAGGGGCAAAATTTGAACAAAGGGAAGATTTACATGGAGACCCTTGCAAAAGTACAAGAGAATAAGACCAGGTGTTCCGGAAGAGTAAGCGTCTTCTGCTTCATCGACGACACCAGCCATGTAAATCTTTGTCACATCCAATTAAACATCAAGTTTTCAAAATGAGAACCGACATTGTCAATCACAATAAGTTGACACACTAATGAGCATACTCAACCCTAAGTCCTCGTCAGAACCATGTTCCTACAACAATATATATTCGAACGTTACATATAGCTAAATGTGTATAGTTTGATGTGCAAGCTGCATTTATTCCAAAATATGGTAGTATCGGCAGTTTCGTGTCCTTTTACAACAAAGGCATTTAGTTAATTTCTCGTCAAACATTTCACTTTTTGAAATATTCTTTATGTTTAATATTAAAAGAAGTTTGTTACCTTTCTTGTGGAGGGCTTGGAGGAATCATTATTATCATCATTTTCTGCGTCGTCGTCGGCCTCTTCGTTAGTGTCGGCGTCTTTGGCATCGTCGGCGTATTTCTCATCATCCGTGCTTTCCATTGGTTTCAGGCGCATACGTACAAGCCATGGTTGGAGCCATTTATGTTTCTTAATGATCCTCAAGGGACCGCGATTGGTGAGGTATTTTCCGTACTCCGTCGTAGCACAAAATATAATGGACTCCTAAAAGGGAAACTTTTCAATCGAGCATTCATTCTCAAATGTTTTTTATTAAGCACAAACTATTGTTTTAACTTTGTTCACAATTTTTGATTCATGAATTAAGATATAGCTACAATGAGTATCAAGAGTACAACAACATCGAAATCAAAAATCTCATTCGATTTTACAAGTACAAAATAAATCAGTACGAGAATGTGAATGGATAGTTTTAATTTTACTATCGTCTCTTCCATTATAAAACGCAGTTTTAACTCGTCATTGCTATACTCGTCATCGCTATAGCTTTCCCTTCCGCTACTGGATGTCATTATGTCAGGGTTATGGTACTGTGATACTGCAAATAAAAACAAACCAAAAAACGAGAATTAAAAGGTATATTTAAAGTGAAGGCTGTCCTGAAATTCAGGCATTTTTGAAAATATGCAATTTTTTGTGGCATACCTTTTTTCGTCACAAAACATCACTTCCGGGGTTAGATTTGATTTCGGTAATTTATACAAGATGGTACATCAATGTACAATCATGAAAAAAACCAAGACTCCCCGCCCAATGGAAATATGTAAACTACATGACTTTATAGTGGGTATAATGCATAAAAACTGCAGTCTCATTAAATGTGCGCAATATTAGCAGCGAGGGTTTCTGGAAAATGTCTACCAAGCAAGCTTAATCAAAATCCACTCATTATTTCAAAGGATACTGTGCGGAAAGCAACCCGAACAGACGGACGGAAAGACAGACGAATGAACGGAACACATTTGTATATCCACCGTAAACTTCGCTGGGCGGGGGATACTAGCTTGATTTAGGGTAAAACCCCATTTTCTGCAAACCCTGGAAAGATGACATTTTTGCTACCAAAAGATTGGCCAAATTGAATTATTGTCTTTTAGTCAGAATCAATGCGTAAATGTCAAATATAGATATTACAATGAGCAAACACCAAAAATAAACTCGGTGATATTTATTTTTCTTTATAGTGTTTATATTTTGCGGCAAACTAAAACTTGAAATTGTATCCAAGATGTTATTAAAAGAAGATCAAGCTCGCTGATAAGCCCATCTATCAGAAATCAATTCAATGGGAAAAGTGTTTCTGTTTCAGTGCTCATGCATCATTGGTGTGTTCTCCTTTCTCCCACTTTTTTTAAAAATAACATAGGGGCGATGGCTTAATATAAGAGTAAACTCTTGTTGCCAAATCCCATTAAATCAAATGTTGTGTATATTATATCTTGTATTGTAAAAAATTGGAAATAAAATACTGTTTAAAAAAAGGGGGGGGGGGGGGCAGGTATGTTTTGACAGCCATTATCATATGCTTCATATATACCTTGCGTGGATTTTACCTGTGTTCTCCCACATTACCTGAATTTCACCCGTATTCTCCCACATTACATGGTTTTTACCTGTATTTTACACAAACTTGGAATTCATCTCATTTCATCACTATTTAACAAAACGTACATATCATAAACCATTTTCATCAGCTACATTTGCAAAAAACATCTATTGTACAAAAAAAGTATATAAAGATATTACTCTGTTAAACATGTCATGAAAGATCATTATTTTGGAAGAACGTATATTAAATAAAAACTACTTAATTTTCATCAATATTTTTAAATGTATATCTTTAATATGATTATTAAAATGATAATCTATTTTATGAGAGTGTCACATATAAATTCAAAATTTACAAGTTCTCATGTTCATAGACAACATTGATTGAATCAATATCTGGCCAAGTTGACCCATGAGACACTATCTTACTTAAGTACCTATTATACTACATTAATGTTATAGTGTTGATAAAAAAATATTTGAATTTTGGAAAAAAAGGTAACATGTTCAAATTTGGGAATAGCCCATGTACACATTCTGTTATTCGGTAACCTAAAAAATACTTGTATTATAGTTTACACATACTCAGTATTCTTACTAAGTTTTGCAATAACTGGTCAACTTCAAAATGAATAGTTGGTTGAAAGTTTCACATGAAATAATGTTGATATATATGCAAATGTCACGTTTTCTATCCGATAACCTTATCAACATGGCTTGGTATTGAAGTTAATCATTAACTGATGGCTTTGGTCCATAAACTGACCACTACTTAAACTGGTGAATATAGAATCAGCAATAAATTAATTAGTTATTCTTTATTGATCCGTAAACTAATACAGTTTTGAGAAACAATATGTATTAAATAGCAATTTTTCATCAAGGTCATTCCAATATTACAGCCATTAATTATCTACTACATTCAAGCATTCCTTGTATACATGTAAACAATTAGAACTATGCTAATTACTTAAAAAAATCAATTACATTTTTAATCAGCTTTTATCAAGTGCTAAATATATACTTTTTACCTTTGATCTATGTAGTACATGTTTTATGACTTTGCGAAAAATACAGGTAAATATCTACCTGTAAATTTGCACTTTCCCAGAACAGACTATAATTGATATGCCATTGTTCTCAAGTGTTTATATAATTCTTTTGATCTCCAAAAAGTGGGAGAAAGGAGAACAAACCGCATAATTTATTTCTGAGTCTGACAATTTCTCTACAAAAAACAAGTAACCCAATACTTCATTGAAACATTTGGAAGAAACAAAAAAAGACTTATTTGGAATTATTTTATCAGATAATAATTGTTCTGTATAATTTTAATGCACTTTTATTGATTTGTTTTCCTACGGAAAACTCCAACACTTCCTTTAAACATTTGTTTACAATGTCTACAGCTCGGATAAAAAAAAACAAGTTTGCCAACTCCTTTGTCTTTATATTTTACTGGACTTGAGTTGGACAAACAAGAAATCAAAATTACTTGCTTGATATTATGAGATCAAGCGGGCTGCTTACATCTGCTTCAAAATAATCGGATGTATTTATCGGTTGACGGGACATTAATACCCCCTTATTATCATAGTGAGGTACAGAGTACCTTAATTGAGTTATTCGATGCATTGATTAAATGTAAAGATAATAAATGAAAAGTAAACTGGTGTGATTTAAATTAAAGGAAATCCATCATATGATGTTACGACAATGTGACAGTTTACAAATAATTTACCGTTCAGTTAATTTGAACACAACTACTTACGAAAACAACGTCTGTCTGAGTCCAATGCTCCCTCAGGAATGATCAGTAACGTCAATAATCGGGGTTTTTATACCCCTGAAAAACGGTGGATGCAAGTATTTTTGCTTATAACTTTCTTAATGGATCTTTGATTGACTTTGTAGTTTGGTAGATAATGCTAAAATGCATATCCATATGAAATATCAACTATGGTTACATATTATGCTATTACGATTACATACCGGTTAGGGTTAGGGTTGAAGCCAAAGTAGCATAAAAGTAATCATATTAGCATAACCTGAACCCTTACCCTAACCCCGGATTATGCTAATATGATAACATGTATGCTGATATGGTTACATCATATGCTAATATGATTACTTTTTATGCTGATATGGTTACATCATATGCTAATATGATTACTTTTATGCTACTGAAGAAGCTAAATGTTGTTTTTTTTAACCCTGGGTGATTTCCCAGGATATAATCATTGGAATCACAAGGCTAATCATCTACCTTACTTAACCAGAAACAACGACAATAACAACACAAAAAAATAAACACTATTTACAACATGGAAGCTGACAATATTCTAACCCCCATCTGCCACACCAGCAGGAACTATTGCTGCACACATTGTATACAACATACCATGGTGCAAGTTAAACAGCACAAGGTTAATTATGATTGACAATAACAGGGTGGCATAGCCACCCACCATATCTTCCATATAGTGCAAAACAAAACTGAGAAGCATTCGCATGATTTAAAACAGAATCATACAAGATAATCGGAAGAGGATGAGCCATTGTGATTCTGAAGCAATGATTCTGAAGCAATTTCGTGACCACTGAATGCTTATATACAATCTACTTGTATCTGGCGTGCCACGTGCCTTCTTTTACGGGCGAGTGGAACATTTCAATCCTACCTTGAAGCAAAAACTTAAAGCTGACAATGCAAGTTAAAAAGCTTTTTTGTCGAGTTAAAAAAATACGGCGAAGTAATATTTTAGATAGCTTCCGAGATGCTCCCTTACATGTTACTAAGGAGAAGCAGACATTTAAGTTTTTGCCTTGCTTGGAAACGAGAGTCGGCCTCTTAAGGTATAAAAGGCACCCAGCCTGTCAAACCGGTTTTTACACGAACACTGGCCGTGCAAAGTGCAACACACCTGCGGACACAACAGGTGACACTGGAGTTACAAAACTGGAATGACCAACACACACCTTCCTTGAAGTTGAAGTTACGTGAAGATGGTCACTCTCTCAGAAGACACAATCATAAATCGTGTACCAAAGCAAGATAAAAGAAATAAAACTGAAAAATCCTAACTGTCCCTTCACCTAATATATACGTAATGGACATCGACATGTTGTTTTTACATTCGGAAGTAGAGCGAAACGTTCCCAACAGAATATGTACTCGCTCCTTATACTACCTATAATATTGCGCCTTGCCACTAAAGCGCTTGTTATGAAAATGTAGTGTAACACGCGAGCATAGTCTTGATTATGTAAAACACGAACACATGCGATGAGGGGAACTTATTTTGATTGAAATAAATGGATGTTATAAAACACGAACACATGCGATGAGGGGAACTTATTTTGATTGAAATAAATGGATGTTATAGCAATGTTTACCACACAGGAGCTGATTACTCTTAGCGTCATGATGTTCCAATTGAATACTAAGGTAGGTTTATCAGTTGTCATTCATGTACTTGTTTTTTATTCGCACGAATTTTGGTGTAATCTAATGGTTTTTTTTTATTTTGCTCATATTGTATAATATCGTTATAATAACACATTCAATACCCATGTCAATGTTATCAGACACTGATCGAAAATATCGTAAAAAAAAATCAGAAAGTATGTGATGGCTAGGTCAATAGAAGTGTCGCCGTCCTTCATCACGACAATGAGGACCGGTTTGACGGCCTGGGTGCCTTTTATACCCAAGGAAGCCGACCATCGTTTCCAAGCAAGGCAAAAACTAAAATGTCTGCCATTCCTTAGTAACCTGTAAGTGGGCATCTCAGAAGATTTCTCAAGTTTTTACTTTGCCGTGTTTTTTTTTAAATATCAACAAGATGCCGGTTTTTTTAAATATCAACAAGAATGCTTTTTAACTTGCATTGTCAGCTTGAAGCAAAAAATATCATATTTTTTTTCAAATTCAAAAAAAAATTTTGCACCTTGAAAATGTGCCCAAGCAACTTTCTGTGCAGTTAAACGCAAATCCCACGGTTAATTATCAGGAAATCAATATACTACCGATAAAATGAATAAAAGACACCAAAAGCTAGCCTAACCCTAACTCTTTTATGCTACTATTGTTACCTATTATGCTACTTTGACTCCAACCCTAACCCTAACCCCGGATTATGCTTATATGATAACATATATGCTGAAATGGTTACATCATAATATGATTACTTTTATGCAACAACTCTGGTTACATACCGATTAGGGTTAGGGTTGGAGCCAAAGTAGCATAAAAGTAATCATATTAGCATATGATGTAACCATATCAGCATAAATGTGATCATATTAGCATAATTCGGGGTTAGGGTTAGGTTATGATATTTTGGCTCCAACTCTAACCCCGGATTATACTAATGATAACATTTATGCTTAGATTATTACTTTTATGCTACTATGATTACCTATTATGCTACTTTGGCTCCAACCCTATCCCTAACCCCGGATTATGCTAATATGATAACATTTATGCTGATATGATTACATCATATGCTTATATGATTACCTTTATGGTACTATGGTCACATATTATGCTACTATGGTTACATAGCGGTTAGGGTTAGGGTTGGAGCCATATTAGCATAATATGTAACCATAGTAGCATAAAAGTAACCATATCAGCATAAATGTTATCATTAGCATAATCCGGGGCTAGGGTTGGAGCCAAAATAGCATAATTGGTAATCACAGTAGAATAAAAGTAATCATATAAGCATAACTTAACCCTAACTTCGGGTTATGCTAATATGATAATATTTATGCTGATATGGTTTCATCATATTCTAATTTGATTACTTTTATGCTACTATGGTTACATAATATCCTAATATGATTACTTTTATGCTACTATGGTTAGGGTTGGAGCCATAGTAGCAAAACTGTTATCAAAGTAGCATAGACTAACTGTTATGCTACTATGGTTACGTATTATGCTACTATGGCTCCAACCCTAACCTGTTTAAGAAGTCATTGTGGACTGTCGATAAGTCTTAAATAATATATGATCACGTCTATATCTTTATACTTACCTACAAAACGGATTTTTTTGGGGCATATTGGAAGATAAAAGACCTTTCATTTGATACATAAAACAACATTAAATTCGATCAGGAAGTTGCGATATAAGTATACAAAGTTGTACTTCCGGTGTATCTCAGAAAAAAAGGCGAAGTTGTAACCCTGATTTTTTTACGGCCAAATCCAAAAAGTAAGGGTCTTTAATTTCTGGGGTAGGTTTACATGTCCTAGAGTATCGTATGTGTCCGTATTGAGTTTGAAGGTGTTCCGTTACAAACAATATCTTTCTGAGAAAGAGGTGAAATAAATACAAACACAATCATTAAATTTATCATTTTTTTATTAATTTAAGGGACATTAGTATTACCAATCTGGCATTACAGGCTCGGTACGTGCAACCTGTCCACTTGAGCCCACAATTAACGCACTCCCGGTGCACTATACAAAATGATTTTTTGTTGTTGTTGCTCTACTAACGTTAAAATCATAAATAATTAGACTGACTAAAATGATTAAGTAATATATACACAATTATAGAAATTCCATTGCAAAAACCTTAACTAAAATGTAATTTTTTGCTCTACTAACGTTAAAATCATAAATAGACTGACTAAAAATTATTTATTAATATATATATAATCATAGAAATTCCGTTACAAAAATCTTAACTAAAATGTAAACAACATATATGGCGATCTCCAATTGAATTACAAAGTTATACTTTTTAAGATGCTCTATTTCAGTTATCATAAGTCATTAATTAATTTAAAAGGATTATGAAAAATATATGGAATTGTTGATAGTAGAGCGGTTTTTTGTTGTTTTTGTTTTTGCTATGTTTTTGTATGTGATTTAGTGGACTTCAAAAGTAATTAGAATATTTACAAACTAAGCACAATTTTGATAGCACATGTCTAGTTGTGAAATGCCCAGGGTTAGGGCGATTCAACTTTTCTGACACCTAATTTAGGTCCTTAGTCTGTCGGCAACTTTTTTGTTTGTTTGCCCTCCGTGCCTCTCGGTGAGGTTTTTCAAAAGTTCTCTACCGTTACCGGTACTTTTGAGATGCTCTATCACCTTGCTGGTGCTGAATGTTTTCTCATTAATGAAGGGTTCACACAGATTAATTAAGGAAACGGATTACTCGGGAAAGAAAGCCCTTCTTCGATGCTGAAGTAATGATCTAAATGAACACGGGTTATGGTCTGTGGAAGAGTCTGGTGAAATCTCGTCCATGGCCTGGTCGGCGTCTGTATCCTTCGTTTTTTTTGGAAGGGACTGATAAGGCTTCGTCAGTTGCCTGGTCAGGTGAGCCCAATGACGCTAGGATATTTCTCTGGAAGTAGGAAAACAACCTTACATTAGTCATGTGTATATCAGGAAGATCAAAGGCAAATAATAATAAAGAAACATAAGTTTTGAAAATTGACAAATCGTATAGTTACACGAAAACCCATATTATTGGCAAACTTTAACTGGCATTGACACTTAGCAAATTAAGTCACATACCTTTGGTTTGGAGACGGCATTGGTGATAAATCTTGACATATGTAAGGCATTCTCCATCGTTTTGTGTTTTTCATAAATCCGGTCGCCATTTTCGGCAGCATGTGTCATATGGGCAGCTAATTGCTCCCGCATGTCCGACCTCTCAGATCGTACGGTCATGCAGATCATTTTCCTCAATAGGGTGCAGCTTAAAGCCGTTCCGGGATGCACCAGTTTCCAAACACGATTTATTACCTTGTTAAGGGTCGAGGTGTTCAGTGGATTTGGCTTTCCCGACAACGGGTAGGTATGAAAGATACATGCATTGGCGTAGTGTTTGTATAGCGGCATCTGATTTCGCAGCTGTATGTATGCCTGCAGGTATTGGTAGATTGGATCCGATAGGCCTAAAGAGGTCGCGCTAGTGCCAGACGTTTTGTAAGCTGTCACCTGTAATGCAAATAAGTAAAATGAAAATAGTCCACCCTACCGAAAAAGTAATTCGCGAGCCAAAAGTACAAGAGAATTATAACAAGATGTTTGTCAAAAGGAAATGTCTGCTACCTATGGTGTTTACATGACGCAGTTGATTCGGTATTGAAGGGTTTGTTCTAAATATCGGGATTTTCGTGATCGATGTCTCGACTTCTGACAAACAAACAACACAAGGATTCGACAGATGCAGGTTGATCAGAACTATGGGCAGGTTTTATGGTCGCCATCTTGACAATGATACTCGGTTCTCATTTTGAGAACTTTATGTTTACTTGGATGTGACAAAGATTTACATGGCGGGTGTCGTCGATGAAGCAGAAGACGCTTACTCTTCCGGAACACTTGGGTCTTATTCTCTTGAACTTTTGCAAGGGTCTCTTTCCTTTGTTCAAATTTTCCCCTGGTTTAATCGATTTTGAGTTTGGATTATGATTATGTCGGTATTCTCTTATTTATTTTCTGAAAGATGAAACAAAACATTTAGACAGTAAAAAATGGAGACATTGCTAGCGTTGAAGTAAATGACAAGTTGTTTTTAAACAGTCAGCGGTCGGTTTTGTAGGAGGCGTAAACCCAACCGAAGATGAAACAGGGGCCTCAATGATTCTGGGGTTGAAGACCAACAAGTCAATGTCAAACAATCAGTCTAGGAAAATTATTCCGAGCCGTATGATTCCAGCGACAACCCCCAATGCTCCAGGGCTAAGGAGTATGGATTGTGATGGAAGAGACATCCTGATAAAAACCAACAACTGTTTACAGAAAGTTAAAGAGCAGGTTCAGATCAAAGGGCAGAGAGCAATGGCAACACTGACCAAGAAAGCCCTGAAACAAATCCAGAAATTGTGAAAATCTAGAAATGGACCATTCTCACAAGCTGGAAATTCTGAAGGATTGACAGCATTACCTGAGAAATCTATAGAGGATCCTAGATATATTAATACACTTTGGTCAAGTTCTACTTTAAGTGTTTCCTTGGATATTGCAGGACGTGCATTGCAGGCAGTGGTGGATACTGGAGCCGAGTTATCAATTATGTCTGACAGAGTCTATTAGGGTTTCCTTGTAGGGCCAGTTGATCTCAAATTAGGATCCCGAGTGTAAAGCAACAACATATATGCGAGACCTATGGAAAACGACGCTTTGCTTAGTTTAGATGTTTTAACGCACATCAAGGCAACGCTTTACATGGAAAGAGAATACCCAACCATGAATCTTTATGGTGAGGATATATTACTAAACACAGTATCTGCAAAAGATGTGAAATCGGCACGGTGCTTGTACATAAAAGGACGGTTGTACCGCCCGTGTTGTACGGTTGAAGTGCAATTTGGACCAGCATATCGGAACGTCGGAATTCATAGTGGAACCACCTGAAGAATCTATGCTTATCATTCCTAGAACTTTACACAAGTCTAGTATGGGGTGCAAATTATGTTGTATAAAAACCTCGGATCAGAATATTAACCCTAACCCTAAGCAAGAGATGAACGAATGCAACTGGAGTAAAGGAACACCTAATTACAAAGCCTGAAACTCAAATGGTTTACATGTCAATTTGATTAAAATCATATCTTGATCTCCGCGCTGTTCCGATTTGAGAAAGTCCCATAGGGGTCATGTTCAATCTGATTAAAATACAGATCCTTGTTCTCACTCCGCTTTACAAGGATCTGACAACATCCCATAAGAGGTCACGTCCAGATGACCTTTGTCGCCTCTTTACTTAACACTAAAATATTTTTCCAACGACCTGTCATCTTGCAGCAAGCCATTTCGTCACATTATTCCGCACAAACTTTTTGGTGACGAAATGACTAAACGGCAAAATGTGTTTATGCAAGCTTTGTCGCCTTAAAATTTCACTGTCAAGATTCTGCTAGTAGTAATTTGATTGGCTAATGCGAAAGGTCATCGGGACATGACCCTCTATGGGATTATCTCAGATCTTAACGCAGCAGAGAAGTTTACGTAACGGCGCGGAGATCAAGATATGATTTTAATCAGATTGGGGTCATGTTCCGATGAACTGTGGCATAAGCCAATCAAATTACTACTGTCAGAATTTTGACAGTGAAATTATGAGGCGACAAAGCATATGTCCGTTTAGTCATTTCGTCACCAAAAAGGTCACTTGGAATAATGTGACGAAAAGGCTTGCTGCAAGATGACAGGTCATTGGAAATTAGTTCAGTGTTGAGTAAAGAGGCGACAAAGATTATCTGAAAGTGATCGCTTATTGAATGTTGTCATATTCTTGTAAAACGGAGTGAGAGCAAGAATATGTATTTTAATCAAATTGTACAATAGCAAGGCCACAATTCTCCTCTTTGATGAAACTTGTTTTCTAGGCTGCAGTCTAGGAACACGTGTTGTTTTAATTGGCTTTGATTGTTTGGTTCTGATTAATTTAGACCGAGAACAGTTCCGAGGTTTTTTTCAAATTGTCGATCCGGAACGGTTTGGTAATTTTTGTTTCTGGTCATTCTCCTCTGAATCAGATCGATTCAAGTCCGGATCAATCTCTGAATCATCATAAGCACTGGGGTCGCCAACGCTTTGGTCAAGTGTCGTTTGTTCTGCGTCCACCGTATCTTCTAGTGTGTTGTCATTATTTTCCTCTCGTATATCGTTCATGACTTTGCCAAATGTAATCTCTTTGATGTGTTACTGTCGTCTTGTTCTTCCCGCTGTATTACCTGTGATGTTCTACAATCGGATCGATTGTATTACTATAAGTGATCTGGTTGTTTTTGTCTTGTCCGTATCCGTTTTCATTTTTCTCTTTGTCTGATGTGCTACTGTCGTCTCGTTCTTCCCGCCGTATTACCTGTGAGTTTCCTTCACTGTGTTAGTGTTCTGTCATGATCTCATCAAAAACCGCGTTCAAAGATACAGAGATGCCATGGTCGTTAATGTCGGATCTGAAATGTAAGGCGCTACCTTCATGGGCCAGACAAAACGGAAGTGTCGATGCACATACTCTTTTCCATGAGTTAGGAGTGACATCTAGATTTAAGAAGATCTATGCATTTGGCCGAGCGATTGAAATGATGAAAAGAAAATGATGTTGACAGTACTATACTATTGTATGAAAGCAATGCATTTCAACTATTTTCCAAGCATGTACCATAGGGATAGAAACAGGAACAGGTACACACAATGGATTGGGAAAGACGTTGTTCAATTGGTGTTTTCAGACGACGAGGATAAGGCAAGGTCAAAGGCAGACATTCGTTTACTATCGCGCCTAATTGTATCCGAACTTGAGTCCAAAAATCTTGTTCACCAAAGCAAATTCAAGAAAAACGGGAAATATTCCATTTCCCTGGGTTGTTGACATATTGGAAAGATTGGATCATCTACGTATGACTTCAGCTGAAGAACTCGATATACTTACGTTTACGTCATGTATTGCATTGCTTCAAAATGGGTGGTACGCGAGTTTCAAGAACTTGGCTAAATTCGAGTCACAGCTACCGATCTCACAAGTTTCAATGCAGCGTCTTGAAATACTGTCATGTTTTCGTCTACGAAATTTGATTGGAATGACCATTATTACGTTTACACGAAGAGATATCTTTTAGGTATTCCGAGGGAAAAACACAGGATGTTTATAATGATGACTCATCAGAAACGGAGGACTGTGACCAAGTTCCATCTGCTTGTTTCTGAAAAATATAGAAATGACTCCGGCGTTATTGCAATACATATCAAGAGGAATCATTCATGTAAATAATGTCTGAAGCATATTAAACCTTTAATAGCATTTAGCTAGTCCCAACAACACAGAAGGTTATATTTTACTAGTTTATTATCGCACATACAAATGTACATGGATGTAGTAGTGTATGTATAGTATCTATAGCATTTCAAACTTCATCGACTGGCTGAAATGATTAGCCCAGTTAACATTTTCAAAATAGAGCATTGGATTTTATTTACAATCTACAGTAATAAATGTACTTTTCAACCAAACTTTCATCATCTTGCAACTCGCAATTCTCACTTTTCAACTCCGTAATATGTATCGACCAATAGTACCAAGTCGTACGTGTGTGCGATTCCCAGTTGTGCGCACCATGGGCGAACGATGTGTGCACGATGTATGTCTGATGCACGCACGCAGTTTTTGGTGCGTTCAATCCGATTAAAATCATATCTTGATCTCCGCGCCGTTCCGTAAACTTCTCTCTGCTGCGTTAAGATATGAGATAATCCCATAGAGAGTCATGTCCCGATGACCTTTCGCATTAGCCAATCAAATTACTACTAGCAGAATCTTGACAGTGAAATTTTGAGGCGACAAAGCTTGCATAAACACATTTTTCCGTTTGGTCATTTCGTCACCAAAAAGTTCGTGCGGAATAATGTGACGAAATGGTTTGCTTCAAGATGACAGGTCGTTGGAAAGTTATTTTAGTGTTAAGTAAAGAGGCGACAAAGGTCATCTGGACGTGACCTCTTATGGGATGTTGTCAGATCATTGTAAAACGGTTTTGTCGTCCTATTCCGTTCCTCCAATTTCTTTATAGTTGATACAATGTTTTTATTGCATTTTCTAATAACAAGTACATAATATATCCCTTACACTAACACCAGACGTTTTCCAAGTTTATTCGAGTTATATTCTTGTGGAATCATTCCTATCTGGAATAATTCGGCAACATATATACAATGAACAGTTTGAGCTTGGATGGACCTTATTCTACAATTCATAGACAATTCTCTTTCTGTCCATCCACCTCAGGAGCGCGTCAGCGTCCCTGCAGCGGATGCACACAAAGTAGCACAGGAGGTCCCCCCTGGCTCAAGCATGCTCGGTGCAAAACAATCCAGCAAGCACCATGTTCATTTTAACACGAAAGAGTTCAATTACGCGGATGTACATGATTTCCTCTGCACTAGTTGAGTTTGATATGCATTTAACAACTCAACGCTTTTATTTAAAATAATGACAAAGGTGTAAGTTTGATAAATAGTTTTCTTAGATGTTTCAGCTTGTCTTCAATCATCATTGATAAGAAAAGTACAGACAAGGAAAATTGATTAAGGAGCATTTATTGTTATACCGTAATGACATTGCATAAAATAGAATAAAGATATTTCAAAATGAATTTCAATCTTTTTTGTTTTGTTAAACAAGGGAGATAATCTAATTTTACACAAAAATAGAAAATGCATATGTATTTAATAAGCATTTTCAACTTTTTTTTTTTAAAAATCTGTCAAGTAGTGGTTTCTCGAGTTAAAACATTCTTAATGCTTTATTACGGAGGGTTGTCGAGTAACCAATGTTAAGTTTGGCCAATAACGGTCCGAAACATGAGAGGGGCACGGATTCAATTTTTGGGAGTACCAATACTCTATATATATTAATTAAGTCTCCATAACGAATATTTGTGACTTATTGTTTTTGTTCTGATTAAATGAAATTTGCATTATTTCTTGTTATTTAACGATAGAAGATTGAGTACAAAAGTTACCAACTGTGTGTGTGCGCGCTTATTTTCGTACACAAACATGCATCGGAATGCTGCTATGGCGAAAGAGCAAACAAAATATAGTCCCTTCTGTTTGCACAATATATGACCTACTAATATCGTTCCATCGTTCTAATATTACTTCCATATGATTGATTTTTAATCACTTTGTCAGTATACAGATAATTCCGCTGGGCACACCTAAATGTTGACGAAAAAACACATAATCCTCGCGAGAATTTTACTTCACACGTCACAGTCAATGGTCGTTTCTGTTGTCAGGAAGTGAGTGTTGCAGTGCGGACAGAATAAAAATGTGTCTTTTCATGGTTTTAAAAGACAGGTTTATTTATAAGAATTAAAGATTATTTAACAAAGTATTGATTAAAATATTTTTTTGATAAGCTATTTGGTACTATGTGTAATAAAAGACATTTTTAAAACCAAATAAAAACTTGACGTAAACATCTAGCATCACTCATCCCGTACAATCTGCACATTTCAATACACATCACGCGTACGTTGCATTCCATTGTTTACCTTACCTACCAGACCAGCATTCTTCCCACATCCCCCCACCCCGCCACATCAACGTAAGTATTTTCGTTTCTTAATATATGCAATACTAAATACCTACCGATTACTTACGCTTATATCTGTATAACATAAAATTCTTTTTTTTTCTATAGATCATGGACAACACATACATTACCGACTGCAACATTGACTACAAATTGTTTCCAAGCGACAATGACAAATAACTCTTCGACATTTACCCTCCCTTACCAACTCCAAAGCCATTGAACAACTACACATCTATTTGCAAGAACAAAGAAGCATTTCTCAGCAAAAAAAAAAACAAACAAAAAACAGAATCAAGAAACTCAACCGACAACGAATTTACAGACGGCAACAACATAACAAGGAATCGACACATGTCTTACCCTGTAAGTATACCTGTTTTTTTCCTAAATGCAACTAAATTGGAAAAAGATACGGTGTAATTTCAATCCACACACTAGTAAATACAACCAGTTTGGGTAGGGACAACAAAAATCCGAATTAAGCTGAAAATGCTGTAGTATTCTAATAGGTTACAGTGTTTCTTTAAGTCTAACCCTAACCATAATATTGTTTTCATAAAAAAATGACCCAACCCCCTGTTTTGCTTTAATTGATGCTGTTAATAATACCCTAACCCTAAGATATCCCCGACGGAAAACAGTTTTCAGCGCATTCAGTTAAATGTATTAATTAAAATAAATAAACACTTGGTCAACAACGTTTTTGTCTTTATTACTTCAGGACTTGTGTTGGACCAACCTGAAATGGAATGGCTAACCTGATATTCTGGCTTCTAGCGGGCTGCTTACACCTGCTTCAAAAAAACCGAATGCACATTTTGGGTGAATGTTTCACTTAAAGACATGAATCTGTCTTCAAGTGTATATTTCTTATGATGTCGACTTCATTTTGTTATAAATCATTACAATCTTTGTTCGATTTGTTGTAATAGTTTTATAATAGTTCTTCGAGATATTTTATAATGTTTAACCATTTGTCTGACTTAAAAATCACGGGAAACAAAAAAGTTAAATAGTTCTCTTCTAACATTTGATATGATTTTACATTTGACTTTAACTAAAGAACATAAAGCTAATATTCAAATTTAGCGTTGATTTGTTTACTTACCTTCTCACAGCTCGACAACAAACGTCGCGACATTCACCCAAAATATTTCTGGCAGAAATGAAAGTAATTGAAATAAAATAAACACTTGGTCAACAACGTTTTTGTTTTTATTACTTCAGGACGTGTGTTGGACCAATCTGAAATACAACGGCTCACCTGACCTGCTTACATCTGCTTCAAAGAAACCGAATGCATATTTTTGGGTGATTGTATTACAAAATGTTTGCTTAGCTTTTCACAGCTCGAAAACAAATGTCGCGACAATCACACAAAACATTTATTGCAGAAATGAAAGAAGTCAACAACCAACTGATAATGTTTATTTCGATTATAATAATACAACATGATGGATCAACATAGCATTCATAATTGATAAAAGTTCACTGGAATAAAAAAAAATCGACAGTCTTGCCTATTTAGAAGTCTTTCCTCTTTGGCGTCCTCTTCGTGAATGTCGATAGCAATGTATCTCACCCTTTTATATAGTATCCCCTCGAACTGAAGACACCCCCAAGTTTGTCTGGAGTAGCAATAGTCCTAACCCAAACCCTGTGTAGCAGAGGCTGACCAGCAATCTTGAGTTGTACTTTTGGGAAAGAAATAAGCAACACTAACGGTGTTCTGAAACTTAATAAATTGTTAAATTCATCATAATTGTTTTTGTTCTATTCAATCTGATTAAAATCATATCTTGATCTCCGCGCCGTTCCCGAAACTTCTCTCTGCTGCGTTAAGATCTGAGATAATCCCATAGAGGGTCATGTCCCAATGACCTTTCGCATTAGCCATTCAAATTACTACTGGCAGAATCGTGACAGTGAAATTTTGAGGCGACAAAGCTTGCATAAACACATTTTTCCGTTTAGTCATTTCGTCACCAAAAAGTTCGTGCGGAATAATGTGACGAAATGGCTTGCTGCAAGATGACAGGTCGTTGGAAAGTTATTTTAGTGTTAAGTAAAGAGGCGACAAAGGTCATCTGGACATGACCTCTTATGGGATATTGTCAGATCCTTGTAAAACGGAGTGAGAACAAGGATCTGTATTTTAATCAGATTGTGTTCTATTTTTCGTATATCTTTCTTTCTTTTGTTAAAAATCTTGCTTGGTCTCATACAACATGGTGTCTTATTCTTATTCATTTCCGGTTTTCCGGAAACAAACAAGTTAAAATATAGGCTACGGTTAGGGTTTTGGATCCAAGACAGAAATCTAACATTTTGTGAAGTAAAACATTAAATCTAGCTCTAATCACATACAAATTTTGTGTAAATGAAGGCGTTTAACTCAATTTCAATATTGAAATATTGACATTCAAACTTTAGCTCAAAAAGAGATAATTGCGACATTCAAGTCATAAAACTTCCTTAATTGTTAAGTTAGTGCAATTATCTTCCAAAATTGTACTTTCAAGTGGTTTTTATTTTAAAAATAGTGTTCTCTTAAAATCGAGAACTTTTTGATTTCCCAACTTATTTAGATGCGGTTTTTGTGCTGGTTGAAATTGGAATTGTTTAACCTAACCAGAAAGTTTGTTCATTGAAAGAAAGCATTAGTTTAAGAGGTATATTATTATATGTCTGCCATATTATATAATATTCATCTTAATCCGGGCTGGGGACTGGGACCCTGCTTTTTTTTAGTACATGTTTCGCTGCCGAATCTATCCTGAATATTTTTGTAGAAATCACGCCCTTCCTGGGTGCTTTTGAGCATTTCTACAACCATTTTCGAAGAAATAGATGGTTTTTCCATTAATTGTGCACAATTTTCGATCAGGAACTTTGATTCTTCTGACAGGAAACTTCTTCTCCCGTGTGACAAAGAGAAACTTTTCTTGGCATCGTCGTCGGACGAAGCCGTCTGGTGATTGTGGTTCGGACGACTCGTCTGGGACTTTTCCTGTAGCTGCAGGGGCCCTTTCCTTTGGTTTTGCCGCATATATTTTCTTCGAAATCGGAAAATCATTATCGACAGATTGAGTACCCTCGTCGGACGATGCCATCTGTGTATCTAGTGGTGTTTGCTTCGACTCCTCTGGGGCTTTTCCTGCGGCTGCAGGGGCTGTATTTATTGGTTTTGATAAAAACCTTGGATATTGTCGTGGACATCATCAGGGCATTATCCACGAGGTCTGTCCGATTGTAATACCGATCGCTTGTCGTTGCTGAATGGCCCATATGCGAGGCCAGGGCACATCGCAAGGTCGGATGGGCCTCTCGAACATTTGTAGTCACCATTTTGCGAAACAAAGTTGCCGTGACGTGTTTCCTCGGGTGGACCATCTGCCACGTCTTTCTGACCAGCTTGTTTAGATTTGAATTGTTCAGCGGTAAAGGTTTTTCGTTAAGTAGTGGATACGTGTAAAAGACACTTCGGTCAAGGTCTATTTGGAAGCTGGTTCCTGAGGGCAATGTACCCTTGCAGATATGTGAACAACCTATCCGGCAATCCGAGGGCAGCAGACTGGTATGCACTTGTTTTATGTGAAGTAACTTGCAATATTGTTCCGTCACTTTCCGTCCTGGCCCTCGAAATCACTTCCTCCGTTATTCCGAGAATTGCGCCTGCCCGCTGGCCATTTGCCATGATGATTCGAAGAACCAAGTAACCCATCATTCGGTTGTAGATATCCTTTCCTCGTAAGATAAGGGGCGATTCCTCAAATAGTGTCTCCGTGCGCTTTGTGTAGGCAGAGGCCATGAAGGTGCACGTTTCCTCCACCGTCGGCATCGTGACGATGTCACGGGTAGCGACTTCTGTCCAACTCTTTTCTTTAAAGTTTTGTTCAACCTGAATATTCTGATTTTCGCTATACTTAAATCGCTGGTCCCGTACAGATCGTTTACTGCCAAGAAGTCGAGGAACAATATATAGCTGCACAGGTGACTTTTCACAGTCCCAACCTTGAATTTGGCGAGAGCATCTTGTACCCATGTCTCAAGCAGGAAATCGCCATTCAACACATTTTTCAAAATGAATCCGGACCCCGGACAGTCCGTCCAAATAACATGCACCTGGCGGGCATGCTGCATCGAGGTTCGGATATCTTTTAAATACTCGCCGGACTGTAGATATTTACAGAACTGAACATTACATGCATACATTAACAAGGTTTAACTGAACGATATCGGCCTTGGTACTTGTAAAAACGTCTACATAAAAAACCTGAACATAAAAATATTATATGTCTTGCTACGTTAATATAATAGGATATGTTTTGATGCGAAAGCATTCAACTATTTCTAATCAAGATAAAACTAAGCTGTTTAATGCAACTTAAGAATGTATACCTCTGTATTTAACTTGTTTTCTCACATACATATTTGGAAAAGGGAGCCCACCATTTCTTAAATCGAAATGTATAAATGTTTGCGAGAAATGTACAATCACCATTTTCGCAGAATTAACGAATGGAAAAAAGTGCTCTAATTACAAGTCTTTTTATGTTAAGATTTAATTATACACTTAGTACATATATTTTACATAATATTGAACATTATCAATTTGTATATTTTCAAAATTGCCTCCTATTTTTTTTTAATTCAGCATGTTGAAAAAGTTCGTTTTAGAACTAATTCTACCATCACAATCAGACATACCGAGTTTTGTAAGTGCAACGATATGTGGGTTAGGGTTATAATTTGTCTAACTCAGAATGATGTCGTCTACTTCTTTTTGAAGTCGACGTTGTTGGTTGTCACCAAACTGCTTTAGCTCTAAGGCTTTTTTGTGCGATATTTCATTTTTTACCCTTTGCAGTAAGTATTTGGGGAAATCTTTTGTTCCCGGAGGTACAAAATTGTTAGCCCAAATTCTGTCCCTTACTCCCTTTTCAAGTAGATCTTTGGTGACAAGTCTTGGTTTGGATTTTGGTGGTATATTTTGAACGAAGTGTCGAATGTATGCCGCTTGAAGGTTAGAGAGTTTTTCTTTTGTTGCCAATGGCGAAGACCTGATGAACTTTTAAATGTCATTTCGCAACGGCTCTGGCAGTTCGGTGACGTCTTTGAGTGTAGGTTGTAGTGGAGTGAAATGAATTACACCCGACGGGCCTGCTATCTCCGATTTATCCGATTCATCAATTGTTTGAAGGGGCATGAAGGACGCGATTTCGTTTATATCACCGTTATATCCTCTAGTGAACTCTGACCGCCAAGCACTAGAAGGATAGTGACGATATCCTCCTCCTGGTTAATGCTACTGGCAGCTTCAGAAATTGCACGCCCTAATTGCTGGCATTTGCATCGCCCTCTAATGTCATTTACTTCATTCCGCAAACGATCGATTTCTTGTTTTTAGATGTCGTTAATCTCCGACAGTGTCTTAACCTTTTTACTGATTCGTTGATCGATGAGTTCTTCCAAATTTTTCCGTTTGGATACTTCTCCCTTGAGAGCCTCTATTTCTGTAGTCAATCGTTCCTCCATTTCTTCGATTTGGTCATTAAGACGTTTTGACACCGCGGATGTCTTTGACATTAGTTCTACCGATTGGTTTGCTCTAACCTCAGCAATTTGTTTGCAAACAAACAATTCGCAACCCTCAATCAATTGCTTTACATTGTCGAGTATCCCACATGGCTCAGTGTCACTATCGTCCATGCTCTGAAACATAAAAGTACAAGTTTTATGGTATTGCAAAAACAACCCTTCTTTGGGTGAGGTGAAGTCTTATCTAGACATCTGGGCTTAATATTATTTTTTTTTCCGAATATGACACAATCACCTAGTTAAGACAAATTATTATATCTCACTTTTATTTAAAAATGATCTGATTGGATTAAACGTAATCACATGACATTGTATAAATGAGATATTTCACAGAAATTGGAGCACTGGGGAAATAACCCCAGAGAAATTACCTGCGGGGGAAATGACCCCAGGGGAATAACCCCATGGAAACAACCCTTCGTGAGTCCCATAATTCCGTAGTCGAACGGGACCGGAAGTGAATTGTCGTCTGCATTTATGTATTAATGGTAATATTTATGTTGATTAAACTATTGAGGAAATTAACAATCGATTTTAGTTTTGTTCGGTATTCCGTAGCACTTGCGTGCCGTTTGCTTATAGTCCAGTCATTTTAGCGAAAAAAAACAGGCCTTACCTCAAACTAATTGCAAAAGAATTTTTTATTTGGTTTTTGGAATGGTTATCATTTGTACAATAACAGGAAGAAAGTCTACATCGATCAAAATTGGAAAATTGAATTTTTAGCCATTTTCATGTTCCAGAAAATAAGAAAAATGACATAAATGACTGTTTTTGTAATGAAATATTTGGCTTTTTTACTGTAAGTGTCATATGAAATTAATTTGACCCTAACCCTAACCCTTAAGAACACCAAATGTAGTAGAGCTCAGAATAACCGAAATTTGTCACCAGAAGCAAGCTATCTATGATTTTATCAACTATCAAAATGGTAAAAAATCTTTCTTAATTTAACAATATTGATTGTTTTGCTCATTTTGAATGAAGGAGATAAAAATATCTGAGATAAAAAACCAATACATCTTCACTAATTTTAATTAATAAAAATTGGTATATTTCTATGCAAACAAATTAAACTTCTTCATTGACCAGTTGAACCAATTTGGTGTTATTTCATGTCCATATGAACAATATCCGTATTTCTCTTAACAAATATTTTGAAAAAAAGCAAATGCTTCCAAGCAGTTTATATCCTTTTGTGTGTTGTTTATACTGATAAGAAACAACAAACTTGTTAAGTTCTCTCAACAAGTATATTCATTAACAGACGGTAAAATCTTCAATTCGTGCAATTTTGTCCGAACACTATAAAAATGGCAAAGCCCATCAATATGAACAACATAAAGCGTATTTTTTCGAATATGTTTTGTTTGATTTGAATATAATTTTGCCAATGAAACCAACATAAAACTTATGATTTCATGAAATTAATTTAAAGTTAAAGATTCCTTTCCTTTCACATTTTCATTCAAAATTATATATCCCCCCATTCATCCTTATTGTGTGAATGGAAAAATCAATTTATACAAAGTTGAGATCAATCATAAATTTCAATTTACTTTAATAATAATGTAATAACTTCCAAATTATTTCAAAATCCAGCAAATAGCCAAAAATATGTTCACTTTTTTGTTGTTGAAAACCTTGGACTTAGCCAATTTTAGCGGTCAAGTCAAATTTGCACCAAATGTGGTTTTCATCTATTCAATTTCATCTATTCAATTTCAAGTAATATATGGAGGTATCTTAACAAATGTTTTGTTTTTTGTTAAGAATAACTTGCAAAGAAAGTAAGAGAATGCACTTTAAGCATATGCTGAAGGGTATTTATGAAATATTGCTTGCATAAATTGATGAATTATTCAATTTCCTTTATCAGCTCCAATTTAGCCCAACAGGCCAACTTTGAGCAGCGATGTACTTCAAAAGGTTGAAGTGAAATGTCTGATTTTCTGAAACTTAAATTAACAAACTATTTGCGAATACAGTCTCATAAAACAAGAATCAATAGTGATGATTAATTCAGTATTTTTTCCAACACAAGCTGAAATATCGTCAAATTAACAATATTTTAGCGATTTTCAAGGTGTCATAATTTGTTTAATAGTACCATTCAAACTATTTTGTTATTGAATTTGTGTTATACAAGAAACAGGCTTGTTATACAATGTTTTTCAACCAACCTTTATTACACAGGATGTTCAATATCTTTATCAATGAATTGCCTAAAACCAGAATTTTTTTAAATAGTTATCAATATGAAAACAAACAGAATAAAGGATTTTAATATGAGTTTGCCCATCTCCCCACCCGGGCCAGGTGGACTTAATCATCATTAGGCCTACTGGGTCGCAACCAGTTAATTTCTTTCGCCGAATTTTTTCTTCTTTTTTTTTTTAATTTAGCGAACAAACATCGTTGAAAATCGACATGAGCCATCCCATGGATAGGTATTTAAAACAACCACATGGTAATGTTGTATCAATTTCACATCAAACTGATAGATATTCCTGCCAGTGATTGAAATGAGTTTGCTATGTTGACAGTCCCAGTTATCGTGATGAATCATGTGATGTCAAAAAAGACATATGATATTGTCTAAAAATGCAATGTTAAGATGGCGTAACTTTGATATTCATAGAATTTCATCTATGTTTGGATAATGCCATTTTCGACGTGGTGTAAAAGTTGATTATTTCCTACGATCGCGATGACCCTTTCGCAAGAAGCTGGTGTCTACACCGAGGTTCGAGTCATGAACGTTCTAGATGTTGACCTCAAAGCGGAAAGTGGCTTCACTGTCATGAATGCTTAATTTGTTTTCACATACTGTTATTTCATCTTTATGAATTACTGTTAAGATATTCCGTTTGCTTCACAGTAATACCATTATCCTTATGGCACATCAAACATTTAAAACAATTGTACGCAGTATGCGCTGGGCCTCCCCTTTTTTCCCATCCCGATGCATTGTCGGTATTTCGTTTCGTTTGTATGTTTACATTGTGGATCCGCTTTTATAATATCCCGTTCATGTGATTGATTTTTAATCGCCAGGCGTAGCATTTGCGTAAAATTTCCGTTGCACTGGCGTACCGTTTGCGTAGCATTTCCGTATCATTAGCGTAGCGTTTCCGTAGCATTTGCGTACCATTTCCGTAACGTTTGCGTAGCATTTCGGTCCCATTTGCGTATAAGATGGAACAGCGAACGTGTACGGGTCTGTATACCTCTGAAAACCGGAACCGAAACAAAGGTTGACTCTCGAATCAACTTTAATTTGTGCTCAAATCGAAATAACTAACATATTTTCAAACGTCATGATCACTTTTTTTTAATAAATGTGATAAATGCTAATTAAATGGGTTAGGGTTAGGGTTAGGACCATGGGACGTCATGTTGAAAAAACAGGCGTCATTTTGCAACATAACATGGAAAATTGCAACATAACCAAAAGGACGTGCAACCCATTGCAACATAACATCAACATAAGGGGTCTTTTGCAACATATGGCGTCCATTTTACGGACTTTTTTTGTTGATTTGCTAACCCCAGAATTTTTCAAAAAATGACCAAAAATGAATTTTTTTTTCCTTTTCAGCATTTTCAATACATGTTTTGGCAATACTTTTCCCAAAAAAAAAATTGAGATTGGACAATTATTTTTTGAGTTATTGCTATTCGAAGTTCGGATTTTTTGTTTTTTACATGCAATTTTAAGGTAACTAAATGTTCTGTTATAATTTTTTTTTCTTGGGGGTTAGAAAGAGATAATGATGAATTGTCAAAATCCAAAATTTTAATTGGCTACCTTTTCAGGTATTTGAAAGGGTTAAGTTTTTTTTTAAGTTGCATAATTACATATTTTCCAATTGCAACATAACAACTTTCACTCATAAGCCTATAAATGCCATGGCAAATGTGTAATGACTAAGTCGAAAACGTCTTTGAGGTTAGACAAGGATATAAACATAACCCACATGGCTTTAAACCATCAAAATAACTTAAAATATAGGTAAAGTATTGTTTTTTGTGTTATTTTTTACTTAAAATTCATTATATCAAAAATAATTTTGATTGAATAAGAGTGTAAACTGTTTTTTATGAAGTAAAATACATTTAGAAACATTTAAATCATAAGAAGTACCTACTCTGCTTGTTTTTTTTAATGAATTCTGACATATTTAACTTTTTCATTCATTAAATTTTTTTTTTCATTTATTTTGGCCGTTGGTCACGTTAATGTTATTTTTCTTTGACAAACTAATAACTAGATATTTTTTAACACTTTTAAAAATATTTTTGAGACTTTACCGAATTTTTTATGTTTGATTTACTTCACTAAAATAGACATTCTTGGAAAAAATTCTTTTTTTTTTCTACGATCATAAATTCCGAAAGTCTCTTGGTGAAAGTCTTCAGATGGAATTGGTGTAAAACATATATCATTTCCGTTTTGATTGTTTACGTATTTATTGAAAAATCATAATTTCTATATTTACCTTTTTACTGGTGTGCTACCTAATAGGGTTTGCATATGTTGCATGCAGGTTTAGTAAAATGCAACATAACCTAACCCTTATGGTTAGGGTTAGATTATGTTGAAAATGGGAAAAGTTAATGTTGCAAACGTCCATTTTTCTGCAAGAACATAAGCGACACTATGTTGTATATTAACATATCTAACCCTGGGGTTTAATTTTAACATAATGCAACATAACACTTACCCATTGCAACATAGCTAACCCTGGGGTTAGACAGGGTTAGTTATGTTGCATCTCTCAAATTTAACCTAATGCAACATAACCTTTACCCTATGCAACATAACATTAAGTATAATGCAACATAACTAATCACGGCTAACCCTGGGGTTAGGGTTAGTTTATGTTGCAAATTAAATTACTTTATGCAACATAACCACTTTCAACATAATCTAACCCCCGGTGGTTAGGGTTAGGTTATGTTGCAAATTAAATTACTTTATGCAACATAACCACTTTCAACATAATCTAACCCTCGTGGTTAGGGTAGCTTATGTTGCATCTCTCAAATTTAACCTAATGCAACATAACCTTTACCCTATGCAACATAACATTAAGTATAATGCAACATAACTAATCACGGCTAACCCTGGGGTTAGGGTTAGTTTATGTTGCAAATTAAATTACTTTATGCAACATAACCACTTTCAATACAATCTAACCCCGTGGTTAGGGTTAGGTTATGTTGCAAAAGAAATTACTGTATGCAACATAGCCACTTTCAACATAATCTAACCCTCGTGGTTAGGGTTGACTTATGTTGCATAAAGCTATTCTATATGCAACATAACCACTTGCAGGATTTGTTTACGAACGGACGGACTGACGGACGGACGGACCACGGACGCAAGGCGATTTGAAACTTTTCGCAGGTGATGCTTCCTCTTGTAATATATCAAATTTTAATGTCTCTGTTCTTTTCAGGTTGTCTCCGTGTTGATGTTTTCAGTGTTCAAGTTTTGTTCTTGTTTTCATTGTGTTTTAAGCATAAAGACAACAAAACAAGATTAACTGAGAATGAAATTTTATTGAGGACATTAGTCTTATTTACGTCCAGGCTCGGTACGGGGAACCTGCCCTCTTGAGCCCAAAATCACATCCCGTGATTGAAAAATAAAAATGTGATTACTAAGACATACAACCAACGGACAAGATATAAACATTTTTTTTTGTTCTGCTTACAATAATGGAACATTCTATGTGATTGATTTTAAAACCTTATGACATGCAATTAATTTTAATGAATTTAACATTTTAAGTGATTGATATATGTTATAAAGGAAAAAGATAATGAATACAATATAATATATTTACAATGTAAACAGAACTTTTCAATTTTATATATTTTTTTTTTTTGCTCTACATTCACTAATTTGATTACCTATCGGATGATGAAATGAAATTGAGCTTTTAGATGATATTTATGAAACAAAATTACACCAGATAAAAAATGTTTGATTACAATGGTACACGTGAATTTGACATGTATGTAATTAACGAAATACAATCAAAAGAGATTAGACATGAATAAAAGTAAATAATTAGAGTGTAATTTTAAAAACATTTCAAATGTGATTAAAAGCAAATGATTAAAATAATATAATTAATAATGCAAACAATACAAATAAATTTGACATGTTCATAATTAATGTGATTGGACGGAACAAGAAGTTAATGTAAATGAATGTTCAATACTTCAAAATGATCAGTAAAGAGTTTTTCATTTTTTTTCGAATTTTCCCTTCGCGTATGCCTTACGGGCAGTCCTTATTCTGTCGGCCAGTTGCTTGTCGCTATATCCGTTGATCAGATGTGTGTCGATGATACACTTCCTGACATCCTTCTGAGTGATTGGGGAATTTCCTCGGATTATGTCCCTACATCTGCTCAGTAACAAATGCTTGTCTGAGCGTTTAAAACAACGGCGAGAACCGACTGGTTCTGGATCTGACTGCTCTGATTCGTCATCTGGGAGACTGGCTGCCGGCGTAATAGCAACCAAATTAGTCGGTTCCGCCACAGAATCCTGTGTGGATAGGCGTGCTGCTGGAGGATCCGGGTTCCTTTCCGACGAATCGATGCTCCGCGTTATCATATCCGACACGGTAACCGCCTGTTTTTGTCTCTCGTGCAGTTGATAGTTCACATCAGCGGTTGATGCCCTATGTGTCATATGGGATGCGAGAATTTCCCTGGAGCCGGGGAATTCTTCTCGCACCTTCGTGACGGCCAGCTTGCGGATTTTGGTCGCAGTAAGATGCCGCGTCTCGTGGTCCATCGCCTGAGTCCAAAGGCTGTCGACGCACCGAGAGATGCGCCTCGACTCTAGCACATGAGGGGCAGATGTCACGTCCCGCTGCCAGCATACGAATAGCGGAGAATCGTCTTTGAGTTGGTCATCTGTTATCCCTGGCAGTGTTTTCCTGATTTCCGTGTATGTTTTCAGGTAGGCGAATACAGCAACTGGTAAAAAGAGGATAGCTACAGTCCGATAACCAGTTTTGTGGTTTGCAACGTTTAGCGTGCACCCGCTGTCAGTTTGAATGGCCTTCCTTACTGTCTTGAGGGTTATTCCGGTTATTGCACCGGACCGTTGTGCATTATACAACAGCAACTCCATCATCAGATAATTGCGGAGCAATGAATGCTCATCCTGGTTGATTGTAGGCTGGTCACCATCGGCGATTTGCTGTCGCAATTCGTTGTAAAGCTGTTTTGCCATGGCGACGATTTCCGACGATCGGTAAGCATTCACGTCATCCGGTGATATGGCAGTCTCGACGTCTTCAATTTGTCGCTCCACAGCCCTTATTCTTGCCTGCTTACCTAGGGAATTTATCCACCTTTGCACTGCAATTTTTAGCCTCCTCACTTTGCTTGTGTGCATGTCTTTCATCTCAAGATAAGTCAGAAAGTCCTTGAGAGAACACAAATAACTCCTGGTGGTGCCGGGCATACGTGATTTTCGGAACGGTTCGAGCCATATGTTGAGTAAAGCTTCATAGTCCAAAAGATCTGTGACTGTGTCGGCTTTGAGGCACTCCGCTATTGCCTTGATCTGATTTACTTCCTGTTTTGCAGGATCATGCGTTTTGAGCCTCTCAGCAGAGAGGAGGTATGCGTGAAACCTTGTGATGACAGGCTCTAAGTCAGCTATCGTTTCGTCTTCGGAATCATTCTGGGACTCTGCGACTTCGTCCGGGGCTTCTACCGACTTCCTTAACTTCTTAGATAATGCCGCGTTGAGTTTATGGATCCGACGAAGATGTCTATCCAGTCTTACCACCGTTGCTGGACACCCTGTTATTGGACAACGGTGAAAACTTTTGCCTGATTGTTCAGCGCGGTTTTCGCCCGCCGACGTCAGTGCTGCAAATTGGGTATTTTTATCATGCACGTGGCGGTAATGACGGGCCATATCTACCACTGAATAACCACAATCTTGACACATTTTTGATCTTGGGACATGAGTGTTTGCTGTCCTTGGATGCGCGTTCGTTCTGAGGTACTTTGATTCTGTTTTATTTCCCACCGATACGGTCTTTCGTTTTTTAACTGTTTCTGTTATTACGTCCGAATCCTCAGACGTCTTGCTTTCATCATCGGTTGTTTTAGGGTTATAAGTCGGATCACACCACTCATCTGAATAATCCTCGTTGTCGCTGTACACAGTCTTGTCTACGTCCTTTGGTGCGTCATTGTCTTTCTCCTCCTCGTGTTCATGTGATTCGTTCCTATCCATGTCTAGGTCCTTTGGTGCGTCACTGTCTTTCTCCTCCTGTTGTTGTGATTCGTTCCTATCCATGTCTAAGTCCTTTGGTGAGTCATTGTCTTTCTCCTACTCCTGTTGATGTGATTCGTTTCTATCCATGTCTAGGTCCTTTGGTGCGTCACTGTCTTTCTCCTCCTCCTGTTGTTGTGATTCGTTCCTATCCATGTCTACGTCCTTTGGTGAGTCATTGTCTTTCTCCTCCTCCTGTTCATGTGATTCGTTCCTATCCATGTCTATGACTTTTGGTGCGTCATTGGCTTTCTCCTTCTCCTGTTGATGTGATTCGTTTTTATCCATGTCTAGGTCCTTTGGTGCGTCATTGTCTTTCTCCTCCTCCTGTTCATGTGATTCGTTCCTATCCATGTCTATGACTTTTGGTGCGTCATTTGCTTTCTCCTTCTCCTGTTGATGTGATTCGTTCCTATCCATGTCTACGTCCTTTGGTGCGTCATTGTCTTTCTCCTCCTCCTGTTCATGTGATTCTTTTCTATCCATGTCTAGGTCCTTTGGTGCGTCATTGTCTTTCTCCTCCTCCTGTTCATGTGATTCGTTCCTATCCATGTCTATGTCCTTTGGTGCGCCATTGTCTTTCTCCTTCTCGTGTTCATGTGATTCGTTCCTATCCATGTCTACGTCCTTTGGTGCGTCATTGTTTTTCTCCTCCTCCTGTTCATGTGATTCGTTCATATTCATGTCACCCTGATCGTCGGGTAGGCTTACTTTCTTAACAGTTTTCTTTGCCCTCCTTTTGCGTTTGTAAACCATTGCGATCTGAAAATAAATGAAAGAAATTATAAGATTTTCGTGTTGTTTATTTGCAACATAAGGAAACCCCAATTATTAATTGGTTGCGAGTGGACTATGTCCTTTTGCAACATATCTTAACCCTAACCACGTACAATTGCAACATAAAACATTACGTAACCCCAGGGTTTTGTATGTTGCATAAGTCCGGAACATTTGCAACATAAGCGTGAGTCTAACCCTGTGAACCTCGTGATATTGCAACATAAGAAATGTCGAATTACTACAACATATTGTATGAAAATATGAGTTATTCACAATCTTTACAAGCTCGTCTAGTCAAATTATGCTATTTCCAATCAGTACTTACCGGGAATATGTCACGTTTTGTTGATTTTACGGTGAATAATTCTTTGCAGCTGACATCCAAATAGGTCACGTCGCTTATGTAATCTAAAAAAAAGAAGAGAAAAGATGCAACATAAAGTCAGGGTTAGGGTTAGGGTTAGGGTTAGCTTATGTTGCAAAGGTAAGTTTCATATGCAACATACGATTTGACTATTGCAACATAACATCGAACCTAATGCAACATATGCTAACCCTAATCACAGGGTTAGTTTATGTTGCATACTAAAAACAGCGAAGTTTACGACAAGTTTTCCGAAATAAACTCTCACGAATTATGCAACTTAAAAAGCGTTGTCGTATTAGACCTTATACTTTTCTGAAAGCATACAAAAAGCACAACCAGGACCTAAATTAAAATCTGGTATTCACCGGTAATTTATTCATTTATTTCTAATCACAGAGCTGGCTTATTGCCACAATATGGTTTTTATAATTGCATTTTTTTTTATCAAAAACTCTTTTTTTCAGCAAAAACTGCATTTTGATCGATTCTGTATCATAAAAGCTTCCAAATAAAGTTTGTTTGGTGTTCCTATCACAATAAATAAAAAAGTCGATTTTTCAAATATCAAAAACTTCGACCGGGGCTAACTTCGTGAAAAAACCTTCCTAAAATGTCTACTTGGTGTCAAAATTTAGGAAATCTTGCATAGAATGCGGTTTGAGGTGTCTTAAATGTAACTCTGTACTATAAAAGCTCGAAATGAGTGAAAAACCAAAGTGTCGATATTTTCTCGTTTTTCTCCAAAAATTAACTAAGTGATTACGACTTTTTATTGTTGGAAAAGAATGCTTATTTTTTATGTCAACAAAGAACATGTAAATGTGATCATTTTACAAAAAAAAACGAAATAGCTGAGGTCAGAGGTCAAGGTTAGGGTTAGGGTTTGGGTTAGGGTTAGGGTTAGGGTATAAGGGTTTATACGAGTTGCATCTCAGTTGCAACTCGTCAATGTCAAAATTTCCTGTCACGTGACTGGTGGGTGGAGCTAAATTTTAAAGGTTAAACCTTCGAACGTTCTTTTAATCATTCCACTTCCTGCCATCCGGCGTGATGGTTCGCCATTGAATAACGTAAGCATCTATTTGATTTATAGATTTTTTATATTCAGAATAATATGGATAGTACATTTTACTGTTGTATCTGACTATTTGCATACGAATACATATTCGTCCTCCCAAAAATTGTAATGTTTTTAAATAAGGTAAGTTTGTTGATGATTTGTTTTTTTTTTTATTGCGAATGGATATTTTTACATGTACAGTTTAAACTGCTTTATTGGATACCTCCATAATGGTACCTCCTCATTTCTCGATATTGGTCAGTTGTTTTGTTCCCGCTTATTCATTATAAATCCTGAGCACTCTGCATATAAAAAATCTGCCTATTGAGGCCATTTTGTATTGGTTCTACAATTGATCATTATAGACAGGTTTTCACTGTATGTAGTTTAAACTTGTTCCTTCACCATATTTAGGAGTGCATTAGTGTAAAACAGATTTAGAATCATAACAGTTTAGAAAGAGAAATAATTTCAATTAAAGTAAAGCAGTAATATATGCAGGGACATTAATTAGTAAATTGATTAATTATGTTTAAGGTCTAACCTTAACTTAAACCCTAATTTTAACCTTAACATTAACTTTAACCTTAACCTTAAACATGGAATTATGTAATTAAGATCAGCATTTAACATAGACATTAAATCTTACCTTAACGTTAGCTTTAAGGTTAAGGTTAAAATTAACATAAACCTTAATCATAAATTTAAAATATACTCTACCCATTATCTTTTCTATTTTTTTACAGGCATGGCTGAAGCTGGTTTATTACGTAATACCGGATTAGAAAATTCACAACAGTTTGCAGCTGCGTTTGGAAAAGGAGAATATGGTCCCGTATCACTGCTAGAACGACGTGAAGTTATTACGATCAGAGACTGCAAAGTTGGCTGTATACCTCAAACGCTTTGGTTGGATTTCAAATATGATATCGATGGTATTGTCGCTACACTGAAATCTTTTTCTGCTGTAAAAGCACAGTTTTCTTATCTTGGATTTTTGCCGAGGGAGAGATTAAGTTTAATACCGGTATATAATGTAATTAAAAAACATTTTTCCTTCCCTAATTACAACAAGCGAGCATTGCAGTATTTAAAGTGGAGTGTAAGCATAAAACTTTTCGATGCTGGTGGATTCGATTTTCATGTTTCCCTGTTACCCAAAGCAAATCTAAAAAAATGCAAGAATCATACACGTAGAGATATTGAAAATATCCAATACGACTTTGACAACAGATTTCGTGACAATTTTTCTTCTATTGTTCAATCATTACAATATTGTGACAATTTGCGAAGTACGATTAAAAAAAATCGTATTTATAATGTTAAAAAATGGCACATCCTTCCTGATGATAGAGAATTTATTTTGGGTGTCTTGGATGAAGCTTTGGCAAAAACAGACAGAGACGACTTTTTCGAAATCTATATATTTGCTTTTAAATTTGGCGATCGGGATTCATCACGCAACGTTTCTATAGATGCGTTCAATGTTTCCGAGGCAGTTGTGTCTGTCCATTCAGCAATTACAGTATCGTCTACTATTTTGCAGCAACATCTCCTGTGGTCACGATTTGGGATACAATCATTAATTGGGGAAAGAGGTTCAATTATTCCGGCATTGTCGTTTAGTTCATGCTGTAACTTCCAAACAAATTTAGATGGTCGTTTAATGGATATAACTGGTGATTTACGACTAGTATGCAGGCAGCCAGAATTGCTTACATTTTTGCAATTTTATGCGGACACACCGCATTTAAACTCTAACTACATCCACCCTGTGTGCGGTGCTATTGCATCATGCGGTGTACTTCACGAAAATGTTATGAAGTCTTTGGAACGAAAGGGTTTGGAATATATATCCACAATCAAGGAAAATACAGTAAAACTATGCCGTGTAGATGCTAGGGTTGAGATAGTATGCATTGCTAATATTACGTCTAATGTTATCACCGCCAGTCAATTTATTGACAAGGAGCAGCTTTCAAGGCTAATAGAGAATTACCCTTTAATCGTACCGTTTTCGAACAGACTTGTAGATACTACTGAATGCAAATTCATAGATTTGTTAAGATCTATTCCCAGACATATACACACAACTCTCAAAGGTTTCAACGAAAGGGTGGATTGCTAAATGTTTGGAAGGCTTATCAATACGAACTTGCCAACGAGATATTCTGGAGAGGTCATCCAAATTATCACATGGACAGTATATATGCAAGAAATCTTGGTCCTGGTGATTCTCTTCCGGGTCGAGCATTGACATGGGAGAAAGGATTTCTATGTTTGGAAGACAGTATAAATTGCGCATTAAGTGAACGATCACTGCCTCCATTTAGTTTTTGCAAGTTAAACCAGATGGAAGCTGAAAAATTAAGAAGAATATGCACATTTTATGATGTTATAAATGGTGGATCCAACGTTATTGGTAAACGAGCTGTCTTACTGTTGTTACACGACATTCTAGCCGATCCCTGCCGAGTAGCAGACTGTGATCGTTCCTTTATTTCAGATTTAAGCCAAGATGAATGTCCAAAGTGGGGATATCTTATTGGTAGTATAGAAATGGAAGAACTCTCCGAGAAGTTATGTACAAGCAAAATGTACAAACACCCCTACGTTTTCGGAAGGGCCTTGCATCTTATTGATGAACGTGGAATGAATGTTAAGGAAACAGTGGTAACCGGACTAAGACTAATGAGATTAAGATATTTTCCTGATCTGCGTTTCTGCGATAAATCGCGAAATCCCAAGATTCATTGGCCAGGAAAGGGTGTTTTGAAGTTAGTGAATAACGGACCCGGATCCAACCACGAGCAATTAGCGATTGAAATGTCGATTGACGTTATTTCTTATTTAGAAGATCAAGGTTTGGTATACAAATCCAAATTTATTCCATTTTTCAGTGGACCAAACGAATTTGTATTTCCATGGATGTACGAACTTTTGGTAAGGCTCGGTAACTCGTATTTAGACAAGGATGAATATGTTGTCTTGCTTTCTTATCTGACTTGCATTGGCTTATTGCAGAATTCTTGGTATGTTGATTACAGAAAATTTGGTGCTTTTCACAAACAGTTGCACTCATTTAATCCGAACCTTAAAAGAGACTTGCAAAGTCATGAAGTGTTGTCCGTGTTTAGGTTATCCTGTCAACTAACTGTCCAGTGTTGTAGACTACATGAAACTTTATCTGTCCAAATGCAGGAACCAAGCAAAGTTTTATTAAATGATAACGATTGCGAAAAAGACAAAATGGACATCGAGAACGAAATAAAAGAAACTGAAGAAGTGGATGATGCAGAATGTGAAGTGAAAGAATTTGCTCATTTTGCTTCCCGAAACCATGCCAGTGCAGGTTTTAGTGGAAGGTGGAGCCCAGTGGAAATTGAAATAATGTATTTGATTATTGAAATGCGTATAAAAAAAGAATCAGAGGCTTACAAAGTATATCAGCGTTATTGCGAAAGTCGTAGTGTTCCAGATAGAACTATGCAATCTTTTAAATCAAAGTACCACAGATTAATGAATGCTAATAAGACAACATAATATTTAAGTGTTACTGTATTCTGATGTTTTGATATTCTGACCCGACAATTTATGGATTCAGAATAAAAATCTATTTACACACGATGTCTGGATTTGAGTTTTTAATCCTAATATTAAATTTGACTCTGAGGTGAGCTTTTAGGTTTTTTTTCACATGAAGGTTAAGGTTAAGCTCTAACCTTAACTATAACTTCAACTTTAATCTTAACATTAATCTTAAACATGAAATTAAGATCAGCTTTTAACATAGACGTTAAATCTTACCTTAAGGTTAGCTTTTAGGTTACCTTGAATGGTAAGGTTAAGGTTATGATTAACATTAACCCTAACCTTAACTGTAACTTAACCATAACCTTAAGCTTTTTTCAGGATTAGGTTTTCACTGTATATAGTATAAACTTGTTCCCTCACCATATTTAGCAGTGCATTAGCATAAATATATATAGAATCATAACAGTTAAGAAACAGAAATATTTCCAATTAAAGTAAAGCAGTAATATATGCAGGGAAATTTAATTAGTAAATTGATTAATCATGTTTAAGGTCTAACCTTAACTTTAACCCTAACCTTAAACTTAGCCTTAACTTTAACCTTAACCTTAAACATGGAATTGAGATCAGCATTAAGCATAGACGTAAAATCTTACCTTAAGGTTAGCTTTAAGGTTACCTTGAAGGCTAAAGTTAGGGTTAGGTTTGGGTTAATCTTAACCTTAACCTTAACTTTAACCTTAACTTAAACCTTAAACATGAAATTAGCATCAGCTTTTAACGTAAAACTGAAATCTTACCTAAAGGTTAGGGTTGACTTGAAGGTTAAGGTTAAGATTAGGTAGGGTTAACATTAACCTTAAAGTTAACCTTAACCTTAAACATGGAATTAAGATCAGCATTTAACATAGACATTAATCTTACCTTAAGGTTCGCTTAAAGGTTACCTTGAAGGTTAAGGTTAAGGTTAGGGTTAACCTAACTTTAACTTAAACTTAACCTTTACCTTAAGCATGAGCCTTAAAGTTTACACGAACTTAACCTTAACCATATAATGAACTTCCTGTGTTAACCTTAATGCTAAATTTAGCTTTCATGTTACCTTTAAAGTTAAAGTTATGGTTTAGCTCTAACTTTAATCTTTACCTTGACGTTAACCCAAATCCTAACCTAAAATATACAATTAACCTAAGATATTAAACTTAACGTCAAATCTGATGATAAAGTTAACTTCTAGGTTATTTTTATGGTTAAGGTTAAAGTTGAGGTCTAACCTTAACCTTAACTTTCACCTTAATTTTAACCCTAACCATAAAATTAACCTCAGCTGTTATCCTTAGTGTTAAATTTGCCCTCAAGGTTAGGTTTTAGGCAACGTTAAACTTAGCGTTCAGGTTAATCTCCATTCTTAATGTTAACATTAACAACTAGACTTTTAACTTTAGCCATGAAATCAACCTCACTGTTTATCCTTAACGTTCAATCTGATCTTAAGGTTAGCTTTATGGGTACCTTTAAAGTTAAGGTTGATACTAATACTGACCTTAACTTTATTCTTAACCTTAAAGTTACCCCGATTGTTAACCTTAACCATAAAATTATTCTCAGTTGTTTTAATTTAACGTTAAACTTGTCCTTAAAGTTGGCTTTTAGGTTAACTTTAAGGTTAAGGCTAAGCTGGAACCTTAACTGTAACTTTAAAGTTAACCCGAATCTCAACCTTAAGCATAGAATTTTCCTCATCTGTTAACCTTAAAGTTAAATATGACCTTAAGGTTAGCTTAAAGGTTGCATTCATGTTAAACTTTAATCTTAAAGTTAAACTGAATTTTAAACTTAACCATAAAATGAAAGAAAACAACTGAATTCTTGCAATCATAATTATATTTTTAATAAGCAATTAATAACATTAACAAAATATGATAAAGCACTGTCCTCCATTACAAGTACATTGACTGCAATTTACAATTAAAATAATGATGATATCTCGAGACAGTAATATAACAGTCTTTGTAAATTTACAACTCTCAATTATTTACAAAGGGTTTATTAATCTGTTTTACCAAAACACCAACATACTAACTGAAACAAAAGGAGTGTTGTTTTAACTCACACACTGTATGAAGTCAATGAAAACACTTATTATTTTAATATAGATAAATTTTAAGGCATTAAATGGTCGAATTGTTTAAGCTATTCAAATTCAGCTATTGTTTTATACATCGCATGAAACAATTTCCTCTAAACATTCTCAAGCAAGTCACATTCATAAAATGTGAATTATTCACAAACGTTTATTATTTATCTTAACAAGACATCAACATACTAACTGAAACAGAAAGAATGTTTATTTAACTCACACACTGTATAAAGTCGATCAGCACGATTATTATTTTAATAAGGGTAAATTTAAAGAATAAACTGACGATTTTAAAGGACAAAGTCCACATGAACGGCGAACCTGTCGCGCAAAATTAAACGATAGTGTATATTGCAACTGCTTTACAATTGACGTAAACATTATTTGATACTGTGTCGAATTGTTTCGGAATGCGGCAATGTCAATGTAAATACTATTTCTTCAATTTTCTCAGTGAATTGTCTACTTTCATTGACACCTTGAGGTACCATTCATCATTTTCCTCCCAAAACCCCATATTAACCCCCCTTTTGAACAAATCAGTTTTAAAACTTTCACCTCGATTCGCATCTGACCTCTGGCATCTGTCAACAATGAAATCTTCTCCTGAAGGACAAGTGTTCCAATTAAATCTTGGTTTCTTTCTCCTAGGGACTCGCAGGGAAGAATTTGGGGGCTGTACAGTTTCGCTGTATGTGTGACATAGCGACCTCACGGTGAAAGGTGATGTATCCAATATTGGGTTAGGCGGAAGTTGAGTTGCAGGTACTGTATCTGTACTCGTGCTGGGGCCTGGTGTTAAATGCACTATGTTTGAAGTTGACATGGATGTGGTTAGACTAGATGGCATACTTGTCTCAGTTGAAGACAGGTTATGTGTCTGCCTTAACCCGGACATTGAGAAAAAGCTGAAAGTGCCATCATTGAGAACTTTAGTACACGCTTTTTCTAACTTTGTATCCACAGACTCCAGAAACTGACGATTTACATTTTTCTGTTTTTCAAGTTCCTCGATCCGCCTCTCGAGGCCTGTGAGATTATGTCTGATTTCATCCTTTATCTCGGATGTTTTCTTTTGAATAAGACATTCCACTGCACTGATCGTGACGAAAGGTTCATCATCTAATGGAAAAGAAGAATAAATATAAACCATGACATCTGCTGACAGGAAGAAAAATTTACATTTGACATGAAATATAATGTTATATATTTTGTTATGTGCAGAAATAAAATTGTCGATATCGCCGGCATAATTTTTGTTTTTCTTCGATTAAAAAGGCCATTTTGTACACCAGTTTATTCAGTATCTTCCGTGATTTAGAAAAATACGAGCACGATACAATAGTTGCATTTAAGCTCTGACAGAACTTTGGTTATATAACAAAAACTGTAAATTTAATGTAATATAGCGTCACTGTACAATGAGTTGCAAATGTAAATTTACTTTTGATGTTTTGCATTTGGATAGATGCGAATAGGGTCCTAACTGATACCGAATGCCTGTTATAGCCTGTTTGCAACACCAAAAAGAGTTAAAAGAAGATAGACTTTCTATGAGAATAGTCTCCTTTCTTTATTTGACTTTATTATCGTGGAAAGTTATTCGTTATTTAGAAAATTAAATGTGATTCTTTGTCCTGTGCAGCATCTCTGTAGAATATATCAATTATTTAAAAAATAATAGATACTTTAAGCAACCATTAGGTAAGGTGAAAAAATTAAAAAAGAAATATTCTTAAATATATAGCTCTTACCTCTTTGTTAATGCTTGGAAATATGTCGTGAACAATCTGAAAGAAGGGTAGTAAATAAGAAAACACTAGAATACATAGGTTTATTTTATTATTGTTTTATTTATCTGAAGAGAAGAAATGTTGTGCGTGCATCTATCGGGCTGCAGCTGTGCTTGAAAGACAGATTGCATGTTCTGAGTGAATGTTTTTTACTTTTCATTTGAATATATATTTCTTGACATCCGAACAGAGAAAGTGTAGTGAAATTTTATGGGTTGTTATTTGCTGATTTCATTTCAATAAAAAAATGGTTGTTTTTAAACCTGACCTTAGTGATTTATGAAAGATTTTTTTCTTTGTACTTTTTTGTTTTAAAATGAAAGTTGACAATTAAAAAAAAAATTGTTAAATGGTTATCATTCATTTCATTAACGAAAAGTTTTTAAGTTTACAAGTTCATTGATATTGTGTGGTCTTCAGTCTTTTTATAGGGATTTCTTTTTCCCTAACCCTAACCCTAACCCTATAAAAACTACAGATGTACTTACATTAAGCTTGATTCACATATTCTGCGATGAAGACAGCTGAAACAGACGATAATAAAAAAAAAACATTATCAACGTATCAAACTTTTTTTGTCAAAGCATGCATACTTGTGAGGTTGTACCTCTAAACTGTATCAAAATTTATAATATCCGGCAGAATAACAATTACCTCGTTCAATTGTCTCCGTTATAACTCTTGCTATTAAATTATATGTTTTTTTCCTTTCTCTTTCTATCTTTTTTCTCCTTTTTGATTCCTTTTTCCACTTCTTCAGTTCAGATTCCAGAAACCTGGCAATATCTATAATGAAAAGACATAACTTAAAAACATACATGAAAAAAATATAATTACAAAAGCACTGAATAATTCTCCTTTTTCAATTTCTATTTTTTTTTTTTTTTTTTTGACAGCAACTTACTTACCAGAGTGTGAATTCACATCTCTTTCGGAGTCCATCTTTATTGGGAAAAAAAGGAAATGAAATTAAAGTCACAATTTTTAGCAACACTTTGCATTAGGGTAAGGTAATAGGTTAAGTCTAGGGATTACTGATGATTACTCCATGGATCCTCAGACTAACCATAGTCTGAATCCTCAGACCTAGAATCATGAGGATTACTGAGGATTACTCAATGCATAAAAGTGAGGATAACTCAATGGGTAAACGTGAGGATAAAAAAGTCTGAGGACTACTGAGGATTACTTACCATCACGCCGGATGGCAGGAAGTGGAATGATTAAAAGAACTTTCGAAGGTTTAACCTTTAAAACTTAGCTCCACCCACCAGTCACGTGACAAGAAACTTGACATTGACGAGTTGGCCAATGGCCACTCTCGTAAAACCCCTTTACCCTTAACCCTAACCCTAACCCTAACCTTCAAGGTAACCTTAAAGCTAACCTTAAGGTAAGATTTAATGTCTATGTTAAATGCTGATCTTAATTCCATGTTTAAGGTTAAGGTTAAAGTTAAGGTTAAGGTTAATGTAAAAACTACATAACCTTAACCTTCAAGGTAACCTTAAAGCTAATCTTTAGGTAAGATTTAAGGTTTAAGTTAAAAGCTGATGTTAATGCCATGTTTAAGGTTAAGTTTATGGTTAAAGTTAAGGTTAAGGTTAACTCGAACCTTAACCTTAACCTTCAAGGTAACCTTAAAGCTAACCTTAAGGTAAGATTAAATGTCTATGTTAAATGCTGATCTTAATTCACTGTTTAAGGTTAAGGTTAAAGTTAAAGTTAAGGTTAAGGTTAGGGTTAATGTAAAAACTACATAACTTTAACCTTAACCTTTAAGGTAAACTTAAAGCTAACCTTAAGGTAAGATTTAAGGTCTACGTTAAAAGCTGATGTTAATGCCATGTTTAAGGTTAAAGTTAAGGTTAAGGTCAACCCTAACCTTAATCTTAACCTTCAAGGTAACCTTAAAGCTAACCTTAAGGTAAAATTTAATGTCTTTGTTAAATGCTGATCTTAATTCCATAATTCCATGTTTAAGGTTAAGGTTAAAGTTAAGGTTAAGGTTAAGGTTAGGGTTACAGGTAAAGTTATACCTTAAACATAATTAATCAATTTACTTATTAAATGTCCCTGCATATATTACTGCTTTACTTTAATTGGAAATATTTCTGTTTCTAAACTGTTATGATTCTAAATCTGTTATATACTATTGCACTCCTAAATATGGTGAGGGAACAAGTTTAAACTACATATAGTGAAAACCTGTCTATAATGATCAATTGTAGAACTAATACAAAATGGCCTCAATAGGCAGATTTTTTATAAGCAGAGTGCTCAGAATTTATAATGAAAAAAGGTGGAACTAAAGAAGCTGACCAATATCGAGAAATGAGGAGGTACCATTATGGAGGTATCCAATAAAGCAGGTTTAACTGTACATGTAAACATATCCATTCCCAATAAAAAAAAACAAATCATCAGCAAACTTACCTTATTTAAAACCATGACTATCCCGCCGGAGAGCAACATAAATAATAAATAATCAAAACATCCTGTATTGTAACCTTTAAACTAAAGCTCCACCCACTGGACACGTGACTGTTTAATTTTCTGTTAATGTATTTTTGTCTGGAGTACGATTGTGATTCAACACTAAAATTCAGTCTCCTCCTCATGCGATTGCGTCCCATGCGGTCTACTGCCAGACGAAACTGTTGCCATTTTAAGGTACTCATGTTCAGTTTCTTCTTCATTTGCTTGCCTCACAAGCGGCCTACTTGCAGACGAATCTGTTACCATTGCAAGGTACTCATGTTCAGTATCCTCTGGAATATGTAGCAGCCTCTCTTTACCAGGCAGTAACCTACTTGCACACGAGACTGTTCGCTGTACCCTTCTTCTAGTTGGAGTAGTTTTCACTGGCCTTGTTAGATTTTGAAGTAAGAGATTCTGAGCTCTCTGTTCTCGTTCCAACCTCTGCAATGTGTCAATAAAATTGCAATGTCTTTGACATTCTATCCAAGCATAAAGTCTGTTGATTTCATGAACTCGTTCTTCCATCTGCCCTCGGAGAGTTTCAATGTCTTCTTCCAATCTTTGTAATTTTCTATTCGTCTTGTTGCTCAGGCGTTGACCCATAATTCAAGCGTGCTTGGCTATAAGAATAATTCTGAGGGTAAATCGAAGGGTAAGTGAAAGCCTGAAGAGATCCGAGGATATCTCTGAAGGTAAGTATAAGGGTAAAAGTTTGAATCAGGATATTCCAAGATAACTTTCAGAATAAGTCTTAGGGCATGGGAAAGCCAGACGATACCCTTGGATACCTCTGATGGTAAGTCTGATATTAAAGGGGACTGAGGATACACGGGAAAAACTCTAAGGTTAAGTCGGAGGTTAAGGAAATGCATGATGATATCGATCATACCCCTGAAGACAAGTATAAAGATAAGTGAAAGCCTGAAGATACACGAGGATATATCTGAGAGTAAGTCTAAGGAAAAGAGTTTGCCTGAATTTCAGGATACGTCTAAGGGTACAGGAAAGCCAGAAGATACCCGAGGGTAACTCCGAGTGTAAGTATAAGGCTAAAGGTAATCATGAGGATATCCAAGGATAATTATGAGGGTAAGTCTAATATCAAGAGACTGAGAATACCCAGGGATAAATCTTAGGGTAAGTTTAAGGGTTAAGAAAATCTTAAGAGTCAAAGTTAAAATTAAAGGCTAGATTATTAAGTATAAGGTATTGTCAGATTAATTTTAAGACAAGGTTTAGGTCAAGTTTAAGGATATGCTTAATATTAACTTTAACCCGATAATTAAGTTTAGGTTGCAGTTTAAAATATCTTTATGCTAAATGTAAGGTTATGGTTAAGGGTTAGAATTAAAAGAACGCTTAAGTTTAAGGTCAACCCTAACCTTAACCCTGTAATGTTAAGTTTAACCTTGGAAATAGGCTAAAAGCTTCACTAAAGTAATACATCTGTAATGTCATACTTACAATTAAGTCCAACGGTTAATTTTTGTATATTTGAGTTTTCAGTCTTGCGTGATTGGCAAGACATAATTATGGAATCAATGTTGCAAATTAGTGGCCTTAATCAAGGAATAACATATATACACTATGTACAAACGGTTTTCATTCTGCTTACACAACAGTATACAGTGTGTACATCAACCTCTGAAGGAGGCTGAATTCCATCAGAGTTATAATGTCACCCTGATGGTAGAGAACAACAGAATGGTAGCCCAATATCTGTGTCTCCATATATTCTATTCCTCTGTGGAAGCAGAATAAATTTGCTACATTGAACTCATTAAAAGAGTCGTAAAGAAAAAACGCCACTGCCTCAGCCAATGTGATTGTGATGGAATGTAATAACAGGAACGGGTTATGTACAACAGAACACAAGCTCCGCCCATTCCGTCACGTGATAAAAGTCTTGGTTTTGATGTTAAGTTTCAAGTTAAAATATAGTTTAAGGTTAAGCTTAAGTTAGTGTAAAGGTTAGGATTATGATTAAGGTTAAGTGTAAGGTAGCCGTTAGAGCTAAGTTTAAATGTAAGGTTAAAGTTAACGGGAAGTTTATTGTTAAAGTTAAGGTTAAGATTAAAGTAAAGTTTAAGGTTAATTTTAAGGTGAGTTTCAAAGAGAAGTTTAAAGTCAAGTTTAAAGTTAAGTTTAAGTTTAAGCTTAAGTTAAGGTGAACTTTATGGTGAAAGTTAAAGGGGTCAAATAATGTTTGAGGTGAGTTTAAGGTTAAGTTTAAGTTAAAGTTGAGGGCAAATTTTAAGTTTAAGGTTAAGGTTACTTTAATATTAAGTTGATGGTTATTACTACGGTTACGTTTAGGATTAATGTTAATGTTACAGTTATGGTTAACTTTAGGGTTACGTTTATGATCAATAATATGTTAAAAAGTTAAGTTTTAGAGTGATGTTTAAGTTTCGATTTAGAGTTAAATCAACACAAAGTTTAAAGTTGAGCTTAACTCTGAGGTTTAGTTTAAGGTTTAGGTAAAGTTTCAATTTAACAAAACTTTAAGGTTTAGAGTTAGGTCTTAGGTTAAGGAGTTGTGTAATTTTACGGTTCAGTTTAAGTTTAAGTTTAAAGTTTAGGTTAAAGGTAAAGTTTAAAGTTAAACTTTAGGGTTTGCATACATTTCATGTTCAAACTTATGTTCCTGGTTCAGTTTAAGGTTAAGTTCAGGATTAATTTAGGATAGGTTTAAGGTAAAGTTTAAGGCTATGGTAAGTTTAAGTTGGATGTATGTTTAAGGTAAATGTTAGGATTATGTTTATATGGAAGCTTAAGGTTAAGATCAAAGCTAAGTATAAGCTTACGGTTACGTCAAAGACTCAGATTAAGATTAAGTTTAAGTATCGGTGGTAGAGAAAATTTACAAGTCAAGTTTAAGTTGAAGGTTTAGCTTTAAGGTTAAGTTTTGGGTAAAAGTTAAGTTTGGAGATTAAGTTTTACGGTTACTGTTGAAGTTAAGGTTAAGGTTAAGGTCAGTGTTAATTTTTCATTGACACTCAAACAGGTTGTATGTTTCTTTCGTTACACACTTGGGCAAGAGCAAATGTGCATGTATGTGTGTGGTAATGTTTTTATTGTCCTACAAACACCTAAGGAGTCACTCAAAGACTACCGAAGTTGTGGTAGTGAGGGGAGCAAGGGTACACGGAGAAAACCACCGAGCAGGGATTATATACGGACGGTTATATACAGACTGAGTATTAAGGAGCTCGGGCTAACCCACCCGTAGGAACAAATATAAATTTATTATTGAATTTAACAGTATTTTTGCTGAGCACTTATTATGCGTCTAATAATTATCAATTTATCCCCTGTGGTTGCGTACTTGTTTACAATTTTGGGAGCAGGAACATGTATTCATAGTAGTTTCATAACCTTAATATTATTCAACTTAGTATGCAGCAAAAGGTACCGATTATATATAAACAAATAGTCAGTTACAACAGTAAAATGTACTATCTATGATATTCTGCATATAAAAAAATCTCTAAAATGAAATAGATGCTTACGTTATTCAATGGCAAACAATCACGCCGGATGGCAGGAAGTGGAATGATTAAAAGAACTTTCGAAGGATTAACCTTTAAAACTTAGCTCCACCCACCAGTCACGTGACAAGAAACTTGACATCGACGAGTTGGCCAATGGAAACGCTCGTAAAAACCCCTCTACTCCTAACCTTAACCTTAACCTTCAAGGTAACCTTAAAGCTAACCTTAAGGTACGATTTAAGGTCTACGTTAAAAGCTGATGTTAATTCCATGTTTAAGGTTAAGGTAAAGGTTAAAGTTAACGTTAAGGTTAAGTTTAACCCTAACCTTAACCTTAAAGGAAACCTTAAAGCTAACCTTAAGGTAAGATTTAATGTCTGTGTTAGGGTTAGGGTTAGGGTTAGGGTTAGGGTTATGATCATTATGATTTTGCTACTTAAGTATGGGTTTCTGCTACTTATGTCTTGCGCGGCTCTGGGTTTTTGCTACTTAAAAAATTTTAGCAGCAAAATACCAATCCAGATTTTTTCACTTTGGGTTTTTGCTACTCAAGTTGGGTTTTTGCTACTTAAGTTGGGCTTTTGCTACTGGGCTTTTGCGACTCATTAAATTTTAGTAGCAATATAGCAAAGTCGACCAAAACTTGTGTGGCTCACTGTATTTTGACAAAAAATGAATTTCCTTAAGCTTTGGATATGTTATGTAATAATTAATTCTGAACAAGATTGTCTTGAAATTACATCCTAAGACAATTATTTTTCGAATGAGATACGAAATACCAATTTTTACTACCTTAGATGTCTAGATATAAAAGTTACTCAAAACAAACTCAATCTGATTGAAAAATGTGTTTTTATTATAGAGTTTTTCCTTGTTAACACATCAACGGTAAAATAATTTTAAAATGTTATATATCAACGTAAACCTTGAACTTTTAACACGAGTAGCAAAATATTGCTGAAAAAGACAATTTTAATGAAAGAGGTAATATTTCAGTAAAATGTATGGATAAATCTGTTGCGTATGTCAACGTGAATATATTCTGCAAAATCCAGGCAAAAATATTAAGAATTGTTAGAAATATGATGTTTTGAAAATGATGACATGACACCTTGATTTTACTTTTGTAGCAAAATAGGAGTGCTTAGGGTTAATTTTGAAATGGTATAATAAGGTTGAAAATGATCGCAAAATGGTTTATTAATGTACACTGAAAAAATGAAATAACCCATTTCAGGGTGAAATAGCATAATCTTGTGAACCCTGTGATAGTGGTACTTTTGCTCCCGAAAAGAAAGGAAAATTTCAATAGCTGCTTTTTAAGCTATTTTTGTATGCTTCAATTATTCTTTATACTTTTTTTTTTGTTTTTTTTTTGTTTTTTGTTTCGTTTCAGACATTCTGAAGAGTCACCCTTGACGTGACGAAAGCGCTATCTGCTGTGTCGTGGACTTTATTCTATTTAAATATATATATACATATATATTTCATATACATATATATATATATAAGTAACACGGGAACACAAATGACGAAGGAAGACAATTTTTTATATGTATATCATGCATACTTGTTAATATCATATCGAAATTACTTAAACGTCTATGATATTTCAAAATGGGTGGTATATTGTTAATCCTGCAGTCAATTATTATTGTTTTTTTTTAGTCAAAATCAAAGCATATACTTGTGTTTTAATGGTAAAATATGAATATTATAATAAGCAAACACCCAAAAAACCTCGGTGAATTTTTTATTTGTTGATAGTGTGGGTATTTTGCTGCAACTATAACCTGAAATTGTGTTCAAAATAATTGCAAATAAGACCATGCCCGCTGATAAGCCCACCAATCAGAAAACAATTTAATGGAAATACTTGGTGTTCCTTTTTTTTCTCGATTTGAATGAAATGTTTTTGATGGCATTGTACATGTTGATAAAATTTTCTCGTTGTGGATTCTGGTATTTTTGATCGGCAAACAACATCTAAAATGATCATCAATGCAGCAAAAAGCACTGAAATACTTATTGAAAACATACAAACATACCATAAAACATTGATTTACCAACAAAAAACACCAGAAAACATTGAATCCCAAACGAAAAACATTTAATAATATCAACAATGTAGCAAAAAGCAATGAAATACTCATTGAACACTTACAAACATGCCATTAAACATTGTTTTTCAAACAAAAAACACCAGAAAACATTGAATCCCAACGAAAAACATTTAATAATACCACTAATGTAGCAAAAAGCACTGAAATGCTTATTGAAAACATACAAACATATCATAAAACATTGACTTACCAACAAAAAACACCAGAAAACATTGAATCCCTAACAAGAAACATCTAAAATTATCACCAATGCAGCAAAAAGCACTGAAATACTTATTGAAAGCATACAAACATACCATAAAACATTGATTTACCAACCAAAAACACCTGCAAACATTGAATCCCAAACGAAAAACATTTAATAATATCAACAATGTAGCATAAAGCACTGAAATGCTTATTGAAAACATACAAACATACCATAAAACATTGATTTACCAACAAAAAACACCTGCAAACATTGAATCCCAAACGAAAAACATTTAATATTATCACCAATGCAACTAAAAGCAATGAAATACTCATTGAAAACTTAAAAACATACCATTAAACATTGTTTTTAAACAAAAACAACAGAAAACATTGAATCCCAAACGAAAAACATTTAATAATATCACCAATGTAGCAAAAAGCACTGAAATGCTTATTGAAAACATACAAACATATCATAAAACATTGATTTACCAACAAAAAACACCAGAAAACATTGAATCCCTAACAAGAAACATCTAAAATTATCACCAATGCAACAAAAAGCACTGAAATACTTATTGAAAGCATACAAACATACCATAAAACATTGATTTACCAACCAAAAACACCTGCAAACATTGAATCCCAAACGAAAAATATTTAATAATATCAACAATGTAGCATAAAGCACTGAAATGCTTATTGAAAACATACAAACATACCATAAAACATTGATTTACCAACAAAAAACACCTGCAAACATTGAATCCCAAACGAAAAACATTTAATATTATCACCAATGCAGCAAAAAGCACTGAAATACTTATTGAAAACTTAAAAACATACCATTAAACATTGTTTTTAAACAAAAACAATAGAAAACATTGAATCCCAAACGAAAAACATTTAATAATATCACCAATGTAGCAAAAAGCACTGAAATGCTTATTGAAAACATACAAACATATCATAAAACATTGATTTACAAACAAAAAACACCAGAAAACATTGAATCCCTAACAAGAAACATCTAAAATTATCACCAATGCAGCAAAAAGCACTGAAATACTTATTGAAAGCATACAAACATACCATAAAACATTGATTTACCAACCAAAAACACCTGCAAACATTGAATCCCAAACGAAAAACATTTAATAATATCAACAATGTAGCATAAAGCACTGAAATGCTTATTGAAAACATACAAACATACCATAAAACATTGATTTACCAACAAAAAACACCTGCAAACATTGAATCCCAAACGAAAAACATTTAATATTATCACCAATGCAACTAAAAGCAATGAAATACTCATTGAAAACTTAAAAACATACCATTAAACATTGTTTTTAAACAAAAACAACAGAAAACATTGAATCCCAAACGAAAAACATTTAATAATATCACCAATGTAGCAAAAAGCACTGAAATGCTTATTGAAAACATACAAACATACCATAAAACATTGATTTACCAACAAAAAACACCAGAAAACATTGAATCCCTAAACAAAACATTTAAAATGATCACCAATGCAGCAAAAAGCACTGAAATACTCATTGAAAACATACAAACATACAATAAAACATTCATTTACCAACAAAAAACACCAGAACACATTTAATCCCAAAGAAAAAACAATTAATATTATCACCAATGCAACAAAAAGCAATGAAATACTCATTGAAAACTTACAAACATACCATTAAACATTGTTTTTCAAACAAAAAGCACCAGAAAACATTGAATCCCAAACGAAAAACATTTAATAATATCAACAATGTAGCAAAAAGCAATGAAATACTCATTGAAAACTTACAAACATGCCATTAAACATTGTTTTTCAAGCAAAAAGCACCAGAAAACATTGAATCCAAAACGAAAAACATTTAATATTATCACCAATGCAACAAAAAGCAATGAAATACTCATTGAAAACTTACAAACATACCATTAAACATTGTTTTTCAAACAAAAAGCACCAGAAAACACAAACGAAAAACATTTAATATTATCACCAATGCAACAAAAAGCAATGAAATACTCATTGAAAACTTACAAACATACCATTAAACATTGTTTTTCAAACAAAAAGCACCAGAAAACATTGAATCCCAAACGAAAAACATTTAATATTATCACCAATGCAACAAAAAGCAATGAAATACTCATTGAAAACTTACAAACATGCCATTAAACATTGTTTTTCAAACAAAAAGCACCAGAAAACATTGAATCCCAAACGAAAAACATTTAATATTATCACCAATGCAACAAAAAGCAATGAAATACTCATTGAAAACTTACAAACATGCCATTAAACATTGTTTTTCAAACAAAAAGCACCAGAAAACATTGAATCCAAAACGAAAAACATTTAATATTATCACCAATGCAACAAAAAGCAATGAAATACTCATTGAAAACTTACAAACATGCCATTAAACATTGTTTTTCAAACAAAAAGCACCAGAAAACATTGAATCCCAAACGAAAAACATTTAATATTATCACCAATGCAACAAAAAGCAATGAAATACTCATTGAAAACTTACAAACATGCCATTAAACATTGTTTTTCAAACAAAAAGCACCAGAAAACATTGAATCCCAAACGAAAAACATTTAATATTATCACCAATGCAACAAAAAGCAATGAAATACTCATTGAAAACTTACAAACATGCCATTAAACATTGTTTTTCAAACAAAAAGCACCAGAAAACATTGAATCCCAAACAAAAAACATTTAATATTATCACCAATGCAACAAAAAGCAATGAAATACTCATTGAAAACTTACAACCATGGCATTAAACATTGTTTTTCAAACAAAAAACACCAGAAAACACAAACGAAAAACATTTAATATTATCACCAATGCAACAAAAAGCAATGAAATACTCATTGAAAACTTACAAACATACCATTAAACATTGTTTTTAGGGTTAGGGTTAGGGTTAGGGTTATGGTGAGTTTAGGGAAAGGCTACTTATTGCCTGATTTTTGCTACCTAATGTAGCATTTTTGCTACCTAAAAAATTAGATACCTTTTTTTTTGCTACTTATGTCTTTTTGCTACTCCATTTTGCTACTTAGCTGCATTTTTGCTACCAACTTTTGCTACTTAAATACATCTATATTAAATTTAATTGAAATTGTTTTTTTGTATATATATGCTACTAAGCTATTTTTGCTGAACATTTTAATCCAAGAATGATTTTTTTGAGCAGCTGGTTCGCGTGCAGTATTGATTCGCGTTTAGCATTATGATACTCACCTTTTCTAACTAAAATACAGGATTTAAACAGTTAAATGTAGTTGAATGACAAAGTTCTATATTAGTTAAGAAAGCTAACATTAGATGAACCAAATTTATTACGATAAAGTGCTAATCCTGCTCTAAACAAATTAAGTATCATTTTATTTTTTATCTAAACCTGCCCAAAAACGAACCATGAAAGTACGTGCATGAGTTATGTCCCTTTGAGGTTGTACGAGTTCTCTCGCTTGTTAGGATTAGGGTTAGAATAGCTACCTAATTTTAAGATAACAGACTACTTAATAAAGAGTGATGTGCCCTTGGAATTGTACGAGTTATCTCGCTTGTTAGGATTAGGGTTAAAAAAGATACCTAATTATAAGATAACTTGCTACTTAATAAGAGTGGGGTCTGTTTGCTGTGAATTATCAAGGTTGTGCAATGGGACAATTTCGGATATAATCTAGGTGCAATCACTTGTGTGTATTTTGCGTTCATCTTATTTTTAGATACAAGGTGGTAGGCTCTGCTGGTGGATTTGTTTAGTCCCCGAGGTTTATCTTAACCCTAATTGTCACACTCTTATGAGTAGTGGCTGGGTGTGTTTTCTTATTTCTATAAATGTGGCATTCAGAAAGAAAACTCTATACGTATGATACATAACCAAAGCCGAGACCTGAAATAGAAAGGATATGCATCCTCGCGCTAGAAGAATATTGGACTATATACATATATCAATTGATTGCTGGTAAAAATCAAATACCAAAACCTCTTTATCAGTAGATAAATCTGCAACAATAGGTATATATAAGCGCTTTGCGCTCTGTAAACGAGGCTATGAGTGTTACAAACATAAAAATATGTCAGAATAGAATATTACGTAGACAAATCAAATTACACGACGCAGGGAATATAACACTGAAATGGGAACTAGGGTCTAAAATGCAATAATGAAATTACTCGATTTAAAAAAGACAAAACATAAAGTCCAGATACGCTCGGACATGTTTCAGTTCCGAAATTATTATATATTCCTATTTTCATATTAAACATAACATCGATAAAGCGATAACGATCAAAGTCGTATTGTATACCAAATGTATTTTCTTAATTAAGTCGCTGTAAAAACACAAGTAGTAAAGCTACATTATGTGCATTTCATCCATTAAAACACCCATTTTTCCCTGTTCTTTTTATAGATTTATGTTCTCAATGTAACTGCTGTTAAATTTAAGTAGCAAAACAAAATATTACGACGATGACAACATAACATAAAATGATATGAAGTTTTCCTTCTCACTTCTAACAGCAATTAAGCTATAATATAATTCTGTTCATAAAGAACAATAGGGAAGGTTTTTTCAGTCGAGATGATTGCAGATACATACATGCTTTTGTTTTAACTTTGATATTGTATATATTATAAACAATATTGTGACTTTTTGTATCAAACTGTATTTTAACAATGAAATCGCTGCGAATATTCAAGTAGAAAACTACATACAGTGACGTCTAATAAATATTACATCATGACTAAAAAACTGCATTGATTTATCAGAAATTATCCAGATAAAAAGTTTATTTTGACCTTTGGTATAAAAAACATGTTTATCAATCAAATTGTTATAAATATTTAAGTAGCAAAACTACATTATATGACTTCATGCTTTTTTAATAATATGATATCAAGATTGAAAAACAAACAAACACGTATCAACTATTATCTCGATAAAAAGCCATAGTTTACATACTTTTTATAGAGAGTATTCTCATTGTAAACGCGCTCAAAATTAAGTAGCAAGCTACATAGAGTGACGTCTATTTTTTGTAATATTTATCAAAGAAGTACTAAAATCAACTTTATATAGCACCAATTGTATCCGTAAGGAACTGTCCATTATTTTTGTATATCTATAATATATATTAATTTAATTTCCAAAAAAACTAGGAGGAATCTACAACTATATTTTATGGTGTGATTTCTTACTTTCATACTAAATACAGCATCATGATTAAAAAACTGCATTAATGTATCTGAAATTATCTCGATAAAAAGCAATATTGTGATTTTTTGTTGAAATGTATTTGATTTTCAATTAAATTGTTATAATCGTTTAAGTAGCAAAACTATATTATATGACGTCAGATTTTTTTAATTTTAATAATTTGATATCAAGATTGAAAAAGGCATATGTGTATCAACTATTTTGTAGTATTATATTTTACCTTGTTTTTTTTTGAATGATTTATGTTCTCAACTATTTGATCAATTAAATAGTTGTAAAATTTAAGTAGCAAAACTACATCATATGACGTCATTTTTTAAAAATAATAATTTGATATCAAGATTGAAAAAGGCATATGTGTATCAACGATTTTCTCGATAAAAAATGGTTTACCTACTTTTTTATAGATTATCTTCTCAATGCTGTCGGTCATGAAATTAAGTAGCAAACAACATACAGTGACGTCTTCCTTTCATAATAAATAAATCATCGTGATTAAAAAACTGCATTGATGTTTCAGAAATTATCCCGATAAAAAAAATATTTTGACCTTTGGTATAAAAAATATTTTATCAATCAAATTGTTATAAGCATTTAAGAAGCAAAACTATATTATATGACGTCATGTTTTTTCTATTTTTAATAATTTGTTACCAAGATGGAAAAAGGTTTATCTGTTTCAAGTATTTTGTTGATAAAAAGCCTTATTTTACCTTGTTTTTGAATGCTTTATAGTCTCAAATATTTGATCAATTAAATACTTATAAAATTTAAGTAGCAAAACTACATCAGATGACTTCATTTTTGTGATAATAATTTGATATTCAAGATTTAAAAGGCATATGTGTATGAACGATTTTCTCGATAAAAAAATATATTTTAGCTACGTTTTTATAGATTACGTTCTCAATGTTATCGCTTATAAAATTAAGTAGCATAAAAAACTTATAGTGACGTCTTTCATTCATGATAAATATAACATCAGGATTTAAACAACATCATTAATGTATCAGAAATTATCTCGATAAAAGTTTTATTTTCACTTTTGGTATCAAAATGTATTTTAACAATCAAATTGTTAGAAGCATTTAATTAGCAAAACTACTTGATATGACATCATTTCTATAAAATTTTGATATTAAGATTGAAAAGCGTCGTAAGCGTATTAACAATTTTCTCGATAAAAAGCCACTTTTACCTACTATGTATAGATTATGTTCTCAATGTAATTGCTCTTAAAATAAAGTAGCAAAACTACATACAGTGTCTAGTTTCTGTAATATCCATGAAAGCGGTATTAGAAAAAATACTTTATATAGCACCAATTATATCAGTAATAAACCGTTCCTCAATTTTGTATATCAATATAAATATATTAAATTAATTGCCTTAAAAATAATAGGAATCTACATACGCATTATACGCATTATACTATGCCATCGTATTTTCCTAATAAATATAGCATCATGATTAAACAAACAGCATTAATGTATCTGAAATTGTCTCGATAAAAGGCGGAATTGTGATTTTTTGCATCAAAAGTGTATTTGATCAATTAAATAGTTATAATCATTTAAGTAGCAAAACAACATTACATGACGTCATTTTTTAAATAATTTGATATCAAGGTCGAAAGAGGCATTGTGTATATCAACGGTTTTCTCGATAAAAATATAATAACCTACTTTTTATAGATTATGTTCTCAATGATATCGTTCATCAAATTAAGTAGCAAAACAACATATAGTGACGTCATAAATATAACATCATGATTAAAAACAAATTGATGTATCAGCAATTATCTCGATAAAAGTTTATTTTGACTTTTAGTATAAAAAAGTTCTATCAGTCAAATTGTTATTAACATTTAAGTAGCAAAACTACATTATATGACGTCATGTTTTTTACAATAATTTGATATCAAAATTGAAAAAAAAACATACGCGTATCAACAAAAATCTGTCAGGTACTGTAATTTTGCTACTTAAATATCTCCGATGAATTAAAGAGAAACAAATATCAAACACCAAAAATGGTTGATATCAATGGAATTAGTGCTAACACAAATAATTTCAAGGTGTAGAATATTTTTCCACTGAATATATTAACTCTGTCTAATGTTGAGATCTTTGCTACCTAAATATAAGAAACGAATAAAGGAAATACAAAAATTAAAAAGGAGATAACAGTTCAAAAGTGTTTTAGGAATATTAAAATAATTAAAATCAATTAGTTATATTGAGGTGCGTTATATTCTCCACTAAATATAAAAAAAATCTGTCAGGTACTGTAATTTTGCTACTTAAATATCTCCTGTGAATTAAAGAGAAACAAATGTCAAACATGAAAAAAAATACCACAAAAATGGTTGAAATAAATGCAATTAATGCCATTGCAAATCAGTTCAAAAGTATTAGCATATTTTACACTTAATATACTAATTTACTATTATGCTGAAATTTTGCTACTTAAATATCTCTAATGAATAAAAAAAAAACTATCAAAAAGGAGAAAACAGTACAAAAATGTTTTAACAAAAATTGAATTATTTAAAATAAACTAGGTATATCGAGGGGTAATAATATTATGTTCCCAACTGAAAATAAAAACATATGCCAAAAAGGAGAACACAGTACAAACATGTTTTCAGAAAAAATAAGTTATTTAAAATCAACTATTTATATCGAGGTGTATTATATTCCCCATTAAATATAAAAAGTTATGTCATGTACTGTAATTTTGCTACTTAAATATCTCCAATAAATAAAAGATCAAGAAATGTCAAAAATGAGAAACAAATACCACAAAAATGGTTGAAATAAATGATATTAATGCAGGCACAAATCAGTTAAAAGTGTAGCATATTTTACACTTAATATATATATTTAGTCTTATACTGAAAGTTTGCAACTTAAATATCTCTAATGAATAAAAGAAAATCAAATGTCAAAACAGTACAAAAATGTTTTAATAAAAAATAAATTGTTTAAATTAAACTAATGATATCGAGGGGTTATATGTTCTCCACTGAATAGAAAAAGTTCTGTCTGATACTGTCATTTTGCTACCTAAATATCTCTAATGCATCAAAGAGAAACAAATGAAAAAAATCTATCAGACAAAAAAATTATTAAAAAGAACAAATTATTTCGAGGTGTAATAATATTTTCCAATGAATATAATAAGTTCAGCCTTATACTGAAAATTTGCAACTTAATTATTAGTAATGAAAATAAAAACAGATGTCAAAACGGTAAAAAAAGTGCAAAAACTGTTTAAGAAAAATGAAAATATTAAAAAAAAATTGTTTTGAGGTGTACTATATTTTCTATTGAATATAAAAAGTTCTATCTGACACTGTAGTTTTGCAACTTAAATATCTGTAATAAATAATAGAGGAAAAAATGTTAAAAGTGAGAAAAAAACACCAAAAATGGTTGATATCAATGGAATTAGTGCTAACACAAATAATTTCAAGGTGTAGAATATTTTTCCACTGAATATATTAACTCTGTCTAATGTTGAGATCTTTGCTACCTAAATATAAGAAACGAATAAAGGAAATACAAAAATTAAAAAGGAGATAACAGTTCAAAAGTGTTTTAGGAATATTAAAATAATTAAAATCAATTAGTTATATTGAGGTGCGTTATATTCTCCACTAAATATAAAAAAAATCTGTCAGGTACTGTAATTTTGCTACTTAAATATCTCCTGTGAATTAAAGAGAAACAAATGTCAAACATGAAAAAAAATACCACAAAAATGGTTGAAATAAATGCAATTAATGCCATTGCAAATCAGTTCAAAAGTATTAGCATATTTTACACTTAATATACTAATTTACTATTATGCTGAAATTTTGCTACTTAAATATCTCTAATGAATAAAAAAAAAACTATCAAAAAGGAGAAAACAGTACAAAAATGTTTTAACAAAAATTGAATTATTTAAAATAAACTAGGTATATCGAGGGGTAATAATATTATGTTCCCAACTGAAAATAAAAACATATGCCAAAAAGGAGAACACAGTACAAACATGTTTTCAGAAAAAATAAGTTATTTAAAATCAACTATTTATATCGAGGTGTATTATATTCCCCATTAAATATAAAAAGTTATGTCATGTACTGTAATTTTGCTACTTAAATATCTCCAATAAATAAAAGATCAAGAAATGTCAAAAATGAGAAACAAATACCACAAAAATGGTTGAAATAAATGATATTAATGCAGGCACAAATCAGTTAAAAGTGTAGCATATTTTACACTTAATATATATATTTAGTCTTATACTGAAAGTTTGCAACTTAAATATCTCTAATGAATAAAAGAAAATCAAATGTCAAAACAGTACAAAAATGTTTTAATAAAAAATAAATTGTTTAAATTAAACTAATGATATCGAGGGGTTATATGTTCTCCACTGAATAGAAAAAGTTCTGTCTGATACTGTCATTTTGCTACCTAAATATCTCTAATGCATCAAAGAGAAACAAATGTCAAATGAGAATAAATATGGAAAAAAATCTATCAGACAAAAAAATTATTAAAAAGAACAAATTATTTCGAGGTGTAATAATATTTTCCAATGAATATAATAAGTTCAGCCTTATACTGAAAATTTGCAACTTAATTATTAGTAATGAAAATAAAAACAGATGTCAAAACGGTAAAAAAAGTGCAAAAACTGTTTAAGAAAAATGAAAATATTAAAAAAAAATTGTTTTGAGGTGTACTATATTTTCTATTGAATATAAAAAGTTCTATCTGACACTGTAGTTTTGCAACTTAAATATCTGTAATAAATAATAGAGGAAAAAATGTTAAAAGTGAGAAAAAAACACCAAAAATGGTTGATATCAATGGAATTAGTGCTAACACAAATAATTTCAAGGTGTAGAATATTTTTCCACTGAATATATTAACTCTGTCTAATGTTGAGATCTTTGCTACCTAAATATAAGAAACGAATAAAGGAAATACAAAAATTAAAAAGGAGATAACAGTTCAAAAGTGTTTTAGGAATATTAAAATAATTAAAATCAATTAGTTATATTGAGGTGCGTTATATTCTCCACTAAATATAAAAAAAATCTGTCAGGTACTGTAATTTTGCTACTTAAATATCTCCTGTGAATTAAAGAGAAACAAATGTCAAACATGAAAAAAAATACCACAAAAATGGTTGAAATAAATGCAATTAATGCCATTGCAAATCAGTTCAAAAGTATTAGCATATTTTACACTTAATATACTAATTTACTATTATGCTGAAATTTTGCTACTTAAATATCTCTAATGAATAAAAAAAAAACTATCAAAAAGGAGAAAACAGTACAAAAATGTTTTAACAAAAATTGAATTATTTAAAATAAACTAGGTATATCGAGGGGTAATAATATTATGTTCTCAACTGAAAATAAAAACATATGCCAAAAAGGAGAACACAGTACAAACATGTTTTCAGAAAAAATAAGTTATTTAAAATCAACTATTTATATCGAGGTGTATTATATTCCCCATTAAATATAAAAAGTTATGTCATGTACTGTAATTTTGCTACTTAAATATCTCCAATAAATAAAAGATCAAGAAATGTCAAAAATGAGAAACAAATACCACAAAAATGGTTGAAATAAATGATATTAATGCAGGCACAAATCAGTTAAAAGTGTAGCATATTTTACACTTAATATATATATTTAGTCTTATACTGAAAGTTTGCAACTTAAATATCTCTAATGAATAAAAGAAAATCAAATGTCAAAACAGTACAAAAATGTTTTAATAAAAAATAAATTGTTTAAATTAAACTAATGATATCGAGGGGTTATATGTTCTCCACTGAATAGAAAAAGTTCTGTCTGATACTGTCATTTTGCTACCTAAATATCTCTAATGCATCAAAGAGAAACAAATGTCAAATGAGAATAAATATGGAAAAAAATCTATCAGACAAAAAAATTATTAAAAAGAACAAATTATTTCGAGGTGTAATAATATTTTCCAATGAATATAATAAGTTCAGCCTTATACTGAAAATTTGCAACTTAATTATTAGTAATGAAAATAAAAACAGATGTCAAAACGGTAAAAAAAGTGCAAAAACTGTTTAAGAAAAATGAAAATATTAAAAAAAAATTGTTTTGAGGTGTACTATATTTTCTATTGAATATAAAAAGTTCTATCTGACACTGTAGTTTTGCAACTTAAATATCTGTAATAAATAATAGAGGAAAAAATGTTAAAAGTGAGAAAAAAACACCAAAAATGGTTGATATCAATGGAATTAATGCTAACACAAATAATTTCAAGGTGTAGAATATTTTTCCACTGAATATATTAACTCTGTCTAATGTTGAGATCTTTGCTACCTAAATATAAGAAACGAATAAAAGAAATACAAAATTTAAAAAGGAGATAACAGTTCAAAAATGTTTTAAGAAATATTAAAATAATTAAAATCAATTAGTTATATTGAGGTGCGTTATATTCTCCACTAAATATAAAAAAAAATCTGTCAGGTACTGTAATTTTGCTACTTAAATATCTCCTGTGAATTAAAGAGAAACAAATGTCAAACATGAAAAAAAATACCACAAAAATGGTTGAAATAAATGCAATTAATGCCATTGCAAATCAGTTCAAAAGTATTAGCATATTTTACACTTAATATACTAATTTACTATTATGCTGAAATTTTGCTACTTAAATATCTCTAATGAATAAAAAAAAAACTATCAAAAAGGAGAAAACAGTACAAAAATGTTTTAACAAAAATTGAATTATTTAAAATAAACTAGGTATATCGAGGGGTAATAATATTATGTTCCCAACTGAAAATAAAAAGTTCTGTCTGATACTGTAATTTTGCTACTTAAATATTTCTAATTAGGGTTAGGGTTAGGGTTAGGGTTAGGGTTAGGGTTAGGGTTAGGGTTAGGGTTAGGGTTAGGGTTAGGGTTAGGGTTAGGGTTAGGGTTAGGGTTAGGGTTAGGGTTAGGGTTAGGGTTAGGGTTAGGGTTAGGGTTAGGGTTAGGGTTAGGGTTAGGGTTAGGGTTAGGGTTAGGGTTAGGGTTTGGGTTAGGGTTAGGGTTAGGGTTAGGGTTAGGGTTAGGGTTAGGGTTAGGGTTAGGGTTAGGGTTAGGGTTAGGGTTAGGGTTAGGGTTAGGGTTAGGGTTTGGGTTAGGGTTAGGGTTAGGGTTAGGGTTAGGGTTAGGGTTAGGGTTAGGGTTAGGGTTAGGGTTAGGGTTAGGGTTAGGGTTAGGGTTAGGGTTAGGGTTAGGGTTAGGGTTAGGGTTAGGGTTAGGGTTAGGGTTAGGGTTAGGGTTAGGGTTAGGGTTAGGGTTAGGGTTAGGGTTAGGGTTAGGGTTAGGGTTAGGGTTAGGGTTAGGGTTAGGGTTAGGGTTAGGGTTAGGGTTAGGGTTAGGGTTAGGGTTAGGGTTAGGGTTAGGGTTAGGGTTAGGGTTAGGGTTAGGGTTAGGGTTAGGGTTAGGGTTAGGGTTAGGGTTAGGGTTAGGGTTAGGGTTAGGGTTAGGGTTAGGGTTAGGGTTAGGGTTAGGGTTAGGGTTAGGGTTAGGGTTAGGGTTAGGGTTAGGTTAGGGTTAGGGTTAGGGTTAGGGTTAGGGTTAGGGTTAGGGTTAGGGTTAGGGTTAGGGTTAGGGTTAGGGTTAGGGTTAGGGTTAGGGTTAGGGTTAGGGTTAGGGTTAGGGTTAGGGTTAGGGTTAGGGTTAGGGTTAGGGTTAGGGTTAGGGTTAGGGTTAGGGTTAGGGTTAGGGTTAGGGTTAGGGTTTAGGGTTAGGGTTAGGGTTAGGGTTAGGGTTAGGGTTAGGGTTAGGGTTAGGGTTAGGGTTAGGGTTAGGGTTAGGGTTAGGGTTAGGGTTAGGGTTAGGGTTAGGGTTAGGGTTAGGGTTAGGGTTAGGGTTAGGGTTAGGGTTAGGGTTAGGGTTAGGGTTAGGGTTAGGGTTAGGGTTAGGGTTAGGGTTAGGGTTAGGGTTAGGGTTAGGGTTAGGGTTAGGGTTAGGGTTAGGGTTAGGGTTAGGGTTAGGGTTAGGGTTAGGGTTAGGGTTAGGGTTAGGG